>CM057454.1:56937500-59437500 GCA_016271365.2 Neoceratodus forsteri | reverse complement strand
GCTATGCACTGTTTTACTTGAAAATTGTACTACAAATTACTGAACTGTGACTGATTTGCCAAAAAACTGTGTTTCTTGTCTAAAAATGTTCCCAGCAACCAAGTGTTACAGCCCCTTCATGACTTTGTAGCTCTTTTCAGACTGCAAGGCGCCAAGGAAATCGCAGGCTTTTCTGTTGCTAATTGAGCTGTTTTCACTCAGACTGCTAGCCTTTGTGTTGCCCCACTATTAATTCGAGCTCCTCTCTCCTTTCTCTAGCCAAGAACCTGCTAGGGTTCCCAGCTCAGATGCCCTCCGCATGGGCCATGGACACCAGGCGATCAGCGCTCCGTAGCCTCTGCCCAAGACCTCCTCATCGGACTCCACCGCTTGAGAGGTACAGCAAAGCCACAATATTTCTCCCACCCGCTCATCCCCCCTCCTGAGTGCTATTATGTAGACCCGTTAGCTCCACCCACTCCCATCCCTGATGAATCTCCTGCCTTCTCTTTCTTACTAAAACAATTTGTTACTGCCAGGGTTCCACCAGGGGAATCCTGCAACCAGCAGCTGGTGAGCTACCCTTGTTATCAAAATTCCCTCATTTACCCAAGAACTGCAATTATGGCAGCCTAGTGACAATTCCTCCTCCTGACTGCACTGTGTATCATACCCCTTACTGGCTTATTATCCGAAAAATTTGAGACTGGGGGTACATCACATCCTCATCCTGAAGACTGCTCACCCAATCTGACTCTATACATCACATGTTATGCCAAAGGCTCCTTGCCAGCTGATCCAGGTGGACTACCTTCCTCAAAGAGCAACTATTGCAGGTTTGTCTATGCCTCCTTCCTTATCGCTAACTAATTTGAGTTACTCCCACTGGCATTACACAGCCAGAGTATTAGCCTCAGTGTCCTTAGGCTTGCATAAATTAAAAAACAAAGCTTGGCACCCCGGTTCCTCCACCATGCCAAGCCAGAAAAAGCCTCGAACTCATTGCCTTTCACTTGAATCCCTGAAAAAAATTGTTACTCCTCCTCTTGCTCTGCTCTGGCAATGTTGAGCTTAATCCAGGGCCCATAAATAAACTTACCTCCCCTTCTGAGTCACTATCTCTTAAAGGTATTAGTTTTATGCACATTAACGTGTGCAACCTGGTGAAAAAATTCACCCTTATCCAGGCTTGGACTGCCCATACAATGCCAGATGTGCTTGTTAACTCAGAATCCTGGCTTCGGCCCTCTATGCCAAATAGCTTGATTAATATACATAACTACCAGACCTTTAGATGAGATAGACAATCTAGAGGAGGTGGGGTCACCATCTACATCAAAGATGGATCTGTGGCATCAACACTTAATTCTAACTCACTGGTAGTGGGATTTGAGTGCCTGGACTTAAAATCGACCTATTCCCATCATTAGCACTCTGAGTCATAGGATGCTATTGACAACCATCAGCCGATACTCAGCTCTTGTCCTATCTTACAACTATCTTGGACACTAGCCCCCTGGAATCAATTATCCTCTGGGATCTAAACTATGATTGGCTGTCGGAAGCCGGTCACCTGCTTAAATCTTTCTGTGACTCCCTTGGTTTCACCCTACTCAATGAAGAGCCCACTTGTATCAACAAAAAGAATACAGCCAAAAGTACCCTTCTGGATGACCTGCTTGAAAATAAACCCCATTCCTTATCCCACGTTGGAACCTTTGACATGGATATTGGTGACCATTGCCTAATAGCTGGAGTTTGGGCCACCAACAAAGTGCCAACTATGGCCAAATTCTCCACCAAAAGGTCAACCAGGTCATTTGACCCAAAGGCATACCTACTTGATCTAAAAAACTCCCCCGTGGCAGAGTTTTTACCTTGCTAAAACAGTGGAAACTGCATATTCTACACTACATGAAATCATTACCTACGCCATGAATCTACATGCTCCTCTGTCAAAAAAATGCACATAAAGGCTAGGAAATGCCGTTGGTTCACTCAAGATCTCAAGGCTGCACTAATGTCCAGGGATAAACTCTGGAAAACTGCCTGCAAATCCCCAAATGGGGAAGATTGGTGCTTCTTTAGAACAGCCAGAAATTGCTGCACCAAACTGATTAGGGAAGCTAAAGCGTGCTATTACCAAGCAGAACTAGATACTGCAGCCAATTGTCTCTCCAAATTCTGGGCCACAATCAAAGAACTGGTGGGAGCCACGTCACAAAATATGCTCCCTACAAAAATTACCTCTGACAGTACAGTAGTCAATGACAAATGACAATTGACACTGCCTCTGAGTTCCTTTTTCTTTTCTGTACATAAATGTTACTGTTTAAGTTGTGGCCTTGTTAAATGGCTTACTGATTGTTTGTAACACTGTCTACTATGTTTTTGTACTTAATGACGTGGAACCTTTGTAAAAGAGCCTTGGCTCAAAGGTATTAATTCCTAGAACAATAAACATTGATTTAAACAAACAAAAAAGAGATACTGCAGGCAATCAACACGCACTTCACCACAGCAGGCTTAGCCTTCGATAACTCGCCTGCATGTAGCCTGCGCACCCAACTTGGCATGACCCCACCAAATGTTGGCTCCATTAGTCAACATTTCTCATTCTCATCAGTTTCCCTCAAGGAAGTGGAAGACTTGATTCTCCACCTGGATACTAAGAAAAGTGCTGGCGCAGATGCACTTGAACCATACTTCCTAAAGATAACATTCCACATATTGGCAGTGCCTATTACTTATTTATTCAACCTGCCCCTAACACAAGGTACCCTCCCCAAATATGGAAGATCGCACACGTTATCCCACTATTTAAATCTGGAGACCCTTGTGACCTTAATAACTATAGGCCAATTGCTCTGCTACCCACACTGTCAAATCTACTGGAATAAATAGCAAATGGCCAACTAAGATCCTTCATCGACAGAGAAACATTACTAAACCCCCTTCAATCAGGATTCAGAGCCAATCACAGAACAGTCTCGGCATTAGCTAAAGTAACCAATGACTGGCAACTGGAGTTGGAGCATAAAAAGTCAGTATGTGCTGTGTTCCTTGACCTCAGCAAAGCATTCGACACAGTCAATCATGACCTGCTCCTTGACTCGCTAAAAACACTAGGATTGGATGCTACTTCTCTAAACTGGTTCTCTGAATATCTGACAGATACCAGCAGGTGAAAGCGGATGATGAACTGTCTGCCCTAAAACTCTTACAAAGAGGTGTCCCTCAGGGATCCATATTAGGTCCCCTCCTCTTCTCAGTGTATATCAACAACATTGATGAGGGAATCAAGGATGCAAGTATTCACTTATTCACGGATGACACAGTGCTGTACCTGAGTCATCCCACACCAAAAGAAGCTTGTACTGACCTACAAAAAGATTTCAACCTCCTGCAACTCCAACTAATCAATAAAAAACTGCTATTAAATGCTAAGAAAACTAAAGCCATGTTATTTTCCCCTAAAAGCTACAAAAGTGCTACTGACTCCCTCTCCCCAATAACCATGATGCTGGGAGAGTGCTTAGAGTACATTCCAAAATACAGATATCTTGGGGTCTGGATTGACTGTAAACTCTCCTTCACTGACCACCTGGAAGACTTGCTGAAAAAATTAAGGCAAAGACTTGGCCTTTTTTACAGGATAAGAAGACTTCTTACAGCAGATGCAAAGAAATGACTAGTGCAAGTCACATTCCTGTCCTTTACTGACTACACAGACTACATATACAGTAGCTGTGCAACTGCCTATCTTGGATAATTGGATATGCTCTACCACAGAGCTATATGCTTCATCACTGACCTCCCCTTCTCTACCCATCATTGCGCACTATATGCCACCATGGACTGGACCTCATTTCTCTATAGATGCAACTTTAATGCAGCACTCTGGACCCTTAGAGACCTCAGTGGCAAACTCCCTGAATACATCATTGACTGTCTGTCTCCGATTGTGCCCAGGAATTATTCCCTTAGAAGCTGCTCACAACTCCTGCTAAATATACCCAGGGCACTCACACGAGATTGGAGAGCTGCCTTTGGATTCACACTCCCATCAATATGGAATAAAACCCCAAAAATACTTAAGCTGAAAACCCTAGTAAGTACCCTTTTGCTCAAAAAGCTTTACCGTGATGGCATTACGGAAATTTGCAACTGCTTTACTAGGCACTAACTAACCTCTCCCTCAAACAGTGGCCCACAAACGGCAGCCCCCCAGCTGAAATGTGTGCCTCTGCCTCTAGCATGCCCACCAACAGATCCACAGAATTTATTGCTGAACTCCCATATCTTATTCTTTGATGCTCTGAACAGCTGTAGCCTGATTCTAGCACATGCTACCACACTTGGGGATAATTATCGTCTTTTGCCCAAAAAAATATTCGGTTCCTCATCCATCCAACACCTCCCTCTGCCCCAACCTTCAGGACCCTCCCAGTTATGCCTTGCTGCTATATTCCTCCTCTTGCACTTAGTACAATGGCAGCTTTTATCTTCCATATGTCGCCATGTTTTGGGGCAAAAATCACTTTGTCGTCTTTCGTATGGTCCTTCACCCTTCCAGTCCCTCACTCTGCTCTAACAAATGGGTCCTCTTCACTTGCACCCCTATTCCCCACCTCACCCTGCATTATGCACTTGATATCTTCTATCTGGTATGCCTACCCTATCCCTAACATTTCCCACTACAAAATGCAGTTTTTGGGCTTAGATCCGGCAGAAGTTCATTATCCAAGACTCCTTGTAGTTCTATATTCAATGTATATTACATGTAAATGTGCATTTTTACTATAATAGCAGCTATTTTTACTGTTTGTACTATTGTAACTTGTCTTTCTGTTTTATTGCTGTAGGACCGCAGGTCCACCTTGTAAATGAGCTTGCTCAATGGTGTCCACCTGGATAAATAAAGATATTGATTGATTGATTGATTGATTGATGTTTTTTTTCTGTTACAGGTAAGTTCAGTACCTTTTCTTTATTTATCCACCAGATGGTGTCTTCAAATGTGGAGCAGCTATCGGTCTAAGTTCCCCACTGTTATTATCAAGTTGCACAAGGTGGTTGCCTTGTGTGTAATACTTATTTTAAAGATCAATGGCAAATGTTTATTTTTTGCTGCTAGTTTGTAATTTGGTAGATTTTTTCAGTTATTTTTGTCAAGGATCAGACTACTGAAGTACAAATATTTTATTTGGGCAAGATTATGTCTCCTTTGGTGTTTTTCTATGTGTTTTTGGGCCATTTTCATCTTTACTCCATGTGTCCTGATTAGTGTTGTGTGAAACTGGAAAATTTTGCTGGGTGAAATATTTTGCAGAATTTGCACATTTCAAAAAATATTTCAATGGGTGAAATCCAAAATTTTGTGTATTGGGCTGGGGCAAAATTTCGCCCTTGAACCAGTGACATTTTCCACTTGCAGGAGAAATTTTGCCACCCACAGGCAAAATTTCTCAATTTTGCCACTGGCCCAAAATCTTTCCAAATTAAAATCAATCCCCTCCGCTGTCCCTGGTGTGTAGTGGTCCCCCCCCAGCCGATCACCAGCCAAAGTCAAATCAACTCCCCCATCACTCTGATCCCCGGACCCCAATCTTTTAAAAAAAGCAGTCCCCTCCCATGTCCATGTTGTCTAGTGGTCCCCCCCCAAGCAGATCACTGGCCAAATTCAAATCAAGAACCCTCCCTCCACCCCAGTCACCTTGAGCCACAGCTCCCAATCTTTGCAAAAAAAAAAATTCCCTTCCCTGTCCCTGACCCTGGTGTCTAGTGGACCCCACCAGCCCAACACACTGTCATAAGTCACAGGTGAGCCCACTCAAGTTCTCCCATACCCTGATTGGGCCACTGGTACAGTCCTCCACTCACCTCCACAGCTGGCATCCCGTTTGAGCACTCAATGAATGAATGCATGCATACTGCACTCTTTCATTGAGCGCCGGATGGGCTGCCAGCCATGGAGAGTGAGTGGAGTGGCCAGGCCTGATCAGGGTACTGGGGAGGCAGAGGGTTCCGACTTATGACAGGATGGAGGGGTGGGTGGTCCGCTAGACTGCAAGGGCAGGGGAGAGGACTTTTGTTTTACAACAATTGGGGCCAGGACTCAGGGTGACTAGGAGGGAGGGTTCTTGATTTGAATTCGGTCAGCGATTGACTGGGGGGACCACTAGACACCATGGACATGGGAGAAGACTGTTGTTGTCTTTTTTTCAAAGATTGGGGTCCGGTGCTCAGAGTGACTGGGGGGGATGTGTGCAGTGCAGTGTGATTCTGTGTGCACCCTGTGCAGAGATAAATTTAGTCATGGAAGCATGACCAACTGGAAACTTTGTCCATGCATCTACAAACACAAGCAATGCTGTACAGTAACTGGTAGGATTTATACGAGGACACTGTAGTTAAGATTGGGGAGATTCAGTATGGGAATAGTACAACACCCAAGAGAGGAAGAGGAGTGTGATGAGGTTGTACTGGTGTTATCTGAAGGTAGTCAGTAAGTAATATTTGTCAAGCTCATCAAGAACTTCCAGTGTGCCCAGTAAATAATGCATCGGCTATGCAATTGCAATTCTCTTGGACAGAATTCTCCCCCTTTCCAAGGTGTTTAGTATGGTATTCAGAGTGATTGGGCGGGGGTTCTCTTGATTTGAATTTCACTGGTGATCGACCGGGGTGGGGGGACCACTAGACACCACGGATGGGCATATCATCCATATGTGGATGTGGGCAAAACTACAAGCAAAATGTTGCAATTTCACTGCAATTTTGGGGCGAAATTGCCAATTTTGCAGCAATTTCACTGGCGAAATAAAATTTCACAACATCTCTAGTCCTGATGGTCAGCAGATGATCTAATTTGCTATTTCTGTAGTGTGAGTCCACACCTCTCAAATGGTGCTGTCTGCCTGCTCACACTATAGTAGTGAGTTCAAGGATCTATGTCAGAGTCCTGTAACATAGCACTGGAAAAGTTTGTGTTTCACTCACTAGAAAAGTGGTGTAAAACAAAATATAGGCTTCATAAATATTTGCCAAAACAGGTCTGGCAAAATGTAAAGAAATGGGGCAGTAGTTTGAAGAGAACAGTAAACTAGTGCTCGGTTTCTGGAAAATGCTCTAAGGTTGTGATCGCAAATTTGGAGTTTACGATGAATATGTTTTCCTTGACTGTGAAAGGTGAGAAATAATTCTGTAGTTACTGCAGTCATGAGCCAAAGGTTGATGTCAGACTCAACTCCAAAACTACAGTAACTATAGAATCATTTCTCCCTTTCACATTCATGAAAAACATATCCTCTGTAAACTCCAGATTTGTTTGGGATCATAACCACAGAGCATTTACCAGAAACAGAACACTGTTTTACTGTTCTCATCAAAGGACTGCCCAATTTCTTTACTTTTTCCCGATTGCATTGTCAGTTGAACTATAATGTATGATGGACAAGCAGGTGATCAGAAGAGGCAGGAGACATAGTGGGTGGACCAACCAGTTGGTAATACCACACAGAGGAAAGGAAATAGCCTGCCCCCCATTGCCCAAGAGAGCCACTGGGCCACTATCCCTGACACATAAAATCACAAATGGCACACAGAGAGGTTTAGCACAGGAGTGTTACTGTACCTGTGTGTCACTGACTGTGCACTGACCAGCAGGACTGTCTCATTCATGAGCAGCAGTAGGGCTCACAGTGACAGTATGAACCATCTGCAGTCACATATACTGTACCTGGGGTTACTAGTAGCATGGTCTATCCGCAGCACCACTATCCCCCTGCACTGACCAGCATCCTTGAACTCCTGAGCATTCTCCATCGCTGAACCCCCAGTCAGCCAGCATCAACGATCTAGCCACCATCACTCCATCAGTCAGCAGCCATCAACAAATGGAGAGGTCAGTAGACCAGGTGCCATTTGTGGTTCCTTGCTGTCCCTTCCCCCATCACCAAGGAGGACTCATTACACTGGAGCCAAAGGGAGACAGAGAATGATCAAATGATAGTGCAGGTCCGTGTCACCTCACTCTCTTCCTTGTTCCCAGTGCTATGCTGTATCCCTATAGACAGTCCTCTGGTGTATTGCCCTAATGATAAGGAGAAGTGGATTGTTAGCAGGTGTTTCCCCAGCATTGTAGAACCTCCAGTCACCCAGCATCACTGAATCCTGGGCCGCCCAGCACTGCCCATGTCCCCAGCATCACTCAGCAACCACAGTGGGTGACAGATGGGGAGGGCAGCAGAAGATGTGCAAGCACTGTCTTGGGTGCAGCAGATCCCCCTCCCTCACCACCTTGCAATACAAACATCAGCCCTAGGTAGCTCATCCACTGACAGGAGGAAAGAGAACGGCACTGCAGAACTTTGTTAAACCACAACAGAGACACACACACAGGGAGACTGCACCAACATTAATTATTTTCTTTTTAATGGGAAGTATTACATACACAATAGGGGAATAGCTATGGGTGCAACTGTTGCACATGTATGCCAACCTGTACCTGAGTTGGTGAGAGAGCAGATATATATTTTCAAAGAAAAATGAATTCACTGACAGGATTGCATTCTGGAGCCTATATAGGCAATTTGCTTGTCATATGGTGTGACTCAGAGGCAGAAGCACGTTTGTTCTTGGAGTCGTTTACCGAAAATGGCATGCCTCTCCAGTTTACTAATAAAATTGATAAGGCCACCATTGCTTTTTTAGATTTGACATTACAGATTTCTTCTGATTGCAAAATATAGACTTTGTGCTTTAGAATGCAGACAGCTGGTAATTCCATTTCACATACCCAAAGCGTACATCCACCAGCCAAGATTAACTCAATTCTGTATGGGCAATTGCTTAGATCAAAAAGAAATTGCTCTATAGAACATGCATTTGAAGTCCAAGCCCTAGAGATGTTTAAACATTTTCAAGAATGAGGATTTGAGGAAGAGAATCTCTCCGACGCTCTAAAATTTAGAGTCTAAATAGAGCGAGATCAGAACAGAGAGAAAGTCTCTTGAGACCAAAAAAAAGCTGATAAAGGAGAAGAGCACAGGTACAATTCTGTTCTAGAATATAACTGTATTGTCCCCAAATCCCCTAAACTCAAAGGCATTGCTTTAAAGCTGGAGTATTTTTGAACACTGTAGTGTACCAGATCTTTTTTCAGTGACCCTAGGGATCACTTTCAATAAGGCAAAAAATATTAGGGATTTAATTTCTATCAGTCACTATGCTCCCAAAAGACAATGGCGGCATATCTGGCTCCCAGAACACACCACTGGCTGTTTTAAATGTGCCCATTGTGCTGCATGTAAGCATGTGGCAGTGGACAAATGTTTTGTCCATTCAACAAAGTAAACGGCAGTTGAAATATTTGATTTTGTGAACTGTTCTACAGAATATGTTGTATATGTAGCACAATGTCCATGCAGCCTATTATAGTGTATGTGGGACTTACTATTAGAAATGCAACAGAGAGATTTCTGGAACATTTGAGAATATTAAAAATAACAATGTGGAATCCTCACTTGCACAGCACTTTATGAATGTACATAACAGCTGCCCACAATCCCTAAGGTTCACAATTATAGAACACAGTATACCTTTTCCCACGAAAGAATAGAAAATAAGTTTTACTCCAAAAAAGAATCCAAATAGATTTTTACATTAGACACAATAACCCCAAAAGGTCTAAATAAGGAACTTGAACTCAATGTATACTCATAAGGGTCTCTGCTCTATATTTTCCCATGGTTTTTAATGTCTAAAGGGCAATTTGGCTCATTTTTCCCCTTTCCTCTATTTTGTCAGATCTTTACAAAATCAAAACAGAGAATTATTTGTTGTGAGGTAATATGAATGTATATATTATAAGAGTTATGTACTCTTATAATGACATTGATTATGATAAAGATATCATTCATAATGAACTCAAATGTGAGCTTGATCCTAATAATAAAAACATCTTTGAATCTTAATGAACAAATAAAGCTCAGATTTATTTAGATTATAATTTGATAAATATTGATACATATTTTATAGGCTGATTCTTACATAGGAGCATTTTTTTGTAAATCTTTTAATTAACTGTAACACTTTCTTTTTGTAAGTTTACCTCTACAGATGCCAGTTTTGTAGTTCAAATATAGTATAACATACTATTAGAATGGCTGGCAGGTTGCAGTGAGCTGTTAACAATATGAAGCTTTAAATTGAGTCCCTCTAAATATGTGTTCAGTGTTAGTATTGTGATTGCCAAAAAGCAGATCGATATGTAATCCAATATAAATTTTAATAAATCTTCTTTGGCAACTATTCCAATTCACTGTTAGCTTCATCTAAAAACATACAGCTTGTGGCTCTGAAAAACTCACTATACCTTTGAAAAAAGCATAAGCTAAAAATTGTTTTGTGAAGCTTGAGCTCTAAACAATTGTTAAATACAAGGTGGAGTTTGAATAAGTGACATTTTTTTACACTGAATGCACAATTTTCTTAATGATTTGAAATACTAGCACTAAATTGCTGAATAGTGTAATTTGAATTATGAAATGACTATTTAATGAATGAATGAATGCTTTGACTTCCTGCTCCCCGATGAAGAGGGCAGATGCGCTCAAGGCACATAGAACGTTGTTGTAATGTCTCAGTAAATTCACAATTTGTATTTGCCTGCCTCAGAGTCTACTTTGTGCATTGTTACCTTTTACTGTGTGTCCAGACCATGCCATGTGCAGGGACAATGTCACCATATAGTGGGAGTGCAATAGTCAGATACAGAGACACAGATTCAGTGAGAGCGAGACGAAGTGAACTGTGTAGCTAATATAAAGTAGCAATAAGGACACCGACAGACATAAATGCACAAAGGGATATGGCAGTTCACATACTGATGTAGCATTTAATTTCTGCCTATTGTAGGATTTCCAAACCCCCCGCTGCATAACAGCACATGTTGCAGGACCTATATTTGTTAAAGCCTCTTCTGCTACTATGCCAACTAGATTTCTTGTCTACAGAGTGTCTACTTATGATATGGTCAGCCAAGCTAGTGCCCTAATAAATGTATTATTTTTTCCAATATTGGTATGTGTGCTGTTTCAGTACAGATGGCATGAATGACAACCAAACCAACTTACTCACAGAAAACAATAACTCCATCACTGGTTTCTCAACTTATCCCTGTTTCTGCTACATTTCCTGACCTATTTCTATTCTTATCAATTTTTTACCAAAATTTTATATAAACATTTCAAAGTCAGATATTTTTGAAGCAGAAATAAGAATAATGAAAAATTAAGTTAATTGGGCCTGATTCCAAGATGGGCTACGCCAGCATAAGGTGAGATACGTTAAACCCCATGGCATATCTTGCAACTTACGCCATGCATTGCACCCATTGCAGTTCTAAGTGGTGACTTGCACCATGGTGGATGTGGGCTGCAACAATCATGGGTTAAGCCACCTGCTAAGCTGCAGCCCACAACGCCTGGCACAACTACGGGTTACAACGGCAACTTCACCCAATTCCAGAAGGGCAGCTGTGGTAACCTGCAGCTGCAATTCCTAGAGGTACGGTGAAGTAGGAAAGTGCTGACAGCTCAGAGCTGTTCTAAGTGGCATCCAAAGGCAGGCACCGTCAGATGCTGCCATGCAGGGCTACAGCAGTGGTGCCATACCATCCCTCAAGTCCTCTCAGGCACATCCCTGCCCCCAACTCCCTGAACATCTGGGATCCTGGGGCTTCATTTCTGGTGCATTCCCACAGATGCCTGTGCCATGTGCCCTGCCCCCCCATGCCCCTTGGGGCATGCTGAGGTGGCCCGGGGTTGGGGACTTTGGGGGGTGCATATTGCAGCTGCGAGTTGCGACATGCTGCTGTGATATGCCATGCATGTGACAGTAGCCCACAGATGGTGTATCATGCATGTTGCAAGTGCCGGGACTCTGTCACTTCTGGAATGTGGTGTAGGGTCCCTTGCATATGGGTGACTGACGTAACTCACGACTGCGTGCTAGTTATGCCAGTCATCTTGAAATTGGCCCCATGATCTTCATGTCTCTCAGATGAATATTAAGAAGGATGTTTCAAATAATCAGCAAATATGAATCGCAGTTGATGCATTTTCCTTTACTAATGTCACAACTGTGCTTTTCTTACAAAGGAAGGCAGAGACACTGGAAAATGCACTGTGGTTTAAAAATCTAAGTTTAATCAATGTACCTAACACATTTGGTTCCCACTATCCCTGATTACAAGATTTGATAAGGTCCTGCAACTTCCCTTTGATAATTTGCTCTTCACAATAAAGGACTTTAGAATTCCCACGTGCAAGTCAAGCGGACTAAATGATTCAAGGAGAAATGGGAAAACTGATAACAAAATCATAGGAGAATTCTTCTATTTTGAAATCAGTCTTACCTGAAATTGAAGAATTTCAAGATACTACTGAAGCTTAGTCTACTATGATTTTATCTCCAGTGTTTTATACAGACCATGAACTGATACTATATACTGCAAGAAAAATAGGTATACTGACATTTAAAATATAGAATGTCATGTGGAAAGTAGCTGGACATTGCCCTTGCCACATACAGTAAATAAGAAGCAAACAGTGTTTTAGCTAAAAGGAGGATCTGGGGGAAATAAATGCCTCTTTTACAACACCCAGTTCTGCTAAATGTTTGGTAAAGTGCAGAAGGATTTTTTTTGTTTGATCCAGAACACATGAAGGTGTATATACTAGCAAAGATCAAAAAGGGACAGTGAAGAAAAAGGATGGTGAAGCTGGAGAACAAATATATGCATAGTGCATGATGAGATGGAGTGAAAATAACAGGAATTTCGTTATCTTCATTTGAACACTAGCTGACTTATTAAATCAAATGGCTGGTACTGGTAACGTGCTGAAGCTTCAGTGCATTTTTTATGAATGACTTTTAACTTAATGGTTACAAAATTTGGACTTTTGTATAAATGGGGGGCATTCTTAAAAATTAGATTTGTGGTTTATCTACTGTACTTATAATTATTAATCTTTTATCAATTGTTTAAATAATGTAGGTCAAGAAAATGAAACTTTACTTACTGTCATACCTTTACTTTGGTAATGTTATAGTATGACCGTATATACATTTACTGGAAAATGGATATCTACCATGTTTGAAAGACTTTAATGTATATTTACACTTACAGATACAGATAAATTTTGTGTGTTTTACATATTGTTTTCTTCATCTGAAATAATGTATGTCTCTTGAGTGTCTGTAAATGATTAAAAAAATAATAAAATATTACAAAATATAGACATGGACTACTGTAGTGAAATTGAATCACTTATATTTAATTCATACACTGTTCAGTGTTAATCCATACCAATAAGAACATATGGGTTTCTTTTCTTAATGATTTAACTATTAAAACAACATGAACACCTAGTACTTCAGTAACTTGTTCAAGTCATAAATTAGTATCATAGCATAAATACTTAGTCATTCAGCAATGTGTTCCTATTAATAGAACAAGTATTAATGCATAAGTAAAATAATGATACAGCATGAATATCATGTATTTAATTGTAGTGCATTATTGTGTTATATAATACTACTTGGATAATCATTTTTCTATAGTACGACACAATGAAGTGCTAATTTAGCATTATCCTGAGACACTTAAAGTATTACAACCAGCTCATCAGTGTAGTGGTAGTACAATTGCTCACAATGCCTGTGACCCAGGATCAGGAGCAATCTCAGGTCATCAGAGGCTGGCCAGAGAGAGGAGGACTTAGTGTCCCAGAGGATGCATTTCTACTTTGGGGAAGAGGGATCCTGTTGCTGTTGCACAAGCTCCACCTGTGTGTTCTCATGAAAGATGCTGACTGGCTAACGGGGTGTGTGGTCATGTTTTCCACCCGCACATAGCCCCATGTGGCATCTCCCTGCAGGAAATGAAAAAAATGCAGCCCACTAGCATAGCGGAATGATGTGCCACCAGATTTCCAGGCCCTAACTTGCCTATTGCCTACTTGCCCTAAACCTGTGTAGTTAGTAGGGAGCCTAGGCAACTCCCAACTGCCCCACTTTGGAGGAGTAAATCTTTTTTGCTACTTCTCCCACGGTTGGGCCTCCTTCCAAGGAGTGCTCCAGCCCTATCACCTCAACATCTACTGGGACTTCCTACTGTCATCTTCCCCCAGGTCCCCCAAGCCACATTGCAGAACAGATCCAGTTCTGGTTGTGTGCCTAGCTGATCTGGTGTGATGCATGCAGGCACTCCTTGTCATTTTGCTGCCAGAATTTCCCTCTGGATTTTTTGCCACTTGGAGACATGAACATGCAATGACATCATGGCACACACCGTGTGCTCCCATGCAATGTGTGCTGCTGTCTGCCATGTCCACAATCTGTCTTGGCACTAAGCTGCCTTTCCTCTAGGTTTTGCCAGGGGCCAGATGAGCTGCAATTTCTACCCCCCAAAGAGGAGAACAGTCCTATGGATGCTTGATCCTCCTCCCCCTGCTGACCCTCCGGCAGCCCAGATTCACTCCTGAACCTGGGACATTGGCATCTCAAGTGGTAGCACTACAGCCATGGCTGGCTAGGATGGGAAAATCTGTAGGAAGCAGTGGGCAGGTGACTGGGAGGGCAAGAATGCAGATGGGAGCCTAGTCACTGCATGGATGGGGGTAGCTGGGGGTGGGGAAAAAAAACTTTTACTGATAAAGTGCTGCAATGAGTCGGGGTCTCACCCATACCCTGTTTAAATGAACTGTACCTTGTACCTGACTGGGCATATTTAAAACTTCAGTTTCCCCACAGCAAATAAAATGCTAGACAACCTGTTTTTTCTCAGAGCTTAGTTTTCAAGTTCCCCAGCCCTGTTTGGCAATAATGACAGCTGAATGTGTATATGCTTATTTAATGACAGCACATCATAGTCTCAATCATGATAATTCATTCAGGCATTGAACATGGTCTGTAATTAGTGTTACTACATGTTCTAAATGTAATCAAATTTTTATCTGAAGATAGATATCAGCTGCATAAAAAAATATTTTTTTGAATGATGTAGCATTTAACATATTGAAAATGTATTATTTTCGGATTTCATTAACCTGTGTTAATCGTCATGTATTAGATGCTTAAAAGCCAGAAATATTAAAAGTGAATTGTCATAATACAGATAAACCTAGTAACTTAAAAAGTATGAATGTGAGGTTCATACATGTTTTAATACATTGGAGGTGTTTTTCATGCTTTTCATATCTCATGAAATAGATCATTTAGCAGCATGCTTTAAATATTCAGTATACTGTAAGGGAATGGCAGCCACATGAACATAAGTGTTGAGATTGGCACTTTGGTATGGCTTAATTCATCAGCAGTAATACAGAATCTCAGAAACTTGTTATCAAGCAGAATTTCATAGTTTGATATTTTAAGTTTCCTGAAAATTTACTGAAAACTATTTATGCAGCAAAACACATCCTAAAATGAAGGACTTCTAAAGCAGTTGAGGTTACTGTATATCCCTCCCACACACACAGACATGTAAGATTGACCCAATATTTACTGTATAATGGCTTTGTTTATATCATGTGTGCTTTATATCAGTAGTCTGTAGGGATGTAGTGAATTATAAATTGGCCTTCAAAGTTATGGTAACATTTATTACTCAGTGGTATTTCAGTTCTTCCCTGGGTACTGCAAGAAAAAAGACACAATTAGGGAGGAGTAGTCAGATCCCACAAAAGCCAACTAAAATCTCTGTGCAGTATAAAACAAAGCTTACACTCACCCAGAGTAAAGATTTGCAAGTGTTTTATTGTGTGTAGAAAAAAAGAAGCACCCACTCAATCACAACAGCAAGGTGAGAAACCATAGCAAGTCTTTGGACAGGAAAATGCATTCCCAGAGCTTTAGACATGCAACTTTGACTGCACAGTCACTGCCGTGATAGTCAGTACAGGAATCAGGTACATCTGTCCACACTGATGAAGGGGGTTGGCCCCAAAACATTTGTGGTAGAAGCAGGTATTGTAATTATCAGCACACAATAAAGCACTTTGAAATCTTTACTCTGTTAAAGTGTTTGTGGCATCCTATGCTGCCTGGAAAATTAATTACTCCACATATTATGAAATGCAATGCGGAACAAATTAATTAACATTTTAACTTTGTGAATTATTTTGTGGTGAGAGCATCCAGCAATGTATGCTTACTTGACCGATGATAACCTCCAGCTTTCTAATTCTATATTTAATATCACAAACATGCTTGTCAACTGTTCACTGCCATGCCAACTGCCAACACATGGCATGGCAAGGCAGTGCACTATTACTGACCATCGAGGATGCCTGCATTCTTTTTTTTTTTTTTTTTATTATTAGTTGTTTAACCAGGAGTAGCACACTAAGCCGAAAGCTTTTTTACAGGAGCGACCTGGGAGCACAGGGAAGTTAAGTGACTTGCTCAGGGTCACACAGTATGCAAGTGGAAGCTGTGAGATTCAAACCCAGGTCTGGTCTGCTGGATGTCACCAGATTTGCAGCTTACTGCGTTATACTGCCTCCCTGCCTCCCCACCCACTGATGTAGAGAGTAAGAGGTCTGTGGATTATCAGGATGTTGAGGCCAGACACAATGAGGATGGCTAGGCATGGTAATAGACACTAGCAAATAAGTATGACAGCTGGAGGTTGAGTAAGCAATGGAGGTCTTCTTAATCCCGTCTGACTGTTTTCTCAGTCAGGCTTGCTTGGACACAAAGGCATCACATCCTCATGGGGTTGGATGTGTCTAGCACCACATCAAAACCAGAACTAAGAAGTAGGAGGAGGAGTAGGACATCTTCAGACCATTGAGAAAGGCATCTGGTATAGTGGGTGTACCAGAAAGCATCAGCTACTAATGTAACATAATATAATACTTAGGCAATCTGACTCCATTGGTTGGTGGGCAACCTAAAATTATTTATTTGATTATTATTTAAAGCATATTTTACCAGGTAAGTACACAGAGCTCAGCGCTTATTTCCACTTGTAGTGGAGGGGGTGGGGGTGGGATGGGATACATGAGTATAGACATAAAGGGGGAAGACAATACAGAGACATACTGTATATTTCCTATACATGAAACAAATGATACCATTCTAGCTAGATAAGAGTGAAAGCTTCTTAGAGGTAAAACACAGTGTACATACAGTTTCACCGTTCATACAATTCACATGGCAAGATTCAAATGGTGAAACATAGAAACACAGAATTTGCCAGCAGATAAGGATCACTTGGCCCACCTAGTCTGCCCATTGTCCCTACCTACTGCATATACTGCAGACCCTAATTGATCTGTGGTTTACCATTGTTTGCCTATCACTATTGTTCCTATACATCCAGCCCATGCATTCTTAAATTCCTCATCACCTCCACAGAGAGGTAATTCCATGCATCCATCATCCGTTCCGTGAAGAAATACTCCTGACATTACTCTGGAGTCAACCACTCCCCAGCCTCATATCATGATTCCTTGTTCTAGAATATCTTCTTTTCTGAAAGATGCTACCCTCTTGTAACTTATTTATACCCTTGAGGTATTTAAACATCTCTATCATATTCCCCTCTCTCTCCTCACTTCCAGTGAATACATATTGAGGCCTGCAGTTTGTTTTGGGGGATCGGTACATTGCCTCAGGCTCATGGTAGCCAAACAAGCACTCCATGTTACAGCATCACAGTTTGTTATAGTTGTAGCTGTAGCTATATAGCTAAATGAAAGGATGACTCACCATACATGTAGTCCATATAAAAAGCTTGTGATCCTTCGTTATTGTAGTGAAAACAACAGTTGGTTCTCACAGCAAATTTGGCAAATTCCCTGCTCCCTCACACAACAGGTACTTCCTTGTACATCACACCTCTCTCCTCCATAAATGGACTGGTGGCCACATTCCTTCCAATGGTGTTCCTGTCACCTAACTGTGGTCCCTCTCCTTCCCCCCCTTCTATGGATGCTGAACAAAGATATTTGTTCATGATTGCTGCTTTTTCTAGGTCTCCCTTCACACAAACACCCCTTCTTCCCTTTTTATCCTCACAATCCCATCACTGATCTTTTTTTCCTTTCACTAATGTACCTGAAAAAGGTCTTGTCCCCTTTCTTTATTGCCTGGGCTACTTTTTCATCTGTCTGCACCTTTGCACTCCTGATTGCTTTCCCTGCCTCCCTCTGCTTTTCCACATACAGTTCTCTATCTTCCTCCATTTATATTTCTTTGTACCTACTGAATGCCAACCTTTTCGCTCATACCTTCCCAGCTACTAGTGTTATTTTTCTTGCTCTTTGTTTTCTTAATTGCCTAATGCAAAGGTTCCCTTAATTTTCTCTCACCGTTCCTCTGCACCCCCCTTCCCCCTCCCATGCCAGGGCTTTCTTGAGACAGTCCCCCATCTTTGCAAAGTCAGACCATCTGAAATCCAGGATCCTTGTTGTCAAGTGTTTTGACTCTTTCACTATTCTAACATTTACCCAACCCGTATGGTGATCACTGGACCACAGGCAGCTACCTACTGTTACACCGGTAACTCTGTCTCCATTGATGAGTACCAGGACCAGTTAAGCTCCCTCATGGGTGCGTTGTACCCTCTAGCTGTTTGAGGAATGCCCCCTGCAGGGCTTCCAGGATGTACTTCTGCTCCTTGCTGTGGCTGCAGCATGGGTGCTCCAATCAACATCAAGCAAACTGAAGTCCCCCTCCAGCAATATTTTCCCTTTGGCTGTCATTTTGTGGATGGCTTCCACTCATACCCTGTCCAGCTCTTCCCCTTGTGCTGAAGGTGTGAAGATCCTGACAGTGCAAATGGAAGTGCCATTTCCCATCTCCTGGGTGACCCACAGTGCCTCTGCCCCCTCCTGCGTTCCCTGAGCCTCAGTAGCTTTAATTCCCTTCCTGATGTAGATAGCCACTCCTCCTCCCTTTTTACACACCATGTTTTTCCTGAATACGGTATACCCTGGTATTGCTGTGTCCCAGTCATGGTTCCCCATGTACCATGTCTTGGTAACAGCGGCAATGTGCAGGTCTGCCTCTGCCATCAAAGCCACTAGGTCTGAGTTTTATTTTCCAGGGTGTGGGCATTTGAGCACATGGCCTTCCAGGTTTTGCTGCCTCCCCTTTTAACAGCTCCCCTCCTATCATCATGCCTTTCCTCTAAATACCTCTGCTTGCTTCATTCCAAGCAGGCATATTACTTTTCTCTCCCTCCAGTTTCCTTTGCTGATTTATACTCATATTTTCTTCCTTATGAAGTCTCTTCTGATTCCTGTGTTTATTTCCTGTTTGTGCAGGAGTGAGAGCTAAGTTCCCATCTCTATGATGTCACTGATGGCTCCTTTGATTCAAACTCCCCCCCCCAACACACACAGTTAAAACGTCCAGTCCAGATGGCAAACTTCTGTCCCAGTGCTCTTACAATTTCCTTGGTCAGGTGTGCACATAAAGTCCAATGCAACAGTCCTGCCACATCTCCTGGAGTGGTCTGCAGGATACTTGCGGGGAGGGAGCCCTAGGTACAGAATGGGAATGAGCCTGACAGCAAAAGCAGGTTGATGGTATTTGAAGTAAGTCTTGATCGGGGCCTTGTTTGCCTTGGAGGGAGGCAGGGGCAGTCATTTTGGGAGGGTAGGTTGTTCCAGAAGTTGGGAAGCCTGTCACTAATGGAGGCTTGGCCTAGGATGCATTTGTAATGAGGGGCATGGAGATGGAGATGGTAACTGGTCATAGATCAGAGTGAGTAGGCAGGGTTAGATGAGGGAGAGAATAGGTCAGACAGGTATTTTGGTGGTTTGCCAGTCCAGTAGTTTTATCTGGTGGCAGCTTGAAGAGCACTAAATCAATGGCATGGTAGGGGTGGGCGCTACTGAAAGAGCACCTACCTAAACAGCGACCGCCCAATGCAGCAGAACAGCAATTAAATAGCGACTGTAGCTGCAGCTCTGTAAGGATGAGACCTGGAGCGGCTACAGTCCATCCTGCTAGTGCACAAAGCCCCTGAGGCATGGAAGCTAGACCTGGGTGCGGGCAGCAGGAAAGGTGAAACCATGCTAACAGAGGCATGGAAAGGCTTGTGCAGCTGGCAGCTAGAGACATGGCAGACAGTACCCAACACAGGGCCACACACAACACAATGACAAATACCACTGCCCCCCTAGTCCAGCAGATCACCACAGCAGAGCCCCCTCATCAGCAGGCCCATGGGAGCCCCACCATGACCAGCCGACATTCTACACCCATGCTGCTTTGCTGCAAAGGTCTCCTCACATATGCCACATGCCCCTCCAGTTCAACAGTCACACACCTGTGGTGGCAACAGTGCCCAAGAGCAGCCCTGGGTGGGGTGTTGTTGGCAAGAATACTGGGATGCAGCAGCGACAGCTGCTGCAACATGGGGGGGGGAGGAGATTCCAGACAGAATATACTAATAGTGGGAAGGGTGGGAAGGAGCGCCATGCACACTGCCTGTGCCCACATGGCCATCCATTGTGTACCAGTTCCCCTACCCCCACCATGTGCTGCAGGACACAGCCCTGACATGGTATGCCTGCTCTGTGCATGGGAGGTTCCGTGCCATTGGTATCTGCCTCTGGTATTGCTTACCTCAGCCATGCTGTCCATGTCAGCACCCCCACAGAGATACAGAGACAGAGGTGACCTGTATGTGCAGCATATACTACCTCTCACCATCCTCTAGTTACCCACTGCATGATGCCATGTGTTGCTTGCATTGTCCCATCACCCGCCATAGGGCACTCTTGTCTCAGCACACAGGTACACAGGCTCTCTTTCTGTCATCCCAGTGGGTTCACCCATTGCATGTCGTCTCATAGCATAGATGTTCGGTGTGATGCATCCTTGCAGCCTCTGCCTCCTGCCTGCGCTCTCTTCGCTGCTCACCCTAGTTGCCCCGTCACCCTTTCTGTGTTCTGCTTTCTGCGTTCGCCCATTGGGGACTTGCTTAAACAGTGGCGCCCTTATCACATAAAACCGTTTTATCCTGTGAGAGCAATGTGCATCATCTGTCTTGTGATGGGGGTAGGATCCAGCCCAACTTGCTGTACATAGTACAGTGATGTGTTTGGTTGGGGGCAGTTCAGTCCAAATCTGCACAACGCATTGAACACAGTAGTAATTTTTTCAAAGGAGGTGGAGTTAGTGCCTGAGTATACTACATCCCCGTAGTCTAGAAGGGGAGGATCGATTGCTCTGCAACCTGTTTCCTTATTTTAGTTGGCGTTAGCTCTTTACTCTGTATAAAGTACCAAGCTTATTGAATGACTTGGCTACAACCTGGGAGATTTTCTTAGAGTAATCAAGGTGTTTGTCCAACTGGAGTCCAAGGTACTTGTAGTTGGTAACCGAGTCCAGAGAGGCCCCATGCAGGGAACGTATTGTAAGAAAGGTGCAGTAAGAGTTGATCCAGTGCTTGGAGCCAGGCAGCATGGACACCATCTTCTTTTTCACAACAAGCAAGCTCCTCTGTCCAAGGTGCCATGTCTCCAACTGTTTAATCAACAAGTACAAGGAGACAGCACTCAGTCTCTAGCTATAAAATCAAAACAAATTTACTGACCAACTTGAGATACTGAACTTGCCTCTTTGTTATGTGCAAACTGAGCAGTAATACAAAAACTGGTATATTTACATTTGTAATATAGCATGGCTGCCAGCACCGCAATGTCCAACCTTACACTTTGCTATGAGCTACATAGCATACAGTATTTCAGTGTACAATTTTTTGTATCACTTCTCAATTTGCATATAATAAAGGAGCATCTTCAGTATCTCAAGTGGGTGAATACTTTTTTTCATAGTTGTACAGCTTTGGGCTGAGTGTTTTCTCCTTGTACTTACTGCCTTCCTTTTGTTTATGATCAGACAATTGTCTAGAAATGATTTTTGAATCACTGTGAAATCCTGTTGGAGAGAATCCTGAACTGAGAGGGCAGCAGTACCTGTTGCGTAGATGATGGTATCATCTGCAAACATGTGTATGCTGCTGGTTGACGTGGACAAAGAGAGGCCATTGATGAACACTGTGAAGAGCAACAGCCCTTAGACTGAACCCTGGTGGACTCCAAGGCAGACAGGTAGGGTGGAGGAGTTTGGGCCTAGCATGGTGGATTTAGTGCAATTGTCCAGGTAGGATAAGAATCATGCCATTGCTGTTGGGGAGGCACCAGAGTCTACTAGTTTGAGTAGGAGCCAGGGTTGATCCACAGTGTTGCAGGCCTTTGCTAGCTCTATAAATATGGCCCCTGTGCTCAAACCGTTGTCAAAATTGGAGTGTATGTGGTTGGAGACACTGAGTAGTGAGGCAGAGGTTGAGCGGTTGGGCAGAAGCATGACTGGTACAGTGTTAAGAAATTTGATTTCTCAAAGAAGTTTGATAGCTGCCTGCTGACAAACTTCAAGAGAGTTTGCAAGAGAATAGGGAAACGTGAACTTCAGCAGTACCTGGAGGGAGAGTCAGCTGGGCTGCATTTATGGATCAGTACCACCAGTGCATGCTTCCAGCTCTGTGGGAATGTGCCAGTGCAGAAGGACCTATTGAAAATGTGAGCAACTGGGGAAGCTATTGCTGGAGCACCAATTTCAATATATTTCAGTGAGATCACATCAGATCTGCATCTGGAGGCAGCATTTAGGGCGAATAATTCTTTGCTTTTGGGGGCGTGGCTTGACCGCCAACAAAGACAGACACTTAATCCCCTGTCTCTTCTAAGCCCTTTACATTATCTGAAAAGGATCGCTGCTTATAATGCTAATTGGATCTCTGATCACTACCACATTTGTTGCCACTTACCTGCTGATAACATCCATTGCCTGGTCTTCATGCTGTAGGACAATCGATGCTGTCCATTATTCTGTCAGAGTGATAGGAGCATGGGAATTCCCAGACATGGCGACAGTTGCTGTGGTAGCACAGGATCTTCTTCTACAAAAAATAAAAGCCATGTTTCAGCAACTCCTGATCCAAATGAATAAGCTGGAATTAACAACACAACAAACCAATGCTGACATAACCAGCATTTCAGGAAGGGTCAGTGTTACCAAGCAGAGAATAACAGATACTGACACTAAATCAGACAGAGTCATGAGTCATGGCCTACATCTTCAAGTAAGACAGAACACTGCAGCAGCTGTGGAAATCCATTCAAGATCTGGAGACTAGAGTCCACCACAACATCAGTCAGCTAGTGGGCTTTCAGGAGGGGTGTGAAGGCAAAACATTTTACCAAATTTCTACAGCACGCCCTTCCTCAGTTTCTAAACCATGCATGGCCAGCTCCACGGAAACCGACCATGCTCATCAGTTGATGACACTGAAACTATCCCCAGAGGTCTCCCCAACTCAGTCCTGGCTAGATTTTTAAGGTTCCGGGACAAGGAGAGGATCATTAACCTGGACAAAGAAAGATGCTCTTCAATGGCAAGGCCACACTATACAAATTTTTGCAGACTTCTCGCAGGCTTTACCTGAGAGGTGGAGGGCCATCTCCACTGCAAGGAGGTCCTGTGCTGACTTGGGCCTTATCTATTCCCCATTATACCTGCCCACATTGAAGATTTTAGTCAATGAGACTGACCAATTATTTGACCCCCCACACACACACACACACACTGAGGTGGCTTAGAACCTGAGTAGCATGCGCTGGCTCAAAACAGACTTCTGCCATTTTCACCTGGGTCAGGGTAGGCCACAAGACAATGATACCCATCAGGACATGGATGCCTCTTACACACAACTGCACTCACAAGGGAAGAACATTGGCCTAACACCACCGATTCCACTCAGTGATAATGAACAATGGCTACTTCTGCCCAAACAGCTGTGGAAAAACAAAAAATGGAGAACTGGACCAGGCCGCTGATAAGACTGCTACCTACAACCCTGCTCTTGTATCAGAAGCTGCAGCACTGAGTCCAAGGACTCCTTTGACTCAGCACCTCTCCAACTGGGGCTAACAAGTCTGTGGTCTTGATCTCCCAAGATGCCCAAGGGAGCCCTCCATGACTCCCAACTCTGTCTGAAGGCCCGAAGACCTCACCTTCAAAGGTTTGATCCTGGGCAGAAGCTGTAGCAGCAGTACCACTCCCTGTCAAGGGGCCCAGTAGTGCCGTAGAGACTAGATCCCACAGTGGCTCGCTTTAATGGCACCAGCTTCTCAACAAGTGAAATTTTCTCTGAACCACATGTATAGCATGTCTGCATACTCTTTTATAGGGTTTTATCTCCTGTTTGGTACTGGCCACCATAAGTAGCATGGGGTATCCAGTGAACACAGAGACTTCAATTGAGCACTTACAAAAATGGTGACTCAATTATGGTGCTTGTGTTCAGGGCTACCTGGCAGGGAAGTGACCAAATATCTGGGTGGGCAATGTAGGGCGACAGGAAGCATATGCATGCACACACGCATGGGGGAGGAAGAGGCAGGATGTATGTGGGAGGAGTGTGGCAGGCAGCTGCTGAGCTGGTCGGCTAGCGTGTTAGGGAGGGTGGTCGGTTGGGGTGTGCATGCTTCAGGTCTGGAGTGGTGCAGGATTTTTTTTTTGTCCAGGCAGGCAGATTTTTTTTTTTTTAAGAATTTCACCACCCCCGCCAACATGCACCTCTCTGGAGTTGAGTATCCTTAAGTAGGGGACTGTGGAGGATGAAGCCCATGGGGGTGTGTGAGGGGCACGGCCCACCACATACACATAACTCCGGTCACCACCTTGCAGTTCGCCATGAGTGTACATCACAGTAATTCATCTACGGTGATGTACACTCTCCCAAATGGCGATCGCCCTTTTGTGTTCACCTTTTTTCACATAGAACTGTAGCATGATCTCCTCTAAAAACAGGTCTCACCCTATCAGGACTCCAGCACAATTAAGGCTCCAAAATCCCATAAAGTGCAATGCAACTGGGTCCCTTCTATAAATTCTGTATATTACACCTATGCACTGCCCCCTTTAATTGTGGTCCTAGATGTCATACCTGTTTGGCCCTTCTACAAACCTCCAGCTTACACATTCTGCCACACTGTAACACTGTCTCGAGGAGGCTGCATGTGACCCAGCTGGCACTTCCCAAGGACCCCCGGCTGGAATCCTACAAGTACACTACCAAAAAACATGCCTTCTTGCCAATTCCTGATTAGCCCAGCTGGACACATGAAGCTGTGTAACCAGGGGGTTCATGGCCAATTTTCTGAGTTAAGAAAGCAAGACTGCACGGGAGGAGGGGGACACCAGGGCAAATTCTGTTGCTACACATTCCACTCATAGTACATGAAGGGGCCTGTTATATCTGACTCCCATGGACCAACTAGCCACCCTAACCTACAGATACGTTAAGTCAGTCTCCCTCTCACAGTTTACCTGGATACGATAATGAAGGTGGGCCGTCATCTGTAATAAAGCTAAATAGCAATGTGAGAGGGCAGCAAGGAGGGCTGGGGGGTTACTGGGATGCATAGGGAGAGGCATCACCAGTAGAAAACAGGAAGTTATTATCCCTCTGTACAGACAGCTGGTGCGACCCCATCTGGAGTACTGTGTGCAGTTCTGGAAACCCAATCTCCGCAAAGACGTAGACAGGATGGAAGCTGTCCAGAGGAGGGCAACTAAAATGGTGCAGGGTCTGCACCGGAAGACATATGAAGAGAGACTTAAGGAGCTTAATATGTATAGCCTCGAGGAAAGGAGGGAGAGGGGGGACATGATAGAAACTTTCAAGTACCTCAAGGGAATCAACAAAGTCAAAGAGGTAGCATCTTTCAAAAAGGGTGTGCAAGAACAAGAGGCACAATTTGAAGATGGGGGGGCTCAGAGGTAATTTAAGGAAGTATTTTTCACAGAGAGGTTGTGGATGCATGGAGCAGCCTTCCAGAGGAGGTTGTGGAGTCAAAATCAGTGGTGGAATTCAAGCATGCATGGGACAGTCATAAGGCAATTCTAGGGTGTGGGGGTAAGAAGAAGTAGGCTGCTGGTTAACTAGGATCTGCAGCTTATCCAGTAGGTAGTGAAATGGGCAGACTGGGTGGGCCAAGCGGTCCTTATCTGCCATCAAATTCTATGTTTCTATGTTTCTATGTTTCTAGGAACCAGCACTTAAATGCCACCATGGCCATAATCTATGTAGCATTTTCCTTTGTCTGGGTTTCGTATCTCTACTTCTATTGGGCCCCCAATCAAATGGCCTATCTATACTTCTGTGGGAGATGGCCCCCTTAGATCTTCGATATATTGAAGCATTCGGTTCCTTATGGTGACCCTAAGTTAAACATGCATCCTATACATTTACTCACCATACATGCATACATACTGCTATCTCTGCTATCTATGCAGAGGGTGCTACAGAGCAACTGCTATATAGCAGTTGTGGTACTAACATACCTCATATCACACATTTTTTCTTTTCCTCCCTTGGGTAGACCAAGGGCATATTGATGCAGTGAGTCCATGCTAGACTTGGCCAAGACTCTTCAGATGGGTTGCGGGAGGGGGGAGAGGTATGGGGACTTTAGGTGGGGCTGTTATGCGGTTATGCCTCATTTGCTTGGCAATATTAATTGTTTTTTTGCCTAGTTAGTCTTTTGTCCATTTACTTGTCTGTTTACCTGCTATGCCAAAAATTGTAGAAGGAAGAAAGGGGTGGGAAAAGAGGGAAGAAAGAGGAAGTAGCCTTAGTTCTAGGTACCATAATATGCTCTAATACTAGCTTTTTTTTTCTTTTTAAGGGGGCCAATGCCTCCAGTCCCTGACCCCACATACCACTCCCCCATCTCCAGGCTTCCCCCCTTGTATGGGGCCACTGGGCAGGTGACCCCTACATGAGAACATGGGTCTCAAAGCCCTGGCTTGCCCCCCCCAGGGTGGGGTCACAGGAGAGGGCCCCCCACGGACAATGGTCTGAGTGGGGAGCTGCAGCAGAGTGGGCCGTCATTTGCAGCCGAGATTTTGTTCCGTAGTTTTTCTCCCTGGGGACAGGGATGTGCAATGACACCAGTGTCCACCCTGCCCCCCTGAAGCAAGTGGTGCTGGCCATGTGGGACCCCCAGCCTCCACCAGGGGTTCTCCCTGTGCCGGACACTCTTTCCCCTTCCCCCTGGAGAGGAAGAGCAGTTCTCAGGATGCTCAATCCCTCTCCCCCCCCGACGACCCTCCATCTCCCAGGTCCTTCCCAAGACTAGCTTTTTAACTTGGAATGTCAGGGGGCTTAACTCCCCTATACAATAAAAAAGGTACTGTCACATGTCAAGTGCCTTAAAGATCAAGAAGTCTTCCTACAGGAAACTAAATTATCCTTGGGGGAAGCTTCTAAATTTAAAGAAAGATTGGGTGGGGGTAGAGGAGCAGAGTGTCACCACCACCTCCAAACAAGGGGTTTCAAATCTAATTCATAAGTCAATGAGTTGGAGGTGGAAATATGTAGAACAGACACAGAGGGCAGGTGGATAATCCTGAAGGTCCCCACCCCTACAGGGCCTCTGATTGTATGTAATGTCTATGGGCCTAACATAAATGACCCTGCTTTCTTTTACACTCTCAGCCAGAATTTAAAGGAGGTCAATGATCTTAATGCCCCGATTATGCTAGAAGGAGATCTGAATGTGTCCCTAAACCTCCTCCTAGACAGAACGAGGTGCTCAGGGAGCAGAATACTGGGGCTCAGAGAGCCATCACTGACTTGATGGGAGAACATGGATTAACAGATGCATGGAGGGCACAGCACTCTAATGTCAGGGATTTCATCTATTACTCTCCAGTTTCTGAGTCTGCCAGCAGAATAGATCATGGCACAACTTACTGAGGCACACATTCACCCAGTGATTATCTATGACCATGCCACTCTAGAGGCCAGTGTATTGTGGGATCCCACTCAACAACAATCTCCCAATTGGAGGCTTGACCCCCTTCTTCTGGAAGATAAGGATTTTCAAGACTGGGTAAGAAGACAGGTCTCATCCTACTGGTAGCTCAAGGATACGAGTGAGGTGCCAGAGCTGAAACAATAGGATGTATTCAAGGCTACCCTCGGGGGAATGTCATGGCCTATACCACTCATAAATGGAGGCAAAGGAGGTGAAACAATTACAATTGGAGAAAGAACTCCAGGCTGCTGAGCAGGTGCTTAAAGCCTTCCCCTGTCCCCCACACAGGGCAGCTGTTGCTGAGGTCAACAGCCTGAGAATTCAAATGGACACACTCCTTATCAGAAAATTAGAACTAGCACTTTGGCAGCTTAGCCACGCATTCTGGAAAGGTGGTGAAAATTCCAGTAACTTTTTAGCTTATCACTTGAAATGCAAGCAAGCAATCCAGCTGATTGCAGGCCTAAAGGTCACATCTGGGGTCATTAAATGTGACTCTAATAATATTGACTCCATTATGCAAAAATTCTATGAAGCTCTTTGTGCCTCGCCATCCCCCCCAACAACCTCCTTGGTAGAGGCATTCCTAAAGACCTTGCCTATTCCAACCCTTTCCCCAGCACAGGTTAATACATTGGCTAGTCCCATAACCCTGCAAGAGGTGTCTCAAGCCATAACAACACTAAACCTATACAGATCCCAGGGATTTGGATTTCTGGCAGACTTCTACTGGGTATCAGATGAAGAGCTATCGCCATCCCTCCTCAGAGTCTTCCAAGATGGACAGGAAGGAGGGGTAGAAGAACAATGGGAGAAAATCAAAGTTGCCATCACAGAGGCAGCAAAGTCTTTGTGGGAAGCAAATAAACAAAACAAAATGAAGTAAAAAACCACTATGGTTCTCAAAAGAGGTGGCAGAAAAGGTAAGGAAGAAAAAGATAGCATTCAGGAGATATAAGGAATCACAGAATAAGCTGGACAGAGAAATGTACCAGTTAACACAGAAGAAAGCAGAGAAGGCAGTCAGAATAGCAAAGGCCCAAATCAAGGAAAAGATAGCCAACTCTGTCAAGAAGGGGGATAAAACCTTTTCTAGGTACATCAGGGAGTGAAGGAAGACCAAGGAAGAAATAGTAAGGCTTAACAAAGGGGAAGGGAGGAGGGCAGAGGATGACAGTGGAAAAGCAGAGATACTGAACAAATAGTTTTTTTCTGTATTCAAAAAAGAAGAAAAGGGGGAAGTACCTAAAACAAGCAATAGAAGCACTCTGGATGGGGGGGCTGATAACAGTCCTTTCACAGAAGAAAGGGTCCTGAAAGAACTCCTAAAACTCAGGGTGGACAAAGCAATGGGGCCTGAATGGATTCACCCCAGAATTCTAAAAGCACTAAGGAGAGATCTAGTGATGTCACTGACTAAACAAATCATAGGAGGATGGTGTGGTACCTGAGGATTGGAGGAGGGCAGATGTGATTCCTCTTCACAAAAGTTGGAGCAAGGCAGAGGCAGGGAACTACAGACCTGTTAGTTTAACCTCAGTGGTAGAGAAAATGATGGAATCACTTCTGAAAGAAAGAAAGAATTGTTGAGTACCTAGAGACTAGCAGGGCACAGGACTTGAGGCTGCGTGGATTCACAGTGGGAAAATCATGTCCGACAAATGTAATAGATTTCTTTGACTGGGTGACCAAAATAGTAGATTAGGGAGGGGCTGTAGATATGGCCCACCTAGACTTTAGCAAGGCATTTCACACAGTCCCACAAAGAAGATTAATAAACAAATTAGCCACCCTGGGAGTGGGTCCCAGGGTGATTGCCTGAGTAACAAATTGACTGACCAACGGGATGCAGAGGATAATAGTAAACAGAGTACACTCTGAAGAAAGAATGGTTACTAGTGGGGTACTGCAGGGTTCAGAACTGGGACTCTTCCTCTTTAATGTCTTTATAGGAGACATTGCAGAGGTTCTGGAAGGAAAAGTATGCCTCTTTGAGATGATAACAAAATCTGCAACAGGGTCGATACACAAAGAATGAAAAGGGACTTGGCAAGGTTGGAGGACTAGTCAAATGTATGGCAGCTTAGATTCAATGCAAAAAAAGTGCAGAGTAATGCACCTGGGAAACAAAAACCCAGGGGAAGAGTACACAATGGGGGGAGGCACTAACAACAACAAAAATGGAAAGGAACCCCGGGGTAGTCATATCAGATGACCTTAAGGTAGGCAAACAATGTGAGAAGGCAGTAAGGATGGCTGGAGGTATACTGGGTTGCATAGGGAGAGGTATCACCAGTAGAAAACAGGAAGTTGTTATCCTTCTGCACATACAGTTGACGAGACCCCATTTGGAGTACTGTATGCAATTCTGGAGACCCCATCTCTGCAAGGACATAGACAGGATGGAGGCAGTCCATTGGAGGGCAACTAAAATGGTGTGCAGGGTCTGCAACAGAAGTCATATGAGGAGAGACTGAAAGACCTTAATATGTATACCCCTGAGGAAAGGACAGAGAGGGGGACATGATAGAAACTTTCAAGTACCTCAAGGGAAACAACAAAGTCCAAGTCAGAAGCATCTTTGAGAGAAAGAGATGTGCAAGAAAAAGGGGGCTTAGTTTGAAGATAGAGGGGCAATGGCTCAGGGGCAATGTCAGAAAGTATTTTTTCATGGAGAGGGTGGTGGACACATGGAACCACCTTCCTGAGGAGGTTGTGGGGTCAAAAACAGTGGGGGAAATCAAGAGTGCATGGGACAGTCATAAGGCAATTATAGTGAAGGGTAGGAGGAAGTAGGCTGTTGGTTAACTAGAATCTGTAGCTTATCCAATACATAGGGAATGGACAGACTAGGTGGGCCATGCGGTCCTTATCTGCCACCAAAGTCTATGTTTCTATGTTTCTATGTAAGATTTTCTGGGACAAGGCATCCACCCCCTCCATGTGGGAGGCAGTAATAACAGTGCTGCCACAGAATGGTAAGGACGCCACCTCCCTTGGGAGCTATAAGCCAGTCTCATTTATAAATGCTGACACCAAAATTTTGCCAAAAAATCCTGGCAGCTTGACTCAAGAAAATTCTCGCTGGACTCATACTTCCAGCTCAGGTAGGTTTTGACAAGGCGAGGTTAGTACTGGATCATTTAAGAACCCAGGTTTCCATCATACATAAATCCCAAGAGTTCAAACCCACTTCAGCGGTCTTAGCTGTTGACTTTGAGAAGACCTTCAACTCTGTCAAATGGTGCTATCTCCACACTACCCTCCACAGTATGGGTTTCAGATCAATATTTCACCAGTGGGTCCAACTGCTGTACACCTCACCTAGAGCCTCTAGCTTGACAAAACATCGCTGGCCCACATCCTTCCATCTGGAGAAGGGGACCAGACAGGGCTGTTGTCTATCACCACTATTATTTGTCCTATTGATTGAAACCCTAGCTATTACTCTAAAGGAGCATCCTCACATCCAGGGCCTAATCATAGGAAATAAGGAATATGCCACCTTCCTCTATGCAGACAACATTTTGATCACTTTAGCAAATGTCCCTGCAGCCCTTCCCCATGTGCTAGCTTTTCTAGAGACCTTTACTAAAATATCCGAGGTCAAAGTGAATCAAAGTAAAACCCAACCCCTTCCCTTGAATAAACTCTGTACTCTGGATATACTCAAAGCTGGGGGTCTTGCATGGGCACCAGATGGAATTACATACCTCAGAGTCAAGCTACATGGGGATCTTCCAAAGATAGTGACCCAGAACATGGAGGACCTAATGGCTTCCACAAAAGCAGAGCAATGGAGGTGAAAGGCACTGCATTTATCATAGCAGGCAAAATAGATGGTATCAAGACTATTATTCCCTCCAGATTTTTGTACCTTCTGTCACACCTTTCTCTCCATATTCCCATGATGTGGTTTCACAAAAATGGGTAAGACCATGGGGGAAGGGAAGCCCAGAGGTTCAGTAGGACAAAACTTCACTGTCATTGTAGTAGGAGAGGGTAGCGCCTTCCATGGATCTGTGGATACCATGTCACCTTCATATTTGAACTGTCAGTGCGGTGGTTCCAACCTGATCATACTGAAGTCCCTCTGTGGATGCAGTTGGAGGCAGACCCAATTGGTGGGCATTCCCAGGCTCTCATATTTTTCTCCAAGTAGGGACTCCAGAGGAGCCTCTCCCACTGTATCACTCTTCAGACCACATTGTAAGAAATTGCATCAGTGACTTGAAGAAAACCCCTCCGCTTGGATATGGGTCCTGCTGTGGGGCAATCCAGAACTTCAGATCGGGTACTGGTCAGTACACTGGCCAGCATGGGAAAAGCAAGGCATTCACCTCATGAAAGGTCTCCTCTCTTCTGGCCTAACATACTTTTGACTCTTTTGATGGTCTGATCCAGAGATTTCAGATCTCACAGCAGGACTTCTGGAGATTTTTGCAAATAAGGGATGCTGTCTAAAACAACAAAGCCTAAGAAAAACAAAAAAACTCCCTTTCTCTCACTCAGTAGCATCCCTTACATACATTTAATAAAGTTCAGAAAGGTAGCACAACAGTAGTCTGCAGTATAGGATGCTGAGGAACGACCAGCCAGACTCAACCATTCTAGCTTGGCTGGCATTGCAAGTCAAACTAAACTCTCAGATATCTCTTAGGCAATGGGAACTTTGTTGGGACAGACTCCATAAGACACCTAAAGATGGCTAGAGTAGGGTTTGGGGGTGGGAAAGGTTCATTTTATTTGAGTGAGCATGTTGGCTGTGTTGTATGGTTGGTTTAAAGTGATTGGATCTGTGTATTATTTGTATTCGCCAGGATGTGCCAGGAGCTTGTGTCCTTGTTACATCACACTTGATGCTGTTCAGCTGCAAACCCTCCATCCTTTAGTCAGACCCCTGTCTCACCAAAAATAGCTAGGCACTGTTGAGAGGCTAGCATTTTTAGAACCAAATGAGGTTGGTGGTGGTGGGGCACAGTGAACCAGGTGGAGGTTGGGAACATTGAGTAATGAGGTGTAGGAGGTGCCCTGGAATTAGACAGAAGCTTGATATGGGTCCATCATGTTTGGTTCCCATTCATAGGGTTCCCACAGGACAAAATGGGCAGGAAGCCAGAAGGGCTTGTGGCCTCTTGTTCCCCTTGGGCAGTGTTATGTAATGCCAGATCGATGCGAAATAAGACTGCAGTTATGGAAAACTTGATTTCATCTGTCGATCTGGCATGTGTCACTGAGATCTGGCTTGATGATGATGCTAGCCCCCTCTTGGAGGCTGCCGTCCCTACTGGGTACTCTGTGACACACTGCGTGAGGCAGGAATGCTGGGGTGGGGGTGTGGCCATTTGCTTTAGATCCGATCTGAACTTCTCTGTGTACCATGTTGGGACCACCAGGTTCTTTGAGTGTGTGGCTGTGCATGGGGGTCCAGTTGCAGGCTGCAGGATTCTTCTTGTCTACCACCCTCCTGGTGCGAGTGAGAAGTCCTGCAGGAGGTGGTGGACATCATCATGGGCATGGTTTTGGAATCTCCCAGATGTCTAATCCTGGGGGAAGTCACTGTCTGGGTAGATAACAATTCTTCACATTATGGTTTAGTCCTCCTCCAGTTAATGACATCACTGGGCCTGTCACAAGTTGTAACTTCTGCCACCCATCTCCACGAGCATATGCTGGACCTGGTGTTCTCCCTGGGGCTTAATGTGTCGAACCTCAAGATTGATCAGGTTGTATCATCTGATCATTACATGGTGGAGTTCTCCTTTGGGGCCAACCTGATAGACCTACCCCAACAGAGATGATTAGCTGCTGCCCTTTAAAGGATTTGTCCCCAGATGGACTTTTGGCAGCAGCTAACCTATCTAGGGTAATCGCTGCATGTGCGATTAGCATGAGTGAGGCGGTCGCCATATATAATGAGGTGGTTGCCGGTGCCCGTGTTGCCATTACACCAGTCCATGTACTGTATGACCCAGATCTTCTCACTTGAGGTCCCTCTGGTTTGATGGGGACCTCAAAGTGATGAAGACCAAGGGTTGGAGTTTGGAGTGTCACTGGCAGCGTTTTCATGCGGGTGAGGACCAACTAGCCCTGCGTACTCATTATTTGGAGTACCAGTGGGCAATCACCAGTACAAAAGGCTGCGTTTTTGACTAGGGAGATTACTGCAGAGAACAATCGACCTGCCCAACTTTTCTGGACTGTGGACAGACTCCTTCATCCAGTCTGTCTGGTCCATCTGTCTGAGAGGAGTTTAGACTGGTGGAGGTGGCAGAGATCATTGAGGTTACCTCCGGGCTGAGGCACACTTATTGTGAACTGGACCCAGCTCTGGCACTTTTCTTGATGAGATGTGTCGGCACCGTTAGCCCGGTGTTCACTGGAATTGTCAGGTATTCATTATTAGAAGGGTCTTCCCTGATGCTTTAAAAGAGGCGATGGTGAGGCCTCTACTGAAAAAACCTCTCTCGACCCTGATGTTCTAGTGAACTATCTCCCTATCTCCAACCTTCCCTTTTTGGGTATGGTGGTTGAGAAAATTGTGGCGCTTCAGTTTGAGGAACATCTTATGGCCTATGACATCTATCAGCCTTTCCAGTCTGGTTTCAGGGCCAAGCACAACACTGAAATGGTGCTAATTATGGTGCATAATGACATCCTCAGGGCGAGGGATAGAGGAGAATGGTCAATTCTCATTCTCCTTGACCTATCTTCAGCTTTTGACACACTAGACCACATGGTGCTCCTCGATCACCTCAGAGAAGTTTGTGGGCTCGCTGGCACTGTCATCTGCTGATTTGAGCCCTTTTTCTCGGGCAGAAAGCAGCGGGTAGTTATGGGGACCTTTACTTCTACCCTGAAGCCCCTGCCTTGTGTAGTTCCTCAGGGGTCGATTGTGTTGCCCATGTTGTATGCTGTGCATATGTTGCCCCTGGGTGAGATTATTAGACAGTACAGTGTGGGTTTTCACTGTTATGTAGATGATACCCAATTGTACCTGTCTTTTGACCCTGGAACATTGGCTGCCGTGGAAGTGTTAAACAACTGCCTGACTGAAATCAATGATTGGATGTCCTCTAGTTGGTTATAAATTAACCCAAACAAGACAGATGTACTAGTGATCGAGCCAGGTCATTGGTGTGTCACCATCGATGGGATGCCGGGCCTTCATCTGGGTCTGGCTCAGTTGTTGACCACCAGCAGAGTTTGTGACCTTGGCGTGATCCTGGATGACAGACTGACACTAGAAGCTCAGGTGTTGGCTGTCATCCAAAGTAGTTTTTATCATCTTAGGAACATTGCCAGGATCAAGCCTCTGATTCCATCTGATGATATACCCATCCTGGTACATGCCTTTTTGACCTCTAGGCTAGACTACTGCAATGCTGTCTACCTCAGGGTCACTGGAGGTACCCTCCACCAACTGCAGCTAGTTCAAAATGCTGCTGCCAGGTTACTGATTGGTCTTTCAAGGTCCAGCCATATTACTCCTGTGCTCCGTTCATTGCACTGGTTGCCTTTCAGGTGGAGGGTTGTCTTCAAGGTGAATCTTCTCACCTACAAGGCCCTACATGGGCTAGGATCTGGCTACCTGGCTGAACTCCTGACACCCCACTCCTCGATGCACTCCCTCCACTCCTTGACCAGGGGCCTCCTTAAGGTTCCTAGGACCAGGTTGAAAACATCCGGCGATAGGGCTTTTACTGTCGCAAGCCCTGTCCTGTGGAATGCTTTACCACCATCCCTCAGGGAGGCCCCAACGGTTGAGGTTTTTTTAAAGGAGCCTTAAAAATCTTTTTTTTTTGCCCTGGCCATCCTGAGTGATATTGTTTGACATATCAGAAGTAAATTTAAGTTTTGTAAATTGTTTTACCTGATTATTTAAATTTATTTATTGTGGGTTATGATTTGTATGTTTTTTATGTATGACTAGATTTCATACTACCTCTGTTACTGTCCTATGTAAAGCATTCAGAGCCTCTGGGATTGGGTGCTCTATAGCCTTGCCATATACAAACCAAAACCATCCATAGATTGTACCAAACACTCAAAATTCTGAAATCTATTGGCTTCTTAAACCAAGACCTATGCTGGAGATGCCGGACCCCTGGATCCCCCCTTATTACACATCCTATGATGCTGTCTGTCCCTCCAGCTATTCTGGAACTTGATCCAAAACATTTGTGAATACTTATATGATGGTGAATGTCGTAAAGGCACAGGTCAGGGAGCATAGGAAAACTGGGAGCAGTTGTAAAATTTGCAAATAGCATTTTATTATTAATAATAGCAAAATAAAAATTGGTTAGTATAATAATTTACAATGCAGTACAATCATAGAAAGCAGAGTCCTTCTTCTGAGTTTTTCTTCTCAATTTCCAGTCTCAGTCTCTCAGTCTCCCTCTCTATCTCTTGCAAAATATTGCAGCTCTTTTTATAACAAGTCTTTGCAGGGTGCTCGTTACAAGAACATTTCTGCTTCTCACACAGTATTCTTGTCAGTTTCAGCAGGTGCAGTAAAAAGAACATTGTGACCCAGAACTAACCTGTTGTTTACAACTCTGCAAAGGACTTAAAAACTACATCTCAGATTAACCCCTTGAATTCCAGTGTTTACATTCATTTCAACAGTACAACTATGTACAGTTTTAAACAAAGGGATCACAGTTTCACATACAATTTTACACAGAGATTCACATATATTTTTTTATAACTCCCGGTATGCAAGGGCGGGGGAGACAGAAATAGCAAGGGAAGGCAAAGAGAAAGTGAGAGGAGGAGAATTGTGAAGCCATCAGAGTGATCAGTTCCTAGGTCTCACAAGAAAATTTGATTGCGCAACCAGACAGAGAAGACAGAAAAGGAGAAGAAAGAACAGATCCTTGCATTTAACCTCTTTCTGCATAACAAATGGGACAGGGCCTTTTTCAACCCTGTCACAGTGAACACAATGTTCCCTGAGGCTCTGCTCTTGGGATGCTTCCCCAAAGCCGTGCCTAAATCTTCCCCATTAGTTCAATGAATTACAGCAGTGGGAGTGGCTACCAAATGACTCATTATATGCAAATGGCAGTTTCAAGAGATCACCACAGTAACTGAATGGCCCCTTGCACTCAGGCAACTGTCTTCCTATGAATGTTTATCCACCTTCACCAATCATACTATGAAGAAATACTATCAGTGCTGGTTTCCCATTCTTGAATCTCTATTCTGCCAACTCACTACTGGTCAAACCAATGTGTAATCTCAAAATTCCTTCACTGATATCACCTACAGTTTCTCATTCCCTGGTGGGGTCTAGGTATTGTCCCCTACTTTCAGCATTTTCATGGGTATATGCAGGTATATATGGATCATTATGGTTAATGTTACTCTGTTAGTTAGTAGGTAGTTGTCCAGTGTTTAGGTCACCTCATTTTTCCCCTCTGCATCTTCATCCTTTGCGATCAACATGTATTTAGTTAACTCAGTCTAGGGCTTACTTGAACAGGCACATTATCTTATGAATATTCTTTTAATGAATCTGTTCTAGTTATCCAGAACAATGCACATTATAGTGTTGTCCTAATGAGTTTTTCTAATTTTGTTACATATGTATGGTGGTGCACTATGTTTGTTTTGCATTTGTCTTTTCAAAAAAATTGATTAACCTAAAGAAAAAAAAAATATTTGCAGTGGGCATCAACTGAGATCACGTGCAGGCAGAAGTTACCACTTGTAGTCATGTTGGATTGCAGGAATTGTGACAATTGTGGCTGAGAACCCTAGGCCCTTTACCAAATAATATGTTGAGGGTGTTAGCAGCTAAGGAGGTGCCAAGGATGGACTGTGCTCCACTGGGGGAGTTGACTGGAAAATAACTATCTTCCAGAATTTGGAAGGGTCAAGGGCATTGGAAGACAGCTTCTTCTGGAAGTAGTTGGCCTTGGCTAATTTTATATTCCGGGAGTGGTGATTCTGGATGGCAGCATAGGCTTAACTGGTCTTGATTAACATACTAGAGTTATGTCTGGTCCTAGCCTGGTCTCTTCATTGGAAGAGTTCAATTATATCAAGGGTTATCCAGAGGAAGTGGTAACCCGAGACTCTTGACTGCTTTATTGGGGTGTGTTTATCTCAAATGACTAAGAAGGTTGTGGAGACTGGAGCCTAGTTGGCTGCAAGGAGATCCTGTATGAATCAGTCTGGGCAGAACATTTTAAAGGCTCTGACAAAGGTTATTTTGGTAGTGGGCTTTTGTGGGTTTAAGTTTTTCAAACAGGAAGATGCGCAGTGATCACTGAAAATATCTAGCAGGGGGCCAGAGGTCAGGATTCTCTGCAGGTAAATTACTAACACCAGCCTTTTGTACTGTGATTGGAGGACTTCGAGTTGAAGTGGGTGGGTGAAGAAATCAATTGATGTAGGTTCAGGGCTTTAATTTTGGAGTGGAGGGTGGGGAGGATGGGAGCTAAGTAATGGCTGACAATTTGGAATTGAAGTTGCCAAGCATGATATGTTCACCATTAGGAAGGGGATCCAGCACTTTATGAAGTATGCCCAGCACCTTCTCAGAAGGGTTACCTGGGGTGCAGTAGACACCCACTATCTGCAATGGGATGGAATGGAGGGGGTTTGGACCCCTGACATTAATTTGTGCAATTTTGAGGGAGGCTTCATGATAGTTACAGAGAAGCTGTGGGATCATGCTGAACCAATGAGTATCCACATTGCTCTCTTGGCATGGTCTTGTCTGTGGGCTTTGTATCAGGGATGTCAATGGTTGAGGAGGGAATACAGGCAGAGAACCAGGTTTTGGTCAGGATCAGGAAATCAGGTTGGTTCAAGACTGTCCAGGTTTTGATTAAGTCATTTATGGGAAATAGACTCTGCCATTAGTGTGGAGGATTTTGAGACCCTTAGGCAAGAGGAGAGATCCTCTGTTGGGATTGGGAGGCAATCCAAGATTAGGCACCACTTCCCCTCCCAGTAGGAGCAGCAGTATTATGAGGAGTGGGCTGCTCTGTGGTGGGGATTTCTTTAGGGTTTTTTTAGGGGAACATTGACAGTATGGAATGTGTACAATTTAGACTCATCAGTGTTTTGGGATGGTCCTAGCTGAGAAGCAATAGGCCTGGATGGATATCTGCACAGTGTGAGCCTAGTTTAGAGTGGGCTATGACAGGAGTTGGTGGGGATAATGCAGCATGTTGGCTGCAGGAAGCCTTTCTAGATGCATGTTCTCTGCACTTAGCAGTATCCGTATGGGAGCCACAGGGAGTTGCAGAGCTTGGCTAGGGGTTGGAGCAGTAAACTTAATGCAGTTAAAAAGGGTGTGCCGACTGAACAATGAAACTTTTATAGCGAAATCCCCCACAGTGACAATTTTGACAGGTTTCGAAATTGTCACTGTGGGGACCTGAGGGCGAAATTTTGCCCTTTCACAGTGTGACCCCCCTTCAAATCAACTCCAACTTGGAGTTGATAGTCTTTAGAAGGGGGCATGGGGGGGTTTGGGTGGCACAGCTCCCAGAGAGAAACACTCCAATGTCGGACAGGTGAAATTTCACCTGTTGACATTCGGAATTTTGCTATGCCGAACTTTGACAATGATATTGTCGATTTGGCATAGGTAAACCGCTAGGAGTGAACAGGTTAGACTACAGTTAGGAGCTCAAGCTTGTCAGTCAGTTCCTTAGTTGTTAGGCAGCTTGGTACAAATCTGACAAGGTTGTCAGCAGTTTGTGAGGGAAGGGGGGAAAACCTGTGGCAATACATACAGAGCAGGATGTCAATGCTGAGCAGATTAGACTATTACCCAAACTTCCAACGGGTTCCAGAGTTGTTATGCTATCAGATGCCAGATAGGAGTTAAAAAAGTTCAAATATCAAGCCAAAAGACTCCTGAACTCCTATGTTGACAGACTCCAGATAGAGAGTACAGACTGCATTTGACAGACTGTGGTTACACCAAAGCTATGTACTGTACTAATAGCAGGAATAATGTAACCCTGAAGGGCAACAGGATCCAGTGTGCGGTACCTAGTAGCTGGTTAAAATATCCTACCCCAACATTGGGGAAATAGTTGTCAGAAACAATGGTGGATGCAAGAACAGTCTACCGGCTAAACAGAATGCATTTGCTGACTAGCAGCTAAAACCAGGCAGGCCCTACTGGGTGGTCAGCAACATGGGCCAGTAGGTAGACACAGCACAACAGTAATCAGGCAGGTATTTCAAGAGGATAAGTAACAATTTTTTTTTTTTTTTTAGCTTTTGTTGACCGGGTAAGTGCACTAGACAAATCCTGCATATTTTCAGGCACGACCCGGGGGGAGGGTCTTGACTTTGGGTCAAAGCTTATTAAACAATAAGACAAGTAACTAGCAGCATGCAATCTGAGGCAGAGCCCTTTCAGAAAATAGGTAAAGTATTGGTACAAGAATCTAGTGCGTCATTAGAGTGTCTTGGTGGCAATTAAGCAATATTGGCATTTAGAACTGGTTAAACAGTGACACACGTAGCTAGCTAACATGCAGTCTGATGCAGGACAGTATCAGTAGTTTGGCTAGGGTTTGATCCAGTGACACATTGTAATGTTAATGCAGTTTAGCAACAATTTAAAACATGCCTACAGTATGTGCTGAGTGTCACAAGCTATTACTGTTGTCTGCTGAACAAGTGCTTTGACTACTTGCAAGTCCCATTAGGTAGCAGCTATCTGGATGTCAGGACAGCAGGGGGGCAGTACGCTGGCTGCTTGCTGCTTCCATGGTTGCCTCCCGGAAGACCCGAAGCAAAGTCCTTTGCTCTTGGTCTTTAGCACTCCAGACCACTATTAGTCAGCAGTGAAAATAGGAAGTCTTGGCACTGCCCACTGCCACAAGCCATTTCTCAGTTGGCTAGTTCCTTAGGTCTACTTCAGACACATTGAGGGGCTCAGGATGGCACAGAAAGTGATCATTGGGTGAAGTATGAGTCTGGAGTTGGAAGTCACTCACCGTTTTGATCCCTTGGCAGCAAACAGTCTAATTTCCAGGTTGGGACACAGGTCCTTTTTTCAACAACAAAAAAAAGTGGGCTGTTATTGTCTCCGCCCACTGTCGCCAGCCATTTCCCAGTTGATTGGTTCCTTAGTTTTATTTATGGCACACTAGAGGGGCTCAGGATGGCATAGAAGACAATTGTTTTGGGAAGGTTATGTCTGGAACTGGAATTCAAGCACTCTCTCAACCCCTTGATAGCAAACATGTGTCTAAAGCCTGTAAAGCATACATTCACCTGTTTTTGGTAAACACTATATCAAAAATGCCTTCCATCTTTGCCTTCTAAACAGTGAGTGAGTACTGGTACTACTAGCTCTGGCCTTGGAGTGTCCTTTTCTTTTGATGGTTTGGACTTGTAGGATATTTTCTCAATAGAGCTGTGCAGAATAAAAGATTCTGCTGGTGAAATTCAGGCAGAATTACTTTACTTTAAGTACTGATTTGTTCTTGTTCTGAAATACAGTACCTTAGAGCAACAAGTGTACTTTTTCAACTGGTCAGTTCCATGAAATTTCACAGAAGTTTCAGAAAACTTCTGTGGAAATTTGCCAACATTTGAATTTTACTTATTTTGATCCAATTTTAAAAATACTCTCAGAGACCGGCAATGGAGGGTTTCCGTAAGCATCCATTGGACGCTTCCCTCCCGGGGGGGTGGGTTCTGCATGGGGACCTGCGGGAAGATTGGTGGTGTGCTTGGTGGATGTGCTGCCTTGATGCACCCCCTGCTTGCCCCCGCCCCAAGAATACCTTGCACTTACGCAAGGCCAAGAACTGTAGTAGGTGGGACACAGAAAACGGAAATAATGCCCCTGATTGACTGGATGATGAGCGCCTAGGCCCCTGCCACCCAAAGCCCTGGAGCCTGCCCGGATCCAGTCCCGCAGTGCCTGGGATGCAAAGTCAGCCACTGAGGCCATTCCCTCCTGGAATAGAGGGACCCTCCCTGCATAGGGTTACACTGGGCTACCTTAGATAGGCTGCAATGGGGGTTGTGGGAAGGTGGCAGGAAGTTGGAATGTGGCAGATAGGGTGCTGGCGCTCCGAAGGAGTGGCCGGTCTGGGCTGTGTGGGAGATGCAAAAAAAACAAAAAACAAAATGCTCTTCCAAATGATGCTACATTTGTAGTTATACAGATCCTTACCATGTGTATACTGTATGTGGACCAAAATTCAGATTCCTAGTTGTAAAGGAAGCTGAGTTATAGGTGACCAAATATTTCATCAACATTTAATTTTCTATCTAATTTTAAAACTTCTTATTCAAATGTTCCACATTTTTGCAATTTAAAGAACTATAAACATGGGTATTAACACTATATTTTAGGTCTCAGGCTTTAAAGAAGGCTATGTAATCAGCAGCCAAACATTTAACAAAATCTTAAATTTCAGTTGTAGCATTTCAGTATAATTTTAAAAGCCCGCATAGGGGTGGTGTGGAAAGGGCTGAGCCAGTACCTGGTGTGTGCACCTCCACGAACATGTACATGCTTGTCTGCTGGTATCCCAGGTCTGGGAAGAAAACGGGAAAAACTGCAAAAAAAAATTACCGATGAAAAAAAGCATGTGTATAAATGTTACACAACTGAGCAAGTATGCAGGAACAAACCAATGTGTAGCAAGTTTTAAATTACTAGCTTTAAAGGGAACTGAGTTATAGGCATCCAGACATTTTACCAAGATTCTTTTTTTATTTAAGTCTTTGGTAACTGGATAAGGCACACTAGGCACAAATGCCTGTTTTCAGGGTGACCTGGGAGCACTGGGCGGTTAAGTTACTTGCTCAGAATCACACGGTATGCAAGTGGAGGTTGTGAGAATCAAACTCAGTTCTGGTCTGCTGGATGTGCAGTATCAAGCACGTTCACACCTCATTCCTCTAACCTCTGGGCATACTGCCAGCCCATTTAAATTTCATTTAGTTCAATCTAATTTTAAAACAATTTCTCCAAATCTCACAAAATCTGAAATATTTTAACTACTATACAACATGGTCACATGTGCCATATTTTACATTTTTAGCTTAAAATGGGACTGAATTATAAGTAGCCAAACTTTCAGAATTTTTAAATTAAATTTTGAAAGTATGTAAACTGCAAAATTATAAACCTCTGCAACTGTAGAAACAATAAATGCAGTAACATTAAATTTGTCAGCTTCATGCATCTTAAAATGAGACTGTGTGTGTCAACTTTATTAACTTCTTGCTTAAAGAAGGCCATGTAATAAGCTGCAATAAATAAATAAATAAAATGCAAAATAACATCCATATTTAAAGATGAATTCCATGAACCTTTGTGAAAATTGTGGAATTTCAAAATTATGTGTAAGTGATATCATGAATATTTCCCAGGCCTACACATAACCTGCCATAGAGAAGAAAGAAATGCTTTCAAGAGTATACTGGGAACAAGTGACCATCAAACAGTGTGGTTCATGCTAAACTCAGCTACAGAGTCAAGCCATACAAAAGTGAGGGTACTGGACTTCAGGAGGGCTGATGTTGGCAAGATGGGAGAGTGCCTCAGAAAAGCACTAGCAAACAGGCTAGAAGGAGTTATGGAGCAACAATGGGGAATCATCAAAACTGCCATCACAGAGGCAACAAGCCTTTGTGTGAAGCAAATAAACAAACCAAAATGAAAGAAAAAGCCACTATGGTTCTCAAAAGAGGTGGCTGTGAAAGTCAGGAAGAAAAAGATAGCATTCCGGAAGTATAAGGAAACACAGAAGGAGCAGGACAGAGAGCTGTACCAGTTAAGGCAGAAGGAAGCAGGGAGGGAAGTCAGAATAGCAAAGGCCCAAACTGAGGAAAAGATAGCCAACTCGGTTAAGAAGGGGGATAAAACCTTTTATAGGTACATCAGTGAGCATAGAAAGACAAAGGGAGGGATAGTGAGGCTGAATAGAATGAATGGTGGGTGGGCAGAGGGGGACAGTGAAAAAGCAGGGACACTGAATGAATATTTCTGCTCAGTATTACAAAGAGGAGGGAAGTGCCTAATCCAATTAACAGAAGCACTCTTGATGGAGGGTTGATCCCAGTCCTTTCACAGAAAAAGTTCTGCAAGAACTGAAGAAGGCGGACAAAGCAATGAGGCCTGATGAAATTCACCCCAGAATTCTAAAAGAATTAAGGGGGAACTGGTGAAACCACTGGCTACTCTTTTAATAAATCATGGGAGGATGGTGTGGTACCTGAGGACTGGAAGGAAGGTGGATGTGATTCCTCTTCTCAAAGTGGGACAAGACAGAGGCAGGAAACTATAGACCTGTCAGTTTGACTGTGGTAGGGAAAGTGATGGAGTCACTTCTGAAGGAAAGAATTGTTGAGTACCTAGAGGCCAGTGGGGCACAGGACCCAAGGCAGCATGGGTTCACAGCGGGAAGGTCATGTCAGACGAATCTAATAGATTTCTTTGACTGGGTGACCAAAGTAGAAGACCAGGGAGGGCAGTGGACATGGCCTACCTAGACTTTAGAAAGCATTTGACACAGTCCACACAAAGATTAATAGTCAATTAACCAGCCTGGGAGTGGGTCCCAGGGTGGTAGCCTGCAAAACATTGGCTGGACAACAGGACACAAAAGGTAATTGTAAATGGAGTCCACTCTGAAGAAAGAGGTTACTAGTGGGGTACCGCAAGGTTCAGTATTGGGTCCAGTCCTTTTTAATGTCTTCATAAGTGACATTGCAGAGGGACTGGAAGGAAATGTATGCCTCTTTGCAGATGTCACAAAGACCTACAACAGAGTTGATACACAAGGAGGCGTGGAAAGGATGAGAATGGACTTGGCAAGGTTGGAGCAATGGTCAAAAGTATGGCAGCTAGGATTCAATGCAAAGAAGTGCAAAATAATGCACCTGGGAAACAAGAACCCAGGGGAAGAATACACAATGGGGGGGGGTAGTAACAACAACAAAAAGGAAAGGGACCTGGGGGTAATCATATCAGATGACCTTAAGGTTAGCAAGTAATGTGAGAAGGCAGTAGGGAGGGCTAGGGGTATACTGGGATGTATAGGGAGAGGCATCAGCAGCAGAAAACAGGAAGTTGTTATCCCTCTGTACAGACAGTTGGTGAGACCCCATCTTCAGTACTGCGTCCAGTTCTGGAGACCCCATCTCCGCAAGGACATAGACAGGATAGAGGCAGTCCAGAGGAGGGCAATTAAAATGGTGCAGGGTCTGCAAGAGAAGCCGTATGAGGAGAGACTAAAGGAGCTTAATATGTACACCCTTGAGGAAAGAAGGGAGAGGGGGGACATGATAGAAACTTTTAAGTACCTCAGTGGAATCAACAAAGTCCAAGAGGGTAGCATCTTTCAGAAAAAGAGAAGTGCAAGAACAAGGGGACACAATTTAAAGATGGGGGGTCTAGGGCAATGTGAGGGAAGTATTATTTCACAGAGAGGGTAGGGGATGCATGGAACAGCCTTCCTGAGGAGGTTGTGGGGTCTAAAACTGTGGGAGAATTCAAGAATGCATGGGACAGACGTAAGGCAATTCTTGTGGAGGGTAGAAAGAAATAGGCTGTTGGTTAACTAGGATCTGCGGCCTATCCTGTAGGTAGGGAAATGGGCAGACTAGATGGGCCAAGCGGTCCTTATCTGCCGTCAAAGTCTATGTTTATTTGTCTCTGTTTCTACTAGGGTTGTTCCAAATTCTGGGAGTGTGGCAGAGATAGTCCCAATTTATAATAAAGGGGATAGAGCAGCACCTCTGAAATAGAGTAGCCCTTTGGCACCTCTGCGGACCAGTGGCCTGGCCACACACCGAGTCGATCGAGCTTGTCTCTCTGCCTGCCCTCCAGGACTAAAGACGCTGCCACCCACAGCAGCCACCTCTGCAGATCAGCAGCCTGGCCACACACCGAACAAGCCACGCTTGCATCTCTGCCAGCCCTCCTGGACTAAGGATTCTGTCACCCACAGCAGGTGCCTCTGTGGACCAGTGGCCCAGCCGCACACTGAGCCAGCCATGCTAGCCTCTCTGCCTGCCCTCCAGGACTAAGGATGCTGCCACCCACAGCAGCCACGTCTGTAGATCAGCAGCCTGGCCTCACACTGAGCCAGCCACCCTTGCATCTCTGCCAACCCTCCTGGACTAAGGACTCCACTGCCACAGTGGGTGCCTCTGCGGACCAGAGGCCTGGCCACACACCAAGCCGGCCACACTTGCCTCTCTGCCCGCTCTCCCTGACTAAGAACTCCAGCCGCCAACAGCAGATGCCTTCTGTGGCTCAGTGGCCCAGCCACACACCGAGCCACCAGCTTACCTCTCTGCCCATCCTCCCGGATTCAAGGGACTCTGCTGCTCACAGCGGGCACCTCTGTGGACCAGCGGCCCAGCCACTCACCGAGTCAGCTGCGCTTGTATCTCTGCCCTCCCTCCTGGACTAAGGTACACCGCATCAGAGCCAGAGAGGCTTAGCTCCAAAGCAACTGATTTGATTGGCGATATTTGGGTTGTGCTCAGCTCCCCATTGGTTGATCCTTCTCGCTGTTTCTCCCTATTGGTCAGCTCAGAACTGTATCTACGGCACCATGTTTTAAACCTGGGCTGCCGACTTAATTCCTAATTCTCTATATTTTTAATGTATTTAATTGCTGGTTTAGTATTTTTTCTGCTTGTGTAGTCTACAAATATGTTAAATTCATGTTTTCTGTATTTCTGCTTGAAAAGTTACAGCTAGAGCAATAAGAGATTAACTACTTAGCAACACCTAGAACATTAATGAATTCTAAACATCGTTTAAAGTGCTAAGATTTTCTTTTTTTCACCTTGTTGTAACCTCTCTGTCTGCCTCGGCCCCTGCGGCCACCCAGGCTACCCCTCTGTCTCCTTTTGTTCGCCTATCATTCTGTTTGTCCCCCCCTCACCTGCTGACTCCCTAACCTGCATGGCCTACTCACCCTTGGACCCCATAAATTACCCTCGTCTACACCCCCCCCACTCCTAACCTTTTATTGTATTTTTTTCTCTAGCCTTTTACTGCTTTTGTTCTACCAGTTCTCCTCTGCCTGTCTCACACTACAGCCTTCCAAGCGAGTCTAGTTCACCACTACAGTGCGTCCTGCTGTTGGCAGTACCATTTTGCCACTGCAGCCTTTCAAGTCAGACTAGCTTTCCACTGCTTTGTTCTCTTTCTGTTCCTTGGTGCCTTCTGCCCTACACCCCCCCCCCATCAGCTAACTATTCACATCTGTCTTTCCTTTCCCACACCTTTTTTTCTCCCTCCCTCCAACCTACCTTCTATTGTCTAGCTGAAGCCCTCCCACTGATTAGCCTCCCTGAACTTGGCCTTATTTGCCACCGACCCTGGCTTCTTCATTCCTTTCCAGAACTCCGCAGCCCACAGCAGGTGCATCTGTGGACCAGCAGCCTGGCCACACATTGAGCTGGCCGCACTTGCCTCTCTGCCTGCCCTCCCAGACTAAGGTATGCTGCAGCAATGCTGGAGAAGCTTGGCTCCAAAACCACTGATTTGATTGACGGTATTTGGACTGCACCCAGCTCCCCATTGGTTGATCCTTCTCTCTGCTTCTCCCTATTGGTCAGCTCAAGACTGTAAATACAGTGCCATGTTTTAAACCTGGGCTGCCAAGTTTACTCCTAATTCTCTATATTTTGTCCGTCCACCCTCCCGACCCCAACTCCTCCCTGACTCCAACCTCTATTAAATACTCCTCCCCACTAACACTGCCCCTTTTTCATCTGTTTCAATCTTTGCCCACCTACATAGTTCCTTTCTTAAAGTGATCCCTGTTCTAGGGCACACATAACCTTTGCACTTGCCAGCACTGCCATCCCTGTGTAATTCTGCTCTGCATCTTAATGGTGTTAACACCCTTTCACACCTGGCCTAACTCTCACCCTCCCCCACATCTTTTCTGCCTGCTTGTGTACATTACTAGATGCCTACATCACTCTCTGTCATTAAAATGTTCACCTAATTAACTGTCTGCTACCCAACAGCATTGTATTGCTCCTGATGCTTACTCCCAGGCATAAAAAGCAACCCAGAGCCCACACAAGACCAATTACCCTGGAAATTGACCTCCTCAGTGCTTACAGCAATAATAACCTCCACTCAGTTCTCCAACACTGCTGTTCACTACATGCTTGGGGACTTACTCCACCTTGTAATTGGTGGCTGCAGGCTAGCTGCCCTCCTTGTCACCCCTCCCCAGATACTCCTCCCTGGACTTATCACCATACAAGAAAACTGTAAATCACATGGCACTTGTACTAGGCACCGCAAACTCAATAACATGCAACTTTTGGAATAAATCTGGAGGATTGCAATGCTCCTGCTGCTACTCTCTGGAAATATACATCCCAACCCAGGCCCACCCCAACAGCAACCAGCCCACTGAAGAAATCAGGATCGTGTACATATATGTCAATTAATTTCCGTAACCTCCTACCCAAGTTGGACAGCCTGCAAGTTTGGGTCTCTCGGCACAACCCTGATGTTCTCTCCGTTGTAGAATCTTGGCTTACATCCAAAATACCAGACACATCTGTCTTGATTCCAGGCTACATAGTCTTTAAACAAGACAGACTAATTAAGCGAGGTGGTGGATGTGCGATCTACCTTAGGAACAACCAACAGGGTCACACTTGGCAACTGGCTGGCACAGGTGATAACATGTAAGCTCTGGCCTTTAAAGTGCTCCTTGGTGCCCACAATAGAACAATTACTGTGCTTTCCGTATATATCCTGCCTAGGCAGACTACCCCCAGGCTTTGACTCACTCATGCACTGTCTGAGTAGTCTGAATCCAAACTCGGAAGTCATATTGATGGAGACTTTAATGTCAATTGGATCTACTTGGAAGCAAACTCCTTCAAAGATGCAGTCTCTGCTCTCCCCCTTCAACAGCTTGTTGACTCCCCAACATGATTACGTTACAGGACCGGTATCTGCACACTACTAGATTGGGTACTTTCCAATCACCCTTCACACATCATAAATACCTCAGTTCTCCCTGATGCTGTCAGTGACCACTCTCACATCCTGTTCTGTTGGTCGAATAAGTTCACTAAGCCCTCCGAAAGAACAATAACTAATAGGGTCCTCACTAAAGGCCATCTAGAGCTCCTGAAAACAGACCTTTGCCTCCCAGACTGGACTACAGTCTACTCCACCTGAAATGTTGATATTGCTCTGGAACAGTTCATCTCTAAGTTTAATTCAGTGTGCAATATAAGCATGCACTAATTAAAAAATGTAAAATTAAAGGCCAGTGTAACCCATAAATAACACTTGACCTAATTGAGTATCTACAACACAAGGGCCATCTGTGTCACAGGGCCCAGGCTATGGATAAGCAAACAGACCTTGTGGCCTATGAAAAACTTGAGAAATTACTGCATATGGGCTATCAGAGCAACAAAAAGCAAACATTATAAAGATGCTCTCTCTTTCTCCTGGAACGATGGCAAAAAGTTCTGGAGCAATCTACAAGAAATCACACGGGAGGTCACGTGATGATCTGCAAGGAGTCGGACGCATTTTGGTGAGCTCCATCTGTCTACAACATTTTCACAAAAAAATTCCAGCTCCCACCTTCTTAAAACTCTTACTTGGGTTCGACTACAACCAATAGAGACTCTACAGGGACATTGCAGGACATTTGGAGGTCGTGAGGGCAGTCTGAAAGCAATAACCAGAACTGGAGTGCGGACCCCCCCCCGCCACCGACACACGCAGCAAACAGCTTCAGTGCAGATCTTTGGAGGTTGTGAGGGCAGTCTGAAAGCCCTCCCCAGAACCGGAGTGCGGACACCCCCCCCACCACCAAAACACACAGCAAACAGCTTCAGTGCAGATCTTTGCAGGTTGAGAGGGCAGTCGGAAAGCCCTCCCCAGAACTGGAGTGGCGCCCCCACCGATACAAGCAGCAAACAGCTTCGTGCAGATTTTTGAGGTCATGAGGGCAGTCTGAAAGTCCTCCTCAAAACCGAGTGCGGATTCCACCCCACCCCCACTGACACACACAGCAAACAGGTAAGGCTCATCAGCACAGCACAGCAGCTCAACAAACTGGAGAAAGGCGCCAATTTCAAGTTCCAGTCGGCAGACAAATGGAAATAGTGTTTTATGTCTGCTCCTAGCCTAAAGTACTGTTATTAATGTCCTGCAGCAGGGAGCTTTAATACTTGCCTTAAACTATAGTAGGTGGATTTTCCAGTTTCTGCAGTACGCCTTAAAGTCTCAATGTTTAGTAAGCTGCTTATGAACTAAATACCTGTTACCAGCAGCTGCAGTGCATCTTAAAGTCTAGATGTTAAGTAAGCGATTTAAGAATTAAATATTATCTACCAGCAGCTGCAGCGCACCTTAAAGTCTCAATGAATAGTAAGCTGTTTAAGAACTAAATATTATTTACCAGCTGCTGCAGGGCACTTAAAGTTAAGATCCTGTACTGCCAATGGTAGTTAGACCCTCCCTCGCTCTTACCTATTTAATCTGTTCTCCTTACAACAGCTTCGGTGCAGATCTTTGGAGGTCGTGAGGGCAGTCTGAAAGCCCTACCCAGAAGCAGAGTGCGCCCCCCCCTTCCCTGCAGACACACGCAGCAAACAGCTTTGGTGCAGATCTTTGGAGGTCATGAGAGCTTTCTGAATGCCCTCCCAAGAACCAGAGTGCAGACTCCCCCCACCGACACAGGCAGCAAACAGGTACGGCTCATCAGCTCAGCACAGAAGCTCAACAAAGCAGAGAAAAGGTGCCAATTTCAAATTCCAGTCATCAGACGAATGGAGTTGTTTTTTTCTGTCTGCTCCTAGCCTAAAGTACTGTTATTATTGTCCTGCAGCAGGGTGCTTTAATACTTGCCTTAAACTATAGTAGTCAGATTTTCCAGCTTCTGCAGTACGCCTTAAAGTGTCAATGTTTAGTACGCTGCTTATGAACTAAATGTCTGTTGCCAGCAGCTGCAGTGCACCTTTAAGTCTTGATATATAGTAATCTGTTTAAGAACTAAATATTATCTACCAGCTGCTGCAGTGCGCCTTAAAGTTTTGATGACTAGTTAGCTGTTTAAGAACTAAATATTATTTACCAGCTGCTGCAGGGCTCTCAAAGTTTAGATCATGCAATGCCAATGGTAGCTAGACCTTCCCTCGCTCTTACCTATTTAAACTGTTCTCCTTACAACAGTTTCAGAGCAGATCTTAGGAGATCATGAAGGCAGACTGAAAGCTTCGCAGAACCGGAGTGTGGACCCCCACACACCGACACACGCAGCAAATAGCTTCAGTGCAGATCCTTGGAGATCGTGAGGGCAGTCTGAAAACCCTTCCCAGAACCAGAGTGCAGACCCCCCCCCCAAGACACATGCAGCAAACAGCTTCGCTGCAGATCTTTGGAGGTCGTGAGGGCAGTCTGAAAGCCCTCCCCAGATTCGGAGTGCAGACCTCACCCCCTCCAAACTGACACACGCAGTAAACAGGTACTGCTCGCCAGTGCAGCACAGCAGGTCAACAAAGTGGAGAAAAGGCGCCAATTTCAAATTCCAGTTGGCAGACGAATGGAGATAGTTTTTTATGTCTGCTCCTAGCCTGAAGTACTGTTATTGTCCTGCAGCAGGACGCTTTAATACTTGCCTTAAACTATAGTAGGCAGATTTTCCAGCTTCTGCAGTACGCCTTAAAGTCTCAATGTTTAGTAAGCTGCTTATGAACTTAATACCTGTTACCAGCAGCTGCAGTGCATCTTAAAGTCTTGATGTTAAGTAAGCTGTTTAAGAATTAAATATTATCTACCAGCAGCTGCAGTGCACCTTAAAGTCTCAATGTATAGTAAGCTGTTTAAGAACTAAATATTATTTACCAGCTGCTGCAGGCACTTTAAGTTAAGATCCTGTACTGCCAATGGTAGATAGACCCTCGCTCGCTCTAACCGATTTAATCTGTTCTCCTTACAACAGCTTCCGTGCAGATCTTTGGAGATTGTGAGGGAAGTCTGAAAGCCCTACCCAGAACCAGAATGCGACCCCCCCCCCACAGACACACACAGCAAGCAGGTTCGGTGCAGATCTTTGGAGGTCATGACAGCAGTCTGATTGCCCTCCCAAGAACCAGAGTGCGGACCCCCACTGACACAGGCAGCAAACAGATACGGCTCTTCAGCACAGCACAGCACAGCACAGTATCTCAACAAAGCGGAGAAGAGGCGCCAATTTCAAATTCCAGTTGGCAGACGAATGGAGATAGTTTTTAATGTCTGCTCCTAGCCAAAAGTACTGTTATTATTGTCCTGCAGCAGGGAGCTGTAATACTTGCTTTAAACTGTAGTAGGCAGATTTTCCAGTTTCTGCAGTACGCCTTAAAGTCTCAATGTTTAGTAAGTTGCTTATGAACTAAATGTCTGTTGCCAGCAGCTGCAGTGCACCTTAAAGTCTTGATGTATAGTAAGCTGTTCAAGAACTAAATATTATTTACCAGCTACTGCCAGGCTCTTAAAGTTTAGATCCTGTAATGCCAATGGTAGCTAGCCCCTCCCTCCCTCTTACCTATTTAATCTGTTCTCCTTACAACAGCTTTGGTGCAGATCTTTGGGGGTCGTGAAGGCAGTCTGAAAGCCCTCACCAGAACCGGAGTGCAGACCTCCCCCCTTCCAAACCGACACACGCAGCAAATATGTACGGCTCGTCAGCACAGCACAGCAGCTCAACAAACTGGAGGAAAGGTGCCACTTTCAAATTCCAGTTGGCAGACGAATGAAGATAGTTTGTATGTCTGCTCCTAGCCTAAAGTAATGTTATTATTGTCTTGCAGCAGGGAGCTTTAGTACTTGCTTTAAACTGTAGTAGGAAGATTTTCCAGCTTCTGCAGTACGCTTTAAAGTTTCAATGTTTAGTAAGCTGCTTTTGAACTAAATACCTGTTATTAGCAGCTGCAGTGCGCCTTAAAGTCTTGATGTATATGCTGTTTAAGAACTAAATATTATCTATCAACTGCTGCAGTGCGCTTTAAAGTCTCGATGAATAGTAAGCTATTTAAGAACTAAGTATTATTTACCAGCTGCTGCAGGGCGCTTAAAGATTAGATACTGCACTGCCAATGGTAGCTAGCCCCTCCCTCGCTCTTACCTATTTAATCTGTTTTCTTACAACAGCTTCGGTGCAGATCTTTGGAGGTCATGAGGGCAGTATGAAAGCCCTCTCCAGAACCGGAGTGCGGACCCCCCACCTCACCGACGCATGCAGCAAACAGGTACGGCTCGTCAGCACAGCACAGCAGCTCAAAAAATTGGAGAAAATGCGCCAATTTCAAATTCCAGTCATCAGACTAATGGAGATAGTTTTTTATGTCTGCTCATAGCCTAAAGTACTGTTATTATTGTCCTGCAGCAGGAAGGTTTAATACTTGCCTTAAACTATAATAGGCAGATTTCCTAGCTTCTGCAGTACGCCTTAATGTCTCAATGTTTAGTAAGCTACTTATAAACTAAATATCTGTTACTGGCAGCTGCAGTGCACATTAAAGTTTTGAGGCATAGTAAGCTGTTGAAGAACTAAATATTATCTACCAACTGCTGCAGTGTGCTTCAAAGTCTCGATGAATAGTAAGCTGTTTAAGAACTAAAAATTATTTAACAGCTGCTGCAGGGTGCTTAAATTTTAGATCCTGTACTGCCAATGGTAGCTAGCCACTCCCTCGCTCTTACCTATTTAATCTGTTCTCCTTACAACATCTTCAGTGCAGATCTTTGGAGGTCGTGAGAGCAGTCTGAAAGCACTACCTAGAACCAGCTGTGGACCTCCCCCACCCACTGACACTCGCAGCAAACAGCTTCAGTGCAGATCTTAGAAGTTGCAAGGGCAGTCTGAAAGCCTTGCCCAGAACCATAGTGGGGCCCCTCCCCCCACTGACACGCACTGCAAACAGCTTCGGTGCAGATCTTTGGAGGTCATGAGGGCAATCTGAAAGCCTTCCTCAGAACCGGAGTTCCGACCCCCTCCCCAACCGACACATGCAGCAAACAGCTTCGGTGCAGATCTTTAGAGGTCGTGAGGGCAGTCGGAAAGCCCTACGCCGAACCAGAGTGCGGACCTCCTCCCTCCAAACCGACAACCGCAGCAAACAGGTACGGCTCGTCAGCACAGCAGCTCAACAAAGTGGAGACAAGGCACCAATTTCAAATTCCAGTCGGCAGACGAATGCAGTTAGTTTTTTTGTCTGCTCCTAGCCTAAAGTACTGTTATTATTGCCCTGCAGCAGGGAGTTTTAATACTTGCATTAAACTATAGTAGGCAGATTTTCCAGCTTCTACAGTTCGCCTTAAAGTCTCAATGCTTTGTAAGCTGCTTATGAACTAAATACCTGTTACCAGCCGCTGCAGTGCGCCTTAACGTTTTGATGTTTAGTAAGCTGTATAAGAATTAAATATTATCTAACAGCAGCTGCGGTGCGCCTTAAAGTCTTGATAAATAGTAAGCTGTTTAAGAACTAAATATTAATTACCAGCTGCTGCAGGGTGTTTAAAGTTTAGATCCTGTAATGCCAATGGTAGCTAGCCCCTCCCTCGCTCTTACCTATTTAATCTGTTCTCCTTATAACAGCTTTGGAGCAGATATTTGGAGATCGTGAGAGCAGTCTAAATGCCTTCCGCAGAACATGAGTGTGGACTCGCACCGACACACGCAGCAAACAGCTTTGGTGCAGATCTTTGGAGGTCGTGAGTGCAGTCTGAAAGCCATCCCCAGAACCGGAGTGCGGACCCCTCCCCCCACGACACATGCAGCAAACAGCTTTGGTGCAGATCTTTGGAGGTCGTGAGGGCAGTCTGAAAGCCATCCCCAGAACCGGAGTGTGGACCTCCCCCTCCAGCAACACACAAAGCAAACAGGTACGGCTCGACAGCACAGCACAGCAGCTCAACAAAGTGGAGAAAAGGCGCTGATTTCAAATTCCAGTTGGCAGATGAATGGAGATAGTTTTTTATGTCTGCTCCTAGCCTAAAGTACTGTTATTATTGTCCTGCAGCAGGGAGCTTTAATACTTCCCTTAAACTATAGTAGGCAGATTTTCCAGCTTCTGCAGTACGCCTTAAAGTCTCAATGTTTAGTAAGCTGCCTATGAACTTAATACCTGTTACCAGCAGCTGCAGTGCACCTTAAAGTCCCGATGAATAGTAAGCTGTTTAAGAACTAAGTATTATTTACCAGCTGCTGCAGGGCACTTAAAGTTAAGATCCTGTACTGCCAATGGTAGCTAGCCCCTATCTCCCTCTTACCTATTTAATCTGTTCTCCTTACAACAGCTTCGGTACAGATCTTTGGAGGTCGTGAGGGCAGTCTGAAAGCCATCCCCAGAACCGGAGTGCAGACCACCCCCCAGCGACACACAAAGCAAACAGGTACGGCTCGACAGCACAGCACAGCAGCTCAACAAAGTGGAGAAAAGGCGCCAATTTCAAATTCCAGTCAGCAGAAGACTGCAGATAGTTTTTTATGCCTGCTCCTAGCCTAAAGTACTGTTATTAATGTCCTGCAGCAGGGAGCTTTAATACTTGCACTAAACTATAATAGGCAGATTTTCCAGCTTCTGCAGTACGCCTTAAAGTCTCAATATTTAGTAAGCTGCCTATGAACTTAATACCTGTTACCAGCAGCTGCAGGCAATCTTAAAGTCTTGATGTATAGTAAGCTGTTTAAGGACTAAATATTATTTACCGGCTGCTGCAGGGCACTTAAAGTTAAGATCCTGTACTGCCAATGGTAGCCAGACCCTCCCTCGCTCTTACCTATTTAATCTGTTCTCCTTACAACAGCTTCGGTGCAGATCTTTGAGGTCATGAGGGCAGTCTGAACGTGCTACCCAGAACCAGAGTGCAGACTCCCCACCGACACATGCAGCAAGCAGCTTTGGTGCCGATCTTTGGAGGTCATGAGGGCAGTCTGAAGACCCTCCCAAGAACCAGACTGTGGACCTCCCCCCAACCGACACACGCAGCAAACAGGTATGGCTCATCAGCACAGCAGAGCAGCTCAACAAAGCGGAGGAGACGCGCCAATTTCAAATTCCAGTCGGCAGACGAATGGAGATCATTTTTTATGTCTGCTCCTAGCCTAAAGTACTGTTATTGTCTTGCAGCAGGGAGCTTTAATACTTGCATTAAACCATATTGTAGGCAGATTTTCCAGCTTCTACAGAACGCCTTAAAGTCTCAATACTTTGTAAGCTGCTTATGAACTAAATACCTGCTACCAGCAGCTGCAGTGCACCTTAAAGTCTCGATGAATAGTAAGCTGTTTAAGAACTAAATATTATTTACCAGCAGCTGCAGGGCGCTTAAAGTTTAGATCCTGTACTGCCAATACTAGCAAGTACCTCCCTCGCTCTTACCTATTTAATCTGTTCTCCTTACAACAGATTTGGTGCAGATCTTTGGAGGTCATGAGGGCAGTCTGAAAGCACTGCCCAGAACCAGGGTGCGGACCCCACCCCGGGAGTTCGTGAGGCCAGTCTGAAAGCACTACCCAGAACCGGAGTACGGACTCCCGCCCCGCCCACTGGCACTTACAGCAAACAGCTTTGGTGCAGATCTTTGGAAGTCGTGAGGGCAGTCTCAAAGCCTTCCCCAGAACCGTAGTGCAGACCACCCCCCACCGGCACATGCAGCAAACAGCTTCAGTGCAGATCTTTGGAGGTAGTGAGGGCACTCTGAAAGCCCTACCAAGAACTGGAATGCGGACCCGCCCCCCACCAACAGAGGCAGCAAACAGCTTCAGTGTAGATCTTTGGAGGTCATGAGGGCAGTCTGAAAGCCCTCCCCAGAACCAGAGTTTGGAACCCTCCCCATTGACATACGCAGCAAACAGCTTCGGTGCAGATATTTGGAGGTCATGAGGGCAGTCTGAAAGCCCTCTCCATAACCGGAGTGCAGACCCCCCTCCCCACCGACACATGCAGCAAACAGGTACAGTGCTGATCTTTGGAGGCCATGAGGGTAGTCTGAATGCCCTCCCCATAACCGGAGTGGAGAACCCCCCTCCTCCAACACACGCAGCAGACAGCTTTGGTGCAGTTCTTTGGAGGTCGTGAGGGTAGTCTGAAAGCCCTCCCCAGAACCGGAGTGCGGAACCCAGCCCCCATGACACACGCAGCATACAGCTTTGGTGCAGTTCTTTGGAGGTCATGAGGGCAGTCTGAAAGCCCTCCCCAGAACCGGAGTGTGGACACCCCCCTCCACTGACACTCGCAGCAAATGGCTTCAGTGCAGATCTTTGGAGGTCGGCAGGACAGTCTGAAAGCCCTCCCCAGAACTGGAGTGCGCCCCCCCCCACCAACATACACTGCAAACAGCTTCGGTGTGGTTCTTTGGTTGTCATGAGGACAGTCTGAAAGAACTCCCCTGAACCGGAGTGTGGACACCACCCACCCCCCACCGACACTCGCAGCAAACAGCTTCGGTGCTGATCTTTGGAGGCCATGAGGGTAGTCAGAATGCCCTCCCCATAACCGGAGAGGTGAATCCCCTCCTCCAACACATGCAGCATACAACTTCGGTGCAGTTCTTTGGAGGTCGTGAGGGTAGTCTAAAAGCCATCCCGAGAACCGGGAGTGCAGAACCCCGCCCCCACAACATGCAGCAAACAGTTTCTTTGCAGATCTTTGGAGTTTGTGAGGGCAGTAGGAAAGCCCTGGCCAGCACCGGAGTTCGGACCCTCCCCGACACACGAAGCAAAGAACTTCATTGCAGATCTTTGGAGGTCGTAAGGGCAGTTTGAAAGCCCTCCCCAGAACTGGAGTGCAGACCCGCCCCCCCACCGACACACGCAGCCAACAGCTTCGGTGCTGATCTTTGAAGGCCGTGAGGGTAGTCTGAATGCCCTCCCCATAACCGGAGTGCAGAACCCCCCCTCCTCTGACACACACAGCATACAGCTTTGGTGCAGTTCTTTGGAGGTCATGAGGGCAGTCTGAAAGCCCTCCCCAGAACCAGAGTGTGGTCCCACCCCCACTGACACATGCAGCAAACAGCTTCGGTGCAGATCTTTGGAGGTCGGGAGAGCAGTCTGAAAGCCCTACCCAGAACCGGAGTGCGGACCCCCACCTCCGACATACGCAGCAAACAGCTTCAGGGGTGATCTTTGAAGGTCCTGAGGGCAGTCTGAATGCCCTCCTCTGAACGGAGTGCGGAACACCCCCCCACTGACACACACAGCAAACAGGTACTGCTCGTCAGCACAGCACAGCAGCTTAACAAAGCGGGGAAAAGGCGCCAATTTTAAATTCCAGTTGCAGACGAATGCAGATAGTTTTTTATGCCTGCTCCTAGCCTAAAGTACTGTTATTATTGTCCTGCAGCAGGGAGCTTCAATACTTGCCGTAAACTATAGTAGGCAGATTTTCCAGCTTCTGCAGTACGCCTTAAAGTCTCAATGTTTAGTAAGCTGCCTATGAACTAAATACCTGTTACCAGCAGCTGCAGCACACCTTAAAATCTCGATGTATAGTAAGCTGTTTAAGAACTAAGTATTATTTACCAGCAGCTGCAGGGCGCTTAAAGTTAAGATCCTGTACTGCCAATGGTAGCCAGACCCTCCCTCGCTCTTACCTATTTAATCTGTTCTCCTTACAACAGCTTCGGTGCAGATCTTTGAGGTCTTGAGGGCAGTCTGAACGCGCTACCCAGAACCAGAGTGCGGACCCCCCACCGACACATGCAGCAAGCAGCTTTGGTGCCGATCTTTGGCGGTCATGAGGGCAGTCTGAAGACCCTCCCAAGAACCAGACTGTGGACCTCCCCCCAACCGACACACGCAGCAAACAGGTATGGCTCATCAGCACAGCACAGCAGCTCAACAAAGCGGAGGAGACGCGACAATTTCAAATTCCAGTCGGCAGACGAATGGAGATCGTTTTTTTATGTCTGCTCCTAGCCTAAAGTACTGTTTTTGTCTTGCAGCAGGGAGCTTTAATACTTGCATTAAACCATATTGTAGGCAGATTTTCCAGCTTCTACAGAATGCCTTAAAGTCTCAATACTTTGTAAGCTGCTTATGAACTAAATACCTGCTACCAGCAGCTGCAGTGCACCTTAAAGTCTCGATGAATAGTAAGCTGTTTAAGAACTAAATATTATTTACCAGCAGCTGCAGGGCGCTTAAAGTTTAGATCCTGTACTGCCAATACTAGCAAGTACCTCCCTCGCTCTTACCTATTTAATCTGTTCTCCTTACAACAGATTTGGTGCAGATCTTTGGAGGTCATGAGGGCAGTCTGAAAGCACTGCCCAGAACCAGGGTGCGGACCCCACCCCGGGAGGTCGTGAGGCCAGTCTGAAAGCACTACCCAGAACCGGAGTACGGTCCCCCGGCCTGCCCACCGGCACTTACAGCAAACAGCTTTGGTGAAGATCTTTGGAAGTCATGAAGGCAATCTCAAAGCCTTCCCCAGAACCGTAGTGTGGACCCACCCCCCACCAACAGAGGCAGAAAACAGCTTCAGTGCAGATCTTTGGAGGTCGTGAGGGCAGTCTGAAAGCCCTCCCCAGAACCAGAGTGCGGACCCCTCCCAATTGACATATGCAGCAAACAGCTTCGGGGCAGATCTTTGGAGGTCGTGAGGGCAGTCAGAAAGCCCTCCCAGAACCAGAGTGCGGACCCCTCCCCATTGACATATGCAGCAAACAGCTTCGAGGCAGATCTTTGGAGGTTGTGAGGGCAGTCTGAAAGCCCTCTCCATAACCAGAGTGCAGACCCTCCCCACCGACACATGCAGCAAACAGGTACAGTGCAGACCTTTGGAGGTTGTGAGGGCAGTCTGAAAGCCCTCCCCAGAACCGGAGTGCGGACCCGCCCCCACACCGACACACGCAGCAAACAGCTTTGGTGCTGATCTTTGGAGGTCATAAGGGTAGTCTGAATGCCCTCCCCATAACAGGATTGGAGAACCCCCCTCCTCCAACACACGCAGCATACAGCTTTGGTGCAGTTCCTTGGAGGTCGTGAGTGTAGTCTGAAAGCCCTCCCCAGAACCGGAGTGTGGAACCCCGCCCCCACGACACACACAGCAAACAGTTTCGTTGCAGATCTTTGGAGTTTGTGAGGGCAGTAGGAAAGCCTTCGCCAGAACCGGAATTTGGACTCCCCCCCTGACACAAGCAGCAAACAACTTCTTTGCAGATCTTTGGAGGTCATAAGGGCAGTTTGAAAGCCCTCCCAGAACTGGAGTGCGGACTCGCCCCCCCCACCGACAGAGGCAGCAAACAGCTTCGGTGCAAATCTTTGGAGGTCGTGAGGGCAGTCTGAAAGCCCTCCCCAGAACCGGAGTGCGGACACGCCCCCCCACCGACACACGCAGCAAACAGCTTCAGTGCTGATCTTTGGAGGCCGTGAGGGTAGTCTGAATTCCCTCCCCATAATCGGAGTGCAGAACCCCCCCTCCTCCGACACACACAGCATACAGCTTCGGTGCAGATCTTTGGAGGTCGGGAGGGCAGTCTGAAAGCTCTCCCCAGAACCAGAGTGCGGCCCCCCCCCACCAACCTACACTGCAAACAGCTTCGGTGTAGTTCTTTGGTTGTCATGAGGATGGTCTGAAAGCCCTCCCTGAACCGGAGTGTGGACACCCCCACCTACACTAAGCAGCAAACAGCTTCCCTGCAGATCTTTGGAGGTCGGGAGAGCAGTCTGAAAGCCCTACCCAGAACCGGAGTGCCGACCCCCCCCACCGACATACGCAGCAAACAGCTTCAGTGGAGATCTTTGGAGGTCATGAGGGCAGTCTGAATGCCCTCCCCTGAACCGGAGTGTGGACCCCCCACCCCCACCGACATACGCAGCAAACAGCTTCGGGGGTGATCTTTGAAGGTCGTGAGGGCAGTCTGAATGCCCTCCTCTGGACCGGAGTGCGGAACACCCCCCCACCGGCACACACAGCAAACAGGTACTGCTCGTCAGCACAGCACGGCAGCTCAACAAAGCGGGGAAAAGGCGCCAATTTTAAATTCCAGTTGCAGACGAATGCAGATAGTTTTTTATGCCTGCTCCTAGCTTAAAGTACTGTTATTATTGTCCTGCAGCAGGGTGCTTTAATACTTGCCTTAAACTATAGTAGGCAGATTTTCCAGCTTCTGCAGTACGCCTTAAAGTCTCAATGTTTAGTAAGCTGCTTATGAACTAAATACCTGTTACAAGCAGCTGCAGTGCGCCTTAAAGTCTCAACGAATAGTAAGCTGTTTAAGAACTAAATAGTATTTACCAGCTGCTGCAGGGCATTTAAAGTTTAGATCTTGTACTGGCAATGGTAGCTAGACTGTCCCTCGCTCTTACCTATTTAATCTGTTCTCCTTATAACAGCTTCGGTGCAGATCTTTGGAGGTCATGAGGGCAGTCTGATAGCCCTCCCCAGAACCGTAGTGTGGATCCCCCCCCCTACTGACCCACACAGCAAAAAGCTTCAGTGCAGATCTTTGGAGGTCATGAGGGCAGTCTGAAAGCCCTACCCTAAACCGGAGGGCAGACCCCCAAGACACACGCAGCAATCTGGTACGGCTCGTCAGCACAGCACAGCAGCTCAAAAAAGTGGAGAAAAGGTGCCAATTTCAAATTCCAGTCAGCAGGTGAATGGAGATAGCTTTTTATGTCTGCTCCTAGCCTAAAGTACTGTTATCATAGTCCTGCAGCAGGGAGCTTTAATACTTGAATTAACCTATAGTCGGCAGATTTTCCAGCTTCTGTAGTACACCTTAAATTCTTAATGTTTAGTAAGCTGCTTATGAACTAAATACCTGTTACCAGCAGCTGCAGTGTACCTTAAAGTCTCAATGAATAGTAAGCTGTTTAAGAACTAAATATTATTTAACAGCTGCTGCAGGGTGCTTAAAGTTTAGATCCTGTACTGCCAATGGTAGCCAGACCCTCCCTCGCTCTTACCTATTTAATCTGTTCTCCTTACAACAGCTTCGGTGCAGATCTTTGGAGGTCGTGAGGGCAGTCTGAAAGCCATCCCCAGAACCGGAGTGCAGACCACCCCCCAGTGACACACAAAGCAAACAGGTACGGCTCGTCAGCACAGCACAGCAGCTCAACAAAGTGGAGAAAAGGCACCAATTTCAAATTCCAGTCAGCAGACGAATGCAGATAGTTTTTTATGCCTGCTCCTAGCCTAAAGTACTGTTATTAATGTCCTGCAGCAGGGAGCTTTAATACTTGCACTAAACTATAGTAGGCAGATTTTCCAGCTTCTGCAGTACGCCTTAAAGTCTCGATGTTTAGTAAGCTGCCAATGAACTTAATACCTGTTACCAGCAGCTGCAGTGCACCTTAAAGTCTTGATGTATAGTAAGCTGTTTAAGAACTAAATACTATTTACCAGCTGCTGCAGGGCGCTTAAAGTTAAGATCCTGTACTGCCAATGGTAGCTAGACCCTCCCTCGCTCTTACCTATTTAATCTGTTCTCCTTACAACAGCTTCGGTGCAGATCTTTGAGGTCGTGAGGGCAGTCTGAAAGCCCTACCCAGAAGCAGAGTGCAGACCCCCCTCCGACACACGCAGCAAACAAGTACTCCTCATCAGCACAGCACAGCAGCTCAACAAAGCAGAGCCTCACTGACACTTTGCGTCAGCTCCCCACCGTCCCCCCCACCACCCTTGGCAAACTCTCAGCTATATAGGCGGAATCTCATGCTGTTTTAACCAATCAGCTCACTTTGCCATTTGCAGGCTATACCATGTATCCACTAGTGGCCACTACACTAAGGTCTTAGCAATAAAAGACCATCCTAACTTTGCACTGCAGCCTCTCCATTATGTCTCAACTGTACCTAATAACCTTCTTTACCCTTATCCCCTGGGTGTCCCTCCCACCGTCTAATTACCCCTCCCTGCCAGCCTGCCTCATACCATGTGTCAGGCTGCAAGCAATCATTCCTATCTCTCCTTTCATAGTTAATTCACACCATGGCCACCTCTACCATACACTATCTACTGGCCCCGGGCTAATCCCGTCTACCTTCCATGCCAGTCACCTAGTCCTTCTGCCACACACTCGGAGACCAAAAGCTTCCATAGCCATACCTTATACCACCTCTAGAAAGCTTCAGTTAGTGGCACATCACACCAAACTCCTGGTCACCCTGCTACTTCTCCTTGCAGGTGATATTGAGCTTAACCCCGGACCTACCCCCCACCACACCCCAAATCATTCTGTTCCACTCCAACTCCCCACAGGCCTTAAACTGATTCACATAAATATTTGTAGCCTCTTATGCAAAATAACCTTTCTTCAAGCCCTCACCTTGTCCCTTAGCCCAGATATACTGATTATTTCTGAAACCTGGCTGAAACCACATAACACTGATACAGAATTTGCTATACCCAGCTGTACACTTCTCCGGCATGACCGTATGGGCAAAGAAGGAGGTAGCATTGCTATGTACGTTGCCTTCACCATCCAGTTTTCCACAATTGCCCTTTTTCTCCCCCTACCAGTCTGGTTTTAGCAAATCCCACTCCACCACTACCTCCCTTCTCAGGATTACTAATTCCATCCTCATTCCACATCACAGCTGCCATCTTTATCGACCTGGCTGAGGCATTTGATACAGTGTCACACTCCTCCTCACCAAACTCGTCAATGCTGGACTATCCAACTGGGCCACATCTTGGTTCCACTCATACCTCACTGGCAGATCCCAAGCTATCTGCATCAGTTCTTCTACCTCGGCACTCCTCCCAATGACCTCAGGAGTACTGCAAGGCTCTGTCCTAGGCCCCCTCCTGTTCTCAGTCTTCCTGAATGACCTGCCCTCTGCCTGCCCACACACCTCCATCCACATGTACGCAGATGACACTGTGCTGTACACATCCAGCTCCTCTACCCATGAGGGTTATGACCAGACTGCAGCAAGACTTTATCTCAGTCCAGCACTGGCTCCGCTCTAATCACCTCCTCCTCCTCAGTGCCAATAAAACAGTCTCACTAACCTTTGGCATGAGGCAGAAAATTTCTAGGCTCCCCTCCCCGATCATATTCCACACCCTAGAAGGGTCCCCTTGGAGTCCTGCACCTCCTTCAGATACCTCGGTGTCTGGCTTGACCAGCACCTCAACTTTTCCTTGCATATTGACTCCATACTCAAGAAGCTGCACCCCAGGCTTGGTACACTTTATTAGAATCATGACAGCATCCTCCTACCAGCCAGGATGGCCATTGTGCAGAAATTGATCCTCCCTGTCCTTGACTACAGGGACATAGTCTACGGTGCTGGCCCCAAGACCACATTAGCCAGGCTGGATCCTCTTTTCCACTCTTTCTGTCATTTTGCCCTGAACTGTCCCTACTCCACACACCACTGTGCCCTATATCGATCAATGAACCTCACCTCTCTAGACAACCGCAGACTGACTCACTGCGCCAAGATCCCAGCCAAGTTTTGGTCACAGTGTCTCCCCTCCTACCTCACCGATGCCCTAACCAACCCCAGCACCCATGCATACTCTCTCAGAAATTCAGACAGGCAGACTCTAGCTGTCCCATACCAGTCTACTACCATCGGTCAGTCAGAATTCAGCTACCGCATTCCCACTTTGTGGAACTCCCTCCCAGCTAATGTTTGTCACTTCTCCTCCCTCTTGTACCTTAACTCCATGGTCCAAGCTCATTTCGCCCCTATCTGCGCTTGTGTCTAGGCGTTTCCCAGTCTTTAAGAAGAATATCTGTGTATGTCCGCACTTCGTAATTGCAATTAATCGGTGCATAACTATTGTTCTCTAGCTGTACGCTGTTTCTCACAAGGTCCAATTTTGCTAGTGGCCTGCACAATGTATTTATTGTGCTCATGCTGTATTAACTGGGGCTACCTACTGATTCTCTCAACCCACTACTGTCTAGTAATCAGGCCCAAATGTTAGTGTTCTCCCACTATGTATTCACTTGTTTATACTGTCTCCAACTGTCTACCTATGTCCCACCCAGGACGCATCTGGAATCGAGCAGTAGACTGCTCAGCATGACTTCCTGGTAAAACGCTTAACCAAATAAATAAATTCAAATTGGAATTGTGGGGAAATGGAAGACGCCTTACCTCCCCGTGGTGGTCAACTGCAGGCCACACTGGATCCAATCCTGGAGTCCGAATCAAAGCGACCATGTCACAGCTCATCCCCACAGCAAGACCCACTGGAGCCAGCCTCGGCGCATATTTGTGCAGAGCTATCTACTATCAAGGAAGCGCTGCTCAAGTTGATCATTGAGATGGCTGACATAAAGCCGGCAATCCAACAACTTTCCTGTCTGATGGCTGATACCAAAGTTATGGTCGGTTTGTTGGAGCGGACCCATGAAAAGATGCAGCCAGAAGTGATAGGCCTTAAGCGCACAGTGTCCAAACTAGAAGATCGTATCGACGATTTGGAAAGCAGGAACCGGTGAAACAATTTAGTCCTGATAGGTTTACCAGAGGAGGAGGAGGAAGGCCCTAACACCATTGATTTCCTCCAGAAATTCCTGAAAAAAACTGTTGGCCAGTCACCGAATGGGCCAGAGTATATAACTGAAAGGGCACACTGGTCCCTTCGGCCCAAGCCCTCCACTTCAGATCCTCCCAGGCCAATTATATTCAAACTGCTAAACTTTCTGGACAGGGAATTTATAATCAAGGAAGCCAGGAAGCTGGTTGCAATCTTATGGGAGGGTAAAAAGTTAAGGATTGTACAAGATCTGCCCTATAAAACTAGTCAACTATGGGCTGCCTTTCAACCGATTACCTCGAAGTTATGGGCTGCAATGATCTGCCACCAAATGCTTTATCCGGCCCGGTTGGAAGTAAATCTAACAGAAGGTGCCAAGAGGTTCGACTCTCCTGAGGAGGCACTTAAAGTCTTGAAGAAAGCTCTTCCCAACTTATTCCCAAAGTGAATAGGCCTACATAAAGGTTTCTCTGTGGTTAAATTTGGAGACTGTAACTTGAGTATGGTATTCTCATTTTGTTTGCTGTGAAGTAGTGCTGCAGTGTTACTGACTGTCTTTAATTTCCATTGTGATTAATTTACAAAGTCCTCTACCTTAATAATGAAGGTGTTTCCTTAAACTCATGAAGTTTTCTCCTTCACGGGCTCATTTTTTCAGATTGGATAAGGGACTCGGCCTTCCTTGGATCATTTGTTTAGCCGGTGACTCAGGAGCCTAGTTGCAACTGTGAGTGACTGCCACTAGATGGCGTTTTTGAGATGTATCATTATAGCAAGCAAATGAAGGTCTTTAAGACTTTATAGGCTGCAACTTCTTTGTTTTTTCCTTTTTTTCGTTTCTGTTATATGCTAACCTTGAGAGACGGGCAGTTATGTACTAGAGCATATCTAAGGAATTCAAACTGAATCGAAAGAAATTTGTCTTTACTGTATTTCACAGTCTGTGTAAACCTTCTCTTTCTTTTTTATTAGATGGAATATTGAGACTTCTAAAGGGGTAACAGCATTGATACTTGACTTGGCCAAATAAACATATAAGTGTTTAAAAGTTTTCCTTTTCAGCCAAGGGGGAAATGGACTAATGAAAGGGAATTTTCTCTCAGTCACTTGGTTTTCCATTTTTCTCTTTTTTCACCTCCACAGCAAGGTTGGGGCTGGATTACATTATAAAGCAGCATCTTTTTTTCTATTTCTATTGTGGCTGGACCTATGCTCACCTCCACCTTGAGGGCGTTATGTTCTACAACAGGAGGAGATGGCTAAGGGCCTGGGGGAATGGGATGTATATAGTTAGCAATTGTAATAACTCTGACAGCAAAGGAGGGCTGTGCACTGGGTTTGTTTTACTTATTGAGGGGACGGGGGGTTGTAGGCATGCACTTCAAGGTAACAGTCCTAGTCATTTGTTGTTAAAATTTGTTATTACGATGGAGATGTGCTCTGGATATTTTCTTGGAATATTAAAGTGGGCAGGGCTAACTCCAAGAAATATATCATTTTGAACTATCTGAGCAGATTCAGTCCCTCTGTGATATTTTTACAAGAGATCCATTTACCGTCAGATCATGCAAAATATTTGCAAAAGAACTGGGTTGGACAAGCATTCGGGGCTGGTTATAATACTCAGAAAAGAGAAGTGGCAGTATTGATGGCTAAAGGTGTCCCCTTTATAGCTGCACAGGTTAAAAGGGGCTCTGAGGGTAGATATATTTTGGTACAGGGGAAACTAGGCAACACAGAAGTATTGCTGGGGTTGCTATATGGCCCAGATTAAGAGCCCCCCTTTTTTTACCAGGTTAGATTTAATTTTGGCTCCATATGGTCAAATGCCACTTTTTTTAGGGGGCGACTGGAACATAGTTCAGGTAAATGACCTAGACAGAACCCACAGCACTGGATGTGGATTATCTCCAGTTCAGTGGGAACTACAGGAGTTTAAAACAACCTTAGGTCTAATAGACCCATGGAGACTACTGTACCCAGCAACAAAATAGTTCTCCTTTTTTTCTCCCATACATAAGAGTTATTCATGCATAGATTTTTTTTACTTAGTCAACATTTACATTCAGGAATAGTGGATTCACAAATTCATGCCAGGGTAATTTCGGACCATGCACTGATTTCGATTTACATAACCATCCCAGGCCCTTCCCTTAGACCGTATTCATGGTCTTTAAATTACACTCTTAAGAGATCACCATATTGTCACTTGCTTTGGCTCTTTCCTCTCTAGTACGATCAAAGAAAATCTTAACTCGATTCCAGAATTTGTCAAGGTATGGGCCATACTTAAGGCCACATGGCGAGGTGAACTAATTTGAATTGCCACAGTTTCTAAGAAAAGGAAACAACTTCACCTTAATCAGTGCTTGGAAAGAATATTTGCACTAGAATCCAAGGGAATCGAAAATCTCTCCACTGAAAAGACACTTGAATTAGACCACCTAACATCTCAGTATGCCAGGACCCTCTTAGATAAGACTGAGAAGATAACTTCTCAGGTGAAGGCAACTTACATAGGTCAGGAAAGTAAGGCAGGCAAATACCTAGCATGGCAGCTAAAACAGAGGGCGACTGCCAAATGAATATCTGCTATTAGGAATCCCCATACGGGTTCCCTGGTCTCTGAACCACAGGAAATGCTTTTCCTTTTTAGAGAGTACTACCAACAGCTGTATTCCCTGCCTCAATCAGTTGACTCTCAATCCCAGTTGACCTCAGCATTTTTCCTCAAGGCACAGCTTCCTAAGCTCTCTGGTAAGGCTCAACAGTCCTTAATTGAACCTATTTCACAAAAGGAAATTGAAGAGGCTATCGACTCTCTGAAACCAGATAAGGCCCCAGGGCCCGATGGGTATACAGGATCATTTTATAAATACTTTAAGGTTCAGCTAGCTTCCTTACTCCATCAAATTGTTCCAGTACTGGGACTCACATCCAGTAGACCCCTCTCTGTTTGAAGCTAGGATTACGATGCTCCCCAAACCAGGGAAGGACCCAGCTCAGATTGGCAATTATCGGCCAATATCTTTGATTAAAGTGGATGTTAAAATCTATGCTAAAATTTTAGCCTCTCAATTGAGTGCCATTTGGACTTCCCTAATTGGGTTGGAGCAAGTTGGATTTATTTATAGTCATCTACCTCTGATCACTTTCGGAAATTAGGTCATCTGATTTCTGCATCCAGGGACCCCCACCTCCAGGCTGTGTTGGTGTCCCTGGATGCAGAAAAGGCATTCGACCGGGTAGCTTGTCCCCATTTGTTTGCAATGCTTCCCCATTATGGCCTCCCAGAGAGTTTTATTAATAGAATTAGTATCCTTTATCAGTGTCAAACACCTAGACTCTTATGCAACAACCATCTGTCGGAATCTTTCTCCCTTAAAAATGGCACTAGACAAGGTTGCCCTTTATCCCCCTTTTTGTTTAATTTATTTATTGAACCTCTGGCAAGAGTAAACAAGCAGGAACGTTTGATTAAGGGGATTAGAGTGGGCCCTTTGGAGTGTAAGCTTTCACTGTTTGCAGATGATATACTACTGCATTTTGCTGAAGGGGAACACTCTTTCCTCTGCTCTATGGGTCATTGATGAGTTTGGTAAGATATCAGGGTACATATTAAACAAGAACAAAACGGTAGTTTTTCCCCGGTCAACCCTGATGAATAAGGAAAAAATAATTGACTTAGGCCTACAATGGGAAAAACAATCTGTAACTTTCTTGGGTATCAAGTTATCTGCAGAGCTAAGTAAGTTAAAAGACCTGAACTTAGACCCTTTATTGAAAGATATCAAAGCAGATTTGTCGCGATGGAAGAAACTTCCGTTGTTTTTTGAGGTAAAACCAATGTCTTAAAGATGACAGTTTTACCCAAGATATTCTATTTATCTCTCTCAAGCCACCTTTAAATTGATTCATAGGCTTTGTTCAGATTTTATATGGAATGGAGGATCCCCACGTAGGGCCTATTTGAACCTCACGAGTCCAAAACAGAAGGGCGAGTTGCAACTACCTGATTTTTTCCTATACTATCTAGCCATACATGCAACCAGGTTTTTACAGTGGTTTCCTTCTTTACCTGAAGCCCCTTGTAACACTGTAGGGTTACAATTAGACTGGGAGCAGGCCAAGAAGGAACGGAAATCCCTGCGAGGCCTTCTATATTGTCCTTGGAAAGCAGTTCCCTCTCGGCTTCAAGATTCTACAATTGGTTGGAGTATTAGGGCCTTCAACCAATTTTGTAACCATTACCATCTTAGCATTAGGAAGGATATCTCTCAGCTGCTTTTGGAAAATCCTAATCTAAGAATAGGTAATAATATGCTCAGCGCTAGGGCCTTACCACTGCCACCATCGATTAGTTTAAAACAGTTTGTACAAGGTACTGTCCTGCCCTCCCTATCACAGTTACAAGAAGGATGGGGCCTATCCTACAAATATGTGTTTTACCTTGCACAGGTGCAGCACTGCCTGAGAAGTTTGCTAAGGAAAACACCCTGGGAAGACCGATTAGAGCCCTTCTTAAGTCCCCTGCTGGAGCTAGTCAAAAAATCAAAACCTGTTTCTAAATTATATAAAGCACTTGTCAGCAACCAGGGGCAAAGCTACTCTCCAACAGCCCATTACTGGAAATATGCTTTAGAAATCCAGCTAACTGAGACCCAATGGCAGTCCATATGGTTGAATAACTTTAAGTTGATTGAACAAGATAGATTATGGAACATTAATTTCAGTGTTCTACATAACTTTTATTATATGCCGGATAAGTTATATAGGATGGGTAAATTGTCTTTCCCAAGGTGTCCTGAGTGTGGTGCTTCTTTCTTTGCCACCCTTCATCATAAGTTATGGATATGTCCTAAGATTCACAGTTTCTGGGATTTGGTTAAAGATTACATTTAAAAATATCTCCCAATATCAGCTTATTTCACAGAAGAAATCTGTCTATTAGGGCATTATTCCAAGGTTCCTTCGCTAGCACTTAGAACACAGATTGCTATGGTAAGCATGGTTACCAAATTTATAATTCTAAGGCATTGGAAGGATCCCTTGAGCCCGTCTATTGCAGAATGGTGGTCAGATTTTTTAATTGCTTTAAATGCAAAAAGAAGCATGGCAAATGATAATAGTGCTTGGATTAGATTCCAAGAGATGTGGAGACCCTTTTTTACAGAGTTAAAATTTAAATTTGGACATTAGCAATGTCCCTACTTCATTTACTCTTCCTGGGCAGGTATGGGCCAAGTGGGGCTGATTGGCAGAAAGTGACAAGTTCCTTTTCTTTTTTCCCCGTTTTTAAGAGGACCTGATTTCGATTTTCTTTATTAGTTTATAGAGAGGGGTGCATGTCAGGGTGGGGGATCCTCTGCTTTTTGATTGTTCTTTTTTTTCATTGCTCTTGATTGGGGGAGGGTAGGGTAAAGTTTTATTTTTCTCTTCTCTGTTTTCTCCTTTTCCTCTTTTCCATTTTGCATTATTATTATGATTTGTTGTATGTTGTGTTTCCATGGTGGGACTCAAACTTTGCAATATATGGATGACACTGATCTTGTGGCTATATGTTAGTAAATATGAATAAACTTAATTGCAATAGGGTGGGCTTAAGGCCCCACCCTTCCGCTAAATGATCCATGGGTGAAGGCGAATCCGCGGAGTGCTCCACAACGTGAAGTGGAGTACTTCGTGTTACAAATGGGTAACACGAAGTCCATTGAAAACAATGATTTTGCATTACTCCGCCTTCCCAAACCACTACTCCGCCAATTATTAAGGTGCAGTACATTGAAAACAATGTACTTCGCCTTACCTCGTCTTGTTTTTAAGCTCCAAAGGCAAATTTTGCAGTGTTTCATGGGATTTCAGGTCACATTGGCTCTAGATTGTTCTGCACAGCCTCAGTTTTGGGTAGTGTGTGTAGGAAGCTGTAGGAGACAATCTGCTCTGAGAGCTCTCTGCAATTCAAACCTTCAAAAAGCTGTTAAAAAAGTCTTTTTGAGTCATTTTTTTTGCTGAAACTTTAGTTCATCGATTATAGGAAACCCTCCTGTGCTCATATCATCGAGCATTTATTGTTTGTGTATGGATTTTGAATGTTAATGTACAACATTCAGTCTGTGTACTGAGAGACAGTGGAAGTGTGCTTTGGGGGAGGGGTGTATCTGTGGTGTAGGTAGACTAACTTGGAGAAAAAGACAGTGCTTTCTGTTTTGGTGATATTTTTCTTGTTTAACTGTGTTAATGTACACTCAGTAATATTTTCAATATTTCTTGCCTTTTTTGGCTGATTGTTGTGGTGCAGCAGTGCATAATTTTAGTTTGTTTAAAATATGTGGTTATACTACTGAAGTTTTCAATTTGCTATGCATTACTTAGTGTGTTTGTGAGTATGTGTGTGACACGTGTCATCAAATCAGACACCTTTTATTGTGCCACATAATAATTTCAGCAATGTGAAGCTGCTATCCACTGCAGCTGTGTGATTTTTGTACTTCTTTGTGGTATCTTTACTGGTACTAGTACTAGTGACTGTTACTGCAGCAGTACAGTACACTGCCACGCCTCCCCAACCAGTAAAGGTATTCTTTTCCAGATTTGAATTTCTGATGGTGAGCACTGGTTAGGTGTTGTGCCTTTGTGTCTGCATTCTCTTCAGTGCACAGTGCAATCTTAATCTGTCTGTGCATTTGCATCTCTTTAGGCCCAATCTCCATCTGTAACTTAAGTCACAGTTGTTTCTTTGGCTTCCCTTCACAGTACTGGACAGGTGTGGTGCTTAATTCTGCATGAACATTGTACTCATTAATATGCGTTTTTAAGTCAGGACCATCATCACGAGTCACTCATGATACAAACCACGTTCTTCATCATCACAGTCACAAATGCAGTCACAAATCACGATTCGTGATCATTCACGTTATGAATCACACTAATTTATTTTCTAGTTACTTGGATGTATTGTAAGCTTGTTTTGTAGTATCTCTAGGCTTCACCACCCCACCATTGTACTCATTGATACGTGTTTTTAAGTCTGAGAGTTTTAAGCTACAGCTCATCAGGGAAGTACAGCCGTAGGCGGTAAGCATTCACGTTTCTTCATCATCACGGTCACAAATGCAGTCACAAATCATGATTCATGATCATTCATGTTACACATCACAACATTAATTTTTTTTCTAGTTATTTGGTTGTATTGTAAGCCTGTTTTGTAGTATCTCTCCAGGCTTCAACACCCCACCATTGTACTCATTGATACGTGTTATTAAGTCTGGGAGTTTTAAGCTAAAGCTCATCGGGGCCTGGGGAAGTACAGCCATAGGCATTCACGTTTCTTCATCATCACAGTCACAAATGCAATCACAAATCACGATTTACAATCACGTCATGAATCACAACATAATTTTTTTTTAATAGTTACTTTGATGTATTGTAAGTCTGCTGGTCATAGTGCTGAACAGGGATGGGATCCACACCTGGGCTCGGGGAAAAGGCACATCCTGCTCCAGAGGACCTGGTGCTGGACTTGGTGGTGGTGGTGGTGGTGGTTTTTCAACTGCCTCAGAGTCAAGACAGGAGGCAGTGCTGGTCCTGCTTCAGGGGGGCACACAAGTTTTGAGCGGTCCAACAGGAATGGGCACCCATGCCCTCCACACGTGCACACTGTATGATGCTGACCACTACCACGCTTTCCCAGAGCTGCCCCGTCCCAGATATTCCCTCACCCTAGTCCATCTCTCCTACTGAGCTCTCTCAGTCCGAGCAATTATTACTCACACTGTCACACAACACACACACAGTCACACAGACAAACAACTAACTACTTATAAAGGTAAGAAAAATAAAATTTACAGAAAGAACAAATTAAGTAAAAAAGAGTACAGAAAAGACAAAAAAAAGCTGTTGGGTCTAAATCAAAGTTTAATTCTCCTCGCTCTGATCTAAAAGTATCAGCAGTCACAAAACACACTACTCTCTCTCTCCATCTGCACAGGAGAAAGTAAAAGTGTCTGCTTGTATGACTCACTTTCTTCCTGCCTAGCTAAAGAGCATGTGACTTACAGTACTGTAAGCCATGTGATGTGTGGGGGGGCTGCCAAATCTAAAACACCAAATGGATCACTTAGAATCCTAATGAGGAACGCAAAGTCCATTAAAACAATGACTTCGCATTGTCATTCAGCCCAACGTGAAGTGGTAATGACAAGGAGAAGTGAGCACTTTGCATTGTCTACTCTGCATAGCGGAGCGGCAACACAAAGTGCCCACTTCGCGTGCACTTCGCCAGCGAATTTTAAATTCACTGCATCTCTAATGGTGGGACCCTAAGTTAACTCCCACAATGCTCAATATTGATGGTGCCGTTTCCCTTGACCCTTGTCTCATTGCAAACACGTTCAACAACGCAATCACTGATCTCAGTGGGGTTCTCCCCTAGTCTTTGACTCCTTGCACCCGTCATTCCACTTCAAAATCATATCACAAACCGAAGCTAAAAAATATTTCCTTAAGGTGCTCGGGTAAACTAGATACAGCAGGGATGGCCTTGATCTCAAATTTATCGCCTTTGCTCTGGATGAGATCCTCGCCTCACTTACCCACATAGTTACCCGATCTCTTAGGCACTTGCAATTTCCACAAAAATGGAAATCCGCAGTAGTAGCACCATTGCATAAGAGTGGGGACCGCATCCTGCATGGTAACTACAGGCTGATTTCCATTCTCCCTCCTTTATCTAAAGTATTGAATGGATAGTAGCTGACCAGCTAGTTAACTATTTGGACAAATACCAACTACAATGCCTGCAACAACATGGGTTTAGGCATGGACACAGTACCACAACAGCTTTATTTGAGTTTACTGGCTTCATACAGTACCTCCTTTGGCCATGGTCATCTAATTGGTGCAGGTTTTATTGACTTAACTAAAGCTTTTGACACAGTGCACCACACCTTCTCAGTTGACCAGCTTGCAGCCACTGGTCTCTCCCTGAATACTGTTGCCTGGTTCAGTAGTTATCTACACAATTGAATGTAGCAAGTAAAGATTGGGAATGTACAGTACTAGCAGACAGTAGACCTGTCCGCTCAGGAGTACCTCAATGGTCCATTCTGGGACAACTCCTGTTTAGTATTTTCCTCAACTCTCTCCCATCCACCTGCTTGGATCACATTCTGCTATACACAGATGATGCCATCATATTTGACAGTGATCCTGACCCCAAGGCCCTTAAGACCCAACTTCAACAACACTTTGCTGAGGTTGAAAAATGGTTCAGTAATCATAAACTTTTAATAAACTATAAGAAGACAAAAATGATGCTATTCTCCAACCCCCCAAAATAGGCACAGAACCTATCCTTTTACTATCACTAATGCTGTGGGCTCCCCATTGGAGCTTGTTCCACATTTTAAGTACCTGGGGATTACTACTGACAGTACCTTACCTTATGTTCCAAACATTGGCAATATTGCTAAGGCAGTTAATGTGAGAATAGGGCTGCTCTTTAGGCATAAGTATTGTCTATCCTCAGAGGCTCTCAACCTTGCTATCCACAGCTTGGTTGTCTCACTTATCGACTATGGTCTGGTCATTTATGGGCAGCCACAGACATGGCCCTGTATCATATCAAGATAGCTCTTAACAAAGCCTGCCAACTCCTAACTGGCTGTGCATGTATGTCCCACAACTTTGACCTGTACTCTAAAGTTAACTGACTCCAGCTCAAGAGCAGACTCATGTACCAAACCAGCCTACTTGCAAAAAAAGTCAGCTTAGATCTTGTGCCACCTCGGGTACATAAGCTCCTCTCAACTCCTGACAATCAGCATCACACTAGAAGCTCAGCTAGTCAGATCTTTAAGATCACTTGCTGCTGTGCCTCCCAAAGTCAGAGGTCATTTGCTTACTGAGCCCTACTTTGGTTTAACTCCCTCAGTAATGAAATTTCCTCAACTGCCACCCTGGGCTCCTTTAAGTGGAAGTTGTGGCAACATCTAATTGCAAACACCAGCTGTGACTGTTTCTACTAACCAGGTCTATCCTCAGCTACCTGCACTTACCTTACCTCCAGGTGTCAACCTTAACTTTTTTTTGCACTAGCCCGCCAGACAAGTTGATTAAAAATTGCACTAGCCTGCAGATGGTTGCACTAGCCCACAGTAATAATGGTCAATTTTGATCGGTTATATAGGGAAAATGCAAGCCAAGAAATAATCTGATTATTGCATATTTATCCTCCTCCCACATTGCTTCCTTCCCCAGCAAAAAAGACTGCAGTCCAATCACAAGCAGTGTGTATCCCATTTTTTTTTTACCATGTGCCCCTTGCTTCCTCTTTCTTCACCCCCTCCCCACCAAACCAGAGAATACCATAATAGCAAATGTTCAACCAGGCAGTTCTAGCTCTGTACACACAATAGCCAACATCATCATGTACATCACCACAGTCCCACCCTGACCTGCAGGGCAATGTACAGAATCAGGCAGAGAAAGACACTCTCATCCCCCACCCTGTGATTAACCAGAACTGCACTTCTGGAAGTTTTCTTACACTGCGAAGTGAGCCAGGGGCAGTTCTAGGATGTCTTTGGAGAGAGTTAAGCAAACACAGGGGACTGAGATGTAAGAAACTTTGACATATCTGTTTATATATACCAGGCACAAAAATATTGATTTAACATGCTCTGCCCTAACAAAAACAGATTTTTCATAAGTGTCCTTTCATCAGTCAAAGGGAAGCAGTATACAGGCATGATGCTGTACTACCTCTTTCTGTATAGAATGATCTGTGCACACCAGGAACACCTATTTTAACCTTTCACATTATATATTTTACTAAGGTTTTGCTTTGTACCATACATGCTCCAAAGCATTGTTTTTATTGATGAAATGACATGCTGGGTGGTACTGCATTGATGGCATTGACTGGTGTGATCCATTAAGAGGAGCTATGAACCATACACCAGTCAGTAAAGGCAGCTATGAGTCTATGGATGGCCACTTCAGGGCCTAGTCTGCAGTGGTGTCCTGAGAAAGTATAGAGTGGACAGACCACCTGGCTGGGCAGACTGTGTGTACATGATAGCATTCTGTCACTGCAATGTTGGATAAAGGCACTCAAAAGGTTGGGAAATGAGGCACACTGGTTTTAATATTGTGGGACAAATCAAAGACAAGTTCAGAAAACTGGAAGCTAGTTATTTAACAGCACTCTGCCCTTGATCACAGCATGCACACTAGCTGAATGTCCTAACAATTTAGTGATAATGACTCACATTGAGTCTTTTGTTGGATCCCCCTCTTAAACTGCCAGATAATTGCAGCTCTTAATAGGTTGTTCATCACACCAGGCCACCTGGAGCACTGAGGGCGATTAGCAAAAGGACCACAGTCTGCTAAAGTAGGGACTTTTTCAACTTCATTAACAGCCATGAAAAACCTGCACTAGTCCAGACGGACAAGTAGAGGGTTAGCTGCATTAGCCCTGGCCAATTTGCATTAGGTTCAGGGCTAGTAAAACAATGTTAAGGTTGAACTCTGCTTACCTCTCCATAGTCGCCTCTTAACTGACTTGTTTGCACTTAATCCTGCCCTTCATCCCCTTCCCCTCTGTTTCCCTCCCTGAAACACCCACACCCTTCCCAGCCCTCTCTGGCAACCACCCTTCCTATCCTACCATTCTTTACGCACCCCACCCGTATCCTCATTCCGCTCCCTCCTCTCTCTTTCACCTCCTTCCTCTCTTCCTCCCATCCTTCCTCTACCCCTATAAACCTTGCTGACAAGGCTTTTGGGCTGACCCAAACTTCCCCTCTGTCTTTCTTCACCCCTGTCTCATTCCCATATCTGTTGTTGTGTCCTGCACTCCAAGTGTCCAACTAGGCTTATTGGGCAGATTCCCGTCTCCTTTGTATAGTCTAGTCTCCAATCGCTTATGCGTTACTCCTCTGTATATTCTGTTTTAGCCATGACTGAATGCACCACCTGTTGCCTAAGTTAGGTGAATTATTGTTTGTACTATTTTCTCCCCTTAACCATTGTTATTTGATGTTAACCAACTGTTGGCCCCACTATCCCTTCTGTTATTGTAAGTCACCTGACACAGAACCTTTGTAAAGAGCTTTTAGCTCCAATGTTTTTCCAAGATTCTAATAAATAAATAATAATAAAAAGTATAAGCCAGTAAGCCTCTTGGATATGCTGCTGAAGACTTTCTCTAAAATTCTGTTAAGAAGACTACTAATGTAAATGGACAAGTTGGGGGGTCTGTCTCAGTTTTAATCGGGTTTCAGGGCTCGGAGAAGTGCTATTGATAATTTCTTCATACTTTAACACCTTTTGAAAAAGAATGTTAAACTAAGAAAACAAAAACTGTATGTGGATAATATAGATTACAGCTCAGATTAGATTCAAGTTCTAGAGATATGCTGTGGCACCTTATTACTGAATTGGTCACTGATGTAGCCTTAGTTAATGTGATTGGGGACCTTTATACAGAAACCTAGGCAAGGGTTCATATGGGGGGGGCAGGGGGCAGCTCTACAGCACATTCTCAACAAACAGGGGTGTGAGTCAGGACTGTATCCTGGCCCCTACCTTGTTCTGAATTTATATTAAGAATTTGCTTGTAAACCTGGATGATCCCTGCTCAGACTGTCCAAAAACCTGTCTGTAAATGTGCCTGGTGCTAGTGTACATTGACAAGTTGGCATTATTTTGCTTGATTTCTTCTGGAATGCAGCAGAATTAGATATATTAGCTCATCATTCAGAAATGCTAAAGTGAAATATTAACCCCCCCAAAAAATTAAGTAATCATTTTTGTCTTGAACAAAACCAGTTATAAATGGAGAATGTAAAGTGAAATTCTAAGTACAGAGTGAGAGTGTGTACTGTATACTTGGTGTAACCTTTCCCTCATACTGTCTACGGTCAAAACAGATTATAAATGTAGGGCCCCAGACTGAAAATGTTTACAACTGAAATTTGCATGTTTGCCATATTCAGCCATTATTGCTGCACCTGTTGTTAGCACTAGTGCCCAACCTCAAAGTTAATGTATGCAGGGCTAGAACAGTATTTGGCACAGCACTATATTGAAGGGTTTACTGCTGGAGAGTCACATGATGCTCTCATCCTTGTAGCCGCTCTCCTCCAGCTCTTCCTTCTCCTCCACCTCATTTTGGTCAAACACTCATTAATATTTGGTATTTCTACCTTGTTTACCAGTAGAATCCCTCTCTATTGTCAGTCCAGAGTATAACTGCTGAGTTTCAGCCTGCAGCTTGTGAAGATGTCCAAGGCAGAGATGCAGCAAGCTGCCCCACGGCAAACTCCACCTCAGACATCTGATAAACAATCTAAGTGACCAAAGGCCCAGCGCTTGGGCTCCAGCTGCTCTATTACCTCTACAGTGGTGTCTGCTCCCTTAAAGTAAGTGTGGAAGCTTAATTGCTTTTTAAATGTCAGTCATGCAGTACTGCAGTGAGTCATTAGTTGTGCAAGAAAAGAAACAGCATGCCAAAATGACTTACCAGTGCAGAGTTAGGGCAGCTTTCTTGTGTGGATTGCCCTGCAGACAGCAGCATTGCTTACATTCTGAAAGCAATCCCATGATGCAAATCGCAGGTACTGTGATGTCATACCAGATAGTCAGCCAACTGCTATAAAGCAGAGAGAACAGCAGAGGGACTGGGAAAATGGTAAAAGGGCCGCAGAAAACCGGCACCACAGACCAATCCCACATTGAACAGTAGTCCAAAGCCATCTGTGGACACAGAAATGGGAACAGCATCCTGACTGACAGAGAAAGATTAGCAGCAGTGGCCCCAAGCAACACAGCTGCCCCCCAAAACAGTGCAGTAACTCAGTGGGTGTCATTGTGTGGGAGAGACTGAGCTGCAACAAGAAGACCGTGAGGTCCCAGAAATGAAACCCCCACACCCCAACAGGGTGGAAGCAGAGGTGCACCATAGGCAGAGAAGAGCACTACAGAGTAGAGACCAGTCCTGAGGTGTGACACCCAGCAGTCACGTGCAGCCCACACAGAACAGCACACACCAATGGTGGTGCACTGACAAGTAGCCAAACCAACCACATGCAATGCACTATGTGGACCAAAGTGGCAGCAGCAGACAGTGCTATACTGCAACTGTATGACCACACAACTGGGCTACAGATGAAAAAGAGTCCTCCCAAGCCCTGACAGAAGGTATATCACAGCCATTTACAGAAACGGTGCAGCAGTAGTGACTCTGCATCTGTGCACCAGAAGGGAGTGTGTGAGGACAGCTGGATGCAACACACAGTGATAGGCCCTGGAGAGAACAGTGACAGTGATGCCAGAGAGATACCACCATTGGAATAACAAGCAATAGCATACAGTACAGAAGCAACTACATAAAGAGGGCAGTAGTGTAAGTATAATATACCAGCACCACCCACTGGATTGTGACTGAAGACACACATCTGCATGGAAACAGTACCACTGACACCCAGCCGAAGTCAGTCAGACACCCAGAGGTAACTGTATACTGCAGCAGTAACACTGCTGTATACAGCACAGTGATAGATGACTGGCAAGAGTCATACACAATGGAAAACTGCAATACAGTATAGTATGCCACACATTGAGTGCAGTGTCCAAGCAGTGACAGACAACACCATCATCAATGGAGGACCAGCTGGGCACATAGAACACTGTAAAATAGGCAGCATGAGTCAGCATGGCGAATTACTGCATGGTGGCAGGATGCACCAAGAAGCCCTCTGCACAAGTCTCCTTTTTTGACTTCGTCAACAGAGACAAATCCCATATACGATTCAGGAAATGAATACACTTTGTACAGCTAGGCAGGGAAAGGGATTGGCAACATGCCATAGCTCCAATCATATGTTCAGACCACTTCACAAATGACTCATTCATGAATCATATGCAGTTCAAAATGGACTATGCAAAACATCTACAACTGCTTGAAGATACCATCCCAACAGTGTGTTCTGAACTGCAGAAGAGCCAATCACCACCCCGGAATAGGAGTAAACGGCCACATGATGCAACAGTGACAACAGACACTGAACCCAAAAGGAGAAGCCAGGCCCTGAACAAGGTAACAGTCAGCTGGATAAGACACTGTGACCCTGTCCCACACTTTGTGATGTGTGAAGTGTGTACCCCTATGAATGCCTGTGCGCATGTATGAGAAGCACCAGTTACAAACATGCAGAGACATGTCAGGGCTCAGAAAGGAGCACGTATGGCACAGATAGCCCACTGCCATGGTACACAGCAGCAGCTGTCACACACCCTCGACACCGTGTCATTGAAGAGGAGGAACATTTACATGAGGACCCACACTGGTCCCCTCCCAGCAGGAAACCACATGGCACACGAATGCGGGGACAAAGAACAACACCAATGTCACCGAAGGCCCCTCATGTAACACATGGACATGGGTAACACCACTGCCAAACAGCAGCCAAAGGCACACACACACAGACATTGTCACACAGTGCAACAACCCCATGTCCCCATGGCAGCAACCTAATGCACAGGTACAGGGGAAGCACATGTAGGAACACAACACACCAACATGTACATGCAAGGAAATATATGTGTGAACTGTGTGCAACAACCACACACCACTGGCAGGTACAGTACACACACAGCAGCATGCAGCAACACAGATATGCACACAGGTGGAATATGGCACAGCAGCCAAGTTACCCCCTGCAAGGGTAACTACAGCACCACACACAATTGTGGTGGCACTGCTGCCTGTACACATCATGGAAACATGGTACTGGTCACATGCAGTGCCCATAGGAAGTGTGGAGTCCACATAGACATGCACAGGACCATGTGACATGCCACATATGCAGAGGCTAGAAATGGTGGGAAAGGGAGTGGAGCACAGGAAAAACACACCCACGATGGCACGGTCTGTTTGTGACAGGGGCATCACCATATCTAACAGATGTGCCATTGAGCACTATGAGGGTCTGCAGACAGGATGTTGAACAAAATCCATCTGCGAACACCACCACACACAGGCACAACAAAGGGGGTGGTGGGGCCACAGAGCAGGTACGTTTTCAAGTCCCTTGGCCATACATGTTGTTTGGAGTGTGTCCTTATGTCATTTGGGGGTTACAGGGTTTGTCTGCAGGGTGAAAATGTTTCTGCAGGGTGGAAGGTGCTACAGTTCAGGTCCAGGGGTGGGCTACTGCGTCTTACTGCAACAGTGTTATGCATGTCTTTACCAGCTTTCTGCAGCATGGTTCTGTCAGCACCTGACTGTGCATCTCAGGGTCCACTGATTGGAACCTGCACCATTGCGTTTTGGAATCTCTGTCCATTCTACAGGGGTCATGGTGGGCATTCCAGACAGTGCTGGGGTTCCTGTGCTCTGTACTGGCTCTGCGTTGTTCTACCCACACAGCCTCCTACATGCAGTGTATGTGGTACACAGTTCCTGTGTTGACTTCCTTTGTGCTCTGTTCCCCTTCTTGTGGTGTGCTGGGTTGGCTTGCTGGGGTGCTAGTGGATCGCTGTCTGCATTCCTGTGTCTGCCCATGCCATGTGTGTGTGTGTGTGGGGGGGGGCTGGATTGTGTTTCGTATGCACGGATGTGCAGGCATGTGTCTGGTGCCTGGTACCTGCATTCTGCTGTGCGGTCATGGGCTGCTGACTGGTTGCCAATGATAGTGTGCATCCCATTCGCACAGTTGTATTGACATGCTGTCTCCTTGTTCTGCTATTTTGTGCTTTGCTGCATGTGTGTGTGTGTGTGGGGGGGGTTGCCTGATAGTCACGGTATGTCTCTCATGCTTGCCCTGTTTTGCGTTCACATCTTTGGCATGCTGTCAGATGTACATGCAGATGTTGTTCTCAGCTCTGCACTTTGTGGCTTTCTCTTGTTCTGCTACCTGCTCCCTCCACCATTCTTTTGTATGTTCCACTGCCTCCTAATTCACATTGCTGCTGGTTTGCACTTGTCACCTGTCCATATTGCTGCACTTGTGTTTACATCTGAAACTGGGATTGCTTCTCCTTCTGTCTGGATACAGACATACATTCATTGTGGCATTTTTTGGACATTGCTGTGGACACTTACCATTGATTATGTGCCAGATGTGCTTCTCCCCCATATGCCTCTGGATCCTCCACTGCACTGCCTTCATTGTTGCCTGACTCAGAGATGGCAGATGCATCTGTCTCATAGGGGTCATCCTTGTATGGCTCGAGTATTGAGATCCCTGCCTCCAGCTCAATGCCATTGCCGCCCGTGTCACTGGATGAGGTGTTGTCATCAGAATCTTTGCCTCCATTCACTCTGGCTCCATTTCCAGTTGCCATACTTTCAGATGGTCATCCCTGGTATAACATCACACCTCAGTTCTCATTAGACTTTATGTGATCTGCTGCCTGCAGCTTCCACTGGCTTGCACTTCCTGGTTTTTGCTGGTTGTTTTCACATTTTCTTCTTCTCACGGTTAGCATTTGGATGGCTGATGCAGTGTTTCAGCATTTTTATGCCGTTTGACTTTCAGCACTGCAAAGTTGCTGGTAGGTTCCACACTTACTTTAACAGAAGAACGTTTTCTCAGGGAGCTGGAGCCATTCAAGGAATCTCTCCAGAAAATCACTTATCAGTTAAAATCACTCAGAGGGGACCTTTGTGATTTGGGCAGATGGGTTGGGGATGTTGTAGCCCACACCCAATCACTGGAAAAATGGCAGGCTCGTACAGACTCCAAAGTGACCCAGCTGCAGCACATAATTCATAAACTGGAGACTAAAACTGAAGATTTGGAGGGGAGAAGCCACTGCAATAATTTAATAATTTTTGTGCTGCCAGAAGGAGAGGAAGGGGCCACACACTGATTCAGTTTATGCAAAAGTTTCTCAAGTGGGTGGCCGGCCCTTCTCCGAACAGCCCTGCATATGTTGGGGAGCAGGCACACTGCTCGCTACATCTCAAACCTCGGCTGGCCCCCCCCCTTCATTTTCAAATTATTACATTTTTGGGACAAACAGCATGTCCTCCAGAAGATTCAGGATTTGAAGAAGATTTTATGGGAAGGCAACAAACTATGGTTCACCCAGGACCTCCCAGTGGGGACTTGCCAGAAGCATGCTGCCTTCCATCCCATGGTGGCCAAGCTTATCGCTGTGGTTATCAAGTTTAAAATGCTCTACCATGCACACCTTCAAGTCCTGCTCGACAACAGGTGGCATTCCTTTGATATGGTGGAGAATGTCACTCATGACCTCAAGGGTCTGCTCCCTGAACAGTTTAAGGATCGGTGAGTACTGCAGTTTCAACCGGGTACTGTTTCACCAGTTTGGATGTCGACCCTGAACTATGCTGCCTGCAGCACTGTGGAAGATCAATAGTTATTGCTTTCCCTGGAATTTGACTGTATTGGTGCTGAGAGGGTACCAGTTCTGTCTAGTGCCTCCTTGGGTTGCCTGCCCTATAGGTGTCCCTTGGACTGGGCCTGCTTATTGTGGGTACTCCTTGCTGCCTTTAATTGCCTTTCCTAGTACCCCATAAGCCTGTTTCATTCCTGTGAGTTAGCAGACCCTGCTCCTACACCCCTCTGTTTGTTCTGTGACTATTATCCCCTGTCGCTTTGGACCTTGTGCCTTAGACCTGGAAGCAAAAAATGGACTTCTCTCTGGACACTCTTCCTGTTACCATATTGTGCCTTTGTTGCTGGTTGGAGCAACATCACAATCCTCTTTTGGTTCAAGAGCTCTCTTTGGAGGAGATACTGGACTGTTTCCCTTCCACTGGACCACTTCCCAGCTGCTGCACTCCTTCTCTGCTGTTTGTCCCGGATTGAGGATGTGGCCAATACTAGCATTGTTCAGCATTTCCCGGCTGCCACCCAATGTGTGCTACCTGCCTGTCTGCCATCACTTTTATGGGCCCTTTGACGGGCACCACCCTCCAGGACTGCAGTTCTTCTGTGGTCCCATCAACTGTCCCACTGAGCTATGCCTTCTCTTGTAGCTCGGCGGCTGATGGTAATGGAATCCTCTGAATCATGCTGGACTGCTGCCCTGGACTTCTTCCCTTCAACCTCGATGGACTTCAGATGGGTGAGCGACTATTATTGGGCTTTCATGCAGGTGAACTCACCTCTGTGTTTTTGTGTTTGTTTTTTTTATTCAGAGGGAGGGCTCCACCTGTATCCTGAGCCCATAGTCACCTGGCAACTGTTATCTACTCCAGCTGCATCTGTGGGGTCACTCAGTTTACCAGAAGGTTATCCTGATAGTCCAGAGGCATAGCTTTCTACATTTGTGGCAGATATGGCAATGTGTATTATTATTGTTAGCTTGTGTACCTATGTTCTTACTTTTGTACTGGTTTATGTCATATATATATTGAGATATATATAGATAGATAGATAGATATAGATATATAAATACATATATATGTGTGTGTGTGTATATATATATTTATGCAACAGTGGTCAGGATAAAAACTGTAGAATAAAACCATTTATCTTCGTTACTATGGTATAGATGGATATAGAAGGCTCAGTGTGATAATTCATTTTGTCTACAGTTTCAGTGACCTCAAGTAACTCACAGTGCGAAGTACGAGTGAGAGTTACGGTAGTCACTGGAACTGTACAAAATAAATGCATTATCACACACTTGAATCACTGCATATTCTCATTTATGCAACAGGTTTAGATGTTGTGTGAATATTTTTGATTTTGGTGGTGTAAATAATTTGTCAAAAGGGAAAGAAAATTGAATTTTATGCTGTTTTTGCTAATTATAAAAAACAAATGGTATCTATATGAAACACCACTCATTTTGTAGATATTTTTGAGTGAACATTTTGTGCTCACAGTACCATGCTATCATTTTTGTTTTAAAGTTATTTATATTTGTTTGTCAAAAGTAAACAAAAAATTTATATTTTCTTCTGTTTCTTGCTAACCCATATAATATACAGGGTTTATATAAATTAAACAGTATTCATTTTGTAGATAATTTTGTGCTGAACATATTTTCGTGCTCACAGTACCATGTTATCTTTTTTCGTTTTTAAGTTATTGACATTTAAATATAGTTTAGTACTGGTTCCTGAGGCGAACATTCTAAATGAATTCACAGAGAACTGTGTAGATAAATGAGCTAAGTGATATAGTTACTGTGTGTGGATAAATGGGTGATGATGTAGTTACTATGTGGATAAATAAATTTATTACCATAGTAGCGTAAGATAAATGGTTTTATTCTACAGTTTTTATCCTGACCCCTGTTGCATAAATTTATTTATCCACATAGTAACTACATCATCACCCATTTATCCACACAGTAACTACATCAGTAGCTCATTTATCTACACAGTTCTCTTCAGAATTCATTTAGAATGTTCGGCCTCAGAAGCAGTACTAACCATATTTAAATGTCAATAACTTAAAAATGAAAAAAGATAACATGGTACTGTGAGCACGAAAATTGTTCAGCACAAAATTATCTACAAAATGAATAATGTTTCATTTATATAAACCCTGTATATAGTATATGGTTAGCAAGAAAACAGAAGAAAATGTCATTTTTTGTTCACTTTTTTGACAAACAAATATAAATAACTTTAAAACAAAAAATGATAGCATGGTACTGTGAGCACGAAAAATGTTCAGCTCAAAAATATCTACAAAATGAGTGGTGTTTCATTTATAGATACCATTTTGTTTTTTTATAATTAGCAAAAAACAGCATAAAATTCAATTTTCTTTTCCCTTTTTTGACAAATTATTTACACCTACCAAAATCAAAATGTTCATCACAACATCTAGAACCTATTGCATAAATGGAATATGTAGGAAGTTCAGTGTGTAGATAATGCATTTATTTTGTACAGTTTCAGTGACCTTATCTCACCTCTGTGCCTTCGGCACTCAAGTGAGGTTACTTGAGGTCACTAGAAACTGTACAAGATAAATGCATTATCACACACTGAACTGCTGCATATCCTTTATATATATATATATATACATATATACATATATGTATAGATATATTTATGCTCTCATGTTGCCTTAGATTTGATATTGCACTATTTTGTATTACCAGTTGATCTTAGACTTTTTGCTCGATAGAGTACATAGTGATGCATTGTATAGTGGGTGGAGGGGGGTTGAGTGGATGGGTAAGGTGCCATGGATAATGAGAGCTTCATGCACTAGTTCACTATGGGATTTGGGGTTGAACAATGTTGGGTGGAAGGGCAATAGTGGATGGTCGGGGTGGGCCTTGTTTGTGTTCATGTTACTGTTGTTCCTGTTGCTTGGGAGACATGGGGTTAGGCACACTTTGGGGGGGAGGTATTGGGTGGCTGCGGTGGGTCCTGTTTCAGCTCATGTTGTTGCTGTTCATGTTATTGCTGTTATCTTTTTGGGGTGTGGGGAGGGGTGGTGGGTGGTTTTTTGAGGTGTGTTCTGTGATGTTGGGGTTTGGTCGGGGTGGGAGTTGAGAACCTTTCTCCAGAGGCTGAGTGACATTTTACCAGGGTATGTTGACCTCTGTGGTGGGGTCTGTTTATTTTTCATATGCTCCTTTGATGTTCTGGTAGTCCATGGCCCACAATTTTAGATACTGTTGGTGGAACATTAAGGGTCTCAGCTCAGTCCCATTTAGAACATTCTATGTACTTTTGCACTTCTGTAAAAAACAGGTTGATGTGGCCTTTCTCCAGGAGATCCATCTCTCCCCAGCTCGGGTACTGTTGTTAAGATGTTCCTGGGTTGGGCAGGTCTTTGGTTCGGGGATGGACTATCATAAGAGGGGTGTATCCATCCTTTTGTCTAGATCTGTCCCATGCCGTCTTCTTCAGGAAGTGACCGATCCCCAGGGATGATATATTTTTGTGAGAGCCTTATTGGGGCATCTGTAGGTTATTCTGGGTTCTGTTTATGGGCCTAATGTGGAGAATCCTTCCTTCTTCTCCTCTCACCACATGTCCGTACTATCCCCATGGGCCTTCCTCCCTATGATTCTTGATGGGGACTGGAATTTAGTATTAGACAATGATCTGGACAGGAACAAGATATGCGGCCAAGTTCCTTCCCCAAGCTAATTGGCTACACAAGACCTCATTGATACTTTAGGGTTGATGGACCCTTGGAGGATTTTACATCCTGCTGCGAAGGAGTATTCCTTCCATTCTATTCCACATAACTCCTTTTCTCATACTGAGTTTTTTTTACTGAGCCTTGAGACCTTACTGTTGTTGTTTTGTGCCATTATGGTGCCAAAGTGGTATCTGACCATCATCCGATATTGTTACAGGTCAACCTTGCCCTATCTGTAACTCGTAACAAGACCTGGCACCTTAATAACCAGTTATTATGGTGTTCCGAGGTGGTCAGAAGATTACAGCATTTTTATCCCCTTATTTTTCTCCCTCAATTCACCTATGATGCCCAAGCTTGATGTCCTTTGGGGTGCGTTTAAGTGTGCCTTACGGGGTGAACTTATCCGCTAGCCACTAGGCGGAAAAGACAAATCTCACATGCCACCTCCTCTCTCCAGTGACAAATCAGAGTGACCAAACAGAGGCTTTCTGCTGCTTCTCCGCAACCTGAATTGGAACACTGAAAAGGTTGAGCATTTACTCTTGAGGACTAAGGCCAAATATTTTGACAAGGGAGAGAAGGCCAGAAAGCTTCTTGCCCTGTGTCTCTGTAGTCAACTAGCAGACACGATTGTTCTGTCTCTCCAATCTGCCTCCAGTCAACTCATCGGCTCCCCTAGAGCTATTGTTTCTGAATTTCAAGCTTTTTACCATTCTTTATATGCTGCCTCTCAAGATCTCTTTGATATCTCCCGGTTTGAGGCCTTCTTCCAGGGTCTGGAGTTACCCTCCCTGGAAGAAGATCAGGTTGAGTAGCTCAAAGCTCCCCTGACATTGGCGGAGGGTCATAGGGCAATAGAGTGTTTAACTCCTGACAAATTCCAAGGTCTGGATGGCTTTTCCTCAAATTTTTATAAAAAGTTTAAGGAAGTTCTAGATCTGTACCTTCTGGATATGTTTCAGTATGTCTTATCACAAGGTCTATCGGATCCTTCACTCACGGCTGCCTGCCATTATTGTTGTCCTTCCTAAACCAGGCTGGAATCATTCCCTTGTGTCCAATTTACAGGCCCATATCATTAATCATTGTGGACCTCAAAATTCTGGCCAGTAGGTTAAATTTTGTTTGGTATTGTCTCCTCAATTGGGAGCAGGTGGGGTTTGTATTGGGGAGATTGTCCACTGATCATCTTCGGAAACTCCAGCACCTTATCACCACATCCAGGGAATCCCCTGACCCAGAGGTTTTTGCTTCACTGGACGTGGAAAAGGCTTTCTACCGGGTCTCCTGTGATTACCTCTTCTGCCTGTTTCCCTGATATGGTATTCCTACTGAATTTCTGCGCTGGCTCAAGGTTCTCAACACTAGTCCTATGGCCCAAATCCTCTGTAATGGGGTAATTTCTTAATTAATGATTCATTCCCCTTGCCGCAGGGTACATTCCAGGGCTGTCCTTTATCCCCATTTCTTTTTAATTTATATCTCAAACCCCTGCTTAGAAAAATCAATCTGTCCCCTCAAGTTCAGGGTATTCCTTTGTGCCCCCAGCATTATAAATTGTCTGTGTATGCAGATGACATTTTTCTCCATCTAACATCTCCTGCCTCTCCCTCCCTGCCATGCTGGACATAATTTCTCAATTTGGTGTTATCTCCAACTACAAGCTAAACTGTTCCAAAACTGAGGTAATGCCTTTGAATATAGTGGCCACTCGTGCGAGTGTGGAGCACCTGGGACTTCTCAAGATCAGGGTCAAACTTAAAAACTTTGGGATTTATCTCAGTACAGACCCAATCAAACTGAAGCAATTTAACTTAGATCAAGTCTTGGGTCAAATTCAGATTGACCTTGATTGCTGGTCTTTACTGTTTTTGTCCCTCTGGGGCTATCTAAACATCCTTAAAATGAATGTTCTCCCAAGGCTTTTATATCACCTTTTAATGCTTATCCCAGCCCTGCCCATGAAATGGTTTCTCCACATCAATTCTTTTGTTGGGGAAAGCCCCTTTGGAGAGCCCTGGTCAAATTGATGCGATTGCTAGATGCTGGTGGCTTGACGGGTCCCAATGTATACTTGTACTATTTAGCAGTACATTGTTCCTGACATTTCTCCTGGTTTCACCCAGACTGTATGGAACAGGACTCAGCTTACATCCCCCATTGGATGGACATTGAACACTTTCTGTGTTCCCAACTGGGCCTGGACCCCAGGTCATGTTGTATGTTCCCCTCTAAAAGATCCCCAGACCTTTGAAAGATACGCCCATCAGCAGGATCATTGGAAAATTGTGTAAAAAGTTTCCCAAAATTGCAGAGTTTTTTAAAAAAATGTGGGGAAATTGTGGGAGCTCTACTATAGACACTGAGTGCTTCACAATGGATCTTTAATGTTTTTTTGCAGCATATATTAACATAAACTGCTAAATGAATACACTGCCACTCAAATATGTTTTAAATATGAAGAAAAGCTTATGTTCCTAAAATGAACACAAAACTGATAAATGTGTTGCCTCTCTTCAAAACTGTAAAAACATCTGCCTCATACAGTGCTAAATAGATTCTGTTAAGTGAGCCAGAACAAACCAATATTAAATAAATCCAGAATCAACAAATCCTGTGTTTCTGGATGTAGAATAATGAAGCCTGATCAAAAGCTATTTATAGTGCTCTGGAAACTATTCGCTCATTTTGGTGCAAGAAAACATAAGCAGATAAAGTAGTGAATAATCAAGTTTTAGTAAAATATTGTTAAAGTGTTTTATGTTCATAATTTGCACTGTAGGTACTATACACTATTTTTAAAATCACATATTAAAACATTAAATCTGGGCATTATTGAGACTTTCAGTATAGCCTAGAGGTTAGAGTAACAAACTGTGAATGAGTTGGGTACATCCAGCAGACCTGGATTTGATTCCCACAACGTTATTTGCATACTGTGTGACTCTGAGGAAGTCACTTAACTTCCCTAGTGCTCATAGGTCATCCCTAAATACTAGCATTTGTGCCTATTGGGCCTTACCTGGTTACCAAATAATATATATGGCAGTATAGCACAGTGGTTTAAGGCTCTGAGCTGCAAATCTGGTGACATCCAGCAGACAAGACCTGGGTTTGAATCCCACACTTTCCACTTGCATACTGTGTGACACTGAGCAAGTTACTTAACTTCCCTGTGCTCCCAGGTCGCTCCTGTGAAAAAGCTTACAGCTAGTGTACTACTCCTGGTTAAACAACTAAATATAAGAAAAATGTCAATATATTTTTACTGCATCATATAGTTGTCAGGGTACCCTGGAATGTACTTTTGTTTAACTCTGGCTGCAGCGATTTTGTTTAGCTAAAGATAAATGCTCAGATACATTTTATGTGTTTTATTTAGAGGATTGTATATGAGCAGTCATACACAACAAGGACATTTTTGTATTGAGAGGTATTCATGAAAACAGAAGACCTTGTGTTCATTTTGTTTAAACATTTTCATGTTTTGTTGTTCCGAGATAAACTTTGCCCGCTCTGATTATGTGCCTGACGTGTCAGCAGATGCCATTGCTCCGATTCTGTTTTTCACAACTGTCAATTGATTTCATTGCTTTTTACTTGCTGCTGTTACTGCTGTCACCTCACACAGTGACTCACTCCCTGAGGTGATAGGTCAGACAATGGTAGTCCTGTCTCAGGTCACTAATGGATCGAGAACCAGTTCCATTTTGTTCTGCTGCAGTAGTGATGTACTGAGTGTAGCACAACATTTTCATGTCACTACTGCAGCAGAACAAGCTCATTCTAGTGATGGATTTCAGTGGAGAATGAGGTTCCACCAGACACATAGGCCCCTATGCATTAATGGGCAGAATGGCTCCACACAATGTATCTTGGGTGCTTAGCCACCCCACACCCATTGTGCCCCCACGTAGGATGCAGCAATGGGGATGTGCAGCACCTACATGCCTGATCCCCTGGCTGCACGAAGGGTGGGCCAGCACTACACACCATGCATTACGCTGCATAGTGCTGGCTATGGGGTTGCAGAGGAGGCTGCAGGGTGTGACAGGGAGAACCCTGCTGTAAGCCCCCCTATGCACCCCACACACACTACTGTGCACTGCCCAGACAGGATGGTTGGCCCACACTACCAATGGGACCACTGCTGCCGAACCACCCTATGGCCACCCAGCACCACCCAGCACACACCAGTGCATGGCATCTACCTGGCACCCCCCACCACACCCCCACAGGCACCAGCCCATGCATGCTGTCCCCCCAGATGGCACCACCAGTCAAACCCCATCCCAGGCCACCCAGGCATGTTGCGGGGTACAGTGTACCCCCCACCCAGTCACAGTGACCCACTCTGGGGCTGCATTGTGGGAAGGCCAGTGGCATTGCCCTCCACTCATCACCTCAGCCACCAGCTGTAGGTCTTCCATGGGGTGTACTGCCGATGCATACCCCACTGCATAGGGGACTCACTCTGTGTCCTGGTCCAGGCATCTGATTGGATGCCAAGCCAGGTCTGCATCTGCACCCCCTGCCACCCTGTAAAGTCCTGCAGGGCCACGGACAGGTGGCAGGTGGTCATGAATGCTGCCGGTGCAAACCTGTCCACGGATGAGCAGCTACGTAGGTGGGGTACATGCTGATTCTGTGTACCCCCATCCCAATAGTGCATAGAGGCCTATAATTTTGTTTTCAGACTTTAGTCAGGTTTCTGTTGTAGTCTTTGTATGTGAGCTTCTAGGTTAAAGATCGCTAAGCACGGGATCACTGTTACCAACTAGCTTATTCAAGTTTATAATCACCAGGGCCAAACAAAATCCTCAGCTGCTTGAATCAAAACTAGTCTGAATGAAAGTACTGTATGTTCACAAGGTAAAACCTGCCCTACCACTTACAAAAAGGCTTCATAGTTAGCACCCCATTTAGGTGAATGGGGTAATTTGCACCTTTTCTCCCACCTGCTATTTCATTCTCTGTGGCAACAAAAAGTTTTCTGATGGACTGCTTTAACACAAATCAAATGTTAAGGGTTTAAGTGTACTTATGCTTGGCCAGTGGATTTTGAAACCAAACCAGGCAAGAATTCAAAAGAAAGCAGTGCCACATAAAACCCTTCCCTACCTTGCACTGCATTGGTTCAGTCAAACCCAAGTCTGCATGTAAAATTGTTAGTATATTTGAGAGTCTTTTATTGAAAAGTTTCATACTTTTTACACTGTTTAAAGTAAACTTTAAAATAGCCAGAAATTGCAGAACATGCTATTTTTTGTGGAAAATTGTGAAAACTGCTAATTCTGCAAAAAAATTGAGTGCACAATTTTCCAGTGGCCCTACCCATCAGTAACTCTCTTCATGATCACAACCAGCTATGTCTTCTGTTAAATCTGGACCCCTAATTAGATATCACTCAACCTATTCTTCGTAACCCCAACCAGAAAATTGCTGGGAAGGTGCTGACCAGAACAGCTTGGCCCTTTCTGGAGTCCCTCTCGACTGACCATCTGGTGCAGTCATGTAAGCTTTTTACCTTCACAGAAGCCTGACAGAAATTTGATTGGCTCCCATCTATGTCCTTTAAATACTTTCAAATCAGGCATGTGCTGCTTCATCATTTTGGTTCCGGTATATGGTCCAGGACATATGGGGACCAGCTGTCTCATCTGTGGTCAGTTGTCCCTACACCCCACATCATTGCCTTCTATCATGTGTGGCTACTGGATGCCCATGCTGAGAGGGAACTGGGCTTCTTCTATTCCTGGGACCAAGCTCTTCTCTCCCCGAGGGGCCCTTGTGAATGGTCACACATTTGGAAAGCTACATACAGACATATTAAATGGGATCAATATCATTTCATGCAATTCCAAATCCTGCGCAACCTGTTTTATACCCCAATTAAACTATACTGGATGGGCAAGCTAGCCTCAGACTTATGCACTAGGTGCCCAAAAGTCCCAAGTACATTACTCCATATTCTGTGGTCATTTGAAATGGCTGTGCCTTTCTGGGATGATATTCAAAAGCACCTGGATCCCTTATTGGGGCTTGACAAAGTGCTCACGCCTGAGATCTGTATCCTGGGGCATTACGCAGAGGGACCAATTGGTAATCAAAAACCACACATTGCCCTGATATTGGCCTGTGCCAAGAAAATTATTCTTTGGCATCAGTATGATCAACTCATTCCTAGTTATTGGGAATGGCTTCAGGAAATACTTTTTGTCTTACAGGCTGAACGTATCATAGCAAATTTGACAGATAATAGGGGGAAGTACGTACGGGTTTAGGAACCCTTTTATACCCCGTTAACTGTTAATGTTGGATGACAGTTGGTTATTTGGAGTTCCCATGTGTTATTTTCTTGGAGAAGGCTGGAACAGTCCTGTTGGCTGACTCTCGTGGTGTGCTTTCCTTTTATCTGGGCTCTGCTAGCTGGCGGGCCGTCTCTCCCTACTGGGGACATGGATGTTCTTTCTCCTTTAGGCCTCACCAATCATGGATTTGATCCAGTTTGGGGGTCAATCTTGTCTCTGGAGAAACAGGAAGGGTGAGAGGATTGGGACTCAGGGGAGGGCAAGCAGGATCACTGAACTACCGTTTGTCTGTTCTGCCTCTCAATCCTGGATCATTTTGTTATGACTGTACAGTGCTTACAGCTCTTTAACTTTATTTCATGTTTTATGCATTAGTGCACTGTAATTCATGGTACTCTGTATCATTCAGTGTTTGCTGTGATTCTGACCTGCATAATTTTATTAAAGTTTATTTAATTTGAAGAAAAACTAAGGTTCAGTGCTGCACTACTGGCACTTAGTGTGGCATGGCACAGCACAAAAAAAGGACTAGAAAAAGCAGGGGCAAAGCTAAGGTGGGGAGAGGCACTGCAGCATGCCCACCCACCAGAAGACAACATGGCACACATTGTGTACCTGATGCAGGAAGTCATGCAGTATGAGGAGAGGGTCAGTGCTCTCCCAGGCCCCAGTGCTGACCCCAGAGGCACTATGCTGCAAAGAGACAGTATTGTCCTTGAGTCGCATTCAATGTCCTCAGTAACAAACACATTGTGGGTTAGTACAGGCTAACAGGCCTATGCTCATGCAGTTGTGTGAGCTCCTGTAAGACTAGCTTTGGACAGACACCCACTGCAGCCATGTAATCTCCGTAGAGTTCAAGATTACAGCAGCACTGTGCCTTCTGGCCATTGAAACCTTCAAGATACCAATGGGGGTCACTACTGGTATCACAAAGTCTGCCACCTCATGCTTGTTGGGACAGTTTCAGTATGCCTAGCTGGACCATGGTGGGGAAGTCATCATATTCCCCACCCCACCATCAGAGCAAACAGCAACCATGCAGCAATTCTATTCAGTTGTGCACCTACTGGTTATACTGGGTGCCACTGACTGCACCCATGTTGCCATCCTTGCACCCACAAGAAATAGGGATTGAGACCTATGTGAGTAGAAGGGGCTTCTACTCCATCAACTACCAGGCTGTGTGACATGCAACAGGGTGTATCGTCACTGTCCTAGCACAGTTCCCAGGAAGTGCTCACTGCGCATTCATTGGGCGGTTTAAAGGTGGGGATGAACAACATATTTTTGTGCCCCTTGTTTGGGCAGGTGCTTCCTCAAACTGTGTGGGATCTGAATGGTTGGTAGCAAGTACTGAAGGCTGCCAGATTTTCAGAGTTACTGCTGTTAAAGTCAGGATTAAAATAGAGACTCTTTGAGCCACCCTCATACCGAGTCCTGCAGTGGGAGGTTAGAGAACAATATGAATGGTGGGGACCCCCTGCTTGTGTCCACCACCAGTGCCCAAGTATCAGGTAATGGATCTCCCTTGATGTTGGAGAGCTCCAGAGACTGATTCATGAAATGAAAAGTGTGATAGTCCAACCTGGCTTGACCAGCCCAACACTCAAAGAGCTTGAGCCCCCAACATGCCTGTGTCAAGTAGAGTTTTTCTGACTGTCTCAAGCACTGGAGAAGCCATGAACCATCAAGCATTTCAATCATCTAGGACCCATACCTGGGACTGAGGGTACCCATGGAACTCTCCAGCCAGACCCCCTTGACAGTCAATACATAGAAGTGATGTTTATTGCTACCACTGTGGGGAGGATGGGCATGCCAGTGTCAGTCAGGAAAGAACTTTAAGAGGGTGACAGATGTGCTAATCTGAGAGAAATTAGTTGCAAGCACCACAAGACCTTTAAACTTCAGTGGGCCTCAGTAGAGGAAGTCACTCATCAACAGTCATTGCTAACACTACTGCTTGTGTCAAGACCAGTGCTTCAAATACTAAAGCCCAACTGACAAGGAACTGAAATGAGATTGTGGGTCCTGCTGCAGATGTGGAAGCTTGAGTGGATGGATGGCCCTCCCAAGTACTCCTTGATAGTGGCTCTAGGTCACTGTATTGTTCAAAGACTATTATGTATCAGTCTCACAAACAGTTGGAGCTTTTGGAAAGCTTGGACATGTGGGGTCTCAGTGAAGCTTTATGCCCCATCTGGGCTTCATTCATATCTGGATCTCTGTCCCTGTGAACATTGCTGGAACTCCTACTGCTGTGGAGGTGTGTGCCCTATTATGCCCGTGGACAAATATGTATGAAAAGATCCCAATTATTGTAGGAAGCAATGCCCATATGTTGTCCCCCTGGGTAAGTTGTGCAAAGAGTTTGAAGCCCAACAAGGGGAAACTCCAGTGCCCCTCCATGGAATTATTAGACAAGCTTACACTTGCAAAGCCACTGTCCAACCTGAGGATGAATCCATGGAAGCAATTTGGTGCGAAAACCAATCTTAAATGGTGTTACTCCCAAAGCAGAATGTGCCATCAAGGATGTAGTGCACTTCAAGGGATCCTGCTACAATTAGCTGTTGATGATGGGTGGCTCAAAGGATGCTAGTTTTTCAGAGGAGCTTGAAATCAAACCCATTATACTGCCAGTTAATGCTCACGCCAATGTTGGACAAGTAAGTTATGTTCCAAATGTAATGATGACCAGTGACCAATCAATGGGGGCAGACATGTGCCAGAGTCTATTGTGCATATCTGGTGGAACAGTCACAAAAGAGAGATGACCCAACTCCACGACAATTAGATCCTTCATTGTTCAAGTTTGGGGCCCCTCTGTGCCTGCAGAGTGGTAGAACAGAGCTCAAAAGAAGTTGGCACAGCAAACAGAAATTTTCTCCCCAAAGGCATGAGGTGTTGGATATGTCAAGGGTGTACAGTGCCCCATTCAGGTCATGGAGGAGAGGCCTTTTAGGAAATGGTCAGTATGACTGACCACCAATGAAATAGATGATGTCCAGAAGCACTTGCAGGAGATGCTGGCTGTAAGCATCATACAAGAATTTAGGATCCCCATGTTTTCATTTGTCTAATGGATCAAGTTCATTTTCATGTATGTCTGCTTTGTGTATGTAGAGATGGTAGCAACAAAATTTTCTTAATAAACTTTAAATGAAAAAAAAAAAAGAATTTAGGAGCCCCTATGCATCACCAGTTATAGTTATCAGAATGAAGAGTGGGGCTGTCAGAATGCGTGTGGATTACTGGACTCTAAACAAAAGAACTGTACCTGACAACTACACTATACCACAAATACAGGATGCTCTAGATTGTCTGAATGGAAGTCAATGGTTCAGTGTGATGGATTTCAGGGAAATCAGGAAAGTTCTAGCAGGACCGCAGATGACCCAGTTCAATCAATCACTACTGACAGGGGAGGTACCTGTGGACTGGAGGAGAGCAGAGGTAGTCCCCCTGCACAAGAGTGGAAGTAAGGAAGAACAGGCAATTACAGACCTGTAAACCTGACCTCGATGGTGGGGAAGCTGATGAAGTCCTGCTTAAGGAGAGGGTAGTGAAGTATCTTGAGTCAAGTGGTGCAAAAGACCCAAGGCAACATGTATTGACTGAGTAACGGTCCTGTCAGACTAATCTTATCAATTTCTTTGACTGGGTGACCAGGGCAGTGGACCAGGGAGTGGCAGTGGATGTTGTCTACCTGGATTTCAGAACAAATTGGGGAGTCTGGGTGAGGGCTCTAAAGTGGTAAAATGGGTTGGAAACTTGCTAAAAGGCAGGACACAGAAACTGGTAGTAAATGGCATAAAATCTGAAGGGGGAGGTGACCAAATGGGTGTACAGGGATCAGTGCTTGGTCCAGTCCTATTCAATGTCTTCATAAGCGACATTGCAGAGGGACTGGAGGGGAAAGTATGCCTGTTCACAGATGGCACCAAGATCTGCAACAGAGTCAACACACAGGATGGGCTATAAAATGAGAAATGACCTAAGATTACTTGAGGAATGATCAAGGGTCTGGCAGTTGGGAGTCAATGCTAAGAAGTGCAAGATAGTGCATCTGGGACACTGAAACCCAAGAGAGGAATACAGGATGGGGGGCTGATTCTAGCCACCACAAGTTAGGAGAGAGACCTGAGGGTTATCATATCTGTTGACCTGAAATTGTCCAAACAATGCAAAAAAGCAGTGAGGAAAGCAAACAGAATGCTGGGGTGCATAGGAGGGGGCATAACCAGTAGGAGGAGTGAAGTGGTTATGCCACTGTATAGATCACTGGTGAGGCCTCATCTGGAATATTGTGCCCAATTCTGGAGACTGCATCTCAGGAAGGACATAAACAGAATGGAAGCAGTCCAGAGAAGAGCAACAAAAATGATACATGCACTGCACCACAAGCCTTATGAGGAAAGACGCAAGGAATTTAACATCTATTCACTGTAAGAGAGAAGGGAGAGAGGGGATATGACAGAGACTTTCAAATACCTTAGAGGAATAAACTGGGTACAGGAGGGGAACATATTTCAGAGAGGAAAGTGCACAAGGACAAGGGGACATAACATGAGGCTGGAGGGAGGGAGGCTTAGGGGGGAATGCTAGGAAGTGTTTTTCCACAGATAGGGTGGCGGATCAGTGGAACAGCCTACCAGCGGAGGTGGTGGAAGCAAAAACAGTACAGGGATTCAAAAGTGCATTGGATAAGCATAAAGGCACCCTGCTGTACAGCAGAATTGGTGAACAGCAGTCCACATACTGTAAGAGTAGGGATTGCCAAACCAAGTAGTTGAAATGGGCAGACTAGGTGGACCGACTGGTCCTTATCTGCCATCATATTCTATGTTTCTATGTTTCAATGATTTCAGATCCTTCTACTATAAATCCCCATGACCACGCAAGATTGAGAAAAGACTGCATTCATTCATCCACTGAGGTTTTGTGAGATCCTCTGAATGCTGCAAGAGATCTCAAGGGTACCAGCCACTTTCCAATGTCTAATGGAGAGAGCAGTGGGTGACATGAAGCTGTTGAAGTGCCTTGTGTACCTTGATGACATTATTGTATTTGGGAAAACCCTAGAAGAACATAAAGCCCATCTGTTCACAGTGCTGAACAGACTGGAAGAGTATGGCCTCAAGCTGTCTGTTGACAAGTGTCAGTTCTTCAGGATGTCAGTCAACTGTGTGAGTCACATTGTGTCTCAGACTGGCATTCATAGCAGTCCCAAATATGCCCAGGCCATCATCACCATGCCAAAACCCACACAACTGAGAGAACTGCAGAGTTTCTTGGGAATCTTTGGTTATTACAGCAGGATTATTAAAGATTACACCAAGACCGTCAAGTCTCTGAAGAACCTAACCCAAGGGTATCCTCCTGCCAATCAGAGAAACACACAGTCCACTCCCAAAAAAGTTGACTACAGAGTACACAAACCATTTGGCCTCAGATGGACTCCACCTTTTGATGAAGCATTTGAAGAGATAATCAGATAGTTTACCATTACCCCTGTGATGGCCTATGCAGATCACAGAGAGCCATATGTGTTATACACAAATGCCAATCTCAGTGGTCTGGGAGCAGTGTTATAGCCCATTCTGGATCTGAAACATCTGAACAGGTTTGTTTACCACAAAATGTTCAAGATGGAGTTTCTGAGGTTGATAACCTGGGTTGTTCAGCCTGGAGACTTCTTTCATTCAATAGATCTGATGGGTGCTTACCTTAACATCCCCATCTGTCAATTCCACCAGAAGTACCTCAGATTCGCGATACTAGGCAAACATTTCCAGTACAGGGTGATTCCATTTAACTTTGCAATAGCCCTCGAGTTTTCATGAAGGTATTGATAGTTGTGGTGGCTCAACTATGATAGGAGGGACATCATGTCTACCCTTATCTGGATGACCTGCTCATTTGGGCACTAACGTTGCCTCTAGTTCGGAGGTCAGTATCCAGGACCCTGGAAATCCTGGAATCACATAGCTGGATAGTCAACATGGAAAAGAGTTCACTCCAACCATCTCAGTCCTTGGAACACCTGAGGGCAGTCTTTGACATGAAAGTAGTGAGGGTGTTTCAGTCACTCTCCAAGGAGGAGACTTTGTTGTCAGAGATATGGTGGCTAAGGAATCTGTCCTCAGCATCAGCCCACAATCTTCTATAAATTCTCGGCCTCATGATGGCCATAATAGACTTAGTTCCCTCAGCCCACTTCCACATGTGCCCCCTTCAGGTGGGGCTGCTGACAGATAAGATCCGTCATCAGAGGATTGTCAAGCCAGGATCCTCCTCGCCTCTCCGTTTCATTACTCCTTGAGCTGGTGGCTGCATGTACAGAATCTCAACAAGGGGATTCCTATGAAACTACCACCAAAAGTGATTCTCAAAACAGATGCATGTCTGCATGGGTGGGAGGTGGAGGTGGGTGGGAGTCCAAGACCAACTTCCCACTAAGGGGGTTTGTTCAGTACAGGAACAGCATCTCCACATCAGTGTCCTAGAGATGTGAGCAGTTCACTTAGCTCTGCTTCTGTTTCAGTTCGAACTGAAGAACACCGCAGAAAAAGTACAGTCAGACAATGCAGTCACAGTGGCGTAAATAAACAACCAAGGAGGCAGAAAAGGCAAGGAAATGCTTTGGGAGGCCTCCAAACTCCTGAATTGGGCAGAGGAGACTCTTCTCTCTGTGTCAGCAGTACATCTCATGGGGGAAATGAACATTCAGGTGAACTGGCTAAATCACAAAAATGTTCATCCCAGAGAGTGGCAGTTGAACCCAGAAGTGTTCACACTGCTAAGCAATCAGTTCGAGCAACTACATACAGAACTGTCGCATCAAGTCATAATATTCAAACAAACAGGTTCTTCAGTCAGTATAAGTGTCCACAGGCAGAAGCAGTGGATGTGCTGACTCAGGTGTGGTCCTTCTGCAGAGAGTAAGCCTTCCCTCCACTGCCGCTCTTTCAGAAGGTCTTAAGAAAAAAAAAGAAATTCAAATGGAAATTTCCTTCTGATAGCCCCAGAGTGGCCAAGAAGACCATGGTTCTCTGATCTAGTGAATCTAGCCCAGCAAGTGCCCTTCCACCTTCAGTTACAAAGGGACCTCCTGCTGCAAGGCCCCATTCTCCACCTGAATCCAGGCTCAATGCAGCTTGCAGCCTGGTACCTCAAAGGAGGAGGCTCCTAAAGCTAGAGTTTCCCCTGAAAGTAGTTGAAACCTTGATGGCAGCCAGAAAAACTTCTACTTCAGAAGCTTACACTTGAGTCTGGCCAATTTTTTCATCTTGGCCCAGAGGTAAAGGGTTTATACCTTCAAAAGCCTCCATTCCTCAAATCCAGGAATTCCTACAGGAGGGTGTGAAGAAGGGGCTGGCATTGAGTTCACTGACAGGTCACATTTCTGCTCTCTGAGCTTCCTTGGGGTTATCTCTAGGAACAAATAGGGAGGTTAATCGTTTTTTGTATGTGATTGGCAGGAGCTGACCGCTGTTTCGATCCCCGGTACATCCATTGGATCTGAACTTGGTTCCGAATGCTCTCTGTGTTTAAACCATTGAGCCGCTATCATCCGTAGCACTGGATGTGTTTTCCTACATGGTAATTTTCTTAGTGACCATGTTTTCAACCAGGATAGTGGATGAACTCCAGGCCCTTTCTAACAAGGAGCCGAAGCTTATTATGCATAAGGACAAAGTGGTACTCAGGATGGTTCCATCTTCCATCCCTAAACTGCCCTTGGCATTTCATGTGAACCAAGAAATTTACCTTCCATCTTTTTGCCCACATCCTTTTCACCCCTAGGAGAAGGAGTTGCATAAACTGGACCTGTGGTGGGCAGTTAGGATCCACCTTAAATGTAAGGCTGAGTTTCGTAAGTCAGATAGTCTGTTTGTGCTTTTTTTGGGGCAGCCAAACAAGGACAAAAGGCCTCAAAACCCACCTAGCTCAGTGGGTGTGGGTGTGGGCCTGTGTTGATAAGGCCTATGCTGTAAGAAAGAGGCCCCCAGCTCTCATTAGAGCTCACTCCACCTGGGTGATGGCAACTTCCTGGGTGGAGATAGGCAAGGCCACAGTTTTAGAACTCCGTAAGGCAGCTTCAGTATGTGTTCTTCAGTCCACACCTTCACTAAACATTACAAATTGGATATTCAGAGTTCTGCTGACACAGCTTTTGGTAGCAGAGCGTTGCAGAAAGCAGTTCACAAGTAATTCTGATGCATCTGGCATATGGATAGTATTCTCCCCCCTCCCAGCTTTTTGTCTCCGTACTGCTTCTTTGAACCCTGTTGTTTTGATTACCCATTGACAATGTGGAACACTACAGAAAGAAGAAATTAACTGAATTCTTACCATAATTTCCTTTTCTATTAGCTCCAATATTGTCAATGGGACCCATCCAGGAGCTTGGCTCCAGAGGGAGAATCTTATCCGGTATGCTAGGAGAGAGACACATTTTTCACAAAAATTCCCTACTCTGGTCTCTCTCTGTTCTGCTGCACTGTACTCTGAAATGTATATTAACAGACTGATTTATTAATTATCTGCGACCACAGGGTAGCATGTGTCATTAGTTATATGAGGTGTGTTTCCTGTTGTAGATTGGTTCTCTGCATTCAGGAAAAAAAAAAAAAAAAAAAAAAAAGACAGAACATGTCTCATTTAGAGATGTGCGAAGTCTACGAAATTCGCTGTGCAGTTTAATTCACTGATTTCGCGGAATTCGTGAAGTGATTTCAAGTAATTTGCAGAAGTGAACTGTGAGAATTTAGCAATGAAGCACAGCATCTAATCCATGAATTTCATGCTTTGTGTGCAAATGCTGTGCTTCACAGTAAAAAGCGGAGAATTTCACGCAAATCACGCAAATTCTGAGCGGGCAAATTTTAACTTCCCAACATCTCTAATCTCACTGGCCCCTATGCACTAATGGGCAGAGTGGCTACATGACACATATCTTGGGTGCATAGCCACTCCACACCCATTGTGCCCCCACATGCGATGTAGTAACAGGGGGCATGCAGCACCTATGCGCTCGATCCCCTGGCCATGTGAAAGGCAATGTGCTGGGGGCAGGTGAGGGGTGAGCCTGTTTTATGCACCATGAATTGTGGCATGTAGTGCTGGCTGCTGTGGTGGTGTGGAGGAGGGGGCACAGGGTATGATAGGGAGAACTCTGCCATTAGCCCCCTACGCACCCTTGCACACTACAGTGCACCGTCCAGATGGGGCAGTTGGCCCACACTGCCAACTGGACCACTGCTGCCGGACCACCACATAGTCACCTAGCACCATCCAGCACACATCAGTGAGCAACAACTACTTGGCATTCCCCCAACCACACTTACACGGGCACCAGCCCATGGATGCTGCCTCCCCTGAATGGCACTGCTGGTCAACCCCTGCCTTGACCACCCAGGCATATTATGGGGTACAGTGTCTCACCCTGCACTGCCAGCAGTCCCCCCACCCAGTCACAGTGATCCGCTCCATGACCACATCACGGGAGGGCCAGCAGCATTACCATCCAGTCACCGCCTCAGCCATCAGCCATAGGTCTTCCATGGGGCATGCTGCTAACGCATACCTCACCACGTAGGAGATCCATTCTGTGTCCCAGTCTGGGCATCTGATTGGATGCCTGGGTGGGTCTTTTCCCCACCTCCATCTGCCCTGCAGAGTCCTATGCATCGGGGCAGTGCCGCTGACAGGTGGCCAGCGGTCATGAATGCCACTGGTGCACAGCACCTGTCAGTGGGTGCACAGCTACGCGGATGGGGTATGTCCTGATTCTGAGTACCCCCACCCCAATAGTGCATAGGGTCCATTGTGTGTTAGCTTCAGTTTTACAGATTAGTGACTTTTATGAAGCACGTGGGTTGTTACATGTTTTCTCTACAAGAAGAACTGAATACTCCAGGCCTCCTTATTGGACCCATGAAAAAACGATCCCTTCCCCAAATGTCAGATAGGAAGGTAAGACAGTTTTATGATTATTGCAGTATGTGTTTGTTTATCTTATATTTGTGTAGATCATCATGGTACTGCGAGGTACGTAGTAACTGGGGAGTTGCTGCTGCTGCATGGAATCCCCATGTGCCAACCAAGCACTATATCAAGTTGTTTTGATTACCCATTGACAGTGTTGGAGCTAACAGAAATGGAAATTATGGTAAGTATGAAGATAATTTCTTCTTTTTACTGCCCATGATCCATGTTGTCTTATATTTAACTTTTCTACCTTAATGTATATACTTCATTGCCTTGTTAATACATCTTGCTCATTATTGCACCAAAAGCAAACATGAGAGAAAAAGCATTTTGTCATTTTTGTTTTGTATTCTGTTTTTTGTTTGACAGTAAACAATTATCAGGCCTCGCCAAATATTACTGCCAGGTTTAAAGCTGAACATAGATATTAAATATTAAGATTGATTTCCAAATTGTACACCTTGGATTCCACTGATTTTTGAGATCCCAAATATAGTATATTTTCTTTCTTTGTCTGACTGACTATTAATAACTCTGAAGAATGAACTAGTTATATTAAATTGACAAGCACTTCTTAAGAAAATTCCAAATTACCTTCAGTACTGTTAACAATTCAAAGCATCCTTTAAGAAAAAACCTCTGATTTTATCATGTTATCTCTTTTGTTTCTATGAACTGCCCCTACTTTGTTTATAATACAGCTGAGTGTTATAGCTGCATTTTTTTAGTCCAAAATTGCAATAGAAAACCAATAAACATTTTGTGTTCCTATGAAGGTGGATCTGAGAAAAAACTGCACACTCTGGAGCCATCATTTCATCTGTTTAGTTTCTTGTGCCTTTTGTAGATAGTACAAACTACTGAGTAGATGCAGCAGTACAAAATCCAGATGTGTAATTTATTGTGACTCGTTCATTCCTGTGTCACACTGTGGCTTTACTACATATGGCCAGCCTTTCTTTTAAGATCACACAGTTTACACACACATGATGTTCCTTCAAGATCCAATCAATATTGTGTCCATCTAGCCAGAAATACTAGGACAGAGTGCTTTCATTGCATGTTTGTTTGTCTGAACTGATAAGTATGACTGGGTGAAAGTGAAAACTTCCCATTGTATTCACTGAACAATTACAGAAAGTTATAACTGTTCACAGTTGATGAAATAAAATACCATCCAAGCTGTAAATACCACAGGTAGGGGTCTTGCCCTCACATGACTGGTTTCCCAAAGGGTGAGGGGAATATGAATACCACAATAGATACTGTCTTTGCTTCCTTCCCCTTTTTCTAAATTGACCTAGCTGTCCTTCTTTTCTTCCCTTTGATGCACCACCGTGACACTGGCTTGGCACTGGCCGCTCCTCAAAATGGTGCTGGGTCTGACCTTTCACATGCATGCTGGCTGGTTTCTGTCATCTTGTGACATCACTCCCTCCTTCTTAGTCTGCAAAACCCAAACTGCCCTTCTAATCATCTTTGTGCTGCAATTTTAAAGGGGGGCGGCCTTCTCCACATGGACTTCTGCACCATTTCCTTTCTTCTGCACCTTGCTCTCAGCTGCAGACCACTGATGCAGCTCATCGTGACACCCCCTACCCACCGCCCAGTTCCCCAAATCACATATTTTTTTTGCACTGCCATCCTCCTTCCCACGGCCCTCTGCTTATATCTCATCCCAAACATGGGTCCACTGCCTAGGCGCCTTCCCCATATTCTTTTTCCTGCACTGCAGCTCCACACCACGCTCCTTGCATCCCCTGGGTACCTTCTCTTACACAAGGTGGGGCAACAATAACCACAGCAACCAATTCCCCTGTTCTTTGCACCCAGTGCAGAGGCCAAAACTGCTGTATCCCACTCCTTGTTCTTCCCATCAGGTGGGCTTCTAGCACAAAATGTAGCACTCTGAACTCAACGCTCCCTGAAACTGGCCTATGCACGCACTAGAAACCACAATTAGAACAACACCGAAACAAAAACACCTTTTAAAAAACAACAATTAAAACACCTGTTGCAGAAAGTTATTGAAAACAACACCATTTCCTCTTTTTTTTAACCACATGGCTCACAGACCATCCCCTTTTCCCTGTCTTGTATCTAACAACTTTCTTAAAACAAAGCCTGCTCCCACATTGTTCACTTCTCAGGCAAATGAAAATACTTACAATATCACCTTTCTTCTTTATACTGTATAACCAACTCAAGTTCCCCCACCAATGGCCTGCTCACCCTTTTCCTTAGTTTCTCCAACACAACTCTTAAGAGAATCTTGTCTCCTTCACCTGATGCCAACCGAATGTGCTAGATTTCAGATCACTATCTAGCAAAAGAAGGTTGATCCTAGTCTTTCTTTTACTTATATGTCCCCTTCTTGTGGGCCTTTCTCCTGCTCCCCTCCACAAATCCCTGTCTTTGATCTTTACTCCCCTCCCCATACCATCCTTCCTCCCATGATCCTACTAGCCTCCTTGCCCTTCTTCCCATGATTGCTCACCTCTTCCTTCCCTTTCCTCCACCCCTCCTTCTCTTCTTAGCCTTACTGTCTCCACCTGGCAGCCACCCTTTCGTTTTTGGTCAGGAAACACTTGACAATAAGGGCTGCCTTTTAAACTGGCCATCTGCCTTAATGTGAAATGGATAGAGATGCAGCAAAGTTTAACTTCGTCCTCGAAGCTGGGGTGAAGTCATCCACTCCACATCGAGAAATGCTACACGAAGTCCACATAGAATAACACTACTTCTCCTTATGGTGATTTTGTCCAATCATGACTTCGCATTATGGTACTTTGCATTCACTTTGCATTGTTTTCTGCTGAACTTGAAGTGAGTCATAATTGAAACAGCCCACAGATCACATGTGCTACGCTGTGAAAAACATAGCCAGAGAAATCCCTTTACTGGCATCAATTGTGCACTCATGCTGCGCACTACCATGCCCACGGCCACTCTTGTCAGTCGCATCAGTGCCATGGCCAGAAACATTTTTGCATCCACATCTCTTTGCAGACATTATTTTGGATTACGCAGAAAATTCACAACAAATTTAGATTTCTGAACTTTGGGATGGTTGGGAGGCCAAAAAACAACAACTGTGGATTACAGATGTAGATTGGGCCCTAAACATGTAAACGCACATACAGATGGAGATTGCACATGCAAGAGAAGCAGCGACACAGGCACAACAACACCACCTTAACCAGTGGTCACACAAATCCAAAACTGGAAAAATAATAACTTTTGTGGGTTGAGGAGGTGGACAGCTGCAGTACCAGTCAACTACCTAGATAGAACAAAGCAATAAAAATACAGCATATGGATAACAGAGTGCTGCTATTACTGTGCAACACAATAAAATGTGTCTGACTTGATGGCACACACACACACACACACACAGACACACTCACACTCTACAGGAGGTAATGCACAGAAAATTTAACAGTTCAGTACACTATATAACCAAATCTTTTGAACAGAATGAAAATATGCACTACAACACAACAAAGAATAATTATTAAAAATTACTTCAAGTATTACTGTGTGTACATAAACATACAAATACTAACATACACTACTGATACAAAACAATTAGGACAGCCTTTCTCATGTGAATCTCACTCCGCCACAGATACGCCCCTCACCCAAAGCACACTTCAACAGTATCTGTCAGTACACAGACTAAATGTTCTAAGCTAACATTCAAAATGCACAGAAAAACAATCAACACTCAATGATCTAAGCATAGGAGGGTTTCCAACAATCGATGTACTAAATTTAGACCAAAATAATTGGATCAAAAGTGATTTTTTAAAGCTTTTTCGAAGGTTTGATTCTCAGAGTCTGAGAGAAAACTGTCTCCAGCTTTCCACTACACACACTATGCAGAACTGAGGCTGTGCAAGAAAAAATAGAGCCCATGTGACTTGCCATCCCATGAATCAATGCAAAATTTACCTCAAATAGCAATATTAAGGCTAAGTAAAGTGAAGTCCATTAAAAATCAATGGCAGTTTGCATTAAAATTAAGGAGAAGGCAGAAAAACAAGGTGAAGTAGCACAAAGTGCATTGATTACAATGCACTTCATGCTAAAAATTAAAGGCAGAGCAATATGCTTCACATTATGGAGCACTACGTGAATTGAGGATTAATATGCAAAGTGCTCCATGTAGCAAAGTAAGAGCAGTTAGCCCACCTCTAGAAATGGATCAGTTCACCACGGACTGTCAGTCTAATTTTTGTAAAGTGTCATGCCCAGCTGGCAGTGACATTAATGGTTCTCATTGGATGTAAGTGCAAAATCTGTAGTATTGGACCTCAACCCCTGACAAAGAACAGTAGTTTGAAGCACCAGTGCACTATACCAGTGGACTGTGTCCAATTCTGGAGACCGCATCTCAGGAAGGTGATAGACAGAAAGGAAGCAGTCCAGAGAAGAGCAACAAAAATGATACATGGACTGCACCACAAGCCTTTTGAGGAAAGACTCAAGGAACTAAACATCTATTCACTGGAAGAGAGAAGGGAGAGAGGGGATATGATAGAGACTTTCAAATATCTTAGAGGAATAAACAGGTTACAGGACAGGAGCATATTTCAGAGAAGAAAGTGCACAAGGACAAGGGGACATAACATGAGGCTGGAGGGAGGGAATGCTAGGAAGTATTTTTTCACAGAGAGGGTGGTGGATCCATGGAACAGCCCACCAGTGGAGGTGGTGGAAGTGAAAACAGAATGGGGATTCAAAAGTGCATTGGATATGCATAAAGGCATCCTGCTGTACAGCAGAATGGGGGAAAGGCAGTCCAGATAACAATAGGGATTGCCAAACCAAGTAGGGAAATGAGCAGACTAGGTGGGTTGTATGGTCCTTATCTGCCGACAGATTCTATGTTCTGTGTTTCTATGGCTCCAAGTTTCTTTTGCGTGCTTACTTTGTCCAGTCCTCTCATTTTTGACAGTAAAAAGTATATTTTGACACATACTGACAGTCAGACATTTTGTTATTTTTATTCTCAGTTGCGTGTGCTGGTTACCTGTTGTCAGAGCTGTATATGTAGGGTACACGTACCCTCAGCTGTACCACTAACCTGTATCAGTTGAGCACGGACCTTTCCAGTTTGTTTCACATTATTCCATCACACTGGTATCCTCCAGCTTTTGGTACTGAGATGTTTTTCTTGTTTTGGAAAATGAATGTGGTATTTAATAAACTAATATTGACTTTTTTATTTGAATTAGTACAACAGCTGCTTGGCAGCCTGTGTAAAATGTCAGTAACTCTAAAGACAAAATCACTAATTATTTTCGGCATTTATTGTGACTCCTTACTTCCACTTAGCCTAGTTTTTAAAGACTATGTAACAAATAAAGATCTGTGTATCCAGCAGAGTTTTCATTGATTTCATGAAATCATACATAAGAGCTTATTTAATTAGAGCATTTAATTAGGAAAGCAATGCAATTCAAAGACCGAGTTTTTATAATCATATTCTGTACCTGCTTTATAAATTATCTTCATTAAAATCATGTTATTTGTAAACAATTAAAAAACACATGAACATAATGCATCCACTCTCGAAAGAGCCATTTATTGTACAACTGCTGAAGTGAGATAAGTCAGTAAAGTATAGTCTTTCATTGTTTATGCAGTAACGAACATAAAGGAGTACATTATCATATTCCATTTCAGCAGAATTGATTAACATGGGAGTCAGGCTACCTAATTACATCACTGAAGTGATATTATTTAAAGAGTGGTGAATGCTGTCTAATACACTGCCTGTTTGTGTTACATTATGGACGCAATCAGCACTTTGCTTTATGTTCACTCAGCTTTGTCCTTTAATTACAGTACCAACCAGGAGGCATTGTATGCATCAAGCATGACCTGAACTCACACTCAATTTAAGTATCTGACATTCTGCATTGTTTGTTGTACAGTCCTGAGGCTGGCAAACTGCCAACCACCCACAGACCTACCCACCCACACATGGCCAAGGGCATAGCAGCTACAGTGTGTCCCTTTCCTTTATTTCTTCTAAGAATTGAATAATAGTGTCCAGAAAATTAACATGTTGAAACTAGGAAAGAAAGATGCTCTGCTAGGAATGTATTCCGAGCTGACCCTTTAGTGTAAAATAATAATACTCTTATGGTTGACATAAGGACCTAATAAGCTTCAGTACACTAAGAAGACTCGCACAGTGTTTCAGCCAGAGTCAGTGTGAATGGGCATCTTTCAAATCAAATTAAAGCTGTGATTGAAGGACTCTCTGCTCATCTTTATGCACTACTGATAAGGTCATTTGGAGATGTATTATGAAGAAGAAATCCCTCAGCACTATTTCAGAGGGAAAAGTGGCATAGCCTGAAAGATAAGGTCCTGCAAATGCAAACTATAGTATTCCATTTTCAGAGCTAAAGCAGTAGTTTAAAATTACCCTCTTGATAGTAATATTCTTCCTGCTGCCAGCAGTAAATTCAGGTCTGAATGAGTAGGACATTATTAATTTTAATTTAATCAATTTTTAGTGCATCTGAGCAATATGAAAAGCAAACAGAATTTCCAGATTTCTTCTTGCTAACGTTTTATTTTCAGCACAGACCTGCAGTAGGGGCAACAGCAGCATGTACTCATAAGACAAAGTTGCAGGTTCTAGTCAGCTAAACATTATACAGTGCAACCGCTGTACCATTTCCATGATATGAGGGCGTACTTAGATTTTTTTAATATATGTTTTCCTTGGTGTTATCCAAAAGACCCAAATGTGTTCAGTGATCTGTAGTCATTACATTTTGTAAATGAGTCACATAGATCAGACTTTAATTAGAGCATCTTTAGCAGTAGATTTGATTAATCTGGTAACTGTTTTCATAAACAATATTGTAGTTGCACAGTAGCACACTGTAGTTAGAACTGAGAAAATACTTCCATACAAAACCCTAATATGTAACCACTTCCACTGTAGCTGTTTCATAACATGTGGTCATAACTTGCTAAGCACTCATTGTAGACCAGGATCTACACACTTGACAATTTTGTCCAAATTAATTTCAGTGTCTTTTATGCCAAGTTGTGGCAAAAACTGTAAAACATGAAACATGAAGATATTCTCAGTCAAGGCATATTCATTTGACACTCAGTTCCCCACTTGCAGTTTCATGAATGTCTAAGCTGCATATTGCAGCAGCCTACGACAATGGGGCTGGATGTAAAAGAAAAAAGTTATGCAGACACGGGGGCCCAAATATCCAGAAATGCTCCAAAGCCCGGTGCAGGTCTGGCACAGCGAAAATCCAATGCACCATGGCACAACGGGAGCCATATACAGAGGTTGAGCAGGCCGAACTGTGCCAGCGCAACCTGGCTGAATATGGCAGAGCTGTGCCATGGTGTAAACAGAGTTGCAACATGGTGCAAACAAAGATGTGCCATGGCACACCCAGGCACCCAGACACTCGACCCCAGAACACAACAGTGGCCCAGATAGCAGGCAACAGGAGGTGCCAATGGCCAATGGAGGGCCACCAAGGGAGCCCCCCCACAGGCCACTGCCTGTGTCCACCTTCCCAGACCATAGCAGGCCACACCCAGGACCATGCAGCCAAGCGCATACACACACACCATGCAGGCACACAGGAAGCCCACACAGTAGGGACTGAACATGCCTGGTGGCAGGTAGCATGGCAGACCACAAGGGACAGGCCACACAGTGCCAAGCAGGGGCCCCAGCACAGCATACGGACAGCACCAGACCGATGACCATGGCTGTGTGCCACCACCACCACACACATAAACAGATACACACACACAACATACAGCACTGACAGCTGGCCCATGGGCATCCCAAGGCACAGTCATAGACCCAGGGGATGGACACCACCACAGTGGCACACACCACAGCAGTGAACCACAGAAGTACAACATGTGTCCCTTCACATGTACACCACATGGACACTGGGCCACTGCAGCATGGCTCCTCATGCCACCTGCAAAGCAAACACAGACACAGGCAGGTAAGTCAGAAAAATATATTTTGTAACAAACTATTTACAAGAACCAGGGGCTGGGAAAGGGTAGGTATTGTGAGGGAAGGGGACAAAGAACATGGACTGTACAGTGGGAGGGGGGACTGTAGGAGAAGGTACATCAGGGGAAATAGAGGACAACAGGGGCAAAACTAACGGAGGCTCCGTCTGGCCACCCTGGCATTCAGATGCTGCCTCTGCTCAGCCACCAGCATCCTGCAGATCTGAATGACCACCTCCAGTGTTGTTGAGGCAACAAGGAGTGTCTGGCGCAGAAGTTGGAAGATCATCGACCATCTGCCGACACTGTCTATGTATCTATGTCGGTCTTCCCTACCGGACACCTAGAACAAAGGACAGGACAGGTGATCAATGCAATGTCCTAAGGAACCATGGCCACCCACAGTGTGCACTGGGCAGTGGGAACACACACACCCCTGGAGGGCCCGTAATGACCATCTGCAGGGGTGTGGGCCAATGCCAGCCTGCAACTCGGTGCACCATGACATTGCTCAGAGGTGGTCCCTGCTGCACAATGGCCACCCAACTGTGCAATGACAGTCACATGGCACAGTGCACCGGCAGCACCACAGTAACAACAGTGGCAGCCGGGCACATGCCCACCCCACCAGCAGCTGACACATGTGTCCAATAGACGCACCACAGTGGTGTGCACCACACACGGTGTGACACACACAGCTGCCATGGCACATGGCACAGGCGGCCATGCCCTCACCCACTCCCCCACCACCCTCCATGTACTGTGCAAAGGATCATGACAGTGCCTACCTGCAGTCTGTGACCCTGCTGGTGCCGGTCCTGCTCTGTCACGACCTGCTGTGGCCTACTGCACTGCTGCAACCTGGGCCCTTTATTGGTCTTGTGGTCCTGGGAATGGAAAGAAGACAGGTGCACATCAGAAACTGACCACAGCAGCTTCCCCCACCCCTGTGCACAGGGTGTGCCCCTGCTTGACACGTCCCATACGCCTGCATGGCTGCATCACAACACAAGCAGAAGCTGGCAATGCCACTCTGCAATGTGCACGATGACATTGTACCCCTCTGCAGGGCATGCCAGGCAGTTGAGCCAACACCACAGTACAGCACTAGGGAAGACATGCAACATGGGATGACTTACCTGGCTGTGGCACAGCCCCATGCCTGGCATTTGCCTGAAGCCTCCTAAGCCTGTCTGGATCCCGCCACATCAGGTCACCATAGCGGTTCCTGCACTGCTCCTCAGTCCTGGCCACCCTAATCTTCTGCTCCAGCCTGGCAGCAATCCCCTGCCATACAGTGCCCCTGGCCTGCTGCAGGGGCACCTGCCCAACAAGTTGGGGGGTGTTGGGCTCAACACAGGCCACAAGGTTCTCCCACTCAACTTGTGTCCAATTGGGGGCATGTCTAACTCGTCCTTGTGCCATGTTTGTGAATGCGATATCAGCCACAAAAATGGTGGAAAGAGGCACACGTGTCCATGACATGTGCCTGATATGTGATGCGTGAGAGCATGCACAGTGCCCGCCCATCATGCAGTGCCGGAGATGCACGGAATGGGCGTGGCTATGCAGGGTCACAGGGTCAGAGGTCTGACTCAGGGGTAAGAAGTCTGACTCAGGGGTCAGGGATCACCCGCCATTGCGCTCGTGCACGATAGGGCATGGCACCCCATGCACGACCATGCGCATAGCTGGCCATGCACAACATGTGCAATGCCACTGCATCATGCTGTCCATGAACGGTACACAATTGCCACCATGATACCATGGCATGCATGCGCACTGCAGGCCTGTGCACCGTGCATGTGTGTGCATTGTGCTGCCACAACTTGCTCCAGTTCAATCCCATTGCTCATGCTGCAATATTGCGATATTCAGACACCACATGCAAATGAGCTTATTAGCCAATGCATGGTGCAGTGTGTGCATTAGCATGTCATTACTTTTGCACCCGACCTCATTTGCATGTGTTGTGCCTTATAAGCGCAACGGAACAGCACAGGCCATGGACCAGTATTGCAACCTTGATAGGTAAGTTGTGCATGCTGCCGCAGCTCATTGGGAGCAGACAGCACTGCAGGGTGGGATGGACAAGGGAGATGCTGCCACTGACACACTGTGCAGTCCATGTCCACAGGCAGCAACATGTCTGCATATGAGGAGGGCTAGGAGTGGAGGCCTACATGGAAGCACAGGCCAAACTTCACAAAGACTGAGACTGATGCCCTGTTTGAGGCCTACATAGACAGGGAGCCCCTGTTGAGTGGTGCCATGGACACACCACAGGCTAGGGCTGGTGCATGGGAGGAGGTGGCAACCTACATGAACCAGCATGGCACCTACCAGTGGTTGGTGCAGGAATACCATAAGAAGGTGGGAACAGACAAGTGGCAGATCAAGGAGAAGGTGGCAGCCATCCGGGCATCCCATATAGCCACCAGAGGAGGGCCTGTGGATGCACCCACACTAACATCGCATGAGGAGTTGGTGGCAGCCACCATGCACTGCACCATGGTGGAGGGTGTGCCTGGAGGAGGATTCCAGATGGGTTGCAGCCCATCACTGCATGGTATGTATGTCAGACATGCACAGCTGGTGGCATGGAGGGTGCATACACGGGCATGCTGGTGTGCATGCTGCTGGCATGCAAGCCATGTACATGTATGAGCACCCATGTGCACGCCATGCTGCAGGACACATGCAGCGGCAGTGTATTGGGGGCACATGTGGGTATTGCATCACTGACATACCATTTGTCTTTTGCAGCACCAGCATGCCTCTGTGCAGAAGATGGGGCAACTGCAGTGGCAGCAGCAGTGGATGCCGGTATGGCCCTGGAGGACCAGCCATCCACATCCACCGGCATCCAGAGGCCTGACAGGCTGCAGCTCAGCACAGTGCAGGTGGATGTCCAGGACCTGGGGTCCGACGAGGCCCTGGATGTGATCCTACAGGATGCCAGCCTTAGGGTCCTGTGTGTGGAGACACAGATCGGGGTGGGGTCTGACTCCGATGAGGACTACTCTTAGCTCCTGGACAGCATAGGTGACATTGTGGGTGTGTTCTCCCTGCTGGCATCTGACACAGGCACCACACCTAGCACTCTTTCAGCAGCAGAACAGCTACCTGCCACCACTGTGGGTGCAGCAGTGTGCACTGCCATGGCTGTGCCCTGCAGTAGTAGTGGTGCAGCCATGCAGGTGCAGGGTGGCATACAGCGGCTGGACAGGTGAAGGCAGCAGGTTGCTCGTGCCATCAGGCAGCTGGACATGGGATCCGACACCGGTGTGCCTGCTGTTCCCATTTCCCCTGCAGACCCCACTGTGCAGCATCCACTGGAGAGGGAGGCTGTGCAGCATGGCCGGTCACCACATGAGGATCGGTGTCCTGCCCAGGTGCCCCAGGTCACTGACAGTCTGGCTGAGCACACCCGGCTGCTGCAGGCATCCATGCAGCAACAGGTGCTGCTAGCCACTGGGGTGCATGCACTGCATGCAGAGGTGGGCCAGTTGGCTGAGCAGCAGGAAAGGGGCACTGTGCAGATCCTGGCAGAGATGCAACACATGCAGGAGGCCATGACTGCATCCTTGGATCACATTGCCAGTGTGATCATGGATGGCTTTGCATTGCTGGCTGCCACAGGGCATGGCTGTGCACAGGTGACCCCCCGTAGTGCACTGTCCACCCCACGGACCCGGCGTCAGGTGAACCCAACACAGTCAATGCTGGGCTCTGATGTAGACATCCCAGGCATGCCTGGGACTGGCTTGTTTGGGCACCTGCATACCCCTGTGCAGACATGGTTGCAGTCCCATGGTTCCCCCCCTTGGGTGCTGTTTGACACCCCCGGCTGATTGCCAATCGGCCCCAGTGCAGCCACCCCCGTGGTTGTGGTGGCCATGGTTCTGTGCAGTGGTTCTGATTCTTAGGCCACCCTCGCCGCAGTCTGCAGATGCTGCCCTGTGACACATGGGCAGTGTGTGTGTGGTCACCACTGGTGTCGCACCTGTGTGTCACGCTGCACACTGCCTGTGTGTGCTTGTCCTGCCTCTATCTGTGTGGCATGGGTGTGATGAGGGAAGTCTAGCCCGGTTGCACCTGTACACTGGTGCACTGCATCTGATCCAAGCCACATACCAATGCCTGGGTGGGTGGGGGTGCATATGTGTGTGTGTGTGTGTATGTGTGTGCGCGTGCATATGTATGTGTGTGTGTTGCTGTGTGTGGCTTTGTGCCACTGACTCCCCTATTCCTGCATCACATCTCTGTGTGTGCATGTTCAGTGCCATGCATGCCCCTGCATGTGTGCTGTACCTGGTTGTGTGGCCCATGCTTGTGTGCCGCGCCACCTACCTGTGTGCAGCACAGTGCTCCTGTTTGATGGTATCCCAGTGGCATCACTCCTGCTGGAGCAGCCGGGGGTCCCTCTGCTCAGGGGGTGGCTGTCCACCACCATCAGGCCCATTGCCCTCTCGTCGTCCCCACTACTGTTACTCCCATCAGCCTCAACAGCTATCCCACTGTCAATGGCCATGTTGTGCAGTATGCAGCAGGCCAGGAATAGGCCACAGGCTTTTGAGGGGCTGTACTGTAGGGCACTGCCTGACCTGTCTAGGCAACAGGACCATGCCTTTAGCATGCCAAAGACCCACTTAATGATATTGCATGTGCTGACGTTTTCCTCGTTGTACTTGTCCTCTGCTGGGGACAACGGGTGCCAGTAGGGGTGAGCAGCCAGGGCCTCAGCGGGTATGTGCTGTCACCTGTGCGGAGATTGACATGGTTAGCCCTCTGCTATTCTGTGCTGTGCCCCTTGCTTGTCACTGGTGCCCATGCCACCATCCACTCCCTGCCCACCCCATCCCCAGGTCTGCTCTGCCCATCACCCCTTGCCCCTGCCATACTCACCCACTAGGTGGCCCATGGGGATGTCCCCATGTTCAAACCTGTGGAACAGTGCAGAGTGTGCCAAATGAACATGTCATGTGCACTCCCAGGGTGTGTGTCACAGACATTGGTGATACACCCCATGGCATCACACACCACCTGACAGTTGACACTCAGGCTCCCCTTCCTGTTGATGTGTGCCACACCCTTGGGGTCAGGTGGCATGTGGATGCCCACATGGGTGCAGTCAATGGCCCTAATCATGCCAGGCATGCGTGCCACCCTGTGGAAGTCCTGCATGGTTGCTGTATGCTCTGCCTGCATGTTGGGGAAATGGATGTATTCTGAAGCACGTGACAGCAGTGCATTGAGGAACTGTGTGAGGAGATGGGATGTGGCTGACTGGGTTATGCCTGTGGTGTTCCCAGTTGGTCTTTGGAAGGTGCCAATGGTGAGCAAGCACATGACGGAGGGCACCTTCATCTCCATGGACATGGCGTGGCTCCATCTGGTGGGTTCTTGCATCTCCTCACTGCACAGCTCACAGAGCTGCCTCAGAATGGCCCTGTTTAGTGGTACCAGCCCACGATCTCCGTGTCACTGTAATTCTCAACAGCGATGTGGGCACAGTACCACGTATGTCAGGCATACTACCAAGGGGCCTTTCCTTGGCTACATTGCTGTTCCTCCTGCCCCCTCAGACCCCTCATTATGGCCTTCATCATGAAGGGTGGACTGTCCATGACCCTTGCTGTCCTCTGTCCCCCTGGGTGGTTGGCTGCTGGCTGTGTGGTACCCTGGCACAAGGTATATGTGTGTATGTGTGTGATGGTGTGTGTGTGCGCATCTCTCTCTCTCTCTTCCCATGTCTCCCTCCCCAGGCCGCCTCTCTGTCCCTGTCCCTCTGTGTGTGGCCTTTGTCTGTCTGTCTGTGCCTCTGTCTGTCTCCCTCTGTCTCTCCCTCTCACTCTTACCCCTGGCTCAAGTGCTGTCTGTGTGTTTGTGCCCTGTATTTATAGGAACAAGTCTGCTCAGAGCAACTTTGATTTGCTCCACACTTGAGACATGGATTCACGGTTGAATATGCCACTGCGCTAGATAATCATGGGAACACCCCCTGCTCTTGCACCTGCATTCATTATAGTTACACATTGGCGCAATGCATTTTGCGCTATGCAGTAGCTCCCACTGAATATGGATCCTCCCATTATCGCACTTGCGCCAGCGCAACTTGGTTGCACCATGCGCAACTGCTCTGAATATCTGGGTCCTAGGAGCACAACCCCAGTTGTGTAGCAGATCCCCATTCCAAAAACAGGTGCCCAAACACAGTGTTAGAACCTCTTAAAATAAAAAAGAAAACTAACTGCAGACACTAACAGCCTAACACTAGTGCTGTTAAATAACCTCCCCTCCCATTCAGACACTAGGATCCCAATCCCAGTGCCAATGCAGACACCCCCTTCTGACACCAGATGCACAACCCCTTTGTGGGAAATATCTTTAAAAACTATTTGCTAACACTAGAAGCCTGACTCTGGTGCTGCCAAAGATCCTTCCCACTGAGATACCACATGCTTAACCCAGGTGTCAGAAACATCTTAAAAGAAACTGTTGGGTGACACCAAGAGCCCAGGTCCAGTGATGCTTGAGACTTTCCTTATTTTGATACATGTGCATACCATAACTCCAGAGTCAAAAGCATCTTAAAATAAAAAGATTTATAAATATATATATATATATATATATATATATATATATATATATTCCACCCTAGCATCATAAGAAGAAACAAAAATCACTTTGTAGATCTCGGAAGCACAATCTCATTGCCAATTAAAGACTTCCCTTTCCTATCTTACACTGAAAACCCAACTGCAGTGTCTGACAGAGGGAGTAAGTTTAAACAAAAAAGAAAACAAATGTGATTTCCCTTTTCCCCCTGCATATTTGCACCTGTCCTTCCCTCTTCCCCCACCACATAGCTATTTAATCTATTTTCCCCCTGCCCTCTAGTACCCCTATGTCAAACATAATAAAAATAGAAAAAAGGTGGGACCAGTACAGCCCTCCCCTTACTTCCTTGACAGACACCATCAGAATTAATTATAATGTGATCAGTTGTTTGCATATTGCAGTTTGCTGGGGAGGGGTTGTTGGGTACTACTGGGTATAGGGGATGGAAATTTTTTTTTTATATTTTTAACTTACTCTAACTGACACTAGCATTGGGCATCCAGTGCTGGCATCAGAAAGGACATTGGTGAAGGTGGGAGGGTACAACTGGATGCAAGGGATACTTGGATATGGGCCACAGTGAAGGAGGGGGCACCAATATATACCAGGGATACTTGGATGTAGGGCAGGGTGTGGTAAAGCGTACTGCTAGATATTACAGATACTTGAACTTTGGGCAGGATATGGGTGAGGGCTGCCACTAACTGGATGCCAAAGATACACTGAGGATTTGACTTTCCACCAACAAGATAGCAGCTTAATTTGCTGAAAGAGACTACCATTGAATAAAATCTCCCTGCATTCCTCTCAAAACCACATGAATACTGACTAGCATTATAGCTGATCGATTGCACCTGACATCCAGCACCTGCTACCCTACCTGCATTGGTGAAAATTATACTTTATTGTATTTTATCAAAAGTCCTCTTTTCCTTTATTTCTTGCATATAGCTCTAAAGTTATGCCTATCTCCACCGTCTCTGGTTTCTGATGATGAAAACAGAGTTGTATGTGAAAAAAAATGTTATGTTTATAATATGTACTCCCATTGTCCCCTTCCCCAGGATGCTCCATGAGATGAGCAATTTGTAATTGTTCAGTGTGCCTTTTGTGGTGAAGCGTTTCAATAAATAAATAAATTTGAGACCTTTGTTGTTTTAATTGGCTGCGTATTGTCAGCCTGATCGTCTTTGCTCTTGTGGTGCTTGGTTTGCACTTGTGGCCTACACTTCATTGTGCATGCAGTGTTCTGTGATACGTAAGCCTCATGCCATTCTGACTCTGATTAGAATTGAAAGGGCAAGTCAAGTGATGGCTCCTAGTTCTATGTCATAATAGTGAATGCGAAACAGCAATCACTATTATGGTGTGTGTGTATTGCCAAAAAGCAATTTGGCGATATACACATGCCAGTGACTAGACATCCAGCAAATAGACTTAGTGTCTATGTGGGGGGGCTGTGCCCTGCCAAGCCTCCCTGTGGGGGGATTTGGCCCCACACCCCCCCCAATGAAGGATTCCTAACTCCATGGGGGTGCATGTCAGGGAGGGGGCGACACTCCGGATTTACATTTAAAAAAAATGGCAGCCACAGCCAGTGGCAAAAGTTTTTCCCTCTGGTCTCCAGCCCTGAACCCAATACCTGTTGTGCTGGAGCTAGCCACCCTCACCACACCGCACCACATGACTGGCTTGACTGCAGCAGACACACTACAGGCTTGAAACCCTCTTCCCTATCCCTCCCCTTTCCTTACTATCCACCCTTTACTGTTACCCTTCCCTATCCTCACGGTAGCAGTGCATCACTACACTTGGGGTTGCCCATGATAATAGTGCTGAATATGAGTCACCGTTTTGACGGTCGCCGATATTCACTTCCTATTATCACAGGATACCATGGTTTCTTTAGACCTGTCCCACATTTCACTCATGCTTATCCAGGTACTAAAAGACACTGCTGAGCTCAAAATTACAATGGCCCAAACTAATCAAGATTTGTCATTGCTGGAGGCCAGAGTCAGATTAACTGAGCAGTAGATGCAGACTATTGAGGGGTGGAAGGACAGCTTGCAAGCTTGGCTTTAAGAGCAGGATCACTCCATCAGATACCTACTCTTGAAAGTCAATGACAAAGAGAACCAGGAAAGCCTCAACAACTTTTACCTTTTGAGCCTGCCAGAAGTGGCAGAGGGTGGGGATATGATTGGATTCCTCCAGCATGTAATTCCAATCCTACTTAATGCTCTAAACTGCTCTCTCCAACCAGAGATTGAGCATTTTCAGTAATCACTGGCCCCAAGATCTAGGATAGGATAGGATAGGATAGGAACTTTATATAGCACCTTTCCAGGGTTCAAAGTGCTTTACAGTGCAAATAAATTTAAATTACAAACAATACATAGCATCAAAAAATAAACCTCAATTCAAATTATAAATTAAACATATACATATTATGCAGAGATTGGCAGAGCATACCAGTCTCTTGAGAAGGCTGTTTAGTTGTGATGTAAAGCTTTTCACTGAGGGAGCAGAATGGATGGATTTCTGAACAACATTCCAGAGTCTCAGTGCAGCAATGGAAAATGCTATCCCTAGCAGATTTTAATCTTGCTGCAGGGACTAACAAAAGCCCTTGGGTGTCTGAGTAAAGAACTCTGGTACCTTTATTATGCTCTTGATGGGTTGCCAGTAATTCACAAATGTAGAGGGGGGGCCTAATCCATTTATGGCCTTATAAATTTGCAAAATAATTTTAAATTCAGAATGCTATCTAATTTGGAGCCAGTGCTACTCCCTTACAGTGGAAGTAATGTGACTTGACTCAGGATACACCAGTTAACAGATTGGCAGCCAAATTCTGCAGTAACTATAGACAGTATAACTGAGTAACTGGGAGGTCATAATAGAGTGTGGTGCAGTAGTCGATTTACAAGCCAACTACAGCTGTACTAGTGTGCACTGATCACAGTGGTCAAGGAAAGGATGTAATCTGGTTACATTTTCCACTTCTGTTGATGGTAGTAATTTGAGATATAAAATCCAATTGACTGTCAGATGTTACTCCCAGATTGCAAACATCCTCCTTAATCTGTAGTAACTCTCTGTCACATACAGGGATAATAAGCTTTCCTTTACTGTAGACACCAAACGGTCTGAGCCTATCAGAAGCAACTTAGTTTTGCTGGAATTGAGTTTCAGGCAGCTCACACTCATCCAGGACTTGATCTCTGTGATGGCCTTCTCAACCACATACATTAGATCCCCCTGACTGGATTTAAAAGAACGGTAAATCTGAGTGTCATCTGCATAGCTGTGAAAATTCAAGCCATACCTCAGATCACTTCTCCAAGTGCAAGCATGTATACTGTGAATAACAATGGGGAGAGTACAGAGCCTTGTAGGATGCCACACATGACCATTGAGGGAGCAGATTGACAGTTATCCAACACCACAGTCTGGTGATGATTTTCCAGGAAAGATCTGAACCAGTGTCATACTGTGCAAGTCATTCCACAGAAACACCTTTGCCAGTCAACTAACTCCTTATGATCCACGGTATCAAATGCTGATGACAGGCCTGGGGGGACCAAAACAAATAGCTCTCCTTGATCCTTCACCAGGGGAAGATCATTCATAACCTGGACCAAGGTGTTCTCTGTGGTATGAGTGGAAACTGCATTGTAGAAGCTCATAGAGCTCAAATTTCTCCAGATGTTCCATCAAGACAACTGCCACTAACTTTCCTAATAACCTTCCCAATAAAAGGAAGATGAGAGATAGGCCTGTATGTTGCAAGATCATCTGGATATAAATTTGGCTTCTTGAGGAGCAGTTTCACAATGGCTGCTTTAAGGGAGTCAGGGAAGGCACCCTCTCTCTTGAAGAGTTTGCAATCTCTACAAAAACAAACACTAGTATCTTTGAGCCCACGTTAACAAATGGGAGAGGATAGGGTTTAAGATTCAAGTAGATTGGTGCATTGCTAACAACACCTGATTTCTACATAGTCTGCCTGCTGAAAAAACATCCACAGCACTCAAAATTCAATTACCTTGTCAAGAGGTCTAAACCTCACTTTCAGGTTCTTGGCAATATTAGGAATGCAAGTAATCACAGACACATTGCATAAGAGTAATAAACTCATTTCTGACTACCAAAAAGATAAAATCACAGTTGCCCTAAGCAATTCTTACCAATACGAACTGGGAGCCAGTGCTAAGCGTTCCCTATACCTCAAGGTTTCTTTGTGTCTCTTGGGATCTCCGAAGTACAAGACTTAGTGTATCACATTATATACCTATGATAATTACTATGGTTACTGTAAGATAGAAACATTTCTAGTTACAGAGATGAGCCTTATTGGCTAAATTAGAGGAGGCTCCACAGTCCAAGATAACATTATACAGTGTTGTAGTAGTCATCAGTTTGTGAAACAAAAGAGTTCTTATACAGAGCCTTACATAACTCAGTGTAGTAGTACAAATCACCATAAGATGGCAATGCTGACTTATATATCATAATTATTCCAAGGACACAGGTGTCCTAACATCTTACAAGTAAGAAATACACAGAAAATACATAGAAGAATATATATGTATTAGCAAGCAAAGTGTATTACAACAATATGAGTACATATACTGACATCTACTCTTATAAGGTAGATGCCCTTAGCCCTTTATGTTAGTATAACATATGCCTAAGCACTAGCTGTCTATGGTGTACCTCTGAGGGTACCAATAAGGGTGCAGGGACCTCATGTAACATTCCCCCCCTTGTTGTCTCCAAGGGCAACACAGGCAGATCTAGGGAAAGGTCAGGGAGCAGTGGTCGTTTACAAACTCTGACGTGTGAGCTTTGTAAAGGAACTTGAGCTGCTCACGGTGTTGGCACAGTGTGCGCCATAGGCAGCATAGCATAATAACCAAGAAAAATATCAAAAATGCTTGTATAATAACAAAACCTTTAAAAGTAATTTCTAACCAGGTGTTAGTCAATGCATTATTCATATCTCCATCATTAATCAATGAAAGGATAGCTTGATTGGCCTTGGTTATATTATTGCTAATATGGATGAGGTGTGTGTCTTTCCTGACTAAAAGTGATTTTAATGTAAGTATGAGTGGGTCTATGTGTACATTACAATATGGTAAATATTCAGAAAGTGTGAGCAGATAATCGGGGTTACCATCAATGATGTCTGCATCCATAAGGGGGGCCGGGGTTGTAACTTTATGTCCAACGACAGTCTTCTGGTGGGGGACAAAGCAGAAATTGGGGGTTTCAATAACACTAGTCACAGATCCATAAGTATAGCTTTTAAAGTTAGTTACCATACAGTACTCCCCATCAGAATTGTACTGAGAGTGAACAGTAGGGAGTCTCCACTTTTGCAACTGTACTGGGCAGGTGTAGGTCATCTTCAAAATCCGTGTTGACAGGCGATGAACCTCCTCACAATATGAGTGATAGAGCTTATCCGGTGCTGATGTCATCATCCATGGTAAAAGTGCAATCAATGCTATCTGGAGAATAACCACAAACAGGTTGAATAACATCAAATACATCACATCGGCACAAGTAAATGTATTGCTTCTTAACACAGCAGTCCATATGCGGATCCACCCAGGTGTCCAGGAAAGGATGGAAAACCAATAGAGGTGGTAGATCCAGGCATTCTCTATAGAAGTCTTCATCCAGGTGCCCAATGGAATGTACCAGTGCAAGCCTGTCGAACAAGGCTGTAGTGTGATCAAAATGTGGTAAAGAGACTGTAAAAGAAACAAACATAGTATCTCTTATGGAACATTTCTTAGCAGTGAAACAAGGATCAGTGTTGGGATGTCTGGTCACAAACTTCAGGTTCCTAGCTGTAGAAAGAGGAATGGTTAGAGATTGTTGTTTACACATAGCAATACACCTAGGGGTTTTACATCGTGGACAATACCATTTGGAAATGCATCTATCATGTATGATATCAGGGATTCTTCCAGATTCTTGATCATGAAGAGATTGTTGATGGTAGTGATGTAGGCAGAGCAGAGGATTTCTCTAGCAATGTATTCTTTATCTGCTTCTTTGTTGTTCTGTGCAATGAGTGTGTTAATCTTGTCTTTAGAGTCTGTAAATGCCTTAGCAATGTTGTGCATGTTGTATACAGTGTATCTTTCTTCCTGACTAAGGCCATCCACACCATGCAATAATGGGGGTAGTATATTATTAACCAAACCAGTTGAAAATCTGGCAGTATGAGATTTGATAGCAGCAATGTCTGCTTTATTCCAAATAGACATAGCCGTACCAAAAAGGCCTGTGACAGTTCCTGTTGCACCTGTGACATCAAAACTGTCAACTTCACGTGTATTACGTTTATGACTTTGATTATCAGGATTGGGTATTCTCCTGAAGTTGCCTCTATGTTCAGTAGTATGGACCCTGGCAATAGGGTCTTGAGTATAATCTGAAATGCAGCTAAACTATCAAGCAATAGTGTACTATAAAATGCTGACGTATTAGTATTGTGACACATACCAAATTCTTTCATATTCCAGTAAGTAAGATTAAACAAAACAGGTATATGCATAAATTGTAAATTATTAATCAATGAACCAGGGAGGGCAGTGGCTGTTAGAGCACTACAGGGACCAGGAGTATGCTTTGGACATTCCAAAAGCTGTTTATCCATGGGTGGTAACACAGAGAGATACATGGCAGCAGAAGCCATGTGGTATACAGCACAACATTTTCTAGCAGAATCCTTAGACAAAGAATTACAATACGAAGGATCAATTATGGCAGTAATATTGTGCAAACCAGAATGCCTGGGAGCAGTTTGTAGTAAGGACAGAGAGCCATTTGGGGATAATTTAGCATTGGGCCAACCCTGGAAAATTCCTTTTGAGAGTTTGGCCACAGGGAGTATATGTCCTTGCTATGTGGTTTGCCACTCAATTTGTAGGGTAGATATATCAGGAGCAACAACCGAGGCAGTGAGGTAAGCATCGGAACCTTCCCAGAAAGTAATCAGACTATTGGGTATATTGATGGATACTCCCTCTGAAGGAGATGCTGGATGATTAAGGTGTGGAAGGAGGTTCAGTACTGTGCCTTGGATGCAGCGGATAACTCCTGAGATGAGGAGATAATGGAACAAGATAGCCATCTTGTCAGTGTATCTGAAAAGCAAAATCAAACATTAGCAAGTCATTACTTTTCCACCCAATGGGGTGAGGAAAAGTAATTAAGCTCTTTTTTTACAGTTTCAATTGGTTTGCATGCAACCATTTGTCAGTCAGTTTATTATTGTGCAGGAGTCTAACTTGATTGACTGCTGGACTGAACTTGTTGACAATGGGGTAGGGACCTTTCCATTTATTGGAGAAGGAATGGGTGGGACGTGCAAATCAGAGTACCATTACCTGATCTCCAACCGCCAATCCACTTCTTGTGCGTGTTTGTCAAACTGTATTTTGGATTGCTGCTGGGCCTTTCCCATGCAATTGGCAGCATACAACTGTGTGTGTATGAGGTATTTTCTGAGTTTTTCCACATATTGATCTACAGACACATGGTCTGCAGTGGGAGTGTGCAGGTCAAACAACAGGTGTTCAGATAATCTCATCTGTCTTCCAGTCATCATTTCAAAGGGTGTGAGCTTGGTGGTGGCTGAGGGTGTGCCCCTAATTGCCATAAGGAGTAATGGCAGTAGGGAATCCCAGGTTTTGGGATTGTCTTCAATGAATTTGGAAAGCATTTGCTTAATCCATCTGTTGGCTCTCTCTACTTGACCTGAAGACTAGGGGTGGTAGGGTATGTGGAACTTTTGTTGAACTTCAAGGAGTTCAAGAGATTCTTTCATTAACTCACCTGTAAAACTGGTTCCTTTGTCGGAGTCTACCTTAAGAAGTAGGCCCCACCTGGAGAAAAATCTGTTCCATCAGGATTTTGGAAGTGGTTTCAGCAGTGCATGTTTTAGTGGGGAAAGCTTCAACCCACTTAGAGAGGAGATCAGTTACCACAAGAGCATACTTGTTATTTCTGCTGGTGTTGGTCAAAGGACCAATAAAATCAGTCTGTATGGCATGCCAAGGACCAGAGTGTCATTGTGGTAAGAGCTTGGCATTTCATTTGGTAGGGATGGGGTTGTTTTGTGCAAAAACAAGGCAGTTGTCTAAGTACTGTTTAACATCTTTGGTGACACCAGACCACTAGACAGTGGTCTTAAGCCTTTGGAGGGTGTTTTCCACTCCCTGGTGTGTCCACCAGTGGGTGTATCATGCACTTGGTGCAAAAATTCAGACCTAAGATGTCTGGGGACCACCTACAACAGTGGTGGAATCATCTGGCTGGTACCAGATGAGCTTGTCATCTGGTGACAAGTGTAATTTACCTTCATGCCTCCGGTAGGGGTTATGTTTGGGAAGTTTCTCTTCGGTACTCTTGTCAAGGAATCTGAACACTTCTTTGAGTTCAGTATCAACATGTTGGGCTGCTGAGAGGTCCAAGGGGTGAAAAGGTTCAGGTTTTTTCCTGACTGCTGCAATATGTACAGACACATTTTTCCTCTGGATGGTCCATCATCCATGTGCCCCCCTTCCGGCCCCTTCCTTGGCAAGGGTGTCTGCTGTGTCATTGAAGGCATGATAGGGATCATGAAGGGAATGAGCTTTGACTTTGTGTACATAGATTTTGTGTGCAAATTGTTGTGCCAGTGAATGTATGTATATTACCAATTCCTTGTACTTCACTGAGCTGCCATCAGAGGAGAGGAAGGAGTTCTTCTGCCAGAAAGGAAGGAATTCTGTAAGAGAACAACAAACCCAATTAGAGACTGTAAAAATGATGGTATCCTCGATCCCATGCTGGATGAGCATAGGCCACCACTGTCATCTCTGCATATTGTGATGATGCTATACTGCAATGCTTAGATATTTTAACAGTGTTCCCATAAGTGTAACTCACTAGCATGCCCATCCCTGCAACTTGTACTCACATGACAGTGAGATGCTGAACCATCAGAAAAGATACAACACAAACTGGTGTTGTCAAGCATTGTGGCGTGGCAGGGAGGAAGGACCTGGATCTGGAAGATCAGGTGACTGCAGTGTACAGTCATGGGACTCTCCTTGGAAAAGGAGTCCATGAGCCAGCATAGATGGAATTATTGTTGGGTGTACCTGTATGTCTCTGTCCTGGAGAAGTGACCAGTGTGTCAGCCTGGTATTGAGGCTGACCCATCCTTCACTCTATCTGAGAGAAGAAAGGTAGTTGGTGTGGTTGGTGTTGATGATCAGTGGAGAGTACCCAATGATATACAGAAAGTGCTTGACAGCCCAGTAGGTGGCCAGAAGGTTCCTTTCACAAAGGCTGTACTTCTGTTCCACTGGGATCAAGAGCTGTGATGCATATGCAATAGGTCTCAGGGTGCTATGAACCTTCTGGGCCAGTGCTGCAGACATGGCAATGTCAGAGGTGGCACATTCCAAATGGAATGGAAGTGCTGGATTGGGGTTGACCAGAGCTGGGGCGGAGGCCAAGGCCTGCTTCAGTGATGTCACAGCCTGTGTGTGTATGGGGCCCCAAGTCCATGGGATGTCCTTTTTCAGTAGCTCATACAGAGGAGCAGCTTTCTGAGCAAAATCACAAATAAAATCTCTCGAATAGTTTACCATTCCTAGGAACCGTCGAAGAGTTGCCACGCTGGTGGGCAATGGCAAGTCCTGTAGTCCTTGTATCTTCTTCCAGGTAGGGCTTCAACCTTGGTCAGTTATTTTTAGACCCAGAAAGAGTACTTCTTTCTGACATAGTTGTGCTTTTGCTGGATTGCATTTCAGGCCTGTTCTCTGAATGAGAGTCAGTAGTTCATCCAAGAGATCCAGGTGTTATTCCTGTGTGGCAGTTGCCAGCAACAGGTCATCCACATACTGCAAGAAACATTGGGGAGTAGAGAAACCCTCAAGGGTGTCCATCATATGCAGATGGAACAGGGACGGGCTATTATGGAATCCCTGTGGTAAGCAAGTCTATGTATACTGTCTTCCTTCAAAGGTGAAGGAGAACTTATATTGACTCTTCGAGGCCAATGGTAATGACCAAAAACCATTGGAGATATCCAGGAAACTGAACCATTTTAGGTCAGGGGTCAAAAGTCGTAGCACATCAGGTGCAGATGCTACAGTTGGTGAACAACTGGGGGTGACCTGATTAAATTTCCTGTAGTCAATAGTAAGTCTCCAGGCACCTGTGGGTTTTTTCATGGGCCACACTGGGGAGTTAGCAGTAGAAACGCATGTTCTGATTACTCCTTGCTTGAGAAGTGACTTGATGGTTTCTCTGAGAGAAGGAAAGGCCTCAGTTGGGAAAGGGTACTGCCTTTGCCTCTCATGTCCTCGGCCTGGCACTTCGATGACAGTGTGCATTCTGCCACAGTCATGTTTGTTGATTACAAATGCTTCCACATGTCATTGCAAAATGGGGAGAAGCTTTGGAAAAAGCTTGTGGTCTTTGAACAAATCTATGATGTCATACTGTTTATTGTTAGCAGAGATTGTCACCACAACGTGTGAATCGGGGATCAAAATGGTGTGGTACTGACCCTGAATCTGTATCAATAGCATGTTAGCTAGATCTACAACACAGCTGTGTGGTGCAAGGAAATAAATTTCTATGATACTAGGATGATCATGCATTACCATCAGTTGGAAGGTGTGTGAGGCCTTTAAATGGCCTAGCTCCACCAGCAAGGGTAGAGACTGGTATGCAGGTAACCTAGTACCATCTACTCCTGACATGTTGGTCCTCCGTCCGGTGGACCAAGGAGATGTGTCTGGGTGTTCATCATGTAATACAGACACAGCCGCACCTGTATCTAGCAAGACTACAAGTAGGCAGCCCCCGACCTCGGCCTTGGTGCAGGGCCTTCTGTTTGTATCCAAGACCAGGTTGTTTACAATCCGGACTGGGGCCTGTAATTGTTGATCTGTACTGCTGGGAGCATGGAAGTTTGGGCCTGGCTTTGAATCACTTCACCATGCTGCACCGATGCTATATAGGGAGAAGCTTCTGGGTTCAGGCCTGTGTGGGCCTGAAGGCCTATACTTCTAGTATCACAGAGAAACATAGACTTTGACAGCAGATAAGGACCGCTTGGCCCATCTAGTCTGCCCATATCCCTACCTACAGGATAAGCCACAGATCCTAGTTAACCAACAGCCTATTTCATCCTACCCCCCCCAAGAATTGCCTTATGTCTGTCCCATGCATTCTTGAATTCTCCCACAGTTTTAGACCCCAACCTCCTCAGGAAGGCTGTTCCATGCATCCACTACCCTCTCTGTGAAATAATACTCTCACATTGCCCCTGAACTGCCCCCATCTTTTAAATTGTGTCCCCTTGTTCTTGCACGCCTTTTTCTGAAAGATGCTACCCTCTTGGACTTTGTTGATTCCACTGAGGTACTTAAAAGTTTCTATCATGTCCCTCTCTCTTCGTTCCTCAAGGGTATACATATTAAGCTCCTGTAGTCTCTCCCGTATGGCTTTCTTGCAGACCCTGCACCATTTTAGTTGCCCTCCTCTGGACTGCCTCTATCCTGTCTATGTCCTTGCGGAGATGGGGTCTCCAGAACTGGACGAGTACTCAGATGGGGTCTCACCAACTGTCTGTACAGAGGATAACAACTTTCTGTTTCTGCTGCTGATGCCTCTCCCTATACATCCCAGTATACCCCCAACCCTCCCTACTGCCTTCTCATATTACTTACTAACCTTAAGGTCATCTGATATGATTACCCCCAGGTCCCTTTCCTTTTTTGTTTTTGTTACTACCTCCCCCCCCCATTGTGTATTCTTCCCCTGGGTTCTTGTTTCCCAGGTGCATTATTTTGCACTTATTTGCATTGAATCCTAGCTGCCATACTTCTGACCATTCCTCCAACCTTGCCAAGTCCCTTTTCATCCTTTCCACACCTCCTTGTGTATCAACCCTGTTGCAGATCTTTGTTTTATCTGCAAAGAGCATACTTTCCTTCAGTCCCTCTGCAATGTCACTTATGAAGACATTAAAAGGATTGTACCAGTACTGAACCCTGTGGTACCCACTAGTAACCCCTCTTTCTTCAGAGTGGACTCCATTTACAATTACCTTCTGTGTCCTGTTGTCCAGCCAATGTTTTACCCAGGCTACCACCCTGGGACCCACTCCCAGGCTGGTTAATTTGACTATTAATCTTTTGTGTAGGACTGTGTCAAATGCCTTGCTAAAGTCTAGGTAGACCATGTCCACAGCCCCTCCCTGGTCTACTACTTTGGTCACCCAGTCAAAGAAATCTATTAGATTCATCTGACATGACCTTCCTGCTGTGAACCCATGCTGCCTTGGGTCCTATGCCCCACTTGCCTCTAGGTACTCAACAGTTCTTTCCTTCAGAAGTGACTCCATCACTTTCCCTACCACAGAGGTCAAACTGACAGGTTTGTCTTGGTCCCACTTTTGTGAAGGGAAATCACATCTACCTTTCTCCAGTCCTCGGGTACCACACTATCCTATGATTTATTAAAAAGAGTAGCCAGTGGTTTCACTAGCTCCCCCTTAATTCTTTTAGAATTATGGGGTGAATTCCATCAGGCCCCATTGCTTTGTCCACCTTCAGTTTTAGGAGTTCTTGCAGAACCCTTTCTGCTGTGAAAGGACTGGGATCGACCCCCCTATCAAGAGTGCTTCTGTTAATTGGATTAGGCACTTCCCCTTCCTCTTTTGTGAGTACTGAGCAGAAATATTCATTCAGTATCCCTGCTCTTTCACTGTCCCCCTCTGCCCACCCACCGTTTATTCTATTCAGCCTCACTATCCCTTCCTTTGTCTTTCTAAGCTCGCTGATGTACCTATAAAAGGTTTTATCCCCCTTCTTAACTGAGTTGGTTATCTTTTCCTCTGTTTGGGCCTTTGCTATTCTGACTTCTCTCCTGCTTCCTTCTGCCTTAACTGGTACAGCTTTCTGTCCTGCTCCTTCTGTGTTTCCTTATACTGCCGGAATGCTATCTTTTTCTTCCTGACTTTCACAGCCACCTCTTTTGAGAACCATAGTGGCTTTTCTTTCATTTGATTTTATTTGCTTCACACAAAGGCTTGTTGCTTCTGTGATGGCACTTTGATGATTCCCCATTGTTGCTCCACCCTCCTTCTAGCCTGTTTGCTAGTGCTTTTCTGAGGCACTCTCCCATCTTGCCAAAGTCAGTCCTCCTGAAGTCCAGTACCCTCACTTTTGTATGGCTTGACTCTGTAGCTGAGTTTAATGTGAACCACACTGTTTGATGGTCACTTGTTCCCAGATGGCAACCCACTTCTAGATCTGAAATCCTCTCACTGCCCCTGTTTGAGAGTATGAGGTCTAAGATTGCTCCCTCATGAGTGGGTTCCGAAACTAGCTGTCTGAGGCCTGCCACCTGTAGGGCATCAAGAATGGCCCTGTTCTTGGATGTGGCTGCAGCAAATGTGCTCCAGTTAGCATCTGGCATATTCAGGTCTCCCATCAACAGTATCTCCCCTTTCTCTGCCATCCTAAGAATGCCCTCTATCATATCCTTGTCCATTCCCTTCCCCTGACTGGGGGTCTGTACACAACCCCTGTGCAGATTATGGTGCCCTTTCCAGTCTCCAAGGTGACCCACAGTGCCTCCTCTCCTCCCTGCATACTCTTTTGTTCAGTTGCTTTTGTCCCTTCCTTTACATAGAGAGCTACTCCTCCTCCTCTTCTCCCCTGCCTGTCTTTCCTGTAGGTTATGTACCCTGGTATGTTAACATCCCAGCCATGGTTCTCTGTGTACCATGTTTCTGTGACTGCTACGATATCCAGGCATCCCTCTTCCATCAAGGCCACCAGCTCAGGGAGCTTGTTGCCCAGACTATGGGCATTGGTACTCATTACCGTCCATTTCCTGATGGCCTTACTCCTTTTTGCCCCATCCCTGTCCTTCTTGCCTTTGTCACTTTCCCCATTTACCCCTGCCCTTCTCCGTATCGACACCTCTATGTTGGTGTTTACTGCACTTACTGCCATGATTTTTGGGGGTCTAGGATTTCCCTGCTCCTTTCTAGTGCCTCCCCCCTTGGCTAGTTTAAATGCTTGCCAATGAAGCATTTAAACCTATCACCTAGGATCCTGGTTCCCCTCCTGGACAGATGCAGCCCATCATGCCAGTATAGGCTTGCATCACTCCAGGTGGACCCCCAGTCCTGAATGAAGCCAAAACCCTGAGCCCCACACCAGTTTTTCAACCACTGATTGAATCACATGGTGCAGAACACCTTAGCCTCTCCTACGCCATAGCAGCACCTCCGAGAAGGTTACCATGCATGCTACTTGTCTAAGGCCCCTCCCCAATTCCACAAACTCTTCCTGCACTTCTCTAATCTCTTTCTTAGCCAGTTCATTTGTCCCTAGGTGGACAATGACATCCAGCTCCTCCCTGTGCAGCTGCTCTGGCAATCCTGAGGATTCGCTCCCTGTTCCTCTAAGCCATGGTGCCAGGCAGGCACCTTACCTCCTCTCCTTCCTCCCCAGTTCTACCTTCCTAACAATGGGTCCCCACCAGGAGTTGTTTCCTTCCCTGTGGGGTCTCCTGCCACCCTCCTGTGGGTCTCCTTTGTGGCGATTCCCAGCATCCTCCTTGGTCTCCACTGTGGGTGCCTCCATAGAGGAACCACACTTTGCCAGAATGGCATAGGAATTGTGGAGAGGTACAACTGGAGGGATGTGCCTCTGTTCCACCACTTTCACCCTCCCTGAGCCCACTGTGGTCCAACCGCTCCTCTTTCTTGGCAACTTCTGAGGCAACAGCAGTGGCACTGGTGGTCCTTGGATGGAAGAGGAGGTCTCACAAATCCTGGCCCATTCAGCCTGGAGATGAGCAACCTCCTCCCTCAGCCCAGAGAGGTGCCTGCAGATGGGACAACACCGCATCCTCCAGAACGTGGCCCCTTGGGGTCTGGGTCACCAGTTGTACAGCTGCAAGGGCCTGAGTGGGAACAGCATCCACCAGAGAGTGCACTTGTCCCAGGAGCTCTCAGAATTTCTGATTTTCTTCAGCTATCTCCCTATATGAAGGGCCCATTCTTTGCTGTTGTTGTTTGCCCTTATTCTTGTGCTTTTTATTCTTATGCCAATTCCGGTTCCCACCCCATTGCTGCTGTTGCTGTTGTGGTTGTTGTTGGAGTTGGGGCTGTTGGGGGTGTTGGTTATCAGCTGGGAGGGCCTGTTGATGTTGGGCCTATTGGTGTTGGGCCTGCCCTTCCACAGTGTAGTGTGTCGCGGCCTCGGAAATAGGCTCCACAGCGGCTACTTTCTTGGAACCGGAGCCCAGATCATAGATGTAGAGTTGGTAAACTCTCTCGGTTTTCCGAAGAATATCGGCAAATCTGTCCATGTTGGGGTAGGTGGTTGGCTCTATCTTTTCTCATACTGCAGGAATCATGTTCCTAAGGAACAGAGTCTTACACTCTATAAGATCTACATCTGCAGCTTCTTCTGCCAGGTGCTTTCCTGGTTTTCCATCCAAAGTCTCTGGTGCTAAGTTGCTGGACTTTCCTTTGCATTCTGTTTCACAGGGCATGCAAGCATCACTCCTACTACACCTGGGCTGTGAGCAGAAATGAGCTCAGCCATGACCTCATCAAAGGTAGTGTTCCCATCCTGGCGGATGGCATCGGGAAGTTTGGCCCACAAACTAGGATCAATGGTTTGGCGTAGTATCTGGACCTGATATTCTGCTACAAGGCTAAGCGTTTCGCATTTAGAATGCACCTTTTCTAAGTGACAGATGAGATTGTCGGACAGGTTCATCCGACTGATACTGTCAGCTATTGCTGAACAGGTAGGCCATTGTAGGGGATCATTGGGTCAATCAGGCAGAGGAAGATTGTCTCGGGAGCCATCTAGGGTGGCCCGAGTTGCAGCCTCAGCCACAGTATGAACAATATCATCCTGAGTGCCAGCCTCCTGTAGAAGCTGCCTAATTTGCATTTTAATGGCCCATTTACTCCTCTCAGGAAGAGGTACATTACCTATTGCAGTATAAATCATCGTTTCTATCTCTTGCCTATCTTCCACATTAATAATGGGTATTGGTGGTGCTGTCGGGACCAGGCCTGGGCCTGCTTCCCCCCTATCTTGGTGGCTGCCATGTTGGCATCTTCCATGATGGGCATCACGACATCGACGACGTATGACATGGTGTGGGTGGAGTGAGGACCTGCCATGTTGTGGATGGCTGGATGGGGTTTCTGGGCCATAGTATGGGTGTGACTGGGCATTGTACTGAGAGATGTCATCATCTGATACCTCCCCCTCAGATGACATGTGTAAGGCAGGGGCTACACCTCCCATCGCCTTAACATGTCCAGCCAGAACCTCTCACTGATGGTGTAGTTTTGCCATCTTACTTTTACATTCAGCATGACTCACAGTTGCAACATCCATATCAACCTCATCCTGCATTTGCTTCTGCAACACTCTATATGCGGCACTCAGTTCCCGATTGTCCCTAGTAGCTACTTCTAAGTCATTACATACCTGGTTTATCTCGTTCTGTAGCTCTCCATCTTCTCTCTCAACTGTGCATTCACAGTACTTAATAAGTCATTCATATGCAATGCCTGTCCCTTATCCTGTCTCAAATTTTCACACTCCTGCTTCAACATACAAAGTTCCTGTTCTCCAGAATAAGCTGAATGATGCAAAAGTGAATCCTTTTCATTCCACAGAGTTTGAAGTTCAGACTCCAAGTTCTGCTGCAGTCTAACACATTCCGTTTCCTGCAAAACCATCTGTTGCTTAAGAGACGAAATTTGCTGATCAAGGGTTCGAAACCTTGCTTCGGAGGCTTCCAGAGCAGCGTACAGAGTCGCGACCATCAGCCCTTTAGCTTGATGCTTATTGGTTGATTGTCTCATCTCTGTGTACTGGGTTGAAATCCACAGTATAGGGTTGTTGGATTGACTTGCGTCCCGTGCGAAGTCAGCCCATTCTCCATGGGAGGCAAGGAAGTTCGAGACATTGAGTCTCAGTTCTGTGAGATATTTGATATGGTGGACATTGTGTGGGAGGGAATGAAAAATCAAACTGTGAAAAATGCGCCATGCTATGTATCGATCCATAGCAGGAACACTTTATACACAGTCAGGCTACTGTAAGATTTGTAGGCTTACAGTTCAAAGCTGTAATGGAGTGAGTCAGTCGGCATTGACCACACTCAAAAAAAACAGCCAGACTTTGAAAGTGACTACAAACTGGTTTTAAAATGGGAGAGGTGATACAGGAATGTACACCTACTGTCCCGTGGGAAGGGAAAAGTTATAGCAACTAGTGAAAACTTACAAACACCAAATATCGCCTGCACACGGTCGTCAATTGTCAGGAGGTCTAAACCTCACTTTCAGGTTCTTGGCAATATTGATAATACAAGTAATCACAGACATGTTGCATAAGAGTAATAAACTCATTTATTACTATCAAAAGGATAAAATCACAGTTGCCCTAACAAGTTCTTACCAATATGAACTGAGAGCCAGTGCTAAGCATTCCCTATACCTCAAAGGTTTCTTTGTGTCTCTTGGGATCTCAAGGTACAAGACTTAGTGTATCACATTATATACCTATGATAATTACTATGGTTACTGTAAGACAGAAACATTTCTAGTTACAGAGATGAGCCCTATTAGCTAAATTAGAGGAGGCTCCACGGTTCAAGATAACATTATACAATTTTGTAGTAGTCATCAGTTTGTGAAACAAAAGAGTTCTTATACACAGTCTTACAAAACTCAGAGTAGTAGGACAAATCACCAAAAGGTGGCAATGTCGACTTGTGTATCATAATTATTCCAAGGACACAGGTGTCCTAACATCTTACAAGTAAGAAATACCCAGAAAATACATCGAAGAACATATACGTACTAGCAAGCAAAGTGTATTACAACAATATGCATACATATCCTGACATCTACTCTTATAAGGTAGATGCCCTTAGCACTTTATGTTAGTATAACATATGCCTAAACACTAGCTGCCTACAGTGTACCTCTGAGGGTACCAGTAAGGGTGCAGGGACCTCGTGTAACAACCTCATCTCCATGAGCACTGCCTGGTGACCAGCATTAGTGCAGAAGATATTTTGCCTTGTCAGTGCAATAGTGACCATGAAAAAAAATCACAGAACTGTTCGCATCTCTCCACTGAACTAGGCTCTGACCAAAAGTCAAGACAGTGTGTATTAAGAATCTTATCCACCATCTTGAAGACAGCTGCGGGACTGTTTTTTCCAGCTGCAATAAGAGAAGAATAAAATTGTCTCCATACACTAATCCTTGCCTCCTGATATCTCTGGTAATGACATTTGTCAGAAAGCAGCCAATTCATCTCCAGTGCCTCTCAAGCCTCCATCTACATCTGTTTAGTCTCCTAAGCTCATCATTATACTAAGGAGAGCTGTGACTCTCAGGGTATGGATTGAGGTGGACTGGCACCCGGATCAGCTGCAGCATGGATGGCTGAATTATATGCCTCAACTGCTGTACCGCTTCCCTGGAGAATGCAGCCAAAATCCCTGAAATTTCCACATGAGCCTAAAAATCTTCAAGTTCAATACTCCTCCAACTACAACAGTGGATCATCTTAGTAGAGGATGGACATACTAGTTATCATGCTCATTATTTGGAACCACAGAACAGAATGATCAGACCCCAAAACTGTTTCCACATATATTTTATATATTCCCATGCCAGTGGTAAACATCAAATCAAGAGCATGGCCAGTCACCTAAGAGGACCTTTACATTTTGATAGAAATCCATCAATTCCATTAAATTAGGAAATCTGTCACAAATGCAAATGAGGAGGAGCTCGTTCATGCATTGAAGTCCCCAAAATAATAAGTGTTTGTGATTCTGAGACTAATTTATTTATTGAGGATTCAGAAAATATCTTTGAGTAAAGACTTCTTTTCAAAGGTTCCACGTCAATCGGGTAAAACATGGCACAGAGCAACTACAGTGATGGAACACAAGCAAACTTTCATGATACAAGAATTACAGTAAATTGATTAACATTTAGGTAGATAGATTCATGCATGAGACTAAAGAACAGAATACATACAAAAGCTCCAAAGGAGCTAGTTCTGAGATTTTCAGGTTGGGGGTGTGGGAGTAGCCAGCCAGAGGCCTTAGTCTAAGGATAAATGGGCATGTTGAGGGTCAGTGGCAGTCACAGGAATTGGAGGACTGAAGGTGGTCCCTAAGGTAGACTTTGTAGAGGTCAATTCTAGTCACATTGGTGAGATCATTAGGTAGGTTATTTACCCAGGAAGGGGCTCGGTAGCTAAAGGACCTTTGGAACTGGGCAGTGCAGCAGCGAGGGACCAAAAGGAGTTGCCTGTGAGAGCTACAGGTGCAATGCCATGATGGGGCCTGTTGAATTAGAGGTGAGAGACCAGTGGGGGAGAGACCAAGGTTAATCTTTTTGGCCATGATGCAGATATGAAATTTGATTCTGTTATCAAGGTTAAGCCAGTTCATGGCATTGTAGAGAGAGCATGTGTGGGTTAGATGATCACAGCCCAGGACAAGGCGATAGGCTTTGTTGAGGGAGAGCCGGAGACTGGATAAGGCTGAGAAGCTGGTAGCGCTGTAGATTAGTATGCCATAGTCTAGGAGGAGAGGACCGAGGAAGAGACTGCTAGATGAAGGGCATTGGGAGTGAGACAGTGTTTGACCTGGTAGAGGATGCCAATCGGATGTTGAAGGTTGAGGGACTTAGAAGTACACACTCTGAGAAGTAAGTCCCTCAGAAAATCTCTGTCCACACCAGTGAGTGATAAAACAGCATAAATATGCAATCTATGACCCTCAAACAACTGAAGGCCACCACATCAAATGAGTCATATGACTTCAAGGGAAGCTGACATTGCATACATGATATGGAGATGAAAGCCACTCCATCCCCTTATGTCCAATATGATGTCAGTGAATCACAGAGTAACATGAAGGAACCAGACTTGATAAAATAGGGCTGGCATTATCGTCCAACCAGTCACTGTGATAAAAATCAGGTCAGACTTCTCTAAATCAGTTAAATCATGAAAAATCATAGTTTTATTAACTACTGGCAAACCAAAAGAAACAAGTGCTTACTGCATTAGAAAAAAATGTAAGTTGTGATTTCAATGTGTACTGTGATAATAATTAATTGAAACACCAATTGTGAGCAATAGATATCCAAATGACCATGTGTGTAGAACCCCAGCACTTTGAGGTAGTAACTACAGACCTGGCATTAAACAACATCGTCCTTGCAGGGACAAGTTGGCAGCCTTGTACACACACACACACACACACCCACAGTAGGATTATAAATGGAGAAGTGGTCTCAAAATGGCAGTGGAACCCCGCCCATATATCATCTTTTCCCTTTCTCCTTGTGGCCATGGATCTGCCTCTCCTTGTGTTCACTAATATACCCAACAGCTTATGTAATTCAAAACTATCTACCTGCAAATTTGGCAGCTAATCTCATAAAGGACACAGCTGCCTAAAACTGCTGCAATAGTGCCTAATAAGATTAGTAGCTAGGCACATTTTAAATTCTTGCTCTCCAGTTTTTAAAAACTGCTATTCAGTCCTCAGCACCACTCCACCTGCTACTCATTCAATCTAACTCAAAGAATTTCCACTAGCGGTTCAGAAAGAGCAGACAAAAGGGGATCCCACAGCTCCCCTAAGGCCAAGTCTGAAAGGGACCCTGTCCCACCAAAAAGTCTGAGAAACTTCACCTAAGACTGATTAAAGACCTTGTACTAGTCTACTGAAACTTTTAAGATATCCTGTAAAAGAAAGATATTTTTGCCTGATGTGGAGAAGGAGCTGTTCTGGTGGTACAGTAGGGCCATTGTCTCCAGTTCTTCTAAGATTTCTCTACTGAACTGTCACATCAATGCAGGGCATATGTGAGGACTTTCTTTGTTTGTACTGCCTGTATGAAGAGCTATACTGTACAATTTAATTTTTATTTTATTTTATTCCTAATAATAATAATAAAATGCTACTTATAATTGTATAACTTCTGGTCTGTCTATGCTTTCTGATCAATGCTTCTACAACACTACAGGATGACCTGGCAAGCATTCTACCTGTTCTCCACTTACTCAGCAAGTTCCAAGCAATATCTGGGCTTAAGACTAACCCCAGGAAACTGAGGTTTTACCACTAAACCACTCCATAGCTGGAACCTCTGACTCACCTGGATCTAAAATGGTTGCCCAAGGGATTACATACTTGGGGGATCTTGTTGACTCAGACATTCAGGCACTTATCACTAACAAGCTATCCGATTGTTGAAAACATTTAAAGAAAGAATATGAACCGTAGAATCTCATACCACACACTACCACACTTAAAATGATAATGCCATCCAAATTGTTGCATTGTCTTGCCCATTTGGCAGCACATATCCCCCTCATTGGTTTCAGAATATGAATGAATTGATACGGGATTTTCTATGGGAAGGGAACCTACGTGGAACCTTTGCAAAAGAGCCTTGGCTCAAAGGTATTTGTAATCCTAGACTTTAAATAAATAAATAAATAAATAAAACACTACAACAAATGCAAATTGTGAGTACACTGGAGTAAGGGCAACTGGAGACTGCCCTGGTTCCATGCGTACTATATGAAAACAAGGACCCAGGCAATCCATTGTTTGGAATCTCAGAGTAATACTCTCCCTCTGGTTTGCCTTGGAAAATGCATTGCTGGCTAGTTCATCACTTGTGGAATACTTGCATGCACCTCATCCAAATCTGCCAGGCATATCATCTTTTCTATCACAGCTTTGGAAAAAGCTTGAGTCATGGACAAAGGACCACCTAACTTGCCTTGATTTTACCCCACTATGCCATAGCACCATGCTTAGGATTGAAGAGCAGACTTTTCATTGGGACTCCTGGCAAACTAAGGTAATAATGTGAGTTAAAGATCTGATCCAGCACCAGTTCAAGCGCTTGGATAATTTTAAAAGCTTTTAGAAATGTTATTACTTACCTCACACAGATTTTTGGAGGTAGTGTACCTGCAACTCTTAAACTTACTCCACTCTGTTTTGAAGGTGGGTGTACACTACTGGCACAGGATCCTTGCCAAGCTTAAAGCCCTAGGACTCCTTTCACAGAACTCCTGCTGGAGGTGCAAATCTCCAAGAGATGATCTCCCTCATGTCCTGTGGTCCTGCCCCAAAATCTAGACTTTCTGGGGCAAACTCCGCAACTGCTGTATATGTATACTAGGAAGATTATGCCCTTGTTCCCCTCAGCTATACCTCCTGAGGCTTCAGTCCTTGCATACTTACCTTCCAGATCTTCAGCCAAGATGTCTGATGATGGTGAGTATAGAAGCTAAATGACTGATTCTTCAGTGCTGGAGGATTCCATCCCTCTAAAAATGACTGGCAACTGTAAGGAATCTAGCCACCTTAGCCAAATTGTCCTACATAGTCAGGAGAACAACTTCCCTGTATTGAGACATATGGGACCCTTTCTTACATTCTGCCCACCCTACCACAACTGCCCCCCCCCGGAGGGCGCAGATAAGTAGCAACACATCAGGTTTACACTCACTCTTCTATCCATTACTCCCTCACTGTGCTTTGCTTACCCATTCTCCTCTCTAAGGGATATATCTTCCCAACTCCCACTCTACCTACACAGGGTACCCTATTTGAAGGTGGTTGCTGGATGGCAGTTTCCGTGGTGGATCTCCCTTCCTCCCCTTCTGCCTCTTTGTTCTGTCTGTCCTTCCCCTTCCCTGCTCTCTCTCTTTCTCTAGCCTGTGGTAGAGCACCTCCTTCTTTCCCCTCTGTTCCCTTTATGCCTGTGAGTGATCTAATGATTGCAGGATTGTGGGAGGCTACTAGTAAGACATTCTTGAAATTACTACGAATACTTTGAAATGTGTTAACCTGTGACAATTCTTTGAATGGGTTATGTAGTTGCACACTCTTATTTAATTCTAAGATTAACTGTGTCATGTCTCATTATGCATATTTTTCCTGCAGTCACCACTTATTGAAAGTAGGGCTCTTACCATCTGTATGTGTTTGTTATGATGTTTTATTTGTTGTATATGGTATTTTTTTTAATGTTAATATTTGATCAAGCCATTGATCACATAGGGTCAGTGGCTACATACAATGTATAGGGCCTACGGGCAGACTGGATGGGCCCAGCGGTCCTTATCTGCCGACAATTTCTATGTTTCTATTTCTAATAGAGATAATTAACTGCAAAAGACAAAAAAGGATGCCCAAGATACTTGGATGTAGGATAGGGTGTGGGAGCAGCTCCCATTGTAGTGTTTGGATATGGTGAAACAGATTACACATGGAGGGGGGAAGGTTGATGTCTGCAATGAAAATGAATATGAATATAAATATGAATAGTAGCAACTTAATATGTTCCAGGACTAGAGGGCATGGGATGAAGTTGGAGGGAGGACGATTCAGAGGAAACGTGAGGAAGAATTTCTTCACAGAACGGGTGGTGGACAAGTGGAACACCCTGCCAGAGGAAGTGGTGGGGGCTGAAACAGTCACGGGATTTAAGAATGCATGGGATAGACAAAAAGGAATTCTGGAGGTCAGGGGTAAGGGGCAACAGACTTCTTGGAAAACATAAACTGAACTTACAGACTTAAATGGGCAGACTGGGTGGGCCATAGGCCCTTATCTGCCGACACTGTCTATGTATCTATGTATGTATGTAACTTACTTTATGTTAGGTGCTGCTGGCATGTGTCTGCTGTGGCTTATGGTTTGTGGTGCTGTGATAAGAGTCTGCCAAACCCACTGAGATAACCATGGCTCAGTATAAACTACAATAATACTTTTTATTTATTGCTGACTCAAGGCATACACTCCTCCCATAGTCTCCAACTCCCAACTTTTCTTCATGCTAGTTACTATGTTCTCCCTTTCCCTGCCTTAGATTTTGCAATTTCATTTTCTTATTATGATTACTATTTGATACTATCTTTTCCATTTTTTTATGTTATGTGGTTTATATATTAAATAGTAAATTATAATATGATGACGATTATTATTTTATATATTTTATATGACAAGAAAACATGATTCCTTAATGAATACTTGAAGGCCTCCTGAATATAATAAATAGCCTTATGCCTAGTGGCTTGTGGTGAAAAAAGGCAACTGTTTCTGCCACCACCAAGCACAGGTAGCTGTGGTGGTACTGGCAACCGTGATTGTACTTGCTGTGCAGTGAGCAGGAAGGGAATGAGGTGGTGTCACCCACACACAGCAGCAACGCATGATAAGGAAATTGTGATTCATGATGAAGGGATGAAGAGGAGGAAAATGATGATTATGAAGAGGATGTGTTGTTTTCTGATGTCAGTCCATGCTCTCTAAATAATACATTTTCCAAGTGTTATACATTTCTAGAAAGTGCAACTAATAAGCTGTAGTGTTCAAAGACTGCATGGGTATGTGAAAGTAGGAGAGTTTGCTGAGATTAACATTTCTTAATGTTCTGCTTCTGGTGTGATTTACTGCTGTGGAACTGTGGAAATTGGAAGGCTGAGGATTTATGGGAAGCATGGGGTGGAGGAGGCTTTAGTGTTCTGTGTTATTGTTGGGGTCATGTATCATATGACTGCTAGGCCTCAATAGAGTCCTCGCAGCCTGTGACTTTAAAATACACCAGATCTTTTTTTTTGTCTGTTTGCACTCAGAGCACTTGTGGAGGATTCTGGTATAAGGGATAGCAGAAGAGCCTGCAGAGATTAACATTTCTAGCTGTTCTGCTGCTGCTATAATTTCCTGCAGTAGGACTGGGGCAATTGAGTAGCAACTAAGGATTGTGGAAGTAAAGTGGCAGGGGAGGCTTTGTCTAGCATTCAGCACCATTGCTGGGTCATGCATCACATGACTACTAGTTAATAGGTTCCCACCTATCCTTGACTTTAGAAGGCATGACAGGTCTTTTTCTCTGCTCAGGGTGCTAGAGGAGTCAGTGGGGGTAAGTGAAAGAGGGAGAGTCATCTGAGATTAAAACTTCTTACTGATCTGCCACTGGTGTGATTTACTGCTGTGGGACTGAGGCACTCAGAAGGCAGAGGGACTGTGAAAAGTACAAGAGCTGTGGAGTCTGTATCTTGCATACAAGGTTACTGTTGGGAGCACACATTATCTGAGTGCTAGAAATGAATGGGGTTAGTGCACTCGACTTTAAAAAGCACCCCACTATTTCTGGTATTCAGAACACAAGCTGAGTCTGTGGCATTAAATGAAAGCTGCAGAATGAAATTGTACTCAGCAAGTACTTTTGTTTGGTCTAGGAGAAGGACAGGACCCAGTGCCACAAGGGGCAGGGAGGTGGGAGATGGAGGGAGTAATCACGGAAGGCATAATACAAGCTGACAGAGTACTTAGGGCTTAAGGGCCCTAAAGATGTATAAATCCCAGGGCCAGATGGTGTGCACCCAAGAGTCCTAAGGGAACTGGTGGAGGTTCTGTTGAGTCCCCTAGCAGATCTGTTTACTACCTCTCTGAAGTCAGGCAATGTGCCCCAGGACTGAAGAACTGCACGTGTGATTTTTCTTCATAAATGTAGGCGAAGGGTTGGCCTAGGGAACTATGGACTGGTCTTCTTAATGTCAATAGTGGGCAAGCTGATGGAGGCCATCCTGTAAGAAAGCTTGGTGAACATCCTGGAGAATAATTAGCCCCAGGACAAAAGGCAGCAGGGGTTTGTGTCACGAGATCCTGCCAGACTAATCTAGTTGACTTTTTCGACTGGATCGCCAGAACAGTGGACAAGGGCCAAGCAGTTAAGGCCTTTGACTCTGTCCTTCATAGGAAAATGTTCTGGAAGCTGGAAAACCTGTGTGTATGATAATCTTCTTGGATCAGTAAGAAACTGGCTATAGAACAGAAGCCAAATGTGGTAGTCAGGGGAGAATTCTCTGAAGTTAGGCTTGTGGCCAGAGAGGTCAAAAAAGGCTCAGTGGGTAACATCTTCATAAGTGACATCATGGATGGAATCAAGGGTTAGACATGCAAATTTTCTGAGAACACAAAGCTCTGTGGGAGGGTGGACAGGGAGGAGAGGAGACAGGAACTCAGGGAGGACCTTGCTAGGCTTGAGAAGTGGTCTGACATTTGACAACTGAGTTCAAAGCTAAACACTGTAAAGTTTTGCAGTTGGGGTGAAGAACCCAGGTACCAAGTGTTGAGTGGGTGGTGTGCAGGTAACTAATAGGTCAGAGGAGAAAAGGACCTGAAGTAATTTCACAAGTGACCTGAAGTACTCAGCACACTGCAGGAGAGCAGCAGCCAAAGCAAACTGAATGCAGGGCTGCCTAGCAAGGAGAATTACTACAGGAAAGCAGAGGTCATTCTGCCACTGTACAGGTCTCTACTGAGGCTTGAGTACAGTGTGCACTATTAGTGCCCTTATCTTTAGAAGGATACCAACATGATGGAAACAGTCTAGAGAACGGCAACCAAGATGATCCAGGACCACCAAGACAATACCTACGAGGAGATGCTAAGGGGGCTCAAAATGTACTCTCCTGAGGACAGATGGGGGACCATGACTGAGACCTTTAAATACCTTAAAGGTATTATCAAGATGAGCACTGAGTGCCTATTCAAAACCAGTAGGGGGCACAATCTAAAGCTGGTGGGGGGAAGGTTTAGAAGGGAAATGAAGAGGCACTTTTTCAGCTGACGTGCTGGTACAGCAGTAGGGTTTATGTTTGTGATGCTGACACTCTGGGTTCAGGAATGGACCCATGGAGTCAGAGAGCTGGCTGGGGGTGGAGAATTGAGCATTCCATCGACTGCTCTCCCTCCTCCTCCAGTGGGCAGGCAGATGAGTTTTGGCATGTGAATGACCTCTGGTAGAGGCCTTGTGAGCAGTTTCTGGAGCTTAGTTATAGGGACATCAGCTTCAGCACCCTATGTCATTGCACGCTCTGCCTCCTTTGGAAAGAGCAAGCAAAATGCCAGACCCATGAATGACGCCTGCTTTTCCAGTCCTGCTCCACCCACCCACCCATGGCACTTGGCTGGTGACCAAGCTTTCAGTCCACCACTGGGAATGGCCCAACCCCATGGCCCCACCCTGGAAGGCAAGCCAGGAAGGAACACCGGTAGTTGGCGGCCTACCCCCAATGAGTACAGGCTCCATCAGAGATCCACCAACTCAGCGGAACCATTGTGGAGGGCACGCCTGGGAGGATCAGCACACAAGGCAAGTCCCAGAGGGTAGGTGGGAACCGAGGGAGTGGGGACTGAGTTACTAGGCATTCAGGTGCAAAAAAGGAAAAAGAAGCACTTTTTCACCGACAGTTGAATAATCTGTGTCAAGAGGTGGTATCCATAAAAACAGTGGACAGCTTCAAGAGAGCACGGGACAGAGTAAAGGGGAATGCTACACATGTGGGGGGGTCAAGTGGAGAAGGTATGGAGTATTTGAAGGAACATGGAGGAGGGGCACTGTTCCTTCTGTAAACGAGTGGAAACTGCACAATTGAACCGACTAGATAGACTGTAAGACCTTTATCTGCTAGCATGTTTGTTTGTTTGAAAGTTGGAGAGCCTGGTTTGCTAAGATTAAAATTTCTTACTGTTCTGCTGCTGATGTGATTTACTGCTGTAGGACTAGAGCAATCTGGAGATGAGAGGGACTGTGGGAAGTCAAAGACCTGTAGAGTTTTTGTCTAATACATTGCTGTATTGTTGGGTTGTACATCATGTGACTGCTAGTAACATGAAGGGTCCTAGCAGTCCAGTTTTTCAATCGATAGGACCATTGACCCCAGAGTGTCAGATAACCCTGGAGTGTGAGGACCACAGAGCAGGAGAGGAGGCATATGAAGGACATCAGCATGTCCTCAGGATACTCTGCCTGTTTCTTCTGGTCCATGTTAGGTTAAAGCTGGTTAACTCCCTATCAGAACTCTAATCAAATCATATGTAATCCAAACGTGCATTGCCTAAGGTATATGGGGGTGTTGTAGTCTGCTTTATATGAAGGCCTGCTAGTTGACTGGTATCTGGAAAAGTGCAGAATAAAACTACCCAGAGCAGGGATCTGAAAAGTTTGAAATCCAGGATTGCTGGAGAGTAAACCTGTGTTAACTGGACAGCATTAGTGAAGGGCCTAGCAAAACACTTATAGGGCACAGATTTGTAAAGTGATTTATACTCTTGATTGAAGCTAGGCTTTTGTGATATCCTAGCATTACCCTAGTTTGGCTGTGGCAGTAATTATGGAACAACTTGAGGAAATATCAAGACCCTATATAGGAGAATATCATCTCATGCAAAGATATACTGTAGTTTAGATTTAAAGAGTGGACCAAGAACAGCAATAGGCAGCAGCAGCAGATGGGGAGGTCCTGGTGACAGGGTTATTTAGTTAGTTGCAGGTCATGTAAACCCTCACTCCTTCAGGGTACTCTATGGAGGTGTGGAGGATGCCTGGACTTCCAGAGGCCTGTGGCACTCCACTTCAAACTTTCTGCAGCACGGACCATAATACAGCAGTGAAGAGCAGGTTAGAGCAGGTTCCAGAGCATCAACTGCCAGCCCACTCTCTCAATGTCCCTCAACAGCTAAAAAGTTGAATGTGGTGGTCAAGGGTTGGCCAAAGTATTAATGCATTAGGAGAAGGAAGGAGCTCTGGGATTGCACCTAGGAACAATTTTCTTCCTGAGGAATATGGTGCATGCTACTCACCCAGTCAGGGGAAAACACCCTGTTGGGCACCATTAGCACCAAACCTGCTGGTGGTGGCATGAGCTGAAGTCAGAAAGAAAGATGTGAATAAGTTGCTCATAGTGGGGACTCGACTGTTAGGGAACTTAGTGGGTGGTCTGTAATTTAGACCAGGTTGGAGGATAGTATGCTGTCTCCCAGGAATGGCAGCAGATAGGATACTCCCTACAAGGGTTGGTTAATAGAGGTGGGGAAGGCCAGTTGTAATTATTCATTTTGGAATGAATGATCTGGCAGGGAGGACACAAGGGGTATTTAAGAACAGTTTGAGGGTACTTGGGCCAGGCTCAAGGGATTAGCTGGTACAGTGTTCTTGTTAGAAGTTCTCACAGTACACAGGAGGATAGGCAAGGATGCTGAAAATATTCCATTTTAATGACTGGTTGAAAAGGTGGAGTGCTAAATAGGGGTTTCATTTCCTGAGAACTAGTGTGCCTTTTGGTGGGACAATGACCTCTTTTAACTGGGTGGCCTCATCCACAGGGGGCAAAACAAGGGCATGGACCAAAGGTTTGAGGCCTTCATCTTGGGGGAGTTGAACTAGTAGAAAGGCTGGTGCTAGGGTCACCCAATTGGTAAGCCAATTTTAGGGAGACCTAATAAGCACTCATCTGATCAGAATGGACATTCAGGTAGCTGGAGGTAACAAAGAGAGTACAGGGCAACCATCGTTTAATTTTTGCGAACTCTCTAACATGTTCCAAACACATTAATCAATTGTAAATTGTAAATAACTGCTGATCACATCTGGAATCCTCAGATTTATTAGATGGAATGTGGGAAATCCAATTGCTTTCTTAAAGATTATTAGGTTAAGCTAAACAATGTATTGCATTCTGAAATATGGTGCTTGTCTGATCTCTCTACACTGGCGTGCATCCAAAATAATTTTCTTCATTCTCTGTTGAAGGTAACATCTGGTATGCATGTATCATTGATTAGAATGTAAACTTTAATGTTTTTTTAGATACCCTAACAAAATAAGAATATTTAATTATCGGATATACTAGTATATCTACAAGAAGGAAGATATGTTACCTAAACAATGCATAAATGAAGTCATGACAAATCAGTTTTAAGAAACCCTTGATGCCCCCAGTTGAAAGCCATGAGATGGTCTTTTATTATGGCTTGTGGTACTTTGTCACTGTCTCAAGCTGAAATTCACAAACAGCACCTTTTAAATATATACAGTAACATTAGGCACTATTGATATTTTAGAGCAAAATGATCACTCATCATAGAAACATAGAAGCTGTCGGCAAAAAAGGATTCTTGGCCCACCTAGCCTGCCCTAAAGTCCCTACCTACTGTGCTATCATAGACCCTTATTGATCTCTGGCCTTACCACCCCCCAGCCCTTTTACTAAGGTTTCCTGTGTCTGTCCCATGCATGTTTGAAACCTGTTACTGTTTTGGTACCTACCATCTCTGCTGGGAGGCTGTTCTAGGCATCCAGCACCCTTCTGTAAAAATATGTCCCCACAACCCTCTAAGTCTCCCCTTTCAGCTTCATATCATGCCCCCTCATCCTTGACAACCTCTTTCTGTACAATATGCCACCCTCCTGTACCTTATCTATAACCTTGAGAGATTTGAATGTTTCTATCATGTATTCCTTTACTGTCCTTTCCTCCAGTGAGTATTATTTAATTTCCTTGAGTCTTTCCTCATAGGATTTCTGATGCAGGCCATGCACCATTTTGACTGCTCTTCTCTGTACTGCCTCCACCTGGTCTATGTCCTTCCTGAGATGGGGCCTCCAGAACTGGACACAGTACTCCAGGTGTGGCATCACCATTGATCTAAATAGGGGTAACACTATCTCCCTTTTTCTGCTGGTGATACCCCTCCCTATACATCCCAGCTTCCTACTAGTTTTTCCTACTGCCTTATCACATTGCTTTTCTACCTTCAGGTCACTGGTTAGTTCATGTCCTTTGATTAAACTACCCATAATTAGATTAACCTATATTTCCTCTGCCAAGCTAAGATTTTTGCTGCCTTTAGCAGACAGAAACATAGAAACATCGAATTACATGGCAGATAAGGACTGCTTGGCACACCTAGTCTTCTCATTTTCCCAACCTACTGTAATACCGTAGACCCTACTTGATCTCCAGTGTAGCCCTCCCTTCCCTAATGACTAAGGTTCCCTTATACCTATCCCATGCATTCTTGAATCCCTCCACAGCTTTTGCCCCCAAAACATCTGCTGGAAGGCTGTACCAAGCATTCACTATTCTCTCTGTGAAGCAGTACTTCCTTACGTTTCTCCTGAGTCTACCCCTTCCCTCTTCATAGCATGCACTCCTGTTCTTAAGCATCTTTTTTTCTGAAAAATGCTTCCTTCTTGTACTTTATTTATATCCGTAAGATATTTGAAAGTCTGTATCACATCTCCCCTTTCCCTTCTTTCCTCCAAGGTATACATATTGAGGTCCTTTATTCTCTCCTCATATCCTGTCTGGTGCAGACCCTGCACCATTTTAGTTGCCCTCCTTGGGACCACCTCTACTGTGTCTGTGTCCTTCCGTAGATGTGATCTCCAGAGCAGGACATAGTACTACAGGTGAGTCTCACCAATGATTTATACAGTGGCTTACCTACCTCCCTTTCTCTGCTGGTGATACCCGTAAGCAATAATACTCTCCAGGGTGGGTGGTACTGGGCTATACTGGACTATCCAGGGCCATAATGAGGCCTAGCACCACAGGTAGATGGCCTTTTTTACCCTGGAAGGTCTGGCATAGCCCAATTCTGCCTACCCTGGAAGGTATTATTGTAGTAAGAAAATGGGCTATAGGTAAAAGTTATACAAAATATATATATATATAAAAAAAAAATTAATTAAAAAACAAGTAGAAAGCAATAAATTAACTTTTTCTGTTAAGTGGTTCCTGTAGTAGTGCCAGCTTGGGTACTGCTGCTAGTTACATTTGTTAGGCTTTATTTCCACTTTTCTTTTCTTGTTTCTTAGTTTGTTAATAAGAAGCACACACACACACACACACACACGCATGCATGCATGCATGCAGGCACACACACACCCACCAGTAAAAAGTGAGAAAGTGAGTGTTGTATTTTAGGGCTTGTGGTCTTTGAATAAACTTTGCAGTCATTTCTCTTCCCCCCTCCCTACCCCAGAGTTGCAGTCAGTGTTTGTAAATCTACATGGATTGTGAGAATGATTCCAAAAGGAATGGATGTTAAGGAGCTGCTGCCCACTTTCAAGTGTAGCGTGAGCATCCAGCACTAAGGTACGAAAATTTACTCTTTTTTTTTTCTGGTGGGTGTTGTGAGAGGAGCAGTCTTAAGGGAAAAAAAAAGGCAGTTTCTCAGCTCCTGCCCTGTCAGGTTATACTTGGCAGTAAGGTATGCTGGTGCTTAACTCATGGTGCTGATTTGTTTTTAGTTGTGACAGCCAACTGTTAGCTTGAGAAAGGATGGTGGCCAAAATGTTTTATGAGGTCCACGAAGGGGAAAAAAGTAATTTCTATGAGAACTTGAACTGCTTGGTCAATGGGAGAGATGGGCAAACTCAGCAAAATTCACTCTGTGAATTAATTTGGATAGTTCATTCACGAAGCACAAATTTGCAAAATTTGTGAAATTTACTGAATTGCAGAGGCAGAAATTCACCACGAAGTGCTGAAATTTTCTCCACAAAATTTACCTACGTGTGAAATTCCAGACTTTATAGCAAAAACATCATGTTTTAGGCAAAGTCAAGTTTCCCAGGTCTAGGAAACTTCCCAAAGCTTAGCAAAGTGCGAATTGTTGGCACTTTGTGCAAACTTCCCGTTGAAGTTTTACTTTGCCACATCTGCAGCTGATAGTACCGAGTGGGGCTGGGGAGACCCTCACTTAATGATCTGAAAAAAATTTGACAGATCAACATTCAAAATTTGTAGTGCCCAATGATCCCCTAATTAATAGCACAGAAATGTATTATGATGCCATATTGGTCCTTGTGAAAAAGATACAGAAAAAGTGATGATTTGATACCTTTTTAAAAAAACATATTTTATTGTTGTACAACACGTTAAAACAGGTGTTACATTCCATTTCCATATTGTTTCTGTTTCTTATGACACAATATATCTATTTGACAGGTACATTGATATATGATTTATATCTTACTGTCTATTATTATTTTTCCTTTGGTCTTTTATATCCCATAGGTCAAGGAATCCAGTTGGAATGTATCTTCCTTTAATGTACCAAGTGTCCATGTGCTTCTCAGTAATTGGCAGAAGAAAGATGATAATGTATAAAATAGTTAACTTTAAAAATAAAGAACATTTGGCTGGTAGGGTAATTAATTATGACTGTCTTTTTCTTTCATTTTATGTACTGCTCAGCCGTTCTTGAACAATATTCCTTCTCCCTTGACAGGCTAGGACCCATGATCTTTTGTTCCAACCCTATATGCAGGGGTTCTCAAATGGTGAGGCCAGCCTCCTGGGGAGGCCCCAACCTGTTCCAGGGGAGGCTCAAGCAAGTCTGAAAAAGAACTGCATTTTAATTTGGGGTTTTATATATTTTGTGTGAAGAGATGAAGCAAACTGAGAGAGGATAATAATAGGTGAATTTTATGTATTTATTTACTAATAAGTAACAAGGGAAGGTGAATGAGCCAAGGCTCATTTCAGGTGTACCTGGGGAAGGGTAGGAGGAATACATTTCAAAAGGTAACTGCAAAACAATGAAGAAATATACAGTGAGCAATAGTGCAAATAAATATGAACAATAAATTAATAATGAGTGGTGATAATTGATCAATTTGTAAACTGATGGCAGAACAGCCCAAATACAAGGGTTGAGCATAGAAGTGCTAAGAGCAATAGCAGGAAGGAGAAAAGTAATCCTGAGATGTTGCTTAGGAGCTGGGAAGGAGAGAGAGAGAGAGAGGTAAGTATGCAGGAAGGTTATTTCATATAGAGGAAACAGGGAAGTAGTCTGACACATGGAAGGTACTGCAACAAGGGGTAACAATGGTTCAAGAATGAAAATGGCAGAGCAAGTAGGTTGGCCTGTTTTTGGGGGGGGGGGTTACAATAAGCTTAAATAATAATATTTGTTTATTTTATTTATTTTTATTCGGATAACACCTTTGAGCACAGGAGCTATTTTTCAAAAGTTCCAAGTCCGTATAAGACAAAGAACTGAATGTGAGTCAAGTACTCAAAGGGGTTTCAATTTATTCATGGTGTACTGCGCAAAGTACAGTATGTTAATTTTCTTTGGGGAGGCCCAAGATTATTTCAATTTTTTGGGAAGGCTCAAAATCTTTTCCATGGATGTGGGGAGGCTCACTGTGACAAAGTCTGAGAACTATTGCAGTATATAGAGACCTGTTGAGACATAACAGACATCCCCTTCCTCTCTTCCAGAAGAGTCATAAAAGGAAGCCATATCCCATTAAATTCATCTGTCTGAGGTGAAGTTTCACCATTAGTTTTCTTTTTTGTATATTTTAAGGATATCAGTCAATCCTGACCCTGGGCAGCTCTGCTGAGAGCCACCTTCTGATAAGTGCTTTACCTGCTGCCTGCAATAGTGTCCCTTGAAATGATTTTTGACCACTGGTACTTTTTCTTTTGAGGGGAACACCTAAGATCATATGTTCAACAGAAGGAGGGGTGTCTGCTCCCATCATCTTAAGATACAACCTCATTATTTTCTCCCAGATAGGTCTGACCAGGGACAGGCTCAAAATATATGGTAATGTGAACCTACCTGCCCACAGCCCCTCCGGTAAAGTTCTGACCCTGCAGGGCCGAAGTACTTAGTTCTTGATGGGGTGTTAAAAAATGTACTTATTAACTTTCATCTAAACTCCTTCCAGTTAGGGGAAGCAGATGTTCGAAAAACTCCCTCCCAGCTCCCGGCCAATCTCTCCCATGTCTGTTGACATTTTGGTGCTTCTCCTTTTACTGTCCATGTAGACCTTAACCAGATGGGAAATCATTTGTCTCTCCTCTTGATTTGTAAACTTTTTCTCAAGTAGATCTTCAAGGGGTGAGGATTTTGCTGAATTTTCTGTTTATTGTGTCTGTACATATAAAGGACATTACCTGGAGGTAGCGATAAAAATGTAGCGGGGTAAACCATACTCCTTTGAAGTTGTTCAAAGGTGTTAATCTGGTTCTGGGCCATGAATTGACTGAAAAAAAAGCCATACCTGCCCAAGTGTGAAATGTCTGGTCCTGTCATGGGGGACAAAACCATAGTATTCTGAAATCTTTGTCTGACTAGAGAGTGATTGTGTTATATCTAGTTCCCTTTTTACCATTCCCCAGACTTTATAAAGATGTTCTTGCCAAGGATTCAGTAGTTTTGCCCTTGCTAGTATAGATGGCAGGGCTTTAAAGTCTACTCTGGATCCACAGTTAGTGGTAGCATTGCCCTCAATGTGAACTCAAACATTGTCTGGGTCTTTTCTTAAATATGCTACCCATAGCGTTATCTGGGCCATCTTGTAATAATGATTCAAATTAAGTAGTCCCAATCCTCTCTCTGATTTAGGCCTCTGAAGCATATTCCATTTTATTCTCATTTTTTTTATGGTTCCATATAAATTTGTGTAGAGCTTTATCTAATTTTTGCCAATCTGCTGTGGGTATACTAAGGGGCAAAGAAATAAACAAGAACAAAAACCTTGGCAAAATGTTCATCCTGACAGAGTCTATCCTGCCCATTAATGATAAAAGAAAAGATTCCATCTCTGCAGGTCCTCACAGACTTTTTGTAACAGCCTAGTATAATTAGCTTCATAAAGGTGTATTAAGTTTACTGGTATATGTATACCTAAGTATCTAATACTGTTGGATGTCCATTTAAAGGGTAGAGTTTGTTCTAATTCTGTCGTGCGGGGGCCGCTCACCAGTAACACTTTGGTTTTGTCATAATGAGTTTAAAACCTGATATTTCACTGTATCTTTCTAATATGTTTGCCAATATAGGATAGGTTACTACTGGGTTCTGAAGATACAACATTGTATTGTCTGCATACAGTGAGATGCGGTTTTCTTCTCCCCCTATAGTGATTCCCTTCAACCCTAGATTTGTACTGATGTGTTCTGCTAGGGGCTCCATACTAAGGGCAAACAGCAAAGATGATAAGGGACAACCCTGTTGTGTGCCTCTCTGAATCTTTACCTTATCCGAGACCGTACTGTTCACCTTTACTTGGGTCATTGGGGTCTTGCATATTGCTTGGATCCAATTCAAAAATTTCTTCCTAAAGCCAAATTTAGTTAGTGTTTTTTGAAGGTATTCCCATCGAAGGCGGTCAAATGCCTTTTCAGCAGCTATTGTGATGGCTATTTGTGGGATCTTTGCTTGTTTACCACTTTGTAAAATATTTAGGCATCTCCTGACGTTGTCCTGAAGATATCTAAAGGGTACAAAACCCACTTAGTCTGGGTGGACAAAGGCCAGTAATATTTTATTCAGTCTGGAGGCTTAGGCCTTGGTGAAAATTTTGAAGTCTACTTTCAATAAGGAAATCGGCCTATAAGAGGCACAGTTTTCCAGGGGTTTTCTTTCTTTCTTTTGGAATTACTGCTACTAGAGCTTGTCTCCATGTGTTAGGGAAATCATTTGTATTTTCACATGAACTAAACAGTTTAGTCAGTTGGGGAGTTAACTGTTCTGCAACTTTTGATATAATTCTATAATATAGCCATCTGTCCCTGGGGATTTGCCATTCTTCATCTCTTTTATCACTGCAGTAACTTTGGCTGTTGTAATTGGGGTATCCATTAATGTTTTATTCACTTCTGAGAGTTTAGGTAGGGTAATCTCCTCCAAAACTCTGTCTGTGTTATCATTAATATGATCTGTATTTACCTGATCAGAATATAGGGTGGCGTAATAGTTTTGAAAAGCCTTGGCTAACTCCTTTGGGGTATATATCTCTGATTGCCGCCCTCCTTCTGATTTCTTATGTTTTTAACATATCTTTCTGCCTGAAGCTTCCGAAGTCAGAATGCTAAAAGTCATCCTGTTTTGTTTCCCTGTTCGTAGTATTTCTTGCTCGTATAGTGCAGCTTCCCCTCCACCTGTCTATGTATTATATCTTGTAGGTCTCTCCTAACTTTCAGTAGTTCTTCTTCTTCTAAGTTCCTCTGGTTTGTTGTTTTATGTTCTTTCTCTAACTCTGCTAACATTTTATCTAATGCTTCTTGTTTTCCCTGCCCTTGCCTTTTCAATTTTGGAAGAATAAGAAATTATCCTCCCCTTTAATGTTGCTTTCAGGCCATCCCAATACCACTTCCATCCAGTTTCCTCTGGCTGATTATGGTATTGATAGTCCTCAATGGCAGCTTTAATTTGTTCCTAAATTCTTCCCTTTCTAGTAGTGAGGCATTAAACTGCCATGTAGTAACTCTGTCCCAGTCTCCTAACTTAGCTGCAGGAAAACTGCTGCATGTCTGACATCCATCATGGTTGTATTGTACAGTCTTGTATTCAAGGTCTGTATTTGACTACATAAAAATAATCTATTCTGAATATGTCTGGTTGGGATTTGAATAAAAAGCAAAGTCTTTGGTGTTTGCGTTCAAGTCCCAGCAGACATCAACAATCTCCAGCTCCTTTATTACTCCTCTAAGAGTCTTGCTTATTTTCTTGTTTGTTTTTAGGCTTTTGGAGGATCGATTCACTCCTGGGTTGAGGACACAGTTGTAGTCCCCTCCCACTAGTATCATTCCCTCCCCAATTCTGTTATTTTTCTGAACAATTTAGCATAGAAGGAAGGGTCATCCTCGTTTCGGGCATATAAATGAATGAGGTGTATCTTATGTGAAAATAGTTTCCCTGAAATTAATACTCCCCTACCATTTCCCCATGAGACTTCTAAAGTTATCTCTAAGGGGAGACCATTTTTAATAATTATTGCTGTCACCTGCTTTCTTACCCTTAGGGTGCAAGGAACCCACCACATGCCCCACCCACGATCTTTTTAACTTGTAATGTTCTAATGGGTTTAACCTTGTTTCCTGCAAAAAGCCAATATCTATGTTAGCCTTCTGTAAATAATGTAAGTTCTTCATCCTCTTTATTAGAGTATTAATGCCCTGAACATTCTTGGTTGCAATTTTAAGAGATCCCATTTATGGTTACTTTGTCCCTCGCATCCCAAGTCTGCTCTAATATCTTATCTTGTTGGACATTGGCCGTCGTTGTCTCTCTCCATCTGTGTCTTTCTATATTATTCTCTGGCACTTTAAGAATGTTATTCCTAGCTAAATCAGCCGTAAATAAAACATTCATCGCACAAGTGGTGCGTAACATCAACATGAAGCTCTCTGCTTTTAAACTCCTTAAGCATGGGGCTAGTTGCTTAGCAACTACATATTTTTTGAACTTTTTAACATTCATGGTATGCTTCCAAGGTGTAAAGAAAAAGTGCAGCGATAGCTGCTATGCTTGTTGAAATACAAGCTAAGTCCACAATACTGTGGGTAAGTACTGTGGTACGTCATCCAGCGACCTTCGCAGTTGTAAACCATGAGGTATTATAATGAAATCCCCTGTTAAGGTACCCCTGTTGGTTTGCCCAGCTCTAAAGAGCCTGGGGAGCTACTACAAAATTGTTATCAGCCCTCCTCCCTTCCCTCCATTTCGTTTGGCAGAATAAACGCAGAGAGGTTTTCTTCTCTTCTCCTCCCCTCTCTTAAAGTTGAGCCAAACATGTACAGAACCTAAAATTTCTGTGTGACATACCTATCTAAACTAAAGTGCAGTTCATTCCAACTGCCACAGAAAAACATAAGTTTTGTAACCCTTGTGCTCCCCATTTACCATCTATGAGGCCTTCTGACCAGAGAATATCTTTTTCCCAGTTCCAGATTGTTAGGAGGGGTCCCTCTGCCATGGCAGAAAAGTTGTCAGGCAGGAAAGAAAATCCCTTCCAGTAAAGAAAAATTGGCGAGATCTTTTTGTTGGATAACACAGTCTTTCCCCAGGAAATTCAGGTTGTAACTCTCCTATTGCCTCCGTCTTCAGGTCTGATATCTGGCCGATGGGATCTCTCCTTCATCCATAGCTATGGTTGTCTCTTTCTAACTAACTCTCTAAGATCGGTGCCAAGATGTGTAGGCCATAAGGGACTGTGAGGGAAACGATTGTGGCCTCTATGCTCTGCTCATGCAGTTTGGAGATCTCTTGTTCCAAGGCTGTTGTTAAGAATTCCAGAACCCTGATCCCCATCCTGTATAAGGTCGGGGTGGCTTCAAATAAGATTGATATGTGTGAAGGCCAAATTCTGTAAAGAGGCACAGTCTGGCTGGATATAGCAAATGGATTTTGAGGTGTTTCTCTTTGCCACTTTAACAACTTCTTTACTTGTTTCCTCTTTGAGTTAAGAATGTCTAAGAAATCCTGATCAAAAGACAAATGTTGCCCATCTAATGTAATGTCTTTCGATTTCCATGCATTTTGCAGGATCTGTTGCGGTCACAGTATTCAAGCATCTGGACAAATTTGGAGTGAGGCCGGGCATTTTTTGTTTCTTTGGCTATTGCACAAGTGATGGATGAGCTCTTTCAGTGATAAAGGAGTGGTCTACTGTGAGTTTCAGTGTGGATTCTAGTATATGTAAGACAAATGTGAGGCAGTAGGCGCAGTGGTCTAAGGCTCTGAGCTGCAAATCTGGTGACATCCAGCAGACCAGACCTGGGTTTGAATCCCACAGCTTCCACTTGCATACTGTGTGACCCTGAACAAGTCACTTAACCTCCTTGTGTTCCCAGGTCACTCCTGTAAAAAAGCTTTCAGCTTAGTGTGCTATACCTGGTTAAACAACTAAATAAAAAAAAATTTTCTCCATTTTGGAAAATGATTCTTCTGGCACTCCAAAGATCCGAAAATTATTATGATGTGATTTGTTTTCTAAGTCGTACAGCTTTAGCTGCAACTCTCTTTCCCTTGTCATTAGATAGAGTATGGCCCGATCATGTTGTCCACTCGAGTCTGCCAGTGATCCCACCACCTGTTTGGTGGCTGCAGTGCATTTAGCGATGCTATGAAGTTAAGCTTTAACATCTGCCACTGAGGATTCCACCCTGTGGAGAGTCTTTATTATGCCATCTAGTTTTGCTATTGTTCACACTGATCTAAGGGCTCCAGGCCATCTTCGAGTCTGCAGTGCTGGAGACTGGGATATCGGGTGGGAGTGAACTGGTAGGCTGTGTTTGCTGTCTCTGGCCATCAGCGCTTTGAGCTTTGCTGATTGTGTACCTTTCCTTAATTTTGCGGGTTGCCATTTCTCTCGATGAATCCTTATCATCGGGATAATGGATAGCTGTGTTAGACTGCTTTTTTATTGCTGTTTTGATGCGAGTGGCTCCAGAGCTCTGAGATCAGGTAGCCATGCACTCAGTGACATCACCAAAGTCCAATTTGATACCTTTATTGGATCAACATAGTTTTACAAAAGAAAATAGGTGCTTGAGCTTTAGGATTACATAGAATCCTTCATCTGAAAATAATAGTTGGTTTGGAAGAATACACTTTCTTTAAGTCCAGATCATACATAAAAAACAGATAAAAATTTAAAAATTCCATTGGCTTAAACTGCCTTTTAAAGATAAACACGGAACCAAATAAATGCAACAGAGTTCCATCGCAAGAAAGGTATGTCAAGGAAAATGTCAAAGACAAGATAAGTTTCTTCCCTGAGAACAGCCATAAAACATACAGATGAAATAAGCTGAAGAAATACATAAAATATATTATGAACTTGCGATCGTAAATGAAGAAAGCTGATTGGCTGACAGCTCTTTGAAGCCGTGATGATTTCGGGCTACATCATCACGGCTTCAAAAAGCCTCCGGTCACCAGCCTCCTCACTGACAATGGCAATAAAATGCAGCTGCACTTAAGTTGCACTCGGTAGGGAAACATAAATCTTGCAACTCCTCCACAGAACAAGAAAAGTCCTGAGTCATCCTCAGCACGTTTCAAAACAAATTGGTACTCACAAATCTGGCTCTGGTGTCCCAAGACTTCGAATTTTACTTTCAGTCAGTACAGGGCACAAGTATTTAACTGGATAGCAGCTTCAGTGAAAAAAATCCACTAGTGTTTGGTAACTACTACTGACCGTTGCTGCCAAGTATGACATGCGGGCGGCCACCAGAAATAAACAGGAAGGCACACACAGCTTCACCCGGTCTCAGAGTAGGCAGGAGGACCAGGTGAAATGCAGGACTGTTACTGTATATACAGCAGATTGATTATATACTGACACATTATAAAACAATGAACATATTAGGATACAGGATCTCAATTACTAGGGGGTCTTTGTTAACTTTGATTTTTTTTAATGATACATTAATTCTTGGTGGAGGTGGGTGTTGTGGCAAAGTGTTGATTCCCTCAGTGTTTGATTTTAATTGATAGAACTGTTATTTAATTGTACAGAATATTAGGTATATATGGTATAATATTAGGTATATATGGACAAATTTTGGAACAACATCTCTGAGGTGACAGGGAAGATCCCCAAAGAGGCTTCGTCCATGCTCAACATAAAAGGCACTGCAACTGTTGATCCTCAAACCATAGCTGACACTTTCAATGAGGCTTTTACAGATCTTGGTCATGTCCTACCCCCTAACTTCTTCGACCCCACCCCTTCATCCTGCAATTTGCAGTCAGCAGAAAATACGAGGTCACACCCACCATTCAGCCTTAAAGTGGCGAGCAAAGAAGAAGCAAAGAAACACATTCTCAAAGTGCTTGGGAACACTAGGCTAAGTGGGGATTCACTTGCCCTAAAGCTCATCACCTTCACCATTGATGAGGTACTGTCCCCCTTGACAAAGATCCTTAACCGCTCCCTCATGCTCTCCCAATTCCCACAAAAATGGAAAGCCACCTTAGTCATGCCAGTACACAAGTCTGGGGACAGGGAATTGCACAGGAACTACAGGCCCATATCAATCCTCCCACCACTTTCCAAAGTGTTAGAGCAAATCAAGTCTGATCAATTGGTAGACTACATAGAGAAGTATAAACTTCACTGTAGTCAGCAACATGGGTTTAACAAAGGGCACAGCACTACTACTGTCCCGATCAAATTTTCAAACTATAATTGTGCCTTGGATCAAGGTCAATTAGTTGGAGCAATGTTTATTGACCTCTTCAAGGTGTTTGATACTGTAAACCACTCCCTACTTATCAAACAATTATCTGATCTAGATTTATCCATGGACATTGCCAATTGATTCAACAGCTACCTCAGTGGACACACTCAACAAGTCAGGATTTGTGATCGCTCTTGCAAAATAACTGGTTCATTCAGGTGTCCCACAAGGGTCTATCCTGGGCCCACTACTTTTCACCATATTCCTGAATCAGCTCCCAGCCTCCTGTCATGGTCAGATCCTACTCTACACAGATGGCGCAGTTCTTACACAAGTAATACTGATCCCACACTCCTGGCTACTCGGTTGTAGGCTAGCTTTACCAATGCTGAGGCCTGGTTCTACTCACAAAAGCTACTGTAGTCCTTAGCTACATAAAAACAAAAACAATGTTGTTTCACAGTGCACAAAACAGGTTCCACTCCCACAAACTGGAAATCAGAAATAGCTCAGGCATTATCCTAGAACAGACTCAACTTTTTAAGTATTTAGGAGTGATAATTGACAGCACTCTGTCATTCTCCAGCCATATTGACAATGTTACCAAAACAGTGACTACTCGTATTTAGCTACTATGCAAGCACAGACACTGCCTTACCCTTGAAGCCCTCAAACTTACTATACATAGTTCAATAGTCACAGTAATCGATTATGGGTTTGTGGTCTATGGATCCACCTCTGACACCACCCTGCAATGTGTCACCATTGCCCTTAACAAGGCCTGCCACGTTCTGACTGGGACCACCCACCTGACACACACGTGACTTATATGAGCAAGCAAATTGGCTTCAGTTCAAAGGCAGACAATCCTAGCAATCATGCCTAGTAGCAAAAAAGGCCTCCCTCTGTCTCTTGCCTCCTGTTGTACAGTCAATGTTTAGGTCACCAAACCACACTCAGCATACTAGACACACCTTGAATCATGCGTTCATAGTGCCTCGCTGCCATACCACTCAAGGGCAATGCTCATTTGCATATAGAGCACCACTGTGGTATAATTCACTCCACTGTGATGTTACCAAAAACCAAACACTGGGCTTCTTCAAAAAGAAACTTCATCAAGCCCTAGTTGCCAATGCCTCCTAAAACAACCTGGGCCTGTTTCCACTCCTTTGCCCACACCCTACCCCACCCTTCCTTCACCCTACCATCCTACCCTTGCTGCTACCCTATAACTTACCTGCCTTCCTAGGGTTCCCATATACCAATCCCAGCATCAGATTATGCTTGCTGCTCCATAGAAGGTATCATCAGTTCCTACACTGATTGCACCACTGGCGTGCACTCTTAAACTGAATGACACAGCCCAAGTTTGTCTGCTGATATTCCCCTCCTGCCAACCCCCCCCCCAGCTCAGACAATGTCTTTGGCTGTATCCCTGCTCTGGCACAATGTTAGGCCCTAGCCCTTAGCTTCTGTCAGTCCTGTAAGACCATGTCCTTAGTTGTCTTTCCCTCATTTTGTCTCTGACAATGCCATTTGTCTGCATCTTTTTCATCCTATAGCTGGATCCCAACTCTAATGCCCTTCCTTGCTAGTTAAACTTACTCCTAGCCTCTATATGTCTGCAAAATACCTGTTTTTGTTACTTAAATCCATATGTGCTTATTTTATTGTTACCTTTACTCCTAGGATCTATATATATTTTCTCACTATACTGTTTGTTCTGTTCTTTGTTATTTATTTATTTATTTAGCTTTGTTGACCAGGTAAGTACAGTAGACAAGACAATTGCCTATTTTCAGGTACGACCCGGGAGAGTACAGGAATTACAGATTTAAATACATAGGACAACATGATACAGATTAAAACAGCTTACAGGTCATATAAGGGATAGCTTTGTACAGTATGTACACAACAGAATAACACATGTAGCAACTAAGAGCAGTACAAAGGTACAAGTTGAGATGCAGCAGATACAACACTATTTACAACTTAAAGGCCCCAGGAAGTCGAGTCTTTGTCCAGAACACATCCAGAGGAGAGAGTGCTGTGAGGGGTCAGGATGGATCATGGGGTTTGGGCAACCACAGGCCAAAGAGAGTTTGAGGTGGTTCCATAGGGAGGATTGAAGGCACACCTGTGAGTGGGAGGAGCAAATCTGGGCAGGGAATGCATTCCACAGCCTGGGAGCACAAGCAGCAAAATCTCTACCCCCCATTAGAGTCCGGGTAGCAGGTATCTTAAGGATGGCGGGCCCCTGAGACCTGAGGGAATAGGATGAGGAGGCAGCTGGGACAAGGAATTTCGCCAGCCTCGGAGGGGTTCCAGTGCCAAGAATCTTTCCCGTGAAGCACCCTAAGACAAATTCTATGTGATTTGAGGGGGAGAGCCAGTTCAGCTTGCTATAAGGTCACAATGATGGATAAGATGAGGGCAGCCGAGCAAAGTGGCAGACATTGTTGTAGGCAGTAGACCACCTAGAGAGGTGCGCTTTGGAGGCGGGCAAACAAAAAGGGGCCCATAGTAGGCGAAGGGAGGAGCACACCACTGGCAAGAGCAAGATGGGTAGCAGGAGTAAGGTTGCTTTTAGCTCTGTAGGCCAGACCCAGTTTGCAGTTGACAGTCTTACATATATTTTGAATATGGTGGCCAAGGTCAAGCTGTGGGTCCAGTGTCACCCAAGGTATTTAAAGTTATCAGTAACAGGGATTGGACTACCGTCCGCATCAGTAATGCATAACGGAGCAGGAGAGGCCTTAATCTTAGCTTGAGACCCAAAGAGCATGGCCTGGGTTTTTAAGATTAAGAACCAACTTGTGGGACGAGATCCAGGACTGAATCCTCCCTAAGTCCTCACTCAGGTGGTGATTAATGACCCCTATGTCTGGGGAGGAGTGCAGATGACCAGGTCATCAGCATAGAGGATTGGCTTACAGTGAACAGGGGTGACGGGGAGAATGTTTACAAAATGGAGAAGAGCAGGACCCCAGGACAGAGCCTTGGGGGCACCCATGGTTACAGAAATAGAGCCTGAGGCTCCTTGCCATATTTGACAAGCTGCTTTCTGCCATGTAGATAGTTGGAGAACCAATGGAGCACACCAGGTGAAGACTATAGGACCTCAGCTGAGTATAGAGCATGGCATGATCAACAAGATCAATGGCCTTGGAGATCTATAAAGATAGCCCCAGAGAGTTTGCCCTAGTCCATAGCCACCCTGATCCAGGATGAGACAGTGACAAGGGCAGAGGATGTGCTGTGCCCTTTCCTAAAGCCATGCTGCACAGGTGACAATAGGTCATGTGACTGCAATTACTCTGAGAGTTTCCCTGCCACAACTTTCTCAAGAAGTTCGCTGACCACTGACAAAATGGATATCGGACAGTAGTTTTCAATCAGTTTGGGTTCCCCTGTTTAAGGATAGGGACCACCCTGGTGACCTTCCATATGTCCGGGATAACACCAGATGACAGGGACAGATTGAAAATATGGGTCACCAGGGGGGCAATACTATAAGCACCAAGACTTAGGAGCTTCAGTTCCAACCCATCATGGCCAGCACTCGAGAAGGGGGAGAGGTCCGAGAGCAATCTCTGCACCTCTTGCACCATCACAGCCTTAAAATGAAAGGGCAGGCAGGGTGGTGGAGGGACTGGGACCTGTTCACCATTATCACCTCCACCAGGGGGGAATGACGAGGTGAAAGCAGACAGGTCAGAGAAATACAGGTCAAATGCATTTGCGATGGTTAACGAGTTGTTTCAGCTAGCTCCATCAATAATCTTATCAGAGGTCTCACCACTCGGGGAACCACTAACTATGTTTTTAATGTTCCTCCAGAACCTCCTGGGGTCCCTGGCTGAGTCCAGCAGTACCGTTTTACAAAACTCACTTTTAGCAGTCCTTATAGCCTTCTTACACTCATTTCTGATTTTCCTGTACTGCTGAAATACAGCCTGATCCGCCGTGGCCTTGAATTTTGCCCAGCACTTATCTCTATACTTCATAAGGGCTAAAAGACTCCCATGAACCACTTTGTAGCCAATCCCCTCACCCTCCGTCTGATGAGGGGGGCATGCTTATCCTGCAGAGCCCTAAAAGTGCTGAGGAAGTGACTGACAGCAGATTGGGAGTCCTGGGCATTCCATACTGCAGACCAGTCAGTGTGCTGGAGATCATCATGGAAGGAGCCAAGATCAAACCCAGAGTAATCTCTGACCTGAATGATCTTATGTGGAATTTTCAGGGAGCGGATCTTCCACACATAGTACACAGGGGAGTGGTCACAGATGGAGTCAGGAAGGATGCCCGATGGGCTGATCCTCTCCGTCTGTTCGTCAGGACCCAGTCCAGGAGAGGGCTCACTACACCACTGGGTGAGCACCTGGTAGGATCCTTGATGAGCTGCGACAAGGAGATACCAACAAGCAGCAGCTCAAATGCTTTGGTGTTACTACCAAGCCAGTTAAGGTTAAGATCACCTAGGATAATTAGCACATTATGCCGGGTCACGGCTCCAACTGTGTTGAGGAGGACGGACAGCCCCTCTAGACCCCCCTTGGAAGGATTGTAGGTAAATATGATATTTATCTTTTTGGTCATCCCAAGCAACAGTACCGTGTGCAGTAACTCACAGGGGACTGCAATGGCTGTTGACAGGGTAAAACCCGACAGGTTGAGGTGGCTCGTGTAATGATCAAAATGCCACCCCTTTTTCCTGAAAGATCTAGCCTGACAAGGTCATAGCCAGGAAGGGCACACACAGAATTTAGAGTAGAGGGTTTAAGCCAAGTTTCTGTTATGCCAAGGATGTCAGGTCTGTGGTAGGTGACCCAAGCAAAGTTCCACCAAATTGGTCAGGAGGCTATGAATATTGAGATGAGCTATTTTCAGCCCTTGTACAGGCACCTACCGACCCACCGCTGAGGGAAGGCTTGGCAAGACGGACCAGGGTTAAGCTCAATGTCACCTGCTAGTGCTAGGGTCACCAGTAGTAGCCAAAGGAGCTGCCTTAAGGGAGGGGAGCCATCCCTGGCAGGCAGCTTGTGGCCATATTGCTTGACCATGAGGGTAGGGCACAGGGGGCACCTAAGGTCAAGACTGCAGAGAACCCAGGGGGGGTTTGCCTCCAGCTATAAGGTTGGAGAATGTGAAGTCAGTCTCCACAGGCTGGGTACAAGTGCCCCAGGGTTCTCCCACAGGAGGAGCACTGGCACCAGTAAACCAGAGGATGCTAAGGACAGTGAGGAGACCAAAGGTGAATGAGCACATGAGTGGAAGGGGTGACACTATCGTAAATAAATGCTCAGGGTTTCCCATGTCAATACCAGGGGTAGTTGGCAGGGAGCAATGGTAAAAAAAAAACTATGCTAATCACTGGGCCCCAAGTAGCAGCCAATGGAGCCTCCCACAAGAAAAAGACTGGATGTCCAGCAGCTACCATCCACTATTACTGGAATTAGTGAGCCCACTCATCCAAGTGAACACTGATTATGTCCCAAATTTAAGAGCACCCGTGCTATACTAAGGTAATAGCCACTACATAGGAACGTTCAGCCCCACTAAGGGGATCCCACCCATGGACGTGAGGCAGGGACCTCTGCTTACAATGCAAGCGTCACTGGCCTAGTGTGGCTACTAGGGCAGACTCAAACAGACATTGGCTATGCTATACGAGCAATACGGGACAAGAAATTTACATAGCAGAACAGTAGACAAGATTAATCATGCTGGCAATCAGTCAATAGAATAGTGAGTACGTCCATGAGAGATATATGTTCATGCAACTAACAGATTGTATAACAGGATGCTTTTAGGTTTGTTTAACAGATATGTTTTTAGATTTGGATGGCAGCTGAGTTACTGCCCATTGCCAGACCTGATTGGTCCTGGACAGCAGGAGGGCATGGCTACCGGGCATTAAAGGGAGGAGGGAACGAGGTGGGTGGGTGGCCGAAAATCAAGTCAATTAGCAGCTGCTTCTTCCTCTGCTACTGCCCAGCCCCTACGTTAATTGCCTCCAGAAAAATGTCTTGTTTCATCGGGGGAGGTCCGCCCAGCTTTCAATTAATCGCCGGTGCCTCAACCCCGAGGTGCTCCATCTTCAGTCATTGTGTGGGAGTCACTGGCAAAAGCCTCCCACTCCCCCCAGCGAGATCTGTCTTGGACCAAGTCAGATTTCAAGCCCAGCCTTTAAACCAGGCTGCCCGAATGTCACTGCAGCTGTAGTCCAATTGAGCGCAGCTGTCTTTTTTAAACTGGCAGTTGGCGCCAAAGGTTGCTGGGGCTCCGATTTGAGAACAAAGAGCTGGCTGGTGAGAAAATCAAGTCAATTAGCAACTGCTTCTTCCTATGCTGCTGCTGTCCAGCCCCTACGTTAACTGCCCCAAAGAAAAATGTCTTGTTTTGTCAAGGGAGGTCCACCCGGCTTTCAACTGATTGCCGGTGCCACAACCCCGAGGTGCTCTGTCTTCAGTCATTGCGGGGGAGTCACTGGCAAGAGCTGCCTGCTCCCCCAGCAAGATCCGTCATGGACCAAGTCCGATTTCGAGCCCAGACTTTAAGCCAGGCTGCCTGAACGTCACAGTCCAATTGGGCGCTGCTGTCTTTTTTAAACTGGCAGTTTGGTGCCAAAGGTTGCTGGGGCTCTGGTTATGATGTGGAGCCTATGTAAAAGAGCCTTAGGCTCAAAGGTATTAATTCCAAGACTGAAATAAATAAATAAATAAACAAACATGTTGAACATGGACATATTAGGATAACAGCATCTCAATAACAAGGGGTCTGTGTTAGGTTTCGATGTTTAATGTGCAGAAACACTAATCACTTGTTACAGAGTTGCTGATAAATCATGTTTAAACAGTATAAATTTGAATATTCACGAATAATATTGACTTATTTTACATTGGTTTTAAGACATACATACAGTGGCGTGAAAAAGTATTTGCCCCCTTCCTGATTTTCTCTATTATTGCATATTTGTCACACTGGATGTTTTCAGGTCTTTAGACAAAATATAATATTAGATAAGGGAACCTGAGTAAACAAATAACACTTTTTTTTTACTTATTTCATTTATTTAATGAAAAAGTTAACCAACACCAACTGGCACTGTGTGAAAAGTAATTGCCCCTAGTTAAATCAACCCAATTAAAGGGATAATTAGAGTCAGCTGGTTGAACACAGCCAGGCTTGATTACAGCCAGCCCTGCTCAATATAAACCTCACTTATTTTGACCCTTACCATCAGAGTCACGTTCCAGCACAAAGATTCAACAAGCACATTATGCCATGATCAAAAGAAGTTCCTGAAAAGATCAGAAAAAAATGTGTTGCCCTCTATCAGTCTGGAAGGGTTACAAAGCTATTTCTAAGGCTCTGGGACTCCATCAAACCACAGTGAGAGCCATAATCTCCAAATGGAGAACACTTGGAACAGTAGTGAATCTTCCAGGAGTGGGCGGCCTGCAAAAATTACTCCAGGCGCAGCGTAAAATCATCCAAGAAGTCTCTAAGGATCCTAAAACAACATCCAAGAACTGCAGGCTTCTCTTGCCTCAGCTAAGGTCAGTGTTCATGACTCCACAATCAGAAAGAGACTGGGCAAAAATGGGCTTCATGTGAGGAGTAGCAAGGCGGAAACCACTGCTAACCAAGAAGAACATAAACGCTCATCTCTCATTTGCCAGGAAGCACCTGGATGATCCACAAGCCTTTTGGGAAAATGTTCTATGGACAGATGAGTCCAAAGTGGAACTTTTTGGATGACATGGATCCCATAATGTCTTGCGTAAAGCAAACACAGCATTCCCACAGTAAGAACACCATACCAACAGTCAAACATGATGGTGGTAGTGTGATGGTGTGGGGATACTGCTGCCTAAGGACCTGGATGACTTGCCATAATTAAAGGAACCATGAATTTTGCTCTGTACCAGAATATTCTTAGAGGAGAATGTCCAGTCATCCTTCCGTCAAGCTGAAGCTGAAGCGTAGTTGGGTCATGCAGCAAGACAATGATCCAAAACACAAAAGCAAGTCCACATCAGAATGGCTAAAAAGAAGTAAAATTAAAGTTTTGGAGTGGCCTAGTCAAAGTCCAGACTTAAACCCAATAGAGATGTTGTGGCAGGACCTGAAACAAGCAGTTCATGCTCGAAAACATACCAAATGTTACTGAATTAAAGCAGTTCTGCGAGGAAGAGTGGGTTAAAATTCCTCCACAGCGATGTGAAAGACTGATATTGAATTACAGGAAGTGTTTGGTTGCAGTCATTGCAGCTAAATGTGGCGTAACCAGTTATTAAGTGTAAGGGGGCAATTACTTTTTCACACAGTGCCAGTTGGTGTTGGTTAACTTTTTTTCATTAAATAAGTGAAATTAAAAAAAAAACAAGTGTTATTTGTTCACTCAGGTTCCCTTTATCTAATATTACATTTTCTCAAGACCTGAAAACACCCAGTGTGAGAAATATGCAATAATAGAGAAAATCAGGAAGGGGGCAAATACTTTTTCACGCCACTGTATCTGAATAGTACTTACACTATATAAATGTGGAAAACAGCTGGTTAATGCTGAATTTACTCTGTGACATGTTGTCTGTAAACCCACATTTTGCCTAACACAAAGATATTTTCTTATTTAGAAGACTTTTAACATTATATACCATGCATTTCTTCAGCTTATTTCATCTGTATGTTTTATGGCTGTTCTCAGGAAGATGCTTATCTATTCTGTGACATTTGACCTTGACATACCTTTCTTGTGATGGAACTCTGTTGTATTTATACGGTTCTGTGTTGACCTTTAAAAAGTAGTTTAAGTACAAAATAAAACGCACAGGCACAAGTCTGCAGCTAGGCAAATTTACTGAGAACAAAACACATTACAAAGCAGCATACATACACACAAAGTAACCATACAGGGAGTTCTGCTTGCCTCCATCTGCACTGTTACTTTGTATGTATGTGTGCTGCTTTGCAATGTTTTTTTGTACTCAGTAAATTTACCTAACTGCAGCCTTGTGTCTGTGCATTTTGTTTTGTACTTTTTGCTTTGCTCTCATGGCGCACAGACTCTTGAGAGTGGACCGGGTTCCTCCTGTCTGTTTTTGCCAAAAGCAGTTTAAGCCAATGGGATTTTTAACAATTTTTTATCTGTTTTTTTTTATGTATGATCTAGACTTTAAGAAAGTGTATTCATCCAAACCAACTGTTATTTTTCTGATAAAGGATTCTATGTAATCCGAAAGCTCAAGCACCTATTTTCTTTTGTTACATGTATGTTGGTCCTAATTAATGGGGCACCCTGAATGGGCACTTGATTTTTAACGGGCTCTGTTGAAAAATAAATGCATGCTTGACCATGGCTTTCAGCCAATCAGCATACTTTATTTTCAAGCCCATTTTCTAACCCCCTATGCACCCTAGCATCCCACTGGCACTGCCCACAACCTTGTTACACTTTTTGGCCATCTTTAGGACATCAGATATGATTACTTCCAGGTCTCTTTCCTGTTTGGTGGTCGTCAGTACCACTTTCCATCTTGTATTCACCCCTGGGTTTCTATGTTCTAAGTGCATGATTTTGCACTTCTTCACATTGATACTTAGTTGCTATACCCTTGACCGCTCCTCAAGCTTTCTTAGATCCCTATTTACCACCACCCCCAGAGTGTCTGTTCTATTGCAGATTTTAGCATCGTCTGCAAAAAGGCACACCTTCCCTTCTAGTCCCTCTGTAATTTCACTAACAAGTACATTAAAGAGGACTTGTCCCAGTACTGATCCTTGTGGCACCCCGATGGTCACCCTCCCTTACTCAGAGTGAACTGTGTTTACCACCACCCTGTGATGCCAATCCCCCAACCAGTTCCTTACCCAGTTTAGCACTTTTGGCTCCAGTCCCAGGCTACCCAGCTTGCTTACTAGTCTCCTATGTGGAACACTGTTGAAGGCCTTACTGAAATGTAGGTAGGCCACACATATCCCTCCACCTTTATCTACTTCCGTGGTCACCCAGCCAAATAAATTTATCAGATTGTTTGACATGACTTCCCCCTGGTGAATCCATGCTGTCTCAGATCCTGTAAGCTGCTGTTATCAAGATATTCCACAATCCTTTCCTTCAGCAGTGATTCCATCAATTTCTCCACCACTGAGGTCAAGCTGACTGGCCTGTAATTTTCAGCCTCCCCCTGCAACCACTTTTGTGAAGTGAGAACTACATCTGCTCTCCTCCAGTTCTCTGGGACCACTACCAACTCCAGTGAGTGGTTGAACAGGACTGTAAGAGGGGTAGCCAGCACCTCTCTGAGCTCCTTCAATATCCTTGGATGTATTCTGTCTGGCCCCATTGCCTTACACAGATACATAGATGTTGTTGGCAGATAAGGGCCTTCAGCCCACCAAGTCTCCCCGTGAATGAATATAACCGTGCTTCTTCAACCTACCCTGGAACTAGGCTGTCCCTTCCCCCAAATACCAGGATCCCCTTATGCTTATCCCATGCATTCTTAAATCTTGTAATTATTTCTGCCCACACCTCCTCTTCAGGCAGGCAACTCCATTTTTCCCTTACCCTCTCTGTGAAGAAGCACTTTCTCATGTTCCCTCTGAACTTCTCTCCCTCCAGTTTCATCTCATGTCCCCTAGTCTTTGTGCATCATTTTCTCTGGAAAATTGTGTTTTCCTGCACCTTGTTTCTCCCCATAAGGTACTTAGAGAGAAGCCAGCCAGGATGAATCACAGTGTTACTGGTTTACTGCATGACAAAAGGGATTAACTCCCATTGAAATTGCATTGTTTGCTGCAGTAACTCTACTGCAGAATTTTGCAGTGCTGCGCTTCATCCTGGTGGGCTTCACTGTATATGTCTCAATCATATCTCCCCTCTCCCTTCTCTCTTCCAGGGAGTACATATTTAAGTCTTTCAGCCTGTCCTCATAGGGTTTGTAATGTAGTCCTTTCACCATTTTGGTTGCCCTCCCTTGGACTGCCTCCACCCTGTCTATGACCTTATGTAGGTAAGACTTCCAGAACTGGACTCTGTACTCAAGGTGTAGCCTCAACAATGTCCTGTACAGTGGAATTATGACCTCCCTTTTCCTGCTAGAGATACCCCTACCTATGCATCCTAGCATCCTGTTTGCTTTTCCTGCCACCTTGTCACACTGACACCTCACCTTGAGGTCATCGGAGATGATAACCCCTAGGTCCCTTTCCTACTTGGAGCATTTTATAACCACTTTCCCAGCTGATATGCAGTTTCTGGATTTTTGTGTCCCATGTGCATTATTTTACACTTTTTTTGTGTTAAATCTCAACTGCCAATTCCTTGATTAGTCATTGAGTTTCTGCAGATCTCTCCTCATTCTATCCATACCTTCCGGCATGTCCACCCTGTTGCAGAGCTTTGTGTCATCAGTGAACAGGTATATTTTGCCTTCTAGGTCCTCTGCAATGTCACCTATAAAGATATTGAAGAGGACCAGTCCCAGCACTGATCCTTGTGGAACCCTGCAGGTCACCTTCACCCCTGTGAAGTGACAGTCATTTATCACACCCTCTGTGTCCTACTATCCAGTCAATTTTCCACCCACTTGACCACCATCTTACCCACTCCCATGTTTCCCAGCTTGTTTAACAGTCTTCTATGGGGCACAGTGTCAAAGACCTTGCTGTAGTCCAGGTAGGCCACATCCACTGCCTCCTCCCAATCCACCTCCCTTGTAACCCAGTAGAAGAACTCAATGAGGTTAGTCTGGCATGACCTCCCTCTAGTAAAACCATGTTGCCTTGGGTCCTGTAGACCACTGGCAACTAAGTGTTCCTCTGTTCTTTCCTTCAGTAGTGATTCCATGATCTTCCCCACTGCTGAGGTTAGGCTGACTAATCTGTAGTTTCCCGCTTCTTCTCTGTTTCAGCTTTTGTATAGGGGAGCTACATTAGCTCTCCTGCAATCTTTGGGTACCACACCTGTTTCCAGTGATAGGCTGAGAAGGGTTGCCAGAGGTTCTACCACCACCTCTCTTAGCTCCTTCAGCACCCTGGGGTGTACCCCATCTGGTCCCATAGCCTTATTGACTCTTATTTATTCCAGTTCCCTTAGGATCCTTTCCCTTGAAAAATGACTTTTTCTGTGCCCTTCCTACCTTTTCTGCTCCCTTCTGCACCATTTCTTGTCCCCTCCTCTGTAAAGACTGAGTAGAAGTATCTGTTCAGTATGTCTGCTTTGCAGTTGTCATTCTCTACTCTATACCCGTCATCCCCTTTTAGCCTTACTATCCCTCCCTTTGACTTCTTTTTTCTTTGATGTACCTGTAAAAGCTCTTGTTCCCCCCACCACCTCAACAGATATGTTTTTTGTCCCTTCCAGATTTGAGAGCTCCTTTAGGACTCTCTCCTCTGTCAATACACTAGTGTCCACATCCCTTCCTGCAATGCTTCTGTCACTTAACTGTGGTCCCTTACCTTTCCCTTCCTCCATGAGCACTTAACAAAAATATTTGTTCTGGATGCCTGCTTTTTTCTGGTTCCCCTCCACACACACCTCCCATCCCCCCCCTTAGTCTTACAATCCCTCCCTTGGTTTTTATCCTTTCACTTACTTATCTGAACAGTTTCTTATCCTCTTTCTTTACTGCCTGTGCTATTTTCTCCTCTGTTTGTGCCTTGCATTCCTGACTGCTTTCCCTGCCTCCCTCTGCTCTCCTGACACAACTCCCTATCCTCCCTCTATGTCTCCTTATAATTCCTGAATGCTAACTTGTTTGCCCTCTCCTTCCCAGCCACCTCTTTTGAGAACCATAATGGTCTCTTTTTCCTCTTGCTTTGGCTTACTTGCCTGATGCAGAGGTTTGTTGCCTTCTTTATGGCATCTTTTAGTTTTTCCCACAAAACAGCATAGCACCTTCCCTGACCGGGAATCTAACCTTGGCCATGGCAGTGAGAAGGCCAAATCCTAATCATTAAACCACTAGGAATCCCCCAACCTAGACAGGGATTTGATATTCTCCCAGAAATGTAACTAATGTATTGTATAGTAGCTCACCTATGTTCTCATCTATCCAGCTATCTGCCCTTGTAATTTATCTGATATAAAATGTGTAAAAATGGTTCCAGTTACAGATGTTTCCTGGTGTTTCAAAGTCCCATTTTTTCTGATGCATCTGAAAAAGATGTTAAGTCTGTTTACTGGCATACGTACATTGTAAACTATATGGTAACATTATTAGAATAATAATCTACTGTATTACGTCTAGTCCAGATATGGATAATGTATATACAGGATGGCAACAAGGAAATTACAGTAGCTGTCACAATTCCAGCCCTTGGCATCATTCAAGGTTCTTTATGCACTGTACCTGTCTGTCTTTGGTTACTCTGTTTCTTTTCTATTAAAGTCCTTGTCATTCTGCACATACTTTTGAATTGTTGAATAGCTTTCTGGCAAGTTTTATTTTGGGGAGGATTTCTAATTACTTCTGGTCTGTGTTGACCAGCCCTAAAAACTGCAACTTTGAAAGCAGCTATAACTAATATCAGCATGGCAACTCCTATATTTCTTTTGTTTGCTATACTTGCAACTATATTCTACATCTATCAAATTCATTTTATGAAAATGACATGAGATTTAAAGAGCAGTCAACACCTTCAGGAGAACTTTTCCAAAACATAATATTTAGACACAGATCAGCTTGTATTTCACATTAGTTCTGTATTTCTCCTCCCAATTATTTAATACTAAGGTCATCTGCATGAAAGCATGATCTTTGCTCCTGAAGATTTCATTTGCTCCTGTTGCTGTCTCCCTATCTGAGGCCATAATGGGCTGGCAGTATAGCCTAGAGGTTAGAGGAAAGAGGTGTGAATGATCTTGGTGCATCCAGCAGCCCAGACCTGAGTTTGATTCTCACAACCTTCACTTGCATACTGTGTGACTCTGAGCAAGTCACTTAACTGCCCAGTGCTCCCAGGTCGCCCCTGAAAACAGGCACTTGTGCCTAGTGGGCCTTATCTGGTTACCAAAAGACAAAAAAAAAAAAAATGCACTGATTATGACATCACAATTACTCCCATGGCAACAGACTGTGATTTCACAACAGATGATAATGACCAAGGCCTCTAGAATTCTGCAGCAGCAGAATTTTGTGCAGAACTTGCAACCTACTGCAGAACTTGTGCACTGCCACATAATTCACTTTTCTTGATGATTCTTTATTATTATTTCTATTTATCCATAGAACCTGGTTCCCTTCCCCTCATTTTATAGCCCAAACCCCTCTATGCTCAGAATGTGATGTTATCAGTGCTATAACATGATACATTAGCTAATGAAATGACTGCATTCTGCCACAGAAATGAATAGTCACTTATCTACCCCGGCTTCTGCTGCCAGAGGTGGTGGCACAGCACATCAGATATTTGCTCAACCTCCGATACAGCCTAATGTAGTTTTCAGTTTTACGTTATTACACTAGGGCCAACTTAAAAAAAACCTTGACAATAGCATAGACCTGTTAAGTCCATACCTTACTTTGTGCAAACTTATTTTTGCCTTTAAGGTATAGTGATGCCATTTGAAGTGAACAACTGGTAAAAAGAATTATCCTGTGATTTTTAAGAAAAATAATTATGCCCAGAAAAGTGAAATATAATAATGTGTAGACCTGTTGAAAGAATAGACTTGTTAAATAATTGCGCTGTACACATTTTTACCAGGGTTATTGATTACATATTGTCATTGGTTGATTGAATCACCTAAAAGTAATAGAGGAATGTTCTGTACAGGGACAGCTGTTGAGACAGAGAGTAGCATGTTGTGCTCCTGTGCCAGCAGCTCAGGTTCCAAGATGAGCTCTAGGAGCTGGGTGGGCAACACAAGGATTGAGGGAACACATCACTGCTCTGAGCCTGGGAAGGTATGGCATAGTGCTCTGTCACACAGGGAACACATTGTGATGGTCTGCAGAGCTTTATCTCACAATGGGTTCACATGCATGTCGTGGCCTGGTAGTGTTACCTAGTATGTCAGGGGAAGCAGGCTGGCATGAAAAATGAGTTTTGCAATATCTCCTCTGTTCTGTTTATTCCATTTCCAAAGGGACCTATATGAATGAGGATACAGTTTCATGGAAAAAAAATATATACTGTATATATATGCAATATCTCTCGCTCAATATATATATAGATATGCATCTATATATATATACATACACACACACACACACACACGCATATTTGTAAGTATGTTACAGATTGCATGTATAAGTGATACATAATGGGGACCTCATGAGTAGTATAGACAGCATGGCCCGGATATTCAAAGGGGTTGCGCTGGTGCAACCCCCGCATTGCACCCCAGTGGGATATTGAAAAGGCTGCCCAGCACAGCGCAACTCCCGATGCACCGGGATGCAATGTAATTGTTTGTAGCACAGATGCGGGGGTGTTCCTATGCATATGCGCCACATTCTGATATTCAGCCCAGGATGTGCAGCGCATATGCTGGTGCAACCCTGCATTGCGCCACATAGGGGGGCTCAAAGTTGATCCCATGCAGAGTAGGAACAACTCCTGGCGACTCAAAGGTGGGCTGCAATATTGCAGGGTGCAACACAGCAGCCCAGCTATGGGTGGCCACCTGCCCACCCAGAACACCGTCCACAAGCACACACTGAACCCAGAACCCCCCACCCATTGCCTCAATTGCATGGTATATGTTGAAATAGAAATCCCTGGTAATCTAGTGGGTCCTCCCAGTCTCTGATTCCCTGATAGATATTATACATGACCATCCCTGGTGGTCTAGTGGTCCACCTCCCACCTGAGTCCCCAGTTCCCCAATACATGTAAATATGACCATCTCTTGTGGTCTAGTGTAATCCCCCACCGATTGCCATGATTGCAGTAAATGTACATTAAAACATTCCCTGGTAGTCTGGTGGACCCCTCTCCCTCTTGAGTCCCCGATCATTGTGGAAATATTATAATCCATTCCCTGATAGTCCAGTGGCACCCTCCACCCCTCCCACCCACACAGGATCCCTTGCCCACTCCGTTCCCCCCCATCATTGATTCATTCACATATTTGGGACTGTCTAGTACAGTATGCCCTGCAAGACCATTGGTCCACACAGGGGACCAATGGGCTTACAGCCCATACTGTAAGTGCCATTCGGTGGGTGGCCGGGTGGTATGTGGGTGGGATGCAGCTGCCTGCGAATGATGGGGGAGCAGGATGGGCAAGGGGTCCTGTGTGGGTGGGAGCGGTGGGAAGGTGACACTGGACCACCAGAGAGTTACGCGTGGGCAATTTACCAAGATTGGGGACCCGGGAAGGAGGGGATCCACTAGACCACCAGGGACTGTATTATTTTGCATTCATCTGGAGGGAGGGGGATACCACTGGACTGCCAGGAAATGGATTATAATACTGCCACCATGATCGGGGACTCAGGAGGGAGGGGGGTCCACTAGACTACCAGGGAATGTTTGAACATACATTTACCGTGATCATGGAAATAGGCAGGAGGGGTTCCACTAGGCCACCAACGATGGTCACATTTACATATATTGGGGAATCAGGGACTTGGGTGGGAGGGGGACTACTAGACCATCAGGGATGGTCATGTATGATGTTTATTGAGGAATCTGGGACTGGGGGAGCCACTGGACTACCAGGGATTTATTTTTACACATACGTCATGTAATTTCAGCTACAGGGTGGGGGATGCCCCGGGATCCCCACATCACACGTCATGCTGTGCAGGGTGCCAAGCGCAAGTCGCCAGGCTGCCCTGAGCAAGGCGTGCAAATGGGGCCATAATGACATGCAAATGGTCCCATTTGTGACTTGCATATATTATGGCCTCATTTGTATGCCCCCTGTTGACAGTTAGCTATCATACATGCTAAAGCTAGTTACACTGACCAAGGCAAAAAAGGCGGGCACCTTCTGGCACTTCGCATCAAACAACAAGAATCAGTAAGATTTATCCCTTCAATTAGAGCTTCTGATGATGGAGCCCTGAAAACATCTCCCACAGAGATAGTTCAAGGGTTCGAAGTATATTATAAATCGCTTTATGGGGACTTGGAGCTCCCTCCCAGCCAATAAAATGTGGAGAAGTACCTAACGGGCTCACATCTACCCTCCCTTCCAGTACATTACACAGCCTCTCTGGTCTCTCCCACAACTCAGGGGGAAATCTCTGAGGTAATTAGTGGTTTACCCTCGGATAAAACCCCTGGCCGAGATGGATTTTCCTCCCTTTTTTATAAAACATTTCGGGATCTTCTATTGCCAATACTTAATAGTTTATTCCAACACATCTTATCCGGGTTGGAAGTTGATCACCATCTCTTTGAAGCCTTGATTGTGCTCCTCCCTAAGCCGGATAAAGACCCTGAGCTCGTCCAGAGCTACAGGCCTGTATCTCTCCTAAATCAGGATATCAAGATCCTCTCCAAGATTCTAGCTAACAGGTTATCTGTGGTGCTACCCAAGTTAATAGGTATGAATCAGGTAGGTTTCATGAAGGGACACTCCTCAGTGGATCACCTGCGTACGTTATCCCATGTCTACTCGACCTCCAGAGATGCCGACTTCCCTGCAGGCTTGGTCTCTTTGGACGCCGAGAAGGTGTTTGACCGGGTGAATTGGAGTTTTCTCTTCAAGGTTTTGAGTGCCTTCAACTTTCCCCTGGTATTCATCTCCTGGGTTGCTGCACTATATAAATCCCCCATAGCAAGAATCTCAGCTAATGGGGCCTTCTCAGACTATTTTTCACTTCATTCAGGCACCAGGCAGGGTTGCCCCCTGTCACCTCTCTTGTTTAACCTATATCTGGAACCCCTCATCCAAAGCATTCTCCAAAATATCTCTATATAAGGTATCAGAGTTGGGTGTCATGAGATTAAACTCACAGCGTACGCAGATGATTTGTTGATATATCTCTCCCATCTGGTTTTCTCGATACTACCCCTATTGAACAAGATAGCTAGGTTCAGTGTGTTATCCAACTACAAGTTGAATGCAAGTAAATCCTTACTTTTCCCACTAAATCACAAGGTATTTAAGGATGATATTTGCCCCTTAGGTTTAGGTTGGACTCCTAGAGTAATTAAATATCTGGGTATAAAACTATCCCGTAACCCTTCGAAGTGGGTCAAAGATAATCTGGATTCCCTTCCACAGGTCATTATACATGACCTTGACAGATGGTCTAAACTTCCTATATTATTGTGGGGTAGGATTAACATTATTAAGATGAATGTATTTCCTAGAATTTATTACCCCTTATCTCTCCTCAACTCTTTTATCCCCATACGCTGATTTAAGAAACTGCACAGTATATTTACCAGATTTATCTGGGCAGAAAAGTATCCTCAGTTGGCCTACCATAAACTAGCTGCCCCAAAATCTGGGGCTGAGGATTCCCCATATGGCACTATGTTACTGGGCCAGTCGTTTGGCATATTGTCTGAGATGGATCTCCCCAGGCCCTGAGGCGGTACAATCAGTGTGGCTTAAGATCGAGTTAGACGCAATTAAAGCTAAATGCCTGGACCCCTCAAACATATTTTATCTCAAGTTGTCTCATGTAAAGATGGTTAACTGTACCACAATAAGTACCTCTTTAAGAGTATATACACAGTTATGTTTATTTCTTCATTACTCCCCTCAGACTGACTAAGCTCAGTCCATTTGGAACTCCCCATCTTTCACTCTTATTGGAAAGTGGATTCCTTTATACTAGCTGCCTCAACTAGGCGATGGAAAATTGCTTTCCCAGGTAGACAGGGAAGGGCACTGGTTGTCCTCACGTGGAATTGTTGACAAGTTCCTTATTCCATACTCAGCTCATTTAAAAGTTATGCAGCTAAGACACCTTCTCATTGTAGCCCTGGGGAGTTCTCCCCCCCCCCCAGAAGGTATCAGCTCCGACTCCTGAATTCTTCCAACTGTTCGGTTCTTCTGGCATAATATCCAAGCTATGCAGGGTGCTGTATTATAAGAAGCATGGGAACACCTTTGAACCTACTAATTTCTGGAATTCACTCCTCCCTCAATATCAGGTGAACTGGCAATCTCTATGGAGATCCTGTCATAAGTATGTTTCTCAAGAAAGGCTGCGTCTCATGCAATATCACATTCTACATAACATGTATTGTACCCCTATCAAATTAAAAAATGGGCTTCTCAAATTCTAGAACATGTATTATGCCTGCAAGAAGAGGGTACTCTCTTGCACATGTTCTGGTCCTGTCCAAGTTTCTTCCTATGGAATACAATTAAGAGGTTTCTTGATCCCTACTGGGCCTACAGGAGTACTTCATCTGGAGGTATGTCTTCTAGGGACATGTCCCTGGTTAACGCTAGAATAAGGAAATTTCACTTCTATGGTTGCACTCTCTGTTAAGAAACTTATACTACGTCATTGGAAGGAAAAATCAGTTCCCTCCTTCCAGGAATGGTTACATGAAATCATTGCTAACCTTCGAACAGAGAAGGCAATTGCAAGCCTTCATAACAGATTAGAGATTTATAGCAAGATTTGGGACCCCCTTCATTCCTTACTCCTGCTACCTCACTGAACTTATGTCACACTTTGGTTTTTACTCATACGTACTATTGTCCTAATCGCACTGCACCTTAGGGCGATCTAATTTTGTTGCTGCTGTAAGGGGATGGGGTGGAGGAGGGCTGGGCAGTTATTACTGTTCTAGAAGTATGTCTCACCACCTCGATTTGATGTAACTGCCCATTACAATGAAATGTATAATAAAGTTTAAATTGTAAAAAAAAAAAAAGAAAAACCATTACAGTTTCACCTTTTCTTGTGTCTTCATAAATCAGGCGTGAGGTGTGCCTTGGGGTTATCAACCCTAACGCTCACCCCATTCTCATATACTGTAACCATCTCAGCCTATTTACTGATGGAATGGGGTGTGCATTAGGGTTGAAAACCCCAAGACACACCTGACACCTGATTTGCCAAGATGCAAGCGAGGTAAAACCATAGTGTTTTTCCTGTTGCTGACTGCAGGGTAGGGTGTTAGGATCAGTAACCCTAATGCCACATTTCCCTACTTTTCTCACATAAACCCTCACTAGGACATTAACTAGATTTTTTGAAATTAATTTAATTATATACAAATAGGTGACAGGGAAAGGCACACTGAGCTAAGACTCATTTCTAGGTAAGACCCAGGTGAAAGGTACAGGGAGCAAATTAAATTCAGAGGTTACTGTCGAAACAAAATGCACAACAGTGCAAACAAGTAGAATCAATGTGCACATTATGAGAGGTAACAATTAGACTGGTGGCAGAACAGTGCCAATACAGGGGTCATGCAGAGAGGTACTACAGCTGTGCATAGACATACTAGGAGTAAGAGCAGGAGGGAGCAAAATGATCCCTGAGTAGTGTAAGCAGAGAAGAAGCAGAGGTGGGTCAGATGGTTCTAGCAGATAGAGATGGAACACAGAGTAATCAGTTTGACCTGTAAAGGTACCACAGTGTGGAGCAACAAGGGTCAGAAGGTCAAAAAAGAGGAGATAGTAGGATGACTCAGGGTGTGGGGTTACAGAAGAGGGATGAAAAGTAAAGTGAACAAGCATTTGTCAATGCCGAATGTTGTGTTGCTGGCATTGGCATTGGCATTTGTAGTGCAGGAGTTAGAGAGATGCATAATAGGAATGGAAGTGAAGTATGGAACTGACAACAACTCCACCCCACCCTGTAGAGACTGACAAGCACTGAGGTGTGCCTTTGGGTCATCAGCCATAATGCTCATGCCATTTCACCTCATCCTACCCTGGTGACTTCAACAAGTGTCGCATTGTGCTTTGGGGTTGTCGGGCCTTACGCTCACCCCATTCCATAAGGAAACACATTGAGATGGGTGCAGTATAGGAGAATGGGGTGAACTTTATGGCAGAAGAATCCAAGGCATACCTTGATGCTGTCACTGGCTGCAGGGTGGGGGTAGGGGTGGAATGGAGTGAGCATTACAGCCAACAATCCAAAGTCACACTCCTGATGCCTGTCAGTCTCTACAGGGTTGGACGTTATGGTTAGAAACCCTAATACCCAGGGCGTTTGTTGGTATTTGCACTCCAAATTTTCAACATGGACTTTTTTGTGATCCCTCCTCATGAAAGCATTTGGGACCTCCGCTCATGAACAGTGGCACTGTGATTTTGTTAATCTGTCCTGAATGTTGATTTCCCACAGCAACCGAGCCATTCTGTGCCAGATGTACGAAAACACATTTTGGGCAGGATGTGAAAAATGACAGCTGTAACGTTCATAAGGAGGTGTGAAGAAATGGAAATCTTTGAAAATCTGAAGTGAAAATATTAAAAGTTCTCACAGTTATGAGTGTGTGTGGAAACTATGCAACACACACGTGTAACACAGTCATTTTGGGGAATTTTTTCACCAAATTTGCAACATAGGCTTTTTGGGAGCCCACCTCATGAACAGTGGCACTGTCATTTCATTAATTGATCCCAAAAGGTAATTCCATGCAGTGACCACAAAATCATGTTTTGGGACTGAATAATGAAATGATAGTGACAGAGTTCATGAGGTGGGATCCCAAGAACACAATGTTGAAAATTTGGAGCCAAAAGTCGCAAAAATGGCCGAGATAGTCACCTAAGTTGAAACCCCCCAATCGATGCCATTATACAGCTTATCGTGCTTTTCTTCAGTTCGTGGTCTGCTTTTGAAGAGTTCAGATGTTTCCTGTTCAATCAAAGACTGTTGCACTGGCCACACGGAGTAAGTATGGGGTCAGGGTGGGGAGGTGGGGTGCGCAGAGGGTGGATCACGGGTTGGGGGCGTCGTGACCACGAGGGACCATTTTCTGTTTTACAGGAAAAAAAAAAGGATGTCTCGGGAAGGTTTTTATTTACAGGTTTGCTTTGGGCACACTGGGGTGGGCTCCCAGTGTGCCACTTTTGTTTTTTGGGGAGATGAGATTGAAGCTGCTGGGGATGGGTCCCCCATCAGCAAAGAAAGCATGTCTGTGTTTGGGTGGCATGATGCTGAGGGGATTGGGCACCCTCCTTGGCAGACAAATTAAGGGGGCTTTATGCCAATGGGGATTGGGCTCCCCATCAGCAAATGAACTGGGGAGGGGGTATGCCGACATGGGGATTGGGCACCCCTGACATCAGCTTTGTAGGGACTGTGAGAGGTGGACTGTGGAAGCCGCTATCATGTTTATTGAAATGTTTCGCCAGGGGCATGTAATGGAAGTGTGTGAGATCTGCCGCTCAGTGATGAGCCTGTCTCTCATTGCAGCAGTGGATTTCTTTCAAGTTGATGGTATGCTTCTGAACTGCTGTCATAGACAGTGTGCTTGTTCATTGGTGCCACAGAGACCAGCCCAAAAAAGTAGTGGAGCCATTGGCCACAACACGGCAGCACTTCTCCAACCTGCTACTCCAGCAAGCTGTCACAAAAAGTTGCTTGCGCTGAGCACACAAGACAACATAATAAAATGAGAATAAACTGACCCAACTACTTAAAGACATTTCACATGATTCTAGATGCATTATGCAAAGTAAGATTTGTTTCCTATGGGAAGGCCCAAGATTATTTCCATATTTTGGAGGCTAAGGTGTATTCCATGGCTTGGGGGAGGATCACTGTGACAAAGTATGAGAATTAATGAAATAGAAGAACCCCGGGCTCAATTTTCAAAGGCTCCCATTTGCTGCAAGCCCTGAGTGCGCCAAAAATATGGTTCACAGGGCTTGCTGCAATCACCCAGCCGGCGATCAGGATTTTCGATCCTGTACACCAGTTGTCATAAGTTAGAGCATCTTTTACTGGTCTAGGCAATCCTAGGGCCCCTTTTTACAGGGTTTATGCCAAAGAGTTGGTGCAAGCTGCTGAAAATTGGGAAAAGTGCCACAAGTGTGCCTGGCCTACTGAAATTGTGTTCAGTTGCAGTAAAGGTGATTGACACAGCTGTGCCAAAGACAGGGTTTGATGAATGACTTGACATAAGCTCTGTGTCACCCTTTGATAATTGAGCCCTAAGTGACTGCATACAGGGCTCTATTCTCAATCAATATTAGTGGTGCTTAATGGCTGCTGTGATCACTTAGCACCATGGCCTACTTCACAAATTCATGTTCAACTGAGAATGCAGCCCTTCCCAGCACAGTTGCTACAGTGTTTGCAACTGATGGAAAGGGACTTCTATGCAAAAGGCTCACAAGGCCATTTTAAAAAGTTGAAATCCCTTGAAGCCCTGGTTACAGCATCTTGTGACACTGATTCCCCTAGTTTTAAAGATATTACAGGTAGGAAGCAAGAGGGTCACAGTCTTGCAAACAAGACCAGATGTGTGTTGGGAATGGGCTTAGGGTGATACAACATATGACTGTCAAGAACAGAAGACTGATGCTAACAAAAGGGATACCACCGGATTCAACAAATGGGCCCATGCTCAGAGTAGGGTTCAAGGGTGCATAGAAACATAGAATACATCGGCAGAAAAGGACCACTTGGCCCACCCAGTCTGCCCAAGTGTTCACTGCCTATTTCACCTCAATAGACCCAGTCTGATCCCCAATAACCCTCCTTCCACCCTTCTCTGTTCTAATATACCACTTTGTTTATTCCATGCATGCTAGAAACCCTTCACCATTCCAGCTTCCACCACTTTGGCTGGCAGTTGATTCCATGCATCTACCACCCTTCAGTGAATAAATATCTGCTCACATCTCTCCTGAACCCCTCCTCATCTTCATCACATGTCCCATATGCCTGGAGCTCATACTTACCTGGAAAAGACTCCCATTCTGATTCCTATTTATCACAAGAGGTACTTCTAGGTCTCAATCATGTCACATCTTGTTTTTCTCTCCACCTGGGTGTACTTGCTGAGATTCCTCAGTGTCTCCTCGTAGTGTTTCCTTTGAAACCTATGCATCATTTTGGTATCCCTCTTCTGGACTTTTGTAATCCTGTCTAAGTCTTTTCTGAGTTACAATCTCCAGAATGGGACACAGTACCCCAGGTGGGAGCATACCAGAAAATGATACAGTGGCAGCACCACATCCCTCCTCCTGCTGGTGATGGCCCTCCTTATGCACCCCAGCATCGCACTAGCCCTGCCTATGGTCTTGCACACTGTGCTGTGGCATTGAGGTCATCTGATATAACAGCCCAAGGGCCCTTTCCTTTCTAGTGAATAGCAATACCTTTCCCCATTATATACTTAGCATAGGGGTTCCCATGCCCTAGGTGCATGATTTTGCACTTTTTGCCATTGAACTCCAACTGCCATGTCTCTGACCACTCCTCATGTTTCCCTCCCTGTATATTCTCTTTACCCCCCCATCTCAGTATCCAACCTGCTACTGCAGGTTTAGTGTCTTCTGCAAAAACATTCGTTTACCTACAGATCTTCTGCAATGTCCCCTATGAAGACATTGAAGAGGTGGTCCCAGTGCCAAACCCTGTGGTACCCCACTGGTCATTATCCCATCTGTAGATTGAGTGCTTTTTATCTACTTTATGTCTCCTGTCTGTTAACCAGTTTCTAAACCAGTATGAATGGTCACTTAATGTGCTTGTGGCTGTTATAGGATTCAAACCCCATTCTGCTTGGTTTCCTGGTTCATAGCTCAATGCTGTATACTCTAAGCTGTATCACCTTCCTCCTCCTCCTCCTCCTGAGTCCTGCAAAAGACAACCCTCCCCACCACCCACTCAGCACAAGTCATTAACCATACCACACAGAATGGGGCTCAATGCCCATAGAAAGAATACATTAAAAGAGGGAAGATGGTGATTGGTATATAGCCCCTCTTAACACCTCAGCCAGCTGCCATCTGACTGTATGGGAGTGCATGCTTTTGGTGTAATATGCAAAAAGGCATACCTTCCCCTCCAGTTCTTCAGCAATTTCCCCAGTGAAGCTACTGAATAGGATTGGTCTGAATAAAGGAATTCTGTGGCACCCCACTGGTCACTCTCCCATCCTTAGTGTATAATCACCACCCTCTCTCTCTTCTATGCTGTAACCAGTTTCACACCCAATCGATGGACCGTCCCCCTTGAATCTGTGCTGCCTGTGGTGCTACAACCCACTGATTTTAGCTACTCAACTGACCTGTCTTTCAGCACGGTCTTCTTTAATGTCACCACCACTGAAGTCAAGCAGACAAATCTGTAATTTCTAGCTTCCTCCCTGCTGCTGCTGTTATGAAGAGGGACCACAACAGCCCTTCTCCCATCCTCTGGAACCACTCTTGTTTCCTGTGAGCAGTTGAGCAAGGCTGTCAGTGGGACAGCTAGCACTTCTCTCAACTCTTTCAGTACCCTGGAGTGCATCCCATCTGATCCTATAGCATTATCTACCTTCATGGGTGTGAGTCATTTCAAGACCCTTTCCTTTGAAAATGGACTTGGGTACACCCCTGCCCCACACTGTTGCTTCTCCCTGGTGGCCATTTCCTCCCTCCCTCCCTCCACTGAGAAAACCGAACAGAAGTACCAGTTTTAAATGTCATACTTTTATTGATTCCTTTCTGCACAGTCTCCCCCTTTTGCCATTCTAAGCCTCGCTGTCCCCCCTTGTTTTTCTTTTCTTGCATGCAAATTTGAAAAAAAGGCATATCCTCTTTAGACATGCTTCTAACAATCCTTTCCTCAACCTGTTACTTAGCTGCCCTAACTGCCATACCCTTGTCCTTCTACCTGGCTTGGTACACCTCCCTGTCCTCCTCCCTCTGCATGTCCTTGAACCTCTTGAATGCCACTCATTTTCCTTTCACCAGTCTTATATATCTTTGGAGAACCATAACTTTCTCCTTTTCCTTCTTTTGCTTACCTTTTACATAAAGGGGTTTGTTTCCCGAATTATACATACTGTTTTTCTTACCCATTATGCTGTTATTCCTCCCTGGCAAGCCCCCTCTCCCTTGAGGCATTTTCTGAGGCTATCTCCCATTTATCTAAAATCCAACCTTCTTAAGAACAGGAGCCTTAGTGTCACGTGGCTGACCTCCGCTGCTTTCCTTATGTTGAACCACACAGTACTGTGGTCACTGGTGCCTAGATGACTCCCTGCTATGACATCAGAAGCGCTGTCACTTTTTATTAGCACCAGGTCCAGCACTGCCCAATCCAGAGTAGGTTCTTTTACTACCTGGCTAAGGAAAGCTCTCTGTAGGGAGCCAGAATTGCCTTGCTCCTTGCTGAAGCTGCAGCCAGAAGGCTTCACACAAGATCTTTTTCAACTCTTTCTGTCTAGCACAACCTACCCGGTAGGCTTTCTCAACTTGGCCTGCTCCGGCAATATGCCAAGACTAAAGGCAAGTCTACCCTAGACAAATTGTCAGTGTGTCCACTAATTTTGTTCAACTGCTCCAGTCTAGCTTACTCAAATGCTTTATTACTTTCCTCCTCTGTACTTCTGCCTGTATTTCTTTGTTTCTTTGATCTGCTAATGCCTGTACACTATATGTGATTTATGCCTGTTTTTCTCCTCTGTGCAAAACTGTCTGCAGTTGACTGATTACTATAATGTAAACTGACTGATTATCATAATGTACATTGTGTGCAAAGGCCTACTCTACTGAGTACCATATTGTATTTTGATTACAAATACTTAACTACTTTCTCCTCTGCAATTTCTGCCTGTATTCTTCTTTCTTTCTATCTGCCAAACCTGTATACAACAAGTAATTTTTATGTCTTTCTTTTTTACTGTTCATTACTGCTTGCACTTGACTGATTACCATAATGTACATTGTTGTCTGCTGATATTCTCACTGTATCACCACCCTGTGGCCCAGGTCATGACTGAAAATGGTCCACTGGATCAGTGCACTTACCAAAAACATAATTAAACATACAAATAAATAAATAAATACATACATGCATACATACATAAATAAAAAAATAACATCTGGTGGATTGAAATCTCCAGCTAGCAGCACCTTCCCCTTTCCTGCCATCTTGATGGTGGTCTCTTCTAGTGTTTTACACATTTCCCTGGCTTGTACTGGAGATCTGTACACAACCCCGGTATGGATAATTGCCAGGATCAACCACAGTGTCAACAGAATCTCCTCACCTTGGTGCACCTGCAACTCAGTCACTTTTATTCCCTTCCTGACATATAATGCCATCCTCTTCCCTGCCCTCTCTCTCCTAACTAGAGCAGCACAGTACTGAAATGTCCCACTCATGGTGCTCAGTGCAGCATGATTCTATTACAGCCACTAGATCCAGGATAGCCTCCACCATGATAGCCTCCAAGTCTGAGACTTTGTTTTTTAGGCTCCTTTCATTAGCACACATGGCTCTCCATGCCTCCTCACCCTCTGCCTGATGCCCTGCATCTTCTTCCCCTCCCTGCCTATGATGTTACCTGAAGCTCCGTCTGACTCACCCTCTCCCATTTTGCTTTTACCATTTCTGGTCCTTTGATCAATTCTTCTTCCCTACCTGAGTTGTATTGCTCTTTTCTTTCTTCTTGTCTCTGTCCTTGACTTTCTGAGTCTCTGTTCTGTGGGTGTTTTTACCACTCAGGCCCTTTCTCACTGTCATTTTACCATCTGGGGGGCAATTGCTGCCTCCCTTAGTTTTCCTGCCTCCCCCCAGCTAGTTTAAATACTCATCAAAGTAGTTTAGTTAGTTTAGTTTATTTATTTATTAGAGCACTCAATCTCGTTGTGACTCTAGGTGCTTTAAAAAAACCCTAATAAACAAAATTACAGTAAAATATACATAAAAAATATAAGCTGAGCATAACAGGTTAAAAGGAGGGGAATGCTTTACTTAATAAAAAGGTCTTCAGATTCCTTTTGGAGGCACTAACTGAGGGGACCTCTCTAAGTGACTGAGGCAGTGAATTTCACAGGGCAGGCACTGTAGCTGAAAAAGCACGGGTGCCAGTGATTTTAAATGGATCTTGGTAATCACTATGAGGCCCTCCTCAGCTGACTGGAGGGGATGAGAAGGGTGGTAGGACAGTAGGAAGTCTGCAGGTAACTAGGCCCCAGACTATGTAGGGCTTTATAGGGCAGTAAACTGACCTTGAAGGTGATCTGCCACCTAATAGGAAGCCAATGCAGAAAGCACAGCACAGGTGTAATGTTACATGACCTCAGAAGGCCAGTCAACAGCCTGGCTGTTGCATTCTACCCCACCTGTGGGCAGTGAAGATCAGCCCCCGACAGCCCTAGGTAAAGGGCATTGCAGTAATCAATCCATGATATCACAAAGGCGTGAACTAGTGATGGCAGATTGTACAAGGAAATCAAGTGTTTAATCCTGGTGATGTATCTAAGATGGTAAAAACCACATGTGACCATGGTCAACACCTAAGATTCAAATGTTAGGCCACTATCCAACACAACACCAAGATTTTTCACCCTAGAAGAGGTGAGAAGCTGGGAGTCTCCAAGCCTGAACTCGGAGGCTCGACCAGCGTGTAAACCAGCCCTTGGGTGACCAGGCTCAAGCACCAGAACTTCCGTCTTGTCTGGGTTTAACCTCAGCCAGTTGGCACTCATCCAGTTTTGGACCTCAGCTAGGCACCAATTGAAAACTGAGACTGCATCTTGTTGTTCGGGCACAAAAGACAGGCACAACTGGGTAGCATCAGCATAGAAATGAAAACCCAGTCTGTACCATCTTATAATGTCCTCTAGTGATAGCATATACACCATGAATAACAAGAGGGACAAAATGGAACCTTGCAGGACCCCACATAGCAGGGGCAGCGGTAGGAGGAAAAGGCACCTAAGATCACCCTCTGTGTCCTGCCAGTGTGAAAAGAATGGATCCAGTTGAGGACCACACTAGAGAGTCCACAACGAACCCACAGGTGATCTAAAAGTACCCCATGATCCATGGTATCAAATGCTGTTGAGAGATCGAGGAGAACAAGAATGGACCACTTTCCTCTATCCCTCACCACCTGGAGATAATTAAGCACCTGAACTAGGGCGGTCTCAGTACAGTGCCTTTTCTTAAAGTCTGACTGCAGAGGGTCATAGATGTCATGAGTTAACAATAGTGCCTCCAACGGTAAAGCCACCACCTTCTCAATAACTTTCTCTAAAAATGGTAGATTAGAGACAGATCTGTAGTTCACTAGGCAATCTGGATTTAGCGATGGTTGTTTTCATGTGGGGCCTCACCTCCAGCTCCTTAAGAGGCTCAGGAATCACACTCCTCAATAATGATCTCCTGACTATCGTAACAAAGACTGGGCAGATAGACTCAATGCACCCTACAAGGAGGAACGTCAAACCCAGGTCCAAACTACAGTAGGCGGGTCTCAGCTCATGGATGACCCTTACAACATCCTCAACCTCCAGCTGGTCAAAGTCAGGTTAGACAGATGGAATGCCTGTGACAATCACTGGTGCACAACTGCAAGTCCCAATGGATGGTGCAGACAGGATCCCAGATCTGATAGAGGTGATCTTATCCGCAAAGAACAGAGCAAACTCATCACATTTGGACTGTGAAAAGGCTTTAAGTGGCTGAAGACAGGCTGGATTACACAGCCTGTCAACTGTTTGGAAGAGCTGAGCTGGTCTGTTAGTTGTGGCAGCAATTTCTCTAGACAGGAACTCTGCCTTCTTGTGGGAAATTACTGTTTGATAATCTCTATAGTGAGACATCAAAACAAGCTTGTTCTCAACAGATTGGGATCTCTGCCAGCAGCTCTCCAAGCATGGGCCCCTCACCTTCAACTCCCTGAAAGTCCAGTCAAACTATGGGGAGCTCCGACATGAGGCGAGGGGGCGAACATGGACTGGTGTGATGGAGTCAAGAGCACTGGTGATTGCCCTATTATAGGTCAACACCAATTCTCCCAGCTCCTCACAAGCTCTCATCACACCTGATAGATCCATCACTGCCATAAGACTCACTGGGGTGAAGCCCCTCAAAGGACAGTATTGAACCACATCCATAGGGGAAGGTCTAACGAGGGGCTTCAAATGCTAACTTTACAGTATAGTGGTCTGACCAAACAACTAGCTACACTATAAGGTCAGTGATCTCTAATCCCATTGAGAAGACAAGGTCCAAGGAGTGACGGTGTGAGTGGGATGTAGAGGTAACCACCTGTGTGGCATCTAAACTTCCCACCAAGGACTGCAGACTAGGTCTAGGACTTTTAGAGAGAAGCCAGTAGGATGGATTAACTGCCCAGCCAGGATTACAGTGTTATGGGGGGGTAGACATGACATCCAGACAGAATGCCCACAAGCTGTATTTAGTAACTAGCTAGCAGCAAGGTATAGCAGCATGCAACTGGTGCTGTATTATTTTGTGACTTGGTTTCTGACTAACCAGTATTTTTGGGTGTGAAAATTCCATTTTACCATTCTAATGTCTGGAAAACTGATTTGCACTGTGATGCTGCTATGGGTGACAACTTCTTCCAATGTGACTAGAGAAAATGTTTGCACAAAACAGTGGTAAAAGTACAAACACAGGTACTACAGGCATGAAAAAGACAAAAGGTGTCAGCCAAAAGGTTTATTAATTAAAATTCAAAGAAGTTAAAACTTTTCATAATAAGGAGACTCTGAAGCAGTACAAGAAGAACAAGTGGGCCTAAGCCTGGAAAAGCTTCCAACGGTGAGGGGGGAGGGAGGGAGAGGGAGGGATGTCCATCACAGAAATTTATAAAACAAGGTGGTAGACCATCCTGAGCACTTGTTCTACCAAGCTGGTGAATACTGTATTTTTTTCGCCCAGGACAAGGATTTACACAATAGTGTATCATCAGAACTTGAAGAAGTATCAAAAAAGCTACTTTGTCTTAAAAGCAATCCACAGTTCAAAAGCTTTGAACCAAATCTGCTGAATAAATGAATATCTCATGAAGCAGAGACTGCAGACTGGGAAAAAAACACAAGATTGCTACAGACACTACCGATTATGAACCAGTTCAAGTATTTGTCTGGGGCTGTTTGTCAAGATTCTGTATCAGAGAATATACTAAAAGCAAATCCTATACAAGGAATAACAGCTAGAGGGGACAATCTAAATCCACTGGGGAATACAAGAACATTAGTCTACCAGCTCTGGAATTAACAAGTCAGTGATTTCTTTTATTTCAGAGCAAGCAGCACCAAACAAAGAAACATCATCCACACAACAGCACTCAAGACTCAAGCACAGGACTAGAAGAGAAAGAAGACAGAAAGGTAACAGGAGCAAAAGTTACTAACAAAACTCCAGGGCAGGAAGAGAAATATCAAGCAGTTACTCTATCATCAGTTGAGCTTCCTGAACCACAATTACCAGTATTAAGTAAGGGGCAAAATTTTGTTCTAGGCCCTCCAGTTAACCAATCTGAAGCCTACATCGATCTGCAAAGGTTTTTCCAGAAACTAAATTTGAAAAAAACACTTCAAAATAAGTCAAAACCATATGGGATACGTTGACAGTGCAGAGGTGACTGAGGTCCAGGATCAGGACCTGAAAGTTCTAATTAACCTACTCCAGGAAAACCAGGAGTCACACACTTTACTGGATGATGCCACTCCCTTCAAACAGTTCATAGATGGACAGTAACCAGACCCCGGTTATCAGTATAAATTACAGAAAACATCTGTTCAAACCAGAGACTACATTCTGCCTTTCTGCTGCAGCATCATTGTCAATGCAAACATTCTAGACTCTGAAGCTCCAACAAATGGAAGAACTCTTGTTCAAAATGAGATTATCACCACCATAATCTTACCAACACTGAAAAATATGCATTGTAGGAATTAATATATTTAAAAAAATATTTAAATCAAACCTGCAAAGGAGGCATAATTGCTATGCTTGCTTGACAAGGGCAAGTATGAACTTGAAATCAACAGGCAGCTACTGGATATCAATAATAACAGGCTGCTACCACCTGTATGGTACAACAAACTCTCCCCAGCCATTACCTCCATCTCCAAATTACAGCTCTTTAAGATGGTCCTAAAAAACACATTCTTTTTTTGAGCCACTGCAAGTGTATCTGCTAATCCTCCTCTTATGTCTAGCCCCCTCCCAGAGCTGCCCTAGGCTGGTCCCTGACAATAACTTCTCCTAGACAGCACCCACTAGCTCAGATCCCCAGCCTAAAGGTCCACTGACTTTTCTCAAAAAGACCTAAGTGCCAGCACTTGGGCTACACTGTCTATATCAATGTTTACTACTCCCAATTGTCAGTACTGCTGAACTGTATCAATGAATGGTACCACTACCCATAGCCACCAACTGTATAGGACAGCTTGATTCTGGTCACTGTATACTGCTATTTGACAATGCCCCTGAGGCTGCACTTGTTCTGTAACTGTACCATTTGTGTCTCCATTCAATACCCTAACTACTACATGCATAGGTCAACAGCCACTTTAGTTACTGTATGTAAAATACTTCTGTCTAAGCTGTGATTGTTATACTACTGTCTTGTCTCATTGTTTGTATGATTATGTTGACACAGAGCCTTTGTAAATAAGTCTATGACTAAAGGGTTATAATTCCTATGATATGTTAAATAAATAAAATAAATAAAATCTGATCCTACCAAAAATATGCAACACAGAATTTTGGAATATCTAGAAAGAGCTCATCAACAGAACTGGATAACCACACAGACAATGGAATACATGAAGGTTTCCACACCTACTGTACCATCACTACTTTTTACATTCTGCCAAAGCTCCATAAAGATTAACCCATTCCTGCCAGCTACTCTATCATTTCAGGACATGGTTCTCTTGGAGAAGATTTCCATATTTGGAGATTTCTTTCCCCCCCAAATTTTGTGTGTTAAAATCTCATATTCGTGGCTTGATGGATTTTTTTTTTCGAAATTGGAGGGGTTGGTCTGGTCGAAGGAGTTTATTTGTCTAACAGCAGATGTCACTTCACTAAACACTTTCATCAGACACAAACTGGGAGCTATGGTATGCAAATAGTTTTAACACCCTTAGAAATGGTTGTTTATTTTCCATGGACTTTATTTTAGAGACTTTTAACATAGTTCTGACTTCAAATTTTCATTTTTAATGAATAACTTATCAGCAAATCTGAGGTACTGCCATGGGGACCACTATGACCCCCTCCTATGCCAACCTTGTTTCAGGTTGATGGGACAGAGCCATGGCATTTAACTTGGAATGTGACCCATACCTGCCCCAAATTCATTACTGGGGCAGATATATAGAAGACATAATAGTCATCTGGAGACAAAACACAGAATCAGTTGGCCAGTTTGTGGAGTACCTTAACCAAAGTGGTATAGGAGTGAATTTTACATACTGTACTGATGCACACTCAATAAACTTTCTAGATCAGAGTTTTACTTCAAAACCTGGTATCATGATTTATTCAAATACCTATCATAAGGACTTCCAGTGACCTAGGTGATGGCGGCAGATGGGTTGGAGTGAGCAATGTGTGTATTGATGGCTTTTCCCCTCTATTTTGCAATTAATGTGCTTGATTTTTGTTACCATGTAGTTCATTTTACTTTCCACAGATGTCCAGTGGTGTTTTTTTTTTTTACACTGGCATTGGTATTATTATGAAACAGCAACCCATAGAACAAGTTTTGGCACCATGTCTGGTATTACCGCTATCCACATGTTGTCAGGCCTTGAAGCAGCAAAAATTTGATTCACCTTCTGCCGACTCCCCGACTTCATTTTATGAAACTCTTCTTAGCAGAAACCTTCTTGGTGGAATTTGTATCCATTAAGCTGTTCCTGACAGAAATCACTAGTGAGCTTAAAGTCAGCAAAAATGCTGTGTATGGTTTTGTGCACCATATAGAGGATGTGTAAGCATGAGTGAGCTCACCGGATGGCACAGATCTGGTCCTTTTTCACAGGAAAGTGCATTGATTAGAGGAGAAACTTGATGACTTGGATAATGATAGTCATCAAAATAAACTATTAATCATTAGAATTTTTTTTCTATTTAGTTTGCAACCTGGATGTATGGGGAAAAGAATAATATTATTCTGAGACTGAGTTGAAGGGGGGTGGGGACTATATAAGAGATGGAACACTTGTTACATGTTCCAGATCTCTGTGTAATTGTATTATGTCCTGGCTGTTGTGGGACACCCATTTGGATATCATGATCTATTTTGGAGGGTAATTATAAGCTGGTATAGTATGGGCTGAATGACAGTATACTGTTTTTGAGTTCTCTTATTCTTTCCTTCCTTCCCCTGCCCTCCTTTTGTCCCCCTTTCATCTTTTAGGTACCTAAGCATCGGGCATGTTGCTGTTCTGTTGGACTAGACAGGATGGACTGCTTGCAAGTCTTTCTGCCACACTCTCTCATCTCATCGATAGAAATTCAGCTGACGCAGTTACCACCACTCCTGCTTTTCTTTTGAATATTGTTAGTGGTAAAAAAATAACTTGGACCCTCCCTTTGTCTCTGGGGACTTATTACAATTAAATTACTGACTATCTGTATTGATATTTCTCTTTGAATTGCAATCAAATTTTAATATAAAAAATAAACTACTGACTGCTGTATGATGGACCTGAGAGATTTTTTTATATTACTCTCCATTCTATGTAGCTTGGCAGGAGTTAAGTGCATGGCATGTAATATGTAAAATTGTGTTAATCAAGCTTATCATTAGCACTGTAGATATAAATTCCACTCCATAAGGATTCCAAGTTAACACAAATTATCAGGAAAGGTTTCTATCCAATAATGGAATGTTTCACCCGATCAGGATAAAATTTTAAATATAAAGCTGTAACCAAACGGGAAACAGCATGTGGCTGCCAGGCAAGGGTTAGGAGGTCCAAGAATGTGTCCCTGTGGTTAGTTTCCAATGGGTTTAGCCCAAACCATGTAATTAGCATATGTCTAATTTGATAAACAAGAAAGGAGTGTTTCAGCAAAAGTTGAAATCTCTGCAATATATCTGGGACTGAGTTCACCCTTCCCTGGGATATTAGGTCATTAACCTTGATGTATGAAGGTAAATTCAGATTATGTGATAGAAGGGTATTCTTACCTGTTGTAAAGTTGGGATTATAAAACAGTGGCTGTGAAATGTCTTTAGTATGTGTAAACCCAAGAGACCTACATAGCTGATTATGAACCTTAACTGAAGTGTATATCGCCGTACACCTCATGGAGACATGTATCTTTTGAAGGAGTATCTAGCAAAGGCTACAGGGTAAGATCCTAGAGCCCTTAATGATATTCCTCTCAATTTGTAGCCAAAGAGGGGTGTATTGGGGAATAACAAGATTTGGGTGAGGGTCTACCCATTGCATATATTTAGCCATATGACTCACAAGGTAATAATGATAAAAATTTGGGAGCTGTAGTCCCCCTATGGATTTTGGGGCACAGAGAAGAATATAAGATCTCTATGGGGTTTGTTATTCCATAAAAACCTATTACTGAAGTTCTGGACTTTACGAAACCAAGTTAGGGGAAGGTAAATATTCAGCATATTGAGGGGGTAAAATAATCTGGGCAAGACATTCATTTTAATGATATTGATTCATCCTTGGAGAGAAAGATAAAGGGGGAACTATCTAATTACGTCTTGCTGAATGGTTACAAGAAGATTATCTAGGTTAAGCTTCCTTAAAAGAAAACTAGAGGGCGCCAGAGTAATACCCAGGTATTTAAGTTTGGTGGTCCAAGTCATGTTGAGAGCGACTATGTCAGATTTATAAACATGGGAATTTAGGGGCATAACCTCAGTTTTACTGATATTCAGTTTGTAACTGGAGAATCGACTAAACTCTGCAATGATCTCCAAAGTGGGTGGAATAGATTTAGCCGGGTCGATAATATGCAATAGGATGTTGTTGGCATATGCCGATAATTTAAGTTCTATTGGGCCAATTGGTATTCCAATCAAGCATGGTGATAACTGTAGCTTCTGAAGCAAGGGTTCCAAATATAGACTAAACAACAGGGTGATATAGGACACTTGCTGCATACCTGAGTGAACAGGAATTTCTGGGAAAAGATCCCATTACAATGAATTTTAGCACTAGGTTTGGGTACAAGTGTCCAACCCAAGAAAGGAATTCCTGGGAAACCAAAGGTGCCATAGTTTCAAAGAGAAAAGGCCAACTGACTATATCAAAAGCTTTCTCACATCCAGGGAGATAAGGGCATCGGGAGGTCAGCCTCCTGGATACGGAGAAAATGTGGGTTAGCTTACGAAAATTATCAGAGGATTCCTGCCACTGATGAACCCAATCTGTTCGGGCTGATTAAGTTACCCCAGACTTTGGTGATCCAGGTAGCAAAATTTTAGCCAGTATCTTGATGTCGTAATTCATCTAAGAAACTTGCCTATAGTTTGATACTTTGTCTTTGGTTTGCCCGGTTTGGCTAAACTATAATGGTTGCTTCTAATAATGTGGAATCTGTGAGGCCATGGGCACAGATATAGTTATATAGGTCCTGGAGGATAGGAACCAGCTCAGTTTCTAAAGTTCTATAGAAATTTGACGTATACCCATCCGGCCCAGGAGATTTGTTTAGTGGGAGAAAGCAAATGGCAGAAGTCACTTCTAATACTGTTATGGGGAGATTAGCTGGGTTTGAGGGACAGGATCAAGAGTAGGAAGAGGGATTTTAGACAAGTATGTTTAGATTTCAGTCTGTGTAGGACTATTGTCAGGAAGTCTATAGAGTTGTCTATAGAATATTTCAAATTCCTTTACTGTGGTCTTCGGGGTTGTTAGCGGTTGCTCGCCTGCTAAGGGAGAAATAAATGTGTCCAGTCTACATTCCTCTTGCTGTCTCAGCTTGAGAGCCAAGAGGTGGCCAGCTTTGTTTTCCTGGTCTAAGTACAGAGCATGTGTCTTAAAGAGTGCATAGTCAGCCTGTTCTCTGAGGGCATTTGTGTATTTATCCTTAAGGATTACAAGCCTGTGCAGATCACCCTCAGAAGGACGGGCTGCAACCAATAGTTTGAGCTATTGGATGGATTCTAATAGGGATTTAGCAGCGGCCTCCCTCTTCCTTTTCCAAGTTGCAGCTAACCTGATAAATTGCCCCCTCCAAAAACACTTCACGGAACACCAGATTTTATTGTATGCTGGGATAGAGCCCTCATTTTGTTCCATAAGCTGTGTAATCAGTGTTTTAATCCTATCTACTGTCTTGTCATGAGATAGGAAATGAACATTAAGTTTCCATAGAGTAACCTTTGGCATTCCTTGGGGTATAGTGCCCTCAAAACAAATCAATGAGTGATCAGATAACACTCGAGGGGAAATACCAGAGCTCATTGGGCCCATCAAAATGGGCTGGTTTACCATAAATAAATTTATACGGGAGTGGGATTGATGGTAAGCAGAATAGAAGGTGAATTCCTTCCCATTGGGATAGAGAAAGTGCCAGGGATCATATAAACCCAAAACTTCAATCAATTTGTGTAGTGATCTCTGTGCAGGGGATAGACTATGGCTTCTCTGGGTAGATCTATCCAGAGTGTTATCATAAGTAAGATTCCAATCTCCAGCTAAAATTATAGGTAATTGCTTAAACGGGGCTAATATAAGGATTAATCTGGAGAAAAATTCAGGGAAGTAGTGATTAGGGCCATATACAGTACCCATGATTATTTCTCTGTGATCTAAAAGGCCCTATGGGAAGAAAAACCTCCCATATGGGTCCCCTATTTCTTGCATCATCTGGAATTGGGTCCCTCTAGTAATTAGAATCACAACCCCTCTTTGTGAAATGGAATTGCCAGCTGTGTATACACATCCCACTTGCTCTCTCCAAAGTAGGGTATTCTCCTTAGCCAATAGGTGTGTTTCCTGCAATAATGCAACACCTTAGTGTAACAGGGCTAAGTGCTTTAGGATTTGGTGGCGTTTCACCCTGATGCGTGTCCCTTTAATATTCCACAAAGTAATTTTCATAATAAGGCTGATAGGAAGGACATATTAACAGGCCTAAGTTTGTTAGGGCTAAATATACTCCATCAAGTAGCGAGTGAACATAGTAGCCCAATGGCTGGCTCCATACCCCCCATCCCTACAACCTCAAACGATGTTATAGTACATATATAAAATCTGAAGTACATTTCCCCCCTTAACCCTAGTCCCCAATCGGGCACATGTAAATGTAACCTAAGTATGCCCCAGTAGTTGAACAGTAAATGCAAAACCCCCAGTTTTAGCGACTGTCCAACACAACATACATTCGGTGCAATGAATGTCATGTTACCCCTGAGTTTTCCTTCCCCTCCTCCACCCTTCCCCCAACTGCACCAAACTTCAACATAGCTTAAACCAAATTCTAAGAATCATAGGACCCCATTTAACAGTAGGAGTCTGAGTTATTACTGTATAATAACAACACTTCTAGGGGTTAAATCCCCATATCAGTAAAGAGTTAAATATCTCCTCCCAATCCAAGGAGGGGGAGATAACTGTAAATCATCAGAGCTATGCAATCAGGGAGCCAGAAGAGAAAATTGTCAAAGCTAACCATAGTACACAACTACCCTAGAGCTAATTAGCCCAGTTGGTAAGTCATAGTAATTCTAAAACAAGAACTGGCTGTTGTGCCTGTGTATAACAATAGGAGAAAAAAAATTAAATAAAAAAAGAATTTAGGAAAAGTCCCGAGTACCAAATATAGTCTCATAATGATCAGTACAACAAGGAAGTAAAGCTCTTGGGAACAGCAGAGCAACCATCAAATATAACTTCAAAATTAGGTTCTTTCAATTATTGCTGCATAAGTGTGGACCTTCAGAAAATCAGTTCACCTATGGTGGATGCACATTAGTAATGGCAGTTTGCAACACTCAAAATGACCACTGGATGGCACTCATCACTATGTAATGATACAGATTCAATCTCATTTAACCCATTTAGTGCCCTGTGTCGTATTGTGTACGACACAGGGCACAGCTGCACATGGCCATAAAGACATTTTTATCGTTTGCCATAAATCCTCCTGGAGCACTGGGGATCCGTGAGATTTATGTTTTGACCCCTGGGGTCACCGAGAGCAGATGGTAGTCTCATATCCTGGGGTCTGAATGCAGCAGACATCACGTGTTTGCAGAAGCATGCAAACACGTGGCTTGTCTGGGTTTGTCTGCTTTCAGTTTCTCTTGGCTCCACTCTGAGAAGCAATGGTGTATCAGAGTACACAGAGGTTGCTACAGTTGCTAATGAAACTACTTGATAACTTGCTTTTAAGTTGTTAAATCAAGGACCTGCAGTGTTTTGGAAGATATTTATTGTGTTTCTGAAGCTAGTGTGGGTGCTAGGCAGACTAATTTAGTAGAAAAAGTTAAAAGTTCAGTGTTCTTTTTCACCAGCCTTTGCCTTGTATTTTGGCAATACATTTTTTTTTACTTTTTTTTTGCAGACAACTGTTTTAGAACTTATTAGTTTTTAACTGGTGTTTTGTGGTGTGTTGAAAATAAGTTTTGTTTTATAAAGTGTCTTTCATTTGCTTTATTTTGATTTGTATTCATTTCCAGTGCTCCAGGGTCAATCCTATAAATGGGCTTGTGTCCAGTGGGTCTTACCCAGTTACTAAGGAATAATAATAAAAAATACATATACATAAAGAATTTGATATTTTGTATACATTGCAGTAAAAGTGTGACCCTGAGCAAGTCAGTCTACTTTCTTGTACTCCCAGGTTGCACCTGTAAACAAGCTTTCAGCTTAGTGTGTCTTTCCTGGTAAAAAAAAGTGTCACTCTATCTATAGTAAGATACAAGTCTAGGGCTCTAGGATCTCTTTTAGTTACAAACAATAGCATAAATCAGTTTTGAGTTAGTGAATCGTGACGCTGTAAGTGCTCATAGTGTGACACAGTTGTATATAGTTTACTGCTTTTGGTGAAGAGTGTGAGCCTTCTGTTTTACATAATTGTGGTTGTTTGGGGCCTTACACACCACTGACACTCTGAGACAACCCTTCTTTTGCTGTCCTTTCTAGATACACCCCCCCCCTTAAAACAGCATAAAAGAATCAGAGCTATTATACAGCAATGCTGGAAGTATCTGTAGTGGGATACAAACATAGGGCTCTAGGTTCTCACATAGTTAGTAAAAAATAAATAAAATTCAGAAAACAATCCAGATATTAAACAGCAATTATACCCAGCCACAATTTAAGTGTCCCTGTGAGATTCAAACCTTGGCCTCTGGTTCTTACTTGTGTGCTTCAAGCACTAGGCAAAAATATTTAGTGCCTTTTACTTGCACTATCCCAAAGTGCTTTACAATACAGGAGAGGGAGGGAAGGGGGAGAATGAGTATCTCTGCCACTAAGGCTTACTGGCTGCTAACCATGCCAAAGAAACACACTGCAGAGGAGATTGTAAAATATATTATCAGCTCTGATTCAGAGTTGGATGATTTTATTGATCCAGAGTCTGGGAGTGACTACTGTCCAAGCAGTACTCCTACTGATGATACAATATCGAGTGATGCCGACGAGGGTGGTCTGTGCAGTCCTAAGACCAGTTGAAGTCCCACATGGATGCAAGTGCACATGTGTGCCCATCAGAGAGCACCAGCCAAAGCATAAACAAAAAGCAGAATTCACAGCCCAAGCAAGCATCCAAACATAAAAAGCAGAAGAAGCATGGGGATCTGCCTAAGCCTGTGCAGATACCAGAGCCAGAGATATTTCCCCAGAAAGAGGCCCCATGTGTGCCTTTGATGGAGCTGGATGCCACAATGCAGGCAGAGGGAAGTCACATGAAGCATAAATGTAAGCAGAAGCACCTGCCATTTACTCATGTTATGGTGCCTACAACACAGGATGAAGGTAAATGCAAAAAGAACAAAAAAAAGTGCAAACATCTGCCTCAGCCAGAATCAGAGCCCCAGCCTAGGCAAGAATCTCAACCCAAAAGGTGTAAGCTAAAGTGCAAGCAGTTGTCTGACACTTGCACACTACCCAAGCCTGAAACTCTGCCCAGAGCAGATACCCTGCTTGAGCTTGACCCCCCTGGACAAGTCTTATTCTCTGCTTGCATATGACTCCCCACTTGAGCCTGATGCCCTGCCTAAACCTGATACGTTGCCTGAGCCTGACATGTTACCTGAGCCTGACACTCTGACCGAGCCTGATGCATCGCCTGAGCCTGACACTATGTCCGAGTCTGACATGTTGCCGGAGCCTGATGTGTTGCTGGAGCCTGACATACTGCCTGAGGCTGACACACTGCCTGAGCCTGGCACTCTGCCCAAGTCCTGCATCTTACCTGAGGTAGACACTCAGCTTGAACATAATGCACTGTTTGAGCCTGACAACTGCAGTGCCACTTTCTCAGATAAAGCTGAACCCTTGGCAATGCCTGAGTCTGAAACTACTGCCCCAGTGCTAGGTACAGGCCATAGCAGGCACTACAGTGGTTATACTCCAGTTTACCAATGGAATCCCCTAAATATGGAAAAACCATGTGTTCCACCATTTACTGTGAATGCAGGTGTCCAGGTTGACACAAAGGAATTTATCCCCTAGAATATTTTCTCTTATTTTTTAGTGATGAAATACTTTCTCACATAGTGGCTCAAACAAATTTATATTCAGATCAGTTTTTAGCTCAGTATGGGGACAAGCTAAAACCACATGCAAGGGCTCACCAATGGACTCCCACAAACTTAGAGGAAATGAAAAGGTTCTGGGGTTTGACATTTTTAAAGGGGATTGTGAAAAAGCCCACCATTAGCATGTACTGGTCCACCCACCCTGCTCATTCTACCCCTCTATTTCCAGCTATAATGAACAGGAACAGATTTCATCTTCTGCTGAGATTTATGCACTACAATGACAACACTAAGGCTTTGCCAGGGGAACATCCCGAGAATGCTAGGCTTTTTAAATTATGGCCTATTATTGATCATCTTTTGAAAATGTTTTCTGAGGTGTACACCCCATCCCAAAACATTTCAGTGGATTAGTCTCTTCTGCTTTTCAAAGGTATAATAATATTTAAACAGTACCTTCCTTTGAAATGTGCCCGATATGGAATTAAATTGTACAAACTTTGTGAAAGTTCCACTGGGTACACATACCGCTTCAGAATCTACACAGGAAAGGATGCCACACAGGATGTTGCAGGCTGCCCCCCATGTCTAAACACAAATGAGAAAATTGTGTGGGACCTAATTCTTCTCTTGCTAGGCTCTGGCTACAACCTGTATGTTGATAATTTCTATACTGGTATTCCTCTGTTTAATATTCTGTATCAGTTTGATACCGTAGCTTGTGGCACCATCAGACCTAACAGGCAACGTTTTCCCAAAGAGTTGGTAGCCAGAAAGCAAAAACATGGTTAGACCAGTGCTCTCCATTTTGATGAACTACTGGCTGTAAAATTCACAGATAAAAAAGATGTGTATCTCCTTAGTACAATTCATGATGAATCCACAGCAGCAGTTCCAGTTCGTGGTCAGGACAAATTAATAAGCAAGCCTCAGTGTGTCCTGGATTATAACAAACATATGGGAGGTGTGGAAAAAACAGATCAGATGTTTGTGCCCTGTGATACCACTCAAAAAACAATGGCTTGGTACAAGAAATTAGCTGTTCGCCTGTTTCAGCTGGCTATGTATAATGCTTTTATTTTGTATCAGGCAAAGTCATCTGGTCATTTAAAATCCTTCCTAGATTTCCAAACAGATGTAATTTCAGTCTTCTATTTGATTCAGCAGAAATACCAGAAATAGAAAAAATGAGGTGTAGCCAGACTAACTGAAAGACATTTCTGCAGAACGTGCCACCTACTGAAAGGAAGGCTAGGCCCCAGAGAAGATGTAGAGTCTGCTACAAAAAAAAGGCTTTAGGAGAGACTCAAGATATTACTGTCCACATTGTCGCACAGAGCCAGGTCTGTGCCTGGAGAACTGTTTTGAGAAATACCACACCAAGCTCATTTACTGGAATGACTGATGGGTGCAAAAATTCATGTTGAATAGAAAAATGAGGCCAAAGCAGTTATTAGGTTAAAAACATTTTGGGGGAAGTTGTTTTATTATCTAAGCATCCACAAACTGTTGTTTTTACTCTGTTGGTAACCAAGTAAGGCCCACAAAGCACAATGCCTGTTTGTAGGGACAACCTGGAAACACTGGGGATGTTAAAGTGATTTACCAACTTTCTCCAATGTCATGTTTGCAGATCACCTTCCCTTCACTGAGTGATGCAAAGCTCAGCTGCCCTGAAGTTAAGTATTAAATATATTCAGATGCTTAGTTTTTTAACATTTTTGTGCCACAGTTGTCTCTGCATGTTTTTTTCCTTGTTTGAAGTTCGCACATGAGCAGTGCATCCACATGCATGAGTGACAACAGCATAGGGAAGGTGTTCCCACTGCACCTTTCTCACTGCTGGTTCATTCATTCATCTTTCCTGGACTCAGCCTCAGTGAGTGCAGATCCAAAACTGAAATGGCAAAAATTACAGCACTGATGACTGAAACTGTTTGTTATATTGGCAGCTGTTATACTTGCTTTTGGGATTGCAGAAGTGGTGATTTCTCCTGATTTTCAATTTTACTCATCTGACTAAGCTCTGTGTCCTAGGTCCATCGGTTCTAGGAACATCACAATCTACATTGCTTGAGTACAGTGATACAGTTTTAATAAGTGCTGCAAGTACATAATTACAACAACAAGTCTGTATAAAAAATACATTTTTTTAACTGAGTGGGGCTGTAATCTGTAGCGTATTGGGACACAAAAGGATGACTTTTGAACTGGGAAGATCTATAAATTGAAGTAAGCTTTTCAGTATTGGTACATAGAGGTCTGTGTTAAATGGATGACTCTTTCAACAGTTCAGAATTGTAATGTGCAGCAAGAGTATAAGCACTGAGCTGCACAGTCCAATCCCAGGAGAACAGTGCAATAACTGTGTATTTTGCAAGTGCTGCTTCCAGTGTGATTGCTTCAGTAAACTGTGTTTGCTATTGCATTTCTGATTGTCACCATCATTATAGACAGTTTATATTTTTTCCTGTGCTCCTGTGTTTTCTTGGGCTCATTTGATGTTCTCATGCAAGCACCATAACACTGATCACCAAAGTATGCTTAGATGTGCATGAATAAAGGGACATGGTGCACTGAATTGTTTCTCCAGCTTGCCAGCTCCTGGCTAAGTTTATAAATGAATACAATAAAATCAGTTATATACTGTACATTGTTATACTGTACATAGTTTACAGTGTATCTCAAAATTAAAAACACTTCATTTTTTAACATTTTAACATATAGTCTTTATTTATAATTAGGATTATAGCATCACTGTATGTGCTCCGGAGCATCAGCAAAAGAAGAGACTGCAGTTGCCATCCTCTCCCGACACTGTGGTACCAATGTACGGCTTCTATGGTGTTATATTGTAAAGTGTGCTAGTCAGTTCGGCATACTAGGAATAATGTCTGAACCAAAATATGCTACACAGCAATGAATGCAGGAGTCTACATAATGCACCATGACATCGGTAAGGCATGGGAGACAGTATAGTGCAACATCTGTTGTATTTGCTGTACACTTTACACATGTACATCAGAGATCCACTGTAATGGAAAAAATGGGAAAACACAAATGGCTTGACACAGACCGAAGTGGTAAAGAAGTATGGTAACATAAGTGAGGAAGGGTGATTCAAATACAGTCTAACACTTGAGTACCTACCGCAAGGATGTCCCTTTTTGTAGTGGACCAATCAAATGGTACTTAGGCTATCTAAACATAAATGCGGTCTCTTTATCCATGAGAAGGGTATTGGCAGTGTCATTTTTAACCATGGGGGGGGGGTTGGGGACGATCACCGACTGTACTGTGCATTTTTTGCTCAATTCATAATGCACCTGGAGGCATACATGTAGCTGCAATAAGCCAATGCCAGGATGGTATTACAGATGCTTATGCAGACACTAATGACAGCTGCAGTCTGTATAGTTCTTGAGCACTTAGAGGTAACACAAAGCTGGTGCAATAATTTGTAGTTTTAAATTTATAACATGCCATAAACAGGGGAACTGGTGACTTCAACACATTACTCAATCACTGATACCTCTAAAGGAGAAAGTACAAGCAGGCCCCCCAACCCCAAACACACACAAACACAGAGAAGAAAGCTATAGCATAGACTAGTTGGCACTAGGGCAAAGACAGACCCAAACAGTATAAATAATTTACAGATAATAAAAGTTCTATGCTGCAGCATTTTTCTAAGTGTATGTGTGCAGCTGGGGGGTTTGGAGTGGTTGGGGTACAAGGTGCCTGCTTGTAATTTCCACCCTGTGCTCCATCAGAGTGAGTGATTGATAAATCAATTGGTGGGAGGTCACTACTAACTAGTACCAGGTGAGAAATTTGGACAAATTGGATTTGGACAAATTGTGAGCCATTTATCCTGCTCAAGCAATGCCACCAGACTGAGCCATTCTCTCAGTGTCAAGTTGAGTGGTCAACAACTCATTAGCATAGGGAAAGCAATCCCCACCCCAAAAAAAGAAATATAAAACCCAGGGTACTATCACCAGCATTTGTGTGGGCACATCAAGCTGGGAGTAACAGAACACACCATACCTCGATTTTTCACAGTAAAATGACAGCAATGACGGGAATCAAACCATAGCACTAAGTAGCAAAATACAATATTAGCAGTCTGTGTTGCTAAGTCTGCTCTCACTGCTGTACTGGAATGAATCGGAACTACTGCTGTGACTGTCTGAGCTACTGCCCACATCATTCTTGCTGCTGCCATAGGGTCATCCCTATGGGGATCTACTATGCAGTGGCTGTCAAATTGTGGCACTATGCCAGTATCCGAAAGATCACTGATAGTGCAGGACAACATAATGCTTTCATCATCGGACCCTGAAAATGAACTGTTTGACATTGTTATTGTCGTGCTGCATGCTGCAACCAAGAGCTCTGTTATCAAGACAGAATTGCTGTGACCAAGAACTAATTTTAATTGCAGAGCACAGATCTCCCTGTGGTGACATTGCAAAGGTAATGAGTGTCAAAGGTCACCAAATACAGGCTCCAATACACAAAATGACACTTCCTGGTTAGTGAGGGTGAAAACCTGATTTAATTTGCTAAAATAGGATATGCATCTATCAAAATACATTGCGAATCAGTTCTATATGCAGTCACCTTGCAGTATAAGCGTTCATATATCAAAACTTGGTAAACCGCTTTAAGGGACTTGCTCAGGGTCACATAGTATGCAAGTGGAGGTGGTGAGAATCAAACCCAGTGCTGTACCAAACTTGATTACGGCTCATTACACTAACCACTAGGCTATATTGTCAGCCCTTCATTCATGGACCTTTAGGATATAATTATATTTTACACTGTATGGGCAAACTCACTTTATTTCTGATTCTGCCAGAGTATTTTGGTAATGCAAATGTGAAACACATGCAATCTTACCATGGCATTCTGTCCAGACCTGCCTATTACAATATGCTTTTGTAGAAACCTGTGTCATGCAGCCCCTCCCTCCCTGCCTGCATTTTCCACCTCCAGAAAAATTCAATACATTGTTTTACCCAAGGAACAATATATATTGCTTCAAGGATTACAAAATAAAGATTTTAAGGAAGTCTGAGAAAGTATCCTACCCACATGTTCACTATCTATAATCTTCTAGTGAATTAAGCTCCACAGCTAAAAATACTAAATAAATGCAATATTTTGGCCCCTTTTCACCTAATTATTTGGCTGTCTCATTTATCAAGTACAAACTCCTAGCATGTTGGGCTTCTTTGGGGAGTACTAACTGTGTTGGTACCACAAACTTACACCTCCACTAAAGGACCCTTGGCACAAAATGCTCCAAACCTGCTAACACTGTACATTCAATGGATCTGAAATGCATTTAGCAGCCTGTGTGTTGGGCTTACATCTGACAGACTCTGGTAAAGAAACATAAATTTAATACCACATTAAGCAGTACCCTCTTGAGAATAAAAAAAAAAATTTCCTATACCAGCATCCTACTTAACTTGCTGAAATGAGAGAATTATGCAAAATTTCATTATTTTTTATAGTGGTACTAAATGTAGAGGAGGATTATGGGTAGCACATACTTTGGTAACAAGCAGTCTTACCAATGATTACAGCAAGTATTTTTTTGAGTTTCAGAAAATATATACTTTTCTTATGGTATCCTGGTGTCCCGAGATCAGTGCTGTAGATTTTCCATTGTGGGCCTAAGTTTTCTCCTTTAAAATATACATCGCACCCTATAGGTTTCAAGCCTATTTCAACCAAACCTTTGTGGTGAAGGTATATAAATGTGGTATCATTGTAACCAGTGCTCTAAGCCAAATCCAGAAATGTGGTGTTTGTGTACCTTCAGCCTATGTTACATAGATATTTGGTTGGCTAAACTGTGAAAATGATCTGAATTTCCATCATTTTGCATAGTTCTACCAAATGTAAAGGAGGATTATGGATAACAAACATTTGGACAGCAGGCAATGTCATACATTTTTAAAACCAGCATTTTGTGCAGTTTCAGAATATATATACTTTTCTTATGATATCATGGGGTCCTGAATGTCTACAAGCCAGAGAATCAGTGCTGTGTATTTTCCACAGTGGGCAAAAATGTTCCCTCTTTGAAATGTTTTTAGCATAATATAGGTTTTGAGCTTATTTCCACCAAATCTTTGTGGTAAAGGTACACAAATGTGGCATCATTGTAACCGGCACTCTCAGCAGAATTCACAAATGTGATATTTATGTACCTTTGTCCTATTTTTATGTAGACATTTGGTTTGTTAAACTGTGAAAACATTGTGAATTTCCATCATTTTGGATAGTTCTACCAAATGTAAAGGAGGATTATGGGTAGCAAACATTTGAATAGCGGGCAATTTCATACATTTTTTAAAAACAGTATCTTATGCAGTTTCAGAAAGTATATACTTTTATACGGTACCATGGTGTCCTAATTGCCGACAAGCCAGAGAAGCAATGCTATGCATTTTTCACTGTGGGCTTAAATTATCCCCTTTAAAATACATATAGCACCCTGTATGTTTCAAGCCTATTTAAACCAAATCTTTGTGGTAAAGGTACATAAATGTGGTATTATTGTAACCAGTACATTCAGCAGAATCCATAAATGTGGTATTTTTGTACCGCCATCCTATTTTACATAGTCATTTGATTTGTTAAATTGTGAAAACTATGCAAATTTCCATAATTTTACATAGTTATAACAGATGTAAAGGAGGATTATGGATAGCAATAATTTGGATAGCAGGCAATGTCATACATTTTTGAAAACAGCATCTTATGCAGTTTCAGAAAATATATACTTTTTCTATGATATCATGGTGTCCTGAGTGTCTACAGGCCAAAGAATCAATGTTGTGCATTTTTTACTGTGGGCATATATTTTCCCATTTAAAATACTCATAGCACTCTATAGATTTTGAGCCTATTTCAGACAAATCTTTCTGGTGAAGGTACATAAATGTGGTATCATTATAACCAGGACTCTTAGTGGAATCCATAAATGTGGAGTTTGTGTACCTCCATCCAATTTGACATAGACAATTGGTTTGTTAAAGTGTGAAAACTATGTGACTTTCCGTCATTTTGCATAGATTCACCAAATGCAAAGGAGGATTATGGGTAGCAAACATTTGGATAGCGGGCAGTGTCATACATTTTTTAAAAAAGTATCTTGTGCAGTTTCAGAAAATATATACTTATTTTATGATATCATGGTGTCCTGAGTGTCTACAGGTCAAAGAATCAATGTTGTGCATTTTTCACTGTGGGCATATATTTTCCCATTTAAAATACACATAGCACTCTATAGATTTTGAACCTATTTCAGACAAATCTTTGTGGTGAAGGCACATAAATGTGGTATCATTATAACCAGGATTCTTAGTGGAATCCACAAATGTGGGTTTTGTACCTCCATCCAATTTGACATAGACAATTGGTTTGTTAAAGTGTGAAAACTATGAATTTCTGTCATTTTACACAGATACACCAAATGCAAAGGAGGATTATGGGTAGCAAACATTTGGATAGCAGGCAGTGTCATACATTTTTAAAAACAGTATCTTGTGCAGATTCATAAAATATATACTTGTTCTATGGTGACAAGGTGTCCTGAATGTCTACAGGCCAGAGAAGCAATGCCAGGCATTTACTGTTATGGACAAAAATATTTCCACTTTAAAATGCACTTAGCAACCTATGTGTATAGGGCTTATTTCTGCAAGACTTCTTTGGTAAAGGTACATAAATTAGGTACCGATGTAACCAGTGCTTTCCAGAGAATCCAAAAATGGGATGTTTATATAACTGCCTCTTATGTTACATTTGCATTTACTTTGTTAGAACATGAAAATTCTGTGAATTTAAATTATTTTGATTTTTGCAAGACATATAAAAAAGAATAATAATGTGTAGTATATATCTGAGTAGTGGGCTATGCTACCCATGCTTAAAAACAGTATTTGTGTAGTTTCAAAAAATATATACTTTTCCTAAAATAACATGAAGGTCTTGGTCTCTACAAGCCAAAGAAGCAATTATGTGCATTAAATTAGAATTTAAGACACTTCAAGTAGAAATTAAATAGAGTACTACTGCTATAATATGTTTCTGTCTATAAAAAATATTTTTGGAGAGTATATAGCACAGACACTGAGAAGTTCAGCACCATATAGCTTTCCATAATTCTCGGTTAAATAATATGTTTTCTGGGATGTTTTCTGCAACATTTTGAGTAAAATAGCATTTGTTTACATTTCAGGCAGTGTTTCATGGCCACATGACCTGATATTGACAAAACCTTACTACCTATAAAAAGCTCAGAGCCTGACAATAAAAACATCCATGTTTTCCTACTTTTCCTTGAAGGAAACATAGTGATATTTTAATTTTATATAATATTGTGCAAAAATAACATAAATTGCCTGGCCCAGGAGTGTAAAATACCCCTTGCAGTGAAAGGGTTAATTAAGTCAGGGGTACCACTTCTTACAAGCTTCTCTAGCAGATCCCAATGAATCAAATGAGTTCCACAGTCCATCCTTATTAATCTGTAGGGTTGCAGGGTAGCGGACTGTATTTGATGCCTGCAGATATCAGTTTAGAGACTAGGGATGAAGTGCCGACTGTTTCTAGTGGACTGAGAATGGTAAGTCCTGCACAATACAGATTTTCTTGCCTGCCCATTGGATTTCTGCTATCTCCTTCAGGTGATTCAAGACATGTTGCTTGTCCAAAATGTTCAACATCCGAAAAATGAAGGGGTGAGGGGGCGATCCAGTGGGAGATATGGGGTGAAGGGATCTATGCGCCCATTCAGTGATGTAAGTGGGGCCATTAGGAAAAGGCCCCACAAGTTTATCACATAGCTTTGCATAAAAACAACAGCTTGCAGCCCCTCTTCACCTTCAGGGAGGCCTAGTACCACCAGGTTATTGCATCTTGAGCACCTCTCAAGATCTTCAAGTCAGTCTTCAGTTTTTTTCAGCCTGTGGTGCAGTGTAACCAGATCTGGGTCCAGTCTTCCTCTCCAATCATCTAGGGAGGATATACGGGCCTTGTTATCTTTGGTACAGATGTTGAGTTGATCTATAGAGGTTTTCATGCCATTGAACTCTGAGGCTAGTGCTATTAGGGTTTCCTTCATTGGCTCCAACTGTTCCAAGAACCTGTCCTCAGTTAGAGCCATGTTTTGTTTAAGTGTTGGGGAGGATTCAGGTCCACTAGCTTTGGATAGTTTCATGATCTTGTTCTTGGCTGGAGTCGGCAGGGGTGTATGTCGGAGCAGCAGCGTCATCTCCGTGTCCATTTCCATGGACGATTCGCAGGCAGAAAAGGTTATTTTAACACTCATTAGGCAATCAAGAAGCCTTCACAGACAATTATACCACTGCAAAATAAAGTTAACTTCCATTACGTAGTAGCACTAGAGGGAGGGCAGGGTAGTTGACTGAAAAAGCATCTCTGCAGGCAGCCATCGCACTGGAAGTCCCCCTGAGCACTAAGTTCTACAGGTGCATTGAATTATGTGTTCTATGGTTCTGGGGGATTGTCAGACTTGTGTGAATTCACTCTTGTAATCCTTCCCAAAAATTGTGTGGAGCTTACCTTTAGCCCCTGGGTCCTCCTGCTGCTCACCACTGCCAGTCTGGGGCCTCTGCCACCTCCCCAAACATCTTGCCTAGCCCCACAATGTTATTCTTGCAGTAGTGGGGCCTGGGAGCAGAGATGCACAACCACCTTGCAGCCAGACCACGAATGTGCGAGCTGGCTATTTGCATATATGTGCAGCAGCAGCTATTCATTTTAAAACTACTCCTGATGCAAAACGGAGGTAACTCCATGTTCCTGGTCCCCAAATTAACTAGTCAGGGTCCAGAGACATGATGGATGGAGAAAAGGGGCCTAAAGTATATCATTTAAAAGTGCCAAAAGCGTATGTAAGTGAGGCAGCTGAACCTGCTGGGAACTGTAGGCCCTGCATCACCACTGAAGAGAGCCTGTTAGGTGTCCTGGGGGGACAATAATATGGTGTCAGTGATGCAGGCACAACAGCCCCTATATCCACAAGTCCACTGCCAGACTATAGAGCACAGGACTGGCTATCTGGATAGATGATTTATATACTGTAAAATGGCTTTATTTCACGGTGGAAAACTTTCACGGACTTAGATCTGTCAATTGGAATGCGCATTGATGAAATCATGTGGCCGCTACCCACAATAGTTTGATATTTACCATAGTTTCTTTCAGTAGCTGGCTCCTTAAATGAAACTGATTATTGGTTTCTTGCAAGTGCATGTAAGTGCTTTGCTGTTGATTAGCTGTCAATTAGCAGCTGATACCTCTAGTTAGGAATAAAGGCTCCCAGTAGTCAGTAACTGCCAGTAATTGTTTGCAGTTGTCAGCTTATAGCATTTAAACTACCCCACATAATGCATTCCCAAGTCATTAAGCTTGCTTCTGCCCATCGTACAATGTCTCTTGTGAGTTGGTTAAGAAAAGGGCAAAAGAGAGAGCGGGACTTCCTCCCATTAAAGGAGCTTACAGCAGATGCACTTTGCAGCACTGCCCATATCCCCATGTCTGTAGTTGAGACTGTGATTAGTTAGATAAAAATGTTTAGCCCACCTCTGAAACATCACCAGAGTGAGTATCAGCTCTCCAGAAATGCTCCCCTTCTCATCCTCCCCAATACCCTACACCGCCTTGAACAGGTATCAACATACAAATACCTGTTCATCACCTTCAACTTTGCTCTCTAATTCCATACCCATCTTAACTCACTGTCCTCTGCCATGAATGCCCAGACTGGACTCCTCTACTGCCACAAAGACTGCCTCCCTGAGTATGCCCTATGGCTGGCTATCACCTCCTCCACCCTGTCTTTGGTTGATTATGGACTCCCTATCTCATGCAGCTGCTGGACCCCCTGCCTCACCAAAGTCCAGACCTCTAGCAACAAAGCCTGCAGGCTCCTGACTGGTGCCCCAGCAGAATGCACACATGCCAGCTTTACTCCACACTGAACCTACTCACCTTTGAAGAATGCCTGTGATACCACACCCGTATACTGGCCAAAAGACTCTACTTGGCTCTCTCCCAAGGAGTCACTACATCTTTCAGCGGGCCACCCACTTGGTCACCACCCGAAATACAACCAAAGCCACCTTCCAGGTGCCGACAGCTAGAACCTTGCTCGCCCAAAGGTCTTTCCACTACAGAGCACCCTCCTGGTATAATTCCCTCCCCACTCACATCACTAACATCTCAAAAATTGGCCCCTTCAAAATTGCCCTATACAAACACCTCACTGACACTCAGAGCTGTAAATGCCCATATCAGGGCCTCACCAAGAGCTCCGCCTGAGCCAATCCACAGACATAATCCTCCCCCCCCAGGTAACCAACACCTAGTACCTCTAGGGTTCTTATAATATTACACATGTACTAGTTTATTTAGAATAGCTTACTGTAGTCTGTACACCATGCACTGTAACCTGCGTGCTCCACTGTGTCACTAAAATTGCTTAGCTTTGTATGCTCTTCTGTATCTCACCTGTATTGCCCACTGAAATTTGCTTTGCTTTGTATGCTCTTTTGTATCCCACCTGTATTGTTCCCCACAGTTTTTTCTCCACCAATATGTTGTCTCCCCTTCCTGAGATGAGGTGCCTTTGTAAATGAGTCTTTGACTCAAAGGTTGTAAATCTGAATTGTGAATAGATAAATAAAATACACCCCTAAGTGAGGTATGAAATTAGCCATTTTCCTGTGAAAGTGGCGTTATGAAGGTAGTCCGATTTTATAACATAAAGTACAACAGCACTATTAATGAGAGTACAGTTTGGAAATTTAAAACGATTATAAGATAAAATTAAAAGACTTTCCTGACCCTGAAAGTATGCCTCAGGAGCTGCCCATTAAATCCAGAGGTCGTCCACCTTTATTGTTTGAAGAGGTTGAAATTGAGCTCTGTAAAATTATTCGAGTACTTCGAGTGGAGGGTGCAGTAGTCAATGCAAGGGTTGTAATATCAAAGTCTAAATACAGCCTCACTATGTTTTTTACAGAAATCTGTGAGAGTTTGAAACTGTGCTACAGTACATAAAGAAGGCTCCGATACAACAGAGCACACAGAAAAGACTTACACGAAAACGGACGTCTTTTTACAAGATTTTAACACTGTATTTTTGATGCTGTTAGTGCTAGTTAATAAAAAATGTATTTCTCTCAAAGAAAACACTAGTACTGTACTGCATACTGTACTGTATTTGGGAATATTATTTGTATGTGTGTGCTGTTGGTTTTAACTACCATTATTCTGTTCAATCGGTTCAAAATTAACTGCCTTCCTAATCAGTGCTGCAACTTAATTTTTGCTTATCCTACTCTTCCAGTGAATATAGCAATAATAAAATTACAGTGAAATAAAGCCATTTTACAGTATTATGAAAGTACTGGAGAATTTGGCAAATTTACAGAAAAGATAGGACTGCTCTGTAATTGTAAATGGACTGTGTTTCAAACAGCTATCTTGGGATACCTTGACCCCCCCTGCCCACCAGTAGGAATTTGAGGAAGCCTTGGAGGATTGAAGGATGGCTTCTGGGAAGAGCCTATACAATGTGCTTGGCACCCTCCAGAGGACCAATGAGGCATTGAGTAACATGACGGACATCCCTGTCAACCAGTTGGAGGCTACAATTTGTCACAGAAGTCAGAAAGACTGTTACAGCTCAAAGCAGTCATCCACAAGCCTTATGAGTGAATGAGGGTTCTGTGGCAGTTGGTCAGAGCCCTCAAGCCAGCCAGAGGCTCCAGACTGTGTCTCCAGACCAGAGAAGTTCCTCATCTGCCAAAAGAGGTTTGATCAACCTTGAATTCATTGCAAATACTACCTGTTGCTACTGATTGACTAGTTACCAGCAGAGCTTGTCTGTGGAGTGAATCTCAGCAGATCCTGACTGGAAAGGTTCTGTCTGTCCCTGGGAGAAGCACCCAGCATTTTGTGTCTTCTGGTCACAATAACTAGCCAACAGGGTGACTGAAGTTTCCTATGAAGCCAGAAGGAAAGAAGAAATTGTTGCCTGAGTCTCCCAGACACACGAGGTGATCACTAGAGAGGAAGACATCTAGAGGCCTGTCAGGTGAATGCCATATATAAAGGCCTTAGAGGTGAAATTTGGATAGGCAAGAAAGGTGTAGATCAGCATTCTTCATTCCTTTGACCAGCGTGGCTATTTCCTGCATTCTATTGTTTTTGTGCACCACCAGATACCCCTGATACAAGTAGTGTTGTGCGAAATTAACACATTTCATTACACAGAATATTTTGTGAAATTCATGCATTTCATGAAATATTTCATGTTTATGAAATGCTAAATTTTACCCATGGAGCACAAAATTTCACCCATGAAACAGCGAAATTTGTTGCTCGCTGGTGAAATTTCGCATTTCGAAAACGTGAAATATTTCATGAAATGCATGAATTCTACAAAATATTTCACGTAATGAAATGTGTTAATTTTTGGTAAACAATTTTGTATCAGGGGTATATGGTGGTGCACCAAAATAATAGGATGCAGGAAATAGCCACGCTGGTGGTTAATAGGGAACAGGCTAAGTTGCTCTTTTTAGAGCCAAGGTAACATATGTCCTGCAGATAGAAAAGGTGGGCAAGTTCCTGGCCCTTCCTTTAAAGGCCCAGGAAACTGCCCAGACAATTGGACACATTTATTAGCCTGGGACTGCTTCTATTTTATCCAAATCAAGGCATGCTGCTGTGGCTTTTCAGGAGTATTATCGGAAGCTGTATCATGTAGCACATGAATTACCCCACTCTAAACAAGTAAAGGATTATTTGCATGATATCCCCTTTCCCACACTAGATGTAGCAGATCAGGATGCTCTGAAACAGCCTTTAATGGAATTAGTGACAGCCTTTGACTCCATGAGTTTAGACAAGGCCCCAGTACCAGATGGTCTATCCACTAATTTTTACAAAATCCTCAAGGATGAGCTTCTGCAACCTTTGTGAGAGATATATATGGAGGCTTGTAATACAAATGAACATAGACCCCTCTTTACAGCATGCTTTAATTTCTGTCTTAACTAAGCCAGGGAAAGGTGACAGGTACATAAAGAATTATAGGCCAACTTCTTTGCTGAGCATTGATTTAAAACTTTTAGCAAAGGCCTTAGTGTCTCCCTTATGACAGGTTTGGTTGAAGCTGGTTGGACTGGATCAAGTTGGCTTTATGAGTGGCAGGCACTCCTCCGATCATCACCGGAAGCTTCAACATATTATTTCTGCATCCAGGGAGGCCACTGACTGGTGGTCCTGGCCTCTCTGGATGCAGAAAATGATTTTGATCAGGTTCACTGGAAAGATTTATTTGCAGATCTAGAGAAATGTATTGTCTCCAGGGAATATATCAAGTGGATTCGACTTTTATATTCTCATCTCACTGTTCAGGTATGGTGTAACAATGTCCTGTCACTGATGTTTCAGTTATAGAATGACACCAGGCAAGGGTGTTCTCTTTCCTCCTTTCTCTTTAATATTTATGTAGAACTTCTGGTGGTACATATCAAAAAGAAAGCAGGGATTCAGGGTGTTTGTTTTTAATTTGTGCCAACACAAACTCTTTATATATACTGCTGATATTCTTTTGCATCTATGGAATCCCAATTCCTTGATGCCAGTGGCCCTACAAGGGCTTCAGAATTTTCAGAAAGTTTTGTTTTATAAGTTGAATTTGGGAAAGGCTAAGTTATTACTCCTCAATTATAGAGTGAGGTGACAGGATTTAGCCTTTCTTGGGCTGCTTTGGTCCACGGATCCCTTCTGTATTTAGGTATTAAGGTTTCAGGTTTCCTGCAACAGCTGATAAAACTTAATGTATATGATCAATACACAGTTTTGAAACTTGATCTAGAGAGATGGAAGGGTCTACATCGTTCATTGTGGGGACAAGTTCATACAACAAAATTAATGTACTTCCCCAGGTTTATACCCTATATCTTGCTTGTGCTGGATCTTCCACTCTCATGGTTTAAGAAATGGCTTTGTTTGTTATATGATTTTTATGGGCAGGGAAAGAGCAGTGAAGGACATACTTACAACTCTCCATGTGTAGGTCTCATGGGGGAATCGATCTGCTGGATTTTTTAGTCTATGTTCATGCTACACAGATTGCAATATTTCTTTGATGGCATCCGATGGAGGATCCCCTGGGGAATTTTATTTGCCGCAATGGTTGAATATTGAAGAAACCCTTTGTTAAAAGCATGGGATAAATTTGCATTCCCTATGATATAGATATTTTTCTAAACTGATTATTTTTCCCAGTTATGTTGAGCCTTCAAATTTTCACCAGTGAACCCCTTAGATCAACTCATTCGGTGCAACCCCAATTTCAGGATAACTTTAAAAATGGTTTATTATGCACAGTGGGATAATCATATTTTTTTCTGGTCAATCAATTTTGAGGGTCCTGTGGATGGTTTCCTTTCAACATTTCAGGAACAGTTTTTGTTTATGACTAAGGACATTTTCACTTTTTTGCAACTGTTCCCCAAATTATTAGCAGCAGATTATGCAATATGAATTTATACAGCAGCAATGGGAAACCATTTGAGTGAAGACACAGATTCTTAAAGATTGACAGCTATCATGTGATGCAGTTTAAGATTTTGCTGAATATGAATGATACTACACAAAAAAATGCATAAATGAGGTTTTCAGTCACCCCCTCTACGTAATCGTTGTAGCTCACAGGATGGATCCCTTGCCCACGTTTTATGGGATTGCCTGAAAGCACAACTTTTGTGGAGAGCTTTTAAATGGGCTTAGCTCCATTATTAGGTTTAGAAGATGCTTTTACAAAAGAACAGTGTTTACTAGGGATAGATATACATAAACTTATGAGCAGTTGAAGGTATCATTTTTCTTTAATTTCTATGGTAACTAAAATAATTATTCTTCAGCATTGGGTGGATAGTGAGATTCCCTCATTACTCAAACTGTAAGGAGAAATTCTGGAAGTTTTACATATAGAGAAAATGATTTCCTCTATGTGACATAATTTAAGAATGTATAAAGAGAGGTGGGAGTCTCCAGAAGCTTTGTTACCTGGAATAGACTGACAAAGCAGGTCTTGGAATAACTTTAATTGCATTTCTGTAGAATGGACTTATCCCTCTGGATATAGGTTTTTTTTATGAGTCGTGTTTTACTATCCTTTGTGTAACCCCTAGGCAGTGCTATCCCTAAGGTTACTACCTCTGCCTGTATTTTTGACCACAGGTTGAGGGGCCTGGATTTAGTATTAAGGTGCCTCCACCCAGAGTAACAGTAATGGGGGTGTCTGTCTAACCTGCTATAGCCCTCTGGGAAGCTATAACCACCCACCAACCCTCCAAGTGGCTTAAAACCTTTAACAGCAGTCAGCACACAGTCAGCAAATAACAAGTAATAATATGCACACACCCTTCACACTTACCACCAGGGTCTGGCCTTCAGCAATATACCTGGACACCCCTAAAAAGGCAAAGTTAGCAAACAAATATACACTTCTAGTACTGTGACCCACTAATAATATGCACATAGGCCAGGTTAAACATGACACAACAATTACATTTATGCAGGGGTCGTGAACAAGGAAGGGGAGTGAATTTAGTTAAATGACTGGTATTCTGCTTTAGTTCAGGTTCTTGGCATGTACTCTCTAGTCCCAAATAAATAGTTCTATAACACTGGGTATAGCAGGGTGGAATGCTGGCTAGCTAGAGGCATTACCCGGTGGTGGCTGGCATTGCAGCCATTGTTGGGGCCCTTGATGGAAAGAAAAGGTGGTTAGCATGCACAACAAGATGATTATTGTAATCCTGGCTGTTTGGCCCAGTCGCGTGAAACCCAGAAATTTAAAGTAGAAATCAAATGGTACCACAGATAATCAAATGACTTTTTGCAGGGAGCTACGCTGATTATACTCATGCTACCAGTTGACTATGATGTGGCTGGTGATATGAAGACCCCGTGTTGATCACCGATGAGCATGGGGAAGCAGGGCTGTCATGACACACCTCCACTTCACGGCCTTTCCCTCCAGGTGACCACAACCTGCGAGTTGTTTCTGCACAGGGGCTGGATCCTCAAAGACAGTCTCTCGCCAAGGACAGTTTCTGGTGCAAGGTAGTTGGTTTGGGTTGGGTTGGCAAAGGCCCAGGCATGATGAGCATGTTGGCAAAGTGCAGTTTGGTTTGCCAGTGAAGCCTCCAGCTGATGTAACAAATTAGGTCATGAAGAGGCAGGCCTCGACCCATGAGGAACATTCAGCACATTTAAATCAAACAGCATTAACTTTTCTCAGATCAGATACAGTCCAGTTTCTATTGCAGTAGATTCACTGAGCAAACCTCTTGATCCAATATCAGTCTCACACACTTGCTGGGCTGAATGCTTCACATGAGCAAATCTTTGGTCCAAATGACAAGCAGTACTTTTAATCTCTCTGATATTTTCTGCCACAGTTTCAATCATAAATGGGATGATTCCAACTTCTGCAATCAGGCAGTCCAACTCAAGGGAAACAGTAGCAGGGAGGAAAGTTTGGCCTCTTCCTGATGATTACCCTAAGCTCTGTTCAAGAAGCCGCTACTCGAAAGCTCAAGCTGTCCACTCTCCAAGCTCTAACTCTAACTGATCCACTGTCTTTTATAGTTCTGGGCACTTCCCTTTGATTCCTGAGTTTGGGTTGGCTGGGGAAGCTGTCAGTCACAGGTTGAACTCCACCTTTAATTCAGTTTTGGCACCCACCTAAAACTACAAAAACTACAGTTTTTCCTTCCCACAAGGCACTTGGATAAGAACCTTTTGAGGTTTCCTGAGTCTTTTGGTCCACTCACTGGAAGTCCCAGACCAAACATGGTGGCTCCTATTCTGAAAGGCAAACTGCAAGGAAAGCAGGTTGAACAAACTTCTAATTCAAATATAACAATACACCAGAGGTAGATAAGCACAGTTCCCAGTCAGGTGCCCTCTGCACTATTATCAGCTGCAGAGTGGAGCAAATCAAAAGTGGTGTCTGACTGGTAGCAAGTCTTAAATCACTCAGAACCAGCCTAGACCATTCACCATACACATATTTGCTGGATTCTTAAAGGGACAGGTGTGGAGGTGCTACATGGCACTCTCATGTAAATAAATAGAAACAAACAGATACCCATGGATCCATTATTTCTACAGGACTTCAGCCTGGCAGTGAGCATGAAAGGAGCCCAGGAAGACATTACGGTACAGTGAAGCCTGCCAGGGTGAAGCACAGTGTCAACAGTTTCTTGCATGACAAAAAGGAGTAACTACCACTGAAATTGCATTGTTTGCTGCAGTAACTCTACTGCAGAATGCTGCAGAGTTGTGCTTCATCCAGGTGGACTTCACTGTAAACCCCAAATTAGTGTGGGGGGGGTTACATTTGTTTGGCTGATATGGCCTTGGTACTTTCATCTTTGGCCAGCTTGGATGCACAGGCATGGGACCTAAAACAGAAGTTTCATGAACAAGGCTACTCAACATGTGTAGGATGAGGCAATTAATAAGGCTCACAACACAAACCATCAAACACTACAGATCCCAAAGAGACATGAGCAAGTACCAAATCAACATATAAATTTAGTAGTAGAGTACCAACAGCTGAACTCAAAAATTGTTAAAATGTGTTCACAACTGGCATAAGTTTCAAGGGGAAAGAGATCTTAGTCAATCCCTTTCATGCCCCCCAACAGTGTTGTATAAGTGAGATAAGATTCTTAGAGACCTTCTTACTCACAGTTTGTTCACCAAACCAAAAACCCCTCAGCAAATCTCATGATAACCCCCTTTACTAGTCACAGAACATTGTAACATCTGCCATCTTTTGTACCACTAGCCACACTTTCATACACTCTACTAAAAACAAATCACTAGATGTCAGGTAGTTTATTAATGGCAGTACTACATTCTTTGTCTACATCATCACTTGTCCATGCTCCAAGGTCTTTGTTGGCAGAACTATTCACCAACTATGTGTAGGGCAGGTCCATCACCTCATTGGCCAGTCCTGAGTACCGACTCCAAGGCCCTCGTGGTTGCTTGAGGGGGCCTGCCTGGGTTCTTGATGACAGGACTAAACTCAGTATACCTTTTAAGTGTGATGCCTCCACCTGAGGACATGGGTAACCTAACAGTGGCTTTTTCCCATTCCTCAGGAACAATACTTTCATCTCCCACCCTTCAGGCAATTCCTAGCAGAGTACAGTGCCCAAAAACAGTCTTGGATACAGCAATTATCATAAACAACCTTTATTTTAGCGGAAAGAAGAGGTAAAGGGACTGGCAACTTGGCTGCAAGAAAATAAGATTTGGTTAGGTATTTATACAACATACCAATGCAACTTCTCCAAGCTCCTACCTGTCTCATGCCAGGTCTGTCCCAGAGTCTTTCTTGTGGCACTCCACTACCGTGGCAGGCCTGAGATGCTGTGGCTTGGAGCCCTAAATGCAGAAATAACACAAGGTAGTGCAACGTGGAGCAGAGATAACCTTTGTAATTCCTAGGAGGAAAATGTATACTTAGCTGACACAGTGCTGGTGGAAAAGGTGTCCCTGCCTTCACATCACACTGGAGCACATGGTAGACAGCCACTTGAGCAGGAGCTTTTCAGTTAAAGATGAACCACAAAAACTACCAAAGCTTCCTGTAAATAATTGTGTAACATATGGTACTGTTTGCTAATGTCTAATGTGTACGTTTTGTATTCTCATTCAGTGGCTGATCAACTTGATTTTAATTAACTTTTGCAGACAGTCTAGATGAGCCAGTTAAGATACGCTATGCCTCTGATGTCCCTACAATCACTATTCTTCTCTGAAATTTGGGGATTTGAATTTCTCTACAGTCATCTTACAGTCTAGTATTTTTAGAGTTTTTAGTTTTACAGAGAGTATGTTCTGTACTTTAAACATTTATCTGCAGTACTTTACTTTGGAGTTTCCTTGCTCCTTGCCTTTGTTCCTTCTACCCCTTTGTCCTTTACACCCTTTTATCCTTTTCACTCCCCCCACACTTCTTTTCCTAATGCCCTTCCGTGCCTTGGACTCTGGACCCTTCCTCTTTTTTTTCTCCCTTCCCCCACAGGTTTAGTAATTTTCTCTGAAACTTCAAATACCAAGCACCTCTCCCAGTTTTTTCTTTTCCTTTTTTACTGTTGAGTTATGTCTGTTTTTATTTATTTTTTCTTCTGTATCCTCATTTGTCTCCAGCACGGTTTGATTTCCAGCAGGGAGATGAGTTTATATTTCTGTCTCCTGTCTCCTATCTCCTTGATATTTGTTGTTTTCCTAGTTGCTTCTACTTGGGGCTATAGGTTGATATTAAATCTGCATTTTGGATATTCCTTGTTGATTTTGTAAGTTTTAAGCGATTCAGATTTTCTCAAATTCCTTCATAGCCATGGAGGCATTGATTATTGCAAGATTTGCCCTCCTATAACCCTTGCTTTGTAGCACAGTCCATTTGTAGTACCTCACATAAGTTCTTGTTATTTAATTTATCACTGAGGGTTTTTTGTATACAGTAGTATGGGTGTTAATTTGTTTAGTGAAAGTCTGGTCAATATGTAAACTTAAAGCCATCTGTAACTAAAATGTGAAAAGTATGCACTACAGCTTTAATTTCATTTTATGAATTTGTACAGCTATTCCTAAGCCCCCCATGAAATGTTACACCCTGCATGTGAAGCACTGGGGTTAGCACTACTGTTTCTACTTACAGGAGTGTAAGTTTGGGGGATTTAATAAACCTTTTGGTAACCAACTTTTGTCTTTTTCAAACCTGGGAGTGCCCCTGTTTATTCTTCTTCCTGTGTCCAAGTTTCCAAGAGCACCTGCTGCTGGTTAGTGTGCATGTAGTCACCATGTGCTAACCCAAAAAAGAGAGGTGGTACAGTGGAGTGACAAAATCCCCTCCGCTACATTTTTTATCACCACACTTGTGACTAAGAATGGTGCCCAAAGAGTTGTTTTACCATCCATAATTATATCCTTTTCCTAAATGTATCTGTGGGTGCAATGTAACTTACTTTATCTAATTATATACTGTGTCTTGAGGTTTAACTATTACTCATATTTTAATTTATATAACTACTGCTTTTTTAAGTAAGAGAAGGAAATACATGCTTTGGAACCCAGAAAGTTGTTTTGAACAGGAAACAGGAGCATTTCATTCAGTTGAAATTGCACAGGTAACTGGTATTTATTTTAAACAGAGGGAACCAAACAATGAAAAGAAGGAAACTTAATTTCTTTAAGTGGATTTACTTTTAAGAAACAAAAGAGTATTTGAAAAGGAAATGTCTGGGAGGGAGAGTTCCATCATGCTGAAAGATGAAAGGGGTAATCAGTGAGTTGCCTTTGATAGAGAGAGAGAGAGAGAGAGAGAGAGAGAGAGAGAGAGAGAGAGAGAGAGAGAAACTGACTGAGACAGAGAGTTAAGGATCTGATGAAAATATATGCCTTTTTTATGGCTGCAGTGGGCAGAGCCTGCAGATGTTTTGCATGTACAAAAGGGCTGATGTCATGTTTTCTGTACATGGAACTGGCTGAAGGTGTAAATAGTCTCCTCTGCCTTACCCTCCTCCAAGAAATGCTTTATGCCCTCAAATAAATACACTTTCATGTTAGTCAATGGTTGCAGGGCACTATTTTCTTTCTTAAATGGGAGGTACAAGAACTGGAACTTGAGTAGTGGGAGGCAGCATTAGTGTTTTTTGGGGGGGGTAAGATCCATCCCAACCTCCACCTGAGATGTTCCTAAAGATCCCCCCCCACACTTTTTTGTTGGTTCATGTGGGAGGGGCATGAGCTGGATCTATCATGTTGGAACAACTGACTATCAGAGCTGCCTGGGGCATCAGAGCTTAAGATTCAGAAGGACAGAGAAAGTAATTAAGGAATGCCTGAAACTGCATCCTTATACAGCACTTGTGACACTGCATCAAGAAATTACAGCACTAGAGGAAAGCAAGCACTTGCAACACAAGAATGACAATTAAGGTATAAGCCCACAAAGGAGTAAAATATGTCACCCAAAGAAGACTATCCCATATTGTATACTAGAGTGTCTGTTTCTTATAAGCTTTTCATACCCCCCCCACACACACACTCACTCACACACACAGCTGAAGCACCCACCCAAATAGCTCGGGGAAGGTCTACATTTTTATTTCTCTGAGACCTGATGTTTAGCAGTAATGTGTGAAGAGAATAAAGTCTTGTGTTTTGTGCATTTGAATAGGTTTAGTACTTTGAAGATAAAAGATTATATATATATACATATATATAGATATCTATATATTATAGTGGCATGGTCGCTTACATACTAAAGTCAAAAGTATGGATGTTAATAAATTTGGATCCGTTCAATGGATTTGCCTGACATTTGGTAGGCATGGTGGGTCTTGGCAGATCTCTTGATATGCCAAATTGTGTTTTGGTTGAACTTACAGTCTTTGCATACGAAAGCACTGAAAAATGCTAAATTATCCATTTTTGGAGGCACCTTTTGGGATTCTGGATGTGGTCCTGCACGGCTGTTGTGTGGTGTGCCACTCTGCAAGATGGCTTGTTTAAAAGAGTTTTGGTAGCTGAACAATCCACTTTTCATTTGGTGAAAAAATATTAAGGCACTCAAAAGTTATGCCACTTTTAAGTTCCCATTATAAGTCAATGGGAAAATTTACATGTATGTTTTGCGAACAAAGAATGGTGTTCTGGCCATCTTGTCCCGCCTGGCGATCAAAGAATTTAGAACCTCACAGTTCAAGAATCTTTGTGTCTGAGGAATTTCAAAAATTCTTTGATTGTGAGGTCCGCCATCTTGTTTTCAGTTTTACGATTGCACAAACACAAATATCTCGGGTCAGGGGTCACTTATGAAGTAAAACTTGGATGGGTTTTACTCAGGGGACCCCGATCTATCGAGTTATGACTTTGATTCCAACCAAATTGGTCCAAAAATAGAGTTATTAGCTGTTAAATTCTTCATTCGCAGCTTGCTAATGATCTTTGATCGCGAGCCTACAAATTCTTTGATCGTGAGATTCTTTGATCATGATCGTGCATCACGAGCGAGGGATGAGATGGCCAGATTTTAAATTGCTGTTTCTGAGCCCAGGGGTGTCCTATAAAGTGAAATGAGGGTGGGATATGCTCAGGGGGCTTTGTTCTGCCCAGTCTGAATAATAATAATAATAATTATGTTTTAACTATCCCTGGTAGTCTAGTGGCCTCCCCATCATAATAAAATATAGTTATTTGTAATTCTGTAGTAGTCTAGTGCACCCCAGTGTGCATGTTTTTACATCCCTGGTAGTCTAGTGGTCCCCCCTCGAGCTGTATAAAATTATTCTTATTGCTCATATACCTGGTAGTCTAGTGGCCCCAGATCTGTATTAAATAATATTGTTGTGAGATCCCTGCTAGTCCTAGTGGCCCCCCAACCAGCATAATAAAATATATGCTTAGTTTGTATTTCCTGGTAGTCCAGTGGCCCCTAACCCCCACCCAGGCATGCCAGGCCACCCAGAACCCCCCACACCCTTCCCCAGCTGGCGACTGGCACAGCCCACCTCTCACCTCCAAAGCCAGCTGACAACTGCTTGCATTATGATTGGTAATGCAAAGAGGTGCTCAGAAATATTTTCAGAGTGCATCTTTGCATTAGCGCTTGTAATGGACACAGCCGGTGGCTGGCCATGGAGGTGAGAGGTGGGCTGTGCCAGTCACTGGCTGGGGAAGGGTAGGGGGTGCTGGGTTGATTCACAGCTGGGTGGGGGGGTGGGGCCACTAGACTACCAGGAAATACAAAATAAGCATATATTTTATTATGCTGGAAGGGGGCCGCTAGACTACCAGAGATGTCTACAAATAATATTATTTAATACAGATCAGGGGGCCACTAGACTACCAGGGATATGAGTGATAAGAATAATTTTATGCAGCTCGAGGGGGGCCACTAGACTACCAGGGATGTAAAACAATACATATCAGGGGGGCACTAGACTGCCAGGGCATTACAAATGACTATTTTATTATGATGGGGGCCACTAGACTATCAGGAATACTTGAAACATTATTTTTGTTATTCAGATGGGCAAGAACGTGGCCCCCTGAGCAAAACCCACCTCATTTTATTTAGAGCACTCTGGGCTGAGAAAATAATTTTAAATCTGGCTATCTCATCCTCATCTTTGATCGTGATCGTGCTAGTACTTTGATCACGAGCCTTCAAATTCTTTGATTGCGAGATTCTTCGATCATGCAATTCCTTCAATTTTTGACTTATGACATTTTAAATTTTTTGTTTGTGAGCCTGCAAATTCTTTGATTGCGAACCCGCTAATTCTTTGATAGTGAGATTCTTTGATTGCGATTGTGCATCGCGAGAGAGGGACGAGATGGTCCAATTTAAAAATCAATTTTCTAAGCCCAGGGTGTCCTAGAAAGTCAAATAAGGGTGGGTTTTACTCAGGGGGATTTGTTCTGTCGAACCAATTCCTTCAATTTTTTTTATTTATAAGGTTTTAAATTCTTTGTTCATGAGCATGCAAATTCTTTGATCGCGAGCCTTCTAATTCTTTGATTGTGAGATTCTTTGATCACCATCTTTGATCGTGAGGGAGGGAGGGACAAGACGGTCAGATTTTTTATAATGGAACAGATAGAGAAATTTTAGTAATATTTGATATTGAATATCTCGGAAATGGTTTGGTATTTTTACTTGATATTTGGAGGGAAGAAAGGCAACATCCCACAGATGTGCCGTTTGGTGGCTTGGTCAAAAAATATTACAGGGCAGCTAAGTGACAGCACTCCAAAGTTGACACTTTTTCCACGTTGGATAACATTATGGCATCTGCCACATTACAGAATTTGTTTGACGCTGCTGCAAAATAACAGTTTAGTCTTTTGGGCTGAAATTTGGAGGAAGAAAGCCAATATCCCACAGATGTGCCTTTTGGTGGTTTGCTGGGAAAATATTACAGGGCGGTTAAGGACAGCACTGCAAAGATGACGCTTTTCCCATAGGGTAACATTATGTCGCCCTTGCGCCTTTCAGGCCCATATCTCGAAACGGTGCAAGATACAGACTTTTCATCACAAAAATGCTTAGCCCCACAAATGGGCTAAATACAAAACTAGCCAGAAAAGTCATAATTCATACAAAATTTAAATTTTTTTTCTTCATTGTATGGTTCCTGAGAGCTATTTAGTATTTCTAGTCCTAATTTTGTGCTCCAAGGTCCATTATTATGCATACATTCTTTGTTTTCACTGTGTTTTTTGATACTCTTTTTGGGGAAAAGAAGAGTGTGCCCTTTCATTACTTTGCCACCCAGCATTTCCAGTTGCACTTCTATTACCATATGCATCACCGTTCCCGTCTACGCCACGATGAGCATTATGGTTTGTGTTTTCATTTGTTCTTGCATTTCTGTTTGTGTTTCATTTGGCATTATTGTTGCTGTTACCGTTATCATTTGCATTTGCAACTGCAGTACCATGCCCGTGCACATTACGGTTTGTGTTTACGTATGTGGTTGCGTTTGTGTTTCCTTTGGCTTTATTGTTGCTGTTACTGTTACCATTTGTGTTTACAGTTGTGGTACCATGATCATACGTGTAACGGTTTGTGTTTCTTTATGCCCTTGCCTTTGCTTTTTCATTTCTCTTTCCTTTGGCATTATTGTTGCTGTTACCTTTACCATCTGCATTTACAATAGCATTTTGATGACTGCACACCTATGGTTTGCATTTTCAGATGTGCTTGCATTTCTGTTTACTTTGGCGTTATTGTTAATGTTACTGTTACCATTTACATTTACAGTTGTAGTACCTTGTCCATGCATGTTACAGTTTGCATTTCTGTACGTGCTTGGGTTTGTGTTTCCGTTTTTGGTCTCCTTTGGTGTTATTGTTGCTGTTACCATTAGTATTTGGATTTCCAATTGCAGTACTGTGAATGTGTGCATTACCAGTTGCATTTTGTGCACAATTCTGTCTGTGTCTGTGTTTCCATCACTGTTTGCTTTGATGTCACTTTGCGCTTGCATTTCTATTTCTGTTTGTGTTACCATTTACGTTTGAGGCACCATGTGCATAACTGTTTGTGCTTGCATTTGCATTGCACTTACTGTTACTATGTCACACAAAATTACTTGGTGTTCAGGCCCCGCACTCCCACCAACTTGCGCAACTTTCTACTTTTCTATTCTTTCTTAAAAAGTAAGGACATTCTATGCAAAAAAACATTGTTAATGCATCAGTTAGTGTTCTTCTACAGTGAAAAAAGTGAGGAAATTCAAGGGCCAAGAACCCCAACGCACACCCTGATGCCTGTTGATGGAGGTGGGCTGGGGGTGGGGTGCAAGGGGTGGGAACCCTAAAATCAAATTTCCTCACTTTTTTGCTGTAGATGATGCATTAACAAAGTTTTTTTGCATAGAATATAGATATATATGCAACAGGTGTCTGAATAAATCTATACTGATAAATCAATTTATCTGTGCTACTATGTAGATAAATTTATTTATCCACATAGTAACTACATCATCACCCATTTATCCACACAGTAACTACATCAGTAGCTCATTTATCTACACAGTTCTCTTCAGAATTCATTTAGAATGTTCGGCCTCTGAAGCAGTACTAACCATATTTAAATGTGAATAACTTAAAAAGAAAAAGATAACATAGTACTGTGAGCATGAAAATTGTTCAGCACAAAATTATCTACAAAATGAATAATGTTTCATTTATATAAACCCTGTATATTGTATATGATTAGCAAGAAAACAGAAGAAAATTTAATTTTTTGTTCACTTTTTTGACAAACAAATATGAATAACTTTAAAACAAAAAATGATAGCAAGGTACTGTGAGCACGAAAAATGTTCAGCTCAAAAATATCTACAAAATGAGTGGTGTTTCATTTATAGATACCATTTTGTTTTTATAATTAGCAAAAAACAGCATAAAATTAAATTTATTTTCCCTTTTTTGACAAATTATTTACACCTACCAAAATAAAAATGTTCACACAACATCTAAACCTGTTGCATAAATGGAATATGCGGCGGTTCAGTGTGTGATAATGCCTTTATTTTGTACAGTTTCCAGTGACCTCCTCATATACCATCACCGTGCTCGCACTGTGAGGTTACTTGGAGGTCACTGGAAACTGTACAAGATAAATGCATTATCACACACTGAACAGCTGCATATCCTATATATATATATATATATATATATATATATATACACACACACATAGTGTCATGGGCACCTAAAAAGGAAGGAGATACTACTGAAATAAATGTTATTCTGATAATTTATTTATTTATGTGTAAGATTTTAAGTGTAGTTCCGCCTAGGTCACAGACACATAAGCTATAAAAAGTACATTTAAGGATAGATGTATTAGTCAAAGCTTGTAGTAGCAAAATAAAGCAAGAAAAATAATATATTGTGTTTTTTTCTTCAATTGTTTAACCAGGAGTGGCACACTAAGCTGAAAGCTTGTTTACTGGGGCAACCTGGGAGCACATGGAAATTAAGTGACTTGCTCAGGGTCACCCAGTATGCAAGTGGGGGCTGTGGGATTCAAAACCAGATCTCCAGATTTGCAGCTCATACCCTTAAACCTTTGTGCTATACTGCCTCTCTAGTTATGGCAGTCATCTATTTTATGGTTCATGATGTTGCTGTAGGAGGCAACAACACATTGCATAGCAGGTGTAAAATGTCAATAAGCAGGTCATGCAGTAGATGTGCTGAGCAGCTACTGAAGCAAGAAATGTATTTAGGATAGTAAAATATTCCTGTTTGAAAACTGATAAATGTGTGACATTTGCATCTCAATTTCAAAGAGGTCCTTATATGGTGTCAATGTACAATATAAAGTAGTTATAGTTTTCAAGTTGTCTGAGTAATTGCTTTGTGCTACCAGTGTTACTAAATTTAAATTATTCTATGAAGAAAATTAAGTTTATGTAACTGTCTGTAAATGTATTACAAACATTTACTTGTCCTTATAATGTTATGCATTAAATGCTGTTGCTAGGTTAAAAAGTCACATAACAACGCCAAAGGCATTAGGGTTTCTGATCATAATATCCTGCCCTGTAGGACTGACAGGCATCAGGGGTGTGACTTGGGATTGTCAACAGTAATGCTCACGCCATTCCACCCCATCCCCACCCCGCAGCCAGTGACAGGTGTTGAGGTGTGTCTTTGACTCTTCAGCCCCAAAGTTCACTCCATTTTATTATACAGTACTGTACCCATTTCAGTGTATTTCCTTATGGAATGGGGTGAGTGTAAAGTGTGAACACCCCAAGGCAAACCTTAAACTATGTGGAGACACAGCACATGCAGCACCATTCCTTCACCCATATAATAATTGGGGAATAACATCATGAATGTTGTCACAAACAATAATTACAAGTTTAGTGAAGGCAGTAGTTAGTGCCACCAGATTTTTAAATCATTTGAGAATTGTGTCCCCCAAAGGTATGTATTTTGTGATAAAGTTGAGAACAAGGGCAAATATAAAGAAAGTTATAACAGCCAAGGGATTAATTATGTTATGTTTAATTTTGGCTGGAGATGTGCAATTAAATCCAGGTCCATCCATAGTAACAAGAAAAGGAGAAGATACTTTAAATGGTATAGGGGACACCTTTATACATTTTAATGTATGAAGCCTAGCTCCTAAAATGAGTAAAGTTAAACACTGAATGCTTGAGAACAACCCAAAAGTGGTTGTCATCACTAAAACATGGTTAAATAACACAGCGAAGGATTCAGAAATGTATGTACAGGGATACCAAAGTTGGAGACAGGACTGGTGTAAGACAGTGTGTTGATATATGGGCAAACGTCACTTGACCTATCCTCCATAGAACTAAATGGTGTTCCCACTCCAGGGATGGAAAAAGTTGCTTTAGAATTATGCTTACCAGTAAATAAACCTGTTGGGAAAACTTTGAAAAAATTCAGGATGTTTTGTACCCATATAGAGATAGTCATGAAATATTGATGATGGGAGATCTAAATGTTGACTGGTCTAGCCTCCCATTGAAAGGTAGGTTGTTGGAACTGACCTTGGGAGTATGGTTGACTCAGTTAATAAGGGCTCCAACTAGAATGAACCCTAAGAGGGAGGACCAGTCATCAATTTTGGATTTAATTTTAATGACTGATTCTGACAAATATATTCAATATGGTGTGCTACTGGAGGCATTTAGTAGCCACCAGGTCATGTACTGCACCTGGAAGCAAAATTTAAAAACAGAAAAACACAACGTTCGAGAATTATGGCAAATGAAGTATTTTGACTATCCAGCATTTATGATTGATTTAGATGGTAGAAACTGGGACCATCTATTTCTCATTCCTGATGTAGAGAGTGCTTGGGAATATTTCCATTCAGAATTTATTACGGTTTGTGATTTTCATGCTCTGGTTTTAAGAAGAACAGTGAAACAAAAAAGTGCAGAATGGTATAATGGGACTTTGGGCATAATAAGGAAAAATAGGTACAAATTGTGGAGAGAGGTCAAAAAAATTAAAACTAAAAATACACGGGACAAATACCGTCAACTGAGAAACCACTATTCAAAAGAGGTGAAGAAAGCTAAAAATAGCTATTTTAGCAATTTGTTTGAAGAAAAGAATGTTAAGAACCCTCATAACTTCTGGACACTGTATTCTAAACTAAAAGGTGAAAAACCAAAAGGCTCCTTTAATATTAACGGGGAGAATATTTCAACATCTGATCAGGTGGAAGATTCTATGAATATAATTTTTATAGATTTTGGAAGCTTAGTGGAGGATGTTGAGAAAGGTATGACAGGGGACGATCTGGAACAAGAAATAACAAGAGACAAAAGTGGACAGGATTTAGGAAAGGAAGTTAAAAATAAACATGAAATATTGAATGAAGTATATTTCACTTTTGGTTTGATCTGCACCCAAGAAGTTACAGACGAATTACTAAAACTAGATGTAAAAAAAGCCCCAGGTTTAGATGGCATCGCTATGACTCTGCTAAACTTTGCAGCTCCGGTAGTAGCACAATATATTTCCTACATTTATAATCTGTCCCTGACTACTGGAACATTCCCAAGTGTCTGGAAAAAGGCAAAAGTAATTCAAATATACAAATCTAAGAAAATGAATGAAATTCAAAATTATAGACCAATATCCTTACTCCCAATAATATCTAAGCTTTTTGAAAAATTCATAGGGAAGCAACTACAGATCTACTGTACTGGGAGGATAATAAAATATATAATCAGTATCAATCAGGGTTTCCCTCTAGCCACAGTACAACATCAGCTTTAATAAAGGTGACATCTGACATTCAGTCATGGTTGGACAGGGGCCTCCTGGTTGGGGCCATATTTATAGATTTTTCCAAAGCATTTGACATGCTTAACCATACAGTTTTGTTGGACATATTAAGGGATATTGGCCTCAACCAAGTGGCCCTGAACTGGTTTAAGGACTATTTAATTGATAGGACTCAGCAGGTTACTTTGGGAAAGTTTACATCTCAGCCCACACTTGTTAAATCTGGAGTCTCTCAGGGTTCAGAGTTGGGCCCACTTTTGTTCAATCTGTATACGAATGGCGCTGGTACCTTAATAAAACTAGTGCAGCACCACTCCTATGCAGATGACATCATTTTGTATACAGAAGGTGTTTCTTTTCATGAAGTTCAGGAAGTGATGCAACGTCATTTTGATATTTTACAAAAATATTATAAGTCACGAAATTTGATATTAAACAGTAAAAAATCTCAAGTTATGTTCTTTGAAAACAAGCAAACGATTGAAACAAGCTCACTTCAAATCAAAACATTGACTAATTATATATTAACACAGGTGAACTCATATATATATATATATATATATATATATATATTTGGGTATGTGGTTAGATACAAAGTTAAAATGGGATATACACATAGAAAACCTGATTAAAAGATTACACAGTAGATTAGGAGCTTTGTACAGATTAAAAAGTTGTATACCTAATATGGCAAGGGTCCATTTAATTAATTCAACAATAATTCCATTATTTGATTACAGGGACATGGTATACACCGGTGCATCAAAATCCATACTGGAGAGGTTACATACAGCCTTGAATAGATTTTCAAGGTTTGCTCTAGATTGTACCTTGTTTGGCTCACCAGCACACTATGTATAGTGTCTTAAACTGGACAAGTCTCACTGAGTGTAGAAACTTGCATATATTGCATTTAGTTCATCAACAATTGAACCGAAAGACTCCTCCCTATCTGGACAATTTATTTCAGATATACATACCTAGAGCAGATTTGAGATCAGCACAAAACCAGGAACTAGTAATTCCGAAAACTAGAATGGCAAGGACAAACTCTGCATTAATAGTGAGTGGGCCTAAACCCTGGAACAGATTACCAGACTATTTAAAAAAAAAGACAGTTGTGACTTGGTCTAAGATCAAGGTGTGGTTGAAATCAGAACACCAAATTAATTGATAGTATCCCTAGTAAGAAGGTAAAGCACTTTTTTGTTTCACACTCCCTGTCCATAATTATTCCTGAATGTTAATGAATCATCATATTTTTGATCACATGGCTACTGCCATGTTATTATTAAAAAGTAGGATGCATAGGCTTAGACTCTGTACTTTTATAATTGTTATATATGTTTATATTTAAGGTTAAAACAGAGTATGGGAGTAATACAGTATTTGTTTGTAGTAATTATATTTTTTTAATGTATTATGTACTATTGTCTATTTTATGCAACTGAAATCTTCTTTTCATGGTTTGAACTTGGACCCCATTGTAAATAAGTCTAACCACTCAAAGGATTATCCTTTTCCTAGACTTGTAAGGAATACATTTTTACAAACACAAACCTCAACACTTGTCTGTGTCTTCAGGGTAGGGTGAGGTGAAATGTTGTGAGCATTATGGGCTATGACCCAAAAGCACACCCCAATGCCTGTCCATCTCTGAATGGTGGGGTGGGGTTGGCATCACTTCAATACTTCACTGCCATTCCTATTCTGCCTGTCTGTCTGTCTGTGTGTGTCTCTCTCTCTATATATATGCCTATGTAATTATCTATCTTTTTGTCAATTGCATGTATCACTATATTTACCTATTTCTAAAACAAACCTGCATATCACATTTGCCTACACTCTGAGCACATACTTATGAAACTGTGCATATCTGCACTCCACTTCTGCACAGACCTCATACTTTCCTAATATTCCCATTATCACAAGCATAACTACCTTACCCTTATCAAAAGCAACCCCCTCTGAAAGTTACTAACACATTTTCTCTGCTAACAGTCCATCATTAACACCCGACTTCCTGACATCAACACATTGCTTAAATATAACTTACATGACCTCATGGACAAAAATCCTGTTTCTCTAAAAACACAAAACAAAAAAAGAACTGTGTAAATAATCCCAAGGCTGAACATATGCCAGTCATTACTTTTTCATATACTGCCACCTTCTGTACCATCATGGGGATTTGCATATGTTTCCTATGATGCTTTGCATTATTGGGGTATGTGCAATTGTGTTTTCTTTAAAATGTGGCTGTCCGGCCAGTATCATCCGGGATAACACATACCTCAGTAGCATTTGCTCTGGGGTTCTTTTCTAAACTTATATTGCTTCCTATTCCTTCCATTAAAATGTACAACTCCATATATTTTTCTAATAATGTGTATGCCTTCCTTAGAACAGAAACTAAAACAAATTTTACTACTTACAAATCATTGTGTTGTTTCTCCATATCTCCTTAACAATTCCACACAACTTCACTAACTTCATTATGCAGCCGTAGTGAATCTGACAAGATTTTGTTACAATTAGTTTGCACTGTATATTAGACTGGTATTTTTTACAGTGTTTTTTTCTCACTGGGGGTATGGAATGTTTAAATAGAAAGATTCTTGTCTTTAGCTAAAGTCAGAATTGTAGAGTACATTATATATGGACAGCACTGTGTTTCCAGTTGTGTTGATGGAGAGTGGTTCAAGAAATTAACAGTGACTCTGAGTCCCTAACTGAAAGAGCAGTTAGGGCCAAAGAGATTTTGTATTCTGCAGAAAGGATTATTTATTGTAAATAGAGTCAAAACTGAAGTTGCTGTCATTACTTCTGAAGAGATTCCAGGCTAGGATCACCTTCTCAGTTAAAATTATTTATTTGGTGATAGGAGGGGATGGTGCCAGTGCTTCAGTGTACTTTAAATATGTTTATGCTTCCTCATGCAATAAAGTGTGAATAGCTTACTGCACACTTGAGAACAGCTAAGGCAGAGCCAGATTTGCACATATTAGTTTTAGGTTGTAATTATACCTAACCAGTAGTTATTACATTTCAGATGGACAGGAACCTATTGGTATCATTTGCTCTGGGTACCCAAATGACTGGATAATTAGAAAAGAAAATCAGAGTATTTTAAGATCTAATCTGGGAGGAAATATGAGGAGTGTGTTCAAGAGACAACACAAAGGGATATGCTTGGTGATATCAGGCAAGGTGGGTGTGCTTATAAAAGTCACGCAAGACAGGTGTGCTTGTGACAGCACCTGGATTTTAGTGTGCTTGTGGCAAAGCAGATCAACTTAGTTGTGCACATGACAGCAGCAGTATATGAGTGAGGTGTGTGTGTCTGTGTGTGTGCATGTGTGTGTGTGTGTGTTTCTGAAAAGAGAAAGACCAGTAGATATTAAAATAATGCATAATTGATTTGTTTTAGAAATTAGAACATCTAAAGAAACTTGCATCTGAAAGTAAGAAGCACATTCCAACATTTTAAGAGATAGTCACAGACTATAGACAAACAATGAGCACTTATCTGTTGTATTTTTGTTGCTTTATATAACTGTAAAAGGTACAGTACATATAGAGTAAACAATAGTCATGCTCACATACCAGGTAAAACCAAATTGCACCAAAATGTTCTATCATACTATATGTGATATGAATTCTATCTCACTCATGGGGGGTGGAGGAGCAGGTGAAGAGCTAGACTAAATCATCCTCAAGGGTGCCACATCAAAATAATGACTCCCAAACAGTGAGGAGTCAAAATGGAACAGAATAATAGCGAGTGCCATTATCGGCAAACTTTCTGTTTGTGGAGGGTTTTGCCCCCAGCACCCCCCCTTTCTTAATATACCAACTTCAAAGGGGGGCAGACCTCGGGGAGGGGGGAACAGAAAGTTTACCAAGATGGCACTCACTATTATTCTATGCCGTTTTGACTCCTTGACATTTTGGAGTCACTATCTTCACAGGCTAGCATCCTCAAGCACCCATGCTCTAAATGGCATACTTATGAGTGGGATGTGGAGTAACTACTTTCAATGCACCTACAATAATATGCAGGGATCAGGGGTGCAATACATTGTAGGAAAGCCTATAATCTCATTAAGTCAATTTTGTGTTTCCTGCTTCTTGCCATGAAAGACACAAATTTAATTTTACGGATTCAAATGTAATTTTTTGGACTCACTCACTAGAGCTCCAAAGTCTCCTCACTACCTCAGCCACAGCTTTCTGCTGAGAAGGCTGCCTTTTTTATCTGCAATGCACCAGGACTGGAGTGAAGTTTCAGCATTTGTGGGGCTAGGTGGTGCATGGAAAGCACAGGTAGGATTCAAGCAAAATATCCCAAGTCCTGTGCCCATTGCTCTTTCTTTTTAGACAATACCTTATCTGATTTCCCTTCTGCTGCTCCTTCTTTCTCCTTCCCCTTAATCTGAGCAGCAAAATCATTTGAGTAGCTGGAGAATGTCCTGCAGTGGTGGTGAAGCTGGGATCAAGAACACGTCGTCAGCATCTCTGTGGCTACCATACGTGGGAAGCTGTAATTGAACAATGGAAAACAACCACTATAAATTGTTTTGTGGATCCTGTCTGATCTGCGAATGCAGCAAAAACACTGTCTTAGCTACAGTGACTATAACCCATTTTACAGTAGCTGGGAAGAGGACAGGGTGAACCAAAGATAACCATAAGGAAGTCCCTCACAAAGAAAAATGCAGGCCCTATAGTCCCCACCCACTACAATGGTAAACCCCTGGGTGATACCTTCTCCCCTGATGGTATCTACCCCTGGTTTTGGTAGCACCACACTGTACCTGGTTGTAATTTTCCACCAGAGATCACTTATGTACCAGGTTACGGTACTGCCCTCCAGCCCACATCCCTTTGCCCTGGAATATAACTTCTCCCCATTCACTGGCAAGGTTACAGAAACAACTCCCCTAGCTCTGGTGCAGTACTCCCCTTGGTTTAGAACCTCCTTGACCTAATTCAGTAACTCTCCAGCATGGTTAAGAATGCCTCCTTGCTCTTGTTCAGTAATTTCCCCTTCTGCACTGGTTCAGGACTCTTCCTTGCTCTGGTGCTGTAACCTGTCCCACTCAATGCTGGTTTAGAACCTTCCTTGCCCAGGTTCAGAAGCTCTGTTTATTTTAGGTAACCCCATGCTTCCCACTGGATAGTATCCCATTCTTAAAACACATTTTGTGTAAAAGCTACCTCCCATATGCCAATGCCATGTAATAACACCCTGACACACAGCTGTCTTTCATTAATACAGAAATCTTTCAGTTGCTCTGCTGTTATGGAATTTCAGATGAGCTGATACTAGTGATGACTGCTGGAGATTTCTGGCTCTGACAGCAACTGCTGGGATGCACTGGCTCCAGTGGAGGTACTGGAATGCATTGGCACTGGCAGCAGCTGCTGGAATGCACTGGCTATGGTGATTGCTGTTTTTTTTTTAACAATGTATTAATGTAGGATATCTCAGATGATATGCAAAATTTAATTTCTACTTTGGTCCTGCCTGTTTCCATTTCTGCAGCAAGGGTAGACTATAGCACTGAGAGGTTACATGACATGTCTAAGGTCACATAATGAGTATGTGTCTCTATTAGGGATTAAACCAGGAATCTCCCAGTTCCCGAGTTGGAGCTCTAACCACTAGACCCCACTATCAGGTTGCAGTGACTCTAGTGGTGGCAGACAGGGTGCAAGGGTTGTAGTGGCAACTACTAACTTGCACTGGCTTCAGTAGTGGCAAGTGACTGAGATGTGTTGGCTCCAGTAGCATTGGCTGCAGGTGAGTGCCAGTGGTGGCTGATGGGGTACATTGACCATTGTTCCCATACATCAATATCCCCAATAGCACATGTTCCAAATACACACTGTAAAGTGGAGGAACCCCAAGAGCAGGAAGAAGATGCTGGAGATCAGTTAAAAACCACACAAAATAACAACTACCTGTAACAGCAAACAAAATAGCAGTAAACATTTCTCTACTGCAGTTTATCAGTACAATTTGACAGCACAGAGTGACATAATCCAATGTTACATTGAACATTGTTGTAGTGTTTCTTGTAAGTTAAATGTGGTTTTAAATTACTGAACAAAACTCATTACTTCAAAATGGGGAGGGTAACAATGAATGTGCATATATGGCATAATTACTTAATTGATATTCAAAAATGTATGAGCGGCACATAGATTTCAAAACAAAATTTGTATAGCATGTACATTTTGAAAACCAAAGTACAGCATGCCGATTTTTAAAACCTACATACAGCAAGTACGTATTAGCTAATAAAAAATGAAAATTTTGTTGTATTAAAGTTTTACATGAATAGAGATGTTGTGAAATTAAATTGTCTGGATGGAATTTCTGCAAAAATGGCAATTTCGCTGGGCAAAAAATTTCCCATAATTTGGCTGTTCCGTGAAATATTTCTCAGGGTATGAAGTTGCAAAAGTTTGACTGCAAAATGTGAAATTTCACCCAAAAATGGCAAAATATTGGCCGCAAGTGGTGCGTTTCGCCATTTTGTGGTCAAACTTTTGTGCTATGCGGGTGAAATTTCACATTCTGTGGGCAAAATTCCACATTTGGCTTCAACAAAAAATTTCACCAAATGGACGAATTATGCAAAATATTTCATGTGCCGAAATTCAGCAAATTTGCATATCTCTATAGATGAAGGCAAATGTTTAAAAAACTTAACTATTTAAATATTTAAAAGTTAAGGGTGGAATGTTTAGGTTTGTAAGGGAGGATTAGTGCTAAGCATACGCAGAGAGAGACAGAGGTACCCCGCATTGCATAAGGAGCAGTTTTTAAAACAGGCCAGGTGTGTTCGTTGTTATATTGTTTTACTCTATTTCTTTGTAATGAACTGGCACTGCAAGCACTACCTTTTTGGTTTTTTAGTAATTTTTCCAGTGCAGTTTTTCTTTTGTGTACTTAGTAGAAAGCATACGGTCCACTATGGTAGAAAATGGCACAGATCAGCCCCACCAGCACTAGAGAGGAATGTCAGACTTTGGGGGAACAGAGGAGGAGCACAGCCTAAGAGGCTTGTAATGGGAGACAATCAGAACTCAGCCATGCCTCCCTCCACAGAGACAGCCAATTGGGGAATAGTTGGGACAGACTGGCAATCAGGTAGGAAAGGAGACAAGTTTTTAAATAGTCCTACTCAGCACAACACCAGCTTCAGTAGACTAAGGCAGGAAATGGGCACAGATCAGCCCTACTAGTACTAGAGAGGAATGTCAGACACCGGTGGAAGAGAGGAGGAGCATGCCCTGAGAGGATCATAACAGGAGTCAATCAGAACGTGGCTGCACCACACTACACAGAGACAGTCAATCAGGGAACAGCTGGGACCAAACACCAACCAGGAAGAAAAGGAGAAAGGCTTTTAAAAAGCACTGCTCAGTGTAATACCAGCTGCAGTCCGGTAAGGTTTGAAATGGGCATGAGGCAGCCAGTGCCTGGTCACTCTACAACTGAACAGACAAGCAGAGGAGCAATGAATGAGTAAGGAAGGAGGAAGCAGGACACCAGAATATGTTTGGTAAGCTTCCTGTTGTAATTTCTGTAACTGCACACACATAGCAGGGAAGTGAGAAGGGTCAGGGACACAATATGTAGGGTACAGGTGAAACACTCTATCTAAGGTATAAAAAAAACTTAGAGAAAGTTGAACAAAAAATGGATAATGGTGAGATAAGGTCTTGAGTTAGGGTCAACAGTTTGGGTAAAGGTAAAACATCTTGTCTAGGATGGCAGTAAAAAAGGGTTTAAATAAAGAGCAAAACAAAGACAGGTAGGGCACAGGCAACTTAGAGTCAAGCAGTAGTTTGTTTATAAGTGAATCACACTATCTAGGGAAGGGGTTAAAGAGGGTCTAAAGGGAAGCAAAGTAGGAAAACAGGCAGGTTAGCTTGTAGATATGCTGGAAGTGGTGCAATGCAGTGGCTGGGGGTGACAGTTTTCATGGAGACTTTCTGGAGACTGTGGTGCTTCCCCATCTGCATGCACCTCTCTGGGCTCCTCCCCCACCCAGGGAATGCCAAGTCTGCCACAGCAGCCTTAAAGGATACCAAGGAAGAGGAGGGGCTGGACTACAGTAGGCTGCAGAAGGGTAAGGGTGGTGGGTCAGAAGCATATTCCCAACATGGTGTTACTACACAACTCCTTCACTGTTCTGGCAGGGAAGGACTGTCCCATGGAGGCACATGCAGTAGTGACAAGGAGAATGTGGAGGACCTCCATAGTGGAGACCCCAAGGAGTGTGGAAGAGGACCCCAGAGAAGGAGGAAGGAACTCCTGATGGGGGACTCAATTGTTAGGTAAATAGATTATTGGGACAGGAAGGGAGGGGGAGAGGAATTTTAGCTGCCATCCCAGTGCCACTGCTCAGAGGGACGGGAAGCTGATCCTGGGGATCACTAGGGTGGCAGGATGGGAGGGATAGCTGGATGTCATTGTCCACCTAGTGACCAATGACCTGGCTAGGGATGATGCTCAGTTAGTGCAGGAAGAGTTCAAGGAGTTGGGAAGGGGTCTTAGGCAGGTAGTATTCTCAGTGGCTTTTTCTGAGGTGCTACCTGTCTATGACAGGGGGAAGGATAGGGTACTCCACACCAGGAGCTTAAACCCATGTTTGAAGAAAATGGTGCAGAGAGGAGGGGTTCAGTTACATTGGGGATTGGGCTCCCACCTGGAGGGATAGAGACCTGTACAGGGGAGGTGGCCTACATCCATCTGGAAGAAGAACCACAGGCCTCAATGAACAGTTTACTACATTAGTGAGCATTTAAACTTGCTAAGTAGAATGGAGAAAGAAATAGGGTGATACAAATTGCTCCCCCTCAAATGGGAGTAGGCAGTAGGGAGAATACAAAGGGAGAGAAATCCCCATGGGTACCCAACAACAAAAAAAACAATATGGAAAAAGTGAAGAGAGAGATGGGAACTAGAGCAGAGGAGGTACAGAAAGAAGGCAAAAGGGGACAGAGGATAGTGACAAAAAGGATAGTAGCAGATTCTGGAAGGCTGTGTGTGTAAATGCTCAAAGTCTGGGAAACAAAATCCTGGACCTAGAGGCAATCACGGCATAAGCTGACCTGGACATTGTTGCCATTATTGAGTCATGGTGCAATGAGAACCATGACTAGGATGTGGCCATACAAGACTACACTATGTTCAGAAAGTACAGGGTGGGAAAGAAGGGGGGAGGAGTGGCTCTTTACGTGAGGGATAGCATAAAAGCTACTGAGATACATGGAAATTGGGGAGGGTGAAGGAACTGTGGGTCACCGTAGAAACAGTGAAGGAAGCTACTATTTGCACTGGTATGCTCTACAGTCTTCCAGCAAAGGTGGAGTTGAATAAGGTTCTGGTGAAAGCCATCTAAAAGAAGGCAAATATTGGAGAGGTGCTGCTGGTCCTGGTTGGAACTTTAATCTGCCAGATGTAGATTGGAGCATCCCAGCTACAGTTTCAGCTAGGAGCAGGGACATGCTGGACTCCCTTCAGGGGAATTCCACAGGCAAGTAGAAAAAGACCCCACTCATGAGGGGGCAATACTGGACCTTGTACTGACCAAGAGGGACAGTGTTGCAGATGTCACAGTGGATGGCCACCTGGGGACCAGTGAACACCATGCAGTGAGGTTCAATATAAATATGGTGCTAGAATCATACCACACAATGGTGAGGTTCCTGGACTTCAGGAGGGCCACTTTTAAAAAGATGGGGAGATGCCTCAGGGATGCCCTGGCAGTGGGGGAGGACTTGGAAGGAATGACAAAATAGTGGGTGACTCTAAAAGGAGGGCTGGAGAAGGCAATAAAGCTTTGCATTACATAAGTACAGTACAAGCCACATTAAACTGTTCCTCCAATGAGTTGCTTTAGCATTTCTGACTGAGTAGCATATGTGTTGCTTGATCCAGCACAAAGCCCTGCACAAACTGTTTCTTAAGAGTTAAACCTCTGTTTTATATTACATTGTGACTGGATTGCAGATGCAGTCTAACTGACTTGCAAAAACATTGTACAAACATTGCTCTTGAGCTGGTAAAGCACTGAAAAGTAATGCAACATGAGTTGCCAATGCATTGACAACTGTAAAAAATAAAGCTAAACCAACTCATTGGTGGAATAGTTTAATGTGGCTTGTACTGTAAGTAAAAGCATGAGGAAAAAGATACTACTACGGTTCTTAAAAGAGACAGCAGGGAAGGTAAGGGGGAAAAGTAAGCATTTAGGAGGTATAAGGAGACACAGAGAGAGGATGATAACAAAGTGTATCAGTAGAAAAAGAGGGAGGCAGGGAAAGCAATTAGGAGTACAAAGGTGCAAATGGAGGAGAAAATAGACCAGCCAGTACAGAAAGGGGATACAGTATTTTTCTGGTATGTAAGTGAAAAGAGAAAGACCAGTGGAGGGATAGTAAGGCTTAGGAGTGAAGAAGGGGAGTGTGAGGAGGACAAAGATCTGACAATGCCAATCTGGGTGCGAGGGAGGTTTGGCCAAAGTCTGGAGGGAGACTGGACTTTTAGGAGGGAGATAGCATAGCAAACCAGTTTTGCACTTAAATAATAACAAAAACAAGAAAAAAGTTAATGTCATGCAATTTATTAATTTATTCTCTAAATGAATATGCACCAGTAAGTTCAAACAAAGTTCAAAAATTACAAATAAGCACAAATGTAAAAAATTCTCAGTTAAAACAAATTCAATAAATTATTAAATACTGTCTACTCTCTTGCTGTGGTATTGTCAGTTTCTTTGAGGAGTGTGTAAGTGCTGCAGGCTGATTTAGCTGCTTCAGTAGCTTGTCATCTGGCTTATAGCTGTAGCATTCAGTGTCAATGTTCATTTTGGCACACATTAGTGATGAGATGGTGTTGTTGGGTAAGCTCCCCCTATTGTCATCTTGGATCATTCTTAGCATACTGAAAGATCTCTCAGCTGCAGCATTACTGTGTGGGAGACACAGTCATTGCTCTCATCAATTAAAATTAAGAATTTTTCATTCCTGCACAGCTCACTTACATAATCATCAAGTCTGGTTGCAATGGCATGATTTAATATATGTGTTGCCTTTGATCTTCAGCAAGAAAACTTTTTTTGCAATTTCAGAGTCAGGGAACATAACCTTGCAAAGTTGAGAGAAGAGGTCTGCAATTAGAAATGGCAGGTTATGCTCAGTAATGAAGTTAGTGAACAACACTTCAGCTTTAGTTGCAGGGTTTGTTGTTTTCCTCTGTAAAATAGCCATCAGTTTGGATGTCTTTCTGTTAGTAGTAGTACTGAGAGCTTTGTGAGTGCTTGTGCTCATATGATGACTAATGTCATTCTTACCACTCGTACAGATGCTTAAGTGTGAGCTGCAAAGGCTACAGAAGGCAAACATGTCTCCTGTCTCACTTTTGAGAAGACAGCTGAATTCCCCGGACCACTTTCTGTTAAATTTACAGCTGTATCTCTTTTTCTTTGGTGCTGCATTCTTGGGGGAGTGCTGGCACTTTCAGATGCTGGCAGACAGAATCAAAAACCTCCCAAACACAAACCAGAGTAAGTAAATACATCTTACCTCAGTCCTCAGTCCTCCTTTGTACTCACTAGCCTAACAATGTGATTAAGCACTAATGCAGTGATAATTGCCTTCGGCTCTGCTGCAAGCATGAGTTATTAACAATGTTAAACACAGCCATCAATCAGATAAGCTAGCAAAACAATTTAATAGGGTGAGAGCTTGTTGAAATGTTCAGTGTTAATGACCGACTTGCTGAGAGAAGCTAAAAAGCAAGATTGATTCTGTGACTCACAGCAAGTTGGGAGATTGGTATCCCCATGCAAGGGGGGGGGTGGCGGGTGATCATTAAGTGTTCACAGAGGAAAGTGAAGGTGAGGGACCACAAATAAGGTCTAGGAGCATCAAAGGAAGGAAGGTAGACACTAGTCAATTTACAAAGGAAAGAGTCCTGAAGGAACTCTCAAAACAAAGTGGACAAGGCAATGGAGCCAGACAGGGTGCATCCTAGGATATTTATGGAGCTCAAGGAGGTGCTGGCTGCACCTTATACAGCCCTATTCAACCACTCACTAGAGATGTGAGTGGTTCTGGAGGACTGGAGGAGGGCAGATGTAGTCCCACTTCATAAAAAGTGGGAGCAAATAGGAGACTGCCAGTTAGCCTGGCTTCGGTGGTGGGAAAATTAATGTAGTCACTACTAAAGGAGAGAATTGTGGATACCTTGAATTCATAGCTTAAAAGATCTGAGGCAGCATGGCTTTACTGGGGGAACGTCATGTCTAACAAGTCTGATAGATTTCTGTGGGTATCCAAAGAATTAAATCATGATGGAGTGGTGGATATGGCCTACCTTGATTTCAGTAAGGTCTTCAACACTGTTCCACATAAGAGACGCATAAGCAAGCTGGGAAACCTAGGGGTGTGTCAAAAGGTGGTAAACTGAGTGAGAAATAGGTTGGGGGAGAGGTGACATAGGGTGATGGTAAATGGAACTCACTCTAAGGAAGGGATGGTGACTATTGGGGTGCCACAGATATTAGTACTGGGACTGGTCCTCTTTAATGTCTTTATTAACAACATTGCAGTGGGGCTAGAAGGGAAGGTATGCCTCTTTGCGAATGACACTAAAATCTGAAACAGGGTAGAAACTCCATGGGGGGGGGTAGAAAAAATGAATAGAGATCCAAGAAAGCTAGAGGAGTGGTCAAGCATATAGCAGCTAAGTTTCAATGTGAAGAAATGCAAAATGATGCACTTGGGGCACAGAATCCTGGGGGCAGAGTGCAAAAAAAGGAGAGGTGGTAATATCAATCATGAAACAGGAAAGGGACCTGAGGGTAATCATTTCTGATGACTTAAAGGTGGCCAGCCAGTGGGAAAGCTAATGGAATGCTAGGCTGATTGGGGGGGTATCACCAGCAGAAAGAGAGATGTGGTGTCACTGCTGTATAGATCACTGGTGAGGCCTCAACTAGAGTACTGTGTCCAGTTCTGAGACCACATTTCCAGAAGGACATAGACAGGAAAGGGGCAGTCCAGATGAGTGCCACTAAAATGGTGCAGGGTCTGCATTACAAGCCCGATGAGGACAGACTGAAGGACCTCAACATGTACACCCTTTATGAAAGAAGGGAAAGTGGGGATATGATAGAAATGTTTAAATATCTCACAGATATAAATAAGGTTCAAGAGGGAAGCATTTTTCAGAAGAAAAGATGCTCAAGTATAAAGGGACATGCTTTAAAGCTGGAGGGTGGGAGGCTCAGGACAGATGTGAGGAAGTACTTATTCACAGGAAGTGTGGCGGATGCCTGGAACAGCCTCCCAGCAGAGGTGGTGGGGTCAGAAATAACAGGTTTTAAGAATGCATGAGATTTGGATAAGGGAACCTTAAGGGCAGGGAAAAGGGGGGAGAAGTTGGAGATCAAGAAGGATCTGCGGTGTTACAGAAGGTAGGGAAAATGAACAGACTAGGTGGACCAAGCAGTCCTTATCTGCTGTCAATATCTAGTTTTCTGTGTTTCTAATGTAATTTGTTTCCAAAGACAATATATTAATAATTATATATTTTGAATTATAAATGAAAATGTTTACACAGGAATCACAAAAATCAAAAAACATGAATAAATTAAAAACCTTTCTAAAAAATTTAAAATTGCAGTGCTTCACATAGATTTTACAAAATAATTCAAAATTCCAGATGAATTCCAATGCAAAAATTTCCATTTTTAATCAAACATATCTAAATAATATTTGTTTGTAAAAAAAGTTGTGAGTCTCATACTAACTCTCACTCACAAGCATTGAAGTGATACCCTTAATTTGTAATTATTTCAAAAGTTAGCTTACTGTACCATAAACTTTTTGTTCATGTAAAGCATTAACATGAAAGTGTATGCTTGTTTTTGTTATTTTTCAGTGCAATTTTCAGCAAACTGAGCAGGCACAAAAGTTAATTACAATAAACTCTACACGTAACTAACATTTTTAACAAAACCTCCCGATGGACCTGTTTCTGTATGCTATCTACAAAACCTGTAAATTTCATACCTGAACTCTTTGCCATTTTGTTTCTATCCTTTGGCAAAAAATGAAGGAGATAATTATGCAAAAAATTTGTAAATGTATGACTCAATTACTCAAACACTACAAGACAGATTTTTATGAAATTTAGAGGAATTAGACACGCTAGAACTGGGATAGTGCATACTGTATATGATTTTGCAGTCTTTGGCTCTAAAACAGTCATAATATCAGCTTCTGAAAACAGGATTTTACACAGAAACACCAACACAACCATATATAGTATGCAATATATACTGTACTGCACATCCATTTAATGGCTTTGTTTACATGGGATTTCACTTCTCATTTGAGAGGTTTCAATATCCTCTACACCAAGACTAATTACAGAAGCTGACAAGTTAGATACAGCTGTATATTGGCTGCAAAACATCACTTCAGTAAAAAATATATACTGTATATATCCTCCAGTGTGACGTGGGCTGTGGAATATTTCTACCACTTTTCCTTGGCTATGTACCTCATATTCTTTATGTTTGTCTTGAGGACCTCAGTATTTCAGACTGTAGTCTGTAGCATTGACATTTTGTAAGATTTCATGCCCAGCATCACTATCTCTTTTAGGAAATGTGTTTTTTGTGTTCCCTTAAACAGCAGATCCTCATTTTTCAGTGTGTCTATTCTACTATAAAATTAGTCTGCTCTTCAGAAAAGTTTGATTTTGTGGTCCAGGTTAGACTCACTTTTATTGATTTGACTTACAGAATAATAACTGACTTGACAGCATTGGCACCGGGCAGCATACAGTTGCTTGGCACACTGGTGATCTGTGTATGCACCTCTCATGGCTAAACCCCTACAGTGACTTACTTCGCTGCCAACAACAGCATCATGTCACTGTAGGGGTTGTTCCCAGGACAGTGCAACACTGTCTCCTGTCCTGCACCTCTTCCCAGAACCAACTCCGTCTCAGAGTTGGTATCTATAGAAACAGGGAGTGCAGTGGGCAAAGAACCCCAATGTGAGGGGTTCGGTGGGTGAAGCCCCTCAAAGAAAAAACAGCCCCTGATGCCCACGGCTCCCTGCCTACTGCAAATTGCAGTCAACAGGGAGCCTGGTGCTGCAATGCTGGTCAAAAAGTTAGTTGTTGATTCAGTATTGTAGACACAGTGATCTGGGTCCCTGCCCTTAGCTTAGGACATCAGGAGTAGAATGACTGAGGGGAGCTGAGTGTCTGCATAAATGTTCATTGCTCACCTCTTCCAGGAAGAGAAGAATGCAAGTCCTGTTGCCTGACTGCCTTTTGGCACTCCAGGAGGCTGAGGTTATCAGCTCAAGGTGTGATGCATAGGGGAAAGTGAAATAACATTGACCGAACATCAGGTACTACAGTACATGCAGATGCATCTACATGGAGATGGGAAAATAAGAGGAAAAATAGCAGACATCTTATTTATTATTACTTTTATCTTGGCAGAAAGATGAAAGATGAAAGCAGAAAGATGAAACCCACCCCTATCCCATATCCCAGTGGACCGTCCTGTCATCTCCTCTGTCCCCTTGGAGCCTATCTAGCCTGTGATGACAGATCCAGAAGCAAATAGTTTGATACCTTTTATTGGACTAACATAGATGTTACAAAAAGAAAACAGTGTCTAAGCTTTTGGACCAATCAATTCCTTCCTTGGAGACTTATGACAGTTGTTCAGAGAATCACATTCTATTAACACTCAGATCATACATAAAAAACACATTAAAAAAGCAGAACAAAATCTAATTGGTTTAAAGTACCTATTTAAAAAAAACACAGATTTAAATGGAATGAACCACATTCCATTAACTTGCTGCTGCTGAGAATCTTTTCAAGTTCAAATAACATCCTCAGCAAATAAGCTGAACACTCAAGTAGACAACACCTCTGACTGAAATTGTAATGAATGAGTATGTTATGTGACAACATTCAAAATTAAAAACAAGACCTTTAGATTTAGTACCACAAATGTCCAAATTAAAATGTTATAGTATTGTATCATAAAACCCTGACTGAGTGAATCTCAGGATTTGTAGAATCCATTTTAAAAAAGCTTGTCATAGAAAGGGACAGTTACATCCAGGATACCACACACTTCCTGCATAAACTTTCTGGTTATAAGGACTTACCATCTAATAGCTTCTTAGCAACGATGGCTGTAGCATACCTCTGCACTAATATTACACACAAGGATGGCATTTCAGCCTGCCTTAAGTACCTACTGTACATGAGAAAGGATTAAATCAAAACATCGACCCTAAAGTGGCGGGGATCCTTACTGAATTCATTCTGACACATAACTTCAGCTTCAATGGCAAACATTATGTTCAAACTATGGGAACAGCAATGGGCACCAGGATGGCTCCACAGTATGCTAATCTCTTCATGGCAAATTTGGAGGAGGACTTTTTATGACACCATCCTCACAAACCACTCACTTATTTCTGTTACATTGATGATTTGTCTATAATTTGGACAGAGGGCACTGACACACTTAAATATTTTCATCAGAAACTTAATAACTTCCACCCTACCATAAAGCTTACCCTGGAATATTCTACCACCAGTGTTAATTTTCTGGACACCTCTGTTACCATCAAGGATGGAACCTTACATACATGTATTTATAGGAAGCTAACAGTCAGACAGAGGTACTTACACAGAAATAGTAATAACCTGAGCCACACAAAAGAATCTGCCATGTACAGTCAAGCACTTTGATATCACCGTATCTGTTTCAATAGGAAGACAGAGATACACATTTGTCTATGTAGAAAAACACATTAATGGAGCAGGGACACCCTTTTAGAGAAATTGACAGAGTAGTAGAATGTGCAACACAGGTTCCTAGAAGGCAACTACTTCAGTATAAAGGAAAGAATCACTACCAACAGAATAACCTTAGTAGTCACATATCATCCTGGCATTGAACTTCTGTGTAAAATTATTAAGGACCTCCACCCTACATTTATTGAGGATGAGACCCTAAATTGGATTTTTCAAGAACTACCATTACTATCTTTTAAACAACCACCTAATTTAGCTAACCTGATTGTTAGGAGTAAACTTGCACCAGAACAGGGTACCATGACACTAAATGATACACAATCCTGTAATCAACTCAGATGTAGGACTTGTGAGCTCATTTCCACTTCAGATTGTGTGGTTACATCACAAAACAGACTATTCAGGATATAGGGGAATTATATCTGTTCATCACGTAATGTTGTTTATTTCATTCAATGCAAGAGATGTCCACAAACAGGGTATGTTGGAGAGACAAGTCAACTTCTTTGCACTAGAACGAACACACACAGACATACCATTATTATAAAGATGACTGACAAACCTTGGAATAAACAATCTTAGTACTTGTTCTTTGATATAAGGCTTAAGTTCCCTAACTGTATATTGGATAAATTAATCCTTTGTAAGTTTATGAGCCATATGAGATGCATAAGACTTTAGTAACTGTTTTGGCTACCAGTTTATAGCAGTATGGACCTTTTTGAATAGGGCATGGATGTGCATTTTGATGGCTTAGTGTACTTGGAAAGAACTAATAAAATGTTATAAGTAAAAAAAAAAAGATGACTGACAAACCAGTGGGGCAACACTTCTCTCAGAATGACCACTCTATCTCAGATATGTCAGAAATGGTCTTAAAAGAACATTTAAAAAATACACAACAGAGTTGGACTTTTGAGATTAAGCTTATTTTACTTCTCAATACGGTAGCAGATGGAATGAATACTGATTTGGGTTTCATGACACATTACCCACTTAAACCTACACAGACTTTTACTTCATAGGACAGACATTTAATAGGACTTCAGTGTGTTGTTGTTGTTTTTATTTTCATAGAGTCCTTTTTACCTGGTTATTAACATGCTGGTTTCTCACCAAATATACATGTGTGTGTGGAGGGGGGAGTGGGGAGGTTGGGTTGTCTTGGCCTGAGTGTTTATGAGGGGGGAGTTTAGTGTGTGTGTCGGGGGTAACTTTGTGTGTGTTTTTTGGGGGTAGTAGGAGGTAGGATTTTTGTTGAGGATGGGGCTGTGTGTGTGGGGAGGGGTTGGGGTTTTGCTAACATATTTAGGTGGGCTTATATTCAGGTACATGTCATAATTATGCCATAGGGTGTTAGGAGTCTTTGATCACGTACATAGTGAATATACACTTATTTTCTAGTTATGTTTTCCAGAAGGGGAGAGAGTTTAATTCCATTGGGGTTTTATTCCGATTCTTAAGACTGTATTTGTTCATATACAGTAGTGTAGTTAATTGATTATATACTGACTCATTATGGAACTTTGAACATTTTAAGATGCATGAACTCATTTTATAGGTGGTCCCTGAGAGATTTTTTTCTTTTGTTTGGCAATAATACTGTCAATTGATATTATCTTGTAAAAAATATTGTTACAACGCTGTAGGTTTTAATGTTTATGGAGTGTGTTAACTGATTGAGAGCATAGTTTAGAAAATATCTCCAGACAGGTTTTATTCTGTGTGAATGCTTTAAACAGTTGTTCATACAAGGTACATATATATATATATATATATGTATATATATATATATATATATATATATATATATATATATATATATATACACATATCCTAGAGGCAAAATCCATTTAGTACATCAGTTACGGTTGTTCCACAGTGACAAAAGTGAGGAAATTCAGTGTTAGGGTTGAAAACCGCCCTTGCGCCCCCTCAGCCCATCCCACCCAACTGGCATCGGGGTGTGCATTGGGGTCATCAGCCCTAACTCTCACCCCATCACATGTGTGAAGAAGCTGAGGCTTTGGAGAATGGGGTGAGAGTTAGGACTGACGACCCCAATACACACCCCAATGCCAGTTAGGTGGGGCAAACTGAGGGGGTACAAGGGGGGTTTTCAACCTTGGCACTAAATTTCCTCACTTTTGTCACTGTGGAACAATCCTAACTGATGCATTAAACTGAGTTTTTTGCCTCTAATTTTCCTTCTTTTTGAGAATGAGAACTATAAATAGTGAATAGAATGTGGTGATGGGAGCGCCCCCACTGTGAAAGCTCAAACCATAACGTGTACAGGAACGCAATTGGAAATGCAAATGGTAACAGTAAGAACAACGATGACGCAAAATGAAAGACAAACGCAAACAGAAATGGAAGGACAGCTGCCAACAGAAATGGTAATGCACACGGTGATGCTAAGCAAGACACAAACACAAACAGTAGTGGAGACAGAAATGGTAACAGTACCGCAAACACAAGCGCAGATGGAAATGCAAAGGGTAACGCACATGGTGGCATACACGGGAACGCTAATGCAAACGGGCACTGAAACACAAGTATAAAGCCTACATGTAACAGTAACTGGATCACACACCCTATTTGTCCCCAAAAGCTTCATTAAGAAACACAGTGAAAACAAAGAATGTATGCATGATAATGTGCCTCGGAGCAGAAAACGAGCAGTTGTAATACTAAATTGCTAATATCTCAGTAACCGTATGACGTAGAAAAAAAAAATTCACATGATTCATGAGTTTCTTGGCAAGGTTTTCACAGAATGCATAGCCCATAGGGTTACACATGTTTGTGATGAAAATTCCATATCTCACCCCGGAAGGCAGGGCGGACGCCACCATGTTAGTCAGTGGGAATAAACATCAACTTTGGAGTACCGTAACTTTGTGTCTGTGAAATATTATTTCACCAAACCACCAAAAGGCACATCTGTGAGATGTTGGCTTTTTTTCCTCCAAACTTCAGCCCAAAAGTCCAAACCATTCCTTTGCAGCAAGGTGGCAAAGAATTCCTGTCATTTTGGCCATACTTTGAAAAGTAGTGTCGTGATTTGTGACACCTTTCACAAAAATTTGGGAAAGTGTCGCAAGTGCGACACTATTTGGTGACACTACTTTTCCCAGAAATTTGAAAAACATATCTCTGGGGTGTTTAACCCCAAAATAAAGACATGGCTAGCATACTCAGGGCTCGAATAGATAAACACAAAAATAAATATGTCCCTAGATGGTCCCAATTTTAAATGCCAAGCATTTCTGTGATCAGTAACTGAAAACAAAATGGCAGATTTGTGACACTACTAGGGCTATTTGCTACACTAAAAAGTGCATTTGCAACACTTTCAAACTTTTTGTTAACTTTTCCCATTGACTTATGATGGGAACTTGTTTTTTGAATAACTTTTAAACTGTTTAATATTTTTTTCATGAAATCTTCAAAAGGCACATCAGGGACCCAGGCCGCATTTTCCATGAAGTTTTTGGACCAATTGAATAAACTGTGCGACCTGTAGGCGCAAGCAAAGAATGCACAAAAAAATGTAATTGCATGCACAAATGTCACTTAATAACTCTGCAGCTGTATATATAACTTCTACAAAAGTTACCACATCCCAAGATCTATGGTTATGCCCCATGCCTGCTAAATTTCAGGCAAATCTGTTGAACGGTGGCAAAGTTATTAAGATGCAAAATTTCACCATTTAACCTTAAAAGGGGTACTCAACCCTAACTATGGTTGCACTACTGTGCTGCCATTTTATATACAGTATATATATATATATATTTATACCATGGGGGTGAGAGCTTTCTTAATTAGATAACCTGTGTTATTTCCACTGCAGTGAGGATTAATTCTGATGGCATCAGGAGAGTGAGGATATCGACATTTATCCATACTCTGCTGATATCACCAGAGTGAGGATAAATGCACTGCAGCTTGCATTCTAAAGGAAACTGCTTCAGAAAAAGTTTCTCTTTCTCACTGAAGCTGCAACTTACTCAATTAGCTTTGTAAAAGACTTTCACCTATGTCCCATTGTGCTGCTAACATTGCTAGCCCATTACTGTGCTGATCTCAGCTTCAAAGCAACCTAAATTCTAAATGAAAGTATTTTACAAAGCAGGTTCTATTTCTCAGTGCTACCTGCAGCAGTTTATCTTTCTCACTGAGCCTCTGACTCACTCAATTAGCTTTGCAAAACACACTCACCTGTCTTGCTGACTCCCAGTCCATTCAGAACACACACACACACACACACACACACACACACACACACACACACACACACACACACACTGACAGCACACACAGAATGAGCAGGAAACACACAGACTCAGAAAAAATGTTCCTGCAGCTCTCATCCCTGTGGTATAAATCACATACATGATGGACAGATCATGGCATATGGAAAATATTCTCACTCCTGCCTCGTGAGCTGTGTATTTTCACTTGTGCCTTTGGCACTATGAGAATACACAGCTCACTCTGCAGGAGTGTGAATATTTTCCATATCCCACTTCTGCCCATCATGTATCCCATATATAATATTATTTATCCCCTCTTATTTCCATACATAAATTTCTGTTGTACAGTTGTTGTTTTTTTATCATACAATACTATCAAGTTTTAACTTGGACATTTGTGGTATTAAATCGAAAAGACTTGCTTTTTAATTTTGAATGTTGTCTCATAACATGCTCATTCATTAATAATTTCAGTCAGATGTTTTGTCTACTTGAGTTTTCAGCTTATCTGCTGTGGATGATGTATGACCTTGAAAAGATTCTCAGCAGTAGCAAGTTAATAGAATGCTGTTCATTCCATTTAAAGTTGTGATTTTTTGAATTAGGTACTTTAAACCAATGAGAATTTGTTTTTTTTTTATGTATTTTTTATGTATAATCTACAGGTAAGATATTAATTGGAATATGACTGACAAACCAGTGGCACAATACTTCTCTCAGTATGACCACTCAATTTCAGATATGTCTGTGATGGTCTTGAAAGGACATTTCAACAGTACACAGCAGAGACGAGCTTGTGGATCAGACTTATGTTACTTCTTAATACAGTGCAAGATGGCTTGACTATGGATGCCGGATATATGACACATTACATGTAAACTTACATGGAGTTTTACTTCAAAGAATGGACATGCATATTTTAGGTTTTCAACAAGCCTTGGACTTTGACTCTTATACTTATACAGTCCCTCTTAACTAGTTATCTACAGGTTGGCCTCTCACATTAGTATTGTGTGAATGTGTGTGTATGGGTGCGTGGGTATGTCTATGTGAGTGGTTTTGTGAATATGTTTATGTGTGTGTTGCGAGGGTAGAAGAAGTGTGGCACATTGAATTTTTAATATGCATATTTGAGGTGGGTGGTTATGTGAGTATAGTGGATGTGAATATTGTGGGGATATTTAGGTAAACTTATGTTCAGGTACATAACATTATGGTGTTATAGTAGCTAGGACTCTGAACTCACATTATAGTGGATATTTACTGCCTTCTGCTGGTTCTGTAATTTGAGTATATACTGTAATGTTTTTATACTCTGTACTTAATAGGACACCTGTCTAATTTACTTGGGGGTTCATGACAGGTACAATTCCTTTTTGGGTAACTATTGTAGTGATGGGTGCAATTGATGGTGTGTTGGGATTCATGCACATATATTTCATTTTTAAATAATTCCCAAGAATGTTTGCTTAGATTCCTTGGACTGTTTCTATATATGCATTATTTTGATTATACACTGACAATTTATTGAAACCTGCACATATCAGGCTGCATAGTCTCAATTTCTTGGGGGTCGTTGACTAGCACTTTTTTGTATCTGGCACTTACACTGACAATTGATATTATCCTGCATAAATCTTGTTATAAGAAAGGCTTACGGTTTCTGGAACATAATAGCTTGTTGAAAGTATGTTGGGACTACGTCTCCAGCCAGTTGTATTTTCATCAGTGTGATACACTTACTCATTTTGGGTAAACATCACTTTCATCATTCTATATGCTATGCAAGCAATAATACCTAATAGACTGGGCAGTATTGTGCAATAATGGACTGCCCAGGGGCATAATGAGGCCCAATGCCACAGGCGGAGGGTCTTATAGCCCCTGGAAGGTCCAGTATTGCCCATACCACCCACCCTGGAGGATTTTATTGTGCTTAGAAAATGGGGCAAGGGTATAATTTATACAAAATATTAAAAAAATAAAAATTAAAAAAATGAATAAAAAATAAAAAGCTGTGAAGTCACTTTTGCTGTAAAGTAGTTCCTGTAGTAGTGCCAGCAGAGGGCGCTGTTGTTTAAACTTGGTATTTTTTTCCACACTTGTCTTGTTTCATACTTTGTTAATGGAAAGGACCTCTGCTCCTCCCCCACACACACATGCACCAGTAATGAGTGAGAACGTGGGCACTGTGTTTTAAGGCTTGTGGCCCTTCAATTAACTTAGGTATCAGTTCTCTACCCACTTCCTACCCCAGAGTTACTGTCATGCTATGTGGATTGTGAGCACAATTGAAAAAGGAATGGATGTTAAGGAGCTGTTGCCCATTTTACATTTTGCCGTGAGTGTCCATCCAGTACTAAGGTATGAAAAAAATGCCCATTTTTTTCTTGTTTGTTTGTAGTGGGTGTTGAGAAATGAGCAGTCTTACGAGGAAAAAAGTGGTTTGTGGTTTCAGCTCGCGCCCCCGCCATCAGGCTGTACTAGTAGGTAGTAAAACTCATAGCGCTGATTTGCATCATTATCTCTCACTAAGCAAGAGAAAAAAATGGTGGCATTTGAAAACTGGGTATGAGACAACATGCGAACGATGGAGCTCAGTAAATTTATTTCATCAGCTGGTCGCTTTGGAGGAATACAGCTCTGTGATCAATAAATATACTGAATTTGTGAAAACATAAGCTGCTTTTTGTGCACTTAGTATGGGTTCAGTGGCACAGTTTAAACAACTATTGCACAGTTTACTAGCCTGGGGAGATTGTTTATGCAAGGTTTGGTACAGCAAGCATGTCGGCTGCAGAAATACTTTCCCATAGGTGACCCCTGTATGCAGCAACTTTGTCTGCAATACAATTACCGTGAAGCTCACCATTTGATATTGCCTTTCACTACGAGATTTTATGCCCGTGCTGTCAATTTACTTGCTGCTTCACAGTTTAAGGCTCTCATATTTATGACTTGTGTTGAGACTGGCGTTTGCATTTATTTATGCAGTCTGTTAAGCTGAAAACAGATTGCCTACGTCCCTCGCGATTCAGTTTGCTTTTTCTCAGTGAGAAACTATTGTTTTTTTCTTTTAAACTGTGAGCCGTCAGAACACTAATTTCTCTGTTACACCATAGTATGGCAGGCTCTATCTCTCGCTAGCCAAGAAAAAAACAAATGACTGCTATTTTAAATTGAAAATTCTATCAGTACAATACCATTCTAAGGTAATCAGGTTGCCAGAGATTGGGACTCATTTTGTTACGGTCTGTAGTGACTGATACCTGACCAGCTAGATACTGTTTTTTAGCCTATCAGAAAGTAGCCTTTCTCCTACCCATTTTCTAAGTAAAGATAATTTCTGTGTTGTAATTTTGGGACTTATTTTTTATTATTTTTTTACTTGGTAATATGCTACATTTTGCTATACAGTTGTTTTCTCCAGGGTCATTTTATTATCATAGGCTCTATTCACAAACAGAGTTCTGAGCAGAGTTGAAGCTGATTTTACTGATGTACTGTTATCTCACTCATGAAGTATGTGTCTTCGGGAGGTTTCTTCACTTATCATGTGATTTAGTGAGCAGAGAAGCTTAAGTCTTTTTTTAATCCATTAGATTGATACATGGTATAATATATGTGGGGGTTGAACTCTGCCTGCTGTTGTCTCTAGGCAACCTTTGATCTTAAAGTTTGGTTCATCTGAAATCACACTTTAGATGTTCAAGCTCTCCAGTGTCACTTTAATTATTTCTGAAGGCCTGTTTTAAACCAATAAGAATCATTTCTGTTTTTTTTCTGCATGTTCTAAGTGTTAATAATATGGGATTTTCTAAATTACTCTCATTAGGCTTCCAAAGAAGGACTTGTTGGTCTGAAAGGTAAAGCTCTTTGTTCTTTTTATAACATCCTTGTTGGTCCAATAAAAGGTATCAAACCATTTGTTCTGGATTTATGTATAATCTGGGTGTTAATAGAACATGACTCTCTGAACAACTGCCATAAGTCTTTGAGGAAGGACTTGGTTGGTTCAAAAGCTTAGACATTGTTTTCTTTTTGTAACATCTATGTTGATCCAAGCAAGCAATACCTGACAGGGTGGGCGGTATTCGGCAATACCAGACTGCCCAGGAACGTAATGAGGCCCGATGCAGCAGGCAGAGGGCCTTATAGCTGCTGGAAGGTCTGATATTGCTCATATCACCCACCCTTGAGGGTGTTATTGCTCTTAGAAAATGGGCTACCCTTGGCAGCGTTATGTGGGATTTAAAAACATTAAATAAAAAAATACAAAAAGACAGTAACAATAAAGTACTACTATGTTGGATGTAAAGTAGTCCTTCTGTTTTTTTTTTTCGTTTTTTTATGTCACATCCCTCATCCACAGAGCGATTGTACTTACTCCCCCCCCACACCTCTGGAAGAAGACATGGAGTTTTTTTGTAAAGTTTTTACCACCCAGTAGTTTTCTGGCATCATTGTTATGCTACAGAAAAGAGAACAAAAAACCTCTTTTTGCCATATTTGAAATATTTTTATTTTTCACTCTCGGCACTTGCAGCTTTTAGGAGCATGACCCTACTTGACCCTGCCGCATAAGACCAGGAAGTGCCATGCAAGAGATATGATGTGGCATCCAGGGAAGAGCTGTTAATTTTTATATGTATGTTTACTATGGTTGCTTCTTATTTCATTTGTGGGAATGACAACATTAAACATGAGATAGCCCATCCGTGCTTGTGTACCATGGGTTGAGGAGTGGGAGCCGCTCATTAAGCAGTAGTGCAAGTGGGCAGCATCTGTAGAATGGACACCAGACAAGAGCGAGGAGAGAGACAAATTTGAAAGCAAGCGCAGTTTGGGAAATTGCTGTTTTGATCCCGCACTTTCTCCATGAATGCTATGTTTTTTATGGTGGTGGCGGTGAGGTGAGGGCTGCATAAGTCACTTGCTAAGTGTTTAAAAAACATGGCGGCTGTTTGAATTGTGTGCCCACTGCTTCAGCCAATCATGAAGCAGGCTGGGCACACTGATACTATTTACGAGGTTGTCAGGGTTGGCATGGCTGGTACCTTTTACTTACAGGGCTCTCACTGTAGGTTAATGTACCTCATGCCAGTCAGTCAGTTTTGTTTATTTGCAAAGCCCATTTTCTAATAAAATATATCAAACGATTTGCTTTTGGATCTGTTCTTACAAGGACCAATATGGCAACTAATCTATTTCTGTGTGTTACCCTGTGATGACTAAGTCTTTGGCCAGTGATAGTGGACACTGGTTTTGCCCTGCCATTATGGTTTAACTGTGGGCACTGGCTGGTCACAGCTATGCCATAGGGAGAGCCAGAGGACAAGTTACTGCCATGGGCAGGAGGAAATGTATAGTGGAATGAGGATCTGCCTGAGATGCTAAGAGAGTACAAAAATAGAAAGAGAGTAAAAAAAAGAATGACAACAATAAGCATGTTGTCAATTATAAGGAATGTACTAAACTGTTGGAAACAACCAAGGCTGTGATTTAGGGATTATACTTTCTTTTCAACAGATTTACTTACTTCAATAAAAGGTATTGTTTTGTTTCTTTCTCTGCATATTTTGCTGGGCTACCAATGCTAATCTTACCACATTTTATTGTGCATCAGAGATTTGGATTTAAATCAGAGCTCACTTCCCAGTTTGTGCTTGTTAATGATGCTACTGCATATAATGTATGTAAAAAGATTTTAGAAGCACTTTGATGCACATCATAATAGGTGCTAATTGATTGAAAAAGGCTTGATAATTAGTATGTCAAATCTGCATGTATTTTCTGTATATACCATGCTTCCCTCTAGCACAGGATGCAGTTTCATAAAACCATGCATCTGTGCTTGGCTGGCTATCTGCCAAATGAGTGATAGAAATCCTATTTATCCATGGCTATCTTAACTGTACAATATGCACTTCATGGGGGTAGTCAAAATAATGAAAAACGGTATACTTTGCAGTAGATTGAGGGCTGATGATTTACTAGAAAGGTGATTTATTTTCTACAGCCTTTCCCTTTAGGAGACGAAGGTATAACAGTATGAATACATTACTGACAGATACCAAGATTTAGTCCCACTTAATGATGCAGAGTGGGAACTCCTACATCATTGCTGAGAATGAGTAAAGTCTTTAGGTGTGTTATTCTCATCAGATAATTACTAGCAGACATTGGTCTGGCATTGTCCCAATTTAATTATGGAGCTTAAAAACAATAACAGAAACTAAACACTGCAGCCATCTTTGTATAAATCCATTTTCCTTCTATATAAGAGATTCTTTATGAATAATTATACTCTAGCCTCTGAAGCAGGGATCACTACCAATGTTCATAAAAGATAAAAAGATAAAAAAACACAGAATAAAGTATGAGGGACTCTGTCTAGCACAACCTATTTTAGTGTCTGATCTGCCTACTCTAGCTCATACTCAACATGCTGCCTACACAAGTACCAAAAGAATTAAACCCATGGGTTCTCAATAAAGAATGAAATCATACAGTATGAATCATAGCAGGGATTTTCTAATACCCTTTAAATTACTAAACATATTTGTAGGACAAATCTGTGTTTTTCAAACAGAGGAACTCACTAACAGCATAAATGTTTGCTCTTGTTTCTGTTTCTGTTTCTGACCTCTTTTCTGGTAATCTATTCATGTCTGTGGCCATAAGGTGTACTGGTTAGGAGGAATAACATGCCAGCTGGGGAGGGTGATGTTTTTTTATAAAATGGGCAGGAAAATTCCTCCATTCTGATTGGTTGTAACCTGTGTATTGAATCTGTTCAGTGCACAGGTAAAAACAAGATCTCAAAATCACAATAGCAGTACAAAAAAAAATAAATAAATCAGTGTGCCATTAGAACACAAAATTTTAAATGCTGCCATGTTTTTTCTTTGTTACTGAGCAAAATGTTCCACTGAACTACTAGTCAAAACCATTCATTTATATAAACTAGCAACCATAGACAAATGTGACACACTTATGTTCAGATAATATAAGACTAAGTGCTTTCATTGTGGGATATCATTAATGATAGTTATCTTTTTAATGAGTTGGATTTCAGTTTCAAACAAGACAATATCAGAACTAGCGGTTATCCCCTTCGGCTGCAATGTCCCAAATGCAATACAATGAAGACAAGTTGTTATTTTACATAGAGAATAGTTAAAATATGGAATCTACTGCCACACAAAATTATACTAAGTAAAAACAAAACGAAAAAAAAAACTTGCATATATGGATCATGAACAATGGATGGAAGCCTTGTTAAGTGAATCTAGATAGGAGCTTATATGGAAAAGTATGCCTTCTGCTCCTTTCCTGTGCCTTAATATGAACATTAGTGCTCCTGTTGTGTCATCTGATAATTACTGCTCCTGTTCTGTCCGCATGTGGTTACAGTACCAAACCAGCAGCATACTTGCTCCCACTGCATCCTATACCCAGATCCTTCAGCAATCTTTCTCCCACCTCCTCAGTTTTCAAAGCAAAAATCTATTCCATTGTGTATTTTTTTGTATTTTAACAGAAGGAAGCTTACTTATAGAAGGCAAGACACCAGTGAAAAACAAGTACTTTTGCTCACTGTATCATAGAAGGGAGGGCACTCGGTCCTGCAGTCCTGCTTCACTCAAAAAGAAAGAAAAACACACTTTTATACTCCACCACCCTCAAAAATATCTATGTGTATGTGTACATTTTTTGTGTTCTAAGAGTAGGAAGCTCACTTGTGCAAGGTGCCAGTGAAAACCATGTACTTCTGCTTGCTAGTAATGGGCTCACTCAATCACATGAAGGGGAGATCTGGTTAGTCCTGCAGTCCTGCCTTGCTTAAATAGAAAGAAAAAAACACACTTTCACACTCCACCACCCTCAACAGCTGCTGTCCTGCCCACACTCACAAAAAAATGCCGGTTTCTCTTCAAGCATGATAAAAGTGGGGGTTGGGGGGTCCTGTCTGCCAATAACATGATGTAATTTTTTAGCTGGTGGAATTACTATTTTATTGGAAATTCAAAGAATAACAGCTATTCTGTATGTTTATAAACATGCTTTTTGTATCAGAATAAATAAAAAAGTAGCCCATGTTATAAGTAGAACATGACACTCCAGGGGTGTACATTGAACTGATCTGACAACACTTCCAGGGGCTGTACATGCCTAACTACACCCACGAACATGTGGTCAGATCTGTTTGATGCATACCACCTAGTGCCTTATTGCTTACTTAATTTATGCAGGAAACCTACTAGATTCTTAAGATTAAGCATAACAGAACATAAAAGAGCAGAATAAGGAAATTTGATGAGAAGTCCATTGTAGCTAAGTACATTTTACAAGCTGGATATAATGTAAAAAAATGTAATATTCTATGGAATTAAACAGTTCTGAAAACAGGCAAGAGTGGGAGATATTGAGAACAAAATTCTGCAAAGGGATCTGTATTATATACATGAAGTTTTGGCATTGGTCCAAAGGTTTGGGAACAGTGAGGAATCTAACTGGTTATTTTTTTTTCAGTAAGGCTGAATAAGTGGAAGAACATTTTTTTTCTCTTTATGTATTGCCTAATTATATTGAAATGAATGGAGATTGACAATTCTTTGTCTAGGCAAAACAAACACTTCCCGCATTTTACCTGTCTCACTGCTAGTCTCTAACACCTATCTGTAATGCAAGATATCTAATTTTGTCCACTTAAGGGATGGAGAAGAAACTGTGGGTATCACCATGTAAGTGCACCAACTTTGTCTAATTCCATACCTTCCCCTCCTCCCATTCCTTACCTTCCTACCCCCCCTAGGAAATTGCAGGCTCTGTTATACCCTTGTCCCCCTGTGGTGACCTAATGGTGTTTTCCTAAGTACATGGTTTGCACAGTAACCAACTTGTTGGTTAAGTTTGAGAGCTTCTCCTGGACTAGGGCCCTACTAACACCTAATGGTAGCCTTTCTTTCCTTTTCCAGCTCCATGATATATTTAAATATACTGTATGTTGCCCCCAATTTTTACATTTAATCAGGTGGCAACATGCATATGTAGCACCCTGCAAAGTGTGGGCCTTGCCTTGAGCTCCACAGAGCCACACAAAGGTAAGAGTTGCTCAAAGGAACACAAACCAGAGCCATTCATGTAAGAGGTACTCACATGGATAAGACAGCCAATAATTCTCCTCAGGCACTTGGAACCACTACTGGGTCATAGGATAAAAATTCAAAAAGTTAACTCAAAGAACATCAAGCAACAAGCAACCACTCCTTACCCTGTCCTGGGTAGGAAAATAAGTTAAGCAACAGTGAGAAAAACATGTTTGTGTAGTTTATTGTATTATTATTCAATCAGGAATGAATAGTAGTTCCTGAATATGAATAGTCACCTATTCTTGAAGTGCTTCTGAATGTTCAGAAGGCCTACTATTCATGGGAAAATATACTATTCAATCCCTGCACACTCCTAATAGGGCAGTTGTAGGGCTTCAGGTTCTTCAGCATCTCCTGTGCCATGCTATAACATGGCTCTGAAAACACATAGAAACATTGACAATATGGACAGATAAATACCATTGGTCCTTCCAGCACATCAAAGATGATGGCCTGGTATCATGTCATATTGGCAAACCAAATTGAGCAACTTGAATTTCAGCAATTCAGTTTGTGTACCAATTGGAGCAGTGATGATGAGGTTATAGTGAGGGGAAGGAATAGCGATGGATGAGGAACATAACAACAATGGCAAATGACAATGATGGGGATTGCTCATGGTGCTATGGGTAAATGGAGGAGTGCAGCCTTCTGCTGCTGGCCACCTGGTGTGGCAAGTACATATGCCGCCTACTGTGTCTATGGTCCCAGGTTCAGAATTGCCTGCAGGTAGATTTTTTGTGCTGTTACTGATGTTTCATTGTTTTTGTTTGTTTTCCCATCCTCTGGAGTAGTCTCCTGTCCCCCAGTGTTTGACCCCCAGAGATGATTATTTTAATATGGGGGTGTGTGGGGGGGGCATAGCCACCTGCATTAAACATTAATTTTAATGTGCACCATACTGGTTGTTACTGAGGTAGGTTTTGTGCCAATTTGGTATTCGGCAGTATGTACTCGCTGTTTTGTGAGTCACTATAAAATTTTTACCATTATGATATGAAACATGGTGGCACCACACTGATGGAGGGAGGCTCTGACTGATACCCTGCTAACACAGGTACATTAAGTGTTACTGTGCAACATGAACTGTGGCATAGTTGTTTGTTTGTTTGAGGGCAGAAGTGATCTAAAAGAGGAATTTTGGGGATAGGTATTGTATTCACGTGCTAGCCAACTTAAGGTGTAGCATGAAGCAAGTGTGCAAACTGGAAGAATCATCAGCATGACTGCTGTGAGGTCCACTAGCAGGCACCACAGCCAGATGCTGGTCCACAATCACTCAGAAGGACTGAAGGCCATGAACAGTGAAGTGTGAGGATAAAATTCTACCAGCAAAATTATTGCAAAAGTCAGAATTTCACTTCTGCGAAATTCCAGAATGTAGTTTGTCAACTTTTGTGAAATGTGGACTTACAATGGCAAAATGAATGTATAAATTGTGGATTAATGTATTAACCTTTGGAAAGAAATTTTGCAGACCTGATCATTAAACAAAGGAATGGTTGCATGTATTGTAGATTGCTGTATTAAACTGTGGAATGGAATTCTGCAACACTGCCATTCAACAGTTCATGTGTGTCATTCTGGAATTCAACCATAAAATTTACCAAACACATTCAGAGGATTCAGATTTCATCAAAGTCAGAATTTCAGCATTTTTTATGAAAAGTGTTACATTTCAGAAAAGTTACAGAAATTCAGAATTGGCAGTTTTCACACAGCACTAGCCATGAAGCATGGGTCAGTGTGATTATTCAGGGGTCAGGCAGTGAGAGAGAGCCAGCCATATCCCCAAGGTTCAGTCATCCTAATGCCCTGCAGAGTAAGGGAAGATCCACATGATTGGGAACCATAGGATCAAGGCTTTCCCTGCTCCAAGGGAAGTGACTAGTTAATTTGTGAGTGTGTTCTTTGCATTTGGCCATCCAGCCTGAAACTGCACAAATATTTGACATTCAAGATTTTACCCTTCATTTAAGCAACTGCATAGCTGTTGGGTTTTTGGGGATTACAACTGAGCACATTGCTCACTGTGTTAATTTAAAGTGTATCCCACCAGCCAATATCTGGCAACATTAATAGGCCTGCATCAGTCTAACTCTGGGTACACAGTAACTGTCATTGTTGGAGTCCCCATAGGTTTATAAGGGAAAATTATGGTACTTCACTGGAGAGGGTAACAGCCTACAGTGCAAGAGGACCACCTAAATATCTGTTCTGTGATAAGTGGTGTGGGGGCAGGCAGAGAGTGCTGGGCTGTACCTCAGTGGTCTAATTAGTGGCAACCCAACAAGTATAAAAGTTAAATACTAAGACTGAATCATACATACTTCACAATTTAATCTTAGCATTTAACATTGACAACATAAGGGACAAAGGGTGAAAGCAGAAGAAGAAAAGAGACAGGATAAGGTTCTGGTCAGGAAAAGAGAAGGGTAATAGTAGGGAATAACAGCACGGCATGGTAAAGGGACAAGGGTGGAAGGCGAGGTAAAGGACAAGGTAGAAGCAGAGAGAGAGAGGAATCTCAACAGGCAGATGGGGAGCTAGGGATATTAAATGGGAAAGAGGACAGCTCACTTATAAAGGAATGGTGAAGGGGGGGTTGGGGAGGTGCAAGACCATACACCACTGTTTCAGAAGGTTAGGGTAAGTGGAGAAGAGGGAAGCAGCTCAAGGTTACATAAACCAGAGGGTGGGATGCAGAAAAGTAGAAGCAGAGGCTTTTGAATCAAGCCATGGAGGAGACTCGAACAGAAGGGAGGGCAATAGAATCCTAGTACCATGGGACTCTATAGTAAGGATTGGCTGCAGGTGAAGACTGGTCCAAACAAAAGGGGTGTGGTTTGCATCTCAGGCATAATGACTGAGGAAATCATGCCCATGATACTCTCACTAAATCAGGGAGGAGGGGCATGCCATATGGCTGTCCACCTGGAGATGAACAAATGGTGGGATGTAGGATGTGGATGGTTCAAACCTGTTGCAGTTTGCTGTGGGAAAAAAATCAGTGAGCATTCAAATAAACTTGCATTTTCAGAAGGGCTTCCAGTGCCCAGAGACAGTATTCAGAGGAAGCTGAGAATATCAGACTTCAAAAAATGATATGGCTCAAGGAGTTGTTGTGTATGGAGGAAGGCTAAGGCAAAGGCTCTCAGTAGAAATTTGTGTTTGGAGGTCCAGGGCTTTCTAGAAAAAAAAATGGGTCCCACAGCCAAAAAGTGGGAGTCTCCATGAAATCTTTAGTGATCCCCATTGAGACAAATGTGAGCCATACTCACTCACTCACACGTTTCATGATGTAAGAATCTTGAGAGTGCAGGAGTGCACTCCATTGGTTTCTATGAGGCCATTTTTTAAAACAAGTTTTGATATTTTAGAGGGCAAATTCAAACAAGTTAAGGCCACCACTCAATTTACAAGGCCCTTGCTGGTTGAGCAGTGGCCTTAATTTATTTTAATTTCCCCTCTAAAGCATGAAAAATCATAGTTAAAAAAGTCCCCTTAGAAACAAATGTATCATGCCCCCACACTCTCCAGATTCTTACTTCATGAAACGTTTGAGTGCCGGGGCATGGTTGAGTGGTTAGACTCCTGTGGATAGCTTCTTGAAATGAAGAAAGAATTTGATCCATACCAAAAAAAGATCCTTTTTCATAGGGGGGAATTCTCTTTAGTGAGAAAAATACTTTTTTTGCATGACTGCTACCTTGTTTCCATTTTTTGAAAACCCATGAAAATGAGATCCTGTGAGACACCAACACATGTATCTTGCTAGTCTGGACCCTGTTAGGTGCATTTTTTGAGTTACTTTTTGGAAAAATGACCCTGAAATGTGTTTTTTATACATGTTTACATCTTTTTTTGTAACTCAATTTTCTTTTTTTCTATGGCCATACAAAAAAGTAATCAAGCCTTACGTAATAGGATCCTTTCATATGAAAAATCTGGACTTCGTTTTTTCAGTTTCTTTTTCATATAAAGGCATCCTTTTTTGCATGAATGAAACAACGTCACGAAAAATCATCCTTTCATATGAAAAAATTATCTGAAAAAAACTAAGTTCAAGTCATTTTTTCGTATGAAGTCATCCTTTTTCATAAGAACAAAAAACAAATCTCACGAAAAAGGATACCAACATACGAAAAAAGGATCTGAAAAAAAATTGTCCAAATTCTTGTTTTGTAGGAAGGGGTCCTTTATCATTAGATTTTTTTGTTCATATGAAAAAAGGTGCCTTCATACAAAAAAAGAATTTGGACTTAGTTTTTTCAGATTCTTTTTTCATATGAAGGAAACCTTTTTTGTGAGGTTGCCTCATTCATATGAAAAAGGATCCATTAACACAAAAAAAGTATATGGACTTAGTTTTGTTTTTCCACATTTCAAATTCAGCAAGTCATAAGTCCCTCAATATTTGCAGTTTAGGGACAATTTATATATCAAAACAAAGGTCATCATGAGTACTGCATGAATCATACATAATACCCCCCCCCAAAAAAAATAGTGGCCATGTTAAAAAAACATAATGACTACAAAATTTGAATTCTCATAGGGTAACACTGGAGGTTTAACAAGCCACACAGCCAAGCAAATAAACTGCTTTATGGAAGAAATGGAAGCACATGGCCCTCCACACCCACATAAATGGATGTATCTACAGTATGGAGGGATGGAACCACAGGACCCTGTACTTCCATAAGCAAATGAATATCTTCACAAAGGTCCTGAAGGGACCTGCATGAATGAGGATATGATTATACTATCTAATAAAGAAATAACATTCTTTGAAAAAAAAACTTTGTTAGTGAGCAAATTAGGGTTCAGATTAAACTGACAAAAGTAGTGGAAATGTGGTGTTAGGGTTCCTAACCCTAACACCCCACCCCCACCCTGCAGCCAACAAAAGGAAAATCCATTACAAGTTCCCCTCTCCTGAGTCTTCATAAACCAGGCCTGGGGTGTTCCTTGGAGTCCCTAACACTCAATTCATTCTCCTAAAGTCTGCACACTCCAGCTTCTTTACTGATGGACTGGGGTGAGTGTTAGGGTTGAACTCCTCAAGGAACACCCTCGCCTGATTTGTAAAGACTCTGGAAAGTGGAAACTGTAATTTTATTTTCCTTTTGCTGCCGGCTGGGTGGGTGTGGGGTATTAGGGTTGGGAACCCTAACACCACATTTCCCTACTTTTTGTCAGTTTAATCTGAACCCTAACTGGTGTACTAACAAAGATTTTTGCAAATAATACTATTATCATCAAGTTCTTTGTAATAACTATTTATAACACTAGGCATCACTATGTGTTAAAAAGGCATCAGAATGATAAGATTAATCATAGTTAACTGAGGTTCCTGAAAGTTAATTACTGACAGGATGAGAGATTACAGAAATTGTGGCTTAGCCCCACTGTAGAACACTCTGTGTCCAGGCATCAGCCCAATATTATTGTGCTCTGTACTGAAATCAAGACTGCCATCCCCCTTGAAAGAAAGGAACTGCAGTAATTTTAGAGATTGTAGCTGCCATACGTGTTTATGGAGACGTGACCTATAGCATTGCTCCCAAGTCTCAACTATCATGACTGGGTGCCTTACCTCACTCCGTCTACAAAGTCAGCCTTAATGGCCCACCTCGATCACAACACTGCAACCTCCATAGTCAGTTTGATTGACTCTCCCTTGAGACCCACCACGTCTTCAACACCTCCTTGTTTCCCCATATATTCTGGCTTAGTAAGCTTCAAAGCTACCTCTCAGACCTTCTATCCCCTGCTCAAAACTCCACCTGCTTTCTCAGAGCCCACAATGACATGTGCCTACAGAGGTCTAGTTGTTCCAGATCTGTAAGTAAGGTGTTCATAATTTACTTGCTCCTAAATGTGTGGAATAACTTTCCACAAGTAAGTAGAGGTGCAGAGCCTAACAGCACCCTAAAGAAATTTCTTAAATCCCGCAGTGCCCACAGCTGCACTTGCTAGCCTATCTAGCATTGCATTGCTGTCCTTATCTGGAGTTTCAGTTTGTTTATCAGACTAGCTGGAGTACTTTATGTGATTATGAGCTCATGTTTCTAGAAGCACAGTATTCTAGCCTGCAGAATTTTTAATCTTCCAGACGGTACACATTACATTCCACATAACACTTGTTTTAATAGTTTCTGTTTCTTTTCTCCATTATGACTGGCATGATACAACACACTGTAACTTCTAATTACTGATTCTTTTCCATCTCATCTCCAGTTTGTGTTTTTGCCCCAGGACACACCAGGAAATTAGTTGTTTTCCAGCTTAACTTGTCTTCCTTGTTAAAAAAAAGATTAACTAAATAAAATAAAATCATCTTTTGTGTACTACAGGGCCAAATTGTAAACACATCAAATGTAGTAGCTTCAATGGCATTCTATATAAAGATAATATAATTTCACTATTCTTACTAGTTATTCCACCTTTTATGTAGCCCAGCACACATTTAACTTTGCCTGGCATCACTGCATATTGTTATGCAGACTTAGTTTACTATCAGTGTTGCTTGTATCCAGATTATTGGGCAGTTAATTTCTTAGCTTTGAGAACATATGAGAGCTATGCAAAGTCTGAACAAAATTTCCACATTTCACAAAGTGGAAGGAAGTAAAGTACTGAACTTGTTTCCATGTCTCCTGTCATTCAAAAACCTAACCTCTACCCCTCTCTGTTCTACACCAATTTTCAGCATACTACCCTCATGCTCACCAATCCATATAGGTCTTCCACCTTAGCTGGTGGGGGATGTCCCCTGCCCTATCTTGCCTCCTGGTCCTGTCTTTATGCAAATTAAAACATGTTGACAACTCACTCAGATTTATGTTAGTAACAATATCGTGTTTATCTCTGACATAGCTCTGAGTTTTCCTGCTTTGGCATGACTCCCTTCTTTCCTCCCACTCAAGAGGAAAGAGGAGAGTCAAGCCAAAGTGCTTTACAGACAGGCAGAGGACAAGGGACACACTTACTAACACTGAACCACAAATACAGTGAACAAATGAAGAATTGCAAATTTTGAAGCAGAAAAACTCAGAGTTATGATACTCAAGTCCACCCTGAGGAAGGGCCATTAGCTCCCAAAGCATTAGTGGTGTGTCAGACCTATTAAGGGTCTGGGTGGCTTAATAAACCTGATATTATAAATAACATAATCTGGGTGACCAGTCAATATGTTCCCATATTTGTAGTGCTTATTCATCCTAATAGGAACAGATAATTCCCTGATCATGTATTCATTGTTCACAATACTGTGGGAGGATCTGGTTCCTTTTGGGAAATTAAAAAATGTCACCAGTCATTCGAGACATACAGTGGCGTGAAAAAGTATTTTCCCCCTTCCTGATTTTCTCTATTATTGCATATTTGTCACATTGGATGTTTTCAGGTCTTTAGACAAAATATAATATTAGATAAAGGGAACCTGAGTGGACAAATAACACTTTTTTTTTTTACTTATTTCATTTATTTAATGAAAAAAGTTAACCAACACCAACTGGCACTGTGTGAAAAAGTAATTGCCCCTAGTTAAATCAACCCAATTAAAGGGATAATTAGAGTCAGCTGATTGAACACAGCCAGGCTTGATTAACAGCCAGCCCTGCTCAATATAAACCTCACTTATTTTGGCCCTTACCATCAGAGTCACATTGTCAGGACAAAGATTCAACAAGCACATTATGCCATGATCAAAGGAAGTTCCTGAAAAGATCAGAAAAACATTTTGTTGCCCTCTATCAGTCTGGAAAGGGTTACAAAGCTATTTCTAAGGCTCTGGGACTCCATCGAACCACAGTGAGAGCCATAATATCCAAATGGAGAACACTTGGAACAGTAGTGAACCTTCCCAGGAGTGGGCGGCCTGCCAAAATTACTCCAAGGGTGCAGTATAAAAATCGTCCAAGAAGTCTCAAAGGATCCTAAAACAACATCCAAAGAACTGCAGGCTTCTCTTGCCTCAGCTAAGGTCAGTGTTCATGACTCCACAATCAGAAAGAGACTGGGCAAAATGGGCTTCATGTGAGTAGCAGGTGGAAACCACTGCTAACCAAGAAGAACATAAATGCTCATCTCTCATTTGCCAAGAAGCACCTGGATGATCCACAAGCCTTTTGGGAAAATGTTCTATGGACAGATGAGTCCAAAGTGGAATTTTTGGACAACATGGATCCCATAATGTCTCAGCGTAAAGCAAACACAGCATTCCACAGTAAGAACACCATACCAACAGTCAAACATGGTGGTGGTAGTGTGATGGTGTGGGGATGCTTGCTGCCTAAGGACCTGGATGACTTGCCATAATTAAAGGAACCATGAATTCTGCTCTGTACCAGAAAATTCTTAAGGAGAATGTCCAGTCATCCTTCCATCAGCTGAAGCTGAAGCTTAGTTGGGTCATGCAGCAAGACAATGATCCAAAACACAAAAGCAAGTCCACATCAGAATGGCGAAAAAGAAGTAAAATTAAAGTTTTGGAGTGGCCTAGTCAAAGTCCAGACTCAAATCCAATAGAGATGCTGTGGCAGGACCTGAAACGAGAAGTTCATGCTCGAAAACCTACCAAATGTTATTGAATTAAAGCAGTTCTGCGAGGAAGAGGGTTAAAATTCCTCCACAGCGATGTGAAAGACTGATATTGAATTATAGGAAGTGTTTGGTTGCAGTCATTGCAGCTAAATGTGAGTAACCAGTTATTAAGTGTAAGGGGCAATTACTTTTTCACAAAGTGCCAATTGGTGTTGGTTAACTTTTTTTCGTTAAATAAGTGAAATAAAAAAAACAAACAAGTGTTATTTGTTCACTCAGGTTCCCTTTATCTAATATTACATTTTGTCTAAAGACCTGAAAACATCCAGTGTGACAAATATGCAATAATAGAGAAAATCAGGAAGGGGGCAAATACTTTTTCACACCACTGTATCAATGTTTGCCCCATTAACAGCCACCACTTGTATACTTGCTTATATTTGGAGACAGAAGCAAATGTGACTATCTATTGGTGAAAATGTGTTTAACACTGATGTGAAGATTGAGGCTTGATAACGGGCGTTCATCATGAATGGATACCCTTATATAAGCCCCAATCAGAACCCTGATGTCAGCAAAGCTCTGCTGCCTTATGGGCAGTAACATGAACAAAAGATCATTAGCCCCTCAGGATTAACAAACAAAAGAAGTAGGTATGGATAGGGGTACATGTAATACCAGTGTGCTCCCAAAGATAGGAGTTGCATTTCTTTAATTGGGATAGCAACTAGGACTGGGTGAAATAAATGTTTTGCTCAACTCTATTGTGTACTCATGAAACATATTCCTAGCGGTCAAGCACAATACTTTGATCTTGTCCAGTTTGAATTGATTTGTTGTTTCTCTTCCCCGATGTATTATTAGGTTTACTTAACCACCCTTGTCAATTTTTTGTCACCTTTGAATTTGGTCAACACATTTGATAATCATGTTCTTCAAATCATTTATAGATAGGGAAAGACAGGGACTCAATTGATCCATCCTTAAGGAAAATAATCAACTGTAGCTTAGAAGGTTTGCTAGTCCATCTTCTACTAAGATTAAATCATTCCTACTTTATGCCTTTTATAGATATCTATAGAAATTTATGAAGATCTACAGATAACTTTTGTGTCTTCCACACTTTGTAAGTTTCCCGTTTCTGAAGGCTGAATTATAGAAACTGTCATTAAAGACCTTTAGTCAGGAAAAAATCATAATCTTTCGCCTGGATAGTATCAATTTACCTGAATATAGGTCCCTGAAATTTATGGCTAAAGGTACAACTTGATTAATTAGATAGGGAGGACATGTTTCTGTATATGAACTTCATAAAAACAGAAACATATCCTTTAGGGCTTGGGTCTATTTTAACAGGTGCATTTTGAAATGATGGAAATAAATAATCAGGAAACAAGCACAGATGTAGCGATATCTCATCTCATCAAGATCTTGCAGTGATCAAAACACAAAATTGCACCATTGGTTTGCACTAAACAAAAATGTTTTTGTGAGAGAACAATATTTGGCAATTTTGATTTTGACTGATCTAGAGGAAAGGAAAATAATCACTAGATTTATGCTGGTGGCTTTTAATAATAATATGCTATTGGGCTTTATTCATGAAGGTGAAAGCGACACATGGTAAATAAAAAAAACACTACTGTTTCTGCACTACCACAGGATTCAAGAAGCAACAGAAGCACTACAAACAGGTAGGTTAGTTCTGTTCATGAATCACATGGTACAGTTTTGAAAATGGCATATTAATATTCATGAGGTCATTAGCTTGTTGTTTGGGCTGCAAAAGATGACTTCACAGGCACTACTACATAGGAGCCTTCAGTAGTGTAAGTACCACATGATTCAGAATGGGTAAAGAGCACATGCTATCTGCCATTAAATGCACAGTTGCCCAATATACAGAAGTCAATCTATTTCCTAGACACCCAGGACTGTAATATCTTCTGTGGTCTCTTAACTTCTTGACTTGGTAACAATAAGAACATAGCTTCAAACCATGCTAGAGCCAAATTATAACTTTGGAACTTTGAGCAAATCATTAACCCCCCAGTGCTCCAGACCACCCAGCTATGGAAATGGGCAGATGAGGACACACAGTAAGCGATATGATGCATCTCAACAGGACTATTCTAGGTGAATAATTTCAAAATAAAAGCAATTAAAATAAACCTCTGCATCCCTTTCCTCCTTTTAATGGGCTGCTGCCAGTTCATAGATAGTCATATAATTATCATTTTATGGTACCATTGTATTCTGGTGCAGTCCCGTGCTATTTAAGGAGTGCTTGAGAACCACCTTATTTAGCATAGAAACATAGAATTTGATGGCAGAAAAGGACTGCTTGGCCCAATTAGTCTGCCCATTTCCCTACCTAACAGATAAGCTGCAGATCCTAGTTACCAACAGCCTGCTTCCTCCTACCCCCATTAGAACTGCATTATGTCTGTCCCATGCATTCTTGAATTCCCCCACTGTTTTTGATTCTATGACCTCCTCAGGAAGGCTGTTCCATGCATCTACAACCCTCTCTGTGAAGAAATACTTTCTCACATTACCTTTGAGTTGAGCCATCCCCCCTCTAGCTTCAAATTGTGCCCACTTGTTCTTGTACATCTCTTTTTCTGAAAGATGCTACCCTCTTGGACTTTGTTGATTCCCTTGAGGTATTTGAAAGTTTCTATCATGTCCCCCTTCTCACTTCTTTCCTTAAGGCTATACATCTTAATCTCCTTTAGCCTTTCTTCATATGTCTTCTGGTGCATACCCTGCACCATTTTGGTTACCCTCCTCTGGACAGCCTCCACCCTGTCTATGTCTTTGCAGAGATGGGGTCTCCAGAACTGTACACAGTACTTCAGATGTGGTCTTACCAACTGTCTGTGCAGAGGGCCAACAACTTCCAGTTTTCTGCTGGTGATGTCTCTCCCTATGTATCCCAGTATCCTCCCAGCCCTCCTTACTGCCTTCTCACATTGCTGGCCCAACTTTAGGTTGTCTGATATGACTACCCCAGGTCCCATTCCATTTTTGTTGTTGTCAGTATCTCACCCCCCTGTTTGTACTCGTGCCCTGGGTTTTGTTTCCCATGTGCATTACTTTGCACTTCTTTGCATTGCATCTAAGCTGCCATATATTTGACCATTCCTCAAACCTTGCCAAGTCCCTTTGCATCCTTTCAACCCCACCTTCTGTATCAACCCTGTTGCAGATCTTTGTGTCATCTGCAAAGACATATACTTTCCCTTCCAGTCCCTCTGCAATGTCACTTATAAAGACATTAAAAAGGACCAGTCCCAGTACTGAACCCTGCGGTACCCCACTAGTAACCCCCCTTTCTTCACTGTGCTCTCCATTTACTATTATCCACTCTGTCCTGTTGTCCAGCCAATGTTTTACCCAGGCTACCACCCTGGGATCCACTCCCAGGCTGGCTAATTTGTTTATTAATCTTTTGTGTGGGACTGTGTCAAATGTCTTGCTAAAGTCTAGGTAGGCCATGTCCACAGGCCCTCCCTGCTCTACTGCTTTGATCACCCAGTCAAAGAAATCAATTAGATTTGTCTGACATGACCTTCCTGCTGTGAATCCATGCTGCCTTGGATCCTGTGCCCCACTGGCCTCTAGGTACTCATTAATTCTTTCCTTCAGGAGTGATTCCATCATTTTCCCTACCACTGAGGTCAAACTGACAGGTCTGCAGTTTCCTGCCTCTGTCTTGCTCTCACTTTTCAGAAGGGGAATCATATCCGTCCCTCTCCAGTCCTCAGATACCACACCATCTTCCCATGATTTATTAAAAAGGATAGTCAGTGGTGTTACTAGTTCTTCCCTTAGTTCTTTTAGAATTCTGGGGTGAATCCCATCAGGCCCCATTGCCTTGTCCACCTTCAGTTTTAAGAGTTCTTTCAGAACCCTTTCTTCTGTGAAAGGACTAATATCACCCCCCTATCCAGAGTGCTTCTATTGACTGGATTAGGTATCTTCCCCTGCTTTTCCATTGTGAAGACTGAGCAGAAGTATTCATTCAGTATCTCTGCTTTTTCACTGTCACTCTTTGCCCAGCCACCTTCCTCTTTATTCAGCCTCAGTATCCCTTCCTTAGTCTTTCTTTGCTCCCTACTGTACCTATAAAAAGTTTTATCCCCCTTCTTGACCAAGTTGGCTATCTTTTCCTCAGTTTGGGCCTTTGCTATTCTGACTGCCTTCCCAGCTTCTTTCTGCTTTAACTGGTACAGTTCTCTGTCCTGCTCCTTCTGTGTGTCCTTGTACTTCCTGAATGCTATCTTTTTCTCCCTTACCTTCCCTGCCACTTCTTTTGAGAACCATAGTGGTTTTCTCTTTTGTTTTGATTTATTTGCTTCACACAAAGGCTTGTTGCCTCTGGGATGGCAGTTTTGAAGTTTCCCCACTGTTGCTCCACCCCATCTTCTTGCATGTTTGCTAGTGCTTTTCTGAGGCACTCTCCCATTTTGACAAAATCAGCCCTCCTGAAGTCCAGTACCTTCACTTTTGTGTGGTTTGACTCTACAGCTAAGTTTATCATTAGCCACACTGATTGATGGTCGCTTGTTCCCAGATGACTACCCACTTCAAGATTGGAGATCCTCTCTCCATCCCCATTTGAGAGTACCAGGTCTAAGATTGCTCCCTCCTGAGTGGGTTACAAAACTAGCTGTCTGAGTCATGCCCTCTGTAGGGCAATGAGAATGGACCTGCTCTTGGATGTGGCTGCAGCAAAGGTGCTCCAGTTAACATCTGGCATATTCAGGTTCCCCATCAGCAATATCTCCCCTTTTTCTGCTATCCCAAGGATGCCTTCTATCATTTCTGTGTCCATTTCCTCCCCCTGAGATGGGGGTCTGTATGCAATCCCTGTGCTGATTGTGGAGCCATTTCCAGTCTCCAGGGTGACCCACAGTGACTCCTATCCTCCCTGTTTTAGTTCTGTTGCATAGCAAGAACAGTGTGCTATGTTCTTCCTGAATGCTGTCCTACAGTGTTCTGGGTGTGTAGCTGGTAACAGAGAAACATATGATTTGTCCACACATAATGACTGAGTGGCACACCCAGTCTGTTCAGTTGGTCTCTGCCTATACTGTCACTGCAGACCCTATCTGATCTCTGTCTACTCACCCCATGCCGTTCTACTAAGATTTTTTTTGTGCCTATCCCATGCATGCTTGAAGCACACTGCAATTCTTGCTCCTCCTGCCTCCACTGGTAGATCATTCAGATCATCCACTACTCTTTCAGTGAAGAATTACTTCCTCCCGTCCCTACCAAACATTCCCACATTCAGCTTCATCACCGGCCTTCTTGTCCCGATGCACCTTTTTCTCCCAAAGATACTCCATTTTTATACCTTGTTCCCTCCCATGAGGTACTTATAGGTCTTTAGCACGTGCCCCTTCTCCTGTTTCTTAGGGTACATGACTGAGATTCCTCAGTACTATTACCACCACCCTCTGTTGTTAATCCATCAACCAGTTCCTTACCCAGTTTACCACCTTGTGTTCCATCCCTGAACTGCTCAGTTTCCTTATAGGTCTCCTATATTTTACAGTGTTAAAGGCTTTGCTGAAGTTTAAGTCTCCATAAAGTAAATGTGGTTCTGGGTAGAGACACTGCTGCCTTAGTCCTCAAAGTTGAAGCAAAAAGTGAGCATGAAATTCACAAATAAAGATGGGGCTGTATAAGTTGTACCACAACCTTTAATTTACACATTGCAAACCTTATTTGTGAATTTCTTGCTGAAGTCTAAGAAGGCAATGTCCACCACCCTACCCTGATTTATTTACCTAGTCATCCTAATAAAGAAATTGTTTGGGTTCATCTGACATGAGTCATGACCTCTCTCCTATTAATCCATGCTGCCTTGGGTCTTGTAACCTGCTGGATTCAAAATACTCCACTAACCCATCTTGTAATACTGTTTACATTAAGTTCCCTGCCACTGACATGTGACTGACTGTCCTGTAGTTTCCAGCCTTCTCCCTGCTTCCACTCTTATGCAGCAGGACTACATCTGCCCTCCTCCAGTCTTCTGGAACTATGCCTGTTTCCAGTGATTTGTTGAATAGGGTTGTGAGTGGTGCAGCCAGTACCTCCCTGAGCTTCATCAGCACCTTCAGGCCCCATAGCCTTGTCCACTTTCAGATTTGCAAGTCCTTTCAGGATTCTTAAATCTGTGATTGGACTTCTGTCCACCATCCTCCACCCAGCATTCCTGGTGCTTCTATATCATCTGCCCTCCTCTCCCTGCTTTTATGATGACTGAGCTGAAGTACTGTACCTAGTCAGGATATCTGCTTTTTCCTGACCCTCCTATTATGTGTAATCTCCCAGTGCCCTCCTTATCCTCACAATTCCTCCCCTTGTCTTCTTGTTTTCACCTCAGTATCTGAGGAAGGTCCTGTCCCCATTAGCTACCCATTTAGCAAGCCTTTCCTCAGTGTGTTCCTTTGCATACCTCACCACATTCCCTGTTCCTTCTGTTTTACCTTGTACACCTCCCTATCCTCTTCCATCTGCATCTCTTTGTACCTCCTGAATGCCACACCTTTTACTTTACCTTCTCTGTCACTTCCCTTAAGAACCATAGTTGTCACTTTTTATGGCTATGGGCAGAGCCTGCAGCTGTCTTGCTGTATCTGGGAAAATAGGATACTGAAGCACACATTTTTTTTTTGAGTTTTCAGTGTATCTTTCCACAGCTGCATATCACTACGCCACTTAAATGAAATGCTCACTTCTCTCTGTTGAGTAGACTGGTTACAATACTATTTCTCCAGCTTATCTCTCTAGTCATGCCTGCATTAAGTGACCTGACAGCTAGTGTCTTGAAGTAGGCGTTCATCATTTTAAGGGCATATAAGATAAAAAGCTTTGGAACAGTTAGCTAACTTCCATAAACAATGAAAAGATGATTTTCTTTCAATGGCACTTCTCAGTCTGAAAGCTGTACTGCCTTCCTCTGCTACCTGCACTCAAATTACTTTGCAAAACTTTGGAGTCTTAACCCTTGATTATTTTGGTAGTTAATCTTCATCTTTCTTGGGTTAGATACATAAAAGTTGACATTTTATTTTAGCTCCACGTCCTTTAGTGAATTTCCCTGTTCAGACCCATAAAGTCATTGTGTTTTTACAGCTTTTTTTTTTTGGCCTGGCCCCTCTGAGCTCAGCATTGCTCTCACCTATGTCCTCCAATGCCCAGGCTTACTTCCGAGGGTGGGGCCATGGACTGGGCACCCTCCCAACAGACACTGGGGTAGGTGAGACCTGGCTTACACCTGGGTCAGGGCCACGGGAGTGGGATCCCCCTGGTGGGCATGGGTAGGCAGTGGGGATGGAGGTAGGGCCAGCATCATGCTCAGGGTCTGGCATTTTTCATGCTGCAAAGATCCCTGGGGTGGGGATATGCAATGACAACCAGCATCCACCCCTTACACGTGGTACCTCCCATGGTGCTACCCGCAGCCTCTGCCAGAGGTCCACTAAGCACTGGACACTCAGTCCCCCTCCTCCCAGAGAAAGAGTGCAGTCCCTGGGATGCTCAATTCTTCTCCCCCGGCCAGCCCTCTGATTCCTGAGTCCATCCCCAAACCTGAGATGTTATGTTGGCACCGCAAGCAAACACCATGCTGTTGCATTGGCAGGCTGGCCCGGTTTTTACAGTTTTTTAACTTTGTCACATCTCCCATTTTATTTTGCTGTCCAGTGTCGACATCCACATTTACATTTTTTATTTCCATTTGATCAAGCTTCACAGCATGTGAGCCTAGCATGGAGAAAGGTTCACACCTGTAGCTATGGCAGTCTGACTATTGAGGCACAACAATCCTCAAACAGTTTTCTGCCCCTCAGGGCATGCAGAGGTCCTGGAAAAGCTTGTAAGGGACTCTGGGTCCATCATGTCCAACCACTCACTGTTAATACTAATTGAATGTTGTAAGGTACTCTGGGTCCATCGTGTCTGACCCCTCACTGTAACATAGTAATTTAAGATTCTCAGGGACTCATGGTCCATCTTGTACAACCACTCACTGTAATATAGAAATTAAATGTTGTAAGGGACACTAGGTTCATCATGTCCTGCCCCTCATTGTAAAATAGTAATTTAATGTTGTTAGGGACTCTGGGTCCATCATGTCCAACCCCCCACTGCAACATAGTAATTTAGTGTTGTAATGGACTTGAGGTCCATCATGTCAAACCCCTCACTGTAACATAGTAATTTATTGTTGTAAGGGCCATGAGGTCAATCATGTCCAGCCCTGACTGTAATGCAGTAATTTAATGTTGTAAGGGACTCAAAGTTCATCATGTCCAACCCTCATTGTAACAGATTAATTTAATGTTGTAAAGGACTCTAGGTCCATGTCCAGCTTCTCACTGTAACATAGTAATTTAATGTTGTCAGGGACTCGAGGTCCATCTCGTCCAACCCCTCACTGTAACATATTAATATAATGTTGTATGTGACACTAGGTCCATCATGTCCAGCCCCTCACTGTAATATATTAATTTAATGTTGTAAGGGACTCGAGGTCCATCATGTCCAATCCCTCACTGTAACATATTAATTTAATGTTGTAAAGTATTCTAGGTCCATCATGATCAACCCATCACTGCAACATAGTAATTTAATGTTGAAAGGGACTCTTTGTCCATCATGTCCAACCTCTCACTGTAACATAGTTATTTATAGTACATATATATATATATATATATATATATATATATAGTATCTGGAGTTCTGCGTGCAGTTCTGGAGACCCCATCTCCACAAGGACATAGACAGAAAGGAGGCAGTCCTGAGGAGGGCAATTAAAATGGTGCAGAGTCTGCAAAAGAAGCCATATGAAGAGAGACTAAAGGAGCTTAATATGTATACCCTTGAGGAAAGGAGGGAGATGGGGGACATGACAGAAACTTTTAAGTTCCTCACAAATCAACAAAGTGCAAGAGGGTAGCATCTTTCTGAAAAACAGATGTGCAAGAACAAGGGGACACAATTTGAAGATAGAGGGGGGGACAACTCAGGGGCAATGTGAGGAAGTATGTTTCACAGAGAGGGTGGTGGACGTATGGAACAGCCTTCCTGAGGAGATCATGGGGTCAAAAACAGTGGGGGAATTCAAGAATGCATGGGACAGACATAAGGCAATTCTTGTGGGGGATAGGAAGAAATAGGCTGTTGGTTAACTAGGATCTGCAACTTATCCAGTAGGTAGGGAAATGGGCAGACTAGGTGGGCCACATGGTCCTTACCCGTCATCAAAGTCTATGTTTCTATGTTTCTATGTCCAGCCCCTCACTGTAATATAGTAATTTAATGTTGTAAGGGAATTGAGGTCCATTTTTCTTTAGCCCCTCACTGTAACATATTAATTTAATGTTGTAAAGGACTTTTGGGCCATCATGTCCAACCCCTCACTGTAGCATAATAATTTAATGTTGTAAGGGACTCTATGTCCATCATGTCCATTCCCTCACTGAAATATGGTAATTTAATGTTGTAAGAGACTCTAAGTCCATCATGTCCAGACCCTCACTGCAACATATTAATTTAATGTTGTAAGGGTTTTTAGGTCCATCATGTCCAGCCCTTCACTGTAATATAATAATTTATTGTTTTAAGGGACACTAGGTCCATCATGTCCAGCCCTTCACTGTAACATATTAATTTAATGTTGTAATAGACTCGAGGCCCATCATGTCCAACCCCTCACTGTAACATATTAATTTAATATTGTAAATGAGATTAGGTCCATCATGTCCAATCCCTCACTGTAACATAGTTATTTAGTGTTGCAAGGGACTCTAGAATTGATGCAGGGGACTGATGACTGGGCTTCAACTATCCAGGAGTCCAGGCCAAGCCTCTTTTGCTGAGAGGGCTGGGCGTGGGTACAGGAAAGGGTGAGGGGCAAACACAGAGAAAGGTCTGATGTAGCTGAGATGGCTGGGTGTAGGCACAGGTAAGGGTGATAGGCAAACACATAGAGGGATCTGTGGCAGCCAGGAGCAAAAGGCATGCTGGTTAAGGCATGGATGGGAGATTTGTGACACAAACACACTGTACATGCATGAGTATCAACGCATACATAGTCATGTCAGTGCTACCATGTTGTGCTTGGCTAACACCGGGGCAAACTGCGTATGCACAAGTATCATGTATGTGCAGTACTGTAATTGCTGCAGTATTAGTTATGGCTGTGGTGAGAGCACCTTATATTCTTATCAACACTCATACTGCTCCTAAAACCCATTCACAGCTGTATCAGCTCTGACCAGAGCATGTTTTACTCCTGTTTTTGCTCATTTCCTTCACACAGAGATTTGCTTTCACCATGCCTTCCCTTACTTTATCCCACTGTACTCCACCCTCTGGTTGTTCCCTCACTAGGTTGTCTCTAAGGCATTCACTCATTTCCTTTTTAAATATGCCCTTCTAAAGTCAATGATGCTCACCCATATGAGGGTTGTCTCTGCAGCCAACTTTATGTTAAACCACACTGTGTGGTGACTGCTGGTCTCACGGTGACATCCCACCTTGACTTCTGCAATACTGTCCCTGCTTGTGAGCACCAGGTCCAGTATTGTCCCATCTAGAGTGGACTCTGACTAGTTGTCTGAGAAAAACCCTGCAGGGAATCTAGGATGGCCTTGCTTCTAGTTGAGGCTGTGGCTCAGAGGCTCCCATATGCATCCAGCAGACGGAAGTCCCCAATCAGCAGTACCTTCATCTTTTCTGCCCTTGTGCTAATGGCTTCCTAAGTTTTCTGTTTAATTATTTCTTCTGTGTTGAAGGCCTATGTTCACCCCAGCAGGAATAATGGCTGTGGATCCAGTCTCCAGGGTGATCCAGTGTGACTATAGCATCTGTCTCCAGGGTAGTATGCTAATCATGTTTATGCTAATGAAGGCAGCTCCATTTACAGCAGTTTTGTGGGCTGCAGAGCCTTCATCTCACATGTATTGCACCACATGTGCATGTTTTTTTACTGTCACTGCAATACTGACTGTGTTTTTGTTCTCAGTGGCAGTGGAGTCCTACCCTGACATTCTTTAGCTCTGTCTTGGGCAGGATTTTCCTCCCAGGACACTTTACTGAATCAAAAGGTATGACATAATACACACTACCTGAAGTAGTGTGAATTTACCCTGTTGTATTTATTTCATGAATCTAGCCCATGAAATATTACCATGTCTATGTAAATGTTATCAAGGCAAGTGAGACACTTTAAAAAAAGTTGCTGTTACATTGCAGCCATTGACATGGTCAGATAATTCCAAATATTTTCTATGAAATTCTCTCTGGTGATCCTAAAGCAGTACTGTGGGCAGGCAGGAATTTACCCAGAGATATTGCAGAAATTTCAAGAAATATCTGACCATTGCAATGGCTGGAACCATACCAAAGGATAGTATTTAATAAACAAAATACACTGAACATGAAATATCAAGTATATTTTGATTTTGTTCCAGGTCCTTATTATGATGATAAGCAATAGCACTATTTATTTTTCTACTTACTGTAAACTATTGTACTGACCGAATGATCTTATTGATTGTTTAACGAAACATGATTGTGTTCATGGTGTATTGTATTTTATATGTATTGCTTTTAGCTGAAAGATAAAGTAAACTAAACTAGTGTTGTGTTAAATTGGTGTCTCTGCATCTGAAGATGGAGAGAGGAGGAAAAACACCAACAAAGTAAATATATATATATATATATATATTAGCAATAAAGCATGACCAGGGGTTATGTTAATGGTTTGTTAATCACCCTCTAGGGGTGTAATGTTACATGAGGCATAGCCAAGTGCCACATGCCCCAAGAGGGTGATTAACTGATCATTAACATAACCCCTAGGAATGAATGCCTTATTGTTATTATAATAAAAGTTTTTTTTTAATAGTGTTAAACCTCATTCAGCATATGATTAGGCCTTACATGTATATTAATAAAAGATTAACATATGGCTGGCAGAATGCTTACAGCCAGTCAAAAGCCTTGTTTCTCAGACCCTTTTTATAATGTAGCTTATCTAACCTCTGCTACCTGCCATTATATTCTTTTTGAACCCACAGCCTTTTTGGTGTCCTGCAACATTATCAGTTCATGAGGCCAACTGCAGCTATCTCTGAGACAGTGTTGGGGGAGACTAAAAGAGAACATTTCATTTGTGAAAAAAAATATTTGTGTGATTTCTACTGCTGCTGTGCCCACTCTCCTGAACCCAGTGTCCTCTCAGTGTGTGTATTGACTGCCAGGGTCCAGCATCATTTTAGTTTAAGATACAGAACAAAAGTGACCAGTTCATTAGAAGAAAAAATAATCTGTGATATCTGCTGCCTGCTGTCTTTGCCTGCTCTTTACGTACTCATTGCCTTCTTCTCAGCATGTGTGTCTGCATTGGTCTTAAGGGTTTGTCACTCATGTTATCAGTTTACAAATCTTATCTGCTGCCTGTGTGTGATAGCCAGGAAAAAGAGACCATTTTTATTGTGAAAGAAATATTTTATTTGAATCATAAATATTGTACAAACTTTGTAATGCTTGAACCAGGGATCCAAGGGTGTTGTGTGCAAACTTTAAATTATCTTCCACTGCAGTCCTCTAGCTAAAGTCACAACCACATTTTGCAGGAGGAGTTGAAAACCAAACCATTTTTTTTAATCAGCCCTTGTGACATATTATGCCTGACAACACAGATGAGAACTAGTGCTAATGTCATAGGTGTGATAGTTTTCATATTGGTGTTAAACAAATGACCTCAGCTGTTTCACCTACTGAAAATAATAAAAAAGCCCAGACATACAGTACCATGGCAAAGAGGTACCTTTAAAAAGTGTGCAGCTTCTGGTATCACACATAGAGGTACTATAAAGTATGTTGTTCATGCTGTTAAAATCCCTATGACTGGAAATAAGAGTAATGAAGATGACTCTAACACAGATAATAGTGCTATTTCTGAGTCTTTGCACTTCTGTAGTGCCAACTTGTAAAGCATTGGCAATAACCATTTCCAGTCTCACATCACAAAAAAAGTGGTGAATCTGATGAGAAATAATGTCAGTGTCAGTGGCTCAGTAGGTAGCACACTCGCCTCTGAGGCCGGGAGATCAGAGGGCTGTGGGTTCAGTTCCCACATCTGGCACTTGGGTTAACATCCCAGTACTGACACTGTAGTGCAGCATGAGAGGGGTGCTGCACTTCTGAGGTGCCATCTTTCAGAAGAGACGTTAAACCGAGGTCCCATCTGCCTGGATTGGTGGTAGTTCAGATGGATGTTAAAGATCCCATGGCACTTATCGAAAAGAGTAGGGTAATTTCCCCGGTGTCCTGGCCAAATTTCTCTCATTCACTAAAAATACCACCAACAGCTTAATCTGGTTCAAGGTCAGTTGGCATTCATCTGTATCCCCCTCCCCCGGGTCGTGCCTGAAAATAGGCAGGATTTGTCTAGTGCACTTACCCAGTCAACAAAAGCTAAATAAATAAAATAAATAAAAATAAATAAATAATCAAATATTAAAGGTTCAAATGAATCCCCAAATGCTTTAAATGAGAAAGATAAAGTAAACCACTACTATTCCTGCTCAAAATGAAAACCAGTGTAGCAGTCTCTATTACAGTACCTGTACTCAAAGTAAACCCAGCAGGATTTCTGCTAAAAAAAAAGGTGAAACCAGTTGTTAACATTTTTAGTTATCCTCCTAGCACTCAAATCAGAAATGTCACTTCTTCACTGCAAGACTGCATCTCCTCTCAGTAAAGATGACCCCTGCTTGGCAATATATACAATGTGTAAACAACATGTACGACATGGTAAAGTTGCTTCATGTCTTGGCACTACTGTTCTCAAAAGTCACCCTAAACTCTTACAATTTTGGCCTGGCAGCCAAAAATTATGCTTTACCTACATATCTGTCACTGATAAAGTAGGGAGCAAGATATGGGAATGGAAAGTGAATGTTCAGAAATTGATACTGCTGATTTGTTTGCTAATGAAACCATGACCATCTGGTCTATCAGCACAAGGTGCACTTACAGTGATTGCACTGATTATACTACTCCCCCCCCAAAAAAACACATCTCTGGAAAAAACATCATGACATCGCCTACCGTATGTTTACTAACCCAGAATTATGTAAGAAGCTGTTAAAAGTGACTTAAATAGTTGCAAGAAAAATATTTTTTTCCAAGTCATCTGAAGGCTTTTAATCATAACATAAGATAAATTATATCTTGAGCCCTTCTCCCATACTCTTTTGTGGACAAGTGTGATTTCAGAGAAGTTATGAAACATACAGTCTCATTACAATGTGCCTCACAGAAGGCACTTTGCTTATGTAGGAATACTAAACATTTATCAGGTATTAAAAGTAACAATGATGCTTGCACTTCAGGATGCAAAGGGTGGGGTTGTTCATCTTAACAATGATGTGAAGCTGGCCTGCCAGAACAGCAGTAGTGCTAACATTTGCAATGCCAATGAATCAGGTTCAGAACTGAGCCCAGAGCACTGGAGTGCTGAATGAGGGTAGAAATTCAAGTGTCTGATGGATAGCTCACTTCTTCTAGTGCAGGAGGGTGTAAGGACTAGCGGTGTGCAAAGTTACCCAACTTAGGTTCATTGATAACTTTATGAATTCACACAAAATTGCAAATTTAATCTTCCCAGCAAATTTCCAATCTGCAGTGCAGGCTAACTTTGGAAATAGTGGATTTGGCAACTTTGCCAGCAGAATGGAGCTGACAGATAAAGTCTGCAATGTACGATGGGACTGAAGTTCAGATGGTACTGAATTGAGCTGCTTGCTATGCAGAGGCTGGGTTCAGTGCAGTCTTATGAAGAGATAGTTGGAGAGAAGCCTGTACCTGATTGTCTGATCAAAAAAACCTTTAAAAATACTTTTAAAGTGGGGTATTATAACCATATCTCTATGAAAAACATCTAGAGTGCTTTGTGCAGCTGGATTTCATTTTTGCTTTTTGTAGTTCAGCAAATTTATTTTGTTTAAAGTAGAGTTTTTTTTTTCGTTTTTTTTTTTGTATATAGAAACAGTGCTGTGTAGGGAAGGGGAGCTGTTTTAGCCAGCAATCAAGGTAGGTCTGTGAGCAGTTTGGACATTAATCTTATTTATTTCCTTTAGTCTTTCTTCTTAATTATTTTTGTCTGCAGTCTGTGATTTGTTATTTTTTTTCTGTAGTACAGTCTGTGTGTTTAAAGGAAAACCGTATGTTAAAAACAGGAAAATATATGTATTACTACCAGTTTTGAGTTCTTGCTTCATCCCAGTGTTTTGTTTCTGCCTAGGCTGTGAGAGGCATTTTTTCTAACTTATAATGACCTCTGGGAGCTGCCATTTAGGTTTGTTTCATTGCATCTTGTCCAGGATAGTTTTCCCAGCGTGCCCTTTGGTTTGATGTCTAATAGCCCCTACAGCAGGCCAGTGTCTTGTTACAGTGTCTTATAGCCACAGCAGAAAAAGAGCACTGCAGCCAACTTGGAGAAGATGCAATAAAACAAACCTCACTGGCAGCCCCCAGACATCATAAAACACCCAGGGAAAATTAGAAAAAGACTTCTTTCGCAGTCTAGGTAGAATCAAAACACTGGGATGAAGTGAGAACTAAAAACTGGTAGTAATACATATACTTTTCTGATTTTATCATGCAGTTTTCCTTGAAGTGAATTATTTTTCTCAATCCTACTATATCTATGTTTGATGCAAGATGGCGCCACACTAGAAGACTGTCTGAAGGGGGTCTGCTGTGATTTTGTCTGTAACAGTGTATTATGAAAGATAATCCACTTTTTTATTATTTTTGGATTTTATTTTGCTTTACACACTGTTTTATACTTGGCTTTTGTGGTGCTTAGATAGACGATTGGTGTAGGGTGTTCAGTGTTAGTCAGGGCACTAAGTGAGGTAGCTTGAGAAGCTTGCTTTGTTGTTTTCCAGTGAGGGTCAGACACTGCAGTGTGATGTGGTATTGAAGCCAGATGCCTAGTGTCATTATTGCTCCATGTCCCTGTAACTCAGTATTTTGGAGGAGCCACTGTTATTTCCTGGATCCGCCATAGCTCACTAGCAGTGGAACTATTGCTTCTGCCTGGAGCTTTTACTTTGCAGCTGTGGTCACTGGTATAGTCCTTTGTGGTGAAGGACAGTGGAGTACAGTACACAGAGTTTTGGAGTCTGAGTATAGGGGAGCACAGAGTGCAGAGCTGTGAGTCTGGAGTATTTGGATGAGTAGGTTGTATGTGACTCTTTTCCGTTCAGCATATTTAGGAGCACGATCAGAGGAAAGGATTGTCAGTTTGTTCAAATGCTGTCACTGCTTTATCAGGGCAGTATACTGTTGCCATGACCACTGTAGTCTGGACCTCTCCTAGTGATTGAGAGAACTTGTTTATTGAATGGAAAGCCTGGTGTTTGTTTTTTACTTGCATTTATTTGATCTTAGCACTGAGGTTCTCACTGCTGGTTCCCACAGGTTGTGAGAGAAACTGGGGAACTTCAGACCTCAAGCTTAATTTTGTACTCTGGACTTTGGGAGTTAAGGGGCAACAGTGAGTGGTTCACCTGGATTCATATCTATGCATGTGCCATCTAGTATACATTCTGTTTTGCAAGTATCTCACTACTGGGATTGCTCCTGGATGCAATGGACCAGCTGCCTGAATGGACTTAGTCTTGTCTTACCACAGACACTCCCACAACTGTAGAACCATTTTGGATTCTCCTTAGTACTGTTTTTGTTCCCCCCCAAGAACTCTGAATGTGGTTTATACTTGGAAGAGGGGTGGGGTTTGTAGGGTTTGGGTATTTTGTGGAGGCATTTGTGATGGGAATTATGGGGTGGGGAGATATTGTCTGGGTGGGTGATTCTAGCTGACTCTATAGGGATAGTAGATGTGCTGTTTTGACCCCTTACAGTTATATTACTCCGCATCCCTTATTAGACACCTATGTCCCTTCCCCACTCCCCATGGAAGAATACTGCTCATGCAGAGAGGAGTGAATCATGTTGAGGGGCAGGAGAAACACCTGTGGAGTGGGGAGTAATAAGGAAATGATTCCCATTGGGATTGTGTGGACCAGGAGATGCACTGTGGTTAGGAAAGGGCTAGAGAGGGGTATATCTTGTCTAGTTCTGTGCTCAGGGATCCTGTTGGACTGAGTAGCCAGGCAGACTTTGGGCCTACTGGCTCCTTTCATCCACTAGTGCTATGCAATGCCAGATGACTGAGGAATAAGATTACAATTATGGCAGATCTTATTTCCTCTGTCAATCTAGCATGTATTACCAAGATCTGGCTGGGGGATGACTCTGGCCCAGTTTTGGAGGCATCAGTCCCAGCTTTCTTCTCAGTAGTGCACTGCCTGGTAATGGATAGCATGGGAGGGTGGTCGGCCATCTGTTTTAGAACTGGACTGAACCTTGTAGCACATCCCACAGGGGATACTGGATCTTTTGAGTGCTTGGTCATGCATGGTGGTCCTGGTGTGGGCTGCAGAATCCTCCTCACATATTAGCCTCCAGGTCACAAGGGGGAGTTTCTCCAGGAAATTGCATCCTTCATCACTGACCTGGTCTTGGAGTCACCTAGGTGGTTTATCCTCGGTGACTTCAATGCCTGGGTTGATGATGAAGGTTCACACTTTGGTAATGATTTCCTCCAGACTATGGATACTCTGGGCCTAATATGGGTTATTACCACTGCAACTCATCAACATAGCCATGCATTGGACCAGATATTCCAGATATTCTCCCTGGTGCTCGAGGTGAAAAGGCTCAAGTTCGATCCAGTCAGTTGGTTGGATCATTGTGTCATTTGGTTCTGTTGCAGGACCCCTCCTTTTGGTCCATCCCCTGTGGAGGTGGTTCAGTACCAACCTTTGAGAGGACTAGGATCTGAAGGACTGATGTCAGTATTGGACAACTCAGAAATCTTGGCAGCATGCACTGAGTGTTTGGATACCACAGTATTGGCCTATAATAGGGTCATCACTAGGGTTTTTGACTTTCTAGTGCTGGACCATGTGCGTCCCCTGGTGTCGTATCTCAGCTTGCCATGGTTCAAAGGCAAGCTGAGGGCACTTAAAACCAGGGACTGAAGATTGGACTGTCATTGAAGGTCAAAGGCTTGGGAGGACAAACTAGTTATGATTTCCCATTATGAGGAATATCAGAAGGCAATCACTGAGAAGAAGGCAGAATTGAGATTACCGCTGGGAGGAACCAACTGGCATAGCTCTTTCAGACAGTAGATAGACTGTTCCAACCTGCCAGCCTGGAGCCCATGAGAGCAGTTACACTCATGAAATTTGAGGAGTTCACTTGTTTTTTTCTTAGATAGGGTGTACTCTATCAGAGCCAGTATCACTCCAATGGGGCCTTATGAGTCCAGCAGTGGTCTGCTTTTGGGCCAGGAGCACATTACGTGTTCTTTGGGTGAATTTCAGCCAGTAACAGTGGACGAGATCTGCTGCGTCATCTAGGTACTGTGACCAACATTTTGTAATCTGGAACTGGGCCTGACACGACTCTTAGTGAGTTGTGTCGAACACTTGGGCCCGGTGTTCTCCGAAATCATCTGACATTCTTTGCATGTTGGGCTGGCTGCAATAGCACTTAAATGTGCTGGTAAAGCACCTTCTGAAGAAAATATCTTTAGACCCAGATGTCTTGGTGAACTACCATCCAGTCTCTAAACCTATCTAGGGAAGGTTATTGAGAAAGTGGATGCTCTGCAGCTCGTGGAACACTTGGCAGCCTCAAACATTTATGAACCATTCCAGTTTGGTTTCAGAGCAAGGCACAGCATGGATAAACACTTGGCAAGGTGCTTAATGATCTTCTCAGGGTGAGAGATAGAGAAGAGTGATAAATTCTTTCCTTATTGATCTCTCTTTGGTATTTGATACTGTGGACCATGACATACTTTTGGACCAACTCAAGGGGTACACCAGACTCACTGGCACTGAGATCAGCTGGTTTGAGTCATTTCTATGGGCTAACACCCAGAGGGTAGCTCTAGGAATTTATTCCTCAGACCCGGTGGTTCTGTCCTGTGGCATGCCCCAGGGTTTGGTCCTATCGCCAATGTTGTTTGCGATGTATATGCTACCTATGTGCAAAATCATTACACATTCTGGGGTGGAGTTTCACTGCAATATGGATGACACACAGCTCTGTATGTCTTTTGCCCCCTGGACTCAGTGAGCCATCAACATGTTTAATAAGTGCTTGGTGAAGATCCAGAACTGGATTGCCTCTAGCTGGCTGAGACTGAACCGTGAGAAGACTGAGGTGCTAGTTGTTCAGCTAGGCTGAAAAGAAGGATTGGCGACTGGTGCAGGAGTGACTGGGCTTTGGCTTTGTGACTCTGGACTGCTTGCCTACCCTTGGGTGAAGAACGTGGGAGTCACACTGGGCAAAGGCTTGATGATGGAGGCACAGGTATCTGCTGTAATCTAGAATGGCATATTCCATCTTTGGAATATCCACCAGATCAGATCCCTTGTTTTCCCTAAGACCTGACCACACTGATCCATGTGTTTGTGACATCCAGGTTAGACTATTGTAATGCTCTGTACCTTGGGGTTAATAGGGTATGCTATGATGCCTGTAGCTGTTGCAGAACTCAGTTGTCCAATTACTTATGGGCTTACCAAGATCTTGCCATATTTCTCTGGCACTGTGTGACCTGCACCACCCACTGGTGAAGTGGTGTGTCTCATTTAAGATAGGTTTATTAACCTGCAAAGCCTTACACGGACTGTGCCCAGTCTACCTGGCAGATCTCGTGCACCTGCACATCCCAGTTCACCCACTCTGATTAGCCAGAGAGGGCCTCCTCATAGTCCAGGGGGCAAGACTGAAGATCTCAGGTTATCAGGCCTTCGGAGTAGTGGGCCCATCCCTTTGGAATTCCTTGCCCAGGACCTTGAGGGAGGCCCCCTTGGTGAATATTTCTAAAAAGAGTCTCAAGACCTATTTATTTCTGCAAGCTTTTGGAGGAGCTCTATAATGCATGCATACAGCACATCTTATTGTTTTATTGAGTTTAAGTGTATTTGTGTCATTTTATTGGAATACGGCAGTTATTGTATTTATTGAAATTGTTATGGTTTATTTGGTTGTGTTTGTTCTTTTATTCTTGTATTCTTTTATTGTAATGGTGCCCTGTGCCTCTGGAGAAGGACACCAGATAGAAATACTACTACTACTATATTGATTCCTTTGCTTAGTTAAGTCAGGAAATGTATTACTTTAATACTTACAGTCACTTGTTTATAATCACCCCTGTCTTGTTGTTTTGTGTTTTGTTAATCCCACATCTAACTTATCCAAGATGAGGTGGCAGAGGAGAAGGAGTCTGTCTACTGGAGAACTGATTAACTGCTTAAAAAATATACTGTCCAGCAATTTCTTCTCATTGACTTCTCTCTTGTTTTATTACTTTACTCAGAGAATACTCTTGTTGCAGTTAATACTGTTTTTGGAATGTATTATTTAAGTTATTTGGTAGTTTCATCCATCCTTCATGGTCATGGTCACTGTTAGAGAGCACTAGTACCCTTCCATAATTCTGCTCACTTTGTATGTGTGAAGCCTACTGCAGTAGCATATGTGTGTGACCATGCTATTCTTTTTCTTTCTGGTCTATCCCTTGTTCCTTATTTCAGACTGGCCACCTGGAATGGGACATCTCCTTTCTTGCTAAATCCTTCACTGTCTTTCTGCAGATGTGGAAATGTGGTGCTTGCCCCCCCCAACAAAAGCAACAAACCATAAATAATGCTGGTGCAGCAGTCTGCAGCCTTAAAACATTTAATTATTGAGGCACAGGAATGTCTGCTGCTATTTTGTTTTTGTTTTTCCAGTTTGTTTACATTCCTTGTTTCTATAAAGAAGAATGGTATAAGATGTAGTCCACTAACAGTTTAGTAACAGACTAGGTTGGTTGTCCAATCCGAAAAGGTTTTGCTGCTAAGTCCAGTGCTTTTCATAGCAATGCTAATAAACTAACAAATGCAGCATTAAGTATTTTCTTTAATAATGTAAATTAATATATTGTGACTGAGGCTGAGTGAGGTGAGCCATGTTACAACTGCTGTGTGTGCTACTTGCTAGCCTTGCCCTGCCCTCTTTACTAGTTCAAGTTAGAAATTCAGACAATTGTAAACAGAAGTTCAAACATGTTGAAAATGTATAAGTCACCTGCCTTAGTAACAAGTGTTTGGTCTCATTTCTAATGCATGAAGTAAGCAGTTCTTACCCAAATAATGAGAAATCCAAGCTTGGTAACAGAGGTGGGTCTGTTTGGGACCTGTTCAGATCCCTGCTATGTTCTGCTAGGAGCCAGCCATCCCTCTCCACTCCATTTTTATGCTGTGTGTAAGTGGAGGGAGGGGCTAGTCCAGAGATAATGATGTTAAAATTGTTCAGGCTTGCTTCTTTTTGATTCTAGGAATATGTTAGATGTATAAATATGTAAGGTAATGAGTGCACACTTTTGGACCTAACAAAAGAAAGGTATATTTAAAAAAGATATGTTTAAGGTTTAAAAGGGGTGGCGTCTGATGTGGTCACCTGTTGGGTTCCTAGTATAAAAGGGAACCATCCTGTGGAACATTCAGATTTCGTTGGAGGATCAGTAGGTGCTGGTCCAAAGTGTTAGTCTGCAACTCTTCAGACTAAGACTCTTTTTGAATCCAGGACAGCTCATTGCTGGAATAGTCCTTGGAAGATTGGAGTATTTTGTTTTTTTGTATCTTTTGTATTTCTTTTGACGTTGCAAGTTCACAAGTTTTATTTGGTTACTTACTTGTCTCTACTTAATAAAAGATTTGGCTTGGTAACATTAAGCCTTGCCACCTTACTGTGGTCTCAGTGTCCATCATTGCACCCACACTCTTTGACATTGGTGTCAGAAGTGGGATGTTCTGGTGTTACTGGTACCTTCCAGTCAGTGGACACTGAATGCAGGTGGAGACAATGGAGCAGACCCTCAGTAAGCCCAGTGGAGTTCTCACATGGACTATGGCTGCCAAGTATGGAGAGATCCCTTTGCCTGGTCTGGGACAAGATGTTCAACAGAAAACAGCCAAAAAGGAAGGAGAGCTGGAGGAGGAGGGCAAGGATACCTCAGAACAGACCATTGAAGAACCACCAGAAGATATACACAATCTGTTGCATTGGCTATGTGTAAAACAAATTGCTCTCGACAAGCAAAAAGAGATGGATCTACAAAGGGCTGAGGCACGGTGGAATGATACCCTGCGAGCCATCCGAGATATAGGGGTACATAATCCACCACCAGCAGAAACCCCTAAAGACATTAAGTTGACTAAACTGGGTGCAACCGACAACATCGAGGCATACATGACAACATTTGAGCGAATAGCTCAGGCTTGTGGGTGGCCCCGAAACCAATGGGTCATCTGCTTAGTGCCTTACCTACCTGGGAAAGTCCAGCTGGCATACAGCCACATGGACAGTACCCAGGCAGAGAACTACGATGCTGTTAAACAAGCCATCCTACAAAGATACAACATCAGCCCCGAGACCTATCAACAGCGCTTTAGGACTTTCAAATTTCATAATGTGGACACTCCCTGAGAGGCCTATACCCAGTTAAAGGACTTGTGTCAGAAATGGCTACAACCAGGGGTGAAGACCATAGAACATATCCTGGAAATGATCATTCTGGAACAGTTTGTTCGTATCCTGCCCTCAGATGTTCAGGTATCGGCGAGGGAACACCGGCCAGATGCTGCAGAAAAAGCCATCACGCTAGCTGAGGATTACCTTACGGCTCATCCTAATTGTCAACGTGGACATCCTGGATCCGGTGCAACCCCACCCATGGTAAGGCCTGTTTCTTCTTCTATTGCTTCATCTGTGACTGAAGGGGGTACTAAAACTGTCCCAGCTAATAGACCCTATATCCCCAACATAATCTGCAGGGAATGCCAGAAGAAGGGGGCACATAGCTAGCTTTTGCCCTCGAAGAAAAGTTACAGTCATGCAGTTAGCCCTAGCCAATTGGGGACAATTTGTCACACCCATCAAGATTGGAAATCAGGAGGTGACTGAGCTGATAGACTCAGGAAGCATACAGACCCTGGTAAGAGCAGATTTGGTTCAAGCTGGTGAAAAGGGGTCCTACAACAGTAATTTGCATCCATGGGGACATACATCATTATCCTGTGACTGACCTTGATTTACAGGTACAAGGGAGAAGTCATAACATGACTGTTGGATTGGTTCCCCTTTTACCTGTTCCTGTCATTATTGGGCATGATTATCCAGACTTTTCTTGCTTAATCCATCCCGAAGAAAGTGTGTGTGCCCTAACAACCCGTGCCCAAACTAAACAGGAACAACAATGGGCACAACTATTCCCATTTGATGATGAGGTGTACGGGGAACCTGGCAAAACACCGAAGTCTCGACAAGAAAGGAAGAAAGCAAAATATAAATGGACTCTGAGACACACTAAAACTGTGAAAGTGACAAATGATAGTAATGTATTGTCTGATATTAAAACTGATGGGTTTTGTGAAGAACAAAAGAATGATAGTTCCCTGACACCATTTATGCAGTTGGTAGGGGTACCAGTGAAAGGAAATGAACCATCCTATGTCATGAAAGATGACTTGTTATATAGAAGGTGCATACACCCCACCACGGGTAAGCAAATAGACCAATTAGAAGTGCCCAGTAAGTATAGAGAGAAACTACTGCATCTAGCACATGAAATCCCATTAGCAGGTCATTTGGGTAGGGACTGCACCTTGCAGAGGCTACTATTAAGATTCTATTGGGCAGGTATACATGCTCAAGTAGCTGACTACTGTCGGAGTTGCCCAGATTGTCAGAAAGTGGCTCCTGTGACATGAAAAGATACAGTCCCCTCCAGCCATTGCCCCTTATTACCACCCCTTTTAGCCGCATCGCCATGGATGTGGTAGGACCTTTACCAAAGCTCAAAAGGAAACAGGTTCATATTGGTAATATGTGATTATTGCATAAATATCCTGAGGCTATCCCTCCGAACTGTGACAGCAGAGAAAGTTGCAGATGAGTTAATCAAGCTGTTCAGTCGGTTGGGATACCCAGGGAAATACTGACAGACAGAGGGAGCAACTTCTGTTCTAGGATGTTAGCCCGGCTGTATGAGACATTAGGAGTGGAGGCCATACATACCACACCCTATCATCCTCAGACAGATGGTCTGGTTGAGCGATTCAACCAGACCCTGAAAAGAATGCTGAAGAAATATGTAGAGGATGAAGGAAAAAGGTGGGATGTATACCTACCGCTCCTTTTATTTGCATACAGGGAGGTACCACAAGCCTCCACAGGATTTGCCCCCTTTGAATTATTATATGGAAGAAATCCAAGGGGTCCTCTGGATATTGTAAGGGAACAATGGGAGGAGAGAACAAAAGAGAACCCAAGTACCACCCTTGATTACCTGATAGCTTTGCGTTCAAAGTTGCTGAAGTTTACCCAGATGGCACATCACCATAATTTGCACCAACAAAGTGTACAGAAGGGGTATTATGACCAAGGAGTAGGTACCAAATCATTCCAAGAGGGGGATAAGGTTCTATTGTTACTTCCTTCTACTATGGAGAAGCTTATGATGAAGTGGCAAGGTCCCTATACCATCTTGAGGCAAACAAGTCCTGTTACCTACGAGCTTGACTTACCTGATAGAAAGCAAAGGAAAGGTATATATCATATAAACCTTCTAAAAAAATGGGTGGAAAGACCAAACCCCAGGTATTTTATTTGCCCTGAGACTCACACTAGTGAAATGGAGGTAGCCTATGACAGGCTAGAAAGCAAAGGAGAAGTGAGTGATCTAACCATTAACGCCACTCTGACTGAACAACAGAGATCAGAGCTGGACCTCCTTCTTGCTAAGTATTCACAGTCCTTTACCTCTAGGCCTGGGTTAGTACATAGCATTAGGCACCATATAGAGGTCACTACCAATAGCTCTATCAGGCAGAAACCTTATCGCCTACCAGAGAAAGTGAGAGGGGAGGTAATAAAGGAAGTAAGAAAAATGCAAGAGCTTGGGGTAATCTAACCCTCTGGTAGTGAGTGGGCATTCCCAATTGTAGTGGTGGAGAAAAAGGAAGGTAGCATACGCCTCTGTCTTGATTTTAGGTGCCTAAATGCTATCTCCAAATTTGATGCCTACTCCATGCCTAGGATCGATGACATTATGGACAGACTGGGCAATGCAAGATACATCACCACATTCGATCTTACAAAGGGGTATTGGCAGATCCCTTTGGATGAGGCTTCTAAAGAGAAGACAGCATTCAGCACTCCCATAGGGCTGTATCATTTCATTACCATGCCCTTCGGGCTACATGGTGCCCCAGCCACATTTCAGCTCCTAATGGATCAGACTTTACATCAACATGAATCCTATTGTGCTGCTTATTTAGATGATGTGGTGGTGTACAGTCCTACGTGGGAGGCCCATTTACAACATCTCACTGCTGTTCTAGACTCTCTGATGAAAGTGGATTTGACAATCAATCCATCCAAATGCAATATAGCAATGCAGGAAACCAAATATCTTGGCTTCATTATAGGTAATGGGCAAGTCAAACCAGAAATAGAAAAGGTTGATGCAGTGGCACAATGCCCTAGACCCCTGACAAAAAAACATGTTACGTCATTTCTGGGGTTAGCAGGGTATTACCGTAGGTTTGTCCCCAACTTTGCCACAATAGCCACCCCTCTAACCAATCTTACGAAGAAACACTGTCCCACTAATGTAAAATGGACCGCTGACTGCGAGAAGACCTTCTGTACCATAAAGGCATACTTGTGTGCAGCCCCCGTACTGAGAAGTCCTGATTTCACTCAGCCTTTTATGGTACAGACAGATGCTTCAGACTCAGGGATAGGAGCTGTTTTGTCCCAGATGGTAAATGGAGAAGAACATCCCATCATCTATTTAAGCCGAAAACTGCATGAAAGAGAAACGTGTTATTTGGCTATAGAAAAAGAATGCCTTGCCATCAAGTGGGTCATTGAAGCCCTTAAATTCTATTTATGGGGAGCGGAGTTTGAAGTATTAACAGACCACAACCCACTCTGCTGGCTCCATGTAATGAAAGATAAGAATCCCAGAATAATGTGGTGGTGTTTGGCCTTACAGCCATATAAATTCACTGTACACCACCGACCTGGTACTGCTAATAAGAATGCAGATTTCATGTCCCGTTATGGGGCAGATCAATGTGCACAGTCAGACCTCGGGGAAAATGCAAGTGAAGTGAAAGGTTCGTTATAGCCTTTCATTTGTTGTTTATTTTGTTTCAAAGGGTCCCCGAGGTGGAGCTTTGGGAGTGGGTGGGCTAAAGCTCCATCTCTCCCTCCTTGGAGAGAGAGATCTGACAATTGTGCATACGTTTTACCAAAACTGGAAACTATAAAGGATTAGTACACTAAGGGTATAGTTTCCTCTTAAGTGGGGAGGAGTGTGAGAGAGCACTAGTACCCTTCCATAATTCTGCTCACTTTGTATGTGTGAAGCCTACTGCAGTAGCATATGTGTGTGACCATGCTATTCTTTTTCTTTCTGGTCTATCCCTCGTTCCTTATTTCAGACTAGCCACCTGGAATGGGACATCTCCTTTCTTGCTAAATCCTTCACTGTCTTTCTGCAGATGTGGAAATGTGGTGCTTGACCCCCCCCCCCCAAAAGCAACAAACCATAAATAATGCTGGTGCAGCAGTCTGCAGCCTTAAAACATTTATTTATTGAGGCACAGGAATGTCTACTGCTATTTTGTTTTTGTTTTTCCAGTTTGTTTATATTCCTTGTTTCTATAAAGAAGAAAGGTATAAGATGTAGTGCACTAACAGTTTAGTAACAGACTAGGTTGGTTGTCCAATCCGAAAAGGTTTTGCTGCTAAGTCCAGTGCTTTTCATAGCAATGCTAATAAACAAACAAATGCAGCATTAAGTATTTTCTTTAATAATGTAAATTAATATATTGTGACTGAGGCTGAGTGAGGTGAGCCATGTAACAACTGCTGTGTGTGCTACTTGCTAGCCTTGCCCTGCCCTCTTTACTAGTTCAAGTTAGAAATTCAGACAATTGTAAACAGAAGTTCAAACATGTTGAAAATGTATAAGTCACCTGCCTTGGTAACAAGTGTTTGGTCTCATTTCTAATGCATGAAGTAAGCAGTTCTTACCCAAATAATGAGAAATCCAAGCTTGGTAACAGAGGTGGGTCTGTTTGGGACCTGTTCAGATCCCTGCTATGTTCTGCTAGGAGCCAGCCATCCCTCTCCACTCCATTTTTATGCTGTGTGTAAGTGGAGGGAGGGGCTAGTCCAGAGATAATGCTATTAAAATTGTTCAGGCTTGCTTCTTTTTGATTCTAGGAATATGTTAGATGTATAAATATGTAAGGTAATGAGTGCACACTTTTGGACCTAACAAAAGAAAGGTATATTTAAAAAAGATATGTTTAAGGTTTAAAAGGGGCAGAGTCTGATGTGGTCACCTGATGGGTTCCTAGTATAAAAGGGAACTCATCCCGTGGAACATTCAGATTTCGTTGGAGGATCAGTAGGTGCTGGTCCAAAGTGTTAGTCTGCAACTCTTCAGACTAAGACTCTTTTTGAATCCAGGACAGCTCATTGCTGGAATAGTCCTTGGAAGACTGGAGTATTTTGTTTTTTGTATCTTTTGTATTTCTTTTGACATTGCAAGTTTGCAAGTTTTATTTGGTTATTTACTTGTCTCTACTTAATAAAAGATTTGGCTTGGTAACATTAAGCCTTGCCACCTTACTGTGGTCTCAGTGTCCATCATTGCACCCACACCCTTTGACAGTCACAGTAACAGTCATGGTTGTGGTCACATTAAAATGGATTTCAATTCATATATCATTTAAAGAAATATGCATTTATGTGTATTGATGCCAACATACAGTATCTTTTTCATTCAAAATGAGGTAATAGGCAACCTCCTTCTTTCTCCATCTCACCTCAATCATGCTTTCCTGTTAGAACTGTTGATTGAATCATACTCTGAGAGTCACACACTGTCACACTGCATAAATCATGCCCCAAAACAATCATTGCCACCCATCCAAGGTCCCAGCACCTCCACTATATCAAACCAAGGGCTACTCAATCAATAGTTTAGTATCTGTCAGCATCAGGCCATCCCACTTCTACAGGTGTTGAAGCAGACACTGTGAAATGTACAGCAGGGGCTGGAGTCAGGTGGTGATACAGGAAGCTGCGCCTTAATGAAACATATGCTCCATGCTCACGTCATATGCATGGTCAATAAATGTAATTTTCATTAATCATTAAAGAAATATACATTTACTTATGTCAACTCAATTGCATCTACCTCATCCAGAATAAGGTGAGAGAATATCCTCCTGTTGAAATTGTCACGGTCATGTTAAACTATATTTAATTTCTAATAAACATTTAAAGAAATATAAATTTACTTGCAATGACTCCTACACACCTGCCTCATCCAAAATTAGTTGAGAGAGTCTCCTCCTGTGTTTATGATTACACTCACAGTTACTTTAAAATAAATTATAATTTTTAGTAATAATTAAAAGAAATATACATTTACTTGTGTCAACTCCAGCATATCTACCTCATCCAAAAGGTTCGATGTCACAATAGCGAATGAACAACATGCAACAAATCTCAGTGAGTGCACATCGCCAAAAACAGATATGACAACTGTTCACTAGCAACAAAATCACCATGAGTGATGGTCCAAACATACTGTACGGGACCCAAAATGTGTCATATATTTTTTATGTAGGGGGCTATACCCCCCACACACCCATGCAAGGAGATTTGCCCCATGCACACCCCTTCAATAAGATAATCAACTCCAAGGGAGGCCTGACACTGGGGTAATGGAGATACATGAGGAAAGGGCTTTTTGGGGGGACCCAAGACACCAGAATGGGGGGAAGGGGGACTGTAGAGCACTAAACCAGGGGATCAGAAATGGGAGACAAACAAAAACTTAAGTCCCAAACAAAAATAAATATATATACATATATATATATATATATATATATATATATATATATACACACACCCACAGCAAGATTAGAACCCAAGACCTCTTGCACAACAGGCATCCACTGCCTCAGCAACAACAGACGGCCAGTTCAGAACAGCCTGGTCAAACTAGCTCCCATATCCTTGTTAATGACAGGTCCCTCCTACCTTTGCACTATCCATCCATTGACTTTATTGTTCCCTGATACTTGCTGTTCCCACATTCGCTGCCCATCAACACTCACTCTCTTCACAAGTACTTGAGCTGAATAACTCAAATGTAAGTCACTCAATTTGAGTCTCCCATGTAACGGTATACCTTTCCAAAATAAGGTGAGAGAGTGTCTTCTTCTGTCATCATGGTCAGAGCAATGTTGAAATAAATTATAATTTTCATTGATCATTTAAAGAAATATACATTTACTAGAGTCTACTTCAGCGTGTCTACCTCATCCAAAAAGAGGTGACTGAGTCTCTTCCTTCCTTCATCGTCATGGTCAGGGTCATGTTAATCTAAATTTAATTTACCATAATCATTTAAAGAAATACATTTACTTGTATTGAGTCCAACATGTCTACATCATTCAAAATGAGGTGGCAGAGTCGCATCCTGTTTTTATGATCATGGTCATGTTAAAATACTTTATATATATTTTTTTGAATAATTTCAAGAATAATACATCTATTTGTTCCTGTTCCAACATGTGTACCTCATCTAAAATGATGTGACAGCATTTTATCCTGTCTTTATGTTCATGGTCACATCAAAATAAGTTTCATTTTCAGCAATCAGTTAGAGAAATACATATCTACTTCATTCAAAATGAGGTGACAAAGTGCCCTCTTCCTCATTCCATCTTTAATCATATTTTCTGAATCATGCTTCACTGTGGCATGTGCAAGATGCCAGTTCATGTAGTCAGTACAAACTTCTTAGAAAAATGCAGCAGCTCTGATTTCATTCTATTCTATTTAGCATTTTGCACCATGTCCCCCAAAGTACAGTACAAGAACTGTGTCATGAATACTAAAACACAGTGTGGCACCATGTAGCAGCACGCAGCAGCCTGCTATATATTTTAGGGATGTCAGAAAAATTCAGGAGCTACAATTTCATCTCTGTTTAGCATTTCACACCATTTCTCCCAAAGTGCATGAGAAAATGATGGGATCACATAATCTTTCATCAGCATTGTGGATTCAGTTTCAGATGTCCTCCTCCTCCTCCTCCTCATTCAGCTTCTCCAGTACTGTGTATAGTCTTATTAAAGAAAACATGTCCTCTGTATCCAGCATGAATAAAAGTCATCTGTCTGATAATACTGTCTGATTCTTTGTCTTATAGCTGAAAATTACCTGAAACAAGAGAAACAGAAGCCAAAAACAGTTAGATGATGACAAGATCATAATAACTTTTTAGAATTAAGAAAAATATAAAAAAAAAAAGAACATAATACTTACCTCCCTTGGCCAGGAACAATGTTAAATTTTAAATAACCAGTTCCAGGCTGGACCTAGACTGCAACAGGATGTCATCACCCTAGTGATAAATACCTGAAAAGAGAGAAACAGGAACAAAAAATGGATAGAAGGACTCTGTCCCCACCACAGGTTGAAAAGTAAAACATTAAAAATACTTACCTTTGCTATTAGGACACAAAGCAATACTCGAAGATCATTATCAAGATCAGTGCCACAAAGAGGTATTATAATTTCATGTAAAATAACTCAGAATTTCTTGGTTGAGAAAAATTCTGGAAACACAGAATTTATGTATGTTGTGCATTACGCAAAACTGTACCACTGTGACAGACTCACATAGGAAGACACTGGTGAAACCTTTTCATACTGCCTTACAAGAAATGGCAGTGGTGCTGATGTGTGGGGTGGGTGGGGTGACACAATGCAGCTCAGTAGTACACTCTAGCATTATCAGTAGCATCAGTACAACATTACCATAATTTCATAATTTCTTTTTTATGACGTAATTTCAAAAAGGGAGACATTTATATATTCAATGTTTAGCGCATAGCGAGGTGTTTGTGTATACTTATGAACTTGAAGTTTACAAACTTGGAGATTGGCCTTTCTCTATTCCCAACCCTGGTAGGAATGCTGGGTAGGTGTAAGGAATAGAAGTTCCAGCTGCAAGGGTGAGAAGAGTGCCAGAGGAGGAGGAGGAGGCAAGGGAGGATGGTGGGTGATTTTGAAATGCTCCAATTGGAGCTAATGGAAGTGGCTGGTTTAAGTGGGGAATGTGGGAGGGGCTATTTCCCTCACATTGAACCACTGGCTTTAGCCCTTCCATTCAATGTTTGTTGATAGCATGGTGCTTGTGTATACTTAGGAACTTGAAGTTTAGGAACTTTGAGTTTGGGCTTTCTCTATTGCCACCCTTGGTAGAAATGCTGGATAGGTGTAGGGAATAGAAGGCCCAAAAAGATGTAACAGTTTGAGATTACCTCCTCTAACTCACAGACAGTGTGATAAGTAGCATGCAGGAGAGGAAAAAACCCTATGGAGGAAACCTCTGAGGACCCATGGCTACTGATCTGCCCATCCTCCAGGCAAGCTAGCAGGAGATAATCCTAAATGATTTGGACTGAGTATTGCTTCTTATTAGATCGATGAGTCATATCCTTTGAATCTTTGATGGTGTGAGTAGGCAGGTCAGTTCAGGAAGATGAAGAAGAATCTGAGTTGAATGGACATCCAGATGAAAGAAGATGGGTGGTTAAATGATGTCCAGGATTTCTGTTGTGGTATTCAATTACTGGAAGCCTGAAGTGTGGATGGATCCAGGGAATGAAATCAATGGATGGTTGAGCACTAGACAGTGATGTACTTAAAGGCCACAAAAGGAAAACAGATGAGGATGTCCAGGAGGAAATCCAGAGCCAGTCCAATGGTGAGGAAGGAAATGGGCCAGGGGAAATAATGTCACTATGTACCACTATGAGGAATCTAACAATATCCCAAGCAATGAGGCAGGACATATCCACTTAAGAAAGTACAGAATGGAATGGACAAAATGGTGAGAATCTGACATCTGAGTCTTTGATGATGTAGAAGGGCAATCCTTGAATCTGGCAGAAAAATCCAAGTCAGGGGATATTCAGGTGAGAGTTGATAGGTTTTAGTTGAATGAAGTCTGGGTCTTGCAACAGAGGTGGGTGGAGAAAGCCAACCTTCATTTGATGTCCTAGGCAGTGCTAGAGACATAGCTACAGGAAGATGGTGGACAAACCATGATGGGACGGAATGACAGAAAATGGAGGAGCCGTTCTCCCAACCCTGGCAGACAGGACTAGCCCACCTTCACTCAATACTGCCAGGTAGAGCTAGGGAGAGAGCTTCAGGTTTATGGTGGACAAACTATAATGGCGGACAACCATGAATGAAAGAGATGATGGAAAATATAGGAGAAGGACTCCCAATCCTAGCAGAGAGGACAAGCCTACCTTCACTTGATACCACCAGGTACAGCTAGGGACGGAGACCTCAGAAAGATGAAATGGTGGTACAAACCAGAGGTAAGGAACAGGCTCCCATCCATGGTGGACAGAAAAGTTCACCTACACTCAATACCCTGAAGACTTATCCAGGGATGGAGACTGTCAGTATAGTATGAAGAAAACATGGCAGATCAATCGGGACAGAACAAAGTGTGCCATCCTGGGGAAATGTCTAGCTGTAAAAGAAACTGAAGGTGGTAGCTGCAACACTATGGCATCCTCACCGAAACAACAGGAAACTGCATGCCCAGGGATTCAAGTTGGAGAAGTGCTGGGTTTGGGTCTGGGTGCACGTATGTTTTGTTGCACCTGGCCTGAAATTTACCCCCCCAAAATGCACCCCTCTGGAGTTGAGAATGCTCTAGTAGGGAGGGTGAGGGGGCACAGCCCCCCCTGTATAAAACAGAAAAACCTAAGTCCCCAGCACCTTTTTGCTGTGCGCCAGGGAGTACATTGCCAAAACTGATTTTTGGCAATGTACAGTCACCTAACGGTAATCGCCTTTCAGTAGTTGTCGTTATGACATAGAACTTTCAACATGTTTGCTTATGTGCTTTATGGGCCATACTTGGCATTGTTGCTGTCCAGCAGTTATTCACCTATTTGATTACTTTCTCCTGATTGACCTGCCAGCTTCTCCTTCCATGGCTGGTTTCACTGCTTTGTCCAGCTATTCCAAGAACTATCAGTTCCTCTGTCTGAAGAGAAAACCTAGCTCCATTGAAATCACTTGAATTCCTTGGCATATTTTTGGATTCACACAATACTGAAGCCTGGCTACTGCCCAATAAACTCTACAGGATCCAAGTTTTAGTGTAGTCCTCTTCAAACCAATCCTCTTGCATGAAATGTGATTTTATTTCCCTCTCAGGATACCTCAGCTTCACAATGATGATAATTCCTCAAGGTCAGGCCTTCATTTCCTACCTAGTGGCACTGGCATCAGCAGTTTCCAGATTGCACCATCATATCCAAAGCTCAGCTCTGCAAATCACATCTAGCTATGTGGTCACAATTTCACTTTCCTAGAATGGCTGTTTAATGTTCTTTAAAGACCCTTCTTCCATCTTGAATCTCAGAATATACAAAAATGCATTTCCAACACATGGCTATCCTGCTATCTTTGAGCAGTCCTGGATTACTCTTCCCTGGCCTCCAGACATTAAAATACTTTTTGAATTCATCTATATCTCCTCTTCAAGATTTACCCAATCATGCCAGTCACCTTCCTTGGTTGTCATCGCTGGTACCTTCAGACAGTATCCATCTTTCCTGATAATCAACCCACAGTGAATATCATCAAAAAAGGTAGGACTTCATCCTATTCCATTATGGTGTTCATGTGGAAATGGCCTTGGTGATCTCTATCACAAAGTCACACCACCGCAATGGTTCCATACCAGCCTATGCAAATGATGCAGCTGATGCATTATCTCATTTCTGATGCCAGACCTTTCATCACCTCCATCCTTCAGCAGACTCAGTCATGACTCCTCCTTTTAAATTAGTAACTTCATAATGTGTAAGAATTTAATTGCCAGCAAGTCAATGCCACATGTGGGCCACCCTATATTTTGCCATCTGAGCCACTTATACTACAGCGTGAAAAAGTATTCCTCATTCTGCACATTGCAGATCTCCTTGAATAATTCTGTTCACCAAGAACATGTACTAGCATTTCCAACTGTGCCATTAAGCCTTGAAACTATCAGATGGAACAATTAAGCTATACCTATCAGGTATCTAGTTATTTTCCCCAAAGCCTACTGCATCCTTGCCTTCAGTGTTTTCAGTCCTTCAGGTACACTCTTCTACTGGGTATCCAAACAGCTTCAATCATTTAAACTCCTTATCATCACCATATAGATTGCTCCATAATGAAAAATACAGTGGATTTACTGAACTTGGATAAATTTATTTATTTAGCTTTTGTTGACTGGGTAACTGCACTAGACAGATTCTGCCTATTTTCAGGCATGACCTAGGGAGGGGAGGGGAATACAGATGAATGCCAACTGACCTTGGACCAGATTAAGCTGTTGGTGGTATTTTTAGTGAATGGTGGGAGAGGGGATTTGGCCAGGGCACCAGGGAAATTCCCCTACTTGGTGGTAGGGGGAGCTGCTGCTGTTCTATCCTCAGAATGGCAGATGGCACCAGATCCTCAGTGAAGAAGGATGTTTTGGAGAGTGAGCAGCCTGAGGTTTCAACCCTGACCATGGCTGCAGCTTGTGAAGGGGCTGAGAAGGGAACAATGTATGGTGAAATACAACAGGAGTCCAGCAGTGATATGCATAGTTTTAACCATGTGGTGGGAGATTTAAATAAGGAAGAATGCCCTGAATTTCTTCATACTGCTACATCAGAGAGCAGCAAAAGTGAGAACCTAAGAAAACTGAGTACAAAATGCTTACCACATACCGCAGATTTTCTTTTGGAAGGACGGGCAGGGACAACTGATTGTCAAAGGCAGGGAGCAGCCAAAACAGCTGGAGTAAGTCAGCAGACTGATGCAAACACTGAAGGAATGCAGAAGGGAAATGCTAGATGCATGAGCTTTCCTGACAATGACCAGACCAAGGAGAAAGCCCTACAAGATGCAGGCTGGACTTTCCAAAATGGTAAGTGGACTCCAGATTCGAACTGGGTCACTTTCTTGCAGGACACCCAGACACAACTGGAGGCATCTCAGGACTCAAGTACAGGTCAGAAAACTACTGAAACTGAATGTTCAAATGAATGGGAGGGGGAAGGTTTGAACACTGGGACTGATAGTTTTGGTGCAAATGGGGCACAGATGGACTCCCCTTCCCATTCCTCTCCTCCTTCCCCTTGAAGAGACAAACAAAGATCTGGGCCATGGTTTTCCTATCTATTTAAAAAACAACAGGTTTGAGCAAGCCCCCAGAAGAAATGCGGTTCACCTCAGATATCAGGGGGTGGCTTGGAAGAACATCCAGACAGATTCTATGTAGCTAGGAAATTGTTGATGGAGTCTATGAACTTTCAGCTCCTGATATTCAAGTACTGATTAATGTTAGGGGGGAAGATACAATTGATATAAGTTTTAAAACCTTTGCCAGTTTGGACAAATTTTGGCAACATTATGAGGGATGTAGAAGATGGCCTCTGTGGACACCTTTTTGGGCAATACACTTCACTAAACCTTTGTTTAAAAATATCAACATTATGTTCAAAAATGAAGGGGTGAATGTGGGGGATATACCTTTTCGGTTAGAGCAGAAATGTACTGTCCTAAAGCCCTCTGAAGCAATCACTGATGGGGAAGGCATCTGGACTGGTAGTTGAAAATTTAAACTACATATGATTGAGAATGATGCGTAACACATTCCAAATAGTTTTTTTTTAGGGAAGGACAGATGGGTTTGTTTATACCCAGGACAGCCCAAGGCCTGCTATAAGTGCAACAGCAGAAGACACCTTAGTAGTACATGTGATAAGATTAAGTGTGCCCTATGTGGGGAGTTAGACCATGATAGTGGAACCTGTAGAAATATTTTTAGATGTAACTTGTGTGAGGAACAGGTGCATGCCTATCATCAGTGTCCTTGGGTTGGGCAAAACAGGGAGGGAGGCCTGAATAAAGAGGACCAGATAAATCAAGCACTGGATAGGCATAGACCCTTCACAAATAACAGGGACACACCCAGAGCAGAGCCTGAGCAAGTGCAAGACCCAAGAGAAGGGGCAAACAGTACTTTTCAGGGGAGTTTTCCCAGCGATACCCAATCTGGTGAGCAGAATGAACAGAGGGACCAGTCAAGCACTTCACAGTCAAAAACTGGGCCAAAGGCCATGCTCCCTCCCACCACTACACCTGAATTTCAAATACCCCACCCAAAAAGGGTAACCAGGGCCTCTAGTCAGCAGTTATTCCAGAGTTTCAAAACTCCCATTAAGAATACCTATCAGGTTCTTCAAGATCAGGAGTATGGATCAGAAGCTGATGTTTCCACTAGGTCTGGGGTTATTTTAGTCATGGAATGTAAAGAAGAGGGAGGGGCAGAGGTTCTTGAAACCAAAAAGAAAAAAGGTAGGAAAAGGAAGAAAGATTTACGGAAGTCCTGAGGTAGGGTGGAAAAATGGCAACTCTTAATATAGTATCTTTAAATACCTGCAGCATCAAGCACCATAAAAAGAGGATGCCATACTTACATTTCTGCAGGGACCTAAAGGCGGACATATTTTTTTTGCAAAAACTAGATTTCATTCTTTACAAGATTTAGGACAGGCAAAAAAATTGTGGACAAGTGGCCCATCGTTTTGATCATTGGGGTGGATGCAGTGGATGGTTTGGGGATTTTATTTAATAACACAAAGGTACAGGTAACAAGGTGGGTGGATATTCTTCCAGAAAGTGCCTTGTTGGTAGACGGCATTTACAAGGGTTTCACGCTCAGAGTAATTAACACTTATTCACCCCAAGTTAAATCTGCTAGAGTGGATTTATTCCACAGTATACAACCCTATTTATTTACTGCAAAGCAGGTGGTGTGGGGAGGAGATCTGAACTGCAGCTTGGATATAAAATTTAAGGATCAAGTACAAAAGAAAGTGTACTGTGATACATACACCTTACAGAATGTTTTTTTAAAAAGCCTCTCTTAAAGACGTTTACAGAGAAATTCATAAAAACCCTGGAGTCACATATAGCAGAAGTGCTTTTTCCACCAGGATTAATCATTTCTTATCAAAATTTGTATTTGTGCTTAGCTGCATTCTTTAGCCTTGTGAATTCTCTGACCACTCAGTAGTAATATTTAGAGTGGGTTTATCAAAAATACCCCCTAGTTTTCCTATGGTTACAACATGGTGGAAATTAAATCCCTCCTTACTGGAGAAACCAGAAGTAAAGGAAAATCTTTTAAACTTACAAGGTTAGAGGAATGGTCAAATGTATGGCAGCTTAGATTCAATGCTAAGAAGTGCAAGGTAATGCACCTGGGAAACAAAAACCCAGGGGAAGAGTACACAATGAGGGGTGAGATACTAACAACAACAAAAATGGAAAGGGACCTGGGGTAGTCATATCAGATGACCTAAAGGTGAGCAAGCAATGTGAGAGGGCAGCAAGGAGGGCTGGGGGGATACTAGGATGCATAGGGAGAGGCATCACCAGTAGAAAACAGAAAGTTATTATCCCTTTGTACAGACAGCTGGTGAGACCCCATCTGGAGTACTGCATGCAGTTCTGGAGACCCAATCTCCGCAAAGACATAGACAGGATGGAAGCTGTCCAGAGGAGGGCAACTAAATGATGCAGGGTCTGAAAACTGAAGACATATGAAGAGAGACTTATGGAGCTTAATATGTATAGCCTCAAGGAAAGGAGGGAGGGAGGACATGATATAAACTTTCAAGTACCTCAAAGGAATCAACAAAGTCCAAGAGGGTAGCATCTTTCAAAAAGAGGTGTGCAAGAACAAGGGCACAATTTGAAGATAGAGGGGCCAGCTCAGAGGTAATTTAAGGAAGTATTTTTTCACAGAGAGGGTTGTGGATGCATGAAATGGCCTTCCGGAGGAGGTTGTGGAGTCAAAAACAGTGGTGGAATTCAAGCATGCATGGGACAGTCATAAGGCAATTCTAGGGGGTTGGGGAAGGAAGAAGTAGGGTGCTGGTTAACTAGGATTTGCAGCTTATCCAACAGATAGGGAAATGGGCAGACTGGGTGGACCAAGCCATCCTTATCTGCTGTCAAATTTTATGTTTCTTTGTTTCTAATGCCAGAAAATCAGTTGCTGGGATGTATGATACCCTGCACAGTGGTGGGAAGACACTAAAATTGAGCTGACAAATTTCTTTATTACATTGGGGAAGGAAAAAAATAACAAATATTATATAATGTATCTAGAATATCAAAATCAGTACTATAAACTAATGTCATTACCAAATGTAGCTGATGTAAGGATAAGAGAGCAAATAGAGCAAATTAAAACCCAAATGAGGAAATATCAGTATGATAGGGTGGCCTCCTTGCAGGCTGAAATGAATTATGGACTAAACAAAACTCCCTATGTGGATCCTTTTTCTGCATGCAAACAAGGGGTAGAAAGCAAATTAATGGAGGGTCTCATGGATGGGACAGGGCAAATTAAATATACAAATGTTGAAATGCTTGACATCATACAGAATACCCTAAATGAACAGCATGGGAAGGCTTTTAGAATGTCATCAGAATGGAAGGACATTCTGAATGTTGAACTGCCTAAATAACTTCAGCAGAAGAAAGGGATTTGGAAAAAAACATTACCAAGGAAGAAGTTAGAACTGAAATAACTTGCTTAATGTTAGGAATATCCCCAGGGGGGGAGGATGGGCTTACAAATGAATTGTAATAACATCTACAGAAGGATTTGTGTGAAATATTACACAAGGTTTTCAATGAAATTCTAGACACTGGAGTGTTGTACAAAAATGTTTCTGCTGCAATAGTAATATTCTTGCATAAAAAAGGGGAAAGAAAGGAACTGTGCAATTGGAGATCCATAAGCTTGTTGAACACAGACTACAAGATATTATCAGCAATTTTATGTCACGGGTTGCAAAAAAAAAGCTTCCTCTCTAATACACCCAGTACAGACTCGTCCAATCCCAACTAGAAATATTCAACAAAACCTCTCTGTTTTAAGTGACATATGTAAATATGGAAAAAAAATGAAATTGACAGGGTATTTGTTGGCTTTGGATCAGACTAAAGCCTTTGATAAGGTTTCTCATGAGCTTCTACAAGTATTGGAGAAATATGGGTTTTCACCTAAATTCAGATCCTGGCTTAAAATTTTATACAAAGATGCTCTGATGTACCCAACAGTAAATGGGATGGTAGGGGATGACCTATTGCTTAAACGGGGAGTGAGACAAGGGTGTCCAATCAGTTCATTATTATACACCTTCTTATTGGATCCAATAATTAGGGAAATTTTGAATAACGGCTTGATACAAGGATTATCACCCTCCATAGCATTAGAACCCCAAAAACTTGCAGTTTATGCAGGTGATATCTGTCTTCTAGTCCAAAATAAGGAATCAGGGATAAATGCAATAAAAGTTTTGGAGAGGTATGCATTATTAGCAGGGACTGAAGTAAATCTAAAAAAAAGTACAGAGTTTTTTTACAGGTGAAGGGGAATATGAATCACGTGTTGGACAGATAAAAATCTCAAATGGTACAGTTAAAATACTGGGGTGCCATTTTGGGAATGGTGATTTAGCAGGGCTCAACTGAGAAGAGCAAGTGAAAATAGGGGAACAAAGGTTCAAATCTGGAAAGCCTGGTCTTTTTAGAAAAAAAAGGGTAATGGTGATCAAAAAATTCATACTCCCAATTTTCTTATATCTCAGTGCCATTTTCCCCATACCAGGGGGTCTAGAGACAAGACTATTTAGTTGTTTTTTTCAGACGCTTTGGGGGAGTCGACTCAACCCTGTCAAAAGAGATTTTACATATTTAACCTTGAGGCAGGGAGGTTTAGGAATGATCCATCCCCTTGCTTTTTATTTTTCTTTTTTTTTTTCAAAAACACATTTGAGAAAGAGATGAACAGCACTAAGCAATGGGACAAATAGACAATTTTTTCCTGCCTTTTGTACAAAAGTAGGGAGAAGAAATTCCTAGAATACATGCATCTTTGGAGGTTCCTGCATATGCTGTACTGGCAATTAAAAAGCTGAACTTATGAGGGCTCAAAAAGACACATATAGAGGACCTATAGAGGAGGATTTTCTATGCAGACATAATGGGGGAGAATTGTTTCTGTTCAAATAGCTTTTCTAAAGTGTGCACCCTCTAAATTAGAAAATGCTTTAAAAATGTTGTTTCAATGTGGGATGTGCAGTGGTTAAGCTGTTACGGGAAACTAGGAGTGAAAGGAGGTAAAGAGGAATCCATTGAGTACTTTTATCTGGGTTGTGTTTATGCTAAACAATTTTGGATAGATCTGGCCACTAGATGGCAGTGTGGGTCTGCACAACACATCACCTATGAAAGTCAGGTCCTGGGATAATATTCTGGGTTTTTGTCACGATATTACCCACAGCACACTGAATTAAATTTTTGCCTGTATTAAATATTATAAGTGGCAAGCTAGGTGTCAGTTTTCTTTACAGCACATTCATTTGCCAACTGTGACCACTCTCCAAGTCACTCCACCAGCTCCCTCTTAATCCACTGGGACTCTCTGCCCAAGGAGCTGTTGTGGGACCTCCTTCTGAGTCAGTCTACCAGGTATTGGAAACAGAAGGCCTCAGCCCCAGATTTTGAATGTGGCGCCTTTTTGTCGGCTTTGTGAGACTGCTACTTTTGCCAACAGAACTGTTTCTCGTCTGCCTAGCTAGTCCAGCACATTGGTGGTCTTGTGGGATCACTGGTTTTAATGTACCTGGCATCTAAGAACATAGTTTACACATGAATTACTTGTTCTTATTCTCCATGGCTGCTGCTCAGTCTCCCAGTGGATCTTCATTTGACTGTGCCTGTGTGTGGAACGATCGCCATTCCCCAGTCCCTTAGAGGGCTCAAACAGCCAGTGAATCTCACCACAGATATTATATTTCAATTGTTGTGTTGTTGCTACCTGTAACCGCTACAATGGAACAACGCATGGTAGGTGCCATTGGGGAGATCAGACTGAGCCTGTGCTAAATCTGCCTTCTGTGACCCGTTCTCTCTGCTTGTGGATTGTATGCCCCACAGCCACTACGTGACTGTTCCCTGCCCGCCTCCCAATACCCTCTCACCCTTAGCCGTGTTTCTTTATATATGTGGCATATCACGTGAGACTCATGTTCTCTTTTTTCTATCAGTCTACTTTCTCATCCACAAGTTATACTCTCTCACCACTAGGTGTCATCCTTACATAAGTCAACCTACCTCTCTTATGGTAGTTTAGTTTCTGTCTCTCTTTCTGAACCTTGACTGAACCTTATAGTCTCCCAGTTATTTCCTCCTCTACTCCCCAACTTGACTACCCCTCTTCTCTCTAAGGTTTTCCTTCTCATATTGGTCCATCCCTTGTTAACATCTTACTCCTCACCAATATGTTACATTTAGCTCTGTACCTCCTTGCACCTTTGCTAATTCTACTACTTGCCCTCAACTCCCTATCCCTCCTCGCGCTGACACCCCCCCATTCAGTGGTGTCTCCTGGTAGCGTCATCTACTCCAACATGATAGCTGAAGGTTGCTCCACATCGTTGCCTCTAGTTTACCTTAGCTATAAACTCCTCAGGGCCCTACTTAGGCATATGGTGAGTAAGAGGCTTACCTCTCCAATCACAGTCTCCTGTGCTATTGCACTTGCTTTTCTATGGGTCATTTCACTAACTCTCACTCTAGCTGGGGATATTGAAACTAACTGTGGCCCCTTGGTCTCTCCTAGCCCCTTGATCCCCCCCACCTCATATCTCCTTCCCCAAGCTCTGGGCCTGTCTTTTGTGCACCTTAATATCCGTAGCTTACTTGCCAACCTCCCAGAGCTGGAAGCCTGGGTTACGGTAAACAACCTTGATATTCTTGTGATATCTGAAACCTGGTTAAAACCCACTGTCCTGGACATTAGCAGTGCTCTACCTGGATATAATATGTACCGAGCTGACCGGTCTTCATCCAAAAGAGGGGGTGGTCTTGCTCTTTATTATAAGTCTCACCTGAATGTCACGCTGATGCCATCCACCTACCTAAACAACACTGAGGTACTGCACTCGCGCTTGCTACTTGGGGGAGCTAAGGAGTTGCACATATTTGGGTATACCCCCCTCCCCATAATAGTAAACTTGGCCTTGAAGAGCTTAATGGACTGATACCTGCCCTAACTAAGAACAATGAGGTGATCTTTCTGAGAGATTGTAATCTGGACTGGCTTGGTCCCAACTCCTCTTCACTTGCTTCAATAGTCAGTAAGGCCAACCTTGAGTAATTCATCTCTACCCACACTCAAATAACTAAGAACAACCTCAGTCGCTGTCTGATTGACTGGATCCTTACCAATCGCAAGGAATGCTACTCCCCCACCTGGGTTCTACCTGACACTATCAGTGACCATTGCCCTGTTTACTGTATTAGGGGCACCTCCTCTGTCACACCTCCTCCTAAAGTACTGTCCTTTGCTAATTTTTCCAATCGGGACACCATCGCATTCCTTCATGATCTAAAACATGCCAACTGGTCTCCACTATTTCACACCGATGACATCAGCTTGGCTACTGATCACTTCAAAGCCACTCTGCTAGCCCTTCTGGCTAAACATATCCCTGTATCTACATGCAGGGTCAGAGGGAAAGCATCCAAATAGCTGAAGCGGCCTCTCCTGCAACTACTCAAGGAACATGATAGACTGTGGACAAAATGGAAAACATCCTCTCTTCAGACAGACTTTGCTGCCTACCGTACGCTATGAAACTCCTGCAAGAAGGAAATTTTGGCTGCCAAGAGTTGCTATTACCATAAACTCCTCCAGTCCTTGACCTCAGATCCCAAGAAGTATTGGTGCCAGATCAATGAAATATTGGGGAATACCAAACCTATGGCCCCATTGAGATGCTAATTGATGATACATTGTGCAACAACCCCCGTACTATAGCCAATGCTTTTAACTCCCTTTTTTCTGAATCTCCTAAAATTTTCTCTCAGGCATCTCATGGCCCTATCTCCCCCTCTTCTGCTACTTGTTCCCTCTAGTATTGCTTGGTTGTTCATTCTCAGGTTACTTCAGTCCATTCCACCTCGTGGGAGCCCCAGTTCTGATGGACTCAAACCCCGCATACTTAGAATTGGGGCTCATCTCCTCACCACACCTATGACTAGGCTGTTCAATCTGTCCATCTGTCCCTTAATGGTGCCTGCAGCCTGGAAGGCTGCCAGTGTTATTCCAGTCTTCAAAAAGGTGACCCTAAAGTCCTTACTAATTATCGGCCCATAGCCTTGCTACCAACCCTCAGTAAGGTCTTAGAGAAACATATTCATCGCCAGGTCTCAACTCATCTATTGAACTTTAATCTTCAGTCTCCTGTGCAACATGGTTTCAGGGCTGGACATAGCACCACCACTGCCCTCACTTTACTCACTAGTAAGGTTAAATCCAACATGGACTATGGCTTACTCACTGGTGCTGTGTTCATTGATCTCACCAAGGCATTTGACCTAGTAAACCATCCTCTGCTCCTGCATAAACTATATTCTTTAGGTGCTGCTGGACCCACCTATCATGGTTCAGTAGCTATCTCTCTAATTGATCACAATCCATCTCCTTTGGAAAAGTTCTGTCATCCCCTGCTACTACCTCCTGTGGCATACCCCAAGGCTCCATTCTGGGACCTCTACTCTTTTCCATCTTCATCAATGACACTCCCTTATCCTTTCCCCACTGTCGGTCCATCATGTATGCTGACAACCTAGTACTCTACGTTGCCTCTCATTCTGTCTCAGACATTAACTCCCACCTCTCTCTCACATTCCAACAGATTCAGCTCTGGCTGTCCTCCAACTCACTCCTACTAAACCTACCTAAAACCCAGGCCATGCTTTTTGGGTCCCATAGGAAAGTATTGGCTGAGGCTACTAAGCTCCACATGGTTAGCTGTGATGGATCAGAAATCAAGTCTACTAGCTCCTTCAAATACCAAAGTATGGCTCTTGATCCTGTCCTTGATTTCTCTTCACACATAAATGAGGTTTGCAGGTCAGTTAACATCAAGTTAGGAGCTTCCTACCATGTGAATCATTCCTTAACTCCTACTGCCAGAATCTCTGTAGCACGTGGCATACTGCTCCCCAGACTTCTGTACGCTCTCCCCATTCTCTCTCTCATGCCAATGTGGGTATCATCCATCAATGGGACAACATTTATAACAACATCTGCAGATTTGCACTCTCTTTTCCTTGCCTCACCCACCACTGCATTCTATACTCCACATTGAACTGGCTGTCCCCTAAAGTCCAGCACTCCTTCTCTCTGGGTTGTTTTATTGACTTCATGAACAGATCCCCCAGTCCTAATTGCACTGGGGCCATGCTTACCCCTGTGATTCAGTCCTGCACCCTGCTGTCCTCCAACTCTCATCTGTTCTCTGTTCCCCACTGCTCAACCAAAATGGGGGAAAAGCAATCTCCCATTTTGCCCCCAAATTCTGGAACACATTACCGGCCACCTTGAAGGCCTCCTCATCTCACCCTACCTTTAAATTTGCACTCTTTTCACACCTCCAAGCACTTGACTCCTGTGTATGTTCCTAACCCCAGGCACTCTGCTTTCCTGACTTCCCTTCCCAGCTCCCCTGGGACTCCCCAACAGAACTGTATTGTCTGTCTGTATTGAATGTACTCTTTTTCCATCCCTGCATGGATGGCTACTACTTGTTGTTACTAGGTGACTCTCTCTGAGTTGGTCACCATTGGTATTTTTTCTGAACATTGTGTATCTGATCAATTTCACGTATGTACTTGTTCAACTGGCTATTTGCTGGCCTGTAACCTACAACTGTTGTATCTGTTCTTGTTGATTTGTCATTGATTGTTATATACCCTCCCAGGTTGTGCTTGAAAATAGGCAGGACTAATGCCTAATGCACTTACCCAGTTACCAAAAGCTAATAAATAAATAAATAAAATCAAGCAGATTGAAGCAGCTGTCATTAAACAAAAAGAGACAGAAAAGTCACTGTTAGAGATAAAGAAATTTCAGAAATGTTGGAAGAATGTCTATTGGATAAAGTAATAAATCAAAACTTAAGCATGGTTTCAGGAAAAAAGGGGGGAATGAGTGATAAATAGGTACAGTAAAACAGAATATTATAAAAGCCTTAAAACGTATTAATGAAGGTATGATTTAGGAAGTATTTTTGGAAAAAGAAAAGAGAAAAAAAGAGGGACTGGTTTTGCTTTTAATTAGAAATGTACGCTGGAATATGTCCGGACTGTGTATATGTTTGATGGATTAACTGTGAAAATGGAATGTTGTTTATTTCATTAATCCTGTGTATTTGGATTGATGTTGTGTCTTATGAAATAAAAAATTCCCCAACTCTTTTTGAGAAGTTCCATGGGATCTTTAACGTCCACCTAAACTACCACCAGAACAGGTAGATGGGACCTTGGTTTAATGTCTCATCTGAAAGATGGCACCTCAGGAGTGCAGCACCCCCCTCATGCTGCACTACAGTGTCAGTATTGGGATTTAACCCACGTGCCTAGTGTGGGGATAGAACCCACAGCCTTCTGATTTCCCCGCCTCAGAGATGAGTGTTCTACCTGCTGAGCCACTGACAATACGTTTAATTCTACCTCAAATATCATGGTTTCTGCTGCTATTTTGTCTAGCCTTCTTTGGATACCTGTGTGGGTACCAGTGAACAAGGTGACTGCAATTTGGCACTTACAAAAACGGTGACTCAATTATGGCACCTGTGTTTAGGGCTACCTGGCAGAGGGGTGACCAGATACCGGGGTGGGTGATATACAGCAACGGGAAGTACGCTTGTATATGTGTACACATGTGCAGTGGGGAGAGGCAGGGGAGGGATGGTTTGTTGGAGGGGGTGTGGCAGGCAACTGCTGAGCTGGTCCACTAGTGGGGTGGTCAGTTGGGAGGTGCAGGGTGCAGGGTTCAGATCCGGTGCTGCGTTTTTCTTCCAGCAGGCAGAATAAAATCTTTTTTTTAAGTTTTTCATCCCCTGACATGTACCCCCTGGAGTTGAGAATCTATAAGTCGGGGGGTGTGAGGCAAAGTCCCCCACTGGCGGGAGTGTGGGAGTGCTGCCCCTACATTAAAAAAAAACTGTAAGTCTCAAGCACTCCTCGCCATGAGTGTGAATTGCTGAAATTCATTTTTGGTGATGTACACTTGCCATAACGGCGATCGTGATTCTGTGATCGCCGTTATGACATTGAACCTTCCTGTGTCCTGGAGAATTCACTTTCTCATTATCCTTCTCTGCTGACTTCCTTAAAATCACTGATTTACAGAAAAAGGGCTGATCATTAACTATCCCAGCTACCTTCCTCAAAAAACTGACAGATTACGTAAAGGAGTTCACATAAACTATTATCCGTCCTGTAATTACTGGAGTCTGGAAGTTCATCTAGACACTATCATGCTCTTCCTCATTCTCAGATCCATCACGTCCTCTGTTTACCTCCAATAATCAATTACCAATGACCACAAAATGGTTCCTGGGTCATGTCTGAACCTTCCTTCAATGGCTTGGATTTTATCCATATCCACTATCAGGATATTCATCAAGATTGGAGCAGCTTCTTCAACTTCAAGAAATAACATTCCTGCACACATCATCAAGAGACTCAGAAGATGGACTTCATTGGACTTTGAAATCTTACATCCTAAACCAGAACCAGAAATCAGTACAGGTATTTAGGATCATCTCCTCTTAGTCTGCCTAGTCATCAGTCCTCAGAGATTTCCCCCACATGAATTTTTTCCTTTCCTGTGTACTAGTGGTCACACTCTCCATGAGATGGAGAAGGTAATCTTTTGAGCCTTCTGTTCCCTAAATTCTATCTGGATTATTTACCAAGGGTGGGAGTAGAGAAAGGCCAAGGTTTCACAGTATAAAAAAGCACTACTCTATTCAGCAAACATTGAATGGGGGGCTGAGGTCTGAGGTTTAGCATGAGGGGGGGAAGATCCTCCAACATTCCAAATAAAAGTCAGCCTCTCCAGGCAGCTCTTGCTTAGTCTGTCTTAAAGCACCTACCATCCTCTCCTTCCTCCTCCTCCTCTGGCACTCTCCTTACCCTTGGTGCTGAGCCGTCTATTCCCTACATGCTACCTGGATTATCTAATAAGGGTTGAAATAGAGAAAGGCCAAAGTTTTACAGTACACACCAACACTGGTCTGTTCAACAAACATTGAAATGATGTTTTATGATTGATGCCTGAAATCATAATTTAAAAGAAGCAACATTTGAGTTGTTAAGAATAGAAACTTGAGCTGTTTTTTTTTTTTTTAATGAATGTTTGAAGTCCAATCAGCATGTGTAGAATCTAAGGATACAGGTCTCCTGTGTTGCTACATGTCCATACATGGCAATACAATATGTTGCTAATAATCACAGGACTTTAAAAATTTTATAAAACATTTTGGGCTGGATTTTTAAAGGCTAATGCAGTGCTTGCTTCAAACCCTGCATTGAAGAGTTTTTTTGGCACAGTTGCATCAAATCCCTTTGCCACAACTGCACCCAGTTTTATATTGTCGGGCACAGATGCAACAGTTTGCTCACTTTACAATAGCTTGCACGAAACATTTGGTGCAAGCCCAGTAAAAAGGGTCCCCCGAATGCCGCAAATGAGACCAGAGAAAAGCTGATCTAACTTGTGGCATTTGGCACCCTGGATTAAAAATCCCGATTGCCGGCAGGAAGAATGCCCCAAACTCTGTGCACCACACGATTGGCACTCCAGGGGCTTGTGGCATTCTCTGGGCTCTAAAAATCAAGCCCTTTGTAATTTTTATATTGACATGTGGCTGCCACAGAAATGTCTTGTTTATGTATCAACTTAGTTGACTCCAGACTTTTATTAAAAAATAAGGTTCTAGCCCTTATGGTTCCAAAGTTCTCTGATTTTAAAGAAAATGGATTTAAAAAGGTCTAAGTTTGTAACCGTCTGGGCTAGATTTTTTTTTAATGTAAGCTTGGAGCTGAGCCGTCATGAAGTAGCTCTGTTGATACGGTTGTATGTGTCAGTACTATTCCATATGTATCAATACTATTTGAACTTGCTTTTTCAGTATTTTATCAATACATGATTTTTCATTGTGATGGCCAAAAAATGGCAAATACATAGTATTTATACTATTTTTGTATCAATAGACAGCATGGGTACTATGTTTTGTATTGCTACATAAAATTGCATTGCTGTTTAAAACATTGTAACAAAAAATATATATTTTTTTCAATTTTTAAAACATTATAATAAGGTGGCAGGGCAAAATGGAGAGCCATGTGTGCAAATGCTCAAAATCTGGGCAACAAGATGGCAGACCTAGAAGCCACCATGGCAGCCAGAGACCTGGACATACAGTAGTAGCAATTGCAGAGACCTGGTGCAATGAAAATCAGGACTGGGAGGTAGCCACAACAGGGTATGCGGTATTCAGGAGGGACAGAGAGGAAAAATGGGAGGGGGTGGCTTTTTATGTATGGGAGAATATAAAGGTCACAGAAATAAAGGGAGGATAGGGCGAATCAGAAATACTATGGGTCACGCTGGAGACAGGGAGGGGGGCCGCTATTAGGATAGGGGTGATCTACAGACCTCCAGCGGGGGGATCAGGATGTGATAGAAGAAATCCAAGGGATGGCTAACAAAGGTGAGGTACTGCTAGTGGGGGTCTTCAATCTACCAGATGTGATTTGGAGCCTCCCTGCTGCAGAATCAGTTAGAAGTAGGGAACTCCTATACTCCTTGCAGGGGGCATTCCTCAGGCAGCTAGTCAAAAAACTCACTCATGAGGGGGCGTTACTGGACTTGGTACTGTCAAACAGGGACAGTGTCACTGACGTCACAGTGGGAAGCCACCTGGGGACCAGTGATCATCATACGCTATGGTTCAGCATAAGGACCTGGCCAGAACCTAACAACACTAAAACAAGGATCCTGGACTTCAGGAGGGCCAAATACAAAAAAAAATGGGAGATTGCTTCAAGGAAGCCCTAGCAGAAATAGGGATTCATGGTGGGGTGGAGGAAGATTGGACTAAAATAAGGGAGGCCATTGAAAAGGCATCAAACCTCTGGGTCAGGCAGGTTAAGAAGAGCAAGAGAAGAAATAGACCATTATGGTTTTTCAAGGAGGTACAGTAGTAGAGAAGGTAAATGAAAAAAAGCAGGCATTTAAAAGGTACAAGATAACACAAAAGGAAGAGGATAGGGAGAGTTATCAGGAGAAACAAAGATAGGCAGGGAATGTAGTTAGTAGAGCTAAAGCACAAATGGAAGAAAACATTGCCAGATCAGCAAAAAAGGGGGATAAAACATTATTTTGGTGCATAAGCAAAAAGAAGAAAAGCAAGACAGGGATAGTGAGACTAAAAGGGGATGGGGGAGGGTGTGGAGAGGACCAGAAGAAAGCTGACATACTGAATAAGTACTTTTTTTCAATATTCAGAAAGGAAGGAATAGGTGATGTGCCACATTGGAGAAGGGCATTAGGGGAATGGAAGTGGACACTAGCCCTTTTACAGAGGAGGTAGTACTCAGGGAACTACTGTAGCAAAACCAAAAGCAGACAAGGCAATGGAGCCAGATGGGGTTCACAAAAGGCTACTGAAGGACCTAAGGGAGGAATTGTCTGCACCACTGATGGCCCTGTTCAATCTTTCAATTGATAGGGGGGAAGTTCCGGGGGACTGGAGGAGCGCTGATGGAGTCCCACTACACAAAAGTGGGACTAGGGAGGAGGCAGGAAACTACTGACCTGTAAGTCTGACTTCAGTGGTGGGTAAGATTAAGGAAAGACTGTGTAAAAACTCCTTCCTATCACCTTTATTGATTTTATTAGCAACATCATAGAGGGTCTGGAGGGTAAGGGATGCCTGTTCGCAAATGAAACAAAAATGTGCAACAGGGTGGACACACGGGGGGGGGGTTGAAAAAATGAAGGAAGATCTAAAAAAGTTGGAAGACTGGTCAAGGGTTTGGCAACTGGGCTTCAATGCTCAAAAATGTAAAATTATGTACACAGAACACAAGAAACCCAGAGGCAATATATCAGTTGGGGGGAGGGAATATCAACCACACAACAGGAAAAGGATCTGGGGGTCATCATATCTGATGACCTGAAGGTAGCAAAGCAATGTGATAAGGCAGTGATAAAGGCTAGTAGGATGCTAGGATGCATAGGGAGGTGTATCACCAGCAGAACAAGCATTTGCCAATGCCGAATGTTTGCTAGCATGGTGCATGTGTCAGGGGGTGTATTAAAGTTATGAACCTGTGTTAGCAAAATGCAACATAGCTTGATAACTTTATTTTTTTTTGCCACATGTTCGACATAGCCTCCTTATGACCCCACCTCATGAGCAATGGTGGAAAAAATGTTCAACTCCAGCCCGAAAGGTGGTTTAGTGCAGTGACTGCAAAATCACATTTCAGGATGCTGTGAGAACACATCTGAAAAATGACAGCTGTCATATTCATGAGATGCTGTGGAAAAATGGCCATGCAGAAAATTTGGAGTCATAACATATGCAATTTATGTTTGTTTCCATGGACAACTAACCGACAAGATCACTTGAATGTAAGTACGGAATGTGTATGGGCATGGTTAGATCACCCTGTTAACACTGCATGTCTCAAACAATTACAGAAGTACAGTCCAGCAAAGTGCACTACTTTGCTGGACTGTGTTTGATGTGTGGAGGTTTGCTGTCTTGAGTGTGGTGCTAGCAAACGACCAATACGCTTTAGACACAGTGGAGCTTTGGGTTCAGTTACAGAAGTAGAAAGGGTAGGGAACTTACTGCTCTGACAAGCCTTCCTGAAGTCCTCACAAGCCACCAGGACAGAGAAAAAATAACAGAGGTGGTTGTATTGGACACGGATGCCCGTTGCAGTCAACCCACCCGAAGCAAGATTAAATAAAGGGACTTACCTGCTGCAGAGTGCCTGGGTAGATGTCCAAAGCAGTGAAGCCAAGGTACCTGTAAAATAAAACATAAAAAGAGTCACAAAGGATCCATAGCTCTTAGGGGAACAAGCAGGGCAGATGGGATAGGATAGAAATAAAACTAATACTTATCTGATTAAAGTAGAAGCCCTCGTTTTGTCAGACCTGCAAAAATAGAAGAGAAATAGGTTAAGTAAATGAAAAAGCAGTAAGAAGGCAGAAGGAGAGAAGGGAATGAGGTTAGGGAAAAGGGGGCTTAGCTGTGACCCTTTGCCCCTAGTAGTGACCGAATGACCAGTAATTTTTTCAGTAGCTCAAGTAGGCTAGTGGAGGCTAGGAGCCCTTCTGTAGAAATAAAAGTAGTATTGGTGGTCAGTGGGGCTTGGAAGTGCTCTGTAAAGGGTGGGTACAACATAAATATAGCCCTGGTGGCCTAGTGGGCTAGCCCTGATGTTCTGATGCCAGCATTTCTTTTAAAAACAATTTTAAACCCTTTCTGGGTCTGAGGGGCTTCCCTGAGCATTAGTTATGCTGTGGGCAGTGATGGGGTGTTTATTTGTGGTGGCAGCAGAGGAACAAGTTGGACTGCTGGGCAGCCTGCTGATAGCTCGACCCCGCTATAGCAAGTGTGCCTGCTGGTGCTGTAGAACTCCCAGCCGATACAGAGCTTAGGCTGCAGCCTAGTCTGCATGGGTGGGAGACAGAGAAAGGTGTGAACCAGGTGGAGGAGGCATGTAATGAAAGCGCCTCCTCCCCAACTTCCTGATTGCCACTCTGGCAGCAGTTTGTTTTTAATTAATTAATGCCCTACAGCTATGGGGCGTAAGAGAAGGCAGACAGGGCACAAATGAAGCCAGCGGAAGGAGGAGGAGGCATATTAGAAAGTGTCTTCTCCCCTAAATTTTGATTGCCACTCCAGTGGCAATTTTGTTTGTTGAAATTATGCCTTTCAAGGCTTAAGAAGGGCAGTCAGGGGGCAGGAGAGCAGCAAGATGCTCCAGTAAAATAAAGACACTCTGGTGGCACTGTTGAGATTCCTGAAGCACTGTACAAGGAGGCAATGGGGCTGAGGAGGAGTGTGCAGTGCAGCAGCAGCCACTGCATTAGTGAGAGCTGGGGGGTGGCCTGTAGAGTGCAAGGCAGAGGCTTGTACAGTGTAAGGTGGAGGTGCCACCAAAACTGAAAGCCACATGGCAGCAAAAACAAATGTAAAGATGGGGTGGGGGTTAAGAAAGAGTGAGAAGATGGCATGAATGCCATGTAAATGAAAGTCGTAAGGCTTATTGAAATAGACAGAAAGGGGGATAAAATGAAGAGCCACACTGTTGTGGGTAGCAAGCCCCAATGGCATGTAACAGAAAGGGGGGGCAGAGCTAAGGAAAAAACCATAGCCACACAAGAGGCCAAGGGGAAGCCAGCACTGGTAAAATGACATCACACTCTGGGATGCTGAGGGGATGAGGAGGTGGCAGAACCAAAACAAAGGAAGGGCAAAAGAAATACAAATGGGACTGATGGTGGAGGCCAGAGTGACAGAGATGAAGGAGATAGGGAATGGAAGGTGGGGAAAAAAGCACAATGTAGGAAGGGGAAGAAGTAGGTGTTAGCAGCTGGTGCTTTCTTTGAGTTCACAGTCACTGTTTTTTTCTTGGGGGTGTTGCTTATGTAAATGAGAGGAATGAAGCGCACTCTCTCATTGGTGCAGTTCATCTCTCTCAAGTGAAGGACAGCTCCAGCTGTGAAATTGCAATGGCTGTCACACTTGGCCTCACCATTCATTGGTGTTTCAGGGTTGCGCCCACAGTGCAATGCTCTGCACTGGACTCGTTCCTGACAAACCTCTGAAATGTGATACTGTCCCAAGGTGTTTCTTGCACAAGAGTGCAAGCAAACAGAAAAATGGCACAAGAAAGGAATTAAATTCACCAAAAATATACTTTACCTGTAGCACTGATACTGAAAGGAAGAATGTCAATCCTTTCGAGAAACAGAAATAAAGTGCTGTGTGCTTGAAAATGAATAATTAATAGAAATTGCTGCATTGTGATTATCAATCCAATGTGCATGCACAATAAGCAAGTCTCAAAAAGATCCCAGGAAGTCCAAGAGAAAATAAACAAATTTTGCCTGGCAACTATTATGGGACAAATAGCCAGACCTTCAATTTGCTAAAAATGACATAAGTGGCACAGCCAAATTCGGTTAATTTAAAAGGAGATGAAACCCTCAAGTAAAGCTCTTCACTGAGCCACTGTATATAAGTAGAGCATCAGAACATCCCCATTTGGGACATCTTGCATTGGCTGTGAAGCTGAAAAGGCAGAAATGATATGTCAGTGCTCAATGACCTGCTTTGCAACATGATAAACTGTTCACCGTTGTGCAAGCAGGGATGTGTTAAAGGGTTGATATTACTACACACCGAGATTAATTTTTAACCAATGCGCTCTTTATCCTGTACCACTGACTTTGAACCAACACTACTATGTATGGTGATAGTGGGCAATAGTCCAGAAATAAGTAACTATTCCATTCAACAGCTCGTTCACACTGCACCTTGCCGTAGCGGCTACTTTGACTTTTGTGTGGCATATTTTGGCCTAGATGGAGATGCGAGTTCCAATATGCTGACTTTATGTGCTGCAGACCTGTGGGTCTGTCAGCTGTGTAGGGGTATGGAGTGAAGACTTTTGTCCTCTTCATGCCTAGCCCTAAAATATCAACCCTTTAACAAATCATTGCTTGCACAAAGGTGAACAGCTTATCTTGTTGCAAAGCAGGTCGTTGAGCACGGATATATAAATTGCATTGAATATAAAGTTGTACCTGGGGGGAGAAAATACCTCAAACCAGCGTTTCCTCGGATCTGAAGTTATATCCATGTCATTAGAAAGGATGAACAGTAGTTATCAGTACTGGCCCAACACTCCTTTTCTAATTTGGGGTTCAAATGATTTAGAACAGTAAGTGCAAGCCATCTAGCCACCCGAGAGCTCTTCAACCTTTCCAGGGGCAAATCTCTCTAATGTTTAGGCAGCAGATTTTTAAGTCTTTTTGACTCTTCACGACAGAATTAGCTCTTTGAACCTTGGCAACATAAAATCTGGTTCCCCAAACCTCCATTATACTCATTTCTCCAAGCCCAAATTTATATTGTCACATGAGAAAATAAAAAGAGAAATAAAATTAATGTAGTAAATTTGGCAAATCCGGTGCGTATTGACACCCCCCAATGGTATCATACCTTCTTAAACTATAAATTGGGCATTTCAACACACATATAGTGCATCTGAGAACCTCACCGGTATTCTCATGAAAGGTCTCCTGGTTCTAGATAAAAGGACAGGTCATCTTCCAAAGGCTACTGAAAGTTGCCCTGCTACTGAACCACAGGCAGTAAAATCTCTTGGTTTGATATAATATTACCGACAGTGTGTCTCTCTAGCAAACAGATCCTTGTCAGCAAATTATAAAAAAGTTCAAAAGTGCTAAAAAAGATTACCACTTCGAGTAAAATTCTAAAATAGGAAAGCTTTCATTTAGCTAATTTAGAATTGCCAGGGAATACAAAAGATTTGAGAGTAAAAATGAGCAAACCTGCAAGTAAACACGCAGAACGGGGAGTGGAGCAACGACCCAGCCATCTTGCTGCTCCACGCCAGACAGACAGCATTAACCCAGCGCTTTGAAGTGTGAGAACTGAGGACTACAGAAGTTCACACAAGTGTGAAAGTGCCATTTAGAATTGGCGCCTTAGCAGAGGCGATCCAACATAACAAGATGAAAAGAAAAAAAAAACATGTATCATGCCGGGACTGGGAAGGGGCTGGATGCTGTGGGTAGCAGATGAAGGGGGCCGGGAGGCAAGAAACTCAAACAGGAGGACAGGACATAAGGCAACTGAGGGAATAAAATATATAAGAAATGACGGCATGGGGAGGGGGGCGGTGACGAGGATTTATGCACTGTGGAATGGGAGGGTGCAGAGAGGGACGGTTGACCGAGGAAACAGTTGTCCTCCAAGTGAGGTAAAAAAAAAATAGGGTTTCTCTTTCTTCATCTTGGCAATGCTGCTCAGCTGTCTGTTGGTAATGGCGGCAGCAGCATGGCAGGTGAGATGGAGAGGAAGGCATTAAATGAAATAAAAAAAAGGTAACACGTAGCACAACATGCATGTAAAGTGCAGACATGTTTCAAGCACTGATTGCAGAAATGGTGTATACTCCGCTGGATGTCAGTGTCACGGCCGGGCATGGCAAGCAAAGCAAGAGGTAGCAATGCATGTACCGTGGAGACACATTTCATGCAGTGATTGAAGCGGACCTTTTCTTTGAAGCCAACGCCACTGCTTTCAATCTGCTGCTATAAACATCTCGCAGCTCCATTGGTGCATATGGGATGCACCCCACAGACTGAGCACTTCACTGGCAGGGACAGGCACACACCTCCAGCAAGTCATATTCTCCCAAGATGTTTCTTGCGCATGCGCACAAGCAAACATAAAAATGGAAGAAGTGTTACCCCAGTATAGATCAATGGTGAGGCCACACCTGGAGTACCGTGTCCAGTTCTGGAGGCCCCATCTCAAGAAGGACAGACCAAGAGGGACCTTAGTAACAGGGCAGAGGGGCTGAGGCCAGAGATCAATTAGGGTCTATGGTAAAACAAGGTAAGCATTTTAGGACAGACAAGGTGGGCCAGGAGGTCTTTTTCTGCTGACAGGTTCTATGTATCTATGTTTCTATTTTTTTTCAATTGTTCTCTGAATTTTGGTATTACACATTATATAATTATGAACAGTGTAGTTTTTCAACTTACTATAATTGTCATTCTTCCTATGACCTTAATTGTCTTTCAAATATACATATGTCTCCCATCTAGCAGTACCAAGTCTTTCTTGCTTTTGCAGGCAAAATCTGTGAAAGCATCAGAAGATAATAATTATCTATGTGTTGTGGTTGCAATGTGAGTGTATACAAATTCGCTAGTCTTATATTGAGTTAAATAGCTGAAGTATGTGATTGAGCTAATGTAATGTACAGAAATATATTTAGTGCAGTACTTACTACCCTAAAGGGATACTGTCAACCCCCTCAGGCCAAATTGTCACCAGTTTAAAAAAAACTTTAATGATTGCTCACATTATGTAAAGATTGTGGTATTCTGTGATAGGGATGTGTAGGAAGTGGGATCCAGCTGAAATGGTGAACCACTTTCAGCTACTGCCCCGACAGCGGGTGTGTGGGGTTTGGGGACCGGATGGGGTGGGTGCAAAAAGGTGACAGAATGTTGAGTGCATATATGTGCACAGGGAACGTGGGAGCGAGCCAACCAAACATGGGGTGGGAGGGTATGTGAGGATTGGTGCCATGGGTTGCCAGCGAGGTGGTGTCCTGGTGTGGTGGGCTAGGTGCTGGCCTGTGGTGGCAGGGATGCGTGGTCTGGGACCAGGCACTGGTATGTTTTGCTGCGCCCAGACCGAGACAATTTTTTTTCTTTTCCCCATATGTACCCCCCCAACATACATCCCCCTGGAGTTGATAATCCTAATTTAGGGGGGTGCAGGTGGTGCAGCCCCCTGCATAAAAGAAAAAAAGTCATTTGCACAACTATTGGTTGCTCCAGGATTCCACATAGCCAAAATTGAATTTCAGCGATGTGGTGTTGTGATAAGGGTGTTCGGCATCTATGAATCGCCCTTATCACATGGAACCTAAGATTACTGATGTAGCTGGTGTTTGATTCTAATTCTTTTTTCTTTTTAAAAGTGAAAAACAGACTGATCACCTTACTAATTTTACCACACAAAACATGTTTGTTTACATTCCACAATCAACTTCCACTGTGTCATTTCTGGAGTTGGAAACACCCCCAACACAGTCTAACCACTCACAGTGCAGTGGGACAAGAGGCGACCATTGCATCATGAGTGGCTGGACTGTTTGGGGTTGTTCATAATGTTCAAGAATTATGCAGTAAGAGTTAATCGTGGATTAGAAACAAAACAAGGTAGTGTATAATAACACTAGTAACATGCATTTTGGTACTAAGAAAGGAAACAGATAAGACAAACAGCAACATAAATTAACTTTAAAGAATGTAAGCAATAATAAAATGTGAGTTTTCAACCACAAATAATATGATGCAAAAAGGGTTGGCAGTCTTCCAGTGTCCCTTGGCAGTGTCCCTTTAAAGAATATATAGTAAGCAATATCAAACAGTGAAGCAACTATCTTGATCTTAAGTACTGATATGTCTTTTATTAAGGATGTCTAATGCAGCTGCAGTAGGACAGCATATGGGTGGGTGACTCTGTATGGCTTGCATGCTGTTCATGTGCATGCAGCTGCCAAAGTAAGTAACATACTGTACCTGTGCTATTTGGAATGACATAAGGGACTCGAAGTGTACTTTTATCTTAGTGTATTTATATATTAAATGTGTTGGGACAAAGCATTGGTCGATGGTGGAGTGGTCGGGCATAAATTACGCCTGTCCTTTATCTATTATATTGTTTTCCTTAATCCAGTTCAATAGCCTAGTGTTAATAATTTTTGCAAAGGTGTTTTATGTGCTGTCTATCAGACTAATTGGCATGTTGTAGCTTGGTTCCTGCTTGTCTCCTTTTTTGAAAAATGGGACTATGGTGTTCTATTTCCATGATTCCAGAATGCAACCAGTCTTAAGGATGTAGTTATAAAATTCTGGAGTTTGTACTGTCACATCTATTGGGACCCCATCAGATCCTGGAGTTTTACGTCTATGGAATCTTGAGAATGCATTACAAATTTCAGACTTGGAAATCATTATCTTTGATTTAATTCAGCTTTCTTCTGTTGTGTTAGTAACTTCTTGATCTGTCTGAATATCATAGAAGTGTGATTTAAAATAATCCATTCATTTCTTTGGGCCTGGGGACTGGACTATATGCAAGACCTCCTGGTCCCTCCTGCCTGACTTGCCTTCTCTGTTCCTTCAAGGGAGGCCTCCTAGTGGTCCCCAGGGTTAGGTTGTGGCTCTCAGGAGATCATGCTTTCTTTAGGCTGTACCAGCCCTGTGGGATATGCTTCCAGGATATCTGAGAGAGGCCCCCTAGGTGGAAACCTTTAAGGGGGGCTTGAGAAGTTCCTGTTTAACCAAGAATTTGAGCTGATATAATAAGAAGATGCTGAGGTGTGTTTTATTGACTGTCATGGTATGTTATTTATATACTGCATGCTGCAATTTTAATTGAGTATGAACTCTTTCATTTTTTGTTATTGAATGTTTTATTGCTATATTTGTTTTATATATTGTACAGCACTCTGAGCCTCTGGTGAGGGGTTCTTTAAAAATAAAGTTATCTATCTATCTATCTATCTTGTTCCTCTGAGTCTTCTTCCTGACGTGTTATACCTTTAGATACTAATTTCCAAATTATTTTGTCTCTTTCCCATACAGTTTTCTCCAGATTTTTCCATAATAGTTTTTTATATTTAAGCCTATTTTTACTGATAACTTTGTTATGTTCCTTGCTTAATTTATTAAGTTGTTTTTTTTATTGAAAGTACTTGGATCTTTTCTCACTTTCCCCGGTTGAGTATTTAGCATTCTTCTGGTCAGTCTGCAATTTGCATTATACTAGGGAGGTTTATTTCTTGAGTAAATTTTACATTCAGTACTAATCAGTTTAGAAATATTATTTAAAGTGGTATGATGACAGCCTGAACAGTCTCATTCATTTCACACAAGCAGAGCTGACAAAAGGGTGAACACGCTACTCCAGCTGAGGAAGCAGAGTCAGATAAGTGCTTTTAATTTGAAAACAGGTAACTCTCACTTGAATTATCTGATCTTTCCAGGCAGTCTTGTGCCCCTAGTGGTTTTGGTGGTTTGCTCCTGTATTTACTGTTTCTCTCTAGGAGGAATACCTAGCTCCGGAGCTTTGTCGGTGGTGGTTGGGGGTGGGTTGGTGGCTGGTCAGACAGGAGATGCAGAGAGGTCTGTTAGAAAGACTGAAGCACAGGGCTCAGCACCTTCCAGGAAGAAAATAATTCAAAAAGAAGAGTCCTTACCTGCAGATTACTATTAGTGACTCTCTTATATGAGAATGCTTAAGGAAAGTATCTGGGTTTTAGTTGGAGACATGATACTGTTTTTAAATGTAAACATTCATTTGTATGCTGGCCCATTGGCTCAGCAATTGGATTTCCTCTTGTGACACTGGTAATCCAGGTTCAGGAAAGGAACCGGGGAGCCAGAGAGACAGCTGGGGAGAGAAGGATTGAGCACCCTCAGCGCTGCTCTGCTTCTCCATAGGGAGGGTTGGGTGTATGCCCAGCATGTGTAGGAATCCTGGCGGAGGCTGGGGGGAAACAAAAGTGCCAGTGCCTAGTCTAAAGAGGGGTGGGGCAGACACAGGATGTAATTACACCTCCCCACCCCTGGGGTAGTCCAGAAAATTGCATTGGCCACCATGAATGATGTGGACTTGGCACCATGGCCTTCATGGCTCCAGTCTCCCCACTGACCAATTAAGGCTCTGATGTACCATTCGAGCCCCAAACCCCACCCTGGAAGAGAAGTCAGAGTGGCAATGCCGGTTGTTACCGGCACCTTTCCCGTCAGAGATGGGCTGGATACCAGCATCAGCCCCACCCTGGAGGGGTAAGTCAGGGGATATCAGTGAGGATATGGAGTGAGGTAGTGGTGTGCAGGATGATGCCAAGGATTAGGTGACTGGTGACAAAAAAGAAGGAAAAATGAAAACAAAAATAAACATTCATTTGTTCTAGCTATTTTACCTATTCATAGTATTATCCATTTTGATAATTTTTTTAAATATATTGAATTTTGTGTTTTGAATTTTGACATTTTCATGCCAGTGTGGGTCACATGATACAGGACTTGGCTGCATATAAGAGTGCACAAGCATTAGTGTCCTAGATCTTTTCATAAGGCACTCATTTGTGTGGAACCAGAGGAAGACCCTTTTTACTCTGTGAGATTTTGCAAAGCAATTTTTAGCCTAATCACTTTAAACCTTACTGGATGCTTATTGTTGCTCATTTGGCCAATACCTAATTTTATTGAATACATTTTAAAATTTTAAGCTCATACCCAGAGACCCAAAGTAGTCTCATTTAAAATTAGCCTGCTACTTGAAGAAGGACTGCACGCCAGTCTGAATGCCAGTTGGCTGTATCCAACCTAACAGGACCTAAATAAGATGTTTAAAGCAAAGCAAAATAGTAAGTACCAACATCAGTTATAATAAAGTTTAAAGTTTAATGGTAATAAATTCTACTTCATTGACTTAGAAAATGGAATGGTATAAGGGATTCACGTTGAAATTGATGGCAACTGATGCAAACTATTTGATGTAATAGGTTAACTTTATAAATAACACATTTTTGTGTGATTTAATAGCCCCTATTTCCTAAATACATTTTTTCTTTCAATATTTTATTAGAACCAACTCCTACTGGTAGCAGAAGGTTTTGTTTGGGGAGAGGAAAAATCCTACCAAATTTAAACAGAATCAGAGGGAATAGCTGCAATTTTGTCAAGTGAACTTGTAATACTACAGCCTTCCAGAATAAGTGAGAAGGGACACAAGCAAGTAAGCTCTGATAAGAAGCAGAACTACAGTATATGGAAATGCTTATAAGAAGTTAAAAATCACTGATATTTTATTCTAACAATTGGTAAGGACAGTGAGAAAGAAGACACAATGCAAATTATAATCTAATGCAAGGAAGGAGGTGAGCATGATAAGCTGTGTAAGACAAGATAAGCAACAAGACATGCATCATTTTTTTGTTTTGACTGATAAGAGGTTTAACTGTGGTGCTAGTATCATTGTTTTAATTGCTTGCATGATTGTATTTGGGCAGATAGCACATTAGCTTTTTCAGTTTGGAGCATAAGTGTTACAAGTTTCATAAATTAATAAAGTGATGTAGTGTTTTAATTTTAGAGAATTGTAAGAAGCTTATTTTCACAAAGTTTTTCCTCTATATTTGTTTTTTTTTTATTTCTCAAACCTAACAATTGGGCTTTTTGAGTAGTGTTGCTTGGACAGTATCCTGAACCATCTGGATCCACCAAATACCTGCCATTTTGACAGGATAGTGGATCCATTGAATAGCAGCAGCTATCTTACCATGGATCTAACCCCCTGGATCCAGGTTGGATCCTGCAATGTCCGACGTCTGACCCAACCTGGGATCTGACCTACAAATTCTGCTGGATCCCAGGTCAGACCGCACCTGGATAGTGCCGCCATCCAATGTAGCACAGTTGGATCTAGGGGGCACTATCTGAGCACCACTACTTTTGGGACTTTTTAATTTTCAAAATGCCTATAACTAGAAGTGCAAAAACTATAAATTATTAACAGATTAATGTAGCAAAAATGAAGAAAATGGGAAAAGGTGGAAAAATTAAAACTCTGAGGCAACTGGCCCTGGAGGCTTTAAGTAAAATCCAGAATTCCCCTAATTTCCTAAAAGGAAAGACAAGAAAATGTAAAATCAAAGGTATTGCTAAAACTATCACTATACCCTCCACCCCAAAAGATAATATACAGTATTTAAATTAGGAAGGAGGAGGGGGAACAAGAAGAAACACCTATCCAGAAATTACAAGATCATCCACAGGTTACTAACAATTTAGTCAAGAACCAGGTGGAAATAAATGGGACAGATTTCCTAAACCATAACAGATATAAGGGAATCTATCAAACTCAATAAAGAAGGGCTGGTAGTCCCCTTTACAAAAGATGCAATAGAAAATTATCAAGAAAAGGAGAATTTTGACAAATCATTGCTGGGTGAGAAGGAATACACCCCTAATAAGAGCTCTTTTAGCCCAGAGACTAAATACATTCAGGATACAGACAGACTAACAAAGGATTTATTAGATACCTTTAAAGACCCTGGCAGTATAGTCTAGAGGATAGAGGAACAAGATGTGAATGAGCTTGATACATCCAGCAGACCAGAACTGAGTTTGAGTCTCACAACCTCCATTTGCATACTGTGTAACTCTGAGCAAGTCACTTAACCTCCTAGTGCTCCCAGGTCACCCCTGAAAACAAGCACTTGTGCCTAGTGGGCCTTACCCAGTTAATTACCCTATCTGAACTAACATTATGATAATGGAACAGTTAACAGATATTATGAAAGAACTCTCATTTATCAAAGGGGTTTGTATTGAAATTAGGAAAATTCTGGAAGTGATACAAGCAGATGATAAATTAAGCAATAGAGTTATTGATTATTCAAATCATATACAAAGAAGCTATATTTTGAAAAATGAAGGTGAAAAATTAAGTGAAAATGAAACACAAGAATTAGTAATGCTTCCAGATAAAACCCAGAGAAATGATAGTGTAGCACTAAAAAAAGAAGGCTGTGCTCTCCTTACTATGGGAAGTAGGAGAAAGACAAGAGGTGAACAACACTAATAAAAATTAGGTGGTCATAATCAGGGAAGTAAATCATTGGATTGAAAGATGGGGGTGGACAAAAGAATTTATGGTCTCTCAGTAAAGAAAATTTGGAAATTAAATTTGAAAAAGAAGACTGAGATATGGTAACTGGGGAAAAAAAGCAAGGCCTAGTACAAAAATAGAGATCAAAAATAAATTGAACAAAAAAAAGGAGAGAGGGAGAGGTAAGCAAACTAAAAGAAACAAAAAGGTTATTATAATAGAACCTAAAGACAAGTCAAGAAAATCAAGGAGCCAGGAAGATTTAATGAGCCAGGTTGAAAACCCTGGTCTCTCCAAACCCTAAATTAGAAGGGAAAGAATGGAAATAATTATCTGACAAACAAAATAAGGAAGAGAAGTACAAGGAGAAATTAGATAAGGTTATTGAAAACCAAATGCCTGATTGTGCAGGAGTTGCAGATCTATCTCAGGAAGCAAAGGGAATGCAGAAATTAGAAGTATCAGAGAACTCTGAAATATTTTTAAGGAAAACAATAGGTTCTGACTATGTGTTACCTTTGATCAATATGGAAGTTATCCCTGTTGAGACATAAAAAAGTTTGGACCAGGCAGTAAGAAACCTACTGATCACCCTTTTGGATAAAAATAGTTATCTTTTAGATATGTCAGTATAATAAGACCAATTGAGAACTTAGATTTAAAAAAAAAATATATGATCAATTCATTATTTTAAATGCAATACAGAATAAAAATATAGAATTAAAAGATATGGGAATAGAAACAAACATCTGTACCTTACTAACTTTATTCCCCGAATTTAATGGGGATTCATGTCGACCAATTAGAACAAATAAAACCAAACTAATTTCTATGATAGACATTGTGCAACTGGATCAGGAATCTGTAAAAATCTGGGTATCTATTGCAGAATATACTAAAAATACAAAATGTCCATCAAGACATCAAATGGGTGATCAGATGGGGGAAAAGTGGTCAAATATCCATTTGGATGAATGATGGAGAAGTGTTTACATGATTAATGGTAGCAATAATGGATTTGGACTATTTGGGAATGTATCTGTGGGAAGAACATTCAGGCCTACAAAAGAATATAAGTTTAAAAGCTGATCTAAATTAGTGGCTTCACATGAAAATATGACCAATAAAAATGATGCTGTGATGGAGGATGTTAGATGACTGAATCAGACAGCTGTAAATGCAAGTATTCAGAGATTTGCTTTGAGTGACCCCTATAATGATAAAGGCAGTAAATTAAAAATAATGTCATGAAATATTTAGGGATTGAAGAAAAAGTTAACTGACCCAGAATGTTGGCATATATGGGTATAAAAGTATTTCATGGTATGTGCTTCCAGGAAACTTGGATGGGGAGGATCCTTATCAAATGTTATAAATCTTTTAACGGACCTGCCAAAAGGACCCAAAAATTTAGAAGAAATTCTGGAGGACTGTTAACTCTCTTGAAATTTTCAGAAAATATGAAAATTTATGAACTGGAGATAACAAATGACAACATGCTGGGTATCACAGTGAAAAAAAAATAAGAATACCTGGATTATGTTTAATATTTATATCCGATCTTCCTTGAAAATGAAGCCATTCACTCAAATTCTGACAACAATAGAATCAGTGGTAGAAAACAAGATGGAAGAAAATCCAGAAATTAGGATTATTTTAATGGGTGACTTCAATATAATAGTGGGGCACCACCTAGAACTGGAAGGAGATGTTGCTGACTTGGTAACAACATTAGTGACTAGTAAAATTACTCTGAAAAGAAATTCTATGAATAATGTCAATAATGAGAAAGGAAATGCTTTGTATGATTCCTTAACTTACAAATACTTTTTAATATTGAATGGTAGATCTGAATCTGATGATAAGAGTAATTACACATATAATGCGATGAGCAGAGTGAGCAGTCACTGCTAAGCAGCTGAGGAGAAGCTGCTGTAGCAGGAGTCAGAACAAGCTCAAATATGTTTTAGAAAAAGTATGCCACCATTGCCACATCTTTTAAACTAGTTCTGATCTTTTTGGACCATCTGTGAACTGCTCACTCCAGGGGAAGAATCGTAGGCTATGGGGCCTTTCTCCCTGACGCTGGAGTCCGTGATGATGGCAAGGAGCCAGTATCTCGTTTTGAGAAAGTGCCATTGAGGGCTCTGTGGAGAGCTATCAGCCTCAATGATAATCCCATTAGACTCTCAGACTCTCAGACCCCAGATTTGGACCATTACCCTTACAGAAATAAAAGTGTGCTGTGTACATGCAGAATGCATGCCACATGCTTAATTGTGCAATGTTTCCATGTGGTGCACACTCACAAAGTGAACCTAAGCAAACCAGGTCTAAAAAGTAAATCAGGTTTGCATGCTGCAAGCTTGACATGTGTGCAGCAGGTAAGCAGGTGCAAAAATGTAAAAATCACATTAGGTGCACATGTTGCACACTTGCAATGTGTACAGCAACTAAGCTGGTGTAAATCTTATCTCAAAGAACACATCAGTTTCTATTTTTCATACTACTGCTAGCAATTAGAGCCATTAACATAAATTTTTAATTGCTTTCTCATTAAAATTAGGTAAACTCTTAATTCTGATCCTTTAACAAGTTGTTTAATGGGGGTATACGACGATTCACTCCCAACAATTCGCTCCCCGACATTTCACTCCCAATAATTCACTCCCACATCAACTCACTCCTTTCTATTCCACTCCTGTCAATTCACTACCAGTAATTATATCAAGTATTTCCTTGGGAGCAAACTGTTGGGGGAACAGTTTAGCAGCAGCTTCTGCTGGTCATACTCAGTGATTTACCAGTTTGCCTAACATTGAAAGTCACTCAGTTTTACTTTCTTTACAGCTAATCTACTCACTAAATTAAACAACATCTTATCTACCATATAAAATTAGGAACAACCATCAGGACTCAGTGCAACACTGACCCACTCACCCCCACACACACATGACAACACTGCATGAATTATAGGGAGTCATTTTAGAGCTATGTGGGCACAATACCTAAGACTCCGTCCCAGAATTCCAACACAACAATTTAATTATTTGCTCAAAAAGATCTATTTCTACAGGACAGACCCACAGAGATGCATAGCTCATAACCGCTGACCCCCCCCCCCAAGGATGCTACATTTCATTTTCCATAAAATTGTAAAAAAAAGGAACTTTATCTGTGGTATTATCAGCAGATTGCAGCCAGACACACCATCATAACCATCCCATCAGCACCATTAGAACCAGCCCCCTCATCACAATACCAGCACTCATCAGCAGCTTGTTAAGAAATGTGGATCAGATATTGGCTACTCTGTGTTTTCTTCTAAAGACTGCATACGTGGATGATGTCTATCTCATACTGGCAGATCTGAATTCTTGTCAGGAGATAGGGAAACATACAGGAATCCTTTTTAACAACTGCATACAGTAGGTGATGAACAGATAGTGGGTAATAATGTGATAGGAACACTTGCACTGTGTGTATGTAAAAAAAACTGGCACTTATCAGGAATTCAGTGACCAAGTCATGGGAGTGAGTTATCAGGGAAGCATGTTATCAAGGAGCAAGTTGACAATGGAGTGAAATGTTGGGGTCCTAATTGTGGGGAGCTAATTGTTGGGAGTGAATTGTCATGCTCCTGTTTAATGGCATTTGATTGTTATTAATTTTCCATTAATTTCTAAAATATTGTTTGCTTAATGCATTAAATGCCAAAGATAGGCTCAACATCCTCCATTCCAGATGTGCGAAGAGGGACCTCTGTGTTGTGAAGCCTGATCTTTTTGTTTTGGGACATGAAAATCCCTTATGCATATTTAGTGCTACAAATGTGTTTCTCCATGACTGTTTTGGCTAACTTACTTTCCCTTTGTCATTCTGTATGGAGCATATACACTATGGCTAGGGTTGGCAGTTTCCAATTTTAATTTTTTTACTAATTTCAATGGAAAATGTTGATTTTTATTTTTAAACTTTTTCCCCATGTTTAATCAATTTAAATGTTCACAATTGCACAAAATTATGGGTTTTTAAGCATTTATTTTGATTCATATCAATTTAATTTTCACTGTTTCAGTTAATGACAGCAAACGCTGAGGAATTACAAACTCTTCACATGTTTGCTCAAAAAGATCTATTTCTACAGGACAGACCCACAGAGATGCATAGCTCATAACCGCTGAACCCCCAAGGATGCTACATTTCATTTTCCATAAAATTGTAAAAAAAAGGAACTTTATCTGTGGTAGAACACTCACCTCTGAGGCTGGGAGATCAGAGGGCTGTGGGTTCAGTTCCCACATCTGGCACTTGGATTAATATCCCAGTACTGACACTGTAGTGTAGCATGAGAGGGATGCTGCACTTCTGAGGTGCCGTCTTTCGGATGAGATGTTAAACCGAGGTCCATTCTGCCTGGATTGGTGGTAGTTCAGGTGAATGTTAAAGATCCCATGGCACTTATCGAAAAGAGTAGGGGAATTTCCCTGGTGTCCTGGCCAAATTCCCCTCATTCACTAAAAATACCACCAACAGTTTAATCTGGTTCAAGGTCAGTTGACATTCATCTGTATCCCCCTCCCCCGGGCCGTGCCTGAAAATAGGCAGGATTTGTCTAGTGCACTTACCCGGTCAACAAAAGCTAAATAAATAAATAAATAAAAATGTCAAAATAGCAACAGAACTTACTTTTCCTATCTGTAAATTTAGATTGTTATCGATGGAAATATTTTTTCATCAGTTTGTGCATGTGCAGTGAAATCAACATTAATCGACATTTACTGATTTAAATCTAATACTGCCAAGTCTAACTATGGCCATGCTTAGCACTATTTGTGCTGAGTAGGGTCTTGGAAGCATGCATTATACCTCACATTTTGAGACTGAAATGAGGGACATGGACACTCAAAATGAGGGACAATGAGGGGCAAGAACCCTCATGATGATCAGGGCAAATCCTGAAATATGGAGATATAGTACCTCAGAACACAGTGGAAACCATTGTATTTACTTGTACAGATATTACCACCTGAGAATGAATTTCTACCATAAAGCAGGGGTGTCATTTAGGTAAGGCAGAGGAGGCAAGTTGCCCCCACCCTGCATTTGTGTGTAGGTTGTTCTTATGGTGCAGTAATAATGGCATTAAACTTGGATTTAATCTTTTTCCCAGTAAGTGTCCCCTGGCCTTTGTGTGCTCATGATGAAGGTGCACTCCTGACTTAACTGTGTTAATATTGTGTTGTCCACTCTCCACCTACTAGCAGTGGTATCATCACACATGATGTGAAGGAGCTGCAGCCAAGCAAAAGCATATGAATTACACAAGTGCAACACTGTCTTTACCACCACAGAGTAGACAGGCTGCACACTAGAATTTGGAGGAGTCAATGAGCACTGAACTCTCAATAGAAGTGTTGTGATGGCATATTTTTATTGGTCTACTCTTAGTGAGTCTCCATCTCCCATGTTGGCTGAAGGGGCAGAGGGTGAGAGAAAAGCTAACTCAAGACTGCTGTAGGCTACCTACTTACTCTACTAGGCTCACAAAAAAAAATCATAGGTCCCCCACAAGCTAGGCCTAGCAGCAGCAGTAATAGTGGTGTAAATGGCCTTCACAGGCTTTGATCAGTGCAATTCAGCAGCAGCCATGGCAGTAGCCAAGCAAAAAGCAAGCAACAAAGGTTGGGTGGATTCAGTTGGTGGGATGACTTGGTTGTAGACCACACTGGGGACCTGAGATGGTCGATTATATTATCCAGTTTCTGGCAGAAGGACAGAGGAGTGGACTGAAAACTGAGCTGGTGGCACACTGGGCCAGGCTGCAGTTTCTGGCCAGATGGTCAGGTAAGTCAAAGTAAATAATTGTTTTTACAGGGTGATTGGTGAAGGAGGAAGGATTGATAAATTGATGCATTTTTCAAATTTATGTGCATTTGGGTGGCTTCATGACCCGAATGGGATGGGTATTGAGTGGAATGAAGTCAGGAAGGGAAATCAGGACAAAGTATTGTTCTGGGGTATGGGGCAGAACTTCAGCCAGGAAAAAAAATTGCTTAGTAACTGGGTGGGGTTAAGCTCAAATCTGATGCACTACTCCAGGGTATAGACAGAAGAATCTTATGCATTTTAATTCTCTTGATTTGCATATCACTTTTCAGTCACAGCAATTCAATTTTACCTTTAGGAGATGTTCCAGACATTCTAGAGCTTGCCACCTAGGGGCTAACTAGCACCTGGTCTCCACTGGTTGTTGGCTCCCCCCCGCTGAAATCTGAAATGGTGCCCATGCCATAAAGTCTAAATTTACAGGACATCTTCTGTGTGAGCAGCATGTTTCTCATGAGGGATGGATGAGGAGCAGAGCAGTTTTCAGGGGTAAAATGAGGGTTTTCCCTTGCATTCAGGAACAGTTGATAAATATGGTATGCACAGACTATTGGAGCCCCACTTTGGTCAGGTTTATGCCCCCCCAGTGAAGCTGACCTCCACATACCCATGCTCATGCACATTATGACATAGTGCAAGGGAGGCTGCAGAAGTGTATACCATTGAAATGAATGGGGGTATTTTTTATTACTATTTTATACATTACTGATGGAGAGATGGAGATTAATGAAGGCCACCACTCGACTGACAAGGACCTTGTTAGTAGAACAGTGGCCTTGATTATTCTCCAACTTGCCATCATAATGTATAAAATAGTAATAAAAAACAACTCCATTCATTTCAATGAGGTACGCCCCAGCACTCTGACCCTGGGACATCATCTCTTAAAGACTCCTGCCTTTTGCTCCCTAGTACTCAGGAAAGAGACTCTGGACTTATATCTATACTTGGTGGTTTGTCTGTAGCAGCATGGCTGCACCTGCTGCATTGTTTGTGCATGGGGAGGACAGGCCATGTCGGTGAGGGGGTGTCAAGTTATTGCTACTTTTATGTTTGCTCCTTAAAGTCTGTTTGCATGAAAGCATTCAAAACTGTGAAGAGAAAATAGTAGGAGTACAGGCCAGACAGAAGTAATTAAGTAGGTTTGTGGGTAAGTATATGTATTTGGGGTGGGAAGAACCACATACGTTTCCATTGGTATATGTGCTACAGTTCAGCTGTGTAGCTAAGATGAGGGGGACTAGAAAACTGAAAAGTATAACAGTGGCTATAAGCATGTTAAGATTTGCAAACAGGATTCAGGCCTGCACCTAGGAACTGTGCTTGGTGGAAACAAGTAAACCAATGAAAGTCAGATGCCAGCACAAATTACAACCACTTTCTCACAAACCACAAAGGTAGTCAATTTTGCCACCCATAGAGAACAAAGGAAACAAGAAAAACTTTCTTAGAGTGCTAAAAAGTGCTTCATTTTATTTTTTAAATGCACCCTGCATCCATAAAAAGCTGTCCTTACTTACAGCATACAAGTTCCTAATGCATTTCATGCCACCTATGACTAAGCACCAGGTGGCATGAAAAGCATTTGGAACTTTTAGAAATGGAACTATATTACAGATATTCTACCGCTATTTTGCCAGACATAGGATTTGACAACTGGGTGAGGTCTAGACTTTTGCAGAAAAATAATAACCACTGTTTAAGGACTCTACTTGTGAAGATGAAGTCATATGAGATTAAAAAAAATACAGCACATTTGAAATTGGCAAAGTGAAAATCAGTCATTTGTAATCATTTTTTTCCTGTATATAGTGGTATATTGTAAAATGTTGTCAATGCTAGATCTTTATATTATTTTACTTCATAGTATTTTAAGTCTCCTGTATATTTAGATACATACCCAGTTACAGGCTCCATAGGTCAAAAACTTAACAATTAATTTGCACAATTAGTTCTTGGATATTTGTATACTGAACAGAATTAAATATTTGCTATAGGTGTTGTAGGTTGACCAAGAAAATGCCAGTTTTCACTAGACGTCAATCAGTTCCTGATTCATTAGATGCCCCCCCCAGAAGACTGACAAAAAGGGGAAAAGGTACCAAAAATAATAAAGACATAAAATGTAGTAGAAATATAAAAAAGATCCAAAAAGGAAGGAGAAGGAGATGAGTTAGTGAAAGGGAAGGTGGAAAAAGCAACTACAGATTACAACTCATTTACATAAACAGGATGTTAATACATCTACATCAGGAGATGGTATGAGAACCTCTACATCGAAGGGTGGAGGAAACACATTTTGTAAAGCAAAGGCAACATCAGATAAGGAAGTTAAAGAACCCAGAAAGAAAGAGGTTGAGATAGAAATGAGCAAACAAAAACTAAATGCACAAACAACTACCCTAACTACCCCAATTATTCATGATATTAGTAATAAAGTGGTTGATATTCAACCTGAGGAATTACATGAAGTACTTTCACAACTGCAGCATAGCATAAAGGGCTAAAAATAACTGGATTCAACCAGCAAAGGAAATTATCTAGTTTGGATCTTGTAAATAGCATGGCACTAAATATTCAGATGGAGACACAGGGGAACAATAATAGGGAAGGTATAGAAATAAACTATATAAACGATACATTAAATTAGATACAAAATTGGGATTTCACCATTATAGAAGTTTTCACAAGTCTTAAATCTTCCAAAGTGCATGATACCAAATTAATAACCAAGGATTTGGCAAAAGGCCCAAAAGACAAGTATACAACAAATATACTGATCTTTGAGCAGTTAACTTTGATTAAAAAGGATTTGAGCTTTTTAATGGGCATAACAATTGAAAATAAAATAATTTTAGATGAAATGGATCTAAAGAAAAATGGCCAAAAAGATATTGATGGAAAAGGGCTGAAATTTGATCAAGTAGGTAAAGGATCACAAAAGCTAGAAAGTACCCTAAACATCAACCAGAAAAGTAGTAATGAGCTCATTATGCTACCAAATCCAGAACTGAGACAAGATAGTTTAAGTAAGGAATTAAAAACAGAAAACTTAAGCTTATGGACAAAAGGGGTGAAAGCAGAGTGCAAAAATAGATTTGATCTACTGACTTAATGTGAAAATGATACTGGTAAGAGTGTAAATAGAACAAAACCCAGGGAGGAATTAGAACCAAAGAACAGAAATTCCACAAAGAACACCAAGAAAAAGACCTACAAACTAAAATAAAAGCTGAGAAGCCTAATAAAGAAATGCTAGGGAAGTAATAGAAGAATTAGAGGAGGACAAAATAAAAGGTAATGCCAAGGTTGTAAAGAAAAAAACACTTAACGAATGATGAAATAAAACCAAGAGAGAATAAGACTATCATTTTCAAGAAATCAAACAAGTGGTAAAAAAATAGAGCTCTATCCAAAATAAGGGACTTAAACCTGAACCCAGGACAATAAAAACAAGAGGCAAAATCAAGAAAATGGTGAAGGGGAATTACAAGTAGATGAAAAAGACAGTATACGACATGAACACAGTGAAGAGGAAAAATCAAATAATTATGATCTGGAAGAGGACTTTAAAGCCTTCATAGTAAAAAAAAAACCTGATTTTGCAATATCACTGTACAATGTTGATAAAATGCCTAATGCAATTGAAGTGCTATTGAACAAAAGCATTAAGACTTTCCTGAATGCAATATTAGTGCAAGACTAACAACTTGGATTTTATTTTAGTATTATAAGACCAGTATTGAAGGAAGTATGGATCCTAGTGTTATCAGATCAATTTCATTTACTCAAAGCAGTAAAATACCATAAACCAAAACCAAACTAGAACAAATGGGGATTAATTGTGGAGAATTTAACCACAATGGGTAATTTATTCCCAGAATGCTTTACAACCAAGAGGAGATTTGATAAAAAGGAAAATGAATGGGTGTTGTCAGTATTTGGGTTAAATAGATTTTATAATGGCATATCAAAGAATCTTAAGTTCAAAGTGGGTGATCTACTAGAATCCATCTTAAAAATCAAAGATTTTGGCAAACAAATCAAAAAAGCTATGAAACAGGAAACAAATGACCAAGTGTTGTTATAGATTGAGGGAGAAGAATGGCTGAATATACTGACATGTAAACTAGGGGTGTTAGACTCTCTAGGAATATACATGTATGAACTCAACACAAACAAATGCAGAATAACTCAAAAAAGGAAAAGCCAAAATGAGTGTACATGTTGGAAACATCAAATAAATATACAGTATTGGAAAATATGCATGGAAACTGACAACAAGTGGAATGTGTGCTGTCAAAAGAGAAAATGGATTTTGACCCCAACATACTATCATGGAATATCTCAGGAATAAAAAATAAATGGACAGACAAAGAGTTTGTTTAATATATTTCTAAATTTGATTTTGTGAATTTACAAGAAACATGGTCAAACAAAGAGGGTCACCTAGATGGGTACAAAATGTACAATAAAATTGTTACCAAAACAAATAAATATGGCAGATATTCAGGGGGATTGACTACCTTTTGTAAATTGGACAAAAATTATAAAACAGTAGTGATCGAAATTACGAATGAGATTATGTTAGGTGTCAGGATACAGTTCACTAAATATGAAATTGTAATATTGAATATATATCTATATCTATCTATCTATCTATATATATATATATATATATACACACAGTATATATGTAAATATATATTTACATATATCGATGTATATATATATATAATAAATATTACATATATATATATATACTGTGTGGAGAGAGCCTTTCGGCACCATGCAATTCTGCTTAAAGTTGGACCAGCATAACATTCTGTGGTGATTTGCATATGCAGCCCATGATGCTTTGCATTGAGGGCATGTGTTATTTTGTATTTTCTTGAAACTTGGCTTCCCAGCCAAATGCCCTTTGGGTAACCCTTGCCTCAGTGTATATGCACAGAGGTTCTTTGTCTTTTATATATATATATATATATATATATATATATATATATATATATATATATAATATAGAGGCAAAAACTCTGTTTAATGACATTAATTAGAGTTGTTCCACAGTGACAAAAGTGAAATTCGCTGTTAGGGTTGAAACCCCCTTGGACCCCGCCCACCCCAACCAGCATTGGGGTGCGCGTGGGATTGTCGCGCTAACTCTCACCCCATGACATGTGAGCAAGGCAGAAGTATAGGAGAATGGGGTGAGAGTTGAGGACCCACGATCCCAATGCACACCCCAATGCCAGTTGTGGGGGTGGGGTCCAAGGGGTTTTCAACCCTAACAGTGAATTTCCTCACTTTTGTCGCTGTGGAACAACCCTAACTAATGCATTAAATGGAGTTTTTTGCTTCTAATTGCCCTTCTTTTTGAGAATGATAACGAGAAATAGTGAATGTAATGCAGCGGTGGGAGTGCAGGGCCCGGAGAGCACGGGACCCAAATGATGTCTTGTGGCATACTAACAGGGACTGCAATGCAAACAGAAATGCTAACAGTGGGGCACATGGTAACACAAGCGCAAATGAGAACAGAAAGGGTAACGCATATGGTGGCGTAGACCGGAACAGTCTGCCACGTGATGTGTTGTCACAGAGTAACATGGTGCCTGCAAACAGAAATGTCAATGGGCATGGTGACGTAAAGTGAAACAGAAAGATAAACAGTACTGTAGACAGAAATGGCAAAAATAACAGAAATGCAAGCTAAATGAAAAGCAAAAAGGATAACGCACATGGTGACGGAGACGTCAACGGTAAGTGAAATGGGTAAGGAACCACAAGCGGAAAGGGCAACAGTAACAGTAATGTAAGTGCACAGGCTGGTTTTTCCCAAAACCTGCATAGAGAAAGACAGTGAGTACAAATAATGTATGCATAATAATGAGTATCGGCGCAGAAAATGAGAACTTGGAATACTAAATACGTTATATCTCAGGAACCGTACGACATAGAAAAAACATTTTAAAGTCATATTATTTACAACTGTCCTGGCTAATTTGGTACTTAACCCCCACTAGGGTGCTAAGAATTTTTCCGACGAAAAGTCCGTATCTCATATCGTTTCAGAGATACAGGCCCTGAAAGGCGCGGTGAACGCCGTAATGTTATCCTATGGGGAAAAAAGAGAAGTTCGGAGCACCATAACTTTGCCTCCCTGTAATATTTCTTCACCAAACCACTGAAAGGCACATCTGTGGGCTGTTGGCTGTCTTCCCTCCAAATTTCAGGAAAAAAGACCAAAGCATTATTTTACAGCAGGGATCCAAAGGATTTCTGTAATGCATCGGGCGCAGTAATGTTATCCTATGAGAAAAAAACATCAACTTTGGAGTGCGTAACTTTGCCACTGTGTGATATTTTTTCAATACAACACTGAAAGGCACATCTGTGAGATGTCGGCTCTGTTCCTTCCAAATTTCAGCCCAAAACTCCCAACGGTTCTTTTGCAGCGCAGTGCCAAAGAATCGCTGTCACTTTCCCACAGATGGAAAACTACTGTTGCAATTTGCGAAAGCTTTCGCAGAAAAGTTTGACACTTTCATGAGCACGAAAGTAATTTGTGAAAGTACTTTTTCCAGAAATTTGAAAAACATATCTCTAGGGTGTTTTACCACAAAATAAAGACATGGCAAACATCCTCAGGGTCCGACTAGGTGAATACAAAAAGAATTAGATTGCTAGAGGGTCCCAAATTTAAATGCCAACCATTTTTCTGATCACCAACTGAAAACAAAATGGCCGTTTTGCGAAAGTAACAGGCCCATTTGAAAAGTAAAATGCATTTGCGACACTTGAAGTTTTTAACTTTTCCATTGACTTATAATGGGAAATATTTTTGAATAACTTTGAACCGCTTAATATTTTTCACCAAATCTTCAAAAGGCACATTGGGGACCCTGGCCACATTCCTGAAGATTTGGGCCAATCGCATAAACATCGACCTGTAGGGTATGACCGTAGAATTCCAGAAAAAGCGTAAATGCGCGCACAGATCATGCTTAATAACTCCACACCCGTATATCCAACCAGTATGAAACTTGGCAAATCCCAAGGCCTATAGCTCTTGATTAGGTATTACAAATTTCAGGCAAATCTGTCAAATGGTTGCAAAGTTATTAAGGTGCAAAATTTTGGGGTTTAACATAGAAATGGCTCCTCAACCCTAACTATAGTGGCACTACCACGCCACTATAATATATGTCACCAACAGATAAAAAAGGAATAAGATCATCCATTTTAAGTGAACTGTGTAAATTTATAGAAAAGGATATGCTAGAAATGCCAATGACAGGTTATATAATTATTGGGAATTTTAATGCTAGTGTTGGGCAATGTCTACATTTAAATGAAGATGCACTGGATTATATGGTATCAAATAATATTGAAGGTATATCCTGCACAAGAAAAAACATGGACAAGAAAAGAAACAATAGTTGGCAGAAGGTTAGCAGTTTATTAATGGATAAGAATTTCATTCTAGTTAATGGGCGAACTAAACAGGATAGGGAAGAAGCGTTTACATATTTAAGTGCTAATGGCAAATCCACAATATATTTAATTTGGATAAGCATGAATGTAGGTAATAGATGTAGAGATTTCAGGGTGGGTAATGGGAAAGGGGTGAACACTTGCCTCTGGAGTTTGAAATCTTAATACAAAATAGAAATGAGCAGAAGTCAGAATTAAAGTCAAAACAACCTCATAATATTTAAAGAAAGGTATGTAATGGAAGCTAATAAATAGTAATGAATACATGGAAATATTAGAATTAAGAGATATTATACAAAAATGGATGACTATATAGACAGGAATGAACAGGATATCATAAGGGCATGAGTATATAATATCTCAAATATCTGAAGTGGCAAACAATGAAATAAAAATCTATAAAAAGAGCAAGGGAGAACCCTGATACAATAATGAAGGCAAACTTGCTAAAAGACAGTTAAACCAGAAACTAAAGACAGTTAGAAATAACCCAAGCAAAGAAAATAAGCAAATATTAAATACATTAAGAACAAATTACAGTATGCTAAAAGCATAATTAAACAAAAAAAAACACATATTGGGAAACAATTTGGAAAAAAAATTAGAGAAATCAATAATGGAAAAGAAATAATAGGGTATTCTAGCACCTCGTGAGTAAGGGATCTGCCAATTGCAGTGATCACATTGAGAACCATATTGAGACAGGAGCCTGGATTATGCACTTTAAAGGGATATTTTATGATGATAAAATTAAAGATAACACAAACATAGTAAATAAAACATTGATCTGCCTACAAGAGGAAATTTCAGTGGATGAAATAAACACAGCTCTCTAGGCATTCACAAAGCATAAAGCACCAGGACCTGATGGAGTGCCTATTGATGCAATATTAAAAACAAGAGAAAGCTGGGTTAAGATATTACATACGTTATTTAACCACATAAACAAAACAGGTGAAATACCTGTTTCATGGACAGAGGCATTAATAGTGCTGCTCTTTAAAAAAGGAAATAAGACTGACACATCATGTTACAGGCCAATCAGTCTAATAGACTCCACACAGCAAATTTTCACATGGATTGTAAATAACAGATTACTTCAATGGATACAGGAATTAGGGTTGATTGATGAGGCACAGGCAGGCTTTATGCCACAATACTCAACTCTGGATCAATGTTACATACTCTGTCGTTTAATGTTTAAATACACCAACGTCAAGAAACAAATATATTTTTGTATTTTCATAGATCTTAAAGCTGCTTTTGATAGCATTAATAGGAATCTGATTGGTCTAATCTACAAAATATAAGTATCAATAAGGCTATGCTGGGCATTTTGATCTCCCTATACCAGAATAACACATTTAATGTTAGATATAACAATGTGGGAGAAAATGGGTAAAGCTTATAGTAACAAAGAAGTAAGGCAAGGGTGTGTGCTGTTTTCAATTATTTTTAATTTGTTTTTAAACACTATCCTGATAAGATTATACAATGCTGACTTCCATATGCCAAGAATAGGTGAAAGACCATGCCTGTATCTTGTGTTTGAGAATGATGTGATCTTAATATCCACAAGTTTCCTTGATATTAAAAGGTAATTCATTGATTTCCAGAATAGATGCCAAGAAAACAATTTGCAAATAAATTATACTAAAACAAAACTCCAGTTTTTTGGAAATATCAGTAGAAAGACTTACTCAATTAAAGCAGAGAATGGGAAGATTGAACAAGTAAAAGAGTTCCAATATTTGGGAATCACAATGAAAAACACATTATCATGGAAAGTCCATATAAAAATATTGAGTTAAAAACAAATAATTTTTTACTAGCTATATTAAGTTTTGTACAAAAATATGGAGGCAGCACAATCTAAGGCTGTATTAAAGTAATAAATGCAAACACACAAGCACGAATACTCTATGCTAGCAACATTTGGGGACAAGAATATAGAGGAAGTATACAAAAATTAATCAATAATTATTATAAAAGAATAATGGGCCTTCCAAAAAGTGCACCATCAGCATTGATACTGGCAGAACTAGGCCCTTGGAAGGTCTTATAAATGAACGCTTGGTCCTGCATTGGATCACAATATCTAATGCATGCACTCCAATAGAATACCAAGAATGTGCTTAGATGAAGGCTTAAAATATAAAAGCAATGCAATAATCTTTCCCATAGTAGAAATTACAGAACAAAATAATAAAACCTTTTGGTCTTCTCCAAAATATAACAGAATCATTAATCAGGCCATTAGAGGAAATAATAAGAATAGAATAAAGGACATTTTTAGACAAAAAGATATGGAAAAATCTGCAAAATTCAAAATAAGTAGCTGGTTATCACAGAATAAACAATACTTTGGCTTTGAACAATACCTATCATTGATAAAAAAATGAAAAGAGGACGTAGACACATTTTTACAAAATTCAGATTTGAATACAGTACTATAAAAGTGAACATATGGAGGTAATTATAAAATGGGATAATTCCAGTGGCAAGTGTAGATGTAGAATAGGTAAAGAGAAAATTAATCACCTACTTCTGATTTGTCCATTGTATGAAAGACACAGAAAGAGAATACTAGGTGAAAGTCTTGGGCAAAAATACATGAATACCCAAGAATTAACAAATTACTTGCTGAACTCAAACTCTGTAAAAACATTATAAAGTGTTATATCATTTCTAAAAATGATAGAAAAAATATAAATTGCACATAAAAGTAACCATAAAGGATAATACTTAGGATGATGATTTAGACTGAGCAACCAGCTTGACTTAAGGAGTAAGATAATGAGTTATTAGTAAGATTTTAAACATTTGTGTAAATATGTTTTCAGAATATAGTGTAAAATTATTGGGTCAAATAATGAAATCTGAAAAAGCAAGTTTTAATAATTATATTCAGGAATCTTATTATAATATTGTGAAACTATTATTCTTTTTTTTGTGATGTATGTATTTAGTATTTCTCTTTTGTATATAATATAGCTTGTCCTACAATAAAATTACCTACCTACCTACCACATACAATGCAATTAGTGGTTACTCAATTATATATCTAGTTTAGATAAGTATGAATTTGATCCCCCTTTTCCTAGGTATAGTAACAGAGGAGAGACCGAAAAGTCAACATTACCCTATAGCTTTGAAATTAAAATGGGAAGGTGAAGAAAATAAGAAAAATAAAGGAGGGTTTATAAGGAATATAAATAATATATGTTGGGATGTAATAGAAAATTCAAACTTAAATGAAATACTTCAGTATATGGGATAATAGAATAAAACAAGTAAGTTAGAAAAAGAAAAGGGTGAAGAAAAAGTATAAACATTTTTGAAGATATGTCTTTTACTAAGGATGTCGAATGCAGCTGCAGCAGGACACCATATGGGTGGGTGAGTGATTCTGTATGGCTTGCATGCTGTTCATCTGAATGCAGCTGTCATAGTAAGTAACATACTATTTGTAATGACATAGGGGACTTGAAGTGAACTTTGTGCATTCTCCTGCCATTGGGCACTACCTGAAATTAATTTGACCATGGACGCACATGTATTAGCCAGAATGTTATCTCTACTTATTATGGTAGTGTGGTAGCAAAACCATAGTGCATTTTAAAAAAAATTAAAATAATTAAACAAATAACAATACATACTTTAACTGTATTACATAAACTAACAATAATAACCACTCACTTAGTTGTATTCTTAAAAGAGTATACATCATGGCATTGCTGTAATAGGAGTAAAGAAGACACCATTAATAAAGTACAATATGAAAAAAGTACCATGAGGGATTTGTATCAGTAGTAAAAGTGCAAAAGATTTTATTTGTTCAGCAAAATGATATTACAAAATACATGCATACAATTTAAAAAGCAGCACGATTAAAAATACAGACAATGATTACAGCAGAAATATACATTGTTGTCAGACTTTCTGCAGCATGTCGTAAATTCTGTGTACATCAGTTAAATACATTCTTAATATATCATCATAATAAAAAGAAAATAGACAGTCTTATTGCATAGATGAATGGAAGCCAAAAATGTGGCTAATTTATATAATAATGAATACTCACGTGATGTGAACAATTTTATTATTAATTGAGAGGGAAGGAGACCAAGGGAAGCCTGTAGGTCACCTAGCCAATATTTCCAAGATTGTTCGTAAAGAGGAGGAAGTAGAGTTATATGTTTAAGATCATCTTCCAAATTTAAACTACATTTACAATGTGGAGTATCAACACTCTGTCTTTTTTTGGTGATAATTAGCTTTATGATATTCAAATCAAAATCTAGTTATGAGTCTTCTTAGTTTAGGGTTAACTACTTTTAATAAATGTGGTTCAAGACTGTGAGTTAATTTCATTTGTTTGTACCAAAGAAAATATTTTAACTTAGTCAGTCTTTCCAGGTCTTTAGTTATGGCTACATTGCTTACTCTGTTTTTTATAGTTTCTTTCAGTTTGGTCGTAGAATAGAGATGACATTCTCCAATAAGATACGCTAGTCCCAGAGGAAGGAGATGTTTCTTATTTTTCTGAATGGATGGAAAGGCAAAATCCATCATGCTATACTCAATTTCTTACTCAGTGCATGTTTTATGTAAGGAGGACTCCGGAGCATTCAACAAAGTCACAAGAAATATTAACTGCCTTTCAGTTGCCAAAGTTTGTAAGGAATATTGTGCCAATTCTAATCTTAAAACTTCCACTGGGAATGATTGGGATACCATAAATGTATTCCTATATAATTGATTCATAATTTGTTCAAGATTCATAATATTATTAATGGCCCAGACCTCTGAAGAATAAAGAATGATGGCATGCACATTGCCATTTATCACTTTGAGATATCCTTTGACCATGCTTTTAACTAATTTTGAGTTAAAGATTTTCAAAACATTGACAGTAGTATTTATTCTAGTTTGTAACATTTCAATATGATCCTTCCATTTTAAGTTTTGCTAAAATCTAACACCTAGATAATCATAAAATTTTATAGTATCTATATATGTTTTGTTAAAAAAAATCTAGGTAGAATGTTTAAGCATTTGACGAATACAGTATTACCATTTTGGTCTTATTTTTATTGATGGTTAGACAATTTGTATCACATAAGTCTGCAAAATGAGTTAATTTTCTTTGAAGCCCCAATTTAGAAGTCAAAATTAAAACAATGTCATCTGCATGTGCAAAACAAGGGATTTTGTATTTTAATTTTTTTTTATTTTAGTCTTTGGTAACCAGGTAAGGCCTACTAGGCACAAGTGCCTGTTTTCAGGGGTGACCTGAGAGCACTGTGTGGTTAAGTGACTTGCTAAGAGTCACACAGTATGCAAGTGGAGGTTGTGAGAATCATGCCAAGGTCTGGTCTGCTGGCTGTTGCAAGCTCATTCACAGCTCGTTACTTTAACCTCTAGGCTATACTGCCAGCCTGACTAAGTATTGTGGGAGAATGAAAGTTCAGATCATCCATTGCTAATATTATTGACTTTATGTAGATATTAAAAAGTGTTGGTGCTAATATGCAACCTTGCCAAACTCCCAAATTGGTGGAAATTTTGTCAGTAGTATCATCTTAATAATTACAATATACTGTACTCGTGTCCAAACATTGTGATGCAGGCATATTAAAATGTTAAGCAAATCTACGTCTATTTTTAGTTCTATAAGTTTCTTCAATAACAAGGCTTTACTAATACTGTCAAATGCAGATGACAGGTCAGCAAAGGAGCAATAAAGTTTATGATTTTTAGTTTTTAAATATTTCCAGATTAGATGAAAACGTACATGACAGTGCTGAATGGTTGAACGTCCTGCCCTAAATCCATTTTGTTGGTTACTGATTATTTGTTCCTGTTCTAACCATTCACTGAGCCTATAAAGTACTATATTTGAAAACATTTTTTGGGAAATATCAATAAGACTTATGGGTCTGTACATAGATGGATCCAAATGATCTCCTTTTTTGTAAATTGGAAAACTGTACTTCCTTTCCAGCTATCAGGAAAAGGAGTACCCTGTAAGAATACATTGAATATAATGATAAGAATAGGAATCCACCAATCAGAGAATATTTTGTAAGTATCTCCTATTATGAGGTCAGGGCCTAGGGCCTTAATAGATGCCAGAGATGATATTGCATTCCTTACTTCTTTTATGGTACAGAATATAGGATATGGAACATTTATCGAAGAAACAGTTATATTAACGATATTCAGTCTGTGTTCTTCAGTCTGAGAAGAATATACTGCTATGAAATATTCCTACCAGGACTTAGGAGTTATAAAAGCTTCTCATTTATTAGTGTATGATTTAGGTCCAGTGGAGTCCAAGGTCCAAAGACCTTTGATTTTCCTTTTGAATAACAGTTTTACACAACTTTTCCCACATTGCATTATTATATCAGTCTTGTTCCTGTTGTAATGTTTTTTATGCATTTTCCTGGCATTATTCAAGGTCTTTCAGTTATTTTTAGTTTTTTTTTTACTTTCCTAAGTAATTTGGAGAGGTGATGCTTCTCAGTTTGACAAACGTGATTAAACCAAGTAAATGAATATTTCTTTCTTTGTTGACACATAGTTCTGCAGTGAGGTCTAATTAAATCATTAATTTTTCCCCAATCTGCAGTAGTTTGCTCTGGATTTTCTGAATTGAGAATTCATGATCCCTTTGTTATTTTGGTTAGTACTGGGTCACAATGAGTCCTTTGAAATTTGTACTATAAATTGTATTGGAAAATGAGAAGAATCATCCTAGTCCAACACATTTAATTTGACTGATTCTTTTTAAAGTTTCTATATTGATCCAAATAAGATCTATAACTGAAGAGCCAGAGGAACCCATAAAAGTAAAGGTACCTTCAGTGTCACAAGGTAATCTTCCATTGGCCAAGTACATATTAAGTTCCATCATAAACTTCCATTACAAACTTGCACAGTTCTTTCCCTCTCGAATTCAGTACTTTATCTGTAGATTTACTATGGTACTGGGCCCTAGGATTCATTATCTGAATACTGAATAATTGTAAGTAATTCAGTATGTTGACTCTCTGATGGCACTGATTCATATTCTGACACTCCTGCATTAAAGTCACTTGTCATCACTATCATTTTCATGTCTTGTAAATCTTTTAGTTGTTCAAAACATGTAAAAGCACTCTGTAAGACATCAGAAGTTTTTATTTTGTTTTGAGGAGGAAAATAATTATTTACTAGAATTGTTTTTTGTTGATTATTTTCAGATTCAAGAACTAAGATATTATTTATGATAACTTCTGTTCTTCTGATTTTAAAATCTAAAGAAGTTTTAACATAAGTGAGTAGGCCAGCCTTAGAACAACCATATTTTTTCAATCTGTAGGCTGGGACTTCATACTGTGAGTAGCCTTGTAAATGTAAAGATGTTGAAGAAAAGGCCCATGTTTCTTGGAGACAAATGAAATCAAAATTACTAAGGATTTTTTTATCTTCAGGATCTGCAAACTTCTATGCAGTGCTTTCAATATTCCACAATATTAAATTAATTTTAAGAGCTGTGCTATCTATGGATAGCCTTGATTCTGTAGATCCTGATTATAGTTATCCAAGACTCAAAGTATTAGACAAAGAACAACCATAATTTTTCCCTTTATCAAGTTGTCTCCATTTGCTTTCCTTGACTGTCAAAAGCATTATCTGTGTTATTTTTAACTGCAAGTGTTTCCAAATCTGGAGGAGCAACTATATGTATTTCAAAGATGTCCAACATGTGTGATTCTTTAGGAACTGCAGCTGGTAACATGCTGTTTTTAAATGTAAGACCAATCTGTGACATCATTATACTTGAATTGTAAGTTTATATCCTCACAATTGAATTATTTGTGATAGGTAATTTTAGGGAATATGAGAGAAGGGTGGATATCTCAGATTTAATTTGGTTATTTGAAAACTTTTGTATTGGCTCCCATCCAAACATAGAAATGGTTTTACATGTCCATTCATTTGATTGTTGTAACTGATAACGCTCAATAGTTTCTAAAATGTTTTTATATCATTCTATTTGTTGTACCCACAAGTTCCGCTGAGTTTATGTTGCAATCTGTATCTTGTAATGAAATAGGTGCTTTAATTGAAGTACATAAATGTATACCTATCAGACTAAGGTTGTGTTTTTGAGACCACATTTTCTTTGTTATTAAATCTTCCTTGTAATAAAGTGACACACAGTCTTGAATCTGTTCATTTGGAGGTCTCATAACAAAAAAAGTACCTTCTGTTTCATTAACATGCAAAAGGTATAGGACCCATATCCTCAATTTATCTGGGGTCTCTTCTTTTATTTTTTTTAATTCCATAGATCCCAATCAAGTTTTCATATTCAAATTCGGCCCCTTTTCCCAATCCTATACAAGGCATATTAATTTCTTGAATAAGCATATTCTTATGCTTCTGTAAATATACTGGAATTGTAATGCCTGGAGGTGTGCAAGGATCAACACTATCACAAATTAATGGAGGTTTACCTCTAGATGCCCTGGTCTCCCTTCCTTGCATAGTTTCACAATCCATTTTACTAGAACTCTCATCTATCTTATGGCACTCTGTTCCTAATAATTTATTTTGCTCTTCCCTATTGTTTTGATTTATAACAGTCTCAGTTTTTGAGTCATTGTCTATGTTTATTTTATTTTTATGTATTTTATGGTTTTTCATTCTTAGCTCTGTTATGCTTTTTATTGCACGTAGGATGTTTTTGTTTCTGATTAACTTTATTCAAAAGATGAGTACATGAATCCTGTTCCCTTACAAAAGATGCTAGAAGATTTGTTTGAAATATCTTATTGCTTTTCTCAGTAGGTTTTATTTTTATATATTCCAGGATCTGAAATAACTTTTCCTCCTCTTTATTATGATTTTTAACCAGTTCTTTGAGAATGGTCTGGTTATAGAATACATCAGCTCTGAGATTTTTCACTTAGTTTTTTAAGTTGTATTAACTCAATATAATATGATGTATAATTTGGGGCATTATGGATCAATGGCTGGGGAGATGAGTTTTAAGAATATTGGGTAAAGCCCATCACTGCCAGGGCTACCTCTGACTGGTAGTGTCTTCAAAGGTTTGATGGTAAGACTGTGACCAATGGCCCTAAAGTAGAATAAGGAAGGAATGTTGCCATACGCTGATGGCAGGAGTAGCTGGGGTGGTTATCTTGGTCAGTGGAAGACTGGGGAGGTAGCTTGCATAGGCAAGAGGGGTTAGGTCTGTGAACATAGTGTTGAAGGTGTCAGTGACCTCAACATGGTTGGAAATGGGACCTGAGGCTGATGCAAGCCGTGAAATTTGTTTGTTGGACTTGGGATTAAGGAGGGACCCAATGGAGGCCCAGAAACTATTGGGATTACCGATGGTACTGTTTTGCTGGTTGATATAATAGTTGCTCTTCAGTGATGTGGCAATCTGTTTACAAAATTTATGCAGCTGTCTGTAGACATTCCATAATTGAGGGGAGGGAGATGCCTTGTAGTCCTTCCATGTTCTGCCTCTTTCCTTCATTTTTGCAAGTAGCTCCTTGGACAGCCAGTGGGTACAGCCACCCTTAACCCTTCTGGTAGTGGTGGGGAAAAGCTTGTCCTGTAATATACTAAGTGTGTCCATGAAGAAGGAAACAGCTGAAGAAACATTGTTGAGCTGATAGAGGGCAGACCAACTTATGGATCTTGCATCCCTAAGGACTGAATCCTGATGATCGCTGTTGAATCTCCTGAAGGACAGAAGTTTTGAGGGAGGTCATCTAGATTTTGTGGTCAGTTTGATATACATGGGAGTGTGGTCACTTATTGAGTCAGCCATGGTGCCTGCCTGGAGGACTTGGTCAGCACAATTCATGACAATCCAGTTGAGAATGGAGTAGTTTTTAGAGTAGAGATTGTGTCTAGTGGGTGAGGAGATAACTTGCTCCAGGTTGTGCAACTTTAGTAGGGTAGCATGATCAGAGGCAGGAGTAGTAGTCCAATTGATGTTGAAGTCCCAGAGTAGAATGGAGTCTCTAGAGGGTGTAGTATGTGTAAGCCAATTAAGGAAATTTGCTAGGCCCTGAGACCACCCTGGAAGATGGTTGTAGAAACAACCAAGGTAAAGCTTTTTTGCAGCACCCAGGGATAGCTCCACAAGTATCCACTCACTCAGGGAGCTGTGGGTTGAGCAGTTGATAGAGGTGGTAGTAATATGATCCTGAACCTATGGGGCTATGCCCCTGCCCCTCTTTCTACTTGGACTGTCCTGCTGAAAAAGGGAGTATCCAGGAAATAAATACAAGGCATCAGCATGATAGGACTTCAGCCATGTCTCAGAGATGCCTAGTATGTGGGTTTTATAAAGGGATACCCAGGCATCTAGTTCAGGGCATTTTGCTGGAAGACTGCAGATATTCAGGTGGGCAATTTTGAGGCCATTGGCCTTGCTCAAGTGACATTTGAATGGTCAGCTTGTCTGTTTGAGGGCCTGGGTTCCTTTTCACATTGCCAGCAAGTTGTAGAAGGGAAAGCAGTGGGCAGGCTGTAGGGAGACCAAAGGGGGACTAGATGCTAAGGGAGAGAATAAACAGCCCAAGAAGACATCTCTCATAATTTGACAGTAGTGCCAGTGTGTTATTACCCAAAAGTGCTGGCACATGCCTAACCACAGCAGATGCTGGTTTGGTAGGTGAAAGAGTTGCAATAAAGGCATGTAGGTCTTGCAGGTCAGTCACAAGAATAGAGGTGCATAAGTCCATGACCAATAGCAGGCCAGTCAATAAGTTCATGCTTGCTTGATGTTGCATTTGGAGGCTAGGGGAAAATAAATTGGGTAGTTAACTTGGTATTATTGCTGGAGAGGCAACAGGTTATGTTCTGGAGTTGGGTGTGTACACTTTAAGAGGAGGCTAAAGTTATAGGGATGGGTGGGGATGTTGAGGCAAGAAGAGCATTTAAAGGCTTTGGGGTGGGGAGGCCAGGACAAAAACTGGGGTGGGAGAGGTGGTGGATGAAACGTCGACTACTACAAAGCAGAAACCAGGCCAAAGACCCAGTGCAGTCCCAGAGAGAAGAAAAGCTCTTCACTTTTCAAATGGGAGAGCTTGTAAAAGCTGATTGGGCAGAGATTCAGAAGCCACCCAATCAGGCCATGAAGCACAGAGTGCTAGGGGTTCACAAGCAGAGGAGGAACCTGCAGAAAAATGACACCACTGAAATCAAGAGTGCCAACAAGGGTGGTGCCATTGCCATTTTAGACAAAGTACAGAATGAAAGTGAAATGTTAAGTCAGTTGCAAAATGTTGAATTTTACAAAAAATTGCCTAGAGATTTTACATTAGATTTCAAAAGACAAATTGAAGCATATCTATATGAGGTGTAGGTGAATAGGTAACCTGTGAAATGGGAGCATGAGGAAGGGCACCGTCCATTATGGTGACTCCTTCCCGGCGCAATCCACATACGGCGATGGAAAGGTAGGACGACCGGATGAGGGGGTAGGTGAGCTAAGCGACAGGATGTCGCTATACGTACATGCACGGAGGGGTGGGAGCGAGCATGGCGAGTGTGGGCTGGGAAGGGGTGGAAAGGCTGTAGGGGGTTGTGCTGTGGTTGCTGGTAGAGCTGCGTCATGGCATTGGGGATTGGCTAGTGGCTAGGGTGGCTGAGGTACTGGGTTCGGGTTCAGGCGCTGGTGCAATTTTTATTGTGCCCAGCTCCAAACCTTTTTTCACTCTAGCCACTTCCCAACATGCACCCTCTGAGTTGAGAACTTTAGGGGGTGCAGGGGCTAAGCCCCATTAGGAGGTGGGGGCAACCTCCCCACAGAAAGCAGTAAAATCTGTCCTGGTGCCATTGTTTAGTTGCGCCATGGTTGTCAGAGTGCCGGAAATGTGTTCGGCACTCTGAGCAATAACGAAGATCGCCTTTAGGCATTCGCAGTTATCACATAGACCCAGGAGAATTGAGTGATTACTCAGCAAATTTCTTACAGTGGATCATCCTGTACAAGCAGCCTTTTATGGGCTGCACAAAATACATAAAATCTTGACAGACCCACCAACATAACCTACAGTGGCCTCTATAGGGTCAGTGACTGAGCCACTTGCCCAGTTTGTGGATCAATATATTAAACTTTGGTCCCTGTCTGGTGCATCTATGTTAGAAACACGACCCATATTCTGCACTGTTTAAAAGATTTGAAGGTTATGGAGGGAGATATTCTTGTCACCCTTGATATCAATGCTCTACATACAAACATTCCTCATCAGGAGGGAATAGATGCACTGCAAATTGCTTTGTATGAGAACATTGAACACAATAATTCTTTTATTGAGTGTCTTTTATATCTGACAGAAAAAGCTCTATCTTGTAACACTTGTGTATTTAATAGTGAATTTTACCTACAGGTAAAATGAATGGCGATGGGGCATCCTTTGCCCTAAATGACGCAAATTTTTATCTAGCATGTCATTACAGATACTAATGTTTTTACTATTATATAAGCATTTTCAATCAATCAATCAATCAAGTCTTTATACAGGCGGTCACCATTGAGCAGAGCTTTTTTTCAAGGTGGACCTATTTGAAACATAGATACAGGTTATGCAAAATACATACATTAGTTACAGTATACAGTGTGGGCAAGGCCCCAAAGTGGAATTTATATACAGGTAGTAATACACATAAATATATAAGAATTAGGATACTGGTTAGGTCCGGTCAGTAAAAGATAATTGCATAACAACATTTGAGGACTACAGACCCCATATACGCTTAAAGCTGTATGCCTGTTGGTGCTAGAAGGTGAAGGATAATTTCACAACAGCATATATTTTATTGATGATATATTGGTAGTTTGGAAGGGGGGCTCCATCATCATTGGAGGGCTTTGTACCTTATTTAGAATCCAATGATGGCAATTTAAAGTTTACCCGGAATGCAAACCTGTCCAAATCAGATTTTTTAGATTTGATTATTGAGAAGAATTCTGATGGGGGTGTGGACACCAGACTTTTTAGAAACTCTATAGCAAAGAATGCTTTGCTTTTGTATGATAGCTGCCATCTGAGACATGTCCCAAAAAATACACCAAAAGGGCCAAATGATGTAGTTAAAGAGAAATACATCTTCCCCAGAACAGTATGAAAAAGATTTGACACATATGGTTAATAAGTTTGAAGAGAGAGGGTATAATAAGAATGATTTGATGAAAACCAAATTTTAGTAAAGCAATTTGAGAGAAGTACACTATTGGAAAAAAGTGAAAAATTTATTGGTTCTGATACTCAGGTGTCTCTAAATTTTGTTATGGAGCATACTCCTCAAAGTTATATGATCAAAACTATTCTTGGCAAGAACTGGAATTTGTTAAAATTGGAACCAAAACTTGAAGTTGAAGTTAGGAAACCACTCTGGATGGTTTACAGATGTGGACCAAATATAGCAGACATGGTGACCAACAGTTTATTTTTTTATTTTATTTTATTTAAACAGCAGTTTGGAAAACCTTTGAGCCATAGGCTCATTTACAAAGGTACCTTGTCACAGTAAGACAAACCAAAATACACAGTATAGCAGTTTGTATAGTGTTCCTGTACTAGTCACTTACCCAAATTTGCTAGATGGGACTTTTCTCTGTGGCAGTTGTGCTTTTTGTGGTCATCTTCCAAAAGTACTGTTTTCAAACATCCTATTACTGGAAAAGAATACATCAATAGACATTTCATTAACTGTTCATCCACAAATGTTGTTTTTATGGCAGCCTGTACTTTCCAGAACGGCTATGTAAGCAAGACAAAGAGACTTCTTAAAAATAGGATGGCTGAGCACTTATGGAGCATTTCTAACAGATACACTACAAATGCATTAGCTGTTCATGTGATAAATAAAGGCAGTGTCACATTTTTAAATTCTAGGGTTTGGAAAAAGTTAGTTTGACTATCCGGCGGGGGCGGGGGTTAGATAAGTTACTTCAGATGGAAAGCAAGTGGCAAAATTTATTAGGAGCACATTAAACTAAAGGATTGAATGTGATGTTTAGTATTGTACCTTTTCTTAAGCAGTGGTAGGTTTAGAATGAAATTTAGCTGTGATAGATAGATAGATAGATAGATAGATAGATAGATAGATAGATAGATAGATATAGGATATTTTGTGTGTTTTTCAGATTTATTTAAATTTTGACCCAGATATTTATAGATTCTGTACATTGTGTGATTGTTTTTAATATGATTTGCATTTTTTTTATTGTTAAGCACTTTAGTATCCAAAGATTAGTATACTGTTAAAAGAGCAGTATGTCTTTAAGGAGCTGCTTTAAATATGAACCAATAATGTTTGACGCTCACACACTGAAAAACCATCAGTGAGATGTGAAACATCTGTGGTTAAGGATGCTGCTATTTCATAATTAATAGAATGTTTTTTAATGAGATGTAGCTCAGAAGTCTATTTTCTCTCCTCTTTTTTCCTGAGTGGCCAGACTTTTTGCTGCTAATTAAATTGTTTAAATTTGTTGCTATGTGAGCACATTTGGAAGTGTTTGGAGGCTAAACACCAAGTGGCAACATCAATTTTGACATCTAAATCCCACTCCCACTCCCACTTTTCTCTGATGTCTGCCACTGGCTCATCATCTCTCCCATGCAGGGTGCAATAAAATGTTGGGAGGTGTTTACTACATGGTTGGGGTCTGTAAGGTTCCTCCTTAAATGGGGAGAGACCTGCCAATCCACACGTACTATCCAATGATGTGCCTAAGCTACATCACACTGAGGAGTACATGAAGTAGTTCCCAAGAGAAATGTTCCAATCTTCTATAATTTAAGAAATCTTGAGAAATCTGCCTCATCTGTACATCTGAAATAAGATGTTAAGCCCTGATGATACAACTTGAGCAATCTTTGATGATACTGTACCGGGTAAGGGCCTTTTTCTTTCATAGCAGAGGGAAGATCGGTACATGGAGAGGGCATTTTCAGATTGTCTGTGTGTTTGTGTGAGGTCAACCATACCATAATGGTAGTTGCCATAAAAAGATTTGATGCCCCAGGTGGAGTGAGGTTCCATAAAGATCTGGAAAAGTATTCTAAATAAAGGTTACCTCTCAACACCTCCTGCTCAATAAGTAGCCGGGAGGGCTTAGGTGCACCCATTCAGAATGGAAGAAAGGCCATCTGAGCTACATTTCTCCCATTTAAGCATCCCCTGCTATCCTATGGCACTTAAGTAAGTGAAGTACAGGCACATTTAAAGGGAGCCAATACATTTAGGATGCCCAAAAAGCACTCAAATAATGAATCAAAACAAAGTATGAAAAGGGAGATCCTTTTTTTTCCATTTTTGGAAGACCAAGCAGGATATTAACCATCTTAGTGCAAAAAAGAATTATATTCCCGCCATAGCCCTGGGAACTCATATTAGGGCTGTATAGAACAACAAGCACCCTCACCCCACTGAGAATATGTAGTGGTGTGAAGCTCAATTAAATTAGATAGAACTACCCATTGGGGAAAACAGCAAAAACACAATCTCTATGAAGCTGTACGAATACAGGCAATATGCCATTGTTAAAAGTATGCTGCAGGCCCCTGGACATTGAGTGTGGCGACACTGTGGTAAATTGATGTAGGCTAGCCCCAAGTAATTTTATTGGATTGAATCCCTGGTCAGATATAATTCCTCCTTAATGCAGGATACAGGGCTCCAAACATCACCTCAGCACATTCCACCATTATCCAATGCCACAAAGAACAGTGGTGGGCAAGGCAAACAGTGGCAAAAATGAGCAGATCAGCCTGCTACATCCATAGTTTTGAAGGTCTCGTACTTTTCCCATGCCTCCAGACATGGTTGGAAAAGTTTCTGTAAGTTAGAGATTATAAGAACACACATCCGAGGTGGGTCTGGGAGATACAAATGTAACTGCCCCTTAGGCTGTTGAAGGAGGATACATGATCCCCCAGATTTACCCCAGATAATTCACTCATGCAAGGAGAAAAAAAAGAAACACAAGAACATCAGCCTGCAAGTGCTGAGATCATACTGCTTCCCCACGAAGGGGCCACTAACAGTTATCGGTACACGATCCTCCGACTCAGATCATTGGTCAGTACATGATCCGGTTAATGCTCTGGCAGTCACAAAGTCAAATAATAGGGATAAAAGTAAATCACTGCTCATGTTGGCAGCCAAGGCCTGTGAGAAGCATGGCCATTTGTTTCGGCACTCCCTTTCCCTGCCAGCATCATTTTCCCCAAGCAGTTGCATTAGGAGTTGGGCAATATAGTCCATTAGCTCAAAACACAAAGGGAAAGGCCTGAGCCACTCTATGGTTGCCAATATAAGAAGTACATAGACAAAATCACAAATTTGCTTATCTCTTTGCTGGGGTGGTAGATCACATCAGCAAATGTTCCTCCTGTGTGGCTGATTCCTCTTCTACAAAATGCTCAGCCTCCAGGTTATTAGTAAAGTACTTAAAGGGCTTACCTGGACGATTGATCCAAAGTTTGGCAGGATATAAAAAAGCCCCAATGGAGTGTAGCTGAGACTTTACATGATTAAACTTTTGCCTTCCAGTCTGAAGCACCCTGCGGTAATCTTGGAATATGGGCACACAGCTATTACTCACCAGTATAGGGCCCTAGGATATAACAGCTCAGAGCACAATATATTTGTTGGTGTACCTTAGATATTTAATGAGACAGTGTCATGGTCATTCTCCAGGCTCAGGTGGTGGGCCGACCCAGTGTGGTCTCTGTATTTCAAAATGGAGGTCTGCCAAGACCAATTTAAATTTTTGAACCAGCCATTTCTGAAGTTCTATTTCAGGGTTCTTCTCATCCAAACCCACATGAAGCCCTACGATGTGGAAATTTGACTGCCTCAATCTAATTTCCTGATTGTCTATGCAGAATTGAAGGCCATCCACATTTTCTATGAAAGAGTTGCAATCTTGTGTTATGGAGGACACAGAGTCATCCACTTCACTGACTAACCATTCTAATTCATCAATATGGGTGGTGTGGGAGGCAATAGTTTCAGATAGACCTGTGGCAACTGTGTGGATGTGAATAATTTACACCATAATATTATTGAATCCCACCTTCATTTTCACTTGCACGTTGGCTTAAGTAGCTGGAATTCCTGCCAGAGACCTCTCCAGATCCATCATACTGCACTCCATTTTGATGGCTATCTAGACCTGCAATTTGGTTCGGGTCTCAAAAGCATCAGGAGATGCTCTCTTGGAGATTCCACAAGGTTACAAGATAATTTTTAACTGCTTGCTTTTCTGTTTTTAGCTGCCATTTACTTTCAAGTGCAAGTAGGATTCAATTTTCTTTGTCTTCTCAAGTGACAATGTGTTAAACAGACCATTTTAAAGAATGGGCCCAGAGTAGCACAGCTAAAACACATTTGTCATTTTTGCATGCTAGCTATGCTTCCCACTGCATATAGGATTGAGTAACCTGTTTAATGTTAAACCCCATAAATTTTCACTTTAATAGCTCTGCCTCTGTTAAACAGATTTGCACAAACTTTTGCATGTGCAGTTTTACGGGCAAGGACTCTTGATGTGCCAAGTTTTGTTTTTGGTCAGAAGTGTAGATTCAGAGATCTGGATAACAAAAAAAGAAGTGGGGAGAAAATCATGTTTTTTGCTGTTGTTTGTCATCCTCTAGCACCCAGATGGTTTGGTTTGGAATTTTGGTCTGAAATTTTCAGAGTAGAAAGGGCTTGGCACAGAGTGGTGTCTTTCAATAGTATCGTTAAAAAAATATGAGTCCATTTCAGAGATATAAGGATTTGAAATTTTGGTTCTGAGCATGCTCAGTATGGTAGTTTTTGGATAGCTGCTTCATATGAAGCACAAATTTGGGCCTTACAAAAAAGGATTCTGTTTTGTATGGGGGGGGGGGTAATCTTGTTTTTTTTTTTTTTTTTTTAAACACTTTTTTCATATGGCTTCCATCTTGTTTCCATTAAAAAAATAATTTGATGTAGCAGCCCTTTGACTCACCTTTGGCTGTTCCAGGATCCTTGAGGTCTTCACAGCATACACCTCCAAGGGGGCTGGCCTGGGTTTGAAGGGTTAGCTGTAGGGTGGTGGGGTGCCTCTACCCAAGGAAGTGATAGGGAATACCTGTGGGCAAATAACAATTTATCACCTCCCTGGAAAATACTTTAGCTGCCCCCCCAAAACAGTTCCCCTCATACAATGACAGTACCCCCTATCCTTACAATAACACTAGAACAACAAATAACATGAATAATTATTATTTTATTTTTGATGAAGGGGAAGAGGGAGGCAAAACAACAACAACAGTAATAACTGGCTAGCAAACAAGGCACCTCTGAATTCCCACCTCCCACCTTGGGTGTACCCAATGGCCCAGTAGCAGCTGCCAGACAGTCTTTAGCTTCTTTGGTGGGTACCACACCACAGTTCTGACATCGATGTGGGGATCTTTTGTTGGGGCAAAACTTTAAATTCACAACTCTTAATTGTAACTCCCAGGCCTGGGCATAGCTTTCTGGCAGAGTCTGTCCCAGGACTACACCCCTTTTAATTTCAACCTAGCTATCTTGATTCATGGGTTTATAGGTTGTATACAAGTTCAGAAGGCTTATTCCTATTGTGAACTTGCCACCTCAGTTACTTAAAGGTGGTACTCATATTTTTTTGGAACCCATGTAAGCATCTAGTCTATTTTTAAAGGAACGGTATTGTAACTCTCCACTATTTGTTACGGTAAAGTATTCCAGATACTAACTATTATCTGAGAAAACCACTTGCCTTTCCTTACTGTTTTATTAATATTGCCTTTTAATTTATTATTTTGAGATCTAATTCCTGTTTTTGTGCTGTAATTAACTAATTCTGTTGTTTCCATAAGTACTTGATCTTTAAGCACTTTGTTTGCCAGACAGCGGTCTCCCCTAGTTCTTTTATATTCCATAGAGTAGAGGTTGAATTTTTTTATCCTTTCAGAGTAACTCAGATGTCGAATTTTGGTAGCTTTCCTCTGCGCTTTCTCAATTAGTTTTTTTCCCCTAATGTTTTGGGGTGCACTAAACTGTGAGCAATACTCTAGGTGAGGTCTCACCAAACTACAGTATAAGGGAACAACAACCTCTGGCTCACTGCTCTTAATTGGTCTCAATGTGCAACCAAGAAGTGTATTGCCTTTTTGAACACTAAATTTGTTGTGTGTATCAAAGGTTAACTTATCAGTTGCTAGCATGCCCAGGTCTTTCTGTTGTTGTTAAAAGACAATGACCACCGAGGGTATATGAAAACTTCATATTATTATGGCACCAGTGCATGATTTTACACTTGTTCTAATTGAATTTCATCTTATTTTGTTTTGTCCTATTGTTGAGATGATTAATATTTTATTGTAATTTCTTTCCAGATTTGGGATCAGTCACTATATCTCCAATTTTACAATCATCAGTATATTTTCACATCCATGCAGTTCTATGTATCTACATGGATGAAACTAGAATATTAAATAGGGTTGGACCCAGGATCAATCCCTGAGAGGAGTCTGCTTGTCACCTGTACTCACACTGACTAATGGTGTCTAATCATGACTCTCTGTGTTCTCTTGTTGAGCCATGAAATTATCAAGTTTATAATGTTAGGGTGGAGTTCAATGCTAATTAAGTGCTCAACAAGGATTCTATGAGACACTGTGTCAAAAACTTTGGTGTGATCGAAAAAGAGAGCATCTACTGGCATTCCTTTATCTAGCACTGCACTCACCGGCTTGAAAAGGTGTAGGAGATTACTAAGGCAGGATCTTTCACCAGAGATGCCTATTGCATTGTATCTTGTAGCCCATTTTGATTTAGGTGAGTGGTTATTCTTTTCTGCAGTAATCGTTCTAACAATTTACCTATAACCGAGGTTAGGCTAATGGGCCTGTAGTTATTTACCTCTGATTTTTTTCCCTTTCTTAAAAAATGGGGTCACAATAGATCTCTCCACTCCAATAAAGTTTTCCCCTCTTTTAGGGAAGCATTGAACAGTTTTGTAAGAGGTCCCTGGATAACATCTCTTACTTTTTTTATGAATTTAGGTTGTATGCCATCTGGTCCTGCTGAGCTATCAAGTTTAATAGAATCAATAACTTTGGAGATTTCCTTAATTGTGAAGGGGTGAAATTATTTGTATTAATTATGTTAGCATTGTTTATTTTTTCCTTTGGCTCATATATGCTAATGAAGTCATTATTTAATTCTGTAGCTATATCTTCATCGTTACTCACAATACCAGATGTTGTTTCCAAAGGACCTGTTCCTGTTTGTTTTCCCCTCATTGAATCTGTATAATTAGAAACTTATTCTTGATTGTCTTTAGTTATGGTTGCTAGTTTCAGCTCCTATTTCTCTTTTGTCTTACTAATTGTGTTTTTGATTTTTTTAACAGTCATTTTATACTTGTTCAGTTTGTCTTCTATTGTGTTTTTATGATATTTTTGTAAAGTTTCTTTTTCTTATTAATGAGTTTCTTGATATTATGGTTCCATCATGGTGAAATCCTACGGTTATTGCTATATTTGTTTCTATCTGGAACCCAGTTCTTGACACAGTGGTCTAATTGTTCCTTTAGTTTTATCCAGGTATTTTCCATATTGTCATTTTCTAGAACCTCTTCCCATTTCCATCTAACCAGCCATGCTCTAATTTTTACATAATCGGCTTTGAAATAATTTTTCAGTTTGGTTATGCCTTTTATAATTTTACAGGTTAGTTTGATTTCCATTTCTAACATTTTATGATTGCTGTCATCCAGGCATGTAGTAACATTTGGTGCTGATATTCCAGTTTCTATATTTGTAAGTATTAAGTCTAACATTCTGTTTTCTCTTGTTCCGACCTTTGCTAATTGTCCAAAATTACCTGAAATTGTGAAATTGATTAATCTGTTCTCAGTGGGACATGTGCCCTTTAGCATTGCCCAGTTTATTGTTGGGAAGTTGAAATCTCCCATCAAAATGTAATGCCCCTTTACAGGCATATTTTCAATTTCTGTTAAGAACTCATTTGTCTCAGCACAATTTAGACTGGGTGAACAATATGCTACTCCAACTGTTAGATTTCTGTTTTGGAGTTGAATTAGAGCCCATATGATTTCTGATGTATTATTGTGGCCATCACTGGCTCCACTTTTGTGTACTTTGTATTTGTCAGTAATATATAGTACGACTCCCCCACCTCTTTTATCAGTTCTATTTTTCCATATCTTTGTGTAACCTGATATATTAGTGTTCTAGTCATCATCTTGATACCAAGTTTCAGTGACGCCACATATTGATATGTTATTTGTTACCAGAATATCTTTGAATTCATCCATCTTTTTTCCTGAAGTTCTCACATTTAGAAGTAGCACTTTGTCTTTTATTATCTTTATTAGTTTTGTTTTTGTCATCTTGTTTATTTGTGTATCTGTTGTTCATACACTCTTGAGTGGTATTAGGTCCTAATTCAAGAGATGACTCAGTAGCAGGCCTCTCCCCCCCCTGGATTTTAGTTTAAACAGTTTGACATGTGAGCTTGGATGTGTTTACCCAGCAGATTACATCCCTTCCTACTTAAATGCAGTAAATCCCTGCAGTAATATTTCCTTCTATAAGAAAACTCTTCCTTATGGGTAATGTACTTTATTTCCTGCCTCATGCACCATGTCCTCAACCGGTCATTAATATGCTTGATTTTATTATCTAGTTAAATAAAGACTCCCCAGAGCCACAGCCAGGGGGTACTTACATTTCAGATGTTCACAGAGGGGTTCAGCATGCTAAATATAGTACAGTACCATAAAGGTATCTGGTTGGTGGTGCACCATGAAGCTGCAGATATGGTGGACTGAAGAACTGTAGAACACTGGTCTTCACCTGCCTGGCCTTGACAGCCTCACCTCAGAGGCCTTTGTAGACCATTTTCACCAGGTAGTCCTCTCTCCATCTTCCTCACTGGCCGTTGTCCTCTTCAGTCCAGGGACAGAGCTGCACAGTCCCCAGATCCCTCTGTTGCACACCTTTGCAGATAGAGTTGAAGGCTGGGCTGTTTTCAGTCCTGCCTCTTGAACTGCAGCCCTTTCTTTCCACTGTAGAGCTGCATGCTCACAAATCTCTCTCTCTGTCTCTCTGAAGTAGAGAAAAACAATATGTTGTGTGTGATACCTTTTATTGGACTAACAAAATTATTTCTGAGATTAGCTTTTGTGAGATAAAACTCTCTTCTTCAGTGTCTTTTAACTCATTGTCTCCTAGCAAATGCCTGTAGTCATCAGTAAAATACACTGCTGTGTCCTGAGGATGACTACAGAAGTCAGCTACTGACTTCCTGTGTGCCCTTGCAATGTCTGGAGATGTCTCTTATATATTTTAATATATAATATAATAGAATATAATATATATTTGACTGCATAGCACTACTGGAAAGGTAATTTTGTGCTGAATAACTTTGCCCCTGACATTTTGTATATATCATGTATACTTTAGGAGTTATTAGCATTTGTTTATAGTATAGTGTGTATGGCTTATGTTGTCTTTTTTAGTGAAAACAAATAATTGTTTATGCTGTTTCAACTAGCATAGAAACAAAACAAAATGACATATTATTATTTGCATACCACCATTGGAAAGGTAATTGTATGCTGAACAACTTTGCCACTCATACTTTGTGTCTAGCACCTACGGTTCTTGAACTATTAGGATTTGTTTGTGGAATGCTGAGTATGGCTTAATTTTGCTTTGAAAGGCCCAGGATTCACTGTTAACCATATACAGGAGATAAGTGGTGCAACTTCAGAGAGTTCCTGTGGAGGCAATGTTCAAGAGACACACCTCAATGACAATTAGTCTTCCTATTTGTTAGGAATGTGAATTGACTGTAATGCTTTAATGTGTAAACTTCTAATCTATGTTTTGAATCCACATCCAACCTTTGTATCTGTCATGCTATACAGCTGTCTTCACTCTGACTTGAGGAAGAGAGTTTTATCTTTCGAAAGTTACTGTAGTCTCAGAAATAATTTTGGTAGTCCAATAAAAGGCATCACCCACAACATATTTGTTGTTGTTTTTTTCTCTACATTGTTGACTGGACTAACACGGCTACCACATTTCTTTCTTTCTTTCTTTCTTTCTTTCTTTCTTTCTTTCTTTCTTTCTTTCTTTCTTTCTTTCTTTCTTTCTTCCTTCCTTCCTTCCTTCCTTCCTTTTTTCCTCTCTCCTTTCTCTCTTTCTTTCTTTCTTTCCTTCTCTAGCTCTCTCTCACAAACTTTCGTGGCTGGTTTCTCTTTTCTCCAAAAAACTGTACACCTATTCTAGACAGCAGCTAGCTATGCAAAGTCTCTTTTGGTCTACTGATGCTGGGGCCAAGTTGAGCTCACAGTTTACAATGCAGGCCTCGGGATGGGTAGCCCTCCAACAGTCTCTCCTGCCCTTTGTTCACTCTGTGACACAATTTGAATCTCTGCTATGGTGGGAAAAACAGCAGCATTTACAGTTTCTCAGCAGTTGTGCTCTGATTGATTGCTGCTTTCCCATTTTTTTGTGTGTCCTTTGCCCAGTATCCCAGCAGCCCCCTAGCTTCTCCAGTCCCATGGGGGCTTCCATGTTTATTTAAAATTTGTACCCAGCACTCACAGCCCCCTAATTTATTATTTAAGCCCATTCATGGGCTGACAACTATGTGTCCTGGCTCTGCATGCTCACCTGGAGCCAGGACACCTTTTATTTAAGTTGTGGGAGCCCCCTTTACCTTATCAGAGCTCCTGAAACACATTGTCCTCATTATGTGCCCTTTTGCTGGTGCTTGAAGGTGGAGCTACAGCTCATTTAAATGTTTAAGCTCCCACCCACCACTCATGTTCAGTAGGGGCATGGCTGCCATATGTTTTATTTCCATTTTGGCTGGTCTGTTCCTCAGCTTTCCAGAACAGCCAGAAGGCTCCCTAGGCTCTCTGAGATACAAAAACAGTAAACAGAGCTCATCCCTCTTGGCAGTGGGACATTGGCAGCTGCTACCATGGAGCACAGCAGGGGCTGCCAGGCCCAAATCCCACCAAGGCAACTGAGTGAGATGCTGGAGGAGCACTGGGGGCCAGAGACCTACAGGTAAGCCCATTTGGGATGCTTACATTGAAAATCCATATAAATCATATCATGGAAACACACTGACACATGTTTCTTGCTAATTGGGACCCCAGTAGGTGGATTTTGCAGTTACTGTTTTAAAAAATGACCCAGAAATGTGTTTTTGACACATTTTAAAATTCTTTTTTGGTAACACAATTTTCTTTTTTTGTATCGCCATATGAAACAAGAATAGAGCCTTACAAAACAAGATTGCCTTAATGTGAAATAAAGAATTTAGTCTTATTTTTTTCACATTTTTTGTCATATGAACAAATCTTTTTCCATGAGAACAACACAGTCTCAAACACAAAGGTTCCATCATACAAAAAATGGACTTAGTTCTTTTTCATGTTCTTTTTTTGTATAAAGGAATTTTCATAAGATTGTGTCGTTCTCATGAAAAAAAAGATTTCTTCTTATGAAAAAATAAATTGGACTTAATTGTTTCACATTCTTTTTTCATGTGAAGGAATCTTCTTTGAGGTTGTGTCATTCACATGGAAAAGAGTCTATCATACAAAAAAATAATTTTGACTTAGAGTTTTCACATTTTTTTTTGTATGAAGGAATCTTTCTTTGTAAGATTGCATCATTCTCCTAAAAAAATATTCCATTATACAAAAGAATTTGGACTTTGTTTTTTCCCCCCACATTTCAACTTTAACAAGCTATAATTCAGTCAATATCTGTAGTTAAGGGTGCTACCACATGCACTGCCAACAAACAGAGGTCAGTAGTGACCTCCAGAGTCAGAGGATCAGCCAGTGGGAGGATGCTCGATCTTGCCAAGGACTGCTCTCCTCCTCTGGAGTGGGAGGGAGGGAATCAGTGGTTGGAGTTATCCTGGCCCCTACTAGGGGCTATAGGGCTGGCACACTGGCACTGCAAATTATGGGGGGCAGAGGTGGGAAGAAACTCAGCATGTTGCTCACAGGAGCATGCATGGCACCACCATTGGTGTCACTGTATGCCACCTCCTCCATACAAGGGGAGAAAAAGGAAGAAAAAGGCTACTGACCAGTAGGACAAAATGGGTTCCTTACAGGCTCTGCACCCAGCCAGCTGGGCACCTCTGGAGAAACAGATCCAGTCTTGGTGGGGCTATAGGGGGCCCTGCCAACCCTGATGGGGTAACAAGCCCTGGGGAAGATACAAAGAAAGGTAAGTCCCAGTGGGTGCCAGGGTTACAGGGCTGGAGGATCAGTGGATGGGGGCCAGTCAGCAAGGGGGGGATAAAGAAATTAGCGAACTAGAATTTGCAGTTAAGGGACAATCTGTATATCAAAGGAAAGTGCTTAATGAATACTACAGCACTATCACAATATAACATCCACCCCACAAAACAAAATTAGGGGCCATATGACAAAAGCATAAAAATTAAATAATGAAAATTTCCATAGGATAACATTGTAATTTTAACAATCCATGACACAATCAATAACTGGAGTCAAGGGGCAATGTATATATCCCAAAAAAGGTGCCAATGAGTAGTACAAAAGCAACACATAATCCCCCTAAACATTCATGGGGTACACACTGCACCCCAAAATTATCTCCCATCTTCACCATGGTGCCAAATCCACAATGAAAGTCTGAGCAACATCAGAAGTCTACCAAAGTTGTATCTAGACTTCCACTACAACCATATAAAATTTCAGAGCAGAAACAAATTGACTAATTTATGGGTAAAAAAAAAAAATAAAAGCACATTTTTGCCCATATACAGTTCACACTGAGTGACACTAAATATATTTTTCCCTTTGAAATGAGCCCCACAAAAAACAATGGGCTATCTCAAAAAAGTAAAGAAATTATTTGCAAAAACATTGCGTTAATACACTAGTTTTGGTTCAGATTAAAGTGAAAAAAGTAAGGAAACATGGTGTTAGGGTTTCCAACCATAACATCCTACCCCCACCCTCCAAGGTGCAAAAGGAAAAAACATTACTATTTTGGCTTTTCTAAGTCTTGGCAAATCAGGGTTGATGGCTTCCTTGGGGTTATCAACTCTAATGCTCATCACATCTCATATAGTCTCCACATCTAAGCTTATTTGCTGCTGGAATGGGGAAAACATTTGGGTTGATAACCCTAAGTAAGACCCCAGCCTTGATTCAAAAAGACCCAGGGCAAACATAACTATAATGTTTTTTCTTTTTGCTGCTTGGAGGGTGTGGGTGGGGTGTTAGGACTGGAAACCTTAACACCACATTTCTCTACTTTTATAGCTTTAATCTGAACACTAACTGGTGCATTAACAGATTTTTGCAAAGATGTATGTATAATGCTTGATGTCATTTTCCATATGAACTGTAGGAGACTTCTGTGCTGCAAAAGTCAAGAACCAATAAACAGAATACTAATAGCCACATTTACTGTACAGTATGTCTTTCTCCCCTCACACTCAGCTCATGTAGCCTTCATTCCCCCATTCATGACATGTACTAGAAATTATTCTTATAGTACATGGCTCATTGTTTTGTATGAAAGTAATACTTTTCCAGATGCTGCTGTGCCACAGTAGTGTTGTCAGAATGATGTTGTACACTGTAGCTATATCACTACTGTGGTACAACAGCATAGAATCACATTTATTACATTTCATCATGCTTTCCTGAATAAGCAGATTCCTCATATCAAAGATACCAGCAAAACTAAAAACACCCCAAATTAACTGTGATATTACTGAAATCACATTAAATGGTTTCATCTTATCCTGTTTGATGCTTTTTGTTTATTTGACCACAGTTCAAGACAATGTTAGAAAGAAGGTCAATTGATTAAAGAAAAGATATGCTGTATAAAATATTGTATGGACAGCTATACACAAGACTGATCTCTTCAACTTGAGGCAAGATGACATCAAATAAAGAGATGTTGTGAAGTTTTAGTTCTCCAGTGAAGTTCCGGTGATGTTACTGACTCTGCCTCTGAAGTGCAATCACCACATTTTTTTCCATCTCCTTGTAAATTTACCTATTAATTGCATCAGTACTTTGCCGGTAACTTCCCCATTAAGAGCTAGATGAAGTCTATTCAAAATGAGGCTACTGGTGATAAACAAGTGCTGGAGGTCACAAGGAAACAACTCCTGCAGGTCACGTGCTGCTATTCTATGTACTGACTCATACTTAGTTTCACTTTGCAGTCTGAGCTAGTCAGTGGAAGGGGACAGATCTAGTCTTTTCATACTAAAACCAATCCCCACCCCCAAAAACCCTATTTATGTCAGTTTTGTTTTGCTTGTTCTTCATCTTATTTTTACCGTACAGTTTGGGAGTCTTTGTTTAGTTGTTCTTTTGCTATTATTTTCTTTATATTGAATACTTTTATTTGTGCTATTTCTCATCTCTTTTAGCATGATTTTTTACTCTGTCTTTTTACTCTGTGGTTTTGTGGGGGATTTAAAATGAGTGAGAGTGGTCAGGAGGAGAGAGTGGTATAGGCAACAGATGGGAGACACCACACTTTTTGCATCAAGAAGCCCTGACCCATGGCATTGGCAGTAGGAGGAGACAGCAGCAGCACCCAAACCCCCCACAGTGCAGCACCCCCAGTGTGTCTCACTCTTCCTTTGACACAGGCTGCCCTTCCTGTAATTTACTGCACAACAGTAGTGCAAATGCTCTGGAAAAACAAAGTAGGCTGAATTTTGGTACAAGCACCTTAGTACATACAACTGTCAAGCACAATATATAAATTTCTCACTTCTGGAAATTCTCTACAAAACCAGAAATCAATAATGCTGGTAATAAACCACTGCTGCTACCACTGCTGCTATGCTGTTTAAGTCACCCTCTAGGACAGCCTGAGCTAGTCAGTGGAAGATACATAGATACTGTCAGTAGATAAGGGTCTATAGCCCACCCAGTCTGCCCATTTGAGCTCGTAAGATCACCTTAAGTTTTTCTATAAGTCTTTTGCCCCTTACCCCTGACCTCCAGGTTTCTCTTACATCTGTTCCATGCATTCTTAAATCCCATGATTGTTTCAGTCCCCACCACTTCCTCAGGCAGGGTATTCCACTTGTCCACCACCCTTTCTGTGAAGAAATTCTTCCTCACATTTCATCTGAATCACCATCCCTCCAACTTCATCCCATGACCTCTAGTCTTGGAACATCTTATTTGCTGGAAAATAGTGTTTTCCTGCACCCTGTTCCTCCTCGTAAGGTACTTATGTCTCTAGTATATCCCCTCTCTACCTTCTCTTCTACAGGGAATACATATTCAAGTCCTTCAACCTGTCCTCCTAAGACTTGTGATGCAATCCCTGTACCATCTTTGTTGCTCTCCTCTGAATCTTTTACACCCTGTCTATGTCCATATGTAGGTAAGGTCTCCAGAACTGGACACTGTACTCCAGGTGGGACCTCACTAGTGTCTTGTATAGTGGAATTATGACCTCTCTTTCCCTGCTGGTGATGCCCCTGCCCATGCATCCCAATATCCTATTTGCTTTATGTGTCACCTTGTTGCACTGCTGGAAGGGGACAGATCTGCTCTTTTCAGGGGTGTAAAACCTAGCCACCAAAAAAACAAAGTTTCAGCTTTTCTTTGCTTGTTCATCATCTTATTTTTGCTGTATAGTTTGGAAGTCGTTGTTCTTTAGCTGTTATTTTCTTCATATTGAACACTTTTATTTCTGCTGTTTTCAGCTCTTTAAGTGTGTGTTTTTTTTTTTTACTGTTTTATTTTGGCTTTAAAATGAGTGGGAACAGTCAGGAGGAGAGGGTGCGGGCAGCAGATGGGAGATGTGCTTGCAGATGGACTAGAGGGTAAGGCTTGTCTGTTTGCAGATGACACCAAGATCTGCAACAGAGTAGATGATCCAGATGGGGTGGGCAGAATGAGAAGAGATCTGGATAAACCTGCAAAATGGTCAGAAGAGTGGCAACTGGGATTTAATGCAAAGAAGTGCAAAATCATGCACATAGGGAAGAGAAACCCTGAAGCCACCTATAGGCTGGGAGGAGAATTGCTAGCAGTCACAAAGGAAGAAAGAGACTTGGGCATCATCATCACTGATGACCTGAAATCATCCAAGCAGACCTCTAAAGCAGTAGGTAAGGCTAGGGGGGGGGTGTTAGGGTGTATTAGTAGGGGTATCACAAGTCATAAGAGGGAGGTAATAATCCCTCTTTACAAGACACTGGTTAGGCCCCATCTGGAGTACTGCATGCAGTATTGGAGGCCACACCTTCACAAGGACATTAACCAAATTGAGGCAGTCCAGAGAAGGGCAACCAAAATGGTGCAGGGACTGCATCAGAAGACATATGAGGACAGATTAACAGAGCTCAATATGTATACCCTTAAGCAAAGGAGGGAGAGAGGTGATATGATCAAGGCATTCAAACACCTTAAGGGCATTAACAAGGTGAAAGAGTCTAACATGTTTAAGCATAAGAAGCTAGCAGGACAAGAGGACACAGCATGAGATTAGAGGGGGGCCAATTAAGGGGGAATGTGAGGAAATTCTTTTTCACAGAAAGGGTGGTGGATGCATGGAATGGCTTACCACAAGAAGTGGTGGCTATGAATACAATGCAGGGCTTCAAACAGGCATGGGATAGGCATAAGGGAGCAATACAAATGACTATGAATAGATAGGCCACTGACAGAGCAAAGGCCAATGGCACATTTATAAGGTAGAAAAAAAAAGAAATGGGCAGACTGGATGGGCCTTGCGGTCCTTATCTGCCGTCAACTTCTATGTTTCTATGTTTCATATCAAGATGATCAAGGCACTGGCAGTAGGAGACAACAGCAGCACCACAAGCCCCCATCCCCCACAGTGCTGCACCCCCAGCAGCAAGATGAGATAAAGGAACCACAACTAACAGCAAAAAGAAGCTCCAGTTCAGCCAGCTATTGTAACACCACCATCACTACCACCACTATCTACACATCATGAGGAGGAGGAGGAGACACAGCCAGGACCATCTTATTCCTCCACTCATTGACAGCAGTCAAAGTCTCTTGTCTGTGACTTTTTTGATGTTGGCCACACCAACAACAGTGTGGTCACCTATAAAGTATGCCACACTGTTGTTCAGTGTGAGAAATGGGAGAGCCATCTGGGGATAGGTGGGCAGCACATCCACATTAGAGTGAGACACTGGAGGAGTGGGAGGATCATCTGCAAAATAAAGTTGTTGAGAGGGGTGAAAGGTGGTGCCACCCTCACTGTTTATTTTCTGCTAAGCAAGAGAAAGAAACAAGGTGCAGAGGTTCAGGAGGGGGAGATGGCCATGGACTGGGAGAGGGACCTACAAGTGGACTTGGGTGCTGTAGGGGACACCTGAGAGACTGACCTCAGATCCCCCTCCCACATCAACCCATGTGGAAGTACTACAGCTTGAGAGGGAGCTACGGGAGCTCTTGCTGCAAGTTGCTGGGATACAGAAGTTGTTGTAGGTGGTGCTACAAAATCAGCACACCATTCTGCAGGGTTTGGCCAAACAGCATACTTGCAGTACACCCTCTGTCCCAAGGCCATAGCCCTCCAACTGAGATATTGTCTTTTATTTTTTGATTTTACCCTTTGTCAAACCCTAAAAATTAAAAACAAATGAAAAAACTTAAAAGGAAAAAAAATGCTCATCCATCTTTATTTCTCTCTGTCTGTTAGTATTTCTGGATTTCTGCTGCTGCTTTTGGAACAAAAACTAAATCTTTTGAAATTCTATTCTCATCCATTCACAAGAAAAACTCTGATTTCAACTCGATTGTTGTCTTTCTTGTGCAACTGCATAGATCTTACACTATCACTAAAATTGTTCTCAGCTACTGTTGCATCAAGGTACTGTGCTGTGTGACTCACTCCCCCCCCCCAAACTGGCCATCCTTCCTGTAATGCATTGCACAGCCGTGGTGCAAATGTTCCAGAAAACAAGGTAGTTTGAATTTCGATACTCCCAGAATTATGTGTATGCTGCTGCTAAATGGTGCTGTGTTGTGTGTCTCACTCCCCTGCCACCTTGCCACAGGCTGCCTTTCTTAAGCCTATGAGTCTTATGTGTAATCCTATATGATGCAGTGTAGAAGATGGTTGTTGATGGCTTGCTTGCTGGAGAAAGAGGCAGCAGGATTGGAGGACACCTGTAAAGAGAACAAAACATAAATTATTTAGGCTGTACTCAACTTGCCACTGTGGTGGTAATGGTATATCCATTGTCAACAACCATTCTTACTGCACCTTTCACCTGTGAATAAAAATGAGAAATTACTTTGTCTCCCTTTGGCCACCTCAGTGACTGCACAGTATATCTGTTGTCCACTCCCATTCTTACAGTACCTGTCACCTGTGAATGAAAATTAGACATTATTTAGTATCCTTTTGGCCACCATGGCATACTGTGTACCTGTGAAAAAGGAGAACAACCAATAAAAGAAAAAAAAGAAAATCAAAATGATACTTTTCATTGGTGTAGGAAGATGTCACGTAACTCCTGACTGTTTCTTCAGAACTGTCTGGCTTTGCGACTGCTTTTGCCTGTCATTTCTGTTAATGGTAAAACCTTCCGAGAGACAAAAAGAAAGAGAGAAAAAACATTTTAATGTCTTTCTGAGTAAGGTGGAAGGCATTTTGTCCTCTGCAAGGCAGAAAACTGGAATCAACCACTATCAGTGATTGAGGCATAAGGACTGTGAACAACAGTGAAAGTAACTTACCATAACAACAGACCAAGATATGCCATGGTGGAGCTGAGGTCTTGCTGCCTTGATGAGTTGGCTAGCAGAAGGGTCAGGTTAAGGGCTGGCTAGTGGGTTGGGTGGCAGAAGACCTAGCTAATGGCATTTTATGCTGCATCAGTGTGGAGGCAGTGGCCCATGCAGTTTGTGGCTGTGCAGGATCCAAGTAGGCCAGAGGAGGAGAAGGAGGTGATACCATGTCTTGCTGGCTGGAGCAGACATGCTTTGCATAGCTGGTAATGACATTGTTATGCTGTATCAGTATGGAGTTGGTGGGCCATGCTGTTTGTGGCTGTGTAGGACCCAAGCAGACCAGAAGAAGAGGTTACGGTGCCATGTCTTGCTGGGTGGAACAGGCATTGTCTCTAGACATCACATTAATGTGGTGGAAGCAGGTAATCAATTAGGTGCAAGGAAACAGCAGCACAGTTAGGGATGGAGAACAGTAAAATGAGTGAAAATAACAGAAGTGTTAATCATAAAGCAAAGAACTATATTGATGCGGTGAAAGGAGGGAAGCAACACATCTTTTTTTTTATGCTTCAAACTCATCGAGGAAGCAGCCCTTATAGTCTTCCAGAATGGAACTGTCACTGGATGGGAATTTTCTCTCCATCACTACTTCATCCACCTCAGTGGTAGACGACAATCTGTTAATGTCAACAACACCTTGCTCTTTATCTTCACCAAAACCACCACTTTCATGTGAAAGGAACATGGACATGATATTCTGTTGTTGAATGTGCCTCTCATTCATTTATATAAATGTTAGCCAGCTATCATTTTTTGGTGACAGATTGTTGCACCTGTCCAGCACAATGGCCCCAGCTGAACTGAATACACACTCCACATTTTCAATCGAGGGTGGGCAGCTGAGGTATTTCATTGCAACAGAGGCCAGTGCTGGCCACTCAGTGACCTTGCTGCTCAAGTATAGCAAGGCTTGTCAATGCTGGTAAGATGCCTTGTAGCCACCAAGTATGCATCTACCATGCATTGTGCTGCCTGCAATCCTGTTGACCCATCAGCCTCCTTTTTTTATTCCATGTCTTCAACTCCCACCTGACACAAACCATCCTAAATAGTGTTTGACATTTTCTCTTTAACTTGCATGTTTTCTCAGACTATTTCCCATGTGAGGTGATGGTAGCAACACCCATTCTCTGTTGAGTTTCATGTTGTGCCATAGATAAATGTATCTTTAGCATCTGTGACCCATGTACCCTTCTTATCAGAAGATCAGTCAACTTTTGGACCTGCTGATGCCCACCTTTAATTATTGATGCAAGGCCATGTTTATAGCATAGATCCAGCATGGGGCAATCCCAAAATCTTCAGATGTACAATGCCTGAAATATGTGTATTGTAGTCTAAGACATGGAGTATGTGAACCATTAAGGCACAACAAAAAAAATGCAAATCTAGCAGCACAAGGTCCTCTAGAACAATTTGTGAGAAATTTGGATTCAAAAAGCTTGGTTTTGAGATGAAATTTAAAAGTTTTTTTTCTTCAGACAAGCACACACATTCTTCTCTTTCCTATTCTATTTTCAGAACACTACGTTGAAGACAGCATTCCATGACATACAGTCTGTTTCAGCAACATGTGACCTCCAATCCCATAGTACACTGCAAACTTTGCCTCTGTACCAAACTTCACTAGTGAAGTTGCAACTTTACATTCCTGCAAGACTTCACCTCTGTACCAAACTCCACCGGGGAAGCTGCAATTTCACATTTTGCAGAGTTATCAGTTTTCCATTATTTTGGACTTCACACAGTGGGTTAACTTTGCGAAATGAAGCAGATTTGCAAATTTATCAGTGGAGTGACAGTTTCCAGCTTTGCATATCACTAATCTTATAAACATCTCAAACTTCACTGTCAAGGACTATGACATCATGTCACCAATCAATGGAAGCATAGCTTTGATGTTCAAGATTTCCCATACTTTATTCTATATTTTGCTATGCAAGCCTATTAGAAAGTACTGTTCAAATTGTTAAAAAAGATTAGAACCCTAGAATGTTTTCAAAGGTTCTAGTCTAGAGCCAGATCTGAGAACATCACAAGGTTCTGGCAACCCTACACTCTTCCTCTGCCTCCCTTAATGCTCTCCTCTGGCACCTCTTCACTCACTCATGCTTTTGCAAATAGCCCATGTCTGTGAGTGCCTGTGGTGGTGATATGGAATGGATTCTGGCATGAAGGTAATCCTTTTGGATATTAAAACTTCATGTCTCCATCTCTCTGGAGTTGAATGATTGGGTTGAGTTTTCCTTTCCTCTAATTGAACTTTGAACTGCACTGTACAGTAACCATGCTTTGAAAACTGTGCCTATAACTGTTCTGCCAACTCAAACCAGGCAGCTATTTACTCACTCACACTCACATACACACAATAACAATACAATAAGTACAGCAAGCCAAAGCTTTATTATAACAAAATATAATACAAAATGTTATACATCACCGATTCAATAAAGCATCATCCAAGCCCTCTTCCAATGGCTGGGAAGCCCCCTTGTCAGCCTGGCTAGGAGTCTCTTGAACCGGAAACTGGCCCCACAGCGATGCATCCACCCTGCAGGAGAGGCTTCAAACCAGGCATCTGGAAAGTCCCATTTTATATGTTTTATCTGGTATTTAGAAATGCTAAACCACCATGTCCTAAGCACTGGCCAGGTGCCCAGAACATCACGAGTTCAGCATGACAAACACCACTTATTCTCATAATAAATAGTTGGCATTCGTCAGATCATCATGCCCTAAACACTGGCCAGGTGTCCAGAACATCATGAGCCAAACAATGCCAGAGATTCCAAAAGAAAAGTCTCATAACATCTTGTACAAAACATCTTATATAACTATGATTAAGCATTAAGCATTTCAAAATGGAATAATATCATACAAAATGGAGTGACAATAATCAACACATGTATATATATATATATATATATATATATATATACACATCAATAACTTTATGAGATTATAGGATGCTATGTCTCATTATAAAGTAGTTTATTTTCTGTCCATTTTTTTGCTTATTTGTAGCCAAGCATCTGGACCTGTTTGTGCTGTAATTCATACAACAATTAGCTGCATTTTTATAATGTATCGTTACTATAGCTAAAGGAGCTCTTTAAGTAGTACTCTTAATCTAATTAGTAAATGTGTCCTAAGATTGTGTCTTTTAAAATTATATGTGTTAATGTGCACATTATCCCTTTGTTTCTTTGCACTTTTCACCTTTTTGCAACTGTCATACTCATTGCATATTGATTTCCATGAATACTGCCTCTTTAGAAGACCCACTTTTTTAAGGGACATGTGTTTGTTTCTATGGCGGCTCCTAGAAAAAGCTTGCAAGCTGAAAATGTTGGGGTACCTTGCTGCACTTTGGTTGTTCCAGCACCTGTAGCTGCAATGCAATGAATTAAAGCTTTGAACCACAACACATTAGTGTTGTCAGTAAGGTGGTTTATTTGACTGAACCCGGTCCCATTGCATGATTTTGTACTTCCAGTGTACATATTGTTATGTCCTGTACCACAACTCCAGCTGAGTGACTTTGTGTAGCATTTGAGTAGTCTGTCTGGACTTCACAAAGGCTTTTGACACCATGGTACATGAAAACATCAGGCCAATGTATGCAAGTGTGGTATACATAAGAAATACACAAGGTGGGTCGCTAACTGACTTGGGAACAGAATACTGATGGTTAGCAGGGAACAGACATTACTTTGAATGGATGGGGTAGTCAGTGGCATACCTCAGGTATTGCTGCTGGGAACAATGTTGTTTGATAATATCCCTAATGAGGGGAGGAAGTATAGCCTACTGGTTAAGAGCACTGAGCTGCAAACCTAGAGAATTGGGTTTGAATTGGACAAGTACCACTTTCATACTATGTAATGATGACCAAGTCAATTATTTTTACTCCCATACTCTGACTGACCCTAATCAGCCCTACATTTCATCCAGCCCCATCATCTGTCTCCCAGGGATTTTTCTCTCCTGGTATTCCACCCAGGCTTACCCACCAGAGCAGGGTCTTCTGGGGGACCACATCCTCTGGCAGATCTCAAGCTCAGTTCCTGGGGAAAGCCATGGCCAATGGTGCAGCACCTGTGGTGTGAGGCAGGTGACATCCAGCAACAATATGGCATTTTCTCCCTTTTTTCATTCCCCTGAGAGAAGTGGTGGGCAATGATGTCTTGATACACACGTCGATGTTTACCATGCCTTTCCAAACTTCAAGGTATTGCTGCCTCTCCCCTGGCTTCCACCAAGGGCCAGTTGAGTACCAGGCACTTTCCCATACTCCCCCAGAGAAGAGTAGTCCTTTGGATGCTCCTTTCTCTACTCCTGCCTGTCCCTCTGATACACTGGGTTTGCTTCCAAATCTGGTTCATCAGCATTTCAAGCAGTAGCACTACTGCTGCATCAGCAGGCCAACATGAGTAAGTCACTTAACTTACCTCTGCTCCCAGGATGCACCTAGAAATTGCCTCAGTTTAGTGTGTCTTTCCTGGCCAAAAATTGCAAAATGAAAAAAAAAAATATCTGGAAGCTGTGATCTGAAGCAGGCTGCTTAAGTCAACTGATGAAACTAAGATGGTTAAGTTGGTGGGGTCCCTGGATGATGGGAGGAAACTTCAGGAGGACCTGAACATGAAGACTGTATAGGAAGAAACACAAGTTCTCTGCACTCTACCAAACAGTGGCAGTGCTAGCTAGAATTGAAAACTCAGGCCCCAAACACAGAGAGCATTCCTCAATGAGAAGTCAAAAGCCAAACACAAATATCTTTGAAGACTCATGGCATATTCTGCTGTCCCATACAGAGTGAAGCCTGGCACTTAACCCCATGTCTTCAAGTTAAACCTGCACAGATTTCTGCTTTCCAAGGTAATCACAGTGTACTCTGGGTAGTGCAGAGGGTAGGAACCCCTTGAAGTCAGTACATCTTTATATAACATACTTATATACCCCCAGATTATTAAAAAATAAGAGGCATGGACATGATAAATCTAGAGTCCCTACCAACTTGAAATTAATACAGTGCAGCCATTCAGGATGACACACTCTGTGATAATGAAGTTACATTACAGTTTCCTGCAGGATAAATTGGATTATCTGCCATAGGATAACACTGTGCCCCTTCAGGATTCTTCAATAATGTCATTTTTAGAAATTGTGAAAACAGGGTTTCATATTGATGAGCTGTAATGTGTGTTAGTATGTAAATACCCCCCCAGACTGCATCTGAAAACAAGCCATGACTCAGTATACCTTTCTGAAACACCAAATTATAAATCAATCAATCAATATACTTTCATAAATTTAAAAAGTATAAGGGAACTTTAAAAACAGAATAATAGATAGGGGACGATGTACTATGAGCCTGTAATACAGTCATGAGTTTCTGGTGACATGTGAACCTTGAGAGCACTTGAGAGATTCCAACATGTCATCAGAACCTCAGGATGGTGTTTTTAGCCAAGTGCTACACAGTCCCCTATTTGTTATTTATTATAATATATGGATCAAAGGAGTTTAAAAAATTGTGGCATCTTGCCCCCACACATACGCTCCAGCGGTCAAAAGTGGGTAGGTTTCCATTTAGCATACATTTTTTGCATCACTTCAGAAAAGAGCAGCATATCTATTTTTTTGTTACTGAGGGCAGGTTGGTGTTTAAATTTGCCAAAGGACCCTCCCCTCTACCACTCATAATCAGCTGCTCATTGTACCATTGAAACCAAAATCCACCTGCTCCTGGCACTCATGACTGGTATTTATGTATGTCTGAGTATAATTGACTGAGCACAAGGCTCATGCTTAGCTGAAGGACTGCATGGAATGCGCAATAATGTTTTTTTCTCATAATACTATCATTCAGATCTCAGAACAATGTAAGCAATAATACATGACAGAGCATGTGGTTACTGTGTAATTGCTGCACACTCCCCCAGGTTGGAGGCATGAGGCATCAGCAGATTGCATTCAATGGGGGGGAAGGGTGTGTGGTAATGACATGGTAACCGCACATCCTGAAATGTATTACTGTGCTTATAAAATGGTCCTCAACCTATTTAAATGTTTAACATTTTAAAAATGTAATTCATTACATAACCATGTGATGTGTTTATGAGGTGTTCAAATGATGTTCACTCTTGATGGTGGTTCTTGTGCTTACTTCAAGACTGAGGGAAATGTGAAAACATAATTGATGAATACATCATTAAGTGGGTGTTTCTGCCTCCTGACACCTTCTCATTAGGTTCAAATGAGGCAGGGTTTGCTGATTTCAGAGTGGCTGTGTGTAAAAGTCGTGTTGTTGTATTAAGTTACATGGCACCTGGTGGAACTGTTGACTGTTACTTGATGTTCATAACAGGGAAGTTACATGCCACAATATCTCTATGTGAGGATTACAGACCTGTGTGATTACTGCTCAGTTACCACACAGGTCTGGACAGCAATTGACCAAATAGGACACAGGACTGTCCTTTCCCATTTTATAAAGAATTATAATTAATGGGTCTCCCCATTTCCCCCATAGGGAAACTGTGCCATAATTTGCCATAATAAAGGAGTGTTTATTACAGCAAACATGCACTTGGTTTCCCTCACTTGGTGCATGTGCCCGCCACAGTTCCATGCTTCCCGACCACTCTCCGCTTGCCTTCTCCACAAACCTCCATTGGAGACTGAACCAACACTCAAACTCAGCAGTAAGTAAAAAAAAATGTACCACAACAAACCTTAGGCTGCCCTCAAAATAAAAAAAAAACACTTTTAAATGAATAAAGAAAGGTGACAACAGACCGCATGTTGTAATCTAACAAGACCATGACCACACAGCAACTTTTTTTGTTTTGTATAATTGCTGAAGCAAATGAGGGAGACCCAGCAATTATATAAAATTAAATATGGGGCAGTGTGTAAAACTCAAAGTTTACACACACCCTTGGTGTTTGATGTTTAATAATCCCCTTGAACTTTACTCTTGGGGTTTATGTAGCATCTAACACTGACAGGTTATGTAAACTTCTTATTACCAGGGTCACTGGAAAATTGCAGCCTCAATTTTGTTTGCAGAATCTGCAATTTTTATTATTCTCCTCAAAAACTGACCAGTTCCACAATTTCTTGCAATTTTGGAGTTTTTACATTGAAATATGGAAAAAGTATTAATATTTTTAATAAAATACTCTCAAATATATTGACAATTTTGCATGTAGACTTGAGTTTGGCCGAAACAATGCAGTGCAAGGTAGGGCAAGGGTTTTATGTGACACTGCTTTCTTTCCAATCCTTGTCTTGTTTGATTTCAAAATCCACTGGCCAAGCATAAGTAACTTAAACACTTAACATTTATGTTATGTTGAAGCAGTCTAGCAGAAAAAATGTTTGTTGCCACAGAGAATGAAACAAAAATGGGAGAAAAGGTGCAAATTATCCCATTCACTTAAATGAGGTGCTAACTATGAAGCCTTTTTGTAAGTGGTAGGGAAAGTTTTTCCTTGTCCCTTCCCTTGTCCCTTTCCCTTCACTTTCATTCAGACTAGTTCTGAATCAAACAGCTGAGGATTTTTGAATGATCCTACCTATTTAAACCTTGAATAAGCTAGTTGCTAACAGTGATCTTGCTCTTAGCAATCTACCACCTCAATGCTCACATGCAAAACTACAATAAAAACCTGACTAAAATATAAAAACAAGCTTATAAAGCACATAAAATGTATCTGAACATTTATCTTTAACTAAACAAAATCATTGCAGCCAGAATAAAACAAAGATAAATTACAAGGTACACTGACTACTGTATGATGCAGTAAAATATACATTGGTATTTTTTTATATTTTTTGGTAACCGGGTAAGGCACAAGTGCCTGTTTTCAGGTGCAACCCAGGAACACTGAGGAGGTTATGTGACTTGCTCAGAGTCATACAGTATGCAAGTGGAGGCAGTTTTCCTAGATCTACTGGGATCTCCGTATTTAAAAGGATGTATGGGTTGAAAACGGGATATGGGAAGGAAAACTGCATTTATTGATATTTACGGGGAAATGCTGCCCAAAGGTCATTAGAGAAAATGTTTCAGGCTAATTGGTGTAGCTTTACACTGAAAGCATTATTTTCTTTTTGATAGCAAGGGCTTCATCTGCTTTCCAAACATAACAGATAAGAGCCTGTCAAGTACTGACTAAACTGCTTTTTGGCTGCAGTATAGTAAGTGCGTGTGTATATGTGTGTGTGTGTTTTGGGGGAGGGGTAGAGAAACAGTCAAACTTCTGGCAAGGGAGACCTCATCTAATAAATTAACTACTGACAAACCAGGAGAGTGAGAAATTAATCTGTATAATTATCTGATTCCTTATATTCCTATATGGAGTTACAAAGAATGTTAGTCAAAACAACTTAGAAAGAAATTTGTAGGGGACAGCAATTGAGTTTTTCTTGTGTTTTGGACCTACAACTCTAGGTTGTGGAACATAAATATATTGTTTGTGGTTGGTATGAGCAATCTAAACAGTAAGAATGTCTGAACAGTAATATTTTAATTTACTAGTAATATAATCTTGCATAATTTTTATAAATACATTTGAGGTCTGATAATAATGTAGCTAGGGTATGCGTTAACTTGCTTTGTTCTTGCACAACATGAAATATAATATGCTATTTTTGAGAATGAAGGAGATCATGCCATTTAATAGGAGGAAAATTAATGGTCTGGATTTTCAACCTGCACCCGGAAAGGGCATAAGTGGCTGCTCAGCACAACTGAGTTGTGCCTGAGTAAAAAAGTAATATATTCAAACGAGATACACAATCGGATATCAAATGACTTGATCAGCGCAAATGTTGACTGCCAAAGATGTGCCAGTGCATCTTCCTAGTCAGTCTGAATACCTGGAATGGGAATGTATGACACATTCCAGATATTCAGACTGTGACATGCAAATGGGGCCATTAGTCATGCAAGGCACAAATGGGGCCATTTGCATGTATTATGGCACCATATGCATACCTGGGACAGGGTTGTGCCCGGAAGAATGCAACAGGTGCCCTGCACAGTCCATTGCCATAAGGGAACACCATATCTCAGTGGTAGTCTGGTGACCCCCCTCCCAGCCTGATCATAAAAGAATGCATATAACCCCACATCTCCCTGGTAGTTAAATCACCCACTCTCCCTTCTCTGAACCATGCCCTGTGAATAATACTTTTTTGAATCACCCTGGTAGTCCAGTGGCCCCCTCCCTTCCACAAACCATGTCCGATGAATAATCCTTATTCATATCACCCTGGTAGTCTAGTGGTGCCTCCTCCCTACCTTGAACCATGTTCAATAAATAATCCTTTTTGAATCACCCTGAAGGCGTAGTGGTACCCTCCCTACCAGCCCCAATTGTAAAATGTAGTTTAATCCCAAGCCCTCCCTGGTAGTCATGTGAACTCCCCATCACCCCACTCACTGAGACACCAACACCCCACCCCTGCTTTCCCTGTCCCAGCATGGCCAGTGTAGCCAGCAGGCAGCAAATTCCACCCACACACCTCCACCACTGCCCACTGACTGTGCTGCCACTGACTGACAGCTTTCAGTAAGTACTGCAATACCACTGGTTGACACTTTGTGAATGAAAGCTTACAGTACACACTGAAAGCCCATTGGTCAGCAGTGTTGACCAATGGTATTGCAGTACTTACTGTAAGATGTCATTTATTGACAGCGCAGTCAGCGGGCAGCTTTGGAAGTGTGTGGGTGGGTTTTGCTGCCTGCCAGCTAAACTGGCCATGCTGGAATGGGGAAGCAGGGTGGGGTGTGGTTGTCTCAGTGGGTGGGGTCCACAGGAATACCAGAAAGGGCTTGGGATTGACATACATGTTACTATTGGGGCTGGGAGGGGGGTACCATTAGACCACCAGGGTGATTCAAAGAAGGATTATTCATCTGACATGGTTCAGGGAAGGAAGGGGGGCCATTAGACTACTAAGGTGATTTGAAATAGTATTATTCATCAGACATGGTTTGGGGAAGGGAGGGGGCCACTAGATTACCAGGGAGATGTGGAGTTACATGTGTACTTTTACAGTCAGGCTGGGAGGGAGGGAGGCCACTAAACTACTAGGGAGATGTGGGGTTACATGTGTACTTTTATGATCAGGCAGATGGGAGGCCACTAGACTACCTGGGAGATTTGGGGTTACATATTTATGTTTACGATCGGGGTTTGAGGGGGTAGCTATCCAGGGGCTGGGCTGCTGTGTTGCACTGTGCAATACAGCAGCCTACCTGTCAGTGACTGTGACTTAGGCATGGTTTTTCCATGCCTATCTTTGCGTGGCACATCTCTGAGATGTGCCGGCAGCTGCACCACACATCTCAGCTGAATATGGAGATGTGCCACATATGTAAAGGAACGGCCCTTCCAGATGCGCTGCATACATTATCTTTGCACTGTGGCACATCCAGACTTGCACAGCGCATCACCTTCATTTGAATATAGCCCGGGGGTGAAATTTTGGATATGCACCACATCTTCTTCAAATATCTGGGCTATTTTATTATGTTTATATTTTTGGAGGTTTCATGTAGGCTTGACATTATTCCTGAAATGTCAGAGAACTTACTGAGGAACTTGCAAGATACTGGTATATAAGTATATAATTTGTAAAAGGTCCTGATCAAACAACTCGAAACAGAAGACTGTTTTTTTTTCACTTTATAATATGATGTACTGAGTGTGTATTTATTGAGCGGCTTGGTCAGGGCCTTGAAGAAAATAATATTTATGTAACTCATTCAAGATTCTATCATGTGGTCAGAAAAAACATCTTTGAGGATTTTTCTGAAAACTAACAAATGAAAGATGAAAAATAGCATCTGTATATATATATATATATATATATATATATATATATATATATATATATATATATGGGTAAATTTGGCTCATTCACCTCCTCCCTCAAGGACCACCTCCTGCAATCCACCATCTGTGTCTGCCCCGGTAGGTAACCCACATGAATGTCCACCAATCCTTGAGTTACCTTAGAGTTTATAAGTATCTGTATATTGGCTCTGTTGTTGTGTGATCTGTATTTATTTCTGTTCTAGATGATCCTGTCAAATGCACTGTTCCTACTGGAAATGCAGTAATATTTTACAAATATTTTCTCTGTATTATTGCATTTTTGTACCATTGGACATTTGTGAAAAAGGGCATTTTTGCTCACATACCTTCCAGTATAACAAAAAATTGAACTGAATTGACATTTCCCTAATGTATTTGCAATTAATTTGTTTACAGGCATTACTAGTATCTTTTGAAAGATTGGCTGAATTGTGATCACTAATTTTGAGTATAGTTCATGAAATAATGAGTGTGATATTTGTTATTTCATATATTTCACCATTATGCCTTATGCATACCATCTACATCCAAATCATTCCAAGGCCAACTTGACATATAATATTAATACCTAACAGCAAATCAGGGCTCTTTTCCTGATAAAAGGCTGCCAACATATTAAATAAAGAACAAAGTCATAAATAAGGAACCAGTGACTGATGTAAAAATCTACAGGAATTTATACAGGGATTTTATTCTGCCTCTATGGGGAAAACAAAGGAAAAATGAGGGCTTGTTACAGGGAAAAGGTTATTTGGATCTGGGAGCACTGTGGCCCAGTGACCCCAAGATACATCCCAATGCCTGTTAGTGTGTGGAGGGTGTGGTGGGGTGGGGTGGTAGGGTTGGAACCCTAACACCAAATATCCAAACTTTTGTCACTGTAATAGGAACCATAACTGATGCATTAACTGAGAATTTTGCAATTAATTTCATTACTTTTTGAGATACTATAATAGTATCCTTATTTTACTGTGGTCCAATCCCTCCATAGATGTGCATACAGTATGTATGTAGGTATGGAAGTGCAGGGTCTTCTGGGTCTGTGCTTCCATGTGTTGAACAACAGTGACCAAATTGTCAACAAGCCATCTTATTACCCCACCTCATGTACCACAGTACAGAGACATTGTGAAATGCAAGGCCAAACATAATTATGTGTGTAACTGCAATGCCATTCTGTGGCACAGATGCAAAAACACATTTTGGACAGTATGTGAACAATGACAGCTGCACTGTTCACGAGAAGGTGTGAAAAAATGGCTATGTTGAAAATTTGGTGGCAAAGTATAAAAAAGTAACAAAGTCATGCACATGCATAGAATTAATTCAATGGATGCACCTAACTCCGACATTTTTAGGTTTTTTTGCACCAAATTTTCAACATGGCCTTTTTGAGATCCCATCTCATGAACACTGCACTGTCATTTTATTACTCAGTCCCAAAAGGTGATTTTGTGCAGCAAAAGCACCATTCCATGCCACAGGTGTGAAAATACATTGTGGGCAGGATGCATAAAATGACAGCTGTACTGTTCATGAGGTGGTGCAGAAAAATGGCTATGCTGAAAATTTGGAGTGAAAATATTACAGATTGCCAAAGTTACACACGCACATAGAAAAATGTGAATGACCACGTGTAACTCGAGCATTTTGGGGTACTTTTGTACCAAATTTTCAACATGTGATTTTTAATACCTCACCTCATGAACAGTGGCACTGTCATTCTATTTTCAATCCTGAAAAGTGATTTCGGACAGTGACTGCAAAATCATCTAATGGGTTTGATTAATGAAACAACAGTGACAGTGTTATGAGGTGGGGTCCCAAAAAGCCCATGTTGAAAATTTGGTGCACAAATTCAAAAAAATTACCGAGATATCAAATAAAGTTCAAAACACCATTGACAGCCATTATACAGTGCTTACTTTGATTCTTCATTTTCCAGTTTGGCTTTGAAGAGTGCAGACTTGTTCCAGCCCACAGAAGATGACAGCGGGCTACCTCCGGAGATAAGTATAGGATAAGGGGCAGTGTTTGGAGGTGGGTGCTCAGTGGGAGGGTTGGGATGGGGGAAGGGGACAGGGGATACCACAAGGGGCCATTTTCTTTTTTTCAGTTTGTTTTCTTTTTAATAAAAGACAAGGAACTGTTTTCTTTTTTCACAGGTTCATATTTAAGTAATATTTTGGGACAGTGGGGGTTGGCTCCCTAGTGTCCCACAGTACTGGGGGGAGGACATAACTGGGGACCTGAGAGTGGGCTCTCCAGTGTCCCACACTGTGTGTGGGAGGGTTGGTGCGTCAGCATGGAGATTGGGTTCCCCAATGTTGGCAAAACCCTTTGTAGGGAAAGAAAGGAACACTGGGAGTGGACTTCCCAGTGTCCCACACTGGCGGGTGGGTAGTGTCTAGTGCCGACACAGGGATTGAGCACACCAATGTCAGCAAAAGCATTTTGAAAAGAAAAATATATATATTAATATTTTGGGACACTAGGGGAGTGCTTCCCAGTGTTCCACAGTTCAGGGGGTAGAATATAACTGGGGACAATGGGAGTGGGCTCCCTATTGAACCACACTGGTGGGGGGATGGTAGTACTGACACTGGAATTGGGCACCCCATGTCAACAGAAACATTTTTTGTAATTAAACCATGCCTTGGTCTCCTTGAAGGCAGTAAAAGGATAAGATAGCCTTTTATTAGGCAAACACCAGCAGCTGTTTATCTAAAAGGGGGCTGAGGAATATGATTCTGGTGTTTTTTTTTAATGGCCAGAACTGTTTTTAGCTGTTCTCAGGGACCAATGCTTTTATTTATGGGATTAGTGCTGCAAATTTGTCTAAGTTTTCATGTAATGTGCTGCAAATTTGAGGCTGTTTTCACCAACAATGCCATTAGTTGCACGCAAAGTGCCACAATTTTAGGCAGTTTCACAGGTATAGTGCAGCAAATTTATGACACTACAAACAGCAGAATGCAAAAAACATATTTCTTGGGACTATTTTAAAAAATTAATGCCAGAATTGTGTTTACAAAGGAGCAGTATTGTTTGAATTACAGCATTTCTTTCCCTTCACTAACTGAAAATAAGATGGCAGCAGTATGGCATTATTGCACCCATTTGAGGCAGCACAAAGTGCTTTCACAAAATCAAAATATTCCCATAGGCTATAATGGGAAAGTTTAAAGTTTTATTACTTTTGAATGAATTATTATGTTTTCACTAAACCTTCAAAAGGCACATCTGCAGCTCAGATCCCATGTACCCTAACAATTTCAGACCAGACCCCAAAGCCATTTCAGAGATGTGGCCGAGCAAATAATTTTCACCTAAATGGTAAATTTCATGCACTCTGCAGCTCTGCAACTGCAATACTGACTGGAATGAAACTTGCCAGATCCAGAGACCTATAGTACCCAGTTGGCACATGAAAAACTTCGGGCACATAATTTCTATGGTTGCAAAGTTATTAAAGTGCAACATTTTGGGTTTAACATAGAAATGGCCAGGCAGCCCTAACTATACTTGCACTAACGTGGCAGTATGATTAATTGCAAAAAAATGTGTTAATGCACTAGTTAGGGTTGAAGCAACAACATTAGGGAAATCTGGCATTAGGATTTGCAACCCTAACACCTCACCCCCACCCTGCAGGCAGCAACAGGCATGGGGTGTGCCTTGGGATTGCTGCCCTCAATCTGTAATTTTTTCAGATAGTGTAACCATGTCCTTTTTTCACCAAATTTTCAACATGAGCTTTTTGGGACCCACCTCATGAACACTGGCACTGTCATTGAGTTAATCAGTCCCAAAAGGTGATTTCATGCAATGACCATACCATTCTGTGCCTCAGGTGTGAAAACAAGTTTTGGATAGGATGTTAGAAAAAACAACTGAACTGTTCATAAGTTGGCTTGAAAAAATGGCTATGTTGAAAATTTGGAGTGAATTTATAAAAACTTGGCCAAGTTATGTGCGTGTGTAGGAAAATTTCAACAACCAGGCATAACTCGGATGTTTTTGGATATTTTTGTGCCAAATTTTCAACATTGGCTTTTTGGGACCTCACTTCATGAACACTGGCACTGTCATTTTGTTACTCAGTCCCAAAAGGTGATTTCACACAGCATCCATGAAGTCACCTTATGGGTCTGATTAAAGAAATGACAGTGACAGTGTTCATGAGGAGGGGTCCCAAAAACCCCATGTGAAACATTAGATGCAAAAATACCTTAAAATGGCCAAGATATCAACATAAGTTGTCAAATGCGATAGACTGCCATTATACGGCACTTACTGTACCTTAATTCCTCAGTTTGAGGTTCAGCTTTGAAGAAAGAAAACATGTCCTGGTCCACAGAAGATGATAGTAGACAACTCCTGAAGGTAAGTATAGGGTAAGGGGGTGTGTGGGGTGGTGGGTCCACAGTGAGAGGGTCATAGTTGGGGGAGGAAGAAAGCAGGGGATGAAGAGGGACTATTTTCTTATTTTCAGGTTAAAAAAATAATTGGGGGACGGTTTTCTTCTTTACAGGAAAAAAACATTTCGGGACACTGGGAGTGGGCTCCCCAATGTCCCATGGGGCCTGAAACATGGAGACACTGGGAGTGGGCTCCCCAGTGTACCACACTGCAGGAGGGGGAGATACATTTTTGGGACACTGGGAGTGGGCTCCCCAGTGTCCCACACTTTGGGGGGAATGATATATGTTTCAAGATACTAAGAGTGGGCTCTCTAGTGTCCCACACTATGGGGGGGAGAGAATGATATATGTTTCAGGATACTGGGAGAGGGCCCCTATATATATTCTATGCAAAAAACTGTGTTAATGCATCATTTAGGGTTAAAGCATAAAAAGTCAGGAAATGAGACCTTTAAGGTTGCCCCCTCCCCTTCATGTAGCCCCTTCCTCCTCTTTAGATTGACAGATTACGGGGTGTGTCATTGGGGTTGTGAGGCCTAAATGTCACCCCATTCCATGTGTAATCTTATTCACAAGTCACAGTAAAGAAGACTGAGGTAAAATTTAGGCCTCACAACCCCAATGACACACCCCGTCATCAGGAGGAGGGGCTACACAATGGGGGAGGGGCAACCCTAGAGGACTAATTTCCTGACTTTTATGCTTTAACCCTAAATGATGCATTAACACAGTTTTTTGCATAGAATTTCCTTACTTTTTGAAAAAGAATAGAAAAGTACAAAGTTGCAGAAGTTGATGGGAGAACGGGCCCTTCAGGCCCCACACTCCCACCAACTTGTAAATGTCTGTGTAAGATGAGAGTACAAGTTCTGAATATGATATGTATTGCTGGGACCACATATGGGTGGGAGCATGGGGCCTGAAAGCTCCCACCATGTTGAAAGAAAGCAAAGTGTCAGTCATCAGAGTGGCATAACTCAACAGCTGTATACATGTCAGACACGTAACCACTGAAAAGTACCTCCATGGCAGTAATGCTAGGCACCCTATAAATGTGAAGCCAGTACCACAATGCAAAACACCATATGCAAAACATAAAGTGTGTCATACAATATGTCCGCAGCAAATTAATTTTTCAACACCTAAACACCATAATTCACATGTACAGGACATCTCTTGAAGACCCTCCAAATTACAGTGTAAAAGATGAAACTGTTTCCGAGATATAACATGTGAAAGTTTGAGATTTTCATTCATTGGAGTGGCAGAGTTCCACACCCGTTAAGATTTTTAGACACCTAACGACTGATCCATGGCAGTAAGGCTAGCTACCCTACAAATTTCAAGCCACTACCACAATGGAAAATGTTGTTCATAAAACACAAATTGTACCACGCAATATTGCCACAAAAAATATATTGTTCGACACATAAACACCACGATTCCCATGTACAGGACATCCTGTGAGCACCCTCCAAATTTCAAGTAAAAAGACCAAACTGTTTCAGAGATATTTAATGTTAAAGATTGTTAAAGTTGGCCTATCTGTTGCATTAAAATCTGGTCATCTAGTCCCTCCCTCGTGATCAAAGATCGCGACCAAAGAATCTCGTGATCAAAGCATTTGCAGGCTTGCGATCAAAGAATAAAAAATGGTGAAATTCATATTTTACACAGAAATATATGAAACCGCAAGCATGGTTCGATAAAACATATCCCCCTGAGCAAAACCCATCTTAGTTTGTGTTTCTAGGTCACCCCTGGGCTGAGAAATTTGTTTTTTTCAACTGGCCATCTTGTCCCTTCCTCGCGATCAAAGATCGCAATCAAAGAATCTTGCGATCAAAGAATTTGCAGGCTCGTGATCAAAGAATATGCAGGCTCATAATCAAAGAAGAAAAAAATGCTGAAATTCAAATTTTAGACATAAATACATGAAACCACCAGCATGGTTCGATAAAATGAAGCCCCCTGACCAAAACTCACCCTCGTTTGTGGTAATAACCCACCCCTGAGCTGAGAAATTTGATTTTTTCAACTACCCATCTTGTCTCTCCCTTGCGATCGAATATCGCGGTCAAAGAATCTCGCGATCAAATAATTATCAGGCTTGCAATCAAAGATCATAAGTGAGCCCCTATCAAAGAATAAAAATGATTAAAACTCTATTTTTTGACCATTTTGAAGCAAACCACAGTCATGGCTCGATAGAGTGAAGCCCCCTTGGTAAAACTCATTTAAGTTTTAGTTCAGGAGTGACCCCTGAGCTGAGATATTTGAATATTTCCAACGGCAAAATGAAAACAAGATGGCAGCCCTCATGATCAAAGAATTCTCATGATCAAAGATTCTTTGATCGTGAGCCTGCAAATTCTTTGATCGCATGGCGGGACCAGATGTCCAAAACCCATTCTTTGTTCTCAAACTAACCATATAAATTTTCTGATTGACTTATAATGGGAACTTAAAAGTTTAATAACTTTTAAATGGATTAATATTTTTTCACCAAATGAAAAGTGGCATGTCCTTAACCAAAACTCTTTCTGATGAGCCAAGTCACAGAACAGCATGGCTGGCCACGCAGCACCACAGAAAAAATCAAGAAAAATTGCCCACATAACTGGTGAAAAGCACATTTTTCAGCATTTTGGTATGTAAAAACTGAAAGTCTGACCAAACCAAAATTTGGCAAATCAAGAGATCTACCATGCTCCACTGTGCATACCAAATTTCATGCAAATCCGTTGAATGGGTCCAAATTTATTAATGCGCATAATTTCGAGTTTTACATAGAAGTGCCTTCATAACCCTAAATATAGGGGTGCATCTGCACCCCTATAATATATATATATATATATATTTATACAATGGGGGTGAGGGATAACTGAGTGAGATCATGTGTTATTCTCACTCCCATTGAATAACCACAATGATGACATCACCACTGTGAGAATATTTACAAATATATGATAGCATTAATCCGCGCTAACCTGCACTAAACCCATGCAAAGCCACGCAATTGTGCAAAGCAGCACTAAACCCGCGCTATCCCCATGCAAGCTGCACAAATTGTACATTTTGCAACAGTGAGGCCCCATTGTATAAATAGGACACATGATGTGCACATCGTGGAACATAAAAAATATTTTCACTCCTGCCTTGTGAGCACTGTATATTCCACGTGTGCCTTCAGCACTCATGAAATATCCAGGCTCACTCTTCAGGAGTGAAAATATTTTCCATATTCCCCTCGTGCCCATCATGTATCCCCTATATATACACACACAACATGTGTGGGTCTCTTTTCATGAAGATTAAAGAGATATCTCACTGATCACATTTGAGATACTGTATCATTTATACAGTATCTTCACAGCTGGGTATGTCACAATGGATACCTTGGCCAGTTGGGTATGTCACAAAAGGTTCAGAACTCATTTAGAATGTTCAACCTCAGTAACGGTACTAACCGTATTCAAAAGCAAAACACTTTAAAACACAAAATGATTGCATTGTACTGTAAGCACAAAAGTTATTCAGCACAAAAAGATCTACAAAATTAGTGGTTTTTCATTTACAGCTACCATTTAATTTTTTTATTATTAAAAAAAAATCAGAACATTTATTTTTTTTTCACTTTTTAAACAAACAAACGCAAATAGCTTTAAAATGAAAAATGATAGGATGGTACTGTGAGCACAGAAGTTGTTCAGCGTAAAAAGACCTACAAACTGAGTGGTGTTTCATTTATATATACCTTTTAGTTTTTTTATAATTGCCAATAAACAGCAAAAAAATCAATTTTTTGTTTCACTTTTTCCAACAAATAAATGTAAATAACTTTAAAACTGAAAAAAAGAGACCCACAATTGCTGTATAAATTGAATATGGCATGGGTGGCAGTGAGATAGTAGAAATATCTCTCCTCACTGCAATTGAACTCTAGATATCCCACTCATGGCTTCACCACTTGTGGGATATCAATAGTTCAATGGCAGCTCATGGAGATATGCATGTGGCTTCTCTGTGGACTGTTAGGGACAGTCCTCAGGTAGTTCCAATCTTTTCTTACAGGCAGGACTCAGATGGTGGTGTCTGGGATTTTTTCCTTGGCCCCTACCCCCTGCCTTGTGGGGTGCCGCAGGGTTCCATGCTGTCACCCATGTTGTTCATGGTGTACATGTTGCCATTGGGAGACATTATAAGGCAGTATGGGCTGAGTTTTCACTGCTATGCAGATGATACTCAGCTCTACTTGTCCATTGTACCCAAACAGAACAGTGCGATCTCAGTCTTTAACAACTGCCTCACTGAAATTCAGGACTGGATGAGTGCTAACTGGATGAGACTGAATCTAGATAAGATTGAGGTGTTGGTGATGGACCCAGGCCAGTGAGTAGAGAAGTAAACTCCTGGGCAACCGTCTGGCCTTGTGCTAGGAGGTAATCACTTGAGACCTTCTGAACGGGTGTGGAATCTGGGCGTCGTGCTTAATAACAAACTGACACCAAAATCACAGGTGTCAGCAGCTGTCAAGTCCTTATTGTATCATCTGAGGAACATAGCCTGGATAAAGCACCTTGTTCTGCCTGTGGACCTTTCTACATTGGTTCACACCTTTGTGTCCTCTTATCTTGATTACTGCAATGCTCTATACCTAGGTTTACTGGGTTGGATCTCCATTGCCTGCAGCTGGTCCAGAATGCTGCAGCCAGGTTGTTGACAGGGTTATCAAGAACTAGTCATGTCACTCCTGTGCTGCGTGAACTGCACTGGCTGCTGGTGTGATGGAGGATCACCTTCAAGGTCATGCTGCTGACCCATAAGACCCTACACATACAGGGACTGGGTTATTTGTAAGACCTCCTCTAGCCTTACTGTCCCCTTCACCCACTCTGCTCTGCTGATGAAGGATTGCTAGAGGTTCCCAGGGTCCGTCTTCAGACATCAGGTGCTAGGTTTTTTTCCTTTGTAGTTCTGACCCTGTGGAACTCGTTACCTCACCGGATTAGAGAGTGCCTGTCCATTGAGACTTTTAAATCCTCATTAAAAACATATTTATTTGGCATGGCATTTGAGGATAACGTCTAGTTTTATTACTGCTGCCTTTTTATTTTATATATTTTATCTGATTAAATGCCTGTTTTTGTATTGTATATGCGCTTTGGCTTTTGAAAAGTGCTTTAGAAATAAATTTGAATAGATTTTTGATTTGATTTGATTTGACACTCTTATCCATGTCATTATATATATTTAGAAAATGGGCAAAGAAAATTCCCTCATCCGATTGGCTGACACACATCTTTAGGTGGGCATCTATCAGACAATAGATGCCCACATAAAAATGAGAGCCAGGCCACAGTGCCCCTTCACCCAACTGAGCTATCACAGCACCTACCCTGCTTCCCTATTGGCCAAATCCTGAATGAAAATGTTCAAACCTGCCACCATTTGCACAACGCGCTTAGCGAGGCCGTGAATCAGCATACCCTCCCGTGAAGTTTGCCAACCATCTGGCAATGGAAAAAAAACCACAGTAGAAGTGTCCCTTGCTGGAAAACTGCTAAAGTCGTGTTACAAAGTCCCCAAAAATGAAGTAAACCTCAGCCTCAGTGTCTCACTGTGTCAAAAATCAGCACAGCATCTGTACACCAACTATTTATTTTGTTTTAATGTAAAAACGTGCTGTACAGTACACCTCATCACACATTTCACCCACAGCCTACTGCCCAGCTCCCACGTTTCATGCCAACCCTTCATTCCAGCTATTCCAAACACTAAAATATCTTACACTGTAATTGTTTATGGCACTAAATGATCCAGCTTGCGTCTTCAATACCTGTGTTGGCTCCTTGACTACGACCCACCTCATTATGAGTAGCGTGCCATCTCAGCTCCTCACGATACTCCTCGCTCCCGACCAGAAACCAAAGCTGTTTTTGTAAGAGTTTCTTCTCACCACACTATTACTATCACCGCATGACCACAGCCGCTGTTAAGATTGTTATATACTGTATAAAAAAAAATGGCAGAGAGTAACACGGAAAATGAGGCAAGGATCCAGAAAAAATAAAGGGCGATACAAGGAAAGGACCTGTCCAACATTCAGAAAAAGTACATTTAAAAAAAAAAGCACCCTCTACTGGCAGCAGTACCAGCAGTGTTAACTGTGTGTGTGTGTGTGTGTGTGTGTGTAGCGTGTGTAGTGTGTATGTGTAAAATCATGGCAACTACCTCCAAAGTCACAACTAGATATAATTATATTGCAGGTGGAGGAACTATTTCATTAGGGAACTAACTTTATCCTAATTTTTCATTAACATTTTTTTATTAAACATTTTTTTTTGCAGTACCCATTTTCTAAGTGCAATAATACCCTCCAGGGTGGGCGGTATTGTGCTATCCCGGACCTTCCAGGGGCTATAAGGCCCTCCGCCTGTGGAGTCAGGCCTCATTACTCCCCTAGGCAGTCCGGTATAGCACAATACTGCCCACCCTGTTGGGTATTATTGCTTATATATATATATATATATATATATATATATATATATATATATATTAGGGTTCAACGGTCACTTACATACTAAAGTCAAACGTTTGGACGTTAATAACTTTGGACCTGTTCAAATGGATTTGCCTGAAATTTGGTATCCATTGTGGGGCAAGGTAGATCTCTTAATTTGCCAAATTGCGTTTTGGTCAGACTTACGGTCTTTACATACGAAAGCGCTGAAAAATGCAAAATTACCCGTTTTTGGAGGCACCTTTTGGGATTCCGGATATGGTCCTGCATGGTCATTGTGTGGTGTGCTGCTCTGCAAGATGGCTCATTTGAAAGAGCTTTGGTAGACAAACATGCCACTTTTACTTTGGTGAGAAAATATTAAGGCATTCAAAAGTTATGACACTTTTAAGTTCCCATTATAAGTCAATGGGAACATTTATATGTATGTTTTGCGAACAAAGAATGGGGTTCTGGCCATCTCATCCTACCTGGCAAACAAAGATTTTGCAGCCTCACGGTTCAAGAATCTTTGTCCCCGAGGATTTTCAAAAATTATTTAATTGCGAGGTCCGCCATCTTGTTTTCAGTTTTGCATTCTGAATAACACAAATATCTTGGCTCAGGAGTCACTTCTGAAGTAAAACTTTGAAAAGTTTTACTCAGGGAGCACCGCTCTATCAAGCCATGCCTTTGGTTCCATCCAAATCAGTCCAAAAATAGAGTTATTAGCTTTTAAATTCTTTGTTCGTGGCTCGCTAATCATCTTTGATCGCGAGCCTACAAATTTTTTGATTGTGAGATTCTTTGATCGCGATCGTGCATCGTGAGCGAGGGACTAGATGGCCAGATTTGAAATTGTTGTTTCTGAGCCCAGGGGTGTCCTATAAACCTAAATGAGGGTGGTATTTTCTCAGGGGACTTCGTTCTGCCCCGTCTGAATAATAATAATTATGTTTTAACTATCCCTGGTAGTCTAGTGGCCCCCCCATCATAATAAAAGATAGTTATTTGTAATTCTGTGGTAATCTAGTGCCCCCCCAGTGTGTATGTTTTTATATCCCTGGTAGTCTAGTGGCCCCCCTCGAGCTGTATAAAATTATTCTTATCGCTCATGTCCCTGGTGGTCTAGTGGCCCCCTGATCTGTATTAAATAATATTATTTGTAGAGATCCCTGGTAGTCTAGTGGCCCCCATCCAGCATAATAAAATATAAAAGACAAAGAACCTCTGTGTGCAAACACTGAGGCAAAGGTTACCCCAAAGGGCATTTGGCTGGGAAGCCAAGTTTCAAGAAAATACAAAATCACACATGCCCCCACAACGCAAAGCATCATGGGCTGCATATGCAAATCACCACAGAATGTTATGCTGGTCCAACTTTAAACAGAATTGCATGGTGCCAAAAGGCCTCTCATACAGTTTGCAACGGGTGCTAACAGAAGACATCGACACGTTTTTAATCCTACCAGGACTCATCAGTATGCCTCGTCTGTTTGACACCCCAGTGGAATGGACCAGCTACCCTTAAGACAGTGTGCCTTGGATGTGTTGTGGTGAACCCATTAAAATAAAAAAAACTATTTAAAAGACAAAGAATCTCTGTGTGCAAACACTGAGGCAAGGGTTACCCCAAAGGGCATTTGGCTGGGAAGCCAAGTTTCAAGAAAATACAAAATCACACATGCCCCCACAATACAAAGCATCATGGGCTGCATATGCAAATCACCACAGAATGTTATGCTGGTCCAACTTTGGGGTGTCAAACAGACGAGGCATACTGATGAGTCCTGGTAGGATGAAACACGTGTCTATGTCTTTTGTTAGCACCCTTTGCAAACTGTATGAGAGGCCTTTTGGCACCATGCAATTCTGCTTAAAGTTGGACCAGCATAACATTCTGTGGTGATTTGCATATGCAGCCCATGATGCCCCCAATGTGGGGCATGTGTAATAAATATATGCTATTTTCTATTTCCTGGTAGTATAAGTGGCCCTCCACCCCACCTGGCGAGCCAGCCCACCCAGCACTTGCCACACCCTTCCCAGCCGACAACTGGCATATAGTCATTCTTTTCATTTTCACCTCCATGGCCAGCTACTGACTGTTTGCATTACAACTGTAATGCAAAGAGGTGCTCAGAAATATTTTCAGAGTGCCTCTTTGCATTAGCACTCATAATGGACAAAGTCGGCAGCTGGTCATGGAGGTGAGAGGTGGGCTGTGCCAGTTACTGGCTGAGGAAGGGTGGGGGTGCTGGGTGGCTGGCACAGCTGGTGGGTTTGGGGACCACTAGACTACCAGGAAATACAAAATAAGCATATATTTTATTTTGCTGGAGAGGGTCCACTAGACTACCAGGGATCTCTACAAATAATATTATTTAATACAGATCAGGAGGCCACTAGACTGCCAGGGATATGAGCAATAAGAATAATTGTAAACAGCTCAAGGGGGGTCACTAGACTACCAGGGATGTAAAACAATACACATTGGGGGGCACTAGACTACCAGGGCATTACAAATGACTGTTTATTTTAATAGGATGGGGGGGCCACTAGACTACCAGGGATACTCAAAACATTATTTTTGTTATTCAGATAGGGCAGAATGGAGCCCCCTGAGCAAAACTTAGCCTCATTTTATTTTGTAGGGCACCCCTAGGCTGAGAAAAATAATTTAAAAATCTGACCATCTTGTTCCTCGTCTTTGATCATGAGCATGCTATTTCTTTGGTCATGAGCCTTCAATTCTTTCGCGAGATTCTTTGATTGTGATCATGCATCATGAGTGAGGAATGAGATGGCCAGATTAAAAAAAATCTATTTTCTCAGCCCAGGGGTGCCCTAGGAAGTGAAATGAGGGTTGGTTTCTATGTTCTATGGTTTTACTCAGGGGGCTTCGTTCTGTTGAATCATGGTGGTGGTTTACTGCAATTCTTCAATTTTTTGACTTATGACATTTTTAATTCTTTGTTCGTGAGCCTGCAAATTCTTTGATCATGAGATTCTTTGATCACGATCATGCATCACGAGTGAGGGATGAGATGGACCAATTTTAAAATCTATTTTCTCAGCCCATGGGTGTCCTAGGAAGTCAAATGAGGGTGGGTTTTACTCAGGGGGATTCGTTCTGCCGAACCATGGTGGTGGTTTACCACAATTCCTTCAATCTTTTTATTTATAAGGTTTTAAATTCTTTGTTCATGAGCATGCAAATTCTTTGATCATGAGTCTGCAAATTCTTTGATTGTGGAATAGATAGGGAAATTTTAGTAATCTTTGATATTGAATATCTCGGTCTTTTTACTTGACATTTGGAGGGAAGAAAGGCAACATCCCACATGTGTGCTTTTTGGTGGTTTAGTCAAAAAATATTACAGGGCAGCTAAGTGACACCACTCCAAATTTGACACTTTTACTCTTAGGATAACATTATGGCATCTGACACATTACAAGAATTGTTTGCCACCCTGCTGCAAAATAACGGTTTGGTCTTTTGGGCTGAAATTTTGAGGGAAGAAAGCCAATATCCCACAGATGTGCCTTTTGGCAGTTTGCTGAAAAAATATTACAGGGGGGCTAGGTGACAGCACTCCAAAGTTGTCACTTTTTCCCATAGGATAATATTATGGCGCCTGTTGCGCCTTTCAGGGCCCATATCTCGGAAACGATGCAAGATACTGACCTTTTGTCATAAAAATGCTTAGCCCCCAAACAGGAGCTAAGTACAAAACTAGCCAGGAAAGTCATAATTCATACAAAATTTAAATTCTTTTTCTATGTTGTATGGTTCCTGAGCTATAAACAATTTAGTATTTCTAGTGCTAATTTTGTGCTCCGAGGTCCATTATTATGCATACATTTTTTGTTTTCATTGTGTTTTTCAATGCAACTTTTGGGGAAAAGAAGGGTGTGCCCTTTTGTTACTGTGCCACTTAGTGTTTCCAGTTGCGCTTCTGTTACCTTATGCATCACTGTTCCCATCTATGCCACAATGTGCGTTACGGTTTGTGTTTTCATTTGTGCTTGCATTTACATTTCCCTTGGCGTTATTGTTGCTGTTACCATTACCATTTGCATTTGCAATTGCGGTACCATGCCCGTGCATGTTATGGTTTGCGTTTTCATATGCTCTTGAATTTGTGTTTGCGTTTGTGTTTCCTTTGACTTTAATGTTGTTGTTACCGTTGCCATTTGCATTTACAATTGCGGTACCATGACCGTGCAAGTAATGGTTTGATTTTCTGTCTGCACTTGCATTTGCATTTCTCTTTCCTTTGGCATTATTGTTGCTGTTGCTTTTACCATTTGCATTTAAAATTGCGCTTCCATGACAGTGCGCCTTAAGGTTTGTGTTTATGTATGCACTTGCGTTTGTGTTTCCTTTGGCTTTATTGTTGCTGTTACTGTTACCATTTGTGTTTACAATTGTGGTACCTTGACCCTGCACTTAATGGTTTGCATTTCTGGCACACACTTGCGTTTGCGTTTTCATTTCTCTTTCCTTTGGCGTTATTGTTGCTTTTACCATTACCACTTGCATTTACAATTGTGGTTCCGTGACTGTGTGCCTTATGGTTTGCATTTTCAGACACACTTGCTTTTCTATTTACTTTGGCATTATTGTTACTGTTACTGTTACCGTTTGCATTTACAATTGTGGTACCTTGTCCATGTGTGTTACGGTTTGTGTTTCCGTACTTGCTTGTGTTTGAATTTCCATTTTTTGTCTCCTTTGGTATTATTGTTGCTGTTACCATTAGCACTTGCATTTCCAATTGTGGTACCGTGAATATGTGCATTGCCAGTTGCATTCTGTGCGCAATTCCGTTTTTGTCTGCATTTTCATCACTGTTTGCTTTGGTGTCACTTTGCCCTTGCATTTCTATTTCCATTTGTGTTACTATGTACATTTGCGGCACCATGTGCATAACCATTTGCACTTGCATTTGCATTGCACTTACTATTACTATGTCACACAAAATCAGGTGTTGGGAGCGCGGGGTCCGAAGGGCCCCACGCTCCCACAGACTTGTTCAACTGTCTACTTTTCTATTCTTTCTTAAAAGTAAGGAAATTCTATGCAAAAACTTTGTTAATGCATCAGTTAGGGTTCTTCTACAGTGAAAAGAGGAAATTTGAGTTTGGGTTCCCCCCTTGCACCCCACCCCAGCCCACCCCCCCAACAGGCATTGGGGTATGCATTGGGGTCCTTGGCCATAACTCTCACCCCATTCTCCTACACTGCACCACCTCAGCTTCTTTACACATGGGATGGGGTGAGATTAAAGGCCAAGGACCACAATGCACACCACAATGCCTGTTGGTGGGGCTGGGGTGGGTGCAAGGGATGGGAACCCTAAAATTGAATTTCCCACTTTTTGCTGTAGAAGAACCCTAACTGATGCATTAATGAAGTTTTTTGCATAGAATATATATATATATATACATATATATATATGTTTATATATATATATATTTATAAAATGGCAGGGTGAAATCATGTAATCTGATTGGCTCTTATTTATGTGTAAAATATGGTTTACACATGGCTAAAAAAAGGACTGTGAAAAGTCTGGAACCCAGAACAATGGGTCTTTGAAACACAGGCATTTCAGTTAGCTCCCTACAGACAGAAGTGATCTTCCACCACAAACATGACTGCTACGTTTACATTGCAAAAAAACTTCATCTGGGCCCTAAAAATAAAACTACCTTAAATAAAAAATAAAACAAATGAATTAACTGTTGTTTCCATGGTTATCACACTCTCCTTACATACATAAACAAATTAGAAACAACAAGTATTGTTTTTAGTTTTCAGTACAACTGTTTCTTTGCTGACAGTGAAAATTCCCCCTTCTATCCTTACTTGCTCATCAGGGAACTGTCTTCTTCTTGCCCTGACAGTGAGATAATTGAGTCTCTGGATGTAACAAAGGCCTTTGCTGTCTGTGTGTGTAGAGTGTTAGGAGAGAAACTTTCTGTCAGTGGAACGAAGCAGAATTTTGAATCCATGTATTCCATGGTAAACATTCTATGGTAAACTTTCTACATCTTGAATGTGGGAAAAAAACAGGAAGAAGAAAGTAGGCTATAATACAATGACATCAATATCAGTGACATCATTTGTAGTGAGTGGAAGGACTATTTTATCATCAATACATACACGTAAATCTATTGTTTCTACATATAAACATGCTTTTCACAACTGTAAAAGAGTTTTTAAAATAAGATGCCATTTTATAAGCCCAATAAGGCACCCTGGGATGTGTGTGGAACACATTTTACTGCATGGCCAGTGGCTAAAGTCACTCGGCCTTCAGCCTTGTGCCTTATTACGCCCCTGGCCATATGGTAAAATGTGTTCCACGCACACTCCATCATGCCTTATTGCTTACATATATCTATATATGTAATAGATAACCCACTTTAAGGTATGCGGTCATGCTCTGATATACACACATCTTGGTGTGTGTCACCCACCCAAGGCATGCGTATATCAGAGCACAACTGCACACCCTCGAGTGGGATATCTAGTTTATAAAATGGCAAAATTGTTTTGGAAGGGGATGAAAGTGCAGGTATGTGGTCGTGCTCTGATATACACACGGTCATGTGATGTGTTTCAGCCAACCAGCAGAGAGAATATTTTTCTACTCATCATATAAATAAATATATATATATATATATATATATGTAATAGAGAAACCATTCTGTGGTGTGTGGTCATGCTCTGATATACGGATGCCTTCATGTGCATTGTATGCATGAGGCAGCAGGCTGAGTGCATCAACCACCCAAGGTGTGTGTATATCAGAGCGTGACTGCACACCTCAGAGTGGTTTATCTATCTTATAAAATGGCAAAATTGTTCTGGAGGGGGGTTAAAGTGGAGGTGTGTGGTTGCGCTCTGATATATGCATGGTCATGTGATGTGTTTTATACAATCAGAAGTTTGCATTTGGAGCTAATTCTTTTGCCCATTTTATATATATATACACATAAATAATATATATTATATATATATATATATATATATATATATAAGAAAATACAAAATCACATGCACACATGAAAAGCATCGTAGGCTGCATATGTAAATTACCACAGAATGGCATTCTGTGGTGATTTGCATATGCAGCCCATGATGCTTTGCACTGTGTGGGCATTTGTGATTTTGTATTTTCTTGAAACCTGTCTTCCCAGCCAAATGCTCTTTGGGGTAACCTTTGCCTCAGTGTTTGCGCACAGACGTTCTTTTGTCGTATATATATATATATATATATATATATATATATATATATATATATATATATGTACCAATATGCTACTCGAGAGACAAAGTGTGACAATCAGGTTCAAATTTATTTGGGCCAATTGTCATAACCATATCATATTTACATTGGGTGCATGTGGTAGTATTTCAGTCCCCAACATAAAGATAGTTTGTAGTTCGGAGGTGCTAAAAAATGGGATTAAAATTTCCCACAAGGGCAACATAATGTGAGTAACATCGTGTCCTTGACAGCAAATTTGTCATATTATCAAACACATATTTTTTGATATTGCCATGTCTATGGTATCTATTTAGGTAGCATAATATCTAACTTTTCAGTTTTTTTATCATAAACTTAACTTGTTGGTAATTATGCCACAATATGTTTACTGATCACAGTATGCCCAAATCTGGACATGTTTAAGTTTGGCTACCACATTTATGTCCTTGATTTTCTAGCCCATTTATTTTTTTGCACAACTATATTACCCTCATAGGAAAAGACAGAAATCACTGAGTTTTCAGAAAGTGAATTATACTTTATTTACAAGGGTTTTTTCCACAAGATGTCACGTGAGTAACTCAGACTACACAGGACGTCACACGAGTAACACAGACATAACACAAGAAGTCACATGAGAAACATGGACACCAGAAACGTAGTATCAGTATCATACCAAGTGTCTCACTAAGTCATACCAAAAGTTATTGCTAATGTTCAACCAAAAAAATGATTGTCATACTATGGATATTCTATGGATATTTGGTATAACATTTTTTGAACATTTTGAAGATTGTACTCTAGTCACAACATTATATTAACTTTAGATATTCACAAATGTTTTATGTTGCAGTGTAGTATGGATTGAATCTCACCTGGTCTGTCTATTACATATACCAGCTGGTCCCAAGCCTACAATAAGAGAGAGGGAAACCAACTATATCTTTATGAGATGAATGGGGTTGTTTGGGATTAATGCATGCCCTTGCTGCTTGTGATATTCAAGGCTGAAGGCAAAGCACTGAAAGTGTATTAGTGACTTATAACATGGGGTAAATAAAGGCAGGTGAGTGGTAAACAACCATCAGGTGTCCATTGCTTACTCCACAATATATGACAGCTAGTGGTGAACCATCCCTCTGAGAGATCAGCCTGTGTTTCTGTTCTGATCTTGTTATAGTGCAAAATGACAGTCTGTGGAGCAGCCATAACTATCCCTGCTTAGTGACTGAGAGCCGAGGCCTGCCATGTAGTCCCAGGCAGTGCAGCAACAGTAGATGTAGTGTTCAAAGTTTGTAGTCTTGCTTCTTACCCAAGCTTGTTCCCAGAGTGAAGTGTGTGGTCCCCATGGTCATTTTTCTGTTGCACAGCCAGATTGACAGGTAAATCCCATAGTTGTGGCATAAAGTCAGATAGAACAGTGTGAAGAGAGGGAACCCCCCAATGATGTCATGATCTGAAAGTGAGCTTTATGCTGGTGGACAGAGAAACAGAGTTCCAGAAAGACCTGCAAGCTCTGAGTCCCATTAGTTGCCATTTCTTAATTGGTAGAATACAGTCTGGAAGACTGTGTGACTGCACTGCTGGGGAAAATGTTTACTTGCTTCCCATGCATTAATGTAACCACAGACAGAGAGACAGAGCAGCTAAGCCAGTGGAAGTATAGACACTGTGTCTGTACCACAAGAGGCAACTCCATATTTTGCACTTCAAAGCTACTGTGCTGTCTCAGAAGGCATATCATGCACAACAAATGTCAGAGAAACCATAGCAACACTTTCCGTCTGATATTTGAATGTGCATGACAGCCATTTTGTTGGGGACTATTTTTTTAGGCAGCAGAATACAGTAATTTGCTTGTCTTTTATAAAAGGAGAAAAAACATGTATATTGCTTTCTCCTTGTTTTGTAGTGCACCCTCTGTTATAAGTGTAATAGCCCACTCCAGGGTGTGCGGTTATTGGGGATTAATCAGCACACTGGGTGTTGTGAGGACACTCAGCCTGCAGCCTCATGCTTCACAATACACTCGGGGTATTGATTAATCCCTAATAACTGCACACCCTGGAGTGGGTTACTTCCTACTAATAGAACTATGCCTTGAGTGGGTTGCTTCAATCTTAAAATGTATTTTAAGAAATGAAAATGAAATTAAAAACTGACTTCAGGGGCCAGATCTTCAAAAGCTTGACCATGTGCAAAGCCTAGTTTTTCTGCACAAACACAGATTTGCGCAGATGTCCATATTCCAAAGCCCTATTATGGGCAAACAAGGTTTGTGTCCAGGAGATTTTCTGAGGTTGGCACAATACAAATGGAAAGTCATGAACCTGAAATCTGGTAAAGTCCTGTAATCACAGAGAGCAAGGTAATTTTGCATGGTCCCCTTGTATGGTGCAGATATACACAATTATCCCTGTTACTAATGATGCCATCCCCCAGATCACAGCCACAACTGAAGACACAGCCCTTTCCTGTTGTCAAATGGACCCCTTCAAGGTACCGTCACTCACTGAGTCCACAGCATGGTCCTGCAGGTGCATATGGCAACCACTGCATTTTGGGAGAGGGTGCACTTTTAAGTTTCTTCAGCTATTGTAGTTAATGTCAGTAATTGTTTGATATGCCATGCTAGGCCCTCAGCCTATCATGCAGCACATGGCACACCAAACAATTACTGTGATTCACTGCAACAGCAAAGTAAGCCTAAAAGTGCACACCAAAACCTGAATGAAAAAATACAGAACAAAGGGTAACACTTTAACAGTCACTGACAGCAATCATCCCAGTAAGGAAAAAAGCAGTGTTTTTCTTCACTTGTACTGCCATGGAAGCTGTTTAAGGCATACCATGTAGCACATAGCCCAGTTACTGAGATACACTACAACAGCAGCCAAATGAGCCTAAAACTGCACAAAAACAATGAACAGGGTTGATGTTTTTGGTGACTGCAACCCGGTTACCATCAGTTACAGTCATTTTACATCCATTTTTGGTGTTTGTGCCCTTTTAGGCTCATTTTACTGTTGCAGTGAATCTCAGTAATTGATTAATGTGCCATGCTAGACTCTTGGCCTAACATGCAGCACATGGCACACCTAATGATCACAAAACATATTGCTGAAATGTAAATGGTTATGTGCTGGCATTTGGGTGCTCAGTGTTGAGTCAGTGGGTGCAATATGTTTTTTAAAAAAGTTGCCATCTTACAGACTCCTGTGGATCTGAGAAATTTGTGGATTACCCAACGCTTCATTTACTGCTGCTGTTATTTGTTGTCATTTGCTTTTCTGCTGCTAAATGGCTTCAATGCACTTGCACATAAAATAAATAAGTACTGTGAGTACGTTTGGAGTGCTGATCATTTTTCTGTTCTACAGAAGTGTTTTTACAAAAATAAATATGGTATTAACCAGGATTTCTTTTTAAGCTTAGCAGATAAGCAGGTAGTTTAAAAGTAGTTCTGGTATTCTGATGCCTCCCACACAATATAAGCCCCTACAGAGATCAGGTCTGCACAAACTGAGCACCTGCAAAGACCAGGTCCTATTCATTTACTCCCCAATACAGCATGTATTTTATTTCTCATTACAGAACTCTCCAAATTGTAGATATGGTGTTCTGATGCCTAATACAAAATGAGCCCCATCACTAACCAGGTCCAATTGATATACTCCCCAAAACTGCAGTTTTTTTGCCCAGTACAGAACAAACTATTTAGCAGCAGTAACATAAAAGGGGCCCCTGATAGAGAATAGGATCACACAAAATGTCCCCCCACACACAGGAACCAGGTCACACAGAATGATCCCCGTGTAGAGACTTGGTCTATAGAATAGGTAAATATGTATAACCATTTAATCTAGGAAACCTGCAGTTGTTCAACTTTAAAATGCTTTATAATCAACTCTCTCTGCCCCAACCCACCCTTCATACCCTGAGCTCCACATCTTGGGACCATGAGGCAAGGTCCGACTACATGTCTCTGTGTTTACCAAAAAGCAAATGTGTACCTTTACAATCTGCAGACATCTGACACACTGAGGAACAAAAGAGCAGTTGAGATGCATAGACAATAGCCCACTGTAGTGCCCGTAACATGCATAACTCCAAACTTCAGGAGGACAACATGTCTTGTCCAGAATGTAGGTGGCAGTACAAAGAATGCAGACCCACCAGGTCCACAGCTTTAAAGAGCCATGGGGTGATGACTGAAGGTGTCAGGTGTCAGCATGCATTTCTGGTTCTGAACATTCTGGGCCAGTGGAGGAACCAATAGTAACGTGGGTAACAAAAGGACACGAAAATAACACGCCATGGGCAAAGGGAATTTTCTAAATAAGTGAGTTATAACAAACTGCAAGGTTTTGGCAGCATGTCAGTAACAAAAAAGAAGGTCACTAGACACAATAATGCTTTTGGACCACAGTTCATACAAATTAAAGGCACAGTCTGCTTAGGATGAGGTACTAGATGGACACTACATGTAATGAATGTTACAGCTGTATAAAATGATTAAATAAAAGGCAAAAACTTTTATTCTGTACAGGGAGTTCTTGGGGGGAGGCTTAAATGAAGTAATTAGATAACACATTAACAACAGTTGCATTTCTAAGGCACAATAAAGGGCTGTATTTAAATACTTAAATTGGGAATGGAAGCAATGTCACAAAATGGAACCCTATTTGAAGGGGTAAATTGATGTTTGTGATAAAACTGAAAGAACACAGTGGAACCAAACTGGGTCATGTTATGTTTAATATCTCTCCTAATGTGGGACTACAAATTAGATGTGTCATGTGAACCTTTTAACAATTCAGCAAAAAGTTACAGGGTGTCAATGTGCAGTAGGTATGAGTCTCTCGAATACTGTATTCATGCCTATATATGTATATATATATATATATATATATATATATATATATATATATATATATATATATTATACTGGCATGGTTGTGCCAGTATAACTAGGGTGAAACTGCACTTCTATGTTAAAGTCCAAATTTTGAACCTTTATAACTTTGGCACTGTTCAATGAATTCGCATGATGTTTGGAACGCACAATCTCTATGAGAACATCTCTTGACCTGCCAAATGCCTTGTGAATATGTTGAGTGGTTTCTGAGATATCAAGTCTTGAATAAACAGAAAAATCTGTTTGTTCTAACATTTCTTTAGGTTTTGGTCTGACATTTTCAGAGAAGAAAGCCTTTGGGTCACAGATGTGCCTTTTAAAGGTTTGGTTAAAAAATATTAATCCGTTAAAAAGTTATGACATTTTAAATGTTCCCATTATTTCCTATGGGAAAATTTATATGTCAGGCATGAAAAACCCACCCTCATTTCGTACAATAGGAATACTTTGTGCAAAATACCAGCTTCTTTTAGGAAAGAAGGCTTGTATTTTGTGTAAAGTTCAAAGTCGTTCGATCAACTGAGCTGTGTTGCGTCTGCCACCTTGTTTGCTGCTTAGTGAGAATCTTGAATTACAGAAAGTTTAAAAAAGGAAAAAACATCAAAATACAGATAAAGAGGACCCCTTCAGGTGCATTCTGATTTTTATGTTTGTTTTAAGCTGGCCCTGTCGGGTGCTAGCTTACAGAGAATGGCTTGTAGCCCATTCTCGGTATGAGAAGAGTGGTATTTTTTTGACTTCTGCAGCTGCAGCTGGAACTCATGCTGCCAGCTGCAGAGTCAAAGAAGACCCGTTTTGTTCATTCCAACATGGGGTGCCCAATCCTGGTGCTGGTATGTATCCCTCCACTCACACAAACTTATTTGCACACTCGGAGCCCACCCCAGGGTGCCCTACATTATTTTTAACCCTGTAAAATATACAAAACCATCCCCAGATGTCTTTTCTTCAATTCAGAATCCTGCATCAAAATTTGTGATAATTTTGATGCAGGATCCTGCATCGAAGTAGTCTGCCATCCCAGCAAATTCCTATTTTTGACAATGACACAGAGTGCCCAATCTCTGTGTTGGTATGTATCCCCCAAAATACACACTTATTTGGCACACTGGGAGCCCACCCCAGTGTGCCCAAATGTTCCAAAACCTATAAAATAGAGAAAACTGTTTCCCGACATCTATTTTACCTTTAAAATAAAGAAAACCATCTCCTGATTTCTATTTTCTTCAATGCAGAACCCTGCATTGAAATTTTCAATGCAGGATCCTGCATCAAAGTACTCTGTCCTCTCGGCAGATTCCTTATTTTACACCGACAAGGGGTACCCAATACCCATGTCAGTATGTATCCCCCACACACACACACACACTTATCTGGCACACTGACAGCCCACACCAGTGTGCCTAAATTTATTTGTTTTTTTAACTAGTCTACCCGTGTGGCAAATTCCTTTTTCTCCAACCAACATTGGGGTGCCCAATTCTTGCATCAGCATGTGTCCTCTACTGCTGTGGCACACTGGGAGCCCACCCCAGTGAGCCCTAAAAATTGATTTATTTTCTGACACCAGGATGCCCACTCCTGGTGTTGGCATGTATCCCCCCAAACTATTGTGGCACACTGGCAACCTACCCCAGTTTGCCCAAATGTATTTTTTTTCTTAACCTGTGAAATAAAGACATCTATCCCCCAAACATCTTTTTTTAACCTGTAAAAAAGAAAATGGTCCCTCATCATCTTCCCAGTCCTCCCTCCCCATCCCCACTCTCCCACTGAGCATCCACCTCCCCGCACACCCTCTTACCACATACTTACCTCTGGACGTCGGCACTGTCATCTTCTCTGGACCAGGACATGTTTGCACTCTTAAAAGCCGAACTGCAAACTTAAGAATCAAAGATAGACACCATTTAATGGGAGTCAATCTGGGTTTTCAACTCATGTTGATATCTCGACCAGTTTTAGGAATTTTTGCACCAAATGTTCAATGTGAACGCAGTCACAGTCATTTAGTTTCTCAGTCTTGAAAGGTGATTTCGTGGTCACTGCATGGAATCACCTTTCAGGACAGAATAATGAAACAACTGTGCCACTGTTCATGAGGAGGGGTCCCAAAAAGCCCATGTTGCAAATCTGGTGAAAACATTCAAAAAAATGACTAAGTTACAAGCGTGCATTGTGCGGTTTTTGCATGCTTGTAATTTTTCCAATTTTTAATATTTTCATGCCAGATTTTTAACATTGCCATTTTTCACACCACCTCATGAATAGTACAGCTGTAATTTTTCACATCCTGCCCGAAATGTGTTTTCGTACCTGTGGTGCACAATGGCATAGTCACTGTGTGAAATCAACTTTCGGGATTGATTAACAAAATCACAGTGCAACTGTTCATGAAGGGAGGTCCCAAAAATCCCATGTTGACAATTTGGTGAAAAGATTCAAAAAAATGATGTACATTGAGCATTTTCTACACACTCTTGTAACTTTGCCAATTTTTCATGTTTTCTCTCCAGATTTTCAACATTACCATTTTTCACACCACCTCAAGAATAGTACAGCTGCAAATTTTCAAATCCTACCAAAAATGTTTTTCCATACCTGTGGTGCAAAACAGTGTTACAGTTGTGCAGGATTATATTTCTACAGAGATTTGAAAGTTTTCTGTACTTGGTACATGCGGTTAGGTGATAAGGAGGTTGTGTTGAATATCTGGGGTGAAAATTATTTAAGATAGCACAGTTATTACTATTTGTTGCAATTTTGCTATGCCTGCTTGTAACTTTATGTGTGGAAGTGCAGGGACCAGAGACCCCTGTATTTGCACAGCTAGATAAATAGGTTCATCTGTGGAGGGATGGGCGTACAGGGTCCAAAGGACCCTGTGCTCCCACCATGATACATGGACACTGTTGTACTATCTGGATGGAGGGATGGGAGCTCATGGTCTGAAGAACCCTGTGCTCCCACAGTAAAATGAGGATACAGTTGTACTATTTGAAAAAGAAGAGAAATTCATTGAAAAAAACTCCATAAATGCATCAGTTAGGGTGAATACTATAGTGACAAAAGCAAGGAAATGAGGGCTTTAGGGGTTTCCACTGGCCCCACCCTAGGTTCCTCACCATTCCACCCCACCTCTTTCACACCAACAAGCATCTGGGTGTGTATTAGATTGTCTGCCTAACTTTTTATCCTATTCTCCTGTACTGCACCACCTCAGCTTGTTTACACATGGAATGGGGTGAGAGTTAAGCTGTCGACCCGATGCACACCCAGATGTCTTTTGGCGTGTGGAGGGTGGAAGGGTGGGGGTGGAGTGGTAAGGGTGGGAAACCTGGGGGTGGGGCTTAAGATTTGGAATCCCTAACACCTCAGTTCCGTACTTTTGTTGCTGTAGTAGTCACACTAGCTGATGCATTAACTGAGTTTTTTTGCAATGAATATACTGTGTGTGTATATATATATATATATATATGTATATATATATATTTTTTTTTTAAAGGACTAAGCATCATTAGCATTTTTAATTGGCTTGAAATGTATGTGCTGTTCATGATACAATTAAGCAACAGTCATTTTATTTTTACATAAATATATGGAGGATTGTCTTTCACTATTATACCGGGGTAGTTCCAGTTACCATACATTTATTAATTGACAAAGTGTTTCATTTCAAAACCTCATTTTTGCAAGTTCTAATGTTTTGCAAATAATGGAGTAAGAAGTCTGAACATCTGATTCAAAACTTACCTCCAACATCTTCTTAAAGTTGTAGCTAGAGGTATGTCCCATTAAATCTTCCTATACAGTATATACAGTACCTGAATATGGATGTACAGTATCACAGGAAATCTCATTAAAATGATTGTGGATTTCCTGTAAAATGTTTAAATATATGCAAAGATTGCAAAAGGAGAAAAAACGTAATTCATTGCTAGGGTTCTAAAATCATGAAAGGTGGAAAATGTGTCATAAGGATTTGTTCAGCTCTAATCCTACCCCCCCACCTCCACCGACCCCTAGACATTTGACCAAAGGTCATACTACATTTCCCAGGCCATGCCCCATGGGTCTGTTGGCTCTAGCTTCAGTACGTAGTTCTTGTGTGTAGTAAGGTATGACTGATCTCCTGATTCACCCAGAGCCTGACTGCATGCTATTTGCGGCACCTGTAAGGCCCTTTGTGAAGATAGTTATGAGTGATCTCTTGGTTCACTCAGAGCCTGATCTCATGCTTTTTGCATCAACCACTGGGTCCTGCATGAACAAAGTCATGACTAATCTGATGCTTTGTTTAGGGTCCTGCACAAAGAGGGCTATGACATACTGTGGGCTCTGTGTGAAACACACCTGGAGCTTGAAGCAGTAGACCTATAGCTTGGTCTTATGTCACAAGGCTTGGGTCTGGGAAGGGGGTGAGCAATATGGCTGAAAAACCTGTAATGCCACATTTCTCTGTTTTTGTGACAGTGGAACTCTAACAATGTTTTTTTCACAATGAATATATACAGAATAATAGAAACAGAATTTATGGCTAGAAAATGACCATTTGGCCCACCCAGCCTACCCAGATGTTCCCTGTCTAGTCTGTCTCCACAGACCCTAACTGGTCCCTGGTGACCCTCGTTCCTGCCTGCCCATTTACTAACATTTCCCTATGTCTACTCCCATACATGCTTGAAGCCCTTACTGTTTTCACCTCCACCAGTTCAGCTGGCAGTCTGTTCCAGGTATCTACAACTCTTTCAGTGCAGTAGTATTTCCTAACATCCATCTTAACTTCCCACCCTCAAGATTCATTGCATCACATGCTCCTGGTGCTCTTTCTTATTGAAAAGATACTCTCTACACCCTATTTACCTCTGTGAGGTACTTGCAGTGCTTTATCATGTCCTATCTCACTCTGCTGTCTTCCAGGGTGAACATGCTGAGATCCCTTAGTCTATCCTAGTTGGGATTTTTCCATTCAGTTGCCCTCCCCTGGACTGCCTCCAACCTATGTCCTTTCTGAGATGTGGCCTGTAGAACTGGACACAATACTCAAGGTGGGGTCTCACCAGTGAGCAATATTCTGGAACCACCACCTGACTCCTGCTGGAAATACCTCTCTCTATGCATCCCAGACTCCCACTGGCCCTACTCCCTACTTTGTGACACTGCCCTGCTTCCTGATTTTGCCCTCCATTGCAGGGGTTCTGGAGGGAGGACCATCCTGCTCCCCAAGGCAGTCCACAATGTGGACTATGATCCAGTGCCGGAAGGCACTGGGATTCAGTGGAACACAGTGCCCAGACCGTCATTTAGATGGCCATGGGCCTTTTCCTTTTTCCCTGTTCCTCCCACCTCCCTAAATGTAAATCCAGCCTATACCAGCCTTGCATGCAAGCAGCATATCCCTTGCAGTAGGCCAGCCTCCCTGGCTCAACTGCAGGGGTTACTGTAGCACTGGAGTTAGTGGTCGACAAGCCCCTTGCTGAGGCATGCTGCCATGCAACAGCTAACTTAGCCTGGCCTGCCTCCCAACGCAGTGGCTGGGGTCCACTCATGAACCTGGGTCACCTGCATGGCAGTGCAATACACTGCCACTAGGCTATTGGGACAGCCAGGAATTGGGGCTCAAAGGGTGCCCCTAAGTCAGCAGCTATCAGTGCTGCTCTAATGGATGGAAATTTAAACTTAATACCTATAAAGTGATTCCATCTCAATTCTGCTTTGCTGCCTCTCAGTACCACTGGTACTGTGATTAATATTTGACAGATGATCTTACAGTTGCTTTTATTTTCAGTTAATTTTACTCAAGAAGTGAAATCCCTGCAGTGGATAGTAGATAATACCATAATGGAACACCATTCTCCACACTCTGACAGCAGGCATTTTTTTTACTGTCCTGTTTGCAGAAGCAGTACATCTCTGGAAATATAATAAGATAGAGAATTCAATTTCCTGTGTATACTTCACTGAAAGCACAGCTAGTCTATCCTCTTATATGTATGCTGATCTCAAAGTAATGCAGTGGCTGTGGTCAAAACTACTGTAGGCTATAGAGAAAACAAAGAAAAAGATAGTTAAGTATCTACAGATTAAACCCTGAAGTTACCTTCTATAAACGTACCCTGTATTAGTTTTTTTTTGTTTGTTTAGTTATTGTTTGTTGAACAGGGAACTGAGCGCAAGAAAATATTGCCTATTTTCAGACTAGTCCTGGGGAAGGGCATACTGTACTGTGTATTGTATATTTATAGCTATATTTGTTTAGATAATGGCAAAGGAAAGGCTAGCATCCTGATTTGCTAGCAGGATTCTATTGCCGTGTGGGTATTTTTCAATAGAGCCCTGTGGAAAAAAAGTACCAGTTGCACAGTCAAACTGATATCCTTGTGCCAGTTTGAATTTCAAAGTTTACTAGCCACCATTTTTTCAGGCTCAGTAAGAGAGAAGTGAGCGAAACAGTCCCCTTCCCCACCCCGCAAGTGACCTGCACTATTAGTTTGCCATCTTAATAAACAGCATTTTTACCCCAAACACTTCTTTCTTATGCAAATCTTTATTTAAAATTGTTCCATAGTTGCCCTGGCTCACACGTTTGAGCTGGTCCGCTCCGCTCCAGCATCCCCCCCCACTCGTCCACTACACATACATAAAGAATCCCTGTAATTTCAGGCATTCTTTGCAATATTTGAAAATGGCTAACATTATTTCAATATCTTCTTGCCTTCTTTTGCACCACAAAAATGATCATGTCTTGATCTAACCATCTGATCCCAATAGCTGCCTGACCATGACTCGCCTGACTAGGAGCAATGAAGAAACTTATTCTAGGATGAACAGCAGCTCCTAAGTATGGTCCTGGCTCCCCAGAAGTAATACAAAAATGTTTCTTGCAATACCGATAGACATGGGGGGGGGACACCATAGTACATAGACAGCCATGAAATCAATGTTACAATAAGAGGAAACTCTAAACAACAGCATCAGAGACTCACATTAGGAATCCTAAACAGCAGCACCCTCTATCGGCAAATATGTTGCAGTACAGGGACTACTTTACAAAAAAATTAATTTTTATCCTGTTTTTAACATGTATTAGGGAAGGGAAAGGGGAAATTGTTTAACCAGGGAAGGCACATTAAGCCGGAGCTTGTTTCCAGGTGCATCCTGGGACAGAAGGAAGTTAAGCGACTTGCCTAGGATCACACAGTATGCAAGTGGAGGCTAATGGGATTCAAACCCAGGTCTCCAGGTTTGTAGCTGAGTGCCCTTAACCACTACACCGAACTGTCTCCTCATATACATATATTTTACATTTTTTTTATTGCATTTTATTGAAAATGTTACTTACAATCCATTTTCTAAGTGCAATAATGCACACCAGGATGGGTGGTTATGGGCAATAATACACTTCTGGGGCTATAAGACCCTTCCCCTGTGGCAGCAGGCTACATTTTGCCCCTGGGTGGTCCAGTATTGTCCAATACCACCCATTCTGTTGGGTATTATTGATTGAGTATTGCATTTATTGTATTTTATTCTGTATTGTCGTACTTGCTGCTTGTGAAAATGGGCACTTTTCTCATCAGCTAACAAGTATTAAACAATAAAAAAGAAAATTAAATGGATACAGATGCAAATCAATTGAAAGTAAAAGAGATTAACATGCTGGTGGTATTTTTTTTACTGAATGGGGTAATGTGTCCAGGACACCAGGGAAATTCTCTTCCCTTTTCAAGAGGTTTCATGGATTCTTTAACTTACACATAAACAACCACTGCAACAGGCAGACAAGACCTTGGTTTCATGCTTTATATGAAGGACAGCAAATCCCGACAGTACAGCATCACCTGAGTACTGAATTTTGGTATCAGCATTTAAAAGGGAACTGTCAGGACTAAGAACCCCACACCCAAGTATGGGGCTGGTTCTAATTTGAACTCTGTGAGCAAAAACATTGGGGTCTATTCTCAAAGGAGCAGTTACACAAGTAGCAAACCATGCCAAGGCACAAAATGCACCAAAAATGTTGTGACTTGTGCCATATTCTAGAAAACATAAGACTTGCACCAAAAAAGGCCATGAAGGGTACAGGTAGCGACTTGCGTCATATAAAAGCATGCAAGTTGCAGAAAGGATATGGGTACCACATTATAGGAAGTGGCAGAAGACACAGCCACAAGGCACAAACAAAGAAGGATGCAGGGTGAAAATGGGAGGAAAAGGAAGAAGAAAAACTTTGCACATGAGGTGACAGACATCCTCGTTAATGAGACAGATGCCCATGTGGGGTTACTACTCTCCAGGGATAGTGACAAGGGTAAACATGACCAACACAAGAAGGCATGAGAGGCAGTGGCCAGAAAGGTAAATGCTGTGGCCACCAAAAAACCCACCATAACAGACATCCATAAGAAATATAGCAATATGAAGAGATGGTGCAAACAGAAGCTGACACACAACTGGAGGTGTGCCCAGGCCACTGGTGAAGGCAGCAGCCAGTAGCCAGCAACAGGCACTCACTAGCCATGAAAGGAGGATAGCAGCACACCCCATCAGCCACACCATAACTGGGGACACAGACCAGGACAACTTAAAGCTGCAGAGCAGCACAGGTACATGTATGGGGGCAGCACTGCCAACATGTCAGTGTGTGTGTAAAGAGGTGATTGTGTGTGTGTGTGTGTGTGTGTGTGTGTGTGACAGTGTCTGTGTGTGTGTGTTTGTGTCACTCTGCAGTATACAGCAAAACCACAATCATGAGCCAGAGGGCCACAGGGCAATGCCACCATATGTACCAGTAAGGAGAGGCCCTTGATAGAAGTAACATGCACATTGCCAGGCACAGTAATGTCTGTGTCCCTGAAAGGACTTATCAAACAGGCATGTGCAATGTGTGTGTATGCCACTGTGGAATAGCCATTCTAACACTGGCACAGGAGGGGGGTGAGGGAAAGGGCTGCACAGTGCCCACAAACCTGCCCATGCAACATGCCAGGGGACAGTGCCACCAATATGTGCCCAGAAAGAACAGCATGAGGAAATGTAAGCCATCCCCCAGTCAGCACTACATGTGGTAGGCCAGAAGGATTGTACTGACACAGCAATTTCACAAAGATATACCACCAAGTACAGCAAACTGCCCTTGAAAGGGGTGTGGAGGGCATACAGCCATGCACCCATAGGTGTACACTGCAGGTGCCAGATGACAATGGTTGGGAATGGTGTGAGTCTGCAGTGGCCATCCACAAAGATAGGTAGAGGACAGATACTGAAGCAACAGTCCACTGTGGCCTGGCCCACAGGGTAGCAATGGTCCCCTGACCTGGGAAGCCCACCGGGCTGTACAAGGATGTACAGTGGACAGAAGGGGAAAGGGTAAAAAGGAGGATGGTAGAGGCAACTCATGATACCCTTTTTACCCCACAGAGATCACAATGGTGCCTAGAGACAGAAGAACTGGTGATGCAGATGGAAGAGGTAGCCAGCAGGCCAGCCAAGAGGATATTGACAGTGAGGGGGACAGCAGCATGGACGCAACAACTGACACACTGGATGAACATGGAGAGGGGGATGATGATGTGGGGGAAAGGGACAGGAGGAGGATGGACTGACAACACAATGAAAGGCTGTCATTACTGAAGATGGCCACAGCCAGATGTCAGCTTCAGAGGAACATCCAGTGGAACAGGAATCCACAGTGGACACAGTGTACACCCCTAGTATACATATCAATGTAGCAGATGAAGTAAGTCCAATAAATGTGACTGAGCTTGAGGTCCTCCTGGATGAGGCTTCCAGAAACCTCCAAGAGAAGGACACACCACCTGCATACATTGGCAACTATTATGAATCTGTGGTTGTGAGGTAAGAGGAGTTGACACAGCAGATTGCTGCACTACGGAGTAGCATAGATGAACACCAGTAACACCTGGAGGGACAGCTATCAGGCATTGCAAGTGCCATACAGGCAGGCACATGGGACACCAATGTAATTCTATATGACATTGCGGTAGTCCTTCATGGCATGCAGAACTGTGCCAAGGGTAGATTTAGGCCATGGAATGCTGCACCATGGCAATGGAGTGGTCAGCAGCACTACAGCAAAAGCAGACAGACATCCTGACATCTGCTTTGCAGGAACAGGATCCTACTGTGAGGTGAAGCCATCCAACTGACAGTGGAATGGTGCCTATGCATGGGCCAGAGGAAGAAGCTACTCAGGCCATAGGGGAGTTGCAACCAGCACCAACAACTGTCACACACAGAAAGAAATGAGGCTGCAAGTGGCTTAATATGGCCATGGTGGACACAGACACAGATGTACAAGACAGAGGCCCTGGGGTGGCTGGGAGTGTGGACAACAGACACAGGACAAAGAGCACACAACAGGATCCCCCACCTGGCCACCTGAGTGGGGTATGAACCTAGTGCAGCCATGCCAACACCCAGTAACACATACTGTCATGTGTGACATGGTGACATAAGTACAGTGCCCACCACCCAAAGCCCACAACAAAAAAATCAGAAACATATTTACAGTGCCCACCACCCAATACCCACAGCAAAAGAAACAGAAATATATGTACAGTGCCCACCACCCAATGCCCACAACAAAACACACAGAAACATATGTACAGCAAGCAACAAAATGTCCACAACATGTCCAGGCATGTGTACAGTCATGTCACTGCCACTCCTGCAGTGCCATCTTTAACATCAACAGTGACCCCTGCAGGCGTGACAAGTCCACCTTGACATCACACAGGAGGCCTGCCATCCTCTGGGCCCAGTCCCAGGATGACATGTGAGCAGGGGCATCCTGGACAATGTTCCCTACCTGGTGCTGCTGTCCAGGCCTATCAGCAACAACCTTTGTGGCCCCCTCACAAGCATCCTAGGTGTTATCAATGTCCTGAGGCCACTCCACAGGACTGTCAGCTACCTGAACCACAGCTGCCACCTCACCTGCATCCTGCTCATTCTCACCATCCTAAATATGGTATCCAGGACTGTGATGCACCTCCTCCACAGGATCCCCTTCACTTGCCTCCAGGCCAGTAGTGTTCTTCATGTCCATTTGTCCCATGTCCTCAGTGTCACTCAGACCCTCACCCTCCTGGGTGTGCCATTCCTGCCTCATGTCCCCATGGTCTGCCGGTGTCACAGGAGTGTCCTGGACCTGTTATTGTTTGCCATCCTGACTGACTTGTCTGATGACAACTGGTGGGCCTGCCATGTGTGGCGTCTTGTGTGTACCTCATACACCTGTCCTTTTGATGCTTCATGGCTCTGATGAGTGCCTGGTGCCATGGGCTGTCCCTCTCTGGCACTTCACATCGAGCTGCACCTGTGACATGGAAGTGAAACACATGTCAGTGTCCCATACAGTCCATGACGCATGCAACAGTGCCAAGGTGTGGCACATGGCAGGTGGTATGGTGCCTACCACAACCTCCAGCTGGACATTCCAGATGGCGAACACCCACCTCCATGTTGAAGAACTGCCACATGCCCCCCCCGTGCTGTAACCCCCCTGCATTGACCACACCATGGCCATGCCCCTCCACAGGTGTTTCAACCAACAATGACTGTGCGACACATGGTGGGCCATGCCAGTGTCCCATACAGAGGCACAGTGACCCCTCTCCACCCACTGCTACAAACCCCTGCCCAGCAGCTGAGCATACACCTTGCCTTACATATTGCCAAACCACAAGGCCTGTACACCATCTGGACATGTCATGCCATCCCATCTCCCTTACCCATCCCCAACAGCCATGGGTACAGCACCCAGGTCATATGGCACCCCTTTGTGCCAGTTGCCAATGTGAGATAACACACATGGTGCTGACGGGTGCTGCTGGATATGGCGGTGGGAACCCTGCCACAGACTGTGTATGCTTATAGACCAATGTGAACACGGTGCCCTGACTTGACTCTAAACAGGCACACTACCACTCACCATCCACATATGTACACCCACAGCTATCCCATACCCCAGGAGGCCTCCACCCAACACACAGGCTACACCATGTTCTGGTCTGGGAACAGTGTAAACCCCCCAGCAATGCTCATGATGTACCACACTGCCGCAGTGTGTGAACATTGCAGCACAGACCACACATGCAACACTGCACTGTGGCAGTCACATTACACTGCTGCAATGATACAGTGACTCTGCCCATTCATGGCATTGGGTTGACCACCCCGAACAGTCACCACAGGCAGCCATGTGTGCCACTCTGCCCCACACAAGACACACCGACAACTGCCTGTGGAATGATGGCTGTCCCCCCATTGCTTAGGGGAGGGAACTGTCACTGGACCATAGCCAGGTATTGGTTGTGTATTGTGGGGTGGCCTGTAATATGTGTCCAGGGTGGGGTGTCTTGGGGGGGCCATTCTGATGACTGGCTTGGGCGGTGACACTGTTGCACTGCATCTGCATTATGTTTCTGCTACACTGAAGTGTGGCGTGTGAGGTATTTTCTGCCGTGTCATCAGACTGCGGCGATGTGACATGTCATGTGTTACAGGGTAACACATGCTGCCTTGTGTGGTGATGGGGGTGTTCAGCATGCACTGCAGCTGGTAATCAGGCTACATCACTTTGTGCGCTTACCTTGCCCATCCCAGTCGTGTGGTGCTGCCTGGTTCCCTGTCATCTGACTGCCACCCAGCATCCCTGACAGCCACGCCCTCCACTCAACGGTTCCATCTTGTGGAGACATGATGGATATGTATGTGTCTGTTTCATGGACACACAGACAGGCAACAATATGTATTTTACACGCCCTGACTCACCACTATGGTGCTTCAACCTACCTCTGCAGGACACTAGTCTGTCCTCATGGCCACATCAAAAAAGGAGGCCATATCCAGTAATCACCTGAGGATGCTAGGGTCAGACCTTGTCATGTCTTGCCAGAGGTGTTTCAGCTGGTGTGGTGTTCTCCTCACACCTGAGATGTGCTGCAGGCATGCCCCTATTTGTCTCCACACCATGTATCTGTCACTGGGTATGAGCCTCCGGCACCAAAGTGGTGGCAGTGTCCTCCTCCACTGCTACACAAGATTCAGCAGTTAGGCAGTCTTCTCAGGGAGAAGTTGGGTACCCTGCCACTCAGGTTGAACACTGTAACAAGTTTATTAACTTCACAGGCCCTAGTGTATAGCAGCGTTGTGCTGGTGTATGGCTCTGTTGCCCTGCGGTGTTGTGCAGTTGCATGTGCACTTGTCTTCCACATTAGCCATGTTCATGTTGACACAAACTGCACGTGCAGTGATTTTTTGATGCAAACCGCATATGCACTGGGGTTTGGAAGAACATGCGGTTTGTGATGTAATATGTTGTGTCCTGTGGATTGCGTAAGTTTTTGTGGCACTTTGCTGGAAGGGGGGTTCAGTTAGGGACTGCATGCCCAACAGCACACATGGGTCAGTAAGCCATGGTGCAGCCTGTGTTGGACATGTTATGGGCCTGTGGGTCAAATGGCCATGTGCTACACTAAGTATATTTGTCCCTGAGGGCCACAACTACAGGAGACACCACGTGTCCTGCACCTGTTCACCTGTTGCATTACTCCCTGCTCACAGCATTTGATGTGTTGACACCCCATCCCAGTCAGTCACACCTCTGACAGTTACTGTGCCCACCTGATACTACTCACCAGTCATGGCCACCAGAAGTAGTGTACAGTGCTGCCTTGTCAGGTGGGTAGCACCGAGTAGCACATCTGTACTGTGGGATGATATTTGATAGGCACATTCCCTAGTGTTGCTGGTGCCACCTGTTGAGTGATGATGTCTCTCAGGTGAAGTGGTGTTGGATCAGGCACGTTGTCCTGCCTGACACACTATTGCTTGGCCCTGAGGTTGTCCTGTGTGTGCATCCAATTGGCCATCATCATTATCCCACTCATACTGTACATTGTCCAGGTCTGGTAGTGGAACATGATTACTTATGGTCAGATTCTGTAGCATACAGCAGGCCATGAAGATCTTGCAGATCACATCTGGGCAGTATTGCAGGGCTACTTATGAGTGGTCCAGGCACCAGAATCAGGGCTTGGAGTTGCCAAAAGTTCTCTCTATAATGGACCGGGTGACTGTGAGAGCATCAATGTACCCCTCCTCAGCCTCATTCTGTGGGTGTCGTAGTGGCATGACCCATGGCAGCTGTGGATATCCACTGTCACCTGTGGGCTGGACGTGAAGAAGAAGAAGAAGAATCAGCATTTATATAGTGCTTTTCATACACAGTATCCCAAAGCGCTTTACAAGCAACGCTAGACTGGTAGTGAAGTGACTGAAAGTGTGGTGGCGGCCATATTGCACATCATCACCCACACACGAATCGGTTTATGGGAAGGGAAATGTTGGCCAGGACACCGGGAATGTTCTTTGCTCTTTACAAAGAGTACCCTGGGTTCTTTTACTTCCACCTGGACAACATCAGGATGGTCAGAAGGGACCTCGGTTTAACGTCTCATCTGAAGGACGGCACACCCCAGCAGTACAGCACCCCCCAATACTGCACTCAGATGCCAGAGATTTTTAAGTGCAAGTCCATCCCAGTGTGGGACGAGAACCCACAACCTTCTGGTCCAGAGGCAGATGTGCTACCAACTGAGCCACGCTGACACCCTGTGTGACACATGATGAATGTATACTTCACATGTTACTCACACTCACATGTTGCACAGTCCATGGACTGCAAAGATGCTTCCCTGCACTATTTGCCTGCAGGGTCCGGTGTGCACCATTGTGTGCCAGTGACGGCTACCTACTGTATGAGCCATCCTCCTGTAATGACTCCCCTTTTGAATGTCTCATGTAGGCTACAATTGAGGAGGATGTATGAGTCATGGCGGGAACCAGGGTACTTGGCTATCACATCCAGTATGCGGCACTGGCTGTCACACACCACCTGCATATTCACAAAGTGGAAGCCCTTTCAGTTTACATACACCTCGCCTTTGTCTGATGCTGCCCTGATGGCCATGTGCGTACAATCAATGGAATTTAGGACACGGGGGGAACTGTGCCACGTTGTAGAAGGCCTGCTTCATTGCCTCCTGCTGTGATGCCTCTTGCAAGAACATGATGTGCAGTACCTGTGCACCCAGCACAGCAGTGCATTCAGGACCTGCCTCAGGCACTTGCACATGGCTGGCTGTGAGATTCCCACAGTGTCACCAGTGAGTGTTTGGAAGTTCCCATTGAACAGGAAGCACAATGCTGCACTCACCTTGACCTCCACAGGTAAGCATGCCCCCTCCAAATGACACTTTTTGCAGTTCAGCATGCAACTCATCACATAGCTCACCAATGAGGGCCTCATTCAGGTGGTAGCGTACTACCCACTGCTCCTCTGTGAGGTCCAAGTATGATTTCCTAGCTCGGTACACATGTGGCGTATGGTGCCTGGTGGGTATATGCTGCACAAATTGCTGCCTGTTCCTTTGGTTCCTCCCATTTTGACACCTGTGGTGCCTACACCACCTCTCTCCTGCTAGCATGATGCCAAGTAATGCTATAGGTGCTGCCATCTTGCTGTCACTCTTAGCCACTGTGTGTGCACACTGCTTGGTCCAAGGTGACTTTGATGTGTTTCTTTCACTGGGTCTCCTCATATACTCTAGTGCACTTACATCTGCTCCCCCCGGTGTAACTTGCATCTTTTTGGAACTGTGTATCTTGGCTTTCTGAAGCTTCCAGAATCCCAGAAAAAGGGGGACTGCTGCTTTCTTGTGGCGCAAGTCGCATTATGCCATTGCGCATCTCTAGACTTCGCGCAAGTGCAGAGTAAGTCACCTCTGGCGTAGTGCCACATCACTATGTCACAAGTCGCATTTGAGAGTTGTGCATGTTGCATCTTTTGGTGCAAGTCACCATTTGCATCATTCTCCTTGGATACAAGTGTGTTGCATCTGTGGTATACTTTTGAGAATAGGCCCCACTGTGTTTGCTTACTGTTTACTTCTATATAGTAGATTGCATCACACTAATTCTGTTGACCCGCAAACTGACATTTTCTGTAACTACAAATCCCAGAACCCTGTGCAGCTAACATAAGAGGAGGGCTGCAACAGTTAGAGATTCGATAGCCTGCAGCATATTCCAGACTTTCATAAGCTACAATCACATGTTTGCTGGTTCAGCTGTTCTCCCAGGGCTAAGCACAGCCATCTGTGCCTGTACTTAGCTCAGGGAGGACTGCAGGAACAGCATGCAAAAGGTCAGCACTTATAAAACTCTAACAGGTATTGCAGGCTATTAAATCTCCTACTGCTGCAGCCCTCCTCGGATGTCAGCTACAGGGGATTCTGGGATTTTTTGTTGCAGAAAATGTCAGCTTGCAAGTCAACAGAATTTGTGTGATACAAAGTACTGTAATGCAGTAAACAGTAATGTTTTTACACACAAAGTATAAGCTAGGACCAGCCCCACACTTGGTTGTTGGTCTGTAACTGCTGGCAGTTCCCCTTTAAGGCATAAGCCCGATCCTGGTGTGGGACTAGAACCCATTTCCTTCTGGCCTAGAAGAAAATGTTCTACCAGCTGATCCACCTCTGAAATCTGTGTTAAATCTACATGAACTAAAATACAGAGTGAAACATTTAGCTGTGGTGTTTTCCCATATCATATCTAAAATATATGAGCTAGAGACCCAACAAACAACTGAAGGTGTGCTTCCTCTTTATTTCACACATTAAATGGAACATTTATTCACAAAACAGCTGTACACAATAGTAATTGTTACAAAAAGACTACTTGATTTAGTTAATATAGTAATATGACCTTTCTCTCTTTCCACCCTTGGAGTGCATATAAGCATCATCTATGCAACTATAGACTCCAAAATCTGATCATATTACATGAAGATATTAGAAATCCTCCCCAGATATTATTAAATTCTGCCATCTGATGGCTAGATAGGTAATGTTCTAGTGACTGACCCCAGGGTGAGGCATGACCGAATCATGCACATAACCCTGCCACTATTTTTGGCAAACCTGTGAGGACCAGTGTAATTGAATTTAAGGGATGAGTGCTGGTAGTAGTCACATCTAGAGGTGGGCAAAAGTTGCCATTTCCACCTGGTGGAACATTCGCGGAAACTGGACAACTTTAACAGAGGTTTCTGTACTTCCACCTGTTTCGAATCAGAAAACTTCCCAATGCTTTGGGTGAAATTTCCCATGTTCCCCACGCCTGACTTGTATTATCTCCACCACTCCACGTGACTAGCAGTCCTCCCCCCACCCAATCACCACTCTATGGTGTTTTGGCAAACCCCCCTTCCTGTGGCTAGCAATCCCCTCCACGGATCACCCGTCAGTATAATTTCAGGAGTTGAACCTCCCACTGTGGCTAGTGGTCTCTCCCCACCCAATCTCCCCTGTCCAGTAGTAATCCCCCATCCCTTTCCCATGTATAACAAAATATTTAATTGACCTGGTGGTCTAGTGACCTCCATCCCTGATCCTAGCAGCCAGTGGTTTTTTTATTTTATTACTTTTTAAACTATTCACTGGTGGTATTGTGCCCCCCAGCAAGTAGTGTTCCCTTACTACTCCACTCCCCCATCCCAAAAAGGAGTGGGCAACCAGCACAGCTCTCTGCTTTCCTCCACAGCCTGCTGCCCACTGAGTTGTCAATGAATGAGCATGTGCTTGTACTGAAATGATACAGGGCTGGTGATTGGATGGGGGAAGGGACCGCTAGCCACCAGATATTTATATTGTTTCTTCTTATTTTTTTGGGCAGCAGGGCAGGTGGAATTTCAGTAAATGTTCAGAAATGGATTTCTGAACTTCGGCGGAAGTGAAAGTCACACTTTTTGTTTAAATCCCACCTCTGGAAGATTTTTTTCCCACATCTCTAGTCACATCAACTGGGCCATAAGGATCTTGACTCTTGATGGGAATTGTATGGAAATTACTAGTAGCTCTTTCCCAGTGGGAGTTAATAATCAGCAATTTTAATTTAAAGGCCATGCCTGAAGATCGTTTACCCCCCTCGCAGCGACATCTTGACAGAGAGGTCCCCAACTGTGACTACAGTGCCTAGTCACGGTGGGAGACCCGCTGGAACACAGCACTGTCTGTCGGGGGTCCTGTACCCTCCCAATCAGCTACAGCTGAAGTTGAGAATCCTTAAGTGGGGGGGTGCAGGGGATGCAGCCCCCTGTGTGGGGTGTTCGGGGGGTTAAGCCCCCCAAAGAAAACAAAGACAGCAATAGCGAACCGGCAGCCGACTGCAGAATGCGGTTGACCTGCCGGTGTCGCTGACGGGGGTGTTAGACAGAATTTCTGTTGGACTCCTGTCGTGGATCCCCTGAAGATCAATGGGCAGAATCTACCAACTACACCTCCTTAACTTGTGCTATTTCAGCCAGCTACCTACACCTTCATTAGGATGCCTTGATCTCTGCTGCAGCCAGAGTCTCTACTACAGCACCCCCCCCCATTAGCTGTTGCTTTGCCTTGTGGCTTTTTTTGGCTTTCTGTTTAGTTTTTGCTTCCACTTTTATTTGGTTATTGCCTTCTGTGACTCTAGTATTTTGTCTTTCTATACTCACGTCTTCATTTACTTACTGTATTTAAATTTAGTTTGGAATTGGGGGTACTTGCTGTTTTTTTATGTTCTGCCTATGTTGTTTTGCTGTGTTTAGCTGTATTTAGCTTGAGTGTTCTCTGTCTGTTTTACCTGCTGTCCATACCAAACCAGTCACAAATTTTATCTCACTCCAAATGCATTCCTTTTCTTTCATTTCAACTGGCTGTAGCTAGGCAGCTATTTACACTCATACTTAGTCAGTCATCCTGCCAGCCTTAATCAGCCTGTCTTTTTCAGAAACATCACTGAGAGTATTTAAGACTAGATAAGATAAACATATTAACTCTTCAGGATTTAATGTTTACAACCACTGTTGTGGCCGAAGTGGCTGAAGAACAAGATGGATCTAGGTCCCCTTCCTTCATCAGTTTCATGTGTTCATGTGTTCATCACCACAGCCTCAGTCCTAATGCAACCTCCTGCTTTTCCTGCTCATGGCTGAGTTTTACTAATGATGTAGTCCTTCGGTATGCATTCATATTTACAATACCTTGTCATTCAGTTCACTTTCAGTCATGTCAGTCATTCATTTCAGCAGTCAGCATTCAATCAAGCCTGCCCCTGTCTGAATCTATGTCTTCAGAGTCTAGGAACACATTTATTCTGGCCATGATCATAGTCCCAGAATCTTGCCCTCAGGGCTTGCCCTGTGGGCTGACATGCTCACTCGTACTCCTTAAACTCCACATGTTGTGGGTGAGTCTCTTGTCATGGGTGTCCTTCTCAGTAGGTCCTGTCTCCTGCAGTACCTTCCAGCAGTTCCACATAGTCATAAGGACCAACATTTGGATAGAAGCTATGGACATGGAGAGCCCCCAGACAGCAGCACCTCACAGTCTGGTATTTAAGACTTTAGCTGTGATAGGGTGGGGCCCTAAGCCCACATGGGTTCCTTAACTGTGCAGACCATCTCAGCACTCCTTCAAACGCAAGTCTCCCTGCAGATGTCTAAAGTCCACCTAGTCTAATTCCCTATCACTTTCCTTTAATTTTCAGTCACAGTTATATCTCCTCATGATCTTGAGGCTGGATGCTAGCCTTTCAGCAGTCACTATTCTCCTTATTCCATGTTTTGGGGGTGGGCATGCTCTGTGGGGGTACTTCCTTTAGCTGCAATCAACTTATGGCACCTCCAAATTGCTATCCTTATTAGAGATACAGTGAGAATTATGCCTCAAAAAATGTTTCCCTGAATTGGACTTCCAAACTAACAACCTGGCTGTCATAATAATAATTAACCATGCCAGAAGGGATGGCAGCTAAGGCCATGGATCCCCAGAGATTTCCTTTACAGAGTTTTTTTTCTCTCCTTAGTGCCAACATCCATAGTGTAGTTTTCATATTATAACATTTACCTAGTAGTATAACTTCAAGTGCTCTTAGGGGTTGGATGGTGGCTCACTTTTATCATTCTACAATCTTCTGGAAGTCATGCCTTTGTCTGGTTTCGATCAGCAGCAGATGTCATGCCTTTGTCTGGTTTCAGTCATCAGCAGCTATCAGATGTTCATGTCATTACTCCACTCAGTCTGTGTTTGCAGGTGTTGCTCTGCAGTCTTTTAGGCTCCTTTTTTAAGGTACCTTCAGTCTAAAGGAATAATGTTTGCATGATACCTCTACGAGTGGAACCTTCCTCAGTAGGGTTCATTTCCCTTCATGGTACCCTGACAGGGTGGTAGTTCCACAGGGAACAGACAGTGTGAATGGTCAATGCATCCACATGTAGCAGTCAAACAACTCAGTCATATAACTAGCCTCCTGACTATCAACAATGTTGCACAGTCATTACTCTAGTTTGATTGTGTTTGCCTGTTGAACAGAATGAAACAGCTTTATTAACAGGAAACTGAACCTTGGGAGAAAAACAGTTAGTGAAAACAGTAATTTAATGCATGGCCCTATTAAAAGTTCTTCCAGTCAGGACTGTTTACCCTCCCACATCCTGGTATTTGGATATACTAAGCCTCACACAGTCTCTCAGTACCACAGGTGCTGAACCATTGTAGGCAGGTAGATGCTGTTGCAAGTTGGCAGGCATTGTTGCATTTTATGAAGAGTAACATGCTCAGTTTAATATTCCCCCAACAAGACATGTCCAAAGGCCATGCAATTGCTAAACTGAAACCTCACAAACTGGGAAATTTGTATTCTGGTCTGATGGCTAACTTGCAAACCATAATGAACAAGTAGATGCCCCCTTAACGCATTGAAGCACTGTGGCATGCTCATGATTCCTGGACAGAGATGGCTCCTCCAAGTGCAGCAAGCCTCTAGATCTCTGCTCTTACAATACAACAGTGATACAGACTGGCTCCCTCTCTCCACTCCTTGCTGAACTGGACCCTTTTGGAACTTGCTGCTGGCTTTTCCTTTCTCCTTACACTCTCTCCGGACTTCTGAGGCCACTGACTTACCCACATATGTCCCAGTTTCCTAACTCTTAGGTTGATGGCAGCACAACACTTTGATGTAATTCCTGCTATGGGTTCTTGATCAGCAGCCCTATATCTCTTGCTCCATGCTGGATTATCAGTGTCTTATGGGCTGATGTGTACACAGTTGCCAATCTCCTCCTCACTGAAACTCAGCAGCTGTCTTAACAGCTCCCTTTCTTTTCTGTAGGTCTGCTATGGCACAGCTGACATGCACTCCCAGCACAGCAGTTCTCTTCTCACTGAGATATCTGACAGACCTGCCCACCTCCAGCAAAGTCCTGCCTTTATAGCCCCTGGTAATGGCCCACTCCACTTGGCACTTGGAACTGTCACTAGGGGAACTTAACAGCATACAAGACAGAGAAAGGGCACTATAACCAAGGGCCCTCCTTTCCCACAAAGCTGCCAGGAGTCTTTTCTGTGTGGAGGGGGACCAGGGCAGGTACACACTCCCTGTCCTATAAATAAGAGGTGCTCTCCCTGCCTGTACATACATGGCCAGCAAAAGAGGTGTAAGGAGGGCTGTGCTGGTCTCCGTATGCACTAGTGGCACCACTGATGAAGATACAGTGAGTGGAGGGTGCCAGTGCTGCAGGAAGGAGAACCACTGGATTCCAGAGAGGGTTTTGTTGTACTTTCGGGGTGGTGATTGGGGGTGGGGTAACCACTAGCACTAGGGATATAAACTTTTACATCAGGGCTAGGATTGGAGGCAGGGAGGGAAGGCACGACTACCACCAGGGGACTTATGTCAACTTATGAGGTTGGGATAGGATTGAGGGAGAGCACCACTTACTGTACACCACGGAATTTATGTCAATTTACAGGGCTGGCATTGGAGGGATGGAGGGCACCATTACCACCAAGGAATTTATTCAACTTACAGGGAGGAGGATTGGAGGGGGACCATTACCACCAGTGATCATATTATTTATACCAGGGTTGGTGATCAGGGGGACCACTAGCACCAGGGATATATTAATATACAGAATGGGCTGGCAATCAGCAGGGGGGGGACCACTAGCACCAAGGATAATATTTCTTACAGAACAGGCCAGAGATCCACAGGGGAAAATCACTAGCACCATGGATAATATTTCTTACAGAACAGGATGGTGACTAGGTTGGGGGGGAACCACTAGCACCAGGGATAATATTTCTTACAGAACAGGCCAGCAGTCAGTGGAGGGGGGAATGGGATGCCAGGAATCATAGGGAATGGTTGTCCTCCCCCAGTAGTCAATCAACTAGGTGGCTGCATTACTTCTGGCAGCAGCTAGGGTTGCTTGGAGGTAAGTTAGGGTTTTGTTCAGTGGTATTTGTGCTGCTCAAAAGGACTACACTAAACCCTTTTGCACAGCACAAAGCTACTGAATATAGGGTAGCATGCATATTCATGGTGATGCCACTCCCCTTGCCTGCACACATGCATTATGTTTTGTGTGGGCAGTAACCCTCTTTGCCTGCACAACAGCTCCTTTTGAATATGAAGATCCTGTGCAAACCCTGATTTGTGTGGGCAAAGACCTGTTAGTGCCTATGCAGACTATTGGATATTGGGCCCCAGATGACTTCATGATTGAAAATGATCTGCTGAAAAGGTTCTGGCAAACAATTGGCTGTCACAAATGTATGCTGCAGGTCAGGCCCTCTGCTCCCAGAATGCCAACCTCAGAGGGCAACATTGTGAAAAGGTAATAGACAGGGTAACCCTTCTGTCTGCTTTTGGGTCCAAATCACCTTTAGTCTCAAGTTCTGGGGGGATTCAAACTGTGAACCTTATGCTGGCATGCCCAATGATCAGGCTCAGATACATACCCTCTTCGGGGATTGTGGTACAATCTTTTGCTAGGGGCACCCAGGTAGGCTTCCAAAATGAACCCTTTTAACTCAATGAGTCCTTAGGTATATTCTTACCTTCTCCCAGTTTAGTAATACCATCAAGCCCTTCAAAACAGCTGTCAGACTTAACCATTTATATATCACATGCAAAAAGAACTTGGAAGACACACCCAGACAGTATCTTGAAGAAAAAGATTCTTTACTAAAAGATAACAATATGAAAAATGTAAACACAGAACAATATATCAAAGAGCCCACAATCACATAAAAGAACAAGGAGAAAGTACAAAAAAAAAATTCCTACCACAATACATTTAGACCTTTGCTGTCTAAAGTATTACCTCTGGAAGTGCATTTTAAAGTTAGATCAGAGATGTGTGTCTCTCTAGAGTCCCAAGATGATATGACAACATTTCAGACACAAGTATCAGTTTAAGTTATGTGTCTCCACACCCTTCTGTGAGTCATCTAGCTCCTCCTTTTAGAATATAAAATTACAAAAAATGATTTCCTCTCAGGAGGTATTTTAAATAATGTGACTTCAGAAGAAAAAAAGACATTTCCTAAATGATGGCAGTCTTTAATCAAGCATTTCCTTTGCACTGGTGGCTGGTTCCTGTTTTCCCAAGGAGAACAAAGTGTTTTATGATGTTTTAACACATTGCTGTTTTCAATAGGTTCCTCTAGGAAATGCTAAAAGTTTTTTAGGCTTATTCTTTGGCAGATGGCCAGAGCCTTAACTAAGAATAGACAGGAAACTCTAGGTTCCCCCTTACTGGTCAATTTCACACATTCTCTGGTCAGTTTACATATCCTGTAGCTTCACTGAAAAGGGAGGGGGGGTACCCATGGATGCACAGGCTTTCTTACGTAAGACAATCACATACTATATTTTTATTTTATAAATATTATACTATAATCATAACCAGCTGGCCTAGCATCACACTGGCTACTGTCATAGAATTCTGTAGTAACAAGGATAAGAACCTATCATACAGTAGCAGCCAGAGACACTGCCAGATATTTCCCAAAATTTCTGTGATATTTCCAGAAATATGTCCTGCTTTCTGCATTTCCACAGTAGGGGAAGCAGAAAAAAACTCTTCAGAAATTTCATAAACTATCTGGAAATAGCTGCCAATGTCTTTGGCTACTACTGTATTTGTGAAAAGTTATATACTGTAGATCCTAAACATGAAGAGTTCTGCTACATTGAGAAAGGTGATTCAATGTTAAAACTGAATTGTGTACATTCAGGAGTACCTAATTATCTGTATTTGGTAATCCAGAGAATATGGCCAGATGAAAAGAAAATGACCATGTGATTTTCATAGAAGAACAATGTGTGTTTAAATCTGAAATTCATGAGCAGGTTTGACTTTCTTCTCAAAAGAAGATGCCAACCTTGTACCCTTAGAGACCCATGCTATATCTGAGAAAGAGGCCTTGTCCTCTGAATACACAGTCCACATAGAGGACTGTTGAACCTAGATGCAGGCATTCCCGGCAAACTCTGACCATCACAAGTAAAATGACCCTTTCATCATAACCCTGGGATGATTGGGCAGAAGGCAGGACCAAACTGGCACTCACAACTAAGGCAACAATACAAAACAAATAGAAAACTGAAAAAGAACAGAAAAAAACCCCAAGAATGAACAGGTTAGCTTGGAAGAGAGCATAAGAAGAAAAGGGAAGCCACATTTTTTCATATTTGTCTAGTGCCCTATTTAGCTCATAATGTACATGTTCAAATTTTGACAAGTGTATTGCCAAATTTAGAAAATGTTCAAAAACAGATGGATTGAGATCCTTCAAATGTTGAAGAATGAGTTTCTTTGCTATTGTAAGAAATAACTAGACTAAACAGCATATAATATCTGTCATAATTGATGGAGGAAATGCTAAAATAAGAAGAATACCTGTATCACAAGGAAAAGTCTGTTGAGTTACTTTAGACGTAAACTTCAAAATGTTGTCCCAATATTGCTTCAGTCAAGGACATGACATTAACATGTGAATGATTGAACCTTTTCTGTGAGACACCTAGGACAGAGATCTGGACGTATATTGCTGAATTTATATAAATTATGCCAAGTATAATATGTTCTGTGTATTATTTTGAAATATATTTGCTCCAATATAATATTTTGTTAGATAAGAGTATATAATGATAGAATCAAGTCCTACTGTTGTTCTGAAAAAGTGGATCCAATATCCTTCTGCTAGGCTGAGTTTAAGGAGGCAAAAGGGGAGAAAGAACTACTCTTATATGGGCTAAGATTGTACCTATAAGTTTTAAAGGACTAATAAGGTCTCTAAAATCAAATCCAATTCTAAGGTAGATGCAAGCTTTGTGCATGGCACGATATGATCTTTAAGGGAGTGCTATTGTGGGGGGGACTGATTCTTTTAACTATAAATAAACAGTCTTGGCTGCCAAATAGTACCATGCAAATTCTGGAAAACCAAGACCTCCTCCTTCAGATGATCGATATAACTTTCCTAGAGATAAATGAGACCTTTTCTCAACCCAAAGAAATATCATCATTTTCTGTTCCAAAGTTTTAAAGAAACATGATGGAATGTTAATGGGATGACTTGAAATGAAAAGCACCATTGGTAAAACATTTATTTTAATAGTATTTACTCAACCCATTAAAGATAAAGTTAAATGAGCCCATCTGTCTGGGTCTGAATATATTTGTTGCATCAAAGGTACAAGACTCAATTTGAAAAGTTTCTCTAGATTCCTATGTAACACAATACCAAGACATCTAAACTGTGTGCTATAATAACCAGTTGCAGGATTAAAAGAATCTTGAGTAGCATGAAGGGGTTAAGACATATAGCATCACATTTTTGCCAGTTAACTTTGTAGCCTGATAAGCTGCCAATGCATTAATCAAATCCAAGAGATATAGATGGGTGAACCTGGCAAATTTTTTTCTGTGAAACATTTCATGAAATTTGCACATTTCGAAAAATATTTCATGGGTGCGATATGCAGAATTTCACCCAAGGAGTGCCAAATTTTGCCATCAGAGCATGAAAATTAGCCCACAAAATTGCAAACTTTTGCTACTTGTGGGCAAAATTCTGTCATCTTGGCAAAATTTTGCATTTTGCAGGTGGAATTTTGCAATTTCACACCTGTGAAATAATTTGCAGAATGGCTGAATTTCGCAAAATGTTTCATACGGCGAAATTGTCAATTTTGCTGAATGTTTTCCCTTGACATTTAATTTGACCATATCTCTACCAAGAGATAAGGTACAGAGGTTTAAATATCTTGTAAAGATATTAATATGTCATCTGAGTAAAGTGAGATGACATGGTATACATTATTAATAAGAACTCCTTTAATGTATTTTCTGCTTAGATAGCAAGAGCTAGTGATTCTATATAATTTATAAATTGTAGAGATGATGGGGACAATCTTGCTTTATACCGCTAGTTAAGACAATATTGTTTGATAAGTTCTTGTTTATACATACTCTGGCTGCAGGAATAGTAAAGATTTTTTAATCAATTGAAGATATTGTTCTGTAAAACCAAAATTTACAAATGCCCAAATTAGGAAGTATCAATCCACCCAGTTAAATGCTTTTTCATCATGGCTGAGACTGAATCTGGATAAGATTGAGGTATTGGTAGTAGACTGAGGTCATCCAGGGGTGGGTTTGGGAGCTGGACAACCATCAGGTTTGTCACTTGGTGGTACACCACTCCATACCTCTGATCAGCTGCATAATCTGGGTGTTATTTTTGATGATGGTTTGACCCTAAAATCTCAGGTGTCAGCTGTCATCAAATCATCTTTTTACCATCTGAGGAATATCACCCAGGTGAAACACCTGGTTCCTCTGGGTGATCTTCCAACATTGATCCATGCCTTTGTTACTACCCATCTTGATTACTGCAATTCCCTCTACCTAGGGCTACCTGGGGTTGATATCTACCACCTGCAGCTGGTGCAGAACGTGGCAGCCAGGATTTTGCCTGGGACTTCTAGAATCAGTCATATTACACCTGTGCTCCGGGAACTGCACTGGCTGCCTGTTAGGTGGCGGATCACCTTTAAGGTTGGTTTACTAACCTTTAAAGCCCTACATGATCAGGGACCCAGTTACCTGAAAGATCTCCTGATTCCCTATTGCCCCATCCGTCCTCTCTGTTCCACCAATAAGGGATTGCTGGAGATTCCCAGGGTTCGATTAAAGACATCAGGATCTTGTACTTTTGCTTTTTCAGCACCAACCCTATGGAATTCTTTACCTCATTGGTTGAGAGAATGCCCAACCGTCGATAGTTTTAAAGTTGGTTTGAAGACATATTTATTTAGTTTAGTGTTTATTTAGTTATGGGTGATACATTTTAATGCTGTTTTAAATTTGTATCATTATGTATATGTTTTATGTACAGCGCCTTGGCTCTGAAATGCGCTATCAAAATAAAGTTGATTTGATTTGATTTAAGTTGGTCATTAAGTGCCAGAAGTAATGTTATGAGGTGACGTATGATGTATAATATTAAGGGAAAGTCTAATATTACAAGTAAGTCTTCCACCTTAAATTAAATCGGTCTGACCATCACTAATAATTGCATCAATAATTTGACCTAATCTTTCTGCTTAAATATTTGTAAGTATCTTATAACCATTATTTAGGAAAGAAACTGGGCATTATGAACCATGCGATGCAGGATCCTTCTCACTTTTTTTTAAATATAAGTGAAATATATACATCATTAAATGAATTTGGCCAAATGTCTGTAAACTGAATTTGTTGAAAAATGGCAAGGAATTGAGGGGTTGTGCTATCTGAGAAAGTTCTGTTGAACTCTGCAGTGAAAATGTCAGGACCAAGTGTATTGCGATTTGAAAGGCCCCCTATCACCTCCACTATTTCCTTTGCAGAAATCTCTTTATTGAGTAAAGCAAGATCTGCAGAAGTAATTTGTAGAAACTGTACATTATGAAAAAAAAGTCTAAGTCTAAATCAGATGAGTTAGTGCCTAAGGTATAAAGATGTTAATAATAGTGCTCAAAAGTTTTATTTATATCAATCAGAATATTATGTGGTTGATTTTAATGATTTGTTATACAAGAAATATTTTAACAATTTTGTTCACACCTGAGTTGAAATGAAAACTGCATACCGGGCTTATCAGAGATAAAATAATATCTCAGTCGTGCTCTCATCATGGGTCTCCCACTGTTTCTTCTACCTCTTTGTTATATAATTCTCTTATAACTAACACCTTATTTAGATCTTCTTTTGTACCTGAATTATTATGTTTAGCTTCTGCTATGGACAGCTCATTATCTAGATATTTGATTATACTATTTTCTTTGTTTTTGAAAAAGGATGTGTGTGAAATAAAGAGGCCTCTTAAATAAAAGATTTAAAAGCATCCTAAATGGTGCAAGTTGAAGTATCCTGACTACAATTTATTGCCCAGAAAAAGTCTAATCCGTGAACGGTTCTACAAGATGTCAAAAAAGGCAGAAGCCAGGCTTGATGCTTGTGGCTCAGAATAAGTTGATAAAGGATGTTCCAAACCATGACAGTAGCCTCAAAGACAGATGAGTCAGTGCTTTAAACCTCCAGATAGAGGGAAAAAAGAGTATTCTGCACCACACATATGCAGTACATATCCTAAGTTTCCCCATGCGTACTGTGTTGGATATCCTTATGTGATAAGGTGTATGTGTAGATCTGGTCAGTAATGTTCTGTGGACATGGTTACAAGGACACCCAACCCTGAAATAAGTGACCCTGCAAGTGCTAAGGTCAAGCAGTTCCTCAGGTACAGTATACGAAGCAGTAAATGAGTTCATGATCACCATTACTGGTAGTATGAATGAGTTCTCCCTTAGGATTAATAGACAGCAAGGCCAAGAAATGCCTGACACTTGATAGTTATTTCAGTCAAACTAGCAGTTTAGTGGAATGGGTTTAATGATCCATTCCACACCCTGATTGGATACAATCAACAACATTGCTCATCCATTTGTGCCCAATCCCGCACCAATAGCTTATACAATGGGAGCACAAATGAGGTTGGAAATCGTAATTGTTCAGTCATTCTTTGATGTACAGCATACCATTCCTGTAGCTGGTAAACATCAAGAGAGCATGGGGAGGGGGGAATAACAGGAAACACTAGGTCCTCTCCTAGTGGATGAATTACCCTCCAAGTTATATGGCCATTTGATAGAGAAGAACTTTATGTGAGCAATATCGAAAAAGAATGATCTTGTGCTGTCTCAAACTATTGAAGCAGAGGAAATATCCTAATGGTAATGAAGACTGAAACTGAAAATGTCTCTGATATAATTGAACAAGTAGAAATGGGAGTAAACTTTACCTTACCCTGAGTTTATGAAATAAATTGAACAGGCTGCTCAGAATAGCAAAGCTGAAACTGAAACAGAGCAGGAACACATATATGAAATGGTCTGTGTTGTTCAGGAAATATTCTCAAAAGATGCCTATTACTGTAGGGTAGCAGATCTCCAAGTTGCGAAGATACCAAGCAACCCAACCAAAAGTCCGGTACATATACTGTACATCAGTACAGAATATCACTGGCATCTTCTGAGCCCATACCAGAGATACTGGATACTTTAAAGAAACATGGCATTATAAGAGAAGTCTATTCTATTTATAATTCACCCTTCTGGCCTGTACTAAAACCGGTAGGAAATGGAGGCCCACAATTGATTATTGACAATTGAATAAACAAGTACTGTAGTAGTAGTAAAATCAGTGGGGGACATTTTCAAACTGCTCCGAAAAAGGGAGCAAGTGGATGATCCATACATTTGAGATGCTCTGGCACAACATATTGCAGTATCCAGAAGATGCAGGGTTAAGATGCTTCAGAGCATCTCAGTCTGAATATGGCAAAGATGCTCCATGACCCAACTTGAAATGCTCTGGAGCATCTTGATATGCTCCGGAGCATCTGGGCAGGACTGAATATAGCAAAAGGAGCAGCCCAGTCAGTGGCAGCGGAGCAACAGGGAAGGATTGCAGGTGGGAAATGAAGGCTGATCAGATGCTCCCTGCAGAATGAGACAGACCAGAAGCAAATCTGCAATATTGAGCCATAGCATGCAAATAGCCTCATTGTCCAATTCTGGAGCAACTCAACTGCTTAGCATCTCATTATAGTTGCTCCACACCTCATTTGCATGTGCTGAGCTATACTTGGGCTGCCCTGCATCACCCCACACCACAGGTGACCAGCAGGTACTGAAGCCCTGGAGGTATGTTTGTTTACATTCCTCATGTTACAGCCTGCGTTGCACTGCATCCAGTAGGACCTGGCCCACATATAGATATGCTGGAACTGTGTGCATGCATGCCATTCTCCTGTCCTGCACTGCCCCATCCCTGCTAGTGGCCCTACCTGTCACTGTCTTGTTCAACCATGGTTCTCTTCCATGCCCCTGACATTATTCATTCCTGGGGGTGTATGTTGCCTGCCACCCTGCCACCTGTACCTGCTATGCAGAGCCCTTGCCCTGTCCACCCTGTGCTCTGGCACACCAGTATCACTGTGTTTGTAGGCCCTATTCTAGCAGGCCACCCAGTTCCACATGTGTGTTGTCCCTTGCACTTTCCCTATCACTGCCCGCCAGCACTGCCTCCTGCCATGTGTTGTGCCACTGAGTGCATTCTGTGGGTATGGTGTCCTGCACAACCCACTCACTAGATGGCCACTAGGGATGTCCCCACTCTCCTCACACCCCTCATTGTCTTCACTATAAGGAATGGTGCCCCATTTATTTTTCCAGTGCTGCCTTTCTAGTATGTCAATATAATAACACAGCCAGCAATCCTGACAACAACTTCAGTAATATTTTTTTTAATTTCCATATCATAATGTGCTCACAAAGTGCACTGCACAAGAGCAAACATTGATAAGTGTATTTTTTTTGTGATAACATGTGTATTCAGCTACCACACTGGTGCTCATAAAGACTGCTATCCCTGTAGCTGCCTGATGGGGGATTGCACTTAGGCATGTTTCTTTAAGTCCTATCTCTCTTTGGAGCATCTTTGGAGATGCTCCAACCATTTGGTCTAAATGCAGAGGTGAATGGAACATTCATAGGCACCCCTCTCCAGATGCTTTGAATACATTATAGTCTGTCTTCGGCCCATCCAGAGATATGTGGAGCATCTCTGCTCTTTAAATATCATGCTTTGGAACATCTCCAGAGATGTTCCAGAGCATCTCAGATCAGCCAGAGCATCTCTTTTGAAAATGTCCCCCATTATTTTTATATGGGTAGAAAATTTAGCACAATTAGAGTTACATAAAGCCCTAGTTACTAGGAGATTTTGTCATATATGAAATATACAGTATTTACAAATTTATTAGTAAGAACAATTAAATATAATATTTAGTCCTAAATAGATAAATATCACTAACATATATTTTGTACAACAAAAAAAATAGGTTTCAAGTAAAGGCAAATCAGTTCAGATTGCAATCATCCTAGCCAAAACACAAGAATCCAAAGCTTAGCTCCTGTTTCATTGCTGTCCAGAACTGCTTTGAGTTCATTTGGGACTGTCTAAATGCAGGTTTTAAGTTATTTTAAATATTAGCAGCTATCAACAATTTACCATAGGTAGATTTTATTTAGTCATGTGTATTTCCCTTGTAGTTTTTCCTTCTCAGTTTATATTTATGCACAGGTTTTAATAGTTTAGAAACTAAATTAATTGATTTCGTTTGCTGAAAATTTTGTAATTTTTTTGTTTGTTTTGTTTTTGGTCTAGTGACCTTTTTTCATTTAAAAGGAGCAATCCTAATTTACTACATATAATACAGTGGTATTATAATCACAACATAGAAAAAAATCATGCCACTCTGTTATACACTGTGTCAAGAGTTGTAAGGGTCATTTTTACTGGTATAAGTATATCCATGGCTTCCATATTCTGTCATGGGGATTAACATTTGGTTTACTATATATGCTCTCATAGGCCCAGAAATACAAAACAAAACTTTTCTTAAGGCCCCAATACATGCCGTTAATTTTGTGTGCACATTTTAATATGAAAACTAAATTTTATGTGCAGATCCACACATAGAATCAGATATTTTCATACTCATTTGTAATGGTTTTTCATCTTCTTTAGTTTTTATGACAGTTTTAAGCAGGTTAGCATATTTTACATTTGGTGATGGGAAAGTAAAACATGAGTGTTTGCTTTTGGAGTCATTACAAGTTTGGAGTCCTGGGACCAGTTTGTATTTTAGTGCAGTCTTCTTGTAAATGTTTTGGTACATCAAACACATCTTTGCCAGGTGATAACAAAACAGTCTCACTGGCATAAAGCTGAATCTTTGAATTTGCGTTAATATTGGGTAAGATATTTGTATTGACCAAAAATAAAAGTGGTCCCAATAATCAGCCCTGTGGGACTCCATATATAATAAACACCTGGTTATGTTTTACTCTGCTGACACTAATTGTTTGTGTAGCAAGTACTCTTACCTCACAGGCCCATGACATAGCCAGATTAAAATTAACAAAAACTGGGGGTGAAAAACATTTTTCTACCCTAGATGTAAAATTTGAATCTGGACAGTTAAGGTAGATCTCAAAGACTAATATAAAGTGTCTGGCAGTACACCTGTAACAGGTATCCATTTGGGTACTTAAATTCTCCAAAAGATTTCAACATTTTTCTGCACAAGGCCATGCCTGGTGGAGAAATCAGGGAAAATCTTGTATGTATATATATGGAAAGCATACTCATTAAAAACAATACATTCAAGGAACACCTGGAGGAAGTTGAGTATGTTTGAACTAGCTGAAAACTGCTTGTTTCAAACTGTCTTTAACCAAAGGACAATGGTTCAAGATAAAGTAAATTACTTAAGGTATGAGTTTGGAACTGATAAGTTACATCTTCAGCACAGCCAAATACAATCAGTCCAAACAACTGGGCCACCAAAAAATGTGAAGGAGTAACATAGTTTCCTTAGGACTTGCAACTACTCACACCAGTTCATCCTGAACCATGCTGGGACTTCATACCCACTCACGAGGTTAATGAGGAAAGCAGAACCATTGGTGTGGGGAGAACAGCAACAAGAAGCTGTGGTTGCACTCAGAGATAGCCTAAGTAAATCTCCATGTCTTGTTTGACCTCAAAAGGATAAGGAATTCTACCTCAAAACAAGTTACAGTAACCAAAGAATCAGTGCAGTATTAAGGTTACGCTAATCAAGGTATCAGTTCATTATTGTATCAGAAACATGATTCAGATAGCTGTGCCATAGCCTATGCTAGTAAATCACAGAGTGATATTGAATAGAAATTTTCAGATTGTGAGAAAGCACCTTCTTCTACTGTTTAGACTGTACAGCATTTTAGAAACTACTGTATATCTGTGGTAAAAGGATTGTTACTGAAAGTTGTCACCAACGTACTGCATTTTGTCAAATAGCAGAACTGTGGCTAGGACTTGGGCACATCAAGGCATACTATAGCACATAAGATATACCAGGAAAAAGAAGAACCTGAACAGTACCAAGGCTTGGACTGTGCACTGAAGGCCCATATACATTGGAAATATGACTAATGTATATGCCAAAACTTACCCAAAATGTATGTAGATGGCTAAGCCTTCTACAAGGACAGGTAGCTACACTCAGGTTTAAGAGTAGTGTGGAATGAAGATATTCCTAGTTCTTATTTCAGGTACTAACTAGGTACCAAGTCTAATCAATGTGCATAACTGGCAGCCATATGTACAGCAAAGTGCAGTGAAGGACAATTTATATGACTTTGTGATCTGTATACATTCTGATTATGTTAGACACAGCTTTCTTACATACCTACCACACTGGAAAGTGAATGATATGGTAAACTCAAGTGGTGAAAGTGTTATATATGCAGTTGCTATAGTGACTGCAGAACAGTTAGTTCAGGAACATAGAGTGACTGTTTACTGGGAAGGGGAAAGGTCCATTTTGGAATCCATGGCCCATATAAACATGAGAATGATGTAGCAGACAGTGTAGCAAAAGAAGTGGCTTTGAATGGAGAACCATGAGATATTACAACTACATCATTAACTAGAGGAGAAGGGAGTACCTGGCAACAGGAAAAGATAGGCAAAACTGACTGAGCAGCATATCTGTATAGCGAAAAGCTAGATCTAGATTTAATTAAAATGCAACAGGAATATTAAACACTAGGTAAATTGTACTGCTACATAGAAGACCCAATACAAACAAGATACCAGACAGTGACCTGCAAACTGACAATGAATTGAACTTCCTATATAGAAAGAAGGATAATTTCCATTAGTGGAAAAGTCTGCTGTTAAAGTCTGGTAAAACACTGCATGACGATAAGTAGGTCATCCCTGTAAGTTAAAGAGGTGCAATGATGCATCATTCTCATGGTGAACCATCTGGACCACAAACCAGAGAGCAGTAAAAACACTGAAGGAGGAAGAGATAACAAGTGCCTCCTCACTGTTACCTGTCTGTTTACAAAGTGTGTTGAATGCACACCAGTTCCAAATGATGCAATCGAAATTAACAATGGCAAGAAAAAATCCTGGACTCTGATTGGTCAGTCTTGGGCTGGACCTGTGATGTTAATCAGTACAACATCACGGGTCTAGTCTCAACACTGTGAACCTGTAAATGATCATTTGGAACTAGATGATTTTTTGGAGCCAGAGCTTTTTTTTTGCATCTTCTTTTAAGAAACAAAATTATTTTTCCACACTAATAAAAACATTCTTTAAAAGTATTTTTTTTTACTTTAAATAACACAATGAGCCATTGTATAATAGCAATAATGCCCTCCAGGGTGTGTGTCATTTGGGATAATGTCATGCCTCAGTTGTTGGACGCACTCAGTCCAGCGGCCTTGTGCCCAACCACCTGAGGCGTGACGTTATCCCAGCACAGCTCACACCCTGTTGGGCATTATTGCTTAATTAAAGCTGTATTGTGAATAAACCATTTACTTAATTGCTGGAGCCTGTCATTCAAAGTAGAATCTGATAAAGGTTTCCATTTTACAGCAATAGTAATGGAAAACATGTGGAAACTCTTTGGCATAAAAAGGAAACTGCTTGTAGCCTATGATCCACAATCATCTGGACAAATAGAACATGCAAACCAAACTATAGTGAGCATCCTAAAGGGGGGCAGAAGTTTCACATCTATATCAGATCTTTAAACTGACTGCAGGGGGAGACTGTGTCTAGGAGAACATCAACGGCAAGGGAGATGAAGCAAATCTTAACTAGTACTCCATCACATTTGGGGGCTTGTAGCAGCATAGCAGGTACAAAGAAAGCTGTGGCCCATACTTAACAAGGTAAAGGGACTTTTGAGAGGGGCATCAAAAATAGTGCAAGCACCAAGAAAAACAAGGGGATGAGAGGACATACAAAGTGCAAGGGTAGTAGCAAAGCAAGATCAGGAGTCAGGTGGAAGGGGGTATCCTTAATGTCAGGATCCTAGGTAATAAAATCAGTGAGCTCCAGGTGCTGATGGCAGACACCAAGGTGGACATTGTAGCCATAACAGAAATATGGAATGGGACAATAACAGCTGGGAACTGATGGTCCCTGGGTTCTCAATGTTCAGGAGGGATATTGGAACAGGAAGAGGGAGAGGAATAACCCTTTATGTCAAGGAGGGAATAGATGTGACAGAAAATGAGTGTACCGGGGTAATGATCAGGAGGCTGAGTCACTTTGGGTGCAGTTCATGGAAGCCTCAGACAAGAAACTGCATTTGAAGTGCTCTATTTACCATCAGGACAAGGGGAGAAGAGGAACAGAGTGCTCAAGGAAGAACTGGAAAGAGGGATAGCTGGGGGGAGACAGTGGTGGTGGGAAATGTGAACCTGCTGAACATTGATTGGGATGTTTCAGTGGCCAGAAGCACCAGAAACCAGGTCTTGTTGGATGCATTCCAGGACTGTCTGCTGATACAGTTAGTTAAGGAGCCCACCAGGCAGACTGCAATTCTCAATGTGGTGCTCACCAACTCAGAAGTGGCAGGAGCTGTGGGAGTAGGGGTGTTGTTAGGGAACAGTGACCATAACTCTGGTATGAACTGGTCCCTGGGTCTGGTACACCACAATGGAGAGCTGAAGGTCGCTGATTTTAGAAAGGCAGACTTCAGTAACCTGAAGGAGCTGGTCACAGATAAGTTAGTAGGATAGGACAACATAGAGGCAGTAGAAGAGAGAGATGAGGACAATTAAGAGGACCACTCTTGGGACACCTAAGGTATAGATGAGAATAGTAACTAAAAAGAACAGGTTCAAGAGATAACAATGGTTCTTGGCAAGGGTCAGGAAAGTGGTGAGGGACAAGAAAAAGGCCTTCTAGAAATTTAAAGAAAAGCAGAGGTAGGAAGAATGGGATGAATATTTGTTGAAAAATAGTGAAGCAAAGAGGGCGGTTAGGAAGGCAAAAGCAGACACTGAGTTTCATAATGCTGAGGCTGTCAATAGTGTAGAAAAACAGTTATTCAGGTATATTAGTGAAAAAAGGATGAAAAGAGGGGAAAATGTGAGGTTAAGAGATGGGAAGAGGGTGACTGAGGCAGATGAGCAAAATGCAGCAGTCCTTAATGATTTATTTTGTTCAATTTTCACTAGGGATAATGGTGGGCCCATGCCAGAGGGTGGCATCAAAGCAGCCATTCAGGGGGTCCCAGAGATGAGGCAGCCAGTATTTATTAGCAAAGGAGTCCTGAAAGGGCTGGCAGACCTAAAGATTGATATGGCCCTAGGTCCAGATGGGTTGCATCTTACAATCCTCAGGGAATTGGCAGGGGTACTGTTGATAACCTGGCAGGTCTAGTCAACAGATCTCTAAGGACAGAGGTGTTTCCAAAGGATGGAAAGGTGGTGGATGTACTTCTGCTCCATGGGGGGGGGACAAGATACAAGCAGAGAACTACAGACCTGTCAGTCTTACCTTTATTGAAGGAAAACTGATGGAGTCACTGGTCAAAGATGATCCCATGGACAACTTGGAGAGCAACAGTCTCCAGGATAGTAAGCAGCATGGATTCATGGCAGGGAGGTCTTTTCAGACTAACCTGATAGTTTTCTTTGACTGGGTGATGAGGGAATTGGATAGAGACCACACTGCAAATTAGCTCTACTTTGACTTCAGCAAGGTTTCCAACTCAGTACCCTACAGATGCTTGCTGAAGAAGATGGAGGATCTGGGTGCAGCTAAGGTCATAGTAAATTCAGTAGGTAACAGGCTAAAGTGGAAGCAGCAGAGGGTAGTGGTCAATGGGGTTAAAACAGAAGAGAGGGAGGTCACATGAGGGGTTCCATCAGGATTTGTCCTTGGCCTAGTCCTCTTCAACGTGTTCATTAGTGACATTGGTGGGGGGATCCAGGACAGGCTGTGTCTCTTTGCAGATGACAGTAAGCTCTGTAGGAGGGTGGATGTTGATGAGGGAAAAAAGGAAACATGACTTGCAAAAGCTGGAGGGGTTGTCAAGGGTTTGGCAGTTGAAATTCAATGACAATAAGTGCAAAGCAATGCAATTAGGGAACAAGAACCACAGGGCCGAGTACTGGATGGGTGGTAGGAGACTCAGTACCATGGCTGAGGAATGAGACCCTGGAGTTATCATCAGTACCTCCCTAAAGCAATTGAATCAGTGCAATAAGGCTTACAGCAAGGCAAACAAGATGTTTGGATGTATCAGGAGGGGTATTGATAGCAGAAAAAGAGAGGTAATAATTCTCCTGTATAGATCCTTGGTGAGGCCACACCTGGAGTACTGTGCCTAGTCCTGGGGTCTTCACCTCAGGAAGGATAGGGTTAGGCTCAAGATGGTGCAGCACAAGGTAACAAAAATGATTCTGGGACAGCAGGCAAGTCCTATGAGGAGCACCTCAAGCCACTTAGCATATACTCAATGGAGACTAGAAGGGAGAGGGGAGCTATGATAGTGATCATCACATTCTGATAAGGAATTAAAAGGGTGAACTGCAGGTTAATTTTTAACTTGAATGCCAGTTTACAGTCACATGGTCATGAGTGTAAGCTAACAGGAGGGGTTTTCAGGAGGGGCATGAGGAAACACTATTTTACAGAAAGGGTGATAAAGCCATTGAGCAGGCTTCCAGCCAAGGTGGTGGGTGCAAAAACCTTTAGTAGTTGTAAAGATGGATGGGACAAAATGGAGGTTATAGTGGTTGCTCAAAGCGTCAAAATCAGGTAGAAGAATTAGTTGGAGGTGGAGGGTGGGGTGGTGGGAGCTAGAAGTTCTAGGAACAGTAGGCCCCACAGCTAAATAGGGAACTAAGGCAGACTGGATGCACCTTTGGTCTGTTTTCTGCCATCATAGTCTATGTTTCTAAAGAAGTGCGTTAGTACTTGGGAAAGGATTGGGATCTAAGACTTCCACTTGTTCTAATGGCAATGAAGGCAACCCCTAGTAAAGCTACAAGAATATCACCTTTCAAAAATGATTACTCATAAACTGATGGCACTTCCTCTTCACATCTTGTATACAGTACATCAATGGGTGAAACATTATATGGTTCTACTAAAGCACATTAATATGTAACCCATCTAAGACAGCCTCCATGAAGCCATCACATTTGTGCAAGAAACACCACAGAAAGAAGCAATCAGAGTTCTAAGGCCTACTATGACAGACAAGCATTTTTCAATGCTGAATGTTCACTTGCAGGTATTTGCAGTGGTGTATGGTACTGGTACTGGCTTCAGAGACGCGAGGAGGCAGCAGTGAGAGCAGTGGGTGCCACAAGCTGCACTGTAAATTCTTCAAGGAGCTGGTAGTCAGAGAAGCCGGCCCCACTGGCCTTAGTGGACTTGGGAGAGAGACTGCTATGGGTGGCAGGAGCAGCCAATAAGAAAAGCTGCACCACAGCTAATGTGTAAGCCTGGGGGGGTTTACAGGAGTGAGGACCAGGGAGAGAGAGTGTGCCAGGTGGCATGAGTTACCAATAAGTAAAGCCACATCGTTACTAATGTAGAAGCCATGGTGGGGGCAAAGGAGTGAGGACTGAGGGGGAGAGATAGTGTGATGGGTGGCAGGAGCCGATAATAACCTCAAATTTTAAACATAGTCTTCTTATCACCCCACTTCATGAACCCCATTGGTGAAAATTTGTAAATCCATGGGAAAACGCCATTCCGTGCTACAGGTGCGAAAACAAATTCAAGGCAGGATGCCAACAATGGCTGCTGTATTGTTCATGAGATGGTGTGATGAAATGGCTATATTGAGAAATTGGAGTGGAAATATTGAAAATCACCAAAGTTACATGCGTGCATTGAAAATTTTCCAATGACCACATGTATCTCTGCCTTTTGTAGGAGTTTTTCACCAAATTTTCAAAATGACCTGTTTGGGACCCCACCACTCTCATTTCATTCATTGATCTCAAAGGGTGATTTTGCACAGCAACCATGATATTCTGCACCACAGGTGTGAAAACAAATGTCAGGCAGGATGTGAAGAATGGCAGTCATACTGTTCATGAGGTGGTGTGAAAAAATGGCAATGTTCAAAATCTGGAATGAAAAGATTAAAAACTGCTGAAGTTATGAGTGTACATAGAAAGAGTTCAATGGCTGCGCATAACTTGGGCATTTTATGGTATTTTTGCACCAAATTTTTAGCATGGATTTTTTGAGACTCCACATCATGAAAAGTCATGCTGTCATTTCATTACTTGGTCCCAAAAGGTGATTCCACACAATGACCACAAAATCAGCTTTCAGGACCAAGTAATGAAAAACAGTGCTTGTGTTCATCATAACAGTGCCAGTGTTCATGAGGTGGGGTCCCAAAAAGCCCATATTGAAAATTTGGAGCAAAAATTCCAAAAAATAGCCAAGATATAAGCATAAGTTCAAAATGCAACTGACAGCCCTTATATGGCACTTACCTTCATTCTTCAGTTCATGGTTTAGCTTTGAAGAGTGCAGACATGTCCCAGCCCACAGATGATCACAGCCGCTGACCTCCAGAGGCAAGTATGCAGTAAGGTGGGGGTGAGGGGCAGTGCGTGCTCACTGAGAGGGTGGGGATGGGGGAGTGAGATGATGGGGATGACGAGGGACTGTTCTCTTTTTTACAAGTTAAAAAAAGACATTGAAGGTATTGCTTTCTTCTTTTCAGGTTTTTTAATAAAGATGTCAGAACTCTGGGAGTATGCTCCCAGTGTCCTAGTGTTTTTTGGGGGGGGGTACATATCAGGGGACACTGGGAGTAGGTTCCCCAGTGTCCCAAACTGCTGGCTGCTGGTAACCTGACTGGGGACTGGGGACACTGGGAGTGGGCTCTCCAATGTCCCACACTGAAGGTAAGCTGCACTGCAGCTAATGTGGAAGCTGGGGGGGTCAGAGGAATGAGGACAGACAGGGGAGAGAGAGTGCAGCTTGTGGCAGTAGTCACAAACAAGCAAAGCCAACAAGGGACTAGGTTTACTAGGTTGTTATTGGAAAAAAGCAGGCCAAAGCTCATCTAGATTTTCCCCCATAGTTGTGCGGGCAATTTTACGATATCTGACTGTTGTTTAACCAACAATCAAGACCCTTTTTGAATGAATCAAAATTACCACTGTCGACCAGTTCTTGTGGTATTACATTCCAGAGTCTAGGTGCCCACACTGACAAGAAATTTAGTCGGAGATTTGTCCTTGCTCTGAGGACTGTAAGTTGCTTATTGTGGTGTTCAGAAACAGTGCGGCTGGTAGTATAGGTGAGTCCACAATGATCCATAAGATCTGGGGATTTCAATAATTTATATAAAAACAGTAGATCCCCTCTATTTCTCCTTTTCTGTAGAGGATTTAAGCCTTTTACCTGTAATCTAGACTGATAGCTATTAGCTTATAATCTCAAAACCATCTTGGTTGCCCATCTCTGGACCCTTTCCAGTCTATCGATATCTCATTTGAGATATGGATTCCAGAAGGGCGACCCATAGTCGATGCATGGTCTGACACTGGCCCTATACAGTGGGATCAGACATTGTTCTGATCTGGAGACAAAAGAACACTTTATTTGTCAGAGTAAACCATTGGTCATGTTTACCACCTTCGAGCAATGGTCACCAGATGTATGTTTGGAACTTACCAATATGCCCAGGTCCCTTTCCTTACTTGTGGCTTTGAGCTGGATGTCATTTATACAGTAGGTGTTTTGGGGATTTCATATCCCAAAGTGCAAGACCACATATTTGTCAGTATTAAATTCCATTCTATTTTCTTGGGCCTAGCTTTCAATTTTTTTAAGGTCTAATTTAAGTGAATTAAGGTTGTGTTGACTATCCACCATTCCCCCTAGTTTAGAATCATCAGCAAATTTAGATAACCAGTTTTAGGAACTTATTTGCATGTCACTTATATAGATGTTGAATAATATAGGACCAAGTACAGAGTCCTGTGGAACCCTACTTATAACTGCACCCTGGTTGGAAAGGAGGTCATTTATGGCAACCCTCTGGGTCCTATTTGTCAGCCATGCATTAACCCAGTTGACTAAATAACTAGAGAAGCCAAATGATTCTAGTTTTCTGATGAGATACCCATGGGAGACCTTGTCAAAGGCCTTACTATAATCAAGTAAAATAACATATTTTTGTCTGTTGTTGTCCAGGACCTGACTGTTATTATAAAAGGATATCAAATTTGCTGTACATGAGTGCCTTGATCTAAACCCGTGCTGAGTGTTGTCAGTAATGTTTAACTCTCTCAATTCTTTTTTGAGTAATGTTTTGATTATTTTTTCCATAGCTTTATAGATAATAGATGTAAGGATAATGGGGTGATAATTTTGGACATTTGACCTTTTCCTTTCTTGTGTATTGGAGTGATTGTTGCTGTTAGCCAGTCTAGTGGGATTTCTGCTCTTTGTAAGGATTTATTGAATATTATTTTCAAGGATTTAGCTATTGCTTCTGATGTTTCCAATAGAAATCTAGCACTGATTTGGTCAGACTCTGGGCTGATTGTTTTCTTTAAGGATTTAAGAAGTGAGGCAATATCAGAAGATGTAATAATATTTTCTTTTTTTTACAGTTTAAATAAAAAAGACATCGAGGGACTGTTTTCTTCTTTTCAGTTTTTTTAATGAAGATGTCTGGACACTGGGAGAGGGCTCCCCACACTGAAGAGTAAGCTGCACCATGGCTAATGTGGAAGCTGGGGGGGGTCAAAGGAGCAAGGACGGTTTAGGGAGAGAGATACTGCAGTAGGCGGCAGGAGCCACCAACAAGTAAAGCCACACTGCGGGTAATGTGGAAGCCAAGGGGGAAGTCCAGAGGCATGAGGACAGACCAGTGAAAGAGAGTGCAGTGGGTGGCAGGAGTCAGCAATAATTGTAACTTGGCCTTGCGTATTAATGTTAACTCTAATGTGCATAATCAGAGTTACGTCTACAGAAAGCAATGAAGCACTCTCACATTGGTGCAGTTCATTTCTTTCAATTAGTGGACATGACAATTCAGCAAGAAAAACTTCCATCATGACCAGAGTGCCTGGTCATTGGTGTACACTGCTAAGCCCACTGTAGTTTCAGCTGTAATTGGCTTGGCAGTGACACACCTCTAAAATGCTGTATAGTAGCAAGACGGTCCGTGTACAAGCACAAGTAAACGCAAACAACAGTTCCTAAGGAATACAAGATTGGAGATAAGGGGCTTGATTTTCAATCAGCTGCTAGATCAGTGCACTATGCACCATTCCACTGCTGTAGCAAACTCCAAGTACATCAGGTACCCTGAGCCCTATTCCAGAAAAAAGAGTTTCCTGTACCAGTGTCCTGAGAGTTGCCACAGCCACAGTGTTGCGGCAAATCTTTGACACACTGGAGGAGTTTGATGGTGGGTCCTCTCAAGTCCACCCCCCAGTCCAACACAACCTGAGTGCAGCAGTGAAGGTGGGGGGAAGAACATGCCTGCAAGATTGGGCTGGGGGCAGATGGTCAGTGGGGGTGCCTTAGTGGGCATCAGGTGCTCATCGACAGTGGCAAGGTTCAGAAGTAGTAACTGGTGGAGGTGCTATGATCAGGAGGATAGAGTCGCTAGGCCCAGGTATATCGAGGTAGGCATGGATGGACCCTGCCCTGGATCCCCAGTGGCAACAGCCCTGGCACCTATCCCTTTGGTGACACAATTGGGCATCAGCCTGGCTCCACACAGTGGGTTGTTTAGCAGGGCAATGTTGCAGAGCCTGAGGGACATCCCTGTCCACCTACTGCATCTCATATCCTGCAGCCAATGCCACCTGTCACATGTTGGGGACTGTGTCACCTATGAGGAAGGTGCCAGGCATTTCTCCCTGGGGTCTGGAACAGGGTTCTTCCATGCCTACCTCAGTGTACCCTGGCCTAGTAGTTTTTTCCCACTGGAAATGGCACCTCTACTGGGTGTTATCTCTGAACCCTGCCACTGTCACCAAGCTCCTGTTGCCCATGATGGCACCTCTACTAGGCCCTCTGCCCCAGGTTCTGACCTTGCAAGCTCCCCCCCCCACTCACCTCCCTCTAAGTCAGTGGCACACTGCCCTTAGACCAGCTCATGGCTCATCTAACCTCAGCCCCCTCATGCAGCCATTTTAGGGCTTCTAAAATCTCAAATAAGGGGATGGTGCAGCCCTGTGATGGTGCTAGCCCCCTTGTGACCTGGCGCACCACCTCTGCTGGCACAAGGGTGGCACAGATGGGTTAGGCACAAGGCATCCTGATGTCTGTGAAGCCTGCATTTGAAAATTGAGAGCGTCACAAGATTTGGTGCAAGGTGCCACTTGTGACAGTTCCTTTGGGTACATTTACCTTCTGCCAAATGTCACCTTTTGAAAATCAAGACCATGGGATTCTATTTAATTGCAGCAGAAATTAGACCAAGCACAAAAAATGTATACAGACATGGATTAAACTATTTGTTATTTAGGGAAAAGTTTCCCTGTAGCCTACGAAACAGAATACAAAGAAGGACACTGACAAAAGTGTACTTAGGTGCTGTGGGAATTGTACATTTTAATCAATTTAAACTGTATCATGCCAAGAAACTTCAATAATTTGATTTAACAGATGAAGATACAGAAGAATCTTGTGAGGCATCTACCTTAAGATCACAGTAAAGATCTGAAGATTTGTTGCCCGAGTCAAGGACAAATGTTTTGAAAGACTGGACTTTTGTTCCTAAAATTGTTTGTGAAAAGGACTGTGTGTGTGCTCAAATAATGGATGTCAGTGTAAAACAAGGATATGTGTGCAATGTATACTGTCATACAAAGCCTTTTTCCCTATTGTATGTGATACCATATTATTATGTATACATAATGCTATATCCTACCTTGAAGTATTCAAATGAATTTTAAATAAATACCTCATTTGTTGTATTATAAATGCTAACACATGGGATGTGTACACCTATTGGTAGTATATTTAATAGAATTTTGAACTGGAAGCAAGTTTTGAGATATACATCTGCCTCAAAAGGGGTGGATGTGATTTGGGAAAAACTAGGCTAAGATACAAATGGCCTGATTCAGAAACATTTTGAGAATGCCTCAAGCCCCAAGTGCACCAAACATGGGGTATACGGGACTTGCAGTATTCCCCAGCCAGTGATTAGGATTCTCGATCCCTTGTGCTGATTGTTGCATGGTAGACCAGAATTTTCTGGTTTAGCTTGCAGTAATCTCAAGTGCCCATTTTATGGAACTTTCACCAAATACTTGGCACGAGCTGCCATAAATCAGGAAAAGTGTCATAAATACATGCAAGCTTCTTATATCAGGTGCAGTCTGCAGTGAAGAGTTTGCATAGTTGTTCCAACCACCAGCTTTGATGCAGGGCTTGGTGCAAGCATTACGTTGCCCATTGTGAATCAGTCCAAAATATTTAATATTATTATTAATTTAATCAGAGCTAACATTCTGAGTTTATTATTTTATTTTATTATTACTCATCATGTCTTAGCAAAAGTATTCTGATGAAGGAAATCCTGTGGAATCATGCCACGGGACGTGGACTAGTGTTGTCTTCAGGATGGCTATTATGCCTTGCTGTTTGAGAAAATAAATCATTTAAAATATGTAGAGGCATGCCAGTGTGAGGGAAAAAAGTTTTAATTTAAAGAAAAAAAATTATTCTCACAAAATAAGCCAGCTGCTGGGCAAAGGCAGAGACTGGTAATGCTCCATCCTTGAAACTGTGTCTTCTCTCAGAGGCTGTACCACACAAACTTTGTTTATCCGATAAGAGTCATAAATTGAGAGGCCACATTGACGTCCTCAAATGTTTTGCAGCCAACAGAAAGCACTGCCTAGATGGCGTCTTGTTTTTAGACTTTGGATGTCTGAAAGGCACCATTTACAGAAATTGTCTAATCTTTTGATACTTTAGGAAAGAATGCCAAGTGCAACAGGTTTCTTAATTGAAGCTTTTTATTGATAAGTGTTACCACTGTTGAAAACGTTCAGTCCATCTTAAATACCCATCTTTTTAGCTTAGCATATCCTGAACATAGTAACTGTTAGACTGTGCTTTGTTATTATATTGTTTCTAAGTTATTCTGTTTAACGTATTAATTCTGTGTAAATATGTATTATTAAATATGTGCCTCATATTTTACTTTGCTTGTATTCTTTATTTATTTGCAAAGCGTTGTGGTCTTTTTTATTTATTTATTTTATTTATTTCATTTTTGGAAATATACCTTTGAGCCAGAGGCTCATTTACAAAGGTTCCACGTCGTGGTACATTGACAGGTAAACAGTTAACAAAAAGATGAGGCGCAAATGAGGTACAAAGGTTACAGCTAAGTTAGCAAAAATAATTGTTATAGGGAAAATAAGTATACATTGAAATTGCAGGAACAATAGAAGCAGCCAGGTGCCTTGTCAGGGATTGGGAAGTCTTATTAAAACAAGCACATCACTAAGTTAGAGGCCAAGTGGACCTTGGAAAAAATGATGGAAGGTGAGGGAGGAGGCAGTAGCTAGCTGTTGCAGAGAGCAACAAAAGGTCAGATTACTAGCAGTTTGGGTGGAGTGGAGGGGGGGCAGCACAAGGTCATATAGGGTGACCAGTGGCTGGGCAGTGGGGAGATGGGGGGAGGGAAGGGTAGTGGAGTGAGAATTCGAGAGGGGAGAAAGAGGAGGGAGGGAAAAAGTATTAGGGTGGGAGAAAGGCAGTGTGGGGGGTAGCCAGTCCAGGGTTAGGGTGGAAGGAAAGGCAAAGGGGAAAGCTTGATCAGGGACTTGTTATAGGAAGCAGTCACAGGAAGCACTAGCTAAAAGGTGCTGGCAAAATTTTTTCTCAAAGGCACCTAGTGTAGGAGTGTTGGAGATTTCCAAAGGAAGGGAGTTGAACCAGTTTGTGACTCTGGCAAAGAAGGACTGTTGTCGTTGGGTGGTTCTACAGTAAGGTATGGAGAAAGACTGACTATCCATCCCATGGGACACAGTATGTGGTAAGTATATTCTGGACCCTCGGAGATATGAGAGCCAAGATGGTCATTTTGGCTAAAATGCATGTTTGGTACTTTATTCTGGTGGAGAGTTGGAGCCAATATGCCTGCTTATAGATGTCACAGGTGTGAGAGAGGTGGTCTGCTGAGGTAAGAAGCCAACAGGCCTTGTTAAAGGCTAGTGCTATGTGTCTGAGGGCAGTGTCAGTAGTTGAGCCATATATCACAAGCCCATAGTTGATTACTGAGGTGACAGAACTCTGGATGGCGAGATTTAGGGCTTCAGTAGTCAGACAATGTTTATGCTTGTATAAGAGCCCTATGCAAGTATTCACTGCCTTTGTGATGTTATCAATATGTTTAGAGAATGACAGCATACAGTTGAGGGTCACACCCAGATATTTGAATTGGTCCACCTGCTCCAAGACGACACCCGTGTCATTTCTTATAGTTAATTCATGGTCCTTATATTTGTTGTGGGTCCTGTGGAACAACATTGTTTTGGTTTTTGGATAGTTGAGGATGAGTTTGTGTGCCTTAAACCAGGCTTCAACTTCTGTAAAGCTTTTCTGCAGTTGTGGCTACTTGTGAAGATTACTGCATCGTCAGCATACAGAAGTACTCAGTCCTGACAGATGGCAGGAAGATTGTTTAGAAAAAATGCTGAAGAGTACTGGGCCCAGGATGGATCCCTGAGGGACACCAGAGCAGACAGCAAGGGAGGATGAGAGAGAATCACTTATTCTGACCTGTTGGGTACGGTTACTGAGGTAGCTATGAAACCAGCGGGTGGTATTTGTTGAGAGACCTTGTAAAGATAGTTGTTAGATCGGCAGGTAGTAGTTGACTGTGTCGAACACCTTTGTTAGATCGATGAAAGCAGCGCGGACAAGTTGGTCCCAGACCAGGGCTTGTTGGATGAAGGTGGAGAATTCAAGTAGAGCTGTGATGTGCTATGCCCTTTATGAAACCTATGCTGCTGAGAACATTGCAGGTTGTATTTTTCTAGGTGCTCACTTAGTTGATCAGCAGCTATATGTTCCAGAGCTTTTGAGAATGGAGGAAGTATGGAGATCGGGCGATAGTTGTTAGGAAGGGTTTTGTCACCACATTTGTGAATGGGGATCACCACAGCCAATTTCCATTTATGGAGGAACTGGGAATGCATAAGGGAGCGGTTGAGAATTTCAATAAGAGGTGGAAGGACTTTGTCAATGGTAAGGGTGAGGAGTTTCAGGTTGAGGGAATCTCTACGGTATCTGGACTTTCCAAACACATATAGGAGGTGCTTTTTGGCTAGCCTTTCTGAAATAGCTTTGAAGTAGAAAGGAGGGTGTTTCTGAGGCAGCATAGGATCATTGGGGGTATTGAAGTTGGGGGGGGAAAGAAGTCAGAGTGTAGCACATGACTAAGGTCCAAAAAGGTGACATTGAATGCTTTAGCTATGGTTACTGGGTCCGGGGTGATGATGCCATCAATGTTCAGAGTTGAGGGTGATGTCCTGGGTTCCTTCCCCATAATTTAGGTAAGGTTGCTCCAGAATTTTATCCCATCTTTCCAGGTGTTGGCAAGAGAGTTCCTGTAATAGTTGGCTTTCTAGAGGCTAATAGCACAGGTGCAGGTGTTTCTGGCTGTTTTATATGCCTGCAAGTTGGCAGGAGAGCAAGTTGCCTTGGCCTGGAACAGCATTTTTAAATAAAGTTGACTTGACTTGACTTGACAGTGTAGGAATATACTGAAAAACTCCTATGAAAAGATTTGGGGCCCATTTTAAAACAATCATAGGACTGGTGCAAGGGACTTGTGTCACAGAGACATGGTGCAAAGGTCTCCTTGTGCTACATCTTGCACCAGTCCCAATTTTAAAAGGCACCCTGCGCCATTGGGGTGGACCACCTGCCCCAACTGGGCTTGTTCCATCCTTGTAATGGCCACACCAGTGCACCATGGCAGAAGGGAGCTTGTGCCAGGGCAGAGCTTCAAAATCCCCAAAAGTGGAATTTTGCTAGTACCCCCCCCCCATAGGCAGATGGACGCTGCTATTAGACCAGCTTGGAGCTGGTCTAAGCCATCATGCACCACTCCCAGAGCCATTACTGGGTGGGGATTGACCCTGTTCCCCCCTGGGAAAGGCACCCTCAGAGCCCCTGCCACCTGCCACCTGCCAGACCACCACTGGAGGAGTTGGTATTCCATGGCAGGCATGAGCCCATGACCCCTCACCCCATTTTGTAGCACTGCTACTTCAGCCCCCCCAATGGACCTGCACTGCAGTTGGCGATCATGCATTTGCCCCATCAGGGGCTGTTGCCACCTCCTCCCCCATCGTGACCCCTGTCACCCCCCATGAGCCACAGCATGCCAAAGATGACCCGCCAGCCAGCAGGGTGACTGGCTGGTGGATCACCATCACTAGCTGCTGCAAGCCTGTCCTGTGGCTTGCAGCATTCCCACCATGCACCGTTTCTTCAGTGCAGCTGTTGGCTTGTGGCAAATCCAGGGACTTTGACACTGGGACCACTCTTTTTGTAAAGTCAGGCACTGGGTCCCTGGCACACCAGGGTTTGCTGCTGCCAGCATTTCGCAGCACCATGCACTGATCTAACAGCACCTTTTAAAATCGAGCTTTGAAGTCTTAATAAAAGGAAAATAGTGCCAGATATTGAAAAGACTACCCATGTGCAAAATTTGCTCTGCTTAGCAGACTGTGAGTGCACAAGATCCAGCTTGCAATATTAAGTGGCATAGCCCCAGGCAAAGATTTTTGAATAGAGGGAGCTGAGGCCAATGCACAAGCCATAGCACAAACAATGTGTAATACTGAATATTGCACAGAGACAATGCAATCTGCCATGGCAGCCCAGTGGCGCAATGAGGGACTCAGGAAACACCAGACATGGAGGATGTGACTGATCACAAAATGGCAGACAATGGCAGACAGGGGATAGAAGGTGCTCATACACACACACATACACACACACACACACACACCCTATATGAGTGCCACACATGGCATGCAACACATGAGGGCTGTAGCCTACATGGCATGTGCATTACTATGGCTACAAACAGAAACAGTCATGAAGTGGCTCATCCAGAAATAAGGATGTAAAATATGATACCTGTGTACCTGTGGGATGGACGGTGACAGCCAACAATGCTCCATGCCCACCTGATGAGGAACCCTGGACATGTTGGACAGCAACCAGAGACAACCACAGGACTACCAGGGCAGGGGCCTCAGTAGAGGACTGGTAAGGATGTATCCCACAGGAGTGGTTGTGCAGGGGTAGGGACGGCACCTTGGAGAACCACAGTACAATGGGCAAACAGGAAAAGAACATACACAAAACACAGGCGCATCAGTAGGAAATATAAATTTTACTATACAAAAAAATAGAAAAAAATACAGCAATACAAAAACATCAACCAGAAAAAACAAAATGGGTCAGCAACAGGCCAAAAAACAGGGGAGGGGAAGGGATGGGAAAGCAGGTGTGGAGTGTATAAAGTGTGGAACCAGGGGATGGACTAAGGTGCTGCTGGAGGTGGTGGCGCAATATTCTTGGCTACCATCTGGAGGACCTCAAAAACCTGGGAGGAGGCCTCCCTCAGAGCCTCCAGTCTCCTCAAAATCAGGTGGTACTGCTGGACCATTTGCCTCAGGAAGTCATCCCAGCTCTCAAAAGCTTCTAGCTGTTGGGTCTCTGCCACTGTTCTGTGGTCAGCAATAGGGAGAAAGAATATGTACTAAGTGAACTGTTGTGACACAATGGATCATGTAGGCTATGCTACCACACATAGCCATGCCTCCCCAGCCTAGAGAACAGCATGGTACAATGGGGACGTGGGTGGCACAGCCAACCTGTTGTCTATAGACACCCCACTCTACCTGGACATCTGGACATGTGTTGCTGCTACCCATTTAAAGGATTGTCACTGACTGAACATGGGGTGGCCTGGAAGGTGTAACAAAGGGCTGAAGGGCAAGGATGCAGTGTTTGGGGCTGGATAGGGCTGCTTATATTGTGGTATGGGGCCACAGTCTGTGGCAGGTGTTGAGCACTGTGCCACCCTGGGGCCACACAGAGCTGTGAGCTAGCAGGCATAGCCAGGCCTGCTTGAAACCCCCCATGTCCACCATAGCGGGGGTTTTGCGACAGACCTAGAATGGCATTGGGGAAGAGTGTGCCTATGGGATATACAGGCACCAAGGTCAGTAAGCAGTGGCATGGCCACCCAGGTCTGGCATGCATGGACTGCAGCAGTGGGTAAGGTACTGACACATGTGAAGCACAGGTAGACATGACAGCACCAAGATGCTGGCTGTCATAAGGTGGCAGCAGCACAGCTGGAGGGTGAGCTGCACAGAGAGCCCATGACTGTAGATGGGGTCTGCAAGGCATATGCCACCCATGGCATACTGGTCAGGTCAGCCATGGGCACTGTGAGGTGCTAAGGGAGGTGACATAGTGACACACAGGGAGCACACAGCAGCGGGGGACAGGATAGATAGCAGAAGGCAGCAAGCCTAGCATGGTGTGGTGTGCACCACTGTACTGGAGTGATCTGTGACAGGTCAATAAAAGTGTGCTGCACCGCTGCCACAGCAGTGAACCAACTGTGCCACAGGTGAGGTGGGATACTGCTCTTGTGGTGCTGCAACACTAGAGATGGGTGAAAGTTGCGAATTCTGCTTTTGTAGAACTTCCGCGAAAATTCAGAAGTTTTGCTGAGTTTTCCAAATTTTTGTCATTGGCGAGATCGGAATCTTCTGAATGTGTTTGGCAGATATTCGCCGTGTTCTGTGGAATTGTGGGGCTGAACTGCGGAAAAATACATATGAACTGCAGAATAACAGTTCTGAGGAATTTTTTTCTACAGTTTGTGGAATTATTTTGCAATACATATAATTATTCCGCAGTTCAGTGATCAGTTCTGCATACTTCTTTCTCCACAGTTTAATATAATTATCTGCAATTTAAACATTTATTCCACTGTTCTAAGTTGGAATTTCTGCAAAAGTTGCTAATCTGATTTCCTTACTTCCATGGAAGTGAAAATCCAACTTTCGCAGAAATTCCACTAGCAAAAGTTTATTTTTCACACGTCTGTATGCAGCACCTGAGTGGGATGTGGGCCAGGGGTGTGTGGCTGGTGGTATACAGTTAGGACGGTGACTGAATTTTGTTGCTGCAATTACAGCACCACAACAAGGGTGACAGTGAAAGGGGCAATCTTGATTTTAGATCACCTGTCACTCCTGTTGCCCTTTGCCCCCACGTAGCTTCTACCCCCTCCAGGGCATGCCCACCCTGAAGGAGCCTGTATTTAGATTTGGGTGGTGTGGGGAAAAAATGACTCTTTCCTGGTAGAGGGCTTTGTTGCTGTAACTCCCAGGAAACATAATGTCTGGCACTGTAATGCCAGGAGGCATGTTGCCGATGCCATAATCAATGGTGGCAACATGTTTTTTGCTACAACATTGGTGAACCATGGCTAGTAGCATACCTGTCAGTGGCCTGGGAGGTCCTCAGGTGGTAACACTCCAACCAGTGCAACCCTGCCATATAGGACTTGATGCAGGCATTCCCCCATGTCTGGGACAGCAGGTTCAACACCTTATTCAGGGGACCCCTCACTGGCATGCAGGCACCACACCCATGCAGTCAGGCACAGCCACTGGGTGTCTGGCCCCAGGGCAAGTGTGGAAGGTTCCCTGTTGCATCACCAGGTGTGTCAAGATGCCATGCATGGGACAAGGACTGTGCCTGATGGCAGGGCCCGGCAGGTAACCCGGAGCATGACTGACAGTCGGACGCCAGTATGGCCATCTGACGTTGGACACACCAGGGGTTTCCTAGCCACAGGAAATCATGCTGTTGGATACCAGGAGCAGCTGTCCACAGGGCCAATGCACGTAACCACAAGGCTTTTCAGGCCAGCCCAACCCAGCAGTGTTCCACCAGTGTTGTTGCAGTGCAACACACCACACAGTGGCAGTGCAATCGGGAAGGTGGTGGTCTCCATATCACCCATGATATGTGACCATGCCACTGAGTTGTCCATGGTGCTAGGTGACCACCACATAGGCAGACACCAGCAGCCCAGTGGTAACACCACACACATCCACATGGGGCTACTGGGACTTGGAAGTCACGGATGAGGGACTCACCCCAGGGCAGGTGGGCACTGTCACCAAGACCTGTGCATAATGCTGGCAGCACACATGGAATCAGGCCAAAATGGTGATTTCACAAGGGCGACCCATGAAGAGGGTGAGGGAACCACAGCACCGACACTTTCGGGTGATCAGTGGTTCTCCCTATCCCTGAGGTATGCCCCCCCAGAGTTAATTAATAAATAAAGGGTGGTGCGGGGGCACAGTCTCCCTTAAGAAACGGTCTTTGTTGTAATCCATTGCACTGTAGGAGTTGAGCCCTCTTCATGGGTTGCCATTGTAAAATCACCATTTTGACATGGAACCAGCACACATGACATGTGCCAGCCCTGTGGGGAAGGCTGGTGGCTCAGTAGGGGACTGACAGAGTGGCATGCAGTACATTGGCAGGCATGTGGCCTGTGCAGATGGCACTTTCTGTGACACAGCCTGTGACCACTGTGGGGCCATTGGGTCTCGATGCAATCCCGGTGAATACAAGTGGGTAGTACGGCCTAGGGTGCAGATAGGAGGCATGTATCATGGTGGCCCCAATCCAACCAGTGCTAAACTACAGCAGAAGCACTGCCTGGGTCTTGCATGGCAGAGGTAACCTACCCAGGCCCACTGAAGGTGCCAGCTGGCAAACCATGTGTGTGGCTGTGGGGAGACTACAGGACATGTTGTGCTACTGCAAGCAGGTGCTGTTGGCAGTGTGAACCAGAAACATCCAGAGCACCCAGTACCCCCACCCCACACCATCTGGCAGGGCCAGGTGACTTGTGGCAGTGTAGAGCCACAAGTGCTGATCCCCAAGGGTGCCCCAGAGCCCTGGGTGAACCATCACTGCTGCCATGGGACAAGGCACCAGGACTGGGTGTGCAGACAGATATCCTGTGGCAGCATGTGTGGTAGTGGCAGGGGTTATGCCACCATGCCACAGTCACAGCCCTGCATTCCATGAACAGTGACACAGCACAAAATGGGGGCATGTGGCACAGTCAGGGTGGGGCAATGCATCAGCAGTGTGGGCTGCACTCACACTGTGGCTATGGGACAATCCAACTCTACTGTATACTCCCATGGTTCCTGCTGCCCAGAGGGGGCCCCATCATGCCCAGGGCAATGGTCTGGAGACATCCTGTGCTAGGTCATCCATCTGTGTCAATCATCTGCCTTATAACCTTGATCTGTAGAGGTGATAAGAAAGGGTGAGGTGAGAACTGCACTGTGTAACATTCTGCCATAAGCATGTTTCTCCCCCCAAGCACTGGATGTGCCAGCATATCGGGGAAACCCTGCCACCTGTGGTGGTCACAGACAGCCAGACTGCTCAGGATCCCCATGCAGCAGTGGTGCCACAGGCATCCCATGTGGTGATGTCAGCCATTAGGTGTCCAACTGCCCAGTAGCCACCATTGACATGGGTATGGTGCAGTGGCCAACTATGGTGGTTGTGGACCACATCCATGCCATGTGTGATGTTGGTGTCAGGGCACATCCAATGAGAAATGACACTGACAGCATGTGCCATGGGCACAGCTGTGCAGGCAGCCAGTGGGTTGGGGTGTCCCCAGAACATTGCGCCCTACCAGTTGTCATGTGGCGACACAGCCCCCCCCCCATGCACAGACATGCCTGATGAAGTGGCTGGATACTTTGTGGATGCAGGTAAATATCCTGATGGTAAAGAGTTGTACATGCACCACAACATAGTACACTAGCTGGAGCAGTAAAAAAGTTTCTTGGAATAGATAACAGCAGGCAATATGAAGTACTAAATTGTGGTACACACAGTGCAGTGCAGGACTGCAAAGCACCCAGTCAACTCCCCATGGTAGTACCCTGAAGCCAGTATGCTTGAGGTGCCTACCCAGACCCCACCCATCCCATGCCCATACACACACATGCTATGCACCACACTTCACCTACATGGCCACGGGATGGTGCTGTCAGCCACCATGCCTTGATACCATCAGAGGCATGCCTGGTACTTTTGCATGAGATACCTGTACCTATGGTGGCACTGATCCCCAGTGTGCACCTCAACTCTGTGCCTAGTGAGGTGCCAGCCCACAGAGGCCCACACCTCAAGGCAGGGCCTGTCTGCCCCCACCATGTCTCCCAGGAGCTGGGAGTCACACTCCAGCACCAAGTTGACCAAGTTTGCCATCTCAACCTCCAACCAGTACTGGTCTCACTGGAGGATTGGCTTATGTCCTCTGGATGTCATTGTGCAGCTGAACTGTGCATGCAGTGAAACCGTCTGCATGTTGCTTCCTGGTTGTGGAGGGCCATGCCACTTGTGCTGTATTATAAGTGGACTGTGCAGCACAGATTCCTTTTGCACAGCACTAAAACCACAGTTCAGTGTGCACGTGATGGGGTCATGCATGGGTGACCTCTGCATGACCTGTGCAATGACCCACATGGCAACAGTGCTGTGTTGACATGTGCAGGGGTAAGCACTAGCTACTAGTGTCATAGGCAGCCAACAGTACAAAAATGCAAGGTGTACAGATTTTGAAATTTTAAGTTCCTTTTGATATGAGTGCCTCCAAAGTACCCCACGAAGATTCAATATCCCATGAATTTTATAGAATGGATTTACTAATAATATAAATAATAAAAATAATATTGAGCAATTAGTACCAATTCATGGGCTATTGGATTTACAAAACTAGCTTCTGATTTGTTTTGTTATTATCAAGATAAATAAATTTAATAAAAGAAGAATCCTCTCCCTCATAGATAAATATTAATAAAATAATAATGTCTCATATATATATATATATATATATATATATCTGTATATATATATATATATATATATATATATATATATATCTATATCTATCTATATCGATACATATATATATATATATATATTTTTTGATACACCTTGGTGGAGCCAGCTTTACCCTTGCACGCTAAAATAAAATTAATTTGATTTGAAAATACATGTTATTTAGATATCAAACTGTAATTCAATTTAATTTATGTATGCATTCTTTTTTTGGTTTTTCACAAATTAGTTTTTTGTGGATGTTGAGATGATTATATTTTGTAACATGCTCCTGATGATGTGTCTAAAAGGGGCATTACCCAATCATGTGATACTCCCCCTGAGGAAGACCTTGTGGTCGAAGCGCTGGGGCTGTCAACAGCATCCTCTACACTGGAATAAATGTTCTTTTGAAAGCTGAATCAGCTTGGTGTTGTTTCCTGCGAGTGAAATAACTTTGTGTCTGCTTCATGTTTGGAAAAGCTACACTTTATTGCTCCGAAGGGCCTTGGTCTTGATTGCGCACTTTTTCTACAGAAACAGTACCACTCAGCTGCTGCACAGTCTGTGCAGGTCAGATTCCTGCACTTGGACAAAACTGGTTAGTATGATGTGCTAAAGCCCTATATTTATCTAAGCTATGCAAATCAGTTCATTGGCAGTCTGCAGGCAAGGAGGCAGCTTTGCATGTCATTCCAACATGTTCCACATACACTAGGATGGCTGATTGTCCCTGGGCTATTTAAGGGGACATGTGCATCACCGAGATGGCACAGTGGAACTGCAACTCAACCTACTGGAACTGCAGCCAAGCCAACCAGGAGAATTGAGTCACTGCCACAGGTAGGTGTATGGCATGCCGACATCATAAAAACACAACAGAAACAATTCATCAATCAACAACTCGGTCACACATCTGCAAAACAGATATGATGCACTTAGACACCCAAAATAATTGAACAGTAGTTTACAATGCATTGTATTATGCAGCACACATCTGCCCCTGCAAGCTGTGACATTACATTGTGCTGGCAATTCCCATTGTTCGGTCATAGCAACACAATGCTGTTGGGAGACAGAGGATGATGTGGAGATAATATCAGGGCATCCCATGTACAGGTATTGTGCATGGGGATGTACATGGGGTGGGGTGGCCTCTTCAGTATGCAGGGTGACATTGTAATGCCTGCTACAGTCCCTCCAATGTGTGGCCTCATGACAGCACACTGCATGTCTTCCCACAGCACCAAAGAGGCCTTAGAGCCAGACCAGCACCCATATATGTCACTGACCACAGCGGACAGGTTTCACCAGCCATGTGCCTGGCATAGCACCATCAGTAGACATAGGGACAGTGCATTTCTACATGTAACACTGGGGGTTGCAGAGGTAAGCACACATGCTGTGCATTCTGTGTGTGCCGTACACAGTGCCGACCATAGTGCATGGACAGTCATGGTGATCTACACCTGCATGTCCAGGTGTACTGTACTGTGATACAGGGTTATTATGTATCACATAGCATGTCACATAATGTGCTGCAGGCATGTTGACAGGTAAGGCTGGTAGCCACACATACAGGACTATCGTATCTTCTCCCTTTCCATCAGGGGTGGACCACCCCCCAGAACATGAACCACACCAAGCCATGAAGACATCAGGGCTGTCACCCACAGCCATGTGTCCCCCACATTTATGACATTGCCGTCTGTGCACTGGCACCATCTGGGACACCGTTGGTCAGAGTTCCTTGCCTGTGGTACACATCCACACACTACCCACTGTGTCACCATTTGTGTGCTGCTGTATAAACTGTCTGTGTGATACACTGGTGCTAGTAATAGTGCATGTGATGGCTACTGGCTGGCTGCCTGTGCCATACATGCACCATGGGCTGCATCTATCACAGAGAGGTTTCTTGGGGCACTGGGATAATACGGAGACTGTCAGTGGATTACTGGAGGATACCCACCACATGCAACATCAGGTGGCATTGTGTCTGGAAGGGTCTTGATCAACCAACAGACAGAGTGTCTGCATGGCCCATATCTTACTGCAAGCAATGTCTAGACATACTGCCATAGAAACATAGAGACATAGAAGTTGATGGCAGATAAGGACCGCAAGGCCCATCCAGTCTGCCCATTTCTTTTTCAACCATATGAATGTGCCATCAGAATTTGCTCTGTCAATGGCCTATCTATTCATACTTATCTATATTGCTCCCTTATGCCTATCCCATGCCTGTTTGAAGCCCTGCGCTGTATTCATATCCACCACTTTCTGAGGTAGTCCATTCCATGCATCCACCTCCCTTTCTGTGAAAAAGAACTTCCTCACATTACCCCATAATCGGCCTCTCTCTAAACTCATGCTGTGTCCTCTTGTCCTGCTATTTTTCTTATATTGAAACGTTAGACTCTTTCACCTTGTTAATGCCCTTAAGGAGTTTGAATGTTTCAATCATATCACCTCTCTCCCTCCTTTGCTCCAGGGTATACATATTGAGTTTCGTTAATCTGTCCTCATATGTTTTCTGATGCAGTCCCTGCACCATTTTGGTTGCCCTTCTCTGAACTGCCTTAATTTGGTTAATGTCCTTGTGAAAGTGTGGCCTCCAGTACTGCATGCAATACTCCAGATGGGGTCTAACCAGTGTCTTGTAAAGAGGAATTATTACCTCCCTCTTATGACTTGTGATACCTCTATTAATACACCCCAACATTCCCCTAGCCTTACCTGCTGCTTTAGGGGTCTGCTTGGATGATTTCAGGTCATCTGTGATGATGATGCCCAAGTCTGTTTCTTCCCTTGTGACTGCCAGCAACTCCCTCCCAACTAGTAGGTGGCTTCAGGGTTTCTCTTCCCTATGTGCATGATCTTGCACTTATTTGCATTAAACCCCAGTTGCCACTCTTCTGACCACTTTGCCAGTTTATCCAGATCTCTTCTCATTCTGCCCATCCCATCTGGATCATCTACTCTGTTGCATATCTTAGTGTCATCTGCAAACAGACAAACCTTACCCTCCAGTCCATCTGCAATTTTACTGATGAAGATATTGAAGAGGACTGGTCTCAGGACTGATCCCTGAGGTACCCCACTTGTGACTTGCATCTCTTCTGACTGTATACCATTTACCACCACTCTCTTATTTCTGCCCGTCAACCAGTTTACCACCCACTTGACCAACTTCTGACCCACCCCGAGCCTACCCAGCTTATTAATCAATCTTCTATGTGGAAATTATCGAAAGCTTTGCTGAAGTCAAGGTAGGTGACGTAAACTGCACCCACTTGGTCCACCACTCTGGGTACCCAGACAAAGAAATCTATGAAATTAGTTTGACAGGACCTTCTGGTTGTAAACCCATGCTGTCTTGGATCCTGTGCTCCTATGGATTCCAGTTGTTGCACTATCCTTTCCTTAAGGAGTTCCTCCATAATCTTGCCCACTACTGAGGTAAGACTGACTGGTCTGTAGTTCCCTGCCTCCTCCCTGCTACCACTCTTGTGGAGTGGGATCACATGAGCACTTCAGTTTTCTGGGACCTCTCCTGTGGCCAGAGACTCAAAAAACAGTTCTGCTAATGGCTGTGCTAGTTCCACTCTTAGCTCCCTTAGTACCCTGGGATGTATGCCATCAGGTCCCATTGTCTTGTCCAACCTGAGCTTATCGAGCTCTTGTCAGACCCTTTCTTTTGCAAAGGGACTAATGCACACCTCTCTCCCCCCTGTGTCCATGGTGCTGAGCTGTGGGTCCTGCCCTACCTTATCCTCAGTAAATACTAAGCAGAAGTATCTATTTAGGACAGTGCTTTTACATTGTCCTCCTCCTCACATGTCCCCTTCTCCCCTTTGATCTTAGCAATACCCCCTCTGGACTTTCTCCTTTCACTAATGTATCTATAGAAAGTCTTGTCACCTTCTTTTACTGTTCATGCTAGTGTTTCCTCTGTGGTAGGAATGTAGGCCGCAACTTTGACACCACACTGAGACATGCATGAAGCCCCATTCTGCGAAGCATACTGTGTACTACATGCTGCTCTGAGTTCCCTCTGTTTTTCCTACAGTACAGGCTATAGCATCAGGCATAGAGCAGGAAGAAGCTGGACTTTTCCTGCATGTGTAGCAGCTTCCACCCAGCCAGCTGTGCAACTCTGAGGACTACTGCGAGGAGGCACTGGATGACATCGATGATGAAACATTCATGAACAGCCTGGAGCTAACAGCCCTGTCCTCACAACTGGACAGGCAGTCCTCCACAGCCAGACCCCCACCACAGTCCAGGCAAAGGTTCCACAAAGCCCCTTAACACTTATGCAGTGAACATCCCCAGCTCTAGCACTGCTGAGTCCAGGACACAGGCGGACATACCCATCACCACCTCCACCACCACACCTGCCGCTACCAACACCGCTGCCCACTTCCTGCACGCCACAGCAGGAGGGGTTTGTCATCCTGTCTGTAACCCCTTCTCCCCACAACCATCATGCCAGGCTGGACACAGCCACTGCAGTATGGCCCCCTCCCCTACCTTCAAGTTCTGGTGCACCTTAGGCCTCTCTACGCCCACAGCTGCAGCCACTCCTATGTCCCTCTGGACATAGAGTGTTGAGAGCAGTGAGATGTCTCAGAGGCCAGACAACTGCTGCACACTGCTGTGGAGTCACAGACTGCTGCACACTTTGGAACTTACACATCTCTGGCACATAATGCATGATGACATGACTCACCTCTGCCACCTGCTGCATGAGACCCTGCAGAGGGCAGAGCAGTGTGAGGAGGCATGTGAGGCTCAGTTCCTCATGCTCTACAGAACCTGTTTGGTGACCTCTGGAGGTGGTGAAGGAGGTAAAGACCATGGTGGCAGATGCTGTGAGAACCATTCATAGCCCTGGCTTCTCCAGTATGTGCAGCTCCAGTACCCAGCAGACCTCATGGTGTACGCCGATGTATGGGGTGGCAGGATAGACAGTGGCAGCTCCCTGGGACCCTACATTGAACAGGTACTCCCCACACACTGGATACAACCTCACCTTCTCTGAGTCCAGGAACCCGTGGAGTTGCACCCAGTGCAGGGTGACACTGTCGCCCAGGCATCCCTCTTCCTGTTGCCATAGGCCACCCTACCCACACAAAGTGACCTTTGCTGGCATACGGTCCGCACCTGAGGTGGGCACAGACAGACATAGTGACACAGCTTCCCCACTCCTCCCCAGCATGTCTCCACTGTGTTCCCCACCTCCCCATCCCACAGCTGGTACAGGGGCCACATGAGTCACTTCCAGGCCATGGTGACATGGCACGTCTGGTGGTGCATGCATTCTGTACCCTGCCTGGGGGTAATTGTAACAGGTGACCTCATGACACGCACACCACGTGGTTGTTCTGACCAATCATGCATGGATGCCAGGCCCCTATCACTGAACAGTGGCACTCAGGACCCACACTAGCCCCCCACCAGTCCTGTATATGTGTTGGCAGCCCCATCCCACCACCATCCCAGAACCTCCCATCCACATGACATGTACAGCCCTTCCACACACCCCAGTATTGAGGTGTGGCTGTGCGAGGTAGGCACCCCAGCCTCTCCATGTCCATCCCCATGCCTCACCACATGCCTTGTTGCCACCTCTGCTGCACCCTCTGTTGTGTGTACACTTCTTGTTACTGGTGTTGCTCTGCTACCTTGTGCTCTGTGTGCTGACAGTACAATCATGTAGCATGCAGCTGTGTCCTGCCTTGTTTTTACTCACTTACTAGTACCATAGGTGTTACATTTGATGCAGGCTTTGTACTCCTTGGCCCTTCTGGCTATGCAGGGGTCTCAGCTCTTGAACTGCTCCACTATTCCCAGCTCCTATGGCTCTGTATCAGATGCACTCTGTACTTCTTGGACTGGCGGGCATATTCCATGGGAGAGGGCCATGTTGTGTAGTATACAAGAGGCTAGGAATATGGTGTAGGCCTTGTGAGGGGAATATTGTAGGGTACCACCTGAGTGGTCCAGGCACTTAAGCCACATCTTCAGCATGCCAAAAACATGGTCAATAATGTTGCATGTGGGTGGTGTGTGCTGCATTATACCTGTCCTCTGCTACAGATGATGATTGGAGGACAGGTATGAGGAGTAAGCAGCACAAGAGATCTAGGCACTGTCCCCTGTAAGGAAAAGGACATATACATTAGCATCTATTCACAGCTGAGGTACCTCTGGTACCATGATAGCGCCGCAGCAGTGGCCTGTCCTGTGCACCTGTCCATCCTCCCCTTCCCACAGGGATGCATGTCTGTGCTTTACCACAGCTTTACTCCCCACAGAAGGGGTTTGTAGAGAGCATGCTGCATGTACTGACTGGCAAGTTGTCCACTGGGTATGTCTCTGGCTTCAAATCTCTGGCACATGATGGAATTATGCTATATGAAAGCACCATGGGCATTGCCCAGGTACCATGCCATGACACTGGTGATGCAGCCTGTTGCATTGCACACCACCTGGCGATTGATGGAATGGTACTGTTTCCTACTGAAGTAGGCATCGATACCATCCCCAGTGGGTGCCTGGACAGCAACATGGGTGCAGTGAATGGCAGTGAGTACCGCTGGTAGGTGTGCAACCAGATGAAACTGCTGCATTGTTGCTGCGGGCTCTATTGGGGTGCTGGTGAATACAGTGAAGTAGCCAGCATGTGGAATCAGTGTGTCAAGAAAATAGGTCAGCAGGTGCAAGGTGGTGGACTGCGAGGCACTGGTGGTGTACCCCACCGGTGTTTGGAATGTTCCCTTGGCTAGAAAACACATTTCAGCTATCATCTTGAGCTCAACTGACATGATGTGGCTGTGCTGGGTATCACCATGCAGCTGCTCAAACAGGAGATCAGAGAGCTGCCTGACTATGGCCCTGTTGACCTAGTACCAGCCAATGAGCTAGTCATCTAAGAGGCACTCGAAGGTGACTCATGGCTGGTACCTTCTGTGTGTAGCATATTACTTCTGTGGCCTATGTATATGCCCAGGGTGGGCATCTGTCCTATCATCCTCCTCCTCCTCCTCTATGGCCTCATGCAGCATGTAGAGGAAGTGTGTTCCCATGATTACCATCTTGATTCCTGGCTGCAGTGTCTCCAGTCACCCCTGGGGTTTGCCCATCTTTAAGTCATCCTTTTTATTGTCAGTAACTGCACAGTGCAGAGTTGGCTGTGCTAACTCTTTTGCATACCACTACTGCACCGAATATCATGCTTCACCAGTATGCATGGCCTCTCCCATTCCTTTGTACATTGCCTACGTTATCTTGCATGGCAGGTGCCAGGTTGTTTAGAGTGTGCTCCATCCCTCTTTGAATAGGAGCACAATCCCCAGGCTAACAATATGCAGTAATTTTGCGCGCTGTGCGAAACTTTAAATACTGGGCTCATAATCTTTAATAACTTAGGATGAATGAGATCACAGTCACCTAATTCATTAAAGGGGCTTGACCAGAACACAAATAAAGAAAGGTCTCTTTGTGCTTTTCTCTTGGGAGTTAGATAGACAAAGAGCTTGGAAGCACATCTCCTCTTGGACAGAGCTCAAATCTCTCCCTTGGGACTACTTGCAGAATGATACTAACAACTGGGTTGAGAGGGCAACGGTTGTTGAAAAGCCCTCCCCAGCTCCCCTCGGTTCTCCGAAACTACAAGGCTGGCAGCAGAAAGGGTCGAGAGGGCAACGGTTGTTGAAAAGCCCTCCCCAGTTCCCCTCATTTTCCTGAAGCTACAAGGCTGGCAGCAGGAAGGGTTGAGAGGGCACTGGTTGTTGAAAAGCTCTCCCCAGCTCCCGTTGGTTCCCTGAAGCTACAAGGCTGGCAGCAGGAAGGTACGTGATCTCAAGACTGCGCTTGGTTTTAAACCTTGGCGCCTTTTTTCTGTTCAGCTCTCTGGCACTGTACTACTCGCTGCTGCAGCCACTTTAAACCCAAGGAAATTAATGTATTTCGACTCACAAGACTGTGCCTATGATACACTCTAGCCTGCCTACCTTGATTTAATTAACTTTTGCTGAGTCTGATACACTGCAGCTGCTGTTTAATTAATTTTAGCAGATCCTCTAACACAGCAGCTGCTTGCAGGCTTGACATTTTGCTGTTTTTCCAGTAACCCAAGTATAAAACTGAGCTGAAAGTGTGCCTTTTACAATTTCTATTTCATTCCTATTGATTTGTTCTGTTTGCTTCTCACTCGCTGCTAAGTTCAAATCCCCCCTCCCCGGCACCCTGTTTAACTCCTTTGTGCATATTCACTGTCTGACCCAGCCCTGATTTTCCCTGTATTGAAGCCCTTGTGTGTTTTCTCTTTTCCCCAGAGTCGAGAGGACAATGGTTGTTGAAAAGCCCTCCCCAGCTCCCCTCGGTTCCCCGAAGCTACAAGGCTGGCAGCTGGAAGGTACGCGATCTCAAGACTGCGCTGTTTTAAACCTTGGCACCTTTTTTCTGTTCAGCTCCCTGGCGCTGTAGAACTTGCTGCTGCAGCCACTTTAAACCCAAGGAAATTAATGTATTTCGACTCACAAGACTGTGCCTAAGACTGTGCCTGCGATACACTCTAGACTGCCCACCTTGATTTAATTAACTTTTGCTGAGTCTGGTACACTGCAGCTTCTGTTTAATTAAATTTTAGCAGATCGTCTAACACAGCAGCTGCTTGCAGGCTTGAAATTTTCAGCCCGCCCACCCCCACCTCCTCCTCCACCATTAATTAAATACGCTAGAAATCCTGCCCACTTTCGTTCCAACCTATAAACTCACTTGAAGGGCAGTTCTACCCCTTCCCCTTGCTGCATCAGTCCTAATTCAAACCAGCGAGGCAGTCCTTTCTCTTTTTTCCTCCACTCATTCTTGCCTATTCTCTATGTTTGCCTCTGTTCTACACTTATTTTGTCTGGAAAAGTAACTCAGACTGAGGGTATCCCAGTTTTATCTTTTCCCCTCACCTTTTCAAATTCCCCCTGCTTCTGTCCGCTCTTCATAAACTGCACTCTATTGGAATACCTGCCTCTTGTGAATAACTTGTATAATTCACTGCCAACCTCTGACCACTAAGGGTTTCACTCAAACTGCCTTCACTATTGGTGTCACCATGCCCTTAAGTCACCATTTCTGTCACTTATATTCTACTCTTATAAGGGACAATCCACCTCTGATTAACAGAGGTTTCATACAAGGCATACATAATGTTCTCTTTTGCATGACCAGGGTCACTTCTGGTGGTATTAGGATTACTACCCACCGTAATTGTCCTCTCCTATCTCTCATGAAACATACCAGCTGGATACCCTGGGTCCCACTGCCATGAAGAATTCTCCTTTGTCTTCTCCAACCTTATACCAACTACAACCTTGCTCCCTTCTCCTAACCATCCCTCCATATAACTCATCCTTCCAAATTAGGGCATTTCCTTCTCTACCACCTTCCCAGCATGCCCAAATACCTCAAGCGCAATTACAGATTCTACAAAGAAGTTTGGGTGATGCTTCTGTGCTTATGCTTATCAGGAGACATAGTCTCTAACCCTGGCCCCCATTGGAATGCCAGGTCCATGGATGACTCCTCATGGTTCTCCACTAAGGGCATGAAAATTACCCACATGAATATCAGAAGTTTACCAGCAAACTTTCCTGAACTTGAAGCCTGGATAGCCCACTACTGTCCGGACATACTTGGACTAACTGAAACATGGCTGTGGCCTGAGATGCTTGATTCCATGTACAAAATACCTGGCTACAGCTTGTCCAGATCTGATCTCCCCACCAAACAAAAGGGTGGAGGAGTTGCCCTTTATTAATTATAAAGAGCATCTCAATGTCTCTATACTCCAGTCTTGGATAACAAATCACCGTGAAGCTCTGCATACGGTTCTACAACTAGGGGGTGATAAAAGGCTATATCTGATCTGTGCCTATAATCCTCCAAAGGGGGCTCTCCCTGGCTTAAATGGGCTCTTGGATTATCTGGCCACTCTAAAGGGTAGATCTGAAGTCATACTAATGGGAGACTTCAACCTAGACCTATCAGAGAGTCACGCTAGTCCATATACTGAAGCTCTCACCCAACTTAACCTCGCTCAACTTATCTCTAGCCCTACACGCATCTCTTCCAACTTGGAGCACCAGTCTCTCCTGGACTGGATGGCTACAAATAAAGCAAACAAAATAATTGCTGCAGGGACCTTTTCAGATTCTATTAGTGATCACCTGCCTACTTTCTGTATCTGGAATGGCCACTGCCTTAACCCCCCCCCCCCCAAGAATCATTCAATTTCGGGATTTTGCCAAACTAAATTGAACTGCACTCTCGAGGATATTAATAATATAGACTGCTCTCCCATCTGTCACACTGATGATGTAAACACTGCACTTGAATACCTGATGTCTCAGCTTTCTGCCCGCCAGATCTGCACATCCCTCTGAAAAAAAGGCGTCTCAGGGGTTCCCCTAATAAATGGCTAAAAAAAGACCTCCTTAGAGCCATGATAAAAAGAGACAAGGTCTGGACATTGGCAAAGAAGTCCCAACAATCATAAGACTGGGTTAACTATAGACAACTTGGAAATGCCTGCAAAAAAGATATTCGGAAGGCTAAAAGGAGCTACTGCCTTAAGCTTCTCCAGTCTTCAGCGGGTGATAACAGGGGTTTTTGGAACCACATCAAAAATTTCATTGGGCAAAGGCCCAAGACGGCCATTACCAACATGACAATGAATGACAGCAGCCAGCAACATCCAATCAGGCAACAGATGGTCACTTGACGCACTCACGGTATATAACACTGATGAATGCACAATGTGGCCCAGAAGAGAGAGGAGCATGGTTGGAGGAGCAGTATCACCTCAGCAGAAATGAGGACAGAAAAATTTGCCAAACAAAACCAAAAAAAAAAACACACAACTACAAAAAACATATATAAGAAGGAAGGGAAAAGAATCTAAGGAGACTCAGAGAAATGAAACTTACCGGGGTGAGGGGGGGGAGAAACTGATTGTTGGGGAGGGTGATGGTGGGTCAGGAGTCAGAATCTGGCAAGACTGAAGAAAGGAAGAATCCAGAGGGACTGGTGAGATAGTGGTGATCTGAGTGGCTGCTGGTGGTGGTTGCAAAAAGCAGGCAGTGTGGCAGTGTGATTGTACGTACATGAGCAAGGGAAGGTTGGCAAAATCTTTGACTTGTGCCATTGCAGAAGATCCAGAGGAGAGTGAGACACTACTGGAGGCCCAAGCGAAATTTTCAGTTATAGAAAATCCCAAATGAAAGTTTTGTCTTTTCTTGGCCTCAGTCAGTGTAGCTGTGTACATGAGAAAGGGCAGACAGGTAAAATCTTTGACTTGTGCCATTCCAGATTCAGAGGAGAGAGGGAGAGACTACTGGGTACTCAAGAGAGATTTTACAGTTACAGAACATCCTAAATGAAAGTTTTTTTCTTTTCTTTTCTTGGCCTCAAACAGCGTAGCTGACTGTGTATTTGAGAAAGGGCAGGCTGGCAAAATCTTTGACTTGTGCCATTCCTGATCCAGAGGAGACAGGGAGAGATTACTGGGTGTCCAAGAGAAATTTTGCAGTTACATAAAATCACAATTTTTATGTTTGCTTGTGCGCATGTGCAAGAAACATTATGTGACAGCTTAGGAGAGAAGTGGGGTTTTGGAGGTGTGGCACTGTGGTGGCCAGTGCCTCCACTGCACAAGCATGCCACCAACTTGAAAAAAATTTGCAGCTGCAATGAGAGAGTGACCCATCATTGCAGGGTGGTACCTTGCCTATGTTACATTTCCATTAACATGGCAGCTGTCACCATCTGCCTCAGAGTCTCCATGAAAAACATAGTTCTCAAGTGACCTGCATTTCATGGGTCTAACCCAAAAAACCACCAAGCAACCCGCTCACCTGCACAATAACTGCCAGACCTGCTAATTGCTTATGCTTCTCCTCCACATCTGCTCACTGTCACTGAGTGCCACCTGGGCCTGATACAGTGGACAGCTGCAGATGACCTCTGGTGCATGTGCCAACTTATTCTTTTGAGCAGGCAGAGTAGATTCGACAACCAGAGCTTATGCCAGCAGCTGCAGGTATTCAGAATTGCAGCAATGCTCAACATCCATGAGTCTTTGAGGAATGAGGTGAAGGACCGTGATAGTGAGAAGGAGGTGTCAGTTGCCACCAAAAAGAGGAGAGAAGCATTCTTCCACAAGTTTTCAGCAAGAGTGGTCCAGAATGTGGCTATGCTTACTGCCTGTGAAAGGCATTCCTACAAAAGCCTGGTGTTCGGTACTTGTCACACTCAGTAAGTTCTTCAGAGTGATTGCAGATGCTGCCAGAACTAGTGGTAGAAGAGCAAGACAGAGTGAGTCTCTAAATCTGGCAGAACTAATGTGAGGTGACCAGTGTGTGGCTCCAATGGTGGGGAGGGTGCGCAGCTGTCAGTTGATTGACAGCTCAATCTGGCAGTACAAAAAAGTAGACAGCTGAGGCAGGAGGGAATCTCTTTTAAAAAATTAATTGGGGGGCACAAACACATTAATTTCTTAAGTAGCACACTGTGGCTTTCAAGTGTAGATACAATTTTGTGAGTGCACTGTATGTGGGTGGCTACAGGTTAAATAAGGCACTAGACAAGACAAGAGTGGTGTGTACTGTGTCAAACAACTACCTCCCTGAGCCTTGGCTATTCCCCATTTAGCTAGAAGGGAACCACTTGAATAATAATTTATATTGCGCTGTTGGAAAAACATGATGCATCTCTGCTGAGGCAGTATAGCGCAGTGGTTTAAGGCTCTGAGCTGTAAATCTGGTGACATCTAGCAGACCAGACCGAGGTTTGAATCCCACAGCCCCCACTTGCATACTGTGTGACCCTGAGCAAGTCACTTAACTTCCTTGTGCTCCCAGGTCACACTTGGAAACAAGCTTTGGCTTAGTGTGCCTTTCCTGGTTAAACAATTTATCCTTTCCCTTTACCTTTTTTGAGGGTCTGTGTGAGGAACTGGCTCAGGAGCAGTTACTCTTTCAGATAGCATGTGAAGAGACAGGTTATCAGCATGGATGAGTTTCATTTTGCAAGCCCCCCCAACTTGACACCCTGACATCCCCCCACCCGCTCGGCCGCAGTGACCAACATTCAAGTTGATGAAACTTGGGACCTACATGAAAGCCAACAGGGTGCCCAATCTTCCTCTCGGCATGCCCCCAATGGGGGATCCCACTCCCCATCAGCATAATGTCCCCATACATTTTGTTTGCTGAGGGGGATGCTCAATCCCCCCCGGTATCTTGTCCCACCCCCAAACACAGATCCTTTTTCTTTGCTGATGGGGGGCCCAATCCCCCCCCCAGACATGCAGGTGGCATGCTGGGATCCCACCTCAGTGTACCAAATCTACCTGCAAGAAAAGAAATCCTTCCCACAATGGTTTTAATTATTTTGTTTTTACTTGAAAAGTAGAAAACAGTCTCTCATTGTGTCCGGTGCCCCCCTCACCCAACCCGCACCCTCCCTCTGCACACCCCACATCCACGCACCACCCCATACCCATATATACATCCAGAACCAGGTGCGACGTTCTTTGGTGGACCGGGAACACATCTGCACTCTTCAAAAGCTGACCGCAAACTGAAGAAATGCCAGTAAGCTGTATATTGGCATAAATGTTTTTTGTATTTTTTTAACTTAGGTTGATATCTCGGCCATTTTTACAAATTTTGGCACCAAATTTTCAGCATGGAGTTCTTGGTACCCCACTTCATGAATTCAGCCACTGTCATGTCGTTATTCAGTCCCAAAAGGTAATGTTGTGGTCATTGTGCATAATTACCTTTCTGGACTGAGTAATAAAATGACAGTGTTACTGTTCATGAGGTGAGCTCCCAAAAAGCCTATGCTGAAAATTTGGTGAAAAAATTCTAAAACAATACTGTGTTACAAGCATGCATTGCACAGTTTCTACGCGCACTTGTAACTCTGAGAATTTTTCATATTTTCACTCAAGATATTCAGCATTGCCATTTTTTCACACCTCCTTATGAACAGTACAGCTGTCATTTTTCACATCCTGCCCAAAATGAGGTTTCGCACATATGACGCACAATGGCATGGTCACTGTGGGAAATCAGCATTCAGGAAAAATCACAGTGACACTGTTCATGAGCGGAGGTCCCAAAATGCCTATGTTGAATATTTGGTGAGAACATTTCACAAAACAACTGTATTACGAGTGTGCGTTGTGCAGTTTCCACACACGCTTGTAACTTCAAGAATTTTTTATATTTTCACTCCAGATTTTCAATATTGGTGTTTTTTCACACCTCCTTATGAACAGGAGAGCTATCATTTTTAACACCCTGCCCGGACTGTGTTTTCGCACATCTGGCGCAGAATGGTGTGGTCACTGTAGCAAATTATCATTTGAGACAGACTACCACACTCACAGTGCCACTGTTCATGAGCAGAGGTACCAAATGCTTTCATGAGGTGGGGGACACAAAAAGGCAATGTTGAAAATTTGTAGTGCAAATAGCAACAAACGCCCGGGGCATTATGGTTTCTAACCATAACATCCCACCTTGTACAGACTGACAGGCATCAGGGGTGTGCCTTTGGATTGCTGGCCGTAATGCTCATGCCATTCCACCCCCATCCTGCAGCCAGTGACAGACAATGAGGTGTGCCTTGGAATCTTTGACCCCATTCTCCTATACTATACCCATATCAGCATATGTCCTTATGGAATGAGGTGACTGTAAAGCCGAACACCACAAGGCACATCTCAACACTTGTCGGTGTCTGCAGGATATGGTGAAGTGAAATGGCATGAGCATTATGCTCGATGACCAAAAGGCATACCCCAATGCCTGTCCATCTCTGCAGGGTGGAGATGGGGTTAGTGTGAAGTTAAATCCTCCACTGCCATTCCTATTCTGCAGCTGTCTAACTCTTGCACTTGCAATGCTAATACCAGCAAGCAGACATTCGGCATTGACACATGCTTGTTTTTCCTGGCTTCAGTGTGGCTCTGTGTACAAGGCAAGGGCAGCAGAGTGGCAAAATAAATCTTTGACTTGTACCTCCAATTACAAATTACAATCTCTTGTTAACATTCATTCATGATCTCATCCAGAGGGGAGAGAGACAGGGAGACTGCAGGGGGGCTGACAATAAATGTAACAGTCCCAGAAACCTGAAATAAAATTAATTTTCCTGGATTCAGTGTGACTGAGTGTACAGGGCAAGGGCAGCAGGGTGGCAAAATAAATCCATGACTTGTGATGTCCAGAGGGGAGAAAGAGAGACTGCAGGGGGGCCCATGATAAATGGAACAGTCCAAGAAATACTAAATAAAATTTATTTTCCTAGCTTCAATGTGGCTGTGTGTACAGGGTAAGGGCAGCAGGGTGACAAAATAAATCTTTGACTTGTGACATGCGTGGAGGGGGGAAGAGAGAGAGAGAGAGAGAGAGAGAGAGAGAGAGACTGCAGGCTGGCCCACGATAAATGTAACAGTCCCAAAAATCCTAAATATTTTTTTTTCTCAGCTTCAGTGTTGCTGTGTGTACAGGGCAAGGGCAGCATGGTGGCAAAATGAATCTATGACTTGTGTCATCCAGTCACAAATCACAATCATTTGTTAACGTTCATTCACGATTTCATGTACTAAAAGAAAATACTGTTCAGACAAACAACATACACGTTGACGTGCCTGTGCTGCTGGCTGTGGGTGACCCAGGCGATAATCTGACTTTGTGACTTATAGCAGGCTGTTTACAGTACAACACAAGTAAAGTACTCTACACACAAGTGTCATCATCATCATCAACATTACTCATTCCCCATTATTCCTCCTTATTATCATTAGTTTTATAGTATATCATATTACATTATATGTAAGCATTAACCAACACCCAGTGTGGGACAGTGCTGCGTGCAGCTATGCACCAGATGTGTCTGCATCTCCAATTCAAATTCTGAGGCACACTTAACAGCTGCTGAATTTTTTCACTTAACAGTAACTAATTGTATTGTAGGAGTCAGTCCAACAATCTTAGAAGGAAGTGATTGTGGATTGCTGTGCTGTCGGTATGCTGTGTACAATCACGAGTCACGACATGAAATTTTTCCCTGGCCTGTGGGTGGGAGTCATCAGAACGACATCACATTAGTTAGAAGGATCTTTTGTTACAGGTTAGAATACTAATAAAAAATGTATCAAAGTGTTGATGAGGCACATTCTGTTTCTCTGGTAGGCAATGGCACTTCTTCTTCTGGACCAATCCCTGGACTTCAGCCTGCATATACAATCTGCCTGCAAGGCAGTGAATGCTAAACTGGGGGTTGATTACAAGTCCAGTTTCATTTTGACTCCCTCTGCTAAACTTGCTATTGCTAGAGGCATATTACTCCCTGCCCTCACCTATGGCATGCCGACCTTTGCTGCCACACACAAAACCATCCTTCATAAGTGGGATGTCACTTATAATAATATCTGTCAACACACCTCCTCGTCACCACGGGTTAAGCACCACTGCCAACTGTACAGGGACCTGGGCTGGTTATCCCCCTCAGCTTGCCATCAATACTCTCTTGGCTCCCTGATTGACTCTATACTCAGAAACCAGACCCTTCAGCGCTTGCAACATTGCTGGTACCTCAAACCTCCTCCTATGACTGTGATCGGTAGATAAATCCCTGCTGAATGTACCTAGACGTAAAACATCAAAAGGCTCTGTTGCCTTGAATCACTCTGCTCCTAAGCATTGGAACTCTCTTCCCCTAGCACTTCGAATATCTGGATCCCATGATAACTTCAAAAAGGAGTTGGCCTTACATCTATCCCTTGCTGATCTCTGCACTTGTTTTAATCCTCCCTAATCCACTCAGATGCTGCCTGGCCTAACTTTAACCTCCCTACCTCATAGAACTTCCTACCCTTACTTCCTACTTGAGAGCTAAGCTACCCCAACCCCCCCCCACACCTGAGTCTTATTTCAGAGGCCGTGATAATGCATCCTGCCCAGTCAGGAATTTGTCCTTGCCTTGTTTCACTGCCTATTTTAATCTTCATTGTTGTGACTAATTTGAACAATATTTCTTTACTGCTATGTTGTGGTATCACTTCCTAGACTGTGTAGGTCTTCTCTGCTTAAATATTCAATGTGAATTGCATTGATTGTTATTGTCCTGGCTGCATGTATTCATTACTACTAACTGTTTTGACCTATGCTATTGTAATTTCATTGTACTCATGCTATGTACCTGTCTTTGATTGTTGTATTCTCTTGGGTCATCCCTGAAAATAGTAATTTTATGGTTAGTGCACGTACCCAGTTAACAAAAACTAAATAAATAAATAAAAGACATCAAACAGCCTGCAAAGAAAAAAAAATCAAACCCCAAAAAGTGATTTTTTTCATGTTTAAGGTTTCATTTCCAAGTGAATGCTTGAATCCATAAAAGGTGAATGTCTCAGATCATCATCAGCCCCAAGTGAAAAAAAAGTTATGTAGTTGAAAAAACTAAAGGCGTGGTGGGTACCACCCACAGTGGCATCCAACGATATGGAACAATTGCATACTATGTTACTATCAGTCCCTCATCCAATTCTTCAAAGGTTGAACCCAACAAGGGTAATAAAGATGAAGAGAATAATCAGGCAGCACAAGGTTTGCTGGAGGGGATGGAAATTGCAGATGAGGAAGAAACACGTAGAAATATTTTGGTTGTGGAGGGGACAGTGGGAATAAACCACAAGAGGAACAAGCCCAAGAAAAATATGGAGGGGGGGCCCTGAAATGGTGACCAAGGTGCCATTCCTTCCTGGTAAAAAAACTAAAAAAACATAATCTTTTGTTTGGTCATACGTCTCCATTAGTGCTTACAATGAGTTGGTAGCAACATGCACTATTTGTAAATGGCCAATCAGCAGGAGTAAAAAGGAAAGAGCATTGGGAACTTCAGCACTGAAAAGACACCTAGACAGATGTCATAACATTACTGAGAAGTACAGTTGTGAGTCTCGAAGTGAAAGTGGCAGTGATAGCTCACTACACTCAGGGGTAATTCCCATAGATTAAAGCAGAGGTAGCCCCTGCAGCACTACTGAAACACCTCCACCACCACTTCTTGCCATTTAAAGGACTCCAACTGTTACTGATCGTGACCATGTATTCAAAAGCCCACCTTCTTCAATGAGACAGCTTACCATCTCAGAAACATATGAGCATAGAACAAAATATGCTTGACTCACCCTGTTGCTGTTACAATAACCCCAAAAATTTCAGAAATTATAGCTGTTGATCTGCTACCATATAACGTGGTTGAACATATAGGATTCAGGCAGCTGCTCGAGTACCTCGAACCATGATATAGTATGCCATCACGGAAATACTTCTCAACAACAGGGATTCCAGATCTTTATGATGTTGTATGTAAAAAATTAAGCTGAGTCTTGTGCAATGCTTTTGGGAGGGTGGTGCATCGCACAACAGATATCTGGATAAGCTGTCTGTCTGAACTCTTCATGTCTATCACGGCACATTGGACATGTTTCAATAATTCACATGGGACTGAGGACAGTGAAGCATCACAGTTTGCTGTTCTAAGACTGTTTTATTTTCCATCTGAACATACCTCATACAACATCAATGAAGAGCTCCAAAAACCAATACAGAAATGACTCACTTTACACGGACTGTCAGTTGGCTTTATAGTTGCAGATAATGAGTCCAACATAAGGAAGGCCTTGAAGGAGGGGCGCTTTGTTCACATCTGCTGCTTTGTGCATTGCTTAAATGTAATGGTTCATGGTTTTCTCAATGATGACAGGGAGATTAAGGCTGTCATTAGCACTGCTAAAAGAATATGCACTCATTTCAGTCATTCAAGCAAAGTCCGTCACTTGTTTGAAAAAATACAGCAGGGGCACAACTTACCTTTGCACAGACTGATTCAAGACATTTCTACTCCATGAAATTCAACCTTTTATATGTTTCAAAGGCTGCTGGAACAAAAGAAAACTGTCAGACAGTACACCTTGGGAAATAAAATGGGTGATGCAAGTGCCTATATTACTCCACCACAGTGGACCATGCTGGAGTTTCTAATTTTCCTGCTCCAGCAGCCATTTGAGGAAATCACCAGGGAGGTTAGTGCAAACACAACAACTCTCAGCCAGGTGATACCCCTATCAAAAATGTTAAAATTTAGATTGAATCTGATCAGGGAAATGTTATAGAAGCAAGACAGTTCCATTATCACACAGGCTTCCAGTTTTCCTGCTGACACATGCAGGTTGCCCCCCAGAATACAACAACATCTAATGAGAAGTATGACCAAAAAAGTTGAAGAAGATGACAAACTATGTAAAATGCTTCATTCTGAGTACTACATTAAAGCAACAATCCTGGACCCAAGATACAAATCGAAGCAACTATTGAGTGATAATGATGACACTTATTTCGAGATAAGCAAACAAGAAATTATTTATGAGGTGCATGCTGTCATGGAACAGAGTACAACAGCAGCACCACATTCAGAATCTTCTTCATGACACAGCACAGCATCAGTTGGCCCATTCTCTACTGTTGTGGCATTTTCTCCCTCTTCCCCCTCAGCCACTGCAGCCGAATTTTCTTCTTCTCCACCAGCCAAGCATAACACTGTCCCACAGTCACTTGGTTCAGCTTCATGTCTCTGGAGTCACTTAGAATTGTAACATTTTCTTCATCTCCTCTTGTAACACAATATCAGCACGGACCATTGTTGAAATGTATCTGGAAGAGCCCAATATCAGCTGGAATGCTGATCCTTTGCAATACTGAAAATCCAAACAAAATATGTGGCCTGCTTTAGTAAACATCGCAGTAAAGTAAATGAATTGCCCTCTGACTAGCGTGTGCTCAGAATGATTGTTTAGTTCAGTTCGTAACATCATTACTGACACAGGATCCTATTTGACACTAGGAAATGCTGAGTGCCTCACATTTCTCAAAGTCACATTCCTCACTTTAATTTCAAAGGATACCTGAATAAAACATACACTGACTGCTCTGAGTAGGCCCCAGCCACAAAAGACTTTCAAGAATGTGTGCCTGTGGTGAAAATATTTTGTGAATAGGGTGTACTACATAAGGTAGCAATTACTTGCAACAAGTCAGGTCAGTATGGACTAGGCCAGGTCACTATAACTGGATGATCACATGAGCAGCACAGAATAGAAAAAAAATAATAACATCAGTGGGTTCAGAGTCCATCTACAGCATGCAACAGCATTTCATGTCACAAACTTACTTGGTCGTACCTTGTACCACTATCTGATCTGGAAGGTAGGGTACTGCTGTCTACTACTACTACTATTATCACTATTTGTCCTCACAAGTCATGACTACTACTTTTCACTTTTTGTTCTTACTCTAGTACTTACTACTACTACTTTTCACTTTTTGTCCTTACTCCAGTACTTACTACTACTACTTGTCACTTTTTTTGCCCTCAGCAACTAATCCTGACTGCACTGTTTTAATTTTTGTACAGTACATGGCTTAGCAGATGCCTGAAACCCAAACACTGTATACTCTTTGTATATTCCTCACGTCCCCCATATTTGGCTGTGAATACTTCACAGAAAAAATGCTACTAAATTGAAAATTCATATAATTTCTTTATTGTTTGTGTGTGCGTGGTATGCTAGCCTGGTTACATCTCACTTGCAGTAACTGGGCTGAGATTATTCTATTATTAATATATTTTATTTGTGATACTTAAATTACTTGGCAGTGGCTGGCAGCAATTGTGGAACTAGGAAGGATGTAACTGCATTGTGTGTCTGTCATCAGGTCTTCAGGTGCCAGTGACAAACCTTTTTATGACTGCACTGCACTTGACCGATGCAATGTGTGACTGGCTGCCTGCCTGGGTGGTGGTGATCACTATGTCTTTCTTTTCTCTTCTTTAATGATTCAGCATGTTGATCAGATTCAGTAGATGTAGTCATAGTACTAGAAACATTACCACTTCTTTGACCAGGTAGTGTACCATATATCACAGTAACAGTACATGGTACACAGTACACAGGTTATGGGAAGCAGTTGCATCATTCACATGAGTAGGGTGGGTGGGCTCTCTTAGTGCTGCTCATTTGATCATTCATACCCATTTCTTTGGCCTGTTTGGCTCTTACTGGAACATCCATCAAAATAATACCCACACAGCACCAATAATAAAGAAGAAATCTTAGCTGCCTGACAGTGCCTGCAGTGCTTGGTGGTGCTATGATATAGGTATTTGTATCTGTCTGTCTCTCTCTCTCCATCTCTCTCTGTCTCTCTCAGCACACTCATGTCATGGACCGAGCAGGATATGCCACCCCACCATTATAGACCAGCCATGAAGGGGCTAGTAGTGATTGATTACTTTTTTATTTAGCAACTTTACATTAATTTTTATACAAATAATCCATTAAATTATTTCCTTTGAGCCTCTTTGTCAAATGTGACTGACTTTGGCCACTTTTATGCATTTTTTTGCATTTTTTTCAAATATTTGTCAATAAATCAGAACTAATCAGAACAAATCAGAACTTCAACATGTTCAGGTTCTAATTTAATAGTGGTCAAAACTTCACAGAGTTCTCCCAGCCCTAATCCAAGTTAACAGAAAATGCTTCCTGAAAGGCAACACTTTATGGAAAAGAACTGAAAAGAATACAATGGTGCCAGCCAGGATGAAATGCAGTAATGTTGCAGTACATCACAAAATGCTGCAGTATGCTGATGGGAACAGTGTAATACAATGGCAACTAAGTCCTTTTTACTGCAGTATCTTGTGATATGTCAGTTACGACAAGTTACTGCATTGCCTCGTGTCTGGCTCCACTGTATATGGACAAGAAATTAATCAGCAAAGTGTCTCCTGCCTTCCAGCCAAATTGCAGATAAAGATATTTCATTCTAGGGATGTGGTAAGCAGCCTAGCAGATAAGATGCACCTTAACTGAGCTCAGCTATTTTGGATCACTTTGGTGAAAAAAAGTTGTTTTTCTATGGCACCTTGACATCTAACTGGTGGAACAACTGTTGGCTTCTACTAACTACTGCACCTGAAGTCCAGTTTATGAGATGGGCAAACCTAAAACTGTGAATGAAACAGACTCTTCAAAACCAGGGCCATCCACGTAGGCCTCGGGTGGGTCACCAATTCAATCTGAGGGAGATTCCCCAACTACCCTGGAAATGCCGCAGATAGCAATAAAAGTCATCACACAAACAGTTAAAACTATGGACAGAAAACTTGATACCTATGTTGAGCTATTAATGGTCATCAAAAATAGAGTGGAGAGTACTGTGGGGCCTATGGAGGAGGCAAAGAAGATCTAGGGCAAAGCACTAGTGGCTGCAGCTTCTATGAAGGAACAAGGACTGCTTTGTTCAAGGATTGAACAGCTAAAAAACACTGTGTGTGCTGCAAATTTATGAATCTTGGGGATCCCAGAAGGAATTGAGGGGGATGTTTCTGCCACCTTCCTTGAGTGTTGGCTACTGAAGGCTGTGGAACTAGGATTCACCCTAAGGCAGATTCAAGCTTATAGGATTTCTCCTAGGAGAGTGCGTTTAGCTGAGGAGGGCCCAAGAACATTGCTCATGGTACTGGATTCCTCAGGGACAAGGGGCAAGATCTTGACAGTGGCTAGTGATCATGGGCTGGTGTATGTTGATGAACAATGGATTCTTTTTTTCCCCAAACTACTCCTTCACTACCAGATCCCACCGGAAAGCATTTGAAGGTATTACCAAAAAGTTCAAGGAGTAGGATATTCCATTTTGCCTGAGTTTCTTAGAACGCTTGCAGTTTCCTCTCAACGACAAAATGTATTTCTTTGTAGACCCCAAAGCAGCTGGTAACTGTATAGAGAAACTGCTTCAGCATGCTGGTACTCAAGACTGCATCGAACATTCCTTGGATAAGGAGGGCTGAGTTGGACATTGTGTGAGTGTGTGAGTAAACCCTGATGCCGTTTTAGAGTCCAATCATTTGCAAACATTTTTTGGGACTTGAAAGAGAGCTACATTTCTGCTTTGTATCTCCTATTATAGAGTACAGGCTTATAATCCTTAAATTAGTGTATACCGTTTTGAGTCAAATGTCTAGCTACTTTTCTAAAATATTAGTTTTTGTCCAGTGTATGACTGCAGCACCAGTACTTATTATTAGGAATAATGAGTATTATACTTCCATATGGTTTAGGTAAGAGGGGAAGTCTGGCATGTGGAGAGATATACATGTTTTCTAGCTCCTTTTTTGGAAGGACTGAAGCCCCAGATTCAATGTGGGGGAATAGCTCCTCCCACATTCCAAATAAAATCCAGCCTCTCCAAGCAGCTCACGCTTAGCATATTTTTAAGCAAATGTGTTTTGAAGCACTCTGGGCTCCTGTGTGGCTTATGCGGCTGTGCCTCATTGGGTTCCCTCCTACTTTGCTGCTGTTTCTTTGTCCTCATCTGCTTTCTCGTCTGTTCTCTGTTTCTGCTGAGTGCCTGTCACCCCCGTTCAGCTTTTTCATTTTTGTTTCCTTGTGCCTTCCCACTTCCTCACTCCTTGCTTCTTTTTCCTGTTTGTTTCTATTGTGGCTGTTTCCCCCTCCTTTCCTGTTCTCCATCATTCTTGTTCTTTTGCTTTTGCCCTTCCCTCTGTTCCTTCCCAGCTCCTGCCTTTTATCTGTTTGTCTGTGGTCCCGCACCCCACCTCATTTTCTGTGCTCCATTTTTCTCTGTTTCTGCTGTTTCCTTTTGGGGCATTTTCTTTCTCTCCTTTGAGCCTCTGGTCCTTCTCTGCGCCAGCACTTCCGGGTTGTGTGTGCTCCCATAGTGCTCAGCCTAAAGCTATACACAACCAATTTTGTGCTCCTAGTGCTTCTGTTTTGCTGTGTCTTCAGTTTGTTCAATTTCTGCTTCTAGCTCAGCAGTCTATGTTTGTCTTTCTCTTGCTGTTCTCCATTCTCCTTTCTCTGCTCCTTATCCCCTTCCTCCTACTTATTATTTCTGCTCTGCTTTTATCTTCTAGTAAAGCAGCAGCCAGCTGCTCTTTCCTTGCTCAGTCCATACCAACAGTCTGACAATCTCTGTTAATAACTCATACCTTTTTTTTTTGCCCGCCAGCACCCCTAGCCCTGTGAATGGGCTTACCCTGGGCTCCATGACCCATACCCTCACCCAGGGATGCCTCCCCATCGAGTTGGGCCACTGAGGCGGAACTGAAGGTGGCTGGAGGGTCAGGCCACCAGAACCCTGGATCATACACGGGGACTGGAGGATTTTTGCTATGTAGGATTGTCCCTGGAGTTGGGTACATGCAATGATGCTTATGCTGAAACAAGCATCTGTCCCAGCTCCACCCATGATGCGGCATGATGCCATGCCTCCCAGTCTCTGCAAGGGGTCGAGTGATGCTGGACCCAACTCCTCTACTCTCCCCAGAGAAAGAGAACAGTCCTCCAGAGGCTCAATCCTTCCCATCCCCTGCCAACCCCCAGTGGCCTGTGCCCATTCGTGAACATGGGTTGCCAGCATGGCGTGAGGTATGGCTTCCAGCACCTCAACCCTCAGCACCACCAGGCCAGTCCTAACTCATATCTTCTGAGATATTTGAGTGAAGATTGGCTTGCCCTGTCTACTGGGGATGGGAGTCTGTTTCATCCAGTTTCAGCCATACCAGCAGTTTGACAGTCTCCATCTCTACCTCATACCTTGTGAAGTATTTGAGTAAAGGTGGGCTTGCCCTGTCTATAGGGGATGGGAGTTTGTTTCATCCAGTTAACATCTTCCTCGAATTCTGCCTTATTCTCAGTTCTGTAGGCCCTATAGAACAAAATTCGGGTCTGCCATCATAAGTCAGAGATGGGAACCCTCTAACACATCAGCAAAAGTCTGCTTTGCCTGATCTTTCATTCAGTTTGGCACTTGACCATAGCTGCTTGAGATTAGCCCCTTAGCTCTCAGTGCAGTATGCATCATATTGGCATCATGGCATCTTCTGCACCTACCAATATTATCCTTCCAAACCCTGAAGAAGGACTTCTTTCCAAGCTCCCCCAGTCCACAAGCAGGCTTCCAAATTGCACTTCTCAATTAAAGACTGAACTGTTCTCAACATCATGACCAAACTAAAAATGCAGAATATCCACCACTCAGCTTCTGCCTGCAAACAGGAGTTGTATGATTTGTTCTTGCTTCATAGACTTAACCTGTTCAGGATCCTGATCCCTGCTGGCCTGTAGTTCTACTGAAATCTTCTCCATTTTCTGAAATTCAAGATTTCATGTCTTAGCTTGCCTCCTCAGTTTCCAACCTGCAATCCCATATGACAGCAATTGAAGCTTGTGTCCCAGTTCAGCCTGCTCCAGCCTCTGAAACATCAGCTCCTGCTGCTATCCCATTCACCAGCCATGGTCTGGACATTCCTGCTCCCCTGAGTACTCTTCAAAGTGTCTGTACTCCATCTGCCTCAGACCGATCACTACTCCAAAACTCCAGTATGACGACTTCTTCGTCTTCTGCAGTTATCTCTTCTGTTCGCCTTATTCCAGATCACCTCTGAGGGATAATTATTGATAGGAAGGAAATTCACCTGATTTCCCTTCTCATCTCTTCTCATGAGACTACAGACACAAAATGGTCTCAATGGCAACATTGACATGACGTTGAAGTCTAAAGCTCCTAGACTATTGAAGAAATAGACTGTGTCTGATTTTGTATCAACCTCTACTGCATCATGATCCATTTTGCATTTCCTTTTAGCTACAAGGAACTGGACTCCTATCAGTTGTGCAGCATATCCCTTTTGGCTTTTCACATGAATTCCACACAGGCATCTCAGTGATTCCCTCTGATACCTTCAACTATCATTATCTTCAGTCTGCTGTTAAGGAACCTGCAGACATTCATCAGCTTTTACAAAAGGAACTTCAAACAGGATTCCTCCTGGATCCTTTTCAGTACCTACCATTTCTTACCTTTGAACCAATCCCATAGGTATCATTACTAGATTTTCTGGCAAGAATGTTTCATTGTTGTCCTATCTGCACCACTGCCCTCATCCACCCCTACCATCACTTCTTTGATTCCCTCTGATGAATATTCCCAATCATATGCTCATGTCGATGATGCCATAACAATCATTAAATACATTGGCCCTGGCTCTTGACTCTCAAGAAACCAATTTCACTGACGAATTTAAGCTGTTACCCATTCATTTTTCTCTCTGGCATCTCAGTGGAATGTCTTGGGAGGATCGCTATTACCTTGCAGTACATCTCACATTGGGCTGCAAAAGTAGGCCAAAAGCTTTTGAAATGTTTGTTGAAGTGCTTTATTGGGCATTACTTAAAGTCTGTTGCCATCCAGTAGTTATTCATCTATTAAATGACTTTCTGCTGACTGATCCACCAAATTCTTCTCCCACAGCTGATATTACTACTCCTCCTGTCCAGCTGTTACAGAAACCATCAGTTCCTCTGTCTGAAAAGAAAACTCTAGGTCCATCAACATTCCTCAAATTCCTTGGCATAATATTGTATACAGACAGTACAGAAGTTCTATTACCTCCAAATAAACTGCACAGGATCCAAGCTTTAGTGGAGTCCTTTTCAAACTGATCCATTTACATGAAATGTAAACTTCTTCCCTCCTGGGATCCCTCAACTTTGCAATAAGAATAATTCCTGAATGTCAATCCTTCCCTTCCTACCTCTTAACTCTGGTATCATAATTTCCGAATTGCACTATCATATCCAAATCACAGCTGCTGCAAAATCAGATCCAACTATGTGGTCCCAATTTTTAGCTTACTGGATCAGCTGTTCAATGTTCTACAAAGACCCTTCTCCTGACTTGCACACCAGAATACACACTGATTCATCTCCAACACATGGCTATGCTGCTATCTTTGACCAGTCTTGGATCACTGCTTCCTGACCTCCGGACATTACAACACTTCATGATTTTTCATCCACATCTCCTCTCTTTGAGATTTACCCAGTCATAGCAACCACCTTCCTAAGGGGTCATCACTGGTCCCTTTAGACAGTTATCCATCTTTTCTGATAATGAACCCGCAGTGGATATCATCGGCAAAGGCAGGTCTTCATCCTATTCCATCATGCTGTTCATATGGAGGCTGACTTGGCTATCTCTTATCACAATATTACACTGCAGTGTTTTCATATACCTGACTATGCCAATGAAGCAGCTAGGGCACTATCTCTGTTTCAATTTCAGACCTTTCATCACTGCCATCCTTCAGCATAGTCAGTCGTGAGTCCTCCTCCTTCATTCAATATATGCTGGGATGGTAATAAGACGATCGGGTAATATTCCCCCTCCAGGCTAAGAGACCTCTGTCCATTTTTTTGTCCTCACATGTCACCAGAGGTATATAGATGGTGTAGGGCTCTGGGGATTACCAGAAGAAGGGGGAGGATGAGGGCTGGGCCTGGAGAGGGAATGGAGAGGAGTGGGCAGATAGGGATAGTGGGGACAAGGAAATGGGTCCAGGAAAGGGGTCCCCTCTGGCTGGTTCCCATACCCAAGGGTTCTGCTGGTAGTCAGCAGGTAGCGCGGTCATCCTCGGATGCTCATCCAACTTGGGTGGTGTTATGTAATGCCAGGTCTATTAAAAACAAGACCACTGTTATAGCGGATCTCGTTCAAACATCTGACCTGGCGTGCATCACTGAGACCTGGCTGGATGAAAATGCTGGCCCAGTTTTGGCTTCAGCAATTCCAGCCGGGTACTCACTGATACACTGCCCTAGGATGGATCATGGGGCGGGCGTGTTGCCATCTGTTTTAGATCAGAACTCGGCCTAGTGGAAGTACCAGTGGGTAATACCAACTCCTTTGAATGTATTATGGGCGGGTGTGGCAGTTCTTCGTCTACCATCCACCAGGTGATGGGAATGTTTTCCTGCAGGGAAGTGCAGACTTCATTGTCGACCTGACATTGGGATCCCCAGATGGTTGGTTCTGGGTGATTTCAATGCCTGGATTGACGATGAACTCTCGCAGTTTGGTCAAGACTTCCACCAGTTAATGATTTCACTGGGCTTCACACAGGTTATTTCCTCCCTGACCCATATTGGTGGTCATTCATTGGACTTGGTGTTCCTATTGGGGATGGAGATATCCGATTTGGTGGTGGAACCAGTCGGATGGTCTGACTATCATTCCATTGGGTTTAGTTTTGAGGTCACCCCTAGTAGGCCAGCCCCTATGGAGATGGTCCAGTACCGCCCTTTGAGGGGTGTTTCCCCAGATGGCCTGATGGCGGTGCTGGACCTATCAGGTTTTCAGAGTGATTGCAGGGATCCAGTGGACTTGGCACTTGCCTATAATAAGGCAGTGACAGGGGCCCTGGATTCCATTGCACCTGTTCGTGTACGTCCTCTCACTTTTCGCCCTAGGTATCCTTGGTTTGATGAGACTTTAAGGGAGTTGAGGACAGTTGGACAAAGATTAGAGAGATGTTGGCGAAAGTCGAGTTTGGATTGTGACAAACTTAGATTGATGGACCATTATGTGGTTTATCAATCAGCAATCTCTCGTAAGAAGGCAGAATTCCTGTCCAGAGAGATTTCTGCTGCTCAGAATAGACCAGCTCAGCTTTTCCAGACCGTGAACAGATTGTGCAATCCAATCTGTCTTCAGCCCAGAAGAGACTTTTCTCAAGAATGGTGTGAGGATCTTGCTCAATTCTTTTCAGATAAGGTTGCCAAGATCAGGTCCGATGTCCATCTGACGCTCTCTTGTGGGAGTAGTGGTGGTCAACAGGAGATGTCGGACAGCGGTTTTGTGTGGTCTGACTTCAGCCTTCCCACAATCAATGACATTGTGATGGTCATCCGATTACTGTGTCCGACCAACTGTGGTCTGGATCCGGGCCCTACACGTCTCCTAGTGGGTTGTGTAGATAAAATTGGTCCAGTTTTGGCTGAGATAGTCTGGAGGTCTTTGGAGAGGGGGAATTTTCCAAATCCCCTGAAGGAGGCTTTGGTGCAGCCCCTTCTTAAGAAGCCCTCCTTGGACCCGGACTGTCTGGCTAATTATAGACCCATCTCTAACCTACCCTTTGTGGGAAAGGTTATTGAGAAGGTGGTTGCGATGCAGTTGGATGATCATTTAACCAACCACGATGTCTACGATTTTCTCCAGTCCGGATTTAGGAAGAGACATAACACCAAGACAGCTCTGGTTCGGGTACTAAATGATCTCCTGATAGTGAGAGATTGAAGGACCTGTTCCATCTTGGTCCTTCTTGATCTCTCTGCGGCATTTGACATGGTAGACCATGGTGTGCTGTTGGAATGCCTGCGGCTTATCTGTGGACTGTCTGGTACAGTCCTCAGTTGGTTTTGATCTTTCCTCAATGGTAGGACTCAGAGGGTGATGTCTGGGATTTTTTCCTCTACATCATTCCCCCTATCCTGTGAGGTACCACAGGGCTCCATTTTGGCACCCATGTTGTTTTCTGTGTACATGCTTCCATTGGGATTGATCATTAGGCGGTACGGTCTGAGTTTTCACTGCTATGCAGATGATACTCAACTGTATATGTCCTTTGTACCTGGCCAAGATGCCGTTTTCTCAGTCCTTAATAAATGTCTTGCTGAAATCCAGGACTGGATGAATGTGAGTTGGCTGCGGTTGAACCCAAGAAAAACTGAGGTGTTGGTCGTGGACCCAGGTCATCGGGAGGCGGGTTTGTTGTCTGGATCTCCCTCAGGCTTATGGCTTGGGGGTGTCCAGCTAACTACCTCAGATCAGGTGCAAAATCTGGGCGTTGTTTTTGACAACTGTTTGACACTTAAATTACAGGTGTCAGCAGTTGTCAAAGCCTCTTTTTACCATTTGAGGAACATTGTCCAGGTGAAGCACCTGGTTCCTCCTGCTGATCTTTCTACTTTGGTCCACACCTTCGTTACCTCCCGTCTTGACTACTGCAATTTCCTGTATCTTGGGCTACCGGGGGTTGATATTTGCTGCTTGCAGCTAGTGCAGAACGCAGCAGCCAGGCTATTGGTAGGTTCTCCGAGGACCAGTCATATAACGCCTGTGCTCCATGGACTGCACTGGCTGCTAATATGCTGGCGTATCACCTTCAAGGTCAGTTTGCTGACCTATAAGGCCCTACATGATCAGGGACCTAGCTTCCTGAAAGATCTCCTTCATCCCTACTGTCCCCCCCTCTCTCCGATCCACTACGAGGGATTGCTAGAGATTCCCAGGGTTCATTTGAAGACTTCTGGGGCCAGATCTTTTAGTTTTGTGGCCCCGACCCTGTGGAATTCTCTACCTCATCAGGTACGAGATTGCCAACCGTAGAAACTTTTAAGGGAGCTCTTAAAACATATCTTTTTAAATAAGCATATAATGATTTTTAATATCTTATTGTGTGGTTAATTTATTGTTTTATTAATATTGTTTTATTATGTGGTGTACAAGTGCCTTGGTTTTTGGAAAGGCGCCTTTTTATAAATAAAGTATTGATTGATTGATAATGATTTAGAATTTTATTGCCAGCAAGCCAACACCATCTTGTGCACCACCCTAGCTTCATCCACCTGAGCTACTTTTACATATATTACAGCATGGAAAAGTATTCCTTATCCTGAGCATTGCAGTCCTCCCAGAATACTGTACTTCTGCTCATGTAGCACATGTACTAGAATTTCTTACTTTTATCAACAAGCCTTGAAACTATCAAATAGAACTACTAAGCAATATCTATCAATCATCCAGTTCTTTTCTTTACAGTCTAAAGCATCTTCACCTTTGCTGTTTTCCAGTTCTTCACTTAAACTTCTACTGGGTATCCAAAGAACTTCAATTGCTAAAATTCCTTGTTGTCTCCCTATAGATGGCTCTATAATGAGAAACTCATTTGATTTGCTGAACTAGGATCCAGGTGATCTACATCAGACATCATGGTTTGTTTCACTATTTGTCTAGCCTTCTATGGATTCCTTCATCCTGGAGAGTTCACTATGTCATCATCTTTCTCTGTCAACGTCCTTAAGATCACCAAGTTACAGAAAAAGGCTGATCATTACACCCTGTTGTTTCCTTCTTCAAAGACTAACAGATAACATAAAGGAGTTCACATAACCTGTTACCTGTCCTGTGGTGTTGCAAAGCTCATCTAGACAAACTCAGACTCTTCTACTAATGCTCAGATCCATTGCCTCCTCAGTTAACTTCAATAAAAAGTCACTTATGACCACAAAAATGGTTCATGGATCATGTTCAAACCCTTTGTCAGTGGCTTGGACTTAATCCATATTCATTCTTAATTATATCCATATAACCTTCAGCTGGATGTCATGTTGCTGTCTGAAACCTGGCTGTCCAAGAAAATGTCAGATGCCACTTTCACAACTCCAGGCTACTCCTTCTTAAGACAAGACAGACCTAGCAAGGATGGAGGTATTGCAATGTTTATCTCACCTAACCTGCAATACTCTCCTGTCCTGTCAATCTCATCCCCTTCCCAATATGAACTCCTATTAATTAAGTTTGCTGGAAGTCCATAAAAGACTCATTGAACATGGTAACTGTGGATTGTACACAGCTAATAGCTACATCAAAAAGGAAGAAGAACCCTGTCTGATTTTTTAAACTGGTAGCACTAACGATTAGGGGAAAATAAAAAAAGTCTTTCAAGGAGACACAGAGGGAAGTTGATAGGAAGCCCTACAGGGAAAAGTTTAAGGAGGCAGGAAAAGCTATCAGATTGGCAAAAGCTCAAACAGAGGAAAGAATAGCACTCAGAGTCAAGGAGGGGGACAAAACCTTTTTTCAGATATATCAATGAAAAAAGGAAGAACAAAGGAAGGATAGTCAGAATACTAACAAGCAAATGTCAGATAGTGGAACAAGATGAGGACAAAGCTGAAGCACTCAATGTATTCTTTTGTTCAGTCTTCACAAATGAACCAAATGGCAGTGGGCCAACACTAAACATAAGAGAGCACCCTACAGAGGGTGCAGATACAAGTCCATTCACAAAGGAAAGAGTACTGAAAGAACTGGAGAAATTGAAGACAGACAAAACTATGGCTATAGTGGACAAGGGGAGAAGATGTCGCCTACCTTGATTTCAGCAAAGCCTTTGATACCTTTCCACATAGAAGACTGGCTAACAAGCTCAGAAGCCTGGGGGTAGGCCACAAGGTAATAAGATGGATTACCAACTGCCTAGGGGGGCATAAAATAGAGGGTAGTGGTAAATGGAACCAACTCAGATGAAATGAAGGTCACCAGCGGGTTATCCCAGAGTCTGGTACTAGGGCCATTCCTCTTCAATGTCTTGATCAGCAACATTGCAGATGGGCTGGAGGGAAATGTTTGCCTATTTGCAGATGATATCAAGATCTGCAATAGAGTAGACATGCCAGAAAGGGTGGAAATGATGAGAAGGGACCTGGAAAAGCTGGAGAGATGGTCTGAAGCTTGGCAACTGAGGTTTAATGCAAACAAGTGCAAAATCATGCATGTGGGGAGTAAAAACCCAGACGCAAGCCACAGGATGGGGGGTGAGCTGCTGACAGTTACAAGGGGAGGAAAGGGACTTGGGGCCATTATCACAGCTGACTTGAAAGTCACCAGACAGGCAGCCAAGGCAGTAGGGAAGGCAAGTGGGATGCTGGGTTGTATTGGGAGGGATATCACAAGCCAGAGGAGGGAAGTAATAGTTCCACTGTACAAAACCTTGGTGAGGCCTCATCTGGAGTACTGTGTGCAGTTCTGGAGCCACATCTTCATAAAGACATAGACAGGATGGAAGCAGTGCAGAGGAGGGTAATGAAGATGGTCAGAGGGTTACAGCAAAAGCCTTATGAGGACAGAGTGAGGGACCTCAATATGTACACCCTGGAGCAAAGGAGGAAGAGAGGTGATATGATTGAGATGTTCAAGTACCTCAAGATTATAAACAAGGTTAATGTGGACACTGTCTTCCAGTTCAAAAAGAATGCCAGGACCAGTGAACATGACATGCGACTAGAGGGAGGCTGATTAAGAGGAAATATGTGGAAGTTCTTTTTCACTGAGAGGGTGGCGGATGCATGGAATAGCCTGTGCAGGAGGTAGTGGCTGCATATACAGTGGCAGGATTTAAACATGCATGGGACAGGAATAAAGGAACACTAGTGATGGGAATGTAAAGCTACAACCAATGATCATGTAGAGTCATGGCCCACTTTTACAAGCAATAAAATGGGCAGACTGGATGGGGCTGGCTGCCCTTATCTGCCAACAATTTCTATTTATCTATGGGACCTGATGGAATTCACCCAAGAATATCGATAGAGCTTTGGGAGGAATTAGCCACACCATTAGCAGAATTATATAATGAATCTCTAGAAAGTGGTAGGGTGCCACAAGACTGGAAGAGGGCAACAGTGGCACCCTTGCACAAGAGTGGCAGCAGTGAGGAGGCAGGCAACTACTGCCCAAGCAGCTTGACCTCAGTTGTGGGTAAAACCATGGAGAGACTCTTTAAGGAGAGGATAGTAAATTTCCTAGAGAGGGCAGGAAAACTTGACCCCAAACAACAGGTTCACCACAAGCTGATCATGCCAGACTAGCCTGATTGAGTTCTTCAATGGGATGACCAGGACAGTGGACCAGGGTGGGGTGGTGGACTTGGTATACCTGGACTTCAGCAAAGCCTTTGACACCATCCCACACAGGAGACTAATCAAACAACTTAAATACAGGTGTCGGTCATCAGATAGTAAGCTGGATTGCATACTGGCTGCAAGATAAGACTCAGAAGGTCACTGTAAAGGGTACCATGTCCAAAGTGGATTATGTGACCAGTGAAGTGCCTCAGGGGTTGGTGCTGGTTCAACATATTCATCAACAACATTGCTGATGGTCTAGAGGGTAAAGTCTGCCTGTTTGCAGATGATACAAAACTCTGTAATGAGGTGGATGCTCTTGAGGGAGCCTCTAGTATGACATAAAATCTTAAAAGACATGAACAGTGGTCCAACAACTGGCAACTTAGATTCAATGCAAAAAAATGCAAAGTGATGCATCTGGGTAAACAGAACCCAGGAATACAGTATATCCTAGATGGGCATACACTAGAGGTGACCAAGACTGAAAGGGACTTGGGATTAATCATATCAGATGACCTTAAAGTAGGGAAACAATGTGAAAAAGCAGCATGAAAGGCAAGCAGTATCCTTGGATGCATAAGCAGGGGACTTATGAGCAGGAAACAAGAAGTAATCATCCCACTTAGATCCTTGGTGAGACCACACCTGTAATACTGTACTGTGTCTAGTTCTGGAGGCCTCACTTAATGAAGGACAAGGAGTACTTGGAGACTATTCAGAGAAGGGCCACTAAGATGGTGCAGGTCCTCCATCACAAGCCATATGAATCTAGACTCAGGGACTTGAACTTGTACTCCCTTGAACAGAGAAAGGACAAGGGGGGACATGACAGAAAAATTCAAATTCATCAAAGGTACAGGTATAAACACAGTTCAGGCAGATAACCTCTTCCAGGACAACAAAAAGACAACTACTAGAGGGCATAACCTACACCCGAAAGGGAGAAGGCACAGAAATAATGTCAGGAACTACTTTTTCACAGACAGGGTAATAGACCCAAGGAATTCCTCCAGAGGTGGTTTCAGCAAATGCAGTAAATTAATTGAAACCTGCATGGGACCAACACTACAGTAGTAGCCAGAGACATTGCCAGCTATTTCCAGATATTTCACTAGATTTCTGAAGAGTTTGTCTCTGCTGCCCCTACTGTGGAAATGCAGAAAGCAGGAGATATTTCTGGAAATGTCACAGAAATTTCAGGAAATATTTGGTAGTGTCTGCAGTAAAAGCAAAATAAGCAACCTATACGGGCAGAGGTAAGATTCACAGGCAGACTAGATGGATCTCAAGGTTCCCATCTTCCATCATCTTCTTATGTTCTTAAGTTATCTCTCCCCTTTAAACTGCCCATATTTACTACAGATCCAGAAACAAATGATTTGATACCTTTTATTGGACCAAGATGGATGTTACAGAAAAGAACAAAGTGCTCTAGTTTTCGAACCTACCTGGTCCTTCTTCAGAAGCTTAATGTCCATAAAGTTTCTGAAGAAGGACCGGGTAGGTTCGAAAGCTAGAGCACTTTATTCTTTTCTGTAACATCCATGTTGGTACAATAAAAGGTATCAAATCATTTGTTTCTGGATCTGTTCTTAACAGGACCAATACGGCACCTAAAACATTTTTTTGCATATTTACTACAGGCATTTATTGTCACCCAGGTCTCCCATCAGCTACCATAACAGATATCATTACTACTATCACCACTCATTCCAACTCAGGTGAGCTTTACCTGTTAGGTGACCTAAATATGAACTGGATCTCATCCACTAATTCCACTATACCCTCCAAAGTAAAATCCCTAAATCTGGTTCAACTAATTACCTCTCCTACCCGGCTCAACTACAAATCTCAAAAACATACTCTGATTGACTGGGCCCTCACCTCCCACCCACACCATGTTATCAATGCCAGCATTCTCCCAGACTTTCTTAGTGAATACCGCATGATTTACTGCATCCGCAAAATCTGTCAGCCCAAACACCCCCAAAATTGATTCATATATGCTCCTTCCACTCCCTAAACTTAGCTCCCATACTAAATGACCTACGACAGTCAGACTGGTCCACTATCACCGAAGAAACCTCCATCAATGCTGCCATCAGCTACTTGCAATCTAAATTCATGGAAATTTGTTGTCATCATGCCCCACTTAAGCTAACCAGGGTCAAAGGCTCTCACCATCCCTGGATTACTGCTAAACTGTTGGCATGTATGCAGGCTAGAGATCAGGCCTGTAAAGCGTGCGTACACTCCAGAACTCCACTCTCCTCTTCCATTACAGACAACTCTGCATTGCTTATATTATTTATTTATTTATTGCAGTCTTGGAATTACAACCCTTTGAGTTAAATACTCTTTTGCAAAGGCTCTACATCAGATTTACAAACAGACAGGTTACAAAAAATATTACAGTAGATTATTACAGTACATTATACATTGGATATTATTATACAAACAATACAGTACATTATACATAAGTGCATCATAAATGAGGGTGGAGTGCATGGCAAAGAAACAACATGGCAAGTAGATTTAAAACAGACAGGATACAAAACATTACACAAAATTAATACAGTACATAATACATAGGATAAGAGTAAACAAGTAATGCAGTGCATTATACATAAGTGCATCATAATTGAGGGTGGAGTACATGATAATGAAACAAACATGGTGCAGGCAGTGCTAGCTAACTATATAAACAGATAGGAAATTAAAGAAAAGAAAGGGAGACCAAAAGGAAGCCAGTTAAGGAGAGTTGTGAGACAGTTGGGGGGAGGTAGGGAGAAAGGTTGAGTAGAGGGGTATAAGGTGTAGAGAAGGTGGAGTAGGAAAGACTGCAGGTAAAGGATGAGTAAAGGGCAGGAGGGGAACAGAGTTGGGAGGGAGAAATTAGACCAAGATAAGGTGGGGAGGAGCAGACGGAAATTGAGACACAAGTCATGAGCAGTCCTAGATTGACAGTAAAACATAGGAGCAGTCACAACTATTCACAGAGAGCAGGTGCTGGCAAAGTTTAGTTTTGAAGGGGCCCAATTTAACAGTGGAGGAAACCAGAGGAGGCAGGCCATTGAGCAGGACCGGGGCCATATGGAAGAACGATCACTGCCCTAGGGATGTCTTACAGAAAGGGACTAGGTAAAGGGCCTTATCAGAGCTCCTAGTAGAACAAGGGGTAGGGGCAGAGGAGATGAGCTGCTGGACTGAAGGAGGGGATAGTGAGGTGGCAAGCTTCTTGGCCAACAGGCAGGTGTGATAGTCAAGCCTACCCTTAAAGTTTAGCCAGTTCACTTGACTGTAAAGATCTGGGTTAGCTTTGGTGCTCCTGTTATGAGGAGGTATGCCTTATTGAGGAAGAGCATTATTCTTTTAAGAGCAGTGTCAGATGCAGATCCATAGATTACTACACTATAATCCACTAGGGACAGAATGGAACTAGTGACAGTCAGGTGGAGAGTGCCGTTTGTCAGGCAGCTCCTATGCCTGTAGAAGAGGCTGATTCTTGGGTTTACTACTTTGCAAACCAGATTATTATATTCTTGTTAGGAGAGGGAGGGAGGAGTCTAAGGTGATCCCAAGGTATTTAAAACTTCTAACTTGCTCGAGTGATGAGAGTTGACTATTTAGGATGTTTAGTGACACTCCTTTATGTTTATTCTGGTGGTTTACAAACAGCATTACTTTGTTTTTTTTTTTGTAATTGTTGATAAGTTTATGAAAGGAGAACCAGGACTCAATTTGTGTAAAGCTATTTTGCAGGCATTGTTCAAGCATAAGGGGTTCAGGATGACAAGAGAAAACTGCATCATCTGCATAGAGGAGTAGGTTGCCAGAACAGGTTTGGGGAACGGTATTTAGAAAAGGACTAAACAGGAGGGGTCCAAGAATTGACCCCCTATGGAACCCCTGAGTAAACTGGCTTACTGGAAGAGAGGGTATCTAGGATTTTAACCCTCTGGGACCTCCTAGAGAGGTAACTATCAAACTAGGCAGTAGCATCAGAGGATAGGCCCAGCCCTGAGAAGGAGGCAGAGAGAACGCCTTGGTGGACCATGTCAAATGCTTTTGTTAGGTCTATGTACATAGACTCAACCAAGTGACCCCGGTCCAGAACTTTATGTATAATGCTAGTGAACTCCAGGAGGGCTGTGGAAGTACTGTGGTCCTTCCTGAAGCCATGTTGTTGGCTACACTGCAGATTATATTTGTCAAGTTATTCAGAGATTTGATCATTCAGTGTTCTTTCAAGGGCTTTAGAAATAGGGGGAAGGAGAGAGATGGGGGGATAGTTAACATGGGCAGTTCTGTCACCACTCTTGTGAACAGGGGTACTATCACAGATTTCCATGGGGAGGGAAACTGGTTGAGACAAAGAAAAAGATTAAGTATTTTGGTGAGGGGTTGGAGTACTGCATCAAATGTTAAATGAAGTAATTTTAGATCAAGAGATTCACCACTGAATCTGGACTTGCTCAAGACTTGTGAAAGGTAGGATCTAGATTCATTTGTAGATATTACTCTGAAGTGAAAATGAGGAATACCGATAGGGGCAGATGATGGAGGGAGGATAGAGAGGTTAGTGGGGTCACTGAAGAAATCTGGAGGGAGAACAGTACTTAGATCAGTGAAAGCATTATTGAATGCAACTGCTATGAGCAGTGGGTCTTGAGTAGTAACTCCATTGATATTTAATAGGAAGAGGGGGAAGTACTAATTTTACCCATTAGGTTCTTAAGATTTTGTCGGAACTTAGTCCCATTACCCCAGGAGGAAGAAAGGCAGGTTGTATAGTAGTCAGCTTTAGCACATCTGATTTCCCAAGTACAGACATTTTTGGCTGCCCGACAGTGCTGTCTATCTGCAGGAATTCCAGACCCCAGAGCCTTGTGCCAAAGGTTATCCTGGTGGGCCACTGATTTTAAAAGGGCCGGGGTTACCCAGGGATTGCCCCAGTTTCTCACCTCATATGTCACAAAGGGGACAAAAATGTTGCATGCAGAGTTAAAAGTGGAGATAAAGTATGTAAGGTCATCATCAATATTAGTGGCAGGGTCAAGAGGGGACGTTGAGAGGATGAAATAGGAGGGATTTTAATGGAACCATTTGACCACTGGTAGAGGGTAAGGGAATGGGCTCTTAACGAGTCAGGTAAGACTTCATTGCAAGAGAGTCTTTCAGGACAATTAGTGAGTAAGATCAATGAAAGTGCTTGTTCCTGGTTTATAGTTGATCCTAGTGGGAGAGGATATGACCTGCGACAAGTTCAGGGCTGCAGCTGCATCCCTAAAAGAAGCCATGGCAGGGGCTATCCAGTAGGTGCTGAAGTCATTGAGTAGGATAACCTCAGACCGAGAGGGAAGATGGGAAACCCAGTCCAGGACAGCATGGAAACCCTGCTTGGTGGAACGTGGGGGGATATAGATGGAGAGCACAGCGAGATTTTTTCTACTTTTACCAATGGCAGTTTTAATCACCAGGATCTGAGCAGTGTTGCCAGGTATGGAGCAAGGGAGCATTTGCCCTAGTAAAGAGTTGGCCAAATAGATGGCACAACCCCCACCGCACTTACCCAACCTATCCTCCCTGTAAAGTGTATAGCCATGTAGGGCCACTGCTGAGTCAAGTGTAGTGGGGGACATCCAGGTCTCTATCACAGAGAGAATATCCAGTTTGTGAAGTACAACCCAAGCTGGAGTAGGTCAAGTTTTAATGTCAGCCTACAGATATTTATTGAAGCAAGCTTTAGCCCACCTGTGAGGTGGGTGGAGGGGCAGGGCAATGATCCTAGTCTTGGGATAGGGTGGATATTACCAGAAAGAAGAAATAGAATGATACCTATGTGAACTAACACACGTCTAAGCAATTCATGGGGGGAGGTTATATTTTATGGGAGTTTTTAGTATTAGTAACAGCAAGGCGGAGAGAGAGAAAATATGTGGATGCAAAAGGTGACAAAGATGAAAGTGGGGGTAAGGTAAGCTGTCAGTCTGATTCAGAAAATTAGATGAGAGGGGATACAGAAGCACTCACTGTAACAGAGATGGCAGGGGTAGAGACATTGAAGAATTTAGGCAAAGGCAGAGGTGAGGTGGTGGAGGCAGGTGTTTTGGGGAGAGGTAAGATCAGACAGAGGATGAATCCAGAGAGGTTGACAGGAGACCACATAGTGGTTCTGTAGTAGCAGTAACAGCTAGGTAAGAGTAGGGAAGAAGAATAAGTGTGAGAAAAAGTTCAGGAGTAGTTGGAGAGGAACTGATAGCACAGGGATAGGGTAACAGCCTTCAGTGTGAAATATCAGAGATTCAAGGGAGAGGAGTAATAACAGGTGAAGAGTGGGGAATGAATAGAGTGATGGGTATCAAAAGGAGGGCCAAAGGTGGGTCGAGAGGCTGGTTACACAGTAGAAACAGTAAACTGAGTTGGAATGCACAGTTTTAAGCTATGAGTTTTCAGTGTTCTGTAGAAAGCAGCACAGCTTGTGTACAGAAATATTTATTTATTTATTTAATGAAATATTACACCAGGATAGCTTGGCAGAAGACACCAGGAGAAAGGACTGCTGTGTGACTGAACTTCTCTGCTGGGACTAAAGTAGAAGAACTTTTGTATTTGACCTTTAATTTAGGGTAAAAAAACTAACATACAAAAAAAAAGTGTGTGTTTGGGTTAACTGAACTGAATGGGTGTCTGAAGAGTTATCTAGGTGTAAATCTCAGGTGACTGAAAGGACTTAACTGCTGTGTGGTTTAAATTACGTGTAGAAAGATCTGGTAAGTAGGGGGAGTGGCTTAGCTAGAAGGAAGCTACATTTAAAGACTGCCTTAGAAAGTTTCTGCTAATAGCTTGGCAGAAGACACCAGGAGAAAGGATTGCTGTGTGACTGAACTTCTCTGCTGGGACTATATTGCCCTCCTTCCCTTCCCTCCACCCCCCACCCAAAGCTAGTTCTATTTTTATAGGCACAGAATTTGACTGACAACAGGAACTTCCTGTTTAGGGCAGGAAGTGAGTGATCACAGAACCACCAAGGACCCACCATCCTAGAAGGGCAAGAGTAGCTCTCCGGCCCCCTCTAGCTGCTGGAGGTCTGCCTCTGAGCAAGTAAGTGGTCTACTGTGAAATATAGGATATTCTTGTCTCAGAACAGGACAATCAGGAGCTTAAAGGGCACACAGGCAGAAAGTAAGGAGAGAGAGAAAAAAAACAGAGGAAAGAGTAAGGATTGCAAAACAGTTAAGGGCCATAAATAAAACATGATTGAGTGGTGCAGTGCAGTGGCTGTGGAGCAGCAGTCTTCCGGGAGATGTCCTGGAGGATGCGGTGTTGTCCCATCTGCAGGCACCTCTCTGGGCTGAGGGAGGAGGTTGCTCATCTCCAGGCTGAGTTGGCCAGGATTTGTGGGACCTCCTCTTCCATCCAGGGACCACCAGTGCCACTGCCGTTGCCTCAGAGGTTGCCAAGAAAGAGGAGCGGTTGGACCATAGTGGGCTCAGGGAGGGTGAGGGTGGTGGAACAGAGGCGCATCCCTCCCATTGTACCTCTCCACAATTCCTATGCCATTCTGGCAAAGTGTGGTTCCTCTATGGAGGCACCCACAGTGGAGACCAAGGAGGATGCTGGGAACCTCCACAAAGGAGACCCACGGGAGGGTGGCAGGGGACCCTGCAGGGGAAGGAAACAACTCCTGGTGGGGGACTCCACTGTTAGGAAGGTAGAACTGGGGGAGGAAGGGGAGAGGGAGGTAAGGTGCCTGCCTGGCGCCATGGCTTGCAGGGATAGGAAGCGAATCATCAGGATTGCCGGAGCAGCTGCACAGGGGAAGGAGCTGGATGTCATTGTCCACCTAGGGACAAATGACCTGGCTAAGAAAGGGAATAGAGAAGTGCAGGAAGAGTTTGTGGAATTGGGGAGGGGCCTTAGTCAAGTAGTACGCACGGTAACCTTCTCGGAGGTGCTACCCATCTATGGCATAGGAGAGGCTAGGGTGTTCTGCACCATGGGATTCAATCAGTGGTTGAAAAACTGGTGTAGAGCTCAGAGATTTGGCTTCATTGGAGACTGGGGGTCCACCTGGAGTGATACAAGCCTATACTGGCATGATGGGCTGCATCTGTCCGGGAGGGGAACCAGAATCCTAGGTGATAGGTTTAAATGCTTCATTGGCAAGCTTTTAAACTAGCCAAGGGGGGAGGCACTGGAAAGGAGCAGGAAAATCCTAGCCCCCCCAAATAATCACGGTTTTAAGTGTGGCAAACACCAACGTAGAGGTGTCGATAGGGAGAAGGGCAGGGGTAAATGGAGAAAGTGACAAAGGCAAGAAGGACAGGGATGGGGCAAAAGGGAGTAAGGCCATCAGGAAATGGAGAGTAATGAGTACCAATGCCCATAGTCTGGGCAACAAGCTCCCTGAGCTGATGGCCTTAATGGAAGAGGGATGCCTGGATATCGTAGCAGTCACAGAAACGTGGTACACAGAGAACCATGACTGGGATGTTAACATACCAGGGTACATAACCTACAGGATAGACAGGCAGGGGAGAAGAGGGGGGAGGAGTAGCTCTCTATGTAAAGGAAGGGATAAAAGCAACTGAACAAAAGAGTAAACAGGGAGGAGAGGAGGCACTGTTGGTCACCTTGGAGACCGGAAAGGGCACCACAATCCGCACAGGGGTTGTGTACAGACCCCCATGTCAGGGGGGAAGGAATGGACAAGGATATGATAGAAGGCATTCTTAGAATGGCAGAGAAAGGGGAGATATTGTTGATGGGAGACCTGAATATGCCAGATGTTAATTGGAGCACATTTGCTGCAGCCACATCCAAGAGCAGGGCCATTCTTGATGCCCTACAGGTGGCAGGCATTAGACAGCTAGTTTCAGAACCCACTTTTGAGGAAGCAATCTTAGACCTCGTACTCTCAAACGGGGGCAGTGAGAGGATTTCAGATCTAGAAGTGAGTTGCCATCTGGGGACAAGTGACCATCAAACAGTGTGGTTCACGTTAAACTCAGCTACAGAGTCAAGCCATACAAAAGTGAGGGTACTGGACTTTAGGAGGGCTAACTTTGGCAAGATGGGAGAGTGCCTCAGAAAAGCACTAGCAAACAGGCTATAAGGAGGTGTGGAGCAACAATGGGGAATCATCAAAACTGCTATCACAGAGGCAACAAGCCTTTGTGTGAAGCAAATGAACAAATCAAAAAGAAAGAAAAAGCCACTATGGTTCTCAAAAGAGGTGGCTGTGAAAGCCAGGAAGAAAAAAATAGCATTCCGGAAGTATAAGGAAACACAGAAGGAGCAGGACAGACAGCTGTACCAGTTAAGGCAGAAGGAAGCAGGGAAGGAAGTCAGAATAGCAAAGGCCCAAACTGAGGAAAAGATAGCCAACTCAGTTAAGAAGGGGGATAAAACCTTTTATAGGTACATCAGTGAGCGTAGAAAGACAAAGGGAGGGATAGTGAGGCTGAATAGAATGAACAGTGGGTGGGCAGAGGGGGACAGTGAAAAAGCAGGAATACTGAATGAATATTTCTGCTCAGTATTCACAAAAGAGGAGGGGGAAGTGCCTAATCCAATTAACAGAAGCACTCTTGATAGAGGGGTCGATCCCAGTCCTTTCACAGAAGAAAGGGTTCTGCAAGAACTCCTAAAACTGAAGGTGGACAAAGCAATGGGTCCTGATGGAATTCACCCCAGAATTCTAAAAGAATTATGGGAGGAACTAGTGAAACCACTGGCTACTCTTTTTAATAAATCATGGCAGGATGGTGTGGTACCCGAGGACTGGAGGAAGGCGGATGTGATTCCCCTTCACAAAAGTGGGTCCAAGACAGAGGCAGGAAACTACAGACCTGTCAGTCTGACCTCTGTGGTAGGGAAAGTGATGGAGTCACTTCTGAAGGAAAGAATAGTCGAGTACCTAGAGGCCAGTGGAGCACAGGACCCAAGCAGCATGGGTTCACAGCGGGAAGGTCATGTCAGATGAATCTAATAGATTTCTTTGACTGGGTGACAAAGTAGTAGACCAGGAGGGGCTGTGGACATGGCCTACCTAGACTTTAGCAAGGCATTTGACACAGTCCCACACAAAAGATTAATAGTCAAATTAACCAGCCTGGGAGTGGGACCCAGGGTGGTAGCCTGGTAAAACATTGGCTGGACAACAGGACACAGAAGGTAATTGTAAATGGAGTCCATTCTGAAGAAAGGGGTTACTAGTGGGGTACCGAAGGGTTCAGTATTGGGTCCAGTCCTTTTTAATGTCTTCATCAGTGACATTGCAGATGGACTGGAAGGAAAAGTATGCCTTTTTGCAGATGACACAAAAATCTGCAACAGGGTTGATACACAAGGAGGCGTGGAAAGGATGAAAAGGGACTTGGCACGGTTGGAGGAATGGTCAGAAGTATGGCAGCTAGGATTCAATGCAAAGAAGTGCAAAATAATGCATCTGGGAAACAAGAACCCAGGGGAAGAATACACAATGGGTGGGGAGGTAGTAACAACAACAGAAAAGGAAAGGGACCTGGGGGTAATCATATCAGATGACCTTAAGGTTAGCAAGCAATGTGAGAAGGCAGTAGGGAGGGCTGGGGGTATACTGGGACGTATAGGGAGAGGCATCAGCAGCAGAAAACATGAAGTTGTTATCCCTCTGTACAGATAGTTGGTGAGACCCCATCTGGAGTACTGTGTCCAGTTCTGGAGACCCCATCTCCACAAGGACATAGACAGGATAGAGGCAGTCCAGAGGAGGGCAACTAAAATGGTGCAGGGTCTGAGAAGCCGTATGAGGAGAGACTAAAGGAGCTTAATATGTATACCCTTGAGGAAAGAAGGAGAGGGGGACATGATAGAAACTTTTAAGTACCTCAGTGGAATCAACAAAGTCCAAGAGGGTAGCATTTTTCAGAAAAAGAGACTTGCAAGAACAAGGGGACACAATTTAAAGATAGAAGGAGGGCAGTTCAGGGCAATGTGAGAAGTATTATTTCACAGAGAGGGTAGTGGATGCATGGAACAGCCTTCCTGAGGAGGTTGTGGGGTCTAAAACTGTGGGAGAATTCAAGAATGCATAGGACAGACATAAGGCAATTCTTGTGGGGAGTAGGAAGAAATAGGCTGTTGGTTAACTAGGATCTGCGGCCTATCCTGTAGGTAGGGAAATGGGCAGACTAGATGGGCCTAGCAGTCCTTATCTGCCGTCAAAGTCTATGTTTCTATGTTTCAGGAAAGCACAGTGAACAATAAGTGGTTTGTCTCATGGTGTGATCTGGGGAGGGTTACAAGGAGAGTGGCATGCAGAACAAACAATACTATGCATGCAGTAATACAGAAGTAGGAGTCTGAATGAAACAATTTACAATAAAGGGGCTTAAGGGACATAAAAAACTGAGATAAGGTGTAGCTGCTTGGATGGCCTAATGGTTAGGACCATTGACTACAGGGAGGAAGGTCGATGGTTCAAATTCCAATTGGCTGGGATAGAGAAGACCACTTGAGATGCAGCTGCTAAAATTGAACTAGCACAGGACAATGCTATGAGCTAATATAGGGTTAATGTGTAAGAAGGGTTAAATTATGTTATGGTTGAAGTGTAACTTAGTAAGTACAACAGCAACTCCTAGTGGTGAAGCAGTATAAAAAACACTAGAGAAATAATTTAAAGAGTGACATGTCAAGTGACCAGGACTACCTACAAAGGTAATGTCTGAGACGCTTAGCCATCTGGTCATGATTTTTATTTAATATTTGTAATATAAAAATGTAGAGTGTGATTTGTCTCCATAAGGGAGCTGTGCCATGGGTCAGGTTTTAGTGGAAATAACAGGATATATTTACCTGAAACTATGAGGTAATTAAAAAGACTAGAGAGCCTTAATTAAGGGTATCCTGTTTATCTGACTTAATTGGAGATGACCAGCTGCCAGGATATAGGGATCGTAAACTTTTATGAAGTCTTAGAGGAAGAAAACATGTCATATCACTATGGTGCTAAAAAGTTACAACATCCTTTGATCCTTGGAAGCAGGAAACCACACAAAATCAAAGGAAAGGCTTGATTAAAGAGAGTCATATTGGGAAATTAGATTTTACTGATGTCACCTTATTTGATATAACTCCTGATAGGACATCTTGTTTTGTATAATTTTTATATTATAAAAGGAGGAGCTAGATGGCATCATAGAAGGGGTGGAGACACAGAGTTTAAACTGTATTCTATATTTCCACTGACACACATTTCTTTGTGGGCTCTTAGAAACAAGAACTAACTATAAGCACTGTAAAAAGGTACTACATTAGATAGAAAAGTCTAATTGTATGGTGGTAGGAGTTTATGTTTGTACTTTAACCTTGTTCTTTTTAGTGATTGTATGCTTTGTGATATATAGTTCTGTGTATACATTCTACATATTTTTATCCATTTTTAAGTAAATCTATATTTAAAAAGACTGCCTGGGTGTGTGTTCAAAGTTCTTTCTTTTGCATGTGATGTATGGAGGGTTAAGATTGACAAAACTGTTCATAAGCTTAATGGTGTTACCAAACTGGGAAAAGGTAAGAAAATACCTAAGGTCTTTTATAGAGTTTTAAGGGTTCATTTTGGATACCTGGTTAGGTACCTTTAGGTGAAAGATATCTGGCATCCCCCGAAGAGCAGATTATCTGAGTCTGTACATTGGGGTACGCTAGGATAAGGTTCACAGTTTGAATCCCCCCAGAACTTGAGACCAAAGGTGATTCAGACCCACAAGCAGACAGGAGGGTTACCCTGTTCTGTTACCTGTTCACAATACTGTGCTCGGGAGTTGGCACTGTGGGAGCAGAGGGCCTGACCTGCTGAGTGGGTTGGTGACAGTGTTGGCTCAGGGTGGGTTGGTCTGTCACTGCATAAGCAATGAAGGGCTAATACAATCCCACTGTTGCTCTGTACCTGGAGTGAATCTGGCTGCTTGTTGATGGAATAGGAAAGCCACTAGATATGCCAATGCAGAATTCTTCTCCACATCTTTCTAAACCACCCTTCTACATTCTGGAAGGTAGTCAAATCTCTATTCTTGCCACTCTCCATTCCCCTGATCCCTACTCCTGCCCATGGTAATGCACCTATTTCTGATCTTCCAGCTGTTGCAACTACTTTCAACACTTTATTCACATCTTGTGCCTCCTCGCTACTCTCCATCCTTCTCATTTGCCCACCTTCTGACTCCCCTGTCTCCTTAGCTGCTCCACACACTCTCACCCCTAATCAATTTTATTTCTCTCCCATATCACCAAATGACACCCTCAAGGCCCTCCTAGCCTTAAATTTCTCCAAAGGCAAGAGCCCTGATGGTCTTGACCCCAATTTTCTCCACCTCTCTGCACCTGCTATGGCTAGTCCTCTGGCCTCTCTTATGAACCTTTCTTTTACCCTATCCTCAGTTCCTGCCAATTGAAAACATTCTACAGTCATTCCCTTCTCCTAAGGTGGTGATCCTACCTCCTTTGGGAATTATCACCCTGTCTCCTTACTCCCTATCCTAACAAAACTTCAGGAGCATATTGTACTTGCCCAGCTCATTTTCTACCTTGACTCTGCCTAATTCTTCACTCCTTTCCAGTCTGGCATCTGAAAGTTGCACTCCACCACCACCTCCCTATTACACCTTACAGACTCCAAACTCACTAAGAAGGATCTGGGTCACATAACCTTGGCCATATTTGTTGATCTGCTTGCTGCTGGGATAGTTAGCAGCGTGAGTTTGAATCTGTCCAGGAGGCATTTTATCTCTGAGATTTTTTAACTCTGAGATTTTTTGTGAGTTTGAATCTTTCTTCAACTGTCCAGGAGGTATTTTGTCTGGTGAAGGATTAGCTTGAATATTTCTTTAACTGTTTAACTGTTGCAGGCTGCCAGGGAAGGGGATTCTTTGCCCAGAAACAGAGGGGCCAATCAAGTAGGAGTTGCTAGTTTGAATCTCTCTTTAACTGTTCAAGGAGGCAATTTGTCTGTTCATTCTGCTTGCTGCTGGGAGAGGTAGGATAGTGAGTTTGAATCTATCCAGCAGGCATTTTGTATCTGAGATTTATTGTGAGTTTGAATCTTTCTTCAACTGTCCATGAGGCATTTTGTCTGGTGGAGGATTAGCTTGAATCAAGGAGACATTTTGTCTGTTCATTCTGCTTGCTGCTGAGAGAGGAGGGAGTGTTAGTTTGAATCTGTCCCAGAGGCATTTTGTCTCTGAGATATTTTGTCCTCCAACCCACCCCTACCTCCATACATTATTAAATACTTAGTTATTTGGGAGGAGCATATAGGCTCTGCCAAGGAGTAGGCTGATAGCTAACAAACAAATAAAATTAAAGGAGGAGGAGCTGCTGATTATATCATGTAACTGGACATTTGTACATTTAAATTGCATGATCTTGTCAATTTCACTCTGTTAGGAATAGAATAAGTTCAACAGGGGCACAGAGCAGAAAGGGGCAGAGGCTGCAGAAACATATCAGGGCATAAACAAAGAAACTCTGTAAAAAGGGAAAGAGACTGTAAAAAACACTAAAAGAGGGTAGAAGCATACTAAAGCATGGCACAATGAGTGGTGCAGTGCTGTGGATGCAGAGCAGCAGTGTTCAGAAGAACTTATTGGGAACTGTGGTGCAACTCCATTTGTAGGCACCTCTCTGGGCTGAGGGAAGAGGTTGCCTGTCTTCAAGCACAGTTGGCAGGAGTACTGGGAACCTTTGTCCGGACCCAAGGACCACCATACCACCAGCCACTCCCACATAGGGTACTCAGTCAGAGGTCTGGATGGACTACAGTGGGCTCAGGGAGGTTGAGGAAGGTAGAGCTCAAGCACCACCCAACCCAATAAAATTAAAGAGCAAATATGATGTTCTCAAGGAGAGGAAGAGCCCTGAAAGTTAACCCAGGGTTGTGACCAGGGGTGAAGGGCAGACCCACCAGGAGGGGGCACATTGGACAGGGCCAGAGAATTCAAGGGGAGAAAGAAGGTTCTCCTAGTGGGGGACTCAGTTGTTCAGGGTATGAAGATAGGATCAGGCATCAAGAGGGAGGTTATGTGTCTCCCAGGAGGCACAGCTCTGAGGGAGGGGGAGTGGAGTCCAGTTAAGGGAAAAAAGGGTCTGGCTATGGGATTTGATGTGAAGGTTACAGTATGGAGGTGGATGAAAGGGGGGGTTCAGGCTGAAGGATAGGGAGGGCATTGAGGATAAGGGAGCTTCAGGTGGGAAAGAGGACAAGTCAGGTACAGAGAGTGTTAGGGGAAGGGGCAGGACTGGGGAGGTGGCTGGAGGTGGAATTGAGGGTATAGATAGGGATGCAAATGTGCAGGGCAGGGTGGACTCATGGGGCAGGCACAAGGAAAGAGAATTTGGGGGAAGGGTGAGAAACAAGGGGGAGAATGTGCTAATGCTGGTTGATTCCAGACTAAAAGGGATCAGAAGGGGGAATAAAGGGGAAAGGCATAGTTGCATATAGGTAGAATCTGTATCTGAGTTGAGGGCAGATAAAGCCCAGATAAAGCAGGACAGGCTATTCTCAACTGTGGAAAGAAGGGAAGGCACAAACCACATGTGGTGGTGCACGTGGGTACAAATGACTTGACAGGAAAAATGGTAGAGGTGGTTAGAGAGAGGTTCATGGAACTGGGTAAGTTGAGTGAGGAGATAGGGAGCTCAGTGGCCTTCTCTGAGGTACATCTAGTGCCCAGGGAAAGTACAACAAGGAAGGGTAGGATAAATTAATTCAACAGCTGGCTGGGAAATTGGTGTTTCAGGGTATGGGTTTTTGGGAGGCTGGGGCAGGGTCTGGGACAATTGGGATCTGCACGTAGGGCACAGATTACATTTGAGCTGGGAGGGGAAGGGGGTGCTAAAACAGAGGTTAGAAGAATACATAGAAACAAAGGTTAATTTAAACTAGGCAGGAGGAGGGTGATGAGTGGGTTGCTGAAGAGAAGACTCTCCGGAGAGTGGAGACAAATGAGCCAACCTCCCATACAAACTGGGATGGAAAAAGGGAGGGATTGAAGGGCAGGGCTGAGAAGGGTAGGAAATTGGGTAAGGAGTATAAGGGAACATCTTAGAGGGTTGTCTCCTTGAATGCAAGGAGTCTGGGGAACAAAACTGCAGAACTATAGGCTCTGTTGACAGAGGGGATGGTCGACATAGCTGCCTGTAAGGGCAGTGGGGTTGGAGGACCCACTGGCTGCGAGTGAGTGCCACTCAGTGTGGTTCACCCTTAATATGAGCAGAGAAGCAGCAGGTACAGGGACTATGGTGATGGACTTCAAACAAGCTGACTTTAGTAGGATGGGTGAAATCTTAAGGAGGTATCTGGAAGGAATACAGCCACACTGGGATGCAAATCAGAAATGGGAAAAAATCAAATTGGGGATATTGGAGGCTACTGAGACATGTAGCAGATTGCAGAGCAAAAATGGAAGGGCTAAAAAAATTAGCTGGTTAAGTAGAGGGGTCTTAGAAATGGTGAGGGCTAAAAAAGCAGTGTTTAAGAAATACAAGAAATTCTGGAAGGGGCAGGATAGGGAGTAGTATGTGAAGAGGTCCAAGGAAGTTACCCAAGGAGTCAGAGCAGCTATGGCCTCCGGGAAATTGAGGCTGGCACAGGACATCAGGGATGGAGAAAAGGACTTCTTCAGATACATACAGGAGAGAAGGAGCTGCAAGGACCAGATAGTAAGGATCAGGAAGGACGGTGGTGGGAAGAGAAAGGGGTAGATCAGGTAGAAGTACTGAATTAGTATTTTTGTGATGTAGTCACAAGGGAGAAAGGAGGGCAGCTACTGCAGGGGATGGGCAGGGTGGGTGAGGGAGAGGGGGTTACAGATGGGGTGATCACTAATGGTAGGGTATTGGAGGGGTTAAGGGATCTGAGGGTGAATAAGGCACCAAGACCAGACAGTATACACCTCAGGGTGTTGAAGGAAATGGCCGAGATCCCATCTGGACCACTGGCAGAGCTATTCAATACCTCCTTGAATGCAATGTACATACCACAAGACTGGAATATGGCCCATGTGGTACCCATCCATAAAAGTGGACCAAAGGATGAGCCAGGTAATTACAGGCCAGTAAGCTTGACTTCCATCATGGGGAAGTTGATGAAGACAATACTTAAAGAAAGGCTAGTGACCTTTATGGAAGACAATGGGCTCCAGGACAGTCACCAGCATGGGTTTGTCTATGGAAAATCCTGCCAGATGAACTTAGTTGAGAATTACAACTGGGTCACGAGGGGAATTGGACAAGGGTTATGTGGTGGATGTCATATACTTGTACTTCAGTAAGGCCTTTCATTTGGTGCCACATGGGAGGTTGGTAGGGAAGTTGAGATACATGGGAGTGGGGACTAAGATGGTTAAATGGATTGAGAATTGGCTGCAGGGGAGACAACAGAGGGTAATGTCGAGGGGGGACTCTCATCTCCAAGGGCTGTGATGAGCGGGGTGCTGAAGGGGATTGGTACTGCAGCTGCTGCTGTTTGTAATATTCATAGCGGACATCTCGTTTGGTGTCAGGAATAAGATCAGTCTATTCACTGACAATACCAAATTGAGGGCAGTGGTGGATGATATAGCAGGTTGGCAGGGGCTGCAGAATGACCTGACTAAACTGGTGGGGTGGTTGGAAGAGTGTCAGTTGGGGTTCAATGTGAAAAAATGCAAAGTCCTGCACTTTGGAGCAAAGAATTGCACCTAAATGGATGAATTCCCTCTGTACTGACCTCATGTCCAATACCAAACTTGGACAATTTAAAACCTAAGAGCCCACCTAGCAGCTAACAATTTGAAGTGCAAGTGTGGGTGCTAAGCTTCTTCTCACCCCCTGCCTATGAGGTGCTACCAATGAATTCCCCTGCTATATCCTCTAATATACTATGAGCACTTGACCCCCCCAACCCCTGCTTCACTACCCTCCATCTCCTCCACTTCCAACTCCACCCCAGACAAGGCTTTTGAGCTGCTTATCTCTCCCTCCAACAACTGCCCCTCACCCTATCCTACCTTCACCCCCACTCCAACAACTGCCCTTCACTCTATCCTAACTTCATCCCTAACAAGGCTCTTGAGACGCTAATTCCCCCATCCTCAACTACAATCTCCCCCTCCAACTCTGTGCTTCTCTACCCTTCTCCTCACCCTCTCCTAGCTTCACCCCAACATGGCAGATGAGCTGCTAGTCTCCCCCTTCCAACCCCTCCTTCCAGCCCTCAAGCATCCCATGCTATCTATTCTACTACCTCACACCATTGCTCCCCCTGCCTTTGTCACTAACTTTTTTCTCTTTCATCCCCCCTTACCCTTACTCTCTATCCATGTGCTCTACAAGGTCACTAATTTACCTTTGTATTCTTAGTTGTCTAGTGTTTGCTAAAAAACAAAAAATCCAAATGTGTAATGTAAATGTCTATCAAATGTTCTTTATGGTTTGTGTTTGCTAATTTTGTTATTTGCTCACTGTAATTTTACTTTGTCTGCATTTGTCCATGATGTGGAACCTATGTAAATGAGTTTCTAGCTCATAGGTATTAATTCTGAGTATTAATAATAAAGGAGCAGAAGCCAAGGGCTCTGTGTGAGTTAGAAACAGGTAGCGATTTGTACAGCCTGAAGATGAAGGACATTAGGGCTATGTGTATTTTAAGTGGCATTTTAGTATTGCTAGTTTGTGCTGATAGTTAATGTATGCAAGTCTCAGTACCCAGTTCAAGGGATGATTGCAATTTAATTGATTTCACTATGTCTCATCTCTTGATTGGTGAGTGTAGCTACTGGGTTAGTAGCTTAGTATATTCTGGGAACAGGAAGCTGTTCTATGTTACTGGCACTTTGGTTAATACCTTGTGCAGTGATTTCCATCAGAAAGGGTGGGGGAATGTAGATTTCTGTATGAGACTTTGCTTCAGATCACTTTTGCTTTCAGGGGATATTGAATTGAATCCTGGACCAGATGACTTTTCCAGTTCAATTCCTCCCCCCAGTCCCCTGTTATGCAATGCATGGTCTTAAATTGTTACATCTAAACTCTTGAAGTTTTTTACCGAAATTAGCTGCAATTGTAAATATTTCTAATGCTTATAACCCTGACCTAATTGTTGTTTCTGAAACTTGGTTGAAACCTAACATAGGGGACCATTTGTGTACACTTCCAGGGTATAGTGTGGTTGGAGCTGACAGAAAAGGGTAAAAAAGGGGGGTGAAGTAACAATTTACTATAGGGATCACTTTCAGGTTACAGTCCTGTTGAGTAGTGTTAATGATGTTTGTATGAATGATTGGTTGGTTATACGCTTGGTATTAGGTGCAAGTAAGTATGTCTACCTAGGTGGTGTATACAGTCCACCTAATTGTGGTATTGCTGCCCTGAAACATTTGTTGGACAGTACCAGCACATTATTGGACAGTCCTGATTTTACATTGCTTGAAGATTTCAGTCTGACTTGAACACAGTCTGATAGTTTAGGCTTGGAGAATCTATTACTATCATTTTCATTGGTACAGCTTATTTCTGATCCCACTAGGTTGAATACAACCATAGGTAACCATTCTATCTTGGATTGGGTGGTCACTGACAGTACTCGGAGAGTATCCTTGGTTGGGGTGTTCTCTGACTCTGTCAGTGACCACCAGGCCATCTATTGTGTGCTCAGTTTAAAGCACCCCAGAGTTCCTTCTCGACTTTTACAATTTAGGAATTTCAAACAGGTTGATATGCCTGCTTTAAATAAATATTTTTCTGAAATTGATTGGTTATATTTGGACTGTATCCCAGAGCATGAAAATGCTTTTGACTTTTTTTTTGTAAAACACTAGTTCCGTGTTCAAAATATTTGTTTTCCACTGAAAAATATATGAGTCAGAGGGGTGTATAATAGATGGATCACAACCAAAATTAAGGATTGGATGAAGGCTAGGGATATTGCATGGTTTAATTTTAAGAATATACCCTCACAACTCTTCATGGATAAAGATAGGTTCCTTCAGAATAAGGTGTCCTACTTGGTTAAGGAAGTAAAGAGGGTTTTTTCATAGAACAACAATATCTGATAAACTAATTCAAATTCATTTTGGTCAACTGTTAACCAACTTTTGTTTCCTAAGGCTAAATGTAATATTAAGTTACTATCAACTCCTTCAGGGGTAGTTACAGATTCCACTGATATATTTTCGGATTTATTAAGGTATAGTAATAACGGATTTAAGTTACTCTCTCCTTGACCATCTAATCCACTTGATAGACAATTTTTCTATTACCACTCTGTTTCTCGTAAAGATATTCTTAAATTGTTGTCGACTATACCTGACAAATATACAGTAGCAACTGTGGGGAAGGCCTTGATGGTCACTTCATCAGACTTGTAGCTCCCATTGTTGCTGGCCCTGTATGTTCAGTTTTTAATTTAAGCCTTATTTCTGGTTCTTGTCCCTCAATGTGGAAATGTTCAAGAATTGTACCCATTCCCAAGTTATCAGGTACATCTGGGTTGGATGATTTCCACCCCATTTCCATCCTCAATCCCTTGAGTAGATTACTTGAGAAAATTGCTAATAAACAAATGTCTTATTTACAGAAATATGATGTATGGTGTCCCCAGAAACATGGCTTTTGGCTTAACCATGGCACAGAGACTGCCTTGGTCAAGTTCACTGATACTACCCTCTGTGGTTTTGATAATGTTCTTATGCTTGGGGCAGTGTTCATGGACCTGACCAAGGCATTCAATATGATTAACCATTCATTGTTATGTGTTAGGTTGGGTGAGCTGGGTTTTTCTGAAAATGTGGTTACCTGGGTGGGGGATTATTTATCTAATCAATCTCTTTATGTTGCTGTTGATTCTTCTATTTCTTCTGTTTTTCTGTTCACTTGGGTGTCCTCAAGGGTCTATTCTGGGTCCTCTTATGTTTTCTTTGTTTATTAACCCTCTGCCTTCTATTTGTTCAACTTGTGATAGCTTACTTTATGCTGACGACCTGATTCTTTTTACTCAATCTCAGTTTTAGCGTCTTTAGCTCATGACTTGGAGCAAGATTTTATTTCAGTCTGTCACTGGTTTGATGTAAATGCATTGGTTTTAAACTCTTCTAAGACCAAAGACATGTTGTTTGGGGCTCATCTCATTTAAGTAATAATCCTAATTTAGTTGTCCATGATGCTCGTGGGAATTCACTTGAATAAGTGTAAGAGTTGAAGTATTTAGGGGTTTTGCTTTACCCGGATCTTTCTTTCCAAGCTCATATTAGAACAGTCAGTTATTGGATTAATCAAAACTTCTGTGTAATTTACAAACTGAAACAATTTTTTACCTTTGAGACTAAAAGTCTATTGCCATTGGGGTGCTTTCACCTCATTTAGATTATGTAGGGCATCCATATCATAAATTGCCAGTGAGGGAAGCCCAGATTTTATCAGTTGTATACAATAATATATATTATTTTGTGTCAGGAGTTTCTTTTTGTACACATCACTGTTTACTTTATTCCTCTCTTGATTGATTACCATTTAATGCCCATTCTATGTATTTTGTCGGTTGTCTAGTGTTTAAATCCCTCTTTGAGACTGAAAGGTTTCTCTTGACTGATCTAGTAAAGATTCATTGTTCACCACTGAAAAATTAAATCTTTCAAGGGAACTCTTCTTATTAACAAATGTTGTCCCACCAAAGGTGATTCTAGAATGTTTTCTGTGTCTGCTTCGCTTCTCTGGAACAGCCTGCCTGTGAATTTGAGAACTGTCAGTACGTTTTTGTGTTTTAATAACAAGTTGAAAACATGGCTGCTAACTTCATATGGTTGCAAATGTTTTTAAACCATTTGCTGTTTTGTTCTGTTTTTTAAAGCTGTTTGTTCGGTATTGCATTATGTGTTTGGGTTGGAACTGAAAAAGGGCTTGTCCCAGTGTACTTACCCATAGAAACATAGAATTTGATGGCAGATAAGGACCACTTGGCCCACCTAGTCTGCCCATTTCCCCACCTAATGGATAAGTTGCAGATCCTAGTTAACCAACAGCAAAACTTCCTCCTACCTCCCACTAGAATTGCCTTATGTCTGTCCCTTGCATTCTTGAATTCTCCCACTGTTTTTGACTCCACTATCTCCTCAGGAAGGCCATTCCATGCAGCCACAACCCTCTCTGTGAAAAAAATACTTCCTCACATTACTTCTGAGCCATCCCCCCCTCTATCTTCAGATTGTGCCCCCTTGTTCTTGCATATCTCTTTTTATGAAAGATGCTAACCTCTTGGACTTTGTTGATTCCCTTGAGGTACTTGAAAGTTTCTATCATGTTTCCCCTCTCTCTCTCCTTTCCTCAAGGGGATACATATTAAGCTCCTTTAGTCTCTCTTCATATATCTTCTGTTGCAGACCCTGCACCATTTTAGTTGCCCTCCTCTGGACTGCCTCCATTCTGTCTATGTTCTTGCTGAGATGGGGTCTCCAGAGCTACATGCAGGTACTCCAGATGTAGTCTCACGAACTGTCTGTACAGAGGGATAACAACTTCTTGTTTTCTACTGGTGATGCCTCTCCCTATGCATCCCAGTATCTCCCCAGCCTTCCTTACTGCCCTCTCACATTGTTTGCCCACCTTTAGGTCATCTGATATGACTACGCCAGGTCCCTTTCCATTTTTGTTGTTGTTAGTATCTCAACTCCCATCGTATACTCTTCCCTTGGGTTTTTGTTTCTCAAGTGCATTACTTAGCACTTCTTTGCATTGAATCTAAGCTGCCATACATTTGTCCATTCATCCAACCTTGTCAAGTCCCTTTTCATCCTTTCCACCCTACCATGTGTATCAACCCTGCTGCAGATCTTTGTGTTATCTGCAAAGAGACATACTTTTCCTTCCAGTCCCTCTGCAATGTCTCTTATAAAGACATTAAGGAGGACTGGTCTCAGTACTGAACCCTGTGGTACCCTGCTACTATCCCCCCTTTCTTCAGAGTGGACTCCATTTACTATTACCCTCTGCATCCAATGCTCTAGCCAATGTTTTACCTAGGCTACCACCTTGGGACCAACTCCAAGGCTGGCTAACTTGTATACTAATCTTTTATGTGGGACTGTGTCAAATGCCTTGCTAAAATCTAGGTAGGCCATGTCCATAGGCCCTCCCTGGTCTACTACTTTGGTCACCCAGTCAAAGAAATCTATTAGATTCATCTGACATGACCTTCCCACTGTGAATCCATGCTGCCTTGGGTCCTGTGCCCTACTGGCCTCTAGGTACTCAACAATTCTTTCCTTCAGAAGTGATTCCATCATTTTCTCTACCACTGAGGTCAAACTAACAGGTCTATAGTTTCCTGCCTCTGCCCTACTCCCATTGTTGTGAAGGAGAATCACATCTGCCCTCCTCCAGTCCTCAGGTACCACACCATTCTCCCATGATTTATTAAAAAGGGTAGTCAGTGGTGTTACTAGTTCTTCCCTTAGTTCTTTTAGAATTCTGGGGTGAATCCCATCAGGCCCCATTGCTTTGTCCACCTTCAGTTTTAAGAGTTCTTTCAGAACCCTTTCTTCTGTGAATGGACTGATATCGACCCCCCTATCCAGAGTGTTTCTATTGTCTGGTTTCTGTACCTCCCCCTCCTCTTCTTTTGTGAATACTGAGCAGAAATATTTGTTCAGTATCCCTGCTTTTTCAATGTCACCCTCTGCCCACATTCCCTCCCCTTTATAAAGCCTCAGTATCCCTCACTTGGTCTTTCTTCACTCCCTAATGTACCTATAAAAGGTTGTATCCCCCTTCTTAACAGAGTTGGCTATCTTTTCTTTAGTTTGAGCCTTTGCTATTCTGACTGCCTTCCATGCCTCCTTCTGCTTTAACCGATGTAGTTCTCTGTCCTGCTCCTTCTGTGTTTCATTATATTTCACTGAATGCTATTTTTTCTCCCTAATCTTCCCTGCCACCTCTTTGAGAATCATAGTGTTTTTTTTTCTTTCATTTTGTTTTATTTGCTTCACACAAAGGCTTGTTGCCTCTGTGATGGCAGTTTTGATGTTTCCCCATTGTTCCTCCACCCCTTCTACTTGCCTGTTTGTGCTAGTGCTTTTCTAAGGCACTCTCCCATTTTGCCAATGTCAGCCCTCCTGAAGTCCAGTACCCTCACTTTTGTATGGTTTGACTCGGTAGCTGAGTTTTGTCGTGAACCACACTGTTTGGTGGTCACTTGTTCCCAGATGGCTACCCACTTCTAGATCTGAGATCCTCTCCCTGTCCCCATTTGAGAGTATGAGGTCTACGATTGCTCCCTCATGAATGTGTTCCAAAACTAGCTGTCTGAGGCATGCCCCCTGTAGGGCATCGAGAATGGCCCTGCTCTTGGATGTGGCTGCAGCAAAGGTGCTCCAGTTAACATTTGGCATAGTCAGGTACCCTATCATTTACATCTCCCCTTTCTCTGCCATCCTAAGGATGCCTTCTATCATATCCTTGTCCATTCTCTCCCCCTGAGATGGGGGTCTGTATATAACCCCTGTGCAGATTGTGGTGCCATTTCCAGTCTCTAAGGTGACCCACATTGCCTCCTCTCCTCCCTGTTTACTCTTTTGTTCCATTGCTTTTATGCCTTCCCTTAAATAGAGAGTTATTCCTCCCCCTTTTCTCCCCTCCCTGCCTCTCCTGTAGGTTATGTACCCTGGTATGTTAACATCCCAGTCATGGTTCTCTGTGTACCATATTTCTGTGACTGCCATGCTATCTAGGCATCCCTCTTCCATCAAGGTCACCATTTCAGGGAGCTTGTTGCCCAGACTATGGGCATTGGTACTCATTACCTTCCATTTTCTGATGGCCTTACCCCTTTTTGCAACTTCCCTGTCCTTATTGCCTTTGTTGTTTTCCCCATTTATCCCTGCCCTTCTCCCTAGCGATGTCTCTATCTTGCTGTTAACCTCACTTACTACCCTGATTTTTTGGGGGAGGGACTAGGATTTCCCTGCTCCATTCCAGTGACTCCCCCCTTGGCTAGTTTAAATGCTTGCCAATGAAGCATTTAAACCTATCACCTAAGATCCTGGTTCCCATCCAGGACAGATGCAGAACATCGCACCAGTATAGGCCTGCATCACTCCAGGTTGACCCCCAGTCCCCAATGAAGCCAAACCCCTGAGCTCTGCACCAGTTTTTCAACCACTGATTGAATCCCATGGTGTGGAGCACCCTAGTTTCACCAATGCCATAGACAGGCAGCACCTCTGAGAAGGTTTCCATGCATGCTACTTGTCTAAAGCCCCTCCCCAACTCCACAAACTCTTCATGCACTGCTCTAATCCCTTTCTCAGCCAGGTCATTTGTCTCTAGGTGGACAATGACATCCAGATCCCTCTCCATGCAGTCTATCCAGTGATCCTGAGGATTCGCTCCCTGTCCCTCCAAGCGGTGGTGCCAGGCATGCACCTTACCTCCTTCTCCCCTTCCTCCTCCAGTTCTACCCTCCTAACAATGGAGTCCCCCACCAGGAGTTGTTTCCTTTCCCTGTGGGGTCCCATGCCACCCTCCTGTGGGTCTCCTTTGTGGAGGTTCCCAGCATCCTCCTTGGTCTTCACTGCGGGTGCCTCCATAGAGGAACCACAGTTTGCTAGGACAGCATATGAATTGTGGAGCAGTACAGCAGGAAGGATTTGCCTCTGTTCCACCACCCTCACCCTCCCTGAGCCCACTGTGGTCCAATCACTCCTCTTTCTTGGCAACCTCTGAGGCAACGGCAGTGGCTCTTGTGGTCCCTGGGTGGGAGAGGAGGTCCCCAATTTCTGGCCAACTCAGCCTAGAGATGAGCTACCTCCTCCCTCAGCCCAGAGAGGTGTCTGCAGATGGGAAAACACTGCATCCTCCAGAACATCTCCCAGAAGACTGCTGCTCCACAGCCACTGCACTGCACCACTCCCATCATGTCTTATTTCTAGCCCCTGAACTGTTGTTTTGAATACTTACTCTTTCCTCTGTTTTATTTATTTATTTTTTCTCCCTACTTACTTACTGCCTCTGTGACCTTTAAGCTCCTGATCTTCCTGTTCTGAGACAAGAAGTTCCTATATTTCTCAGTAGTCTCCTTACTTGCTCAGAGTCAGCCCTCCAGCAGCTGGGGGGGGGGTGGAGAGCTACTCTTTTCTTTCTGGGATGGTGAGTCTTTTGTGGCTATGTGGTCACTCAGTTCCTGCTCCCATACAGGAAGTTCCCATTGTCAGTCAAATTCTGTGCCTATAAAAGTAGAATTGGCTTAGAGTGGGGATGGGAGGGTTGGAGGGGAGAGAAGGAGGGCAATATAGTCCCAGTAGAGAAGTATAGTTATAACAGCAGCTCCTTCTTCTTGCTGCTCGTTGCCTGGTCTCTGGCAGAAGATATCTAGGGCAGTTTTTAAATGTGGCTTTAACCTGGCTTCCTTCTAGCTAAGCCACTCCCCCCACTTTACAGCTTTTTCTACACCTAGTTAATTTCACAAATAATAATTCCCTTCAGCCAACTGAGACAAGAACCTAGATAACTGCACAGATAACAATTCATTTCAGCCAACTCAGGCAAACACACTTTGTTTGTTGTTTTTACCCTAAATTGGAGGTCCCAGCAGTAGAGTTCTAGTTCTTTAGTCCCAGTAGAGAAGTATAGTTATAACAACAGCTCTTTCCTCTTGCTGTTTTCTGCCCATTCTCTGACAGAAGGTGTTAACAATGGTTCATCTCATTAAGATGTTCAAATTTAAGTGTGGGCAATTCCCACTATATTTACATTTGCGGGAAATCCAGAGATCCCTCAGCAAAGGAGTGGATAGTTTGTGTTGTAGAAAAGGTTCATGTGGAAATGTACAGTACTGGCTGTATTTGTGTAAAAAGTGTTTCTTCTGCTGCAAGTTGTGTCACCTGTCCTGGACAGTACACACTTGGGGGAACCCCTTAGTTCTGCTTAACACCTTGTCAGAAATAAAGCCATACAATAAAATCTCAATTGTATGGTGGTGAAGAATCCATCTGTGAGTCCAAGTGAAATGTTATGGAGCCCCACAGATAGGAGACACAGCATAGGCCTGGCACATCTCTCCAAGTCTCAGAGTAAATATAAATGATATTTTGTGCTCGACCTCCACCCCGACCTCTTAGATGCCCGAGCCAGGTATTTACCCTAATGTCAGAGGTGATACCTATTTTTCTGCAAACTTGTGGTTTGTTGCATTGTCTGTGTAACAAGTGGGGGGGGTCCTGTTTGCAAGATGCTGCTCTTGACAGGGGTAAGGGTTGCAAACCACATATTTATCTCACTTTGTCTTTTATTAAAGCTCTGACAGTTGGAGGGTCAAAGGGCATGAGGATACAGCATTCTTTATGAGTAGAGTTCAAATTACCACAACATTTCTGGGCACCCACATCACAGGTATGGGTGCTGTGCAAAACTGTGAACCTGGCATCTCAGTGGAAGATATGTAGTTACAAGCTGAGTACATTTTTCCCTTGTCTACACTTCTAGCTAAGCAGCCCACTGCATGAAGGTTAAGTTGGTCACTTCACTCCAACATCATCAGTGGTTTTTAACAGTTTGCCCAGTTCTCTGTGGCATACACTGACTATTTTCATTTTCATCAAATTAAACACCCCATTGCATGTTGAAAATTCCTGTCACAAGGTCATAATAATATGGAACAGTGTTGATCATTGGGACATACTTCTCAGCTGTCTTTGATTTTCAGATGTGTCTCTGATTTTGCTTTAAATATTTACTCTCTCTCTCCCCTGAGACTTGTATTTCCATGACCAAACAGTGGGGATTATAAGCACAAAATAATGTCAAACAGTAAAATTACAGACTTGTTTGTCTTTATAAAATACATTTTACATTAAGCCTCTTATTCTATCATCTTCCTGAGTGGAGATTATCAATGTTTAAGATGTGTCCCTGATTTTGGTCCTTTGTCCCTGATTTTTTTTAAGCCTTGTCCCTGATTTATGAGGCAGGAGGTTGTGAGGTATGCATTAGGATGTCTCATTCTGTTAGGGATACAATGCATTATCTGCACTGCTCAGTATGTGGATATGGGCTACAGTATTGATTGATCTGTGGCAGGCATTTACAGCAAAATGTGACAGAATAAGACTGTCCCAAAATGTAGCTGTTCATAAAGCAAGCATTTATTGAGATACTGGTCAATATTAAATGAAATACTGCTGCAACTACAGTGATTGTAAGCCATTCTCATTATTTTCATGTAGGTATTTTATAATACCTTCGTACTTGGAGCCATGAAGTGTTAATAGCCTGCCACTGTGACGTGTGTTCAATCTGTTGTTGCATAAATGTAATCACAGCCTAAAGCCTTTTGGCGTATTGCTTTAGTCAAACTGTCACCAATGACCTATATTGAACCTGCTTTCACCATTTGTTTCTTTCTTCTACACACAAATGTGCTTGAATTTTGCCTTGAGCTGTGCTCTGAAATGAAATGCACTAACACTGCAATTTTCTCCTGTAACACAACAGTGAATTTAAATTATAACCTGATGAAATTTTGTATTTTCCTTGAAAGGATAGCACAGCAAAAATATTTAATAAGTGATGCTGTTAGTTAGATGGCTCCAAAGGGCAATTATTCAAAGGGTATGAACTGGAAAATAATCATGTGACTAAAGTCTTTGCAACTGTAATCTATCGGTACCAAGACAAAAAAAGCCTATTTAGCAAATTATCAAAGCTCAGTATTATGAATGGGCCAAGTTGTTTGAATCCTGGCCCTGACTGCAACCTGGATCTTGTCAGGAAAGACCATACTTGCTTCCAATAATGCTAGGGAAAGAAAAATAGTTAACTCTATATCATGTAATACTATCACTTACTGTATATTGTTTAGCATGCTTTGGGGACTCATTTATTTTTAAATGATCTCTATAATGGTGGGGGCTGCAGAACCATCCACATTCAGATCATTGGTTTAACTCCAGTTCAGACTGTTATTGACCAAAGGGCATTATTTATTTTATTTTTTATTTAAAACTTTGAAAACCAGATAAGAAAGCACTGGGCCACGTGGCCCTTTTACAGACTTGACCCTAGAAGAGTCAGTACAAACATTAAATGTTACAATTAAACTGACAGGCACAAATGAAAATCAACAATATGACAGGTATGCAAGAAATGAAACAGGTTCTATAGTAACCATAAAGCTTAGTGAGTTTGTAACTGATAGTACCATAAAGCTACTTTATGTACATTTACAAATAAACATTGAGTATAGCATATTTTTAACTATATTTTAAAAGAATTGAACCTTACAATGTTTTGGAATTCATCAAGCAATTTAATCCAACTTTTTATTGCACTAAACTTGAAAGATGTTTGATTTTTTGAAGTTTTGCAGAATGGGATTTCCAAGGAAACAAAAGTATGTGATTTAAGCTGTCTAGGATTAGTTCTTTGTTTAATTTGTTTTTCATTGTGTTATATAAAGTGCTATGAAGTGATTTGTGCACAAAACATAACATTTGCAGGGTGTCTTTTTGATCCATGAGTAACCACCCCAGCCTGTTATACAGGTTGCAGTGATGTTCCAGATGGAATTATAATGACAATTTAGTTGCTGTCTAACCTTGACAGATGACCCAACACAAATCAAACTACCATAATCCAATATGAGCAGCAGATATGGTACTGCTATAGTTTTCCTGGTATCATCCATCAAGAAATCCCTTACTGTATAAAGGGCACCAATTCTATTATGTATCTGCTTGGTTACATTATTTAAGTGGGACTGAAAGAGTAGGTGACTATCTAAGGCCACCTCCCAAGTATCTAAATTCAGTGACAATTTTAATATTAGATCCATCACTAGCTGTTATTGTAAAATCCTCACATAGCTTCCTTGATTTTGCAGGTGAACAAAAAAGCATTCCCTTTGTCTTTTTCTTATTAAGAACTAATCTATTATCAATTAACAATTCTTTTTATTATAGTCCCTTTCTAAGTTTTGTTTTGTCACATCAATATTTTGTCAGATACATACAGTACAGCATCGTCTGAGTACAAAATAAAGGAAGATCCATTACAGGTTGAAAATAATTCATTAATATAAAGAGAAAACAGCAAAAGCCCCAAAATTGAGAACTGCAGGACTCCATACTTTACTTTTCTAACATCCAACTATGTATTATTAATTTGAACCTGTTGTTCTCTCTGTCACAAATAGTCATGTAACCATTCAATCACAGGGTTCCCAAAACCTAGAGCTGGTAGTCTATGTATCAGTAATTGGTGATCCACAAGACAGAAGGTCTTGGTCAGGTCCACATACTTTGCACCTGTATACTTCCCCTCATCCATATTTTCTTGCAAGTTGCTCATGAACCTGACCAAGGCTGTCACCATACTACACCCCTCATGGAAACCATGCTGTGCTACTGGAAGTAACCCATATTTATTTAATTATTCTGAGATTTAGGAGTGCAACCACTTCTCCTGTATTTTCCCCAACTATCGACAATAAAGAAATTGGTCTGTAATTAATTGGAAGGTTAGCCTGACCACCTTTAAAAATTGGAATTACTATAGCCTTTTTCCATATATTTAGAACTGTTTTTGTATTAAGTGATATATTAAAAATGATCTGTAATGGTTTGCAATTTATTTTGCTATAAATTTTTGAATTTTAGATTCAAACTGATCAAACACATATCCCTTTGTTTCATCCAGAATTATTAATTCCCCCAAAACTTCCATCCACGTCATTTTCTTAAAATAACATTTTGGTAATGTAATGCTTGATACCAATGAATTAAGTTTAGTAGGTTCTCCAAATTCTTGTAGATACTCATCTAAGTTAGTAAACTTTTCATTTAAGTGGTCTGCCATAGCTTTACTGTCCGTACTATCCTGATCATCTTTTAATATACTGATGATGATATTCTTTTTCTTAGGGGCAAGCAAATTGTTGATACTCTGCCAAAATAGTTATTTTTTCATTAAAAGTAGTAACCTGTTCATTTTTGTAATATTCAACCTTAGTTATTTTTATTTCTCTTTTACATTAATTTCTTAATTGCCTGAAATGGTTCAAATCCCTTCCTAATCTAGTTTCTCTAAACAGTTAATTAGCTGCATCCCTTTCCTTCATTAATTTAAACAACTTTTTATTTAACCATGTATTATAGCCCCCCCCAGCTTCTCTTCTTACTAGATGCTCTTTTTTCAATTACTGCATTTAGGATTTCAGAAAAAGGCCTTACAGCTTTATTTGTATCATTCATACTGTTTAGTTGATTCCAACTTACTTGGGATAAATCCTGTCTGATTGCTAATAGATTCTCATCATTTAGTATCCTTTTTCCCACTATTTGGTATTTACCCCTTAGTCTTCCATTACTCCAAACACTATAAATTAGGTGGTGGTCACTAATAACATCTGCTAGGACTCCTGAAACACTACTATTCCTTACATTATTGACTATTACCCAGTCAGTTAGAGTTGACTGTTTTGTTTTACCATTCAGTCTTGTTCCATCAGTTATAATTTGCTCAAGATTAACTATTTGTAGCAGTTTTCTATATTTAATTGCCTCATTCCCTATCTATTTTAATTTAAAATCACCCATAAATATTAATTCCTTTTTATTAAATTTTTCCAACAAAATTATTAATTCTGCTAGGCCCTGGACCTTGGAATTCAGTGGATTATAGACACAGCACACATTCAACTTCTCAGTTTTACCCAATGCCAGTTCTAGAAAAAGACATTCATATCCTGATTCTAGAACTGGAATAGGTATTTCTTTTACCTTAAGGTGATCTTTATAAAAAAATTGCTAAACCCCCACCCTTTTTCCCATGTCTGTCCCTTCAAAGGTGATTGTAGTCTGTAACTCTTATTATATTATTGACCAATTTGGGTTTCAACCATGATTCAGTTATTAGCATTAAATCAGGACTGTGTAGTATAATCCAGGCCTTCAGTTCCTGCTTTTTTAAAATTAAACTGAAGATATTTAAATGAGCAATTTCTAGGTCCCAAGTGTCAAACCATTTTGCTTCTTGATTGTTATCTAGTGGCCCAGGATTCTCTTCAACATCCCCTGATTCATGTCATTTTTTGAATATAAGAGAATACGAGCAGAAATATAATTTCCTGGAATTCAAAAAGTATCCTAACCTTCTGACTTCCCTTTTTTCCAATAACCCAAGTACCACTTTATAGGCCTCTGATGCATTATCATTATGTGGTAACTTCAGTTGTAATCTATTGTCATAAATCCCACTTTCTTCTACCCAGTGGATCCTCTGCACCAGGATATCCAAAGAGCAGAACAAGCCAGCATACACCATGAAACTAACTATACCTATGTAATACATCTTTAATTTACTTTAATAACCACACAATTTGAATGACAGGGCAAGTCAAATTTGTTGACAAGGGTCAAGTGCACCTACTTTAAACTGCCCAGTACTACATATAACTAAAATTAATAACCAATCAAATTCTTAATATATATTACCATTCATTGGTTTAATGTTAAAGCAAACAAAATGACCAATTCATGGGGCTATGTGATTTAATTGGCACACTAGATTCTTATCCCAGTTACAAATAATGTTTTTTTTGAGTCACCAAGTTGAGCAGAATGGGCCCAATTCCAAGACAAATGTCACAACTCACAGGCACATGCAAGTTGCAACATTCACCGCTATGCTGGGGACCCTGTGCTGCATTTCAGAACAGGCATGGTCCCCGGCACCTATGCCCTGTGATTTGCAGCAGCTCAAGGGTTGCGCCACAGGATGAGCACACCCAACCTGGATGCTGCAAGTCGCAGACCACAGGGAGCAAGCAGCACATGGCATGGTCCCCCAAAGCCCCACACCTGAACACCATGGTACTGCCCACAGGGCTGGGGAGGGGATGGGAGCCACAGGACCACTGTGGGAGCCTGGCATGCATATGATGGGTAATGACCCATGGGAGAATGGCACGGGGATGGGGGCGAGGAGGTGCCAGCTGCCCACAGAGGGCTACTCTGCCACTGGAGGTGGGGTGGGAACCCATGGACGACCATGGATGGGTCAGCAGTAGTGGTGCCAGGCATGGTGGTGCAACCCCAGTGGATGTAGGGGATGGCTGGACCAGCTAAAAGCTGGTCTAACTGTACCTACACCATTGTCTGCCAGGGTCCCACTTGGGATTGTGATTTGCTCTTCCACCAGCTACCTTCCTGGAATACGGGCATAACTGATGCTGGAAACCCCCTTGTGCCATGTCACAGGGTGTTGCCAATGTAGCCAGTGGCGTTGCCCACCTTCAGCACAGGTGGCCTTTGCCATGTTGCAGGCCACCTTTTGGATTTGCACACAGTGTAATGCATGTTGCTAAGTGTGATATGCATCATAGGGTTTGGCACAAGTCACCTTGCAACATGCGTAACCCATATTGGAATCGGGTCCAATATGTGAGACTCAAGATAAGTTAAGTCTTATATGACTAAAACTAGGTATTTCGACATATACAGCAAACTAGATTTGTCATGAAACATAGAAATATAGAAACATAGAATTTGACGGCAGATAAGGACCGCTTGGCCCACCCAGTCTGCCCACTTCCCTGCCTACTGGATAAGCTGCAGATCCTAGTTAACCAGCAGCCTACTTCTTCCTACCCCCATCCCCTAGAATTGCCTTATGACTGTCCCATGCATTGCTTGAATTCCACCACTGTTTTTGACTCCTCAACCTCCACTGGAAGGCCGTTCCATGCATCCACAACCCTCTCTGTGAAAAAATGCTTCCTTAAATTACCTCTGAGCCGCCCCCCCCTCTATCTTCAAATTGTGCCCCCTTGTTCTTGCACACCTCTTTTTTGGAAGATGCTACCCTCTTGGACTTTGTTGATTCCCTTGAGGTACTTGAAAGTTTCTATCATGTCCCCTCTCCCTCCTTTCCTCGAGGCTATACATATTAAGCTCCTTTAGTCTCTCTTCATATGTCTTCTGGTGCAGACCCTGCACCATCTTAGTTGTCCTCCTCTGGACAGCTTCCATCCTGTCTATGTCTTTGTGAAGACTGGGTCTCCAGAACTGCACGCGGTACTCCAGATGGGGTCTGACCAGCTGTCTGTACAGAGGGATAATAACTTGCTGTTTTCTACTGGTGATGCCTCTCCCTATGCATCCCAATATCCCCCCAGCCCTCATTGCTGCCCTCTCACATTGCTTGCCCACCTTTAGGTCATCTGATATGATGACACCCAGGTCCCTTTCCATTTTTGTTGTTGTTAGTATCTCACCCCCATTGTGTACTCTTCCCTGGGTTTTGTTTCCCAAGTGCATTACCTGCACTTCTTAGCATTGAATCTAAGCTGCCATACATTTGACCATTCCTCTAACCTTGCCAAGTCCCTTTTCATCCTTTCCACCCCACCTTGTGCATCAACTCTGTTGCAGATCTTTGTGTCATCTGCAAAGAGATACTTTCCTTCAGTCCTCTGCAATGTCACTTATAAAGACATTGAAGAGGACCGATCTAAATACTGAACCTGCAGTACCCCACAAGTAACCCTCCTTTCATCAGAGTGGACTCCATTTACTATTACTCTCTGTGTCCTATTTTCCAGCCAATTTTACCCAGGCTGTCATCTTGGGACCCACTCCCAGGCTAGCTAACTTGTATATTAATCATTTGTGTGGGACTGTGTCAAATGCCTTGCTAAAGTCTAGGTAGGCCATGTCCAGCCCTCCCTGATCTACTACTTTGGTCACCCAGTCAAAGAAATCTATCAGATTTGTCTGCATGACCTTCCACTGTGAATCCATGCTGCCTTTGGGTCCTGTGCCCTCTGGCCTCTAGATACTTGACAATTCTTTCCTTCAGAAGTGATTCCATCATTTTCCCTACCACTGAGGTTAAACTAACAGGTCTATAGTTTCTTGCTTCTGCCTTGCTCCCACTTTTGTGAAGGGAATCACATCTGCCCTCCTCCAGTCCTCGGGTACCACCCATCCTCCCATGATTTGTTAAACAGGGTAGTCAGTGGTGTCACTAATTCTACCCTTAGTTCTTTTAGAATTCTGGGATGAATCCCATCAGGCCCCATTGCTTTGTCCACCTTCAGTTTTAAGAGTTCTTTCAGAACCCTTTCTTCTGTAAATGGGCTGGTATCAACTTCTGTATCCAGTGTGTTTCTACTGTTTGTTCTAGGTACCCCCTTCCTTTGTAAATACTGAGCAAAAATATTTGTTTAGTATCTCTGCCTTTTCACAGTCTCCCTCTGCCCACTCTCCCCCCCCTTTATTAAGCCTCACTGTCCCTCCCTTGGTCTTCCTTCACTCCCTGATGTACCTATAAAAGGTTTTATCCCCCTTCTTAACTGAGTTGGCTATCTTTTCTTCGGTTTGGACCTTTGCTGTTCTGACTGCCTTCCCAGCTTCCTTTTGCTTTAACTGATACAGTTCTCTGTCCTGCTCCTTCTGTGATTCCTTGTACTTCCTGAAAGCTTTCTTTTTCTCTTGAACCTTTACTGCCACTTCCTTTGAGAACCATAGTGGTTTCTTACATCATTTAGTTTTGTTTATTTGCTTCACACAAAGGCTTGTTGCCTCTGTGATGGCAGTCTTTATTATTCCCCATTGTTCTTCCACCCCTCCTTCCTGCCCATTTGCTAGTGCATTCCTTAGGCAGGCACTTACCCATTTTGGCAAAGTCAGCCCTCCTAAAGTCCAGTACCTTTGCCTTTGTATGGCTTGACTCTATTGCTGTGTAGTGCTGTGTCATGGAGCAGGAGAGGGTACTGTTGATTAGTTTAACAAACTAAAGTACTATTTAATAATCTATATATTTAAAATGACTAAAACTAAAAACATAAAAATGCCTGACTGGGAAACAAACTCAAACTAACCAGCATTTGAGTCCAATCTATATGGAATAATTTTTTCTTTACCAAGTGGTGCTCATGTCACTTGCTACAGCACTTGCGCTGTAAGTGGCACAAGCCTTATATGTGGTGCTGCCCCTCCTCCTCCTCCACTGATGCTCACTGCAGGTCTCCTCCTTCTCTGCTGGCAATAAATGTAAACACCGGTACATGGAGGAACTCAAGTATGCAAAGAGTATATGAGGTAGAACCGCAGGGGGTTGCAATGGCACAGTTCTGAGTCAATTGCTGGAGAAAAACATTGGAAGATGGTATCACAGGCACAGGTTATACAGTTAGGTTCAGCAGGTAGATGTTAAAGTGATGGTCACAATGCACAGCTGCAGCATACCTGTAATGCAGTCCAAGTGGCATAAGCTTTATATGTGGTGCTGCCCCTCCTTCTCCACTGATGCTCGCTGAGGGGATCCTCCTTCTCCATCCGGCAATAAATGTCAACACTCTGTCTGCTGCTTGCTGCCCATCTTAAAATGAGTTGTGGTTATCTCTATTCAGTTGGTAGAAGTCCAGCATCCACACTACAGAAACAGAACATTACCATTATTGATATACTTTTTGGCTTTCCTACATGACTGGTCAAAGACTAATTGAACATGGAGCCAGACTTACCTCTTACCTACTTGATGTGGTCCTTCTGTGGCAGGGTTGTAGATTGATAATGTGTAAACCTTGTACTGCAGCTGTCATGCTGTTCCTGTCACATCAACAGTTGGACTTTATTGTACAGTGCTGTCATTCTAGTGATCATTTCAAATTCCTTACTAATACAGCCAGCCTGTCAGTGCAGTCACAGTGCTATTGGTTATGACACCGGTGACCAGAGTTTGGGATTGAGCTTAGCTTGGGTCACCAGGGACAAGCCAGGGGGAGCAGGACAAGCATCCCAGGGGACTCTCTCTCTCTTCCTCTTGAGAGGGATGACAGTCTGCTTCACTTCTATACTGTCACCTAGGTGACCAGAGGTAGCAGTGCAGTCAGGAGTGGCTCATGGGAATGAAGGACATTGGCTGGTACTGTGCCACACATTCTAGCATGTGTATGTACTTGTGCACTCTTGTTGTTGATGTCATAGAGGATGGGACATAAAGAGAAAAATACTCTGGCCAGAAGGATGATGATAACCCCCTACAGGCCCTGCACCTGGCTACTCAGGCACCACCTCCACATCTACCATATCCATTCTGCAGTGGAGAGTAAGGGGGCCCTCCTCCATCTCCACCAGAGATGTCAAACTCTGGGTGAACTCTGGAGGTGAAAGTAAGTCCTGGGGGATTCCAGGGTGATGGGGCAGAGGCAACTGAACAGATGGGGGACAAGCAGGGAGGCAGGGGCCATAAACAGCAGTAGGTGCAAATTCCTTACCAATTAATGGACACTGCTATTTCAAACATTACATTCTACTGGGAGCAGTTATCTGAGGAGCTGAAGAGGACCCAGAAGGAAAAAAGCAGGAAGATACCAGAACACCTATTTTTCAGATCTGCTTTTTCCAATTTGCCTTCACAATTCATGAGGAAAATAATGGTCTGAAAGTTAAACTGGGTATTGCAGCGTACAATCAGTTAACATCAAAGAGGTATATATCAGCATATTTTACTGTTGAGGGCTTGATCCACAGCAGCAGAATGCACCCAGCAGAGTGTGTGGGCAGGTGGTGTTTAGAAGCCCTGCTCCACACATGTGATGACCTCTGTTCATCCCAGTCTTGGTTGTGCACCTCACCACACCTGATCCCATACTGCCAACCCACCTATGCAAGTCACTGGATCAGAGGGACACTCGGGGGTGCAAATGCCTGACTCTGGACACATTCTTCATGATGTGATGGGTCAGTAGAGTAGCACAGGCTTTGCAGAGCCACATCCTTCCACAGCATTGGCACTCTCCCCTGGCCATTGATAGTCCCTTGGGGCTTGATATTGCCTTTCCTCACTTACTTCCTGCTTTCTGCTCAGGCAGTGGCAGACTGGATCATTTTGGCATTGCCTGGTTGTTGGAAACTTCAACCTGTGTCCTCTGTGTGGAAATGGTAGTCCTTGGAGGGCTGCTATATCCCACAGTGCTCTGCAACTTCCAGATTGATAGATCCGCTGCAGTAACAACCCAGGCATCCAATTTGATGCCCTGTGTCCTGAACCACTTCAACTGAAGAATACCCTCTTTCCCTGCATAAAGCTCTGAACTCACTGGCAACAGTAGGCATGGACTGTGGAAGAAGAAGAAGAATCAGCATTTATATAGCACTTTTCATAAACAATGTATCCCAAAGTGCTTTACAAGCAATGCTAGACTGGTAGTGAAGTGGCCATATCGCACATCAACACCCACACAAAGCCTGGACAATTGCATGAACCTGTTTTATGGGAAGGGGAATATTGGCCAAGGCATGAGGAATGTCCCCTACTCTTTGCAAAGAATGCCTTGGGTTCTTTTACTTCCACCTAAACACCCATCAGGACAGCACCAGGATGGGAAAAAGGGACATATGTTTAATGTCACATCCGAAGGCGTCCTTCTATTGGGGATAGTCACTGTAAGCAGATCAACATGGCTAAGATATGTGCAATTTGTGCATACCGCTGGACACTCTGTTTTTCAGAATCAAAGAGTTTACAATTTTATTACAAATGAACATCCAGTAATGAGGTGAAATGAAGCAGTACAGTACACATCGTGAAAGCACAGGCCTTGGAACCTTGGACTGGATTTTCTAAGGACTTTTACCTTGCATGTTATTCTGAAAGACTGCATTCATTGGATAGTGGAATACTGAACCATTATAGATACTGTACATAGATCAGGGTCCCTGGAATTCTACAATGCTATAGCTGCAGAACTGACTGCTGAACTTGTATCCTGTAGCAGAATATAGTACATACCAGAAAATGTGTTACTGTTAGGTGATTTTTATTTATACTTGGCTATACTTGGTTTGTCAAGACAAAGTAGACTGTCAGCCCATTTAATTGTCTCCCATTTCCAATGGGGTTATTGACCCTGTTGGCACTGAACAAGGACTTCATCAAGTTTATTCTTGAATTGTTCAAAATTTGGTGCCTGAACAATGTAATTTGGTAAGGTGTTCCAGACTCTCACTGATCTTACGGTAAAAAAGCTATATCTCTTAACTGAGTTAACCCTTGGCACATTGAGTTGTTTTGTATGGGATCCCAGGTCATTTTTTCTTACTTTGTTTTTTTATCCCACATAAACCCATTAATGTAGGATCTTGCATAATCTTGTATATGAGAAGCATATCTCCCCTCTTCCTTATGGTCTCTAGAGTAAATAGTTTTAAACTACCAATCCTTGCCTTGTATTCCTTTGTTTTTAACCCTTTAATTGACTTAGTTTCCTTTGTGTTTTTTCTATGAGATGTATGTCGTGTTTTAAGTAAGGGTTCTAAAGAAGTGATCCGTAGTCAAGGTGTGGTATTATATATGATTTATATAATTTCATTATACATTCATTGTCCCTTGTTCAGAAAGTTTTATTTATTGCTCTTAACAGTTTGTTAGTAGTCTGAGATATATAACGACAGTGGTCTGAGAATGCTACTTCAGTATTGACCCAGATGCCCAGATCTCTTTCTTTCATGGAAGATTTTAATGTTTTACCATTTAGTTTATATTTATAACCCAGATGATTTTGCCAAAATGCATAACTGTGCACTTGGATTCATTAAATTGCATTTTATTAAGTATCCCCAACCTCTAAATTTGTTCCAGATCCTGACTAAGGACTTGATGTTTGTCTAAACTGTCCACCTCACCTCCAACCTTGGTGTCCTCTGCAAATATAGAAATGACACAATTTAGGCCATTCCCCATATCTCTGATGTACAATGCAAAAAGGATTAGGTTTAACATCGACCCCTGAGGCACACCACTGGTAACAAGCCCTTCCTATGACCATGCCCTGTTGATCCTAACTGATTGCTTTTGGTTTGTAAGAAAATTATTTATCCATCTTACAACATATTTATTAATTCCCATAGATATTATTGTTGTTATTAATAAATTATGGGGTACGGTGTCAAAAGCCTTTCTAATAGCCAGAAGGATGACATCGGAAGGGATATTGCTATCTAAACGGTCACTCACAAATTCATAAAATGACAATAGATTGGTAATACATGAAAGACCCTTACGGAAACTATGTTGTGAGCAATCATTCAGATTCAGTGTATTCATTTCCTTATATATTATTGTTTTGACTACCCTTTTCATAAGTTTACAACATACGGAGGTTAGGCTTATTGGCCTATAATTTGTAACACTGGATCAGTTACCCTTTTTATTGATTGGTATCATGACTGCCCTTTTCCAGTCATTAGGGACCAGTCCTAATTATAGGGATTTATTAAGTAGCAAGGTAAGAGGGTAAGCTAACACATTAGCTAGGTGTTTTAATACCACTGAATTCAAATTGTCAGGGCCAGGGGATGAAGTTGTTTTTAGTTTTGGTATTTCATCAAGAATCTCTTTTGTACTGATCCTGATTTGGGAGGTTCCTTCCATAGTAAATTCAGGGTTAAAACTGGATTTTGGATTACACACCAAGATAAAATACTGGTTGAAGCATTGAGCTATTTTTAAGCATCTGTAATTACTTCCCCTTATTTAGTATTGATGAAATGTTATTTAATGCTTGTCTGTTACTACTAATGTAAGAATAGAAGATTTTCATATCATTTTTACTGGCTAATCTTTGTTCTAATTTCCTTTTTTCCTTCCTTACCATTTTGTTTAATTTTGCTTGTTCTTTTCTATATACTGTTTGATTATGGATATTAGGATTCTTTCTGTACCTTTTAAATAACTTGTATTTTTTATGTATCTGTTTTTTTTTATTAATTTGTTGAACCAGAGTAGAATAATTCCTTTCTCATTGTATTTTTTCCTCATTGGAACATGTTATTTCAACACATCACGTAGAATGGCGTTTATTTTATGCCACATTTGTTCAACCTCAAGCCCCTTGAGTATAGTATCCCAGTTGATTGCATTCAGCTTTTTGGCCAATTTGGACCACTCTGTGTTTTTGTAGTCTGGTATTTCTGTTGGATCTGTTACTTTAGTCTTAGATCATTTAAGAGTACATTCGACCATATTTTGGTCACTAGTTCCCAAATGACTAATAACTCTTGGATTGGTAATATGTTCCAAGTTGTTTGCAATAATGAGGTCCAGTTTGTTTGTTTCTTTAGTTGGTTCTGAAATTAACTGGTCACATCCACATGATGCAATGATATCCTGGAGATATTTTTCAAATTCACTATGACCTGATAGTGTATCCAATTTTATTCCTGGGGCATTGAAGTCCCCAACTACCAAAACATCACCTAGGTCTATGGCTACTTCATTTTCATGCAGTACTGCATTATTGATGTTCTTATTGGGTGAAGGAGGTCAATAGCAAACACCCAGAATTAATTTGGGGGAAGGAGATAAGTCTAGATTAAGCCACAAGGTTTCTGATGGAATATTATGTTTAAATTTAATTGCCTAGGCCAGCCCAGTGGCTCTGAGGGTTGCAGCACTGGACGCCACCCCTCAGACTACGCCAGTGACCCGGGTTCAGGAATGGACTCGGGTTGCTGGGGTCATGGGGTGAGGGAAGATTGAGCATCCCTGCAGATGCTCTCCTCTGTCTGGAATGGGATATCAGGGGTGCTTCCAGCACCTGACACCCCTGAAGCTGGTGGATGCACAGTCTTTTGGGGCACTGGCAGCTCTACTGGAGTCAGGGGGGGACGCTGTTACTCCCATGGCTGTTGACATGCATCAGCACATAAGCAAGCCTAGACGTACATCCTAAGTGCAGGCATCCCAGGGAAATTGGAGAAAAACAGGGGAAAAATGTAACACTCCTGGCCCTATGAGCAGAATGAAACTAGGGGATGGTATGCCTTGGGGGATTGCCCTGGTGGACGGAATAGGAGGAGGTACGAGGCCTCCTCTGAAGCTGTGGGGGCCAGGCAAATAACAAATATATACATATATATATATTTTATTCCCTATAGTGTATTTGGTCTGTTACATAGCAACAACCCCCCCCACCTTTTTTGATGCTTCTGTTTTTAAAAAATAGTCGATAACCATAACACATACAATATCAACATTGCTTCTTTTTAGAAACATCCTTAATTCTGTTAGTTTAGTAGCATGTAGGCTTCTAGCATTTATATTTAATACTTTGTATTTGGTTTTATCATTAGTTTTGTTTTTAGCTGAATGTATAATTTTTTCCATAGTTCCTTGCCCCCTACCTTCTGTATTTATCTCAAAGCTCCCTTACAGTGTTCAGCATATAATGTCATCACAGTTGCAGTGCACTAGGTTTTGAGTACACACCTGCCCCTTCTTCAGCACGTTATGATGGAACCTGTGTGGTCTTACAGCTGTATGTACTACAATCCCAAGGTACACTATTTATGATGATTCAATGAAAAGTACAGTATCAAACTACAGTATCCAACAAGTTTTCCTATGTATTCTGTAAAATACCCTTCCTGTCTTTTTTGGAATGTGATATATTTTTGACATAGACATCTGTAAAAGCAGTTTTATCTTTTATTAAAAAAACATGTTTGGGGATGTCCGGTGACATCACTGGGATGGCTGTAAGCTAAACCTCACAGCTCTCCTCCCGCCGAATCTAAAAATTAAGCTCTAGCTAAAAATAAAATTTTAAAATTGCTGAATACCAACTCCCTAAACAGTGGAAGATGGTAGGAAAACAACAGCGTAACAGAAACTCCAAGATGTTAAATGGTTCAGTGAAATTCAAGCAACTAGTGCTCGATGAGGACATGGAGGGGTTTGAGGCCCAGACTATCTGCAGACGCATGGCATCAGAATCTTCAGGGGAAATGGACACTATGGAAAAAATGGATCCTGAAATCATGCACAAAACCCTCCAACAGATTCTTTCAACAGTTACAAGAATCAATTCATCCCTAGCAGACCTCAAAAAAGAGGTACAAATATTAAATAAAAAAGTGACACTCAATGCTGCTAATCTCACTACGGTCTTGGAGGCCCAGGAATGACTAGACAGACTAGTCCTGTTGCTGCTCCAGAGAGACAGAGAGACTCAGCGCCAGATGGAGGACCTAGAGAATAGGTCCCGAAGAAACAATTTCAGAATCCACGGAATCCCAGAGGATGCCGAAGAGGGGCTTTTGACATAGACATCTGTAAAAGCAGTTTTATCTTTTATTAAAAAAACATGTTTGGGGACATCCGGTGACATCACTGGGATGGCTGTAAGCTAAACCTCACAGCTCTCCTCCCGCTGAATCTAAAAATTAAGCTCTAGCTAAAAATAAAATTTTAAAATTGCTGAATACCAACTCCCTAAACAGTGGAAGATGGTAGGAAAACAACAGCATAACAGAAACTCCAAGATGTTAAATGGTTCAGTGAAATGCAAGCAACTAGTGCTCGATGAGGACATGGAGGGGTTTGCAGCCCAGACTATCCGCAGATGCACGGCATCAGAATCCTATGGGGAAATGGACACTGTGGAAAAAATGGATCCTGAAATCATGCACAAAACCCTCCAACAGATTCTTTCAACAGTTACAAGAATCAATTCATCCCTAGCAGACCTCAAAAAAGAGGTACAAGTATTAAATAAAAAAGTGACACTCAGTGCTGCTAATCTCACTATGGTCTCGGAGGCCCAGGAACGACTAGACAGATTAGTCCTGTTGCTGCTCCAGAGAGACAGAGAGACTCAGTGCCAGATGGAGGACCTAGAGAATAGGTCCCGAAGAAACAATTTCAGAATCCACGGAATCCCAGCGGATGCCAAAGAGGGGTTTCCCTCAATGGCTGACTTCGTGCAGCATGTACTGCAGTCAGTATTTTCCTTACCTTCGGACATTAAGCTAGACATTGATCATGCACACAGATCACTCATTGCAAAACCCCAGGACCCAGCAGCTAAGCCACACTCTCTTATAGTTTGCATGGTCTTTTTTCAGAGCAAGGACTGGATTTTACAAGAGGCCTGGAGGCATAGGGACCTCAAATATAAGGAGACTCCTATTTTCTTCAACCAGGATTTCTCGGCAGCATTGCAGTCAGAGTGGCAAATGGTAAAAGGGTTATCAGAGACCTCAAACAAAAAAAAGGGATCAAAGCACAGTTGTTGTTTCCAGCCAGGATCAAAATTTACCTTGACACTGGTGTACAAATCTTTCCTGGCCTGGTGGAGGCAGCGCAGGTTCTTCAAAATCTAGAAATACCCCTTCCCGATCTGGAGATGCAAAAACTAGAAAGCAGCCTTAGGTCAGAAATGTGGTCTAAAGTCCCCAACCCCAGAAGCAGGAAAAGAGCAGTTCCAGGATCGTACCCGCTACAGACTTCCTCGGATATTTGAGATCAGATCACGAAAGCCAAAGTAAGATTGCAGGAGGATGGACTACTAAACCAATCGACCAAGGGATGAAACTATTAAGAAGGTGGTGGAAAGGCCTAATGCACCAGTCGCGGTGGATCTAACAACTGAAGAACTGGACAGAATAGAAAGATCCTTATGTGGGGAATAAAAGGGATGTGAATGATTGAGAGGAACTTATAAACAAGAAAAACAGTTTGCCTTTTCAACTTCTATAGACATCTATATGGTTGACTTTAAACTATGAAGGCTGTATGTTCCAGAGAAGGGATGGTGGGGCAAGGGAATGTATATGAGAAACCACTACACAAGACCATGTATTTGAGGTCAGAGATGCATCCTTGGTTGAAAGGTGAAGACTCAATAAGGTAAGAGGGGCTGTATAGCTGAAGGGGCCAAAATGATCCTCATGGGAAGGACACGCCTGTATGACGTAGTTACATCTTTATGAGTGGGTAAACATGAGAAATGCATCAGAAAGCCTATAAAAAGAGTGGCTAAAGCAGTACTGTACCAGAAGTCATGGGCCACCTCGATAGATAGTGAGCTAGAAAATCCCAAAGATGAAGCTAGAGACAAGGAAATGGGGTATTGTAGTAATCTGGAAAAGTGGAAGGGGAAATGTAAAAAGAAATAAAGGTAAGGTAGGATTTAGGATTGGTTTGAAAAACCCAGAAGATAGGGCAGACAGTTTAATGGATTGGGAAAAGAGAGATAAGGGAGGAGCATGTAAGGGGAATGGGTCTGCTCTAAGAATAGCCAATCAGACCAGTTTAAGAGAGACTAGAAGGACTTGGTCCCGGTATGGAGAGGCACCACATCAGGTGAACCCGATGAAGACACTGCGTGTGATTGGGAGACATTTCAGAGGGGTGGAGGGGAGGGGAAGGGAGGAGGAAGGGAGGAAGCATAGGGATACGTGAGAGGGCAGATGAGTCTGGAATATATAGAACCGATACTTCTCCTTCAGCTCTCATGGTCCTTCCCCTGAGAGAGTCATATATAAAATAGGTTGACACATCACCATAGAAGTATTAGATGCTTGGGAATTCCCTTATAATAGGTATAACACAACCCCTGGAGAATCTCTTAGGTAAAAGATCTGGAAAGGGGAAAAACAGGGAAGTATGAAATAGCCTCAGATGCAGATAACCTGTAGTCCCAGCCCACTAGTCCCCATTGGCCAAGAAGGCAACTTCAAGGACAACGACACATGGAATAGGTTCCCACTATAAATAAGCCTATATTACAGTATGATGACTAAGAAAAGATAGGGAACAGCCGAGAGATAAAAACATACTGAAAAGTAAAAGGGGGAGGGGGAGGGGAAATTGGAAAGGGATATTTGAAATCAAATTCGTAGCTTTGGTTAGATCCTGCAGTGACGGGTTAAAAGGGGTTTAAGGGGTCTCCCAAAGGGGAACCCTCTATGCCTCTTGCCCCAACTAGAGGGGCATTGACAGGGTCGAGTTGACTCCCACACAGTACTTCTGTGGGCTTCACATGGAAGTCAAGAAAATGAAACTAAAATGGTTGTGTATATAGTTTTAAAGTTTCCTGTTGGAAAAGTACCGAAAGTAGGTACTAAGTTCATAGTTAAATGTTTAACTTGTAACATTTTAACAATTTTAAGTTTTAATTTAAGGTCTTGCAGGCTGGACAGAAACCAAAGGAGAAAGGTAAATATGGAAAAGGGTTCACAGTAGATAAACTTTTCAAGGAGACATGGCCTCAGTGAAGGTTATCTCCTACATTGTGTAAGGGGTCAATTCCCCAATTAAATGGACCAGATTGTTAACTGAACTCCAACATTTAGGATGTAACATAGCTTTTTTACAGGAAACACATCTCCCTCAGTTAGAACACTCCAAGCTCAGGAGGAGATGGGTGGATCAAGTAGTGTCATCATCACATCCTACCAATAAAAAGGCAGGGGTAGCAATACTTTTTAAATGTAATAGCCCCTTAAAGATACAATCTACAGAAGAAAGGTTCCAAGGTAGCTTTGTCTGGGCAACATGTACAATACACAATAAGACTTTACACTTAGTGAATATATATGCCCCCAACGTGGGCACAGAAGGATTTTTGAGAGATGTCTTCAATAAACTAGCTGACCTGCCCCAAGGCCAGATGTTAATCGGAGGGGATTTTAACACGGCACTCTCACCACAGCAAGACTGTTCGTCTGGTAACTCAAACACTAACAAAGCAGCAAGTAAAAGAATCAGGGCTTTCATATCAGAATTTGGTATGGCAGATACAGCATATGGAGAGAACAGCATGGGGGAGAAAGGGACTATACCTTTTTTCTGGAGCACAAAGTTCCTATTCATGCATAGACTTCTTCCTCACACATAAAACCAACCTGCACCTATGTGAGCATTCAAGAATACACTCTACTACCCTGTCTGATCATGGCCCAGTCTCAGTTAATCTTAACATAGGTCAAGAAAATAAAACACCCTTGTGGAGACTTAATGTATCCTTGTTAAATGAGAAGCCTTTCATAGAGCTTATAGACAAGACAATTAAACATTTAGAGAGAGACTCCCCTAGGGAAGATTGCTCCCCAATGCTATGGTGGGACACCCTAAAAGCTGTGGTAAGGGGGCAAACAATTAGCTATGCCTCAGCTAAGAAAAGGCAGGCAACAGCCGCAGAAAAAACCCTTGGGGACAAACTCGTAGACCTAGAGACTAAACATAAGAAAGGCACAGGATCAAAACACGCACTTAAAGATCTAAATCGGGTCCAATCCGAACTACAAGTACTAGGGAACAAAAAAGAGGAAGGTCTCCTTAGATACACCAATCAAAAATATCATGAAACGGGGGAAAAGCCCTGAGACTTCTCGCCATTCATCTCCAAAACAGACAAGCCAAAAGGAACATCTCAGTTATTAGGGATAGATCAAACCCTGAAAGGTGCTGGATTAAACCAATAGAAATTGTCTCCCAGTTTAGGGCATTTTATAAGGAACTTTACATGGAAAGCAGACCAGAAGGAGGAGGAGTCAGATCAGAAACTTTAAACTTTTTAAACTCTATCAAGTTGCCAATTCTCTCTCTACAAAGGTGCAAGAAGTGCTATCTGCCCCAATTAAGGAACAGGAGATCCAGAGAGCAATTATAGACCTCCCGACTGGGAAAACACCAGGGACAGATGGGCTGCCAGCTGAATGGTACAAGAAGTTAAGTAAAACCCTAATCCCCAGACTAATGCATATTTATAATGTGAGCCTAGAAGAGGGTACGTTTCCTAACTCATGGCAGGAGGCAATGATTACAGTTATCCCAAAGCCTGGAAAACCCAAATCTCAGTGTTCATCCTTTAGACCTATTCCACTACTTAATCAGGACTTAAAAATCCTAACTCACATACTAGCAACAAGATTACAGCAAAACATAGAACTCCTTGTTCACCCTGATCAAACAGGCTTTATACCATATAGACATCTTCAGGACAATGTCAGAAAACTCCTAAACATTGTCACACATAAACACCCTTCTAAGACTAATTCAATGGCAATATTTTTGGATGCCGAAAAGGCATTTGACAGGGTGAACTGGGTTTATATGGGAGAAGTTATGTCTGAGATGGGGGTGGGGGGGCAACTTCCTTAAATGGGTAAATCTATGTTACCAGAACACAATAGCTCGTGTCAGGGTGAATGGAATAAATTCAGAATTTTTCTCTATAATTACAGGCACAAGACAGGGATGTCCACTGTCCCCATTATTGTTTGCCCTAACTACAGAACCATTTGCACAGGCTATTCATGAAACCCCAAACATAAAGGGGATAGTAATAAATAACACTGAAAATAAAATGTCACTATATGCTGATGACACAGTATTATATATAAAAGAACCAGAAACTTCAGTTCCAGAGTTGCTTCAATTATTGAACAGATTTGGTCAGATTTTGGGCTTTAAAGTGAATATTGAAAAAGCAGAAATCTTAAGCTTAGATGGACCCCCACACAAGAACTTACAGAATCTCCTACATTTCAGATGGGTCAAGGATAAAGTCAAATACTTAGGAGTATCAATACCAACAGACCTAACCAAACTGCACCTTTATAATTATCAGGCACTAAATGAAAAAGTCTATGAAGATTTACTGAGGTGGCAAAATTTACCTATCAGTTTCATGAACAGAGTGGAGGCTATTAAGATGAACATCTTACCTAGGTTCCTATTTCTATTTTTGACTATGCCTATACCTAGAGATGGGGATGAATGGCGAGAGCTTAGAAGAAAATTATCCAAATTTATATGGGAGGGGCGCTGTCGATGTAAGAAATGGGGCATTTTAACTGAGGCTAAAAGCAGGGGAGGAATGGGAGTTCCTGATCTTCTAAAGTATTATTTGGCAGCACAAACAATGCCAGTCTTAAAAATGTTAAAACCTGAACAAAAGGGTGGCTGGTATATGCTGGAGGAGAAGGCACACCCTTGGATCCCCCTACAGTTTTTACCCTGGACAATCAATTCCTCTTACCTGAAAATCCTAAACAATGTCTGGACAAGAAACACCCTCAAGATTTGGCTTAAAGTCAGACAGTGGTGGGAGATCTTTTCTCCCACATGGAAATACATTCCTCTAAAATACTTACCACAGTTCCCAGCTACACATAAAGATCAGTGCTGGAATAGATGGTTGGATAAGGGGCTTAAATATCTACATCAGATGGTTAACAGTGAGGGAGTTAAAACATTTGCACTTCTTCAAGAAGAATTTGGGCTTTCACATAAGGATTTTTTAGATACCTACAGTGCAGACACTTCATAACTAGCACAGCTGGGATTGGTGCCATACAAAGTGACCCAGCCCCACCATTGAGATATATATACCAAAAAAGCTGCATGGACGATACCAGGAAAATTATCACATACATTCAACAAACTCTACAGGAAGGGTCAGGTATTCTACACATTCAAGCGGTTGGAAAAAAGTGGCAAGCTGAATACGAAAGCCAAATCTCAGATAAAGAATGTTCTCTTATCTGGCAGGGCATACACAAAACAACCAACTCCCCTATATGGAGGGAGTTTAGGTGGAAAGACTCAACAAGATATTTTGTTACCCCAGATATTTCATCAAAATATGGAACCTCCCAAACTAGTAAATGTTGGAGGGGCTGCTCAGACATAAGATCTCAGTTCCATATATTTTGGAGCTGCCCCAAGCTTAGGGACTTTTGGGCAGAAATCACTAATGCTATCAAAGAAATCCTACAACTGGAGAGCTTAACAGAGTTTCCTCATGTGATACTAGGACCCCCCCCCCTTGGAATTAAAACAAAAGCCCAAAGATACCTATTTTATATACTAATAGCAGCAGCCTCCAAAACTATTATGCAAAAATGGCTCCACCCAGATAAGATCACATACTCTGGGTGTTAGATAAATGTAAACAATATCAAAAATATGGAGGCTCTTATAGCCACACTCAGACTCCAAAGAGACCAATTTAACTCTAGGTGGCTCATGTTCTATATGTAGAGGCTAAAAAAGGCACTCCAGTGTTAGATCAATTCCTATTGAGATAGGCTTGATAGGCTACTGGATCTAGGGAGACAAGGGGATGACCCTCGCAGTGACTACCACCAGCCTGTAAGACCTCATTTTATTTTATTTTATTCTATTTTATTTTAATTTTTATTACTCTAGCTGAGATTTCTCTTGGCTAATAGTTAAGCTGTTTCTGGGTATATATTTGGGGAATAATATCAAGTTTACACTTACTCCCTAAACATAGGTGGGGGAGACATCCATCACCCTTTTCTCCCTACTCCTCTCCCCTTCCCCCCCCTCCCTCCCTCTCTCTTCTCTCTTTTGTTTAGTTGTGGAAGAGTTTAGACTCACTTATATACAGACTGTATTAATTTTTTAATATAGGAGGATAAGTCTGAAGTAGGAAAGATGCAAGACAATAAGTTTGGTGTTGATAATCACATATTAGTTTATTAGAACAGACTGACTGTAAGATTGCCAAGAGCAGTTGGACAGGAGGAAAGAAATGATGTAGTAGAGTATTTCCCATTGGAGAAAGGATGAGCAGATCGCTGGGTAAAAGCTCTATTGGAACAGATTCCACTATTTGGTCCAACCTACAATACAAAACAAAAGCAAAATTAAAACAGTATAATAAGCTTGAAAGTAGATGATTATAAACTATAAGAAGTAAGGTGTGGATAACAATCTTGCTCAACAGGAAACCTGGTTATTACAGTATTAATTTTTAAACAAATGTATGTCTTTCTGTATCTGGATGTAATGAAGTTTATTGTATACTGAAATGGAATATGGAAAAATAATAAAATTTAAGTTAAAAAACACATGTTTGACGAAGTGTAGAAACTAATAGGGGGAGTTCAAGATAGATGGAAGAAAGTTTTATTTTACAGAAAGGGTGATGGAGCTGTGGAACAATTTGCCACAGCAATGGTTCCAAACATGGATGGGGACAGAGTGAAGGGCTTAGTGGTTGCTCAGGTTGTTAGCAGTAGGGCAGGGAGCAAGGGTGTGTGTAGTGCAGGTTAGAACACTGTATGGACAATAGGTCCCAATTATATTACAGTTTTTTTTTTTGTTTCTTTTTTCTGAAAGTCAGATTTACAACCTTTGAGTCGGGGACTCATTTACAAAGGCATCTTGTCGCAGGGAGCGTAGACATGGTTACAGTGTGACATACAACAGTGGTAACATACAGGTACAATACAGATAACAAAAGAACAGAATATAACAGTGGCCTGTGGAAGAAAGTTACGTGCAGTAAATAGCAATCGTATAAAGTATAACAAAAGAAGAAGTCACAACACACACATTTGTAGGGAAATGGCAACAGTTTTGGGAGCAAAAGTTCTTTAAATTTGATGGACTGCATCTGACTAAGGAGGGAGTCAGTGCATTGGGGCAGAAGTTTGACATCTTTGTAGAATATTTAAACTAGCAAAAGGGGAGAAGGGTGCAGCACCCCACATGTCGAATGGGAAGAACACCCCTCCCCCCTCCATAATGGGCAAACAGGAGTTCAGCATATTTGTAGTTCATTTGCATCACCAGGTAAGGAAAAAGGTCAGACTCCCCATACGATGCACAGGGGAAATGCCAGACCTCACCCAACAACTAACACACCAAAATCTGGCCAATGGAAAATCATGTATGCAAATGCTCACAGTCTGGGAAACAATATCTCAGACCTGCAGAGAATAATGACAGAGGCTAAACTGGACATAGTAGCCATTAGTGAGACATGGTTTACCAGTAACCACACTTGGAAGACTTCAGTACCTGGCTATGTACTGTTCAGAAGAGACCGAGGTACAAAAATGGGGGGTGGAGGGCCCTTATGTCAATGAAAATATCAAAGCTACAGTAATTCAGAATACACATAAGGAGCCAGAAGAACTGTGGGTCATCCTGGAAACAGGAAATGGGACAGCCATACAAACTGGGGTTGTGTACAGGCCTCCAGACCAGGGGGAGGACATAGACACATTACTGTTAGAAGATATACAAAACATGACAGCTAAAGGGGAGGTTCTGGTAATGGGACACTTCAACATGCCAGATAAAGATTGGTCAATACCAGCAGAAACATCTGCCAGAACTAGACACATGGTGGATTCCCCGCAAGGGAGGACACAACTGGTACAACAACCCACAAGAGACAAGGCTATCCTAGATCTAGTACTGACTAACAGGGAAAGGATCACAGATCTACAGGTAGAAGGTCACCTGGGGGCCAGTGACCATCACATGGTATAGTTCAATTTGGCCACTAGAACTAAATCATCCCTTTCAAAGGCAAAAATATGGGACTTCAGAGGAGCTGACTTTGATAAGATGGCCAGTAGAGTTACGCTAGCCCTGGCAAAAAGAAATACAGGTGATGGGGTACGGGAAAAGTGGGCAAGCATTAATGATGCAATACTTGAAGCAACATCCCATTGTGTTGGAGAGAAAAGGAAGTGAAAAAGAAGAAGGAAGCCACTTTGGTTCTCAAAAACATTAGCAGAAAAGGTCAGAGCCAAAAGGCTGGCCTTCAGGAAATATAAAGGAACGCAGTGGGATTAAGACAGGGAGGCATACCAAACTTCCCTAAGGGAAGCAGAGAAGACAGTAATGCAGGCAAAGGCCCAAACTGAGGAAACACTACCACAAACAGTAAAAGAAGAGGACAAGACTTTCTATAGATACATTAGTAAAAGGAGAAAGTTCAGAGGAGGCATTGCTAACATCAAAGAGGATAAGAGGAAGTGTGAGGAGGAGGACCAAGGAAAAGCATCTACCCTAAATAGATACTTCTACTCAGTATTTACTGAAGAGAAGGCAGGGCAGGGCCCACTGCTCAGCACCATGGACACAGGGGGCAGGGAGGTGTGCACAAGTCCCTTCACAAAAGAAAGAGTCCTACAAGAGCTCGATAAGCTCAGAGTGGACAAGGCAATGGGACCTAAAGGCATACATCCCAGGGTACTAAAGGAGCTAAGGGTGGAACTAGCAGAGCCATTATCAGAACTGTTTAGTGAGTCTCAGAGCACAGGAGAGGTCCCAGAAGTCTGGAGAAGAGCTCATGTGATCCCGCTTCATAAGAGCGATAGTAGGGAGGAGGAAGGGAACTACAGACCAGTCAGTCTTACCTCAGTAGTGGGCAAGATTATGGAGGCACTCCTTAAGGAAAGGATAGTGCAACACCTGGAAACCATTGGAGCACAGGATCCAAGACAGCATGGCTTTACAAAAGGAAGGTCCTGTAAAACTAATCTCATAGAATTCTTTGACTGGGTAACCAGAGTGGTGGACCAAGGGGGTGCAGTTGATGCTGCCTACCTTGATTTCAGCAAAGCTTTCGATACTGTTCCACATAGAAGATTGTTTAATAAGCTGGGTAGGCTCGGGGTGGGTCAGAAGTTAGTCAACTGGGTGGCAAACTGGCTGACGTGCAGAAAACAGAGAGTGGTGGTAAATGGTATACAGTCAGAAGAGATGCAAGTCACAAGTGGAGTTCCTCAGGGATCAGTCCTGGGGTCAGTCCTCTTCAATATCTTCATCAGTGACATTGCAGATGGACTGGAGGGTAAAGTCTGTCTGTTTGCAGATGACACCAAGATATGCAATGGAGTAGATGATCCAGATGGGGTGTGCAGAATGAGAAGAGATCTGGATAAACTGGCAAAATGGTCGGAAGAGTGGCAACTGGAGTTTAACACAAAGAAGTGCAAGATCATGCACATAGGGAAGTGTAACCCTGAATCCACCTATAGGTTGGGAAAGGAGTTGCTGGCAATCACAAGGAAAGAAAGAGACTTGGGCATCATCATCACAGATGACCTGAAATCATCCAAGCAGACCACTAAAGCAGTAGGTAAGGCTAGAGGGATGTTGGGGTGTATTAGTAGGGGTATCACAAGTCGTAAGAGGGAGGTAACAATCCCCCTTTACAAGACACTGGTTAGGCCTCATCTGGAGTACTGCGTGCAGTATTGGCGGCTTCACCTGCACAAGGACATTAACAAAATGGAGGCAGTCCAGAGAAGGTCAACCAAAATGGTGCAGGGACTGCATCAGAAAACACATGGGGACAGAATAATGGAGCTCAATATGTATACCCTAGAGCAAAGGTGGGAGAGAGGTGATATGATTGAAATATTCAAACATCTTAAGGGCATTAACAAGGTGAAAGAATCTAACATGTTTCAATATAAGAAAAATAGCAGGACAAGAGGACACAGCATGAGATTAGAGGGAGGCCGATTAAGGCAGAATTTTGAGGAAGTTCTTTTTCACAGAAAGGGTGGTGGATGCATGGAACAGCCTACCTCAGGAACTGGTGGATGTGAATACAGTGCAGGGCTTCAGACAGGCATGGGATAGGTATAAGGGAGCAATAAATATAAATATGAATAGATAGGCCATTGACAGAGTACATCCCTATGGCATATTCATAAGGTAGGCAAAAATGACCAGACTGGATGGGCCATGCGGTCCTTATCTACCATCATCTTCTATGTTTCTATGTTTCTATGAGTTGGTATATTCTCCTGAAGAAGAGATGACTGTGCAGCCATGAATGACTGTCTGGAATATAAATGAGTTCTCAAGATCCAGACAAGATAACAACACCCTGACATGAAGGATGAACTGGGAAGTAGTCATGATGTACCAGAAATAGTTTTCAGTACACAGAAAAAGATGAGTAGAATCAGGATGTCTATCCATAGCTTATAGTTGGTAGAGGACTTGATTGAGACACCAAGGTCAGTTTGTTGCGAATTAGGGTATGTGGCCTCTTATTACTTCTGTCAGTTTTTGATCTTGATAAAGTGAAGGTAAAGTAATTTTCTGATGCTTTCTTGATGCTGCTCTTTGTTAGGTAAATTGAGGACTGACCACAGAAGAAAATGTACATTCTCCAGATCTCTGGAATCCAAGGAATGCTAATGGCATGGCTTTTTCAACATTAAAATCTGGGGAAGATCCAAACCTCCATATTTTAAGAGACCCATAAGTGAAAAATATAGGCTGTAATCCCTAGGCTTCCTTGAGGGATGTTGAGGAGTAAATTTTCTTGAACCCTGACTAAAGCCTTGATTTTTAGGATAAGTAAGATTATGTGGTATCAACATGGATAGACAACAAGGCAAATGGTATGCCTGAGATATATTGATGTTGGGGCTGTCAAGCTAAATGTTTGCAAGCAGAAGGATGTAAATGCAAGAACATGAGGAACAGAATATTACAGAAGGTCTATGTTTTGAAGGATGCAGAAGGTAGAGTATTTCTTCCATACTACTCTGAAGGCAGAGTTGTTGATGTAGCACATAAATCCCAGATGGTAGCAGAAGCATGGTTGAGATACAGTATATGGTTATGTCATTTGCAGCTCTTGGAATGGTGAAGAACGAGTCATTTCTCATTGGCATGAGTCCCAGCTGCTCTGAATTGATGATAGAAATAGATAGTGTGATTGAATACAGCCAAAGAGAACACAATACATTCTCTAGGTCTTAGGAATCCAAAGAAAACTTAGGTCATAGCCTATTGTAAGAGCAGAGCAGTAAGTGAACTGAAGACTTCATCCTGTAAGATTTGTTATTTTGCAATATAGGGCATGGAATGCAAGTTTCCTTGAGGGTGGTCCTTGAGGAACAAATGTCTTAGGTCTTGAAAGAATGCTTTAACTGCTGGACTAGATATGCATAAGCTAGGATAAATGGATTTTAAGGTAAACTGAATGTCCAATATATAGTATATCATTTGATATGTTGATCAACAGGCCCAGTGCTTATGAGTAGCAGATCTAGCTGACAGCTAAGTGCTTGGAGCAGTATGATGAGACCAAAAGTCTGATTGCTTTTGAGAAGTATGATGAGGCTGACAGACTAATTATTTGGAACAGTATGGTGGGCTAATAGGCTGAACAACTATAAGCAATATGATATGGATGGCAGTCTGATTGCTTATGAACAGTATGATGATGCTTTTTGACCTGTATTTATTATGGCTAAGGCTGCAATGTTGTCAGAATAGAGCATAACAGGTTGCTTGTTTCAATCATCAAAAGGTTCCAACAGATGAAAGCAGCTGTTGCAGAAGGATACAGATCAGACAAGGAAGACATGGACTGAAAATAAGGGATCTTGGATTTCTTTTTGCAGTTAATTTGTTTATTAAGATTTTATCCACAGCGCATAATACAGCGTGTTACCTTAAACAGGAAAAGCTCTCATATTATAATGAGTATTGCAGGTAACAGTATATTTAACATAATAGTATGTCACATTACCAATATAATAGTTGAATATTTTACCTCCTAATAGAAAGATCTTATGTATTTACCTGATACAATATATACACAACAACCTGTACTATGCTACAAAAAGAGAATAATAACAGGAAAAAATAAAATAGATCAGATTAGCATAGTTATCAGATTTTATAATAAAACCTAAGGAGCTGCATAGGAGGTTAATTATACTACAGGAGCCATACATATAATGTATCTATTAATAGAAAGAAAAGGAAAAAAGAGAAGATTTATCGATATTCATCACTTATGGGTTTGAAGAAAATTTAAATAATCCTGCCAACACAAGTAATACTCATTGAATCAGTCTGATGTCAGATACGGAATTCTTTCCAAAGAAGCAATATAAGTCAAATTTTTCAAGATGTCTGTCAGAGTAGGTATTATATTGGATTTCCAGTGCATTAAAATCAATCTCTTGACTTGCATGAATAGAATCTGCAACCACTTGTGCTGATATTTTGTTAGATTTATATTATTATTTATGATTCCTAATAAGCACAGTTTAGGTTCAAGTAAGATGTTGTGACCAATAACTTCAGAAACTAAGTTATGAATGGTTTTCCATAAGTTAGATATAGGTTTACATGACCATACAATATGTAAAAGATCACCATTTCATGAGTTACATTGCCAGCACTTATTATTTGGTAGTAAACCTATATTATATAAATGAGATGGTGTTTTATACCATAAATGTAAAATTTTAAATTGAATTAATCTACTACACATATCTTTAAAGGAGTCATGACAAAGCTTCCAGCATTTATCCCAGTGGGAGTCTGATATGTTTTCATTTAATATTCGATTCCATCTATTTCTAGAGGGAAGGGATTGGTTCGGTATTATATCCCTAATCTGTTTATAGATTTTGCTAACTAAACCAGAGGGATTATTGACCCACATATTAATGTATGAAGGACTTAATACCGATTTATTGGTTTGTTGAATGTAGGGGAGTATAACAGTTCGTATTTGTAAATATTTCCAAAATTCTTTTTTGGGAACATTCCATTTTATTTGAAGATTACTGAAAGAGTTTAATGTATTGCCATTATCAGTCAGGATATCGTTCAAGAATAAGATGTTCTTATACATCCATGATTTGGGTTGTTCTCTAGATATAATTTCAGATTACCCCAAATTGGAGTAAACGAAAAAGGTGTAGGGTCAGATTTAAGCCAATTATGCATTTTGAACCAATAGTAAATAGACGCATTAATTATAGGATGCTTTTTTAATTTAGGGGTTAATGTAAAATAAATAAGACTATTTGGTATATGTCCTAGAGACAAAGATGCTTCCATGTCATACCATAGTGGTATATTATAATTAGGTTTAAGAAACCATTTAATAGTTTGTGATGCTCTAAAAGCCCCAAAATAGGCTGTATACCATGGCAATCCTAAGCTGCCGTGAGTCCAATGAGAGCGTAATTTAATACTATTAAACCTTGGTATGCAACCTTCCCATAAAAAATTACCTACTGTTTTATCAATACTGTTTAAAAGATGAGGAGAAATTTTAAGTGGAATACAGGCAAACTGATAAAGAATTCTAGGTGTAATGTTCATTTTAATTACAGATATTTTACCAAATAGAGATAGATTTAGATTTTTCCACTTATCTAAGTCTACTTTGATATCTGCAAGTAAGGGACATAGGTTTATTTCCCATATCCTATCTAAATCGGTGGATCTTGGATTTCTGATGGTCTTAGATGAGCAAATCAAAAATGCCACAGGTGCCTCAAAACCATATAATTTCATCCTCTGTTAGAAAACAGAAATTGTTTGATTCATATATCATAGCAGTAACTGCAAATCAGCTAAAATTTCAAAATCAGTACCTACACCTACTATCTACTGAGTGTTAAATCATGTGTATCCTGGGTGGTTCTGAATAATGACTTATACTGCAGACACTGTGCTGAACTCTGAGCCCTACTTGTTCCATATGGGGTCATTTTGTCATTTTGCAGTATTCTATCCTCTGTTTTCATGAGTATTTAAAGACTTCTTGTTCAGTAGTTCTTTGCTGTCTTTGTTGTTTAATCTCTATCCATCTTCAATTTCCAATTCATTTCATATTTCATGACTGAGCAAATATTTTCACACACCAATTAATCTTTTTGATGAAAAGGACAACAGATTGTGTTTCCTTCAGATCAATCAATTCTGATTCAAATTTTCTCTCAGGCTTTGAGAAAGGCTTCCATACCAGATTTCATTAAATGCCATCCACCTTAATCATTTGTTTGCTTCTATAGATGCAGAGAGCTCAAGTCAGACTGGGCTCTCAATACTCAGTATGTAACATAGAAACATAGAAGTTGACAGCAGAAGGAGACCACTAGGCCCATCTAGTCTGCTCATTTGTTTTGAACCTATTTTGACACTCTAATTGTCCTTTGTAGTCAGGGCTCCCTTGTGTCTATACATAGATACATAGATACATAGACACTGTCAGCAGATAAGGGCCTATGTCCCACTCAAGCTGCCCATTTGATCTTGTAAGTTCACTTTATGTTTTCCTACAAGTCTGTTGCCCCTTACCCCTGACCTCCAGAATCCCCTTATGTCTATCCCATGCATTCTTAAATCCCGTGATTGTTTCAGCCCCCACCACTTCCTCTGGCAGGGTGTTCCACTTGTTCACCACCCATTCTGTGAAGAAATTCTTCCTCATGTTTCCTCTGATTCGCCCTCCATCCAACTTCATCCCATGCCCTCTAGTCCTAGAACATCTTTTTCACTGGAAAATAGTGTGTTCCTGCACCCTGTTCCTCCCTGTAAGGTACTTGTAAGTCTCTATCATATCCCCTTTCTCCCTTCTATCCTCCAGGGAGTACATATTCAAGTCCTTCAACCTGTCCTCATAGAACTTGTGATGCAATCCATGTACCATCTTTGTTGCCCACCTTTGAACCTTCTCTACCCTGTCTATGTCCTTACACAGGTAAGGGCTCCAGAACTGTACACTGTACTGTAGGTGGGGCCTCACTAGTGTCTTGTATAGTGGAATTAAGACCTCCCTTTTCCTGCTGGTAATGCCCCTGCCTATGCATCCCAGCATCCTATTTGCTTTACCTGCTGCCTTGTTGCACTGTTTCCCTACCTTGAGGTCATCAGAGATGATAACTCAAAGATCTCTTCCTGCTTGGTGCATGCTATATCCTCACCTCCCAACTGATATGTTGTTCCAGAGTTTTTGTGCTCCATATGCATTATCTTGCACTTTGCATTAAATTTCAAATGCCAAACCCTTGACCATTCTTCAAGCTTATGCAGGTCCCTCCTCATTCTGTCTACACCCTCTGGTGTGTCCACTCTGTTACAGAGCTTTATGTCATCAGCGAACAGGGAAATTCTGCCTTCTAGGTCCTGCACAATGTCATTGATGAAGACTTTGAATAGGACCAGTCCCGGCACTGATCCCTGTGATACCCCACTGGTCACTCTTCCTTCTGTGGAGTGACAGTCATTTACCACCACCATCTGTGTCCTGCTGCCCAGCCAATTACCTACCCACTGCATTCCTGTCCTGCCCACTCCCATGTTCCCCAGTTTGTTTAATAGCCTTCTATGTGGATCTATCCCATGCATTGTTAAATCCCCCCGTAGTGTTGACCCCCACAACATCTTGGCACAGGCTATTCCAGGTGTCCACCACTCTTTCTGTGAGAAAAACTTCCTGGTGTTGGTAAAGAACATCCCTCCTTGCAGGCTGAGGTCATGTCCCCTGGTCCTGGAGGCCTTCTTGAAGTGAAAAAGTTCCTGTGCCTGTACCTTGTTAATTCCTTTTATGTACTTGAATGTTTCAATCATGTCCCCTCTCTCTCTCTTCTCTGCTCCAGGGAGTACATATTCAGTTCCCTAAGACTGTTCTCCTAGGACATGCACTTCAGATCCTGAATCATTTTTGTTGCCTTTCTCTGTACTGTCTCCACCCAGTCAATGTTCTTCCTGAGGTGAAGCCTCGAGAATTGGACTCCATATTCCAGGTGAGGCCTGACCAGCAATCTATGCAGTGGTAGTACCACCTCTCTCCTCCTGCTGCTCATGATTCCCCTCCCAATGCAGCCCAGCATTCTGTTGGCCTTCAATGTTGCCCTCTCACACTGCTTACTAACCTTCAAGTCATCTGAGATTATGATTCCCAGATCTTGTTCCTGGTTTGAGGCCACCAGTCATTCACCTCCTAGGTAATACTCCTTTCTTGGATTTTTCTTTTCTATGTGCATGACCTTGCACTTTTTGGCATTACATCTCAGCTGCCACACTCCATACTTCTAGTTTCTTGAGGTCAGCTTCCATCTTGCTTACTCCTTCTGAGGTGTCCACCCTGTTACATATCTTGGTGTCTTCTGCGAACAGACACACCTTCCCTTCCAGTTTGTCAGTGATGTCTGCTATAAAAATATTGAAGAGCAGAGGCCCCAGCACTAAGCCCTGGGACACTCCACTGGTCACCCTGCCTTCCATCAATTGTGATCCATTAAATTGTACCCTCTGGGTTCTGCCTTGTAACCAGTTTGGTACCCATCTGACTACTTCTGAACCAACCCCTGTGTGGTCAAGCTTCTTTACCAGCCTTCTGTGTGGAACCAAGTTGAAGGCCTTACTAAAGTCTAGGTAGACCACATCTACTGCCCCACCGTCGTCCACTATTTTTGTAACGTATTCAAAAAACTTGAGTAGATTTGTCTGGCATGACCTACCTGCTGTGAAACCATGCTGTTTAGGGTCTTGTTGGCTGCTAGTTTCGAGGAATGCTATGATCCTCTGTTTGAAGAATGTTTCCATCAGTTTCTCTACCATAGAAATGAGGCTCACCGGTCTATAATTTTATTTAACACATCCCGTAATTCGGCTTCTGTAAAGGGACTTGTGTCTACCCCTGGTCTTGGGGTGTTGTGTTTTTTTCAAGGCTGGGTCATCCCCTGGGTCCTTTTTGGTAAACACCGAGCAGAAGTATTTGTTGAGGATTTCGGCTTTCTCTAGGCCATGATTGTTACATTTCCCTTCTTCAATAGCAATCTTTATTATCCCCCCTTTTGTCTTCCCACATTCCCAAATGTATGTAAAAAATGATTTGTCTCCTGTCTTTGCCCCTTCTGCTATCCTTTCCTCAGTCAGGACATTTGCCTTTCTAATTTGGTGGAGGCAGTATAGTGCAGTGGTCTAAGGCTCTGAGCTGCAAATGTGGTGACATCCAGCAGACCTGACCTGGGTTTGAATCCCACAGCTTCCACATGTATAAGCTGCACACCTTCTTTTTTTCTTTGACTGTGGTAGCCACTTCCTTAGAAAACCACAGAAGATTTTTATTTTTCTATTTTTAGCTGTGCTGACACATCGGGCACATTCATCTGTGGCAGTCTTTATTGCTCTCTTGAGTCTCCCTCACATGACTTCCACCTCCTCAATCTCTATTTCCATTAACTGGCTACTTATTTTGTTCCTCATTTTTTGGAATTCAAACTTTCTGAAATCCAGCACCTTTATCTTTGAGTGACTGGTGTCCTGTGTTATGTTTACCTTAAAGCTTACCATGCAATGGTCATTGTTGCCCATATGGCATCCCACTTCAATGTCCTTGATCCTTTCCTAGTTTATAAGGACAAGATCAAAAATGGCATCTCCCCTTGTTGGGGTTTTAACAAGCTGGCACAGTCCCGTGCCTTGTAGTTACAATAAGAAGTCCCTACTTCTTGTTGTTGCTGCTGTTAGTGTACTCCAGTTAATATCTGGTATGTTGATGTCCCCTGTTAGTATTACTTCACCTTTATCAGACATTTTGTGGATTTCCTCTATTATGTCTTTGTCTTCTTTATCTCCTTGATTTGGGGCCTGTACATTATGCCTATGCTGAAGGGTTTTCCCCTTGCCCGTGTCTACTGTTAGCCACAGTGACGCGAAGTCCCCAGGTTGCCCTTTTACTTCTGTGGCTTTTATTTCCTTCCAAATGTAAATGGCTATGCACCCCCCCCCTTCTTTTTTGCCCTGCCTATCTTTCCTGAACATATTGCAACTGGGATAGTCATATCCCATCTGTGGTTTTCTGTGAACCACATTTCTGTTACAGCCACCCAGTCCAACCTTTCTGTTTCCATGATGGCTGTGAGTTTGGAAAGTTTGTTGGTTAGGCTCCTAGTATTTGCAACCATTGCCTTCCAGGAATGTACATCCTCTTTGGCATGAGGTTGTACCCTCTTCCTGGACTGCTTCAATTTGCTGGTTCCGGGCCAAGAGATTATGGAAGTTGCTGGATCAGGTGAAAGCTGACTGATTTGTTCTCTGAGGATGTATGCATGCATTTGGCATATTGGGGAGTGATGACCAGCCTACCAACAGCAGGGGTGTGAGCTGCATCATATTCCCCTTTATTTAGTTTAAACTACCTGTATAGGCATCAAATGTTTCTGCAAGTGCTCACACACCTTCTCTGTTTAGGTGCAATCTGTTGCATTTTAAAAAAGCTCTTTCCCAAAAGTTGTGCCAGTTCCCTATGTAGTGGTATCCTTTGTCTTGGCACCAATCATGCAACCATGAGTTGAATTCGCCTACTTCAATCTATCTGACTCACTTGGTGCTTTTCCCTTTTTCCCACACTGGTAGCACTTCTGAGAAGGCAAATTTGGACAGAAGGGAAGAAAGTTTGTTGGCCAGGTCCTTAAAGTATTTCTTGGCCTCCTGAGCTGTGTGATTTGCCAAGTCATTGGTGCCAAGGTGTATTGTTATATGTGTAACATCCCCTGACTCCTGCACAATTTTCTTTATGCAGTTAGTGTCCCTACTTGCAGAGGCTTCTGGTAGACACTTTACCACAATGTCACTTTTAACATTTTGTGTTAGGTGGTGTTCCACTCCTCGGATCATGGAATCCCTGATTATGAGAATTTTGCTTTTGTTTATATTTGTGTCATTTTTATTTTGAGTTTCAGTATTTTTGTTGTTATTGCATTTGGTTTTGGTATTGTTGTTGGTTATATTTTGAGTATTAGTAGTTCCATTTTTATTGTAGTTTGTATTGGTTTTAATTGGCATGTTAGCCTTTTTTGGTGGTTTGATTTCTTTACCTTGTATTACTTTATCTGTGGTTGGTAGCAGTGGACCAAACTTGTTTCTGGTTTGGATTACCTGGAAATGCTCCTGGTTTTTGGCTTCCTTCCTGGGCCTCCTAAGATGCCTCTTTTTCCTTACCACCTGCCAGTCTCTGGGCCCTGCCTTGAGTCCTGGCCCCTGACTGACGTGCTGGTACTGGTGGTGGGGGGAGGGGTTGAGGAGGTGTGTCATAGAGTTCTGTGTATTGAAGGTCATATATTTTAGTCCAAGCATCCTGTAGTTAGGCTGCAAGATCTGCTATGGTGCAAAACACATGGCAGGGTCCTGGTTGCTGTTTGTGCCAAAAACGAAAAAGACGTATGGGGTAGTTATCTCAAACAGTCTCAGTTTTGACAAACATAATACAGAAAGTGTAAAATGGGCCAACGGAATCATCGGTAATCTACTATGCAATATTAAGAGCAGAAGGAGGGAGGTCCTTGTGCCCCTGTACATATCCCTAGTGAGACCAGTAATAGAACATGGAGCACCCTTCAGCACAATGCAAAGTATAGAAGTTAGTAATAAAGTACAGAGTGCACAACTTCAGTTTACTAAAAAAATATGCTCAGTAAAAAATGAGGATTATAATTCCAGACTGCAGTATCTGGGACTGTACTCCATGGCATATAAGAAAATCTTTGCTATGTATATAGAGCAGCAAATGACAGTTTGTTTTGGGAATCTGCAGGGTTGTGTTGGAAATAGAGGCCCAGAATAGGAACTAGGGGTCATAGAATGCAGCTAAAGGGTGAAAGGAATAATACCACCAGAACAGAAAGGTAGTTTAAGCAGAGAGTGGTGAATACTTGGAAAAAAACTCCCTGCGGAAGTAGTAGGAGCTAGTGTATAGCAGTTTTTAAAAACCTTTTGGATAAACACATGGGCAAAAACAAATGGGAAATTGTCCACCAAATTGTGGTAGGTCCAACATATGGCTTTATAAGCTTGGGGACCTGAATCCATTCTCTGAACCTATGAACCTATACTGTACAGTGCACCACAGTTTTCGCAACTGACAAGATCCATTTTTTTCTGTTTTTGTTGAGAAATAGTGCTGAGTCCTGTTTCTTGGCAGGAAGTATGGAAGAAAAAGAAAACAGAACAGTGAGGATTGTTTTTGTCCCTTACTACCTCCTATCAGGTGTTGTGGGTGGCACTACTCACCTATAAAGCAAGAGCACTCAGGGGAGGGTGAGATAAGGGTGAGGGTGGGTGGGCATATACAACTGTTCTCTGTATGCTGTAGAAAACAATCAGATAGCTGTTGAACAGACAAGGTCTAGCTTGTTCTCCTGCAAGGTAAGAAGGAATCTGGTTACTAGCTCAATTGTTCTGCCCTTTGGCTCAGAACAGCTCCGTGGAGTCCCCACTGCTTGCTGTAAAAACCTTTGTTTCCTTTTCTTGCTGAAAAAACAATCAGTTTGTCAAGGTCTGCCACTTAGCAGCACAACTAGAGACTGGAGGAGAAGTGCTCCCAGAGCCAGACTCGCCCCCCCTTAACCAGGCATCCAGTTTTCTGCAGGTGGCACAGCTGGCTTTGTATGCCATGGCCACCAACTCCTCCTGCTTACCAAAGGACTCCGCTGCACGGCTCCAAGATAAACAGCTCCCCCCTCTGCTTGGGAACCCCTAGCATACTGCACTTCATGGCCTGATTAGGTGGCTACCGAATCTCTGCTCATTCAGCTTTTACCAGCTCTCCCATTTGAAAAGCTGAGTGCTTTTCTTCTCTCTGAGACTGCACTGGGCTTTTAGCCTGGTTTCTGCTTTGTAGTAATCGAGGGGAAGAATTTCAATTTTTAAATGAAAGTGTGATCTTTGGTAACTATTTTTAGTGAATGTTAAGGGACTGTGAAATTGCTCACCTCTTACCTTTTGCTTGAGAGACTGTGCAATGCATTGTGAACTGCCCAAACTGAATTGTTCCTGATCTTCTGATTATATTGCCTTTTGTCCCCAAGCCTTTCCTGTCAGTCCTCTCATTTGCTAATTTCTGGCCCCCCCTGGCTTCTGCCCTTTCAGCTTATCTTTCCTCCACCGACCATTTATCCCACTGTCTCCTACCCCCTGCTGCTTTCTTGTCTACCCCTGCCCACTGCCCTTTGTTCCCTATCTGCTGTTAACCTGACCCATCTTGTTTTCTTTCCCCAGAGCACTGAATTCACCTCCACTGAACCTGGCATCCAGAATTCTTCAGGTGGCATGGCTGGCTTAGTATGCAGCAGCTGCTGACCCCTCCTGCCCGTCGAAGGACTCCCCTGCACAGCTCCAAGGTAAACAACTCCCTCCTCTGCTTGTGAACCCCTATTGCTCCATGCTTCATGGCCTGATTGGGTGGCTACTGAATCTCTGCCCAATCAGCTTTTACAAGCTCTCCCATTTGAAAAGCAGAGAGCTTTTCTTCTGTCTGGGACTGCACTGGGTTTTTTGGCCTGGTTTCTGCTTTGTAGTAGTCAACGTTTCGTCCCACCCACCTTCTCCCACCCCAGTTTTTGTCCCACCAGCCCTCCCCACCACAATGCCTTTAAATGCTCTTTCTGCCTCAACATCCCCACCCATCCCTATAACTTTAGCCTCCTCTTAAAGTGTACACACCCAACTTCTGAACATAACCTGTTTCCTCTCCGGCAATAATACCAAGTTAACTACCCAATTTATTTTCCCCTAGCCTCCAAATGCAACATCAAGCAAGCATGAACCTATATTTAATCTTTATTGTCTCACTTTCAGTGACTAGCCTGCTATTGGTCATGGATCTATGCACCTCTATTCTTGTGACTGACCTGCAAGACCTGCATGCCTTTATTGCAACTCTTTCACCTACCAAACCAGCATCTACTGTGGTTAGGCATGGGTCAGCATTTTTGGGTTATAACACACTGGCACTATTGTCAAATTATGAGAGATGTCTTTTTGGGTTGTTTATTCACTCCCTTAGCATCTAGACCCCCCTTGATCTCCCTACAGCCTGCCCACTGCTTTCCCTTCTACTACTTGCTGGTAATGTGGAAAGGAACCCAGGCACCCAAACACACAAGCTGACAATTCAAATGTCACTTGGGCAAGGCCAATGGCCTCAAAATTGCCCACCTGAATATCTGCATTCTTCCAGCAAAATGCCCTGAACTCAAGGCCTGGGTATCCCTTTATAAACCCCATGTACTAGGCATCTCTGCGATATGGCTGAAGTCCTATCATGCTGATTCCTTGTATTTATTTCCCGGATACTCACTTTTTCAGCTGGACAGATCAGGTAGAAAGAGAGGCAGAGGTGTAGCCCTATAGGTTCAGGATCATAATACTACCACCTCTATCAACTGCTCAACCCCCAGCTTCCTGAGAGAGTGTGGATACTGGTGGAGCTATCCCTGGGTGAGGCAAAAAAGCTTTACCTTGGTTGTTGCTACAACCCCCTTCCAGGGTGGTCTCAGGGCCTAGCAAATTTCCTTGATTGGCTTGCACATACCACACCCTCTAGAGACTCCATTCTACTCTGGGACTTCAACATCAATTAGGCTACTACTCCTGCCTCTGACCACGCTACCCTACGAAAGTTGCACAACCTGGAGCAAGTCATCTCACCCACTAGACACAGTCTCTGCTCTAAAAACCACTCCATTCTCAACAGGATTGTGATGAATTGTGCTGACCAAGTCCTCCAGGCAGGCACCATGGCTGATTCAATAAGTGACCACACTTCCACCTATATCATACTGACCACAAAATCTAGATGACCTCCCCCCAAACTTCTGTCCTTCAGGAGATTCAACAGCCATCATCAGGATTCAGTCCTTAGGGATGCAAGGCCCATAAGCTGGTCTGCCATCTATCAGCACAACAGTGTTTCCTCAGCTGTTTCCTTCTTCATGGACACCCTTAGTATATAACAGGACAAGCTTTTCCCCACCACTACCAGAAGGGTTAAGAGTGGCTGTACCCACTGGCTGTCCATGGAGCTACTTGCAAAAATTAAGGAGAGAGGCAGAACATGGAAGGACTACAAGGCATCTCCCTTCCCTCAGTTATGGAATGTGTACAGACAGCTGCATAAATTTTGTAAACAGACTGCCAAATCACTTAAACACAACTATTATATCAACCAGCAACACAGTACCATCGGTAATCCCATAGTTTCTGGGCCTCCATTGGGTCCCTCCTTAATCCCAAGTATAACAAACAAATTTCACAGCTTGCATCAGACTCAGGTCCCATTTCCAACCATGTTGAGATTGCTGACACCTTCAACACTATGTTCACAGACTTAACCCCTCCTACCTATGCAAGCTACCTCCCCAGTCTTCCACTGACCAAGATAACCATCCCAGCTACTCCTGCCATCAGCGTATGGTGACATTCTTCCCTTATTCTAATTTAGGGCCATTGGTCACAGTGTTAGCATCAAAATTTTGAAGACACTACCAGTCAGAGTTAGCCCTGGCAGTGATGGGCTTCACCCAATATTCTTAAAACTCATCTCTCCAGCCATTGTGAAACCCCTGACTTATGTATTCAATCTCGCCCTCTCATCGTCCACAGTAGCTAACTCTTGGAAGCATGCAGATGTTGTACTAATCTTCAAAACTAGAGACCCCCAGCCCCTGAAAACTATAGAAGTATTTCCCTTCTTCCTCACCTAAGCAAATTATTGGAAAAAATTATTCATCATCAGCTATCCGAGAATCTGGAAAAATATAATGTTTTGTGTCCACACCAGCATGGATTCTGAAAACTTCATAGCACCTCTGCTACTCTTGCACTTTTCTCTGACTATGTGCTGAGAAATATGGACATGAGAAAGGCTACGGTTGTGGTATTTGTAGACCTATCCAAGGCCTTCAACATAGTAAAACTGCCACCTGCTACACTCCACCTTGGGGTATTTTGGCTGCTCTCTGAATACTGCTGCATGGTTCTGTAGCTATCTATCCATCAGGTCCCAATCCATCTTGATAGGCAATGTGCCCTCAGCTTCCCTGCCTACATACACTGGAGTTCCACAGGGCTGTATACTTGGCCCCTTACTTTTCTCTATGTTTATAAACTCGGTCCCCCACTGACAGCATAAACTGTAAGGCACTACTTCATGCTGACGACTTGGTACTCTACCACAGTGAAAAATCCCTGGAATCAATCTCATCCACCCTTACAATCAACTAGGGCACTGCCCATGGCTGGACATCTATATTAAGTTAAACTGCAGCTTTCAAGGATTTGCTGGAAATCACAGCTCAGTACTAGTTTTATTAATGCTGTTCTGTTTGTATATACTGATTACACTGCATAGTTAGTACTACCAAATTGTTATCAAGACTGCCTTTCTGTATCCTATTATTTTACTACTATGTACCACCCTAATGGCTTTTTGCTGTATCATGACCACTCTGCTGAAGTTGTTTTTCTATGTGCTTGTATTACTACCTGGCTATGTTTTATGTATATCACTGTCAGATGTCAGTTTGTACTTGTATCACTGCCTGGCTTTCTCTTATGTAAAAAACATTTGTGCCACTTTGTGGCCAGGATCTAGTTTGAAATTGGCCCTTTGGATCAGCTCACCTATCCGGTTATAAAAGACATAAAAAAAAGAGGTCTCCCTCCCAATCAGTGAAGATCAGTGAAGCTCAGCAGACAGTAACACTAGGGGCTGGACCGCACTTGGTGTATGCCTCCTAAGGTTGCCCTTTGTGTCTGAACTGTTGTTTCTGGCTGAGAGCTTTCTATTTGCCTACCACTATTTTAGTAATGGGTACAGCAGGCAGTAAGGCTAGGGGCTGGACCACTCTTGGCATATGCCTCCTAGGGTTTCCCTTTGTGTCTGAGCAGTTGCTTCCAGCTGAGAGCTTTCTATTAGTCAACCACTATTTCAGTAGTGGTACAGCAGTACAAATGCTGATTTACATACAACAGCCAGAAATTCTGTGTAAGTGTTCCAACTGCTCCTTATGCTTAGAGAGCATCCGCTGGCTAGGTCTGAGCAGAGTGATCAAGGAGAGAAGTCACCTCAGCAGATATAGAACCCAGACTGTGAACTCCAAGGGGGATTCAGACAGGTAGAACTGTTTTCAAGGAACCCCTGCTTCTGCACCTGTCGGAGTCTGCCTTTCCTCTGTGATTGGTTTCTCTCACAGTTTGTGAAGATCAGTGAAGCTCAGCAAGCAGTAAGACTAGGCGCTGGGCCACACTTGGCATATGCCTCCTAGGGTTGCCCTTTGTGTCTGAACTTTTGCTTCTGGTTGTTTCTGGATGAGAGTCTTCTATTAGCCCACCACTATTTCAGTAGTGGGTACAGCAGATAGTAAGGCTAGGGTTTGACTGCTCTTGGTGTATGCCTCCTAGGGGTTCCCTTTGTGTCTGAGTTGTTGTTTCCAGCTGAGAGCTTTCTATTAGTCAACCACTGTTTCAGTAGTGGTACAGCAGTACAAATGCTGATTTACATACAGCAGCCAGGAATTCTAGGTAAGTGTTCCAACTGCTCCTTATGTTGAGAGAGCATCCGCTGGCTGGGTCTGAGCAGAGCGATCGAGGAGAGAAGTCATCACAGCAGAAATTGTGCATTCCAAGGGGGATTCAGCCAAGCAGAACTGCTGTCAAAGAACCCCTGCTTCTGCACCAGTCGAAGTCTACCTTCCCTCTGTGATTGGTCTCTCTCCCAGTTGATGAAGATCAGCAGACAGTAAGGCTAGGGGCTGGACCACACTTGGTGTATGACAGCTAGGGTTGCCCTTTGTGTCTGAACTGTGCAAACTGTTTTTTTTCTTTATCTAAATGACATGGCAGATATATGTCCTCCCTGGGAATCCAACCTGTGACCCTTTGCCTGTAAGGCAAGGACATATCCTGTGTACCACCTGTGGCCCTGTAGACAGCAGCTTGGTAAAAGTCCATTCCTTAATGCAGAACTGATATTTTAAGGAGCCGTCCAGTGAAGAATTTAGTGCATGGCAGACTACTCAGATTTCATGTCCTCCAGGTTCAAATTGACAAAGTGAGTGACCATGAGGTTTGAGGCTGAGAACTGGAAAGCATAACGAGGAGGACTGGATGAGTTTGTGTGGCACTCAGGGTGTTCAGCCTGTCCTGAGGAGGTAACCACTATGGTGGATGACCCCCAGCATCCTGAGCGATACTCTGGGAATGAAACCAAGTTCCAAGTACAGTCTAAGCTAGGCACATCATCACTTGTCTGTGCTACTACAGGCAATTGCACCACCGTTACATCACTTATCCAAGAAGTCATAGAAATTAGTAAAAAATAAAGTCAACAAAAAACTACTGACCAAGTGAGAGACCTCCAAATCCTGCACCCATCAGATTGTGTCACAGGAGGTTCAGAGAGAGAGCAACACCATTGGAACACCTGATCGTGATGAACAAAAGAGAGGCACCAACCAGGAGCAGCAGGAAATACAAATAATGACTACAAGACAGACATCCAAAAGCAGCAACTGTGGGGAGGAAGGATGTGGCTGAATCTCCCAGGGAAAGGAAACATTTGGACAGCAAATGAAAGCAAGAAACTGACAACTAAGATGGAAAAGGAGACATAAAAGAAATGTAAACAACAAGACTGGGGCTGTAGCACAGACAAGTACCAATGGAAAGGAAAGCACAGCAAATGGAACCAGGAAAGAAAACAAAGAAAATAAAAAAAATAAAAAAATGGGAAAGGGGAGAAGGAAAGGGAACAAGCATGCCACAGAAGGTACAACAGCAGCAACAACAGTTGCAGCAGAAACAGCAGAAGAAGGTGCAAACAACAGAGATAAAATTATCAGCAGGGAGGAGACGAAAATAGAGAAACACAAAACAAAATTGTAGAGGAAGCGGACAATCAGGAGGCAGTACTGCAGTAACATCAAACATGAAAAACACTAGGCAGAAGAGGTGTTTGAGTGAGTGAGTGAGTGAATGGCCTATGTACGACAGGGGAAGGAGCCTGTCAGCCACCCATTGAACCACAGGTGAAACTTTTCAATTATTAATGTAAAGTTTTTCTGTGAAAGGCTCCAGGTGCAACCTGAGACAGGGTGGTACAGGAGCATAAAGATTATGTACAATGAGCAGGTAGATAGTAATGCAACTACGTAATTCAAAAAAAGTCAACAAAAATGTGCAAGTGCACATACTGGATAAAACAGAAAAAGATCAAATGTATAACAAGTACAGGGGAGCCAGCCAGCATGCAATGCAACACTGCAGCATACAGTAGTAAAGTTACTGCAGGAAACAAGACAATTTCAATGGCATTTAATCCCTAATGTCATGCAGTAACTTGAGACACTGTATTGCATCCTGGCCAGCTCCACTGTACTGTATATACAACATTTTGAAAAAGTGCAGCTCTAATATACAGTAAGACATATGATAAACAAGAGCAGGATACAGAGATTACCACTTCAATGTTTGGTGCATAGAGTAGTGCTTGTGTATAGTTACTGTATGAACTTGAATTTTGGAATTTCTATAGTCCCACACTTGGTAGAAATGCTGGGTAGAGTGCAGGGACTAGAAGGTCCAGTGTCAATGGTAAGTAGAGTGCTGGAGGAGGAGGAGGCAGGGGAGGATGGTGGGTGATTTCAAAATATTCTAAGCAGAGATGTTGGGATTGGCTGCCTTTTATGAGGGATGTGGGAGGAGGTATTCCCACACATTAGCCCTTCCTTTCAATGTTTGGTGCATAGCATAGTGCTTGTGTACACTTATGAACTTGAAGTTTGGCCTTTCTGTATTCCCGCCCTTGGTAGGGATGCTGAGTAGAGTATAGAGAATAGAAGGCCACCAAAGGTTTTGTTAACAGTTTGAGATTACTTCCTCAAATTGGTTCCATGTCACCACAGCGACAGTGAATTCACTGACCATCACTATAGTGATGGCACAACACCACCAACTGGCATTGTGTCATCACTATACAAAAGTGGATTTTTTGCATGGTGGCTTTTCCCCCTGCACCCCCATGACCCCATGGCCACTGCCTGCCTGTCCTCTGGGCAATCTATGAAGAGATAATCCTAAATGAATAGGACTGAGTTTCCAGTTCAAGTAAGGTCAAGAAATCTTGTCATCTAAATCCTTAATGATGTGAGTAGGAAGGTCGATCCTAGAAGCTGAAGAAGAAATCAGAGTCAGATGAATATCCAGATGAAGGAAGATGGACGGTTTGAAAGATGTCCATGATTTCTTATTTGGCATTTGGTATTAAGGCCTCAGAAACATACGCATAAGAGGATTGAGGAGTTTGTAATGTTGGCAAGGTTTTTGGAGCTTGGTTACAGAGGATGATGGTGGATATTCTGACTGCATGATTTGGAGAAGCTGGAAGAAATGATTGAATCCTTGCTGTCCAAATATAGTCAATGGAAGTGCTGAGTGGAGTGCTGAATTCTGCCAGCAGAATTAGCTCAGAATGACCATTCTGCCAGTAGAATTTCCACTGGAATTTCTCCTGTTCTTCTGTGGAATTCTACCTACCATGATCTGTGAAATAATATTCCGCAGAACAGCATTTTTCCACGAAAAATTATTCAGCCACAATTTCCATGGAAAATATTGAGATCCGTAGAATAATATTCCATGGAGCAGCATTTTATCCTCAGAAAATCATTTCATAGCTATTTTCTGCCACAGAATTCCACCATTCCATTTCTGATGAAATTTGGCTTAATTCTGGCAGAATTTTGAAGATTCCACAGAACTACATTCTGTCAGAATTTGAAAATTCCACACAGCACTAGTCAATGGGTTCAAGTTCAATATATTCACTATGCATCACTATTGAGGAATCTTATAGAGAGAATGTGAGGAGTTCATGTAACAAAACTTCTATGGAAATGTGGTTGGAGAATATAAGAAGAAACTTGCAAAGCAATGGAGGTGAGGATAGAGTAGGCTAGGAGAAGGCTAGGAGCAGGAACTGGATACCTGAGTGGCATGGGTTGCCTATTGAATAGAAAGTTTTTGCAACTAGATCATAAATTAGCAGTATTAGTTGGTTTAGTTGATTGATATTCGGAAAGAACTAGGACAGCAAATGCTGTATACATTTGATAGCATAGTATGAGTAGTTCTATGATAAGAGCTATAGTGGACTGGGTGGTATTTGATGCGTAGGTACAGTAATTAAGGTCCAGCATATTGTGATAAGGCTTCGAAGATGGAAGAAGGATGACTAGTCTTCTTTTCAATGAAGTAATAAATATCTGCTGTTGGAATGGTATAACTGTTTGAACTGGATGGCTACATAGATTGATGTATCTCTGATGGGTGAGAAATTTGTGGTAATAGATAACCTGGTCTAATGTGGATGGTGTGACTTGCCTTTGCAAATATTATTGGCTAGAATGAATATGAGTATGGATATATGGCAACTACTGGAATTGAGCAGTCCCTAGAAAGGTGCTTGGCATAGGTGGTAAATCCTGAAGAGAAAGTGAAATCATGAAGCATTAGCATGTCCGGAGGCCAGGGAACAGTTATACCATATTAGGCATGGACAGCAGGATAGCTATGTATTGGAGAGGCATGGTATCTGATCACAAGGAATTAGACACAAGGAGGGTCAATGAAAGACATCAGTTGGCCATTTTAGGCAAGCAAAAGTGGGATGACAGGATTGGCCTGATGTGCTGCTGCCACTGATTGGATATGGAGGAGAATTGTAAAACTTTTTTTTTTGTCAACTCTGTTTATCCCTCCTAGTGTCGGCATCCCAGGACCTCTGTCAGGTGTACCTCACCCAACCTCTGCTCCCAACTAGCAACCAGGAGCTGCTAGAGCTGAGAGGATCATCACCCACCCACCCCAGGAGAGGAGAACAATGCTCTGGATGCTTGATCCTACTCCTCCCTGGCCAACCTCCAACAACCTGAGTCCACTTCTGAACCTGGGTTACTGTTGTGTCATGAGGCATGGCAGCCAGTGTCTCAACCATCAATGCCACTGAGCCAGCTCAGGATTTTGAGACATGATGGAACATCTGCCAATGGGTAGGGTATGAAGTGCTACCATAGAAGCTGTACAATTACAGTGCTGTTCGGGTATCTCAAAATGAAAGTACAGTAAGTGCATTTTTCCAGTTCTGGAAATCAGGTTCAGAAAGGACTTCATTTAAGTTTTTCTTGAGGAGAATAGTATGATGAAGAAGCTGCCATGAGTCTGAATTCAGTAAGTTGCTTTTCCAAGGAAGAAGTCTGAGGAGATGGTGGAGAAGTATATCTTCTATATGTTCGATTCCTGGAGGATGGCCAGGCATAGGTTGGTAGTGACTGAAGGAAGGTAATGGTGCATCCATGCTGTCTGATATTTATGATGCCATATAGGATGAGGAATGTTGCTAGATCAGGAGAATGTTTTAAGAAAGAAACAGATAGGCAGTAAAGACTAGCCAGAAATAACAATACCAATCGTATAAAGCACATCAGGTAGGTGAATGAGGATGTGGAATCCCTAATGGTTGAGTGCTGAAGACATGAAATGTAAGAACTTTGAACTTGCCAGGTGATAAGATATCATAAAATATTCCTTTTGAAGTTGATTCCCATGTATGCATTTTATGACATAGCAGGAAGGGAAGTCGTTTGGCTGATTCCTCTTGGTTTTCTCACCTAGAAGGGAACTAGGAACAGGATGTGGGTTAATGAGCCATCAAAGGAACCTGCTTACAAAAACTGTCACACATTTTGTTTTATTGGTAACTGCTGATTCTAGCCAGCAGGAAAAAAAAATATCCTGTTTGGATATCATTACTCAGATTACAGACTTATCACAGCTCTACCAGTGATCTCATAAGTGACATTTGAATATTGCCTGCATCTGAGAAGTTGGTGCAGAAGAACTCTCTGAAAATCAAAGACACATAATCTGTGGACTGGTAACTAGGCAGTTTAGAAAGATTTAATTCAGCTAGAACTTTTAAGTATTTTGGTAGGTGTCTTCATGTTCTGTAACTTTCCAATTATTTTATTGACTATAAGTTATTAATGTATTTGTTCTGTGTTTTATACTTTACCTATTTTACAATTTTTAGTAAAGAATATTTTCCTTGAAATACTGCCTGTGGCTTCAAATTTTCTCTTGCATGTGAATGCTGAAAAAGTGTTTAATTCTGACAGTTGTTAAGGGCTTGAATGTCTTACTAATTGTGCTAAAGGTAAGAATATACCTAGGTCTCATATTGAGTTGTAAGGGTACATTTTGGGAACCTGGCTGGGTGCCCGTGGGTGAAGGATTATATTGCATTTCCCCAAAGAGAATATATATCTGAGCCTGTGAACTGGGGTATGCTATCATAAGGTTCACATCTGACCCCCAGGACTTGAGGCTGGTAGGTGATTCGAACCCAAAACAGACAGGAGGGTTACTTTGTTTGTCTACTGTTCACACTATTGCACTATGAGGTTGTGGGAGCAGAGGGCCTGACCTGCAGAGTGCATTTGTAACAGATTTGGTTGGCAGTGGTGCAATTTAAAAGTATTTGGTAACACGAGTATTAACAGTCCAGTGTGTCAGATTAATACTGTACAGCTGACATGCAAAATAAGGTAGTGATTTTTAAAAGGTAAACAGAACTATATCATTGTGCTTACAGTCTAAGTTCACTACTTGATTTTTGGGGTGCAAGTTAGTATAGCCATAGTTAGCAAAGAAGATGGCTTCCAACTACAGTGGGTACACTGCAGACTACCTGAGGCAGTTGTGTCAGGAGAGAGGAGTCCAGAATGAGGGGAGAGCCAACAAGCAGAACCTCATGGAGGCTCTGGTGGCAGCTGATGCCCAGAGCCTTAAGTCACATTCTGTGGCTGGAAAGGACCAAACCTTGGGTGTGGAGGGTCCAAGGTCCAGTGCAGTGTCCAGATCCAGTGAGGAGGACAGCAGAACCAGTGCAAGTCAAGAGCCATAGCAACAGGGGAAGGTCACCAACATTCTAGAGATACAAGGGCTCAGGCTACAGATGGAGTTGCAGAGAATGGAGCTGTAGTTTGAGACAGAAGAGAGGCGAGAGTGACAGGTCACAGAGGAAAGAGAGCGACAGCTTCTGCAAGAGGCAGAGGAAAGAGAGCAACAGTTTCAGCAAGAGGCTGAGTGAGAAGAGCGTGAGCACCAGAGACAGCATGAACTGGAGAAGCTACAACTCCAAACACCAGCAGCAGAACAGATAAGTGGCCTGTGGTTAACTGGAACTCCAGGGATGGGTTAAGAATTACATTCTAAATTTATAGTTGAATTTAAAGAGGGGGAAGAAATGGATGCCTTTTGAAATTCCTTTGAAAAAGTATGCAATCAGGCAAATATTCCTAGAGGGTCCTGGAGCTTTCAGCTATCCCCGCTACTTACTGGAAAAGTTTTGGATGCATTGGGTAAAATGGACAATGAGGACAGTAATGATTACAGTAAATTTAAGCAGTACTTTTAAAAAACTATGAGCTAATAGCAGAGGCATGCAGAGCTAAATTCTGTAAGCTCAAGAGAAGCCCTGACATGAGCTATGAGGAGCTAGCCACTAAACAACGTCAGTTTTTAAAATGTTGTTGTGAAGGAATTGAAGTAAACACTGTAGAGAAAATTGAAAATGTTTTACTGTTAGAGCAGTTTTATTGGGCATGCCCAGCAGAGCTGAAAACCTGGCTGGAGGACTGAGATCCAAAAACAGTGCAAGAGGCTGATGAACTCTCAGACCGCTATGCCAGGAGCAGACCTGCTCTGAGAGAGAATGGGGTGGGTATGGCAGTGCAGAAAGGGAAAAGTGCACCTTCAGTGCAGCTAAAACTCTCCCTGCCTTCACCAAAACCAGGTATCCCCAGGTTGCAAAGAAAAGATCTACACAAGAAAAGAAATGAATGTTGGGTTTGCAAAGGAACTGGAATGTTGCAGGACAGTGTCCTAAAAGGGCAAACAGTGCACAAAGTTGTGCTAGAAAAGATGTGGGTTGTTTGTGTATCCCTGAAAGCATGCCCATAAACGTGAGGGAACAAATACACCCAGTCACTGTGAATGGGGTACAGACACACGGGTTGAGGGACATGGGGGCATCCCTGACTTTGATAAAAGGGGATTTGATATAGCCTGGTCAGCTTATACCCAATCAATTTGTGACTGTACTGAGATTCACTGAGGAGGAGAAAAAATTGCCACTCACTAGTGTCCTCCTAGACTGGGGTGAGATGGGGGGACTGTGCAAAATGTTGCCATAGCAGAAACTTTGGCTGTCAATGTAATTATTGGTAACAATCTCAAACAGGGGATGGTGTGTGCAGTTACCAGCAGCCAAGTTTCAAAGGAAAATTGTAGTTCCCTGGACCCCATAGAAGCCCCTGTGGAAACCACTGGGAGGCTGGTTCCCCAGCCTGTGTCTCATGACATGAGAATAATGAAAGGGGGGGGTGGAAATTCCCCAGGTAGCAGTTAACAGAACAGATATGGAGGGTTACTCCATGGAAAGAGGGGTGACCCATAGTCAGAGGATTAGAGATGGCAGTGATCCTGAATGCCCTGACACTAGAGCTATGAACCCTAATATAGAAACTGAAAGGGACCTGTCCCATGCCTTGAGAATGTGTAAGGAGTTTACAGCAGCTCAGAAAAGTGATCCTAGTCTAATGAAGCAAGGATTTGGGCAGACTCTGATCGAGCACACTGAGGTGACGGAAAATATAAAGTTTATTGGGACAGTGGACTGATGTATATGCAGGATGCTAAGACAGAGTGTACCGTGAGCAGTTGGTCAAGATTGCACATGATATTCCCATGTCTGGTCATCTGGGAATCACATGCACTATGCAGTGATTGGCCCAGAATTTCTATTGGCCCAACTTCATCCAGCAGGTGAAGGAGTATTGCAGATATTGTCACCGGTGCCAAGAAATAGAGAAGGCAGGTAGGAAAACACAAGCCTCCCTGATTCCTTTATCCATCTTGGACGAGCCATTCCAGAGGGTCAGAATAAATATTGTGGGGCATTTAAATACCCCCGGCTCCTCTGGGAAGAGGTTCATCCTAACTATGGTGTATTATGTCACCCGGGACCCAGAGGCAGTCACCCTATCCTCACTGTGGACAAAGTGGCAGATGCCTTGCTAGGAATTTTCTCCTGTGTTGGGTTTTCGCAGGAGGTTATCACTGATTGAGAATGATCCTTCATGTCAGACCTGAGGAAATGTTTGTGGGAGAAGTGTAGGGTGGTGCAGAGATGCATGGCACCTTATCATCTGCAAGCAAATGGGCTTGTGGAAAGATTTAATGATACCCTAAAGTCCATGCTCCATGTATTTGCTGAACAACATGGGAGAGACTAAGAAAAATACCTTCCCCACCTGTTGTTTGCATACAGGAAGGTGCTCCAAGAGTCAACAGGGTTTTTCCTCTTTAAGCTCTTGTATGGATGTAGGGTACGTGGGCCCCTAGACTTCATCAGGGAGAAATGGGAAGGCAAGCACACCACACAGGGAACCCCCATAGTGGATTATGTCCTTAGGTTTAGGGAAAGGCTGAAGAAGCTTATGGGAACAGCCCAGAGCAACCTAGCAGATGCCCAGCAAAAACAATAGGTGTGGTATGACCGCAGAGCTAGAGCTCACTCGTACACTGTGGGTCAGGAAGTCATGGTTATTATCCCGGTCCAGAAAGACAAGCTGCAGGCCAAGTGGGCAGGACCATACAAAATAATTAGGTGGGTAAATGATGTAAACTATATTATAGAACTACCTGACAGGAGACATGCACAAAGAAAGTGCCATGTCAACATGATGAAGCCATTTGCTAATAAAGATGACATGGTGGTTGCAGTGTGTAGTCCTGGTGAGGGGACAAATGAAGGAGGCCCCCTTCTGGACTTGCTGGAAGAAAGCAAGTGGGAGTCCTGTGTGGAGGCAATTAAAATGTCACCCCAGTTGATCACAGACCAGATCTAGGAAGTAAGGAGGTTTTTGCAGACTTTGCCCCACTATTTAGCACCAAGCTTAGACTGACCCCCTTAGTGACGCACAATGTGAAGGCAGGGACACAGGCACCAATAAGGTGGACAGCATATCGGGTGTCAGAGGCTGTCCAAAAGAACATTAGGAGGGAGGTGGAGGAAATGCTGGAGTTAGGGGTAATCCAGAAATCTCATAGCCCCTGGGCCTCACCAGTGGTCCTTGTTCCCAAGCCAGATGGCTCTACATGTTTTTGTGTGGACTATCATAGATTCAATGCTGTCACAAAGTCAGATGCCCACTCAATGCCATGGATGGATGAACTCCTGTACAAGTTAGGAGGGGTGACATACCTCAAACTATTGACCTAACAAAGGGATATTGGCAGGTGGAGTTAACTGCCAGAGCTAGAGAGAGACCAGCCTTCATCACTCCAATAGGGTTATTTGAATATAAAGTAATGCCTTTCAGAATTATGAACGCCCCTGCCATTTTCCAAAGGTTGGTGAACCAGGTGTTAAATGGTGCTGAGGAGTATGCCGTGGTGTACCTGGATGACATTGCCATCTTTAGTGCCAGCTGGGAGAAACACTTGTTCCACCTTAGGGAAGTGCTGGGCAGGATACAGAGGGCTGGACTCACTGTAAAAGCTGAGAAATGTCAGGTAGCCAGGGCTGAGGTGCCATACCTTCAGCACATTGTAGGCTAGGGACAGCTCCATCCTAACCAAGTGAAAATAGAGGCAATCAAGGCATGGCCCAGACTAGAAACACAGAAGTAGGTCAGGAGTTGACCTAGGGACAGCATGGGTACTATAGGAAATGTGTACCAAATTACAGTGTCATGGCCACTCCACTATCTGACCTGTTAAAAAAAAGGATGCCTATGAAAAGTACCTGGAAATCAGCCTGTGAACAAGCCTTTACCAGACTGAAGGAGGCAATGTGCAGTGCTTCTGTATTGACAAGTCCAGACTATAGCAGACCCTTTGTAGTCCAGACTGATGTCTCAGATGTGGGTATTGGGGCAGTGCTGAGTCAGACATCCAACCAAGGGAAAGATCACCCCCTAGTGTACCTCAGTAAAAAGTTACTTCCCAGGGAGCAGGTTTACTTTACTGTGGAAAAAGAGTGTCTTGCCATGGTGTGGGCACTAAAGAAGCTAGAGCTGTACCTATATGGGCAGTATTTTGAGGTACAAACTGATCACAACCTCCTGGTTTGGCTGGTACAAATGGATAAAATGAATGGTAGACTATTAAGATGGAGCCTTGCCCTGCAAGGGCATGACATGACTGTCTCACACAAGGCTGTGGCAGCAAATGAAAATGCAGATGGACTACCGCATCAATTTGAGCAATGAACTGACTTGGGGAGCTCTTCCCATGCTAGGATAGAGCCCCCAAATTCAGTCTAGGTGGGGAGGGGTGTGACACTCTGCCACCTGCTTAAGATTGTATTTATAAATTTTGATATAAATATATGGTATGTGAAGGTCTGCTTAGACAAGAAAACAGCCTAGCAGTGATAACTGACATTTGACCTCCAAGGTGTCAGTGTGGTTGAAGCAGCAGGATGTCAGAAAACTTGCCAGGTGATAAGACATCATAAAGTATTCCTTTTGAAGTTGGTTCCCATTTATGCATTTTATGACATAGCAGGAAGGGAAGTCATTTGGCTGATTTCTTTTGGTTTTCTCACATAGAAGGGAACTAGGGACCGGATGTTGGTTTATGAGCCATCAAAGGACCTGCTTACAAAAACTGTCACATTTTTTTTTTTATTGGTAACTGTTGATTCTAGCCAGCAGAAAAATAATATCCTTTTTGGATATCCATACTCAGATTACAGATTTATCACAGCTCTACCAGTGATCTCATGAGTGACATTTGAATATTGCCTGCATCTGAGAATTTAGTGCAGAAGGACTCTCTGAAAATCAAAGACACATAATCTGTGGACTGATAACTAGGCACTTTAGAAAGATTTAATTCAGCTAGAACTTTTAAGTATTTTGGTAGGTGTCTTTGTGTTCTGTAACTTCCTAATTATTTTATTGACTATAGGTTATTAATGTATTTGTTCTGTGTTTTATACGTTACCTATTTTACAATTTTTAGTAAATAATATTTTCCCTGAAATACTGCCTGTGGCTTCTCATTTTCTCTTGCATGTGAATGCTGAACTAGTGTTTAATTCTGACAGTTGTTAAGGGCTTGAATGTATTACTAATTGTGCTAAAGGTAAGAATATACCTAGGTCTCATATTGAGTCAGAAGGGTACATTTTGGGAACCTGGCTGGATGCTCCTGGGTGAAGGAATATATTACATTTCCCCAAAGAGAATATATATCTGAGCCTGTTAACTGGGGTATGCTAGCATAAAGTTCACATCTGACCGCCAGGACTCAAGGCTGGTAGGTGATTCAGACCCAAAACAGACAGGAGGGTTACCCTTTTTGTCTCCTGTTCACACTATTGCACTTTGAGGTTGGCACTGTGGGAGCAGAGGGCCTGACCTGCAGAGCGCATTTGTGACAGATTTGGTTGGCAGCGGTGCAATTTAAAAGTATTTGGTAACAAGAGCATTAACAGTCCAGTATGTCAGATCAATATTATACAGCTCACATGCAAAATAAAGAAGTGATTTTTAAAAGGTAAACAGAACAATATCATTATGCTTACAGTCTAAGTTCCCTACCTGATTTTTTTTTTTTGGGTGCAAGTTAGTGTAGCCATAGTTAGGGATGAAGATGGCTTCCAACTACAGTGGGTACACTGCAGACTACCTGAGGCAGTTGTGTCAGGAGAGAGGAGTCCAGAACGAAGGGAGAGCCAACAAACAGAACCTCATGGAGGATCTGGTGGCAGCTGATGCCAAGAGCCTTGAGTCACATTCTGTGACTGGAAAGGACCAAACCTTGAGTGTGGAGGGTCCAAGGTCCAGTGCAGTGTCCAGATCCAGTGAGGAGGACAGCAGAACCAGTGCATGCCAAGAGCCACAACAGCATGGGAATGCCACCAACATTCTAAAACTAGAAGGGCTCAGGCTACAGATGGAGTTGCAGAGAATGGAGCTGGAGTTTGAGACAGAAGAGAGGTGAGAGTGACAGGTCACAGAGGAAAGAGAGCAACAGCTTCTGCGAGAGGCAGAGGATCGAGAGCAATAGCTTCAGTGAGAGGCCAAGTAAGAAGAGCATGAGTACCAGAGACAACATGAACCAGAGAAGCTACAACTCCAAACCCCAGCACCAGAGCAGATAAGTGGCCAGTGGTTAATTGAGACTCCAGGACTGGGTTACGAACTGAATTCTAAATTGATAGCTGAATTTAAAGAAGGGGAAGATATGGCTGCCTTTTGAAATTCCTTTGAAAAAGTATGCATTCAGGCAAATATTCCTAGAGGATCTTGGAGCTTTCGGCTATCTCCGCTACTTAACGGAAAAGCTTGGGATGCATTGGGAAAAATGGATAATGAGTACAGTAATGATTACAGTAAACTTAAAGCGGCACTTTTAAAAAACTATGAGCTAACAGCAGAGGCATGCAAGGCTAAATTCTGTAAGCTCAGGTGAAGCCCTGACATGAGCTATGAGGAGCTAGCCACTAAACAACGTCAGTTTTTAAAATGTTGTTGTGAAGGAACTGAAGTAAACACTGTAGAAAAAATTGAACATTTTTACTGTTAGAGCAGTTTTATTGGGCATGCCCAGCAGAGCTGAAAACCTGGCTGGAGGACCAAGATCCAAAAACAGTGTAAGAGACTGATGAACTCTCAGACCGCTATGCCAGGAGCAGACCTGCTCTGAGAGAGAATGGGGTGGGTATGGCAGTGCAGAAAGGGAAAAGTGCACCTTCAGGGCAGCTAAAACTCTCACTGCCTTCACCAAAACCAGGTATCCCCAGGTTGCAAAGAAAAGATCTACCCAAGAAAATAAATGAATGTTATGTTTGCAAAGAAACTGGACATGTTGCAAGACAGTGTCCTAAAAGGGCAAACAGTGCACAAAGTTGTGCTAGAAAAGAAGTGGGTTGTTTGTGTGTCCCTAAAAGCATGCCAGTAAACATGAGGGAACACATACACCCAGTCACTGTAAATGGGGTACAGACACATGGGTTGAGGGACACGGGGGCATCCCTGACTTTGGTAAAAAGGGATTTGATAGAGCCTGGTCAGCTTATACCTGATCAATTTTTGACTGTACTGAGATTCACTGAGGAGGAGAAAACATTGCCACTCACTAGTGTCCTCCTAGACTTGGGTGAGACGAGGGGACTGTGCAAAAAGTTGCCATAGCAGAAACTTTGGCTGTCAATGTAATTATTGGTAACAATCTCAAACGGGGAATGGAGTGTGCAGTTACCAGCAGCCAAGTGACAAAGGAAAATTGTAGTTCCCTGGACCCCATAGAAGCCCCTGTGGAAACCACTGGAAGGCTGGTTCCCCAGCCTGTGTCTCAAGACATGAGAATAATGAAAGGGGGGTAGAAATTCCCCAGGTAGTAGTTAACAGAACAGCTATGGAGGGTTACTCCATGGAAAGAGGGGTGACGCATAGTCAGACGGTTAGCGATGGCAGTGATCCTGAATGCCTTGACACTAGAGCTAGGAAACCTAGTATAGAAACTGAAAGGGACCTGTTCCACACCTTGGGAATGTGGAAGGAGTTTACAGCTGCTCAGAAAAGTGATCCTAGTCTAAAGAAGCAAGGGCTTGGGTAGACTCTGATGGAGCACAGGAAGGTGACTGAAAATAAAAAGTTTATTAGGACAATGGACTGATGTATATGCAGGATTCTAAGATAGAAGGAGGGGTGATGGGCAGGCAGCTTGTCATTCCCCAGTGGTACCATGAGCAGTTGGTCAAGATTGCACATGATATTCCCATGTCTGGTCATCTGGGAATCACATGCACTATGCAGTGATTGGCCCAGAATTTCTATTGGCCCAACTTCACCCAGCAGCTGAAGGAGTATTGCAGATCTTGTCACCGGTGCCAAGAAATAGGGAAGGCAGGCAGGAAAATACAAGCCTCCCTAATTCCTTTATCCATCATGGAGCAGCAGTTCCAGAGGGTAGGAATGGATATTGTGGGGCATTTAAATACCCCAGCTCCTCCAGGAAGAGGTCCATCCTAACTGTAGTGGATTATGCCACCCACTACCCAGAGGCAGTTGCCCTATCCTCACTGAGGACAGACAAAGTGGCAGATGCCTTGCTAGAGATTTTCTCCTGTGTTGGGTTTTGGCAGGAGGTTATCACTGATTGAGGGGGATCCTTCATGTCGGACCTGATGAAATGTTTGTGGGAGAAGTGTGGGGTGGTGCAGAGATGCACGGCACCTTATCATCTGCAAGCCAATGGGCTTGAGAAAAGATTTAATGATACTCTAAAGTCAATGCTCCATGCATCAGCTGAACAGCATGGGAGGGACTGGTAAAAGTACCTTCCTCACCTGTTGTTTGCATACAGGAAGGTGCTTCAAGAGTCAACAGGGTTTTTCCTCTTTGAGCTCTTGTATGGATGTAGGGTACGTGGGCCCCTAGACTTCATCAGGGAGAACTGGGAAGGCAAGCACACCACACAGGGAACCCCCATAGTGGATTATGTCCTTAGGTTTAGGGAAAGGCTGAAGAAGCTTATGGGAACAGCCCAGAGCAACCTAGCAGATGCCCAGCAAAAACAATAGGTGTGGTATGACCGCAGAGCTAGAGCTCACTCGTACATTGTGGCTCAGGAAGTCATGGTCATAATCCCATCTGGAAAGACAAGCTGCAGGCCAAGTGGGCAGGACCGTACAAAGTAATCAGATGGGTAACAGATGTAAACTATATTATAGAGCTACCTGACAGGAGACATACACAAAGAAAATGCCATGTCAACATGATGAAGCCATTTGCTAATGGAGATGACATGGTGGTTGCAGTGTGTAGTCCTGGGGAGGAGACAAATGAAGGAGACCCCCTTCTGGACTTGCTGGAAGAAAGCAAGTGGGAGTCCTGTGTGGAGGCAATTAAAATGTCACCCCAGTTGACCACAGACCAGTTCCACGAAGTAAGGGAGGTTTTAGCAGACTTTGCCCCACTATTTAGCACCAAGCTTAGACTAACCCCATTAGCAATGCACAATGTGGAGACAGGGACACAGGCACCCATAAGGAGGGCAGCATATCGGGTGTCAGAGGCTGTCCAAATGAACATTAGGAGGGAGGTGGAGGAAATGCTGGATTTAGGGGTAATCCAGAAAGCTCACAGCCCCTGGGCCTCACCAGTGGTCCTTGTTCCCAAGCCAGATGGCTCTAAATGTTTTTGTGTGGACTATAATGGATTCAATGCAGTCACAAAGTCAGATGCCCACTCAATGCCATGGACGGATGAACTCTTGTACAAGTTAGGAGTGGTGACATACCTCAAACTATTAACCTAACAAAGGGATATTGGCAGGTGGAGTTAACTGCCAGAGCTAGAGAGAGGCCAGTCTTTATCACTCCTATAGGGTTAATTGAATATAAAGTAATGCCTTTTGGAATGAAGAATGCCCCTGTCATTTTCCAAAGGTTGGTGAACCAGGTGTTAAATGGTGCTGAGGAGTATGCCGTGGTGTACCTGGATGACATTGCCATCTTTAGTGCCAGCTGGGAGGAACACCTGTCCCACCTTAGAGAAGTGCTGGGCAGGATACAGAGGGCTGGACTCACTGTAAAAGCTGAGAAGTGCCAGGTGGACAGGGCTCAGGTGCCATGCCTTGGGCACATTGTAGGCTGGGGACAGCTCCATCCTAACCAAGTGAAAATAGAGGCAATCAAGGCATGGCTCAGATTGGAAACACAGAAGCAGGTCAGAAGTTTTCCTAGGGACAGTATGGTACTATAGGAAATGTGTACCAAATTACAGTGCCCTGGCCACTCCCTTATTTGACCTGTTAAAGAAAAGGATGCCTATGAAAAGTACCTGAAAATCAGCCTGTGAACAAGTCTTTACCAGACTGAAGGAGGCAATGTGCAGTGCTTCTGTATTGATAAGTCTAGACTATAGCAGACCCTTTGTACTCCAGACTGATGTCTCAGATGTGGGTATTGGGGCAGTGCTGAGTCAGACATTGAACCAAGGGAAAGATCACCCCATAGTGTACCTCAGTAAAAAGTTATTTCCCAGGGAGCAGGCGTACTCTACTGTGCAAAAAGAATGTCTTGCCATGGTGTGGGCACTAAAGAAGTTAGAGCTGTGCCTATATGGGCAGCATTTTGAGGTACAAACTGATCACAACCCCCTGGTTTGGCTGGCACAAATGGGTAAAACAAATGGTAGACTATTAAGATGGAGCCTTGCCCTGCTAGGGTGTGACATGACTGTCTCACACAAGGCTGTGGTAGCAAATGAAAATCAGATGGACTTTTTCATCAGTTTGAGCAATGAACTGACTTGGGGAGTTCATCCCATGCTGGGATAGAGCTCCCAAATTCAGTCTAGGTGGGAAGGTGTGTGACACTCTACCACCTGCTTAATATTGTATTTATAAATTTTGACATAAATATATGGTATGTGAAGGTCTGCTTAGACAAGAAAACAGCCTAGCAGTGATAAGTGACATTTGACTTCCAAGGTGTCAGTGTGGTTGAAGCAGTAGGTTGTCATAAAACTTGCCAGGTGATAAGACATTGTAAAATATTCCTTTAGAAGTTGGTTCCCATGTATGCATCTTATGACATAGCAGGAAGGAAGTAATTTGTCTGATTCCTCTTGTTTTTCTTACCTAGAAGGGAACTAGGGAAAGGATATGGGTTTATGAGCCATCAAAGGAACCTGCTTACAAAAACTGTCACACATTTTTTTATTGGTTACTGCTGATTCTAGCCAGCAGAAAAATAATATCCTTTTTGGATATCCATACTCAGATTACAGATTTATCACAGATCTAACAGTGACCTCATGGTTGACATCACCAGGATGTGGAGAAAACTGACTTTTAAATATTGCTTGCATCTGAGAAGTTGGTGCAGAAGGACTCTTTGAAAATCAAAGACACATAATCAATGGACTGGTAACTAGGCACTTTAGAAAGATTTAATTCAGCTGCAACTTTTAAGTATTTTGGTAGGCCTCTTTGTGTTCTGTAACGTCCCAATTATTTTATTGACTATAAATTATTAATGTATTTATTATGTGATTGATATTTTACCGATTTTGCAATTTTTAGTAAACAGTAATTTCCTTGAAGTACTGCCTATGGCTTCTCAGTTTCTCTTGCATGTTAATGCTGAACCAGTGTTTAATTCTTACAGCTGTTAAGGGCTTAAATGTATTACTAATCTAGCTAAAGGTAAGTATTTCCCTAAGTCTCATATTGAGTGGTATGAGTACATTTTGGGAATATGGCTTGGTGCTCTTGGGCAAAGTATTGTAGTGCATTTCCCCAAAGAGAATATATATCTGAGCCTGTTAACTGGGTATGCTAGCATAAAGTTCACATCCGACCCCCAGGACTCAAGGCTGGTAGGTGATTTGTACCACAAACAGACAGGAGGGTTACCCTGTTTGTTTCCTGTTCACACTATTGCCCTTTGAGGTTGGCACTGTGAAAGCAGAAGGCCTGACCTGGGAGCACATTTGTGACTCTCAACATCATTTAATAAAATATCTGCACATTGGTTAGGGATTGCACCTTATTTAAAGGATACAAATTTAGGCAGCACACCTTATTTAAAATAAGCTAACTTAGGCTGTTACATTTTCAAGTACAACAGTATATACCAGGGCCATGGTCACTAAGTGAAGGAAAGTTTGTTTCAAAATTAAAGAAGGTGAAATACTCTGAGAGCAAGGCATGGTCCACAGGAGAAGTCAAGGAGCCACTGCTAAAGTGGTATCCATGGAATGCAAGTCCAAGATGCCCTGATTGCAAACAGGTGGGAACATGTAACTGCAAGGCTGGAGATGTGGGAGAAGAGCACTCTTCAGTTGAAATGCATCCCTGTAGTCCCTTGGACAACAGTGCTATGGAATGGGATGCTGAATAATATGGAATCTCACTCATGATGAACTGACAGTAAAGGAACACTTATGGTAGGCATGCAGCACTTCTGACAGGATGTTGTCTGTGCTGGCATAAGGACAATGAGACACCTTGGTAGAAGGCTATATGGTAACACCAGGTAACATGAACTAAGTCCTCTGGACGGTCATATGGAGAAAACAATGTCTTACAAAATCCCTGTTGTTTTTCTGGTATTGTGAGTGATGCTGGCATCATTGGGAGCCACATGTTGCATGCATCCTTTAGTGCTACAGGAAGAAGACTTGCCTTTTCTGTAAAATCGATATGTACAGTCTGCCCTGATCTGACTGGTAACTGCAAAGGAGAAAAGGAGCTGCAGCTGATATCATGCGCCCTTAGAGCAGGTGATATGCAGAGGTGCATGATAGATAGAAATACAGTAAGTTACTCTTCATACTGGATGACAAATGCAAAGTATTTAATGCAGGACTGCATAATGCCAAAGAAGAGGCTACCAAGTCAAGCCAGGTGTGAAGACCCACTCCATCTGTACAGTACGGAGCCCAGAAAGCAGTCCAGATGTGCAGTGCAAGGAAGTGGGGTGGAGTGGCAGCTGGGAAGAAAGCATAAAAGAAAACACAAACTGGGAAAAGGAGCAGACACCATGAAAGACAGGGATTGGGAAAACCCCGGGAGGGGGGTACTAGGAGAAGAGAACAAGGGAGAAGAGCCCAACCCAGCCAGCCCAGGAGCCATAGCCCTGTCTGCACCCAACAAGCCTACATGCAGCTGAAAGAACCACACGAACCAGGATTTCATTACAGCAGCATGAAAAACAAATACACAGAGAAGGACAGGAGCATTCACCAATGCAGACCAAGGGAGCTAAGCAAGCCCTGAGTCCAAAGGAGGAAGGAAAGTGGAATGCAAAGGAGCCACCAATGGATGGAGCCCCAGCTCCAAAATGTACAGGTCCAAAATGCCTGATATTAAAATGCTTTAAGTAGAGCTGTCAGGAGTGGCTGACTTTTATGAGAGATGTGAGAGGAGCTATTCTCCCACATTGAACTATGGGCTTTAGCCCTTCCAAAATGCAAAAGTGAAACAAAAAAAAAACAACTAGGGACTCTAAGAGGATTGGGTTCTGAGAAACAGGGAAAGGGGTTAATAGGCAAGCATAAGGGGGTAGAAAACAGGGTTAGTGACTAGGAGAAAGCATCAGAAAGGGTGAGAGATGCAGAATGTTGCAAGAACAGGATGCAAGGAATAAAACAGTGGAGAAATTTGAAAGAAAGGGAAGAGGAGAAAGAGCAGAGGTCGGGGGAGATTATATGAGAGATGGGGGAACTATGGGAGTATGCAGCTTGGCCTATAGAGGTTTTGAGATGAGGGAGAGGGCAGAAGTGGGTGCATAATGGAGGGAGTAGGAGGAGCGGAGAGAGGAAGGAGGAGAGATAGCATGGATAGATCTGAGCAAGTAATTGAACAGAAAGGGGTAGTAGTGGGAGTGACTTCTGTCCTCAAGAGATGAAAGGAAGAGGTTAAAATAGGGGAGTAGTGATGGGGTAGGGAGACAAATGTGAAACAACAGAGGGAGTGGAAAAGGAGTCCAGCTTGCCCAGGGTGGTTTTGTGGGCAATGCTGTAGACCACAACTGCATAGTCAAACACTGGAGATTCATCTTAAGAATGATCTCACTGTGGACCATGAGTGGGAAGCAGGACTTCTAGTACATGGTGCTGTACTAGGAGAGGTGCTTTTATGGATCGAATCAATGTGACAGGAGAAGACAAGGTTCACTAGGTCTGCAGGTAACAGTGTGGTGCTTGTGCCGTGTTATGATTGACTACATGGTCTGAGCTGAAACTGACAGTTTGTATGCAATGAAACCTAGATGTGCAGTGGACTATTAACTGGAAACTGGTACAGTGGAGGCAGTCAACTCAGCAAGTTATTTCCAAAGATTCTCTGGAGATACTTTGTGAACCAAATCTCGGGGACTGCAGGTGCTGCAGGAAATCTCATTAAAATCTCTTTAAAGAACTCCAGAGATTTTGGAAAATAACTTGCCAAGTCAGCTGTCAGTATTGTATACTTGTGGTTGTAGCTTTGTGGTTTCAGTTTGTGGCTGAGCTATGTTCGGTCTGACTGATTAGTTTTCAGATATTTAACTGTTTGTTTTTTCTGTCCCTTTTTAGAGGATACCACCTTTCAGGGTTCTGTGAACTCACAGGAACTTGGTTGAGGAAACTTCCTCCACTAGATGTGCTACAATAATGAAGTTTTCTTTAGCTGAAGGTGCAGTACCTTAGGAAAGCCCCCGAGAAAGAGAGATGAACTGCCAAAGGAGGGCAACAGGATTGGAAAATAAGAGTATGTAATGGACACTGGAGCATGCACACTTTAAATCACTGGTCAGAGGATGTTGCAGAAATCACCCACAGCTCCCCAAACCTTGGGAAGAGCCCATTCAATTTATTGGGTCCACTGGTAACATAGTGTAGTGTTATGCAATATTGTGATTAATTGGATGGTCTTAACTGAGGATGACAATTTATATGCAATAAGGCAAAAGCTCCACTCATAGGTTAAACAAAGTATGCAGTGTTAGCTATCCACTAGAAATATATACTAATATTTTGGGGGACCAGCCTATTCATTGGGGAATGGTGACATAGTATACAAACAAAAACAAAATTTGCAGCTTGACCACTACTTATTCATAAACTCTTAATCACTCTTCTCCCTAGGGCTGCTACTAGTTTATGGCACAAATCAGTTGAAACTGAGACTTCAGTACACCCCTTCCATAGCATATCTATCAAAAATAACCATTTTCACTCTGTGTGGATGGCAACTTATATATTTTATCTTACTGGGGAGTGGTAGTGGTGGGCGAAGTGAGCAAAATTCACTTCGCAGAGTAATCCACAAAATTCTACCTATTTCACAATGTGAAATTTTGCCTGGTGGAATGGCAAAATTTCACCTTCCGTAGCAAAATTTAATCACCGTGGAAGGTGAAATTTCATCTGCAGAAGGCAGAATTTTGCCCACAGAAGGTGAAAATTTGCCATGGAAGGCAAAATTTCGCCTAGACACAATTCCACTTTAGGCAGAAACATTTTGTGAATTGTCCCACCAGGCAAGTTTGACCACTTCTCTGGCACTTTGCCAGCAGAATTTTAATTTGCTGCATCCCTAGGGAGTGGGAGTTTCATGTGTTCATAAGAGCTCTGGTGGGAATTTAGACCCAGCCACAAAACGTCACGGTTGACCTCTGATTGGCTGGGTCCCTACTTGAAAATGTAGCAGCCTAAGTTAGCTTCTTTTAAATAAGGTGCACTGCCCAAATTTTTATCCTTTAAATAAGGTGCAATCCCTAACCAATGTGCAGATATTTTATTAAATTATATTGAGTACTGCATGTTGTAGTGGTGGGACACTGATTATTTTTACCTCTTGCACATTTTGAACATTTGGGACCATCCTTTACTTGTACATTCTGTAAGTTACTCTTCCTAAGAACCTAACTCTTCCTACAATCCATTCACAAGTGTGTTTTTTTTTCAGTCTATACAGAGGTACAGTAATCTCACAATTTGTGCAGTGAGCTTAACACAGTTAAGGTGAAACTAGCCCCACATTATTGGCGCATAGATTTCAGGCATTTGGACCATCAACATATACATTCTTTGAGTAACTTCTTACAATACTAACTCTTCCTACAATCCATTCACAAAATGTTTGTTTTTTCAAATTCCATGCACAGATGCAGAATTTTCACACTTTGTACAGCAAGCTTAACACATTCAAGGTGACATTACAGTGGTCCCAAATTAATGGAACATATGTTTTGAAGATTTGTCCCCCCCTTTATTTGCACATTCTATGAGTAAGTAATCCTTGCTGCAATCCTTACTCTTCCTACATTCTGTTCACTTTTTTCCAGTCTGTGCAAAGATATTCCCACAGTTTGTGCTGCAGTAGTTTACTACACTAAGGTCTGCAATATTCACACATTCATCAGTCATTACTGTTCATCAGTGCACAGCAGTGGGTGCTGAGTTGACAGAATCCACAACTGCACTGCAAAAGCTATGATGATGAAAGTCAGGACTCGGAGGCCCTGGACAAGTTCATCCTTAAATATAGGCTAGGACCATGATGTATGGGCTGGTGCCATAGTATTATCTCTGTTTTGTAAAATCACAAGTGTATCAACCACAAAGAACTGTTACAGATCATTTTTTTATATAGTGGCAGCGTCATGTGGCAGGAGGTGGTGATGGTGACTGCTGGCGTAAATAAAGAAACTGTACCATACTGATGACAGTAAAGTCGTAAAAGCACAAGGTTTGTGGTTAGTGGTCCCTGGTAATACAATAAAGCCACCTGACACCAGATGTTGTTTTAAATCAGATGCAATTTATTAATACCCAAATAAGTTCTAACAATTTTGCCTCTAACATGATCAGTTCTAAACAGCTGATGGCCTTTTACCACCAGGGCTACAGGTTTGCAGAGGGAATGAAGCAACATTTCTCATTCCTCTGGGTGACCCAAGTATCTATGGCAGCCATGCTGGCTACTCCTCTTGGACACACTGGACATGACATCGAGGTTCTGCATTTATACTCAAATTGTTTACATCAAAATGCATAGTGGAAATTTCCCAAACTGTTACAGCAAATTTTAGCCTAGACACTACGTCATTTAGTAAATCATGATACTCAGGTTTAAACATATAGTCGCCATGAGATACCTTGGTCATAATATACATTTGACACTTTGCTTAGACATGTGGTCATTCTTAGATGGAAAAACAAGTGGTTAGGGGATTTTATATTTATCAAAAATAACTTGCTTAGGAGACAGAAAACAAAAAAGGGGACTTTACTTCATTTTAAATAACTTGCTGACAGCTGCAAAAGTAGCTTTGCACTAGACTTGCTGACAAAGTAGCCTTTCACTAGACAGTGGCCAAAACAAAGATATAATTGTTCCTTATCAGCTCTCTCTTACACATTTTTTAACACAAGCTGCATTTTATCTTAGCCATAACCTTGGGTTATACTGTAGAAAAACATGTTTTTGTATAAAATATCTCTGTCTAAGTAAAGCAAACTAGTATTGCTTTTAAAACATCTGTTTCTAAACACTTTTTATGCTCTTTACCTATTTTCCTACAATTATTTAAAGGGCATTAACACCTTTTGAACCCAGGCACCCACACATGTGTAATGACATTATGCAGCCATCTGCTAGCCACTTGCACCTTTCACTAGTCCCTTGCACCTCCCACTAGCCACTTTACTAGCCACTGCAAGCCTTTTTACACCTTTTCTATGTTCTCAATATTTTGGCTAGCCAACTAAGAATAAATGTTGTTTATTGATAAACTTGTATAGAACCTTGGCCAGTATCATTTTCAACAGATTTCCCACCTTGAAGGTGAGGGGAAACCCACTGGGGGACCTAAAACCTTCACAAAATTAAACATAATATAGATGCTAATTATTAAATAAATGTTCTTAGAGTTTCTTGCCCTGCGATTTTATTTTGTGACCCCTGAGGATGGGCTGCTATTACATCTATTACCCGGGAGGTATAAAATAAGGACCCATCATTTTGTATGCAATGTTTGAACTCAGCCATATTCCAATGGGAGATATTTATGACAACAGGTATAGGCATAAATTGTACATTATTTATAAGAGTTTTAGGAATTGAGGTGGCAGTTAATCAGCTAGGGGGCCCTGGTGTTAATTGGGGACACTTTTAACAATTCTGATTATGGGGATGAGGGAAGACCGGTAAGGGGAGTCTCAAACTCTCACAGATAATACTTTGGTTAATATATTTAATATAACTGAGCATTTTTTTTTATCTTAATCTGTTAATTACATGCTAATACTTTTACCTTACATAATTTTTCAGCTATCATAATGCAAGCTACAATTTTTAAAGCTAGAAAAACAGTTTATAATTGATTACATGAAAAACCTTTTTTGAAACTGGTTGCCAGCATACAGATAGTCAAGGCATCCTGTTCTGGATTAGTACAGGGGTGATTACAGATGGAGCACAAATGGTGTGTTTGTAAAACATAGTACAGAACTTAGGGATATCAACACCACAATTAAAATATGTGAAAAGATGTTAACATGTGATACCACATAGAACACAATATAACATAACAATATCTGTTGATGAAGAAGAGTTCATGGAATTCACTTTGAGAGCGGATAAGGTAGATGCTACCTGGTATTGAGGTGTGGCACACCCTTTGAGCTTGATTGAAGACTCTGTTGATAATGTCTCTTGTCAGATAGGTCATTATAAAGCATAGATGACCAGTTGAGAAAGTTTATACAATTAACAGTCCATGAAATTAACAGTCCATAAAGTTCATAGAAATAACCACAAGTTGGCATAGTTACAGTATAGGTGAAATGTCATTTGCAGAATGGTAGTAACCTGACAAAGAACATGGAACTATGCAGACAGTAATTTAAAAACAATACAGCAGCAGAGTAAGAAAGTCAGTGTTTAGGCTGCAGGTTGCTGGATAACTGAATTTGAAAAGGGTCTTGCCAGGGGGTGCATTAGATTACACAGCAAGTCCTGATAATGGAGTAGTCACACACACACACTGGCATGCCATTTGTGTTGTGGAGGTTGATCACACCATTGCACAAAGATTAACAGTCCATAAAAAAAATGACAGTTCACAATAAAACAATTAAGAACACAGTCCATAATAGAACAATAAGTTTGTATAAAGTACCAGCCTTGTTTGGAATAAGCAGCAGTGATGAAAATGGATGTCATGCTTGAAGATCAATTGAAGACAAATCTTCTTGCTAAAGTTAGGGGATTGCCCCTTACCCCAGATGTAGCCTCATAGTAAGCAGAAACAATAAGCTTGATTGCAGAGTCTGAAATAGCTAGACCTTTTTCACTTGATTTAAAGTTATACAAACAGGTGTAATTTTGAGGAAACCATTACACTTGCAGAGGTAATACTTTGTTTCATGTAATAGTCCTTATATGGAACCTAGTCAGGTACAAAGATGGTGATGACATTGAAGCTGTGGCAATTGTTTTCTTTTAAGTAAAAGATGAAGGTTTTTGCAGCTTAGATAAAGGTGTTACTGCTGCTGTACATGGAGCTATGTGTGCCACACTTGGAAACCTGCAAGCTTGCAAAATGTGTTAGAAACTGAGTTAAGAACACATAAATAACACTTTTTTAAACCAATAACCTTTTTGTTTTGTAAAGAGTGGTGTGACAGAGCCAAATTTCCGACAATTGTGGAAAGAGAAAATACAAATGGGATGTCAACCACACACCTAGGGGTGCAGGATGAGGTCTAATCATACCATTTGACCATATGTGAATCCATGACAATATAATTGTTAAGATTTAAAATTTACAAAACCTGCATAGAGCGCACTTTATTTTTCAGGGGTACCTGTGAGTAATAAGACAAACAGAGCATTAATTTGTCTGGGGTTTTGCTTAGAACATATTTGTAGGGGTGGGCCAGTGATGCTGGCCCCAGTATCTAGGTTTGCTTATGGGCATTAAAAACATTTATACATGTGGAGCACTTTTCTGAATACACACCTGATACAGTGTAGCAAGATGTATATCAAAACATTATAGCATAAACATAAAACAAGCATTTTTGCAATAGAACAATGTCAGTATTGAGCATAATGCGTAACATACATTTTAAACAACAAATAGGGACTGCAAGTTTAGTTCAGAGTCCAGGAATGTTAGAGCATTGTGAATTCACTTGTTGAACATAACAATGGAATATGGTGCAGAAGGCGGGGCACAGTTCAAGTTCATAAGTTGCAGTCCTTGGTAAAAATTAATTAGTTTTGGTTGAAAGTATTGTTTGAGCAATCCACCACTCCATTTTTGTTAACTTGTAAGGCTTTTCTCAGGGTATGCAATGCTTTAGAACTTTGAAATTATAAAAACTTGTTTGTGCTTATAGAAGGCAGATGACTGCATCCATTGCTGTAAGGCTATGGGAAGTCATTTTATATTTGTCTTGACAGGATGAGAAAAGCTGAAAAGACAATCAAAAGAATGAAAATGTGGAAATACATACACAATTGTCCCTCCAGCCTGACTGATTACTTGCTGAGGGCAGAATCCCTTGTACCAATGATAGGTATGAGGTTTAACTGTTTACACTAGAAAAATCAGAGGGACTTGGGCTGGTTTATACTGTTAAAATACATTGGGTCTTTTTAAAACCTGTAAATACGAAACAATTATTAGCAAATACACATTTTCTTTTATTTACCCCATGGGGAGACAGTGATGCACCTTGCAACCCTTGTGGGTATTGCACTGGAAGAAAATATAGTATGACCCCCTTTCAAGCTTCTACTGTGGTGGAAGAGGCAGCTCGAACACTGTAGCAATAAAAAGGTTAGCTGTGGATGGTGACATGGATATTAAACCAGAAATGGTCTGGTAATATTAGTAGCCAGTCGTGCAGCACCTTAAAAAAAATTGTGCGCTGGAGAAATGGTAATGGGGTGGCCCCATTGCAATCCTCACCTCACACACTTTCAATTATAACAAGATATTACAATTAGTTTAGTAAGTTTATACCTTACTATAAAGATGGGGAACTTTATTTTCTCTAGAAGAAAGAGAAGAAACAAACAAACAAAAAAAAAATAACATACACATTTTAAAAAATAAAATAATATTATTCTGATAGGATAAAAAAAAAGCCAAGCATCCCTGGGTTCCCTTATCCTAAGCATGACAAAATGTCAGCTGAGATCTTAAAAGATCCGGATTGATGGTAATACCATATGTACGTATCTCTTAGAATGCATTTTTAAAAGGAAAAATGATTACACCATGGTCACACATAAAACAAAAGTCATTGTTTTTTTTAACTCTAGATGGTAAACTCTCTCAAAAACAGCTGTAATATTTCTAACAGTATACTGTATGTATAAAAAAAAGTAAAAAAAAAAATTACGGAGAGGTGATGAATAATTCCCCCTTCCAGCTCGAGTGCCTTGCATAGTATGGGAATCATGTGATATTGTTTAGGAACAAAGGAGTTGTGCTTACAACCAAATGTTCATAGAGGAAGGCCTTGAGCATTGCCTGTGTTGGCTGCAAGCCCAGAAGGGGAAAAAAAAAGTTTGTCCCTTTTTACTCAGAATGCCAATACTGTGATAAAAAGTAAAACTGTAGAGTTCACCCTTGGTGTGCTTTCATGAAAACATACATTTTGTGTGAAAAGTTGTGCTTTAAGTAGGGAACACAAATCAAGTTTGAACTGGTAATAACATAACATTTTGAAACACAAGAAGGTTAAATAATCCTGCAAAAGATCACACAGTGTGCACGCAAGGGTCACTCAAATCTAACTATTTCTGTAGTGTCCTTGAACACTACTGATATTAAGGTATCTTTTAATAATAAAAGAACACAAAATAAAACTGCTGGCCAAGACAGCATACACATACACAAAAAAAAATACTTAATATAAAATAAGGCTGACATTATTTGACGCCAGTTTGCTGAGGTAATGCCCGTATTTTCATTAGAAACTGTAAGTATTTTAGATATATGCTGCCTACTGCCTATCTTGTAACACGCTACAAATTCTTAAACCAACACATTTTACATATCTCCATGCCAAATCTTTTTAAAATTAAACTTTTCAAACACCTTCTAACTCCTTTATAACATGAAACTTCCTTATTTCTGTTTGTTTGAAACTAAACAAGATCTTATTTGAAAATACAGCACAAAATACCATCTGTAAGTGAAAATGCATCTAAGAGACAGTGGTTACACCCTTTGGCTCATAGCCAAATTATGGCACTCGGCCATTTTAAAAGCTTTGTGACAAACATTTTACTTCTCTTTAGCAAAAAGTTGCTGGTTTTAACTAGAAGTATGATTAAGCCATTCATAGCAGTTAACACATTGCATTTTCACCTTGCAGTTCCTTGGCACATTGTCTGCAAACTACAAATATTTCTACACGGTGCAATTTATGATGTCATATCTCTTCCATCTTGAAACCTACCTGCTCTGACCAACAACTACATATAAAAGTTTTTCAATAACCCTATCCAGGCAAAAAAAAATCCAACTAAAAGAATTAGATAAGAGGCAGAGAACTTTTTTTCTTTTGTACTGTAACATGCTCTGCTCTGGAAGCAGCCCATGCTATCTGTACCTTATCTGTATAACAACCTTGAAAATGGAACATAACCATAAACCATAAACCACAAATATATGCTGGGAGGAAAAAAAAAAGAAAAAAGAAAAATAAAAGAGAAAGAGAGCATTACCTTCTTTAGCATGTGTATTACAGAATTAAAACAGACATATAAAAAAAAAAACTTTAAAATGAAACATACAGACTTACCCTGTGCCAAGGTATTTTCCCTTCTTCTGTCCTGATACACTGGTCTGATCCAGAAGAATGACTGCAAAACCTTCCTGATAACCTTCAAGTTTTGCAGCTATTAATCCTGTCAAAGGTTTTCATTTGGCCATCTCAGTAACCTGCCAAACCAAGTCTTTCCCAGAGCTCTGGTTTCCAGTTAAAAATCTGTAGCAGTACTAGGTACTAGGTTGAGATCCAACTGATGGAGGTCCCCAGTACCTGGGTTTGGGATTAAATGTTTCAGCCTCTATAGGAGGCAAGGGAACTTGAAATTGATAGAAAAAAAAACTTAAAGCTGCACAAATCAACCCGTCTGTAGTTACACCTACTGTGTATGCATCCACAGTGGTTTATTTTTCTTTCTCTAAATGTTGCCTATCTAACGTTACTTGATCAGACACCGCTTTTCTTCTAAAAGCAGCCTGAACTGTGAAAGCCATCATCGGCTCTAACAGTATACACTTCCTCTTTCCACTGACATGCTATCTAGCAGGCACAAATTACAAAGGCAGTTGCCCTTGCTTGTTTGAGAGACATTTCCTTAATACATCTCTCCACATATCCTTAAACTTGGGGTCCTCAGACCCCCACATACATATACATTACCTTACCTAGCTTATAGCTGCTCCATAGACCTTTTCCTGTAGGTTCAAGTCCACTCGAACACTCAGAGTCTTAGCCTCTTTTTCCCAGCCCCACAGTTAGGTTATGACCCTTACCTGTGCTAACCCTGTTTAGAGTAAACACTAGGCTTTACAGGATTTCCCAGGACCAAAACCAAAACCACCTGCTGGCTGGCTTGGCCAATTTGTAAATAAAGAAACTATACCATACTGATGACAGTAAGGTAGTAAAAGTACAGGGTTCATGGTTAGTGGTCCCTGGTAATCCAATAAAGCCACCTGACACCAGAGGTTGTTTTAAATAAGCTGCAATTTATTAATACCCAAATAAGTCCTAACAATTCTACCTCTAACATGATCAATTCTAAATGCCTGATGGCCTTTTACCACCAGGCCTACAGGTATGCAGAGAGAATGAAGCAACATTCCTCATTTCTTTGGGTGACCCAAGTATCTATGGTAGCCATGCTGGCTACTCCTCTTGGACACATTGCACATGACATCTAGGTTCTGCATTTATACTCAAATTGTTTACTTCAAAATGCATAGTGGAAATTTCCAAACTGTTACAGCAAATTTTTGCCTAGACACTGCATCATTCAGTAAATCATGAGACTCGGGTTTAAAAGTATAGTGGCCATGAGATACCGTGGTCATAACATACATTTGACACTTTGCAGAGACATGTGGTCATTCTTAGATGGAAAAACATGTGGTTAGGGGATTTTATATTTATCAAAAAAAACTTGCTTCGGAGACAAAAAATAAAAAAGGGGACTTTACTTCATTTTAAATAACTTGCTGACAGCCTCAAAAGTAGCTTTGCACTAGACTTGCTGGCAAAGTAGCCTTGCACTAGACAGTGGCCAAAACAAGGATATAATTGTTCCTTATCAACTCTCTGTTACACATGTTTTAACACAAGCTGCATTTTATATTAGCCATAACCTTGGGTTATAGAAAAACAAGTTTTTGCATAAAATATTTCTGGTTAAGTAAAGCAAACTAATTTTGCTTTTAAAACATCTGTTCCTAAATACTACTTAGGCTGTTTACCTATTTTCCTACAATTATTTAAAGGACATTAACACCTTTTGAACCCAGGCACCCACACATGTGTGGTGGCATTATGTAGCCATCTGCTAGCCACTTTTACCTTTCATTAGTCCCTTGCACCTCCCACTAGCTACTTTACTAGCCACTGCAAGCCTCTTTACACCTTTTTTATGTTCTCAATATTTTGGTTAGCCAACTACGAATAAATGTTATTTACTGATAAACTTGTATAGAACCTTTGCCACTATCATTTTCAACACTGGTGACACATCAATCAATCAATCAAACTTTGCCAGAAGTTTGCAAAGTTCATAAACTCCACGAGGTTCAAAGTGCCAACTTTGCAACAATTTTGCCAGGGAAAGTGGAACCTTTTTCCTCAAAGTGACCATTCTTCACTTGCAAAGTTGCCACTTCATGGAAAAAACTACCACTTCACTGGCAAAAACATTACAAAGTCAACAAAGTTGAAGTAGTTGATGCCACAAGGAACTTAGTGAAGCTTTGTAACGTTGAAGGAAGTTTCTCAAGTTTGTGGCAATTTTGCAGACAAAGTTTAAATGCACTGCATCTCTAGTGACATACCCAGCTTAACAAGGATATTAATATGTTCCTCAAGTTGTACAGCGGATGTGTGCTGTAGATTATACATATTAATTGGTACATGTCTGTAAGCATCATTATTTCATCAATGTTTGTGAAGCTGTGGGTAGGGCAGGGGGCATGATTAACCTACCTTACCTTCCAGTGTTTATTATGCAATGAGACACCACCATAACTAAGACTATGCCAGAACATGGAGGAAAGGAAGACACTGGAATAATTGCTTAGACAGTGCTGTGAGTAACTAAAAATGTCTCACTCACATCACTGGGACAACATTGTGATACTAAAGTAACCATACATAACTGTGATTAGACAATGAAGCACTCCCACTTTTGTAGTCACTCTTCAACTACATTTGAATGAAGCCCTCCTCTGTATATAGTTTTTGCACCTACAGACCATGCCCTGACACCTGGTATCCATGCCCATTCACATGCTCCATGCCCCATCCTCACCATATTTCACTGACATGCACAGTGGCAGCCAATGGTCTCAACTCCCTGTGACCTCCCTTCCTAGTTGCACATTCCTTAAATGGTTATTTTATGTTTTCTTAAACAGTACTAGACCAATACGACTAGGTAAATTGTGAAATTGTATTTTATGTTTCATATATTGTGAATTTATGGTGTGGTTCTAATGCTCCATCCTAGAATAAGTATTTATACTAAAGTAACCATACATAACTGTGATTAGACAATGAAGCACTCCCACTTTTGTAGTCCCTCCATCCTAGAATAAGTAGTTTGTGTTTTCTAAACAGTAGTCTAAGTAAATGGCGGATTGAATTACAAACCACAGATTACAGATTTGCATAATCATATCCAAGACAGTTACCTAGTGCAAGGGGTGATGGATCCTACTAGGGAAGGGAACATACTGAACTTGGTGCTAACGAATGGAGACCAAGTCCAGGATGTGGTAGTACAGGACCCTGTAACAGGAAGTAACCACTGCTCAGTGTGGTTCCTCCTCAGCACAGGGAGGGAGTCTGCTAAGACTAGGACAAGAGTGTTGGATTTCAGGAAGGCAGATTTTGCCAGAATAGGCAGCATCCTAGAGGGGTATTTAGTTGAAATTATCCCAGGGCTGGATGCTAAACAGAAGTGGGCAATCATTAGGAAGGGGCTAAATGAGTCCACGAACATATGTGCCAAATCTCAGAGCAAGCAGTCCAGGTCAAAAAAACATAGCCGGCTCAGCAAGAAGGTGGAGGGAAAGGTGAGAGGAAAAAAGATTGGCCTTCATTAAGTTCAAAAAATCTGGCCATGAGTAGGATAGAGAAGTGTACTCAAAGGCATCTAGGGAGGTGAACAGCAAAGGAGCTGAAGTTAGCTCAGGGGATCAGAGAGGGGGAAAAGGGGTTCTTTAAATACATAAGGAAGAAGAGTTGTAGGGATGACATAATTAGAATCAAGAGAGAGGGAGAATGGGTGGAACAAGGGGAAGATCAGGCAGAGGCACTCAATGAGTATTTCTGCCCGATGTTCACAAAAGAAAGGGATGGCCCAATACAGCAGGGGAAAGGGGGAAAGGGTGGAGAGGGGGCAGGGATAACAGACAAGGTCATCCAAGAGGATAGAGTTCTGAAGGGTCTTAAAGGCTTGCAGATGGACAAGGCACTGGGACCAGACGATGTACATCCAAGGGCCCTGAAGGAACTGGCAGAGTTGTTGGCAGGCCCTCTGATGGACCTGTTCAACACCTTCTTGGAGACAGGGAATGCCCCTTCACAAGAGTGAACCCAAGGACCAACTGGGTAACTACAGACTGGTGAGCTTGACTTCCATAGTGTGGAAGTTAATGGAAACCATTCTGAAAGAGAGGTTGATAACCTTTCTTGATAGCAATTGTCTACAGAATGAAAGACAGCATGGGTTTGTCATGGGAAGATCTTGCCAAACTAACCTGATCGACTTCTTTGACTGGGTCACTAGGGCAGTTGATAAGGCCACACTGTGGATGTCTGTATCTGAACTTCAGCAAGGCTTTCAACTCTGTGCCCCACAGGAGCAAGCTGAGGGACATGGAAGCGGGGGAAATACTGGTGGGGTGGGTTGAGAACTGGCTGCAGTGCAGAGAACAGAAGGTAGTTGTAAGGGGAGAGAGACATCTAAGCCAGGGCTAGTAATGAGTGCAGTACTGCAGGGTTCAGTGCTGGGCCTCGTTTTGTTCAATGTCTTCATTGGAGACATTGCAGAGGGTGTCAAGAGTAAGATCTGCCTGTTTGTGGATGACACTAAGATTTGTGCAAAAGTGGACAATGAGAAAGAGAGACAGGAACTAATAGAGGATCTAGCTAAACTCGAACACTGGTCTAGGGAGTGGCAGTTGGAGTTTAACACTAAGAAGTGCAAGGTCATGCACTTTGGAGCCAGAAATCCCAAGAACAGCTCTTGGCTGGGGGGAGTGCAGGTAATGGCTTCAGAAGAGGAAAGAGACGTGGGGGTAATAGTCACAAAGGACATGAAGGTATCTGCACAGTGTACGAGAGCTGCTGCAAGGGCAAATAGGATGCTGGGGTGCATTGCCAGAGGGACCACCTCTCAAAAGGGGGAGGTCATCCTGTCACTGTATAGATCACTGGTGAGGCCACACTTGGAATACTGTGTACAGTACTGGTGCCCAAACCTCAAAAAGGATGTGAGATTACTGGAGGGGGTGCAGTTAGGGATAAAAAAATGATTCTGGGACTAGAGGAGCTACCATATGAGGAAAGGTTGAAAGAGCTCAACATGTACTCGCTGGAAGACAGAAGGGTAAGAGTGGCATGATAGAGACCTTTAAGTACTAGAAAGGCATAAACAAAGTCAGGGAGGGAGAATTGTTCCACTTAAGGGGGGAAGGGTCACTAGGGGACACAGTCTGAAGTTGGAAGGGGGAAGGTTTAGGAGGGAGATGAGGAGGCAGTACTTCACAAAGAGAGTGGTGACAGGCTGGAACGCACTGCCGGAGGAGTTAATCGATCAAAGGACAGTGGATAACTTTAAGCAGGGTTGGGATAGAGTCAAGGGCAGGGTTAGTACAGACAAAAACACAAATGGGGGAAGAACTGGAAAAGAGGAGGAAGAGAGGGGTTTGGGAGGAGGTAGGGCAGCTGTAGTGATATGAAACTAAGAGCTGCACAACCGGGCAGACATGATAGACTTGTGAGCCTTTTTCTGCCAGCAATTTCATATGTTTGTATGTTCGTATGAATGATGCATTTTAAATTCACCAAAGCTGGAATCAAATTTCATCCATCATTAAAAAGGACTTTAGAAGGAGTTTTGTTTGTGTGAGTTTGGATCTTTCAGCAGCATTAATTTGAAATATTGACTAGTACTATTTTTTTTTTCAATTTAGAAACTTTACCTGATTTAGTTTATTTGTCAATTTGGCTCTGTTCCCTGCACTAGACTCTTAGATTATGGAGTGATTTTGTGGTTTTTCATTAAGTTGTTTATGAGAGATGAAAAGGGAAAGAGGCAGAGAAAGAAAGATAGCTGAACAGCAGGCCTGCTGGTGCTGCAGTAGAGCTACTGCCCTTGTTGCCAACAACCCAGGTTCAGGAACAAGCAAGGGCCACCAGAGCGAAGGCCAGGGAAAGAAGGATCAAGCATCCCATAGGCTGCTCTCCTCCTCTGAGGAGGGGGGTCTTATGTCTCGATGCTCTACCGCCACCTAGATGGCCACAGGTGGTGGTGCAGAGGATCTGTGAGTAATAGGCAGGCCATTGGAGCATGCCAACAGGTTGGCTGCCTCATCTCAGATGGCAACCAGTCCTGATGCATGCTCCTTAGAGGTAAGCAAAAGTTGTGATTTCTGCCTTAGAAGAGCCACAAAATTTTACGGTTTTCACGGAAGTTTCTGACCTTCCACCTGTGGTGGATCGGAAATCTTTGAAATGTGTTTAGACAAATTTTCGCCCTGTCAGATACTTTCCCTGGTGTCCAGTGGCCCCCATCCCACTGGTCATCAGACTTGCCGATCACTGCCAGATGTTAAAGCAGCAGTGCAAGATAAAAAATGTGCACTTTTTCAACAGTTTATTTCCTGTGCTCTGTTGAGCATGTACCTGGTAATCTTTCTCACCAGCATTGTACTATCACCCCATAATGTTCTCATTTTTTACTTTGTTTTTGATTACATTTCTGCCACCCACCATGTTGAAAGCAGCAGTAGTAGATAGGAGCCACCATATTTACTGTAATGCTACTAAACTGGAAACTGATAACTTCTTGATTAAGTAGTAAGTACTGCTTTCAAATGAATAATTCCCTGGTGGCTAGTGGTCCCTCCCCCCAACCTATCACCCACCACATTTGTGAAAAAAAACTTCCTGGTGGCTAGCAGTCTCCCCCCCACCCGATCACCCTCCATATATATATAAAAAAATCCCTGGTGGCTAGCGGTCCCTCTCCCCCACCCAATCACCTGCCTTATAGGTAAAAACAAAATCTCTGGTGGCTAGTGGTCCCTCCCCCTACCTGATCACCAACCTCATATGTAAAGAAAATCCCTGGTTGCTGCGTTCCTCCCCACCCAATCACCTACCCTATAGGTAAAAACAAAATCCTTGGTGGCTAGTGATCCCTCCCCCCCACTGATCACCCACCCATAGGTAAAAGCAAAACCCCTGAGGTGGCTAGCAGAGTCTCTTCCCCCACCCAATCACCCACCCCATATGTAGAAAAATCCCTGGTGGCTAGCGGTCCCTCCACTCAACCGATCATCTGCCCCATGTGTATAAAAGAAAATCCTGATGGCTAGCGATCCTCCCCCCCACCCAGTCTCTCCCACCCCATAGGAAAAAACTAAATTCCTGGTGGCTAGTAGCCCCTTACCCGATCACCTACCAGATAAGACGTCATGCCTTGGTGTCCAGTGTACCCCTCCCCATCCCGATCTCCCATATAGTAAAAAAAAATTAAAATAAACATTTTTCTTGTACAAACACGCACTCATTCAGTGACAGCTTACTGGGTGGCCAACCATGATGGAGAGAGGAGGGCTGTGCCGGTCACCCACATGGGTTCAGAATGGGGGGTGTGGTGGGACACTGCCTGCCGGCGTGGGGGGCATGGGATGCACTAGACCACCGGGGAAATGTAAATTTTTTTTCTATACAGGGGATCGGGATGGAGGATTACACTGGAACCACGGCATGATGTCCATGTCAGGCAGGTGACTTGGTGGGTTGAGGGACTGCTAGCTACCAGGGATTTTTTTTTACCTATGAGGCAGGTGATTGAGTAGGGGGAGGGACCACTAGCCACCAGGGAATTTTTTTTTACAATTGCGGTGGCTGATTGGGTGGGGGAAGGGACTACTTGCCACCAGGGATTGTTTTTAACATATGGGGCAGATGATCGGGGGAGGAACCACTGCCACCAGGGAATTTTTTACAATTGCAGTGGATTATTGGGTGGGGGGAGGGACCACTAGCCACCAGGTAATTGTTTTTACAATTGCAGTGGGTTATCATGTGGGGGGGGTGAGACCACTAGCACCAGGGAATTAATAATTTTAACATCAGGCAGTGATTGGCAAGTCCAACAACTGGTGGGACCCTGTGATGATGGACTATATTGTCTAGGGCAGGTGGAACTTCCATGACAGTAGACTGTAGGGTGTAGGGCAGGTGGAATTTCAGCAAAAGTTTGGAAATGGATTTTTGAACTTCTGAGGAAGTGAAGTCTGACTTTCATTGAAATTCCACCAGTGGAATATTTTTTTTTTGCACACCTCTAATGTTTCTAGCATGGAGTGGGGAGAATGCAGAAAACAACACATGGAATGAGCAGATGAAGATCCTCCAGTGGCCCACTCCCATGTCAGATCCAAGCTGCTGCACCCTAGGATTGAACCACACCTTCATCTCCACACTGAGTGGCCAGATGACTGCAGGGAAGAAATGCCACAATGGCTGATGGTGGACCTGGCCCTAGGGGTAAGCTGGGATGGCAGCACAGTGGTGTGTTGTGGATAGGTCTTGGGATCTGGGGTCACTGCAGCAGGGTCCTGGCAGAGAGGTCATCTTGCTAGAAGGTAGTGGAAGGAGGTTCCAACCCATGACCAGAGGAGAAAAAGTATATTAAAAAGAGATAGCTGAGCAGCAAGTGAGAGAGGGATAGACAAGCTGCACCTCCAGAAAGGTGGTGCCACATTAGTTAGTTAGTTAAAACCTTTATTTTTAAACAGGAATTCAGGTGGAAAAATTCACATCATTAGGACAAGTCCTATTTTCAAGATGGTCCTGTAAAGTACATGATTCATAAGTTATAACAACAATACATTCACAATATACATAAACCAGTCATTCAGAATATAATACACAAAAACACCTAAACAATCATCTATAACAATCACAATGTATTTTTAGTTCAGACATCAGACTTCTTAAAAATACCTTCAAATCATTAATCTGCTTACAATATACAGGTTTCAAAGCCCCCCATAAATGATTAACAATAACCGGAAATCTAAGAGTGCTATATATGTTTATGGACCTTGGAAGTACATAACCCCTTAAATTTATGTCTCTCAAATTATATACACATTTTCTTGGTTCTAATTTATCACAAAGGCATTTTCAGACCAAACAGGTTACTCTCTGTCATTAAGCATGTAGATTCCCTTTTTGGCCTGAATAGACTTCCTTACATTGAAAGATAAACAATCTGGGGGCAAATAAAAGCAGTGTTTGATGAGCAAGATAACAGCATCCCTCATGTGATCAAGCAACTGAAAGGTAAATGGGATGACTTCCTGTGACAGTGTCCTGACATAGTTGAGTTGCTGGGTAGGGCTATCATGGTGCATAAAATTGGCCCCAAGAAATGTAGCAGGAAGGATGCCATGGAGGGCACCTGCAGCAGGACCCACAAACACAGAAACATTGAATATTCTTAATCATAATATGCAATTTCTGACAATAGAAATAAATAAGGAATCCATACCCACAGAGGAGTGTCTATGTGGGCTGGAGGTGCTCTGACGTTCTTCTCCACATGTGGGGATGGCTATGGGCACCCCTAGCACTGAGTTCACACTCCCACTGCAAATAATCCCTTGCTGTACTTGCTGCTACTCAATCTGCCAGTGGCATGCACGCACACAATTCCAGAGACATACTCCTCACCATGGAGGGCTGGTGAGAGTATCAGAGGCTACACAGCATAAGGGACTGCTGTTGTGCTTATGCACCCCATTCTCTTTCCTGCAGGACTCTCTTTGGGGCCTGATTAACCCCCTGTCCACCTGACCATGCAAAGTCCTGCACAGAAGACAGTGGAGTGCATAAGCACAATATCAGTCCCTTATGCTGCTTTTTATTGAGCAGGACTACATTTGCCCTTCTTCAGTGCTCTGGAACCAACCCTGTAGCTAGTGAATTATTGAATAAGGTTGTCAGAGGTGCAGCCAGTACATCCCTGAGCTCCTTCACTACCCATGGATGTACCCCATCCAGCCCCATAGTCTTGTCCACTCTCAGATTCTCAAGTCTCTTTAGGACTCCTTCCTCTTTCAATGGACTTGTGTCTATTTCCCTCCCTCCAGTTTTTCTGTAAAGTACATGTCACCCATCCTCTTCTCCTCCCATTGTGAAGACAGAAGTATTTGATCATGATATCTGCCTTTTCCATATCATCTTCTGCACAGTATCCCTCTGTACCCTTCAGCCTTACAATTCCTCCCCTTGTCTTTCTTTTTTTTTCACTTATATACCAAAAAAACTTAGTCCTCTTTGCTACCCACATGGCTATTCTTTCCCCAGTTTTAGACTCAGCCCCCCTAACCACCTTCTCTGCTTCCCTCTGTTTTTGCTAGTACTGTACACTTCTCTATCGAGATTTCCAAAGTCCTATACAGGTCTTCCATGCTTGCCACTACCCTACACAGAGCTATGCACTTGTGGAGCACAAAGGGAAAGAGCTTTGGATGCTGTCCATCATAGAAAAGCATTGAGATGTACAGAGGTGCTGCTGGGAATGGGATTTGCTCAGTTTGAGAACACGGCATCTATCTTTGTGCATCAAGCCTTTAGATTATATTATTGGATGGACATGCTTGCACATCGGAAGCGCATTGAGTTGTTGACCTTTGTCCCATAGAAAGACAGAAGCCCTGCATGTTTGTTATTACATCAGAAGAAGTCAGACCAGTGGTGCTCTGCCTTACATTCACAGATGAGGTCAGAGTGATGGTGCTGTGGGTAATTCCAAATCTGCACAGTATCATCCTCCCAATCATGGCAACTTGGTTTCCTTCTGTGTGTTGTCTGCCTGCATGGGGTTGCTCTCAGTTTCTCCCTTCAGAGAGTCTCACCATGAGACTGTAAGTGATGGACCTCCCACGCCAGGCAACTTGGAGGATATCCAGTGGTGGGGGATCCAGACTTAATGAGCAGATAAGGGATATATCCCCAGCTGGACAGAAAAGAATCAATAGTTGAAAAAAAGAAGCACATGAGAGAGAGAGAAATACTTCCAAAGGTTCTGAAGCTGACAGATTTATCTACAAGTACAAACACAGTGTATCTGTAATCATTAAAAAAATTTCATTTCACTGATGATATAAAAGGAAATAGCAGATGGCTCTGGACTAGGGGCATAGTCCTGTGTGTGGGGATGGGGCAGAATTTTCTTGGGCATAGAGCCCCTGATTACTTAATCTGATCATGGTTAATGATGAATTATTTGAGGTTCGTGGGTCTACATTTGAAATGTTTTTAATTTGCAGCATCCAAGAAACCTAAGAAGGCCAATGGGACCTCAAGTGTCTGCTAGCTGTCTGCTAGTGCCAGTGAGTCTAGCAGTAGTGTCATCAAGAGTACCACTTGAGGATAAGGCAGGGAAGGGTTCAGTACTGATATGATATTTATTAACACAACCTTATGCTGTATATATAAATGTCTGAACTAGCCAGGTAACCCTACAGCTGTATGAACTCAAACAGGTATTACAGTTCTATGCTGCAGTGGGCCAGCTCTTTGTTCACACTGGGACCCTTAATTCAGTGGTACAAATAAAGTCAGAAATGCAACTTACTTGCCTATGCCTATGTTGTGAGCATTGTTCAGGAGACAAAAAGCATGCCTTGAAAATGCATTCTTTAACCCATTTGGATTTATTTTCTCACCTGATGAAAGACAGACAGGACTCTGTAGTGTATGATGGGCCCAGCAAAGTGAAGAGGATGAATGGCTTCAATGCTGCTAGATCTATATGAAAGATGTGTGGTTGACACTCACTCTGAAAGAGAGCTTAAGCAAGATGATGTCATCTCATGCCATACAGAGGTCCAGCCCTACCTGTCTCTTCCATCATATTCCTGCCATTCCAGTTGTCAGCCAAAGTGCACGCCCCAGACATTCTTCTTGGGAAACTCAGGCATTCATTGGTTAATGCATCTTTACAGCTGGCTGCTTATGATTGCTGTGGTCAGTGCTGTTATGGTGTGGTTGGACTATGACTATATACTTATTAAATGATTTTGAAGACTGCAACTAGGCTGACTGTTACTCCAAAAAACTTTTCACATTTACTGTCATAGAAGAGACACTGGCCATTCACACAGGACAGCAACCTTTTTGTGTTACAAAAAAATGTTTCAAATAGTCTTAAGCACACATTAATAATAATAAGACAGTAATCTTATCACCTGTGTCATGTGTCATGTCAGCTGATGAGGTATAAAACAGAAAGACATCTTCATGTGTGAAAAATCACACTGTCAAACAGGATACAGACTACAAAGCTGCACTGTTTATGTCACTAGTATGTTTTATTTACCAGTGATTCGATTACTTGTAGAATTATAGAATTTGTCATGTGGATCTTTTTCACAGTAGACATGCAACATTGTCTTATGCAAACAATTGTTTGAAGCACAACTGGTCCTAGTCAAAACTGATGAACAAAGCAATGATGTGATACCTTTCTATAGGACCAACAGGAAATTTTCCTTACACAAGCTTTCAAGCTGACACAAGAGAGAGACCATTTTCAGGTGATGTCTGTTTCTGCCAATCTGGCATTATATGATGAATGACTGTGTGTGAGCCTGAAATCTTGTTTCTTGATTTCTTGGTTTATTTAGACAAAGGTAAGATGAGGCCTATCGAGATTATCTCCCACCACCAGGTGGGTTATTTCCAGGATCTGGACTGGAGAATGTGATCATCTAATTTACATTTGAAACACTCAAATGACTCAGAATCAACAAGTGAATTTGGTAATAAGTTCCACTGTCTGGCTGCCCTCATAGTGAAATAATTTGCCCTTTTGCTTGTTTTTGCTCTGTGTACTGTAAATTGTTTATTATGAGATAGTTTTTTTTTTTTTTACAACTATTTTTATCCTCCTGTGGCGGGTCGACTGCAACGTCCACCAAGCCTACCGAACTCGGGGTCCTTCGGAGACTCATGGCACAATGCTCACCTCAGTAGATCCCCAGAGTCAGTCTGGAGGCATCATCCTTGTTGGTCCTCATGATATCCTCCATTATTCCCTTGTCCTGCTACCCTGAGACCCCCTGAAATGGTGGCACATGCATGTGGATGTGCATATGCGCACCGCAGTTCCAGTGCCAGGTCCCTTCTGTCCCACCCATCAACCTAACATCGGAGCTTCCCAGAGTGGCACCATCCCTCCAACCTCCACCAGGGGGTGGCCAAGCTCTGAGAGAGCTGATGAACTCCTCCTGAGGTGGAGCGCTGCCAGTCAGCATCAGCTCAAATCCTCTCCCTCCCATCTCACCGGCCTCCATCAACTCTGGCTTGTTCCAGAACCCGGTTCGCTGTCATGGCGATAGGTGTGGAGTCCAGCACCTCAACCCTCAGTGCCACTGGGCCAGCCATATTATGAGATCTAGATTATGAAATTTTATTGTTAAACTTAATGCCAAGCTCATCCATTAAATGCTCATTGTTGAGAATATTAAAAAGAAACAACAGATTGCATCTCCATCTTCTTTACTGTGGGCTAAATAACCCCATTTTGGTCAATCTAGATTTATAGCTGGTGTAACTAAGACATGAAATCATTTTTGTAATTTTTTTTGTGGCATCTTCATGAGAGTTATATCCTATTTCAAGTAGGGGCACCAAAAGGGGGAACCATAGTCCAGATACAGCATCACAAATGTCTCATATGTCTGGATAATACAATGGGGTCATCTAGATACAAATGAGTATCTTATTCCATGAATAACATGAGTTGCTTTCCTGGCAGCTTGGGAGCAATGATCATTTGTGAGTTATTTATTATAATTCCCAAGTCACATTCTGTATTTACTGATTTCAAAATGGTCCCATTCAATGTGTATTTGAACTTTAAATTATTCCCACCAAACTATAATACTGTACATTTATTAGGATTGAACGCCATTTTATTAGTTACTGCCCATTTTTGTATTGTGTTTAAATTATTTTGAAGTGCTACACTATTGTCAGAACTATCCACTACTCTCTCCATTTTGGTGTTATCTGCAAATTTTGTCAAGTTGCTTGTAATGTCAGCATCCGTATCGAAAACAAAGAGGCTAGACAACACAGGGCCCAGCACAGAGCACTGGGGGGACCCCACTACTCACATCACTGTTACTTGATAACACCCCATTAACTCTGACTCTCTGGGTTCTGTTAGTGATCCAGTCTTTTAATCCATCTAACTATGTGTTATTGATGCCCATGCCTAGTAATTGTTTTACCAGAAGGTCATGTGGAACCCTGTTGAAAGCTTTACCAAGATCCATCATAATAACATCATACAGGGAGCCATCATCAAGACTTCTGCTTACCTCCTCATAAAATGTGATTAAATTAGTGTTACAGAACAGGGCCTTTTTAAAAACATGCTGGGAAACATCCCGAATCTGTAATATTTTGACTTTATTGTCAACCACTAATTTTAATAGTGTTTCCATTCTTTTGCAGCATATTGAGGACAGACTTATAGGTCTGTGGTTTTCAACTTGACCCATGTTTCCCTTCTAGTGAATTGGTATGAGTACTGCTTTGAGCCAGTCCAAGGGTACTGTCACAGATGTCAATGACTTGTTAAATGCAGTGTGTAGAGTGGGAGGGCTAGGGATTCAGCCTTGTTTTTCAGAAATAATGCATGTATATTGTCTGGCCCAGGGGGAGGTATTTGCATTAATACCCTTGAGTTCATGTAGCACCTGCGATAGAGAACAATCTGCAGAGAATAGAGTATTTTCTGTAGTGGCATAAGTTGTACATTTGTCCTTATTAAATACAGATGTGAAAAATTCATTAAAGGCCTGTGCCATTGTCTCTGGATCAGTTACTGTTTGGTTATCTTGCATCAGAGGGCCAATTTTATTAGTATTTGTTTTATTGTTATTTATATAGGAGAAAAATTCTCAGTTGTTATCTTTGGTAAATACTGACCTATGGTTCACATTTAATCTCTCCAGCTTTACATGATGTTTAAGCTTACTTAATGCTGTTCTGTAGTTTTTCTTATTTAACTCTATTGGAAATCTTTTGGCTTTTTTATAACTTTTCTCCTTGACCTAAATTAATCTCCTGATTGATTTAGTTAACCAGACTGGAATGCAACCCTTGTTAATATATTTTTTTACAGCTGGTACATATTTGTCTTCTAGTTCTAAAATGTTGCTTTTGATAGTATCCCACATGTTGTTGACATCCTTATTTGCTACCATAACATTTCAGTTTATTGTGTCCAAGGATTGTTTTATCATATTCCAGTTTGCTCTTTTATAATTTCTGAGGGTAGTAGAATTTCTATATGAATATTTACTTGCCAATATTTTGCAGGTATGTTTGTAGTGATCACTAGATCCCAATTGACTATGAACCATTATGTCAGAAAGATTACTTCCTACATTTGTCATGGCTAAGTCCAGGATGTTATTTTCTCTAGTATGGTTAAAGACTAATTGGTCCATACCATTTGAGTTTATTAGCTGGACAAGAGTTTTTCAAATTCTGTATTTCCAGTAAGTTCACACCAATTTATATCAGGTGAGTTAAAGTCACCTAGAATAATAATATCACCCAGGGAAGATGCTTGTTCAATCTAATTTAATAATGCATTATTATAGTCACTTGTGCTTTGCAGGAGGGCAATAACAATTTCCTTTTATAAGTGTTTTCTTATATTTGAACATGCATTCCAGCCAGATTGTCTTGGTTGTTGTAAGAGGGGTTATTTAAAACCTTGATTTGGTCATAATTGATGCCATCCCTAGTATAGCAGCAGACCTCCCCCCTTTTTTGTCCTGGCAATTTTTATAAAAGAGCTGATACCCTTGTATGTTCTTCATCCGGTTGTTTGTGTTGTCCCACCATGTTTCAGTTGTAAATGCCATGTCAATGTTATGCTGTACGATGCAAGACGCCAGTTCACTTTTTTCACAAGATTTACACTTCTGGCATTAGCTAGTACAAATGTGCACATGTTAACATACCTAGGATGCACTGAAAGATTAGAAAGTTTATGACCCCTACCCCCTTCAGATTTAATGTAGTTTAAATTATCTGAAATGATTTTGTCAAGTTTTTTACCTTATAACCTAGAACGTCTCCTGCTGAGATGTAGCTCATCCCATGAGAAGAGACCTTGGTCACCTTCAAATACCTCCCAGTGGGTTATACACTTTTACCCTTTTAATAATGACCATTTTCATAACCATTCATTGATGGTTTTTATTTTTCATTGTTTATTGTAGTTAGCCCTGGATACAGGCAATATTTCTGAGATGTAAACTTCACAGCCCTTATCCTCCAGTATTTTATATAGTGATCCAAAGTCTTTTTTCATTTCATCAATGTCATGTACATTAATATCATTAGTACCAACATGGATGATCACTAATGGGTTTTCACCTGACTCAGTCAAGATGTTATCTGCCATAGCTATTATATCCTGGATTTTAGCTCCCCTAAAGCTGCCACAGGTGTGATTAGCCTTGTCTGGGTTATATATTATTCTGTCCAAGTGTTTAATGATTGAGTCCCCAAGCACAAAGGATTGTCTTGGATTATTTTGAGTGGACATGCTATAGCAATGGCAGGAGGATTTACAGGGTCATTTACATTATGTTGGGGAGGGTAGTCATTCATTAGTAAGTTTCTCTCATAAGTATATGTATTTATAGATGGTGGGTTTTTTGTTGTCAGGAGGTGGGCAGTCATCCATAAGCAGTTTTTCCTGTTTATCATTATTATTTAGTACAGTTGTGGATGAACAGCTTGGGGGGGTATATCATTTGCTTGATTCATAGGGTTTCCCTGTTTACTTGTTTCTGCAACCTTAGCAGTGGAGCTACTGTTACAAACAGTATCCAGTAAACATGGTGACCATGATTGAATGACTGCAAAAAGGGTGACTCAGTCATGGAGCCAGTGTTCTGGGCTACCTGGCAGGGTAGTGATGGGATGGTGGTGTGTGAATATGGTGACAGGATCTACATATATATACACATGCATGGGGATTGGAAAGGGAGGGAGGGTATCTGGGGTGTAGTGTGGCAGTTGGCTGTTGAGCTGGCCATGTTGTGTGGTGGGTAGGGTGGCAGGCTGGAGTTGAGAGGGTGCCGGGTTCGGGTCTGGGGCATAATCGCTTTTTAAGTTTTTTAAGTTTTTCTCCTCCCAGGACATGCACCCCCCTGGAATTGAGAATCTTTAATTAGGGGTGCACCACCGCATAACAGAAAACCATTGCTGGTTTTGTAGTTGCTGTGAGTGAACATTGCCATTATTTATTTTCAGCGAAGAACACTCGCCTAAACAGCGATCACTATTCTGTGATCACCTTTATGACATAGAACCGTTACAAACAGAGATAATTGGAGACAAGGGGATGGTTGTGCACAGATTTGACTCATATAATTGTCCAGTATTAGTAGTTCCACTCATGTTCAACTGTGTAGGTGATGCATCATCATCATATAATGTAATCAGAGGGTCATAGAAGTTTTTGGTTGATATGGTGAACTACATAGCTTTCCTTCCCTTTTTAAACTTTTTTTGCTATTAACTAATTCCCAGTCATCACAGACAAATGTATTAGAGCAGTTATCTTGTCTGATTCTCTTCCTTAAGCCATTTAAATCAACATTGGTGTTAGGGCCTACAACATCGTTCTCACAATTTGGGGAAATCACAATTTTCTGAGCCATTGTAAGTCTAGGGTTGCTATTCACCATAGGGTCAGTGGTAACAGGGTTTACAGTGGCTACTCTGGCTTTAAATCTTGCTGACATTGCCCCTTGTTGCCTCTTAAACTGAGACAGTTTTAAATAAAACATTTTATTATCCTCCTCAAGCACACTATTGTTTACACATTTTCACATATGAAGAAGATGCCTGTAGGCAGTGTGCTGACTGATTTATACAGTACATGCAACAGCTAGTGCACTTTAGTCCATGTGTACTACAAATTTTGTGTATTGTAGATCAATTAAAATGTATTGCCTCACCTACTTTATGCATCAATGAATTATGCACAAAACATATTTACACTAGCAATATACATGGACGGAATAGTATTTCCTGAATACCATGAATAGTAGGCTTCCTAAGTAGTTGGATGGATCTCCTGAATAGTCCACTAATCAGCTGATTTTCAGGAAGCACTATTGGGTGAAATTTTGCTGATTTGCATTTTGGCAAAGTCCATGTGTCCTAGTGGCACTGGTCTCTCTCCAAGTCTACAATATTCTACCAGCAGGTACCAGGAGGATAGAGCTCCTTGGAGGGCCTGAAGGACCCTGGCTTTAACCAAGAACCAGATGGCACATGAGGGAGAGTGGAGGACTGCCCCTCATGGGTGGTATCAGGGTTTTTTGTGGATCCACTCCTGCCAGAAGTACTAACAGAGGTGAAGTGTGAATGGAGCACAAGTCCATGGCAACTGTAAATAAACCTTGCAATAGAAATGCTCATGAAAACAGTAAAAAAAGTAGAACCCAGATACCATAATATTTTCCCCAGGCAAGTAGCTGAATGCAAGGTCAGGGGGTGGGCAGAAATGGGAGCCTGTATCTTGGGGGCCTTCAACCATCAGTACTCTTATGGGAGGAGGCAGGTATAGCTGGATCAACTATTAATCGAGTAGTATTATCATAAAGCTGACCTTCTGTTCACTTTGAAATTGTTCTTCAAGGACAGGATAAGACACATGCAGGCATGGGGTTGCCCCAGGGATAGTGCTGGTTCTAACTGGAAGCATGCCATAAACAAGTGATCTTGAGAGTGCCAAGGCTTGAGGACCCACATAGGGAGGTTAGGGATTTGTACAAAGAGTAGTTCAGTTCAAGTTTTATTGTTTGACATCATGCCATTATAATTAGATACAATTTAATACAGATATATAGGCCATGAAAGTATAAAATTATATAATAGTCTGAAAATACTTAATAGTGATTGCACATTTGTGATCTGCCATGTTGTGACCACTGTATATAGCCAAAAAGACTTGCACACTAACAAAGGAATATAGCAGAAGTTTTAACCCATTACAGTTGCTGTATTTCTTTTACCCTTCCGTTATAATCACACAGAGGTCAGAAATCCAACCAATTTATGTAAGATATAAGCATTGTTTGTAGAAAAGAAAAAGGACATAATTTGTTCAGGAGAGAGACCAAGACCACTCAAAACATCCCCTAGCCAATGTGTCTTTCCCTTAGTGTAAAGATGGAAGATTAATAAGATGTGTTTTAAATCTTTTATCATATTATTTCCACATTTACAGAAAGGGGTGACCATTCCTGGTCCTTTTTGCTTAAGTTGAGTATACTGAGCCAAGTATATTTCCAATCTTAATCTGGTTATTAGTCGCCATGATTTGGGATTAGTCAGGTATACCAAGTAAGGTTCTAACCCATCAATAGATTTCATTTTTTTGCACCATCTGAATAATTTAAATTTGGAGAGGAGTGTGATATAATTAACTATATCTATATCTCTTAATCTAGTCTTAACTAAAAAAGGTTTTTCCTCCAATGGCATCAGATACATGTCCCATAATAAAAACCCCATACCATTTGAAAAGATGGAATTTTAATTAGCTGTAAATTAGTAGAGGTGAAACCTTGTGTTGAGTATTTAATTTCCTCTTCGAGACACCAGTGTGGCAAACGTATCTCATGTAGAAGAAATAGTTGAAATGTAAATGGGTTTTGTCTTTTTAGGGTGAGAGTAGAGATGCAGTACTGGCCCATTTCCATTCTTAAAATAGCAGAAGGGACTGACTCAGGAACCATAAGTATATATCTATATCATTTATTAAGTAAAACTTCCAACTCCTTTAAGTTAGTAGAGCCCCATACTTCCGAAGCTTAGAGGTGCTCATATTTATTTTTGCATTTAGAACCTTCATTACCTCAGTGACCATACTTTTTCCCAGTTTGGCATGAAAGATCTTAAAGGTGTTGGAAGCTATGTTCATCTTAGAGTGAATAAACTGTAAGTGTTCTTTCCAAGAATTATTTTGGGAAAATCTAATGCCCAGACAGTCATAGTGTTTTACTATTTCTATTTTCTACTGGATTATCCAAATTTTTGGGTGAGATCTATTCCCATTGGCAAAAATTATGATCTTAGTTTTTTCTTTATTGACAGATCATCCAGCAGGGCATTCTAGGGCATTACCACCCTCTCTGTGAAATATTGCCCCTTGCCTCCCTTCTGTCCACCCCCCTCTAATTTCAGGCTATGGCCCCTTGTAGGCACCTCATACCTCAATTTGAACAGACCCTCCTTATTCCCCTTTTTGAGCCCCTTCAAGTACTTGAAGGTCTCCATTGTGTCCCTCCTGTCCTCCAGAAAGTACATGTTCGGCTCCCTAAGTCTGTCCTCCTATGCCAACCCCTCCAGGTCACTAATTATCTTCATGGCCCTTCTCTGGACTCTCTCCAGCAATGTAATGTCCTTTTTTAGGTGTGGTCACCAGAACCACCCATGATACTCCAGATACAGCCTCACCAATGTGGTGTACAGGGGCAGAATAACTTCCCTTCTTCTGGATGATGTCCTCCTGGCAATACACTCAAGCTTCACATTAGCCTTACTCACTGCTCTCCTGCACTGCTCTGAGTGGTTCCCTTTAATACCTCTCATCAGTCCTAGGTCCTTTGATGCAGTCATGGCAGTCAGCTGTATCCCTTCCAAGTGATAGGCATACCCAAGGTTCCAAACACCTAGGTGCAGAACATTACATTTGTGTGCATTGAATCCCAGCTGCCATGCATAGGCCCAGTTTTCCAGCCTGTCCAGATCATAAAGTATTGCCCTTCTACCCTCCTCACTATCAACCACTGACCCCACTTTAGTATAATCAGTGAATAGACTCATTTTACTACCAGTGCCCTCCCCAATGTCCGAAATGTACACATTAAAAAGGAAAGGACCCAATACAGAACCCTGTAGGGCCCTGTTGATGACCTCCCTAGGTATCAAGACTTCACCCGCAATCACCACCCTCTGTTGTCTATTACTAAGTCAATTTGCCACCCACTCTGCCAGTCCCCCTGCAGTTCCCTCAATTTCAAAATTAGCCTTCCATGTGGGATGCAATTGAAAGCCTTGCTGAAGTTCAGGTACAAGACAACAACTGGCTTACCACCATCCATGGCCTGTGTCACCCAGTTGTAAAATTCAATTAGGTTTGTTTGACACAATTTCCCCTGGATAAACCCATGTTGGTTAACATCCTGAGAACCGTTGTTGTTCAGAAACTCCACTAACCACTCCTTCAAGATGCTCTCCATCATCTTTCCCACAATGGATGTCAGGCTGACCAGCCTATAGTTCCCTGTATCATCCCAAGTTCCACTCTTGTTGAGGGGCACAACATTGGCCAATCTCCATTACAGAGGGACACATCCTGTTCTGAGGGAGGAATTAATTTATTCCATCAAAGGGGGTGCCAAGACATCTGCTAGCTCTTTCAGAACCCTTAAGTGAATGCCATCTGGCCCTGGGGCTTTGTCTGTCCTCAAGGACTTGTATGTATGCCTCTTTAGGGCAGGAGTAACCTGGAAACACAAATGTGGGGAGTATTTTGAGGGAGATATGCTTTGGAATGGTTGGGATTGAAATCGGAACCCCAGTTAAGAGTAATTGTAAGGGGAAATTACCTTTTACTGTGTATCATCCTGAACAGCTCAGTAAGTGCACCCATCTTGATCCCAGACCCATGTTTGATCCCAGTTTGTGTGGGGTATCTTGTTTTATCAGTGCCACAGTGCATTGGTCCATGGTGCTAGTACTCCAGCATCTCATGACCAAGCTGGCAGCAGTGCTTGTGCAAGTCCAGATTCTAATATGAAAGGTGGGTGTCCCTCTGACAATACTACTGCCATTTACCCCTTGACACAATGGGTGCAAGCCCTAACACACACAGTATTCCATTCCTAGGCTATTACTTGAGCTACATGCTATGTGTCATAGGTTATTTTCCTAGCAACGTACAGCAATCATTTGTAGTATCATACTGTGTACAGTATTTCTAATTCTATGTAGCTTAAACTGAGGTACTAAGCCACCTATATTAAACATGGTCTCAAAGTCATCCACACTGCAAATGTCCATAGCCTAGCCCCAGCAAATCTCCTGGCCAGTCATCCGCAGGTGGTGCAGGAGATAATGAGAGACACTCTGGGAATATTAGATGCACTAAGCTTGTTTTTTTTTCTCCCAGTATGTCAGGTTCTGGTAGTGATAGCAGTGTGAGTAGGGGAAGCAGCAGAATCAAGGCTACTAGTATTATTACCACTGGATCTGGCACCACCAGCACAACCCCTAATAGTACCATACCACTGTCACAGTGTTTTTTAGCCTCAAAGTTTTCTGGGACTAAGAAGTCCTTAGAGCAGAGACCACTAATTCTGCAACCATCAGTGCCACTAGTAGCAGCAGTGTTACCACAGCTCCTAGTACAGCTGGTATTGATACTACTAATTCCTCCCCAGCTAGTTGTTGCCATTCCACACCACCACCAGTGCTATGTTTACAGCAGGCACTGTGGCATCTGTCACTACCACCACCACTACTGCTGCAACTGCCACCACCAGTGTTCCTGCCGGTATAACCTTCACCTTGGCCACTTATGGTGTGCTGCACCAGAGAGAGAGAGAGAGAAACTGAGTGTGTGTGTGGTGTGTGTGTGTGTGTGTGTGTGTGTGTGTGTGTGCACCTTTGTATCTTGCCCTGGGACTTGCTGGGAGATGAGTGAATCATGTTGGAAAGTTGTGTGGTCCCTAAGGAATGACTGGGAGAGGGGACAGGGCACCAATCATTCATGTCCCTCCTGCAAACTATTGACAAGGTAGCACTGACATATTTTGTGATGACACCCACTCACCTACCCTCCCAGTCAGAAGAGAGGGTGCAGCCATGAACATCCATGTTCAGGGTGAGGAAAATAGGGGTGAAAGAGGTGGAATGGGAAAATTAAGCAATAGCACATAACAGAGTGTGCATAAATTAAGACATAAGCCATGACTAGATGTGAATTACAGGGTATTAATGTACATTCCAGGAGAATGAGACTTAAGGCTGAGTGTTCTTACACCACTGTGAAGTGCATTCAAATACTTCAATGTAAATTCTGGAGTTGCTCATCGCACTAATAAAATGTCTCAATGATCTTATGTTTAAATACATTTTAAATGGCAAATCTATGTCCATGAACTAGTCCCTGATTTTTTTTTTAGGTAATGAGGATTCTTTGCCTTTGTAATGAGATACAGCACCTGCCCATGTATCCCTAACTTTTCAATGTATGGTCAGGTGAGGTCTCTCAGCCAATGCATTTTCAGGATGTCTCTTGCCATTTTATAAAGCATTTTAAGTCACACACCAGGGGTTGGAGACACAAGGCAGAGCAAACTGTCTTGCACGCCTGGGAAGTGCATTAAAAGACATTAATAAACACACTGGAAAGTGATATTGCACTTATAGAATGGCTTGATGTATGAACGTTTTAAGGAAAATGCTCTGGGTGTGCATTTAAGCATTTACTACCTGGTAATGTGACATGTTTCAGCTAGTCATGTCTGTGGATTTTACAATGCAGTTTTATAAAGCCCCCCAGTGGCCTCATGTCACAAGATTTTTTTTTTTTTAAATTCTCATGAGCGGACTTCCGGTGATGGCAGCCTAGGGTGAGCGGCGCATCTGAACAGCTCAGCTCGCAGCTAAGGTTAATTTACTTCAACCCCAAGATTTTTGGCATTTTCTTGAGCTTAAAACATCGTTTCTACGCTGGAGCTACAGTCTACCATCAGCCCACTGGTAAAACAATACAAAAATGGAAGCATTCGTTAAAAAACAATCGGCGAGACATACACCGCCGTCCTCCCCTGAAAAGGAGCAGGCCGCAAAACGCCCGCACCAGGCATCCAATAAATCCACCCCGGGCTCTTCCGCGTTGACCGAGGAGAGATTCCTCGAATTCCCTCACTCCACTTCAAGCCTCCATCCAAGAGATATCAACTGAAATACAATGCTTCAAAGGGGCGTTGGATGCTTTAGCTATCAGGGTTGGAGACAATGAAGTGAGACTCACATCACTGGAAAAGAGAGTGGATAAACAAGATCTTGAGCATATCTCCCTGATTAAACGACTCAAAAGAGTGGAAGAGAAGTTGGAAGACCTGGAGGGGCAAAGCAGGAGAAACAACCTGGTTGTTATTGGAATCCCGGAGAAGGAAGAAGGATCTGCGGCCATACAGTTTCTCCAAAGGCTTTTCGAGAAGATTGCTGGGTCCACTCCGAACGGCAGCTATGTGGTGGAAAGGGCACATAGATCGATGCGTCCCCCGAACGCTCCACCTAGACCGATGATATGTAAACTTTTAAATTTTCTTGATAAACACCACATTATGAGTAAAGTCAAGAGTAGAGAAACTTACCAGAGCAAGGGAGAAGGATTAAGACTTAGTTTGGCTAAGCAGATTTACTGTGTGGTGGTGTTTTTATTTTTTACTCACAGGGATTGCTACTGTTTGTTGCTAACATTTCATTGCTTGATTTTTTTCTCTGATTCAAATTGTTGTTGCTGGTATACCTTCTTCTGCATTATTACAAGGTGTGCCTACAGGTGTGTGCTAACAGATTACTGCTGTAATCTTCTGATTCAAATTGTCTTTTGCAAGGTATATCTTCTGTTACTGCTTTATTTTTCTCTGGATCAAAGTGTTTCTTACAGGGTATATCTTCTCTGAAATTACTGTATTACAGGTGGAGCTTACATTTTTGTGACTTTTTTATCATTGGGCTAAGCAAAATTACTGTTTGACACTGTGTTTTATTTTATTCTTGTTTGTTGAAAAGGTTTGTTGTCTCAGAGGTGTTTCAGTCTCCTTCTCACATTGAAGGAGCTAATTGCTTTTCCTCCCACAGCTCTTCCAAAGGATTAGGTGTGTATGTGGGGGGTGGAGCTGGCAAACTGTCAGTAATTTCCAACAGAAAGAAGGGTTAAAAAGTCAGGTTAGTTGATATCTTGGAGGTAGAAGACTTGGTTTGCTGGCCAAGGCACCTAGCTTCACCTGAGCTCTTTCCTTCTAAGACTGCTTGGAAGGCAGAGTAGAGAAACTTACCAGAGCAAGGGAGAAGGATTAAGACTTAGTTTGGCTAAGCAGATTTACTGTGTGGTGGTGTTTTTATTTTTTACTCACAGGGATTGCTACTGTTTGTTGCTAACATTTCATTGCTTGATTTTTTCTCTGATTCAAATTGTTGTTGCTGGTATACCTTCTTCTGCATTATTACAAGGTGTGCCTACAGGTGTGTGCTAACAGATTACTGCTGTAATCTTCTGATTCAAATTGTATTTTGAAAGGTATATCTTCTGTTACTGCTTTATTTTTCTCTGGAGCAAAGTGTTTCTTACAGGGTATATCTTCTCTGAAATTATTACAGGTGGTGCTTTACAGGTTTTACAGTTTTATCTAACATTAGGATAAGCTTTCAGGGTTACTGCATTTGTTGTTGACTGATTGTTTCTGCTCTTACCTCCTTGTTCTTTCATCCGTGGTTCTTCTTTTTAGGCAGGGGAAGGGCCCAGCCACCCACCCCCACCCCAACCACCCCACGCTACACTCCTTTTATAGGGTACCACAGTTGTGACATTTCCTGTGGCAGAGCAGGAAGGGCGGATCAGTGGGGCTCCACAAGGTGATCTCATTTACAGGGGCACTAGTAATTTAACTTGTTATAACAAGTTAAACAAAGCACAATTAAACCATTACTTGCATTTTTCCTTTTTTTTCCTTCTAATTACTCTGACTAGGTTACAAACCCAGCAACTTATTTGGAATGGATTTCATTAACTGCAGGTACTGTGGAACAATTTTCAGAAGGACAGTCTTACAGGATTTAGGACACTGTCCTACATGCTGGGCCTTTGGAGATCTTAGGTCTCAGCTCCGGGCAGCATGGACAGAGATTGCACGCCTCAAATTTCATATTGAAGAGGAAATACATTATAAGAACCACCCGCCATTTCCCCAGCATCCAACAGAAAAACCTCGACCGCAGAGGGTAGTTGGTCCAGGAGGTTGGCAGGTGGTTAGAGGAGCAAATCAGGTGCCCCATCACTTCTGCTCTCCAACACATTACCTCCAAAACCATATAAACACTACAAACAGGTATCTGCCTCTATCTCTGAAATCAAATAAAGAGGCAGAAGACACTGCAGAGCAGGACACTGCGGCACAGGAGCTATCACAACAATACTCACCCAAATCAGGAACCAAAACTAAACAAGCACAAAGGAAATCCCAAAAACTTCTGATCATAGGAGACTCCATGATTCGGGGAGTTGATACCCATCTCCAGCCAGGGGTGATGGTCAGATGTCTCCCAGGTACATCAGCATGGAGAGACACTGACCGCATTACTAAATTGTTCACAAAGCAGGAGAAAACATTGATGTCCTAGTACACATAGGGACTAATGATCTCGCCAGCCGGTCAGTTGTGGAGACCAAGGAACACCTGACTAAGCTGGGTGACAAACTATCATCTATTTCATCTGGCATCTCCTTCTCTGAGATCCTGCCAGTCTGGGAGAAGGGAGCAGATGGACGGAAGGTCAGAGAAGGGGAGATAGGGGAGCTAAACATGTGGCTCAAGGACTGGTGCCAGGAAAAAGGACACAGATTTGTAGGGAACTGCAACAGTTCTGGGAGCGAAAGTTCTTTAAATTTGATGGACTGCATCTGACTAAAGAGGGAGTCAGTGCATTGGGGCAGAAGTTTGATGTCTTTGCAGAATATTTAAACTAGCAAATGGGGAGAGGGTGCAGCACCCCATACGTCGAATGGGAAGAACACCCTCCCTCAGCTAGTGGTCAAACAGGAATTCAGCATGTTTGCCGTTCATTTGCATCACCAGGTAAGAAAAAGGTTTGTCTCCCATACGATGCACAGGGTAATGCCAAACTTCACCCAACAACTAACACATCAAAATCTGGCCAATGGAAAATCATGTACACAATGCTCACAGCCTGGGAAATAAGATCCCAGACCTGCAGGCAATAATGTCAGAGGCTAAACTGGACATAGTAGCAATTAGTGAGACGTGGTTTACCAGTAACCACACTTGGGAGACTTCAGTAAATGGCTATGTATTGTTCAGAAGAGACCGAGGTGCAAAAAGGGGGGGAGGAGTGGCCCTGTATGTTAATGAAAATATCAAAGCTACAGAAATTCAGAATACACATAAGGAGCCAGAAGAACTGTGGGTCACCCTGGAAACAGGAAATGGGACAGCCATAAGAACTGGGGTTGTCTACAGGCCCCCAGACCAGGGGGATGACATAGACACATTACTGTTAGAAGATATACAAAACATGACAGCTAAAGGGAGGTTCTGATAATGGGAGACTTCAACATGCCAGATACAGATTGGTCAATACCAGCAGGAACATCTGCCAGAACTAGACTCATAGTGGATTCCCTGCAGGAGGGCCTCAAACAACTGGTACAGCAACCCACAAGAGACAGGGCTATCCTAGATCTAGTACTGACTAACAAAGAAGGGATCACAGATCTCCAGGTAGAAGGTCACCTGGGGGCCAGTGACCATCACATGGTATGGTTCAATTTGGCTACTACAACTAAGTCATCCCATTCCAAGGCAAAAATATGGGACTTCAGAGGAGCTGACTTTGATAAGATGGCCAACAGAGTTAAGCTAGACCTGGCAAAAAGAAACACAGGTGAGGAGGTACAGGCAAAGTGGGCAAGCATTAAGGATACAATACTTGAAGCAACATCCCATTGTGTTAGACAGAAAAGGAAGTGCAAAGAAGAAGGAAACCACTTTGGTTCTCAAATACAGTAGCAGAAAAGGTCAGAGCCAAAAGGCTGGCCTTCAGGAAATATAAGGGAACACAGCGGGATGAAGATAGGGAGGCATACCAAACTGCCCTAAGGGAAGCAGGGAAGGCAGTAAGGCAGGCAAAGTCCCAAACTGAGGAAACACTAGCACGAACAGTAAAAGAAGGTGACAAGACTTTCTATAGATACATTTGTGAAAGGAGAAAGTCCAGAGGGGGTATTGCTAAGCTTAATGGAGAAAAGGGAGCATGTGAGGAGGAGGACCCTGTAAAGGCATCTATCCTAAATAGATACTTTGCTCAGTATTTACTGAAGAGAAGGTAGGGCAGGGCCCACAGCTCAGCATCATGGACACAGGGGGGAGGGAGGTGAGCACTACTCCCTTCACAAAAGAAAGGGTCCTACAAGAGCTTGCTAAGCTCAGGGTGGATAAGGCAATGGGACCTGATGGCATACATCCCAGGGTACTTAAGGAGCTAAAGGAGGAACTAGCAGAGCCATTAGCAGAATTGTTTAGTGAGTCTCTGAGCACAGGAGAGGTCCCAGAAGACTGGAGAAGGGTTGTGGATCCCGCCCACAAGAGTGGTAGCAGGAGGAGGCAGAGAACTACAGACCAGTCAGTCTTACCTCAGTAGTGGGCAAGATTATGGAGGCACTCCTTAAGGAAAGGATAGTGCAACACCTGGAATCCATAGGGGCACAGGATCCAAGACAGCATGGGTTTACAACCAGAAGGTCCTGTCAAACTAATCTCATAGATTTCTTTGACTGGGTAACCAGAGTGGTGGACCAAGGGGGAGCAGTTGATGTCGCCTACCTTGACTTCAGCAAAGCTTTTGACACTGTTCCACATAGAAGATTGATAAATAAGCTAGGTAGGCTCAGGGTGGGTCAGAAGTTGGTCAACTGGGTGGCAAACTGGTTGACTGGCAGAAAACAGAGAGTGGTGGTAAATGGTATACAGTCAGAAGAGATGCAAGTCACAAGTGGGTACCTCAGGATCAGTCCTGGGGCCAGTCCTATTCAACATCTTCATTAGTGACCCTGCAGATGGACTAGAGGGTAAGGCTTTGTCTGTTTGCAGATGACACCAAGATCTGCAACAGAGTAGATGATCCAGATGGGTGGGCAGAATGAGAAGAGATCTGGATAAACTAGCAAAATGGTCAGAAGAGTGGCAACTGGATTTAATGCAAAGAAGTGCAAAATCATGCACATAGGGAAGAGAAACCCTGAAGCCACTTATAGGCTGGGAGGGGAGTTGCTTCAGTCACAAAGGAAGAAAGAGACTTGGGCATCATCATCACTGATGACCTAAAATCATCCAAGCAGACCTCTAAAGCAGTAGGTAAGGCTAGGGTGGTGTTAGGGTGTATTAGTAGGGGTATCACAAGTCATAAGAGGGAGGTAATAATCCCTCTGTACAAGACATTGGTTAGGCCCCATCTGGAGTACTGCGTGCAGTATTGGAGGCCACACCTTCACAAGGACATTAACCAAATTGAGGCAGTCCAGAGAAGGGCAACCAAAATGGTGCAGGGACTGCATCAGAAGACATATGAGGACAGATTAACGGAGCTCAATATGTATACCCTTGAGCAAAGGAGGGAGAGAGGTGATATGATAGAGACATTTAAACACCTTAAGGGCATAAACAAGGTGAAAGAGTCTAACATGTTTAAATATAAGAAAAATAGCAGGACAAGAGGACACAGCATGAGATTAGAGGAGGCCAATTAAGGGGAATGAGGAAATTCTTTTTCACAGAAAGGGTGGTAGATGCATGGAATAGCTTACCACAAGAAGTGGTGGCTATGAATACAGTGCAGGGCTTCAAACAGGCATGGGATAGGCATAAGGGAGCAATACAAATGACTATGAATAGATAGGTCACTGACAGAGCAAAGGCCGATGGCACATTTATAAGGTAGAAAAAGAAATGGGCAGACTGGATGGGCCTTGCGGTCCTTATCTGCCATCAACTTCTATGTTTCTATGTTTCTATATGCAGGAGATCTTGGGAAGGCAAGAGAATTAGAATTGTCAACGATCTGCCTCATTCAGTGCGGCTTAAAAGACAAGAGCTGCACCCTGTGATCTCAAAACTAATCGCTACAGGCTTCCAATTCAGGGTTCGCTACCCTGCCCTGCTTCAGGTGAAGATTAAAGGCCAGTGGCTTTCCTTTGAATCGGCAGAGATTGCACAGACAGAGCTTAAGAAAGCACTCCCAGATCTGTTCAAGTGATTTCGGGGATATAATGAAAATGCAGCAGCCCTGTAAGGGAACTGATCCAGAAATGTTCGTTTTAAAGAGTTAACTGGAGTTCGTGCGGCGCAATGTCTTTCAAACTTCGCCCTGTAATTTGCTGGTTATTTTTCTTCCTTTCTGTGTGTCGTAAGGATCGACAGTGGACTAGTTTGTTTCGTGAGGCCACGTTAAATGATACGGACAAGAGACCATTACATTAACAGTGGAGATTTTTTTTTTTTTTTTTTTTCGGTGCGCAAGAATGGACATGAGACCTTACGCTGGAAGATCTTCTCTGTACTTATTGTTGCAATGGACCTGGGTAACATGGAAGAACGGATATGGGGCCTCTCTAAAATATAGCCGTACTACGTTATCGAGGGCCAAAATAATGTTATGTCCCTCATACAGCTCCCCGACGGACAGGGAACCATTTCTGTTGCTGATATCGTTTCATTGTCAACTTCCTCTCCCTGGCATGAGAGTAATGCCCGGGTTGCCTTTCGCCAGGATGCAACAGCACAATCTCCCGGTGGTCTTTTTGTACGTGCCTATTAATACCCATCGAGTAACAAGGCCGAAATAAAAGTAAAGGGAGCTTGTAAATAACATTGTACCTCAATTCTATTCGGACTCCACCTTCTGGTTTTTCTGGAACTGTTTCCTATTTTCTAGTATTAACTTATGGTATGAACATATTAGGGGAACATCTGCAACAGCAGATATAATACCGGTGCCGAAGCATATGATTAGCCTCAATTTAAATTGGGAGGAATGATATACAATCCAACGGTTGCCTTTCTTGGTCCGAGACACCTCCTCGTATTCACCTCTTCCGTGGAAGGGGTATAAACTTATATTGATCCTGCTAGCAGCTAGTCTATCTGTTGGACTAACTACACTGAGGACTGTTTTTTTTTTTTTGCATCAATTTTAATGCGCCTCTCTCATGTTTCAGGGAATATTAATTAATGGATATTAATTAATGGACATATTTGGGCTACTGCAAACAACAAGTCTGGGAGCTGGGCTGGGGAATGGGTTGACTTGCAGCTCGGCTGATAGTTTCATCGCAAGGCAGTTTAGTAATGAGTAGGCAGTTGTTAGAACTGGGGGTGCTTGTGTTGGGGTGGTTGGGTGGAAATACAAGTGGGCTAGGAGATTTGGGAGGGTTAGCATCCACATCCTACCTCAGTCGGTAACAGACAGGGTAATCTTAAATTATCTTTGCTTGCTGAAGAAATGGCAAGGGCACTATTAACCTTATAAGTTGGAATGTCAAGGGGGTCCGGGCTAGATGTAAGAGACAAGTAGTCTTGAAACACCTATCTACCCTTAATTGTGATGCAGTATGCTTGCAAGAAACACACTTGCTGAGACAAGATGTTAAACTCTTTGAGAGATATTGGGTGGGCCAAGCCTTTGGCTCTGGAAACTCTACAAATAAGGGGGGGGTTGCCATCTTAATCCACAAAAAGGTTCCATTTTCTCTGGAAAAAGAAATTTGGGATACTCAAGGTCGTTACATTTTCATAGTCAGGTCCCTAGGGTGTGAACAAATTGTTATTGGATCAGTTTATGGCCCCAATTTTGACTCCCCTCTTTTCTTTATGCACTTACTCGATACACTAAACAATTATGTTTCCTCGAAACTGATCATTGGGGGAGATTGGAACTTGACGCCCAATCTGTATCTGGACAGGTCGGACAACAAGAGGGTGGGACTTTCTCCTGCCCAAAGGGCACTGAAAGAGATGATGGAATGCCTGGGGTTGGTAGATACATGGAGGCTGCTTAATGGGAAAGCGAGGTAGTATTCCTTTTTCTCTATCCCACACAGATCCCTTTCTAGAATAGACTACTTTTTAGTCAGTACTGGTGTGATTCCCTCTGTGCTTGCGGCTAGTATTTATCCCAGAGTTATTTCAGATCACTCCCCAGTTTCTATGTTGCTTGAGCCAGGCCGAATCATCAAAAGGGATTTCATGTGGAGGATTAATAATCAGTTACTTAATGACCCTTTCACCCAGGAGCAACTGAGGAGCCTTTTATCTGATTTCCTTAGCTTTAACCTTGGCTCTTCCCCCAAAATAGATATTATTTGGGCAGCCCTTAAATGCACGATTAGAGGAGAGTGCATTAGGCTCGCTTCTACCAGAGCCAGGAAAGCCAGAGAACAGTTGAACCAAGTTTTAAAGGCCATAAAGTCTATCGAAATCAGCATCTCACAGCGCTCCACTGAAGCCGATTGGGTGAAACTACAACAACTCCAAGCCCAATATTCCACAATTATTATGCAAAAGGCAGAATTGGCCCTCCGTAGAACTAAAATAAAATATTTGGAATCTGGGGATAGGGCGGGTAAACTTCTCGCTCTCAGACTAAAACAGATGACCTCCACTCAGAATATTGCTGCTATTCAAAAGGGCAGCGACAATACTGTGGTTCGGGACCCCAAGGAAATCGCTGAGGTATTCAGAGAGTACTTTCACCAGCTGTACTCTTCTGGAACATCAGAAGGGACATCCACCACAGAAATTCAAGACTTCTTAGACCTGGTACCAATGGGTGGGTGTGTAACCTCTAATGTAGAGGGGTTAGGGTCATTAATACAGGAGAAAGAGGTAAAGCAAGCGATCTCCCAATTGGCAGGGGACAAATCCCCCGGGCCCAATGGTTTGTCCACTAATTTCTATAAGATATTTGAACCTATAATTACTCCTTTTTTAACCAAAGTATTTAATTTTTGGTTTAATGAGGGGCTTTCGGAGACCTCCTTTTTGGAAGCTCTGGTTGTCCTCATCCCTAAAGCCGGACGAGATTCAGTGTTACTGAGTAGCTATCATCCCATCTCGCTCTTGAACGTTGACATTAAGATTTTGGCCAAAATTCTAGCCAACCGGCTTGCTCCATTGATGGGCAATCTGGTCAGCAATGAACAGCTGGGTTTCATGAGTGGTAGATTGTCCAGTGACCACCTGCGTAAACTTCACCATTTAATTATATGTGCACAAAACACAACTCTTCCCATGACACTCTTAGCACTTGATGCTGAGAAAGCATTTGACCGTGTGTCTTGTGAATTCTTATTTGCAGTGCTTGATAATTTGGGGTTACCCAAAGAATTCCTAAAATGGGTTCAGATTTTGTACAGGGCACCATCCGCTCGGATTTGGTGCAATGGTACATTATCAACCTCCTTCACATTGAGATGCGGTACGAGACAGGGATGCCCACTGTCCCCATTGTTGTTTAATTTATACCTTGAGCCCCTGATCCGCAGACTAATCACCTCCCGGGAAATTAAAGGTGTCAAATTGGGCGATAATCGATACTTAATCTCGGCTTATGCTGATGATCTCCTTATTCATCTTGAGGATCCGGAACTAGGTATCCCAGCGATACTTAAAGAGATCTCAAAATTTTCTAGAGTATCTAACTATCAGATCAATATCTCCAAAACTAAACTTTTCCCGCTAAATGCCAGATGTTGTCTGGGGACAGCGAGAGAACACGGGCTGACATGGGAACCAAAAATCTTGACATATTTGGGAATTAAAATCACTAGAGGTTTGACCTCTATGATCCGAAAGAACCTCCAGGGGTTAATCAAGGTTGTTAAGCAAGACCTAGCAAGATGGAATGTAATGCCACTTTCGTTGGGAGCCTGAATGCACTCAGTTAAAATGAATATCCTACCCAGAATCCTTTACCCCATAAATATGCTGGGATGTTATCTGCCCAAGGTATGGTTTGGGGCCCTACAAAGGGAAATCAACGCATATTTATGGAAGGGAAAGTCAGCTAGGTGCACCTATTTGAAACTCATGGCCTTTAGAGAGACAGGAGGCCTCACATTGCCTTCTTTTATAAATATTACCTCGCTACCCATATCAACAAAATAGCATACTGGGGTACGTCGACTGATTCTCCAACTTCCGGCTCCTATGTGCCTTCCTGGTTATGTATAGAGAGAGAACTGGCATCTAGATATTTGATCGACTTGAGCTCAATCCCTTATATTAAACTTAAACTCCTTCCCAAGCCATTGCAGGATACCCCCATTGGATGGTCCCTTAAAGTGTTACAGCAAGTCCAAGGCTCCCTTAAAGTCGACTGGTGCAATTCACCAGAGCAAGCGGTGATGCAGAATATGCACTTTCTTATTCAGCAAACTCTGATTCCACCTGGTTTCTTAGGTCCGTTAGAAGATTTAAAATTAGGAGACCTTGCCCCTCAAGGGAAGACCCTATCGTACGAACAAGTTTGTTCTAAATTTCCAGAGATAAAACCTTACTGCTTTAAATTTTGTCAAGTTAGAGAAGCAATAAAGACCCATCTTAAAAGAACAAAGTGGGTACAAAATAAAGTCGAATTGTTTCCTACTCAAAGTAGCCGATCAACCCCATTCTATTTCTAAAGTCTATAAGCTGTTACAAAATCTGGATGAAGGTCTTCCTTCGGGATTTGTTATTATTGGTGTACAAGCTAGGGATACCGGAAAGCTCATGCATATGGAAACAGATATGGGTTAGTAACTATAAGTACATTCGACAGGACAAATATAGATTGCAACAATTTAATATATTGCATAATCTGTATTATACCCCTGTTAAACTCTGTAAATGGGTAGGTTAGGGTCACCTTATGTAACAGATGTGGGGTTAAGGATGGGGACCTGTACCATATATTATGGGAATGTGCCCAAATACAACCTTCTGGTGTACAATCAAGTCCTCCCTGTCACAGATATCTGATATATCTGATTTGTTTATTCCTGAAGTTTGCCTGTTGAATAGACACCAGGAGGGCACGACTAAGAGAGCCAAATTGTATATGGGTATTATTTCACACACTAAGGCGGTAATTTTAAGGCACTGAAGGACCCAAACCTCCATCTATTATGGAATGGCATAGAGAATTGGTCCTTGCATTGCAAGTCGAGTTGCACATTGTTAAGATGAATCGCTTAAGACACTTACGTGATCCCATTTGGGAGACCCTGAATACTGCCCTGTCTACGTGGTGTAGTCTAAGTACTTAACACTTGGTTCTGTTCCTTAGTCTGATACTCCATGTTTCAATGGGGCTCTTTGTCAGGTTGAGTCTCTAAGATCACTGTAGGTAGGATGTGGATGTTATGGTAGGATGGGGGGGTCACGGGAGGAGGGAGGATGATACTTGCTGGTTGATTTAGATTGGCTCCTTGTTTTCTCTTTTTCCTTTTCCTGAACTTTGTAGAATTTGGTAACAGATGGCCAGTTGTGGCTGCTTAATGTTCCTATTGTATTTTAATTTTCTTATGGTTTTCCACACTGTAATGTTTTGTGTGTTCTCACGATACCAGTCAAAATGAATAAAATATATTGAATGAAAAAAAAATTCTCATGGGCAACACTCAAAACATTCTTTAAAGAAACAGGAAATCCTGTGGAGCAGTATATTTGCATTCATGGACTAAATTAGTCATAAGTTGATGGAGCAATAATTCTTACTGTTTTAGCATTTCTAACATGTAATCAATAATATCCAACAATGTGGACAGTATCCAGCTATACCAGATCACCCAGGAGCATAATATGGCCCAACTCTGCCAGCGGAGGTCATTCTAGCCCCTATGTGATCCAGTATAGCCCAATATCATCCACCCAGGAAGGTATTATTGCATTTAGAAAATGAGTAATAGAATAAATGAGACCAGCACAAAAGTTTGTGTTTCATTGAAATACATGCTGGTTTTCTGGCCATTAGCCAGCTAGCAGATATCATCAGGTTTTGCCAATTAACATCAAACCTTACACTGTGTGTGTGTGTGTGTGTGTGTGTGTGTGTGTGTGTGTGTGTGTGTGTATGTTTCTCCTAGTTAGAGGAAGGAAGCACCTATTTGAAAGCACTACACAATGTTAGGAAGAAACAGCATGCAGAATGCACATATAATATCTTCAAATATGTTAACAGCATGTCAATAATGAACGGAAAACACCAATAATGCTGAATTTAAATTACATATTGTTTATGTTCCCCTTACAGAGGCTTGATACCAGTTTCAGAACTTTGAAAAATATGAGCATTAGACACAATTCAGTTTATCCTTAGTAGCAGTATAAGTTCATATATCTCGTCAACTGTTAAATTTCAGCCAATCAGCGCATGCCACATCATTTGACAGGTGGGCATGGCTTAAAACTGACCAATCAGAACCGTCCCTTGTTAAACCAGAAGTACCTAAAATGTGCTAGTCTTGCCCACTTCTGGTGGCAGTGACATACGCTCAAACCTGTGTCCCGCCCCCTTGAGCAGGAAATGATGCGCATGTGAACCCGTGTCCCACCCACCTGCACAGGAAATGACCCATACTGAAACCCCTGCCACCCACCATTTTGTAAGCATCCTATGCCCCTCCTTCTCATACACCCCTCAAACCCCTGCCACACCATTCTGGCTGGAACCAGAGCCCCACCATGCTAGCTCAAACTCCGGTCTCCTTCCTTTCTCCTGCACCCCACCATCCTGGCTTGAACCCCTGTCCCTCTTTACCACCGTGCCCCCAACCACCCCAAAAAAATAAGTTAGGGTTTATGGAGTGTTATGTGCCCCCTGTCAGCTTGGGTGTATAACTGCAGGGGCATGTGTGTTTTTTTGATTAGAATATTTTCAGAAAGAAGTATCTAGGAGGCAATCTGATCTTGCAGAGGTTTCACAGATCTGTTTGGAAACACCCCAAGGGAAATCCATCGGCCTGTGTGAGTACCCCCTTTTTCTGTTTTATAGCAAGTTATAAAATGGGTAAAACTTGCACCAAAAGGATGCCTTTATGTACATGCATGTAACATTTATAAGCTAAAACAGAGGTACCTCTGTGTAAATAAGATGGTTCAACAGTTTCTCTGGATAGCATTGCAACATGCTGGCTGTGTGTGTGTGTGTGTGTATGTGTGTGTGTGTGTGTGTGTGTGTGTGTGACCTCTGTGTAATATAAGATGGTTAAACAGTTTTCTCTGGATAGCATTGCAACATGCTGGCTGTGTGTGTGTGTGTGTGTGTGCACGCATGTGTGTGTATGTGTGTGTGAGACCTCTGTGTAAATAAGATGGTTCAACAGTTTTCTCTGGATAGCATTGCAACATGCTGGCTGTGTGTGTCTGTGTATGTGTGTGTGTTTGTATGGGACCTCTGTGTAAATAAGATGGTTCAACAGTTTTCTCTGGATAGCAATGCAACATACAGGCTGTGTGTGTGTGTGTCAAGATTTCTGTATTTACAGGGATCTGTAAAAATGTAGATATGAGCGTTTGTTTTAAAAATAAAAGTGCGTGTTTTAAATTGAGAGGGAGAAAGGCTGAGACTTGCGTGTGTGTGTGTGTGTGTGTGTGTATGTGTGTGCGTGTGTCCCTCATTAGGCATGTAGGAAAAGCAATGTCTTTTATGTATGTTTAAAATATAGATGGACTTTCTGGAGCCCATTGTCCTGTTGGCAGTGTGGTGGATGTCTTCGTCTTTTAAGACTGACAAAAAACATCTGTTTTTCATTTACAGAGAGTCATTAATCGTTCTAGACCCCTACTGTGTAAAAGAGAAAAACAGGTGATTCTCATGATTAACTTTTTAGAAAAGACAAAATAAGTTTTATCTTTTATTTAGTGGAGTGTAAGTTATGTTACACTGAATTACTAATTTAAAGGACACAGTTGTTTTTAGAAAAAAGTCACAATTTCCATTTTGACTTTTAAAAACATTATAACTAAGCTGGCGAGCAACTGACCTTATTATAAAACTGTGTCTTTGTCTTAAGACTAAGAAAAACATCTGCTTTAATTAGACTGTGACCAATATTTTAGCAGAAAGGTATTAGAGAGTTGCCTTCCAGCTGTTGCTGAAAGTGAAAAACAAAGCCTACAAGGAGTAGCCTAGGACTTATATATTTCCCCATGGAGAAGGGGTGGGGAGGGGTTTTTGATGGACAGCACCAGATGTTCAGACATTTTTTCACTACTAGCCATGTAGTTGAGGTGTGGTTTTACACATTTTATATAAGCATTTCAAGATACTGGGAACTAAAGACAAAAGAACAGAGCAAGACCGCCAAAAATACGTCTTGAGCTCAAAGAATTTTTAAAACATTTAACAAGCAATAATGGAGTCATGGGGTGGAAATGAAGCACTTTTACAATCGATTGAAGAGTTGAATAATGCACAGTTTACCACTACAGAAGGTGTATATTTTTATTTTTAACTAGGAAAAAGGCAGCAACTTTTAGACTAACAATTTGTTTTGCAGTATAATGCTGAAAGTGGGAGATTGAGAAGGAGGGGGTTTAAAAAATGCTGCAAGTTTTAGGGTTGAAATTTTGTCTTACAGTATAATGTTGAAAATGCAAAAGTAGTGAGGGGGTGTATTTTCTGTTTTTACCAACAGTACAGTGAGCCACTGCAGGAGAGAGAGGGAGAAAGAGACAATTACTTGAATGCAAAGTTTTTCAAAGGTGCTCAAAAAGTTTCTGCTGGTGTGAGTCATGAGCAAAACAGATCTGTAAAAATTTGAATGATGACATACACACATCTATGAGCAGTAGCAGCAGCACAAGGGTTTCTGACAAAGAGTTATTGCACCCAAGGTTTCAAGAAAGGGACATTGACATGGTCAGTGCTGGAAAAGTCGGTATTCTTAATGCATTTGATTGTTTGTTCAATGGCATTGTAATTGACAGCAGATTATCTAGTGAGGATTAGTATCATCAGATGTTTAAATCTGAGTTTTGTAAAGGTACTTTACTGAGCAGTGTATTTTCTTTATTATGTGCAACCAAGTTCTCATAATCAGAGCTGAAACAGATGGCAAATCTGGCCCACATGTTTGAAAAGTACAGGAGAATGGAGGAAACGGTGTCCAAATACAAAAATAAAATTACAAAGTGAAAGCACAGAAGCTCTCACAAGCTGAGTACAAAGGGTGGCAGCACTAACAAAATGAAAAAAAAATAACAAGTGGTGTCAAAAAAGAAAAATCTGGGTAAAAAATAAAACAATCTGAGAAAATTTGAAAAGAAGAGTAAAGCGTGCCGGGAAAATATTACAACGTAGGTTATTACAGCATGTTGCTAATGTTCAGCAATCTGGTGAATTAGAAAACCAGGTTGCAGCACATATGCAAGATGATGATGAACTGGCAAACAGGTCACCCCTACAGCATTTTTATAATCTGTGCAGCAATATGAAAGTGTTTTAAAAATATTTAATGCTACAGAATTCCATTAATGATATAAGTTAATAAATCTAGATAAAATAAAATATTTTACAGAGGCCATTGCTGCAATGCACCAGGCTATACAAGAATTGCTGGACAAGGTGATGAGACAAACACGCCGTGGAGACTTTATACAGTTAAGATTAAATGCTGCTTCTTTAAGTCAACCCTTGTTCTCAAGGAAGACACACCTGAATGAGTTAAATGCTGCCACCTTCTTAGACCAGCTTGCTGATATGCTACAGAGCAATATGGAAATCATTACTGATGACACTATACATCTAGTGGTAACTACTATCAGCAATCACCAGGGTTCGGGAGGGGGAGATGGACACTGAGCTCCATCTTGCATAGCAGGATTTTACAAAAAAAAGAGATGATACTTGATTGGTTTAAATAACAGAGATAATAGTTTGTGTTTCGGTGGCTCCATTCTCGCACTCCTAAATCCACATACGAGTGACAGTCAGTTGTTGAATAAGGCTAAAATATTGCATACTGAGCTAGGTTTGTCAGACCAAACCCCTGTCACTTTCAGTAATGTGCCCCAGTTTGAACGTTTTTTAGGAGTCAAAATTAAGATTTCATATCATAATGAAGGAAACTGGCAAATATTTTCAACAGGGCCAGAAAGACTTCCTAAAACACTGTTTGTATTACCACATGGCAACCATTATTATGGAATAAAAAATGTAAACAATTCATCGGTGCTAGGTACCTATGCGAATATTGTGACGTAGCCTATCGCCATAAGGGAAATCATATCTGTGCACAACAGTGCAAAGTTTGTTTTGACCTCAATTGTCTTGAACAGGAAACTGACACTGCATCCTGCCACTACTGTAAAAAGATTTGTAGGTCTTTGTCATGCCTAGAAAGGCATTTAGCTAGAGCCGATGGGAGTATAGGGTCTTGTAAATCCATGAAACTGTGTGAAGAATGTTTAGTCTTTTACAAGGGATCTCATACATGTAAATTGATTCAGTGTAACAGATGTGGTTCTTTCATGACCACAGACAAGCATCTGTGTTACATGTCACCACTCACAGATGTAACAATCTCTGAGAAATATATAGTGTTTGATTTTGAGGCCAGACAAGAAATGAGAAAGCACATACTAAATTTTGTGTATGCTAAACAATTAGATGGGGAGAGGTCCTGGAAATTTGAAGGGAAGACTGTATTAAAGATTTTGTAGGACATTTTATTGATGCACCATTTAGACACTACACATTTATAGCACACAATGCCAAAGACTATGACAGTTATTTTATCGTTAGCCAGCTAGTCAAGGAAAGAACTGATATAAAATTGCTCACACAAGGAGGAAAATTACTCTGTGTCACAGTGACATCCCTACACATCAGATTTATCGACAGCCATTGTTTCCTTCCTTTTAAACTAGCAAAAATCCCTGCAGCCCTTGGATTTGAGAATGCGATTGCTAAAGGTTACTTTCCCCAATTTTTTTAACATCAAGGCTAATGAAAATTATGTAGGCCCCCTGCCCAATGCTCAGTTTTATGGTTCTGAATATATGCTGCCTGCAGAAAAGCAAGAGTTTTTGTAATGGTACCTAGCTAACCAACATAGAGAATCTGATATGAAAAGAGACCTTCACTACTATTGTTAGTTAGATGTTGAAATTCTTCAAAAAGTCTGTGACAGATTTATGAAAGAAGTGATGAACGTGACAGCCAAAAGTGATTTAAAACAGTCAGATGATGATACAGTAGAGTATGAAACAGTATCCTTAGACCCCTTCCAGTGCATCATGATAGCCTCAGTCTGCATGGCCATATACAGATTTTTATTTTTGAAAGAATGCACTATCGCTGTTCTCCCCCAGATGACTACCACAGACAATTAAAGAGATACTCCACACCTGCTATTCAGTGTCTTATGTACATATCTGAGAAAGAAAACATTTCTATTCAGCACGTACCAAGGGGTGGTGAATTTAAGGTAGGGCTGTACTTTTTGGATGGCTATTCTGTCATAAATGGAACACCCACAGCATTTGAATTTAATGGTTCTTTTTTTCACAGCTGCAACATCTGTTACTGTGATAAAGATAGAAACCACATGACAGGGACTAGTTTTAGACAGTTATTCAATAGAACCATGCACAAATTTCATTTAATAAAAAGCAAGGGTTTTGCCATTGGAGTATGGTATCACTTGATGTTAAAGATCTGTGTACAAGTATACCACATGAGGAAGGTGTATTATCACTAAAACATATATTACAAAAAAGAAATTATAAATTTCCAGAAACAGATTTCCTGATAGGTTTATCAGAATTAGTATTACAAAAAACTACTTTAACTTTGAAGGCACATTTTATCTACAAATACATGGCACTGCAATGGAAAGCACTATGGCACCTTCTTATGCCAATTTATATATGTGGAATTTTGGAAAAATACATATTCTAAATAGTGAAATAAATCCATTCAAAAAAAATATAATCATTTGGAAATGTTTTATTGATAATGTGTTATTAATATGGAAGGGTTCAGAAGAAGATTTATTGAAATTTAAGATCTATTTAAACACTAGGGATGAAAACTTAACTTTTTCATTAGTATATGATCAACAACAAGTGACTTTTCTAGACTTCTTAATCTATAAAAATAAAATTGGAGACAAAACTTTACTGAAAAGAGACTGATAGAAACACATTGTTACATTATGCAAGCTTTCATGATCCAAAACTAAAACAAAGTATCCCCAAATCACAAATAATTAGAGCAAAAAGAAACAGTACTACAGAAGAAGTATTCAGTGAAGAAACTGAGTCAATGAAGAAAAGATTTCAACAAAGAGGTTATAAAAAATGGAATATAGAAGAATCAGTTTCAAACGTAAAACAAATACCAAGGGAGTCATTATTTAAAAAGGAAGAAAGAAATCAAAATAAGGATAGAATAGTGTTTTCCACAGCATATAGCCATTTGAGTAATAAAATAAAGGGGACACTGTTACACAATTGGTATATCTTACAATCAGGGGAGTGACATAATACAAAATTTGAAATGAAACCACTGATAACATCCCCCAAAAATTCTACATTACTTGATAAGCTAGTCCACACACAACATATAAAAAGGGATGTGTCTTCAAAACAAGGTAAACAGTTACTATTGGGGCCCCTCAAAAATGGGAGTTATCCCTGCGGACAATGCTGCCACTGCAATAACACAATGAAAAAAGTATTTTTTGAACATTCTTATACAAATAAAAAATACAATATAGTACAGCATATAACATGTAAATCACATCATGTGATCTACATATTGCAATATGATAAACTGTATGTAGGAAAGACAACACGGGAATTAAGAGTAAGAATTAGTGAACATAAGAGTGATATCCGACTTAAGGATGAGAAATCCACAGTGGCTAAACATTTCAATAGAGAGGGCCATTCACCAGCTTCGTTAAGGATTTGGGACTTGAAATGGTATATGAACCAATAGGACGTAATGTCTCATGGGATGATTTATTACTAAGAAGAGAGGTATACTGGATATATACATTGGATAGCACTAATTTCAGATTTGGAATGAATGAATCATGTAATTGGAATGTATTTTGGTAAAGTAAAATAGTAACAGATTGAGTGGGATTTGAAACACAAACTATAGGTGGGATTAGAACCAGTAATTACATATAAAAATAAGAAAAGGAAGGTATATGGTTAGAGCACTGAGTTATTGAAAGAATATAGTGAACCTTAAGTTTTATAAATAAAAAAAATGTGTTTAACATAAGGTCATACAAAGAATACTGCTAACTTTTGTTAATTTGGATATATAAGGTACTCATACTGTAAATACAGTTGGAAGGCTATATTAAAAGATTCATTTGTGAATAACAAAAAATTAAATATACTAGAATAACCTTCCAACTGAGTGGCTCGAGAGGAGCTTTTCAGGAGAATGTACTGATCTATAAATATAGAATGTTTAAAGAAAGAAACTAAGTTGACAATAATCATTACAATGCAAAGGAGCTGACATTAAGACCAGTCAAAGAATGAGAGGTTAAAAATAGGAACATTTACGTTAATTTCCAGTCATATAAAATAATTCTAAATAATAAAAGGTGAATATAAACAAGTTGGTTCCATCAGGAGAATAAATAAGTCGAAGGCGAGGGTAGCACAAGATAACTTCTTTACCAGTAAATGGATATTAACACTGATTTAGACCTCAGTACATGTTGGATAGGGTAGCTTTACCCTCATTTTTTAATATCTTAACATTTTAACATTTAGATATTACCCTAATATACTATAGGGTGTAATAGTTAGGTAAATAGTATCCTTACGGCCGTCTTTGCAGTTTAAATAATGTAAGAATTAATATTCAAAAGGATAACTAATTTCAGGAGATGAATACCAAGTTTAAAAGAAAGAAAAAAAAATATTTTTGGCATTAAGCCAAGGGCTGGGGGTGAACCGCCGACCACCTAAACGCCCAAGTGGTTCTTACCATCTTATACCACTTGGCCATGGGTAGGATCAGGCATTTTCACCTATATTTCCACATCTAGGCATCACCTTCTGTAATATTGGGTGAAGTCTATAGGTGAAATAGGGTCACCCTAGCCAATTTTAGCGGCCTTTAAATACCGCATGTAAAGTAGAGATATAAATCGATAAATAAAGTAAACACTAAAGAAAAATAACTTAAGAAGCATAATTCAATACTGAAAAAGTATTCAGAGTAATAGTAAAGGTTTCAGTGAAAAGTCGAAAGTGAGAGGCGAACCGTCGCCTCCTTAATGCAGGGTGTACATTCATTACATCTACCACCTTGCTATAGGTGAGTTCAGGGTACTTCACCTTAACTACATTTAACGTAGAGATATAAATCAATAAATAAAGTAAACACTAAAGAAAAGAAGTATAATTGAATACTGAAAATGTATTCAGAGTAATAATAAAGGTTTCGGCAAAAAGCCGAAAGCGAGAGGTGAACCGCCAACCTCCTTAATGCAAGGTGAACATTCATTACATCTACCACCTTGCTATAGGTGAGTTCAGGTTACTTCACCTTAACTACATGACACCATCCCATTAGGAATGTGGGATGATGTCATAAGGTGACATAGGTCCCTCTTGCCGTTTTCACGGTCTTTTTTAAACTGTGCATGGCTGTAGACATGGACTACTCCCTTCATTACTTACAAGAAAGCTGGAATGGCATTTGTGATAAGGTAAAAATGGCGTTTAGTGTTTTAAATTCCTGATACAAGTTTAAAAAGCAAAGCAGTATTAAATTGAAGTATGCTATTCTTTTTAGCGCATTCTGAGACAGAAAATGAAATAAAAAGGAAAGGAAGAAGTGAGTAACAAAACAGGTAAAGATTTTATAGATAACTTATAGGCAACACAACATACTTGATATAAATGAATCCCATAATGAACTAAAAATGTATGTATTCTTTTTAGAAGCACAGAGAAGACCAAAAATAGGGTTACAAGGATATGTAATGGACCAGAGTTTTAAATCCTTAAGGTTAAAGTAAAAAATGATTCTGAGAGAGTTAACAAAATCATTTTGAAAATTTAAAAGAAGTTGATTAGTCTTATAGAAGAACTAAAAATATACCGTTCTATATAAAGGTTAAAAACATATGAGAATTGAACAGAAAGTGACCATAAAATGAAAGTCAAGATTAATAAGTAAGTCTTTAAGTAACAAATTCATACATATTAAATAATACAAAGATGTTTAATAATATTAAAACATAGTTTATTTTTTATTAGAACTGCTAAGGTTGATTTTTGAAAGAATCATGGGATTCCAGCAGTGACACGGATAAAAAACAGTAACAGGTATGGTAACATGTGGATTGGAAAAGGTTGTTCTAACAAGAACACAATTAATGTATAAGTCAGTTCCTTAAAACTAATGATATAAGCCACATTTAAGTAATAATAAAATGAATGTCTTAAAATTAGGGCTTTGAATGTTGGAACGGTGGACAATATGAATTACTGGACATAAAGGAATATATAAGAATGTATCAGAATCAAAGGATTGTAATTATGAGATACTATATGATTGTTTGTTTGCTTATGTTTAGAAAAAGCACTGTATCAAAAACATTGGCCTGAAGAAGTGGTGTGAAACTATGAAACTGTAGCCTGTTGAACAAAGTTTGGTGCAAAGTTAAAAGAAGAATAAAAGACTACAAAAGTTTTTTATGAATTTATGGACTTATGTCTTACTGATTTATTAATATATTGTTTGATATTTAAAGCCATGCAGTAAGATAGTCCAGTCATATAGAATAGAAAACAAGGGCATCCTATACTTTTTATGAATAAACATGAATGGAAAGCAATGCTGACTACAGATCAGGGTTTGAATGATTTCTTGAGGGACAGGCAGCTACCACAGCCACTCGAACCTAGGTAGTCACTGTCTGGGGGGAGAACAAATGCCATTTGCCTGTACTATAAGATGCAGCCTGATGAGAAAATACACTATTACAATTTTACCAGCCTCTACCCTTTTGTTAACAAAACAAAACAGTATCCTGTCAGTCATCCTGTCATCATTTATGACAATTTTAGTGACCTCACTCAGTACTTTGGTTTAGCAAAAGTAAAAGTCTTGCCCCCAGAGGCCTTTTTTTTCCAGTGCTGCCATCCAGGATTGGAAAAAAAAAATTCTGTTTACATTATGTCTCACATTCGCTGAAAACAGACTTCAAACAACATTGTGCACACACAATGGTGAGGACAGGGCACTTACAGGTACCTACTGTACTGTAGAACTAAAGTAGGCACTGGAAAATGGTTACAAAATTATTAACATTTATGAAGTTTGGCATTTTAAAGTGTCATGCACAGAGCTTTTTGTAGACTACATCAAGCTGCATCTAAAAGGCAAGCACGAGGCATCTGGTGTCCCTTCATGGGTAAAAAATGAAGCAAATAAAGTCAGGTACATACAACAGTATTCTGAAAGAGAAAATGTACATTTGAACCATGTGACCATAGCTGTTAACCCCACAAGGAGACAGATATCTAAACTGTTTTTAAATTCTCTTTGGGGCAAATTTGGGCAGAGAGCTAATTTAGTGACCACAAGCATAGTAACAGACCCCGACAAGCTCTTTCAGTATGTGTTTGCCCCTTACTATGATATAGCTTCATGCTTTTTCATCGATGATGAAACAGCATGTTTAAACTGGAAATATACCAGCGCTCATTACCCAAATTCTAATAATATCAACATATTTATAGCTAGTTTTACAACAGCATATGCCAGAGTGGAACAGTACAACCTACTAAATAAGTTACAGGACAGGTGCCTGTACCACAGCAGTGACTCTGTCATTTTTGTGTCCTGGACCAGGTGACTGGGCCCCACCTCTGGGCGATTATTTAGGGGAGCTGACCAGTGAAGTTCCTGCAGATGAACACATTACAGAGTTTGTTTCTGCAGGCCCAAAAACTTACGGCTACAGGCTGTCCAGTGGAGAGGTTGTTCTTAAAGTGAAAAGGTTTACTCTTAATGTAGCCAGAAGTAAATACATTAATTTTGAAAGTCTGAAGGACCTGGTCTTTGATTATACGGGGTCACAGATCTCTAAATAAATTACCATGAGTCAACCCAGCATTGTTAGGAATCAAAAGCAGTGGTCCCTTGAAACAAAAATGCTGTCCAAGACCCAGAGAGTAGTTTATGATAAGTGAGTTTTACAAGCCAACTTTAAAACTCTTCCTTACGGATACTGAGTGTGAAAAATGGATATCGGGTTGCAGCATCCCTTTACTTGTCTATTGGCTGGCCCCTCTAATAGTGGGAAGAGCTTCTTTATAAAACAGTTGTTGGAACTTGCTGATGCCACTTATCACACAAGCCTGAAAATATTGTCTGGTTCTACAGCTGTTGGCAACATTTGATAATGAATTGTTGTTAAAGTTCCTGCAGATTAAATTTGTGGAGGGGCTACCGATGTTACTAGCTGACAATGACCTCTTACCCCCTGGGAAGGTAAATTTTGTTGTTATAGATGATTTAATGGACTCCACCTATCAAAATAGTGAAGTTGAGTATGGGTTTATCAAGTACAGCCATCATAAACAGTTGACAATATTTTTAATTGTCCAGGATGTGTTCTGTCAAGGTAAAAAAAAGCAGGACCATCACACTAAATGCCAAATACATGATTTTGTTTTAAAACCCGAAAGACAAGCTGCAGATCATAACTCTGGCTAGGCAGATGTATCCTGGTCAGACAACATTTTTCTTAGAAGCTTTTGAAGATGCCACAAGAAAGTCTCATGGCTATTTACTGTTTGATTTAAGATCCATTACACCAGACAATTATAAACTGTGTAGTGGATTGTTTCCCCCTGACTGGCCTGTGGCATATGTTATGAAAAAAACACATACTGCTTCTAAAAATATTTGATACTGTATTGTCATTATGTCTAAAAGACTGCAGAGAAATCTGTCTGTTTTAAAGTTACTAGTAAAAGGGCCTCTGAGCTTAAGCAAAGCTATTTTATGTTCAGCCTCTGATGATCTGATATCAGCTATAGCTGAGATAGCCTTAAACACTCTCAAAGGAAATATTCCACTGTCAGCAAAACAGTTAGGTTTTCTGAAAAAAATGGAGAGTCATTAAAACTTCAAGTGATAAATAACCTTAAAAAGGAAAAATAAAATAGTTAACCAGACAGGTGGCTTTATCGGGACACTGTTAGGAATTGCCATTCCTTTGATCACTGGCCTGCTGGCTAGATAATGGATTTTACTCAGAAAATGAATTTGGTGCCTCAGCAACAGATGGATCACATTAAAACTAATTACACTGATCAAGATATGAGAAAAGTTGCAACTAGCAGTTTGGACACTGACATGAGAGATATACTGTCCCAGACTGATTTAATCAGACAATGACAAAGCCAAAATGTACTTTGCTGTGTTACAACACTATCTGACTTTGGTAAGACAAGGAGAACAAGCTAAAACCAGTTTAACATTATTGATGCCTGAAAATCAATCAATTTCTGACCCCTCTGCTGACATGGCAGAGACAGCTTCTGTACCTAGTACTTTGGAAAAAGACATTTGAAGTAGTGTTTTTCATCAATCTAAAACCAACGCTGAACTTTTGTTAAAACATATGGCAAAGAACAAGGATATTGTGTTTTAAGTGATAAGGAGGAATTAATGTATAAAGGTATTGTTGTTTCTGGGTCTCACATGGTCGATTTGGTAAGAGTGGCTACAGCCACTCACACAATCCCTGACCACAGAAAGCCAAAGGGCTGAAATGTTTTTGTCAAAGCAATGGCTGAATCTAACATACCCACCTCAGTGTTTGCTCATTCAGCAAACAGGAGCTATGTGGAAAGGTTAAAATCGGCTGGTGCAAGACAACCACAGCTATCTCCAGTCAACCAATGGTCAGTGACACCCAAAAGACGAAAGTCTTTTAAAAAACCTACAAGGCTCACTGTGTAAAATTTAAATGCAGTCTCTATATATCAATGTTATATACCTCAGTGATTGCTGTGTACAACCTGTGTTAACCATTTACCTCATATTGACCATGTAATCCTGTTTTTGCAAAAAAGTGTTTATATTGATGCACGTTAGCCTACCTCATATTGACTATGTAATCCTGTTTTTGCAAAAAAGTGTTTATATTGATGCACGTTAGCCTACCTCATATTGACTATGTAATCCTGTTTTTACAAAAAAAAGTGTTTATATTGATGCATGTTAGCCTACCTCATAGGTAAATATGTTAACATGTTTTTAGAAAGATGTGCTTATCATAATTCTACCTCAGTGCCATGGTATGTATAGTGTGTATTTTTTAACAGGAGGTGCCTCTGTTTATTATATCTTATCCATGATGTTACCACTGATGTATGTTGTATTTTATTAGCATTTTTTTTATAATAAATACCTATTTATTTTATATATTGTTGTCATTATTGAAGACATTACATATCTGAAAATTTTAAACACGCCCCCCCAAGTTTAAACACAGACCCCCAGAAAAACTGACAGAGACACACAATTATGAGTGTTTATATATGATTTTATAAGTGACTGGTTTTGAATAAAATGACAAGCGGTTGCATATTTTAAATTCATTACAAGACAAACAAGTCTGAACATGTTGCCACCTCACTGATATGTGCCCTGACATGTTTAGATGTCTGAAAAGGTGACGTACTAAACTAGTTACCATGGCATCATTTTTCAGCAAATCATTAGAGTACATTTTTAAAATTTGATCATAAGAAAGTCCTTTGCATCAGTGGTGTAATAAAAAGATGCAGTGAAATCCACAGGTGGTTGAAAAGGTATCTTGCAACTGTGTGTTTTGGTAGAAAATGTTTTTTGCATTTCTGTTTTAAAAAAAACATTGTGCAAGATTGACAGGATGAAAACCATAGCTGTTGAAGAACTCCCCAGTCTCATTTTCTGAAATGTATACAGCTAACCAGTGCTGTCCAGGGAGGTCATGGGGGTCAGTATTGATGACTAGTGCTGTGGGAAGGTTTCTCAGTCTCTCCTTGGGTAGCAGATCACAGGGAAACATGCCAAGAAAGCAGTCACGGATGTGGAAGTCATTGGTTACAATTTTTCCAGCTGCTTTGTATTCATTTTTTTTATGGTTTATCACATATAATCAAAAATGGCATTTCTTCTCTGGTTTATTTCAATGACATTATCAAACACAGCACAGATAATGTGATTAACTGTTTGTGGAAGGGCTTCTGCAAATTTGATCTCAACTCTGAGGTTCCCAGTTTAAATTAAAGAGTAATGGTCAGCACATTCTTGGTCCAGAGTGAGATCAAAGGCAAACAGGGTGTACCCTTGGGTAAATTCATGACCGTTAACAACTAGTGGTAGATCTTTCATAGATTTCCCCACCTCCAGTACTAGATTAAAATATTCTCTCACAGCATTCCCATTTCTAAAATCAGGCTGCAGAGGTTTAGTGGGGATTTGTTCACCGTCCAGATACAGAGCCACAAAATTAATGTTATAATGTTTAAAGTTAAAGAGGTTTTTAGAGTAGGAACCACTAAAAGCATAATTGTCAACAAATCCCATGACCATCATTTTTGGTAACTGTCCCAGAAACAGATTATCTTGGTTGCAGACCCTGCTGCCTGCAGGGAGGCTGAACACTTTCATTCCCAATCTGTCTATAGGGTATTTAGCGTTAGAAGTCAGCAGGGCTTCTAAGTGTCCCAGACGAACACTGGGGATCACTTTAACCCTTTTGACAAACAGAGAGGCGGCCATGACTTTTAGCTTTTAAGGCTCAGCATCTCCACTCATCAGGCAAAAGCTGTCCCTGTTACATGTCAGTTTAATTTTAATATCCACGCCATTCAGCATCACTTTCTCTTGAAAAAACAAGTCTGTGTGCAAGTGTTCCAGCAGCTCTACCCCTCTACTGAGATGTGTGAAGGAGCTTCTTTTATTAAAACCTACATTGTCACCATCTCTGTCTGTGATTTCATGTTTCCCCAGGGTGTTTTTGTAAAATAACCCTGCGGTAAATTGAGTAGAAAGGGTCTATTCACTGAAGTTCAGCACAGATTCTATGACAGCCCTGTAGGGGTAACAGTTATTGCTCTGACTGATGAGCTGATCATTGACAGTCACATTCAGCTGACTGAAAATGGTGGCCACTGGGTAGTTTATAAGGCCCACTTTGGCCGCTGCAGGTATATCACCACCATCCACTTCAGTGATTTTACAAACCAGGTAAAGAAGCGTGTTGTTTAGATCCAAATAGTCTTCACCATTCCCTGCTATATAAAATTCAATTGGTGAGTTTTCTGAAAGGGCAGCCAGAGGGAGTATCTCTACATAAATGCTTTTTTCAATGCTTGTCTGTACGGGAGCAATGGCAAACAAGTCAAGTTCTGATTTTGTGCATTCTTCAGAACCACAGTGCAGGAAAGACATTCTTTTTTTCTTTTTAGAACAGGTCTCTGCTTTTTTTATGCCCCCTTGAAGGTCCTCTGGCCTTTGAATGCTTTCTTTTATGTGAAGTTTTGCATTTTGAAACACCTCTTTTAAAGTAGCTGGGAGGTCCGATGAGAAGCGATGGGTGTACTCTGCGCTTTCTCTTTTTACCTCTCTTGAATACAATAAGCCTTGAACCACCCTGAGTAGGCTTATCACCCCCCTGACATCTTTTGAGCAACAGCACTAGTCACATGGCCCACAACATCCTTTGAAACATTTTTAGCAGCTGTCTGTAGATGTGGTTTTGCAATTTCAAACCCCCTTCTTAAAAATGGAACTGCTTTTCTGAACAGACTACAAAATATCCCTTCTATACCAGAACCATACATAGTAGGAAGTCCATGAAAGCTGGGCAGACCATATCCTGCCTGTGCCTTGTAATTGCTTCTGTACAAGGCAGGGTCCCCATAATGTTGAACGATTACCATACTTGTTTAAATTTTAAAGCACTCTCTGAGGGCAAAAATACAACTTCATGATCACCTTTCCAAATTGAAATGGTACAGGTTCATTTTGATCATTCTTTATTTCAATAGTGACTGTGTCGATCTGATGTTTACTGACTGTTTGATAATGGGGTTTATCATAGGTCATGGTCACTATCTCATTGTCTTGGCCCCTGACGGGTAAGCATCTCAGCAAAGGCACTAGACTGTCATCCACTATTTCATGCGTGATAATGTCAGTGTAGATATATAATGTGTAAAAGCTCCCATTAATATCTGTAGGGTTCTTTGTTAGAGTCTTTCCAACACCTACTTCGAGTCTGCTAAAACCCAAAAGGTACTGTAACTGCCTGTGTATAAACAAAATGCATTTGATGTCACTGTCAATGCTTATTTCTCTCCCAACGGCTTGTTGTTCCAAACCCACTGCCAGCTCATTTACTTCAAATATGCTTTTATTAATTTCAGCAATAACACCAGCCATGTAAGGATAATAGCCTGATGGAATTTTAAATACTGCTGACTCAGTAAAGAGGCCAGTTGGTGGTGTTTTACTGTGGGCTACGCTTGGAGGCTGATAGAGCATACTAAACCTATTTTTCTGTGCAGGCACGTTGTCCCAGGTATGAGGGTACTGAATTTCTGCTAAGCCCACTTCCCATTCACCAGGTAGTTCAAGCGTTTGTGGTAATTTTACTGTAAAAGTGGATATAGTATTTTTTGGGAAAATGTTGTGTGAGGCGTTGCTGGGCAAGGTAATACAAAAACCATTTTGGGGCATTTTAAGCCTTATCTGCTTCTAATGTCCCAAACCTGTGTTGCCTCAACTGAGCTATTAAATTTATCTGGCCGCCCTCTCCACTTTACCAGATACCAAGTTTTTCTGCCACGATTTTCTCTGCCAGGATTTTCTGCACCCTATACACATGGTCCTCATCCGGTTCAATTTTTTTCAACTCCTCAGCATAAAAAGTACCTTTGATGTCTTCCCCCTGATAGTCTTTTAGGTTATATGAGGGCCTCTGGGTCTTTAAGACCTCTGTCACAATAAATATCTCATCTGTGTATGTCTGTTCATATCCCTTTTCAAACACCCCTTTTAGCTTAGATAGTCTCATGTGATCATCTTCCTGAAGGGTAGCCTTTTGCTTTTTGCCAAGAACAGTATTACCATAGAGGATCTTCTATACACCCAGGGCACTGGAAGGGTTAACATCCACAGGCCTGTGTTTAATGCTTCTTTGATAAGTATGGTTATAGCTGTGCACCAGGTCTGACAACACATTTCTATATTTCCAAGTATTCTGGGCTGTAAAGTAACGCCACATGCATGACCTCAGTGCCCTAGTAAATCTTTCTACAATGCTGGCCTTAACTTCATTATTCATCCCAAAATGGTGTATTTTATTTTGTTTTAATAGGTTCTTTAAGGAGGCATTCAGAAACTCTTTACCCTGATTAGTCTGCAACTTCTGAGGTGTGCGTCCACTTTTAAAAATAGTTTTAAAGGCTTGTGTCATTGCCTTGCCTGATTTGTCTTTTAAAGTCACTACCCAGGCATACTTGGACAGCACATCGATGCATGTCAGTATGTACTTAAGCCCATTATTGTACTTTGCATATTGACTCATATCCACTAAATCAGCTTGCCATTGTCTGTCTATGTCAGAAACAATGACAGGATTTCTCTTAAATCAGACTTTGGCTGCTTTGTGTAATGAATAGGGGACCTGCTTCACAAGTCATTCTGCAATACCTTTCCTGGTGACATCTTTATCAAGTTTTTTTGCAGCCTTATACAGCTGGGTCACCCTTGTGAAATGACCCACTTTTTTTGCATTAAAATATATATTCTGGAGCAGGTGATCATTCATCCTTTTTTGTCAACTCCTGACACATCTGTTAGCTAGCACAACTCTTGTCACCAGTAAAATAAAGCATGTGCTCTTTCTATTCTTTTAAAAACACTATGACAACCACAAAGTGCAATGCATGATTGTATTTTATTTATAAGTACACACACGTCATAACAGTATTTGAAGGTTTACTTTATATACTTTATAATACATAAACTAATGCATATAGCTGCTACCTACAAAAGGCATAACACATGGCAAGCATGCAATGATTACATAATATTTTGTTTTCTACTCTTCCAGCTTTACACGTTTTACAATACCCAGAGACAGTAACTTTTGAGCTGCATGTTTTACACAAGCATGGACATCGTCTACTTCCCCCTTAGTGGTGAGGCGGGCACAATACATACACACATATGCCATACACCACTCAAAATAATTAGCCTGATTTTTAAGAAAATCTGTTACATCTACAATGTCATTCACCTTACATACTGCTCTAAGGTTAATTTTTTCCATTACTTCAGTATAGAGTTTCCATATAAAGTGAGGCAATGCTTTAATCAGAGTCAGTGTGTTTTCTGCCAGTGAAGCAGCACCATCTTCAGAACAGACATTTAATGCAGGCTGCTTTCCAAAGTATACAGGTTCCTTTAAAATGTCCTTTATCACACGGTACATTGTAGACATGAAGACTGCCTGGAATATTGGGAGCATGCCAGTATATTCCTTCTGAAAGTACACTATAATACACTATTTAGGAAAAGCATATGCTAAATCTGATTTATGAAACACAACAAAAGTGATAAAAGAAGCAAAATATATGATGACAGACTCAGACCCGCCGTTCTGCAGACTAAACACTAAAAATTCAACAGGGGTAGTGATAAAACCACAAAAGTGTACCACATCATAAGGATTATGCATAAACTCTATAGCAATTTTATACATTGCTTCCTCAAGAGTAGCACCCTCATCCTTTAAATAGTCCACATTTTCCTTTTGGGGTCCCTCTGGGAGACTGTCAAAAAGGCCTTGGCATGTCTCTAAGTGTTCAGTAGGTGCTTGTCCTGTAGGTAAATTTATACCAGGTCATTTAGCTATGTGTCTGACTAGTTGATAAACAAGCCTCTGGATGCACTGGTATACCATTGTGGTATACCCTGGAAAAAAACATACAGCACTATGTTTTAGTAACCTCACACTGCATGGTGTGGTTTAGCAAGTGGAAAAAACACATTTATCACACAGTACATTGTAGACATCAAGAGTGACTGGAATATCGGGAGCATGACAGTACATCATAATACACTATTTAGGGGAAGCATATGCTAAATCAGATTTATTAAACACAAGAAAAGCGACAGCTTCAGCATAATGTACGATGACAGACTCTGACCTCTCGTTCTGCAGACTAAACACTAAGAGATCAACAGTGGTACAACGAAAACCAAAAAAGTTTGCCAGATCATAAGGGCTATGCATAAACTGCATAAGAATATCTTCCATCGCTTGCTCAAGAGTGGCACCCTCTTGTTTAAAATAGTCTGTGGTTATTTTGAAAGGTATTTCTTGGATACTGTCAAAAAATCTTGGCCTGTCTCTAAAAGTACAGACGGTGCTTGTTCTGTAGGTAGATTTAAACCAGGTCATTTAGATCTGTGTCTGATTAGTTGATAAATAAGACTCTGGATGCACTGACAGGGCATTTTCCATTGTGGTATAACCTGGAAAAAAACATACAGCACTATGTTTTAGTAACCTCACACTGCATGGTGCAGTTTAGCAACTGGAAAAAACACATTTATCACACAGTACATTGTAGACATCAAGAGTGACTGGAATATCTGGAGCATGACAGCACATCGTAATACACTATTTAGGGAAAGCATATGCTAAATCAGATTTATTAAACACAAGAAAAGTGACAGCTTCAGCGTAATGTATGATGACAGACTCTGACCTCCCGTTCTGCAGACTAAACACCAAGAGATCAACAGCGGTACAACGAAAACCAAAAAAGTTTGCCAGATCATAAGGGCTATGTATAAACTGCATAAGAATATCTTCCATCACTTGCTCAAGAGTAGCACCCTCTTGTTTAAAATAGCCTGTGGTTATTTTCAAGGGTATTTCTCAGATACTGTCAAAAAATTCTTGCCCTGTCTCTCAAAGTACAGACGGTGCTTGTCCTGTAGGTAGATTTAAACCAGATAATTTAGATCTGTGTCTGACTAGCTGGTAAATAAGACTCTGGATGCACTGACAGGGTGTTTCTGATAGTGGTATAAGCTGGAAAAAATCATACAGCACTATGTTTTAGTGACCTCTCACTGCATGGTGCAGTTTAGCAAGCGGAAAAAGCCAGGGTAACAACATGAACAATATTAAAATGGTAACAAATAACATTTTTTTGGGGGGGTAAATGTTTTTTTAACAACATAAGCAGGGTTCCTGAATTTCTTTATAGAATTTTTTTAAAGGGCCCTTTTTTGACCAGTGGATCATTTCAGCAAGCACAGAAGCCAGGTTAACAACACGTACAATATCACAAGGTTTTTTCTGCTTTATAGTACACAGACACATGACTATGATGATCATGATATAAAGTCCACAAAGACATTCATTGTCTTTCATGAATATATCAGTAAACAGTTTAGCATTTTCTACAAGTGGCAACACCGATTCATTTACATATTTATCTGTATTCTCCCATACTTCTGGAAGGCCACACATCATCAGTTCAGAGGCTGCATGTATCTCACAAAGGCAAATGTCATATTGAGGTGAACCAAATAGTGATGAATGGCAGTAATGGCTTAGGATCAGATACATAAGTCTTTGGATTCTCTCTGTACTTGCATCCCACATGATCATCTGTAAAATAAAATATGGCACTTTTTGGTACTGAAATGTTTGCATGCATCAATTTTGGGGGGGGGGTAACGGTTTTTACAATATAAACAGGGTCCCTGAACTTCTTTTTAGATATTTTTTAAAGGGTTCTTTGCTGACCAGATGTGTGGCCTCTCTTCTAATCTGTCTGTCTGTCTGGTGGCACATATTTTTAATACACCACTTGGGATCATCAGCTCTTTTCACATCATTTAAAACATAACCAATATGCTGTAGTGTTTCTTTGGTCATATTTAAGCCCTGTTGTTTCATTGCTATAGCTAAAATCACAGGCATAAGTTGCCCTATATGTATGTATGGCTTCAGAAACATTTCTGTATAGTTCTATAAGGGTCAATTCATCGGTGATACAAGAATTATTTTTCTCACTAGGATCACACCCGGGACAGGCATCAACCAATTCAGCATGTATCACCCTCTCTATCACTGCAGCAATTACACCATGAATGGTATGATACATAACGTACTTGCAATACATATCGTAATCAGTTTTGGGGTGTTTACTACTGAGGCCTGATTTTTCACATGAGGGCCCCTGTCTAATCTCAGTAGAAAAAGAGGGTTGGGTAGTGATCACAGCCTGTTCTTTGGCATTTTGAAACATTCTATCATTCTCTGTATTTCTAACATACTGGTCCTCACACATCTCATTAACAAACACATTTGTATCTTTCACACAGCAAACACAGTCGAGCTGTAGATTTGTGGAAAGTCATGAATCATGCTATCCGAATATGACTGCTGTTCCATCACACATCCTTCAGTCAATTAAAGTGAAATCAGAAAACAGCATTGGTCCTGTGACTCACTATAGGTAAGATTTCATTCTACTGCTAACTCATCTCCTCAGTTACATCATGTACGCATGTCACCACTCACACATTTTTTAATGTTAAAAGACACTTATCTCATCAAGGCAACTCTTTTCTTCTTCTTCATCTTCTTCTTCTTCTTCATTTTTCTTATCTTTCTCTTACTTAGCATGGGCTTGACTGCTTGTGGCTGCATTATCATCATCATCATCATCCATCTCTTGGGCAGAGGTGCCTCTTGGCTGTGTCTTGGATTTCTTTTTCACAACTTTCTCTGATGCTTTTTTTGGCAATATCTCGCTGCCCATCTTCTCTGGCTCCACCTTCTTGTCGCTCTCTGTTTTGCATTTCATAGTAACATCTTTTTCTGCATCAGATTCACACCCCAGCAACTCTTCAAGGTCTTGCAATGGTGCCTCTTCACAAGGACAATCAGATTTAGGATTTTCTGATTCACCAAACTGTTCAGCGAGTTTCTTTTTTATGTCAGACACTCTTCCACTCAGCAAGACTTGTGTGGGACATTGTTTTTCACACCTCATGTAGTACACATAAGTTGGCCTGGGTTGTGGGACCCCGATAGCCATCTTCTTGCTTGGTTTTTCATCTTCAGACTTTTCATTTGGTAGTGTGACAGCCTGACCTGTTGCTGGGAGGTTGAATTGAGAAGCGCTGTGCTGTGCCATCTTCTTCTTGATGTTTTTGATAATCTACTCTAAGTCTATAAAGTAGAATCTGATGAGTCTTTGAAAAAGCTGTACCTTCTGGCTTCAACTGCAGGGTTTATATGAGGCATTGTAAGATGGACAGCCCTTGGTAACACCATTGCCACACCCCATCATACTATACATGGTAACATGTGTCAGAGGAACATCTGTTGTAGTCCCCACTCCCTTTTTTAAAAACATTATAAATATCACTCACATTTCATTCAGCCTTCTTCTTGATACTACACAGAGCTGAGGGGAGAGCTATAGGTATGTGTATTCCTTTTTTTCTGATATATTTTATTCTTTTAATCCATGATGGGGTGAAATGATTAGTTTGCGATTGCTATAGAATAATGACACACACACTCACACACACACAGCCAGCATGTTGCAATGCTATCCAGAGAAACTGTTGAACCATCTTATTTACACAGACGTCCCCCGGTTTTAGCTTATAAATGTTATATGCATATACATAAAGGCATCCTTTTGGTGCAAGTTTTACACATTTTATAACTTGTTATAAAACAGAAAAAGGGGGTACTCACACAGGCAGATGGATTACCCTCGGGTGGCTCTCCAAACAGATCTGTGAAACCTCTGCATAATCAATTTGCCTCCTAGATACTTCTTTCTGAAAATAACCTAATCAAAAAAACACACACATGCCCCTGCAGTTATACACCCAAATCGACAGAGGGCACATAACACTACATAAACCCTAACTTATTTTTTTGGGGGTGGGTGGGGGCACAGTGGTAAAGAGGGACTTGGGTTCGAGCCAGGACAGTGAGGTGCAGGAGAAAGGAGGGGGACAGGAGTTTGTGCTAGCACAGTGGGGCTCGGGTTCCAGCCAGGATGGCATGGCAGGGGTTTGAGGAGTATATGAGAAGGAAGGGTGTAGGATGCTTACAAAATGGTGGGTGGCAGGGGTTCAAGGAGTGTACGAGAAGGAGGGGTGTAGGATGCTTACAAAATGGTGGGTGACAGGGATTTCAGTGTGGGTAATTTCCTGCGCAAGTGGGTGGGACATGGGTTCACATGTGTGTCATTTCCTGTGCAAGGGGTGGGACACGGGTTTGAGCTTACCTCACTTCTGCCAGAAGTGGGTGGAGCTAGCAGATTTTAGGGAGGGACTTCTGGTTTAACAAGAGACAGTTCTGATTGGTCCATTTTAGGCCACACCCACCTGTCAAATGATGTGGCATGAGCTGATTGGCTGAAATTTAACCTTTGACAATATACATGAACTTATACTACTATCCTTTAAATATTTCTGCTATCTTATTTATTTTTAATATGGCTTTATTCTCCTGCCACTACCCAACTTCCCACTTCTGCTATCAAAGCCCAGGCCCTTCAGCTCACTTCCAGGACTTAATCCACCTACTTTTTACCTTGTTGTATGAGTGGGTTCCATGGATGGTGGTGGTGCAGTACCTATAGGGTCATGGCATCATTCTCTAGACAGGGGTCCTTTTCCACCTTCACTCCTTTTGAATCAGAGCAAGAAGCTTGCAATGGTGCAAGTGTAAACTCTGAAGATGGTGCACACTTTCAGTGCCCACCTCTGACTTTCATTTCTGGTTCTTACTGCTGGACCACCTTCCCTCTACTAGGTGGCAACCAAGCAGCAGTACACACTGTCTCCTCACCTCAAAGGAGGAGGTCCATTGATGGACATGAAATCTTCCTTCTACCTGCCAGCTGCCGAGCAATCTTGGTCCATTCCTGAATCTAGGTCTCCAGTGTGGCAGGAGGTGGGCACCCCATGCCTCAGCTGTCCACATCACTAGACTGTCTACAGGTTTACTGTACTGCAGATTTATTTAGAGAATATTGTTTGTGACCTGCATGGGGAATTTACCTGCAACCCACTGTCTTGCAGTTCTATGCTTTTACTCTCTGTACCATTACGCCATTAAGTTATTTTCCCTTTTCTTTGTTAATGAGGGAAGTGACATAAAAACAGTATTTACTGTCCCTTATGCTTTATTAGTTTTGGTTGCTTGTGTACACAAAACATCATAATGCCTTGTTTATCACATCATAAGTATCTCCACAGCAACAGATTGGGAAGCCATAAACAGAACTGTGACTGCAGAACTAGACAAGCAGACAGGGCAAATAGGGCAGAGATCCTGGGACTGATTTTCAAATGCTAAAGTTTGACACAAGGTGCCTGCACCAAATGGGTATGATGCAAGTTGCACTTTGAATGAGACTTTGCGGCACTCCCAATTTTCGAATGCAGGCTGCGTCAAAACCAAGATGTCTAGCACCCAAGCTGCCCTGTGCCACCCTTGTGGCAAAAGTGCTCCTGTGACAGGTTGCAAAGGGGCTTGCACTATGCTGGGGCTGCACCATCCCCTTTTTTGGATTTTTCAAGACCCTCCCTGGATGCAACAATGGGCTCAAGTTAGACCAGCCAGGAGGACATCCAAGAGTCCAGCACCTAAGGAGAATGATGGTGCTAGTGGGGGGACTTGCCAGGAGAGGGCTGGGGTAGACAGAGCACAGGGATTGCCCTAGGGGGCATGAGGGGGACAGAGATAGCGTAGTGTCGTGATGTGGTACCTGGCCGGGGTGCATTGTGCTATGCCAGGCAATCGATCGACTGCCAGGTATAGCACAATGCATCCTGACCAGGGAGTCAAATCACCACCCTGCATTGTCTCCATCTCCCTTACACCCCCTAGGGCACCCCCATGCTCTGTCTGCCCCAGTCCCCCTCCAGCATGCACAGTTGCACCCCCCCAACCATCCTGGACCCACTATCATTGCACCAGGTGAGGGGACTGGATCCCTTTGGTTATTCCTGCAGCTGCCCATCTGTTTGGTGCTAGCCTGTGGCAACTCCTGGGTTTTGGGTGCAGGGACACCCCTTTTATGCAGATGGGTGCAAGGTTCCTGATGCACCCTGAGTTCACTGCAGCCCTAGAGTGATGCACCTTACATCACTCTAAGGGCTCTTTGAAAATCAGGCCCTCTGCCTCCAAGCAAATGTCCTTAGTAATAAACACATAAGGGTAACAATTACAAAAAAGGCTGACATATAAGCTAAATTGTGTCAAGATAGTATGCTTTTCAGAGTTGTCACAGCAACACAAGAGGCTTTTCAAAGCCCTGTTACACTACAAGCAAACATTAGGCATTGACAGATGCTTGTTTACTTCTGTTTTCTTTTCCTATTTTACTGGTCTGGGCTGTCCACCCAGAAGCTTGCTCCATTTTTTTTAATCAGAAAAGGATGCTGCCCAGTAACTTGCAAGGCTTGCCTTACATCTGTGGCCTGTCACTGTCTTAAAGTCCTTGGCTTGGAGTCCTGCATTAGATAGAATCTGCACAGAGGTGTCTCAGGTAGTATACTTTGTATATCTTTTGCTTAAGTTAGCCTCTTCATTAAGTTTCAGCATTAGAGAACCCAATCAGTTTTTTCCCATAGCCTCCTTAGTATAACAGATGTCTTGTGCATCAAGAAATGACTGGAGAAGTCATCTTGGGTAAAGATAAAAAGCTGTAGAATTTGCCAGTGTTTCAGAGATACATTTTAAAAAGCATTTGACTGGGCAGTTAGGATTCTCAGGCTCTTTAAACATTCACCCCCCCCCCCGGTATTTTCCTTGCTAACTTCTATGGGATTGTTATGGTTTTGGTGTGGGCACTGTGTGACAGCATCACATACAGTATTTGGCCCCATTTCCAACTTCTTTGATCTCAAATGACTGAGTCGTAAGCTGTAGTAATCCCTTCCATCCAAGCCAAGCCATATGAATTGTATATCAAACAAGACACACTTAAGGTCTAGCTGAGTGTCAGGGGAGAGAGAGAGAGAGAGAGAGATATGCTGATCATGAAGCTTGCTTAGATCAAGCTCAGAGATGGCAGGATTGTGGGCAGCCTTATCTGTGTTTTGTTTCAGGAAGCATTTGAGTGTGCTTCAAAATACGTTATCAGCAGGTCTGAAAATAGGATTGCTTATTATGTTTAAAGTACAAGTAATCACGGGGTTGTGATGTGTCTCAAGCCTGCTCATGTAGAGAAATACCCCAACACAGAGTATTCCTCACCCTCACCAATGGCTGTACATGCTTTGGCATAGAATTGCCTGAGGAGATTGTTGAGATTTTCAGGAGTTTTATGTTTAAAATAAACAGTAATTTTTTTTCTGCTCAGTCAAAGAAAAGGACTAATTCCAAGGCTGTATTCTTCATATTTCTCTCCTCCCTGTCACTCTTGAGTGTATCTAACAGATCATTACTGTGCTGTGACAGTCAGAGTTATTTATTTATTTAATTAAGTTGGTGACCGGGAGAGGCACACTAAGCCAAGGCTCATTTCCTGGTGCAACCTAAGGGAGGGGGAGTAAGAGAGGCAAAAATATAAAACAATAAATAGACTGTGTACAGTATAGTACAGCAATACCATAAAGAATATTATACACATAATTTGAGTATATAGAAAGAATACATGATTTGTGTACAAGGGAGCATAAGAAGTACAAGTCATGTCTGCACAGTGCAAAGGAATTCAGCAGTCAACAAATATACATTACAGGCTTGGGCTCAGGGAGATGACAAGGAAAGAGGGGAAAGGAAATGGGGAAGGGAGGAGGACAGCTTCTGGTACTGATGTGTTTTTTTTTCCTTTTTTCCTGATGGAAATATTACAGCAACTAGAGTTTCTTCTGGTCTAAGCAGATCTGTGAACTGGTGATTGTGCATCAGGTTGAGCATTACAGGCACATTCTCCTACATTTGTTATTTTTTTGTTGTAGTGGGCCACAGAGAAAAAAAATGGCTACTAGTTTAAAATTAAAAATTCTGACAGCAGGCTGGCCCAGTGGCATGGAGGGCTGGGGCATCATGCCTTGCTTTCTGCTATGCCAGCAACCCCTGTTCATGGTGCAAGTGGGTCACCAGGGGTCAGCCAGGGAGGGAGAGGATTGAGCATCCAAGGGACAGCTCTCCTGTCCTGGGGAAGGTGGGAACCTCAGACCAGCATTTGCCTGACCCCTGGCAGCAGCTGGGGGTCAGCATGTCATGTCCCAGATGTTTGGGTGGAGGAGGAGCAGCTGCCCGACCTGCAGCATGCGGATGCGTGCACTGTGCATCATTGGCAGCATTGCACATGCCTCATTCCAAAAAGTAAAGTGAAAAAAGGTCCCTGGCCATGGATCATGAAGATGGCCCCCCTGCAGCACTGACCTGATAGGACTCCTCCCCCGCTGGATCCATTCACGGTGGGTAGAGTCGCTCCCCACCACCCCTGCCATGAAGGGTATGTCATGGAGGAATAGGAGAGGAGGACAAATGTTTGGGTGATGGCACAGGGGGTGGTGTCTGAGGTAGCTGGCCAGGGACAATGGGAAGAAAAAAGATTAATGAAGCAAAAAACATTCTGACAGCTTGCTCAGGGATATGCTTAAGTAATCAGGCAGTTTACACTGGAAATTTTTATCCTGGTCTATGTTGACACATAAATGTATGTCCTGGCAAGGGTTTCAGCCAATCAGAGACCAGGAATTTCCCTACCCATTTTCTAACAAAGCATGCACTGCTGTAGTTAAGTTCCCTTCTTCCTCCACCACCAAATCCCTGCAGAGAGGATGGAGTGCAGACAATGACCTTGGGTATAGCTAGGGGTATATGATGGAACATTTCACTGGGAGTCACCCCTGGGCCCTTAAACATGTTCCCAGGCCTTGCACCTGGACTGCACACATGGAGGTGTGGCCTGCGTGGTGTGACTATAAAGTTCAAGTGCACCACCATGGCCTTGCTGAACCATCATAACTAACTGTGCCATTTGAAGAGACCACTAACCTTCCTCCACTCAGCAGCGCCTGTGCTGTATGAATGGGGGAACCATGGCTACCCCACTGTTTGAACTGTAAGTGCATCCTGGATACCAGATGTTGTGGTTCTCTGCCAATTTCATGTTAGTGTCCCTCTCTTCTTAATCACATTCTTCACCATCCCCTAGCCTCTGGGGGTAAAATGGAGCCACCTTTGCTTGTCAAAAAATAGATTCTGCTTTCAGTTTTCACACAACACATACACAGTTACCACATGCCCACTTGGGGCAGGCTTTAACTTATTTAAACCATAAACCATAACTTAATGTCAGTTTGCATTGTTGATGCACTGGCACGTTAGACACTGTATCCTTATAGTAGCAGTAGGACACTTGTCATGATATGGTAGGCAGAAGTTAATTGCAAAAACATCAAACAATTATTTACAGGTTGGTGACACTCAACAAGAGATAGCAGGGAAACTGAAGCTGCAGCTCCATGGGTAGACTGGTTGGATCACAGGACAGGTGCTACCCGAGGAGCACAGACCACATCCACCTGAGCCACCTGGCACCTGCCTGCATGAAATGTAAATATGTAATTTTTCAAACAATCAGTCAATCAGCTTTTATTTGTATAGCACAATTCTCATGGTGATTCAATGCACTTTACATTAAAACATTTAAAAGAAACATACATAAATCATAACACTACAAAATCATTACTAAAACAGTAAAATATTATTCCTAGTCAGGCACAGCTAATTTGAATAAATAGGTTTTTAGCTCCTGCTTTATTTGTTCAACAGACTGACTTTCTCGTATAGGATGAGGTAGAGCATTCCAGAGGATTCTGGCTTCATATTCAAAAGTGAGCACCCCAGATGACTGTAAGTGAACCCCTGGAACCTCCAGCAATCCCCTCATCCATTTAGCAGAGGGGGTGCGAGGGGCGGCAGGGTCAAAGGAGGTCTTGCAGGTAACCAGGCCCCTTCCCATGTAGGGTCTCATCGATCAGCAAACTGACCATGAAGGAGATCCTCCATCTAACTGGCAGTCAGTGAAGATAGTGGAGCACAGGTGTAATATGACATGATCTAGACAGGACCATCAACAACCTGGCTACCCCATTCTGCACTAGGTGCAGGTGGCGAAGAGCTACCCCCGGCAACCTTAGGTATAGGACATTTCAGTAATCAAGGTGAGAGGTCACACAGTCATGGACCAGCACTGTCAGATCATTGGGGGAATCAGGTGCTTAATCCTTGTGATGTATCTCAGATGGTAAAAAGAGGTTCGGACAATGGCTGACACCTGCCACTTAAGTGTCAAGCCACTGTCCAAAACAACACCGAGATTCCTCACCCGATCCTAGGTAAGAAACTGGGAGTCCCCAAGCCAAAACCCAGAAACATGACCAGATTGTTCCTTCACCCCACTGTGACCAGGTTCCAGCACCAGTACCTCAGTCATGTCCTGATTCAACCTCAGTTAATTGACCCTTATCCAGCCTTGTATTTCAGTAAAGGCAGCTGTTAAATACCGAGACTGACTCCTGTTGCTCAGGTGCAAAAGATAGGTATAGCTGAGTATCAACTGCATAAGAGTGAAAACTCAGCCCATACCATTTTATAAAGTCCCCCAGCAGAAGCATATATACCGCAAACAACATAGGGGACAGTACAGAGTCCTGTGGGACCTCACATGAAAGGGATATCGGTGAGAGGAAAAAATCCCCAACACCACCCACTGTGACCTGCCAGTGAGGAATGATTTGGACTATACCAGCCAGTCCACAACACTACCGCAGGTGATCCAACAGCACCCCATGATCCACGGTGTCAAATGCTACTGAGAGATCGAGGAGAACCAAGAAGGTACGTCTCCCCTGATCTCTGTCTGCCAGGTGGTCATTCAGCACCCGAACAAGGGCAGTCTCAGTACTGTTTCCTTATACCAGACTGGAGAGAATCATAGATGTCGTGAGCTGTTAAAGGGGTCTCCAGTTGAACAGCCACCACCTTCTCAATAACCTTACCCACAAAAGGCAGGTTAGAGATTGGTCTGTAGTTAGCCAGGCAGTCCATATCCAGTAAAGTTTTTTTCAGGATTGGTCTTACAACCACCTCCTTCAGGGGTCCTGGACAGACCCCTGTCACCAGAGAACACTGGCTATCCTAGCTAGGACTGGGCCAATGACATTAATGTGCCCCACTAGGAGGTGCATTGGACCCAGGTCCAAACTACAGCAAGTTGGCTGTAACCCCTGGATGACCCTCACAACATCCTCAATAGCCAACTGGTCAAAACTGGACCAGACAGACGGAGTGCCTGTGACCTCAAGCCCATCACAGCAAGGCTGATTTGAGGACATGGACTGGATTTCTTCCCTGATCGTAACAATCTTATCAACAAAGAACTGAGCAAACTCACCACACCTTACTTGTGAAAAGGCTCCCCTGGGCTGGAGACAGGCTGGATTGCACAGACTGTCAACAGTGTGGAAGAGCTGAGCTGATCTGTTATTTGCCACAGCAATCTACCTGGACAGGAATTCTTCCTTGTTATGGGAGATTGCTAATTGATAGTCTCAATAATGGACCATCAAGATAAGCTTTTCCTCCTGCAGGCTGGTCCTCTGCCAATATCGCTCCAAGCTTCAACCCCACTTCCTCGTCTCCCTGAGTGACAAGTCAAACCAAGGGGACCCCTGGTGCAAGGTGAGGGGTCAAACATGGACAGGTGTAATACAGTTGAGGGCCTCAGTCACAACCCTATTATAGGTCAATACCAGTTCCCCTGGCTCCTCACACACTCTCATCAAACCTGATAAGTCCAGCACCACTATCAGACTGACTGGTGTAACACCTCTTAAAAGGCAGTACTTGACCATCTCTGTAGGGGGAGGGTTATTGGGGGGGCCTCAAATGGGAACCTCACAGTATGGTGGTCGGATACTGTGACCAGCTTCACCATAAGGTCAGAGACCTCCATTCCCAGCAGGAAGACGAGGTCCAATGAATGGCCATGAATATGGGTTGCAGAGGCAACAACCTGTGTGGGGCCCAACAAATACGTAACTTAGAGAAAGTTCTGTCCAAACTGTGAGAGTTCATTGTTGACCCAGGCATTGAAGTCCCTCCGAATAATCCATCTGAGTGACTCCAACACCAGTTCAGTGACAAAGTCTGTGATTTCTGTGGGAATTCCTTCCTACTCCATGGAGGTTGGTAGATGAAAAGGATCCTGTGACCTACAGTTGCAAACCCTTGATCTGCTACACATTCAAAGGATCTCTCTGTTCTTACTGGGAAGGCTGCGAGGTTCCGGTCTGATCTATAACACTATAACACATTGGCCCCCCCATGACCCACTCTCGGGTGGTGTACCACTGAGTACCCAGCTGGAACAGCCAATTTCATCATGAGGCTGGCACTTTCATCAAGCCAGGTCTTGGTGATGCAAGCCAGATCACTTGTACTAACAAGATCAGCAATAATTGCCATCTTGTTGTGTTTTTTTTTTTATGTACACTTTTATTATTTTACAGATTTTCTCCCACCCACCTGAGGCCACGGCATACACATGCGTGTATGTGCATGGAGGTGCACATACATGCCAGGATCAGGTGGCCCCTTCTGCCCCACCCAGATTTCATCACAGATCAGTACCACCTACATTCCCACTGGACCTCCACTCGCCTCAGCCCTCTGTGCTACTGGGCCAGCATGCTGTCTTGTTTTTAAATTGATATGGCATTGCACAACACCACCTGAGGGGGACAGGCAGATGAGGCTGGTCCAGTGACCTGCCCACTAATTGTGGAGTCAGTGGGTATTGGCACCAGGCAGGGAGGACCCCTTTCCTTGGCCCGTTTCTCCCCATTGTGCCTCCTCATTCCTACCACCATGATCCACCCCTCCCCCACTGTACTCCCACCCATAGGCTGCACAAATCTGTTTCTTCCCCCTACAAGTTATTCCAAGTGCTCTATGATGCCTATACACTTCAGCTGTTAAAGGGGGACACTCAAATGGTTGGAGATCATGGAGTCTGGAGGAGGAGGAGGAGGAGGAGGAGTAACAACTTATCATGGGAGCTGTTAACTGAGACATCCTACCAATATTTAGTTTCACCATACACTATTACAGCTATAAACCAAACAATAATTAAAATTAAAATGTTAATACCGCATCCACTCTCACACATTCCACATTCACACTCTCATTCGTACTCACTTTCACCCAACAACCCCACAAACCTCCCCAACCCACACAGTTTATATTTAGAAAGGTTTTAGGGTGTTGAAGACTTTATGGAGCACTTCTTGTGATCAGTTCTCAGTTACAGAACTCACTATATAAACAGGAGACAATTTTCTCTCACAAAATGACTTTCAATTAGACATTTGCAAAATTAGAAAATTTAATTCTATTAAATATTTTGTGACATTTGCACATTTCATGAAATATTTAGTGAGTGAGAAATGTGAAATTCTGTGAGCAAAATGTGAAATTTTGCCCACAAAAAGTGAAATTGTGCCTGCAAAATGGTTAAGTTTGGGCAAAATTTGGTGAAATTCAAGTGAAATTTGCAGAAATCACACATTTCACAGCAAAATTTCAATTTTGCAGGTGAAATTTCATAATTTCCACCAGGTGAAAAATTCTGTGGAATGGCAGAATTTCGCCAAATATTTTGCGTGGTAAAATCGACAGTTTTTCAGCAATTTCACCAGTGAAATTTAATTTCACTACATATCAACTTTCAATCACTTGGTTCCAATTGGAGTGGGACTCACAGAAAATCACAGGGGACATGATTTTTCCTTCCTAAGCACCAGATTCCTCAAAGTCTCTCACGCCTCAGGTCTGCACTTTTGGAAGACCAGAAATTGGAGACCCACAAACCTTCTCACTGGGCTGTGTTCCCCTCTTGTCCTATCTTCTAGTGATATCAGGGCTTAGTTAAATGTCAGTAAGGGCTCTCTCACAGCCCTCCACTCAGTTATTTCAGCTCCCCAGGCAGTGTTTGGCTGAAAAATAATGTCTCTCCTGCTAGATCACCTGACTGAAAATCAGTTTGCTCAGTTCAGTACTGCATTCCCCCTTACCTGCAGAGTCCAGGGAACCGCAATCCTACAACAGTCGGCAACCCCTTGTATTAGGTAGTTCTAGTCAGGTTAAAATAGTTATTAATTCAGTCTCTCTGACATACAGGATCTGAGGAAAAATTCACCATCACCCGTCACATAGACAGAGAGAAACTACAAGTGACAATGGCCATTTGGGGTCTCCCCTTGCTGAAAACTCAGGAGGCACCATTCAACACCAAGCTTCATTGCAACTCAACAATGTCACATCCAGCGAGCCAGTAGGATTTTAATAATTAGCAAAAAACATAAACACAGCACTACACTATAGCAGTACAGGGTTTTTTTTTATAAGTAGAGGCTGAAAAGGAAACAAAATAATCCCACAAAACATGTATAATTCTGAAAGGGGAAACTGAAATGAAGTCTTGTCTCCTTTAGATTAATATTTTACCAGCTTTTTTTGAATTGGGGTTCAGAAGAAATATCAGAACTCTAAAGGATATGGCCCTTATTCCCCAATATCCAAATAATTAGAAAAAATTGCTGTAGCACCAACCAGGTTAGTGACACACTAAATGTGATTATGAAATGGGTAGAAAAAATGTTGGCAAATACTTGCATGCCATTGCATATGAGGGATCCACCAGGCACAATGGGTACAGCTATACATTCAGCAGTTTAGGCAGTGCTAAATAACCATCTCAGTGCTGTTTAAGACTCTTGAAGCTTGAAATCATGTCTTTATCTCTGTGCATGGTTTCCCTCTATTGCTGACAATACTACTGTAGACCTGGTGGACTACCTGGGATATCACAGTTACATACTGTAAGTGCCCCACTCACCATCATGAGGAAGACTAAGGGATCAGGCTGTGCCTGGCCCTGTGTGGCACAGGAGTACTGCTGCATAGATACATAGATACATAGACAGTGTCGGCAGATAAGGGCCTATGGCCCACCTAGTCTGCCCATTTGAGCTTGTAAGTTCAGTTTGTTTTCCTAGAAGTCTGTTTCCCCTTACCCCTGCCCTCTAGAATTCCTTTATGTCTATCCCATGCATTCTTAAATCCCGTGATTGTTTCAGCCCCCACCACTTCCTCTGGCAGGGTGTTCCACTTGTCCACCACCCGTTCTGTGAAGAAATTCTTTCTCATGTTTCCTCTGAATCGTCCTCCCTCCAACTTCATCCCATGCCCTCTAGTCCTGAAACATCTTTTTCACTTAAAAATAGTGTTTTCCTGCACCCTGTTCCTCCCTGTAAGATACTTGTATGTCTCTATCATATCCCTTCTCTCCCTCCTCTCCTCCAGGGAGTACATGTTCAGTTCCTTCAACCTGTCTTCATAGGACTTGGGATGCAACCCATGCACCATCTTTGTTGCCCTCCTCTGAACCTTCTCTACCCTGTCTATGTCCTTACGTAGGTATGGTCTCCAGAACTGTACACTGTACTCCAGGTGGGGCCTCACTAGTGTCTTGTATAGAGGAATTATGACCTCCTTTTCCTGCTGGTGATGCCCTGCCTATACATCCCAGCATCCTATTTGCTTACCTGATGCCTTGTCACACTGTTTCCCTACCTTGAGGTCATCAGAGATGACAACCCCAAGATCCCTTCCTGCTTGGTGCATGCTATATCCTCACCCCCAACTGATATATTGTGCCAGGGTTTTGTGCCCTATATGCATTATCTTGCACTTCTTTGCATTGAATTTCAACTGCCAAACCCTTGACCATTCTTCAAGTTTCTGCAGGTCCCTCTCATTCTGTCTACACCCTCTGGTGTGTCTACTCTGTTACAGAGCTTGTGTCATCAGCGAACAGTGAAATTCTGCCTTCTAGATCCTGTGCAATGTCACTGATGAAGATGTTGAATAGGACCGTCCCAGCACTGATCCCTGTGGTACCCCACTGGTTACTCTTCCTCTGTGGAGTGACAGCCATTTACCACCACCCCTGTGTCCTGCCACCCAGCCAGTTAACTACCCACCACACTACTGTCCTGCCCACACCCATATTCCCCAGTTTGTGTAATAGTCTTCTATGTGGCACAGTGTCAAGGCCTTGCTGAAGTCCAGATAGGCCATGTCCACTGCCCTCCCCTGATCCACCTCCTAGTCACCCAGTCAAAAATTCAATGAGGTTGGTCTGACATGACCTCCCCTGGTGAAACCATGCTGCCTTGGGTCCTGTAGTCCATTGACAACCAGATGTTCCACCAATCTCCTTCAGTAGTGCTTCCATGATCTTTCCCACTACCGAGGTGAGGCTGACTGGTCTGTAGTTCCCTGCTTCCTCTTTGTTCCCACTTTTGTATAAGGGGACTACATCTGCTGTCCTCCAGTCTTTGGGTACCTCCCCTGTTTCCAGTGATTGGCTGAACAGGATAGCCAGAGGTTCAGCCACCACCTCTCTTAGTTCTTTAAGGACCCTGGGGTGCACCCCATCTGGCCCCATTGCTTTATCAGCTCTTTTACTTCCAGTTCCTTCAGGACCCTTTCTCGTGTAAGGGACTTGTGTCCATTTCTGCACCATTCCACCCTTGTACTCCCTTCAGACCCATTACCCCTCTCTTCCTTAGTAAAAGACTGAGCAGAAATACCTATTCAATATGTCAGCTTTATTGTTGTCATCCTCCATGCAGCTCCCATCCTCCCCTTCAGTCTCACTATCCCTCCCTTTGTCTTTCTTTTTCTTATGTACCTGTAAAGTTTTGTCCCCTTACCCACTGATTTTGCAATGTGTTCTTCTGTCTGAGCTTTGGCTTCCCTTACTGACTTCCCTGCCTCCTTTGTTTCTCCTGGTACTTCTCCCTATCCCCTTCTGCCTGTGTCTTTTGTATTGCCTGAATGCAATCTTTTTGCTTTCACTTTCTTTTATACCTCTTTTGAAAACCATAATGGTCTCCTCTTCCTTTTCCTCTTGCTAACCTGCTTAATGCATAATTCTGTTGTTCTTATAATCCCCATTTTAAATACTGCCCACTGTTCCTCAACCCCTGATTCCTGTCCCATTCCCCTTAATGCCTCTTTCAAGTATCTCCCCATTTTCCCAAAGTCTGCCCCCCTAAAATCCAGGATACATGTTTTTGTGTGGTTTGGTTCTGCTCTTTCTGTGATTTCAAAACACAATGACTGGTGGTCACTGTTACACAGGTGCTCCCCCACTGTTACCCCCATCACACTGTCCCTGTTTGTGAGCACAAGGTCCAGTATTGCCTTCTGCCCAGTTGGTTCCATGACCAGTTGCTTGAGGAAGGCACCCTGAAGGAGTCCAGGATAAATCTGCTCCTAGTTGATGCTGCTGTGGAATGCTCCAGTCCACGTCTGGTATATTGAAGTCTCCAACCAGTACTACCTCACCTTGTCTGCCATCCTTTGGATGGCTAGCATCAACTCCCTATCTGTTTTCCTCCTGGGCTGGTGGTCTATAGACCACACCTGTGAGGATGGCTGGCCCCATTTTCCTTTCCAGCTTAACCCACAGTATCTCTCCCCATTTTGTTCCTCCTGGATCTGTGTGGCTCCTATGTCATTTTCACATACAGTGCCACCTCCTCCCTTCCTGCCTGCTCTGTCTCTTCTGGAATATGTTGTAGCCAGGTATGGCCATCTCCCAGTAATGGTTATCATTACACCAGGTTTCAGTGATGGCCACAATGTCGGGTCTGACTGTACTATGACAGCCTCAGATCTTCCATCTTGTTGCTAAGGCTCCTGGCATTTGCACACATGGCTTTCCATGATTTGACCTCCCTAGACTGCTTCACTGTTCTACTCCAGCCCCTTCCTTGGTTGTCATTTATCCCTGGTTCTCCTTGCTGTTTGCCCTTCTGCTGAATTTTGCCCCTTTTCTGCTTATCCACCTTTTGGACACTAATCTCCATCTTTTGCACACTGCTTTGCAGAGATAGCCACTCCTCTGGTTCACTGGTTCCACTACTAGCTGTGGGGGGTGAGCAAGTAGGTACCGTCCTTGCTGGCCTGCCACCCCCCTTTGCTAGTTTAAATGCTTGTCAATGTGGCATTTAAACTTATCATTGAGTGCTTGGATTCCCCTCCAGGATGGATGCAGGCCGTCAGGCTTGAACAAACCTCCATCCTCCAGGTGGGTCCCCAGTCACCAATGAATCAAACCCTTCCTCACAGCACCAGTTCTTCAACCATGAGTTAAAGTTCCTGGTGCATGCACTCTATGCTCTCCCTTGCCTCTCACAGGTAGTACTTCTGAGAAAGTGACAGAAGTAGCTACTTGCTTGAGACCCCTCCCCAGTTTCCTAAACTCTTCCTGAACTTCCTTTGGCTCCCCATTTGCCAAGTCATTAGTACCTAGGTGGATAATGACATCCAGCTCACCCTCCCGTCTTGCCTTCCCAGTGATCCCCAGTATCTTCCTTCCATCCCTCCATGCCGTGGCACCTGGTAGGCACCTCACCTCCCTGTCCTCCCCCTCCTGTGTTCCTAGCTGGATCCCTCTTATGATGGAGTCCCCCACCAGGATTCACTTCCTCCTCCTCTGGGGTCCACTGCTTTCCCCACTGAGGTCACCTCCTTGCCTAACCTCCACATCCTTTCCTTCCACTTCCCTGGGTACCTCTATGTGGTTGTCCTCATTTGCCAGTGTGGCATATGAGTTCTTGAGAGGAATAGGATCTGGGATGTGCCTCTGCCTGACTGCTCTAATCCTCCCTGAGCCCACTGTCATCCAAGTGCTCCTCGTTCTCGGCATCCTTTGAGGCAGCTGCATTGGACTGGGTGGTCCCCGGATAGGGGTGATGGTACTCCTGACCCAGTTTACTTCTGCTCTGAGTCTGGCTACCTCATCCCACAGTCCAGAGAGATGCATGCAGATAGGGCAGCACCTCAGTGTCCAGAAGAGTTGCCTGAATATGGCTGCCCCACAGCCACTGCATTGCACCACTCCCCACATTATACTGCAATTCCACTACTTCTCTGCTACTGAAGCTCTCTTAGATCTCTTTTTATTTATTTACAGTACTAAAAATCCTGTAACTGATCGTCAGATATATATTTTTTTTTTAAGGAAAAAGAAACCAATAAATAAATAAATGAGTCAAAACACTTGTCGTGCTGAGGGTGGTCTTCTTCCCCCTTATGCCCCTCCTACTTCACACCTCTTACTATACCCTGTGTTTAGCTCCTGTCAATCAGATTTATCAGGGCATATAATTAAAAGTTGGAGGAAGGGGTTGGGGGGGCCAAAATTTGCAGCAATTAAAGACAGCACAGAATTACACCACCACTATGTTTTAAATTTTCAACAGCCCAAAAACGATTATAAGTAAAGACAACACCGAAAGAAAGTATAGTGTCACTACACTACACTGCAGCCTGTCAGTGAGGCTAAATATGGGGTATACCCTTTCAAACCCATAAATGCACAGACCATGAGATGTAGGTTACCTTGGCAGTTTGCATTGAGACCCCTACCTCTGTGGGGGGTAAATCAATACCTTACATGGTCACAGCCAATAGTAGCTTACCATACCATCTGGGTATGTCCCTAGCCCTGGGGTTTCAAACCTCATAGTCAGCTGCCCTGCTCTTCTGTCAGTCACACAGAAAGACCTGTTGCTTTAGGCTGGAGTCCTTTGCAAGCAATGACCACCCACTGTACTGTCTGCTGTACAAGAACACAAGATAAATTAGTCAGAAGTCATCAGAATAGCCTCCTTTAGTGAATGTCCCCAACAGACCTCCGCTGCCCCCAAACTCAGACCCAGGCCAAGCCGAGATCCTCTGGAAAGCCTGCTACCATGTCTGGGCCCACAGTCACCCTCCAGCCAGTCACAGCTGGAGAAGTGCACCCATTGGTGCTAAACAGGAAAAATGCCACACATGTACCCTGGGATGGAGTACCATAATAGAAAGTAAAACTTTTGGTTGATGGGAGCCTTTATTCATATGCCTGTAGTGGATGGGAAACATTGCATGGGAACCCTCACAACTAATAGGCAATGGAGGTACATTGCTGGTACCCAGACATGTTGTCACTAAGCAAAACCGATTGCATAAACAGGAAAATTGGATATACCCCATCAACAGTCAGACAACATTTAAGAACATTGAAAGCATGGCTAAGCTTAACCCTACAAGTGCATTTTAAGACAAGCATATTATTTTATTTGAAGACCATAACACCCAAATGGCACCCATTAAGTAGACTGTGGTAACCTGCTATGTCCACAGCTGGGTTATGAAGCTAAATTAGTAAAGCATTTATCTGTTCATCCTCTACAGCAATGTGCTGATAAAGGTTATTCTTTGCTCATTATGGGAATGGAAAGCACAAATGTACTAGTTAATGATTACCTATGTCAAAAATCTCTCTACCAGTGTTTTGATATTGGTTGAATGTATTAACTTTGTCTGCACTTTTATGTGTAATTAACTTATGTCTTGTAATTAATCTTAATTATGGATGTTTGTGAAACTTGTTAATGAAAACAGGCATTTATGCTCATTGGCTTACAAGTATAAAAATAAAAATGAAATGAAATGAAATATAGTATGCAGAGATGTTTCTATTTAGAGTAGTTTGATGATTGACATATATGTAACAACAATCTCTCCATTCTCTAAGCAGCAATGTATGGCTTCTACCCACTGTAAACCTACATTCGCAGCAATATTTAAAAGAATAGACCTACACATAATTTATTTACTGTATCTATTAAACTTAAAAATTTGACCAACTGACAACATCTATTCAGGGACTCCATACCACTGAATAGAAGGTGTTTTGGCTGTGTTTTCCTGTTTAGATTAACTACAGCATAAACATAAAATGCTTACAAATCCTGTTTGGGTATGCCATTTCCATGTTATTCAAATGCTAACTGAATATGCAAAAAGCAATTCACCTCCAATTCCAATCTATGTTACAGTTCATTAAGAAATGCTGTCTTAATGATGTTTGCACAGAGTAGTAACACTGCATCATCAAAAATGCTGTCAGATACCACTCATACATGGATCATTAACCTGTACTGCATTATTAAACAACCGCAACATTACCTTCCACATTATTCTTTACAAAATGGAAATGTTGTATTTGCATTACGCATAGTGATGGTTTGATGGCACGTATAATAATAGATTTTTTTTGGTCCTGCAAAACAAATACTGTTTGTGGCAAATACAAATACGTCACTTTTTTCAAATACAAATTTCACTCTCAAATATTTGTATTTGTGTTGGACCTTATAATGTAGTGTCGGACCATATAATGTAGTATTAGACCTTGACTGAGGCTGTTCTGCTACAAACACATATGACTATCACTGTTTATCATAGATGCATATTTTTGATACCAGTTCATATTTTATTGAATTCTCTTAAACTGTCAATTTTATGTCATCATTAATAATGGAAACAAGTCTGAAATATAAAAAAGATATATTTCAAAAACACTAATATGAAAAAATACAGACACAAGTACTAATACCAGAGACCCAAATATAAATACAAACATAAATATCAAAAATCAGCTCTGTGCATAGCCCTAATATTTGTTACTTTGATTGGGATGTTTGTAGTATTCTTGGGGGGGGGGGGTACTGTATTTGGAGACTATTTATTCTTACACGAACTAGCTTGAGTAAATTGAACATTCTCCCCTTGGGTCCTATTAAGTGTACATTAAAGATACTTTATGCCTATATAGTGTTCAAGTAATGTTTTCTATGATACAAATTGTGGTAGCATTAGTGAATTGCGCATGAATAGGAAATTATTGTAAACCTCTCCTTTGTTTTCTTACTTTTGATAGTAATAAACAATGAAGGTAAGCCTTTCTAAAAGAACAGTAAATTGCTCTGCAGAGTCATGCAGTACAAATGCACCATTGTTAACTGCAAAACCTTACCACTACACTGAAAAGACCATTAATGCATAACGAACATGCATGAAGCTATAAGGTACTAATTATAAAGAGATTTTTTTTCAGCTAATTTCTTTTTGGTTGTAGAATGTGGTCGATGCTGATGATGTGGCTATTGGTAAACAGAGAGTACTACTGTATGTAGTAAGGATGAGCAAATGCTGAACTTGCATTTGGAAAATGTGCTAAGGATGAATATATGCTGAATTTGCATTTGGCGAATGTAATAAAATCTGATATTTTGGACACCAGCAAAAAATTATGAAGAAACTAATTTTTCCTTCAGCACTACAACACATTGCCATCATAACATATCTCTTTTTATGGGGAGCACATACTAAGCATGTCAAATTTGTTGGCAAACCACATGAATAGCAACAGCTGATTAGCAAATTTGGAGACTGAGAACTCATACTGTACACATTTCAGTTGTATTTCCATCTATCTCTTTCTTACTCTCTCTGCCCTCTCTCTGTCACAGGGAAAAGATATATGGCAGTGCCTACTGAAAGATCCCCTTTTAAGTGAAAAAGAGTTCATTTGCATTGACAATCTTTAGAAATCATCAGAGAATCTTGCATTTTCATTCCAATTAGCTAATTCTCATACTACTTAACAATAATTTCAGTCAGACAGGCTAGTGAAATCATGCTGCAGAAGACAGAGTGCACAGTGTGTGTCTACACTGGAAGCTGCAGATTCTGCAGCAGGAGCAGGGCAGGGCACATTTATTGGACAGGGAAAGGTGCAGGGAGATTTATTTAAAGATTTAACAAATACATAGAAGGCACAGAAATCCAAATTTATGTATTTAGCAGAGCTATGCAGAATCAGAACATTCTGAACATGTGGAAGGTTGATGGAATTTTGTGAAATTCTGTGAAATGTTGCAGAATTGCATCAGAATTGTACAGAATTTTTGAAATTAGACATTTGGCATAATTACTTACTGATAGGTGGTGTAATGTGAAATATCTGGACATCAGGACACATTATCTCAAAATTATAGGTGCTCAAGGTCTGTCATTTTATTTTTTCTGGGAAAATTCATGAACATTTTTATCTGTATGTAACTCAGGTACCTTTGGATCTAGAAATCTGAAACTAAGTGCTTACAGTATATAAATGTATTAATAACCCTTATACCTGAAATAATGTACAGTACAACATTTCAATGAATGCTTTCAAAATTACATAAACACAACTAAAAATTTAAATTTGGGTCAAATGTTTGGCTACCTTTAGCACAGCTCCTGTTCAAGCATGATACTTAAAACTTAGGGCACATACCCATGTTGCATATTTCTTTAACACCTGACACTGTGTAGAAATTTGGATGAGAATTTTTTAAATTAGGTGTAAATAATTGAAAATTAATTTTAATTAAATGTTTGGCCACCAACAACTCACCCTGTATCAATCTAGGACTCTGAATTTGGCACACTTATGAAAGCCATTAGTACCTGTCTACCTGCCATGGATACAGACATTGAAAACTGGACCACAATAACTGAAATTTAAAATTTGATGAAACTCAGCGGAATTTTTGAAATGTATTAATTTGCTCATAAGTCAGCCTTCTCATACACTAGACATCAGACATTTTGCAGTATTACTTGTTGATATGTGTTCTAATAGGTTGCAGGTGGTCAGGGTGTTGGCAGCAGGGCACTGGCAAGTAGAGCACCAGTGGGAGGTCATTGGCAGGCACAGCGCCAGGCCACAATGCTGCAGGAGACTGGGAGTGCCATCCAATACAGTGTAGCTGGGCACTGCCACACACTGAACACCCACAGACCCACCCCTGAATGCCTATGGGGTGACAGGTGGCACAGCTACTCTGAGGAGCACTACTGGGTGCAATGCACCAGAGACATGGCCCCCTCAGATACAAGGTGCATGGGACCAGGGCACCATGCACATGAGCACATGACATAGCCACCATCCCACACACCCAGTCCCACAGTGCAGTTGCATTCAACACTGACCACCGCTGACAGTAGAGCCACCCACACTGTGACTGGGTGCCACACACGGCTAACATGCCATCATGTGAGGTGGCCTCCCCAGGATGTGTGGCCAACCATGGTGGTGGTGGGCAGGGGCACCATGACACCCAACAGGGGGTGACAGCAACCATACAAAGGGCACTGGTGGGGGGGCAGAAGGGCATGTAGCCCTGCAGTCAGCACCCTGACTGCCCAGAGCATAGACTGACAGTGCAGGCCCCTAAGTATCTCAGAGTTGGAGGTGGTAACATATCTCCCATCCTTAATGATGGCTGTCATACACTGCTTCATACTGTGCTGTTCACATCCCTGTGAACCCTCTGCTGGCTGTTTGTCAATTCCTCAGCCCCTGTATTGGCACCACATTGTACTCTTGAGTGCCAGGTGCCCTGTTACATTGGTGCCCTGATAGCGGGGGCACCCTTGCAGTTTACACCCTCTTGCCGGCGATCTACTTGCCGGTGCTCTGCTGCCAGTGCCCTGACCACCTCGAACCATCTAATAGTGTGCCAAATACCATAACAGTAGGATTCATCATCTCAAACTGATAGGTGCTTAAAGTCTGTCACTTTATTTTTGTGGGACATTTTATGAAAATCTTTATCTGCATATATCTCATGCACCTTGGAAATAAAAATCTAAAACTGGGTACTTATATAAATGTAATAAGAACCACCTGCAACCTGAACCTTCAAGATACCTGCAACATTTTTGTAACATTTTGCTGAGATCTTTTAAAATAATGCTAAACTAAAATCTAAATTTTGGCAAAATGATTGACTACCTATAGCGCAGCTCCCTTTAAAGCATGAGCCTTAAAACCTGGTGCACATAACCATGTTGTATGTCTCTCTAAATTCTGAAACTGTGAAGAAATATGGAAAACAAAATTGTAAAAATTAGATAAAAAAAATGAAAATTAGATTTTGATTGAATCGTTGGCCACCCATAACTCAGCCCCCTTTCAATCTAGGACTCTTGGTACACTTATGCAAGTCATCAGTATCTGTATACATACTAAATTTGGTAGCATTTAAATAGGTACTTAAAACAAAAACACTAAACAAAAATAACTGAAATTTACAATTTGGCAAAATCTGCAGAATTTTCTTGTAAATTCTGCAAAATGCCATGGACTCGGAATGATAATTCTGTGGTGATTCCATCAGCCGAAGTTTATATTCCACACAGCCCTAGTTTTTACTTTGTCTTTTTTGGCACCTGCAGTGGAAGCAGGATTTGCAGACTCAGGTACAGGGAGGATTCTAAAGCTTTATTTGACAAACCTTTTTGTTACTGTTTTTGGTGGAGCAGGGAACTGCACTTCATATTTTTAGTTTTGCTAGCATGTGTGAGCCTGCCTGCTGGTCAGTGAGTGAAAAGTAAAGTATGCTGCCATGTGAGACCAAGGGGCTAGATTTCAGAAGGTGGACACAGGACTTGTGTCAAGCCCTGGATCAAACTCTATTGCTGACGCAGCTGCAGCATTGATGGTTGCCACAACAATACCCAATTTTAGAATCTGAGGTGCAGTTGCAACAATCAACTCAATTTATGGCAACCAAAACCAAAACAATATGGTCTAGAGAGCATCACTTTGATGGAAGGGCTAGAAAATCCATTTAGATTGCCGTAAGCCTGGTGCACCATATCTTTGGCATACCTGGGGCCTGCGGCAACTTTGGATGATAGATAATCTGGCTCCAGAACTCTCAGTGTGGGCGGGTGTGGGTGTGATCTGTCAGGAGGAGAGATATGTCCAGGTGGTGTCACTCTTCCCTGTCACCTCATGAGTCATGCAGCACTGTGGCTTGTGCCTATACTTCGCATGTACTGTATGTCATGCGGGCATCTAAGAATCAACAACTACTAAGAGTCGTTATTGTTAGTGTTCAGTAGTGGCAGCATCATGTCATCACCTGTCATGTGTGCTTTTGATGCATATAGCAAACATGAAAGATGGACAGAAGCAGAAAGGGATGAGGGGGGAAGAAGAAAAGTGCAGATAAATGTTCCGGGATATGCCAGCTTTACCAAGTACAAGTTTTGCAAGCAGTGTTGGTGGAGAGGGAACTGGTCATGGCAGAACAGTGGCTGGGAGTCATGATTCTACAGACCATTGGACTCCTATGTGTAAAGGGAACAGGGGAGGACTATAGGGTTTATTAGGACTGAACTGCTGGGAATAAGTACAGTAGTATGCTTGTGCAAATTGATTATAATTTTGGCTTGCACTCTCTCTGGCCTGTTAAAGGGGTTATCAGCCTTTTAGGTGCTGTAAAGAAACATGGACTCCCTTGAAGAGGGTTCTACCCCCTGGAGGTGTTGGAGGGACTAGATCCCCATGACCTGAGATACCTAGGCAAGAAGGCCTTTCCCAAGGAATGAGAGGCACAACTAGTGGAGGAGGAAAGGATGGTGGCATCAACAAAACCAGACATCCAAAGAATGCTCAATTATGCACAGTGTAGGTACCATTTGGTGGTGTGGGGTGGTCCCCATGCCTCCCCACTGAACCACAGGTCAAGGCATTCTATACGATAGGCATATGGGCTCCTATGCTGGAATATGTATAGAACATTGGGAGGATTGATAGGATTTAGTATGGCTGAACTGGTGGGAGGTAATGATTCAGAGGAGGTGCTGCAGTAGTCTGGTAGGAGTCTGCAGCATGCTTGTGCAACACACTTGTAATTTTGGATATGCTATCTCTGCCCCACTGAAAGTGGGAAGAAGGGCATGAGGAGGACTAGAGAAGCAACCAAGTCAATCTGTATGGCTAAAAGTACCCCTACTCAGAAAGGCCCCTGCTGTGAGATGCAGACTTCAGGAAAGCATAGCAATAATGTCATCCTCTAATCCCCAAAATAGTACGGCTGTGTGAATACCGTTTTTGAATATTCAAACCAAATATTATATTCAGGGACCCAAATATTAAGTTATTCATTACTCTTCTGGTCCTTATTCAGCTTGTATGGTGGGGGAAAGCACATTCTCCTTCTGCAGACATCCACGGCTGATCTCCTGTCCTCCGTTCTTCTCCATTCCAATCTTTTCCCACACACCTTCCCCTTCTCTGGCATACTCTGAGACTCTCTCCTCTGTCTGTCCATCTGTCTCACTCTCCATCTCATCCTTTGCCTTTCTTTTGGCTCCAAAATCCAACCCAGGCCAGGGTTTCTCTCCAGTCTTCTCCACCATAACACAAGTCAATGGATATGTTTTTGCCTCAGCACCCTGATCTTTTTGCATTTGTCTGGGTATTGGTTCAATACCCACTGATAATGTCTGCCAGGAAGTCTAGACATACCAGAAATCCCAATTCTGACATCACTGTGAAGGTATTGGATAAAACAGACATAACAAACCACAAGTCAGGTGCATAAAAACGCAAATGTGCATTGTTATTTTATTCAGATACTTTAAACAATAGTTTTTGTGATCAAGGGGGCACTGAAGTTGATTTGATCATTTGGGGGAATGGAGGAGGTGTGCTAGGGAGTGGGTCACAGAAAGGATACTGTTGACTCCTGGCATAGTGCCAGAAAAGACCCATCTGAAAACATTTGTTATAAGTCTCTGTGGGACACCAGAGAATGAGAGGTAAGCAGAAAAAAGTTTGGAATAAGGTGGGAGAGTAGCCAGTGTGAAGGTGTTTGATACAACAGACACAACATCCAGAAGTCAGGTGCATAAAAACGCAAATGTGCATTGTTATTTTACTCAAATCAGAAAATAAAAAATAAAATTAATAAACATACAGAAAGCAAAAAATCTAATGTCCAGTATCCAGAAAACTTTCTAATTTTGAAAATTCCTGAGGCTTAGCTTCAGCCTTTGAAAACAGAACAGTGTGGAAACAAGCACACACTTCTGTGGTCCTTCTCACTTGGTAGCCAGTATTCAACGGATTCCCCTATTTATCTTTGTTACTCCAAGTGGTGTGGTTTTATACTTTTCATGGATGACATCACCGTCAGGTGAGCCACACCTTTTTGCTAAAACCAGTATAAACCTCTTATTCTCAGTAGTTCCCCATCAAAGATTTAAGACATAAATGTTCATACATGTTAATTTTTCTAGCCTAGACGCAATTCCTCTTTTCTTGGTTAAGGGGGTTTTATGTTAAGAGGGTTTCATGTTAAGGGTTTTTTTATGTTAAGGGAGTTTTATGTTTCCATTTTGTTTAATTTCAAAAGATAGTTGTAATAAGATAATAAGTCCATTAGGGTTCCACTGGGTTGCAAGGGGAATGGGAGAATGAGGGTGCACTACTCTTCTCCTTTCTTCTGCCAGCTCTTGGAACTAATCATATCTTTTTCTTTTAATTTCCATTACATAGTTAAATGTGACACTTTAAAATAGACAAGCATACAGCAAACATATTTAATTTTCATTCCCAGCACGAGCAGCAGTCCCACAGAAACAAAGATCAAAAGGAATGGGGAGCCCAGGGCACCCCACATATGGGCATCCACACCAGACAGGGCTCACCCTGTTACAGCCAGGAGACTACCCCTGGGCATCTGTGGAGGGGGAATATCTTTGTTTTTATTTTCAATGATTAATTCCTGAATACCTGTGCCTCACTACGGACTGTGACAATTATTCATTATTCAGCTGAATATTAGGGAGGCATGATATTCATGGTATACTGGAATTAATTTTCAGGGCCTGCACAATCCTAACAAAATCCCCTTGAGATGCAGGAGCTAGAGATATTAGTTTAAATAAATGCTGACATGTCAGTGGGTACAGAATTGCTGAGGAAGGATAGTATGAGTAGAGAGGTGGGAAAGTTAGAGGGTGACTGCCCAAGTAGCATCGATGTAGTTTATGTGATAGTGGAGCATGTACAAGGATCTGGAAAAAAAGGCAAAGCCCTGTAGAGGCAGATATAAGAAAGGCAAGTAGTTGATGTAGAGGGGCAGGAAGATAGGTTAGGGAGCAGAAGTAAGGTTAATGAGATGAGGACATGCAGTATTTTAGTTATTTATTTATTTAATTATTTAAAATCTGGTAACTGGGAAAGGCACACTGAGCCAAGGCTCATTTCCAGGTGGAACCCTGGGGAGGAGGAGAAGAAGCAAAACAGCAGTAGACAGTAGCAAAACAACATCTGAATAGGCAGACTAGTAATGTGTTACAATAATAAAATAAAGTGAAGTTGCATGTAACACAATTAAACAAAGTGCATTGAACTTTAGCAGTGCTTAGAATCATCATGACCAAAAACTTATATGGATGAAAATTAAGACTTCAAGAGTAACTGGAAGAAGGATAGCAGAAGCAAATTGGGGGGGGGGTTGAAGTTTCAGCAGGCATCTGAAGGAGCTAAAGAATGGGTAAAGATGGAGGGAGGAGGGGGAGTTTGTTCCAGAAAGAGGGAAGCCTATAGAAGAATGCAGATTGTCCAGTAGAGGAACGTGGATGAGGAATGGCAAAACTGTGATGGTCCCTAGATCAGAGGGAGTGGGAGGCAGTGGGGATTTGGAATAGGAGTGAGGAGAGGTAGGAGGGAAGGGTGTTAAACCAATATTTGGAGATGAAAGTAGCACATGGGCCTGTCGGTGAGATAGCAGAGGGAGGATGGAAAGGGAAGAGTAAAGTGAGTAATGATGTGTGCATGGAGGAGAGTTAGATGCAAAATGGCAGAAGGAGTTGAGGATGTTATTCATTCGGGCAAGGGAAGTAGAGGGGGGGGAAAAGCCATAGATTACATGGTACTTGGTATGGTGCAGAGAAGAGTAGAAGTTAAAAGAGCAATGGAGGTCACACTGACCACCACCTGAGATTGAGACAAGGGGGACAGCAGAGGAAAGGTGGTCAGTAGGCAGAGCAATAGAGAGAGAGTGCAATAGCAGAGCACAGCAGTGAAGCCCAGGAAAGAATGCCAGTGTTTGGCATGGAAGGAGGCAAGTCATGTACAGATGACAATAAGGTAAGGACCAGCTTAGAGGCAGGAACCTGTCAGCGCAGGTGGAGCTGGGACGGCAGGCTGAAGGAGTGGCAGTGATCTGCAAACAGAAAGAGAAGCCACCGGTGGCAGGACACCAAGCATCAGCCACAGCAGGAGCACAGAAACAATAACAAGGAACAGATAAGTGAGTCAAGCAGTGTCACTGCTGCAATAAAACTGGTCATCCAAAGGATCCTCAGACACGTATGATTTACAATAAGTACCATTTAGTGGAGGGGCGTGGCAAGGTCAGTTGTTACTCCACCAAATTGAAGGTGAAGCCCACCTATTATAGGGCTCTGAGAGCAAGGGTTGAGCACATGATAGTACAGCTAAATACAAAATAGTTCACTAGCAGTGTTGTGCTGAATTTTCCAGTTTTCCGCATAATTCCATCAGAAATATAATTCTAAAATTCTGAACGCAGAATGTTGTAACGATGGAATTGTATTTTACAGTTTATGTCACCTGTAGATTCATTTTCCAGAAACCAAGGAATGCTATTCTGTGGATTGTGTGATCTGTGGACTATTATCTGGTGACTTCAATATAAATACCTTTCAGAAGTCTACATAATTAAAATAAATTTGGTAAAGCATTTCAGTAGTGGACTTGCCATTCTTCACAAATTCCACCAGCAGAATTCTGCATTCCACACAGCTCTATTCATTAGTCCCAGAAGTCCTGGTTCCACTCACAGTGCAAGTCAAGCAGCTTTTCCTGCCAGACATCTTGTGCATCTGATGATAAAAAAAAATCCATAGCAGCCAAGGAGCCCACCAGTTTTACCCTCTTCCTTCTTCAAGTGATTCTAGTATAAATCTATACTCACTACACTATAGAAAACTTAGGGATGATTTGTACATGATGTATAAAATCATTAGTGACACCTCACTGCGGGAAGACCTGGGACTAACCTTCAGATCGGGAGACATAACATGCAACTGGAATTGTCCATGTGGAAAACTAATTTGAGAAAACACTGGTTTATGCAAAGGGTTGTTACCTAATGGAAAAATCTACCATTTGCTATGGTCAAAAGCACAAATATGGATATGTTTAAAGTAAGATTAGATCGTTTTTGCTGTGACAAAACTATTAAATTTTGAACATTATGTGTTTGGCGAGCAACATGGACACAAGTCCCTTAGCTTGAATTCACTTATGAAACTAGTTACCCTACTAAGGACATAAATTATCCATCTAAAAATATAGGGCAGGATTCACGAAATGGATGCACCGGGCATATCTGAGATGTGCCAGCACATCTTGGAGATGCGCACTGGCACTATTCACATAGAGCAGATATGCTTCAGCACATCCCAGATGTACCGTGCCACACGGGATGCACTACACCCTGGAAATAGTGATATGTGGCTCATCTGAAGGGGGCGTGTAGCTGCATACATGGCACATCCCCATTCACAAAGCCAAATGAATGCACAAACACAGTGCATACACAGTGCGTCTACCCATATGCGCACTAAGGAGATAAGTATAAAAGAAGTAGACTTAAGTGCATGCCCCCAGCAGACTGCAGGATAGCAGCAGCAGCAGCAGCAGCACAATAGAGGCCACTAATATGGATGGTACACCATTCCTGATGGTGGGCATGAATGGGGATGAGGAGATGAGCAAACCACCAATGTGGCAGCAGAAGGCACCGTAGGTGGTCTGCCCCTCAGTGGTATTGCGCCAGACTAACATTCAAACGCCTGACAGACATAGAAACAATCATCAGATACTGACTGAACAGACTGAACAGCGCAATTCTCAGGCAGCTCTGTGAGCTGTGCCATGATGAAATGCAGGCACCCACCAGAAGGGGTCATGCTATATCTGTGGAGACCAAGGTGACAAAAGCAATGTGCCTGCTCACCACATGAACCTTACAGAGGCCAGCTGGGGACACCACTGGCATATCCCAGACATCCACACCCTTTCTCCTCACACAATTCCTTACCGCACTGCACCCATACACTTCAGGGTTCATTTGATTCCCAAGCACACAAGCAGAGTGGACAGAAGCTATACAGCAGTTCCACAGGGTGGCACACATGACAGGCATTATAGGGGCCATTGACTGCACCCATGTGGCAATCCGTGCACCACCTGGTGACATGGCCATTCTGTATATGAACTGCAAAGGGTTCTATTCCAGGTAGTGTGCAATGCCACAGGGTGCATCAGCAATGGCTGCACTAAACAGCCTGGGAGTACACACAATGCCTTCATATGGCACCAGTTTGCCCTGTGCCACCTGTTTGAGACCAGGGACATTCCCAGGGGCCACCCAGTGGGTGAGTGGGGCATGCATACATGTCCACAAACAGCACACTGTGGAGCAACACATGTTGGGAGGTAGTGCATGTGTGTGGGGGCTGCAGCTGGGACTGTGCAAGGGGACACACCCAGGTTGGACAGTGGAGGTGGGCACACCAATGGGATGGTGCACTTTGACAAGGGGGACAGTGTAGCAGTAAAGTGCAGCATAGGAGGTGAGGTGATGTGGAACAGCAGGCACATGTGGCAGGGCAGAATGTACCACATGAACCCAGGCACAGGTGACCACTTGGCAATGGAGGGTTACTAATGCTGTGCTGGACAGATGCAGTCAGCCATAACTGCGGGCATGGTCAGGTGCAGGGCAAATTAAATCAACCAGGGCACAGCAGTCACTGGTGAGTGCATGAATGCACCATCCCACCATGGGGGAGGGAGTCGGGGACCGAAGGTGAGTAACACAGGTGGGCAATACTCGGCAGCCCACTACACCCACTCACCCACACACACCCACACACATCCACCCACCCACACACACCACAGGCAGATGCCAACCACTTAGCTGGCATAGGGTGCACCGTGAGGGGTGACAGCAATGCACAGACACACACAGCAGACCACACATGGATGGGGTGACACAGTGTCTGTGCTGGGGATGGCTTGGATCAGTGTATGTCTGCTGGCACATGATCACAGCAGACACAGGGCTGCACATGCCCATGCCACACAGCACAAAACCAGTGGCTCTGGCCATGCACAGTGCACCACACTGGTGTCCCACACAGGCATTGCACTAGGGCAGGCATGTGACACACATCACACCACCCTAGGCACAGTCAGCCTGGTGTGTGTATGCTGCAATGGGTGCAGGTAACAGGGGTCTTGGGGGGCTGTCAACCTATGCATCAATGTGAGCCACCATGGCCACCATGGACATGTGGGCAGCCGCATCCTCACCTGGTGATCGCTGAGTCAGCATCACTTGCTGCAGGGGGATGTCCGCTACCCGTGCTGGGGTACTGAAGAGAGACCATGAATGGGTGCTCACTAGTATGTCACCCCCAAGGCCCAGGCTGGATCCGGGGGTGTCAGGGATGACCATGCATGGTGATGGCATCAGCGGCAATGAGTTTACCTGATGCTGTGACCTGGGGGTGTGTAAGGCATTCCTGGGGGTGCGGCTGGTAGCCAGACAACCACGTGGTACACTGCACTCACCACCTCGGCAGCAAGTGCAATCCTCTCTAGTGCAGCGGTTGTACCCACCCACAGTAGTTGAGCCTCTGCCAGCATCTGGGCATGCCATGCAGCCAAAGACTCATGCTCCATAACCAACTGTGTCCGAATGCCCCTCAGCTCCACCTTGAGGGATGCCTGCCCCTCCATGATGTCCTGCAGGAGGTGTGCGTAGCCCTCAACCTCATTGGCAGGGGTTGCAACAGGAGGGCAGTGCCAATGGAGAGGGGTCCTGGCCTGCTGTGCTGTATCCACCATAGGCAGATGCCTCACAACAGACCACTGTATGGGCAGGGACTGAGCATGGGCAACCTCTGTATGTCCTGGGATACCCACATCATGGGACCCCTGCCATCTGATGTTGCTACACAGTACCCTGCTGAACAGTGTCGGCAATCCCAGGCCCTACAGCAGCACCAGACACAGGGCCCGCATCAACCACCACCATGGGCAGTTGTGCAGGCCCTGTGGGTTCACATGCAGCCACAGGACCGCCAACACCACATGGTGCCACCTGTGTGTAAACATATTCCTCAGTCAGGCCACTGTTGACCATGTCCCCCGAATCTGTGTGGCATCAATATTACTATCATCATATGCCCCCTCCATTCCAGATGGCAGCATCAGCAGGTCATCTGCAATGTCAACCCTGTCCACTGGGTCATTGTCAGTGAAACCCAGTAGGTTGATCTGCCATGAGCTACCATGGCCACCAGCTGTGGCACCAGCCGTGGAGGGGTTTGATGGCCCTGCACCATCCACCACCACGTCTGGGACTGCAGTGGTTTTGGTTAGGCCTGGCATGGCATCTGCTATAGCCCCAGATGTGGTGCGGTGTGATGGTATGGCCTCCTCCCCACCAGGTCATCAAGGAGTTCACTGGACCCTGCAGCCCCCATGAGGTGTGACAGAGCTGAAAGAGAGATAGGAAACATGGTTACTGACATGTGTAATTGGTATATGCAGACAGATATGAACAGGGAGCCATGCATGTGTGCCATAAGTGTGGCTGACATGCCATACAGGGAAGTGCTGCCCATGGGGACACTGCCATGGCCATGCACCAGCATAGGCAGACATGCACTGAGGCCTGTACAGGTGCTTAGGGACATGTGTTGAACAGGCCCCCCCCGGCCACCACCCACTGGTACAACATCCCAAGCGACCTCCTCCACACACACCCCCACTGCGGGCCCCCCCCATGGTGTTGTACACGGGCAGCATGTTGTGTGTCTGTAGCACACTGTTGATGGATGGGGTTGAACAGCAACATGCTCAGTGCACACTGACACATGGGCATGTAGCGGGCCACGGTGAGGCAGGTCAGCACAACCGTGGCATGCACACAAGAATCGGCACAGTTCTTGGGACATGTATACTCACAGTGCTGCAATGGACTGAAACCTGTCTGGAAGCCACCACCCAGAACTCCCATCACCACTGTCTGGCCCATGCTGGCTACCAGCCTCTCCTCATTCAGGGTGAGGCACGCCGCAGTCTGTGGCCCACCCCCTGTCACACTCAGAGAAGCCCTGATGGTGGCCATCTTCTCCTTGGCCCTCCACTTCTCATCATGAAAGTGCTTTCTGTACTTCTGTGATGTATGATTGTAAATGCCATGGACATTCATGTGCCTGGCAAACTGCTAACAGCCCTAGTCCTGTTGCAGGTGGCTGCCACTCCTGCCAGATAGGATGCTCTGCCTAGGGAAGTAGATCTCCAGCAGCACCCTGTCCTCATCAGATGTAAGGTTTGGACATCTCCATTCAGCAGCATCGTCCTGTGAAGACATTGTTGTTCCTGTGGGGGAAAATATGCAGACATCAGCACAGTACAGGTACATGTGGATGTGTGCCAGCAATGTGGCTGGATGCTGTACAGACACTGCACCCCCGGATGCCCTGAAACAGCACTGTCAGATGGTGCTGACAAGCTGTACATAGTATAATGTAAACAGACCTACCTTCAAAGATGCAATACCTGTTGGTCACCTGTGGAGTGGGGAGGCACATTCAAGAGCATTTATGTTCCAGGGCATGCAAATGAAACTGGGAGCAACTGTAATGAGATGCAAAGCAGGTGAGATGCCCCTGAATTTGGCAATCAGCTGATTTGGGAGCATTATCTGTGAATTGCATAATTGCCCCCAGCTCTTCTCAATGAGCAATGCACAACTGGGACTTTGAGTGCATCCCCCAATGGCACATTCCTGCACATGCATGGTCACATTGGGGGCATCTCCTGAATGCTGCGCAAGTCGCATGGTACATCCCCATGCATCCTCGATGCATCGTCGGTGGCATGCCATGCATAGTGCATCCTGTTCGGTGTTCGATGATCAATGACAGCAGTGCATATCAGTTAACATCGCTATTGAATCTGTCCTGCATGACTAGTGGTGTGTGGGTATGATGCATTGGTGTGCTATTGCATCAAGGTGTCCCTGCAGATCACAGTGCATGTCTGGCAATATACGCCATCCACAGTGCATTGTGTGTGGTACTGTTTGCCACTCACAATATGGCAGTTCTGTGTTAGACATGCATGTGTGATCCTGGAATGACCCCTGACCCTGGTCTACAACCCATACTGTGAGCACTGCGCATGCACGGTGACACGCAATTGGCTGCAATCACGCATTTGCCGCACCACAACACTGTGATGCATGGACCAGTGCTTGACAGCCGATCGCACATGTGGGGTGAATAGGCCATTACACACAAGCAGCCTGTACAGTGCAAACCTGCTCCCACAGCACTGCATCCAATAATGCCACATACACAGGAAGCTGGGCCCAGAGCCCTGAACTGGGGGAGGTGGAGCTTGTCAACCTGGTGGCACTTGTCATGCCACTGAAGGGGCAGGCTGTTGGGGTTGCAGGACCTCGATGAGCCACGGTCTGCAGTGTGGGTGAGGGTGGCAAAGCATCTTGTGTGCAGGACAGGTGTTGAGCACACGGAGGAGCAGTGCAGGCTCCACTATAGTGACCTTCAGTGACAGGACCCTGACAGACTCCATAGCCTTCATGAACAGGCATGCAGTGGTGCAGTGACACACCCAGCTAAGTTACAACACCTTACATCCACTCTAGAAGGCAGGGGTTTGGTTCTGGGAGGGGGCAGTGTGCTCTGGCGCACAGCCCCACACCCTCACCACACACACACACACACCACACACACACACACACACACACACATACACATACACACACAAGGTATGCCATGCTGATGCTGCATGTGGGGTGCAGCCATGGCCACTGTGCATCAAAGTGTGAGGCATGGTGCACAACATATGGTGGGCACATTGTGGGTTTGATGCTGGCACTGCACACATCCATCCACACAATGCCATGGTGGGCACAGTCTGGGGTGGTGTATGTTACAACACACTGCCCAGGGTGCAGTTACATTGGGTCACTCTGGGGGTGGGTCCATCACTGCATGCTGGTACCAGTGTTGTTGCTGAGGGTCACAGGTGGGGGGGGGTTGTAAACACCTACTGTCACCTCATGGTGCTCTTTGCTTGTGTTTCCCTTGCAGGGATGGAAGACAGGCTGTGGTGGAGGCCAGGCACGCTAGGTCCAGTGGAGGTGGCTGGAGTTCAGGTCATGCAGATGCAGGTTAGTGTACTGTTTGTTCATCCTCTGTGTTTTCATCAGGGAGGTTGGGGGCAATGCCCACAGCAGGCCATTGCCTGCTACGTGTGCATGTCTGTCTGCTGTATGTTGCGCACATACATGGGATGTCACCTTGGTGGTGTGTGCTAGGGTCACAGTACACATGACTCCTGTGTGTCCGTCCACCATGTATGTGTCTGCTGAGGACCATGAGCACACTGTGATGCTCCACTGGTGTTTGGTTGGAGCCTGCACAGTTGTGCATGCTGCTGGCATCTGTACATGCTGTGTGGGACATGGCTGCATGCTCCTCTGCGCGCCACTCTGCATGCACATGTGGGCCTTGTGCTGTCTCAGTAACATTGCACGGTCACTGTGTGGCTCTGTGTGCCAGCCTATTGCTGGTGTGCATTGCACATAGAAGGCTGTCGGCCATTGCCATGGAGGCTACCTAGAGCACATTTGCATGATTGGCTGGGGGGGGAGGTGTGGACCACGGCACTGAATTCCTCTTGTATGTGTACCAACTGTAGGTCCATGGAGAGTCTAGCCAGATGTGTTGGGAGGAGAAAAGGCAGGATATTTCTATGGCTGGCAGGTATCCATCTGCGGAGGGTGCTCCGGTGAACACTGGTGCCACAGTACAGGAGGCAGGGACAGCTTCTGCAGTTGATAACCCTGCTGATGAGGGTATTACATACCGCGGGCGAAAGAGGTGGATGCCAGGCTGCAGTCCAGCTGGGACTTTAGACTACTGGGCCATTTGTATTTAGCCTCTTTGTTGAATGACCCCACCCTCCCTGACCATCCCCATTTCCAGCAGGCTTCCCCTGTCCCCTTCCCATACCATCCACTTACTGTGTTCACTATTTCCTGACACTGTGTTCATTCACACACCACCCTTTCCCTGTTCTTAGTTTTTTCTGCCTTTGTACATATTGCTTCTGGTTTTCATATTCTTGTTTCAGTAAATCTTTTAATATTGATGTCGGTGTCTGTGGTCATTCATTCTACCTTGTGCTGGTGCTCTGTTGTGCTTGTTGGTTTCCACAGTACCTTTGTTCCCATTCACACATGTGCCCCTGTGGTACTGTGCATCCATGGACCATGTCCGCCTTTCATGCACACTACATTGTGTACCCTCCATGTTGCATATGGCCTGTTGGGTGGCCTTCCACTGTCCTGGCTTACACATTGCCCTTATTCTGTGTGTGGTGCATGCCAGTTGGTTCTGTTGTATTGGTCCTCTGTTGTTGTGCTGCACTTCTTGTGGTCCACAGTGCCTGTGGGCATGTTCCACCTGTGCAGGACATGGCCTTCAGCCTGTGTGCCATTGTGCCTGCCCCTTTGTGTGTGCCTGTGTTGCAGCTCCCATGTACACCCTGCTGTGGTCCTGTGCAGCAGGAAATGCATGACTCACTCTAACATGCTGACTGGTGCACCTGTGCTGCTGTGCCACACCTTACCAGTCACACCTGTGCATGGCATCTGTGCCTGTTGGTCCCCTTTGTTGGGTGTGTGTCTGGTGCTTCCAGGAGTCACCATTCGTACTCATCTGCTTTGGTGGGCCATTCTCCAGCCCTTTGGCACTGTGCTCATTCCCTGCAGGGCTGTTCACCAGTGTCATTTGTGTCACTGCAGTCTCCCCCTGTTGCTACTGTGTTCCTTGCTGACTTGCTCCTTATTCAGTTTTTTGTGGTTCTGGGTGCTTCTGTGCATCCTGGTTGCACCGGGGAAACTCCGGTTTCACCATGATGCTTCAGTGGTATTCACTGTGGGGATGTGCTTTTTGCATCTTGTGGTGCATCCTTCTTTCAATACCACTGTTTGGGGATGGCACATCTCATTTGCCCCGGCGCTTCTCATTTGCACCAAGTGCATCTGCTTTGTGAATCCTGCCCATAAAGTCTACTGTAGTTACTGAAAAAAAAATCATCTTGCATTCACTGCCCAATTCCTCAGTCACCCTTCTATTGTCACTAGCAGCTTTGAAAATAGCTTGAGGGAAAAAGTCAAGCAGCAAGCCCAAATAACAAGTTCAATTTCATGATTCATGTTTTCTTGTCACATAAATTAAAATAATAATAAAAATACAAACACAAACACTAAAAATGTTTCTAAATGATATAATATTGTACAATTTGCTTTTATTTACTGTACCTATGTATTTAAAAATTGGTAACCAGAAAAAGTACACAGAGCCAAAGCTTGTTTACATGGAACGATCCAATCTTATATCATAATATTATATTATTTTGTAATATATTATATAGAGAATAATACATGTTCAGGTGTTTCTTATGAGGATTTTTCATACACCCAAAATGTGTGATAATCCATAAACCCTGCAAGTGAAGCTCGAAGGGTTTATGAGATTATCATACACCAGGGGTGTGTGAAAAATCCTCATAACTCAAACTTTGCATAGGCATTGTTTTTTAATATTAGCTGGTGGGTGCAAGGTTTCAACAGAGAAAAACTGCAAGCTGTATTTGTGACAGCATGACCCTGAACAGCTGCCCTACTCACACAAATACAGTAAAGTGAGAGCATGAGGAGGGAAAATGCTGTAATAACCCTCTATCAAGTCAAGTTAATATAGAATTCAGCAGGTTATTACAGCTTTTTATCAGGACTGGATATCCAGTGATTATGGGGGGGGGGTCACAAATTATTATATCATTATATAGCATACTGTATCAGATTATATCATCTTCTCATGTTGTATATCATATCTGCTGTAAGGGTGAGAGAAGTGGGCCAGAGCCAGTTTCAGTTTGGCTTCAATTTGGGGGCCTGAAAATCTGGTTCAGCTTTGCCAGTTCAGCTGAAACACTTCAGCTCCCAATGCAGTAATTGGGATTTGGTAAAATAAATTATAAATATGGGGAAAAAACCTTGAAATCAGCAATGAATATGAATTACTGTAGCTTACTTTTGGCAAGTGCTGTTGGCATGCATCTGCTGTGGATTACTGTTTGCCGTGTTGAGACAGAGTCTGCAAAGCCCACCAAGACTATGACAACACAATGTGAGCTACGGTAATTGACAGTAAATCTCCAGAAAGCAGTGCTCCAATCAAGGTTACTTTCTGGAACCAAGTCGCACCTCCTCATCACCCTCCCCACACACATACAAAACTAGGGGCTAATATCAGTGATACCAGATACTGCTGCCAACAGAGAGGCTTTAAATCCCAGTCGTATTCTGCACTCCAGCAGAATTTGTAACATCACCGCTGCCACCCTGCTCCTTCTGCCTCATGGTCTCTTGAGGGTCTAGTATCACAAAAACTGCCCTGCCCCCGCATGGTGCCACTGGATCCTGAGTGCTTACTGAAAAGATCAGAGAGCAGAAACTAATGAGAAGGGCGTCTGAGTGCTCCAATCAGTGTCACTTACTGGTACTAAGCCAAAATGAAGGCTGGCACCTGCCAAAAGGCATCAATTGATCAGTTTCTTCTCAATTTAACAGTGGACTGGACTGCAGTCATATAGTGCAAACAAAATGCTGAACTGTTTTTACTCACCTTTTGGAAGTAATAAATGTTTATTTGCACTACCTGACTCTGGTCCAGTCCACTGTTAAATTGAGAAAAAACTGAGTTATCAATTGATGCCTTTTGGCAGGTACCATCCTTCATTCTAAACTTGTTGTTACTTCCGGCATTGTACACTCCCTGTCCCTGGGTGCAGTCTTTCTGCTTCTTGCACTGAACACTAAGCCACAATGCCTCAACTCCCTTCTCCAACTGGGAGCTGATCCTTAGTGATACCAGACATTGAATGCTTTTAATGATGGCTAACCAAGTGGTCCTTGGACCTGAGTTCCAGAGCACTAGGGACTGTGGCATAAGGACAATGTAGAAGAGGAGTCTGCCTGCAGTCAGGCATCATGTGAGCCATCAGCTGGCCACACTGCCCTCCTGGACTGCCACCAACAAGCCTACCTCCAGTCTACTCTTGAATGTTGTGTTCCTTTCATTGTTACACTTGCTAGCTGAACTCTTGTGGTCCCCACACCAACATTTGGGTTACTGGGGCTACCTTCATTAGCCTGCTTGTTTAATCTGCAAGCATTGTTAACCTGTCTAATTATCTGGTTATCCTAGCTACACCCATCAAAGTATACCCTTATTTGCAATGCACTTATATAACTGTTGTGCTTCTCTGCATCTCAGCTGTTTTTACCAGTGTTCACCTACCAGCTACTATTACTCTACTTGTTTAGTTAAGCTCTAGTGCATGTTTAATCTAATTTGGTTCTACCCTGTTTACAATTCTTTGGTCTACAATTTGTCATATACTGCCCTAGGCCTGTTGTGCAAAGTCTTGTAGCTGTGCTAGCCTTCTTTTTCAAGTTAGTCACTAACATTACTGCTGTGGTTGATGGCTAGTGCATCTCACCTGCTGACCACCATGCACATTGCTGACCAATGCCTTCTTTTTCACCCCTCTCCTACTTCTACCCCAGCACTCTCTCCTCCCCCCAACCCTCCACCCACTCTCTTCCCCAATTTACCCATCTGCCATCCTATCTCTCTCCCCTCCTACAGTTCTATTCACCTTGGTATCCTCTCCTCTGCCACTCTGAACCTGGAGTTTCTCCACTAACCTGTACTGTCCATTCCCCTCTCCCCCCTTACTCTCCTCCCTGCTCAAAGGGATGTACGATAAATTCCATCCATCTACTCCTTCTCCTGCTCCTTCTCCTGTCTGGAGATCTGGAAGTAACCCTGGTCTCTCTCCTCCTCCTCTTCCCTCCAACTCCTCAATTCCCAAAGGCCTTAGTATCTTTCATCTCAATTCTAGGAGCCTTCTCATTAATCTTGACCCCATAATGTCTGGGTTTCACATCACTCTTTTGACATCTGCTGCATCTCTGAATCTCCGAATCTTGATTCTACTCCAGGACTCCTGACTCTTGTCTGTCTCTTCCTTTTTTTTATTCTCCATCTCTAGTCCCTTAGACCTCTCTCCGGTGAGGTCGATCGGAGATTGCCCTGTCCTGCCCCACCTGAAATCCTCATGGGTCTGGTTTTCTGCTGAGGGACTCTCCCCTCCAATTCCTCCAACCACCTCCACCTCCAGCTCTGAGACCCATGGGGGGGGGGACCACCTTGACCACGTTGCTGCTCTGGTGCTCTACCTATAATCTAGAAGGGCAGCTGGGAAGTGGAGGAGAGACAGCAATCAGCCAGGATGGATCTGGTAGTGAGAGTGGAGGCAGTTCACTGGACCCACCTTCACCTGTCCGGGTGCCAAGGTATATCCACTTTTTTCTGGTTTCTCCTGAGATGTCGGACACGTCATGACATCCAGCACATGATGGACATGCTTCCACGCCCATGCGTAAGACGTCCGCCGACATCCCCCCAAAAGTACATGCCACAAGTGGTGCTGCCCTTGGTCTCCACCTGGGGCCGCTGATACCGTGGCAAGCATGCCACCCTCCCAGAAGAGAGGCAGTCCTCTGGGTGCTCAATCCTCTCCTGCCCTGCCAACCCCCAATGGCCCGAGCTCGTTTCCGAACCCGGGTTTCCAGCGTGGCACGAGATATGGTGTCCAGCACCTCAACCTTCAGCGCCACCAGGCAGGCTAACCTGTCTCATCCTGATTTCCACTTCTTCAAGCAGTACCAAGGCAAATGTGTTGGTGTTACCCTCTGTGTCTGCCAGACCCTCTGATGCACCATTGCTCTCAGGGAGGCTATAACTTTCTCCCATGAGCTTCTCCTTGCTAAGCTTTCCTTTCTCTGTAGTACTCGTCTGCCCTGGGTTTTGTCTTATGCGTCAACTAAAATCTCACCTTCCTCTCAGGTTGACTCTCTCTCTGCCATCTTCTCACACTCCTCAGGTGAACTCATCCTCCTTGGAGACTTTAATATTAATTGTGTCTTCCCCAGCCTCAAGGCTGACCTCCTTAAGGACTGAGTCCTTTAATCTCTGCCAGCTCATTACCGCATCCACCCACCTCAGTCTCCACTCTCCTAATCACACCCTTCTGTAATGGGTTCTCTCCTTCCATCTCCACCACTTTGGTGTAGCAGGTATTCTGTCAGATACCCTCATCGACCACTGCATGACATTCTGTGACAGGAACGACTGGCACCTTCCCTCCTCCCTTAAGTACATCTTGTCTTGATTCCTCTGGTAGCTTAATATCAATGCTCACTCGAGTGACCTTGCTGTAGGTAATTGGTCAGCTATCCTCTATACCCTTGAAATCGACATGGCCCTGTCCCTATTCTATTCAAAATGTTCCTTTGTCTGGGACAAGTACACCCCACTCAAAAAGTCCAGTGTTAAATCTTCCCACCACGTTTGGATTACATCTGATCTCTTTGACCAGTATAAGCACCATGAAAATGCATGGGCCTGTTACAAACTATCACGCTCCCTCCCTGCCCTCCTGTCTTACAGGGCACTTAGAAATTTATGTACAAAGGCAATCCAGTCTGCTAAATCCCTCTATTTTAAGGACAAAATACAGAACAACCTTAACTCCCCTGCTAAATTCTGGAAGGTAATTCACTCCCTTTTTGATTCTCCTACTCAATCCACTGCCTAGTCCTCCTGGTTAATAGTTCACCTGTCTTTCACCTTCCCTCTGTAGTGGCTCACTTCAACAAGTTCTTCACTACTTGTGCCATCCCTTCTCCCTCTCTCTTGGCTTCTCTCCTTTCTGCTTTCTCCTGCTCCTCCCTTCTCCCTTACCCACCCCTCCCTGGGTTTTCATTTCCCCCTGTTATTGCCCAGGAATCCTGGCTTGCCCTGTACTTCCTCAACTTGTCAAAATCTAGTCCAGATGGGTTGGATCCTAAACTCCTCCAGCTTTCAGATCTTGCCATCACATCCCTCCTTACTCACATCCTCAACCTCTCATTTTCCCTTTGTGGTGTTCCTCAGTCTTGGAAGATTGGCAGAGTTTTCCTCCTTGATAAAGGGGTGACCCCTCCTCCCCAGGCAATTTCCATCATATCTCCCTCCTCTCTTCTCTTGCAAAACTGCAAAATAAACTTGTCTACTCCATGCTTGCTGATTTTCTCCATTCATCCAATGTCCTCTCCTATTTCCAGTCTAGTTTCTGGAAGCACCACTCCACTGTCTTCTGCCTACTGCATGTTACTGACTCCATCCTCACTAGAATGGATCAGGAGCACATCACTGTGGCCATTTTCATTGATCTGGCTGAAGCCTTTGATTCATTGGCCCCTCCACTCCTGCTGGACAAGCTGAGATCTGCTGGCTTCTCAGTTCCCACTGTTGATTAGTTCCATGCCTTCCTCATGGGCCAGCAACAGTCAGTGCAGGTTGGAGGTGTCCTGTCTTCTCCACTAAACATCACAGATGGGGTCTCACAGAGCTCTATCTAGAGTCCTGTCCCCTTCTCCACTTTCCTGAATGACTTCCCCTCTGCCTGTGTCAACTCACATATTCACATATATGAAGATGACAGTCATCTTCACCTCCTGCCCCTCAGCTGCAGCAGTGGAAGACATGCTCCAGCAAGAGTTCCACAACACCAGAGCTGGCTCGACTCCAACCAGTTCCAGGTCAACACTAAAAAAACTGTGTCCATAACCTTTGGCTCTAGCCCGAAAATAGCCCAGGCTCACCCCCTTCACTGTCTTCTCCACTCTGGATGGCCCCCCGATTGAAGTAATTATGTCCTTTAGGTATCTTATACTGAGGTTTATACTGAAGTTTGTGTGGAGCTAGTAGGCCATATGTGATCCAATGGATTTACTGAAAATAATTTAAATATACTCCAGATGTAATGTAATTATCCAGTTTTTGTTTAAACTCTTTTGTATTCTTACTCACTATTATAGATTCAGGCAAGGAATTCCACTACTTCACAATCCTGGATGTATAAAAATTTTTTCTTTGATTTTTGTCTAAATCTATCTCCTCTTATCTGTAGCCAATGGTCCCTAGTAAATTTAGTGTAAGGTTTAAATGAAATGCCCATATCACATAATAAAGCAGGATCCTGCATTATATCATACATGAATAAAAGATCATAGAATATCCTCCTTGTTTCTATAGACATCAAGTTTAGTTCTTTTAATCTGTTCTTGTATTCCATCTCTCCCAGACCAGCACACATTTAGTAAACTTTCTTTGTACCCTTTTTATGTGTGTGGTTAAATAGCAAGCCTGACTTATCTGCCCACTTTAATGCCATCAACGCCAAGCCCCTCCCTAAGGTGACCAATAGATCAGTGCAGACAGTGACCAACAGGAGCCTGCAGGGTGAGTAGGATGAGGAAGGATGGAACAGAGGCTGTAGGAGTAACTTGCAGCAGTTTCCATCTGGGTGCTGTCCACTGAACATTCATTTGGCAAATCAGGATAATAAAAATCTGCAATAAAAGCAAACACAACATGAAAATTACCAGCCTTTGTTCAGTTTAGCTACAAAGTGCACTGTCATACTACTTATTGAGGGATGCTAGTACAAGTCATTATCACATGGCATCAGAGAAGTGAGGCGGCAACTCATAGATCAGTCAGCCATGGTGGCCTTGGCCTGGTACAATAGTAGGAGAGAGCTGAACAAAGAGGAATCACAAACCAAAGTGTCATGAGTGCAGACTTGACAGCTCCATCAGTCTAGTCTATTGATTTACCAGGAGACTATTCTAGATTCCAGCTGTAAATAAAAAACAAAATACAGCAACAACTGTAACTCAGTCAGTCCTGGACCGCTACATTTCAGCTGCAAACAGAGTACACTAATACTTGCCAATGCCAGAGTCATCTGTTTCAGCCTAGTGTAAACAGTCTGTCACCATCCTTACTCACAATTAGAGATGTTGAGAATTTAAACTTTGCCAGTGAATGCCTACAAAGTGGCAATAATTCACCTTTTCAAAGCTTTGTGGAGTTACTGCAGTCAATAGGAACTCTGGTATTGACAAAATTCGGAGGTTTCACTACAAGTTGGACTTTTTCAGTGAAGTGACCACTTTGTGAGTGCATTTTGGTAAATTTCCAAAAAAGGCAAGGAGACTTTGACATTCAGAACTTCTCAAATTTGATGAATTCACTCTTTGCAAATTTTATGAAATTCACAAATTAATTTGCGAAGTGAATTTCACCCACTTTGCCCATCCCTGCTCACAGTATTCAGTAGTCCAAATCAGTAGTTCAGGTAAGAGTCTACTAGTCCAGCTGGGAAAGAAATTAGTTTGGTTATTAAAAAATATATACCATCAGGAAATAATGTCCACAAACTGTCATCATGCCATAGCAACAGCACTGCAGTACATGGCAGAAAATCAGAACCAGACGAACTCTATGAGATGAGATACTTAAAAAGAGAGGAAACACAAACAAGAATTGCATCAGTACACAGTTTTGCAAGCATGATTGTTGGGGAACTGCTGGCCAGGTGGTTGGGGGGAGAGACAGAAAATCATTCAGCATGAACACTCTCTTCAGGGGAGGGAGAGCAGCATTTTACTCTGCAATACCACAGCCCTGGTGTTCAGGTGGTGGACAGCATTGCAGATGGAGGAGCATGTGCATCCATGCTATTGGGTAACAGTAATAATGCACCATAAAGCCCATGCCATCTGAACTGTAGGGTCTAGGATGGACACAAAGTGGTGAAATCCCTGAGTGCACCAGCAGGGCACTGATGCTACTGGATCTAGGTGACTGCCCCCCTCCCCACTCCAACCACTCTTTCGGGTCCACAGACCATGCCGTGCCACACTTCCCTCTCATGTTCCTTAATAGAATCCATCCTTTGTCATAATGCACAGTGCGTGGACCCCATAAACAAGTAAGCGATAACCACCAGAGAAAGAAAGAGTCAGTTCAAATGGAGGAGGCTGAGTCATTGTGGTTGCCTAGCCTGAGGCAGAGATTGGCAGCTCTGGTAATTACCTGCAGTTCACAAACAATATAAAAAATAAAGTACAGTACAATACGTACCTTCAACAATGATTTCAGATTATGTTCTGAAAATGAAACAAGACTAGTCAACCAGATCATCCAAAGAATGGTTACGCAGGAAGGCCAGGACATAATAGCAGAAGTCTGGATTAAACAATGGTACAGAAATGCACTGGCAGTTATGTATTACATCACACCAAGGTACAGAACTAGAAGTGCACACCAGGAATGTGGTGATCAAGAAACTCACCAAGCAATGCAACAACAAGATTTCAAGCACACATCAAACCCCTCAAAGGGATGGTAGGAATTAGTGGAACAAAAGTCCTTCACATAAATAAATTTATTGTTCCATATAAAAATAGGACAAACAGGACCTCGCCTGACATGTTTTGGATCTACAGACAGTACCGTGCAGCTATATATATATATATATATATATATATATATAAATATATATATGTGTGTGTGTGTGTGTGTGTTTTCACTGGCAGATGTTTGACATTGTGGATACTGAAGGGGTTAATTTTTCCACCAATATCCCCCTTTTTAACAATAACAAAAGCATCAGCATTGACCAATAAAATGCTGTTTACAATTAAGGTGCTATTGGGTATTGGAGATCCCCATATGATTTTAATGATTGTATAAATGTTCCTGCTTGCATGTGTTACCTCAGGCTTTGAGAAAGGACTGTTTGTGGGTCTGAAACATGTCAGGAGAGGTCCTATTTTTTATATGGAATTATACATTTATTTTTGTGAAGGACTTTTGTTCCATTGGATTTCTAGCATCCCTCTGAGGGGTTTGATGTTTGCTCGAAACCTTGTTGTTGCATTACGCCAAGGTGCAAAGCCAGGAGGAAGAGAACAGGAAGAGGAAGCAGATGCCTTCTTTCTTTATGACATTGAAAGTTGAACTGGTAGCTTATTTTTATGTCAGTTAAAGATCTTAGAAGAAGCTGGAGGCAGCAAGTGGAAATCAAAAAGAGTGACTGTAAAGTACTTGTGTTGGCACAACAAAGTCATTACCATAATATATATATTTCAAATACCACATAAATGGCCCTCACACTGAAGTATAAAGCATGGTCATTGCATAGCATTTCATAAATTTAAAGTGAATGCCGTTGCAATCTGCAATAAACTGAATTAACAAGATAATATTGAGATGTGCTACGAATGTTGCAATGAAACATTTACCTTCACAGTTGTATACACAGAAATATTCAGCAATTTATTGCCCTACTGATCAAATGACCCCTTTGTATTTTCAATGTCAGAGTTAGATCTAGATCTAGATGGAAGTCTATAAAGTCACTGTCATCCTACTGTTTTTCTGTACCTCTTTTTGTTGTGAATGTTGGGGACACCAGATTGGTGTTATCAAAGTGAGCATTCATTTTTAGCACTGTGGGTGGAGCCTACAGCCCTATTGGAATTGGATTGTAGCCCTAAAAACAGCTGATCCTGGAACTCCCTTTTTGTACATTTGAAAGTATTTCTCCACAGCTGCAAAATAGTGCACTTCCCCTCTGATTTTTGCTATTTGCTGCTCTGTGTTAATGGTATCTGAAGGGAAGGGGAGTGCTACTGTGTTGTACCTCTGAACTTCTCATGATATTAACAAAAATACCTTTTGAAACTATTGTTTCTAGCCCCTCAGTTGAACCTATGCAGGGCTGCAGATTGAGCATCTGTCCAGCTCAGCCTAATAGATGTATTCTGTTTCTTTCAGCAACCTAGGGGTTAACTCATTATCTGTTGTACTGGAATTTATTGAAGCTCTGAAACAATCAGGCAGACTACAGTGTCAGATTACAGACAGTCCAGCTGCAGCTTTGTTGGCTATCTCACCCCTTACTGACAAACTTAAGTTTTCTTTGGATCTGAGACCATTTTCTTCTGGTTTGTTACTATATTTTTCTATTCAGCCTTTGTATATTTGCTATCCAGTGCTAGTGAAAGATGGGGACTTATAACACCTCTGTTTATGCACAGAATCAGGTTCACTGCTGAATTTTCTTCTCAATGCTCATACAAGGTACTGTTGAGATTGCACTAGATGGTAAACTAAAGCTCTTTGTTTATCCACAGGGACAGGTACTGTGCAGCCCCCACTCACCCACCCACTGTGATGAATTTAGTGCTGATAAAAAGTAAATAAAGTCCTCAGGTTATTCACAGGTACAGTACCATGTGAAGCAGGCTCAGTGCATTCTTACCCTCACTGTGATGGATTTAGTGCTGGTAAGAGGTAAGGGACTGACACCACTTGGGCTTTAAACCCTTGGATAATCCACAGAGACAGTTACAGTGTGGGGGCAGGGTAAGTGCTTGGTTTCCACACTATCTGCATTTAGTCCTGGTGAATGGTGAGAGACTGCCAGAACTGGGGACTATAGCATTTTGTTTATCTACAGTGGCAGGCTGCATGCTCACACACACACACACACACACACACACAGCAGCATGTACGCTGACTAAATAAATTCAAGAGGACTGAATTAGCAGCATGCCAGTTTTTGATGATTGTGACTGAACAGCACTATATGGTGCCAACAAGAAAATAATAAATTGTTATCTGAAATGTTTATCCAAAATAATATTTGAGTGAAAGTATGGAAACATTTTTTTAATAAAATATGTTTTCCATATTTGACCATTGCTTCTTAATAGTCATGTAATGTTACTTCAGTATGTAGTGTGCATTTTAAATATTTAACTTGTAAATACTGTTTATACTTGTTGTTATGATCATGTCATGTACAACAGCAAAAATAATCTCTTTCAAAATAAAAACTCATAAAAGGGAATGTGTTTGTATTGGAGATAGAGAAAAGGTCAATTTATAATTTGCCAGTGATGTTGGCAAAAATCTGGGAACATCACACTTCCTGAAGCTTTGCAAAGTTCCCCAACCTAATATCAAGTTCACTACAAGTTTCTGAATATTAAAAAATAGTGCATTCACTCTCTAAAATCACCATTCAGGACAAGTGAACAAAATGACACTGGCACTCTTCATGAGGAGGGGTCCCAAAAAGACCACGTTGAAAATTTGGTGCAATACCTCAAAAAAATGGTCAAGTTACACCCGGGCATTGCATAATTTCTACGCACATTTGTAACTTTGGTCATTTGGCAGCTCTTCACAACCCTACCAGCTCTAGTTAAAGCTTGTTATAAATGTGAGCATTTCCACAAAGTTGATTGACTATCATTTACGATGGCCTCTACAGTGCTGAACAGTCACTCAGAATTCACACTGGCTGGTGAGCAAGTCAAACTTTTCACAGTAACTACTCAGTAAAATCCATTCCTCAAATGTTGAGGCCCAGTACAGTACGGTTCATCACTTATAGGAAGTTTTCTTGAGTCTGAAAAGTATGACTCCACTATTTTCTCTGCTGACTTCCCCTGCTTGAACGTTAATGGGAGGGATTCAATGGAAATATCCCAGTTACTGTACTAGCATGTAAACCAATAGCATCTTGTATTGCTCACAGAGGCATTGTAGCATACAGCAGTGACAGCCAGGATGTAGCACCCCCTGACAATTTCCTGCATCACAAATTGGGGTACAGTAATTGCCACTGAATTATGTTAAGTTGTTGCAATACTCTACAGCATGACATTGGCAGAATATGTGATAAGAGCACTGCATCCTGACTGACTCCACTGTATGTGGACTTGTGATAGGGAGGCTCTGTCTGATGAATGAAGGACCAACATTGTTTTTTTTTTTATCATTTTATTCCATCTTCTGAGTTGGTGGGGATGGAGATAAAGGAGCAGTTAGCCACTGCGATACTGCAGCTGTCCTCAAGCTGAAGAGCTGACTGCTTTATCAGATGAAAAGTCAGTTCTTTTATACTGTTACCATTAAATGTGATGTCATTTGAATAAGAGGGGCTCATGCTGATTTAGATGGCAACATTGATTTAAAAGAAAATGAAAAAGAAATATCATGATCTCATGTCAGATGAGTCAGCCTGTCTCTAGTTAGGATGAGTTAGCCTGCCTGTGTTTACTTAGAGAATTGTGAGTCAGACAAGTCACATGGTGCTGACATCATCAGTAGTCAGGTGTAAAGGTCTACCTCCTGAGATGCAAAACAGATGAGTCAGTAAGAGGACATCTTACTGTTGTGGAAGCAGCATCTCATAAAACATTCAAGTTTTCATGTGGTGGAAATCTATTTGGCTGGAATTAAGCCTGAAAGTTGTGCATTGAGGGAATTGTGCACTGTTTTTGTAGAACTGAAGGACTAATCACCTGTTTCTTTTCGTATATTTATTATTTTATGTTTTTATTTTGGAAAATTAAATATTGCAAAGTGCATTCTACACCTTTTACCTGTGTTTTTTGCAGTTGTCTACCCACTAACCTTCACATCTGGTGTTAGAAGTGGGCTACTGGTGCGTCTAGGCTGAGAGAGAGATGTCGCCAGGAGATATCATCCTGATATCCTGGCAGATGTCACAGGAAGTACAACAGCAGCAAGACAGAGGTACTGGTATGAGACAAAGGTCACCATCTGCTGACAGCGGAGTCTTAACAAGACCCATGTCAGCAAAACTGTGTGCACCATTATTTTCTGGACTACAGCTGGTGTTTCTGTCCAAGGTAAAGCCTGAAGAGCCCTCTGTGGAGCAGTTGTAGACTATGTTGACAAGTCAGCAGTCTGCCAGTACCAGTGATAAACGTCCAGTGAAACAGACAGATGGTCTGACTGTAGTGTTCCAAGTGATAGAGGCCTTGATGATGTAGCTGATCCAAAGGTGGCTAGAGGCAGGACAGCTTTGCCTGAAGGCAGAAAATAAAGTTTTGGAGGTCAAGAAGAATTGGAGTACAGGTGCTGCACACTTTGAGGAGGAGGAACCAGAGGAGACAGAGTCCTGTACCCAACTGCATAAGACAGTGGAAAGGTTTGAATTGTGTAATGACTGTCTAGAACTCCCCATATTACCAGGGTGTTATCTATGTGATATAGACTCTGAAAGTGAGGGGAGTCTGTGTCAGAAAAGCATGGACAGCTGCCTGAATGCCATTGAAATCCCAGGTGAGACTGGTACTTTAAATATTGTGCTGGGCAGTGAAACTACAGTCAAGCAAGAAGAGGCCTGCAAATTGGCTGAATTGACTTCATTTGTAGATGCATTAGGCAAAAATGAGAAAATAGTGGATTGGGGTAAATTGCAGTATGGGAACCATACTATAGAGAAACTAAAACAGTGTATAAATATAAAAGATGGTGTACCTGTAAACATTGGGTTGGGTATAATTGAACGTATTCATGGTATGAAAGTATTAATGAGATTTTGTACCATATGGGACCCAAATGCAGATCTATCAATATAGATATATAAGTGGTGGTGCAAAAGAGACATCACCAGAGGGTGCTAGAGGCTACTCATTCCAGTACTTGTGGGTACCTCAGTCATGAAAGTACGCTGTATAATCTGGTACCACGTTTCTACTGTCCAGGAATGTACAGATAGGTGTCAGCTTACTTAAAATCCTGTTTGGTCTGCCAGTCAGAGATGTTCCCTGCCTCTAGGGAAGGGCTCATGCACAACAGTTGTGCTGGTAAGCAAGTGATGGAAACTCCAACCCTTCCAGGGTATTTTGGAAGCTGAAAAAATGTTTTCCCTATTTTTCTCTTAAACGGGGCGGGGGGGGTGTGATAGGGAGGCCCTATCTAATGAATAAAGGACCAACAATATTTTTTTGTTTGTTTTATTCCCTCTTCTGAGTTGGTAGGGATGAAGATAAAAGGGGCAGCTAGCTACAGAGATCCTGTAGTTGTCTCCAGTGTGAAGAGTTGACCTCTGGATCGGATGAAAAGTCAGTTCTTTGATACTGTTACCATAAAATGTGATGCTATTTGAAAAAGAGGAGCTTGTGCCAGTTTAAAGGGTAACATTGATTTTAAGGATAATGAAGAGAGATGCTGTAATAATTTAGGTGTGTAAAAATGCTATACCCTATTTTCTAAAGAAATACCATGACTGCATGTCAGATGAGTCAGCCTTTATTTATTTAGGGTGAGTCAGTCTGCCTGTGTTTACTTATAGAATTGGGAGTCAGGAAGGTCACATGGTGCTGACATCATCAGTAGGCAGGGATAAAAGCCTACCTTCTGAGATGCAAAACAGATGAGTCAGTCAGTGGAGACCTGACTGTTGTGGAGGCAGCATCTCATAGTACATCCAAGTTTTCATGTGCTAGGAATCTATTTGGCTGGAACTAAGCCTGGAAATTGTGCAATGAGGGAACTGTGCACTGTTTTTGCAGAAATGAAGGACTAATCACCTATTTCCTTTTTCTATGTTTATTTTTTTATTTTGTAAATAAATATCACAAATTGTGTTCTACACTTTATACTTGTGTTTGTTGTATCTGTCTACCCATTAATCTTCACAGGACTGAGCCCAGAGTTTAATTTGGTGAACACCTCATTCCTTGAATGGTCCTGTGACAGATTGTTTTTCAACTGCAGATCCTCCAGCTGGTTCCTTGCCATGTTAGGATGAAACAAATGTGCACAAATTCCATGAAAAATACATATCAGTGCCTTGACATAGGCCTGACTCAGATACTCTTGAACCACAAGATGAATACAGTGACATTTGGCCCCTTGTAACCTGCTATAAATCTAGCCGAAAATCCTAAGGGATGCAGCCACTCATCACTTTTGGACAGCAACTCAGCCAATATATTAATACCACCATGGGCATGGGTCAGTTGCAACATATTGGTCATGGAAATGGTAGCATGCTGCTGAACACCAACAGGGTATATGTAGCTAAGGTGGCATTTAGTGTCAGAGCAGGGTTTAGGTATTGTAGAAGACACACAAAGCAAGCTTGCCTAAGGTGCTATAATGCACATGAATGCCATGTTAGCTGCAAGACTGCTGGTCCACATGTCCATGGTCTGATGGATAAAGTCAAAGACTAAATGTTAGAAAGTATGCCATGACATATGTTCACCCAAACCCTGCAACCGAGGTAAACATTTTTTAAGAAAAGAAGGTATGCAACTGCACTTGGTGTTTGGGGCAAAACTTTGATGTCAGTTTTCAAAAGCCAGTCATTTCCACAAATGAATAGGAATGCAAATCTACTGCCACCATCTCTGCTGTTGCAGCAATCAATTCTCCTTCACAACAATACTTGGAGTACTAAGTGTGGCCTCTATTGTTGGTCTCACTGATTTGGTGTGCAGGCAGTGGGGCTTGCCTACAGATCGTGATATGTGGCATATTGAAATCTCCTCCTCCTGAAGGAACAACAGGTTGAAATGAAAATGATTTTATGCCACATTAGTGCTGTTTTCCCTATGTGGAAACTCTTGAAACTTGGCTCCCCCCCTGTGAAATGTAGTAGTACAGTGGCAGGGCATGGAGGATGTATTGCTGGGGGGAGGCATCAACTCTGCGTCCTAATGCTGCTTAACATGAAATGGTGCTACCTCTGCTCTCTCTCCTTCAAACCCTCCTTCACAGATGGTACCTCACATGGCATACTTTTCTTGCCAGCAATTTGGGCATCCTTTACTTTAGAACTTCCATAGATAGACCTAGCCTTTTGCATTTTTGCCTATCATACTTGGAGACATCTTCTTTTAGGTGGGTGTGCTACCATCATTTTGAAGATCTGTGCCCTTCTTTCAACAGCTCACCTATGCCTGACATAACTGGCAAACTATTACACTTTCATCCATCTCATCAGTCTCAAGAAAATCCCAAACAAATAATTTAAAAGGTCTGAAGAAAAATATGTTCTACAGGGATTTGGGGCATGTGCATAGGTATAGGTGGCAATCTGTGTTGAAATGATGGATTTTCTGTGTGTTAGCTGGACTGCTAGGTTTTCTCTTTTTAAGAGATTTACAAGGAGGGTATGCAAGTTCTGCTACATTTTCTTTCAAAACAGATTTCTTTATTTTTATGTCTCATGTTCCCATTTGGAACCATAATCACCTCCCTCTAAATATGCTGACTTCTTATTCACCTCCCAGACTATGTCCTCCCCCCATCAATCTTCTCCTCCTCAACAGTTTCATGTCTAGCACATAAGAAGTCAGAGTTGCTGTCTCCTACAGCAATACATCCTCCATACCCTAATGCTTCTGACTATGATAAAGCATATTCTCCTCAGCAGCAGAGTCATCTAAACAGACACACACACACACGCTGTGCTCAGTGGATTTTGTGTGGCACAATAATGAAGGTACTGATGTGGTGTCTGCTGCTGCTCATTTATGTTGTTTTGTAGCAATAACATATTTTAATTTCTCAGCTATAATAAGTGCAGCGGCAGTAGCTACTATCATGTGGCTGCTGCTGGAACACTGGACTGGTGCATTAGATGAGCCAACTATGTCGGATGATTCATCAGTCCTACCAGCATAGCCTACATGCCGATTGGTCATCCCCTCTTTTCAGCTTACCATCTTGACATTTTCCACCTCTGGCTTTATTTATATTTTTAATTACATTTTAAAACTGAAATTAAGAATGAAGATCAATGAATCCAGTTCCTAGCACTGCTGAAGAAGTGTCACTCAGAACAGTCTGTAAAAACAGTCAGTTCCAAGAACAGACATGACACAGTGACAACAGCACTGTGCACAAGAAAAGAAGAGACTAGAGAGCTGGAGTTTGCTGCAGTCTGAAACTGTAAAAGCACAGCAAGATCCTTCTCTCCTGAAACACAGAACCACAGCTCACTTTGGCAGAGCACTGCACTCAAAGAATAAAAGAAATAGCCACACATTTTTAATTATTATACAGATTTTTACAGTACAGTGAATTCACAACACCGAAAACAAATATTCAATATAACAGCACACTTACAGAACAATCTGGAAGAACATATACACGGACAGAGAAAACTCTGAACACTAGGGATACAGATCCTACTCCAACAATGATGTTACCATGACTGCAGAGTGCAAAGCAAGTCACATGGTAATGCTGCTGTGGCCTGCAGGCTTGTTTTGGCCACTGTCTCTAATTAATTCATCACTTCTTGTTGCGGTGCATATCATCAAACTTCACTGGTGAAGTTCTGTTATACCAAACTTTGTGAGTTCCTGGTGAAACACAAGGGTAGATTACAAATCACTATAACTTCACAAATATGGTGACAATGATCACTTTTCCACTATGCTACATACATGAGATTTTGTTTTTCACTTTGCCCACGAGACATGAAGATGATAATATGTAGCACTATGTATGTGCATCAAGATGGAGAGGCAATTGTTCATGTCCACAGTGCACAGGTGGCTGTAGTGGCACTGACCAAATCTATTGTAACGTTTCTTAAACAGTGTGCAATCAGAGAAGAGAGGAGTCACCCACACATGGTAGTCAGTAATTAATGATGAGGAAAATGTGATTCATGATAGAGGGTATGCTAAAATGATGACAAGAAAACATGATTCCTGAATGAAGATGTGATGAGTTGTGAAGGTGATAATAAAATGTACGATTAATTGTGCCTCAAGACAGACAGGCAATTTTCAATAACCATGACAAAAAGGTGGCTGTGGTGGCACTGGCCATTTGTATTATACCATTTACTGTGCAGTAAGCAGGCAGGGAAGAAGTTGGTGTCATTCACACTCTACAGTAAAACATGTTGAGGAAAATGGTATTTACAATAGATGGGAGGAAGGATAATGGTGATGAGGATAATGTTCTATATCATGTTCCGTATGGGAAGGAAGTTCCATATCATGTTTTGGCAGAGATTTTAAGATGGCGGCCACACTGGGCTAGCTATCTGTTGCCCTGCAACATCAAGGATTTAATTTAGTTTATTTAACTTATTTAATTTTATTATTCATTTATTTGTTTATTTTATGTTAGAGATAGTGAGTTAGGGTTGAAACAATGAAGTTCATAGTGGTAGGAGAGTTTTTTTCAGGCCTCGCTGTCTGTTTTAGATTTTAGATTTTATGTTTTGTTTCATCATGTCATTTGTACCCTGTATGATTAGTACTCACTATTGGGTACAAAGTAATATGTTTTTGCTTTGTGAAGTTCTTTTTTTTTTTTTTATCATCATCATCACAGATACTTTGATTTTGGGCCAGATTCGGACTCCGAAATAAATTTGAATCTGTCTGGTTAGAGTAGGGTCCCTGTTTGGGAGCCTGGGAGATTTGGTGCAGCTTTGTTTTTTGCTTTGGAGAAGAGTGAGCGGATTATCGGTCTGTTGCAGGACAGGAGGGAGCGGATTATCTAACTGCTCAGGGCGTTCATGGACTCTTGTGGATTTATTTTTGGCTTAAGATCTTAACCCTGCCATGATATACATGGTGACTCTGTCTTCAAGGACTTGAATTCGGGGATTTCGGTGTTTGAGCCCGTATTTGCTGTATTTGCCAAATGGGCCCTGTCTGAACCTGGGGTGGGATCCCCTGGGGTTTGGTGACCACACGGGAGGCTGGGCACGGTGTGTTGGAGAACACATGTGAGGTGCTTGGCTCTCCTGGGTTTTTCGGGGTCCGGACTGTAGAGTCTGTCCCTCAGCATAGCCGTGTTGCAGCCTTCCTTCCCTGGTGGTACCTCCTTGGGGGAATGGCGAGGTAGTGCGAGGTAGTGGGTGATTTTTCAGCCTAAAACTGGAGAATTTCCCTGAGAAGATTAGAAGAGTCAGATTGAAGCCTGAGGATTTCCTGCACAGTGAAGTGATTCAAACTATGGTCAAAGGACTTTTAAGAACTTAACAAAGTCTGCACCAACCAGACAGTTTGATTTTTTCTTTGTCTATTTTTTGAACCTGTTGATCAGTGAGAGTGCCCTACTTGACTTGGACATTTTGAATTTGATATTTGAACTGAATATTTTATGTTTATTTTCTGAACCTGTTTGGCAGTGAGAGTGCCCTATTTGATTTGGACATTTTGAACTGGACATTGGATGATAATTTTGTTTATTGTATTTTGCCTAAATTTGTTGGGCTGTGAGAGTGCCCTTTTGTTTTTGGTTTTTGTTTTGGTTATTTTCTGATATTTTGTGATTATTTTGTCTACTGTCCCCCAACCTAGGTGAGAGATTGGTTGGGGAGTCAGTGTCCTTGTTATTATACTTTTTGTTTTGTTTTAATTTATGTTTATAATCTTGATGTTTTTTGTGTATATGATGGTATGAGCGTGAGAGGCTGATTGAATTATAGAGTGTTTGGTGGTGGTGTTTGAGCATGGATTATATTTGTGATTTTTGGTTGATTATTTTGGGTGTCTACAGAGTGTGATAGAGATGTGATGGGAAGGGGTAGCAATGGTCAGGAATTATTCCCCCCCCAGGCTTAGGGATCTCCATCCTTTTTCCTGTCCTCCATTTTCCCTGGTGGTTTACAGACAGTGCCAGGCTCTGGGGATTGTTAAGAGGAGGAGGAGGAGGGTGGGGGCCAGGTCTGGAGGGGGTATGGAAAGTAGTGGGCAGATTGGGATAGTGTGGACAAGGAGATGCCCTGGGGTAAAATGGGTCCAGGATAGGGGTTTTCCTTGTCTGGTTCCCATACCCAAGGGTTCTGCTTGCAGCAGGCAGGCAACATGGTCTTCTTCGGTTACTCATCCTACTCAGGCGGTGTTATGCAATGCCAGGTCGATTAGGAACAAGACTGCTATAATAGCAGATCTTATTGGGTCATCTGACCTGGCTTGCATCACCGACACCTGGCTGGATGAGAATGCTGGTCCATTTTTGGCATCGGCAATTCCAGCTGGCTACTCAGTGATACATCACCCAAGGATGGATCGTAGGGGCGGGAGAGTTGCTATCTGTTTTAGATCAGAACTGAGCCTGGTGGAGGTTCCAGTAGGGACCACCAACTCCTTTGAATGTATCATGGGAGAGGATGTGGGGTGCAGAACTCTTCTTATCTATGTCCACCAGGAGATGGAAATGTTTTCCTGCGGGAAGTCACAGATTTCACTGTCGACCTGACATTGGGATCCCCCAGATGGTTGATTCTGGGGGATTTCAATACCTGGGTCGATGATGAACTCTCACAATTTGGTCAAGACTTCCTCCAGTTAATGATTTCACTGGGCTTCACACAGGTTGTTTCCTCCTCGACCCATATTGCTGGTCATTTATTGGACTTGATGTTTCTCCTGGGGATGGAGATATCTAACTTGGTGGTGGAACCAGTTGGGTGGTCTGACCATCTTACCATTGGGTTCAGTTTTACAGCACCCCTTAGGTGGTCAGCACCTATGGAGATGGTCCAGTATCACCCTTTAAGGGGTGTGTCCCCTGATAGCGTGATGGCAGTACTGGACCTATCAAGTTTACTGAGTGAATGCTTGGATCCAGGGGAACTAGTACTTGCCTAGAATAAGGCAGTGGTAGGGGTCCTGGATTCCATTGTTCCTGCTCATGTTAGTCCCCTCACTCTTCATCCCGGGTCTCCTTAGTTTGATAAGACCTCGAGGGAGTTGAGGAGATTTGGAAGAAGGTTAGAGAGATGTTGGCAGAGGTTGGGCCTGGAGTGTGACAGACTTAGATTGATGGATCATTATGGGGTCTATCAATAAGCAATCACCCGTAAGAAGGCAGAATTCCTGTCCATGGAAATTGCTGCCACAAAGAATCAACCAGACCAGCTTTTCTGGACTGTGGACAGATTGTGCAATCTAGTCTGTCTCCAGCCTGGAAATGCTTTTTCACAAGAGCAGTGTGAAGAGATTGCTTGATTCTTCGCTGATAAGGTTGCCACAATCAGATCTGGCCTTTGCTTGACACTCTGTAATGGGAACTGTGGTAGTCAGCAGGAGATGTCAGGCACCCAGTTTGTGTGGTCTGACTGTGGCCTCCTCACAATCACAGACATTATGATGGTCATCCAGTCATTGCGACCAACCAATTGTAGTTTGGATCCAGGCCCCACATGCCTCTTAGTAGGTTGTGTGGACAATATTGCCCCGATCCTTGCCAAAATAGTCCATATGTCTCTGGAGAGGGGGATATTTCCAGATCTCTTGAAGGATGCTGTGGTCCAGCCCCTTCTTAAAAAAGCCCTCCTTGGACCTGGACTGTTTGGCAAACTACAGGCCTGTCTCTAACCTGCCCTTTGTGGGTAAGGTTATTGAGGAGGTGGTTGCATCACAGTTAGATGATCATTTGATTAGCCACAATGTCTATGATTCCCTCCAGTCTGGATTTAGGAAGAAACAAAGTACCAAGACAGCCCTTGTCCGGGTACTAAATGACCACCTAATAGCAAGTGATCGAAAGACCCATTCCATCTTGGTCCTCTTAGATCTCTTTGTGGCATTTGACACTGTGGACCATGGTGTACTGCTGGAATGCCTGCAGTTCATCTGTGGACTGTCTGGCACAGTCCTCAGATGGTTTTGATCATTTCTCGAGGGTAGGACTCCGAGAGTGGTTTCTGGGATTTTTTTCCTCGGCACCACTCTCCCTATCCTGTGGGGTGCCGCAGGGTTCCATTCTGGTGCCCATGTTGTTTACAGTGTATATGCTGCCATTAGGAGTGATTATTAGGTGAAACAGCTTGAGTTTTCACTGCTATGCAGATGATACTCAGCTGTACATGTCCTTTGTGCCTGGGCAGGATGATGCTGTTGCGGTCTTTAACAACTGTCTCTCTGAGATCCAGAACGGGATGAGTGTGAGTTGGCTGCAGTTACACACAGAAAAAACTGAGGTGTTGGTTGTGGACCCAGGTCATCGGGAGGCAGGCTTGTCAGCTGGATCGCCCTCAGGCCTGTGGCTTGGAGGTGTCCAGCTGACTACCTTAGACCGGGTGTGGAACCTGGGCATTATTTTTGATAACTGCCTGTCCCTTAAATCTCCGGTGTCGGCAGTTGTCAAAGCCTCTTTTTACCATCTGAGGAATATCACCCAGGTAAAGCACCTGGTTCCCTCCAGATGATCTTCCAACTTTGGTCCATGCCTTTGTTACCTCCCGCCTTGACTACTGCAATCCCCTTTACCTAGAGATACTAGGGGTTGATATCCGCCGCTTGCAGCTAGTGCAGCATGCGGTGGTCAGGCTACTGACTGTTGTGTCTAGGACCAGTCATATAATGCCTGCACTCCACAGACTGCACTGGATGCCAGTACAGTGGCAGATCACCTTCAAGGTCAGTTTGCTGACCTATAAGGCCCTACATGACCAGGGACCTAGTTACCTGCAAGATCTCCTTCATCCCTACTGTCCCTTCCGCTCCCTCCGATCCACTGGCGAGGGATTGCTAGAGATTCCCAGGGTCTGTTTAAAGACATCTGGGTCAGGACATTTAGTTTTATGGCCCCAACCCAGTGGAATTCTATACCTCGTCGGGTGAGAGATTGCCTGACTGTCGAAAGCTTTAAAGGTGCTCTTAAAACCTTCCTATTTAACTTAGCGTATTCCAATTTTTAAAAATGTTATGGTATTTATTGTTTTAATTTGTCAAGTATTTGTATTTATGTAGTTTAATTATTGAGCTGTACAAGCACCTTGATTTTAAGAAAGGTGCTTTTTATAAATAAATTTGTTTGATTGATTGATCGAATGTGTTGTTTTTGGAAACCATAGTCCTCCTACAGTTTGTGTTTCATTGCAATTATTATTAATTATAATTATTCTTAAATTTGGCTTTATTTATGTGCTGAGAAAACATGATTTTAGTGAATATTCAGTGTAATCGGTAAGCAATAAGACATGACAGGGTGTGCATGGAACATATTATACTACATGGCCAGGGGCATAATAAGGCTGAGTGCCTTTAGCCCCTGGCATGTGTTAAAATGTGTTCCATGCACACACCTGGAGTGTCTTATTGTACTTATAAAATGGGCACCTATATTTATTTTAATTTTTACAGGTAGAAAATCTTGCTTGTATGTAGAAAAAAGATTTAAAAATGCTAAAGTATGATAAAATAGTACTTCTGTGAACACTGTGTTAATATTCATGAGCTCATTTGCATGTGACTCCAGGTTGCTATGTTGCCAGTGTGATGCAGCACCACTTATAAAGGAGAGAGAGAGAGGCATACTGATAGGCGAGGGAGATAGACCTAGAGAATATAATCCATTTTTTTATTTAAACACCTCCATCAGAAGCAGAGCAACACAATTTAAAAGTTTCCTTTAGCTGCTGATCACGCAGCTGCCTCCTGCAGCATGTCTCTTCCCTACCTCTCTGATCCCAATCGCGCTGCTGTCTCACTGCAGTAGTTAGCCATTTTAATTTTTAACTCCTGCTCTTGGGTACTTACAAAGTAGTTGGTGCACAGAAATGCAGCAGCTCAGTAACACTGCTTTTGCCGCCGCTGTCATGACAGGTCGGGATCTGAAGGACTTTGGCTTGGTGAGCGTGCAGTAGACAGGAAGTGCCGAATTCTCGCTTCTGCGTTGAATGTGACCATTTACATGGTGATGTAGGTCATCTTTAAATAAAATAAAATATTGTTTTTCAGTTGGTTGTTTATTCTTCAACTCCCTGAGTGACTAGTAAGTTTTGTTTGGCGAACCATCCTACATTTTACATACATGCAGGCTGCCACGTTCATTTGCTTTTTGTGCAGGGGAGACTGCTTTTAGTGAGGAAACAACAATGGCAGCATTTTTAAATGCCAACATTCTAAGGCTTAGTGATTTTTGCCTTTTTACTGCTGTCCTTTTTTTAACCATGCATGGAACATTTTTCATGCATGGTGAGCTTGCTATCTGATTGGCTGGTGTAGCCTACCCATTTTATAAGTAAAAATACTTCAATGCTTAATAGAATTTGTTTTCTAGGTACAGCAGACTGGTAGATGGGGAGGGCAAGGGAGTATTTCTGGAAAGGAACTGGTGCCAGGCTGGTGACTGAGAAAATTTCTTTTTTCAGGAGCTGTGAAATTATATGTTTTCTAATTGCACTGGGTATGGCATCATATCTGCTATGTAAGCAAATAATCTGATATGATATGATATAATAGTTGATATAAAATAAAATAATGAAATATATTAAATAATATAGTTTGTATAATCTGATAGCACTTAGTATATATGACAAAATAATATAATCCAATATTACATACAGGGATGTGCGAATTTGACAAACTTCTCAGTCTGAATTCATTTGCAATATTTGTCAAATTCTTGACATATGAGTTCCCAACTTCCCAAAGTTTTTGGCAGGAGAAATGACAGTATTTAAAGCAAAGTCATGCAATGTTGCCACTAAAGTTGCTACCTGCCATGATTTTGCCTGAAAATGTGTCACTTCCCCAGAAAAACTCATTGCAAAGTAGCAAAATGTCAATTCCTGATGTTTTTCACAAATTTCTTGGTGTTGCCAGAACTTTCACAATGAAGTAAGATTTTGCAACATCTCTATAAATGAGAAGATAATATACTCTTATATAGCAATATACAATAGATTGTATGATAAAATATGTGATATAATCATAATTATGAACTGGATAAAAAAAAAAATAGAGAACCTGATTAGCCAAGAGGTTTTTGAAGCTGTGATGATATCGGGCTACATCATCACGGCTTAAAAAACCTCCAGCCACCAGCCTCCTCATGGGCATCAGATCATCCCACCGCAATGTTCACCACATCGAGAGGCCTAGAGCGAGTCACTCACGAAGATAACCAGTGCAAAAAAAACCCCCTAAAAACTATTCCCACTGCTGAAATGAAACTCCCACCAAGTGCGGCATACATAAATAGAGCACCCACTCCCAAACAAGAAATGCCACTCAATGGACACTCACGAGAAAACACCCGCAATACCACAACGGCCCTTCCCAATCAAACATCTGCCAGCTGGTAGACAAAACAACCTCACCACTTTAGCTGCTGCTTCTTATTACTAAAAATTATTTTGCCAACCTCACCTGCTCCCTTCAGAAGAAAATGTAGACAGTTTACCCCTCTGCTCCATGTAACAATTGCAACACAGCATCTCAGAGGGACAGGTGGTGGTGGTGGTGAGGTGAGGAGGCCAGAGCACAACCGACATAATCACAGTCCCGTGTCGGTAGCACTTTCATGAAAAAAAAAATCCACACAGATCTTCACCGGGTCCCAGACCACGCAGCAGGACCAGGTCAAATGCAGAGAAATTACATTTCAGAACTAGTGCTGAGAGATTGACACTGAGTTCAAAGTGGCACTCCTCCATGAACTCCCCTTACAATAGTGCCACCTGCTGCCCATACCCTCCAGGAACTATTTCTTTTAAAGATATTCCTCCATCACTCCAAAAAAGGCATTAAAATATTTTAAAAGTGTATTTTTTATTATTTTCTCTGAGAAAATTATTAAACCAGTTCATAATAGCAATAATGCACTCCAGGGTGTGGTATATCGTAGGATATCATCACTTCTTGGGTCATTGGATGCACTTGGCCTGCGGCCTCATGCCCAACCACCCGAGGCATGACAATATCCCATGATATACCACACCCTGTCATGCATTATTGCTTAATTATACAATGGGTACCAAATGAACCACAAAATGCTGCATTCTGATTGGCTGACTGGCACCTTTCCTGCATTATAAATCCTCCAGTATATGATCTGGAAAAGGTGCCAGCCAGCCAAATCCAACCCAAAATTAATCCGACACTGAAAATCAAAATCTACTGCTGCCATATTGCTTGCCCACTAAGTGATACAAAAGCAGGACTTTCAAACACCCCTGACATCAAAGGACAAAACTGCCAAACCCCCTCCATGAACTGCAAGATACAACTATGAAGTGCTGCATTAAATGTACATTTACACAGCTCCACACACAAAACTGTAAACACTACCCACAAAAAGCCTCCTAGTGACCATTTAAAGAAAAAAAAAATTTTTCGCCTCTATACTGGCTGACTCAGCGGTGCTGCATACTCCCTCCCTCTTGCCGCTCACAGCCTCCTCAGTTTCAGTGACTGACCATCTCCACAACACAAATATGTGGTCATGGCTCCTCCACACCCTATAACCTTAGACCATCTCCAGGAACATGAAGCACATTGCAGAAAAAGTAAAAGTCTAGTTTGTTTCCCCAGTCCAGAAGTGGAAGAGGGCCAGAGAATGAGCATTTTGTTATACCACAACAGCAACCCACACTGCTGCACATGCACACAATGCGTCAAAGATAGACCCAGTAGTCCGTACTTGAAAGTGGGACATAGACTAACTTCAAAAGACTGTCCCGACTCTGATAACAAAAATGGAGCTAGGACAGAGTGAACTGCCAACAAAGAGGCACAGCAGTATAGATTTCATGGCCCCATAAAAAGCATCTGGAACGGGAATACCAAATCACTCTTATGCACGTGCAGCAAAGGGGATCCCTAGCAACCCAAGACCGCAGCACTTACAACTGAGAACTACTTTTTGTCGTACAGGAATAAAGTCAGTAAAAATAACCAAACATTACAAAAAAAAAAAAAATTTCTGTATGTCTTCTCATCAAAAAAAAGGGCACATTGTATAATAGCACTATACCTCTCCAAGATGTTGGGTATATCGTTGGATTTACCACTCCTGGTGTGGTTGTCACTTGGCCTGCAGCCTCATGACCAAACCACACCAGGCATGGTAAGTCCACCCTTATATCCACACTCTGTCATGGTATATTACTTAAATGATGTATAAGAAGATAATACAGTATAATCGGATAAAATCTGATATCATGTGATAGAAAACAGGATATATGATAATTTAATGTGTTATATGATATAACATTGTATGGTATAACAATAGGATAAAGTATGGAGTGCAGTGTGTTATGAGAATTTAATACACAACTGAGTTGTTGGATGGCACATAAACCCCGAGGGCGAAGCCTGAGGGGTTTATGGCAGCCATCTGACAACGAGGGTGTGTGTTAAATTCGAGTTTATACACTGCACCCCATATTTTATTTTATATAATTTAAAGGATTGTGTTTTTTCACCAACTCCCATCTGCCCCTGTGTATGCTCTGCGGTGTGGAAATAAAACGTTTTTATATACTTATTTTGATCCAGGCAGTCAGCACTTGGCCAGTGGTGCTACCGCCTACTCACCACCCTGGCACAGGGTGAAGTTGAAGGAGAAGACAAGAGATGCTGGCTGGTCAGAGGTGCTGGAGACAGGCAGTAGGAGGGATGACTTGGGGGCCTTGCTGCTCTCAATGTTCCTGTCTCGTCTGGCCTTGCATATATGGCTCCCCTTGTGGGCACCGCCAATGAGGAACAAAAGCTATTTTTAAAATAAATAAAAAAATGGAGAACCTTAGTGCACAGCATGGATCTGGACCACTAGCTCTTCTCAGGTACAGCTGACAGTCTGACACAAAGAGCCACGTATTAATAAAATGCTGTAATACACATATGTGTATTACAGCATTTAATATGCAGCTTTTTAATGGGAAGAAATACAACCCATTAATCATCATTTTTTAATAAATGACCATTTTTATTATTTGGTATTTATTACTACTATTTTATTTATTGTATGTTCCAAGAAAGCATGAATCATGAAACTGGATTTATGATTCTTGCTTGCTGTTTTAGTCTCCTCCTGCATGCTGTTTTCAGAAGCCACTAATGAACATGGGTACTTTCACGAATTGAGCAGCGAATGCAAGATTTTGGGAACAAGGACTTTTACTTCTGGATGGATCACTTCTATCCGAAGTAGGGAAGCTGGAAGCACTGGAAGAAGGACAAGGGGGAAACTGGTGTGTTTCTGGATTGCTTCAGGATGGTTTCATCACCATATGCACTGGATGACCATCAGGAAAGGCTGCTTGCAGTGCAGTGGGAGTCAGACCAGTAGATTTCTGGAGACTAATGAGCCATATCTTTTTTGGGGGGCTGTACTATCATGTACCCCAGATCCCTTGTCCTTACAGCCCCATAATCATGCTACAAGTTCCTATTCCACAATGACCAATTGCAGTACAAGCTCCATCACAACCACTTACAGAACTTCTACTTGGTGGAACTGGCATTGTGGAACATTTATCTGCCCCCCCCCCACATCCCTTTCTCCTCCTGTTCTGCTCTTTAAGTTTTCTACACAGACATGAATCAAAAACAGTACACACACAAGCGCACACACACACTCACAATCACACACACACATGAAAGATAAGATCATTTGCTGCCAGACACAAACAATGGTTACTCACTATAGTCGGCAATGTTTCTTAGATGCCCACATCATGCACTTATTACATGCCCGTGCATGGACAAGCCACAATAGAAACATAGAAACATAGAAACATAGAATTTGATGGCAGATAAGGACCGCTTGACCCACCCAGTCTGCCCATTTCCCTACCTACTGGATAAGCTGCAGATCCTAGTTAACCAGCAGCCTACTTCTTCCTACCCCCAACCCCTTCCTACCCCCACCTTCCTGCCCCCAACAGCCATTTTCTACATGCTGTCTCTCAGCTGTGTCATCCATTTTTATGTTGCTTGCACGCATGTGCAAGAAACATACTGCCATCACCCGAGTTTTCGGAGGTGTGGCACCCATCTTCCAATTCAGTCAATGCCATATCACTCATGAAATGACAGTGTCACCTCCATGCCTTTTCTCAACTGACTGACTACACTGATAGACTTTGTGACCTTATGTATTACACAGTAGTCTAATTTACTTTTCACTAACTGACAGAGGCTCACTCACACACACACTATGGAGCAAAAACAGTCAGCCAGCCTAGCTGTAATTGAAATGAAGACAAGCTGACACGCCCCCTGACAAAGACCTGATAACAGGTCAAAATGCCAGGGCTGTGTCATCCTCCAGACCCTGGAATAAACTAATCTCGAGTGGTGTTAATTTGTTTGGATTGTGTACACACATACACACACACACACACACACACACACACACACGCACACTACCAGTAGTCAGTAAAAACATATTGGTCTAATAAATCTCTCATATGCCCCCGGTTCATTCCCAGTCTGTTACATTCAATCTGCCATGATCATTATATACTGTAGGGGAAACATTTTAATAAATATGGATTTATGTGCCCTCTATTACACCAGCAACACTCTGTAAATCTATTTGTCAAATCTTTCAAAAATCCTCCCTGCATATTTTCCCAGCCTACTAAATTCACTCTGCCCTGCTCCTCTTGCAGGACCCACAGTTGCCAGTGAAGGCTTGTACTGTTCCTCACTACTCTGTCCTCTGCAGGACAACTTCACTAGTCTGCCTGAATCTGTAGTTAAAAGTAGGGCTGGCTGGACTTTGAAATCAGAACCTCACCAGCCAGATCCAGCACTCACACTTGGACTTGGATAGATAAGAACTTGACCACAAAATTCCAGTCCTGAGTTTATTGGAGAAAGCAGCAGAAGAAAAATGCTGCCAGGATTACACAATTGGTGGCTGGAGTCTGTCTTTTCACTTTCCACTTCCTGGATGTTGCTGGCATATGTCTGGTGTCTTCCCCTCCTCCACCTTATGCACCACTGTGCAGCAGCTCATCCACGTCAGGTCTTTGAATGTCAGCCACATGACTGGCAAACAAGCACACAAGACTGGTAAAGTCTCACAGGACGCAAGTCATCTTTCTTGCAAGTCAGACATCAAAGCCAATCCTGTTGTGCTGTGCCAGACTGGTAGTCATGATGCAGGGGACAGGGCCATGGTGGGACTATCTCGCATTTTGCCTTTCTATTGTTTTTGTGGGTGACTGGTAAAACATTTTTGGTCAGCAGTAGAAATGTGATCAGAAAAGTGTTTTGTTTCTTAAATAAATAGATAATTTTGTCATGTGAGAGGTGCCTTAAAGTGATTTTCTTAGCGTTTTACCCTGAGAAATTGCACTGGTCATTTAGTTGTTTGTACTGTGTACTTTGAAATCACATAATTGTTTTAATTATAAATTGCTATATCTGCCCCCAACAGCCATTTTCTACATGCTGTCTCTCAGCTGTATCATCCATTTTTATGTTGCTTGCACACATGTGCAAGAAACATACTGCCATCATCCGAGTTTTCGGAGGTGTGGCACCCATCTTCCAATTCAGTCAGTGTGTTTGCCGGCATAGCCCCAGTTCCCCAATCACTGCTGCAGCTGTCTATGACAGCAGTTGAAAATGCAGTGGAATACAGTTGAAAGGGAGAGCTCCGCTTCAGTGAGCAGAGCTCTCCCCCCCTCCACACACACACACACACACACAAGCACGCATACTGCCATGCTGATGCTCTCCCTCCCCCTTCCATGCACAAACTGTATGGCCAACGGGGGGTGCCCAGTCCCCCATCGGCTCCCCGCCCCCCACCACAAAAGCTGTCCAGGTGCTATGCTGGGAGCCTACCCCAGCATGGCAAAAACTGTTATAGCTGACGGGGGTGCCCAATCTCCCGCCGGCTCCACGGCTGCACACCCCCCCAAAAGCTTTCCAGAAGCCATGCTGGGAACCCGCCCCAGCATGGCAAAGCTTGTTATAGCCAATGGGGGTGCCCAATCCCCTGCCGGCTCCATGGCTGCACGCCCCCCCAAAATTCTTTCCAGGTGCTACCGCTTGGGAGCCCACCCAGCATGGCAAAGCTTGTTATGGCCGACAGGGTGCCCAATCCCCCATCGGCTCCAGCCCCCAAACAGTTTTTCTCAGCTGCCACGCTGGGAGCCCACCCCAGCGTGCAAACATCCCGCCGTCTTAATAAAAAAAAACTGTAACAAAAAATGGTCCCTCGAGTCTCCTGCCCTCACCCACACCCATCCACTGCGCACCCTGCCTCCCACCCCCCTCACCCCATATTTACCTGCGGGGCTCAGTGCGACGATCTTCGGTGGACCGGGAACACGTCTGCACTCTTCAAAGCCGACCGCAAACTGACAAAATGCCGGTAAACTGTATAATGGAATAAATAGGTTTTTTTCAACTTTGTTGCATACCTCGGGCATTTTGGGGAATTTTGGGCCCAAATTTTCAACATGGGGTTTTTAGGTCCCCTCCTCATGAATTCTTGCACTGTCATGGCATTAATCATGCCCAAAGGGTGATTTCACCATCACTGCGTGAAATCACCTTTCAGGACAAAATAATGAAATGACACTGCCTGTGTTCATAAGGTGGGCTCTCAAAAAGTCTATGTTGAAAGTTTGGTGAAAAAATTCCTAAAAATGACTGTTTTACAAGTGTGCATTGCGCAGTTCCTACACACGCTTGTAAGTTCACGAATTTTCAATATTTTCACTCCAGATTTTCAACATTACCATTTTACCACACCTCCTTTTGAGCAGTACAACTGTCATTTTTCACATCTCACCCAAAACGTGTTTCCGCCCATGTAGCGCACAATGGTGCAGTCGGTGTGCGAAATCAATGCATGGGACACATTAAGAAAATCACAGTGACACTGTTCATGAGCAGAGGTCTTAAAATGGTTATGTTGAAAATTTAGTGAAAAATTTCCTTAAAATGATTGTTTTATGAGCGTGCAGTGCACAGTTCCTACCCACGCTTGTAAGTTCGCAAATTTTTAATATTTGCATTCCAGATTTTCAACATTGCCATTTTACCACACCTCTTTATGAGCAGTACAGCTGTCATTTCTCACATGTCGCCCAAAATGTGTTTCTGTGCATGTAGTGCACAATGGCGCAGTCAGTGTGTGCAATCAATGTTTGGGACAGATTAAGAAAAATCACAGTGACACTGTTCATAAGCAGAGGTCTTAAATGGCTATGTTGAAAATTTGGTGAAAAAATTCCCTTCAGACGTTCTGCAATGTTACTAATGAAGACCCTGCAGCACCCCACTGGTCACCCCCTCTCCCTAGACTGCACCCCATTTACCACCACTCTCTGCCTCCTGTCTGTTAGCTAGTTTCTAACCCAGTTTACCACCCTTTCTCCCATGCCCAGCCTACCCAGCTAGTTTATCAGCCTCCTATGTGGGATGGTGTCAAAGGCTTTGCTGAAATCAAGGTAAGCGTTGTCCACTGCCCCACCCTGATTCACTTCCTTTGTCACTTAGTCAAAGAAATCAACCAGATTTGTCTGACATGATGTCCCCACTGTGAATCCATGTTGTCTATGGTCCTGGGCTCCGATGGATTCTAAATGCCCAACTATCCTTTCTTTAAGTAATGCCTCAATGATCTTCCTCACTACTGAGGTAAGGCTGAATGGCCTATTGTTCCCTGCCTCCTCCCTGCTGCTGCATTTGTGTAGAGGGACCACATGTGCCCTCCTCCAATTCACTCATGTTGAATGACTCAGTGAACATGGCTGCCAGAGGTACTGCTATCTCCCTTCACAGTTCTCTTAATATCCTTGGGTGTATGACATCTGGTTCCATTGCTTTGTCCACCTTCAATTTAGTGAGCTCCTGCAGGACTCTTTTGTCTTTGAATGGACTATTGTCCACCTCTTCACCCCCTTGGCAACTGCTGTACTGCTGTGGCCCTTGGCCCTCCCACTCTTCTGTGAATACTGAGCGGAAAGACACAGTGGATGACTTGGGAGGAAGGCATGGAACTATCACTTCCAAATACCTAAACAGCACATACAAGCAAGCAACATTCGGCATTGACAAATGTTTGTTTTCACTAGCTTTCATTTCGGCCATGCCTCCCAAAGCGTGTAATGGCAGGGAAACAGCCATCTCTCTGATGGAATAATTTGTTCAATGTCTCAACTAACTGTGAAAAATGGTGCCAAAGCAAGGTTGTCTCATTCTCTTGATGTTACTTGACAGTGTTGCTGTTTTCTGCCTCATCTCTCCTTGTAGTGGTTGTTGGGGACTGCAGTCAGTATTGAAGCTCAGTCCTATACGAGCTGCTGTTTTTGTCAGTGATAATGTTGTAGACTGGCAGCTTGTGATGGTTTTCACATCGCAATTGGATTTATTTGTAGGTGATAAGAAGTCTGCAGTCAAAACTATATCCCTGCATGTGTGTATGTAGTGTTTTTCAGTCATTGGTACATCTCAATGATTTTTTCCCCTCCCTGTGTACATGCCAGAAGTCTCATGGGACTGCCATAGTGTCTCTGCAGGCTTCATGTGTGGTGTTGCATAACATTGAATTTCATGGTTAAACTGAACTATTTTCTGCAGTAACACTATTTCTGTTATAATAATATGCTGTCAGTGTCCGCCTCTGTTCAGAATTACCTGATTGAAATATGCCATTAATGCAACTGCTGTGTATTAGGCTGGTATATCTTTAGTGAAGCAAAAAAACACACAGCAAGGTATATACAGTACATACACAGTATATTGTATGAGGTAGTACTAATCCAATCAGTCAGCATTATTAGGCGATCGGGTGGCTGCTACGTCAGTGTTAGCTACTACAGAACTCAATTTGATGAATAGAACAGCCAATCATGGTAATCACATTTTGTAGAGATAGAATACTGGTAATCAGCTGTTCTCCATAAAAGATCACAGTACCTGATTTGGCAACTAGAACTGTCAGTATTTTGTGATCAGGTGGACACTGTCAGTATAGTGACCAGTTTCATTTCAAATATTTTATGTGGTATTATATATATATATTCCTAATCACCAGGAATGGGAAATGGCAAAACTCTGCCTGATAATGGAGTTTGCCCTTTAAGGGTCAGACCAGGTTGTCCTGGTGCACCCCTTCCCTATCCATCAGGATGGTGTGCTCAGAAGGGAGGGAGGGGGAAGGAAGGGGGGGACAAGGGGTAGAACAATGGTCAACAACTGGAAGGGGAAGGGCAAGTGGAGGTACATAATAGACAGCACAGAGGGGCTCGGCCACTTTTTGCTGGAGTTTTGATCTACAAAAAACTGCAGCACATCAGATTGGTGTATTGTTTGGAAGGTTTGTGCAACAGCATACAGCAGGTAAGAAACTAACAGCTACGACAGGTTAGACAAGTAAAAAAAAGGTGATGTCGCCTTAATGAAATTTGGTGGAGATGATTTGTTGGGATCAGCGTGTGAAGATTCTCCATGAGATTAGTTTTCTTTTAAATGCAGATTGTCTAGGAAGCTGGATTAAATAGGCCTCCACTGGCCTTTAGCATTCCTGGCTCGAGTAAATGTGATTTTAGTTAGTTGGAGCAGAATTTGGAAGCTTTACTGTGTTTGTCTTTACGGCTTTCAAATCACGAGGTGAATAAGTTTAAATGAGGGAGGTTCGTTAAAAAAGCGCTTTGGGCCAAGAGAAGGGCCATTCAGCTAAAAGCTGAGCTTATTTTACAGTGAGAGCCTGATTGTTAAGAAGCTGGTTGACTAGGACTCCACTGGGGCCTTTTTAATTGATTGTTGAGTAGAGCTTGTGCTAGTCGATGGCTGTGGGTTTTTAGAAGCCTTACAGTGTTGCACAGGCAGCAGTTTATTTCGTGGCGTGATGCATATGTCAGTGGTGAAGGAGCATTGGGGATAAAAAAATGTAAGGAATGTCAGGAAAGGGTGAACGGAAACGGGGGTTGCGAGCACTCTGTGGCGCAAAGGAGGCGGCAGGGCACTGAAACACTGAAGGGTTTGCAGTTTTTTGGCACAGTGATGACGATTTGTAATGGGGAACAAAGGGAAGCATGGTAAGGTGCCTGGCGGAACGGCCCAGAAGTGAATTAGGGATAGTAAAAGGAAGCTGGGGGGTAATCTAGAAAGCATGGATCCTGTGCATTCAGCTGGTTGCCCAATGGGGCTTGGCAAGAGATTAAGGGGGCAGGACACTGGACTGGAGCACCACACAGAGAAGGCACATGTAGGAGGCCTGAGCAGTGAGGCATAGCACAGACATGGAGCAAGGGACGGATGCGGGCAGCCACGTGGGCATGACGTCACACACCACATGAAGGCCACGAGGTGAATGGGAGAAAGCTATGGGGAGAGGGTGGGGACCCAGGGGATGGCAGGCAGAGGAAGGGACAGTAAGGGGGGGGGGGGCAGGGGGAATGTGGACACTGGGGACCTGCATGGAGTAAATCATCACCAAGTCATCATCACTGATGACCTAAAATCATCCAAGCAGACCTCTAAAGCAGTAGCTAAGGCTAGGGGGTGTTAGGGTGTATTAGTAGGGGTATCACAAGTCGTAAGAGGGAGGTAATAATCCCTCTGTACAAGACATTGGTTAGGCCCCATCTGGAGTACTGCGTGCAGTATTGGAGGCCACACCTCACAAGGACATTAACCAAATTGAGGCAGTCCAGAGAAGGGCAATCAAAATGGTGCAGGGACTGCATCTAGAAGACATATGAGGACAGATTAACGGAGCTCAATATGTATACCCTTGAGCAAAGGAGGAGAGAGGTGATATGATCGAGGCATTCAAACGCCTTAAGGGCATAAACAAGGTGAAAGAGTCTAACATGTTTAAATATAAGAAAATAGCAGGACAAGAGGACACAGCATGAGATTAGAGGGAGGCCGATTAAGGGGAATGTGAGGAAATTTTTCACAGAAAGGGTGGTGGATGCATGGAATGGCTTACCACAAGAAGTGGTGGCTATGAATACAGTGCAGGGCTTCAAACAGGCATGGGATAGGCATAAGGGAGCAATACAAATGACTATGAATAGATAGGCCACTGACAGAGCAAAGGCCGATGGCACATTTATAAGGTAGAAAAAGAAATGGGCAGACTGGATGGGCCTTGAGGTCCTTATCTGCCGTCAACTTCTATGTTTCTATGTTTCTATGAGTAGGCCGCAAGGTGCATGGCATGATGTCACACGCCACAGGACCACGCGGCTCGGCCACAGGTTGTTTGGGGGAAGCTGGAGGCAGGCTACGATGCCTACAAAAGGACAACGTGCACTGGGGGGAGGGAGCATTAGGGGCAGACAATGGATGCAAACAGGGAGGGCGGTGACGACAGCCACAAGTGGGAGGAGGCCTAAAGGAGGCAGGGCCCACAAAACAGAGGGATTGGGATAAGCCTGCAATCCCGAGTAGCATGGCAAAAAGGGGACAAGGCCAAAAGGACAGGCCTGGAGGGGCATCATGAGGAGGCATGTGACAGCATGAAAAGGGAGCGAGTCCTTGCAGGCCCAAAAGGCATACAAGAGGTGGCTTTGAACCATGCGACAGCTAGTAGCCAGTGGAGGCCTGTGGGGCCGGGCATGAAAAGGGGAATGAACAGGCCCAAAGGGGTATCAACCAGAGGGCATGCAAATGCATGCAAAAAGGGGAGTTTTGGACTGGGAGTCCACAGGAAAGGGCACCAAAGAAGCATGGGGGGTGCGATCATCCTGAGGTCCGAGAGGGGGACAGGTGACGAGACAGGGGGCCTGTCAGGTAGTGGGTGGAAGAGAAAGGAAACAAAGGCAGGGGCGAGGGGGGCCTGAGGTCAGTTGGCTGGAAGGGGCCTGTGGTACGATTGCAATGTAGGATGGCCCCAAAAACAGAAAAAAAACATACGTAGGATTGAGAAGGGGGGGCTGCCACATGAGGGCATGCTGTAAACATAAGTTAACAACAGAACTTCTTGTTTTCTTCTCTTCAGTTGCCTTCACAGTGTGAGAGGAATGAAGGACATGACACCAAAGAAGAGCAGGCCTTCAAAGGAAGATGCTTACAGGGCTATAGTCAAATTGGCAGAAAAAGCCAACAGAATGTGGGAGATGGTGAAAGGGGAGGAGCCTGGGAGACCCAGGGACAAAAGGAAAGTGGGAAGGGAAAAAGGGGGCAGAGGGAAGCGGCCAGCTGAAGGTCCACACAGTCCCACCAGGGTACAACCAATGGTAGTGGGACCCACCAAGGTGGCTGATCCAGTACCTCTGCACCCTATCGACCCGGTACCACCAGTACCTCTACAAGACCAAGTCAGGATCCCCCCGGGAGAACCCAGACCTGATCTCCTGAACAGAGTGGTTCCTCCGCAGCCGCTAGTGGTGCACCCACCCACTCAACCAGTGGGTGCCATAATGGGGCACCAGGAAGATGGCAGGCAACAAAGCTCGGACAAGGACACAGGTAACACACCCAGCACAGTGGGTGACAGTATAAAAGAGTATATTAGTCAAATTGTTTTGGCACTTGGGACAGGAGGCCTAGGGCAAATGGAGTCAGCTCTGGCAGAGATTAGGACAGAGAAACAGGTACCGAAAGGGAAGGAGGGAGGTTCAGAGAAAGAGTGGAAAAGGAACAAGAGAGATAGGTGCCCTGGGATGAGGGTAGGCGAACATGTTCCACTGGCCACAAAAGAAAAGATATGGAAAGGAGACCATGTGGATATATTTGCTTTGGTGAGCTGGGAAGCGGCAGCTAAGTATGAGAAAACAGAGAACATAGGAAAGAGTGAAATGGCAGCAACAGTAGTAGTATTGTTAGAGAAGAAGGAGGAGGACAAATTCACAAAAGGGAAGACTTGGGATGGGTGGTTTGTAGGTTTTGCCACCTTCTCAGCCATTGTATTAGAAAAGAAGCCAGAGTTGAGCATCCTGCTCATCACATACTTCCTAATAATAAGGCGGGCAAAGGCAAGGGGGGGTGGGGTCGTAATATACTATGACGATTATTTTTCGGCAGAGAATGGAAACATATGGAGATGTGAGATGTGATATGAAGCAGCTAGACTTATGGACAGATTTCATAACGGATCAATCTACACCTGAAGGGGAGTGAGGGGGGGAGGAGTTGTGGCCCAGAGGTGCTGCTGGGCATACAATAGGGCTTTTTGTTCATGGCCTCAATGTCGTTTTCAGCATGCATGTTCGAAATGCGGGGGAATGCACCCAGCAAACAGATGCAGAATGACATGGGCCCAGGGTGCACAAGGATCTGGGGGGTCATAGTTCAGGTCAACAGTTTTTTTGAGAGGGACAGGGGTTTAAAGGGCAGGCATGGAACAGGGGAGGAGGGTAGGGGAACTCAAGCAGAGGTAGTCAGAAGTACTTATCAGAAAAGCTGAGCACTGAGTGAGAGGGAGGGACTGGGGAGGGAAAAAGGGAAAGAAGACAGAAAGCAGTTTGGGACAGCCAGGACCCCCATCAGGATAGAGGCATTGAAAGGTTGGTTGGACAGATATCTGAACAAAAAAGTAGTGGGGATGATCAAAAAAGGGTTTTGCACAGGTTTTTCACTGCAGTGTTATGGGCCCAGACAAGCGAAAGAGGCAAGCAACCTGGGATCGGTAAAAGGGAAGGAAGAGATGTTAAGACAAAAGATAGAGAAGGAAAAGGTAGTGGGGCGAGTAGAAGGCCCATTTGATATCCCCCCATTGCAGAACATGAGGATTTCACCATTAGGTTTGGTACCCAAGAAACAGGAAAGAGAATATAGGGTGATTCACCACCTATCCTTTCCAGAAGGGGATTCAGTGAATGATTTTATCGGGGAAGAGTATATTAAGGTAACATATGCAACATTAGAAGATGCAGTCTGGATAATCTGGGCTACTAAGGATGCATGGATGGCAAAGACAGATATCAAATCCGCATTCAGGTTGCTGCCAATCAGGAGAGAAGACTGGGACCTCTTTGGTTTTAAAGTTGGGGGTCAGTACTATTTTGACAAAGCCATGCCCATGGGATGTTCTATAGCATGTGCAACATTTGAAGCATTCAGCACCTGTTTGCAGTGGATATATCAAGAGAAAACTGGTTATAGAATGGTTATTCACTATTTGGATGATTTCCTTTTCATCGGTGGTGAGGAAAAGGAGATGCAAATAATGTTGGGCAAATTTCAAGAGCTGTGCAAGGAATTAGGGGTTCCACTGGCACCAGAAAAAACAGAGGGGCCCTGCAGGGTGCTAGAATTCCTGGGTATTGAAATAGATACCCCAAGGGAAATATTCTGGCTGCCGGCCAAAAAAAGTAGGAAAAACTGAAAGAATTGATTCAAGTACATATCAGCAGGAGAAGGGTACAACTAAAACAAGTACAGCAGGTACTAGGGCACCTGAACTTCACCTGCAGGGCTATTGGACCAGGACGGGCATTCACAAAAAGGTTAGCAAGGGCTACAGCCGGGATGACCAGACCACACCATTGGGTAGACCTGACAAGAGGTGTCAGGGAGGATTTTAAGGTATAGGAGGAATTTCTCAGGGAGTATAATGGCTGCTCTTTCTGGCAGGAGGAGTGGGTGAACAACACAGACCTCGATCTTTTCACAGATTCAGGAAGGGACCTAGGCATGGGTGGACACCTGAAGGGCAGGTGGTTTGCAGAACCATGGCCTTCTGACTGGGTAAGGGATGGCAAGGTAAGAGATATAACATTGATGGAGATCATGACCATCTGGACATGTATCCTGGTGTGGGGGGAAGAGCTATGGGACCAGAGAGTGACATTCTGGTGTGACAATAGAGCAGTGGTGGAGGTCCTAAACAACAGGGAGGCCAGGTCAGAAACGGTCATGCAAGTCTTACGACGTTTAGTGTTAAGGGCCTTGCAGATGAACATGTCATTCAGAGCAAAACACATAGAAGGGGTACACAACACCCTGGCTGACAGTCTTTCCCATCTGAAGCTGGACCATTTCTGGAGGCTGGCACCAGCAGTGGAGGAGCAAAAAACACCCATACCAACGAACATCTGGGATGTTGGCAAGAAGGAGCAGAACTGTTGTTTCACAGCTCATGGGCACCTCGGACTCTGAGGGCCTACGATGGGGCATGGCGAGTGTTTCAAACATTCAGGGCAACACACCATATGGAGGTAAGTGAGACACTCACAGATGAACAATTGGGAAAGTTCACCATGGAGCAATGGCAAAAAGGAATAGCCCACAACACAATGGAGGTCTATTTAGCAGGGATTAGTGTTATCTGCAGTCTAAAGGGATGGAAGGACCTGACAAAATCATTGTTTATTAGAAGAATGATGCAGGGATGGGGTAGGTTGAAACAAGGGCCAGTAGACAGTAGAAGACCAATAGGGGAACAGTGGCTAGCGAGACTAAAGGATGTGCTACCGGCAATATGCAGATTGAAGACCGAGGCCCAGCTATTTCACACGATTTATGCTGTGATGTTTGCAGGTGCCATGAGAGTGAGTGAGGTGGTAGGCCATGGCAAAAAAGACAGGGAGGGGGGATTAGAATGGGAATATATAAGCTGGGGGATGAAAGAGATACAGATTAAGATTAAGAGGTCAAAGATGGATCAAAGAGGACAGGGTTGCATAGTGACACTAAAGAGAAAGGTAGAGGGCTCAGTATGCCCAGTACAGGCTTTGTGGGCTTCACCACAGAGAAGGGGACCAGAACAGGGAGATTATTTGTTCATGGTGACAGAAGAAGGGTCACCAGTTACCAAGTCACAGCATTGATCAAAAAAGGCATGCAATTACTGGGGCAGGACCCGGGTAATAATTCATCCCACTCCTTGTGGATTGGGGCTGCCTCACAGTGGGTAGCAGCAGGTGAAACAATGAATAGTATTTTGAAAAAAGGACGCTGTCGGTCTGCCATTTATAAGAGATATATACGAGCACTGAAGTAAAAAATTAATGTATTACCTATGTTTTGTTACAGATCGGAAGAAAAATGGGGCGAGGCGGACAGGGAGATGGATACTATGGTGAGGAAGATAAGACCATATATAAGATAATTATTTTTGCTTAAACCCCATAGGAAAAGGGAGGATCTCAGAAGTCTGAATCTGCGGCCACTTGTATATTTATTGGGGAGAAAGGAGAGCAGAGAAAAAGGCTGGGGGAAAGCAGCTGTACCAAGATGTGAAACAAGGTAAGTTGGTTTGGCGTGGTATCCGGGGGATGAGATGGGCACAACTGCTTCCCACCTTGAAGGAACTTAAGGAATGACGACCCTGTCCAGACTTAACTATTATACTGTACATTTAGGGGGAAATGACCTTGCGGACAAGCCATGAGTTGACACATACTTGCAGATAAAAAGGGACTTAGAAACAATACAGCAGTGGTGGCCTCGGGTAAACCTTGCCTGGTTGAATATACCAAGGAGGTTTTGGAGACAGAAGCACAGCCATAGAGTCATGGATAGGGCCAGGAGAAAGATGAACAGAAGGGAAGGGACATTGATAAGACAAATGGGAGGACAGGTAATACTTCGGGGCATGGAAGAATGGGTAGAAGATTTCTACAGGTCAGATGGGGTGCACCTGTCAGATCTAGCCATCGACATGTTTAACACAGAAATGATGGGTTTTATAGAAGCATGGAGGAGGCATGTAACAAACTAAAAAATAAAAAAAAAAGGGGGAGAAGAGAAGGATTAGGAAGTAGGTTTCCCTGAGGTAAGGGAGAATAATACCCTAAGTGAGGGGAAAGCTAGTCGTTCAGCGCAAGTTGGAGACTAGCTAATGGGGAAAAGGGGGGGAAGGAGAGGAGGGGAAGAAAAAGGAATAAGATAAAAGAGGAAGAAGCTGAAGGAGAAAAGCGGTCTCGGTTTTCACCGTTACCTAACAGAAAAGAAGAAGAAGGCACCAGGTTTTCACCGGGGAAGAGGAAGAAAGAAAGATGATCAGAGATTGATATATGGATGAAAATAAATGAAATTGTGAGAGATATAACAATAAAAGATGGTGAAATGGAACATAGAATTATGAGAAATAAATAAATTAATTGCCAATCAGAGCACAACAAACAATGGTCTCTGTCTTTTTGTGAGGGAAAGGGGGGAATCCAGGACAATGGAGTTTGCCCTTTAAGGGTCAGACCAGGTTGTCCTAGTGCACCTCTTCCCTATCCATCAGGATGGTGTGCTCAGAAGGGGAGAGGGGAAGGAAGGGGAAGGGACAAGGGGTAGAACAATGGTCAGGCAACAGGAAGGAGGGCAAGTGGAGGTACATTATGGACAGCACTGAAGGGTTCAGCCACTTTGCTAGAGTTTTAATCCCTCCCCCCACCCTACAAGACAGAGCAGGAGGGAAGACAGTCAAGAAGGACTGTATGGTGGTCTGTCAAACATGGAGGATAGATGCATCCGGTAGGACAGTTATTGGACTGCCAAAGGTGAATGGCAGATAATAATATGGTTATTGGACTACCAAAGGTGGATGGCAGGAAAAGGAGGGGTGGGGAAGGATGGGAAGAAAAAGGAATAAGACAAAAGAGGAAGAAGCTGAAGGAGAAAAGCGGTCTTGGTTTTCACCGTTACCTAACAGAAAAGGAGAAGAAGAAGGCACCCAGGTTTTCACCTGGGGGGAGAAAAAAATGAAGAAAGATGGATGATCAGAGACTGATATATGGATGAAAATAAATGAAATTGTGAGAGATATAATAATAAAAGATGGTGGGGAGTCACGTGATGCAGAAAGCAGAGTAGCAGGGTCTCCGCGAGCTCCGATCGTCATCCGCGTCAATCCCGAATTTTGCAATCTCCAAAGGCATCGCTGAGCATACCGGCAGCAGTAAGAGGCGGGGGAGGATCCAGAGTGGTGAACGGATGGAGGCTGAGATGCGCAAACCCCCCCCCAGACATACCCCGCCAGCGACCCTGGAGAAGGCTGCGAAAAAGTCAAAGGCCTCGGGAGCTGAAGCATTACAAGGGGCAGGCAGTGATTCAAGCGCGGAAGCGCCACTTACGCTATCACATTTCCTGGAGGAGATTGGCCCCATGAAGGACACGATTTTGGGCATGGCTGGAGAGATCAAGGAAATAAAAGGGTCGATCTCAGACATAAACCGCAAGGTTATGGATAATGAAGTGCGCATTAAATCCCTGGAGGGCACGAAAGAAAGGACTGAAACCAAGATAAGAAAGTTTTCCCAGAGAATACAGAAGCTAGAGGTTAAAATAGAAGACCTTGAGGGTCGGAGCTGACACAATAATGTTGTGTTTATTGGCTTACTCGTGAAAGCTGAGGGCCAGGAGCCGATCAAATTTGCCCAGAAAATCACGGAGAAAATTGTGGGGCCATCACCCTTTGGGCCTAAATTTATGGTGGAGAGGGCACATCGATCATTACGCCCTTTTCCGCCATCAGATCGTCCGCCCAGGCCTTTCATTGTAAGGTTTCTTAATTACCAGGAGAGGCAGCTCCTTATAGATAAAGTAAGAAAATAAGGAGGTATACTGGGAAGGAGTTCAGATTAGAGTGGCGCAGGATCTGCCGTTATCTGTTCGCCAGAAAAGAGCCATGTTTCATCCCCTGGTTAAACGGCTAATTGCAGCAGAGCTAAAGTTCAGGATGGGTTATCCTGCACGACTACAGGTTCTTATTAATAAGGAATGGAAAACCTTTGAATCCTTGGATCTTGCATCGGTAGCTCTATGAGAGGCATTTCCAGCACTTTTTAAAGAGACATGAACTGGGATAAGCGCTATACTGTGGGCCATATTATGCTGTGGACCATGCTTAGGCTTTTGGAAATACAAGTTGCTTATTCTCATTTCCATCTTATTTTGGATGGTATTTAATAAGTGACTGATATGTGCTAAAAACGAACTCCTGTTCTGCTTGTTATAGTTCAACGGAATAGTGTGTTGGATCAGTGGTTTGGAAAAAGGGCCATGTTGGCTGTGTATTTCAGTTTACATACTGGATTTGTACCAAACAAGTGTTAAGTGGGTTACTTACATAATTATGTGGGTGCTTGTTTGGGATTGTTGTTCTAATGTCCCCCTCTTTTGCTGAAGGAAAGATCTATGTTTGTCAATGGGGGGGGGTGGGAGATGTAGTTCTTCCGGGTTCAACATATAATTCACTATGTGGATGTTATCTAGGCCGTTAATATATCTGAGGGTGCCAAAGAGAGGAATGTTTTGCTGTAATATAAGATGCCTTTACATACTAAAAGGGTGAGGAGAGGGGCACGGAGGGGAGTGCAGGGTGTCCTGGTGTCATGGGCCATAAGGCGGTGCTCAGGGAAAGGGGAAGGGTAGGAAGAAATAGGGGTAGTAGTGAAGCGGGGAAGGATACATTATGGGGGGGTTAAGGAAGGTTAGTGGGGGGGACGGGAAATTGAGGGGTTTTGGGATGGGGGGGAGAACCACAAGGCCATAGAAAAGTGCTTTGCCAGTTAATCAGGGAGAGGCATTTCACATACTGTATTTTAGGGTATGGTAATGGGGGCTGATCCATTTATCAAAGTATGCACCTGGAATGTTAAAGGGGCACGGCATAAATTAACGCAATATAAAATATTGAAACAAATGGAGGCGATGGAGATAAAGGTGGCTTTTTTACAAGAGACACATTTGTTGCAAAGTGAAGCAAATAACATGAGGAGAAGACAGTTTGGGGTAGTATTTGCTTCTGAGGGCAGTACGAATAGCAGAGGGATTATGATTTTATTACATAGAACAGTACCCTTTCATCCGACTAAAGTTATCCAGGATAAAGAAGGCAGATTCGTGCTAGTTAAAGGCAAGCTTTACAATATGGAGGTTTTGTTAGCAGCGATATATGGGCCTAATTCAGATAGTCAGGATTTACTGGCAGCTTTACTAAAGGCCTTGTTATCATTTGCCCATATACCAATGATAATAGGGGATTTCAATCTAGTTCTTGATCCCTGTTAGATGGGTCTACTAAAATCAACCGATTACACTGGCTAGCTTGGCATTTAATGATCTGACTACTGCCTGGGTCTAGCAGATATCTGGAGAGTATTACATCCCCAGACAAGAGAGTACACTTTTTTTCCCAAGTTCATGGCTCAGGATCTCGAATCGATTATATGTTTATTTCCGGGCTTAATCAATGGGATTTTGGGGTCCAGGATAGTAGCACCCTTATCAGATCATTCAGTGGTGGAGGCAACAATTTCTCTTCCTCTGTTGCTGGCAAAGGTAATAGGTGGAAGGTAAAAACCAGTTATTGAGAATTCCTAAGTTAGTTAATGAGTTGTCTTCAAAATTACAGAGTTTATTGAGATCAATATGAGGGAAGGTGTAAAACCCGATATTCTTTGGTCGACGTTGAAGGCATTTATCAGAGGGCTATTGATCTGTCAGGCGTCTAGAAAGAAGAAGGAGGCAAACGCTACCATAGAGAGGTTGTTGGATCAAATCAAGGGGTTGCAGGAGGATTTGATTAAGGATCCCCGGGAAGAAACCGAAGAAAGGTTAATCAAAGCCAAAAATGAATATCTAAAATTGCTGGGGGACCGTGCGGAGTTGGCTATGATTAAAACTAAGGCCAATTATATTGATCAGGGGATAAACCTGAAGGCTTCTGACTAGACGGTTAGCTCAGTTGGAAGCATCCCGATTAGTTGAGGTATATGGTCAGAACAGGATAGGTGTATTAAAACGAACCCAAAGGATATAACTCAGGTCTTTAGGAGTTATTATGAGGCCCTATATGGACTTATGCTTTGCTCCGCTACAAGGATGGGATTATCTCTTATTTAAATGAGATATCCTCCCGAGCTTGGACAGGGTAGATCAAGAAGCCTTAATAGCGGTAACACACATGGGGAAATTGAAAGGACGATTCAAGATTTGCCAAACGACAAAAACGCCTGTGCAGATGGGTTCTCACCAATTTTTATAAGATCTTTTCAATTGCCTTAACCCTTTGCTAGCTAAGCTATATCAGCATATTCTTTCGGGCGTAGATACAGATAGCTACATTTATGAGGCACTTATAGTGGTATTGTTGAAACCTAACAGACCCCCCGAGAAGCCTGATAGTTACCGGCCTATTTCCCTATTAAACTACGATATAAAAATTCCAGCCAAAATACTTGCGGAGAGAATTGGAAAAGTTGTTTCGAAGTTAATTGGGGCAGAGCAGGTGGGTTTTATGAGGGGAAGATCCTCAGCGGATCATTTTAGAACGCTCTCGCATGTCTTCTCGGTGTCTGGGGAGACAACACTACTCTGGACGTTGATCTCTCTGGACGCCAAGAAGGCATTTGACAGAGTTCACTGGTCATTTCTTTTCCAGGTATTAGACAAGTTTGGTTTCCCAGACCAGTTTATTAACTGGATTAAAGCCCTTTATTCCAATCCGTCAGCCAGAATCATATGTAATGGGGTTATATCCTCATCCTTCAGGCTACAGGTTGGGACTAGACAAGGTTGCCCACTATCGCCTTTTCTACTTTAACCTTTATTTAGAGCCACTAATTAGGCGTATAGTTACATATAGCAAGATCAAGGGAATCCAGATCGGGGATCACATAGTAAAGGTCACGGCGTTTATGGATGACCTGATGGTTTATATTGCAATCCGTTACTTCAATTCCTCCTATTAGGGACTATAGCTGAATTTAGTGCATTAGCCAATTAAAGTTAAATCAAGAGAAAACTATTGTGTATCCTCTTAATAATAGGGTTTTCAAAGCTGATGTGGTTAATCTCGTACTGGGTGGAACACAAAACTTGAAATATCTCGGCCTTAATTTGACTACCAATTTGATAGACTTCAGAATTAAATTTAGATAACCTAGTTCAGATCATAGAACTAGATATAAAGAGATGGGCCCAGCTACCTCTTTCACTGTGGGGGAGAATAAATGTGGTAAAGATGAACGTATTCCCTAGGCTCCTTTACCCTCTGTCCAATCTTAATATTTGTCTTTCACTATCGTGGTTTAGGAAGCTCCATGGGATGATAGCTGATTTTATATGGAATTATAAAAAAGCAAGGATGGCTTATATTAAGCTGGCGGCGCCCAGAGAGCAGGGTGGCTTGAGACTACCCCATTTCGCTTTTTATTTTTGGGCTGCACATATGAATAAATATGGCAGATGGGTGATTCCATCTATGCATCTTAGTACCGGGGATTATCTCCCTCTATGGGTGAATCTGGAAACTACCCTTATTAAGAAGTTAGGATTTAATCCAGTAGCTTTAGTTTATAATAGCCCTAAGATGTTTCCTATGTTCAAGAATACACCCATGGGGTATCTTTAAGAGTCCATAACCAAATGTAATTACCTAAAATACATCTATACCTTAGATGCCCACCAGCCAATAATAGGCAACCCATAATGGCGTATTGCTCATTGGACAATCGTAGGTAAGTGGCTGCCGGGCCTACGAGAGTGTAGGTGGGTAGACCTTCTAAATGAGGAAGGAGACCCCTACCCGCTGACGCAGATTATGCAAAATTTTAAGTTGACAGATAAGGATGTTTTTAGAGTATATCAATTAAGGCATCTCTTAATTCAAAAAATGGAAATAAATAGGCCAGTTGTGTTTCATATAGATATATGGTCGGAATTAAAACCGGTAATTGGATCTTCACATGCTATTTCAAAAATCTATCAAAATTTGTTCAAATGGGCCTTTAAAGATAAATTAACTCCTACATCCTATTGGGTTAGAGCCTTTCCTAATGTTAGTCTGGACTGGGGTGGTATCTGAGGAACTGTCATAAATATGTGAGACAGGACTGCCTCAGATTAATTCAATTTAAGATTTTGCATAATATATATTATACACCTCAAAACTAGCAGATCTGAAAGTGTTACAGGAGCCCAGATGCTACCGTGTGGTGCAGGGAGGCGGATTTGTTACATATGTTGTGGTATTGCCCAAGAGTGGCACCACTGTGGAAGGAGATTAGGGCGAGAGTGAATCCCTTGTTAGGTATGGCTGATATGTTTACCCCAGAGATTTGTGTATTAGGTGATTTGTTAGAGGTTCCGGTTAAAGTGAGAAAATTCCATATTACATTGATATCTATGACTGTGAAAAAATGGTCCTTAAGTATTGGAAAGTATCAAGCACAACTACCTATACAGAATGGACAAGGGAATTGTTAGCGAACCTCAGGACAGAGAGAATGATAGCGGTTCTGCATAATCGAATGCCCCTTTACGACAAGATTTGGGCCCCATTAGAAATTGCCTACTCCTAATTAGGTTAGTGCTGGTTTCTAGGTTTTCAGACTGTAAATAGAAGGCCTTGTGGGAAGGGGGAGGGGGAGGTGGAGGTTTTAATAGGGATGGGATGGGGGGATGTTAAGGGTTTACGAAATAGTTAGAAAGCACTATCGTTTCCATACATTATTGTCTGGTCTTGTTATATAATACATGGAAAAGCAAGCCTCTGGTTTATAAATCGGCCTTGGATTTAGAATGTATTTGTTCACTAATGGGGGTAGGTTGGGTGGGATTTTTTAAGGGGAAGGAGGGGGTTGGGGGTCAGGGGCGCCTGATTAATGCACAAATAGTTCTTTGAGATATACTTGTTAACTGTTGGTTATATTGTAAGCTATCTGACATTGTAAGCCTCTGTACCCCTTTTCCGGTGCGAAAAAGTTAATAAAATGTAAATGGCAAAAAAAAAATAATAAAAGATGGTGAAATGGAACATGGAATTATGAGATATAAATAATTGCCAATCTGAGCACAACAACAAACAGTGGTCTCTTGTCTTTTTGTGAGGGAAAAGGGGGGAATCCAGGACAATGATCTGCATTTATTCCGTATATTAGCATAGTCAGGGGGTTCAAGACAGCATCTGTCACACTGCTCTGCACCGATTCTGGTAAGCTACAAAGAAGAGAGTACTGTATTTAGTTAATGATTGGCATGAATGAAGATGTGAACAGTCCTGACTAGGTCAGTGTTAGTGGCTACAGTGCAGAGTTCACCATCAGAGCTCACAGTACCTGATTCAGTACCTAGTTCAATTACTAGATCAGCTGGACGTGGTCTAATCTTATAGCCCAAACTTTGCTTTTCAAATTTTGTTTCAAAGAGTCGATCCACTGAAAGGAAGCTTACATAACAATTTTGTGTTCCACAGTCTTTTAGAGATTTGGTTATTGTTATCTCACTGTTGAGAATATAGATGCAGCGCTCTCGATGTAAAGGCCGTCCTGTAGAATTTTCAGTTCAAGCTAGTAGTGGTATGAGTGCAAGACTAGTCTTGAAACTGGCAATAAGCTTTTTTTTTCTCTTCCTAAATACAACACTCTGAATTAGGAGGTCTCCTTTCTTGTTTTGATGTGCCTGTTTGAATTATACAGGCCTGCTTGCTTGACATGTCATGTCCCTGAGTCCCCCGTGACAAAACCGCAATGGCGTATTTCAATCATCTAATGCTGAACAGGAGCACACAGTGATAGTGTATTACTAACATAAAGAGTGTTACTGCAGAAACAATTTGGTTTGACCATGACAGTCACTGTTAGGCAGCACCACACATGAAGCCTGCATAGACACTATGGTCCTGTGAGACCACTGGCTTTAACACAAGGAGAGGAAAAAATTACTTGAGACACAACCACAGACTGAGAAGCACCACACATGCATCGAGGGATATGATTATGAATGCAGCATTGTTATCACTAACAAAAATATCCAATCTATGCGAAAACTACCACTAGCTGACACCCTATAACATTATCACTGACAAAAACAGCAGCTCGCATAGAACTGTTTCAATACCGACTGCAGTCCCTGACAACCACTACTAGCACAGATGCACTGGAAAACTGCAACACTTGCAAGTAACATCAATAGAATAAGAAACCCTTGCTTTGGCACTGTTTTTCACACTTACTTGAGACATTAGACAAACTGTGCTGTTACAATTTACATTTCGTCAACTCCAGTGTGTGAGGATACTCTGGATTGTGTTTCTTGGCACAGTGACCTCCCATCTGACAGCTGAGTGTTTCTAACAGCTTGGCTGTACAGGGAGGTTGTGACAGGTGAGCAGTCTTGAGGATCAGTATTCTAGTGAGGAGCTGCAGACTGGACCACCCACTGAGATGGCTAAATTCCAATAGACTCCAACCTGCTCAAAGCAGGTTAAAAATAATGACAAATTAACAAGACATACAAGAAGTAAGTAGGGGGAGTGGCTTATCTAGAAGGAAGCTACATTTAAAGACTGCCTTAGAAAGATTCTGCTAATATCTTGGCAGAAGACACCAGGAGAAAGGACTGCTGTGTGACTGGACTTCTCTGCTGGGACTAAAGTAGAAGAACTTTTGTACTTGGACCTTTAATTTAGGGTAAAAAAAAATAACATGCAAAACAAAACAAAAAAAAAGTGTGTGTGTGTCTGTCTGGGTTAACTGAACTGAATGGGTATCTGAACAGTTATAGGTGTAAATATCAGGTGATTGAAAGGACTTAACTGCTGTGAGGTTTAAATTACTGGTAGAAAGATCTAGTAAGTAGGGGAGTGGCTTAGCTAGAAGGAAGCTACATTTAAAGACTGCCTTAGAAAGATTCTGCTAATATCTTGGCAGAAGACACCAGGAGAAAGGACTGCTGTGTGACTGGACTTCTCTGCTGGGACTATATTGCCCTCCTTCCCTTCCCTCCACCACCTACCCAAAGCTAGTTCTATTTTTATAGGCACAGGATTTGACTGACAACAGGAACTTCCTGTTTAGGAGCAGGAAGTGAGTGATCACAGAACCACCAAAGACCCACCATCCTAGAAGGGCAGGAGTAGCTCTTCAGCCTCCTCTAGCTGCTGGAGGTCTGCCTCTGAGCAAGTAAGTGGTCCACTGAGAAATATAGGATATTCTTGTCTCAGAACAGGACAATCAGGAGCTTAAAGGGCACACAGGCAGAAAGTAAGAGAGAGAGAGAGAGAAAAAAACAGAGGAAAGAGTAAGGATTGAAAACAGTTAAGGGGCCAGAAATAAGACATGATTGGAGTGGTGCAGTGCAGTGGCTGTGGAGCAGCAGTCTTCCGGGAGACATTCTGGAGGATGCGGTGTTGTCCCATCTGCAGGCATCTCTCTGGGCTGAGGGAGGAGGTTTCATCTCCAGGCTGAGCTGACCAGGATTTGTGGGACCTCCTCTTCCATCCAGGGACCACCAGTGCCACTGCTGCTGCCTCAGAGGTTGCCAAGAAAGAGGAGCGGTTGGACCACAGTGGGCTCAGGGAGGGTGAGGGTGGTGGAACAGAGGTGCATCCCTCCAGTTGTACCTCTCCACAATTCCTATGCCATTCTGGCAAAGTGTGGTTCCTCTATGGAGGCACCTGCAGTGGAGACCAAGGAGGATGCTGAGAACCTCCACAAAGGAGACCCACAGGAGGGTGGCAGGGGACGCTGCAGGGGAAGGAAACAACTCCTGGTGGGGGACTCCATTTGTTAGGAAGGTAGAACTGGAGGAGGAAGGGGAGAGGGAGGTAAGGTGCCTGCCTGGCGCCATGGCTTGGAGGGACAGGGAGTGAATCCTCAGGATTGCCGGAGCAGCTGCACAGGGGAGGGAGCTGGATGTCATTGTCCACCTAGGGACAAATGACCTGGCTAAGAAAGGGATTAGAGAAGTACAGGAAGAGATTGTGGAATTGGGAAGGGGCCTTAGTCAAGTAGCACGCATGGTAACCTTCTCGGAGGTGCTGCCCATCTATGGCATAGGAGAGGCTAGGGTGTTCCCACCATGAGATTCAATCAGTGGTTGAAAAACTGGTGTGGAGCTCAGGGATTTGGCTTCATTGGGGACTGGGGGTCCACCTGGAGTGATGCAAGCCTATACTGGCATGATGGGCTGCATCTGTCCAGGAGGGGAACCAGGATCCTAGGTGATAGGTTTAAATGCTTCATTGGCAAGCTTTTAAACTAGCCAAGGGGGGAGGCACTGGAAAGGAGCAGGGAAATCCTAGCCCCCCCCCAAATAATCATGGTAGTAAGTGCGGCAAACACCAACATAGAGGTGTCTATAGGGAGAAGGACAGAGGTAAATGGAGAAAGTGACAAAGGCAAGAAGGACAGGGATGGGGCAAAAGGGAGTAAGACCATCAGGAAATGGAGGGTAATGATTACCAATGCCCATAGTCTGGGCAACAAGCTCCCTGAGCTGGTGGCCTTGATGGAAGAGGGATGCCTGGATATCGTAGCAGTCACAGAAACATGGTACACAGAGAACCATGACTGGGATGTTAACATACCAGGGTACATAACCTACAGAAGAGACAGGCAGGGGAGAAGAGGGGAGGAGTAGCTTCATGTAAAGGAAGGGATAAAAGCAACTGAACAAAAGAGTAAACAGGGAGGAGAGGAGGCACTGTGGGTCACCTTGGAGACTGGAAAGGGCACCACAATCTGCACAGGGGTTGTGTACAGACCCCCATGTCAGGGGGAAGGAATGGACAAGGATATGATAGAAGGCATTCTTAGAATGGCAGAGAAAGGGGAGATACTATTGATGGGAGACCTGAATATGCCAGATGTTAACTGGAGCACATTTGCTGCAGCCACATCCAAGAGCAGGGCCATTCTTGATGCCCTCCAGGTGGCAGGCATTAGACAACTAGTTTCAGAACCCACTCGTTGGGGAGCAATCTTAGACCTCATACTCTCAAACGGGGACAGTGAGAGGATCTCAGATCTAGAAGTGGGTTGCCATCTGGGGACAAGTGACCATCAAACAGTGTGGTTCACGTTAAACTCAGCTACAGAGTCAAGCCATACAAAAGTGAGGGTACTGGACTTTAGGAGAGCTGACTTTGGCAAGATGGGAGAGTGCCTCAGAAAAGCACTAGCAAACAGGATAGAAGGAGGTGTGGAGCAACAATGGGGAATCATCAAAACTGCTATCACAGAGGCAACAAGCCTTTGTCTGAAGCAAATAAACAAATCAAAATGAAAGAAAAGCCACTATGGTTCTCAAAAGAGTGGCTGTGAAAGTCAGGAAGAAAAGATAGCATTCCGGAGTATAAGGAAACACAGAAGGAGCAGGACAGAGAGCTGTACCAGTTAAGGTAGAAGGAAGCAGGAGAGAAGTCAGAATAGCAAAGGCCCAAACTGAGGAAAAGATAGCCAACCCAGTTAAGAAGGGGATAAAACCTTTATAGGTACATCAGTGAGCATAGAAAGACAAAGGGAGGGATAGTGAGGCTGAATAGAATGAACGGTGGGTGGGCAGAGGGGGACAGTGAAAAAGCAGGGATACTGAATGAATATTTCTGCTCAGTATTCACAAAAGAGGAGGGGGAAGTGCCTAATCCAATTAACAGAAGCACTCTTGATAGTGGGGTCGATCCCAGTCCTTTCACAGAAGAAAGGGTTCTCCAAGAACTCCTAAAACTGAAGGTGGACAAAACAATGGGTCCTGATGGAATTCACCCCAGAATTCTAAAAGAATTAAGGGAGGAACTAGTGAAACCACTGGCTACTCTTTTTAATAAATCATGGGAGGATGGTGTGGTACCAGAGGACTGGAGGAAGGCAGATGTGATTCTCCTTCACAAAAGTGGGACCAAGACAGAGGCAGGAAACTACAGACCTGTTAGTCTGACCTCTATGGTAGGGAAAGTGATGGAGTCACTTCTGAAGGAAAGAATAGTTGAGTACCTAGAGGCCAGTGGAGCACAGGACCCAAGGCAGCATGGATTCACAGTGGGAAGGTCATGTCAGACAAATCTAATAGATTTCTTTGACTGAGTGACCAAAGTAGTAGACCAGGGAGGGGCTGTGGACATGGCCTACCTAGACTTTAGCAAGGCATTTGACACAGTCCCACACAAAAGATTAATAGTCAAATTAACCAGCCTGGGAGTGGGTCCCAGGGTGGTAGCCTGGGTAAAACATTGGCTGCACAACAGGACACAGAAGGTAATTGTAAATGGAGTCCACTCTGAAGAAAGAGAGGTTACTGTGGGGTACCTCAGGGTTCAGTATTGGGTTCAGTCCTTTTAATGTCTTCCATCAGTGACATTGCAGAGGGACTGGAAGGAAAGTATGCCTTTTGCAGATGACACAAAGATCTGCAACAGGGTTGATACACAAGGAGGTGGAAAGGATGAAAAGGGACTTGGCAAGGTTGGAGGAATGGTCAGAAGTATGGCAGCTAGATTCAATGCAAAAAGTGCAAAATAATGCACCTGGGAAACAAGAACCCAGGGGAAGAATACACAATGGGTGGGGAGGTAGTAACAACAACAAAAGGAAAGGGACCTGGGGGTAGTCATATCAGATGACCTTAAGGTTAGCAAGCAATGTGAGAAGGCAGTAGGGAGGGCTGGGGGTATGCTGGGATGTATAGGGAGAGGCATCAGCAGCAGAAAACAGGAAGTTGTTATCCGTCTGTACAGACAGTTGGTGAGACCCCATCTGGAGTACTGTGTCCAGTTCTGGAGACCCCATCTCTGCAAGGACATAGACAGGACAGAGGTAGTCCAGAGGAGGGCAACTAAAATGGTGCAGGGTCTGCAGGAGAAGCCGTATGAGGAGAGACTAAGGAGCTTAATATGATACCCTTGAGGAAAGAAGGAGAGGGGACATGATAGAAACTTTACGTACCTCAGTGGAATCAACAAAGTCAAAGAAGGTAGCATCTTTCAGAAAAGAGACTTGCAAGAACAAGAGGACACAATTTAAAGATAGAGGGAGGGCGGTTCAGGGGCAATGTGAGGAAGTATTATTTCACAGAGAGGGTAGTGGATGCATGGAACAACCTTCCTGAGGAGATTGTGGGGTCTAACACTGTGGGAGAATTCAAGAATGCATGGGACAGACATAAAGCAATTCTTGTGGGGGGCAGGAAGATAAAGGCTGTTGGTTAACTAGGATCTGCGGCCTATCCTGTAGGTAGGGAAATGGGCAGACTAGATGGGCCAAGCGGTCCTTATCTGCCGTCAAAGTCTATGTTTCTATGTTTCTAAGAACAGAAACACATACTGAGAAGCATAATATAAAGCAGGACTTTAAATGCTGGAACAGTTTTACAAAAAATCTGAGATGTGTGATGACTTTCTGTTAGGGGGAAGGGTGAGGAACAGTGACACACAGGCCAGCAAAAATAACTATAAGTATTTGTACATGCAGATTGCAAGCATAAGTGCCTTAATGCACAGCAAAGAAAAGTGACAAACCGATGACACTGATGATTCGTCAGAACCAGCATCACTGGCATAATCTCTGCTATCACACATGCTGATGGCCATGTTTGTTTACCTTCCATGACATTACAGAGTCACAGTTCAGCACCACAAAGAATTGCAAGGTGGTGTGGAAATAAGAGCACTAGTTAGGTAACAAACAATGTGAAAAAACAGACTTCAACTACATGGAATAAAAAAAACACAGACATTTCCAATAAAGGTTATGCATCCACAATGTCTTTATTAAAACAAAAACTAAGAAAATCACTTTAACTTCATCAGCATTATCAAGTTGAATTGCTATCAAAAACAATTGTGCCTTCTTCTGGGGCACTGTTCATATCTTTTCAAGGGATACACTCAGCAGAGAGGTCAGAGGCAGTGGTAGGAATGCCTGATTTACAATAATTTATTTGCCAATGCTATTTTTAAAGAAATATTTAAAAACAAGTGTTTTTAGGAACATTAAAATGGCCATTGTTGGGAAATAGTGTGAGTTACCATGACTGCCTTTTCTCAGAAGTGTAGATTTTAAGTCAACACCAAGGGTTAACAAGTGGTTTCATCCTCTCAGCCCGCTTCAATCTGCAATGATTAAATAAAATAAATCTCTGCTCCAAATTTCTAGCAAGCAGCACCATGCATCGGTTGTTTCTGTGTTATGTATGGGGGAAGTGTGTCTATACAATTGTATATGTCTGTGTGAGTGACAGACAGTGAAAATGAGAACAATTTTCACATCAGTTACATCATGGTTTTTTGTGTAGTTATACAATTATTGATAATTTAAAAGACTGCAATGCTGCATATCATCTGAGGCAGCCCTGGTAGGAATTATACAGTATATAACTTTATCTGCCTATTCCTGATTATTTTTAAATTATTGTTGATATTTTCATAATTTATTGCTTGCTGCCTGTTGTTATATTAATTGTCTTATTCTATTTATTGTGAAGCGCCCTGAGCCATTGGGAAATGGTGCTATAGAAACAAATTCTGGTCACGGTCAAAATGGCTGCTACTGCAATGGTATTGAAGTAATTTAGATACACATGCTCATAAGCTCCCCACATCCCACTTTTTAGTGTACTGTCAACTTAATTTCTCTGATGTCCTCCAGTGTTTGGCTCATGTTGGACTCCTGTGAGCTCATATGCAGTGTGCAGTTATACTAACACCTTGAATGAGTTCTCCTTTAACATACACACTATTGTAGAACTAGTGCCTTTATTGTGCAAAGTTTAATTTTGTTTTAGCATCATAAAATCTTAAGAAGTTTGTCCTTAAATTCTGATCTTAAAGCACCTTCTCAATGTGGGACAGATTGGAGCAGACTTAAACACTTGTTCTGAGGGATAAAATGAGGGACATCATTGTTAATGAGGGATCAAGTAGCGGTATGCTTCTGGTTGCCATTTTTGGTGCTACTAGCTCTTTAATTATTGCAGGGAATGCATCTTCCAGGAACTCTATCAATCAGCTTGAGTGCAGTGAATTTTGGAACAAGCAGTTCAGTTGAAACTGAAGGCTTACAGTATGTGACCCCTCAGAGACCCCAACCTCAGAGTGAGGGAGGGAGAGAGAGAGAGAGAGAGAGAGAGAGAGAGAGATGCACTATGATTTCCATGTTGCTCATCATTCAGTTTCCAAGAACAAGTGTTGCTCTGTGTGTGTGTCTGGCTGAGCGATGCTGTAGTGGCTGAGCCTAAGTCATGCTGCTGTTCAGTCTCTCTCTCTCTCTCTTTCTCTCTCTGTTTATGGAGGAGCTCAGCCAGAAAGCCTGTGGGGACAGACAGCAATAGCAATGGCAAAGGACATAAACAACAGCAGCAGGGAGGGGACTCAGGAGGAAGTAGAACAACATCCAGAGAACAGCAACTGTCAGGCAGACACTAAAGAGAGAGAGGAAGGATGAGGATTCATGTTAACACAAATGCAACTGTGCTCCTTTTCAGTCTCCACACACTCTAACTGTGACACACAATGCTGTGTGTGATGAAGGCCAGTGCTATCTGCAGCCACTAAAGAAGTATGGCCAGTGGGGTCAGGAGCAGGAAAACAGTGTGGTGGGGGGGGGGAGAGAGGGAGGAAGGAAGTGTCTTGTACAGACATGGAGAGATGTGCTTCAACACCACACTGTAAGGAGACAGTTGTGGTGTTTTCACAGTCACGTGCTTCCAGAGCACCCTTCTCTATGTAATAGCACTATGTCAGCAAAGGTCTCATTATGCAGTGATAACAAATGAAACACTGGGTGTGGCATCCTATTAATTGAGCTTTCATGTGCTTATTCCTTGGTCAATGCATCAAATGCAATTATAGTGTATGGTGCTCTGTTATGCATGTTGTGCTGCAGTACTGACATCATTATGTTGTGCTGCAATAGTGATGTCGCTACTGCAGCACAACAATTTAGAGTGTTACCACACCACTGGTTTCCTCTATGCAGTCTAACTGGAAGCTTTTTTTTTTTTAAACTTGAACTTACAGATAAAGCTACAGCTCATTAGGTCAGTAATTTGAGCCCACCACCAACCCTCAAATGCTTCGCCTGCAACCCCAGTTCACTGAAAGGAAGCTACGTGTCCAAAATAAGCATGGATGCCCATACACCATAAAAGAGAATTTATAGCCATCCACACACAGACAAACCTGTGTCTTTGTCTTGAGTTTTCTATGTCAACCAGGCAACCTCTTGAGCTTCACTCTCGAGGTTCCTGGTTGCCATAAAAACATCTTGATGCAGACACTAATAGAATAGTAGATAGGAGACCATCTACATCAAGGCTGAGTTTCCATCAAGGTAACTGATGACCTCCTAGAGACCTCGAGAATGCAGCTCAAGAGGTCTCTAAAAGGTCAGCAACTACCGAGATAGAAAGTCAGACTTGTAAATTGTCTACCATCTACTATTTTTTATTGTAGAAAGACAGAATCTGTTCTCTTTCAGCACAGACATATTCTTTCTTTAGATGTCTGAATAGACAGTGACACATGCCTGTCAGCTTGCTGTTGTGCCATTGATCTGACATCACATCAGTGGTACAACAACTGCATGACGTCAGATTGATCGTACAACAAGGTTTAGGAAGTGTCAGAAATTCGTAGGCAACAGACACTGTCTATATACTATAGCCTTGTTGTGTATGGTTGCCCATATATTATCCTCTATGTTTACATTTAAGAAAAACAAATAAACATAAGTTTAAAAGTCTAGCCATAAAACAGAGCAACACAAAGTTTTTAATGGATTTGTTTTTAAAGAAGCTTTCTTAGATTTTGCAAAAATTCAAAATTTCCAGCCAAAACAACACTGTGCAAGTTAATAAAATGTAAAATTATTACTGAATTAGTATCTTTGAACTACTTTAAAGACTTATCCCTGTGTGATGTTTACAATTATATATCTTCTTTAGACTGGGATGTTATGATGGCATAGCATATATATGCATCTCACATGGCAGTACAATGCTGTTGTAGTACATACTAATACACAGAAGGATTTCAGCAGATCACAGACAACTACATTTTCAGACCTCTCCTGCTGTGTACTGCCAATTCTTCCCACATTCTGCATGCCAAGGATTGCCCAGACTGAATCCAAATAGGCTGCCATTCAGTTTCCCCTTCTGAAACTGCATTTCAGTTTCCCAGGCAAGGAACAGCTGTGATGTTTTTAAAATAGCAGTATGATTCCTGTTATCTTATTCATACTGTCATAACTGACCCTACTGAACAAGTCAATGTAATCTATATAAATGGTAGATAGAAAGATTCAGTATTTGCAATACTTCACATGGTGTACTTATTAAGTCTTCTATACTCCTTTTCCACTGACCTACTAGCCCCTCCACATCATATCTCTGTACTTTTTATGGCATGCAGTATACACCAACCTCTGTGATCAGTCAATTAATCTGATTTGTCATCATTAAAATACTCTCCTTTCATTTGAGAAGCTGTAGACTGGTAAGGTTGAACATCTAAGCCAAGTAACCATTTCTCAGGGTGACCTTGAGCAAGTCACTTCACTTTCTTGTGCTGGAACCCAACAACTGTGCTATCAAGCTGAACAGACGCTCAGTCTGTTTGAACCCAGAATTAAGGACAAGTAATCTTTTTAAAAGAGACCATCATTAAAGAAAATACACTGCAAGCAAACATGATGAAAATGCACAATAATCAGTTTATCAATACTGTATAACAGCACTCAGATAAAAAACATACAACTGTATCCTTAATCTAACTGTGTTACTCATCTGTTAATTGAAACTCACCCCTTGTCGAGATTTAGACAAGTTTTGCCAAAAACTCATATACTGTTTAGGGGTTCAGTTCAGTCAAAAAGTATGACAGAGTGTCATCACCAGGCTCTGATGGTATACCAGAATGAACTGATTACAATCAACTGTGCTATAAAAGTAATCAATTCTACTGCTGTCAGTTGTCAGTAACAGGCTGGTTTCCCTTCCATTCCTTACCACCACGATCATGGCACCCTGGTTTCTGTTTCTTACCCCAGGGCAGACAATGATGAATGCAACTGCCTGGTGGCTTCATGAAACTGCTGGAGTGTTTCTGAAAGATAGAGTCAAGGAGGTGATAAAATATGAACCTGGGAAAGCAGTGAGGGCACAGCAGCACAACCTCAGAGTAAAAGTAGGAGTCTGTGGGATGGTTTACAGACTCACTCAGCTGCTCAGGAATATTCTGCAGCTGCACAATAGTCACAGACCTGGACTAGTCAGCTGTAGCTGCTCTTATCATAGTGTTCCATCTTGCCTCAGCACCCACAACCAGCTTCCCAGTTAGCAGCCAGCACTATGTTGTCAACAGGAAGCTGCAAAGACATCTGGGTTCATGACATCTCTATCTGGTTACACAGCCTCATTCAGCAGTCTCTGTCATATAATTCATTTATGGTCTCTGTCAAGCTCAAGATAGGCATGGGCAATGGGGTCAGGAGTAAGAAAATAGTGCAACGGGGGATTGAGGAAGCAACCACAAGAAAACACTGAGTGGGGGAGGGAGAAAGCAACTGCACTGTATAGGATGCAGAGCGATTAATTTCAACCACACCCTGGTTGAAGGACACAGCATAGAAATATAGAATTTGATGGCAGATAAGGACTGCTTGGCCCACCTAGTCTGCCAATTTCTCCTGCCTGTTTTTTATACCACAGATCCTAAATGAACTGCAGCTTACCCTTTCTTTCCTATCGCTAGAGTTACTATTCTGATTCACAGTCACCTGCTACCAACATCCCCCCTTCACAATCAAGTGCTACTAAAGCCCCCTTCTCAAGGTAATTGTACTACATCTGCATAGCTCTCACTATGCTGCTGTAAACACCAAATGAAATAAAATCCCAATCACTTTTCTTAAATCGCAGATTTTTTCCATAGCAATAGAAACACACATCCTCCCTCAATCTATAACTGCCATTTGACTTAAAAACCCTTTTTGAGATTACAGACGATTCAAGTCACAGTTACAGTATATCAGTTCTACTTAATACCTAATGTTTTGCTTTTATTTAACACCATCATCAGATGATTTAGTGAACTCCCCCTTCCCCATCCTGAAGATATTTATTTGACAAATAGAGATGCAGTGAAATTTAATTTAGCTGGCAAAAGTCAAGTGTAATCACACATTTCGCAGTGTAAAATATTTTGCGAAATGCTCTCATTCCATGAAATATTTTACATGTGCAAAATGTGGAATTTCAGCAGCAGATGGCAGAATTTCACCAAAGAGTGGCGAAATTCCGCCTTTTGCAGGCAAAATTCTGCATTTTGCCAGCGAAATTCTGCATTTCACAGGCAGAATTTCACATTTTGCACCTACAAAATATTTTGCGAAATGCTCAGATTTTGCAAAATATTTCACATAATGAAATTTGCAGATTTTGTCTGTCTCTATTGACAAACCTAGATTGTAAAAAAAAAAAAACAGTTTACATTGCTATTATCGAGAAATAATTTGTGATGCCTTTGAGGCTGTGTATTCAAAAGTTAAGCTATTTGTTTGAAATCCAAGAATAGAAACATAGAAACATAGAAGTTGATGGCAGATAAGGACCGTAAGGCCCATCCAGTCTGCCCATTTCTTTTTCTACCTTATAAATGTGCCATCGGCCTTTGCTCTGTCAGTGGCCTATCTATTCATAGTCATTTGTATTGCTCCCTTATGCTTATCCTATGCCTGTTTGAAGCCCTGCACTGTATTCATAGCCACCACTTCTTGTGGTAAGCCAGTCCATGCATCCATCACCCTTTCTGTGAAAAAGAATTTCCTCACATTCCCCCTTAATCAGCCCCCCTCTAATCTCATGCTGTGTCCTCTTGTCCTGCTATTTTTCTTATATTTAAACATGTTAGACTCTTTCACCTTGTTAATGCCCTTAAGGTGTTTGAATGCCTCGATCATATCACTCTCTCCCTCCTTTGCTCAAAGGTATACATATTGAGCTCTGTTAATCTGTCCTCATATGTCTTCTGATGCAGTCCTGCACCGTTTTGATTTGCCCTTCTGGACTGCCTCAATTTGGTTAATGTCCTTGTGAGGTGTGGCCTCCAATACTGCACGCAGTACTCAGATGGGGCCTAACCAGTGTCTTGTAAAGAGGGATTATTACCTCCTCTTACGACTTGTGATACCCCAACTAATACACCTTAACACCCCTAGCCTTACCTACTGCTTTAGAGGTCTGCTTGGATGATTTCAGGTCATCAGTGATGATGATGCCCTAGTCTCTTTCTTCCCTTGTGACTGCTAGCAACTCCCCTCCCAGCCTATAGGTGGCTTCAGGGTTTCTCTTCCCTATGTGCATGATTTTGCACTTCTTTGCATTAAATCCCAGTTGCCAATCTTCTGACCATTTTGCTAGTTTATCCAGATCTCTTCTCATTCTGCCCACCCCATCTGGATCATCTACTCAGTTGCAGATCTTGGTGTCATCTGCAAACAGACAAGCCTTTACCCTCTAGTCCATCTGCAGGGTCACTAATGAAGATGTTGAAGAGGACTGGCCCAGGACTGATCCCTGAGGTACCCCACTTGTGACTTGCATCTCTTCTGACTGTATACCATTTACCACCACTCTCTGTTTTCTGCTCGTCAACCAGTTTGCCACCCAGTTGACCAACTTCTGACCCACCCCGAGCCTACCCAGCTTATTTATCAATCTTCTATGTGGAACAGTGTCAAAAGCTTTGCTGAAGTCAAGGTAGGCGACATCAACTGCTCCCCCTTGGTCCACCACTCTGGTTACCCAGTCAAAGAAATCTATGAGATTAGTTTGACAGGACCTTCCTTTTGTAAACACATGCTGTCTTGGATCCTGTGCCCCTATGGATTCCAGGTGTTGCACTATCCTTTCCTTAAGGAGTGCCTCCATAATCTTGCCCACTACTGAGGTAAGACTGACTGGTCTGTAGTTCCCCACCTCCTCCCTGCTACAACTCTTGTGGAGCAGGATCACATGAACCCTTCTCCAGTCTTCTGGGACCTCTCCTGTGCTCAAGAGACTCACTAAACAGTTCTGCTAATGGCTCTGATAGTTCCACCTTTAGCTCCTTAAGTACCCTGGGATGTATGCCATCAGGTCCCATTGCCTTATCCACCCTGAGCTTAGCAAGCTCTTGTAGGACCCTTTCTTTTGTGAAGGGAGTAGTGCTCACCTCCCTCCCCCCTGTGTCCATGATGCTGAGCTGTGAGCCCTACCCTACCTGACTACATGTTCACCGAGCAGGTCAGGGAAGTGTAGAGTAGGTAGCTCATCAAACCAAATTGTCTTTTCTTCCTATCACATAACAAATAAAGAAGCTATTAATTCCATACCAAATGACCCTAATGTTACATCTTTTGTATTCTTATTTGGAAAAGGTGTAAACACAAGTATCATTTGCATGTTTCTTCATTTGCTTTATCTTATAGTAATCCATTTTTAATTTTTCAGTGATCAGCTAATTCATTACCCAGCTCACTCCCTACACTCATTTGACAAAATGAGAGTACAATTGATGTTAGAGATGTGCTACTGCAAAAATATGAATTTTAGTATATATTGACTGTCAGACACAACAAACGCTGATTGTTTGGTATCACTGCATGGACAGTCTGCAGATCATGAATTCCTTTTGTATTAAAAACAGAGAGAGAGAGAGAGAGACAGAGACAGAGACCAGTTACTCTACACAGACTAAACTACATAGTACAATGCTGTCATTAATATGGAAATAGTACTGTACATCTGTACTTGTCCAGTTAGGCAAAGTCCAGTTTCTTGTATTTATATAAACCTTTCTAATACAGCGAACAGCTGAGTCAATTCTCTACCTATCCACACGCACTTTCACTTTTCAGCCAGAGATTGCAAATGTAGATGGAGAGCTGTCACTGTTACTGAGTTAATGTTAATACGTATAGCTATACAGATCTGTAAAGTTTCATTGTGTTAGTTTCTGAGCAGTGTGCTGTCGGTTAGCATATCAGAAATCCAAACAATTTTTTTTTTAAATTGCAGATTTTTTTCCATACCAATAGAAACAAACACTGTCCCTCAATGTATAGCTGTCACCATTTCACTTGAAAATGTTTTAGCAATTACCAAGGACTCAAGTCACAATTCTATCGGTTTTGTTTAATATGTAACAAATACTTTTCTTTAGTACCATCATCAGATCATTTAGTGACCTCCCTCTCTCCTCCCCGTAGATAATCATTTGACAAATCAAGACTGTAAAAAAAAAAAAAAAAAGAATCTGTATGCATTGCTATTAAAGAGAAATAGTTTGTGGTGTCTTCAGGATGTGTATCCAAAAGTTAAATTGTTTGTTTGAAATCTGTGCATGACTACATGTTTACTGAGCAGGCTGGATTAGTGTACAGTAGGTAGGCCACCCTGCTATGTACCTCACTGACAAAGTCATTCACTGACTTCCCTTCGGGATAAGACAAGTGGTGAATCATTCTGAACTCACCTTCCTGTTTCTTGGGTACCAGACCCAAAGGAGATATCTGCAGGTTCTCCAGTGGGGGGTCTCGAACAGACCCTCGATCCTGCTCGCTGCCTTTTCTTTGTCAATCTTCCTCCTCAATGTCTCCTCTTTCCCTTTTACAGATCCCAGGTTGCTTGCTTCCCTTGCTTGTCTGGGCCCCCTAAACTGCAAGGAGAAACCTGTGCTAAAACCATTTAAAATCCTTTTTCTCGTGTCCACGTCCAGATATTTTTCCAGGCTGACTGTCCATGCCGCTAGGTTGATGGGGCTCCTAGCTATGCTAAATTGTTCCTTGGTGTGCCACCTGTTCCCTTTTCCACCTCTCCCCTGTCTGCTTCATCCCTATTTTCATTGACCTTGCCCCCTCTACCACCATTTCCCCAGCCCTCCCTCCCTATTCCATGTTTGCCCCTTAAATCCTGGGTCCTCCTGAAAAAACTGTTGACCTGCTCCTTGTCCCCCTTGCCCCTGTGCTCCTAGCCCCCCTGCCGTTTTGCATTTGCTAGCAGGGTGCCCCCCTCCACATCTTGAGCAGGTATGTTGAAAACAACACTGAGGCCATGAGTAGATGGCCCTGTTAAAAGCCCAGCAGCTCCTCTGCGGTGTCAAAGCCCTTGTGCTCCACCCGCCCTCTGCTGCAGACTGATCTGTCATGTAATCTGTCCATAGGTCTATCTGCTTGGTGTCCCACCTTACATCCCCAAATGATGACATCCTTTGACAGAAATATTCGTCATAATATATCCAACCTACCCCGCCCTTTGCTTTTGCCTTCCTTATTATCAATGAGTAGGTAATGAGCGGGATGCCCAACTCCAGTTTCTTCTCCAGCATGATGGCCGAAAAAATTGAAAAACCTAAAAAATTACCCATCCCAAGTCTTCCCTTTTGTCAGCTTTTCATCCTCTTTTCTTCCTAAGAGGACTATGGCAGCTGCCATCTCACTTTTAGCTATATTCTCAGCTTCCTCATACCTTGCCACCATCTCCTGGCTTGCCAGCGCAAATACATCCACATATTTTCCCCTCCATATCCTTTCCTTCATTGCTAGCGGTACATGCTCACCAATCCTCATCCCCCGGCGTGCCCACCTCTCTTGATCCCTCCCCCCTGGCTCATTTTTCCGTGTCCTCTGGCTCCCCTTTTGCTGCCCTAATCTCCGCCAAAGCCGCTCCATCTGCCCCAGCCCTCCTGTCCCCAGTGCTGTCACAATCTGTCCTACATATTCTTTTATGTTATCGTCCACTGCAGTCAGTGCATTACCTGCTACCTTGTCCTGGCCGAGCTGACTAGAGTCCTCGCAAGGTCCCCTCGCTTCTTCTTCTGATTGAGGTGGGGATGGAGGGTGAGATACTGGGGCTGGCAGGCTGGACTTGTTTTTGGATGCGTGCACCTGATCCATTGGGGAGGCTCTCCTTTCTGCTGCGGTGGGTACAAACGTCACCAGGTCAGCGGGGGGTCATGGGTACTGGGTCACTCGGCTTGTTGTGCCCCTGTGTCCCTATTTCAGCACTTTCAACAAATGCAAAGTCAGCATTGATGCACCCTTAATCTGCTTCCCTTACCCTACCTCTACAGGACAATGCTATTTGAATGTATTAAATTCCACAGTGGCTAAAAAAGAATTAATTTCACCATCCACACCAAATTTCTCTGGAAGTACCCACCATCACCCCAGTCCACTGTACTTAAGAAAATAAACAAATCCTCTGTACTGTGGGAGTATTTTACAGATGATATCACAAATCCACAGAAAGCATATTGCAATAAATGTGTTTAAACAATCATTTGGGGTTAATTAAGTCAATTCAAACTGTGGGAGCCAGTGTTCAGGGCAAATGGAAAACATCATAAATAAAAACATAACATGGCACACATCTTTAATGACTACTTTTGCAGGATTTACAAATACTAGAAAGGCTGTACAGTCAATAGATGACACCAGCTCCAAAATGCAAATTCAAGATGCTGGTGTTAATCAAGATTTCTGGGAATAAATCTAAATAAATCACTAGGGCCTGATGGATCTACTACAGAATCCCATCAGTCTCCTGAACTCCATAAGCATGACTTCAGGAGACTGACTGTCAGACAACTGACAGGGTCTTAGTGCATTGTGGGGGGCCAAGCCCTCCCTTGCACCCCCTGTAACTAAAATAACCAACTACTAGAGGGAGTGGACCTAGGAGTAGGTTAAAAAGTTACAGGGGGGCAACAACAGTGCCAACAAGAACATTTTTTCCCTTCCAGGAACAGAACCTGGGTCGAGAGCACCATGCTGCCTGAACTGCCAGTGGCTAGCCCTCCATGCTATTGGAGCAGCTCAGCCAGCTTTTGCATTTTCCCCTTCCTGTGGTGCCTGACTAGGGGTAGGGTAGTGGTTCATCACAGCCGCTACCTTACCCCTATCAGCACCAGCTCCCATTCTGTCCGGTTGGTGTGTGCCAGGCTGCCGAACTCAGGATCTAGAATGTCAGGAGTCTGAGTGTCAGCATTAGGTAATATAGTGCTGAAATATGGAGTTTTGGACATCAATGAACCAAGTCAAAAGGAGAGCAACAGTGAAAAAGCAGGGATACTGAATGAATATTTCTGCTCAGTATTCACAATGGAAAAGCAGGGGGAGAGACCTAATCCAGTCAATAGAAGCACTCTGGATGGGGGGGTTGATATTAGTCCTTTCACAGAAGAAAGGGTTCTGAAAGAACTCTTAAAACTGAAGGTGGATAAAGCAATGGGGCCTGATGGGATTCATCCCAGAATTCTAAAAGAACTAAGGGAAGAACTGGTAACACCACTGACTACCTTCTTTAATAAATCATGGGAGGATGATGTGGCACCTGAGGACTGGAGGAGGGCGGATGTGATTCCCCTTCACAAAAGTGGGAGCAAGACAGAGGCAGGAAACTACAGACCTGTCAGTTTGACCTCAGTGGTAGGGAAAATTATGGAATCACTTCTGAAGGAAAGAATTGTTGAGTACCTAGAGGCCAGTGGGGCACAGGACCTAAGGCAGCATGGATTCACAGCAGGAAGGTCATGTCAAAGAAATATAATTGATTTCTTTGACTGGGTGACCAAAGTAGTAGACCAGGGAGTGGCTGTGAGCATGGCCTACCTAGACTTTAGCAAGGCATTTTACATAGTCCTGCACAAAAGATTAATAAACAAATTAGCCAGCCTGGGAGTGGACTCCATGGTGGTAGCCTGGGTAAAACACTGGCTGGACAACAGGACACAGCAGGTAATAGTAAATGAAGTCCACAGTGAAGAAAGGAGGGTTACTAGTGGAGTACCACAGGGTTCAGTACTGGGGATGGTCCTTTTTAATGTCTTTACAAGTGACATTGTGGAGGGACTGGAGGGGAAGGTATGTCTCTTTGCAGATGACACAAAGATCTGCAACAGAGTTGATATGCAAGGTGGGGTGGAAAGGATGAAAAGGGACTTGGCAAGGTTGGAGGAATGTTCAAATGTATGGCAGCTTAGATTCAATGCAAAGAAGTGCAAAGTAATGCACCTGGGAAACAAAAACCCAGGGCACAAGTACACAACAGGTGGGGGGTTGGTGAGATACTAACAACAACAAAAATGGAAAGGGACCTGGGGTAGTCATATCAGACAACTTAAAGTTGGGTCAGCAATGTGAGAAGGCAGTAAAGAGGGCTGGGGGGATACTGAGATGCATAGGGAAAGGCATCACCAGTACAAAACAGGAAGTTGTTGGCCCTCTGTACAGACAGTTGGTAAGACCACATCTGGAATACTGTGTACAGTTCTGGAGACCCCATCTCCACAAAGACATAGACAGGGTGGAGGCTGTCTGGAGGAGGGCAACCAAAATGGTGCAGGGTCTGCACCAGAAGACATATGAATAAAGGCTAAAGGAGCTTAAGATATACAGCCTTGAGGAAAGGAGGGAGAGGGGGGACATGACAGAAACTTTCAAATACCTCAAGGGTATCAACAGAGTCCAAGAGGGTAGCATCTTTCAAATAAAGAGATGTGCAAGAACAAGGGGACCCAATTTGAAGATAGAGGGGGGACAGCTCTGAGGTAATGTAAGGAAGCATTTGTTCACAAAGAGGGTTGTAGATGATGGAACAGCCTTCTTGAGGAGGTCATAGAGTCAAAAACAGTGGGGGAATTCAAGAATGCATGGGACAGACATAAGGCAATTCTAGTGGGGGTATGAGGAAGTAGGCTGTTGGTTAAGTAGGATCTGCAGCTTATCCGTTAGGTAGGGAAATGGCAAGACTAGGTTGGCCAAGTGGTCCTTATCTGCCATCAAATTCTATGTTTCTATGTTTTTATTCCCAGCCTGATGTGCTACACCTGAGAATGCTTAGAGATCTGGCAGAGGGACTCACAGCACCAATAACTAACATCTTTCAAAAGTCAGTGAAGGAAGGGCAGGTTGTTAATGCTTGGTGGGAGGTAACAATTCTACCATAATTTAAGAAGAGGGAAAATCTGAATACAAGAACTATAGAATTGTGAGTTTAATGTCCATAGAGAGGAAAATTCTAGATGGTGTCATTAAGGATGAAGTGGAAAAATATACAATAAAAAATGACATCATGGGTAAGCATGAACATGGTTTTACTAAGGGTAAATCATGTCAGACAAATCAAATCAAGTTCTTTGAAAAAGTTAATAAGGCCCTAGACAATAATCTCCCTGTTGAAGTCATATTATCTGCAAACTGTAAAACCACATGACTGGAGTTACAGCTTTACATTTTGCAGCTAAACTTATTGATGTTATAGTGCTCATTTTTATAAACAAGCTTCTTTGTGGCACTGAGGATGATGGACTCTATTACAAAATACCTTTAATAGATTGTGGTTGAAAAAAGTCAAACTCAGCACAGCGTGATTTTTTTGGCACTTCAGTGCCATGTTCAGCATGCAGGCACCTAAAGATTAGTCATCTCTCCTGTGGGGTTTCAGTTGGGTTGGGAAAATATTAAAATAACTACAAAAAAGGCAGAATCATACAGTTAAGTTCAGCTGACACTTTGAATGGGAAATCAAGTGCCAGATATGGTTGCAGCTATTGTTTCAGCCCTGTACTCTGTGCCGATGGTTACTAGGGATGTTCCTCATTTTACATCCCCATCAATTTGTCCTTACTCCCCACAATCACTTAATGGATATTTAATAGCCTGCCATGAAGCTGCCCACACCAAAAAGAATGACGTATGCTTATCTCCCTTAACAGCCTGTCCCCTGTCCATGCCCCCCCAACACTCATAAAAAACAGTTACTTATCATGACCACGTGTCACAACAGGAAGTGGGGGGGGGCATTTACTACTGTCATGCTGGCAAGCAGTGCTGTAGAACAGCTTTGTGACAGTGTTACGGCAGAGAAGTAAACAAACAGAGACTTTACAAAAAACTCATATTTTGCAAAGAAAACATAGTTTGCTGAAAAAAAGGCAGATCAGTAACATTATAATGAGAAAAAAACAGGATTGATTTAACTAGTACTGCTGCTTTAAAAACAGACACTGTCTGCACCATCCAAATCTCTCAATGCACGCACGATCTAATGCAGCTGTTTTTTTAATGTACCTTTGTTTTCTTTTCTCTCCTCTGGGTTCCCCTCACTAGAGCACTCTGGACTACCATCCTCCAGGCTAACTGGCATAGTCTCTGATTTTATGCTCTCAGTCTCTCACCTGAAGCTCACAAGCTCACTCACTTGCTCACTCACTCACTTATAAGTAAAAAAAAATCAGACTGTAAAACGCAGGATCAGCCTGATAAACGGGCAGAATTAGTCAGACAAATGAAGTGTTATATATTACATTAAATCTACAAAACACACAGCCATGTCCACACTAGAGCAACCACCTATGACTCTTACTAAACGAGAGATAAAGCTGCCATATTTTCAAAACTTCTAGCCCTCCCACACAGAACTTAAGTCAATAATAAGATGCACTCTTAACTTAGGAACCTAGAGTCCCTAACAACCATGCATCCAGTCCGAGCAGTCTGTTGCAAAGTGTGCATTAACACACTCGAGACCAGAACATAATCCTTCCTATTTCATTTAAAAAAAAAAAAGCAACAGAAAGGAAAAAAATAAATAAATACACCAAAAGAAAAGCATACCTATTGCATAAATGAAATATGCAATGGGGACATTGAGGAATATATGATTTATCTGCACTTGAGCAGTTTGCCCTCGGACACCTCACTCGTGGCTTACACCACTCGTGAGTTTACTCAAGGTCAAACTGCTCTTGTGCAGATAAATCATGTATTCCACTCACACCCATTGCATATTTCTTATAGCTTAAACTGGACCATGGCAGTCTTAGTGGGTTTTGCAGACTCTGTTACAACACTAAAAATGGTAATCTGCAGCAGATGCATGTCAACAGCACCTACCAAAACTAAGCAACAGTACAGTAATTAGTGTTCATTGCTGATCTGTAGGATTCTTTTGTTGAATATTGGTAATCTGCATTCCCCATGCCAATTACTGAGTTGTGAGCTGAAGAGGTTTAACTGAATTCTTGAAACCAGACAAAATTTATGGACTCCAGCTCAAAGCTGAACTGAAGTTTTCAGTGGTCAAGTTCTCTCATCATTATTGTGTAGTAATCTAAATGCATCATTGTTTGTCCTCTATAATACAAAAAGCACTCTGCTTAGTATGGGTACTGTGCATCAGTGACAGAAAAATTCATCAGCTATTCATCTAAGCAATATAACAATATTTACCCAAGACAGTTACAAATTATTAGTAGTGGCAGTGTTTCAGATGATGTATTGCTACACTCTGAACTGGAAGATGAAATGTTAGTAGTTAAAAAGCAGGGGCCTTTTTGGAAGGATTGCATGTGCAAACATTATTGATCATGCTAGAGCAGTGTTCCAGAAAACACATGTCAGTGAAAACTCCCAGGGGAGGCATTGGCTTGTTCTGGGAGAAGCTGGAGAAAGTTTGACATGGTTATTATTCTAAAAATCTGGACTATTTTAGGACGAAATGAATGCAAATAATGCCAGGTTAATAAACTGACCCAATTTTTCATAGCGTTTAACTTTATTTAAATTTTATTTATTTATTTTAATCTGACTGACTTCTTTGACTGTGTCACTAAGACAGTAAACTGGGGCCAATCGGTGGACATACTCTATCTTGATTTCAGCAAGGCCTTTGACTCTGTGCCCCACAAAAGGTTGATTAGGAAATTGGTGGATCTTGGGGTTGGGGAAAAGATGGCCAGATGGGTGGAAAACTGGCTGAGGGACAGAACCCAGAGGGTGGTTGAGGGGGGAAAGTTATCTGGCACCAGAGAAGTAACCAGTGGGGTCCTGCAGGGCTCAGTGCTGGGGCCTGTGTTGTTCAATGTCTTCATCAATGACATTGGCGATGGCATTAAGGGTGAAACGTGCCTGTCTGCAGATGACACCAAACTCTGCGGAAGAGTGGACACAGCTGAAGGGATACAGGACCTCCAGGAAGATCTGGAAAAGCTGGGTAGGTGGTCCAGGATCTGGCATCTTGACTTCAATGCCAAGAAATGCAAAGTTGTGCATATTGGAGCCAAGAATCCTAGGACAGAATACTCCCTGGGTGGAGTCCAAGTATTTGCATCAGAGGAGGAGAAGGACTTGGAAGTGATGATCACTGGTGACCTGAAGCACTCCACACAGTGCAAGAAAGCAGCAACAAAGGCAAACAAGATGCTGGGATGCATATCTAGGGGGATTAGTAGAAGAAGAGAGATGGTTATACTGCCCTTCTACAGGTCACTGGTAAGGCCGCATCTAGAGTATGGAGTTCAGTACTGGTGTCCACACCTCAAAAAGGACATTAACCTGCTGGAGAAGGTCCAGAGGAGAGCTACAAAAGATGATAGTGGGTCAGCAGAGTAAATCATATGAGGAGAGGTTGAGGGTACTGAACATGTACTCCCTGGAAGACAGGAGAGAGGGAAGGGACATGATTGGGATCTTCAAGTACTTGAAAGGGATAAATAAGGTTGATAAGGAAAGTCTCTTTAACTGAGTGACAACCATAACATGAGAGGCACAGTGTTAAGCTGGAGGGTGGGAAGTTTAGGAGGGAGGTCAGGAAGCACTTCTTCACAGAGAGGGTGGTGGACACTTGGAATGCACTGCTGGAAGAGGTCATCTCATTGAAGACAGTGGGAAGCTTCAAGAGAGGCTGGGATAGGCATAGGGAGAAGGTAAGGATCATAGGTAGGGAAGATGGGAAGAGTGGGGAGAGAGGGCAGGGGCATTAGCTCAAGCTATGGACCCTGCAATATGAGCAGACTTGATAGACCAAATGGTCTTCTTCTGCTTGCTTTGTCGTATGTTCATATGTATGCTAATATATTTCTGAGAGCTACACAATGCAGAGTATGGCAGTTTATATATTGGAAGACCTAACATTATTTCAGTACTGTACCATTGAGGATTCTCACTCTAATAATGTATGAGACTGACTACCCTGTACAATAGATTAATCTAGGACTTTCAAGATAATGGACTATCAACTGTGCCAGGATATTGGAATGCTTAGATAGTGTACTATCTAAATGTTTATGACCCGATTGACTGGAGTAACGGATTTGGACAGGCTGTATCCAAATGTATGTGATCAGATTAGCCAAGACAATGGATTTAAACAGGGCATTATCCAAATGTATCTGACCCAATGAGCCAGGATAGTGGATCTGGACATGGCATTATCTAATTGCATCTGACCCACTGATCCAGGATGATGGATTGGGACAGGGCTTCATCCAAATGTATGTGACCCAGTTAGCCAGGATAATGGATATGGACAGAGATCTATCCAAACATATCTGACCCTCTTAACTGGGATAAAAGATTCAGACAGGGCTCTATCAAAATGTATCTGATCCTTTTTACTGGGATAATGGATTCAGAAATGGCACTATTGAAACTGTATCTGACCTGCATAGCTGGGAATAAAGGATTCAGACAAGGCTTATCCAAATGAATGTGGCACACCTATTGAGATGAAGGATTCATACAGGGCCCTAGCCCTAGCAAAACGCTGCATTAATGCAACATTTAGGGTTCAGCCTAAAGGGACAAAAGTAGGGGGATGTGGTTTTAAGGTTTTATTGCCTAAACCTCACCTCCACCCCTGATGTAAATCAATGGTGTAGTCTTCCTTGGGGTTGTCAACCATAAAGCTGACGCAATTCTATACACTCCTGAAACATGCATACCTGTGTCTATCACATCTGAGCTTTCTTGCTGCCAGAGTGGGGTGAGCTTTAGGGTTGACAACCCCAAGGAAGACAGCACCCCTAATTTGCTTCAGGGGTGGGCTGAACCCTAAATGTTGCATTAATGCAGTTTTTTTGCAAACAATTTCCTTGCTTGTTGAGATAGTGTAATCACATCCTAATTTGCCTGTGGGAGTGCATTGCCCTCTGGGCCCTGTGCTTCCATACCTCCATAGATGCGTACATGTATGTTGCTGTGGAGGTACAGGACCCTCTGGTCCTACACTTGCATTTGTAGCAAAATAGTAACCACATTGTCAGCATAGCCTTCTTATTCATTAACCCAGTACTAAATTGTTTAAATCATATGTGAAATGTGCCATGCCACCGCAACGTCATTCTGCGCCACAGGGGCCAAAACACAGTTTGGTTAGGATTTGAAAGATTTTAGCTGTCATGCTCATCAGGTGGTGTAGAAAATGGCTATGTTGACAATTTGGGGTCAAAATATTTAAAGGAATGTTATCACATTTGTCGTTACACTTTGCTATCGTGTTAGTCAACCCTTAAATAGTCACCCTAAAGTTTTAGTTTTTTTGTAAATGTAAGCAATTTCAGTACCTTTTTTATATTTTCATCTGCAGCTCCAGAAGTGAGTGCAAGCACTAGTGCCCAAGATAATTGTTCACACAGCATCGTGAGTCTGTAGCAATGACATCTTACCAGGGATGCCCTACTAACCATTGTTGAATCCAGCTTTGTGAGTAGTGCAATGGGCAGTGATTCTAGCATTTTTGGGTCAGACAGCAATCTAAACTATAGTACTGTAGAAAGCAGCATTGGACTCCTGGATCCTTACAGGGATGACTACTATGATTCTGATATTTCTGAAGCAGGCAGCTCCAGGGAAAATGATACAGTAAGCCAGGCTGATTCAGAGGCTTATGGGGGTGAGGGACGTCTGGCACTTAATGACTGGAAAGGGCAAAAAAGAACGGTTTTTATATACACATAACAAATTCACTTTAAATGCCTGCAACCCCTATCTCAAACCCTCTCCCCCTCAGTCCTGGTGCCTTTTAACATTAAACAGGCCATCTTATCCATAGCAACAGTGCGATCCCCTTAAGTCCCCCCACTGCTTGACTGATTCTTCTGCCCTAGTACCAAAGTATATTTTGCATTTTGTGGTTAAGTTCCCTGCTTCCTTTGGATCACTGAGGATGTAAGTTTTCCATGAATAAATCATTTTGAGTTTGGCAAAGAACTATGCATTATGGGAGATTCCCAACTGCCTCAGTGTAGCTGGAATAGAGTTAACAGCCTTTTGATCCACTCTTGTGCCAAAACAGAGATCTGGGAACAGAGAAATGTTTCAGTTGTTATGCAAAGTTAGTGGTCCTTTTCACTGTGCAACTTTCAGAATTTCCAAAGTAAGCAGCGTCATGAAAAACAATGCCGCAAATCAGCCTGATCCAGAGGCTGGGGGTGAAGGACATCTGGCACATGACAACTGCTTAATGTGCTCTGCCCAACGTTTTGTACTAGCAGTATAGCTATGTTGGCACTTTCACTGTTATCAATATTTGGGGCATGTCTGAACTAAGGGTATATATTATTTACACTGAATTATACTGCCTATTGCACTCTGCACCTTGCCAATTTACTGTATACTACTCCAAATATGTACCCTGTTTGTGTATCCTTTACCTAGTTGTATATTGTTCTACTTTGGTCACTCAAGTATGTTTGCTGTTCTGTTACTCTGTCTACTGTATAATCCTTTGCCCTCTCCCCCGGGTCATACCAGGAAATGAGCCTCGGTTCAGTGTGCCTTTCCCAGTTACAAATTTTAAATAAATAAATAAGTGTAAGCAGGGCTGTGTTCCTTTTACAGATTAGTTGCTGCAGTGTTCACAGAGTGTAAATTTTAGCAATAATCACATCTAGCCTTTCTTGCAAAATTCAATACATCATCATCTTGTTATACTCCTGTTATAATTGCAACTGATGTAGGGGCTGCATAGTAAAAACGGAGTGCTAGGGATTTATTAAACAGCAGTAATATTATAAAATGTATGTTGACACAATACTTCCCAGCTGTCTGCCTTGATTTTATCTTGTTTGTTTCATAACAGACTGTTTGGCCACTTTCCAAGGTGCCTACTCCAGAGGCTTAGGGTGGGAAAGGACGTCGGGCACATAACCATTGTAGATGGTTTGTCTCATACAGCTTGCCATAGCAGCATGCAGAAATATACAGTATATATAGAGATCATATGAGTTGTCAGACTTTGCTATGTGAACTGCATGCTGCAGGATGCTAATGAGTTTTATCATACTTTTATTAGCACTTTCTGAGATGCCTAATTTGGAGGGTTATGGTGTGTGAAGTAAGCAAAAAGACATGACAGGGTGTGCATGGAATGTATTTTACTGCATGGCCAGTGCTGTAATAATTTAGTCACTGGCATGCATTAAAATATGTTTCATTCACACCCTGGAGTGTCTTATTGTGCTTATAAAATGGGGTCTTATTTTGTTTTTTACTTTGTACAGTTAAAAAAAAATCATGCTTATATGAAGAAAAGTCATTTTATTCTGCTAATCTATGATAAAATAGTCCTTCTGCCTACATTGTTGAATATTGATGAGTTCATGTACATATACCGGTTTGGTAGAATAGTACATACTTACACAGGGAACCGTGGTAGCGGATGTCCCGTCTGAAGGCAGCACATAATCACAGCAGGACCGGTGGATTTGAGAAGAGGCAGCATCAGATTTCAGCTTTTAATTTTTTTTTCTACAGGCAGCACAATGGTAACAATCGGACTGGGCATAACAGTGGGAGTCAGACAGCATTTGAGAGCCTGCTTACTGCACATACTGATGCTGTATTTTTAGTTAAGCCTCTGTGTGTTTGTTTGCCATACACAGGGCTTCTTTGGCCAGTAACATCCCCTGTACCATAAAATATTGAAGCAGTGTACAGTTCGTGGATTTTTGAATAGGAACTGTGGTGGATTGGGAGCAGGATCTCAGTGGAGACAGCAGGGGTATGCCTGGTGTGCAATCAGCACAATTTTTATATCAGGAGCAGTCAGTACATGTTTTATTTTCTTTAGTCTAACAGTTCTGTGTTCAAATACTGTGTTCTCCAGGGAAAGTCAGCTAGGCTAAAGTGACACAGAAGTTTCTCTGATCTGCTTCAACCCCCTGATGAACCGTGTTAGCGAGGAGAAAAAAATATGCCACAATGTTAGTGAGGAAACAACAATGGTGGCATTTTTAAATGCCAATGTTCTAACATTTAATAATTTTTGTCTTTTTACTGCCATCCTTGTTTTTCACCCATGCATGGAACATATTTCACACATTGCTATTATACAATCAAATTATTGGATTTAGCCTACCCAATTTATGAGGACATTTTGCACAGTACCATTGGTGCCCAATATTTTCTCATACCAGCATATGTAATTATTAGACATTAAAGAGCCCATGACAGCATTAGGAAACAGTAAAAAAGTACAATTTATATTCGACACCATCCCATTTTCTTTATTATTGAAAATATTTAGTTGAAAATAGGATCCATGTCCACTAGACCATATCTATCCTGGTTGCTTCTCTACATATGACATCAGAATCCCCAGTTTATGACACCATAAGTATCTCCATAGGAACATAATATGGTGTCATAAACAGAATTTTGATGTCAGGTGTAGGCAGGCATCCAGAGCTAAAAGGTCATATATACTGGAAGGATGGAGGTTTGTTCAAGCCTGATGGCCTGCATCCATCCTGGAGGGGAATCCAAGCACTCAATGATAAGTTTAAATGCTACATTGACAAGCATTTAAACTAGCAAAGGGGGGTGGCATGCCAGTAAAAAGGGTACCTACTTGCTCACCCCCCACAGCTAGCAGTGGAACCAGTGAACCAGAGGAGTTGCTGTCTCTACAAAGCAGTGTGCAAAAGATGGAGATTAGCACCCAAGAGGTGGATAGGCAGAAAAGGGGAAAAATTCAGCAGAAGCGCAGACAGTAAGGAGAACCAGGGATAAAGGACAACCAAGGAAGGGGCTGGAGTAGAACAGCAAAACAGTCTAGGGAGGTCAAATCATGGAAAGCCATGTGTGCAAATGCCAGGAGCCTTAGCAACAAGATGGAAGATCTGGAGGCTGTCATGGTGCAGTCAGACCTGGACATTGTGGCCATCACTGTAACCTGGTGTAATGATAACCATGACTGGGAGATGGCCATACCTGGCTACAACATATTCAGAAGAGACAGGGCAGGCAGGAAGGGAGGAGGAGTGGCACTGTATGTGAAAAATAACATAAGGGCCACAGAGATCCAGGAGGAACAAAATGGGGGAGAGATACTGTGGGTTAAGCTGGAAAGGAAAATGGGGACAGCCATCCGCACAGGTGTGGTCTATAGACCACCAGCCCAGGAGGAAGAAACAGATAGGGAGCTGATGCTAGCCATCCAAAGGATGGCAGACAAGGGTGAGGTAGTACTGGTTGGAAACTTCAATATTCCAGATGTGGACTGGAGCATCCCAGCAGCAGCATCAACTAGGAGCAGATTTATCCTGGACTCCTTCAGGTGCCTTCCTCAAGCAACTGGTCATGGAACCAACTCGGCAGAAGGCAATACTGGACCTTGTGCTCACAAACAGGGACAGTGTGATGGGTGTAACAGTGGGGGAGCACCTGGGAAACAGTGACCTCCAGTCACTGTGGTTTGAAATCACAGAAAGAGCAGAACCAAACCACACAAAAACACGTATCCTGGATTTTAGGGGGGCAGACTTTGGGAAAATGGGGAGATACTTGAATGAGGCATTAAGGGGAATGGGGCAGGAATCAGGGGTTGAGGAACAGTGGGCAGTATTTAAAATGGGGATTTCAAGAGCAACATAATTATGTATTAAGCAGGTTAGCAAGAGGAAAATGAAGAGGAGACCATTATGGTTTTCCAAAGAGGTAGCAAAGAAAGCGAAAGCCAAAAAGATTGCATTCAGGCAATACAAAAAGACACAGGCAGAAGGGGATAGGGAGAAGTACCAGGAGAAGCAAAGGGAGGCAGGACGGTCAGTAAGGGAAGCCAAAGCTCAGACAGAAGAACACATTGCAAAATCAGTGGGTAGAGGGGACAAAACCTTTTACAGGTACATAAGTGAAAAAAGAAAGGCAAAGGGAGGGACAGTGAGACTGAAGGGGGAGGATGGGGGCTGTGTGGAGGATGACAACAGTAAAGCTGAAATATTGAACAGGTATTTCTGCTCAGTCTTTACTGAGGAAGAGGAGGGTAATGGGTCTGAATGGAGTACAAGGGTTGAGAATGGGGCAGAAATGGACACAACTCCCTTTACACGAGAAAGGGTCCTGAAGGAACTGGAAGTAGTAAGAGTTGAAAAAGCAATGGGGCCAGATGGGGTGCACCCCAGGGTCCTTAAAGAACTAAGAGAGGTGGTGGCTGAACTTCTGGCTATCCTGTTTAGCCAATCACTGGAAACAGTGGAGGTACCCAAAGACTGGAGGATAGCAGATGTAGTCCCCTTATACCAAAGTGGGAACAAAGAGGAAGCGGGGAACTACAGACCAGTCAGCCTCACCTCGGTAGTTGGGAAGATCATGGAAGCACTACTGAAGGAGAGATTAGTGGAACATCTGGTTGTCAATGGACTACAGGACCCAAGGCAGCATGGTTTCACCAGAGGGAGGTTATGTCAGACCAACCTCATTGAATTTTTTGACTGGGTGACTAGGGAGGTGGATCAGGAGAGGGCAGTGGACATGGCCTATCTGGACTTCAGCAAGGCCTTTGACACTGTGCCACATAGAAGACTATTGCACAAACTGGGGAATACGAGTGTGGGCAGGACAGTAGTGTGGTGGGTAGGTAACTGGCTGGCGGCAGGACACAGAGGGTGGTGGTAAATTGCTGTCACTCCACAGAGGAAGAGTGACCAGTGGGGTACCACAGGGATCAGTGCTGGGACGGTCCTATTCAACATCTTCATCAGTGACATTGCACAGGATCTAGAAGGCAGAATTTCACTGTTTGCTGATGACACAAAGCTCTGTAACAGAGTAGACACACCAGAGGGTGTAGACAGAATGAGAAGCGACCTGCAGAAACTTGAAGAATGGTCAGGGGTTTGGCAGTTGAAATTCAATGCAAAGAAGTGCAAGATAATGCATTTGGGGCACAAAAACTCTGGCACAACATATCAGTTGGGGGGTGAAGATATAGCATGCACCACGCAGGAAAGGGTTTTGGGGTTATCATCTCTGATGACCTCAAGGCAGGGAAACAGTGTGACAAGGCAGCAGGTAAAGCAAATGGGATGCTGGGATGTATAGGCAGGGGCATCACCAGCAGGAAAAGGGAGGTCATAATTCCGCTATACAAGACACTAGTGAGGCCCCACCTGGAGTACAGTGTACAGTTCTGGAGACCATACCTACGTAAGGACATAGACAGGGTAGACAAGGTTCAGAGGAGGCAACAAAGATGGTGCATGGATTGCATCACAAGTCCTATGAAGACAGGTTGAAGGAACTGAACATGTATTCCCTGGAGGAGAGGAGGGAGAGAGGGGATATGATAGAGACATACAAGTATCTTACAGGGAGGAACAGGGTGCAGGAAAACACTATTTTTAAGTGAAAAAGATGTTCCAGGACTAGAGGACATGGGATGAAGTTGGAGGGAGGACGATTCAGAGGAAATGTGAGGAAGAATTTCTTCACAGAACGGGTGGTGGACAAGTGGAACACCCTGCCAGAGGAAGTGGTGGGGGCTAAAACAATCATGGGATTTAAGAATGCATGGGATAGACATAAAGAAATTCCGGAGGTCAGGAGTAAGGGGCAGCAGACTTCTTTGAAAACATAAACTGAACTTACAGGCTCAAATGGGCAGACTGGGTGGGCCATAGGCCCTTATCTGCCGACACTGTCTATGTATTTATGTATCTATATTATATACATGCAAATGCCCTTAGTAATATGGAAATAATGGTGAGAATTACAGAATAAAATATGTTCAATGGGCTTACACAACTTAGTGTAGTGTTATGCTTGTGCAACTGTGGATAACTTTGGCCATTCACACTCTCTGTTTCTTGGGGAACTACCACCCTGTAGGTGTATTGAAGGCTAAGAACCCTGAAGAAGGGTTCCACCCCTACAGGTGCCACAGAAAGAATTCCCTTTGCTAAAGGAACCTTAGGAAGGAGTAACAAGAAGAGAGGCATGTGACTGGAGGAGGGGAGGATGGTGGGGCAAAGCAAAAGTGTTTCTGAATGAGGTTAGAAGGAACTTGCTTATATAGATCAGGTAGGGGAGTTGCTAGTTGCTACAGCACATTGAACTGCAGGCATAGCCTTTCAAATAATATAAGCTGCATTTATCCTTGATTTTTTCTTTGGTTTGTGTGTATAATACATGGTGTTGAGTGCATTGATTCATGCATGAGTGCGTCATGTGGTAGTGAATCACAGGTCTTGTTGCTGGTAATTAATAGGGCTGCACAAGTGGCAAATATCATTTACTGAATACCACGAATAATGGGCTATCCAAATATTTGGAATCGAATAGCCCAATATTCGATTGAAATTCATTAATCAGTTGTTTAAAAATGGAAAAAAGCCTCTTCCCCATTCCTAGCCAACATTAAAACAAATCTTGATCCCTGGTGTCTAGTGGTGCCACCCCCCAGCCAATTGCTGGCCCCATATGAAGATTCCTTCCCATCGAGACTCACACCCCATCCCCCATCCACAAATTTACAAAAATAAAACTTTCCGTGATGTCTAGTGGGCCCCCTCACCCTGTCAGGTAGTCCCCCCTAATCATGACCTTGAACAGGCCACCGGCACAGACCTCCACTCACTGCCACCATGTGCTCATTCATTGAAAGCTCAGTCGGGCTGCCAGCCGTGCGCCACGGTTGCCATCAGATTTTGTGCATACCCTATGTGATATGGAGAACAAGAATTCATATGTCAGTAATTACTTTCAGTTGTAGATCTCTATATTGCCTCCATGACAGGACATAGCAGTATTCACCATATGTTGGTTTGGTCTTCACATCTCATAGAAGGTTTGCCTTTCTTTGCTTTGGAAAAATAGACTTCCAGCTTCTTGTTTCCATCTCTGTCTCTTGCATCTGGCTTGTAACTGTTCTCATTGTACTGTAATGCTGCTGTTCCAGACATGTAGCACTCTTTCTGTGAAGAAGTACTTCTTTACATCTCCCCTGAGTCTACTCCCTCCAACTTCACTGCATGTCCCTTTGTTCTTGAGCATCCTTTTTTTTCTGAAAAAATGCTTCCCTCTTGAAACTTATGTATACATGTGAGGTATTTGAAAGTCTCTGTTATATCCAACCTCTCTCTTCTGTCCTCCAAGGTGTACATATTGAGGTCCTTTAGTCTCTATTTATAGGGCTTTTGATGTAGACCATGCACAATTTGCTTGCCCTCCTCTGGACCACATGTACTCTATCTATGTCCTTCCAGAGATGTCTCCAGAACTGGACACAGTACTCTACTTAATAGTACTACACATAATCAACAATTGTATTTTCACAAGCAATGATAATTTAAATGTTGAACTAACCTTTGCCCATGTGCCACACATCATAATGATCCGTGGCTTCTTCCATCAAAAGAGGTTGCAAACCAAGCATTAATTTGCCTGTGGCTGTCAGTGATGATCCAGTCCATATGGAATCCATTATCCTCTATCAAAAATTTCAAGAACTGCTTCAAACTTTCAGTCTCCATCCACACGCTGTTCTGGTTCTTGTTGCTCTAAGAGTAAATACAGGAGTAAGAGAATCATGAATGACAGCATGAAAAGTATGTTCACCTATGCCAATGCTGTATCACAGAACAAAACAAACTGATGAAGTATTGCATGTTTACCTGCACAAGACACACATCTAATATTTTGTTTATACATTGCTCCATAACCATGTGTGAGCCACATTTGGCAGAATAACCAGGGCTGCTGGCATGGCCATCACCACCAAGTATCATGCCTCCTTCTATCGATTTTATTTTCTGAAAAAGCTGCTGTTGTTCAATGGACCATGTTTTTAATAACTGGGGAGATTATATCCTTGATATGCTTCTGAACTGTTGTTCTACTGACACACGGAATATTCAGGTATTCAAACATTCACAGTGCCTTAGATATCTGGCAACCTGATATCAGCATAGCTGAGGACAGCTGGATGTTGCTGAAAGAGCAGTGACACACTGATGGTTGGCTTTGCCAATTTTTTATACTCACAGTCAGGGCAAGTGGATATGATTAAAAGAAAAGATCTGTGTCTTTTCTGTAGATCATCCATTGAAAATGAAAAGGAATTTTAAGCATGGTAAATGTCTCATGTTCTGTAAAGCTGTTCAGGGCATGAATGGAACACTAACATATTGTCTTCTTCACGTGGTGCCTTTGGGTCTTTTTTTGTTGGTGTTCTGGAAGATAGAAAAAATAAACAATTAAAAAGAAAAACACTATCAACACTGGGAATGGGATGTGCCACACTTCACATTGATGAAACAGTTTATAACAGAAGTATTGCTGCACTAAAAACTTGTAAATGAGCTTACTGTATTACTGGAGTTAATATGTCTTACTTCACATCCTGTACTGACATATTTATTTATTTATTTATTTATTTGAATTTTGGTAACTGGGTAAGCCCACTGAGACGGAAAAGTCCCTTTTCAGGGGCAACCTGGGGGGTAGAGTTACAAGAGGAATTATACAGAGATACAGCAGATTACAATATACACGTGGCCAGTGTACACAGGCACATATACGGTACATAAGAATATCATACAGTTTGCATACGAATAAGATTGTATAATTTATATACAGGAGTTTTAGAGACTGGGTAGGTCCACTGAAAGAATTGCATTATGTGGTATATATTCTGAGACACAATCAACTTTGCCTTCTGATACCTCAGGACATGGAAGAGGAGTCGACAATGCAAGTGGTTCATCTTCCAATAAGGTGCATTGAATTCCAATGGAACTTACACTTAGCTTTTCTGTCATGGAACCTGTTCAATATTAAAAAAAAAACATTAGTCACTATAGCTGCATGTTTCATGTCATCATAACATTGCAGAAAAAAATGACTAAGAATTTTGATTCAGTGCCTGCCTGATGGCACTGAGGGATAATGCGCTGGATGCCTAACCTCATGGCATGCTGGCAACCCAGGTTTGGGAACAAGCCCAGGCCATCAGAGGCCAGCAGTGGGGGGCAGGGTGGAGCTGGTTGGAGCTGCTGACAGGCAAGCTGTCCTCTCCAGGGAGGTGGGGTGGTGACTCCCAGCTAATGGCTATCACCTGGTGGAGGCTAGCAACAGCAGAGGTCTAGGGAGGAGTCAGGCGCTAGGCCAATGGGGTGGGAGGAAAAGGGCTATTACTGGGGCCATGGGTTTAATGTGTGCCTCCACATGCATGCGTACCCACTCCCTTGGGAGAAAACTGGAAGAGAAAACATCACTGGTGGCAGGATGGCGACCGACTCCCAGCAGGCTCCGCTCCTGGGCCAGGCGTAAGGTAAGCACCGGTAATTCCGAGGGACGAGGCTGGAGGGGTTGGTCATATGGGGCCATCAAGGTGAAGGGCATAGGAAATATGATATGATAAAAAAATAATAATTTTGATTCACCTCTAATTTTTGTAAACATTTTTGGATTTGTTTGCACTTTTATTGAATTCCAGTGGGTTGAAGGAAGCTTTATCAATTGTGCAATTATAATACATTCTGTATGAGCTGCTTCAAACTGTCTGCAGTTAAACCAAAATTCTGCAAACCTTGTCAACCTGAAGTTTCAGTGTCAGGCGCTGTGTGACTCTTAACATATTTGATAAAGCTTCCTGGTTCACTTAATTCTGTGGTACCATATGTTGACATCTGTTCTGCATTACCTTTGTGAAAGAAACATGAAAGCAACATGTTACATACAGCTGATACACTTTGCAGTACACAATGTTTAAAACTCTGGGAAATGACATGCATGTCTTGTTATCAGACACAAATGGGTTGTACTTGAAGTATTTTTGTTGTGATACTACATCAAGATACCTTTTCGTTTTCTGGTTTGTATTCTGGTCCTGATGAAGGACTACTGGTTGCTGTTGTTGATATGGGGTGAAGGTTTGATCCAGTCACTTCATTAACCATCTATTTAGAATAGAAGTAGTACATGTTTACATTTTCACCAGTTGCACTGTGCTGCTGTCTTATTACCCTCATTGTATTTTATATTACTATTGTTGCCAACTGTAGTGCACTTGATACTGCTGTTCTTGCACTTTAGTCTATGCCACCCCTATGGGGTATGGGGAAGGGGAGTATTAGTATGAAGCCGGGCAGCAAGAAGAAGGCCCTCCCTCAACTGACCCAAGTTACAATAAAAGAGGAGAGACAAAAAAAGGGATCCTGTAGACCTGTATATGACGCACGGAGAAAGAGCCATCTAAGCCACCCCTATGGGGTGTGGGAAGGGGGAGTGTTAGTAAGAAGCCAGGTTGCTACAACAAGGCACTCCCCTCAACTGACACCAGTTACAGTAAAAAAAGGAGAGATGATAAATTGATCCTGTAGTCCTGTATATGTCACACATGCAAATGGGCTCAATTTGGTCTATGACACCCTTACAAGGTGTGGGGAGGGGTAGTGTCAGTATGAAGCCAGGCCATCACAACAAGGCCCTCTCTCCAACTGACCCATGTTACAATAAAAAAGGAAAGACAAAAAAGGATCCTGTAGTCCTGTATACGGCACATGTACAAATGACCTCCCAGTTTGATCTATGCCACCCCTATTGTACTGTAACTTTTTTGTTTGTAAGTACTGTGTCCCTTGTACTACTGTTCTGATGTCCTCTTTGTGACGAGGTACCTTTATAAATGAGCCTCTGGCTCAAAGGTTTCTAAACTGATGTTTAACTAAATAAATAACTAAATAAATATTGGGTGTGGGGAGGGGGAGTGTTAGAATGAAGTCAGGCCACCATGACAAGGCCCTTCCCCCAACTGACAAACATTACAACAAAAAAGGAAAGACAAAAACATGCTCCTGTAGTCCTATATATGGCACACATGTAAATGAGCCCACTCCTATGGGGTGGGGGAAGGGAGTTTTAGATGAAATCGGGCCTCCACGACAAGCCCCCTTCCCCCAACTGACCCCAGTTACAATAAACAAATTCTGGTCAGATCCACCATGGCTGCATAATGAAGTTAGTGAAGTTGTGTGGAATTGTTAAGGAGGTATGGAGAAACAATACAATGATTTATAAGTAGTAAGATTTGTTTTAGTTTCTGTTCCAGGGAAGGCTTACACGTTATTAGGAAAATACATGGAGGTGCACATTTTAATGGAAGGAATAGGAAGCACTGTAGGTTTACAAAAGAACCCCAGAGCAAATGCCACTGATGTATGTGTTATCTCAGATGATATTGGCCGGACAGCCAAATTTTAAAGAAAGCACAATTGCACATACCCCAATCATGCAAAGCATCATGGGAAACACATGCAAATCCTCATGATGGCACAGAAGGTGGCCGTACATGAAAATGTAATGGCTGGCATATGTTCAGCCTTGGGATTATTTACACAGGTTTTTTTTTTTTTTTTTTTAGAGAAACAGGATTTTTGTCCATGAGGTGATGTAAGTTATATTTAAGCAATGTGTTGATGTCAGGAAGTCAGGTGTAATGATAATGGACTGTTAGCAGAGAAAATGTGATATTAACTTTCAGAGGGGGGCACTTTTGATGAGGGCAAGGTAGTTATGCTTGTGATAATGGGAATATTAGGAAAGTATGAGGTCTATGCGGAAGTGGAGTACAAATATGCACAGTTTCATAAATATATGCTCAGAGTGCAAGCAAATGTGATAGGCAGGTTTGTTTTAGAAACAGGTAAAAATAACGATACATGCAATTGATAGAAAGATAGTTATTACATAGACATGCAGGCCCTGTCCACACTACACTCGAAAAAGCTGTACCATGTTCAAACCATTACAGTCTGTAAATGTTACAGTGTGTCCACACTGCCAGTGAACAGTGTGGATAATGGTTTGAAAACATTACAGCCTGTCCACACTGAGTGCAATAGTGTGTGTGGTCTTAACCCTGTAGTAGCAGAGCACATTCCATCGTGCACTTGGTGATGACAGCTGCATTTTGAGATGCCCTCCTACATGTCCTATGGGGTACTGTGAATATGGCACAGTCATATTATGTAAATAACCATATTTCATTGTTATGAGACACACTTATGTTGTGGAGGTGACAGAGAGAGGTTCGAGAGAGGGGGAGATATCTATGTTGGAATCAGGAGCTACATCAGTGAGAGGGAGGGAGGGAAGGGAAGGGAGAGAGAGAGGGGGGACATGGCATCAGTTCTGCCACTATTAGGGCACCTGGGCACAACAAACATTCATGTAATTTTGCTCTATGGCTGAAGACAGACCCTTTACTACTGCCTTCAGTGTTCCCCACTGCTCCACTGCACATAGTGCCACACGTCTATTGTCCACCATAGCTGTGCTCCATGACGCACTCAGGAGCACCACTAATGTATGTGTTCACTACTGGCACTGCTCTGCAGGTAGTATTGCTGCCACATCACACATGGGCAGACAGGGTAATCCCAACACTCAGTACAGTGAGAAGAGTAATCAAGAACAGCACATGGATACCATCAGGAGGTGTACCTTGGGGAGGCAAGTGCAGACAGAGAGGTAGGTTAGGTGGGGACATGGGGGTACACCCGGGGGGTGTGCATACAGCTGTCAGGTTACTATGGTATGGAGGCATCCCAGTATTGTAGCCTACACCCATGCTTCACACTGCCATCTGCATATGTCCTGGTAGCCTCCGATCTCCCTGAATGCAGTGAAACAGTGCTGCAATGCGTGCAGGTATAGTGGGAGACTGGAGGCTACATGGTGGAGCATTTAGACACAATTACGATTAAAAACTGATAAAGGTGTAAAGCTGTAAATAAGAGTGAAATAACCACGCTGGTATGCACACCACAAAGTGGGTCTTGGAAGGATATAGATTGGGAAAGGCTCAATTAGAGGAGTAGTCCACCCAGAATTTGCAAAAACATATGTTATGCAGAGTGGTTTGATTTGTATGTAAAGTCCTAGTGTGTCCTTCCCTCTGTCTGCTATTAGGAGTTTTTCCTAAATTAGGCTGCTAGCTTTAGCATAGTTTTATGACCCCTGGGGATCTCCACCACAAATAGGTTTATTGCCTTCTGCCTCCCACAATGCACCCTGTCTCATGTGACAGTGCCAGACCCATAGATTTAGCATATGCAGTGCTTTTTTTTTTATTATTATTTATTTATCCTCCTGTGGCCACCCAGATGCTTCCCCATAACCTCGCAGCTTTACCTATGGGGATCCAGCTGCCGTTCATCTCTACCGGGACCGCTAGCACCCAGTAACCCCTGCGGCTTACCCCCCCCAGCGGAGTGGAACGGAGCCCCCTAACTCCCCACCCCAATGGATCCAGTTCAGGTGCCAGCACTCGGCGAACTCATGGACGGCCATCAAGCCACATCGGGTGCCATCATTTTCCCCTGTACTACTTTTCCCTGAGTCGGCAGCATGCCATGATGCCAGCGGGCATAAGCGCGCAAGCGTCTGCATGCGTCTCACCCAGACATCTGCCCCTGACTCTAACCCCTTATACGGTGTGTGTCCCCAATCCCCAGCCTCCATCAGGGGGCAGGCAGATGCCAAATGTTGTGAACTCCCCACCCCGGAGAGGGAGAGCAGTCCATTGGATACTCAATCCCTCTCCTTCCCTGCCAGACCCCATCGACCTGTGCTCGCTCCTGAACCTGGGTCACTGGCATGGTGTGAGGTGTAATGCAGTGCTTTTTAAAATCAGTTCACAACAGCAGAGCTTTGTAACTGTTCTTATCCAGTGAGCACAAATGGCAACAGTTACAATTTAGCTGATGCCTGAAAGCTACCTAATTGGGGTTTCTGTAAGAAAACAGCTACTAAATAGCTTTAATTCGCTATATGTGTTTTTTGGGTGTGTCATGTCTAGCTATCAGTGATATGTGTTTTCATTTTAAAATTTAATTTAATCAAACTACAGTACACACAACATTAAAAAGCACATAAATTACCCCAGATCATCACTGCTACAATTAATAAAGACTATAGCAGTTTTCTTACAGAAAACTTACTCAGTTAGCTCTCAAGTATTTGCTAAACTGTAAATGTAAGTACCAGCATTCTTTTTTTTTTTTAACAGGAGAGACACACTAAAGCTTGTTTACAGGTGTGACCCTGGGAGCACAAGAAACTTAAATGATTTGTGTAGGGATACACAGTACGCATGAAGAGGCTGTGGGATTCAAACCCAGGACACCAGGTTTGCAACTTAGAGCCTTAGACCACTGCACTATACTGCCTCCTTATGTGAAGTATCTATTTAATAAAGTATAAAAATATGTATGTGCGAGTTATTTAGGTTGGCGAATATTTGTTTTATTATTTGAAAAAGTTGGATACACTAAATGTGTAGTGCAATGAACCGTTGTAAAATGGGATCAAATGTGTAGCTGCAATAGTCACTGTCATCCTGTTGTTTTCATGCTATACCACACACAGGAGAACATTTCTAGGCTGCAGCTTCATACCATACACTTCACCTGTAAAAAAAAATGAAAATCATGTCACAGAGCAAAATCAGCACGAAATGTTAGTTCTGCCTAATAGAATGCTATACATTTATAGTTTAGCAAATACTTGAAATCTAACTGAGTGGGTTTTCTGTCAGAAAACAGCTAGGGTCTTAACTAATTATAGCGCTAACCATCTGGGCAATTTCTGTGCTTTTATGGTTGTGTAGAGTTTTAGAATTAAAACATTCCTGCAAGCTAGACCTGACACACATAGAAAATAACAATAGTGAATTAGAGCTTTAATTTAGTAGCAATTTTCTTACAGAAACCCGAGTTAGCTAGCTCTCGGGTGTCTGCTAATTGGCTTATTTAGGCAAAACTCCTAATAGCAGACAGAGGGAAGGACACACTAGGACTTAACATACAAATCAAAACACTCTGCATAACATATGTTTTGCAAATTCTGAGTGGACTGTGGACTACTTTAAAACTGCAAGTTCAGTAAAAATATACACTGCAGCCTCTTGCTGTACTGACATGCTTCAGCTGATGCAAAATACAGAGTAAGGTGGCGGGACCAGGGTTGGAGGACAGGTCTGAATAACACCATATACCCACCCCGGAGGCACCTTTCCATCTCTTGGAATGTATTTGTGAAAATGTGTGACCAGGAGAGAAATGTAAGCTACTAAATTTGTAGTGCAATGAACCATTGTAAAATGGGATCAAATGTGTAGCTGAAATAGTCATTGTCATCCTGTTGTGTTCATGCTATACCACACACAGGAGAAAAAGTGACTTTAAAGTATGTTGCAGTTTCTAAGCTGCAGCTTCACACCATACACTTCATTTGTAAAAAAATAAATAAATAAAATCATGTCACAGACCAAAATCCATACTAAATGCTAGTTCTACCTAATAGAAAGCTGGTACCTACATTAAAAGTTTAGCAAATACTTGAAATCTAACTGAGTGGGTTTTCTGTAAGAAAACAGCTAGAGTCTTACTTAACTAATTATAGTGCTCATGATCTGGGCAATTGTTGTGCTTTTCTGGTTGTGCATAGTTTGAAGAAACTAAAAGTGTTGAAATTAAAACACTCCTGCAAGCTAGACCTGACACACACTGAAAACAACAATAGTGAATTACAGCTTAATTTAGTAAGGGTTTTCTTACAGAAACCCCAGTTAGCTAGCTCTCAGGTTTGTGCTAATAGGCTACTTTAGGAAAAACTCCTAATAGCAGACAGAGGGAGGGACACACTAGGACTTAACATACATATCAAAACACTCTGCATAACATATGTTTTTGCAAATTCTGAGTGGACTGTGGACTACTCCATTAAAATTGCAAGTTCAATAAAAAATATACACTGCAGCCTCTTGCTATACTGACATGATTCAGCTGATGCAAAATACAGAGTAAGATGGTGGGGTCAGGGTTGGAGGACATGTCTGAATAACACCATATACCCACCAGGAGGGACTTTTCATCTTTTGGAATGTATTTGTGAAAATGTGTGACCAGGAGAGGAATATAAGCTGAGCCAATGCTGTTTAAACAAGTGATGTATAGGAATGCAGTTTCAGGCATTTTTTTCTGAAGCTTAAGCTCTGATGCCCCAGGCAGCTCTGATAGTCAATTGTTCCAGCATGATAGATCCACCTCATGTCCCTCCCACATGAACCAATGAAAGGTGGGGTGTATCTTTAAGATCTTCTTGGGTGGAGATGAGGGTGGATCTTACTCCCCCAGAAAAACTATTGCTGCCTCCCACTACTCAGGTTCCAGTTCTTGTACCCCCCACTTAAGAAAGAAAATAGTGCACTGCAACCATTGACTAACATGAAAGTGTATTTATTTGAGGTGGAAAACATTTCTTGGAGAAGGTAAGGTAGAAGAGACTATTTACACCTTCAGTCAGTTCCACGGACAGAAAACATGACATCACTCCTTTTGTACATGCAAAAAGTCTGCAGGATCCACCTACTGCAGCCGTAAAAAGGAGAGACAAAAAAGGGATCCTGTAGTCCTGTATATGGCACACATGCAAATAAGCCCCCAATTTGGTTTATGCAACCCCTATGGGGTATGGGGAGGGGGAGTGTTAGTATGAATCCAGGCCACCATGACAAGGCCCTTCCACAGCTGACCCATGTCACAATAAAAAAAGGAGGGACAAAAAAGGGATCCTGTACAGTAGTCCTGTATATGGCACACATGCACATGAGCCCACACTTTGGTCTATGCCACCACTATGAGTGGGGGTAGGGGGGCTTTAGATGAAGCTGGGCCACCACGGCCCTCTCCCCAACTGACCCAGGTTACAATAAAAAAAGTGAAGGCAAAAAAGGGATCCTGTAGTCCAGTATGAAGTACACATGCAAATTAGCCCACAGTTTGGTCTATGCCACTCCTATGGAAACATGATTAATTTAGTTGGGGTTAAAACCTGAGTTCACAACAAGTGACATCCAGTACGAGTATCTTGTGATGGTAATTACAGAACAAACAGAATAATTGCTTCTAACAAACAAATGGAATACCAACCCTGTTGACAGTGATTTTATCAATGGTGTGCCCTCTTCTTTTTGGTACTGAGACCGGTAATCTGCTTCCATCACACAGATGTTTCATATACATTTCCTGCCAGTGACTTGTTTTTGTTAACAGTGAGATGCTTTATTGGGACTGCACCTTTAGCAAGTTTGAGTTGCTTTGCAAAACCCATTTTAAATTGCATGTGGTTGGTAAATGCATCTGGGGTGAAATGGGCAAAGCACATAGTGCCACCGTTGAGTGCCAGTCCCACTCCCTATCTAGTTAACAAAACTGACCTATTTTTTTAAAATGGCAGGGAGATTTATCTCTTTTGGGGAATTCAAAAACTACAATTTCTGCAGAAGGTGTATTATTACATTCTGCTACCACACAATAATTCACCATTTTTGAGACACAACAGTGACTGTAAGATGACAACCAGATAGATACACTGAAGACAGAGAACTGCACTGTAAAAATGTGTGACATGCAGTACTACATAGCACTATCTGAGAAAAACCCTAATATTGTGACTGCAAATATAAACAACCAAGTAACATAACCAACAATAACAGAGTCTGCAGGGATTGGAATCAATATGCAGGGTGACAATGAATAGAAGTGCAATGGTACATAACAGAAAATACCTAGGTACTAATGACCTGGCAAATGGGGAGCCAAAGGAAGTTCAGGAAGAGTTTAGGAAACTGGGGAGAGGTCTCAAGCAAGTAGCTACTTCTGTCACTTTCTCAGAAGTACTACCTGTGAGAGGCAAGGGAGAGCATAGGAGTGCATGCACCAGGAACTTTAACTCATGGTTGAAGAACTGGTGCTGTGAGGAATGGTTTGGATTCATTGGTGACTGGGACCTACCTGGAGGGATGGAGGTTTGTTCAAGCCTGATGGCCTGCATCCATCCTGGAGGAATCAAGCACTCAATGATAAATTTAAATGCTATATTGGCGAGAGCATTTAAACTAGCAAAGAGGGTGGCAGGCCAGCAAGGAGGGTACCTACTTGCTCACCCCCACAGCTAGCAGTGGAACCAGTGAACCAGAGGAGTGGCTATCTCTGCAAAGCAGTGTGCAAAAGATGGAGATTAGTGCCCAAGAGGTGGATAAGCAGAAAAGGGGCAAAATTCAGCAGAACGGCAGACAGCTCGCAAGGAGAACCAGGGATAAATGACAACCAAGGAAGGGGCTGGAGTAGAACAGTGAAGCAGTCTAGGGAGGTCAAATCATGGAAAGCCATGTGTGCAAATGCCAGGAGCCTTAGCAACAAGATGGAAGATCTGGAGGCTGTCATGGTACAGTCAGACCTGGACATTGTGGCCATCACTGAAACCTGGTGTAATGATAACCATGACTGGGAGATGGCCATATACCTGGCTACAACATATTCAGAAGAGACAGAGCAGGCAGGAAGGGAGGAGGAGTGGCACTGTATGTGAAAAATGACATAAGGGCCACAGAGATCCAGGAGGAACAAAATGGGGGAGAGATACTGTGGGTTAAGCTGGAAAGGAAAATGGGGACAGCCATCCGCACAGGTGTGGTCTATAGACCACCAGCCCAGGAGGAAGAAACAGATAGGGAGCTGATGCTAGCCATTCAAAGGATGGCAGACAAGGGTGAGGTAGTACTGTTTGGAGACTTCAATATTCCAGACGTGGACTGGAGCATCCCAGCAGCAGCATCAACTAGGAGCAGATTTATCCTGGACTCCTTCAGGGTGCCTTCTCAAGCAACTGGTCATGGAACCAACTCGGCAGAAGGCAATACTGGACCTTGTGCTCACAAACAGGGACAGTGTGATGGGTGTAACAATGGGGAGCACCTGGAAACAGTGACCACCAGTCATTGTGGTTTGAAATCACAGAAAGAGCAGACCAAACCACACAAAACACGTATCCTGGATTTTAGGGGGCAGACTTTGGGAAAATGGGGAGATACTTGAAAGAGGCATTAAGGGAATGGGACAGGAATCAGGGGTTGAGGAACAGTGGGCAGTATTTAAAATGGGATTACAAGAACAACAGAATTATGCATTAAGCAGGTTAGCAAGAGGAAAAGAAGAGAGACCATTATGGTTTTCCAAAGAGGTAGCAAAGAAAGTGAAAGCCAAAAGATTGCATTCAGGCAATACAAAAAGACACAGGCAGAAGGGATAGGGAGAAGTACCAAGAGAAGCAAAGAGAGGCAGGGAGGTCAGTAAGGGAAGCCAAAGCTCAGACAGAAGAACACATTGCAAAATCAGTGGGTAGAGGGGACAAAACCTTTTACAGGTACATAAGTGAAAAAAGAAAGACAAAGGGAGGGATAGTGAGACTGAAGGGGGAGGATGGGAGCCGCGTGGAGGATGACAACAGTAAAGCTGACATATTGAACAGGTATTTCTGCTCAGTCTTTACTGAGGAAGAGGAGGGTAATGGTCTGAATGAGTACAAGGGGTGGAATGGTGCAGAAATGGACACAAGTCCCTTTACACGAAAGGGTCCTGAAGGAACTGGAAGTAATAAGAGTTGATAAAGCAATGGGGCCAGATGGGGTGCAGCCCAGGGTCCTTAAAGAACTAAGAGAGGTGGTGGCTGAACCTCTGGCTATCCTGTTTAGCGATCACTGGAAACAGGGAGGTACCCAAAGACTGGAGGACAGCAGATGTAGTCCCTTTATACAAAAGTGGGAACAAAGAGGAAGCAGGGAACTACAGACCAGTCAGCCTCCACCTCGGTAGTGGGGAAGATCATGGAAGCACTACTGAAGGAGAGATTGGTGGAACATCTGGTTATCAATGGACTACAGGACCCAAGGCAGCATGGTTTCACCAGGGGAGTCATGTCAGACCAACCTCATTGAATTTTTGACTGGGTGACTAGGGAGGTGGATCAGGAGGGCAGTGGACATGGCCTATCTGGACTTCAGCAAGGCCTTTGACACTGTGCCACATAGAAGACTATTACACAAACTGGGGAATATGGGTGGGCAGGACAGTAGTGTGGTGGGTAGGTAACTGGCTGGGTGGCAGGACACAGAGGTGGTGGTAAATTGCTGTCACTCCACAGAGGGAAGAGTGACCAGTGGGGTACCACAGGGATCAGTGCTGGACCGGTCCTATTCAACATCTTCATCAGTGACATTGCACAGGATCTAGAAGGCAGAATTTCACTGTTTGCTGATGACACAAAGCTCTGTAACAGAGTAGACACACCAGAGGGTGTAGACAGAATGGGAAGTGACCTGCAGAAACTTGAAGAATGGTCAGGGGGTTGGCGTTGAAATTCAATGCAAAAGTGCAAGATAATGCATATGGGGCACAAAAACCTGGCACAATATATTAGTTGGGGGGAGAGGATATAGCATGCACCAAGCAGGAAAGGGATCTTGGGGTTGTCATCTCTGATGACCTCAAGGTAGGGAAACAGTGTGACAAGACAGCAGGTAAAGCAAATAGGATGCTGGGATGTATAGGCAGGGGCATCACCAGCAGGAAAAGGGAGGTCATAATTCCACTATACAAGACACTAGTGAGGCCCCACCTGGAGTACAGTGTACAGTTCTGGAGACCAGACCTACATAAGGACATAGACAGGGTAGAGAAGGTTCAGAGGAGGGCAACAAAGATGGTGCATAGATTGCATCACAAGTCCTATGAAGACAGGTTGAAGAAACTGAACATGTACTCCCTGGAGGAGAGGAGGGAGGGAGAGAGGGGATATGATAGAGACATACAAGTATCTTACAGGGAGGAACAGGGTGCAGGAAAACACTATTATTAAGCGAAAAAGATGTTCCAGGACTAGAGGGCATTTGATGAAGTTGGAGGGAGGATGATTCAGAGGAAAAATGAGAAAGAATTTCTTCACAGAACGGGTGGTGGACAAGTGGAACACCCGGCCAGAGGAAGTGGTGGGGGCTGAAACAATCACGGGATTTAAGAATGCATGGGATAGACATAAAGGAATTCTATAGGTCAGGGGTAAGGGGCAACAGACTTCTAGGAAAACAAACTGAACTTACAAGCTCGAATGGGCAGACTGGGTGGGCCATAGGCCCTTATCTGCCGACACTGTCTATGTATCTATGTATAAAATATATGGTACAGATAATATCTGTTGTGCTGACAGTTTGTGTTAAATACATTACAACATAGCACTATATGTGGCACAGACACAAGTAAATGCAAATGTAATAATAGCAAACCATTAAAAAAGTGATTGGGTCAGAATTAGTCAGCAGGGTGACACTGAACTGATTTGGATTAAGACCCAGTTAAGCACACATAAAAAAGAAGTTGGCAATCACAATTACAACACGTTCTGGCAGAAGCCATGAGGGCTGCAGTTGTGCATGATAAATGAGAGCTGTTACATTCATGAGATGCTGTACAAAATGGCTATGTTGAACATTTGGGGGGAAAATATTTAAAATGTCCAAAGTTATGAGCCTGCATTCCCAAAATGCAAGGTGAGGCTCACTACTTTGTTGTTTTTTTAATATTTTTATACCAAATTTCCAACATCATCTTCTTATGACCCCGCCTTATGAAAAAGGGCACAAACATTTTTGAACTTCTGCCCAAAAGTTGATTTTACACAGTGACTGTGGAATCACCTTTTGGAATGTAAGAACACATTTTGGCCAGGATTTGAAAAATTACCGCTGTCACATTAATGAGGTGCTGTGAGGAAATAGCTATGTTGTAAATCTGAGGAATAAATATTACAAATTACCAAAGTTACGTGCCTGCATTCACAAAATTCAACATAGGATCATGACTTTGTTGTTTTTTAACATTTTTACACCAAATGTTCAACACAGACTTCTTATGACACCGTCTCACGAACAAGTGCAGAACAAATTTTCAAATCCTGCCCAAAAGGTGATTTCATGCTGGGTCAACAAAATCACCTTTTGGGACAGATTTGCCTAATGTCAGAGCAATTGTTCATGAGGTGGGGTCCCAAGGAAGGCATGTTGATAATCTGGGGCAAAAATATGCAAAGATAGCCTAGTTATGACACTAAGTTCAAAACCCCATTGAAATACATTCAACCACATACCTACTTCCTCAGTTCACGGTCCGACTTTGAAGCGTGAAGACGTGTCTGCGATCCACAGAACGTTACAGCGCTGGACCCCCAGTGGATAAGTAAGGGCTTGAGGGGGTGCTGAGTGGAAGGGTTGTGTGCTGGGACAGTAATGGTCACAACAAACATTGATGAATGTTTTTCCTTTTACTGGGTTTATAAAATAAATAAATAAACTACTAGGGAAGGTTTTCTTTATTTCACGTCATGCCACTGGGGGATTGGGCACCCCCAGAGTCTGTGTAATGTTTGTGGGGGGGGAGTGCTGAGAGCGAGGGTCAGGTGGGCAGAATGGCTATTGGGAGTGAATAAGCTGTATCATTTGTAGGAATTCTACCATTCTAGACAAGCCAGCCAACATTTGTATGCTGAAAGGAACTGGTATGTTGAAATGGAGGGCTAAAGCCCAAGGTTCAATGTAGGGGAATAGCTCCTCTCACATGCCCCTTAAAGGCCAGTCTCCTTCAGCAGTCCCCTGCTTACAGCATTGTGAAACACTGCACTTGGGCTCCTGCATGGCTCGTAGACTGAACCTCCTTATCTTCCCTTTCTCTCCCACTCCTTGTTTGTCCCCTGTGATTCCTCCTGCTCCACTGCTCCCTGCATTTCCCCTCTTTGACTTTTCCCCTCCCTGGCCACTTTCTCCTGTTTGTCTCTGTTTCTCCTCCTCCTCCTTCCCCATAACTTTTTACCATTTCTTCTCCATTTGGGGTGACCGCCCTCTGCCCTTTTGGATACAGCATCATCCCCCTGTGCTTGTCTGCTGTACGCATCCCCTCTCCACTGCCTGCGTCTGTGCACCCTGCCGGGTGCATCTCCTGCTGGCCTGTCTCTGGTCCTGTTCTGTGTCCCAAACTCTCTGGATCAGCATGTGCACAAATGGATGAGTGCAGACACCAGCGCAGCCTGCATTTGCAGTTGAAGTGCCGGGGCTGCGGGTTATTTTAATTTGTCCCCGATTGTTCCTGCACCAATGAGTCTTGCAGCTATGACTCTTGTCATTAGTGCAGCTGTCCTGTATGCACAACATATTTAGCAAGTAAAATTTTCTGGGTGATAGCCTACCTGGTTCCCACCTTAAACTTCTCTCTTGAATCCCAGAGGACTATATTAAGCAGGCTGCGGCTGACCTCTGCTGCACTACGTCTTAGGTTTCACTTTGCTCTGGCATGCATTTTATTTTTCTGGGATCATCGTGTACATGGCTAGTCATTGGTTTACAGCTTTCTGGACTAGCCGCCCTGCTGTGCACCCCCCTTAATTCCAGTGCAGGGCTTTTTTCTCTTTTTTGGCAGCATACAATTGTGTCTGTGTTTAACCTTGTGAAGACCCTGTCCTTCTAGGCTTCTTAAGGTTGATGACTACCTGAAGAAGAAATTATGAGTGGCTCTGTTTACTATGATGGTGGATAATAGACTTTAGGAACTATGGGTCTTCTTTCTTTCCTGTCTACATGTTCCAAAGTAAGTCCAACTGACCTGCCCCATTCTGCATTCAGTGGTTTCCCTCATTTACCCGGTTTCACAGCCTGGTGGACAGATGCGCAAGGAGGTCTAGTCACTTGCTCAAGGTCTCACAGTGAGCCTCTGACTCTGGTGGGATTCACCTGTAAGGAGCCCTGTTCTCAGTTGGATGGATGTGGCTCGTTGTTTGACAGCATTCTGTCTCCCTGTGGTGCCCCTGTTGTCCCCTTCCCTGATTCTCTGCCTTTCGGCCCCCCCATCTCCCTTTCCTCCTCTTGTCCTTTGCTCCCCTAGTTTCCTTTTTGGCCTTTTGCTTCTCACACCAGCATTCCATCTCTATTTACTACCCTTCTCCTCTTCTGATTGTGCTTCACGCTTACTTGACCTTCAGTCATTCTTTGCCTTCCATCACTACCACCAAGCTCCTTCCTGGATCACTCTACCTCCCCCTTACTGGCATTCCATGACTTCCTCCTCACTTTCTCCCACTCTGACTTGCTGCCTTCCCCTTATACTCCCTATCTGGGGGTGGAACCAGTCACCTGGTCAGACCACTACACTGTGAGGTTCAATTTTTTCACCCCTCTGAGAAGGCCTTCACCTGTTGAGATTGTCAGGTACCACCCATTACAGAATATTACTTCCCAAGGCCTTGCGGCGGTCCTTGACCTATCATCCCCCATGTTGGTGAGTAGTAATCTGGAGACCCTGGTGGCAGCCTATAATGAGGTTGTTACGGCTGCCCTGGATTTTATTGCTCCTGTTCGTGAGCACCCCCTATCCCTTCACCCCAGGTCCCCTTGGTTCAATGGGACACTGAGGGAGATGCGGAGACAGGGGCGAAGGTTAGAGCGTTGTTGGCACAAGTCCGCCTTTGATACCGACCACCTTATATTGATGGAACATTATTCTATCTATCAATCTGTAATCACCCGTAAGAAGGCAGAATTCCTGTCCAGGGAGATTGCAGTTGCTCGGAATCGACTGGCTCAGCTGTTTTGGACTGTAGACAGACTGTGCAACTCAGCCTGTCTGCAAGTTTAGAAAGCCTTTTCTCAATTAGAGTGCGAGGAGCTCGCTCATTACTTTCCAACTAAAGTGTCCGACATCAGGGCGGACTTCCTTCTGGCAATCTCTAAGGGTGATGTCGTAGAACAGTGTGAGTTCACAGTACCTCAGTTCTCTTAGAGTTCCTTTGGTCGACATGAGTTCGAGGATATTATGAGGATCATCCATAGTGTGCATCCCACAAGCTGTAGTTTGGACCCTGGATCGACTTCCCTAATTTTGGGTTGTATTGATATCATCGGTCCAGTCCTGGTGCAAATAGTCTGGAGCTCCTTTGAGTCAGGTAAGTTTCCTAACTCTCTGAAAGAGGTGGTGGTGACACCTCTCTTGAAGAAAGCTACCTTGGACCCAGACTGTTTCTCAAACTACAGACCCATCTCTAACCTTCCCTTTACTGGGAAGGTCATTGAGAAGGTAGTGGCCGCCCAATTGGAAGACCATTTAACCATCCGTAATATCTACGAATCCTTCCAATCCGGTTTTCATAAAAGACATAGCACCGAGACTGCGCTGGTTCGGGTGCTTAATGATCTTCTGAGGGCTAGCGATCAGAAGAGATGTTCCATTCTGGTTCTCCTTGATCTCTCGTCAGCTTTTGACACTGTGGCTCAGCATGCCTGAGGCAAATCTGTGGAATGTCGGGAACTATTTTACAATGGTTCACCTCATTCCTCACTGGGAGATCACAAAGAGTTGCATCGGGCGTTTTTTCTTCTGGCCCAACTTCTTTGTTGTGTGGGGTGCCTCAGGGTTCCATGCTGTCACCCATGTTATTTGCAGTGTATATGCTGCCCCTCGGAGACACTATAAGATGGTATGGGCTGAGGTTTCACTGTTATGCAGATGATACCCAGCTATACCTGTCTTTTGCACCTGACCAGGATGGAGCTCTTGCGGTGTTTAACAACTGTCTGGAAGAAATCCAGGGTTGGATGGATTCTAGTTGGTTAAATTTGAACTCGGAGAAGACAGAGGTTCTGGTTGTGGACCCAGGAGGTCAGATAGAGAGGTCATGTGGTGGCATGCCTTCTGGAATATTTCTTGGTGGCGTGTCACTTCTGACCTCTGAATGGGTGCGTAGCCTTGGGATTGTCCTAGATGACAGGCTGACATTACAGTCTCAGGAGTCGGCCGTTGTCAGGACTTCCTTTTACCATTTTAGGAATATCGCCAGGTTAGGTACCTTGTTCCGTCTGACTCTTTGCCAACATTGGTCCATGCCTTTGTGTCCTCACATTTGGACTATTGCAACGCCCTTTACTTTGGGCTTTCTGGGGTTGAAATCTGCCACCTACTGCTGGTGCAGAATGCTGCAGCCCAGGTTCTGACTGGGACAAGTAGGTCCTGCCATATTAACCCGGTGCTGCGCGAACTACACTGGCTGCCTATATGGCGGCAGATCACCTTTAAAGTAATTTTATTGACTTTTAAAGCCCTTCACGATTAGGGTCCGGCCTGTCTGAAAGAACTTCTGGTGCCTTATTACCCTGACCGATTGCTCCGCTCGGCCGATGAGGGGTTGCTAGAGATTCCGAGAGTGAGTTTAAAATCTTCTGGCAGCAGAGCATTTTCTCATGCTGCCCCCACTCTTTGGAATTCTCTACTATGCAGGTTACGGGAGTGCACCTCCGTGGAGGAATTCAAGAAGAACTTGAAAACCTATCTTTGGCAAATGGCCTTCTTGGATGCTTAAGTTAATTTATTCTGCTGGGATCGTAATTTGTATTTTTAATTGATTTTAATATTTGATGTTACTATGATATGATTTTATTTAAATGTATTACTGATTTATATTTAATGTTGTGGTTTTAATATGTTCAGTGCCTTGGTATTCTGAAAGGTGCTATACAAATAAACTTATTATTATTTGTTTACCTCCTATACTACACAGCCAGCTGCCCTTTCCTTGCTCAGCCCATACCAGCAGTTTTTTCAGACTCTGTCCATAACTTGTACCTTCTGAGGTACTGAGTGAAGGTAGGCTTGCCCTTTCTACTGGGGATGGAATTCTGTTGCACTCACTACTACCTACTACTTACAAACCTGACATCCTCCATCCCTAACTCTGCCTGGCAGTATCGAGTGAAGGTTAGCTTGCCTTTACTACCAGGGATGGGAGCCATGTCTGCAACCTACTGTGTCATACTTATGCATTCTATACCTAATACTGGTTGCCACTTCCCTTAGGGAACGGGACCAGTATACCCTATTTGCATTCAACATCCTACTTCTGCCTGGCGGCATTGAGCACAGTTCCTCTCGTCTCAGCTACCAGAGATTGGAGCCTGTGTCTGCCTATCAACTCTTTCAACCTTCTGCTTTCTACCTTATACCCGGTTGCTGCCTCCCTTTGGGAATGGGACTGCTGTACTCCATTCGCCTCCAACATCCTATCTCTGCCTGGTGGCCTCGAGTGAAGGTCATCTCAGCTCAATTACCTTGGATGGGAGCATGTGTCCATACTCGACTATTTCAGCCATATGTATACTCTACCTAATACCCGGTTGCCACTTCCCTTCAGGAATGGGACCACTTCACCCCATGAGCCTACAACATCCTCTGCCTGATGGCATCTAGGGACAGTCTTCTCGCCTCATCAACCTGGGATGTGATCCTGTGTCTGTAGTCCACTGTTTCACCCTTATGTGTCTCTTCCAGACTACCCGGTTGCCACTTTGGGAACGGGACCACTTTATCCCATTTGTCTTCACCTTCCTACCTTGCCTGACGGCAACGAGTGAAGGTCATTTCACCTCAAATATCAGGGATGGGGAGCCTGTGTCTGCAATCAATTGTTTCAACATTCTGCATTCTCTACCTGATACCTGGTTACCACTTCCTTTCAGGAACAGAACCCTGTACCTCATTTGCCTTCCATGTCTTTCCTCACCAGTCTACATCCTACACATCCATGGGCTCATCATACTCATCCCCACCTTGGCCTCCTCACGTTCTGGATTTGGACTCCACTGGCTTGCTTCATCTCTACCTACATTCAGTTCAACTACCTCCTGGACTTCCTTGCTGCTGGTCACCCCTTACTAATGACCATGTGAGTTTGCGTTCTCCTTCAGAAATGGGAACATTATGCTTCATCGCTGCAGCACCATCTGTTCTCTGAACTCATTATTCATCATCTGCTCCAGAAGTGGAACTCTTGTACCTCAATTCCTTCCTCCTGTCCGTGACATCCTCTCCAGACTTTGCTTCCATCCTTGGTCATCTGCCTTCTCCTCACTGCCCTGGTGGCTTGGGGCTCCTTCCCGTTTGCTATAGCTATTTTGGGGGAATTTCATACCTATCACCGACCAGTATTCCTACCCTGTCAACTACTTCTTCCATTCATCTATCTCATACTCCTACCATGGCCATCATAACAGCTCCCATTTACTACTCTATGGAGCACTCATTCATTTCACCTGAGGAAAACTTCTTCTAGCAACAACCCTCAGACAATGTGCCTTATAGATTCTTACGTCATTATACTCCTTCCAGCTAAGACTTTCACCAAAACCAGGCTTCTACTGATTACTCAATCTGCACGTCTGTAACTGACCTGACTGTCTCACTATCCCAGTCATGCCTGAACAGGCCTATATCCAACTTCAGTGCTAGGCATCCCTGCCATTCTACATCACTCTCAACTTCCCATTGCTACATCAGTCTATAGACTCCTTCAAAAACCCATTCTGGACTTCCTACAGTGTTCAGACAGTGGATCAACCCGTAAGGTAAAACAGTCATGGCCACCTCAGCTCATGTCACTGGCAATTACACCACAGCAATAACCATATCTCCCTTTCCCTACAGCAGACCAGAAGGAACCTATGCAAGCATCATTATGGCATTAATACCCAAATCAACTCTCAGATTCATCATACTGAACTTTCAAATATTTCCATATACATTCAGTTACCACCTCTATGGCATATATCAACCTTCCTCCATTGGTCTAAAAACTTCTACATCACCCTCCTACCGGGTACCTACAGATTCTGTCTGATTCCTTCACCTTCTTCATGGATGCCAACATTGCAACTTATCACTCACTGCTTACCTCCAAACCTTCAGACTCTAATGTGAATGTCAAACGTTTTACAAAGACAGATTGTTTACCTTATGACTTCATAACCCATCATATTTCCCACCGTTCAAAGTCTGGCAGCAAAAAGTATCAAATCATACTCTTCATGCTCACTTTGTTCCTGTAATTCATGGATATCATCCATCATCATCTTGGAAACCTGGACTGCATTTGACCCTTTTTCAACTGGACCTACTCTGCTTTCAGGATTCGGATGCTCCTTCAGAACAGACCTACCTCTTCAACCTCAGAATCATCCTTCCAGAACACATCATCCAATGGACTTTGAAAATAGACAGTCATCTCTCCAAGCAGATTACCATCCTGGGAAAGTAAGGCAAGGGAAGGCAAGTTTTATTTAAAAGACGCCCAATCCCGGAGGCTCTGGGTGCCATACATAAAAATACATGTAAAACAACTTTCAATAAGTGTGCATTATCAAAATCACAACTAATAAATAAGATAGCTAATAAAAATAATAAAGAAAATCAGAAAAATAACAATATACCAGGTCAGAGACAGGACAGTATTTACATAACTGTGTCTGGAAAAGCCTGCTCAAAAAAGAAGGCCTTGAGGTGCACCTTAAATACTCTAATAAAGGGGCCTCCCTAATAGATGGTGGTAGTGAATTCCACAGGATTGGACCAGCGATGCTTAAAGCTCTATCACCGGCAGTTTTTAACCTCATTCTGGGTCGAAGAGGAGCTGAGAGAGCAGACCGAGGTAGCAGGTGTAAGAAGGTCCACCAGGTAACCAGGGCCCAGGACATGTAGGGCCTTAAAGGTGAGCAAGCACACCTTAAAGAGGATCTTCCATCTGACTGGCAGCCAGTGCAGTTCACACAGTACAGGGGTAAGGTGGCAATACTTAGTTTGCCCCATCAGCAACCTGGCAGCTGCATTCTGCACTAGCTGAAGCTGATGGAGGATACCTCCCAAGACCCTGAGGTAGAGTGCATTACAGTAATCAAGCCTTGGTGTCACAAAAGCATGCGCCAGGGTAGGGAGATCCAAGGGCGGAACCAGGGGCCTAATCCTGGCGATATTCCTCAGATGGTAGAAACCAATAAGGACCATGGCTGACACCTGAGCCTCAAGTGTCAGGCCACTATTCAGAATAATGCCCAGGTTACGCACCCGTGAGGAGGCCTTCAAAGGCACAGGACCCAGGACAAGTCCTGTCTCTGCGCCTGAGGTCATACTGTCATTCCCTCTGTTCGACTCCACTATCAGTACCTCCATCTTTTCAGGGTTCAGTCACAACCAGCTGGAGGCAATCCAGTCATTGATTTTGGCAAGGCAGCTGTTAAGCACATCCACTGCATTGGATGTTCCAGGTGCAAAGGAAAGATACAACTGGGTATCATCGGCCTAAGAATGAAAACACAAGTCATATTTCCTAATGATCCTTCCCAGGGGCAGCATGTACATGGTGAACAACAGGTACTTCACAAAACAGGGGACTGGGGGGGAGGAGAAATTCCCCATCACTACCCTTTGTCTCCTGTTTGTAAGAAAAGATGCAAACCAGTAGATGACTGTGCTGGTGAGTCCACCAAGTGGTCAAGCAACACACAATGGTCTACCACGTCAAACACTGAGGAGAGATCGAGGAGAATGAGAATTGTTCCTTCCCCTCAAACCCTCACCCTGAGAAGGTCATTGTGCACCTGAACTAATGCAGTTTCTGTGCTGTGCCTCATCCAAAACCCAGACTGGAAAGGCTTGTATAGATCAAAGGCCATGAGGTGCTCCTCAAGCTGAAGTGCCACAATTTTCTCAACAACCTTACCCAGAAAGGAAAGGTTGGACATTGGATGGTAATTTGCCATGACAACAGGGTCCAAAGATGTTTTTTTCAGGAGTATCACCAATGCCTCCTTTAAAGCATCAGGAAAGACCCCCTCAGACAAGGAACACCGGACAATCTAGGCAAACACTGGGCCAATGGAGTCGACACATCCCAACAGAAACATGTCGGCACCGGGTCCAGTTCACAAAATGTGTGCCTTGCCTGGAAGCAACCCCAATGACCTCAGCCGCCTCCACTGGTCTAAACTCACCCTAACCAGGTGGAGTGGTCTCTGGGCATCTGAGGCGATCACCGTTGGCCAAGTAATGAACCACTGGCAGAATTCTATATCTGATGGCAGACACTCTGTCTGATAAGAACTGAGAAAACTCTTCACATAAAGCATTTGAAAAAGCTTTTTTCGGCTGCAGACAGGCTTGGTTTAGCAGCCTATCCACAGTCCAAAGAAGCACAGTTGATCGGTTCTTCCCAGCGGCAATCTTCCTGCAGAGGAACTCTGCCTTTTTACGGTTGATTGCCCCTAGTAGTCTCCATAGTGAGCATGCAGGGCCAGCTTGTTCACCTCCAGACCGGTCCTCCACCAGCAGTGCTCCAACCTATGACCCAGTGTCTTCATCACCCTGAAAGTAGAATATGGTTGCTAGAACCTCAGTTCATCTCCTCTTAGTTTGCCCGGAGGATGGACAGGTCAGTAGCCATGGGTCCTCAGAGATTTCCTCCACCAGGGGGGGTTCCTCTCCTGTGTGTTACTGGTCATACTCTCCATGAGTTTTAGGAGGTAATCATACTCTTTTGAACATTCATTGGTAATTCTTTTGGGCTTTCTATTCCCTACTCACTACCCAGTTTCCCTACCAAGAGTGGGAATAGAGTAGAGACAAAAGTAAACTACATTACACAAGCACTACTGACTTCATATGCTATTCGCCAAAACACTGAATGAGAGGGCTAAAGCCCGAGGTTCAATGTGGGGGAATAACTCCTCCCACATTCCCCTTAAAGGCCAACCTCCTTCAGCAGTCCCCTGCTTAGAGTGCTGTGAAACACCCACCATCCAACTCTGCCTCCTCCTCTGGCACTCTGCTCACCCTTGGTACTGGGCATTCTATTCCCTACTCACTTCCTGGTTTCCCTACCAAAAATGGAAATGGAGTAAAGCCAAAATAAACTACATTACATAAGCACTACTGACTTCATACACTAGTCACCAAAACATTGAATAAATATTAAAAGGAACGCAAGCTGCTGGTGGGACTGTTTTGAGTACCCTAATGAACTGAATTGAAACTGTATTTGTTTCTAAAGGTGCTGACCAAATTCCACAAGTGTATCTACTGCAGTCTGTTTTTTTGCACTAAAACACTGTGTTTAGGTCCTGTATCAAAGTCACAACACAAAAATTAGTTCAGCAAGCTTGGAAGTGCACAATACCCAGATCAGAAAACAGAAATGGGTTTAGCATGTTCACTACCACTTAAAAAAGCTCTGTAAACAGTTCTTCTTTTATCATAATAATTGCAGACACTTTATTGAATTATTTAAAAAAATAGCATACTGGTCCCTGATGCAAGCAATTGGGCAAGGAATATGCAGGTTTTCAGGCTATCTGCTTCCCACTGTCTTACAACTATGCTGGATATGCATGGGGCTCTCCTGGAACAAACCATCTTTAGTGTAAAGTCAATTCACCAGACAGTGACAGACACTCAAGCCTCCATCACAGCACTCTCAGGCAGGGTCACCACAGCAGAGCAAAAGCTGACTGAAATAGACACCAAGCAGAGTGCTTTGGCTGGCTGATTGCAAGCAGCTTAAGAGTGGGTCAACTGGGTCACACCCAGAGTTAAGGAGCTAGAGAGCCATGGGTCAAGGAAGAATTTGTGACTTCTTGGGCTCTCAGAAGGTACAGAAGGGTAAGACGAGATAGATTACCTCCATCCTAACTTGAGGCTACAGTATTTGACTTTGGGCACGATAGAGGCCATCGAATCTGCCATGGTAAAACCACTGGCCCAGCATCAAGGTTAGGTACACACCCTTACAGAAATAATTTTATGAAATGCTTTCATGCTGCACACATAAAACTACCCAAGTGAAATGCGTGCTACAAGTATGATTTAAATGTTAAATTGGAAACAATTGCATGCATATGGCATGCGTGCAGTAAGCAAGTGTGGAAACTATGATTTTTATGTTAAATTGAGAAAAATTGCATGCATGTGGCATACATGCAAAAAGCAAGTGGTCACTGACAACTTCACATGTAAAAGTTAAGTGACTTACTCAGGATCACACCATACACAAGTGGGAGTTGATGAGATTCAAACCCAGGTCTTCATGCCTCCAAGCCTCCTGGCTTGCAGTTCAGTGCCTTTAACTACTAAGCCATACTGTCTGCACACATATGGCTCGCTTGTACTTCAGTACATACTGTATCTGACTAAATCTGCATGCATGTGGCATGCTTGTAGCCACTGTTAATCTTTTCAGTTTTCTTCTCTTACTCATCTCAGTTTCACAGTTGAACTGTAGCACACATACCAATGGAAACACATGTGGTTCTTCCCACACCAATACGCAAACTTACCAACAAAACCACAAAAGTTGAAGAGTAGTGAAGGCTTCTGTTCTACTAACAAGGCCCTTGTTAGTTGAGTCGTGGTCTTCATTAATCTTTAACTCTCGATCAATAATGTATAAAGTAGTAATAAAAAAATACCCCCATTCATTTCAGTGGTGCACACCACTGCAGTCTTCTTTGCCCTTTGTCATAATGTGCCTGAACATGGGGATGTGGAAGTCAGCTTCACTGGGGGAGGGCATAAGCCTGACTATAGTGGGGCTCCAAAGGTCTTGGCATACCATACCGCTCAACTGTCCATGAGTGCAAGAGACAGCTCTAGAATGTCTGTAACATCTCTAAAAGGTACAACTTATTTGTTTTGACTGAAAAGTGATATGCAAATCAGGAAAAATTCAAATGTATGATTCATCTGTATATAACCCAGAGCAGTGCATCAGATTTGGGCTTAAACCCACCCAGTACTAACCAATTTTTATTTCCTGGCTTAAGCTCTGCCCCCACCCCCAAAAAGAGCTTTTCTCCCTGACTCCATTCCACACAATACCCATCCACTATGGGTCACGAAGCTGCCCAAAGGTGAAGAAACGTAAAAACAAATGAATATTTCAGTCCTTCCTCCTTCCCCAATCCCCCTGTAAAAAAAATATTTACTTTAACTTACCTGGCCTTGTGGCCAGAACCTGCATCCTAGCACAGTGTGCCACCAGCCCAGTTTTCAGTCTGCTCCCCTTCTCTCCTTCTGCCAGGAGCTGGATGCTAGAACTGACCATCACAGGTCTCCAGCATGGTCCACGACCAAGTCACCTCACCAACCGAACCCACCCAACCTGGGTTGCTTGCTTCTTGTTTGGTTGCTGCTGTGGCTGCTGCCACACTGCACTGATCAAGGCCTATGAAGGCCACCCATACCGCTGTTACCACTATTGCTAAGCCAAGTTTGCTGCCGTGAGGTCTGTGCTGTTTTTTTTTTGCATGGTGAGCTTAGTAGAATAAGTAGGTAGCCTAGTCTTGAGTTAACTTCTGGCTCAATCTCTGCCCCTTCAGCCACCAAGGGAGATGGACAGTCACTAAGAACAGACCAACAAAAATATGCTGCCATAACATTGTTACTGAGAGTTCAGTGCTCACCGACTCCTCCATGCTGTAGTATGCAGTCTGTCTACTCTGTGGTGGGAAAGACAGTGTCTCACTTGAAAGACTCATGATCTCTTTCTTGGCTGGAGCTCATCCATATCACATGTGATTGTGTCGCTGCTAATAGGTGCAGAGAGTGGACAATACAATACAATACAGACACAGTCAAGTCTGGAGAGTACCTGCAGGGTGAGCACACACAGGCCAGGTGGGCACTTATTGTGTAAAAGATTAAATCCAAATTTAATGCCATTATTGCCACACCATAAGAACAACCTAGGCACAAATATGGGGGGGGGGTGCAACTGCCTCTGCCCTACCAAAATGGCACCACTGCTTAATGGTAGAAATTTATTCTCAGGTGACAATGCAATGACTTCCATTGTGTTCTGAGGTAATATATCTCCATGTTTCATGATGTTCCCCGATCATCATGTGGGTTAGTGTCCCTCATTTTCCCTCATATTGAGTGTCTATGTCCCTCATTTTAGTGACAAAATGTGAGGTATGGTACATGCTTCCAAGACCCTACTCATATGCTCAATACAGAATGACAAAAGGAAAGTAAGTGAGATAAAACAGTTATGGAGAAACACATTTGTAGCATTAAATATGCATAAGGGATTTGCATGGTCCAAAACAAAAAGGATAGGCTTCACAACACAAAGGCTCCTCTGCGTACATCTGGAATGGGGGATGTTGACTGACTATATCCTAGGCATTTAATGCAGTAAGAAAACGATACTTTACAAATTAATAGCAATTTAGTGACAACAATTAAAAGCCAATAAACAACTTGCAAAAGGATTAGAATTAATGAGTTCATCTAATTTTTGTGGGAATCCAAATAAAAATGTATTTTAACGACTCTGATTGCTAGCAGTAGTATAAGAAACAGAAACAGATGTGTTTTTAAGATAAGATTTGTACCAGCTCAGCTGCTGCACACATGGCAAGTGTGCAGCATGTGAACCTGATGTGATATTTAAATGATGTTCCAACCAGCTTAACTGCAGCTGCACTCATGTTAAGTGTGCAACATGTGAACCGGATGTAATTTTTAGAAGATATTCGCACCAGCTTACCTGCTGCACACATGTCAAACTTGCAGCATGTGAATCTGATTTGCTTTTCAGACCTGGTTCACTTAGGATCACTTTGTGTATGTAAACTGCATGCAAACATTGCACAATTAAGCATCTGGCATGCATTCTGCATGTACACAGCACACCTATGTTTCTGTAAGGGCATGACCCCTAACATTCAAATTGCTCTAGTTCCAGGATAAGGAGCATATTCTGAGGAAGGTGAGGGAAATAAGAAATCTCAGTTAATGGTTCAAAAATGTAGTTTTATCTGGACTACCCTTAGAGTGTACTTGAAAGAAGGCATGCTTTTGACAAAGTAAAAGTGACACTCAGGAATGGAAAATTAACTACTGCCTTTTGTAAGTAGGCATGCTGTCTTTGAGATTCAAAAGGCAAAAGCATCTTTTTTCCCACTCTGGCTGCAGTCGATGCATACTTCCAGCAGGTCATTGGCACCCTATGAGTCACCTGTTCTACCTCCGAGATCTGGGTCTCTGAGATGGAGACCAAGCTTGTGCCTGCAGCTGCATATGGAGGGTGGACTGATAACTGTAAGCTGCTATTTCAAAAGCATATTCTCTGTGTTAAAGAGCTGGTGACATGTTCAGGTGAACTTTAAGCAGTAATGCACAGAAGGGTGTGGGTCGTGCTGGGATAACCTCATGCCTGGGGTGGTTGGGCATAAGGCTGCAGGCCGAGTGCATCCAATAACCCCAGAAGTGAGGTTATCCCAGCACAACACACCCTGGAGTACATTATTGCTATTATACAATGGTTCATTGTTATACAAAATAAAAAAACATTAAAAAAATGCTTTTAGTAAATTTTTAGTTTGGCAAAATATCTTTGTTTCTGAACAGAAGATCCTCCAACAAATCAATACAGTGAGGTTGTGCTCTGGGACTAGACCCATGATGTTGTACTGGGATAGCATCTCGGGTCTAGTCCCAGCCTGATCAGCATTCTTTCTTGCCATTGTATAAAGAAACTTAATATTTAGACACAGTCCAGGTTGTATGTCCCATTAGTTCTGAATTTCTCCTCCCCATTATTTATTACTGAGGTCATTTGCATGAAAATGGGATTTCTGCTCCTGAAGAGTTCATCTATTACTGCTGCTTTCTACCTACCTGAAGTCATACAGCACTATTTGTGACCTCACAGTTACTCCCATGGCAACATATTGTGATGGCACAACAGAGGATTATGACTTGAAATAGGGAGTGAGCTATACAGATTAACTCAAAATGAACTCCAATGGACAATGATCATATATTTAGACACATTTCCTTAGTAATAAACTAAGGTGAGGAAAAATATATAAAATATAAATGGAATATAAGTAAAATTGTCCCTAACTATTACGTTTTTTCAAGTTTTCTTTGAGGCATCAGCAGCTCTTTAAAACTTACAGAATGTTAATCAGCTAAGTTCATTTTGAATGCTGTTTCTGGCACGATTTGCCATACATCATGGTTGCTTAATGTCCCTTCTCTGCCTACTACTCAAACTTTGTAATAAAGATGCATCTCCATTACGCCTGGTGAAAGATCCACGGGTGAAATGACTGTGCAAAGTTCATGACTAATTTTTGGCCAGATCACTCAAGCTCTGAACTCTGTATGGCGGGGGGGGGGACGATACTGCTAAATGCTTATGAGACATGAACTGAATTTATGGTTACTGCAGGTAGCTCCCCCCTTTGCCTCTTTGCTCTTTCCTGAATCCCCAGGAGATGAGGTTGCATCATTGCCATGGGACACAGAACAGGCTAAGGCCACATGCATTTTTCAGCTACATGTGGGGCATGTCTGGCAATATATAGTCCAGGGCTGGTTCAATAGGCATGTCATTTGCATGTTTGCGTAGATATACCATGAAAGACCAAAATGCGAAACCTGAGTTTCTGGAGCCCTAAACTGATTGCCCCAAAACCATTTTCCCAACACTTGATAATTGCCTGTGACAGAGTTTTTTAACATGATTTGGGGGGGCTTCACCCCCCCATCCCCAATGTGGGGGGCTTTGCCCACCACACCACCCTTACTTTACATAACAAACTAGCAATTAACAAGTGTCAGGATAACAAGTTTTGGGCACTCAGTTTCTGGCCCTTGTAACTCAGGATTTCGCATTTCAGTCTTTCAAAATACTCCCATTTGTAAATCATGAATGGTTCTATGTAGCTGCAGAGCATTGATATGAACAAATGGCTTGTTGACAGTAATGAAGAAATATGCCTCCCTGAAAACCTGTATATTACCTGCCTGATGACTTGCACCAGGGAACGGTCTGCTTTTTTAAAATAATTCAATAAAGTTTCTGCAACTATTATGATAAAGCAAGAACTGTTTACAGAGCCTTGTTAAGAGGTTGTCAAGGTGGTGATTTATTTCTGTTTTCTATGGAAAACAGGTTGTTTGCTGTATGTTTCAATCCCATATTTTAGTGCTGTAGAACAGGAAGTCGATAGATGTTTCCTGCCGTATCACTAGCCAGTATGCTGCAGACTAGGTTTGCGACAGTGACACACATGACGTATTCACCATAAGTAGATAAAGCCAGTAGGGAAAAAAAATTTTACAGCTGAAAACAGACGTTTGTGCAACAGAGAATGGCAGGCCAGTGATTACTGGGGTGAAGGCTTGTACATGCCATGGAAAACTGAGACATGATTTAACTAGTACTGCCGCTTTCACTGACTGAAGAAAACTAGTGCTGTGTGACTACAAATGGAGAGAGCAGAGTGTTTCACAGACCGTGGTTCTTGGAATCCAGTGTGTCCTTTTTTGATCACAAGAGGTCTGCCGGGTTCTGCCCAAACAGTACTAAAAAGCCATGAATGAAACTTGCATTAAAATCAGTAAGAAAGTGCCAAACACAAATGTCTGCCAAAGATTTATGAATCCTGTGCCATTAGCAACACTGGCATATTTATGCCTCCCATCCCCTTTTAAAAGAAAACACTTTGGACTTGAATCAGAACACTTGGTCTATAAAACAACTTTATCTCAATATGTCACAGATCCAAACATGTCATTTAGACCCTGCACCCCCATCTCTCCATAGATGTGTATATGCATGTAGCTGTGGCAGCACAAGTCCCTCCAGGCCATATCCATTTCAGCGTGTGTTGTATTCATTCTGGTATGCTATATGCATTGTAGTAGTTTCTTATTGATTTTTAGTATGTGTTATATGCATTTCTGTAAGGGTCATATCTATTTCATAAAGTTCCATATTCATATTAGAATGTGTCTTACCCAATTTATTATGCATTATATCCATTTTAGTATAGGTCGTATATATTTCAGCAAGTGTCATAATTATTTCAGTTTGTGTCATATCCATGTTATTTTTTTATTTATTTATTTGGAATTCAGAATTAACATCTTTGAGCCATAGGCTCTTTTACAAAAGTTCCATATCGAAAGTTCTTGAAAAAGACAAAAAAAAAAACAACACTGGAATTGGTTTACACAGTCCAGGGTTACTTAACACAAGAAACAATATGACTAGACATAGTAGCTAGGTTTGATACAGTGAAAAAACAGGGAATATCTTTACAAATAGTGGAGTATATGGAACAATTATACAGATAATTATAATGCAGCAAAATTAAGCCTTGTCATAGAAGCAGAAGAGTTTCAAAAGTAGCAGGGATTGAAGATATAAACTGATACGGGCATACGAGAGAGGGGGGTGCGTAAGTGTAGGGAGGTAGTTTAGGTTGCAGGGGGGGAAGGGAGGGAGGTCAGAGGACATTCAGGATCTGGGCTAGTGGACAGGGGAGTAGGAAGGTGGCAGAAGAGTTGGAGAGCTAGTGGAGGGATAGAGCAATTGAAGGGAAAGGGGGAGGTGAAAAAAGAGAAAGAGAAAAAAATGTGTAGGGGGATCATGGGAGGTCGAGAGAGGCATAGAAAAAGAGAAAATGGGGATGAAGGGAGACAGGGGTGTCAGCCCAGGGTAATTATGTGAAGCAGTCACATGAGGCCCTAGTCACAATGGTATGATGAAGATTATGTTTGAACAGGCGTAGAGTGGATGAACTGGTGACTTCACTGCCCAGCAAGTTGAATAACTCAGTTTCTCTGCCTGCAAACAACCACTGGCCTTGAGAGGTGTGACAGCAGGGGACAAGTAGAGTGGAGTTATTACAGCTTCTGGTGTAGTCAGTGCTGTTGGTTGGTCTAAGGAGATTCTGTACCCCGGGGACATAAGACCGAGGGATGCCTTTTTTACTACCAGGCAGATTTGGTAAGTGATTCTTCCCAGAAGTTGAAGCCAGTTTGCCTGCTTATAGAGGTCACAGATGTGTGTCACGGGTGTGTGTGCAGGGGGCAACACCAGTCAGTAATCTACAGGACTTGTTCAGAGCAATGGCGACACACTGTAAGGCAGACACAGAGGCAGCTCTGTAGATAACAAGCATGTAGTCAATGACTGATACAATCGCATTTTGTATTGCAAGCTTAAGTGCTTCAGGAGTCAGGCAGTGCTTATGTCTGTACAGAAGGCCAATGTGGATATTCACGGATTTGGCAAACATATCAATATGACCTAGTTACTTTCATGTTTGTTATGTGTAGTATGGAAAAGCATAATCTTCATTTTCTTGTAGCTGAGCACTACTTTCTGTGTAACAAACCATGCCTCTACATCCATGAAACTTTCCTGAAGGTGGCCCTCTAACAGAGAGGGATTGGAGTTCTTTGAGAAAATTACCCCATCATCTGCATACAGGAGGATATGTTCATGACAGGAGGCAGGGAGTTTGTTCAGAAAGATGCTGGATAGCAGGGGCCTCAAAATTGACCATTGGTTGACACCTGACCAAACAGGCTGTTTGGAGTTGAGGGAATTACCAATCTTAACCTGTTGAGTGCAGTCAGAGAGATAGCTGCTAAACCACCTTAGGGTGTCAAGGGACAGCCATAGATCAGCAAGCTGTTTGATTAGTAGAGGAAGGCTGACTGTATCGAATACCTTTGACAGATCAATGAAGGTGGCACTGACAAGTTGACCTTGATCAAGTGCCTGATGAATGTAGCCCATAAATTCAATGAGTGCGGTGGTGGTACTGTGACCTTTCAGAAAGCCATGCTGCTGTGGGCATTGTAGGTTGTATTATTCCAGGTAGTCTACCAGTTGATCTGCAACAATTTCGTTCTAACACTTTGGATAAGGGGGGGAGGATGGAGATAGGCCTGTAGTTTCCGTGTTGTGCTCTGTCACCATTCTTGTGGATTGGGGTCAGCAGGGCAGACTTCCATTTGAGAAGGAACTGGGAGAGCATGAGGGAATGGTTGCTAATCTTGGTTAGAGGGGTCAAGACAGCATCAAGAGTGAGGGCTATGAGCTTCAAGTCAAGAGTCACCACTAGTTCTGGTTTTTCCAAGTACCTTCAGTGGGTATTTTTTGGCTTTGCGTTTGGAGATTGCCTTGAAATAGAAACATGGATGCTCCAACTTCTTAACTGGTTTATCATGAGGAGCCGTGGAGGAGTTTGGATCAAAGAAATTAGTAGGCAGCACATGACTAAGGTCAGTGAATGCCAGATTAAAAGTAATGGCAATTGAGGTGGGGTCAATGACAACGGAACCATCTATGTTCAGCACAGTGGGTGCCTCTTTGGAGCCTTTCCTCATGACTTTCCTTCCATCCTTCCATGTGTTGAATAGGGGACTGCTATAATAGGTGGCTTTATCCAAGCGAATGGCTTTGGTACAGGCATTCCTGGCTGTTTTATGGGCCTGTATGTCAGCTGGTCTGCCAGTAGCTCTTGCCCAGTCCTAGAGTTGGTCCAGAGATTCCATTTTTTCCGGGAGATCACTTGTAATTCAAGAGTTGTCAAGGCCCTTAATTTTTTGCTTCTTGAAAGGAGCATGGACATCACACGCTGCACTGAACCAGGAGATGAAGTATTCAAGTACATCTTATATGTCAGTTGCAGTATCAATTAGGGACCAGTCCTGTTGTCAAAGAAGCAATTTTAATGGCTCTAGGTGCCCTCTGGTGAGAATCCTACTGTAGACAGTTTTTGCCAAGGGTTTATTCAATTTATTTGACCATAAGCACATGACTGGAGAGTGGTCACTTATAGAATCAGGAAGGACTTCCATATGAGAGATATGCTCTAGGTGGTTTGTGTGCACCCAGTCCAATAGGGTGCTTGTCCCGATTCTGTAGTTGACCTTTTTAGTTGAGGTTATGAGCAGGGTGAAATTTGCAGCAGATAAGGCATCCTTATATTTGTTCTCACTGGGGGACAGCCAGTTCACATTGAAATCCCCAAGCATTATAACGTCAGCATTGTGGTTTAAGCTACTGATACAAGTTAGGAGTGGGACCAGGCTAGATTATGTTGATTTTGGTGGAATATAAACTGATGCTATTGTCAGGACTTTATTGTGTGCTCCAAGCAGAGTCTTGATAGCTAGGACCTGTAGGTCATCACCAAAGTCGAGCAAAGGCACATCATGCTCCTACAAAGAGTCTTTCAGGTATAGAGCATAGCCTTCCCCTTTTTTAGACAGTCTATCCTGCTTGAAAACAGTATATCCTGGAATTGCAAGAGTGGCATCAAGGGTCATTGGTGACAGGGATCACTGGTGACAGCCACATCTCAGTCACTGCAAGGACCTCTGGATTGTGCTGAACTGTCTGGGCAGGAAGGGCATCATGTTTTTTGGGCAGGCTGCAAATGTTAATGCAGGCTAGTGAGAGAGTCCCAGATCTGCTTGTGCCACTAGGTCTGGAGAATGGTGGACCAGGGTTAGGGTGTATGTTTCCAGACATAAGCAGGGGAAGCAGTAGTTTGGTGTGTGTCAATTATTTAAATATGTGTCATACCTGTTTAGTGTGGAACATATCCATTTTGGTATGTGCCATATACACTTTGGCATATGTCATAATTAATTAGGTATGTGCTATATCCATTTCAGTGTGTGTCACACACATGTTGGTGTGTGTCATACCCATTTTGGTGTGTGTCCTACCAATTCCAGTTTGTGTCATACCTATTTCAGTGCGTGTGAAATGTTTTGGAGTGTGTGATACCCATTTCGATGTGTGCCACACCCTATTTGGTACTTGTTATACCCATTTTGGTATATGCCATAACCATTTTGATATTTGTCATATCCATTTCAATATGTGTCATATCCATTTTGGTTTGTGTCATAATTATTTCAGTACTGCATATATCATATTTAGTTCAGTTCTTTCCCACCATTTTCTGTATGGGTCATTATCCATTTAGCTATGTGTCATAATTATTTCAGTGTGTGTCATACCAATTTCAGTGTGTGCCATATCCAGTTCAGTTTGTGTCATACCCATTTCAATATACAATACCCATTTTGCTATGTGTCATATCCATTTCAGAATACTGTAGGTTATATCCATTTCAATATGTGTCATTATTATTTCAGCATGTGTCATATCATTTTCAGTGTGTGTCATATCCATGTTGGTGTGTGTCATACCCATTTCGGTATGTCATACTCATTTTGTTATATGTCATGATCATTTCAGTATAGGTCATATCCATTTTAATATGTGTCATAATTATTTCTTTATGTATCATACCCATTCTGGTATATCATATCCATTTCAGTTTGTGTCATACCCATTTTGGAGTGTGTCATAACCATTTTGATATGTGCCATATGTATTTTGGTATGTGTCTTACCTGTTTCAATACATGTCCTAGCCATTTTGGTATATGCCATACTTATTTTAACAAGTGCTATTTCTATCTTGGTGTGTGTCATATACAGTTTGGTATGTGTCATACTCATTTTGGTATATGCCATACCATTTCAGAAGGTATCACATCTATTTTGGAGTGTGATGTACTCATTTTTATGTTTGTCATTCTCTCAATATTATGTTGTAAACATTCTGGTGCCAGTCATACACATTTCACTATGCATTATATTCTGAAAGCTGTAATTTTGAATTGGACAGCTTCCCATGGCCCAGATATTCAAAAGGGTTGCGCCATGCGCAACAGGGTTGCGCCATGTGCAAGTCCAAAATGCGCCATTCTGCGATATTCAGCAGGAGGCAGTTACGTCACTGGCACCAGGTTGCGCTAGAGAGCAATGCAAATGAATGCATGCTCAACAGGAGGGGGAGGATCCATGCATAACCTGCACAACCCGATATTCAGTCGGGTTGCGCAGAGTATGCATCCAACCCAACCTGCGCCCGCAGCTTGAGCCAAAAAGGCTTAAGTCGAGGGCCACCCACAGGTGAGCTGCTGCATTGCAGGCGCCTTACAGCAGCTGCCACCCTGGCTGGCCCCAACTCACTCCCTATGCCCCCCACCAGCCCGATCACGGGCAGTAGATACATGCCCCCCACCTCCACAGCCCGATGAGCGGCAGAACCTGCATAAACCCCCAGTGCCCAATGCGGCCAGAACCTGCATAAACCCCCAGTGCCCGATCGTGGCAGAACCTGCATAAACCCCCAGTGCCCGATCGCGGGCAGAGGTAAACCCTCCCCAACCCGAATAACTCCCTGGTGGTCAGTGGACCGTAAAGCCGATCGCGGGCAGAATGTCACAGCAGAACCCCCAAACATCTCCTGGTGTCTAGTGTCCCCCCACCCACCCACGAACCCTCCACCCGCTCCCCGCGGCGGGCGACAGCATCCACCGCCTGCCGCCCCGCCACCCACCGACTGACTGTCCGGTGGGGCTGCCGCCCGGTGGTGCAGAGCTACAGCCAATGGGCGTGCAGCCCGCACAGTACATGACAGTCAGATTTGTGAATGATCATTCACAAATCTGGACTGTCATGCGATAAACTACTGCGCTCCAATAACCGCTTCACCATAGAGCGTGCAACTACGGTGGCATCGGCGGCAGCGAGATGGGATGCTGTCGCCCGCTGGCTGCGGGGAAGCGGGGTGGAGGGCCGTGGGTGGGTGGGTGGGGGGACACTGGGCACAGGGGGATGTTTGGGGGGTTCTGCTGTGACATTCTGCCCTTCGATCGGGCTTTATCCACTGGACCACCAGGAGTTATTCGGGTTGTGGGGAGGGTTACATTCTGCCCGCGATCAGGCACTGGGGGGTTTATGGAGTTCTGCAGCGATCGGGCACTGGGGGGTTTATGCAGGTTCTGCCAGCGATACGGGCACTGGGGGAGCAACATGTACGGATTCTTGCCCCGCGATCGGGCTATGGGTGATGTGTGGGGGCGACATGTCACGGATTCTGCCCTTGATCGGGCTATGCGGTGATATTGTGGGGGGTCATGTAACTGTGATGCCCGCGATCGGGCTGCATTGTGCGTCGGTCCCCGACGGCTGCTGCCTGGCAGGGTGGCCAGGAGCAAGTCCTCGGGGATCGGCGCACCTACATGCAAATGGCATGCAAATGGGGCCATAAAGAGATGCAAATAGCCCCCCCTGTACCTTGCATAAATTATGGCCCCATTTGCATGTCACCTTTTGAATATCGGAAATTTGCGCATGGCGCAATGGTACTTGCGCCACTGCAAGTTGAATGCTCAACTCTGGCAACGCGTGGCGCAAGTTCCACTGCGTCATCGCGCCTTGATGCTGTGCCTCGGGGCGATATTCAAAGGAGTTGCTCAACAGCGCAACTCCTTTGAATATCACCCCGGCCACACCCCTGCGCAACTATTTTGAGCAGCGCTGGGGCTTGCGCCTCAGACTGGCGCAGTTTGAATATCTGGGCCCATATGTTTAGACATTTCTATAATTCATTGCAAAATTATGTTAAGATTATGTTATGTTTTACACTAAAATATAAAATAGGATTCAAGTCTGTAGTGAATATCATTAAAATACATTTTATTTGTTTTTATTTAGACAACGGTGTTTGCAAATACAATGTAATTAGGCAACATTTTATAAAGTAAAACACATTTAGAGGCAAATAGCAATGACAGTTGGCATAATATATGAGTATTACTCATATATTATATAAGCCAATTAAGATCTCCCTACCTCATGACCTAATAAATAAATATTTGAAGTCAGTTTCTTAAGTGACTACTTCTGTTAGTTTCACACACGCACTCCATTATTTTAGATTATTCAAGTATCATAGAGTTATACATACCTAATGCATTTTACTTAGGTAGTGAGGGGTGAAATTTGCAGATTCAAATTTCATGAAATGTTCATGGAATCATGAAATACTGTGAAATACAGCCCATGCTTAAATCAACTATATTCAGTGGAATAGTATGGGCTATTGTCATATTCAGCAGAATATTTACACTAATTGCAGAACATTAAATATGAACTGTAGAATCTACTGAAAATAAAGGTCTGTTACTTGCCAGTAATAGATATGCCAGAGAAGTTCCTCAGTAAAGCCACACACACTAGGCTGCAAGCTATCAGCATAAGGACCTTTTCCATTGTTGGGACCACCAGCATTAACAGCACTTCTCACACATGACATCAGATGATGACGTTTGCCTGTACAGTGTGGGCAACCCCCATGCACTTCCATTTCCACTGTCATGAAATGGAGTTTCAACATTTCCCATCCAACTGAGAGTTCAGCCCAGCTTATCACAGAGCAGAAGTGATGCATGCAGTTAATTCAAGTTTACCCAATAACCAGGCAACCAAAAGTCAAACTGAAAGGCAATGACCTGTGTAAAAACCATAGAAGTCTTTCTCACCTGGGGATGGAGTGACTGAATTGTGTGGCTGTATGGAAGTGATCTCCATGAACTCTATTGCTACTGGTAAGTAACGAGCATATCTTCTGTCAGGAGTAAGACACAAATAGGGCATTGGTTATGCTGGTTTTACCACTCATACAGGTGAGTAGTAAAGCTCAAATCTACAGGCCAAGTGCTTTTGGCCACTGCAACTGTGGTGAAACCAGTACAACTAATGCCCCAAAGTGTCCAATTGCACTTATAAAATATGCGTGTTTTAAAAATCAAATGCACTAATAGTTTAAAAGACACAAAAATACGATAAAATATAGGTAATAAATGTAAAATAGTCCCTCCACAGATGGTTGCCACCTGTCAGAAATTTGGATTTCTACACAATTAATGCATGGTGTATTTGTTACTACTGTATGGAATGCAAGAATTCATAATTCTGAAATATTCCACTAGTATGGAAGGGTGAAGTGACTGAAATTCACTTTATGAATTAATCTGCAAATTCTGCAGCATTTGCAAAATACAATTTTACCAAACTTGTGAAGTTTTGAATGGCAAAGATTCAATTTTTTGGCAAATTTACAAAAAGTCCCTTGTGAAGTTGTCACTTTGCCAAAAAGATGGCCAGTTAGCAATAAAAACTTTGCAATTTTTGTGAAGTCAAAGTCCATAACATCAGTGTGAACTTTCCTAAGCTTTGCAATTGCAAATTTTGGCCACTTGTCAGCCACTTTACCAGAAAAGTTTAAATTCACAACATCTCTATCCACTAGTAGAATAGAAACATAGAAACATAGAATTTGATGGCAGATAAGGACCGCTTGGCCAACCTAGTCTTCCCATTTCCCTACCTAATGGATAAGCTGCAGATCCTAGTTAACCAACAGCTTACTTCCTCCTACCCCCCACTAGAATTGCCTTATGTCTGTCACATGCATTCTTGAATTCCCCCACTTTTTTTGACTCTACAACCTCCTCAGGAAGGCTGTTCCATGTATCCACTACCCTCTCTGTGAAAAAATACTTCCCCACACTGCCTCTGAGCCACCCCCCCATCTTCAAATTGTGCTCCCTTGTTTTTGCACATCTCTTTTTCTCAAAGATGCTACCCTCTTGGACTTTGTTGATTCCCTTGAGGCATTTGAAAGTTTCTATCATGTCCCCCTTCTCCCTTCTTTCCTCGAGGCTATACATCTTTAGTTCCTTTAGTCTTTCTTCATATGTCTTCTGATGCAGACCCTGATTCATTTTGGTTGCCCTCCTCTGGACAGCCTCCACCCTGTCTATGTCTTTGTGGAGATGGGGTCTCCAGAACTGTACACAGTACTCCAGATGTGGTCTTACCAACTGCCTTTACAGAGAGCCAACAACATCCTGTTTTCTACTGGTGATGCCTCTCCCTATCCATTCCAGTATCTGCCCAGCCCTCCTTACTGCCTTCTCACATTGCTGGCCCACCTTTAGGTTGTTTGATGTGACTACACCCAGGTCCCTTTCCATTTTTGTTGTTGTCAGTATCTCAACCCCCATTGTGTACTCTTCCCCTGGGTTTTTGTTTCCCAGGTGCATTACTTTGCACTTCTTTGCATTGAATCTAAGCTGCCATACATCTGACCATTCCTCCAACCTTGCCAAGTCCTTTTTCATCCTTTCTACCTCACCTTGTGTATCAACCCTGTTGCAGATCTTTGTGTCATCTGCAAAGAGACATACTTTCACTTCCAGTCCCTCTGCAATATCACTTATAAAGACATTAAAAAGGACCGGCCCCAGTACTGAACCCTGCTGTACCCAACTAGTAACCCTACTTTCTTCAATGTGGACTCCATTTATTATTACCTGCTGTTTCCTGTTGTCCAACCAGTGTTTTACCCAGGCTACCACCCTGGGACCCACTCCCAGGCTGGCTAATTTGTTTATTAATCTTTTATGCAGGACTGTGTCAAATGCCTTGCTAAAGTCTAGGTAGGCCATGTCCACAGCCCCTCCCTGGTCTACTGCTTTGGTCACCCAGAATACTTTCTCTTCTTCTTTTCCCACACACATGGAATGGTAATGTGGAATATATCAATACACAATTTTGCAACTTTTCATTGGCATATACACACACATGCACACACACACACACACACACACACTCTCTCACACACACACACCTCAAGTGGTACCAGAAACTCAGTTTCAGCTGTTTCAGGGTAAGCAGCAGGAAATGTTATCAAAATTGTAAGGACAATATTCATATTGTTCATGATTATTAAAGGAGCACTAGACATAGACACTCTGGCTAGTACTTCATTTTAAAAAGATTGCTTGTCTTTGTACAGAAGGTCTCACGAGTGGAACAAACATTCAGTTATTTATTTATTATTAATTTAAGGGGTTTTATTTTTTGAGCCTAGTTGAAGGTTTTTATATATTTTGATGTGCTTACACAACTGAATGAGATAATATGAGATGATGCTTGTGTAACTTGATTTGATTTGTGGCTTTCCACCTCTCTATCCATGGGATATACCACCCTGTAGGGGTACGACGCAAGGAACCCTAGAGGAGGGTTCGCCCCCTACAGGTGCCGGAAATTAATTCATCAGCTAAATGTAGGTTAGGAAGAATCCCACGGGGAAGAGAGATGAGCCGCTGGAGTAGGAGGGGTGGATGGTGGGCAACAAAGAAGAATCCTGGCAAAGTTCAGGATGTTGTGACATTTTAAGCTCGATAGGGGATTGACTTTGTTGCTCCACTCATCGAACCCTGGGCTTAAAGCCCTCCCATACAATGTGCTCACACAACTGATTAAGATAATATGAGATGATGCTTGTGTAACTTGATCTGCTTTGTGGCTTTCTGCCTCTCTATCCATAGGATATACCACCCTGTAGGGGTACGATGCAAGGAAACCTAGAGGAGGTTTTCCCCCATAGGCGCTGGGAATGAATGCATTGGCTAAAGGTAGATTAGGAAGAAGCCCAAAAAGAATAACCATAGATGTCAAGCTTCAAAGAGGCGAGGATGATGCATGAATTCTGTGAAGAAAAGGGCTAACTTCCTAAGGAGAAAGGTGAAAGCTGGTCCACCATCTGCCTCCATCCAACAGCTTAACCTAACTAACTAACGAGAAGAAAGTACTAACTCTAACTAATATTATGACCATTGGCATGGAGAAGACGAAAAACCCTGTTTGAGGAGGAAACGTCTGGGGATCCAAGGCCTAGGTTGCCTTCCCTCCAGGCTGATGACGTTTGATTTGAGGACATATGTTGGTAAGTAGAATGGTTCATAGATGAGGGATACAAATAAGGAGGATGACGATAGGATAGGGAACAACTCAAAAGAAACACAAATAAAATAAGGAACATAAGGTAGCAGGGACCCAAGGAGGATACGTTCGAGTAGTCGATGAGAGATAGTAGATTAGAGGAGCAAAGATGGGAGGGAGTAAATCCATGTATGAGGCAAAGAAGCAAGGGGTATCCATTTATGCTCATGAGGAGATTCCAGATGTGCTGATGAGGAGACAGATGATAATGCAGACTGGCTTGATTGAGCGATGCGTTTGATTGAGTGATGCGATTAATCAGACACTGAGGTTGAAGAGGCATGCTTGATTATGCAATATAAATGATTAGACTCTGAATGATTAGACCCTGAGGTTGTAGTCGATGAGGTAGTATGGAATTCAAATATAGGAATATTCGAGTAAGCGATGTAAATAGATAAACCTTGAGGGAATGATGACTGGATTTATGAACTTGATATGACTGGAGTTATGAATGCGATACATGGCGCATGATGGCCGCAGTTGATAGGTGGCATAGGAGTTATGGTAGGAAAGCCCAAAAAAGAATATCGATAGCAGGCCATGAGTGGAGTGAATCCTGGATGGCCAGTATGGAATTGAAAGAGGAGATAGGAATGAACTTGAAAATTAACTTGTACGAAGGAAATGAAAGGAAGTAGGCTCCTCAAAAGGCTGTAAATTCTGAGGCCAAGAAGGGAGATCTGGAACCAGAGGCAACTCAGGTTGAGTGATCGAGGAACAAAATTGGATGATGTATGATGAGGAGTGAAGCTAAGAGCGGAGTGAAGTCATGATGGCTGGAACTAGAAAAAGCACTAGGACAAGGAAGGGAAAATTAGAAAATGGATGAATTGCAATGAGGGATTGAAGCAATTGAGGCTGGTACATGAAAGCAGGCATAAAAGGACAAAGGACAGAGAGAGATCAATGGGGTACCATAGGACCCAGCCGATACAGGATGAGAAAGGCAGTAAGGCAAGTTGAATGAGGTAGCACGCAAGCCAGGTTCGATGGAAGGCCAGATGAAGTCAACCATAGATGGCCCAAATATGTGAATAGTAGAGCAAGCTAATAGAAAACCGTAACATGATGAGATATAGAAGCCATGATTGGATGAATCCTGGATGGCTGATGATGGATGGAATTAGGAACTGGATACATGTGGAGGGAGGACCGTGGATTGATGAGGTGGACATATGGGTAATGATAGTTATGCGCAAAAAGAAATATCTAATGCAGCTGAGGAAGGCAACAGAAGAACAGATGAAGTACGATGATAGAGTGATGCCAGGAAGACAGGTACTGGAGAACGAGGTAGGAAACGATGTAGGATGGTAGGGATTGAACTAGAGGAGCAGGTTGAGATGAGGTATAGCTGGTATAGGATTCATGATAGGAATATCCAGAAGAAAAAACGATTGCAGACCATGATAGAAGAGACTCCACAATGGCCGGTATGGATGAAAGGATGAAGGATGATGACGGAAGGAAATCCAGGAGCAGAGAAGTTGACAGATAGAGTGATGGAAAGAGATGAGCAGGTCAAGATGAGGAATCATGGACTGGAGAGGGGAAAATTGTGGACCCGAATAGGAGTGAGGAGGGTCGAGAAGGAATGGAGGTTGGACAGAGAAGGAAACCAGGATTAATGGGAAGCAGGAATCAAGCAAGCGATGGCATGGCAGGAAACCCCCCAAACAGTAACTGCAAGATGTGGACAGGAAGGGCAAGAGCTTAGATTTTTTTTTTTATTTAGTTTTTGCTCTCCCCAAGGACATAGGGGGACAGGAGATTTGTGGAGATAGCAGATCAGGTACTGTGAGCAGATAAATAGGAGCTGATCCAATCAGTTAAAAATTAGTTAACCCCTCAGAACAATCAAAGTAGCTCAGATTACTGACATGACTGAATCACGGATGTTATTCACACAATTGAAAACTGCAGCAAATTATAGCTGATTAAAAAAGAACATGCAATGTGATGGCATCTGCCTGTCTGAGAAAGAGTACATGCACAGCAGGAATCAGATTACTAGCCTCCACAGTAGATGAAGTCCCAGTTCATGGAGGATACAAACAGCAGGATAAAACATCAAATACAGTCGCCTAGGTAAGCAACCTACCAGTAGTCATGGGAGGTCCTGAAAATATCACCGATGGTGCTTTACAATGAAACCACATTTGAGTAGGCACTTAGTTCAAAAGACTGTGATATCCCAAAGTTGGAAATATGTTCAAGACAAGCAGTGAGAATGTCCGTGTCATGCAGGAGTTATGGCAGCTCTCAACTATCCATTCATTCACTGTACTCGCATGCTGCCTCACAGAGAAATGAACCCATGGATGAGAGGCAATCGGGTGAGGAACAGAAGCGAGAGCCACCGCTACAGTCATGGAGCAGAAATGAGGTAGGAGCAGATGGAGCCGGAGGAAAGTGAAAGCAGGTGCAGTTAGGAGCAGTAGTGCAAACATTCTCCTAGAAGAATGAGAGAAAAGCAGGGGGATGTTGCCAGGGCAGCAGCAGCTACTGAAGGCCCACCATGATGAGAAATGCGCAGGGGCCAGCCGGCGGGAGAGGTGAACCTCTGAGGAGTGGGGTGGGACAGGGAAGGCAGACTGGATACAGGAATAGAGTAGCCGAAGGCGTAGTGCACTGATTATTTTTTGTTTGTTTGTTAATTTGGTTGCGGAAGGTGACAGTCGAGGGGGGAGCAGAGGCAGCCAATGGAAAGGGGAAAAAGCCGGCCACCAAAGCAGTAGATGGGTTGGGGAGAGGAAGAGGAGAGCTGGAGCAAGAGCAGCAAAGCCAGCTGCCAGAGGAAAGTTGAGCCACGGACAGGCAGGGGTGGGGGTAGGGGTGTAGAGAAACACAGAGTGAGTGGGTCAATACAGGAACGGCAAAATCAGAGGGTTGGAGGCCGACAGAGAACAGTACCTCTAGCCACCAATGAGAAAGAATCCTGGCAACGCCCAGGATGTGCCATTTTAAGCTCGACTGGGGAGTGACTTTGTTGCTCTGCCTATTGAACCACGGGCTTAAAGCCCTCCCAATATAAACAGGTGGCAGCCACGTTTGTGATGGCAGTCAGGAATGAGTGAAGTGTCTCATGAATTCTGTATATGAGTTGCCCAAGCTCCATATCACACTGCCGAACTGTTTCCAACCTGTGCAGTTGCAGAGAATTAAGATACGGTTCTCAGAATATGTCTCGCCAGTTAGGAAGCAGGACATCTGTAACCCATTTTGAAATCAAGGATATCTCCTCCATACAGCTTGCCATAGTACAGTACAAGTCACATTAAACTGTCCCACCAATGAGTTGGTTTAACTTCATTTTTTTACAGTTGACAATGCACTGACAACTCATATTGCATTGTTTTTTAACAGTCAGCCAGCTCAAGAGCAATGTTTATGGAATGTTTTTGCAACTTAGTTGGAATGTAGCTTAAGCCCAATCACAATGCAATGCAAAACTAAGATGTAACTCTTAAGAAACCTTTCATGCAATGGTTTGTACTGAATCAAGCAACACTTATGCAACTCAAGTAAAAAATGCTTAAACAACTCATTGGCAGAACAGTTTAATGTGACTTATAAAATGGGTCAACAATTTTCTTTGTACTGATTGGCCGAGAGCTACTTCTGGACGTGTCCTTATCAGGACATATTGTGCCAACCGGCACCTCTTTGGCCAGTCAGGATACCTAACAACAAAGATCAATGTGCCAACGTAGTCTTTGTCCTGTAGTGGCCGAGCTGGACCAGACCCTCATACACCACCACGCTATAAAGCAGTACCCAAACATCCCCAAACAACAGAGACACTACAAATGCACCACTCACTCTACTAAAAACATTGAAGTCCCTCTCTTCTGCACATAAACAAAACCATAATATTTTAAATATGTTAATTTTGATTTTCATGCTACACGTTGCTCCGGTAGCTGATTACAGCTCTCGCTGTTTCAAACGCTGAACATTCACCCCTCTCTAATCTGTTTGCATCACTAGCGCTCTCCAATCTCCAGCCCCCATTCCATAAAACCCCAAATCCATCAAGTTAAGTAAAAAGATGTCCAACGGCTCCCTCGATCTGTTTAGTAAACCGCAAACCGCTCCATTTAGCGACATGAGGGACATCTCGATCTGACTCAAGCGCTTGAAATGTAGAGCAACGCTTGAAGTCAACATATGTAGACAAGTCTTCCTGAGCTAGCTTTCATAAAGAAAATCAATTGATGAATTGGCTAAAACACTTTTTTTTTACTTAAGACCTGCTGTCTTCAGCTAGCCATTGTGAAAACTGAGCGCAACAAACTCAGAAAAGAAAGCCCGTGACTGTCAAATGCAGTTTCACACAAATTGTTCTTACTGGTGACTGAGTGTGTCAGCAGCTTAGAAATAAAACAGCAGACCCAATCCTGGTATAATTTTTAAAAACTTGATACAAAATAAATCCAAGAGGGTCTGTAAAGCTACTAAAATCAGCAATGATAGCCAAATATAATGGATATGCAGCCCTCCACTCTGCAATAGGGGAATATTTTTCACTATTTCGTCTATTAAACCTTTTATATTTATAATGTTTTGTCTCTGTTCTTCTTAAAAAAAGAAACTTGTGGAGAGGCCCATTTATAAGCATGACCAGGCAGGTGTGGGTTATGGCCTGATAAGGGCACATCCCAGGTGCTAAAGACACTCGGCACAAGCACCTCATGCCTCATAATGCACCTGGGGCATGCTGTTATCAGGCCATAACCCACACCTCGTCGTGTCTTATTGATAGCATGTACTGTAGATGAATTCATAGTAGTACAGAAACCACAACAGGCAGGCAGGGCAAGAGAGGAGGACAGTACCCATTTAGACAGTAGTCCTTGTAGCAAAACCAGGCCAAATCCTGCCCCCCTATGGAAAAACAGACCTAGAATGCAATGCTTAGTAAATGTATGGCTCTTACTTCAAGTAGAAGCTGAACATATCTCTAAAGTTGAGACCAACTAAAAACAAACAAAGAAGGTGCCATGCCTTGAGTGAAATACTCCTTATTTGAGCAAGAAAGCTCCTTGCTAGCCCTCTGGTAACACAGAGAAATACTGGTGGAGATCCACCTGGAAATAAACTGTTTGATGCTGGTTTGCCATGCTTATGCAGGGCAGAGGACACCAACAGCTGAGATGGCTGTCAGAAGCCCTTGGTGCAGACTCACAAAATTAATCGATAATCCTATGTATATCCAAGTAGCTCTGGAGTTCCTCTTTCAGATTCTGGGGGCTTGAAAAGAACACAAGCAGTTTGATGGATTTATTTAAAGTGAATTTAGACATGACCTGAGGCAAAAATGTAGCATGAGTCCTAACTGACACCCTCTAAAAACACAAGATCAGATCAGGGGGTTCAACAAAAAGAGCCAGAAACTCAAAAATTGTGCTGAGGTACAGAGGAGCCAGCCACAATGCAATGCAGTGACTTGTAGTAAATGACATTTCACAAAATACCACACTAAAAAGGGGCTTAATTGCCATTAAACTACACTATTCTCTGCAGCATATTGCAGTATTTTGTGATATACTGTACTGCAACATTACTGCATTATATCCTGGCAGTCACTGCTGTAATTGACACTACAAACAGGATTTTCCAGTACAGAATCCTGATGTTACAGAAATAAGCAGGTTTGAATTGAGCCCTGGTCAGAAAATCCCATATTATGTTGAGATCCAAAGCAGAAACTGGATCATGGACTGGGGGCTTGATATGCACAAATGCCTGCAGAAACCTCCAGCTGAGCTACAGGTTTCCCTTCAAGGAGGGCATGGTGGGCCAAAATGGTCAACAGATGCAACTTAAAAAATGAGTACTGAAGGCTTTAAGACATTAAGAGCAGATACATCAGTACGCTGGACAGGGGAGATGAATGGATCAGACTTTTATACTGACACAAAATGTTAAAGCATTTCTACTTTGGGGAATAGGTGACCCTAATAGGGCTATGCGAATAACCTTTTCTGAATATTTGGCCGAATATTCAATACACGGTAGTCAGATATTTTGTATTTAGTATTCAGGTATTCAATATTTGTAGTACATTTACCAAAAAAACTACAGCATCCCACCCTCCTCCCCATCCCAGAACCCAGTACAAATGCAACCTCTGGTCCACACCCTCTGTCAGTCTTTCCTATGGGGTTACAAGCTGTATTGCCAATGTCCAACAGCCATGACTTCCTCTCAAAGGATGGAGAGGCACCCTGACATGTAGAAGCATGGTCTGAGAGGTGTCTTGAGGACAGAGAGACAAACTTCAGGGGCTAATCTGACTGCACTAGTTATAGAACCCATTACCCTGAGGTAATTTTCCACTACTGGTGAAGGAACACTGAAATAGAAAGATAGAAACACTTAAAACTATTAGCAGAAGAAGGACTTATGGTCGATCCAGTCTAGTTGATGTGCTGGTACATGTCCTCTAGAGAATCATGACCATCTTCACCCAACTCATCCTCCCCTTATTCATTGACCAGACCTTTATGTCTCTGCCACTCTTTCTCTTACAACCCTCCACTGTTTTCGCACTGACCATTGCATCAGGTAGCTTGTTCCATGCTTCCACCACACACTTTGCAGAATAGCACTCCCTGACATCCTTTTTAAACCTATATCTACAGCTGTTGTGAATCTAAACTTCACCAGGGAAGTAGCTGTGAAGTCAGGAACTCAGTACAATGCACAGCATAGTGGAGTTTTCAACTTCACCCTCAAATTCACCAGCAAACTTTACTTATATAAAAGCTGTTTCTTAACATTTATGGCACCCCACCTACTGTGCAACTGCTTCCTTTCCATTTCCCACTACCTAGTCATTTAAAAATAATTTTCTTCCACCCTACCACCCTTTAACACCAACCTCCCTCCTCCCCTCCTCACTGTCCTGGTGAAGTTTCTTGTAAGTGCAGCTGCCAGTCACATACCCAGTATAATATATCGCTTCCACCAGCATTAAATTATGTAACCACCCTTATCCCCTCTTCCCATCAATCACCCAGAGTCTGGAAATCAAGTGCCAATCCCTCCACCCTACTCATCCACTAGCACTCCATCCACACAAGCCACCAAAGTTTAAGGATATATTTCAGCAGCTAGAAAAAAAACAGAAAATGTTCTTAAAGTGGGGCAATTGTGTCCTTCAATACATGAATAAATGATGACTCCCCTCCCATAGTATCCCCTGATTGAAGACAAGTGGCCAATCAGGTGTGTTTATAGGGAACATAATCATTTATTAAAGCAGCATATTGCAGAACACTGGAGAGAGCATGATCACACCACCACAAGATAATTTTCTATTTTTCCTATGTGCTGCATTATAGTATAATTTACATTGATCTATTCCGCCAATCAGTTGGTTCTGCACTGTTTTGCTTTGTTTTTTGTTAAAGTTTGCAATACATCGGTAACACAAAGTGCTTTGAAGATCTGCCACAATGCAATGCAAAACTGAGTTGCAACCTTTAGGCAATAGATTTTGTAAGGCTTTGTGCTGGATCTGGTAACACTTACTGTATGCAGCTCATTGACAAATGCAAAAGTAGCTCATTGGTGGAACAGATTACTGAATATCCTTGTACTTTGTGGGCTTGGGATAAAAGAAGGCAGTAAGGTGCTAGGAGATGGGTAGGGTGAGGCATTGATATCTGATTTCAGGAATCAGGATGAGTGACAGTATGAGGAGGTGGTTGGTTACATGATTTGACACAAGTGGTGGAAGGGATTTATTATACTATGTATGTGACAGGTGGCTGCACTTACAAGAAACTTTGCTGGGGCTCTGATGAAGGAAAGAGGTGGGTACTACAGAGTGGTGGCATGGTGGGAGATAAAAAAATATTTGTAAAGGTCTGGTGGGGGTGTGACGCAGTTGCACAGCGGGTGGGGTGACAAAAGTGTTATGAAACAGCTTTTATAAAAAAGTGTGTGTAGTTCTTTGCTGGTGAAATGCTACTTTCACTAGTGAAAATTAAGCAGTGGCACTTGACTGGGACTGTTATTTTTATTCTTTGGTAGCCCAATAGGGCCCACTAGGCAAAAGGCCTCTTTTCAGGTGTGGCCTAGGAGCACTGGGGAGGTTAAGAGACATGTTCAGGGTCACACAGTATGCAACTGGAGGTTTGTGGAATCAAACCTGGAACTGCTGAATGTACCATAGTAACATAGTAGTTAACAGTAGATGAGGGCCGCTGGACCCACCTAGTCTGATTGTGTTCCTTGCCTGCATCAGAGTCCACTGACCCTACTTGATCATTGTCTTTTTCCTCTCTTCCCCACATCTAGGGTTCCCTTAAGTCTATCCCATACATGTTTAAATCCCCTCACTGTGTTAGTACCCACCACTTCCTGGGGTGGGCTATTACAAGCATCTACCACCCTTTCCATGAAGAAGAAGAACTTCCTCACATTTCCCCTTATCCTGCCCCCTTCCAATCTCATATTGTGCCCTTATCTGAACTTTCTTCCTCTGAAGAGTCATTCTCATCAAATTCATTGTCATAGGGATCTGCATCATGTGGTACAATTTTGTCTTGAGAAGCCCAGGGCACACATCACACCTGCTCTCCTTGCTGGTTTATAAGTGTGGGGTGTTAGAGAAACCCTAATGCCTCATTTTCAAACTTTTATCACTTCGACCATAACCGAAGCATTAACAACATTTTTTGTGAATTATTTCCTTACTTTTTGAGATAGTATAATGGTATCCTTGTTCTAGAGCCTTTCACCCAAAGAAGGACACCACACTCAGTATTTTTTTTGGTTGCTCAGTCAGCATAGCATTTATTAAAACTTTGTCATTCAAATTTTCATCAACAATACTGAGTTCCTTTACATGTCATATTTTAAAACACTTATTTTCACATTCTCTTTATTCAAACTATAACAATTTATATAATATTTTCATTACATTTTTATCACATTTTGTATCATATTTTTCTTCCCTCTCTACTCTCTTTCATCCCCCCAGATGTAAACCTGAGGGGTTATCTCTTAATGTCTGGGCCAGGTCCAATTCCTGCCACCCATTTCCATTCTTGAGTGTCCACACCCTTTCCTCTTGACTGGGCCAGGTCCAATTCCTGTCCGCCATTTTTATTTCTGGGTGTCCATACGCTTTTTTCTTTTTCACCCCACCTTGGTGTAACTCCAGAATGTTCTCCCCTCTGCTCCCCTCCAGAGAATATTTTCTTTCTTTCTTCCACTAGTCCATCTCCAGCTTGCGTTGGAAGGTGGGATTCCCCCAAACTCCTTCCTTCCTGTGAAATCCTCAACCCTGCATCCATGTCCCTCTTGATTATTGTGATGATAATTTGTTTACCCCTCTCTATCAGTTGGGGCCCTCTGTTCTATACCACCCATCTATTACTTTACCTGTGTCATCCTGCAGCCATCACTTTCACTAGCCAACTTTGACAATCCTTTTTTTTTTTGTTCTTCCTCTGTCTGGCCCTTCTCTATGGCCTTTTCTTCTTTTGATCTGACTGCATCTACCCAACCTGACTCCAGGTTCCTCCCCTCATGGACTCTCAGGTCATCCTGCATCTGATTAAATATGAGTAACCACAAAGATGCACTTAAAGCACTTGTCTCCAGGTGTACCATAATGCAGTTAGGTTCTGAATTGGTCTGGCAGCTTCCATCCTTCAATGGCAATAACAGGGTCCTCAATGGGCACCTTCCGTGCCCTTCCACCGGATCCATACCTTTTGTTGCTCAAAATCAATTGTTGCCCCCTCCCCGGCTTCTGTTCGACCTGTCTCTTGGCACACTATATTCGGAAATGTCTCCCGTTCCAGTATTTCTGTCCTGCAGCCAGTCTCTATAACACATAAACAAATCATGTGAACCATTTATTTTTATACTCATACTGGCCCTTCCCCCCACCTGGTCTGGTTTTCTGTGGATAGATGAGACACTTCCTTAGTGATTTTCCCTTTTGATTTTTTGCTCTTGCCAGCTGGTACTCTAACACCTGCATGCTCTTCTGAAGAGGAAGTAAAGATCTGCTCTGCTTCTGTCTGATGGTAATGACCAGGGACATCCAAATGCCCCCTCTAGATTTCAATTTCATAACCCCACCCTGCATCTACATAATGCTCAGGTTGGTGCTGCTGTGCTCCCTATAAGCAGCACCTTGAAAATAAAGATTATTGTAAAAGGGTGTGGATGTAAAGATGGGTGCTGACACCAAGTTATAGAGAGACATATGTAACCCCTTTGTTACCCGGGGTTACTAGAATCACAGTAAGACCTAGTGGTAGGCAGGGAAGGCAGCTTGTGAAACTCCAGTTAAATGGGTTTCACACTGTCTCACTCTGTCCTCAGTCACAGCTGAGACTTGAGAGATGACATCATAATAGAACTGTCGCAGCTGCATGAGCCACATTTGGAATCTTCAGCTCAGAGTAAGTTTAGAACCTTGGGAATTCAAAGTCAGTCTTCAGTTTGTCCTTAAGCAAACAAGAAGGACGCCAGTAGTTGTCTGTTTACCCCCTCCCTCTGGGGGGGTGAGAAAAAGTTCTTTGTGGGTTCCAGGGGCAGTCCCCTTCTCCCACATTGGGAAGAAAGCTGCCTGTTTTAATTTAAGTTCAGTCTGTTCATGTATAACAGCAAAGGTTACAGTTTTGCACCTGTGGGGCACCTGCAATGAATGGGTGAGTGTTTGGCTCCATTGGAAGAGGCAAACAACTTCTTTTCTTCAGTTGGATTTCAAGTATTGGGGGCTTCTATTTGGAAGGACTATGTCAACTAGGACAAACAAATAGAGCAGTCATCTGTTTAAAGTGTTAATGGATTTAAAGTTCATTGTAGAGGGGGTGCTTCAGGTCATCCACCGTCAATCTACATTTTAAAGTCTAAAGTTCTGTGTGTCCAGAAAAATGGCCGGGTATGGGTTGTGGGAGCTAGAGGTGGGAAAACCCACCTTCTTTAGTAACCAGGTCCACCTCTATGGATTTCTTCTGTGTTTTTGCTACTTGTCTCATGCGCTTGGCCAGTGATGGGGTGGGTACCCAGACATGGGTCGCAACTTGAAAATCTCTATAGGAGTCACAGACTCTAAGTGCTGTGGGGAGCCACAGGATGGGAAACTTACTTCTTTTTGAATGGGAGTCTTCTTGTTGGATGGGAGTTTCGAATTGGAAGTATGAAAACAAAATCTCTCTAGGAGTCACAGACTTCAAGTGGTGTGGGGAGCCACAGTTTGGGAGCCTCCTTGTTTGATGGGATGTCTTTCCAAGTAGAGTTTGGGTCCATTCGCCAAGTGGACCATCAGTCGAATGGCCAGAAGGGGAGCCGGGCCAGTCGGGCTGTGTATCCAATGTGCATGTAAAACCGGGCTGAGTGCCTGGTGGGTCTAAAGCCAGACATCTGTTGTATTGTGTTCATTCCTCAAATGGACCGCTGTGTTTAACCTCTAATCTGCATTACAGTTATGTAGCCCTGTGGGGGACCATGCAGTGCTTTGTTTATGTTCAGTGAGTTAATAAATAAAGCCACACTGAAAAATCCCAGTTCTGGTTCTGGACATTGCAGTTATTGCTTCCTGTAGTTGGATTTACTTGGGTGCCCCTGTGCAGAGTAGCCAAACCTAGGTCTCTTGTGCCAGGTAACCTCATCCTTCCCCGAACCCATAGAGACATATGTATATCCATGTTACAAAAATGAGCATATGCCTTACAAAAATGGAGGCACCGCTTTGGATTTGTTTGGGAAGGAAGGTGCTTGGGCAAGTAGACTAGCGTTTTGGCTATCTGGTAGTCGGTACCCCAAAAAGTTGAAGCAATTTCCTTAGTGTGTGCTGTGTGCTGTGAATCTTGTGCTGCTGTTTAAAAAATGCCAACTGTTTACCAAGGAGCTGTAAAGCCAAAGTGTGTGTCCTTGTCCTGCATCAACATAGTTTACAGCCTTTGTCAGTTTTAAAATTAAGTTCTGTGAATGAAAGTGTGGAAAACTAGGGGTAGCAACAGAAAAATTATGCCCTGGACGTTGGAAATGCTTTCTGTGCAATGCTAGAGACTGCAGAGTTAATGGCAATGTTACATGGTTGAAATGGGCTCCCACCGTGGAGTCAGTTGAAAAAAACAAAAGTGCATCTTTCAGTTTAAATTTGCCTGCTCGACGATCGCCATGAGGAGAGGAGCCCTCGTGAGGAAGAAGAGGCTCATTTGCATGGTGTCGTGTGGTTGGTCAGTTTGCCATTAGTCCTGCCCCTCAGCCAGCTCTTATGTGTCTGCTTCAGCATTCGAGAGGGAGACAGAGAGTAGTGCGTGTACTGTCAGTGGAGGAGCGTTCACGAAGTGTTCAAAGCGCTCTAAACAGTAGAAAAGTGACTTTCCAGTTAAAAATCTGCTCAACCCGCTTATCGGTCATGGGATCAGTGAATTGTGTGGTTAATACTACGATCGCGGAGACTGCCCACCCATTTGCATTCTTAGGCCTTCAAAATCTGGCTGCAGGCCGTTTTACCCCATCGCAGCAATCTGCTTCAATAACAGTGAGTAAACGATTTACAACTGCTCCAATCAGTGATTTTCAGATAATGCCATATAAAATGGTGTGCAGCTGTATAGTCGCTTTGCAAGTAGCGATTGTGTGATGTCCTGCTGGCAAGTGCAAGTCTGTAAAGTCATTAAATGTGTGCATTGCAATGAAAAGTAGCCTCAGTTTAAAGTTTGCAGCCAGACAGAGAGACTGTGGGTTGTAAAATAAGTGCAACACTAGTAAAAGCAGGCAATCCTGTGCTGAAACCTGAAGTTTTACAAGGGACTGTATTTAAATGAATGTTGCCAGCAAGTGAAAAGTCCAAGGAAAATCCTGTAAATGTGTGAACAGCCAGAACAGAGCAAGTTGTGCAGTTTGAAATAAAAGTTATTAGTAGCTGATGTAAATCGGGTGCGCAGTGGCTTGACCCAGAGTCTGTATGTTGATGCACAGGAGTGCTGCCGCCGCCATTACAGGGTGGGGTAGTAAAGTAAACACAGTAGCAGAGGAGCCATTTTAAAGTTACAAAGTGTGTTCATTTAAAGTGGGACTTTCAGTTACAGTGAACTTTCATTTTGTTTTCTGCAGTTATGGCCTCAGGACCAGCTCGTTACCCGGATCATGCCTGGGTTGCAGTAACAGCAGCAGTAAATAGATTAAGAGATATTAAAAATTGGTGCTATAGAGGGCAACTCCCTCCTGATGTGGCAATTCTTAATTATCCAGTGTGTGTATGCCAGATGTGCTTGAGTGCTGGAAGGGATGTCTTCATGATTCCTCACTGTGCTGGTTGTCTACAAAAATATGGCTTGTATAAAGAGCCTCAAATTCGTTTGGCTCCCACATGGACACAACTTCAAGAATCTGCAGTTGGCAGCACACAGCATCAGGCGGAGCCTGTGGAGGAAGGTCCCCCGGGGGAGTGTGGCACAAAGTTAGAGAGTGCAGAATTAGAGACTGAATCTTAAATTGAAGCATTGGATGCTGGATCTCAGAAAGCAAGTTCAGATAAAGCATCAATAGTCCCCTGTGTGGGGGGGGCCTAGCCCAAGTCTTGAAGGTGAAGATGAGATGCGGGAGGCCTTTGAATGGGAGGTGTCGACCTCCGTTCCAAGTGATTCAAGAAGGTGGTGATGCCACTGCCCTGGCTTCACCAGAAGAAGAAGAAGTCAGGGATCTATTTTTAATTTCATTGAGGATGCGAAGCTGGCAGAACCAGGACTGGCCACCCCCAAGCCAGGCCAGCAGTCTCAGATTGACCAAAGCAAGTAAGGAGGAGAGACTGGTTTGTAGAAAAGCCAATGAAATCTTTGGTATGACCTTTCCTACCTTTCCTCGGAGAGTCTGGGAGGAGATTGACAACTGCAGGAAATCCTGGATCTGGGATGAAGCAATGAAACATGTGCATCCTGGGGCTAACCAGCATGTAAAGAATAGACTGTTCCATGAAAAGTATACACAGTGGAAGAGAGGCAGGACACTGTTTATGGACAGAGTGAGAATAGTGGACGGAGAGGGACGCGAAGTCTCCCACTGTGTGAATATGTGTGTCCAGATGGAGTAATAATTCAAGCCCCTGACCCTCTCTACTATTGGCCTCAGTGCAAGGACCTCCCAGTAATTAAGCCTGTGCCTACAAAATGGAGAGCAGAGCAGTGGTAGTCAATACTGCCACATCTACACTGTGAAGTAACCTTATTGAACTGCCAGTATGAATAAACAAAAAATCAGGTGCCCCATATTCTTCAGTCCACAGTGTACTGCCCTATTCAGCAACCATCTACTGGTACCACCAGATGACTTCAGATCCAGAGAGGACACCAGCCCAGCTGTTTTCCTGTTCATCGCCTGGTAATCGGATGATGCCGGACCAGCTGTTTCTCTTTTTGTTCCTGTTCTAAGGTTCCTTCTCCAGTTATGATATCAACCCAGCTGTTTCCAGATGTGCACTCCTGTGGGTTCCCGGAAGATGTCTGCCCAGCTGTATCAGAAGAAATTCTGCCAGGGAGAGTCTTTGGCAGGGTCCAGGTTTGTGACGTTCGAATACTTCAAGAGGCTGGCGAGTCAGAAAAATCTCTTTTTATTCTATCATTATGACATTGCAATACACACCCTACACTACAGACTTCAAACAGTGTGTGAACTGTCCATAAAGACCTCTCCCTTCGGGGTTATTGCCTAAAGAACTGTGCTTCACGGGCTCCGCCCAGGAGAGACTCTTTAATGGACTGGTCTTGGCCTTGTAGTCACTAGTGGGACATTTAGGGCATTCCACCCCCCCTAAAGGTGTATTGTTACCAATGTCATTGTACTTTAATGTAAATACTGTTTTCTACCTTTTTCTAAAAAAAAAAAATAATAATCTTTTCTTTTTTGGGATTGTTCAGTGCTTTTCCTGTGTGGTAAGGGTTGTTGTTGTCATTGTTGTTGTTTAGATAGACTGTACATGCAGATTAGGATGTGTTTTCTTTTGTTTTTGTCTTTTCTTACAGGTGTTCCTGGAAGACAGAAGAGAAGACAAGAAGAGGAGGAGGGGCTCATCGGAGTCCCTCGTCAGTGTTTATGGTGTAGAATTTAAATGTACTGTGTTATTATTGCTAATGGTTGTAGTTGCAGGCTGTCCAAGGTCGGGGAGGTCCCCGGGTTTTTGTTTTTATTTGGGAATATTATGTTAGAGGCAGATAGGGTTTCCCTAGAGGGTATGGGGGGATAGACAGGCTGTGATCCTGAGCGGCCGTAGGTATTGTAGCGCTGATCTATCAGGGCTATGCTCTGGACGGTTCTACCAGAGCCACTAGGTGTCCATAGCACGTGATAGAGTAGAGGCTGATATGTCAGCTAGTGCCTCTAGGCCCTTAGTGTTGCCTACCTGTGCTTGCACATGGTAGGGAGGGCCTGATCACCCCTCCACAGGTAGCACATAGGGTGGGATGGCCTAAGGTTGTGCATAATGACTGGGGACAGTCATTTTCCTGGTCAGGCAGTGTAACCCCTTTGTTACCCGGGGTTACTAGAATCACAGTAAGACCTAGTGGTAGGCAGGGAAGGCAGCTTGTGAAACTCCAGTTAAATGGGTTTCACACTGTCTCACTCTGTCCTCAGTCACAGCTGAGACTAGAGGGATGACATCATAATAGAACCGTCACAGCTGCATGAGCCACATTTGGAATCTTCAGCTCAGAGTAAGTTTAGATCCTTGGGAATTCAAAGTCAGTCTTCAGTTTGTCCTTAAGCAAACAAGAAGGACACCAGTAGTTGTCTGTTTACCCCACTCCCTCGGGGGGGGTGAGGAAAAGTTCTTTGTGGGTTCCAGGGGCAATCCCCTTCTCCCACCTTGGGAAGAAAGCTGCCTGTTTTAATTTAAGTTCAGTCTGTTCATGTATAATAGCAAAGGTTACAGTTTTTCGCCTGTGGGGCACCGCAACGAATGGGTGAGTGTTTGGCTGCATTGGAAGGGGCAAACAACTTCTTTTCTTCAGTTGGATTTCAAGTATTGGGGAGTGCTATTTGGGAGGACTATGTCAACTAGGACAAACAAATAGAGCAGTCATCTGTTTAAAGTGTTAATGGATTTAAAGTTCATTGTAGAGGGGGTGCTTCAGGTCATCCACTGTCAATCTACATTTTAAAGTCTAAAGTTCTGTGTGTCCAGAGAAATGGCCGGGTATGGGCTGTGGGAGCTGGAGGTGGGAAACCCCCATCTTTAGTAACCAGGTCCACCTCTACGGATTTCTTCTGTGTTTTTGCTACTTGCCCCATGCGCTTGGCCAGTGATGGGGTGGGTACCCAGATGTGGGTCGTAACTTGAAAATCTAAGAGTGGCAGACTCTAAGTGGTGCGGGGAGCCACAGGATGGGAAAATTACTCCTTGTTGGATGGGAGTCTCCTTGTTGGATGGGAGTTTTGAATTGGAAGTATGAAAACAAAATCTCTCTAGGAGTCACAGACTTCAAGTGGTGTGGGGAGCCACAGTTTGGGAGCCTCCTTGTTTGATGGGATGTCTTTCCAAGTAGAGTTTGGGTCCATTCGCCAAGTGGACCGTCAGTTGAATGGCCGCCAGAGGAGCCGGGCCAGTCGGGCTGTGTATCCAATGCGCATGCAAAGTCCGGGCTGAGTGCCTGGTGGGTCTAAAGCCAGACATCTGTTGTATTGTGTTCATTCCTCAAATGGACCGCTGTGTTTAACCTCTAATCTGCATTACAGTTATGTAGCCCTGTGGGGGACCATGCAGTGCTTTGTTTATGTTCAGTGAGTTAATAAATAAAGCCACACTGAAAAATCCAAATTCTGGTTCTGGACATTACAGTTATTGCTTCTTGTAGTTGGATTTACTTGGGTGCCCCTGTGCAGAGTAGCCAAACCTAGGTCTTTTGTGCCAGGTAACCTCATCCTTCCCCGAACCCGTAGAGACATATGTATATCCATGTTACAAAAAGGGATATATGCATTACACATGGCTTAAAAGAAGCAGCCAAGCTTAAAAACATTTATTGAGATACAAACAGAACAAAATTAACTCATAATTCATACATGAATAAGAAATGAAATCAAAAACCACAAAAATAAACTTTTTGTTCACACAGGCAATAACAGAATCAGTCACCTGGGAACATCAAGTACATAGTCTGAAAAAGGCGCAGACTCCCCAGTAGATCAGCCCAGAGCTGATCCCAAAATGAATCTGATATGGTCCAGGCTAGGAGCTCCTTTTAACCCAAGATAACAGCATGTGACTATGTCAAACTCCACCCACAACACTTTTAAACTTAAACTTTCTTTATTCAATATAAAGGTATTTTATAAACCTTTTAAAAATTATCTGGGTCTGTCTGTAGTCAGCATGTACTAATATACACAAAAAGAAATCAGTCCTTAACAAAAAGAAAATGTTATGCACTCTATGGCTCCTCCCATGAATGACCCAAGGTATAAGTATGGAGAAGAGAGGGCCGGCTGACTCCTAAAGATCCATTCATAATGATCCCTGCAAGGAGACAACCACATCTAGAAGAATCCACCTGCTTATACCTCGGTAAGACCTTCCATTCTTAAGTAAATAATAAACTAACATTGGAATTGTATACATTCTTTTAACCAAAATCTGAAAGTTATCTAAAATTTTGCACATTTAGGTACAGACGTTTCTTTTTTATATTTACAAACGTGCTGCAACAGAGGGAAACACAGAGCTCTAGGAAGCATTGTGTTGCTTTTGTATGACCATTATCATTCTTACTTTATGTTTATTCAACTATAATACTTATGGAGATTCTGCAGAAAACATAAACATTAAAACCATGTTTTCTAGAATTAATTTCACAGGGTTACTAACAACAGAGTGAACTTCATATCATTCAACGTTATGCTTGTATGGCTAGGCCTCAAGAAAACAAACAGAAAACTGTGTTTGTTTCGGTTTAGGTTTAAAATACGGCTTCTACCGAGGCAAATTTAACAGTTTAACAAATACCTCCACATAGAGGTCTCTTTGGACATCTCACAAAGGAAAAAAGGAAAAGGGGTTTCACCTCGCAAGGGTGAGAAGGGGGGGGGAGGTCACTTCTCAGCAGCTTTAAACCCCTGCTTTACTGAGTATACTGTGTGCAGGTTTCTAAATGAGGCTAACAGGGCAAACGCCCATATGGCAAAAGCTCTCTGCAGAATGCACTATGCATTGAAATTCTAGCACTGTTAAAGTGCCATATTGTTCAATAATGGGACACAAGTGAAGATATATTAGCTACCTGGGGGAGGGGTGGTGAAAACATCAAGGATCCAGAAATGCAGAGGAAGAAGAAAAAAGACAAGCATTTGTGAGACACCTGTATTTCCAGGTGTCCAGCCTGGAAAAAAGGGGGAAAATGAGAAACAGGAAAGAAGGCAACAGAGAAAGGATTAGGATCTCAGTGCTACTGCAATAGACTTTTACTAGAGAAAGGAATGAACCTCTGGAGAGACTTGGACGTTCTTTCACACTCCTCCCTGCTTAAGAGGAAGCTACTCAGTAGCTTCCTAAGGACCTTTATATGCACAGTGTTAGATCTCTCACTTTAATGAGGGAGAGATGGAGCTTTAGCCCACCCACTTTCAAAGATCCACCTTGGGGACACTTTTGAAGTAGCAACACAGCATAAACATTCCTACTAAAGAAATACTGTCTCCTCAATTACCCTGGGGCTTTTATCTTGATTCATAGAAACATAGAAACATAGAATCTGATGGCAGATAAGGACCGCTTGGCCCACCCAGTCTGCCCATTTCCCTATCTAATGGATAAGCTGCAGATCCTAGTTAACCAGCAGCCTCCTTCTTTCTACCCCCACACCCCAGAATTGCCTTATGGCTGTCCCATGCATGCTTGAATTCAACCACTGTTTTTGACTCCACAACCTTCTCCGGAAGGCCGTTCCATGCATTCACAACCATCTCTGTGAAAAAATACTTCCTTACATTACCTCTGAGCCGCCCCCCTCATCTTCAAATTGTGCCCCCTTGTTCTTGCACACCTCTTTTTCTGAAAGATGCTACCCTCTTGGACTTTGTTGATTCCCTTGAGATCCTTGAAAGTTTCTATCATGTCCCCCCTCTCCCTCCTTTCCTCGAGGCTATACATATTAAGCTCCTTTAGTCCGTCTTCATATGTCTTTTGGTGCAGACTCTGCACCATTTTAGTTGCCCTCCTCTGGACAGCTTCCATCTTGTCTATGTCCTTGTGGAGATTGGGTCTCCAGAACTGCACACAGTACTCCAGATAGGGTCTCACCAGCTGTCTGTACAGAGGGATAACAACTTCCTGTTTTCTACTGGTGATGCCTCTCCCTATGCATCCCAGTGTCCCCCCAGCCCTCCTTACTGCCCTCTCACATTGCTTGCCCAACTTTAAGTCATCTGATTTGACTACCCCCAGGTCCCTTTCCATTTTTGTTGTTGTTCTTTCAAATAACCGTCCTACAGTTTCTGCATAAATACTTGTCATCAGGAACTGGTAACTGGAATACATACTTATATCTGTTCATAAACAGCGTACGCATCTTTGACAATATTCTTATCAGATACCCTCTTTCTGGAGTGTACCTTCTGATAGTAAACCCCTAACAAAGCAAATGTTTATTTGTGACTAGAGAGGGATATGCAGATTCATAGGAGAATTAAAGCCTCTTCTCCAGACTCTTTGGAGGCATGGGTTTGAATCCCACCACTGCCACCAGTGTAAAATGTTGTGGATGTAAAGATAGACGCTGACACCAAATTATAGAGAGGCAAGGCTTAAAAGAAGCAGCCAAGCCTAAAAATATTTATTGAGACACAAACAGAACAAAATTAACTTGTACTTCATACATGAATAAGAAATGAAATCAAAAACCACAAAAATAAACTTTTCATTCACACAGGCAATAACAGCATCAGCCACCTGGAAACATCAAGGGTACATAGTCTGAAGAAAAAAAAAAAGGTGCAGACTCCCCAGTAGATCAGCCCAGAGCTGATCCCAAAATGAATCTGACACGGTCCAGACTAGGAGCTCCTTTTAACCCAAGATAACAGCATGTGACTATGTCAAACTTCACCCACAACACTTTTAAACTTATGCTTTCTTTATTCAATATAAAGGTATTTTATAAACCTTTTAAAAAATATCTGGGTCTGTCTGTAGTCAGTATATACTAATATACACAAAAAAAATTCAGTCCTTAACAAAAAGAAAATGTTATGCACTCTATGGCTCCTCCCATGAATGACCCAAGGTATAAGTATGGAGAAGAGAGGGCCGGCTGACTCCTAAAGATCCGTTCATAATGATCTCTGCAAGGAGACAACCACATCTAGAAGAATCCCCCCTGCTTATACCTCGGTAAGACCTTCCATTCTTAAGTAAAAAATAAACTAACATTGGAATTGTATACATTCTTTTAACCAAAATCTGAAAGTTATCTAGAATTCTGCACATTTAGGTACAGACGTTTCTTTTTTATATTTACAAACGTGCTGCAACAGAGGGAAACACAGAGCTCTTGGAAGCATTGTGTTGCTTTTGTATGACCATTATCATTCTTACTTTATGTTTATTCAACTATAATACTTATGGAGATTCTGCAGAAAACATAAACATTAAAACCATGTTTTCTAGAATTAATTTCACAGGGTTACTAACAACAGAGAGAACTTCATCTCATTCAACGTTATGCTTGAGTGGCTAGGCCTGAAGGAAACAAACAGAAAACTGTGTGTTTTGGTTTAGGTTTAAAATACGGCTTCTACCGAGGCAAACTTAACAGTTTAACAAATACCTCCTCATAGAGGTCTCTTTGGACATCTTACAAGGGAAAAAAGGAAAAGGGGTTTCACCTCGCAAGTGTGTGGGGGGGGGGTCACTTACCGGCAGCTTTAAACCGCTGCTTTGCTGAGTATACTGTATGCAGGTTTCTAAATGAGGCTAACAGGGCAAACACCCATATGGCAAAAGATCTCTGCAGAATGCACTGCACATTGAAATTCTAGCACTGTTAAAGTGCCATAATGTTGCAATAATGGGACACAAGTGAAGATATATTAGCTACCTGGGGGAGGGGCGGTGAGAACATCAAGGCTCCAGAAGTGGAGAGGAGGAAGAAAAAAGACAAGCATTTGTGAGACACCTGTATTTCCAGGTGTCCAGCCTGGAAAAAAGGGGGAAAATGAGAAACATTAAAGAAGACAACAGAGAAAGGATTAGGATCTTAGTGCTACTGCAGTAGACTTTTACTAGAGAAAGGAATGAACCTCTGGAGAGACTTGGACATTCTTTCACAATTATCTAGCCCACTAGCTCTCCAAGAAGATTGTCCTCAACTTCACCCTCCAATCAGCTATCAATGATCCAAGGTGATGCCTCTTGCCAGTACATATCCTATATCCCTGTTAACCCTCCCGCCCTCATCAGCCCCAAGGGCCTTCACAAGTATCTGGCAGCTTTAGCACCTAACCTGTGAATGAAGGTGATTTTTATCATCCTGTGTCAGGCTGATTGGTTGCTAAAGGACCTCTCTCCCAGCTTCATTGTGACCAGCACCCCTAAGAGAACCAGGACAACTATCACAGTGCAGTGGGACTGAGGACAGGACCCCAGAAACCTTAATATATTGGTAGGGCTGGTACCCCACCACAGTGTGGCCCAGGTCATGCCTGAAAACGGTCCTTTGAATCAGTACACTTACTTGATTACCCAGCAGATGGATAAATTAATAAAACCATCATCTCTCTAAGTTAAATAGGCAATGGTACTAACCTATGCTGGAGACCTTAAAAACTTTCTATCCCATAATGCAGCTGGACTCATGACCCCCTTCATTGACCACTACTGTTGCCCCCTGCTGGCCCTGGATACTTCTAAACTGTTCCTCTTCCTGATTGGACTCATGTTAACCATTTCACATATAAAGACTATTTGTTTCTTCTGATTGTAAAGTGCCTGATCTGTCTTACACTCCCAACCACCACCTTGAATATTCACAACTCCAGACCAATAATTCTCAATAAACGATCCACCTAGATGCCAGCCTTAAAGGCTGGTTATAAAATCTAATACACTGCAATGGTGCAAGGAACGTGATCCATAACTGATTGCAAAATTACAGCAGCAGATGCTGGCAGACCTCATAGGCTTCTCTGCATTGGTTCTGTTGGCGTACCTGGCAGAGGGCCTGGTCGGGACAATGGTATTGGTACGAGTGCTGGGGTTAGCAGTGACAAGCGTGATCGGCCCCTTTTTTTTTTAAAACATGTGCCCCCCCTTTTAAAGAGTCTCAGTGCTCAAAGAAATAGATAAGGTTAAAAACCCAACTTTGTTTATTAAACCTCAACATCTGAAAGACACACTTGGGAACCAGCTGTTCAATGTCCATCCCTTTCCCCCCGGTCTCTGCCTATTTGCAGCCCTCCCCCCCATGTCCTGATTACACCTGTGTGTTCATGATATGCCCGGTACCTGTTGTCCTTGTATAGCCCTTAAAGAGGACCTTCACCAGTCCTTTTGACTTTCATACATAAATTACCCCTTCTTGCATTGATTCTGGAATTGTATTTCATTACTGTCTGCTGCAGTTAGTTTTTGCATTCTGAGCTGCTAAAAAACTGCAGGGTGTACCAGGGCTTATATAGCAAGCCTAGTGTTTCTATGGACCTAGGGTTGTACTGCTGACATCATTGTAGGGCAGAGACAGTTTCACAAAAAGAAAAAACAAACTGACAAGGCATTTGGATTTTTGCATAATGCATTGCTAACAGGGTGTCTCAGGGGAAGGGGAACACAGTACGTATACTGGGTACTGGTAGGTTTCCCTTGCGACCTTGTTGCAACTGCATGGTACTGCACAGTGTGAGTCACTTCCCTGTCCTACAATGATGTCACCAGGAGCTAGCAACCCAGCAGCTAAACATCAGTGGCAATTGCAGTAGAGCTCAAAAACAAATCCAAATTATGTAAGGCAGAGTAAACCTTGGCCAAAAATCACAAATGCACATACCCTTTCAGGTCTAGTACTGCATATAATGACTACCAGCTGTAATTTCTTTGGACCATCACTGAAGTTCCTCTTTATCTAGCATTCATGTTTGATGCCATCCTTTTTTTTTTTGCTGTGGTGCCCCATAACCGCCGTGATACATTGGTTCTAATCACCAAGCAGATGTATACTAACCACAGGAACATCAGCCCATCCAAAGTTCCTAAATTGTTTTACGGTCTCCCCTTGCAGCCCTCAGCAAAGGAATTTTGGAGTGAATCACCTTTTCCATTGCCGCAGTGTAGAACCACCTTGCCACTGGCCGAACCGGCAATACTGTCCCCAAATTGTGCTCTTCCCAAAGAGACCCCTATTGTAAGACAGGAAGTTATGGTTAAACCCAATTTTATTTATTTAATTATTTATATTTATATATTTTTATTTATTTATTTATTTGCTAGAATTGCAAATGTTCAAAACATACTTGGATAACCAAGAATGCAACTGTCCTGACAGCCCTGATAAGACTTGTATCTAAATACTCCAGCACAGATCCCAGAGCCATCATGATGAGGGGCACTGATCAATGGCAAACCTCTTGCTAGAATGTCTGCTGTTAAACTTAAAATATCTTGTTAAATTTATAAATGCCTAATTTCACTAATAGTTTTATTTTCATTGTACCTTTTGCTGGTATGACTTCATTTTTTGATTTTGCAAATGGCAAAATGGTCAGAAATTGCATATTCTCACTTCTGGATACTGTCATAAAATGCAGTTTGTTGGTCCATATCCAATTCAAAGTTGCCACTCCACCTCCATTGTTTTTTTTGTTTTTGTTTTGGGGATTCTTCTGTGTGTTTTCATTTTTACTCAGATAATGTGCTACCCTGTTGTAGAAGCAGTGGCTTCTATTACCTGTTAATTTTGTACTACATTTTTTGATCCAGAGTGGCTAATCATCGCAGGAGACTGTTATTGTAATTCCTTAAATAGGTGCTGTCCTGGTCACCAAACAATTTCATGGGGTGAGCAATCAGTGAATAAACTCTTTTTTTGGCCCCAAAATGGTGGCCACCATGCGGGCCGAATCAAAATGGTGGCTTCACGAGGTCACTCCCTCAGCCCTTCACAACCTTTTCCAAAAAAATCCCCTTTTTTCCATGTTTGTCTGCCTCGTACTTGAATACTGTTGCTCCATCGTGAACCAAAACACCAGCTGATGGCTTTGTGGAGACAACATGAAAACAACCCCCCCCTCCCGCGTGGACACTGCATCAGCCCCCTTTTGGGGCCTCCTATTGTGCTATGCTTCCTTTGTCAGTCTAAGCGCCTCACATGGTTAATTGTGGCTTCCATCCTCCCCCTTCCTGCGGCAGCTACCTCCCTGCCTTTTATGTTGTTTGGGCCATTAGTTCCTGTCTTCTGACTCCCATGACTTGACCCTGTCCCTGTGCAACTTCCCTTATTGGTCCTGTTCATGCCACTCATAGCCAGTCCTGCTTTCCCTACCACACTATAAAAGTTCAAATGGTGGGTCACCACGTGACCCTTAACAAGACCATCAGCATGTGGCCAAATGTACCACAATCAGGCCATCACCTACTTTTTCTGCCTTCCTTTGCCGCTGCAATAACCCACGCTTCAGTTGCTCCAACAGTTGGCCATGAAAAGCAGTCACCCCACAGCCAAATCTGCCCTTATTCATAGAACTGGCAGCATTTTCTGCCTTCTCCTGCCACTCTGAAATGGGCTTCTGATGTCACACAACAGGCTATCGGCCACCATGTGGTCGCCTCTGTCCTAACATGGTGACTGCCACACTGCTGCCTGATCCACCCAGTTGGCGAGGTCCCTAAATGCACTCACATTTTGGGTGGCCGGCCCTGTAATAATGACCATCCTCCAGCCCCTTCCCCCTCCCCCCACAAAAAACCCAGCCAAACAACTCCTGGGCCCAATCAAAACCATAAGAACACATTGTTTTAATGATATCTCCATGTTTTGCCCCCCCTTCGCAGATCTGTGCCATGATATCCTTTTCTCCTCTGCCCATACCCGTATGTTTCCTCCTCCAAATTAAATAAATCATCTGTCCCGCACCATCACGGGCTTCCTGTTTTGTTCGAGTTAGGCTCTGAGGAGCGCATCGCTACTGCACTCTAATTCATCTCTTTACCATTTCAGATTGCCAGCAAACTGAAATTAAAAGTTTGTCCTGTACCTTTTATCCCACAAAATGGCCCACTGGTGACCATTGCCCCTTGCCTGCCATGCCGCAACCCTCTGCCCTCTCTTTGTCTAAATCAGCGCTCAAAGGTCTGCTGCTAAGCCGAAAAAATGTACTCTTGTTAAAAACAACTTTCTTAAAAAAACAAACTCCTCTTGCACGCCATGATACTTCTATCCAAACCATTTGTCTTGAAAGCAGCCTGTCGGCCTGTAATTCTCCCTGCTAGTCATACTAGTCATACAGAAGGAGCAGGACAGAGAGCTGTACCAGTTAAGGCAGAAAGAAGCAGGGAGGGAAGTCAGAATAGCAAAGGCTCAAACTGAGGAAAAGATAGCCAACTCAGTTAAGAAGGGGGATAAAACCTTTTATAGGTACATCAGCGAGAGTAGAAAGACAAAGGGAGGGATAGTGAGGCTGAATAGAATGAACGGTGGGTGGGCAGAGGGGACAGTGAAAAAGCAGGAATACTGAAACGAATATTTCTGCTCAGTATTCACAAAAGAGGAGGGAAGTGCCTAATCCAATTAACAGAAGCACTCTTGATAGGGGTCGATCCCAGTCCTTTCACAGAAGAAAGGGTTCTGCAAGAACTCCTAAAACTGAAGGTGGACAAAGCAATGGGTCCAGATGGAATTCACCCCAGAATTCTAAAAAAATTAAGGAAGGAACTAGTGAAACCACTGGCTACTCTTTATATAAATCATGTGAGGATGGTGTGGTACCCAAGGACTGGAGGAAGGCGGATGTGATTCCCTTCACAAAGAGGGACCAAGACAGAGGCAGGAAACTACAGACCTGTCAGTCTGACCTCTGTGGTAGGGAAAGTGATGGAGTCACTTCTGAAGGAAAGAATAGTTGAGTACCTAGAGGTCAGTGGAGCACAGGATCCAAGGCAGCATGGGTTCACAGTGGAAGGTCATGTCAGACGAATCTAATAGATTTCTTTGACTGGGTGACCAAAGTAGTAGACCAGGGAGGGGCTGTGGACATGGCCTACCTAGACTTTAGCAAGGCATTTGACACAGTCCCACACAAAAGACTATTAGTCAAATTAACCAGCCTGGGAGTGGGTCCCAGGGTGGTAGCCTGGGTAAAATGTTGGCTGGACAACAGGACACAGAAGGTAATTGTAAATGGAGTCCACTCTGAAGAAAGGGTGGTTACTAGTGGGGTACCGCAGGGTTCAGTATTGGGTCCAGTCCTTTTTAATGTCTTCATCAGTGGCATTGCAGAGGGACTAGAAGGAAAAGTATGCCTTTTTGCAGATGACACAAAGATCTGCAACAGGGTTGATACACAAGGAGGCGTGGAAAGGATGAAAAGGGACTTGCAAGGTTGGAGGAATGGTCAGATGTATGGCAGCTAGATTCAATGCAAAAAGTGCAAAATAATGCACCTGGGAAACAAGAACCCAGGGAAGAATACACAATGGGTGGGAGGTAGTAACAACAACAAAACAGGAAAGGGACCTGGGGTAATCATATCAAATGACCTTAAGGTTAGCAAGCAATGTGAGAAGGCAGTAGGGAGGGCGGGGGTATACTGGGATGTATAGGAGAGGCATCAGCAGCAGAAAACAGGAAGTTGTTATCCTCTGTACAGACAGTGGGTGAGACCCCATCTGAATACTGTGTCCAGTTCTGGAGACTCCATCTCCGCAAGAACATAGACAGGATAGAGGCAGTCCAGAGGAGGGCAACTAAAATGGTGCAGGGTCTGCAAGAGAAGCCGTATGAGGAGAGACTAAAGGAGCTTAATATGTATACCCTTAGAAACATAGAAACATAGAAGTTGACTGCAGATAAGGACCGCAAGGCCCATCTAGTCCCCCCTCTCCCTTGATGAAAGAAGGGAGAGGGGGGACATGATAGAAACTTTCAAGTACCTCAAGGGAATCAACAAAGTCCAAGAGGGTAGCATCTTTCAGAAAAAGAGACTTGCAAGAACAAGGGGACACATTTAAAGATAGAAGGAGGGCGATTCAGGGGCAATGTGAGGAAGTATTATTTCACAGAGAGGGTAGTGGATGCATGGAACAGCCTTCCTGAGGAAGTTGTGGGGTCTAAAACTGTGGGAGAATTCAAGAATGCATGGGACAGACATAAGGCAATTCTTGTGGGGGGCAGGAAGATATAGGCTGTTGGTTAACTAGGATCTGCGGCCTATCCTGTAGGTAGGGAAATGGGCAGACTAGATGGGCCTAGCGGTCCTTATCTGCCGTCAAAGTCTATGTTTCTATGTTTCTATTTTACTAGTAGGAACTTAGCAAACCAATCTAACTAAAGAAGACATTTTCTTAATAAACACAAAAAAATTTCTTTTCTTTTTTTAAACTGCCTAGTAGATAAAATTGACCTTGTCCAAGCCATTCTATAACTTCAGGAACTCATCCGACTGATGTGCTAATCAAATCTAAATTTGCCTAGCAGAAGTGAGGGAAAGCTTCCTTGTGCAACCCATTATATCCCTCCTTTTGCACCCAACCCTTTGCTCTCTTTCTCTCTCTCTCTCCCTACAACCTATCCCTAGCTCTCTTTTCTTAATGCCTCATCCTATATTGTGAGGTCACCCTCTCTGGAGCCGAGCCCCCCTCCCCTTCTTTCCCTGGCCCCCCCATGGCCACTTCTCAAAAACCCCACCCATTGGTTCCCAGTTCTCCCCCCCTCCCCCATTCTCTGTTCCTCCTTCTAGGCTTTCAGGCCTATAACAATGGGGTTTGTCTTTTTAGAGACCAATCTTCTTGTTTTACTGTGGGAGCGCCGGGTCTATCCCTGCACAGATGCATATATGTATGTAGCTGTAGAAGCACAGGGCCCTGCAGGCCATGCACTGTCATTTATAGAACAACAGTGACCAAATTGTCAGCATTGCCATCCTATTACCCCACCTCATGTACCCAGTACAGAAAATTTTCAAATCACAACCAAAATGTAATTTGGCACAACTGCAATGCCATTCCACGCCACAGGTGTGAAAACACATTTTGAGCAGGATTTGAAAAATGACAGCTGTCACATATATAGGGTGGGGTAATAAGAAGGCTATGCTGAATATCTGGGGAAAAAATATTTAACATTTCCGAAGTTACAAGTGGGCGTAGTAAAATTGCAATGAATGGTCATAACTTTGGAATTTTTTCATATTATGACCCCAAAATTTCAACATAGTTTTCTTATGATCCCATTTCATAAACTCCATAGGTAAAACTTTTCAAATCCATGCCAAAATGCCATTCTGTACCACAGGTGTGAAAACACATTTCAGACAGGATGTGAAAAATGACAGCTGTACTGTTCATGAGGTGGTGTGAAAAATGACCATGTTGAAAGTCTGGAGTCAAAATCTTGAAAATTACCAAAGTTATGCATGTCTGTAGAAATATTTCAATGAACGCATGTAACTTGGCCACTTTTCAGATTTTTATCACCAAATTTTGAACATAGCCTTTTTGGGACCCCACCTCATGAACACTCATGGAGAAATGTTGTTGTTCTGGCCCAAAAGGTGGTTTCACACAGTGACCAATAAATCACATTCTAGATATGAATAATGAAATGAATATTGTATTGCTCATGAGATGGGGTCCCAAAAATGCCATGCTGAAAATTTGGTGAAAAAAATTCCCAAAAATGGCAAAGTTATGAACATAAGTTCAAAACACCATTGAAATACATTACACGGCACTTACCTTGATTCCTCAGTTCACGGTTTGGCTTTAAAGAGAGCAGACATGTCTCAGTCTTCAGAAGATGACAGTCTACAACCTGTGGTGGTACATATAGGGTAAGTGGGGGTGTGGGGTGGTGGGTACTTAGTAGAAGGGGGATGCTGGGGATCACAGAGAACCATTTTCTTTTTTCAGGTTAAAAAAAAGACATTGGAGGTCCTGGTTAATGGATCCTTGTCAGATAGGCTTCCACTATGCAGGGGAACAAGACATGGGTGTCCCCTCTCCCCTCTGCTCTTCTCATTTGCATTGGAGCCATTGGCAGTAGCTATTAGGGAGCACCCGAATATTGTGGGAGTTAGGGGAAAATCAGGCTGGGAACATAAATCACCCTATATGCGAATGACATGTTGTTATATATAGAGGAGCCGAAGAGGTCGATACCACCACTTCTCCAGCTGATTGAGAATTTTGCTTTTTGCCCAGTTTTTGGGGTATAAAATTAATTTAGGGAAGTCAGAACTGTTAAGAATGGGAGGAGACAGAGGACAGAGCCAGTCAGGAAACTGGAGTTTCAAGGAGGTGGGAAGTTCCTTCATCTATCTGGGAATCCAGGTGGGAAAAGACTTAGGCTCATGTATGAGCTTAATTATACAGCAGTTTTAAAAACAATTGGGCAGGAACTGAGACAGTGGCGGTCTCTGCCCATATCCTGGTTAGGCAGAATTAATCTACTTAAGATGAACATCTTACTGAGACTCCCCTACATTATGCAGATGGTACATGTGAGACTCACCAAGGCTGATATTAGATGGGTGGAGGGGGCCTTTACAACATTTATTTGGCAGGAGAAGCACCCAAAGGTTAGCTTACAGCACCTGAAGGTGAATGCAGAGGTTGGGAGTCTAAATTTCCCAGATTTACTAACATACTAAAATGCCAGCAGAATAGGCCTAATGGTCTTTCATGTCTGCTCATTTGGTTAGTCCCCACCCTGGAAGCTGACCTTGCTGCCCCCCTTGCCTTCTCTGGCTTCTCCCTTCCCAGTTCTGGATATTCTTGCTGCACTGGATTTTGCTTCCAGAACCCTTCCCCTGTACCTGTCCCCCCCCTTTTGAACCCCATCCATTGTCTCTGCCTCCACCAGCCCCCTGGGCAGCGCATTCCATGACTCCACCACCCTCTCAGTGAAGTAGCACCTCCTCCTTTCTCCCCTGAATCTTCCTCCTCCAGCTTCCACCTGTGCCCTCTAGTTGCCCTCTTCTCCTTTCTTTGAAGCACCCTAACTGCTCCTCCCCAATTTTTCCCCCTTCATGTACCTGAAGACCTCTATCATGTCCCCCTGGCCCCTTCTCTCTTCCAATGTGTACATATTTAGCTCTTCAAGCCTCTCCCCATAGGTCCTGTCCCCCAAGTCCCAAATCATTTTGGTTGCCCTCCTCTGGACCCTCTCCAGGAGTTTAATGTCCCTCTTTAAGTGTGGCCTTCAAAACTGCATGCAGTACTCAAGGTGTGGCCTCACCAAGCAGTTATACAGAGGGAGTATCACTTCCCTCCTTCTGGAGATGATCCTCCTAGCGATGCATCCCAGCATCCTGTTGGCCTTGGATGATGCCCTCCTACAAGTCTCCGAGTTGTTCATCTTGACATCCACCACACCCCCAGATCCATCTCAGCCATTGAGACTTGTAGCACTTACGGAACCATTTTCTTGCAATTCAGCACTGATATATACAAGTCTGGGTCAATCACCCCTCTGCAGTGGGGTGGGTGGATCTAGAGGAAAAGGACAGCCTGTGGAGGCATACAGCCTACTTGAAGCAAAAAGGGCACAAAGCATATAGTAATACAGGGGGAAATAATCCTCTGGGATCTGCCACTTTGGAAAGCTGGGAACAACTGGGTAGGACCAGAGGGGTGGGAAAGGAGAAATCATTTTTGCTCCTGGTATCAGGTAATTTGTTCTTTGTGCCAGGCATTGGTGATGCAGGGTTCAAGGAATGGGAGGCTAGAGGGATTAACTGTTTGGGAGATTTATATACAAGGGACAGGCTTTGCTCTTTCACAGAGCTACTGGAGAGAAAAGAGCTGGGGCAATCTCATTTCTTTAGATTCCTGCAGGTTAGAGCATACAGCTGGGAATTAGGGAGAGAGCAGGTGCAAGCCTCCCCACTAGAGCGAATAGAGCATCTGGTGTGCCCTGACAGGAGGGATGCTATGGGTACAATATGGAAGGCAGCACAGGAGGGAAAGCAATTCCTTACGGATACCACACAAAACACAAGACTCTTATGGGAAAGGGACACGGGGCTGGTGATCACAGAGGGCAACTTGTGGGTGCTTCTGACACTCCACATGGGTATACTGATCTGTAATAAATATAGGGAATCCTTTTATAAGTTTATTCATCAGTTATATTGCCCACCTGTCATAGTAACTAAATTTAACCCTGCCATATCCCCAGTGTGTGCAAGGTGTAATGGTGACCTGGGATCTTATTATCATTATTTCTGGGCTTGCCAAATCTTATAAGCTTTTTGGATAGAAATTGCTGGGGAAGTGTCAAACTATGGGGGAGGGATCTCCTTATGACCCTGTTGGTTCTCCTGTTTGGCATAGATGATCTGGAAGAGGAGGAGGGGTAGGCTCCCCTGCCCTGCTGGGTCAGGGTGCTCCTTATATGGGCATGACACTGTATACTGAATACCTGGGTGTCTGGGATTTCCCCCATGGCTCAACAGTGGTGAAATTTATCCTTACAGGCTTTGGCAATGGAATGACTCTCTCATGTACTGAAAGGGAGAGCGGGGCGATTTCATAGGGTTTGGGAGCCCTTTCTCTCTTCTCTAACAGTGGTGGAGAACCAGATCCTGTGTGAAGGATGGTTCTAAAAAGGAGTATGAGAAATGGGGGGAGAAGGGAAGGGAAGGGGAGGTAATCTACCAAACTGATAAGATGGCAGTAAATACAATTCTTTTTAAGATTTTGTATAATGAAATGAACCCTTGTACATAGTTTGATGAATTTGTGTTTTGAATATGATCTGCATCATTGTCTGTCTGTTTTATGCCAAAAAATTTCAATAAACAGATTATGCAAAAAAAAAAAAAGACATTGGGGGCTATTTTCCTTTTTTACAGGATACAGAATGAAATATATATTTCAGAACACTGGGGGTGGGCTTCTCAGTGTCCCACACTACTGGCAGGGCATGTAATGTGGACATGGGGATTGACCTCTCGATGCTGGCACTATCAATTAAACAAAGGTCTACCAGGATGGGGAGGGGGGGCATCTGACACTGGAGATGGGCATCCTGGTGTCAAATTATATAAATTTAAAAAAGGAGGTTAAGTAAATTGGATGGTAACGGGGTGCCACTAGACACCAGGGATAAAAGTAAACATTACAGGAGGGCAATGAGGGTGGGGGGTGCCACTAGACACTAGGGAAGAAATCCTTTATTTAGAGGGGCAGTGATCAGGGAGCGAGGGGTGCCACTACACCCCAGGGCAAGGGGGCTCACATTGCAGTTGGCAGCAGGAGTTCAGCTACAGCTGCATAACTCAGGAAAATCCCCAGTTCTGAAACAGAGAATGCCAAGGAAGTATTTCTTGCTAAGCTGGGCACCTGGGATTTCAGCTGCCCAGAAAAAGTATTTCTGGCCTAAGTTATGAGAAACAAACACCAGAATCTAACTAAATGGGTCCCATTTACTTAGGTTCTGATGTTTGTTTTTAAAAATGACAACATTTTAAGTCTCAAAGGAAGGACTTGGTTGGTCTGAAAGTTAAGACATTGTTTTCTTTTTGTAACATCTAGGTTGGTCCAATAAAAGGTATCAAACCATTTGCTTCTGGAACATTTTTATGTATTTCTATGTTTTTTAGTTGGTGGAAGAAAAAAAACAAGCTGACGTCTCACGAAAAATGATTTTTTCCTCACAAAAAAGGAACTGATCTCATGAGAGCAGATGATTTTTCATGAGGTCAGTCCTTGGTCAGACTTTTCCCCTCTAATTTGGACAGGAGCATTCCCACATGAAAACAATGGGAACTTAAAAATTGAATAACTTTGCAACAGATTAATATTTTTTCACCAAACAAAGCATGGTCATTCTGTTACCCAAACTCATTCTACCATAAAAAAATCCACACCATCTGGACACAAGACAATGAGGAAAACTCTGCAAAAAAGGCAACCTTTAAGGTTTTTGCACTATCCAAATCTCAGAATCAGTTCATCCGAAGGAAATGAAACTTGCCATATTGAGAGCTCTACCCCAGACAATGTGTACCAAAACTGTGTGCAAATCCATTAATCGGTTGCAAAGTTATTAAAGTACAAAATTTGAGGTTTAACATTAAAAAGTCTACTTAACTCTAATTATATGGGGCATGACAGGCTCTAGCCAGGATGTAATGCATTATTGATGTTTCTTATGTTAAGTCTTCTAATAAAAAGTTAATTCCAAAAAGAAATAATTTTATTTATTGAAAACCAGATATTCAGAAATATCTCTAATAAGATGGTACTTTTGTGACTGAACCATGCTATGCGGTGAAGTATTCAACGTTTCTTACATAGAAACTTTTTAAGGCTCAGTTTATACCAGATTGTTTTTATCGATTTTCCATGTATTGCAAAAATGATTTTAATTGATTAATGTTGATAGTATTTTTAAAAAGTGATTATTACCTCTCACTTTTTTTGTAACGTCTGTGTCTGTTTTTGTGATGATAATTACAGATTTTACTATATTGTTTACGAGTGTGCACCAAAATGATAAATTTTTACAGAATACATTCATTCTTCAGTATCAAATATAACTTTTATGCACTGCAAGTGCCTTTGTCTGGGGAGTATATTTTTTTGTGTGCTGGTGGAGGGGTTAAAATATGTTTAAAAACAAGTACGTCCCTCTACCCAGATGTACATAGTTGCCCTTAAGCAACCAGCAACTCATTTCAGTGGTCCCCTACCCTCAACGTCCCCCCTCATGTCTTCCAATACACAACATGATAATTTAAATATCTGTGAAGAACTAACACAGTGCCTGCTCCCAACATCTTCTGAATGCACCCAGTGTCCCCAGTCCCAAAATGTTCAGAATGTTAAAAGGGACCAACTTCTAATGTTCCTAATCCATGATTGTAGAGTCAGTTGTGATCCTTACAGTATATATTAGTCAAATTAAATCAAATCAATCTTTATTTAAATGAGGCACCTTTCTTAAACCAAGGCGCCTGTACAATATAAAATAAAACAATAAATAGTTAAAACTACATTAAAATTAAACTAAACAACAATATTCAAAAATCATTATAAGCTTTACTAAAAAGATAAGTTTTTAAAGCTCCTTTAAAACTTTGGACAGTCGGGCAGTCTCGCACCTGACGAGGTAGAGAATTCTACAGGGTTGGGGCCATGAAACTAAAAGATCTGGCCCCTGAAGTTTTTAAAAGAACCCTGGGAATCTCTAGCAATCCCTTGTCAGTGGATCGGAGAGAGTGGGGGGGACAGTAGGGACAAAGGAGATCTTTCAGGTAAGCAGGTCCCTGATCGTGTAGGGCCTTAAAGGTCAGCAGACCAACCTTGAAGGTGATTCACCAGCAAACTGGAAGCCAGTGCAGTCCACGGAGTACAGGCGTTATATGACTGGACCTAGAAGAACCAGTCAACAGCCTGGCTGCCGCTTTCTGCACTAGCTGCAGGTGGTGAATCTCAACCCCTGGTAGCCCAAGGTAAAGGGCATTGCAGTAGTCAAGGCTGGAGGTAACAAAAGTGTGGACCAAAGTAAGGAGATCGTCTGGAGGAACCAGGTGCTTCACCCAGGCGATGTTTCCTCAGATGGTAAAAAGAGGTTTTGACAACTGCTGACACCTGGGATTTAAATGTCAAACAGTCATCAAACACAATGCCCAGGTTCCGCACCCAGTCTGAGGTAATCAGCTGGACACCCCCAAGCCATAGACCTGAGGGCGATCCAGCCAACAAACCCACCTCCCAGTGACCCTGGTCAGCAGACTCAGCACTCAAACCTGGTGAACAAACTACCCTCACCCTTAAATGTCAGATGACGGCAGTCCTTAGTGTGCCTGCTAAATGCAGGTCATTCCATGCTTCATTCACTTCTAAATAGACTGCCAGGTATTCCTGGATGACATGCACCCACTCTGCCATCCTGTCTCATGTAAGATTGCTGTCAATGTCTGGCCCGGTGGCACTGAGGGTTGAGGCACTGGATGCCACAACTCGCGCTATGCTGGCGTCCTGGATTTGAGAACAAGCCTGGGCCATCGGAGGTCAGCAGGGGCAGGAGAGGATTGAGCATCCAGAGGACTGCTCTCCTCTCCTGGGGATGGGATCCAGGGAGTTCCTGGTGCTGCAGTGGCTTCTGGTGGAAACCTGTGGCAATGTAAAGTGGGCAAAACACATAAGAGGGAGGGACGATGACAGTCTCCAGTGGCAGGAACATGGAGACCTGCAGGAGACATTGCACACCATGTCCCGAGGGGTAACCAAGGAAAAACTCCTCCTGAATGAGCACAGTGATGCCCATGACCTGGGACCTCTCTCACTGGCCAAACAAAGTCCGGAGTAAGACAGGGTAGGACTCAAAGGGTGATGAGGTCTCCCTCTCCCAGATTAAGGCTGCCAGAGGGGGTGCCCTCAGTGAGGGGTAAGGCATGGTCCTTTCCATTGTGTTTTTGTGGCAGAAGCTGGCCTGTAGGGGGTAGTTGAGCTCTAGCATATAGGGCAGATTGGGGCCAAGTAAGCCCCACCATACAGAAGGTGAATAAACAGAGTAAAAAAAAAGATTGCTGTCAGTTGACATCTTTCTGTTAGAATGGATTGTGTTTCTTGTGAGGAGGATAGGCGACTGGATAGCTGAGAGTTTCAGAAACACTATTGTCCATCTCATCCATATATTGGGGTTCTGGGGGAAATTCTTGACATGGTCGTCATTCTGCTTCTAACTGTGTTCACATGATGTTGTCAGGAGCTGGCACTGCATCCAAGTCAAAATATTGCACCATTATATATATTACACTCTTACATTATTTTTAAGATCTAAATGATACTCAAAAACATTAAACTATATTAGCTAAGAAATAATTACCAGCTGAATGCAACAATAGCATCATCCAACCAAATATAATTTGATGTGGTTTTTACAATAATTCAATAACTACATTCTGTTATTTACTGTACTCATAATGAGCATGTCAATGTACAGTCACTGCATATCATGGATGGCTACCCTATGTGTGCGTGTGTGTGTGTGTGTGTCTGTATGTGTATATATATATATATATATACACCCGTTTATAAATACCTATTTATTAGAAGATAACTTGAGAATCTAGGTTCTGTCTATAATTTAATGCACTCCAAATGTTCTACATGATTCAAAAGATGAAAAATAAATCCTTTGTGTCCACAAAATTAAAGATGAATGGATTTGTCTGACTATTATATTGTATGTGCTATTATTTTTCACTTGCTAAAATAGTAGAATCTCAGCAGTGTAATAATGAAGGTGTGTAGTCTTGCATTACAAAACAATTGCAATGGCATGCATTAAATTATAAGGCTATATGTATATGATAGTCAGCAGTCAGCAGTCAGCACAATAAAATATATAACGTAACCACTTAACACACAATACTATTCAATTGAAAAATATATGAACTACCAGTGGCAAAGGAGAACTAAAATGAATATCCAAGATGATAACTGATTCTGTGCTATAACTAGGGTTCCTCTCAACCCCTCCCACCAACACCATCGCACTGGCTACTAGTAAGAAAGCATAAAAAGATATGCATGATAGGTGTAATTTATTTAAACTGACTAAGTACTGTAGAACATACACCATTTGGGGTAACTTTCATTATGGCTAAATGAGGTTATAGCACTATACAACTTTAGGCTATCACAGAAATGTTTTCCTAACAGGAGATTGCTGTCTTCCTGGTATTTCAGATACTGAAATACTCCGAAAAAAATGTGACTGACAAGCAAAAATTAACATTATGGGAATGAATGAGGTAGCCTTGCACACCAATGTAATGGCAAGATATTGTGCACCTTAAAACCATGTCTTCTAAGACATATGGATTTGCATTTTGTTTTGAGAGGGCAGTAGTAAATTGTATCTATTATTATATTATATGGCACATAAGTAAACATCACTCTAGCACAGACACAGCCTATTGTGATGTTACATTAGACAGTACTAAGAGTCCTGCCAAAGCCACAGAAATGAAGTTTCTACTGCCCTGCTATTTGTTATGCTGAGTAACAAAGTTGACATGTGGAAAGAGTAAAACATATTTTTCCAACTAAGATAACACATTCTGTACATACCACAGTATGTACTGAATTTAGCACTTCTTTTGGAGCAAAATGTGGATCTTGATGTATATGAGCTAGGATTATTTTTTATTGGGGGTAATTTGAGCTGAATAAAATTAAAATCATTATTACAGTGTATGGAAAATTAATAAAACCAATACAGGACAAACTCAGCTCTTTCAGATATTGCATGAATCACTGTCTAGAGTCGCTCTAGGAACACTATTACAAGGTTTCTCATGCCTTGCAGTTTCTTATAATGAATCATAATGTGGATAAAATGGTATATAAAAATAGTAAACACTTCATTTTACAACTCTTTACTATATATATATATATATATATATAGATCTATATATATATATATATATATATATATATATATATATATATGAATGTTTCAGCAAAACTTTTGTGAATACTGATAGACTAGGATGAATAGGAGCAATGAAATCTTGAGAGAATGGGATAATTTGAAAGTGTAGGAATAAACTATGTTTATTAACAAGCTGTATGGAAACTAAATATAGCCACTCTGTCAAGGACTCAGCCACTTATGATGTTGCATGAAGCACTGATTAGAGTCCTACCAAAGCCACTGTCATTATTCTCACTATGGGGCCTGACCCCCCCCCCCCACCACCACACACTGCCAATTCAGCAGATTGAATAAAAATTTCATGTATGAAATGTTGCATTTATTGCAAATGACATTCTCTAAATGATTGGCAAAGCAGTCAGTTTGACTGTATTTCTGTAAAGACAGAAAGTGCAAACACCCTAACCACACCAGACAGCATGATTATTTCACAAATGCACCATCCATGCCAGCGACACATGTTCAGGAGTGAACTTGGGTTGTCAGGGGTCAGCTGGGGTGGCGTAGGATTGAGCATCCCATGGACTGTGTTCCTCTCCTGGGGGTGAGTGGGTTCTGCCTCATGCAGCATTAGTGACCTGTGGTGTTCTGGGGATCACTGCAGTCTGTGTGGACGTGGAGGTAGGGGTTCGGATGCAGGGAGTGTCCTTCACACAGATGTGGGAGAGTGCCTGTCATGAGCGTGACACCACTGCACATCCAAGCCCTTGCAAGCAAAAATGGAAAAACCAAGGAGGACTGAGGGAGGCAATGGAGGCCCCAGGAGTCAATGCCCACATCCTGAAGCTGGACCATCCTTCCACTGGCTCTGCCGAGCCCCTTGACCCAGCGCAGGTCTGTCCCTCTAATTTCAGAAAGGTCATCAGGTAGATGAAGTGGATCCTCCCCTTGGGGTGAACCAGGTGGCTGGATGGATCTGAGGGTCTGGGAAGGGGATGCTCAGCAATTGCACTCTGGATGGTTGGTGGTTTCAGGCCCAGAGTAAAGGCTGTGGCTGTGAGGGTACTCCCAAGAAATGCCCTGGTCCCTTGGTGCCAGAAAAAAAAGAGTTAAAAAAAATGAACCATCCTATTCAGGTGTGTGTGTGTGTGTGGTGGGGGCTGATTTCAGTTAAAGAGAGCTACATAACATTTTAATAATTATTTCAGAAAGTCATACAAATGATAAACAAAAAACTTGCACTTCATACATTTGTTAAGAGTAGCACTTAGTGAAACATTCAGTGCACTTACACAAAAGATTTGATACAAGACAAATTCCTGCCAGTTGGTAAAAACTAATTTGAAAAGCAAAAAGCACACAAAAATCACTTCTACCCTTGCTAGAAATGACCCAACATGATGAAAGTGAATGAGAGAAGCAACTCAAGTCTTAATCGATGCAGAATGACAGCAAAATATTGACAGAATTTAAAATTGAAAGACCAAGTTTAGTTCAAAAGCAAGCACTGACTGTGTCTTCTTTCCCTTGATAAAAACGTTCCCATTTTGGTGGCACTGATGGTGATCAACACAGTTTAGCAAGCCTACATTCTGAAAAAGAACTAAAAAAATTGAAAATGATATTGGTGATATCAGAGGTCTTTAAAGGTAATTCCAAGTGAATGAAAGATTAGTATATTTAGGAAAATACAATCCCCTAATTCACAAAAAAAATCCCGATCCACTAGCTCTTTAAGAAGGGTCCTGAAAACTCTGCAACTTACCCCCAACCCCAGTATCAATCTGAGAGGTCAGGAGCCTCAAGGAGTGATTTTTGCAGTTAAAGGGGGTTAAAGCAGATAGGCCGCTGAGCTGTAATCTGGGGCTGCTGTTGTTGCTTGTTATTCTGGAACTGATCCAACCTCAGGGGCTACAGGAGGGTGAGACAGAAGTGATGTCTTCTGTGCTACTAAAATAAACTATGCAAGAGGCTTCAGGAGACAAAAATGACAGGCAAAACGAAGGCCCTGGGAATCACCCTTTGCCTGAGCTGTAGATTACCTGAGAATCAATCTGACCTCGTCAGAACCATCAACATCATGGGTTAGGCAGGAAGACCTTGCTGGCGCCCTGTCTCAACAGATGCTGGCATTAGATTTCTTCTTGAGCCATTGATATGAAAAATAAGGATAATTGGTTTCTAGCTGCATCACAACTAGCATGCTCTCTCTGAAGTTAAGGAGATATTCAGCTCTCTTGAGAACTTTGGACAGGAGAAATCAGTAATCATTGTAGGATGCTGAAATCATGATAGATTTAAGTTGAATAAAAATTCATTGATTAATAATCTACAGTTTACATACACTGTGAATTCTTTTTCGCAATCTACAGAAAAATATTTTGTGGTTTAAGTGGTCTTCAGAAAATTGATTGGTTTACCCAGCCATGTGTTTTCAGATTTTTAAAATGGAATTCTGAAAAGCATTTTGGAAGTGGAATTGCCATACTTCACCAGTTCTGATGGTGAACTTCCAAATTCCTCACAGCTGTAATTGTAGGACAATTTCATAGAGACCCTCTGTACTGGAGAGCAAGAAAATATTTTAGGATTGCATTTCTGAGCACCTGGACAATAGGTCTCCAAACTGTTTTAAGAAAGGTGATGGTCCCTCTCACTAGGAAAATATATTTATGCAGAAATGGGAGAGTGACTGTGAAGAAGGACAAAGAAATAAAACATGGTGGTTGGGAGGAGTTTCTAAAATAGTTATTTCCTTAAATTGCTATAGTTAGTTGAAACAGTGCTCTGAGAGTGCACAGTGTGATAAGCCTGTGAGGCTGCACAAAGTAAACAAAGGAAATCCAATCTGGAGGGAGGAGACAGGACTGGATTATCACAAAGATTCAAATGATTATGAATCAGCCTATCAAAGGTAGTCTACACACCTATTTGTGCTGACATTGGAATGCTTTAAAGGGTGCAATATATAATTAGATCAAATTTGTTTGACTTGCACTTTCTGACACAAATCCATGCTGTCAACTATCTAGAAGCCTGTCGGCTATCAGCAACACCACACCAATCTTTTTAACCTGAATGCATACCTCTCAACCTTTCAGCATTAAAAATCATAGCACTGGCCTTCAAAAATGATAGCAAAGGGCCAGAATGAGAAGCACTTTCTTATTTTAAACAATACTATGTCTACAAATAGTGGGTCCTACATAGTTAGTTATAAGGAAAGTTTCTATCAACTTAGTTCAATGATGTAATAGTTTGTGTGTCCAGAATTAGCTCCAACATGATTAATAACATCAGTTAACCTATGCAGAGCAAGGGTAAATTTAGGTGTGAAAATCATAGCTCTATGCAAATTTCATAGCAGTTTAGAAGTATACCGGAATGTTTCCTGTGAGGGCGTTTTGGTGCTGAAACTCCCGAGAGACATTATGCCTGGCACTGTAATGCTGGGCAGCATGTTGCCTGTGCCATAATCAGCATTGGCAACATGGTTATTGCAGCAACATGGGTGAACCTTAAATAACCTTATCACAACCTCATTGTGGAACAACATATGGAAGTACTTGCTCTTGGTAGATCAGAGGTCTAGCTCAGAAGTCTCTGAGGTGCAAAACCACTGATGATACTACTTTAAATCTGTACTCTGGAGCAATGTGTCCATCTAATTTCCTGGTTCCTGTCCCAAACCATATGCCTTTTTTGTAACTATTACCATTCTAACCTAGAGAATTTGAATTTGTGTAGGCCACTGAGTAGGGCTGAGCAAATACCTTTTTTTTAAATATTTGGCTGAATATTTGGTAATCCGAGTCCAGGTATTCAGTATGATATTTGGTATTTGGGTATTTAGAAAAAAGGAAAGAAAACAGTCACCAACACCCACCTACTAGCCCAGATCTTTTAAATTATAGATGCCCCAATCAGCAAGCCAATCACACCCCATGTGGAATGCAGCAGTGACATAGTTTCAAAGAGTAGCTGGAGCACATAATATCAGAATTCAGCAGTGACGTACAATTTCAGAATGTGGCAGTGAAGCACAATTTTGGAAAGTGGCAGTGATGCACAATTTCAGAATGTGGCAGTGAAGCACAATTTTGGAATGTGGCAGTGATGCACAATTTTGGAATGCAGTGGTGACACACAGTTTCAGAATGCAGTGGTGACAAGCAATTTCAAAATGAAGTGGTGATGCACAATTTGAGAATGCGGTGGTGATGCACAAGTTCAGAATGAAGCAGTGATGCACAGGTTCAGAATGTGGAGGTGATATACAGGTTTGGAATGCAGTACTGATGCTCAGTTTTGGAATGCAATGGTTATGCACAAATTTGGAATGTAGCAGTGATGAACAGTTTTGGAATGTGGCAGTAATGCACAATTTCAGAATGCGGTGGTGATGCACAAGTTTGAAATGTGGTGGTGACTCACAATTTAGGAATGCAGCAGTGGCGCACAGTTTAGGAATGTGATAGTGACACATAATTTCAGAATGTGGCAGTAATGCAAAATTTCTGAATGCAGCAGTGATGCACAATTTTGAAATGCAGCAGTGATGCACAGTTTTGGAATGTGGTGATGACACACAGGTTAGGGATGTGACGGTGATCCACAATTTAGGAATGCGGCAGTGACGCACAGTTTTGGAATGCAGTGGTGTCCCACAGTTTTGGGATGTGGTGATGACACAATTTCAGAATGTGGCAGTGATGAATAATTTCAGAATGCAGCAGTGACACACAAGTTCAGAATGCAGCAGTGAAGCACAATTTTGGAATGTGGCAGTGATGCACAGTTTTGGAATGTGATGGTGACACATAATTTCAGAATGAGGTGGTGATGAGTCACGTGATGACAGCCTAGTGGAAAGCAGCAAGCTTGTTTAGCTCCGCTCCTTACTTGGTCAAATATCTCTCCTTACATCACTGTTGGTGAAGATTTCATCTGAATTTGTTTCCCAGCTGCTATACAACCTAATCAGCAACTTGCAAGAACTGATCATGGACAATTACATGTGAAAACAGTCTCTGAAACACACACCCCTGCCATCACTGGAAAAAGACCAGGCCCTGAAGCGGCCTAGGCAAAGTATGCCTAAACCTGCCTCAGGATCTACAGCTCTAACAGAAGAACGCTTCCTTGAAATAATAATACCACTTCAAAGTGTGTTCTCGGAAATCTCTACAGAAGTGCACAGTATTAAATCAGCTTTGGATTAATTGAATACGCAGGTCAGTGATTCGGAAGCCGGCATTGCATCTTTAGATAAGAAGGCAGACAAATTGGAGTTAGAATGTGTTTCCACAAACAAGACAGTCAAAAAAATTGAGGACAAACTGGAAGATTTCGAAGGAAGGAGCAGAAGAAGTAATATTGTTCTTATCGGCATTCCGGAGAAAGAAGAGGGCGCATCTCTGATTCTATTTGTTCAGAAGGTATTTGAAAAAATTGATGGTCCAACTCTGAATATTGCTAGTTATATTATCGAGAGAGCCCATAGGGCTCTTCATTCTCCTCCTCCACCACCTGGCTCATAGCCCAGAACAATTATCTGTCAGCTCCTCAATTATCTCGACAAACAGCGCATCCTCACTCAGGTAAAATCCCTTCAAGATGTGCTTTGGGAGGGGAGACGGATCTGAATCATGCAGAATTTACCACAGTCAGTATGGATTAAATGTCAAGAGCTGCATCCCTTGGTTTCTAAGTTGATTGTGGCAGGGAAGCAGTTTAGAGTGAAGAATCCAGCTCTACTGCAAGTTAAAATTAATGATCAATGGCTCTCATTCGAAAACTACAAGTTGGCTCAAACAGAGCTCAAGAAATTGCTCCCAGATCTGTTTAAATGATCTGTTTAGAATTTCTGATGTGGCATCTGAACAATCTAGGTCATACCCATAGTCAATTTCTTTGTTGGATTGATCCAAAGCAGCTCTTGTGTTAATAGAGTGAGTTTTGGTTTGAATTATGGTGAGAGCTTCTTCCTCAGTGCATTCTGGGGCTGTCTCATACAATGAAGATTTATTTCTGCCATGGCTGTGAGCTGAGTGCTTTGAAAAGGACTCATTGTTGATTTTTGTCCCCATTGGGGGACATGGGAGTCACAGCACCTCAGTGTCTGCCAAAGGCTCTGTTTTCTTCCGCTTTGAAATCTCCTGCTGTATAATGATAGCTTCAGGGGAACAGGAGCTGGACCCGACAACAAATCACTATTCGCTTTAAATTTTCAAACAAGCTGGCAGCGGTTAAGATCTACATCGCTGCTCCATAAAACATGGTAAATATCTGACTGAAGACAAGTATACCGGTGCGCTACTAGAGCTCAGAGAACAGCTCTTAAGATATTTTTTGCTCCGTGGAATATATAGATAGGCTCAATGTTTTTTATAGCTTTAAATTATTATTTGTTACAAGTTAGAGAGCAATTATTAGTCACAGAACATGAACAACATGCAGGAGAAAAACATGTTGCCGCATTTCTTTACTTTAGCCACTAGATGGTAGTAGAGCATTAAGAATTAGGTGATTGTTTTTCACACTTTACTTGTGTAGTTCTAGCTATTATTAATCTGTTATTTATCTTAAAAACATTACATCCCTTAAGCATTAAGATGTAGTAATGTTTAGGATGATAATCTGGTGAAATTTGTGAATGCTGAGAAGTGCTGAATCTATAATATCATGTTCAATTCAGGTAGACTGATTCCAGATGCAATTTGTGTTGAACAGATTTAGGTAACTGGGAATGAGAGCGGGTGGGCTTTTGGCTTGGTTGTGTGCATGCATCCCCTGGCAATTAAAAATGTTTAGTGCAGTTAACAGAACCGGGGGTAGTAGTTAGGGATTGTGTTTATTATGCAAATATTTTTTAGAGGGGTTTTGAGGGGAGTTGGGAGTGGGTGGTATGTTAGTAATTCCTTATTAGGGACAGAACCAAAAATGTTGGAAGAGACAAGCCATATTAATCTCTTCTGGTAAAGGGATTACTCATGTTATTCTTTTCTATTAATGTTAGAGCATTTAATATTATAAGTTGGAATATCTAAGAGGCTCAGGAATGGTGAAAAAGGCAAGTGGTTCTGAAACATTTGTTGGCTTTAAAAATTGATATTGCCTGTTTGCAAGAAACTCATCTTAAAAGAGAGGATACTCCTTAATTTTGTAGATACTGGGTTGGACAAGCATTTGGGGCTGGCATATCAACCAACAAAGGTGGTGTGGCAATATTATTTAATAAAAATTGCCTTTTCAATTGGTAGAAGAAATTTGGGATATTAATGGCCGTTAAATAATTTTGAAAGGCACCCTAGCAGCACAACAAATACTGCTAGGCTCAATATATGGTCCGAATAATGACTCTTTACAGTTTTTTGTACATCTTTCGAATTTACTAAACACTAGCTTATCCAGAGTGATTTTTCTTGGTGGGGACTGGAATACTGCACCTCAGTTGCAGATTGATAGATTGGATAATAAGCACTCTGGTTTGTCGCCGTCTGAAAGGGTGCTTAAGGAGCTTATGGAAGGGATAGGACTTATTGATGTATGGAAAGTCCTCAATGCCGATTCAAGACAATTCACCTTTTTTTCAGCTCCGCATCGGACTTGCTCAAGGATTGATTATTTTATAATTAGTTCCTATACTCTCCCTTTCATTATTGATGCATGTATCCACACTATGGTTATTTCAGATCACTCTCCGGTTTCTCTTTGCTATTTGATAGGCTCTGGCATGCAAAGAGACTTTCTCTGGTGATTCAACAACCAACTACTACAGGACTCTTATATCTGTGATCATCTTAAACAATTAGTCTCCCACTTTTTAACCTCTAATATTGGTTCAGTTTCTAAAATTGATATTGTCTGGACAGCCCTGAAGTGCACTTTGAGAGGGGAGTGTATTCGGATAGCTACCACTAGATTTAAAAAGTAAAAACCCTAATCCAGAATCTCCTAAACTCCATCAAGGTAACTGAACAAAATATTAGTCAGCACTCAACTGAAGCTGATTGGATCCAGTTGCATGTTACAGGCTCAATTTTCTTCCCTCGTGTCACAAAAAGCTGAGCTTGCTCTTAAGAGAACCAGACTTAAGTATCTGGAATCTGGTGACAGAGCAGGTAAGTTACTTGCTCTTAGGCTTAAGCAACTGGATTCCAATAAGTTTATTGCTGCTTTAAGTACTGGTCAGCAGGTCTCATTAGTTAAGGACTCTAAGGAAATTGTTGCAGTGTTTCAGCATTACTTACAAAAGTTATATACAACTCCAGTAACAGATAGGTCAACACCGGAAGAGATCCCAAATTTTCTAGATGCGGTTACCCTTCCTCGGATCTTGAGTAAGGATACTGCTCCCCTCGAACTTCCTATTCAGGAGTGGGAAATCAAGCAAGCAATTGCTCAAGTTTCTCCTGATAAATCCCCAGGACCAGATGGTCTTTCCACTAATATGTATAAAGTCTTCAGTAAGGAGCTTGTACCCATTTTAGCAAAGGTTTTCAACTTTTGGTACATGGAAGGTTTCTCCAAAAATAGTGTTCTCTAAGCACTTGTTATCCTCATTCCCAAGCCAGATCGAGATCCTTTATTTCCAGAAAATTACCGTCCCATTTCATTATTAAATGCTGATATCAAAATATTATTATCCAAAGTATTATCAAATCGGCTTGGTCCACTAATGAGTAAGGTTATTAGCGATGAACAAGTGGGCTTCATGGCTGGTACAGCCTCCAACGATCACATGTGTAGACTTTTACACTTAATAGCTCATGCCAAAAACATAGATATTCCAGCAGCCCTGTTAGCATTAGATGCAGAGAAAGCATTTGACCTGGTCTCCTGGGATTTTCTTTTTGCTACTTTGTCTCACTTTGGTTTATCAAAAGGGTTTTTAAAGTGGGTGAAACTGCTATATGACTCTCCAACTGCCCGAGTCTAGTATAATGGAGTTCTCTCGGAGTCATTCCATCTTTTCTGGGGTACTAGACAGGGTTGCCCTCTCTCCCATCTTCTATTTAATCTTTATTTGGAGCCTTTGATTCGAAGATTGTTAATTTCCCAGGATATCCATGGAATATCGATCAGTGACAAACGACATCTAATTTCCGCTTATGCAGATGATTCAATGTTGCATATTGAAGACCCTGCTATTAGTATTCCTGCTGCATTGCAAGAAATTGAACAATTTTCTAAAGTATCATATTACAAGCTTAACATTTCTAAGACTAAACTCTTTCCTTTAAATGGGAGATGTTTGTCAAGTGTAGCCGGGGAGCATGCTCTAAACTGGGAATTTAGATCCCTGACATACTTGGGAATTAAGGTATCAAGAGACATGGCAACAATGGTAAAAGAAAACCTCACCAAACTTCTTATTGCAATAAAATCAGATCTGGACAGATGGAAATTGTTATCCATATCTTTGTGGGCTAAAATTCACACAGTGAAAATGAATGTGTTACTGAGAATTCTTTATCCCTTGTGTGTTTTAGGGTTCTATTTTCCCAAATCATGGTTTTCTCGACTACAGAAGCCACTAAATCAATTTGTATGGAAGGGAAAAGGAGTCAGAAGAGCTTACTATAAACTCACAGTATCAAAAATGTGAGGGGACCTTGTTCTTCCATCCTTCTTTGAGTATTATGTAGCTGCACATATTAGTAAGCTGGCATACTGGATTTGCTCACCAAATTCAGCAGACTCCAGAACATACTTGCCCCTTTGGATAGCAATTGAGAACGACTTAGTGGCTAAGTCCTCTTGTACCCTTCTTTCTCTTGTTTATGTCACCCCAAGGTTTGTTCCCAAGCTATTAAGAAACACACCCATTGGCTGGTTTTTAAAAGTTTTACATCAACTTCAGATTTCACTCAGTATAAACAGGCATAAATCTCCAAAACAATCTTTAGTACATAATCCACATTTTCAAATTCAGAATGTTCCTATCCCTTCAACATTCTGGGCTCTGTTGGTGGGGTTGTGTTTGGAAGACATAGCCCCACAGGGTAAAATCTTATCTTATTCACAATTTTGTCATAAGGTTCCAGCGGCTAGTGGGAATGCCTTTAAGTATTGACAAATTTGGCAAGCTGTGATTGCCTTTTTGCAAAATTTGAAAACCAAGGAACCTAATAAGATGGATTTATCCTCTCTTTTATAATTAGTGGATCAATCACACACAATGTCTAAAGTATATCAAGAATTGCAAGCGATGGACCCAGAACTGCCCCAGGGAGTTTGTTTTTATTAGGTTCAGAAATTATCTATTAGTAACGATCTGAGTTTATGGCATCGAATCTGGAGTAATACATATAAATTCATAAAACAGGATAGGCTTAGGCTGCAACAATTTAATATTATGCATAATTTGTACTTTAGTCTGGCTAAACTTCACAGAATTAGCAAACCCCAAACTTCACAGTGCCATTGATGTAAAGAGGATTATGGAGATCTATGTCATATGTTATGGGAATGTTCTAAAATTCAGCCATTTTGGGAAGTCTTTAAATCCCCTTTTGGGATTGGAGTCTTTTTTTCTTTCCTTAAATTTGTTTAATTAATCACTTCCCTAGTGACATGATCAAACAGAGGAAGGCTTACATGGCCGTTATATCAGCTACAGCCAAACTGATAATTATGAGACACTGGATCAATGACTCAACTCCATCAGTGCTTGAGTGGCACAAAGAAACATTGCTTGCCTTGCAATTGGAACACCACATAGCTAAGATGAATAATAGGTTACAATCTTATAATGCTAAATGGGGTCCCTTGGATTCTATGCTTGCAATATGGAAACCTTAATGTGATAACCAGGCATGGCTTGTGAATGGTTTGGATCCTCACTGTCTTGTTTCAGTAATTTTTCTTTTTGTTTGGTTCCTCTCAGTCTGGTTTTATAAGGGTTGGATGTGGGATAAGGGTTTGGATTTTTGTTGCATTACCTTAAGCATATACAGCTAAGTAATGCCTGATACTGTATATTGCTAGGCCTCCAGATACGAAAATGTCATGTGTTAATGTAGTATCAGGAGGCTCTACTGTTATTATTAATACCTATGTATTTTGACATTATGAATAAAACATAAATAGTAGTCTGGGCAACAAGCTCCCTGAGCTGGTGACCTTGATGCAAGAGGGATGCCTGGATCTTGTAGCAGTCACAGAAACATGGTACACAGAGAACAATGACTGGGATGTTAACATACCAGGGTACATAACCTACAGGAGAGACAGGCATGGGAGAAGAGGGGGAGGAATAGCTCTCTATGTAAAGGAAGGGATAAAAGCAACTGAACAAAAGAGTAAACAGGGAGCTCCCTGAGCTGATGGCCTTAATGGAAGAGGGATGCCTGGATATCGTAGCAGTCACAGAAACATGGTACACAGAGAACCATGACTGGGATGTTAACATACCAGGGTACATAACCTACAAGAGAGAGACAGGCAGGGGAGAAGAGGGGGAGGAGTAGCTCTCTATGTAAAGGAAGGGATAAAAGCAACTGAACAAAAGAGCAAACAGGGAGGAGAGGAGGCACTGTGGGTCACCTTGGAGACTGGAAAGGGCACCACAATCTGCACAGGGGTTGCGTACAGACCCCCATGTCAGGGGGAAGGAATGTACAAGGATATGATAGAAGGCATTCTTAGAATGGCAGAGAAAGGGGAGATACTGTTGATGGGAGACCTGAATATGCCAGATGTTAACTGCAGCACATTCGCTGCAGCCACATCCAAGAGCAGGGCCATTCTAGATGCCCTACAGGTGGCAGGCATTAGACAGCTAGTTTCAGAACCCACTCATGAGGGAGCAATCTTAGACCTTGTACTCTCAAACGGGGGCAGTGAGAGGATCTCAGATCTAGAAGTGGGTTGCCATCTGGGGACAAGTGACCATCAAACAGTGTGGTTCACGTTAAACTCAACTACAGAGTCAAGCCATACAAAAGTGAGGGTACTGGACTTTAGGAGGGCTCACTTTGCAAGATGGGAGAGTGCCTCAGAAAAGCACTAGCAAACAGGCTAGAAGGAGGTGTGGAGCAACAATGGGGAATTATCAAAACTGCCACCACAGAGGCAACAAGCCTTTGTGAAGCAAATAAACAAATCAAAATGAAAGAAAAGCCACTATGGTTCTCAAAAGAGGTGGCTGTGAAAGTCAGGAAGAAAAAGATAGCATTCTGGAAGTATAAGGAAACACAGAAGGAGCAGGACAGAGAGCTGTACCAGTTAAGGCAGAAAGAAGCAGGAGGTAAGTCAGAATAGCAAAGGCCCAAACTGAGGAAAGATAGTTAACTCAGTTAAGAAGGGGATAAAACCTTTATAGGTACATCAGTGAGCGTAGAAAGACAAAGGAGGGATAGTGAGGCTGAATAGAATGAACGGTGGGTGGAGCAGAGGGGACAGTGAAAAGCAGGAATACTAAACGAATATTTCTGCTCAGTATTCACAAAAGAGGAGGGGGAAGTGCCTAATCCAATTAACAGAAGCACTCTTGATAGTGGGGTCGATCCCAGTCCTTTCACAGAAGAAAGGGTTCTGCAAGAACTCCTAAAACTGAAGGTGGACAAAGCAATGGGTCCTGATGAAATTCATCCCAGAATTCTAAAAGAATTAAGGGAGGAACTAGTGAAACCACTGGCTACTCTTTTTAATAAATCATGGGAGGATGGTGTGGTACCCAAGGACTGGAGGAAGGCAGATGTGATTCCCCTTCACAAAAGTGGGACCAAGACAGAGGCAGGAAACTACAGACCTGTCAGTCTGACCTCTGTGGTAGGGAAAGTGATGGAGTCACTTCTGAAGGAAGGAATAGTTGAGTACCTAGAGGCCAGTGGAACACAGGACCCAAGGCAGCATGGGTTCACAGCGGGAAGGTCATGTCAGATGAATCTAATAGATTTCTTTGACTGAGTGACCAAAGTAGTAGACCAGGGAGGGCTGTGACATGGCCTACCTAGACTTTAGCAAGGCATTTGACACAGTCCCACACAAAGATTAATAGTCAAATTAACCAGCCTGGGAGTGGGACCCAGGGTGGTAGCCTGGGTAAAACATTGGCTGCACAACAGGACACAGAAGGTAATTGTAAATGGAGTCCACTCTGAAGAAAGGGGGTTACTAGTGGGGTATCGCAGGGTTCAGTATTGGGTCCAGTCCTTTTTAATGTCTTCATCAGTGACATTGCAGAGGGACTGGAAGGAAAAGTATGCCTCTTTGCAGATGACACAAAGATCTGCAACAGGGTTGATACACAAGGAGGCGTGGAAAGGATGAGAAGGGACTTGGCAAGGCTGGAGGAATGGTCAGAAGTATGGCAGCTAGGATTCAATGCAAAGAAGTGCAAAATAATGCACCTGGGAAACAAGAACCCAGGGGAAGATTACACCATGGGGGAGGTAGTAACAACAACAAAAAAGGAAAGGGGGTAATCATATCAGATGACCTTAAGGTTAGCAAGCAATGTGAGAAGGCAGTAGGGAGGGCTGAGGGTATACTGGGATGTATAGGGAGAGGCATCATCAGCTGAAAACAGGAAGTTGTTATCCCTCTGTACAGACAGTTGGTGAGACCCCATCTGGAGTACTGTGTCCAGTTCTGGAGACCCCATCTCTGCAAGGTCATAGACAGGATAGAGGCAGTCCAGAGGAGGGCAACTAAAATGGTGCAGGGTCTGCAAGAGAAGCCATATGAGGAGAGACTAAAGGAGCTTAATATGTATACCCTTGAGGAAAGAAGGAGAGGGGACATGATAGAAACTTTTAAGTACCTCAGTGGAATCTACAAAGTCCAAGAGGGTAGCATCTTTCAGAAAAAGAGACTTGCAAGAACAAGGGGACACAATTTAAAGATAGAAGGAGGCAGTTCAGGGGCAATGTGAGGAAGTATTATTTCACAGAGAGGGTAGTGGATGCATGGAACAGCCTTCCTGAGGAGGTTGTGGGGTCTAAAACTGTGGGAGAATTCAAGAATGCATGGGACAGACATAAGGCAATTCTTGTGTGGGGTAGGAAGAAATAGGCTGTTGGTTAACTAGGATCTGTGGCCTATCCTGTATGTAGGGAAATAGGCAGACTCAGTGGGCCAAGCGGTCCTTATCTGCTGCCAAAGTCTATGTTTCTATGTAAAAAAAAATAATGTGGTGGTGATGAGCAATTTCAGAATGTGGCAATGATAAACAATTTTGAAATATGGCAGTGATGCACAATTTTGGAATGTAGCGGTGATGCACAATTTCAGAATGTGGCAGTGAAGCACAATTTTGGAATGCATTGGTGGCACACAATTTCAGAATGTGGTGGTGATGCTCAATTTTGGAATGTTGTGGTGACGCATAATTTTGGAATGTGGCATGATATACAATTTGGGAACATGGCAGTGAGAATTTTGGAATGTGGCAGTGAAACAGAATTTGGCAGGTTGTGCTGTTATGGAATTTGATGGGGATGCACCATTTCAGAATGTGGCAGGGATTCATAATTTGGGAATGGGGAATGGATGTGCAATTTCTGAATGTAGTAGGGAGGAATAATTTTAGAATGTGGCTGGGACACATAATGTTGGAATAAAGTGAGGACGTTATGCACAATTTTGAAATATGGTGTGTGTACAGTTCTGGAATGTGGCATGGGCTTGCATTTTCAGAATAAATGGTGTCTACTGTCACATTCCAACAGCGGGTTTCCCCTTCATATTCTGAAATTGCTGGCCCCCACCAAATTCCTTGATGTGTGTGACTGTCACATTCCAAGAATGATTGTCCCATCTCATTTTCGGATGGCACATTCCTGTCACATTCTGAGATTGCATGCCCCCCCAACCCCCAGCATTTTAAAATTGTGCACCACTTTGACATTTTATGCCTTGGTTCAGTGCTGCATTCCAAAACCACCTTCTGACATGTTCTAATGTAGTGTCATGCATCTGAACATTCTGGAAATGCAAGCATTGCAACCAACCCTGTCATTTTTTTTTTTAAAGGATTACTATACTGTAGCTACAGTTTCTTAAACTTTGGAGAAGCAGGTCCTATAAGGTTGCTGACGGGGAGGACTAGAGTGTGAGATCAGTAGATGAGATCATCAGAGCCTCTTCAATGAAACTGGCTTTTTGAATAGGTAGTGAAATCAAGTGTAACCGCTGAGTTTGCTGGGGTTATTAGAACCCCATTTGTACTAGTATTAGGCAGGTAGGAAAAAACAACTGGTAGGGAGCTCATTAGGGACTGTCTATATAATGACATAATCATTTACTCAGCTAGCCTGAGAGAGGGATAATTATGCCATTTAGAACGCTCACAGCAGCATAACCATTTCTGAGTCAGCTATTCAGGGGAAGCTTAGAATGTTAAACAGTTAGTCTGAGTTAGAGTATTGGAGTGGCAGGAGGTCTGCTAGTGGGGATATGCAAAAGGAGACCTTGTCATGTTTCACCCTAGTTGGTAAAAATCCTCAGTTTGCCTTCGAGGTAGTGGAAATCATTTTCCTGAAGGACTCTTAGTTTCACTCCAAGGGAGTGAGAGGGACTGCAATGTCTTGTGTGGATCCAAGGAGCAATCCCATGAAGGTCCTCAAGCTTACAGTTACCTTAAAGAAGGACAGTGAGTGGAATCTGACATGCTACCAGAGAGGAAAAGGGGCCTTTATTTTGTTCTTTCCATGACTGGGAGGAAGGAGCAACTAATCTGTGAGTACAGATTGTGTGACTGTTCTCATAGGTGGTTGTCTGAGTTGTGTGTGCCCTAGGTAAGGCTAGATCACATTGGTCAGTACCCCTTTCACCACAAATGTGCTGAATTTAAAGTTGAAGTTGAGAGTCTTTAACAATTCATTGGGGATAGAAGGCTTCTTTTGGTGTAACACTGAAGGAATGGCAGAGACTGTCGTGTTGCAAAGGGTAGGAGGAACACCATCTGGAGTTTCAGGCAGGGCTAACTGGTTCATAGATGGGCAACAGTGTTCCCTGGACAAAGGCCATGTGCTAGGAGGATTTTTAAGTGTGTGGAAAATCCCACAGTGATAAACTTTGGAAATGGAAATGTGCTTTGGAAATGTTTAAAGTATGGGGATCAGCAATTAAAAATGGACTCTTTATCGAAGAATGTGAGATTCAATTTTTATATACAATGAACATATAGATTTTGGAATAAATTGCCTGAAAGTATAGTGGAGAGTAGCAGTGTAAACCTGTTCAAAAAAATTTGGATGAATATCATGTAAATAGGGGGTGTATTTGGACCCACTGATGCAGGTGGATGGTTAATATGGACAGTTGTGGCTTCTTCCATCCATTACCCAGTATAAATCCAGCATAAACATCTCACAGTTATACACTTTGGAAATGGAAATGTGTTCTGGAAATGGATAAAGTGTGTGGCACATCCCACAAGAACACACTTAGAGGGAAAGGAGATGTTTCTGCAAAAGAGAGTGTACTTGTGTTGCAGTGACAAACCATTGGGGCTCCACCTGTGCATCAAATAACATCTGTGAATAATGCCATACTGTACAATCCTAGTTACTGCTTTGGGCATGATTCAGCTTATTGCTTCTGTGTGAAAGTTATTGGGGCCTCTCAGCAGTTAGGTCTAGCATGTGCCTAAATACATGGCAAAAACAGCTCCTCCGTATAAATAGGTGCTCGGGTTGAAACATGAAATTCAAAAAAGGCAAAACTCAGCACGCTGCAGTTGGCGATGATACAGGCATAAATTTAATTAACAGAGAAGCACCAAGCCTCACATGTAACAGGTAGTGTAACTAAATGATTCCCAACTGGTTTTGTGCACAGCACGTCATCAGGGGGTGGTAACTAGTGATACCAAACACATATTTATAGGGAAACACTTAAAGAAACAATAACCCAAAGAAAATTATTTACATCAATTCACAAACAATGCATACATATAAATGCATAAAAAAAATTTTGTGTGAAAAATAATACATTCTATGATATACTTGTAATGTAAATACCATTACTGTATCCAACCTAGTGTATCATATTATATGCTCCCTATACCTTATACAGCTGTGTTGGTTTTTATAAAAAAAAATGTTGTGTTAAAATATGCAGCTGAACTAAAGAAGAAAAACTATTCTATATGGATCTCATCAACCAATCCCTACATTCTTTTGATACTACAAAATAAAATATATTTTATATTAGAAATAGATATGTTGTACAATACTAGACAGAAAATCAGCTCCCAGCTATTGGGACACACCAAATGTTCCATGTCCAGGTGTTTTGTCAACAGCAACATTTATCTGTGAAAAAATCAAAATATGCATTAGTGTTAGTCTATTACAACTACAAACAACTCATCAATTCCATCTTGTCATTTAATCCTGGGGCTACAAGAGCCCCTAATGTATAAATCCAAAAGGACTCTCTATATTTCAACTTGGCATCCAAGTCTCCTCCCCGAGGTCCCAACTTTACCACTTCAGTTCCACATAATCTAAATACATGTGCCAAATTTATATTAATATTTTGGTCACAATGTATCGCAAGTGCACTTCTGGTATCTTTGTGTAGAATAGATCTTAAATGTTCACCCATCTGTACCTTTAATGGGCGTGTAGTTTTACCCACATAAAATGCTCCACATTGGCAAGTAGCTAAATAAACTACATTTGTAGTGCTACATGTAATAAAATTTCTTATTTCATAAGTTTTAGCACAATTGCAGCTGGTAAAAGTCTTACACTTTAGTACGGACTTACAAAATTTACAATTACCACAATTAAACATACCACATGGAACATGAGAGGAAACCTTACCAGTACCCATATCTGAAGGTGCAGTATAACTATTCACCAACCTATCTCGTAAATTTTGACCTCTTCTATAAACTATCCTAGCATTATGTCGGGTGACTTCCAACAACCGTGGATCACCCAACAGGACATTCCAATTGTTCTGTATAATCTGCTCAATAGCTTTGGAATGTCTAGTATAGGTAGTGACAAAATTTGCCCTCTGTTCCTTAGGTAATTTTGTCTTTTGTTTAACAAAATCCATCCGTTCCACACATGCAGCTGCTTGAAAGGTCTCCTGAACTGTACTATAGGCATAACCTCTTTCTACAAATCTGTCACACAAGTCTGACCCCTGGGTGATAAAGTCCACATCTTTACTGCAATTACGTCTCACCCTTAACATCTGGGCCTTCGGTATACTGGACACCAAATGGCATGGATGGCAACTAGATGCATGTAATAGTGAATTCCTATCTGTCTCTTTACGAAACAATCTAGTGCTAAGACTACCATCTCCTTCCTTCGTAATACTCACATCTAGAAAGGACACACATATGAGACCCTGTTGCAAAGTAAATCTCAAATTCTCATTACTTTTTTCTAAATAATTTACAAACAATAAAAGTTCTTCCAAAGTGCCACGCCACACCATAAAGATGTCATCAATATATCGACGCCAGATGTCGATGTTTTCGTAAAATGGATTAATATCCCTGTCATAGACATGATTCTTTTCCCATAAACCCAGATATAAATTAGTATAATTGGGTGCAAAAGTAGCACCCATTGCTGTACCTTTAATTTACAGAAAAAACTGATCCTGAAACAAAAAAATATTTTTTGTCAATACATGCTCTGCATGTTCCAGTAAAAAATTATTTTTGCCATAGGAGACTTGTGTATCTTGTGACAAGAAATGGTCTAATGCATTAAGACCCCCCTCATGTGGTATACTGGTATACAGAGATGTAATATCCATGGATACCAACAGCCACCCAGGTTCTATCTGCATGTCATTCAAAATCTCCAAAAAATGCCCTGTATCCCTAATAAAAGATGGTAACGTATTGAAATGTTTCTTAATGTAAGAGTCCACATATTGAGATAGTGGGCTGGATATTCAAACTGCGCCATTCTGAGGCGCAAGCCCTTGCGCTGCACTAAATAGTTGCAGGGGAGAGTTAGATATTCAAAGGAGTTGCGCTTATTGAGCAACCTCGAATATCACCCCTCAGCCACAAAGCCACTGTGCATGGTGCAGTGGAACTTGTGCCACCCTAAGTTGTCAGAGGGAGCATTCAACCTATGTGGCCAGTACCATTGCGCCCATGTGCAAAAATCACGATATTCAAAAGGTGACATGCAAATGGGGCCATAATTCATGCAGGCGAGGGGCCATTTGCATCTGATTATGGCCCCATTTGCATGCGATATACATGTAGGTGCGCTTGATCCGAGGACTTGTGCCTGGCGCCCTGCCAGGCAGCAGCCGTCGGGGACCGACGCACCCTGCAGCCCGATCGCGGGCAGCAATGTGGCTTCCCCTCCTCCTCCCGTACATCTCCCTGGTGGTCCAGTGGACCGAAATGCCCGATCGTGGGCAGAATGTAAATGGAACCCCCCCGAACATGTCCCTAGTGCCTGATCAAGGGCAGTAAGTAAAGTGCCCCCCCACCCTGAACATCTCCCTGGTGGTTCAGTGGACCATAATGCCCGATCACGGGCAGAATGTAAATTGACCCCCAAACATCTCCCTGGTGGCTAGTGTCCCCACCCCACCCACCCACGAAGCCCCACCACCCGTTCCCCCGGCAGCTGGCGGGTGGCAGCATCCACCCACTTGCCACCCACCACCCGCCGACTGACTGCCAGGTAGGGCTGCACGCCCATTGGTGCAGAGCAAGAGCCAATGGGCGGCAGCCCATACCATACATGACAGTCCAGATTTGTGAGGGAGCGGGTGGTGGTGCTCATGGGTGGGTGGGAGGGGGGACACTAGCCACCAGGGAGATGTTTGGGAGTCAATTTACATTCTGCCCGCTATCGGCATTACATTCCACTGGACCACCAGGGAGATGTTCGTGGGGGGGTCACTTTACTTACCGCCCACGATCGGGCACTGGGACATGTTCGGGGTTCACTTTACCTTCTGCCCGCGATCGGGCATTTCGGTTCACTGACCACCAGGGATGTGAACGGGGAGCTACATTGATACCCGCGATCGGGCTGGTGGGGGAGTACACTATGCCTGCAATTGGGGTGGGGCACAGGGACTGAGTTGGGGCCAGCCACGGGTTGCGCCTACAATACAGCAGCTCACCTATGGGTGGCCCTCAACTTAAGTTTTTTGGCTCAAGGTCCTGCAGGCTCAGGTTGGGGTTGAGTTGCACTACTCTGCACAGCCCGGCTGAATATCGGGCTATGCAGTTTATGCATGGTTCCTCCCCCTCCTGTTGAGCATGCATTCATTTGCATTGCGCTGTTGCTCAGCCTGTTTTCAGTGGCGGAACTGCCTCCTGCTGAATATCGCAGAATGGCGCAATGTAGGACTTGTGCATGCACAACCCTGTTGCGCATGGCGCAACCCTTTTAAATATCTGGCCCAGTGGCTCTAAAAGAGACCCTATCCCTGCCACTATAGGGCACCCCGGTGGATTCCACAAATCTTTATGAATTTTAGGTAACATATAAAAACATGCCAATACAGGGTTTTTACTTCTAGGAATAACAGTTCATTATGTTCAATTAACCCTTCACATTCAGCTGAAAAAAGGAAACTGTCAATTTGCGCCTTGCAGACCCTAGTGGGATCAGTACTTAATGACTGATAAAAAGGCACATCTTCCAATTGTCTCCATGCTTCTTGTATATAACTGGAAGTATTCATGACTACCACTGACCCACCCTTGTCTGCAGGCTTAATAGTCAGATCATTATTTCTCTCCAAACTCTTGAGTGCCTCAAGTTCCACTTTAGAGATATTAATGTAAGTGGGGGGAGAGTCCTGATCAAATAGGGCTCTAAATTGTCTTTCACAAATCTTTTCAAATACTAGAACTGCATCACTATATGGAGGCATAAAAGTAGATTTGGGTTTAAACTGGCTTACTTACCTCCACTATAGTAGATGGTATATCTTGAACCTCCTCCATTTCATTATTCTGTCCAAAACCCATTGTATTACTATTATAATATGCTCTCAAATTCAAATTTATAAAAACCAACACAGCTGTATAAGGTATAGGGAGCATATAATATGATACACTAGGTTGGATACAGTAATGGTATTTACATTACAAGTGTATCATAGAATGTATTATTTTTTCACACAAAACTTTTTTTGCATTTAAATGTATGCATTGTTTGTGGATTGATGTAAATAATTTTCTTTGGGTTATTGTTTCTTTAAGTGTTTCCCTATAAATATGTGTTTGGTATCACTAGTAACCACCCCCTGATGATGTGCTGTGCAAGAAACCAGTTGGGAATCATTTAGTTACGCTACCTGTTACACGTGAGGCTTGGCATTTATCTGTTAATTAAACTTATGCCTGTATCAACGCCAACTACAGCATGCTGAGTTTTGCCTTTTTTGACTAGCATGTGCCTAACAGTCTCTCCCCTGAACCTGGTGGTAAATACAAAGGTTAATTTTTAGTATTGTACCCCTAACCCCCATCCTTTAGATAATACTATGTGTGGTACCATTTGTGTAATTCTGCCAAAAGCAAATTGCATGCCATGATTTGGGCACTGATTCTTTTAGGGGCTGCCAGCTGAGAAAAGTGCTAAGGGGGTTACAAAAATATGGGGGCTCATCTACACTGTATGTTTTTGGGTGAGAGGAAAAATGCTGAGGGTATGTCTAGGATCTTTCTGTCTGGTGGCAGTGCACCATAACAGAAGAACATTGCCAAGAAAAGCAACGTCTGTGCCAAGGAAAATGCCACCAAAAAGTATTTGCTGCTTGTGGTCCTGTGAGAGAAAGTGGAAAATGTGCTGCTTGTGAGTTTTAACTGTGCTTGAAAAAAACTGTTGAGCTGAGCAATGTATGCCCTTGCCGTGCCAATTAAAGTGCTTTAAGAACTGTTCAAAAATGACAAATTTCAAGCATATGTGGACTTTAGAAACAGCAATGTCTAAGTGTCCAGAAAGTTTCAAGTGTTTTCAGAGAAAAGTGGGGGAGTCACTAAAGAAAATGTGCTGAAAACTGTACTGAAATGACTCAAAGCATTTTGCCCCACTGAAATTGCCAGCCAAGAAAAAAATTACAGAATGCAGTTTAAATTTTGCCCTGCTCAACAATCATTATGAAGTAGTGCATTCGAGAGAGAGAGAGAGAGAGAGAGAGAAAGAGAAAGCTCATTTGCATGGTGTTGTGTGATTAGTTCAGCAAAGCCAAGCCCCATCCTTTGCCTGAGTCTCTGTGTCTATGAAGTGTTCGAGGAGGAGAGCATGTGAGCAGTGCAGCAGCAGCAGGAGAAATCATTGAGAGGGAAGAAGTGTTCCAAAAGCATTACTTTTTGGAGTTTACAGTTTCAAACAGGGTTCAACCTATTTTCCAACTGCCGGAGTAGTGATCACAGTGACTTTGCAACCGATCTTTGGGTCTTCCAACTGATCCACCACAAAGGCCCATCGAAACCAGCACCAGATTGCATACCATCCATGGGGGAATCCAGCTACTGGCTGAGTGAGTACAATAAGCAAAAAATAAATCAACTATGAGCAAATCAGAGAACAGCAAAGATAGGCATAGCGAGAAACTGTGAGATTTATCAAGTGAACAGTGTGCAGTGACAATGTTTGATAGCAAAGTCCAGGGCAGTAGAGGTCAGAGAAGAAGCCAGAAGGGGAAGGAAGGAAACATATTCAATTCAGTGCTTTAGAGTAACTGGTAATTGCTATTTTTCCTTTAAACTTAGATTGTGGGCTTTTAGTGACACTATACTTTCTTTGTTGTCTTTACTTATAGTTGTTTTTTGGCTGTTGAAAATTTAAAACATAGTGGTGGTGTAATTCTGTGCTGTCTTTAATTGCTGCAAATTTTATCTTGGCTTGTCTGACTGCCCTGTAGTTGGGTGAAGGGTGTTAATTGTCTGGCCTCTGACCTCAGCTACGTGATAACTGGAGGTGGGCTTAGTCAGAGTTAAAGTAGCAAGCAGAGTTTTAATTTCTCAGAAGAAACCAGAAGGGGAAGGAAGGAAACATATTCAATTCAGTGCTTTAGAGTAACTGGTAATTGCTATTTTTCTTTAAAACTTAGATTGTGGGCTTTTAGTGACACTATACTTTTTTGTTGTCTTTACTTATAGTTGTTTTTGGCTGTTGAAAATTTAAAACATAGTGGTGGTGTAATTCTGTGCTGTCTTTAATTGCTGCAAATTTTATCTTGGCTTGTCTGACTGCCCTGTAGTTGGGTGAAGGGTGTTAATTGTCTGGCCTCTGACCTCAGCTACGTGATAACTGGAGGTGGGGCTTAGTCAGAGTTAAAGTAGCAAGCAGAGTTTTAATTTCTCAGAAGAAGCCAGAAGGGAAGGAAGTAAACATATTCAATTCAGTGCTTTAGAGTAACTGGTAATTGCAATTTTCTTTTAAACTTAGATTGTGGGCTTTTAGTGACACTATACTTTCTTTGTTGTCTTTACTTATAGTTGTTTTTGGCTGTTGAAAATTTAAAACATAGTGGTGGTGTAATTCTGTGCTGTCTTTAATTGCTGCAAATTTTATCTTGGCTTGTCTGACTGCCCTGTAGTTGGGGAAGGGTGTTAATTGTCTGGCCTCTGACCTCAGCTACGTGATAACTGGAGGAGGGGCTTAGTTAGAGTTAAAGTAGCAAGCAGAGTTTTAATTTCTCAGAAGAAGCCAGAAAAGGAAGGAAGGAAACATATTCAATTCAGTGCTTTAGAGTAACTGGTAATTGCTATTTTTCCTTTAAACTTAGATTGTGTGCTTTTAGTGACACTATACCTTTTGTTGTCTTACTTATAATTGTTTTTGGGCTGTTGAAAATTTAAAACATAGTGGTGGTGTAATTCTGTGCTGTCTTTAATTGCTGCAAATTTTATCTTGGCTTGTCTGACTGCCCTGTAGTTGGGTGAAGGGTGTTAATTGTCTGGCCTCTGACTTCAGCTACGTGATAACTGGAGGTGGGGCTTAGTTAGAGTTAAAGTAGCAAGCAGAGTTTTAATTTCTCAGAAGAAGCCAGAAGGGGAAGGAAGGAAACATATTCAATTCAGTGCTTTAGAGTAACTGGTAATTGCTATTTTTCTTTTAAACTTAGATTGTGTGCTTTTAGTGACACTATACTTTCTTTGTTGTCTTTACTTATAATTGTTTTTGGGCTGTTGAAAATTTAAAACATAGTGGTGGTGTAATTCTGTGCTGTCTTTAATTGCTGCAAATTTTATCTTGGCTTGTCTGACTGCCCTGTAGTTGGGTGAAGGGTGTTAATTGTCTGGCCTCTGACCTCAGCTACGTGATAACTGGAGGTGGGCTTAGTCAGAGTTAAAGTAGCAAGCAGAGTTTTAATTTCTCAGAAGAAGCCAGAAGGGGAAGGAAGGAAACATATTCAATTCAGTGCTTTAGAGTAACTGGTAATTGCTATTTTTCTTTTAAACTTAGATTGTGGGCTTTTAGTGACACTATACTTTCTTTGTTGTCTTTACTTATAATTGTTTTTGGGCTGTTGAAAATTTAAAACATAGTGGTGGTGTAATTCTGTGCTGTCTTTAATTGCTGCAAATTTTATCTTGGCTTGTCTGACTGCCCTGTAGTTGGGTGAAGGGTGTTAATTGTCTGGCCTCTGACCTCAGCTACGTGATAACTGGAGGTGGGGATTAGTCAGAGTTAAAGTAGCAAGCAGAGTTTTAATTTCTCAGAAGAAGCCAGAAGGGGAAGGAAGGAAACATATTCAATTCAGTGCTTTAGAGTAACTGGTAATTGCTATTTTTCTTTTAAACTTAGATTGAGGGCTTTTAGTGACACTATACTTTCTTTGTTGTCTTTACTTATAGTTGTTTTTTGGCTGTTGAAAATTTAAAACATAGTGGTGGTGTAATTCTGTGCTGTCTTTAATTGCTGCAAATTTTATCTTGGCTTGTCTGACTGCCCTGTAGTTGGGTGAAGGGTGTTAATTGTCTGGCCTCTGACCTCAGCTACGTGATAACTGGAGGTGGGGCTTAGTCAGAGTTAAAGTAGCAAGCAGAGTTTTAATTTCTCAGAAGAAGCCAGAAAGGGAAGGAAGTAAACATATTCAATTCAGTGCATTTGAGTAACTGGTAATTGCAATTTTTCTTTTAAACTTAGATTGTGGGCTTTTAGTGACACTATACTTTCTTTGTTGTCTTTACTTATAGTTGTTTTTTGGCTGTTGAAAATTTAAAACATAGTGGTGGTGTAATTCTGTGCTGTCTTTAATTGCTGCAAATTTTATCTTGGCTTGTCTGACTGCCCTGTAGTTGGGGGAAGGGTGTTAATTGTCTGGCCTCTGACCTCAGCTACGTGATAACTGGAGGAGGGGCTTAGTTAGAGTTAAAGTAGCAAGCAGAGTTTTAATTTCTCAGAAGAAGCCAGAAAAGGAAGGAAGGAAACATATTCAATTCAGTGCTTTAGAGTAACTGGTAATTGCTATTTTTCTTTTAAACTTAGATTGTGTGCTTTTAGTGACACTATACTTTCTTTGTTGTCTTTACTTATAATTGTTTTTGGGCTGTTGAAAATTTAAAACATAGTGGTGGTGTAATTCTGTGCTGTCTTTAATTGCTGCAAATTTTATCTTGGCTTGTCTGACTGCCCTGTAGTTGGGTGAAGGGTGTTAATTGTCTGGCCTCTGACTTCAGCTACGTGATAACTGGAGGTGGGGCTTAGTTAGAGTTAAAGTAGCAAGCAGAGTTTTAATTTCTGAAGAAGCCAGAAGGGAAGGAAGGAAACATATTCAATTCAGTGCTTTAGAGTAACTGGTAATTGCTATTTTCTTTAAACTTAGATTGTGTGCTTTTAGTGACACTATACTTTTGTTGTCTTTACTTATAATTGTTTTGGGCTGTTGAAAATTTAAAACATAGTGGTGGTGTAATTCTGTGCTGTCTTTAATTGCTGCAAATTTTATCTTGGCTTGTCTGACTGCCCAGAAGTTGTGAAGGTGTTAATTGTCTGGCCTCTGACCTCAGCTACGTGATAACTGGAGGTGGGGGCTAGTCAGAGTTAAAGTAGCAAGCAGAGTTTTAATTTCTCAGAAGAAGCCAGAAGGGGAAGGAAGGAAACATATTCAATTCAGTGCTTTAGAGTAACTGGTAATTGCTATTTTTCCTTTAAACTTAGATTGTGGGCTTTTAGTGACACTATACTTTCTTTTGTGTCTTTAATTATAATTGTTTTTGGGCTGTTGAAAATTTAAAACATAGTGGTGGTGTAATTCTGTGCTGTCTTTAATTGCTGCAAATTTTATCTTGGCTTGTCTGACTGCCCTGTAGTTGGGTGAAGGGTGTTAATTGTCTGGCCTCTGACCTCAGCTACGTGATAACTGGAGGTGGGGATTAGTCAGAGTTAAAGTAGCAAGCAGAGTTTTAATTCTCAGAAGAAGCCAGAAGGGGAAGGAAGGAAACATATTCAATTCAGTGCTTTAGAGTAACTGGTAATTGCTATTTTTCTTTTAAACTTAGATTGTGGGCTTTAGTGACACTATACTTTCTTTGTTGTCTTTACTTATAGTTGTTTTTGGCTGTTGAAAATTTAAAACATAGTGGTGGTGTAATTCTGTGCTGTCTTTAATTGCTGCAAATTTTATCTTGGCTTGTCTGACTGCCCTGTAGTTGGGTGAAGGGTGTTAATTGTCTGGCCTCTGACCTCAGCACGTGATAACTGGAGGTGGGGCTTAGTCAGAGTTAAAGTAGCAAGCAGAGTTTTAATTTCTCAGAAGAAGCCAGAAGGGAAGGAAGGAAACATATTCAATTCAGTGCTTTAGAGTAACTGGTAATTGCTATTTTTCTTTTAAACTTAGATTGTGTGCTTTTAGTGACACTATACTTTCTTTGTTGTCTTTACTTATAATTGTTTTTTGGGCTGTTGAAAATTTAAAACATAGTGGTGGTGTAATTCTGTGCTGTCTTTAATTGCTGCAAATTTTCGCCCCCCTCCTCCCCCTTACACCAACTCTTAATTATAAGCCCTGTTAAATCTAATTGACAGGAGCTAAACACAGGGTATAGTAAGGGTTGTGAAGTAGGAGGGGCATAAGGTGGAAGAAGCCCACCCTCAGCATGACAAGTGTTTTGACTCATTTGTTTATTTATTGGTTTCTTTTTCTTTAAAAAAAAAAATTCTGAGGATCAGTGGCAGGATTTTTAGTACAGCAAATTAATAAAAAGGGAACTAGGAAAGCTTCAGTAGCAGACAAGCAGTGGAACTGCAGCATAATGTGGGGCGTGGTGCAATGCAGTGGCTGTGGGGCTGCCATATTCAGGCAGACCTTCTGGACACTGAGGTGCTGCCCTATCTGCATGCATCTCTCTGGACTGCAGGATGAGGTAGCCAGACTCAGAGCAGAAGTAAACTGGGTGAGGAGTACCATCACCCCTATCCAGGGACCACCCAGTCCAATGCCACTGCCTCAAAGGATGCCGAGAACGAGGAGCACTTGGATGACAGTGGGCTCAGGGAGGGTTAGAGCAGTTAGGCAGAGGTACATCCCTGATCCTATTCCACTCAAGAACTCATATGCCGCACTGGCAAATGAGGACAACCAAATAGAGGTACCCAGAGAAGTGGAAGGAAAGGATGTGGAGGTTAGCCAAGGAGGTGACCTCAGCAGGGAAAGCAGTGGACCCCAGAGGAGGAGGAAGCGAATCCTGGTTGGGTACTCCATCATAAGAGGGTTCCAGCTAGGAACACAGGAGGGGGAGGACAGGGAGGTGAGGTGCCTACCAGGTGCCACGGCATGAAGGATGGAAGGAAGATCCTGGGGATCACTGGGAAGGCAAGACGGAGGGTGAGCAGGATGTCATTATCCACCTAGGTACTAATGACCTGGAAAAATGGGGAGCCAAATGAAGCTCAGGAAGAGTTTAGAAACTGGGAGGGGTCCTCACAAGTAGCTACTTCTGTCACTTCTCAGAAGTACTACCTGTGAGGGCAAGGAGAGTAGAGTGCATGCACCAGGAACTTTAACTCATGGTTGAAGAACTGGTGCTGTGAGGAAGGGTTTTGATTCATTGGTGACTGGGGACCCACCTGGAGGGATGGTGGTTTGTTCAAGCCTGACGGCCTGCATCCATCCTGGAGGGTTATCTAAGCACTCAATGATAAGTTTAAATGCTACATTGACAAGCATTTAAACTAGCAAAGGGGGGGTGACAGGCCAGCAAGGAGGGTACCTACTTGCTCACCCCCCACAGCTAGCAGTGGAACTAGTGAACCAGAGGAGTGGCTATCTCTGCAAAGCAGTGTGCAAAAGATGGAGGTTAGTGCCCAAGAGGTAGATAAGCAGAAAAGGGGCAAAATTCAGCAGAACGGCAGACAGCAAGGAGAACCAGGGATAAATGACAACCAAGGAAGGGGCTGGAGTAGAACAGTGAAACAGTCTAGGGAGGTCAAATCATGTAAAGCCATGTGTGCAAATGCCAGGAGCCTTAGCAACATGATGGAGGATCTGGAGGCTGTCATGGTACAGTCAGACCTGGACATTGTGGCCATCACTGAAACCGGGTGTAATGATAACCACGACTGGGAGATGAACATACCTGGCTACAACATATTCAGAAGAGACAGAGCAGGCAGGAAGGGAGGAGGAGTGGCACTGTATATGAAAAATGACATAAGGGCCACAGAGATCCAGGAGGAACAAAATGGGGAGAGATACTGTGGGTTAAGCTGGAAAGGAAAATGGGACAGCCTATCCGCAACAGGTGTGGTCTATAGACCACCAGCCCAGGAGGAAGAAACAGATAGGAGTTGATGCTAGCCATCCAAAGGATGGCAGACAAGGGTGAGGTAGTACTGGTTGGAGACTTCAATATTCCAGACGTGGACTGGAGCATCCCAGCAGCAGCAGCAGCTAGGAGCAGATTTATCCTGGACTCCCTTCAGGGTGCCTTCCGCAAGCAACTGGTCATGGAACCAACTCGGCAGAAGGCAATACTGGACCTTGTGCTCACAAACAGGGACAGTGTGATGGGGGTAATGGTGGGGGAGCACCTGGGAAACAGTGACCACCAGTCATTGTGGTTTGAAATCACAGAAAGAGCAGAACCAAGCCACACAAATCACGTATCCTGGATTTTAGGGGGGGCAGACTTTGGGAAAATGGGGAGATACTTGAAAGAGGCATTAAGGGGAATGGGACAGGAATCAGGGGTTGAGGAACAGTGGGCAGTGTTTAAAATGGGGATTACAAGAACAACAGAATTATGCATTAAGCAGGTTAGCAAGAGGAAAAGGAAGAGGAGACCATTATGGTTTTCCAAAGAGGTAGCAAAGAAAGTGAAAGCCAAAAGATTGCATTCAGGCAATACAAAAGATACAGGCAGAAGGGGATAGGGAGAAGTACCAGGAGAAGCAAAGGGAGGCAGGAGGTAGTAAGGAAGCCAAAGCTCAGACAGAAGAACACATTGCAAAATCAGTGGGTAGAGGGACAAAACCTTTACAGGTACATAATGAAAAAAGAAAGATAAAGGGAGGGATTGTGAGACTGAAGGGGGAGGATGGGGGCCGCGTGGAGGATGACAACAGTAAAGCTGACATTTTGAACAGGTATTTCTGCTCAGTCTTTACTGAGGAAGAGGAGGGTAATGGGTCTGAAGGGAGTACAAGGGGTGAGAATGGTGCAGAAATGGACACAAGTCCCTTTACACGAGAAAGGGTCCTGAAGGAACTGGAAGTAATAAGAGTTGATAAAGCAATGGGGCAGAATGGGGTGCACCCCAAGGTCCTTAAAGAACTAAGAGAGGTGGTGGCTGAACCTCTGGCTATCCTGTTTTGCCGATCACTGGAAACAAGGGAGGTACACAAAGACTGGAGGACAGCAGATGTAGTCCCCTTATACAAAAGTGGGAACAAAGAGGAAGCAGGGAACTACAGACCAGTCAGCCTCACCTCGTAGTGGGGAAGATCATGAAAGCACTACTGAAGGAGAGATTGGTGGAACATCTGGTTGTCAATGGACCACAGGACCCAAGGCAGCATGGTTTCACCAGGGGAGGTCATGTCAGACCAACCTCATTGAATTTTTTGACTGGGTGACTAGGGAGGTGGATCAGGAGGGCTGTGACATGGCCTATCTGGACTTCAGCAAGGCCTTTGACACTGTGCCACTAGAAGACTATTACACAAACTGAGGAATAGGTGTAGGCAGGACAGTAGAGTGGTGGGTAGGTAACTGGCTGGGTGGCAGGACACAGAGGGTGGTGGTAAATGGCTGTCACTCCACAGAGGGAAGAGGACCAGTGGGGTACCACAGGGATCAGTGCTGGGACCGGTCCTATTCAACATCTTCATCAGTGACATTGCGCAGGACCTAGAAGGCAGAATTTCACTGTTCACGGATGACACAAAGCTTTGTAACAGAGTAGACACACCAGAGGGGTAGACAGAATGAGAAGGGACCTGCAGAAACTTGAAGAATGGTCAGGGTTTGGCAGTTGAAATTCAATGCATAGAAGTGCAAGATAATGCATATGGGGACAAAAACCCTGGCACAATATATCAGTTGGGGGAGAGGATATAGCATGCACCAAGCAGGAAAGGGATCTTGGGTTGTCATCTCTGATGACCCCAAGGTAGGGAAACAGTGTGACAAGGCAGCAGGTAAAGCAAATAGGATGCTGGGATGTAGAGGCAGGGCATCACCAGCAGGAAAAGGGAGGTCATATTGCGCTTATACAAGACACTAGTGAGGCCCCACCTGGAGTACAGTGTTCAGTTCTGGAGACCATACCTACGCAAGGACATAGACAGGGTAGAGAAGGTTCAGAGGAGGGCAACAATGATGGTGCATGGATTGCATCACAAGTCCTATGAAGACAGGTTGAAGGAACTGAACATGTACCTCCTGGAGGAGAGGAGGGAGAGAGGGATATGATAGAGACATACAAGTATCTTACAGGGAGGAACAGGTGCAGGAAAACACTATTTTAAGCTGAAAAAGATGTTCCAGGACTAGAGGTCATGGGATGAAGTTGGAGGGAGGACGATTCAGAGGAAACATGAGAAAGAATTTCTTCACAGAATGGGTGGTGGACAAGTGGAACACCCTGCCAGAGGAAGTGGTGGGGGCTGAAACAATCACTGGATTTAAGAATGCATGAGATAGACATAAAGGAATTCTGGAGGTCAGGGGTAAGGGGCAACAGACTTCTAGGAAAACAAACTGAACTTACAAGCTCAAATGGGCAGACTGGGTGGGTCATAGGCCCTTATCTGCCGACACTGTCTATGTATCTATGTATCTATGTACTGATCAACAATCTAAACAAGATCAGCAAATGCATGAATGTGCTGAATTTGTGCAAAAGTTGAGAAACGGTGTGCAAGTCAGGCAGTCTGTCCAGCAACATAGCAAATGTCAGCAAAACTGATGCAGTGTATTTTAAAGCCAAAACTCAGCTCTAAGTGCAAGACGGTGATATGGGATTTGTGTGTTTGTTTATAGAAAATTGCGTCTAATGCACCATGATATTCACTCCATGCCAGAGTGTGGATTTTACAGCAAGAGACAGAACTAGCTCATTTTGAAAGACTATATAACTGTGAAGCAGCACCCACTGATGTGGCCCTACAAAATTTCCCAGTAAATGTATGCATTGTCTGTTTAAAGCCAGGAAAGGATGTTCTGTTAATTCCACATTGTAAAGATTGTCAAAAACAGTATGGGATGTATGAAGCAGGTGGCACAGTAACTGTACAGTAAAAGCCTAAACCATCTGCTTAGCCCCTGCTAGTTTGGAACTGGCTGTTTGCAACCAGGGGGATTCTGCTGAGTTTGTCAGAGAATTTTTTGAGAAAGTTTGTGAAGATACTTTGCAAGGGCAGGAAGAAACAGAGTTTTCCATGCCTGAAAAGGTGGAAGTGGACACTTCAAAAGCAGAATCTGTAGTTCCGTGGGTAGAAGGCCAAAGCCTCATGGGAGAAGATGAGGTAGATGAAGCTCTGTATTAATTAATTAATTAATTTCTTTATTTAAAAGTTTTACCAGGAAGGCATACTGAGCAGACTACCGCTCGATTCCAGATGCATCCTGGGGGGGTAGGGGTTGGGAGGATACATACAAATTCGAAAGTACAGACATTTCACAAATATGTACAAAATTAGCTATATATAATGACATGTACAGAATAAAAACTGTTGGGAGACAGCTGCCTCTGTGTGTAGTGAAGGATGGATAATTTCAGGAGCTGAAGCAAATACAGCTCCTGGGCAGTTTATGGAACAGGAGGAAATGGAGGAAGTTGAAGCAGTAATTGCAGGCTTCCAAGAGTTACCATTAGCCTTGACTTCTATGGAGTATTCAGAGACAGAGGAGGGCTCTATCAAAATTCAACTGAGTGCAGAAGTGGACTGCTTTTACTCTGCACTGAGTTTTTGAAGCTGGCTTAACCAGGACTGGCCACACCCAAGCCATGCCTCTGGCTTAAATCCTAGTAAAAAGCAGTAAAGAAGAATGTGTGATTAGACACAGGGTTGAGGCCGAATGAGGACAGACATATCCATTCTTTCCTAAATGAATCTGGGAAGAGAGTGAGAGAAACAGGCATGCCTGGTTGTGGGAGGAAGCTAGTGCTAACCATGCAAAAGTAAACAAGTTAGTGAGAATTAAAGTATGTCATGAGAGACTACAGTTTTGGAAGCATGGCAGAGGTCTCTGTTTATACACTCTAAGAACAGTGGACAAGGCTGGCCAAAAGACAATTTACAATATTGGAGAGGTTCGTCCGGACAGAGAAACAGTTCTTGCTCCACATCCCAATTGGTACTATCCATAAAAGTGCCACTCACCTGTAACCATGCCAGCATGACAAGTGAATTCAGCAATGCAAATTCAGCAATCTGCCACCAAAGCTCAGCAACCGAAAAGGAGGTGCATCTCTTCTGGTGATCCAGGTTTGTCTGTTTCCAGCAGCTTCCAGGTTCATTTGCAGCAGCATCCAGGCTCATCAGCCCAGCAGAGGGAGACGATTTCTTGTCCAGGGCCAGAAGAATGTGTGGAAGAACCTGATCTGAAGATTTCATCTGTCTAACAGAAAAAGATCATCAGGTAGCAGGTCCAGAGATGTGATATAGATATTCATCTTTCACTTAGAATGCAGAAAGGCATATTTTACTTATTTAATGGGAAGGCTTTAAGCCTGAGGTTCAATGGGCATAGCAACTATGTCACTCTCCAATCAGGCCTTAAAAGGCCACTCCTCCTGGAGTGTTCCAGGATTCGTCTCTTCATTGCAGCCGGAGGAGCCACTCCTCCTTGCTCTGCTGTGACTTGTTTGGGGCACCTGTGGCTGCTGCTTCTATTTCTGACTCATGCTCTTCTGGCTCCTCTCACAGCACTTGGGTGCTCTCATGCTGGTCGTAGGCTTTGCTGTGTATCAGTCGCCCCCTCTTCCTGCTTCTCCGATGACCTCCCACTCGTCTGATCTCCTCCCAGTTCCTGATTTTCATTCCTCCCCATCTTGGCACCTTGGTGCTTTTCTTCTCAGTCATGTGTGTTTCTGCAGCTGCCTCCAGTCACCGGCTTCCTCGTACCTCACTCCTTCAGCGGCGTATTTTGCCGCTCGTCCCATTAGTCTGCCCTCATCCTGGCCGTATCGACTGTGCTGCTCTAGGTCAGGGCATTGGCTTCTCCAGTTCCCATTGGGTTTATTTCTCTCCTTGAGTGGTGTTGCCTACCCTACTTCCCCCTCCTATCTGCTGCTTCATGGCCCATTGCTTGCCCCCTTCCTTCTATTGTCTCTTTCGCTTGCTGCACTTATTTGATCTTTTTAGTTTCCACTGTGCCTTGCTCCTGCAATTCTTTTTGAGTTACCTGCTGCTGCCATCCATCACAGCACTGGCATTAATGATTTCTCAGGACTCCTCTTACCAGGGATGAGTAGTGCTAGCTGAGAATGAGCCCTTGAGATCTTGTGAGTCCACAGAACCTGGCCATGCATCAGGACGGTGCTTGCAGCATTTCAGAGCAAGTGTATGTGGCCCTATTTCTTGAATGAATTGAAATGTTCCTTCTATTGTTTTCCTGCAGTTGCCAGGACTCCTCAAGCATGTAATCAGGTGCCTTATGCCTGTGCATGTTAGAGTCACACACACACACACACACTCAATGCTATGTCTGCGATTCCTTTTATCTCTTACTTTCGAGGAACTTTGACCTGGACATACCGAATAGATTTTTGTAACCTCGCTCAGGTTCACTGTGCTATGACTGTGGTGTCATTCATGATAGTACAACATTCTGTTGACACCCGTCTTGCTATTGGAGCACTTTGTGGTCATGAAACCTGTTCCTTCATCAAGCTCGGTTGCTTGATTCAGTCCTTCTCTCTGCCTATCTCCTCTGTATCAGAGGTGTCTACCCCTGTGGACTCCACTTGTTGCCCTCCTCCTCCTGCTCCCTCCTCCCTCCATTCTGCTCCTTATATGACCTTTCCTTTCATTTGTGTTTTTTTCCCTATTCTGCCATCACCTTCCTATTCATATCCTCCTCTTATGTTAGTCCGTATGGTGTCCAGGTGTTTGAGACTGGTTCTCCTTCACTCACTCTGACCTCAGGGTCTACTCATTTATGTCACTTAATCAAGCATACCTCTTATTGGGTCCTATGATACCTCATCAAACTGCTGCAGTCCTGCGGTTGTTATCACCATCAGTCTTCTCATGCTTGCATCTGGATATCCTTCGCTTATCTGACCTCTATGTGGGTCTTCTCCTTCACATTGACTACTCGAGCACAATGCTCTCAGGGCTATGCTACCTCGACTCGACCTGCTTTCTACTCGGAGACATGCCTTCATGTCTAGTGCCCCTTTGCTAGCAGCTAGAAGGCTTCTCTCCATCAACATTCATTGTTTATTTCATGTCTCACTTCAAACCATGCAGACCTTCAAGGGTTCCATGTGGTAACAGTGTTCACAGAAAGACGATTGCCTTTTGGGTGAGTGTACATCACTGAAAATCAATTTCGGCAATGTACACTCTCGGCGATGACACCAAAGACTTTTTTTTTTGTATGCGGGGTGCTGCACCCCTTGCACACCCCCAACTAATGAATTCTCAACTCCAGGGGGTTGCAAAAGTAAAAAACAAATTTAAATCTTGGACTGGAGCAAAAAACAAGCACGCCCAGAACTGAACCCTCCTAACCCCACCACACCACATGGCCAGCTCAGCAGCCCACCACTGCACCACACCCCATAAATCCTCTTTCCCTACCCTTCTGCCTGTCACATGGTGTGGTCCCTTCCCTCACTCCACTCACGTGTATATATAGCATCAGCCTGTCACTATATTCACTGAACCCCCTATCCGGTTGCCCTCCCTGCTCAGAAACCCTGTGCACAGGTGCCGTGATTGAGTCGCTCTTTTTGAAAGTGCTCAATCATGGTCGTCATCTTCACAGGCTACCCATTCAAGGCTTCTTTTCATCATGATACTTCTTCTCTTGCTTTTGAGCATCTAGTTGCAGACATCACTCGGATCCCTCAACAGCTGTCCATTTGGAAGGCCAGAGTGAGAGCTTCTTCTAAAGCTTGACATTTTCCTCCTTCCTCAATCATACTTTAAATTGCTGTAGCAGAACTGTCCCTAATCTAAATATCCTTCAGCTTGGAAGGAAGGCGACATAGGCCTTTGATCCCCAGAGGTTTCCTCCTCAAAGGACTTTTTCCTCGCCTCCATGCCAATGGCCATAATATTAGTCAGGGTTAGTGCTTTCATAGGTTCTTTAGTTAGGTTCCACTAATGAATGGAGTTGGATGGTGGCCCTGGTTGTTCCTTCTCTCCTTAGGAAGTTCGCCCTTCTACATCTTGTCAGATTTCCTTTTGTTCATTGTCCTCACCTTTTCTCGTTCTTCTTCTGTCTTTCCTATCTATGTCTGTCACATTTATTTCCTGTCTAGGTATCTTCGGATTTCTTGTCTCTTAGATGCTTGACACCCTTTTGAGTATTTCTTTTGAGCTTCTTCCTAAGCTACCTTTAGCCAAGGGAATTTCTCTTGGCACCTATATGGGGGCAATTCTCCTCTAGGGTTCCTTGTGTTGTACCCCTATAGGGTGGTCTCTCCCATGAATAGAGAGGCAAATAGCCACAATGTATCAAAGTCACACAAGCATACATCTCATTCAGTTGCATAAGCACAATTGAATGGGAAGGCTTTAAGCCTGAGGTTCAATGGGCGGAGCAACAACATCACTCCCCCATCAGGCCTTAAAAGGCAACTCCTCCTGGACTGTTCCAGGATTAATCTCTTCATTGCCCCACCATCCACCCCTCCTCCTCCAGTGGCTCATTTCTCTTTTCCATGGGCTTCTTCCTGAGCTCAGCAAGGTCAGCACCCAGGGTGGGGGCTGACCAAACGAGCAGACACGAAAAACCGTTAGGCCTATTCTGCTGGCATTTTAGTATGTTAGTAGTATGTTAGCTACCTTTAGCCAAAGGAATATCCTGCAGCACCTATGGGGGGACCCTCCTCTAGGGATCCTTGCATTGTACCACTACAGGGTGGTATATCCCATGGATAGAGAGGTGAATAGCCACAATGTATCAAAGTCACTTAAGTATAAGTCTCATCCAGTTATGTAAGCACAATTGAAACATTTTAATTTGACTGTTTTGCATGCAAAAAAGGATGTCACAGGAACTTTGGATCATTAATAGACACTCCTGAACTGGACTGCAGTGCTAGCAGGTCTCGTGCCTGTCCAAGAACTGTATTTCAGCAGGTTTAGGCATAGGAGAGACTCTATGTATAGTGCTGTGGGCACTCTGGACATTCTCCCTAGAACATCAAACTTTGTAGGGGTTCTCTCCTCCAACATGTTTTTGTAAATGCTTTTACTTTCTATTTTTGTACTTTTATAGACAACCCCTTTTAAAAAAAATAACTTTTGGGATTGTGTAGTATCTGTGGGGGGAGGTTTTGGTCACTGTGTGGTTTACAAGTTGTGTTTTGTTTGCAGAATGTGTTTTGCAATGTTTTCTTTTATAGGTATTCCTGAAAGATGAAAAGAAGACAAAAAGAGGATTCTTAGGGCTCTTTGGAGTCCTCCTTTTTAAAGTTGCTAGGCTTGGTGTAATGGTGTAGTACAATGCTAACCAATTTTTCTGCTTTGCAGGTTCAGAGTTTTGTAGTTCTTAGATTTAGGAAATGTAATGTCATGCACACATTTCTAAAGTGGGCTATAGTTCTACATGGTGTAAAATGGTTTGGGGTATGGGCACATGGTAGGTAGTATATGTCAGATAGTTTTTCCCTTGAGGGCTAGGTAGGAAGATAGATTGGTGGTCCTGAATCTGGATAGGGGTCACCAATGCTGTCTGTCAGGATATGCTTCAAGCAATCTCTTGGAGCCACTGAAAATCCATAGATAGTTGTAGGGTAGGAGCTGAAGTTTCTTCAGTGGGCCTCTGTCCTTTAGTGTTACCTGCCTGTGCATAGCACATAGTAGGGGATGGCCTGATCAACCCTCCCCATAGGGCACACAGAGGTAGGACAGGCTGGTACTCTACCATAACCTGGCTGAAGACTGCCAGTGTATCTGGTTGTGGTGAGTGTAATCAGCCATTTCTCTGGGGTTACTGGAATCCCATTAGTACTAGTATTAGGCAGGTAGGAAAAGGTAGCTGTTAGGGAGCTCATTAGGGGCTTTCTATATAATGACATCATTGTTTACTCAGCTACAGTAGCCTGAGAGAGGGATGACTATGTCATTTAGAACTCTCACAGCAGCATAACCATTTTTGAGTCAGCTGTTCAGGGCAAGCTTAAAATATTCAGCAGTTAGTCTGATTTAGAATGCTAGAGTGGCAGGAAGTCTGCCAGTGGGGCTCTGCAATGGGAGCCTTGGTCATTTCTCACCCTTGTTTGGTAAAATCCTCAGTTTGCCTTCAAAGTGGTGGAAACTATTCGCCTGCAGGATTCCTAGTTTCACTCCAGGGGGAGTGAGATGGACTGCAATGTCTTGTGGATCCAAGGGGCAATCCCCTGAATGTCCTGAAGTTTACAGCTGCCTTAAAGAAGGACAGTGAGTGGAATCTGACAAGCTACCAGAGAGGAAAGGGGGCCTTTCTTTTGTTCTTTCCATAACTGGGAGGAAAGAGCAACTAATCTGAGAGTACAGATTGTGTGACTTTTCTCATATGGGGTTGTCTGAGGTGTGTGTGTGTGCCCTAAGTAATGCTGGATCACACTGATCAGGACCCCTTTCACCACAAATGTGCTGAATTTAAAGTTGAAGTTGGGAGTCATTAGCAAGTCAGTGGGGATTGAAGGCTTCTTTTGGTGTAACACAGAAGGAATGGCAGAGACTGTCTTGGGGTAAAGGGTGGGAGGAACCCCATTTGGAGTTTCAGGCAGGGCTAACTGATTCATGGATGGGCACCAGTCTTTCCTGGGCAAAGATCATGTGGCAGGAGGATTTTTAAGTGTGTAGAACATCCCACAGTTATACACTTTAGAAAAGGAAATGTGTTTTGGAAATGTTTAAAGTGTGTGGCACATCTTACAGTAATACACTTTGGAAATGAAAATGTGTTCTGGAAATGGATAAAGTGTGTGGCATATCCCACAAGAATACACTTATAGGGAAATTAGATGTTTCTGTTGAAAACAGTGCCACCTGCCCAGCAAAATGCTTCTGCAAAAGAGAGAGCACCTGTGTTGTAATGGCAAACCCTTTGGGGTCCACCTGTGCTTTAAGTAATATCTGTGGAATAAAGTTGTACTGTACAATCCCAGTTGCTGCTTTGGACAGTCAGCTTATTGCTTCTGTGTGAATGTTACTGGACCCCATAGCAGTTAGGTTTAGCATACACCTACCATCCTCTCCCCTGGAACTGGTGATAAATACAAAAGTTCATTTTTAGTATTGTACCCCCACTCCCACCCCTCCTGTCTTCTAGATAATGAGCCTAGTATACATGCTAATGCTAGGGCTGGTACCATTTGTGTAATTCTGCCAAAAGCAAATTGCATGCCATGATTTGGGCACTGGTTCTTTCAGGAGGTGCCAGCTGAGAAAAGTGGCAAGGGGGGTTACACAAGATTACAAAATAGCTCATAACTTTAAAACTAAGTAACGCAGAAACCTTATTTGTGGCATGAGAGTTATTGGGGTTATGCATATTCTAATTCTGCAATGTAGCACTTTTGGCAGGAGTCCCTCTTTAAGTAAAACTCAAACAATTGTTGACTGGCACAATACACTCACCTCCACGGCTGGCTGCCAAATTTAAATGTACTATAAGAAGGGTTCTATGTCATAACTACGACCACCAGAAGGCGATCGCCATTAGGGCAACTGCACATCGCAGAAAATAATAATCTATCTGTGGGTATCACAATTCACATGTCAGACGCATCTGAATAAAAGTATAAAAGTTTTTTTTTACAGTAAAAGTCAATAATTAGTTAAAAAGAAAACATTGCTTAATCTTCACTTGGAAAGTTGTGCTCAAGTGCTGCTACTTTAAATTTCTTACGGTCATGTTCCCTAGTGCGCTTTCACGTTAGCATACTTCATACCTCAATGTCACAGCATGTAGCTGTCAACTTCAAGCACAAGTAAATGACGTTCAGACATTTTCTTCCAAAAGGAATTAAGTCAAAAGAATAGCTGAAACAGCCTTTAGTCTTCTGTTTTGGAATGCATAATTTAAAGCTTCTATTGGAAACACTCTTTTCTCTGATAGAAGTTCCCCTGAAAGAAAGTTTAATTTTCTGAAGAGCTTTTAAAATGTATCATGCCCACTCCACTATTTCTGATTCCACAGAGGCAGATGTTTATTGCAGTAAATTAAAAGCCATCTGTTACAAATCCAATAAAGACACAGCTTTAGTGACACTTGTCTTTTACTGAAAGGTATTACACTTGACTTTCAGATTCAGAGATATCTAAAAGACTTCAGCTTTTATCAGCAATATATGATAAATGGAAATTAAATGGATAATCATGGCCATTTTATAATAATTGCTGCACAGACAGCTAAAACCTTATACCATAGTTTTACTTGGAGAGACATAAATGACTCTTAAGTTCTGAAGTACCTGTTTGCTTGATTTATGATAGGCACTGAAACCATTTGGAGTATGGGATTTTACCAACTTTTAATTTTTTATGATCAATACTGTAGTTCTTCATGCAGTGAGTTAACAAAAATTATTGATCCTCCTTTGACTTTTACTTAAATCAAACTTTTTTGTTAGCAGAAATACAATAAGTAAGCTGTTTTTTAACAGCATAAACATAATGATATTCCAGTGGTTCTTTGCTTACTTTGTGTAATTTTTTTTTTTTTATCACAATGATATATTTTTTTTAAGCCTTGCCGCAGTGCTACACCGGTGTGGGGCATCCAGCCGCCGACCCCGCCCACCCGGGGAGCTGGGGAGTTCAAACCGCACCCAGGAGGATCCAGAACGGCCATCATGCCATCCCGCTGGAGGGCTCCCCTCTGCCACTGCCAGCCAGGACAGCCCCAAACCCACCCCGATGGGACTCCAACAAAGTCCTCTGGGCAACTTGGAGCACAGCCATCAAGCTGCACAGTCATGCCCAGCCCTGATTTTCCTCCTTTTTAGGACCCCTGGAGCACAGATGTGCAATGACATCCAGGCACAGTCTGCTGACATCTGCTGCACTCCCCCTCAGCTTGCACCAACACTGGTAATGCCCCTGGGCATCCTCAGGGGCTGCTACAGTGCAATGGGACTTCCCCCAACCTACCCCAAGACTAGGACAGCAGTCTTTGGATGCTTGATCCTAGTCCTCCCCTGCCAACCCCTGCTGACCCTGGCTCATTCCCAAATCTGGGTCGCCGGCATGGTTCAAGGTCTGGCGTCCAGCGCCTCAACCCTCAGTGCCACTGGGCTGGCTACCTTGTGTAATTTAAAAAAAAAAGAAGTACACAGACTATAAAATCTTAACTCCACTAGGGGAAAAACCAGTTAAGATGGGAAGGGATTAGCAGTAATTTTAAAATGTGAAGTGAGAACTGTAGTATGCTGGCAACCTGTATTTATTTATTTGTTTGTTTGTTTAGTTATTTATTTAATGTTCCTTTCATTGTCAAGAGGGCAATCACTGACTAATTTATGGAGATTGGGTACATTTTGTGTAGCGAAGTCTGGGTCCCATTGCCTGTTTAAAAGATTGTATGTATTTTATTTACTTAATCATTTATTAACTTATTTGAAAATTGGTAACCAGGAGAGGCACACTGAACCAGAACTCATTTCCAGCTGTGATGTGGGAGTGATTGTGGGTTCAAAGAAGAAGCATGAGCACCATTAACAACAAAATGCAAAATATATCTGAATAAATCAACATAATAGAATTGTGAAAAACAAAATTGTCAAAATAATTTGCAAGGCATGTTAAAGAGCTATTCAGGGCGTTCAGCAACCTTGACCCAGGAGTAGTGACAGTATGGATGAGTGACCTCAGAAGCATGGCTGCAATGCAGCAGGAGTGTGGTGCTTGGCCTGTGGACATCTGTAGAATTTATGCAGGTAGGTCCACAATTTTTCAGGGGATTCTGACCAGGGTGGGGGAGAACAGGCTAAGCAGATAGAATGAAGAGCAGTGAAAAGCTCCCTGAAGGCACTACACCCTTTTTGTGGTAGGCATATATAGGGGATATTTAATCACCATTAGGCACTCCACCCTTTCTGGGGTGTGCCTTTATAAGGGATAGTTAACCATCAATAGGCACTATGTAATTTCTGCAGGAGGCCTATAAAGAGGCTTGCAAAAAAGGAGGACCAACCATTGGATGAAGCAAAGTACTTAGAGGTATATTGCTAGATAACTCTTCAGCAAATACCTGACTGTACATATAGATTAGGGGTAGACACATTGTGGGGTTAGCCAGATGTAGGGGCTGTAGGGTGACCATTTTCTTGGTCATGCTCTAGAAGATAGGGCACTGTCTTATTTACAGTCGTTGAAGGTAGCTCAGTGTGTAATACTCCTGGTATTCAAGTGGCTGAGCTGATATTCTGTACCACTGCTAACTCTATTCTCCCCAAGAGGCCCTCTGGCCTAGGAGGATACAGTTAGAATAAATGGAGAAGGGTGGCAAGAAACAATTGACAGGTGAAAGATTGTATCTTCTAATGGTGAACACAAACAGATTTGCACCCCTGGAGGAGGCATAGTTAACTGGCTCCATGAGGGGAGGCTGCAATCCAGTCATGAAGGAAGATGATGCTAGACAAGTATCCCCCAGTGGGGTAGAGTAATGTAAGAAGGTAACCACTGAATGTTCATGGTAGGGGACTCTGTGGTAAGGAGTGTTGAGAGGGTGGTTTGTGGGGAAAAGGAAATAAACAAGATCAGATGCCTGAAAGGTGCATCAGACATTAGAGACAGGGAAAGAATAGGGAGGATGATTGACAGGACAACGGAGGTGCCATATATCCTTGTACACCCAAGTACAAGTGACTTGGCAAATCAAAGCTTAGAAGTTATATCTAACTTACATAAGTTGTGAGGGCTGCTAAAGGAGAGGTTAGCCTCACTAACCTTCTCAGAAATGTTAGCAGTGTGGGGCAGAGAGGTAAGCAAGGACAGTAGGGTGAGACAGGAGGAAAACAAAGCATTCTGTACTTGGTTGAAGGGGTGGTGTCAGGAGGAGGGGTGTGGATACTGTATATGAAAGACTAGAGTAACTTCTGGGATGGAAGGTAATGACCTTCACCTCACAAGGGAGGGAACAAACACACTAGATTTGTGAACGATCAATGAAACTGGAGAGGGGGTAGACAGAGGCTGAGAATTCTATAGATGAGGATGGAAAGGAGTAAATAGCAAGAACTGTCCCAAACATGGGAAGGGGACTAGGGGTGACAGTAATGGCAAGTGCAGAGACTTGAAATGTTTAGGAAGGGAGGTGAGTTGGTGGCATCTCAAAAATCCAGCTAGTAGGAAGAGAAAAATAAAGAATAAGAAGATCATAGTGGGCAGATACATGGGAACAAGTAATAGGAAGGAGAGTAAAAGGGAGGTTGGAAGGGGGTTTGCCTGGACCCCAGGAGCCCAAATAATAAGATCAGTGACTTACAGAAAATGGTGACTGAAGCAGAAGTAGATTTGGTAGACATCACAGAGACGTGGGCCAAAAGGAAGATCAAATGGGATTTGGCAGTTCTAGGTTATACTCTGTACATGAGGGATAGTGGCAGGGGTAAAGGGGAGAGTTGCCTGTTATCTTTGGGTGGATATTGAAGCTAAGGAAGACTACACCATTAAGAAGGAAGAAGGAGAAATGGAGTCAATTTGGTACAACTAATTATGGCTATAGCAAGAAAGATTAGAATGGGAGTAGTCTGTAGACCACCAGGGCAAAATTAGCAGGGAGGTACAGAATTGGGGGAGGAGATTAGGAGGGGGCGGACAGCAATATGAATTTTAATAATGATAAGGGATCTGAACTGGCCAAGCACCAACTGGGATTCCCTGGTGGGCAAGAGCTCCAGGAGTCAGGTACTGAGTGACATGATGCAGGACTGTCTGCTTCTGCACTTGGTTAGGGAACCACTATGGCAGGTGATTATCCTTGACTTGGTAATCACCAGCTCAGAGGTGGTGAGCAGAGTGGCAGTCAGGGAATCCCTGGGGTCTAGTGATCACAATTACATATGGTTTGAGATGGCTATATGGCTGTGAAGAACTCCTCCTCTCCTCCGAGTGAGGTGGTACAGGACACCCAACAGGTGGATTTTACCTACATGAGAGAAAGGGTCAGAGAAAACCAGGTGGGGTAGAACAAATCAACAGGGCAAAGGAAAAAGGGAAAATGATCAAGGGGTAATTCTGGAGGCATCCAACTCATGCACCAAGAAGGTTATAAAAAAGAAATAAACATAACAGACCAATCTTGTTGATAGCCAAATGGGAGAAGGACTGGGAAAGTTAAAGCAGTGGTAAAAAAAAGGTGTGGAGATACATAACTGTGTATCACCGAGGGTGTGAAGGGGGAGCAAAAGGCCACTGTCCTAATCAATTACTTCTGCTAAGTCTTCACTATAGAGGATGATGGACCTCTACCAGAAAGTGGGATCAAGATGGTCACATGTTGGGATGGTCTTCATGAAATGGGGTAGCACAGTGATTGTGGCAGAATGAATAGGGAGAGGGTTAATGATCTTTATTGTGGACAAGGCCCTGGGCCCTAGAGACCAGCACCTAAAGATGCTTTGGGTACTTGCTTCTGAGCTGGCTGTTTCCTTGTTCCAGCCATTTAATGACTCACTGGAGCCAAAGATAGTGCCAGGGGATTGAAGAACAGTGGATGTAGTCCCACACCACGGGGGGCAAGGAGGATCCAAGCAACTGCATACCAGTAAGCCTTACTTCCATCATTGGCAAATTTATGGAGACCATTGTGAAGGAAAGTCTAGTGGCCTACTTAGAGGAGAATGGGCTCCAGGACAGGAAGCAGCATAGCTTCATGTCTGGAAGATCATGCCAGACCAACATGATCATGTTTTTTAACTAGGTCACTAGGGTGGTGGACAGAGACCAGGCAATGGATTTGCTCTACTTTGGAAAACTAGTAAGGGGAAAAGGCAGCAGAGGGTAGTGGTAAATGGGGTCAAATCTTTGAACAGAACACCCATGTGGGGTGCCACAGGGATCAGTCTTCATACCTGTCCTGTTTAATTTGTTTATTAACTATGAAGGGGAAAGTACCAGTGAAAGATGCATCTCTTGGCTAATGTCACAAAACTATGTGGCATGGTGGGCACTGAGGAAGGGTAATGGAAACTTCAGAAGGACCTAGCTAACATTAAAAAGTGGTTAAACATCTTGCAGTTGAGATTCAATTCCAAGAAGTGCAAGGCGATGCATGTAGGGGAGAGCTCACACACAGAGTACTTGATGTGAGGGGTGAAGCTGGTCACTTCAGCAGAGGAGAGGGATCTGGGAGTTCTTACAGTAGCTCATTCCAGTAAACCAGGCAGTACGGCAAGGAATATAACAAGGCATCTTGGATGCTGGGGTGTATAGGGATGGAATTGGACAGTAGGAAGGGAGATGCTACTGACCCAATACAGATTGTTGGTGAGGTCTCATCTGGGGTACTGTACTTGGTTTTGGAGTCTCACCTGAGAAAAGACATTGATAAACTGGAGTGAGTGCAATGGAGGATCACAAAAATGATTCAGGACCTGCAGGGCAGATATTAAGGCGTATATGCCAAGGCCCTGAACGCAGACTCACTGGATGCCAGAAGGGAGAGGGGGACATGATGGAGACATATAATTTCCTAAGAGACATAAATAGCATATTATTTTTAAGACCTGTTTGTTAGAAACAGAGACACAGTCACAAGGGACCATGGTTGAAGATTAGTGGTAGGTAAATTTAGGGAGAATGTGAGGAAGTTTTTCTTCAAAGAAAGGACTTTGGGGCCTTGGAACAGATTACCAGTGAAGGATGTTGGGGCAATAGCCATTAAAAGGTTTCAGACATGGGTAGAACAGGGCCAAGAGACTCATAAACCCACTTGGAGGAACCAGGAAGAAAGTTGAAGTGGAAGGGAGGGCATGAATAACCCACCACAGCATTTGGCTAGGGGTGATGTAGAAATAAAAATGGGCAGACTTGATGTGCCATTATTCTCCTTCTGCTATCAGATACAATGTTCCTAGGTTTCTAGTTAATGAAATGTGTATGAGTAAAGTGGCTTTCTGAGCCTCTGATCAGTGGGACAGAATCAATGACAAGAAATGTCAGAATGGAAAGGCATGTAGGATTGAGGAAAACTGAGGCAGTGAATGAAGTATGAGGAAAACAAGGGAAGGGGTAGCTGCAGGAGCAGATATAGATCAAGATACCACAAAAGACATATTTGAATGAAATGGGGTTGGCAGAAGAGCAGAGGGGACGGTTATTCTAGAGGCTGGGGTTGGAAGGGTAGAAAAAAGTGTGACCTACTGACATTTTGGATTATGGGATACTGAAGGAGATGAAGTCAGCAGTGTGGCAGAAGTATAAGGGTGGTGGGCAGTATGAAGGAGAAAAGGCTGTGTAACTCCCCCTTCCCAATGTCTAGGGGCCAGGTATACTGGGGAAAGGGGTCCCAGACTCCAGACATCTCACCAAGTTCTCCACGGATTCGAGAGCAGCAATTTTTACATCTGGTAAAGGTGCCTTATCTTAGGATGTCTTCTCACACTGGAACCAAGCCCCAAAGGTGTACTTTTTCTCCCAGCAGACTGAACCAGCAGGTGGACTGATCAGTCCATCTTCAAGTTATTCCACCCACCTGTTCAGGAGCAGGATGGTGCAAGAAACAAATGCTTCAAGACCCCAAGGAAACCGCGGAAATACTTAAAGACTAAAGGACTTGTTATTTCTCTAGAATCCTTCATTAGCAAAGATCAGACTGGACTCCGGTTTCTCCTCAAAATGAACCAAGTTTATTCTACTGAACTCTTAAAGATTGCAAGAGCTCAGGGTCCCAGTTACTAGAAACTTTTAGACTTTTACAGCTCTAAGGAGCTTAGCTTTTTACATAGACTAATTTCTATTGAGAGAGATGCAGGCTTTCTTAGGATTAGATTTTCTTTACAAACAGAACCCGAAGCAAGTTTCAAATTCAGGACCAAAACAAATCTCAGAAGTTTCCAGAAGCATGAAGCTCCCACCAACCCACTGGCAGTGGTAAGCACCTTGACACTGGTACTGACTTCCACACTGCACTTCTTTTACAAAAGTCTTCTTATGACTGCCCCATTCCTAATGTACTCTCCCAAATTATTTCTTTCTATTTTTCCTCATCCTCATCATGGGAGCGATGTGCTCCTCTGCTGCTGCCGAGTTAGTTCATACTCAGTGCTACATGTTTAGCAGCCCAATACCTCTGTGACTGACCTCTTAAAGCCTCTCTCACTTTAGTCTTGGACCGGTCTGGTCCTTTAGTGCTTTCTGTCTCTCCCAAACTTGCTCTCAAGGCTCTCCCTGAAGCTGACCCTCCCGATAGTTACAGTGGCTCCCTTACCTCCAAGTCCTTGTTGCCCAAGCTGAGCCATGGCCTATATTGGCTTAAAGGCTGTCTCCAAATATGTAGTCCCCTGAGCCTGCCTACCACAGACCCCATTGAATCTAGGCTGTCACCCACTCCCATCTGCCTGCTCTTTGTGAGCTGAAGTGCCACTGGGGAAACAGAGTCGAGGATCTGCCACCATCTTCAGAACCCCCTGCCAAGGTCATGCCACCAACCCAGCAACCCCTGATAGCTCACCAAATCCACTCCACAAGATGGACCCAATGTCCCTGAGATCCTTCACTATCTGCCCTTTGATTCTAAGCTGACTTCCTGGATGTTCTCACCACTTAGTCCCAAAGGGACTCAGTAGCTAAATGACTGCAACTGCCTTTTTGCTCACCTCCCTCGGAGACCCCAAAGTCCAAGGACCCAGCGCACCACTGCCAAAACTGCTGACTTGCATAAGAGGAGGAGGGAAGTCTTAGTTTGATCTTGCACAACACATCTGTAATATGTGTAGGGCTGTAAATTGCAAGCTGGGACTGGCCTATAGAACTAAAAACAATCTCACTCCTGCTGCTCACCTTGCACTGGCTAGAGGTGTGTTCCTTCCTATGCTATGTAATAGGTTTATATCAATTGCTCAGCCCGCTAAGACCCACCTCTCCAAATCGGATGCAGTCTATAATAATATTTGTCATTTTGTGGTTGCTGCCCCAAGTATTACTCACCACTGTGACCTGTACAACAAACTATCCTGGCTCTCTCCAGCCAATCGTCAGAGTTTTGTCTTAGGATGTTTCACTGACAGTGTTATCAGAACCGCCACCCTGCCTGTCTTGAGACAGCTTCTTAAACCTGTCTCCTCCTCATATTCCTTCAGGTCCCATGGCTCTGCAGTTCTTCAGGTTCCTGCTACTTGCATGTTTGTGGGTGACAAAGCATTCGCTACATGTGTACCCAGTCTTTGGAACTCCTTTCCTTGTCTTGTGCATGACACCTCCTTCCAATACTAGTTTCTGAAATTCCCTTTGGGACCACTTGCTGCTCTCCTTGGCATGTATTTGAACTTAAGTCACCAGTGGCCATGCCTAGCCATGGCCCACCTACCCATTTTGACTAAAAATCTGAATATTGTGGGCTCGTTTTTCCCTGTTGCTCTGGTATGGGTTGTCGGCCAACAAACTGTACCTACCTATAAGGGCTCACAAAAATGTCTATTGTATAGTTTAAACAGTCCACCTTGTTCATTACTAAAATGCCTGTTTATTGTAGTGCTGATGACTTGTACAGTTCCTTACCATGTTTGTATTCTGTTCATGTTGTTACTGTACTTCTCTGTAACCTCCTGGGATGCACCTAAAAAAAATAGGCACAATTTTGTGTCCAGTGTGCTTACCTGGTTAACAAAAGCTAACTAAATAAATAGAAAGAAGGGAGATGCAATGGGAAAGGTGCCTGCCTTCATGGGATGGTAGTGAATGGCTAATGTTGAAGGAAAATGGTGGGTATTGGAGAGACAGATCATGGCAAATTGGCAGAAAGAGTTAAACAGGGGGCCCAGTCTGGCTAGTTCTCAAGACCATATCTGCATAGTGAACCACCAGTAAGATCATCGTGAGGATAATATCATGGCAGACTGGAAGTGAAGTGGCAGGGATGACTTATTGCAGTACAGGGTACTGAGATTGGAGAGAAACTTTTTAGAGATGAAATCAATGTTGGAGGAGAAGTCCAAGTTTAGATCAAGCCAAACACTGAGGAACTTGAAGTCTTAGATTTCTTTAAGGGGGGGAGCAATCCAGAGTTGTGAAAGATGGAAGGGGGAAGGTGAAAGCATGTCAATTCCCTGCTTACAGCCAAATGTGATCCAGATATATATTTTTTCATTGAAAGATAAACAGCTTGAGCAGAACCAGTATTGTATTGTATGTTGTCAAAATATTAGAGAAGGGCTGTTTCCAGCTTGGCAGCTGATGCAAGTACTGTTGTAAAGGCTCTGCTGAGATGGGAGGACTTGTGACTCACTCCACGCATTCCCATTATTTTTGCCACATAGCAAATTTAGACTGACACTGTATAGCTAGGGACAAGAGAAACAGAGGAAAAACAGCAGGCAGCTGGCACAATATTTATTTATTTCAGTACTCGGAAAACCATTTGAGCTCAGAGCTCTTTACATAGGTTTCACGTCAGGACATTTCAGTACAACAGAGAGATGACAATTATACAAAGGACTGCAGAAATACAAAGGTAAACAAACAGGATTGTATATCAAACACAGTACAGGCCATAGGAAAACAGACAATTTACAGTGCCCAATGGTGAAACCAGTCAGTTGTCAGCAAACAACAGGTTGTTTGGAGCGTTGCTAAGTGCTACAGCAAAAAAAAAAAGGGGGGGATGGGAGGAGCCCAAGTGCAATGTGCAAAAGGAGACCGTAATATCAGTATTGCAGTAGGGCTCGGAAGGAGGTGGCTAGACTGGAGGCAGAGGGAGAGGGTGCCTGGTGTGAGAGGGAAGCAGGAGGGCCCGCTCAGGGGAGAGAGGGATGGGTTGAGGGGCAGCAGATGGAAGTAGTGATGGGGGGGTGGAAAGGTGGTGCTAGTGATGGCAGGCGCATCGAGAGTTGCATATCATAAGGAGCTTCAAGTTTGTTTTGAAAGTACCCAGTGTGGGCAGGCACACAATGTTCTCCTGGAGGGAGTTGAACCACAGCGGTGCACGTCTAGCAAAAGACCTTTGTCCTTGAGATGTTCGACATTTGGGAGTTAGGAAGGACTGATGTTCAGAGTTACAGGTGTGCCGTGGATTTTTGCTGGGAACCAGAAGCTGTTGGACCCCTGGTGGTAGCTGATCAAGGCAGATCTTTTTGGCCAGAAGGCAGGATTGATATTTTAGTCAGCCATTGAGTGTGAGCCAGTGTGCCCTGGCAAAGAGATCACAGATGTGAGTCAGTCGGTGTGCACCTAAGGTGAGTCACCAGGCTTTGTTGAGTGCAGTTCTTATAAGCCGGAGAGCAGTATCTGTGGCAGAACCTTATATAGGCAGCCTATAGTCCACCAGGGAATCCACAGAACTGTGAACAGCTATGCTGAGGGCTTCAAGGGAGAGGCTATGCTTGTGACGATAAAGTAGCCCTATGCACTTGTTGATAGCGTTGACTGTGTTGTCAATGTGGAGAGTATAGGAGAGCGAGTCATCAATAGTGATACTGAGGTATTTAAAGCATTGAACAAGTTCAAATGAAACCCTGTCACTATTGCATATTGATAGTGGGTAGTTTTTGTGTTTGTTTAGAGAGCTGGGAAACAGTATGGTTTTTGTTTTCTTGTAGTTCATTATCAGTTTATGATCTTTGAACCACGTATCTGGTGAAGTCGCTCTGTAGTTGCTGCTCAAGGGCACTGGGGTCTGAGCCATTTGAGAAGATAACCACATCATCTGAACAAAGGAGAATGTGGCCTTAACTGGCTTGGGGAAGGCAATTCAAAAATAGGCTGAATAGAAAGGGACCTAGTATTGAACCCTGTGGATGCCTGAGCAGACAGGTTTGTTGTCTGAGAGGACAGTACCTATCCTGACTTGCTGAGAGAGGCAGTGCAGGTAACTGCGGAACCATGCAACTGCCTCGGGGGCAAGGCCTGTAGCAGTGAGTTGGTCAACTAGGAGGGCATGATTGACTGTATCGAAGGCCTTTGTTGGATTGATATAGCTTGCCCCAGCAAGATGTCCAAGATTGAGAGATTTATGGATGAAGCCCATGAATTCCAGGAGGGCTGTAGTGGTGCTGTACCCTGTCATAAAGTCATGCTGCTCAGGGCATAGGAGCTTATGTTTTTCCAGGTATTCGACAGGTTGGTCCGCGATGATTCGTTCCAGGGCCTTCAGGAGTGGTGGAAGTATAGAGATGGATCTATAGTTCACGGGCATCGCCCAATCCCCACTCTTGTACACAGGGTTAATACTGTGGCTTTTCATTTTTGAAGGAATACTGTGAACTGGAGTGATAGGTTGAGGATATGAGTAAGGTGAGGCAGGATTTCTTCCAGAGAGAGCGACATTAGTTTTAGATAGAGGTTATCTCCACTGTAGCTCCCCTTACTGAGCACCTTATGCAGGTATTTCCTGGCTTCCCCGATAGTAATAGTCTTGAAGTGAAAAGGGGGATGCACTGGGGTCTGTGAAGGAGCAGCAGGGTTGGTGAGATAGAAGAAGTCAGTAGGGAGGACATTACGGAGGTCAGTGAAAGCAAGGTTGAAGATGTTGGCTATAGAGTTAGGATCAAGGATGGGGGATCCATCAACGCTGAGAATGGTGGGGGCCGATTTGGGCTCACGTCCAGTGACCTCTTTTAGGTTTGCCCAGAATTTACGACCATCATTCCAGTTTTTGGCTAGGGACTCCTTGTAGTATAAGTTTATATTGCAACGTCATCCCCAGGCTCCATATATCGTGGCGATATATGGAGCCTGGGGATGACGTTGCAATATAAACTTATAGGTTCCATTCCAAAGCATTTTATTTTGCTTTGAGGAGTTTGCCAGACTCTTAGGGCCCCGTTATGAGAAGTAAGCTATGGGGCTACAAAAGGAAGAAGACAAAACCTTAAGAAGGTGAGGATGGTGCTGAGAGCTGCTGAAGGGAGCACAGAATCCTAGGAGACTAATGAATAACAAAAATAAGAAAACTAGAGAACAGGATCCTGCCCAGAATGGATCCCTTGGGGTTACCTTAGTTGATGAGTAAGCGTGTGTAAAGGTTGTATAATAACTGGTTTAGCCTTTTTCCCATAGGGAAACCATGGCGTAATTTGCCGTTATAAAGCAGCTCATGCCACCACTGCTGCTTTTCCCTTTAGAACCGGGCAGGCCGCAGAGCAACCTGCATTCATTTGATATAATTGCTGAGGCGAAAAAGGCAAATCCAGCAATTATATAAAATAAAACATGGGTCGGTGTGTGAAAACTCGAAGTTTACACACACCCTTGGGGTTAGATGCTTTTAATAAACCCCTTGAGCTTTGCTCTTGGGGTTTACGTAGCATCTAACCCCTCGGGTGTGTGTAAACTTCTCATTGCACATCCCAACCCATACTTTATTCTCTATTATACATGAAATCACAGTTCTTCTAATGGGAGGGCAATCCTGGTGCTACCAGTTTCTAATTTACAAACAAATACCACAAGTACAGTGATTTTAAGGATATCCAGAACTCCTTTAGGAATGTGTGCACCCGCATGAATACAATCAAGCCCTAAGGAAAACAAATTATTCTAAGCAAAAGAGGGATTCAGTTCCTGTGAAAATTAGACTTTTTATTATAGAAGTAAATGCATCTTTCAAATACTTCTTTAGTGATATGAAGGAGGCTAAAATTACATTATTAGGGCTAAAAAACTCAGTGAAAAGTGGAATATGGGCTGACAGAAATTAAAAATTGTTTAAAGAACTTCGAGAAATCAACAGAGCATTTATTGCTGCCAGCCACAAATATATTAGGCAATTTGGAGAATCAATATTGAGGAATAAATAAGATTTTAGCAATAACCCATCACAGGATATGGAGTTACTGAGAATTAATCAACATCCCGGGTGTGCTGTGAGGCATGAGGATGCAGGCCAAGTGCTCTCACAGCAAATGGGGTGATGATTAATCCCCAATAACCCCATACCCTGGAGTGGGTTGTTGCACTTATATTGTAACATGGGGCAACTTTCTCTGGTCAAGAATAGAGAGAAATGCTGTTTTTTTATGCTGCAAATGGCAATTTCTGTGATGTATCATGCCACTATACAAAGTAGTTCCCATATCTGGTCTGCTGAAACATGTAATATATAGTAAATAACAAGCACCTCTACAGCTCTCATGTGCAACTACTGAGGAGCTGACAAGCATTGAACACAATATAAGGAGTGTGAGCTGAATACATTTCAAGTGATAGCAACTGTGACCGAGTTCTTCTCTCCTACCTGTCACTCTCTGCATGTCTCGCTCTACCACATTTGTCTCTCTCTCCCTCTGCACATGGTTAATCAAAGACACAATAAGTAATGCACTACAAGTAGCAGTTTCTGTGTATGCCTGACTCACTTCTTGATCTCGCTCTCTGTGTCCTGCTCCACTCTTCATCTGGTTTCATAAATTATACTGATGCACGTCCGAGAACCTCCTCATGTTACTGTGCAATCTATGGTGCTACATATCCGCAAGCCACAGAAGAGAGGGGGGGACTGGGAACAGAGGTGAGGCTCCAGGGGGGTTTACTCTCTCTCTCTCCCCCCATGTCTGTGAGACTGGCTGTGTCTAGTGCATGTTCAGTGTTCCTCTCTCTGTCTCTCTCTCTCTCTCTCTCTCTCTCTCTCTCTCTCTCTCCTGTCTAGCACATCCTGAAGTGCTCCTGCTGTGACATGCTTGCGATAACACTGTGGACAGGAAAGTTTGCCCAGCTGACATTTTTCTTGCCGTTTGGATTGGAAACACTTGGGGGAGGAGGGATGAGAGAAACCATTGCCCAGCTGACAATTTTGCTGTCCACTCATTTGGATCGGGAACAGTTGAGGGGGGACTGCCTCCAGAAAAGCAACAGGAGGGGGAACAGAAAGACTTCCCTCTCGGTGAATATCTGTACAGTCAGGCAGCACTCCATTTCTCTCTCTCTCTCTCTCTCTCCCTCTGTCGGGGGGAGGCAATGGGAATGATAACTGAAGGGCTGCCTATGGAAATTATGGGACCAAATGCTGTCCCTTGGGATGGGACAAACAGCCATCAATGGCAATGGGAACGGCCAGCACAAATGGTTCAGCAGCACATGGACAGGGACACAATACAGGGTATGATAAACATGCAAGGGAATTAGTCACTCAGCCTCAACTGACCATGCATTCATCCACATATGGATTTCATTAACTTCCTCTTGCTCTTCTCACTTCAGTAATGGCTGACTTTCACTTTGCTGCTGTCAAGGACATAACCAGTTCCACTCTTCCCATTGACTCCCTGACAGGTGACTCACAGCAGCTATGCATATACTGAGAATTAATCAATGGTCAGGTGACACAGATTGACCAAGTACCTTCCTCTTTTATCATACCACGTTATAAATTCTATTATCATACCACATGTTATAAATTCTATTAAACACCAAATGAAATAAAAATAAATAAAAAACTGGAATATGTGACAAATTAATGAATAACTTCTGAAACAGGTTCTAGAGCACCCAGACTATAAATCAGTGAGTGAGTGTCTTCTGAAAATGCACCTTCAAATCAGAAGTTATGAAAAGACTGTAACTCTAAGCAAAACAAGGAATGGCATTTACAGCTTGAAAGAAAATCATAGCATAATATGCAAACCATATTTCACCCACTCTCAGCAAAAATTAAAAACATTTGCATTACTGCTCAGAGCCCTGGACAGAAGAAAAGCAAATTCAGATAACTGTACAATATAAAATGACAGTGTTCTGGGACAAGATCTATGTGACATTTTTTGATTTTTTCTTTTGAACGTTTCACAAACTGACTGAGGCAACAAAATACATCATTCTTACAATATGTAAAGTTCACAAAAAATGCTCAGGATTGGTGGATTTTATTACTACAGTTTCTGATTTGAGGAGCTATTTTATTTATTTAGAATTTTGTGCAACAGGAAGACTCATTTAAGTTAACCACTTACTTTTCAAGAGGGCTCTGGAGGTCTGAAAAAGCAACAAAGTTGATGGGGACACCACCTGTATCACACAGTCTGCCACCTCTCATCTGTTGGGATAGCTCCTAGATGCCCTACTGGCCCATACTGTGGAGTTCATCATATTTCCTATCACACCAGCAGAGTGTGCTAGGCAACAGGGTGCATCATCAATATCCTGACAGGGCCCACAAAGCCTTCATATGACACAACTCTGTCCTGTGCCAGAGGTTTGAAGGCAGAAATATACCCCTAGTGGCACCCCGTTGGTATGTATAGGTCCACGGTCTCTCCTCCTATGCACCAGTGATGTCACTAACCAGTGCCCTTTACCTACACAGGGAGCAGTGCAAATCCCCTGCATTCCTGGACCATAACACACGTCCTATGACCCGCATCTGATACAGAGGACACATCAGTGATGAAAGTGAACAGAAACGCACAGGAACTCAGTTCCTGTACCGTTTTTGCAACAGGAACTGAGTTCCTGTACTTCTTTACACTGACACTGAAACTGAAATTCCTAAACCAGCAACATAGTGACAGTTTCTGGACCTGTGAGCTGCAATCAGGGTTTCCATAACAACATTTGACTTGTACAACAATGCTATTTTCCTAGAAAAACTTCAATATCTCTAACTGAATCTACTAATGTTGAATTAGATAGTTGTGTCTTAACACCACTATACTTTAGATTGAAGATCTTCATTCTGCATTTCATAATTCCCTGTGCGTCAGTTCCTGTACTTCTTGTTTACTACTTGCACCACTGGGACACATACAACATGGCACACATCATCGCTACATGCAATGTTACTGAGTGAGTCTTTGGCATGCTCAAGATGCCACTCAGGTGCCTTGATAATTTCAGAGGTGCCCTACAGTATACCCCTTGGAAGGCCTGTGTGAAGTTCCTTGCCTGTTGCATAATATATAACATGGCACTCAGCCCCAGAGGGAAACACTGCAGCTGATGCTGAGCCAGCTGACCAAGGGATGCAGGAACAACTCAACAGGTGTGACCCTGGGATGGCCAAGAGGTCATCAGAGTATAGAAGTCACCTCATTAAAGATCTCTTTGAACCCATATGGTAAGTACAGACCACTCAGGATTTGTAATGTTTTTAGAAAATGTATTACAGAAATAATGCTCAGGAAAAAATGGATAAACACAAATAAGAAGTCATCCAGGTTGGGAGGGGGTCTTAATCAAAATAAGATGCCATCAGGGCAGGGGGGAAGGGGGCTGAAACAAAATAAGATAGCAGCCAGACAGAGTGGGAACAGGGCCGAAACAAAATTAGATGCCATCCACATGGGGGGAAGGTGGCTGAAACAAAATAAGATGCCATCCAGGCCAGGGAAGGGCTGAAATTAAAAAGGTGCAATGCAGATGGGGGGGGTCAATGGGGGGAAAACAGAAATCCAATGCCATTCAGGTGTTGGGGTTTAAATTGGGACAAACAGAAATCATTACCATCCAGGGGAGGGGGTTCAAAAGGGGGCACACAGAAATCCAATGCCTTTCAGGTGGAGGCTTCAAAGAGTAGCAAACAGAAATATAGTGTCATCCAGGCAGTGGTAAACACGGGTAATGTGAGGGAGGTATGTGGTGGCATATGTGGAATAGGGCTGGGGGAAAATATGCACCCTAGGCATGTCCTGTACTACTTTTGCAGACACGAACATTGCACAAGTGCTGTATCCGAGAGTGTAGTTGGGGGTCATCGTCCACTCAGGAGGGGACAAGTATGGGTATAGTGTTAGTCTCATTGTCATGGCCTTAAGTGGTACTGAAACCACCAAGGAGCATTCCATGGTTAGGGGTGTGCGGTGTTCTGGGCATGCTGGCCATCCGGATGCCCACACTGCAGGGGATGGTGTGACAACAAGGCATCTGCCATGGGGTTACACCCCCCCCCACTGGAATGACCTGTGCTTTGGTGTCCCCATAGTGCCAGAGACAAGGGCTGCAGCAAAGGCTGCCGTGTGCTCCACATGGCTGTCCTCTGCACACTGCTCATTGTCCTGCAGCATGTGGCATATGTAGCCCAAGTTAGGCCTGCACACTCTCCTGTGCCACCACAGCTGGCTGCAGCAGCTGTCTGCTGGCTCCCTTCTGCAGTCTTTGTGGATTGTCCCAGGGAACAGGGTCGTCTGCCTGGGTTGGCACCGTGGTCAGTGCTGTATGTGATTTTGGTGGTAAGGGAAGCACAGCAGTGGCTGGGCTGATGGGATTAGCCTGGGGGTAAGGCAGTGGCTGTACTGGTGGTGAGGTCATGGGGTGGCACAGTTGGGGCTGTGCTGGTGGGATTGGCCTGGAGGGCAGGGAGATGGCAGTGCCAATGGCAGGGCCCTGGGGTGGCACAGTAATGGCTGTGCGAAGGGCAGTGGGTGGAGTTGCATGGCGATGACTCTGCTGGGGAGGGGGAGTGGCTGGGCCCCCTAAGTAGGGGAGCCATCAGGGACAGGCAACCCCTTGTGGTCATAGCTGAACCCTTCTCTCCTTTACTCTTCTTCATAGGTTTCATTGTCATCATCCTCCTCCTCCTCCTCGCTGCTGGAGACAGACTGGGCCCTAGCACAGGTAGGCCTCATGGACAATCACTGTCATGATGGTACCAGCTCATCCTCAGGGATAGTGTCCAGTAAAATGAAGTGTGAAGAGGAGAGGAGAGGAGAGGAGAGGAGAGAAGAGAAGAGAAGAGAAGAGAAGAGAAGAGAAGAGAAGAGAAGAGAAGAGAAGAGAAGAGAAGAGAAGAGAGATTGTGGAGTAATGTACACACCTGTGTGCTGACTATGGCAACATGCAGGTTGATATAATGTGATTCACCATTCATGCTGCCCTTGTAGTACAGTGCCCATACACCCCCAGTGCTGTACTTACTATGCACGCCATTACCAATTACCAGTGATGTCACAGGCAATGAGACACATGTGGCACATTAGGTCACCCCACCAGGATACCTGGATACCAGCACACAGACTACATCTGTTGTGTAAAACATACAACACTCATGGGCTGGCTGGGGTACCAGGGCCTGACTGCAAAGTTGATACATCGGTCAACCAGGTATATCAATAGGGCAAGAACCAGGGTAACACACACAAGTGAATATTCCATATAAATGTGATACACTAGTCCTTTGTGTGCCCCCTAAATATACCTGCAGTGCAATCAATTCTGTATCCAAATAGATGATAAATGCACAGAACTGTACAAGGTAGCAGGTGACATGAAACCCAGCAGAGCTGGGGAAACACATGGAATGATCAAGGCATCCTGGTGGGCCTGTCCAATCCTACAAACAGGTACATCATTATAGAAAGAGCATGCAGCAGTGATGTCCAATATTTGTGGTGTCCTGTGGACCATGTAGGATGCATACCTATGCTCACAGTAGGATGTGTACACATACCACAGATCTGCATCATACTTCCCATACCTTCACACTTTGCCTGTCTGAGCAGGACCAGGAGAACCTTCCCTCCCACTTCACACCTCAGCACCACCAATGTATGTACATACCCACAGGTCCAATGTGATGAGGCTTATGTGGTTACTCACATGGCTATACTGGTCCAACCTGTCTCATGTAGCCTACTCCTTGGATGCCTATCACCTCCACATGATACAGACGGGAGGCTATCACCTCCCCGCTGGGTCTAGGCAGACATTTGTACAGGGGCCACTGCCTCTGACCTGGTGTGCTCATCAGACCTTTTCCATGACCTGTTTTGCCCCTCTTTTCATGTTGGTAAGCCATTTTTTAACTTACTATATAGAGTGGCCTCTTCTACAGCCGTGATGATGTCGACCTTGGCTGCCCTTATTTCTGCCCTGTTCCACTTATGCTTGCTTAGCAGGCTCTCCCAAGCCACATAGCTATGTAGCAGGGCCAGCACGTTATCCTCAACAAATCATCAGTGGTCCCTGTTGAAATGGGGAAGGACAAACAGCACTGAGCATTGCATATGCACAGCAGAGCACAGAGCAAAGTTATAGTGACATACGGGCCTCGGTGCCCCGGCCAACAGATGTACATGTTCCTACATGGCTGGGCCCAACATGTAGCTAGATGCCTGCCTAACACAGACCTTGTTCATGTGCAGATACATAACTGTCTATTCCTGATACAGCATAAACACCTTATCCTGACCTCTAGCTGCCTGTAGCTGCTCTGTGGAATCTTTGTGGTGCCTTTTGCACCTTTTATATGCTCCAGGTGCAGTGAGGCATACAAATGAATGAAAAAATTCCAATAATAACATGCAAATGTTGAATCTGCCCTCTGTGAAATTAGTTCATTTGCATACAGTGGTTGAACACTGCAGGTTTGCCCCAAGTGCTATCGAATTAGTGTTAGCGCTAGTGCAAAGAAACCACTAGCATGACATCCCCATGTGGTACTGACATGATGTCACACATCAGGAGTGATGTCATGATGCTGCACCAGCATATACACTATGATGTTGTGCTATTGCATTGCTCATGTGCAGTGCTATCCAGCGCATGCACACGTTCCACTCCATTTCTGCAATGTGTCAACAGCCCCTCCAACAGAAACATAGATAGCACTATGCTAATCAGCGTTAGCACTGTGCTAATGCTGAAATGTGCAGCACTAATGGGTGGCCTACAACACTGAGCCAGTGCAGATCTGGCAGCAGCTGGGTGTGAGAGATAGCAACTAAGACGTTAATATGTCTGACAGGAGATCCAGGGTCAGAGGAGTGAGACAACAGAGCACTAGAACTGGCAAACTGGCAAACCTGGTTGATTTGATGGTCACCTGGGAGGAGCAGCTGATGGGGGGGGGCATCAGACTTGCACTGGTATGAGATCTAGGCATTGACAAGGTGGTGCGGGGCACATCTGACAGGCACAGCATGGACAGGGGAACAATGCCATCATTGGTTTACTGACCAGTCCGCGAGGAAGCCACGCTGACTCTAGCAGCTAAGGGCCATGGTCGACAGTGGCAGTGTGCCAAGGTCAGGTGAGTACTGTCAGCTGTATGTATGGTTGCTGAGGTGTCTGGGGAACAGTACTGTTTTCATGCTACAGGATTGCTTTGTTACCATCTCTGTGGAAATGTGCCATGTACCCGTATGTACCAGTTGAGTCCACTTTGTCCTTTGGGAACTAAAATTGCTGTATTGCACCATATAGCCAATGCAGGTATGTGGGACCATTTTCCCTGTAAATGTCCTCACGCACATGTGGCTGCAGTGACATAGTACTTGTATATAGGCATGTGTACTGTTTAGGGTGCATGGTAATGTGCCATGTGTTCCATTGCGTGCTGTTAATCATGTCACCTTTGTCACCATCCGCAGACAACAGGATCCAACCAAGGCTGCCCAGGTTCAGACAGGGTGACAGACAGTGGAAGTGGGAGTGCGTGCCCACCTGTAAAGGCAGAAGGTTGGAGACTGGGGAAGCTGAGTGATCCTTAGCCACAAGTCCATGTAAGTACCCTGCATTGTGTATCTCGCAGTCTGGTTGCATGTATTCACTATACCACATGCTTCTGCTGTAGGAGAGGGATGTTCATGTTTGTCTTGACAGATTGCATGCATGCATGTGGGGACAGCACCAATGCACCTGTGGTTGGGACACTCACCTGGCTCTTCGGGTACTGTCACACCACTGACACTGTGATGTGTCAGGTGCTGTGCTGTCTACTGGTTTAATTACCATTGTGACAAGCATGCTGCCCTGTGTGTACTGTAGCTTTGTTTTCCCCAATTCTGTTTGTAGCCCTCAGCCTGGAACTCTCTCAGGCCCCTTGCACTCACCAGCTTGCTCTACCTCCCGCTGTGTTCCCTGACCATCTTCAAGTTCATTGCTGTTCCCTGGGTCGGGCAGGACAACCCAGAGAGACCGCGGTGGGGGCAGTGGTGGGGAACCAGCATTGGGAGTGTGGCAGTGGCACTGGCAGGGGCCATTGCGTATCCAGGGCTTGAGGGGTATTTCTTGTGGTGGAAGATCAAGACACCTCCCCCTCCTGCATGGTGCAAGCCTGATGCTATGGTGAATGACAACCCTGCCTGCATCATCCACGCTTCTTACGTGCAATCCAGCAGCTTGTAGTGCCCTCTGGTCTCCACTGGGGCTCACCAGAGTGCCGGATAACCCATGCCCTCCCACCCGGAGAGGAGAGCAGCCCTGCCGGTGCACAATCCATCTCCCTCCCCTGCTGACCCCCAACTCCCGAGCTTGCTCCCGAACTCAGGTGGTCAGTGTGACGCGAGGTGTGGCGTACAGTGCCTCAACCCTCAACGCCACCAGGCTGGTTGTGTACTGTAGCTTGGCATGCATTACTCCATGCAAAGGCATATCTCTTGACCCACAACATTGGTACACTGGGCCAGTGACAGTAATGCACACTGCCCCAGGTGGTACACCTGTCATTGTTTGTCTGATCTGTTCTGCCACATGGTTGAGCCTAGGTACGCATATCTGTCTGGATGTGGTAGGCATTGGACACTCTTGAAGCAGTACACCCCAGTGACATGCCGTGTGTGGCATACAGCACCCATGGCAGCCTTCTCATTTTGCCACTACCTCCATTGCCATCTGCAATAGGTGCCTTGCTAGTGCATCACACTGGAACCAGTCTTATGTGGTATGGGGTTGACTGACTGCAGTGGTGGTTATTGTTGGGCCTTTCATGTAGCTTACCATGTATTTGTTCAATGTTCTGATGCATAGTTGGTAGTGTCTTCCCAACACAGAGATGTCTATAGTGTGAGCATTACACAGTACACAGATAATGCCATGCATACATTTCAACACAACTGGGTATTCACTGGGAAATGACCTACACAGGCTCTGTATCAGGGTATCCCCTATACTCAAAGTAGGATCAGCATTTGCTGGAAAAGGTGATGCAGCCAGGTGGCACAACAGCTCATACTGGTGTTGTGGTGACTGCAGTACAGTGTTTCAGGTGTCCACCTCTGTACAACACCACTGCAATCACGTTTATATTTTTTTTGTAAACTTTATTTAAAAGTCAGCAGGTCAGTTTCTAGTGGTTAACACATGATGATGCAATTCAGTACATATAGAGAGCAAGGACCAGACATCACAGTATACTTGATACTGGATTAAGTATGAAGAAGCAGAACATTTATAATATATCATTCCTTCTAGAGTTATTAATAGTATCATTGTTATGATCTTTCAATCACCTAGAGGGGAGAAGGAAAAAAGTCTCTCTTCTCCCCCTATCCAGTTGGAACATCAACACAGCTGTCCTAAGGGTGTGGTTGTTTATTCATCTAAAAAACAGGAAACCAAGGCAGGTGAATCACTGCTTCCAAGATTGCCCATATTTTTACATATGTCTGCAACTGGTGCCTCACCAGATACTGAATATGTTCTGATTTCATACCGTGTAGGAGGGACTTTATCCAATGGGCCACTGGAGGGGCTGATTTAGTGAACCACTGTTGAGCTATGACCTGCTTCCCAATTACAATACCCAGATGCCTGAGAGGATGTTGTAATAGCATCTCTCCATTGCCCCCCCGCAGGCAGACCCAAAATAACATCGACAGGGTCCACTCCATGGCAGCAGCCCAGGGTTTTAGAAAGTAAGTCAAGTATTTCTGACCAAAAGGAATGCACCACAGGGCAGGACCACGCCAAGTGGAAAAAGGTACCTGGAGCCACTTTACATTTCAGGCACCTGTCTGATGAACTAGGGTCTAATTTGTGTACCAGAACTGGGGTGAAGTATAGTCTATTCAAAAAGTTATAATAGATGGTTCTCGGTCCATTATTCACTGAACAGGTCATACCTGTCTTCAAAATTCGGTTCCAGTCCCCTCCAGTTAGTTTGACTGGCATCAAATCTGCATCCCACCTATGTTTTAGGTGTGTAAAGGGGTCAGGCAGGGCACCCAACAATGTTTTATAGCAATGTCTGAGTGGCTTCATTTGGCCTATCCCAGTTGGGCACATAAAGATCTTCTCTAGTGGAGAGTATTTGACTATTACAGGGGTCTGTGGGTCTTCCATTAACTTCTTTAATTTGGATTTAATTCTTAAATAGAGAAAATAATGAGTGAGGTTAAGACCAAACTCTTGGACAAGTGTCTGAAAGTCTATTCTTTTCCCCTCCCTGTACATGTGGGAAACACAGAATTTTCCCTTTTTTCTCCAGGCTGAGAGCTATTTAGCAACTCCAGCTGAAGCATTTCCGCAGAGCCCAAGGATCATTACAAGGGGTGCTGCAGGTGACAGTGCTGGTGTATAGTTAAGAATTTTATATGATTGAATCCAGGCCTTGATGGTAGAATGAGTAAATGAGTTTTGAGTTTTCCGCACTTCGCCACCGAAGAGCTGGGAAGCAAAGAAATGATTATAAAGTGGGACCTCTTCTCCCCAAGTCTCCAATTCCACCCATGCCCTTTGGTGAGGAGCGGGCTCTGCAAAATTTTGGATATGGGCTATTTGGGATGCCAGGTAATAAAGTTTAAAATTAGGCAAGCCCAGTTCTCCCTCATTCACCAGTCTCCATAGAATATCTTTCTTTATAAGAGGTCTGTGGCTCTGCCATATTAGGGACATTATAGCTCCTTCTATAGCTTTAATGCATTCGACCGGGACAAAAATGAGCAGTGTTTGAAACATATACAAACACTGAGGTAGAATACTCATTTTGACAGTGTTCACATGCCCTAATAGGGCTAAGAGTAAAGAGTACCATCTCCTGCAGTCCTGCCATATTTTAGATATTAGGGGTTTGAAGGTCAAATCTTGTATGGTAGCTAGCCTCTTGGGGAGATGTATTCCTAGATATTTGATAGCATTGGATGGGGGAATAACCATCCCCACAACTTGAATATTCATCTTTTTGCCTCCCAGTGGTAGTCATTCACATTTACCCCAGTTTATTTTGTGACCTGATAATGGACCATAGTGTTTAAAAAGACAAGTGAGCACACCTAATGCCTTATCCGGGTGGGCCAGGAAGAGCAGCACATCATCTGCAAACAAGGAGATAACATGTTCCTCACCATTGAATTGGAAGCCATCTATGTCTGGATGGGCTCTAATAATAGTGGCTAAAGCCTCTATTGTGAGGACATAAAGTAAAGGGGAGAGAGGGCAGCCCTGCCTGGTACCTTGGGTTAAATGGAATGGTAGTGACATGGTCTCATTAGTAAGGTTTTGGGCCTGTGGAGAGTGGTATAAGCTAGAAATCCAGGCACAGATTCTAGGGCCAAAATCATATTTCTCTAAGGCTGCAAACATGAAGGGCCATTCCACGTGGTCAAAAGCCTTTTCTGTGTTGAGTGCAAGGAAGCCTTAACTACCACTACCCCTGCCCCGTGACCATCGGATTATGTTCAAAGTGCAATGTATATTATGTTTAGCTTGCCTACCAGCCACAAAGTCTAACTGGTCTGGGTGCACCAGGCAGGGAAGTACACCCTCCAGTCTTTTTTTTTTAATAAACTTTATTCGTTTTTTGCAGCATTTTACAGTGAGTAATACCCTGATACCATCGAAGGCTGCTAATACAGTCAACAATTCAACATACACAACAAGTACATAAGCAAAATACAACAAAACATATAACATAAATCACCCCCATAAGCCCCCAAAGACTGCGCATCCATTACTAGGAAAATCAGTTAACCAGGACTTAGTCATCTAGGGCTTCCAAAGGGATAATAGGGCCAACAGGGGTTCCCATAAGGACTGGAAGCTATTAGTCTATGACGCATATGGGCAATATGCTTCTCCAACTGAATGGCAAGTAGGATTTCTCGATACCATTCTTTAGAACTGGTGGCAACGAGTCCTTCTTCCAGTGCCTTTAACATGACTAATTGTGCTGTGGCAGACACCAGGCAAGGTGGGCTTTCCAAATTATGGGCATGCCGGAAGGAAATGAAGTTAAGAGACAGCATTTAGGGGTAAATAATGATTCTAGGCCCAATACAGGATCTAAAATACTCTTAATAGAATTCCAAAATTGTTGGGTCTTTAGGCATTCCCCCAACATATGATATAAGGATCATGGTGCTGCCCCACATTGGGAACAAAGTGGGGAGGACAGTTTCCTTATTGTATGCAACCTAACAGGTGTATGATACAGGTTATACATAATATTAAACTTTGTGAGTCGCAACCTGTCTTGTTTAACAAATTTAAATGTGGCCTTCCAGGCTTTCCTCCAAAAAGCAGGCTGTGCAGGAAGGGACAGCATTTGAGCCCAGTAATAGCAGACTCCTGTTGGAAGAGCTGGATCCAGGTCTTGTAAATATTTATAAACTCTAGAAACAGCATGGGGTTGATTCGCAACTTGAAACACCATGGCAAGTCCTCCCGTGGTGGAGGTATACCCTCCAATCTACCCGCTAAAACTTTGGCCAAAGTCTTGTAGCTGAGTTTAACAAATAAATAGCTCTGTATGGTCCCCATTTCTTGAGGTCTTTCCCTGGCTTGGGCAGCACAGTGATGGTAGCCAAAAGCTGCAAATGTGGCAGTTGACCACTCTCCAAGGCCCCTCTAATCATTTGAAACATAATGTCTCCCAGATCATTCAAGAAGGCCCTGTAGAATTCAACAGGTAGTCTGTCTGGGCCTGGGGCCCCTCCCAGCTCTGGATGGCCAGACAGCTTTTCTGACCTCTTCCTCTGTTAATGATTGGTCCAAGGTCAACTTCTGATTCCCATTTAGCTTTGGTAGTATACATCTTTTAGAAATGAACCAGGGGTTATATATCATGGGTCTTGTGAGGTGTAAAGCTGTTGGTAAAACTTGCGAAAAGTATCATTTATTACTAATGGGTCCAAGGTTACCCTGCCATCCAAAGTCTCTGTTTCTAGAATTGAGCAGTCAGACTGTTGTTTTTTAAGTTCCTTTGCTAGCCGTTTGCCAGCTTTGTTCCCATCAAAGTATGAACGTGCTCTAGTATGCATAAGGGATCTTTCTATGCACCTCAAAGTCAACTGATTTAAGGTGCCATTCATAGCCTTTAAGGCTGCTAGAGCTACAGATTTATCCCCTTGCATCACTTGTTTCTCTAATTTGTGTATTTTATTCTCTAACATTGTCTCTTCCTCCATCTCATACTTCCCCCTAAATGCCACTTTGGATATAGTTTCTCCTCGTATGTAAGCTTTTAAGGTGTCCCACGTGTTTGGGATTGAGGTATCTGCAATGTTATTGTTTGTCAGGAAGTCTTTCAGGCTCCTTGAGATGTGGCTAACAAATTGAACATCATTCAGCAGGGTGGGATCCATTCACCACTGGCACAACCGAGGTATCTCCCGACTTTTCGACAAGAAGATTCTCAATGAGGTAGTCCAACCTTGTATAAACCTGGTGGGCATCTGAGTTGAATGAGTACTCCTGTTTGGATGGATGGCAATATCTCCAAACTTCCACCAGGGCCCTCTCCACGGCCAGATTTTTGAGAGCCTCTACACTCTGCAGCAGAGGGCGAGATTTCTTACTCAAGTGATCCAAAGTTATATTCCAGTATGTGTGGAAGTCACCCCCCATAACTATATTATTGTGAAAGGGAGCTAACAATACCACCATATGATGGAAGAATTCAGGGGAGTCATAGTTCGGCCCATATATGGAGAGGAAGGTGTATCTTTTGTCTTCTACCGTGGCATCCACCACCATGTATCCACCCATTGGATCTGATACCAAGGAGTGGATTTTCACTTTCAAGGCCAGGCGGAACCACACAGCTACACCACAGGTCTTAGAGGAGAAAGGAGCCATGATCACAGTTCCACCCCCATGAAGATGCCAATTGTATCTGATTCTTGTTTAGTCATGTAAAGTTCTTGTACGAGTGTGACATCCCCTTTCACTTTTTTAATGTGAGATCATGCTCTTTTTTATTTAATGACTGCTTTTAAACCATTGACATTCCAATTTACAATATTTAGTACTCCAATTTTGTATTATGTAAACCATATAACAACCTGTATCCTGTAAAAAGTATCATCAAGTAACTGGTCAAGTATAAAGGAATTTTTTCTGACTTAACATTTTCAAACAGACTCCCCAATCCCCTTCCCCCACTTCCCACCGTCTCTGATTCTCCCCTTCCGCTTCTTCTCAGTAAGAGCCCCCTCTTCCCCTAACCCTCCAGAAAACTTTGAAACAAGCGCAACTGGCACTATGGAATCCAACGTTAAACCCAACAAAACCCCTTCCCACCCCTCCAAGGCACTCCCCCAGTAAGGAAGCGCCAGAATTTCCACTGCTCCTTGTTTATCATGCTGGCCTCTCAATCCTACTTAGTAGTTATTCAGGTGAGCTCAATAAGCCAAAGAAGGGGGGAGCAAGGAGACAGGTGGTGGTTGTCTCCTGCGGGCTGCACCTGGTGTATTTTTCGGGGATTGTAAGAGTCTTCCATCAGGGAGATTAGTTGGGCTTTGGGCTACTGCCTTTCAGCAAGAGGGCCTCAGGGTTTCAACTGGTTGGGTGAGGCAAAGAGTGGGAGGGGGTAAGCTGCGGGTCATCCAGAGGCTGGGGGAAATGCTTCCCACGATGCACACAGCTCCCCTCCCTGTATGCGTATTACAGATTAACTTTGATAGCTCGATCGATACCATTACTGTGCCCTTACCCCATAACACAGTTCCTCCTCCTCTCAAATGGTGGAGGGTGGTTACTAAGCCACGTCAAGACCCCCCTACGATGGAAGCTAGGCATCTGATTAAACCTCCCCACATTAGACTAAATCTCACATTTCCCCACTTCAAAATCAGGTTTAGGATTATTGTCTTCCCCTCTGTGGCCCACCAGATAATGTCATATTAAATCCTACTTGCAACTGAACAGTCAAACAAGAAAATTGAAACAGTCAAACAAGGAAATCGAACAACATCACTACTAAATAACAAACCTGATGCAGTTGCAGTACTTTCTAGATATACCCCTAATCACTGAAGCCAGGTATACTGGAATTGCCTTAGTGAGCTATTATGTAAACTTGTGCAGGCTTTTCCCCTTGTTGATTCTTACTTTTCCTCTATGAGACTCTATTAGAGACAGCGGAAGAAAAGCACATTTTTAACTAGAGTCGTAAGAAAATTGACAGTTATAAAAAAACAACAGAAGTGTCACTGAATTAACTGATCTTTCCATGTTCAATCATTTTTGTAGCTCAGAGATGTTTCAAAGCTAGATCCAGTTAATGTCAAAAATAAGTATCTCTAGGCAGAGTCCATCACATCAGAATGTTAGACAAAATGGATTCTATAGTGTTCTTAGATGTGACTGCTGAAATCGGGTGACTGGTTCAGCAGCGCAAGCGGAGTGAGCATTGGCTGTCTCTGCTCATGGTATGTGCAAAAGAAGATCCTGGGGCCTGAGTTGCGAGGGGGAGGAAACCATGGCCTTGCCTTAAAGGCCTCAACAGAGTTACAGATCACGTTGGCACGTAGTCCTCCACCACCCCACCCCACCCCTGGAGCCCTAACCCTAATACTGGCTGGTTAGAAAAAGAAGCACAGTACCTCAAGAAGGATTTCTGGTCTCGGTGTCCTCCTCTACAGCAGACAGAGCCCCTGATTCTTGCTCCTTCCGGACAATGTACTTCATTGCGACTTCAGGATTGGTGAATGCTTTGGTGCTTTTACCCTGGCATTTGATGAGCAGCCAAGCTGGGTAAATCAAAGCTAAGGGCCAGTTTAAAGTGTGGAGTTTCTTTTTCACTTCTTGAAATGCTTGCCACTCTGTTTGAAGTTGACGTGAATAGTCCAGGAAGATGCTTACTCAGGCCTTCTGAACCGCAAGTGGGCCTTTCCACCTGGCCACCTCCAAAACCAATTGGTAGTCTCGGTATCATAGGAACTTGATAATTATATGTCTGGGTCTCTCCTCAGGGTTCTCTTTACAACCTGGGGATCTGTGTGCTCTCTGAATTCCCAAGGTAGAGGATGCAGTGAGCTGCAGTTCTTGTCAGAGCCATTCTTGAAGGTACATGGCACAATTGTCCCCTTCTAAGCTCTCTGGGAGGCTGACCACTCAAACCTTGCATTGGCATTCTCAATTTTTGCGATCATCAAGAGTGGCCTTAAGCTTTTTGATGTCTTTGAGTGAAAAGTTAGGGAAGCCTCTAGGTTTCAAACAGTGTCTTCTTGTGTCCCTACTCGTTCTTCCAACTCCCCAAGTCTGGTGTTGTGAAGTTCTATAGTTTCCCCGAGGGAGTTAAAGCTTTGTTGAGGGTGAGTATGCTGGGCAGCAATATTTTCAAAGCCCGAGGTCATGTGAGCTGCTAGGTCATTTTTAAAGTCTGTAATTAGTTTTTCTATTGACTGAGAGAGAGAGAGAGCTCTGTTGTCTGATGAGTTTGAAGACTAAGCAGGCATTTTTTCATCTGTGGTGAACTTTGAGACTGCTCGAGTGGTCGGCACATCTTGGCCTTGTATCTTTGTGGAGTCTCCAGTTGTTTTAAAGTTGATCTGTTTTTGCTTCTTAGACATATCAGATGTAGGACTCTAGTACTGTTGTCTGAATATAGTAGTGCTGTTTGAAATTCAGTTTGAGAGCAGGATGGCAGAGAATTAAGCAGGATTGAGTCAGAGTTCCAAGACTATGCTGCCACCTTGGTAACTGGCTAGGCCACCCCGCACCCCCACTGCAATCACATGGTACCCTGTCTGCTGCACACAGTACTGCACAATGGTCCTATCCATATATAGCTGTGCTATGGTTAACACTAGTGTGTGTGCCTGGGCCCTGCCCCTGCTATCTACCAGCATGGCTCACGGATGTCCACTGTTTTGCACACCTGTGTGGGCCCATGTGCTGGATATCTGCTCAGCAGGGAGCTGAGTGAGTGGCTGCAGCTCTTATCCAATTGGACCATTACATTGTCTATTGCTGTCTGGTTTGGTACTCCATTGTAACTACTGCATTTTCACATCTGTCATGCCGGCTGATGTTATGTGTTCCTTGTGTGACGTGGTCATGCTCTGTTGCAGCATGGTACACTCACTGTATGTGCAGTCCTCTACAATTCAGATCCACAATACTGTCTCTGGTATGTCACCCACATTCCATTGTGACTATGTGATTCTATCCACCTATCTATAGCATGTTTGCCCATGTGTTGACTGGTTGTACATCTGTAATGCATGTTATGCCACTCCTATTTCCCTCATCCTGTGTATACAGCTGGATGAGTTCAGTGTCTTTGTTTCCATAGGTGTCCATTGTGTCACAGGAAGGTGGGATAACCTTCTCCACTGGCAGGTCCACCTTCTCCCACAGCAGGTGAGATGCATGGGGGAGTGTACCCAAGCAATTGAAAGACTTCCAGCAGTGATCAGTCACCAGCTGCAGGAGCTGCCGTCATCACCACCTCTGTCTGCAGCACCTTAATGAGCATTAGACTTTGGCCTGCTGACAGGTGGGTGCCCTTGTTTTGTTTATGTTTGCTCCCCTCAGCTCCAGACTGGCATCTCCTTCAGGCCTTCCTATGCCCCTCGCTGTCTCACTGTCTCAATGCAGCCACCCATTAATCTATATTGCAGGCCCCTGGGTAACTCGGACGTAACTCTTCACCAGGTGGGTCCCTCTTCTCCGAGGGGGAAGGCACTGGTGGGGCAGCCAGCACAATTCTTGGCCTGGGTGCTGCTGGGGTGGTTCATGCTCTGCTCAAGGTCTTGTGGCAGCTGGAGCTGGTGACCGTCATCCAGTCGGCCAGATGGCTCATTTTCCCATTTGCTCCCCCGGGGCACGGTGTGCCATTAATGCCAGGCATATGCCAACATTCACCATGCCCCATTAGTTAGTGGGACCCCATGCATTGCCATGCCGCCAGCCTCCGCCAGGGGTCAGAAAGCCCCGGATCACTTCCCTGCCCTCCCCCGAGGGAAGGCAAGCAGTCATCTGATGCTAGATCCCTCTCACCCCGGCCGGCTGTCCAGCACCTGGGTCCATTCCCGAACTCAGGTTGCTGGCATCACAAGCAGAAATCCAGCTGCTGGGCCGACGGGCAGTCGACTTGTTTTGTTTTGTATGTAGTAGGGGGAGTGTCCATGATGTGCTTTATATTTATTGGGTGTGTGCTCTTGTCTTGTTTTACATTTACCAGGAGGTGCCTTTTCTGTTCATTTATATTTACCAGGTGGGTGCCTTGTTTCCATTTTTGATTTGTAGCAGGTGGGTGCCCATTGTTTTTGTTTTGCTTTATACTGGCCAGGTGCCCTTTGGTTTTGTTTTTCTGTTGTGGGTGGGTGTCCTGTTTTTTTTTTTCTTTTCTTTTGTTGTTGTTGCTTTCTGCAAGACATTGTCCATGGTGTGTTTGTTTAACAAATGTTTGTGTTACCTGTGGTGCTGTGTTCTGTGTCTTTCATTTGTGCCTTCCTCTCATACTCACAGCCGCCCCCTCTGTTCAGTTCTACATTCAATGCTGCACAAGTGCATTGCACTGCGCAAACACTATGCTGCACGGCACCAGGCTATACGTTTGTGCTGCACATGTGAAGTGCGCTCAAGCCCAGTATTCTAAGGTATTAGCTCTGGAGCAATCCATCTGAGTATCCTGGTGGCAGTGTACTGGTGCTAGCTCAGAGCAAGCACTGCTGGTTGAATATGGGGCCCATGGCATGTAATCCCTGTACCACATCTGCTTAGTTTCTAATAGGAGGGAGAGAGAGAACAAATACGTCTATACTGTTAACCTGAACTAAATGGACAGAAGGCTTGTATATCTACAACCACACATATGACAGCTTATCTCATATCTCCCTTCCCTCAAAAATAAAGAGGTCAAGGTTTTATAACCCATGTACATTTTATTCTAATCCAAGTGTGTATCAAGGGTTTATCTTGACCCCTAATCAATTGTGTGGGACAACGCCTTTGCATTTTCCTTTATTGAATAGTGGCTGACAGTAATGTCATATGGTTGCAGTGTCAAGCTCCTCCTCAGTAGTCTGCCATTGTTACCACTCATTTGATTGGCTACTTCAGAACATTATGATCAGTAAAGACCTAGAAGTGACGTCTGTACTAGTATGATTGGGTTCCATTTTAAAAGCCACAGAATGCCAAATAACTCCTGCTGTGCTATAGCATGTCTTGTTTCTGCATTCATCTCCTGTCTGAAACATGTAATTGGATGTTGCTCCCCCATCACTTGCCATTGTCAGAGTACCATGCTTGTGCTTCTGTCTGATGTGTCAGTGTGGACTATAAATTCTCTGTCATAGTATAGGACAACAAGAACAGGAGTCTGGCTCTTGGCCCCTTCGTGTTGCTTGATAGCCTTTGTGTAGTTCTTAGTCCGTACCACTTTGTCAGGTGCTAGTTTGACTGTGAACTCAGTTAGGGGTACAGAATTGCTAGTGCCCTGACTCCAAGCTTTTTATTTAAAAATGAATTATGCCCGTATCCCAATGTGCTACAAAATTAGCCTCTCTAAAGATTTTCCTTTGAAAGCAGATAACTTTGAAACCAAAGGGGGCTTGGAGCATTTGTTTTTCTTTAATGAAAGCTTGAAGCTAGAGCAATATTGATATATTGTAGAGCTACTGTATTTTTGTGTTGTGATCTTAGAGTTTTATCATAATATAGTTTGCTATTATTAATAGCGCATTCTATTGAAACATCAGCACTTGATCACTATCATATATCAATCTTGCCCTGAGTCCAAGCTTTCATAAAACAAATATTGTTCCTATCCCTAAGGGTTCCAAATGAGCCCTTTCTAAAGATTTTTTTTAAGGAGAGAACTTTGGAATTGAAAAAGGCTTGGACCTTAATTTCTTAGGGGAAAGCTTGTCATTATAGAAGTATGGCTATATTGTATAAATACAGTGTACATCTGTCTGTAACTTGAAATTTCGTAATTAAAGTGTATTGATGCATTTTTTATGATAATTTACAGTTATCAATAATCCATTATATCAAGACAGCAACACTGCATTAATATCTTATTTTGATATTGCCCTGATGCCGAGCTTTCTTTTAAAAAAAATGTAAGTTCCTATTTATAATGTTTCCCAAAAGTGAGTCAGTTCTAAATGTAAATTCTTTGAAAAAAAAACACAAAACTCTGGAACCTGAGGGGATAGGAACTTAAGTTTTTAAAATACTTCTGTGCAGAGATGAATGTGAAGAATACATGGGCCTGTCTGGTGGGCTGCAGAAATGCAGGAACCTCTGGTCACTCTTATTGTAAGTGGCCAGAGATACAGATGCACAGGGCAAACAGTCCATCTGTCAGTCAGTGGGTGCAGAGGTGCAGGGCCTTATGCCAAGAGAAGAGCTGTCTTTACTATATGGTACCCAGGCCCATGCAGGCAACCCTGCAGCTTTCATTCCCAGGCTGGGGGGATGTTGCATAATAGCACCATCCCACCACCCTCACCCCATGTGGCTGGGTCAATGAGTTCACCCCCTAACTCAGCTCATCACCACAGTATCACAAAGCATTCCTGCTGGGGTGAAAACTGACACTATACACAAAGTGTCTTAATAATTAAGGCATGACTGTAGCTGGACATCCAGACCAGCATGAATGTGGCTGGTATGGAAGCCCAGACACTGTCAACCATAAAGCACAAGTGCCGGGACCTTGGAGCAGCGGTGAAAAAGAAACTTGCTGCAGGCACATGGGCATGCCAGTGCACTGGAGGTGGCCTACCCACCAGCAATATGGAACTGTTACCACTGGAAAGGATTGTGGTGGACACCCTCACAGATGTCAGTGTCCATGGGAGGTGGATGGTGTAGACACGTTGGAAGGTATGCATGCACTGGCATGGCACGGTACCCTAGGGATGTTGCAGCCTGCAAGTACTAACAGCTTTGTGCTTCAAACCACAGACACAGGCACTGATGGATGCATAACAGCCAGGGCAACACCACACAGACAGGACACATCAGCACAGTAGGTGGGATGCAATGATGCCATGCAGGAGGAGGAAGGCACAGATGGGTCACCAGTCCACCTGCACCCCAGCAACGGGCAATAGCAAGGGACACCCACAGCTAGACTAACAACTATATGTCCCCAACTGGTACTGAGCTGGAGAAGGAGGTAAAGCAGGAGTCAGAGATGGACCAGGACAGCACACTAGCAGCCATGGATGAGGGGACAAAGGAGCCATTCAAGGAGGTGGACTGAGGTCATGGCAGCTGGGTGCGCCAGCATGCTCCAGGACAACAGGCATGAGCAGTTAGCAGCACCACAGCTACTGGCACAGAACAGGCTTGCCAAGATGGCACAACAAGGGGCAGAAGGTTACCTATATGCCCTGTAGACAGTGGCAATGAAGGACTGTCGACATGGGCTATGGGCCATACATGTACAGTGCACACCCGTGGCTTCATGGCAGCACAGTACAGTGAGCTGCGGAAGCTGGAGCCAGACAGAATGAAGGAGCATCACCACAACACAGAGGCACTGGTGGCCTTGACCTATGAGGTGAGGGACATGAGGTGTGGGATCAACCGACTGGCTATCCTCCATGAGAGGCTGGTGGACCACTTGTTGGAAGAGATGTGCCACATGGACAGGCTGCCCACACACGACCCCACATGACACCCACACCCACGCATAGGTGTCCCTCAGCTGAGTTGCCTGCAACCAGAATGTGGACACACAACCGTAGTACATGGAGAGCACTCAGGTGGACATGCCTCATGGCTCATACATGGCCCACATGCACATCACCGATACACAAAGCGTGGAGGCACTGGGACATGACACAGCTACCACACAAGAGGACAGTAACATCCACCATGACAGCCACATCACTGCAACTGAGGATGCCATGGAGGAGCAGCACACTGAGCCCTCCATCACATTCAGGCACCAGTGGGGCACCCCCTGTCCATATGCACCAGTCAGGAGACTGGGCACATGGCCATCAGCACACCTATAGGCAAAGCTCTATGATCCACAAGGGCAGTGACACTGTACAAGCATCACTCACCAGACATGTATAGCACATGCATATTGTGTATATAACCTGACCATGGTACATGCCACACACACCCTGTGACGCAATGTGGCAGCCCCTGCCACACATCATGCATGGCATACACTGCCACACAGTTGCAGCCACATCACATCCTGTGCAGTACAGTGGTCACCCCCATTGCAACACCCCTATCATGGCCCCCACTGCATGTCACCTGACATGCCACACCCACCTCACCACATAGTTTCTGACGCCATGTGCCACAAGGCTACCTGTGCTGGATACGCAAAGCCCCATGACAGTCTCCCTCCCACCTGAACGAGTACACTCAGGGTGTGGTGTCATCATCACACACCCACCACACACAATGGCCAAGGCACACACACACACACACACACACACACACCACAATATTGTGCTGTCCAGAATAGCTGCATACATGGATGCCCATGCATTGTGGGCATGAGCACAATGGTGCCACCGCACATGACACACAGCCGGTGGTCCTGCAGCTGTGCATGTTTACAATGCTACTGCTGGAACATGCCCTGTACAAGGGTGTTGTGAGCCACATACCCACTCAGCGTCTCCTTGCCTAGCCCCCCTCCTCTTCCTCTGGTGGTGCTTCATTGCTGGTGGTCCTCCAGCATGGGCACATTGCATTGTAGAGTGATATTATGGAGCATGGCACAAGTGGTAAACACCCTGCATGCCCTTCCTCGGGACAACATTATTCTATCCACAGTATGGTCTAGACAACTGAACTGCATCTTCAATAGCCTGACGGTCCTCTCCTCGATGTCCCGTGTCTTCCTGTGGGCATGGTTGTAGGCCTCCTCCACTGCACTGTTCAGTCCCAGAAATGGTGTCATCAGGTAGGGTGCAGTGGGTAACTGCTGTCACCTGTGCAGGGGACAGCGAAGAATGTCAGTGAGGTGCATGCAGTGATATGAGTCGAAGTGCCAGAGTGCCACACATGTTGCCACCCCTATACTCACCCAACAGCCATCTGTCCAGGTGACTGGCATGTAACACAGCTCTGAGATGTGATGCATCTAGTATAATAATAATTATAATAATAATCATTTTATTTATATAGCGCCTTTCAATATATCAAAGCGCTGAACAAATTAATATCATAAATTCAAATTTCCATACAAAACATAAAAACATATAAAGATACATCATAAAATACATCATAAAAACATAATAAGTTACAGTAAAATTCCAAACATATTACAACTAACTTAATTCTCCAAAAAGGCCATTTTACATAAACAAGTTTTTAATTCTTTCTTAAATGTGTACACCCTGGGGGGGGGAATGCTACAAGTCTCGATGGCTGAGAGGGACCTGGGGGTGGTGGTGGATGTCAAAATGAACAACTTGGAGACTTGTAGGAGGGCAGCAGCCAAGGCCAACAGGATGCTGGGATGCATCGCTAGGGGGATCACCTCCAGAAGGAGGGAAGTGATGCTCCCTCTGTATTACTGCTTGGTGAGGCCACACCTTGAGTACTGCGTGCAGTTTTGGAGGCGACACTTAAAGAGGGACATTAAACTCCTGGAGAGGGTCCAGAGGAGGGCAACCAAAATGATTTGGGGCTTGGGGGACAGGACCTATGAGGAGAGGCTCAAAGAGATAAATATGTAAACATTGGAAGAGAGAAGGGACCAGGGGGACATGATAGAGGTCTTTAAGTACATGGAGAGGGTAAATAGGGGAGGAACAGTCAGGGTGCTTTGAAGGAAGGAGGAGGGGGCCACTAGAGGGCATGGGTGGAAGCTGGAGGGGGGAAGATTCAGGGGAGAAAGAAGGAGGTGCTACTTCACTGAGAGGGTGGTGGAGCCATGGAATGCACTGCCTAGGGGCTGGTGGAGGCAGAGACAGTGGAGGGGTTCAAGAGGGGCTGGGACAGATACAGGGGATGGGTTCTGGAAGCAAAATCCAATGCAGCAAGAATATCCAGAACAGGGAAGGGAGAAGCCAGAGAAGGCGAGGGGGGCAGAAAGGTAAGCACCCAGGGTGGGGGCTGACCAATCGAGCAGACTCGAAAGACCGTTAGGCCTATTCTGCTGGCATTTTAGTATGTTAGTAAATATGTATGCACTTGTCGTGGCATGAGCCAGGGTACTTTGCACATACGTTTGTGAAGATACCACCTGCATCATACGCCACCTAACAGTTCACACTGTGAAATGCCTTTCTGTTCCTGTATGCCTCCTCATGCACAGATGGTGACAGTATGCCATTATGGGTGCAGTCTATTGCGCCATATACATTTGGCATACTGTGCATGGCATAGAAGGGCTGATTCATGGCACAGACGTTGGCGTCCTCCATAGGGAAATAGATGTGCTCCTGCACTTTTGCCACCAGGGAATCCATCACCTACGCCACTGCCCATGACAAAGAGAACTGATATACACCTATGGCATTGCCAGTCACCTGTTGGAATGACCCTGTTGCATAGTATGACAGGGCACATGACACCTTGGTCTCCACTGGTATCGCCCTGGAATACCATGTCTGTGGTGCAATGTCATCGCAGACAATGATGTACAACTGTGCCATCATGGCCCTGAGGAACCTGATTCTTTCAATGCTGTGAGTGTCCCTCAGTGTGACTGTATCCAGCCATGGTCTCAATACCCTGGGCCATGGTCCCACATACCTCTGCCACTCCATCTCTGCATTGAGCAGGTGCGTGTTCATCAGGAGACTGGGACACATCTTCCCTCACCGCTATGGTTCCCTGTCTACCTGTACTCATAATGCCACAGACCCTTTATCTGCCCTGGCTCACCTGTGTGTATCTTTAATTGGGTATGGTGGGTGGGCCATACACACTGACGGTACCTGTGTAGGTGTCACTTGCACACACACTGCAGTGTGAGATCAGAGTGATGGCTGCTGCTGAAGGTAGCTCTGTGATGGCTGTGCCACAGGTTGGGCATCTGGGGATGTACCCCGAGAGACTTTTTGTCTGAGGACACCTACATCGGCCGCCCCAGTGGTAGTACCTTGTGGAGGCTGGATGGACGTCTACAGGGATGTACCAAATTTGTCAAGAGATTTTTAAGGATTTTTGAAAATCCCTATTGAGAATTGTGAAATCTTTTGTTAGGGATTTTTTTGTTTGGTAGTGTGTTCACTGCTACCAGGAGAGAGTGCTTCCATCTCATCGTCTAGTTAAAAATCCACCAGATGGTACTTGATTACTGTAATAGGACCTGATCTCTTTTTGTAGGTATAACAAAAATAATTTGTTGGATTTTTTTCCCTGATTTGTTTTGGGAGGATAAATAGGGACTCTCACAAAATTGTTTGACAAATTCGGCTCTACTACTATCACCTGCAGGGTGTTCTGTGTGGCTCTGTGGGGTGTGTTTTCTGTCCATGGTGCTAATGGTCATTTCCTTTCTTGTCCCTCACAGGATCACCTAGGCCTCCATACAAGATTGTCCTGTCCCATGTGAAGCAGCCAAATGGGGCCCCCTGCATTGTCTGGACACCACAGCGATTGAGGCAATGGCAGCTTGTGAACCCAGGATACCTGTCACTGGGGGAAGGCACCGAAGATGTCCTAAACAAGTAAGACACCTGTGTGATGTGGCATGCTGTGGTGCTGTCAAAGGTGGGTTTGGATTACTGTGCCATGTCCCTGTTGTGCCCAGCTGCCATAATCATCAGTGTTCTTTCTCCCTTCCATGCACATTCTCACTGTGTTATTTATCCCTCTCAGTACTACAGAGGTCCTCTCCACCACCTTGTGCTGCTGCCACAGTGATGTACTGACTCCTCAATGTTGAGCGACAGCAGAGATAGCCAGGACAAAGATGCATACTGAGTCGTGTGCCCCCGGTTTGACCATGGCCGACTGTCACTTGAGAAGGTGTTGCACGTACATAGGTGTGGACTTGTGTGCAATGGGTGTTGGAGCATTGCTTTTTTTAGGGTGAGCTGTGGGTTTGCTATTAATGCTTGTTTTTATTGCATTGTACCTGTGTGGCTGACACCTGTACTGTTTACATGTTGTACATTAAAGCATTTCAGACTGAATACCTGTGTGATTATTGTCTCCTGCACTGTGAGTGGTAGGCTGGGGTGGTTTACTAGTTCCTGGGGGGCAGAGAGGGGGCACCACAGGGGGTGGGGGCATTGGGGGGCAATGAGGGGGCAGTGAAGGTGTCCCGCATGTGAGCCATATGTGGCACAGCAGGTGTTCCTTGCAGGGTCACCCACTGGCGGGCATTGCTGGGGGGACACTGTGCCATGTGCGGCATGCATGCCTCTGGGTCACTGTGCACCATCCATGTGTTGCTCATCAAAACCATTGTGCTTTGTCCCTTGTGTGTGCCACTGGTGCTGCTTCTCACAGCAGTGACTTGGCCATGGCATCCCACTGCATTATGGTGCACCTGGGGGACTCCTGGGTCTGGGAGTCCACCTGTAGCCATAGTGTTAGCATCCCTCTGCAGAGTGTGCTTCATGTAGCCTTGTGTGGGGTTGGGGGTACCATGGCACGTAAGGTCCCATTGGTGACTTTGTCTGTGCCACTGGGGTTTTTCCATTTATACATGTGCAACATCCTACACTGCCGGTCAGCCATGTCCAGCCCCACAAACATCTTCTGCACATCACACATGGTGTGTTTGCATGGCCAGACACTGGGTTGGTGTGCTTGGTGTGGAACCATTGTTGTTGCGGTCCTGGTCATCATGACCAGCTGCATCCACTACTCCACTTTGGCTTGCACACCCATCATCACCTATTTTTCACTGTGTTCCACTTGTGTGTTTATCACCATGTGCACCGGTGCATTTCCCAGTGTCTGAATCAGACCGGTGCATGTTGTTACTGCCATGGGGTCCAGGGTATAGCCATGATGCTCTGTGTTTTTAGCTACTGGCCATGATGTGTTGACATCTACAGCAGCCCTCTACCTGCCGTAAGTGTATGTGCCTACCACCATGCACCTTGCTGTCATACCTGGTGTCATGCATGCGTGCATGATGTTGCGGCATGTCACACTGCACAGACATGCCCCTGCGTACATGGCATGCATTGCAGTCATGTTTCTGTATGCAGGTTGCTTACGTGTGCTCCTATACATGTTTCATGCATGCCTTTTGGGCATGCCATGTGCTGGATTCTCACATAGGCACCTATGTGTGCTACCTATGTACCCCTGAGCGTGCTGCATTGCCATCATGCATAGGGCCTACTGGTCATAAGGGTGCTGGGGCATGCTCAACTTTATGTACTACCATATGGCTTCATTTCAGCTCAAGTGGTCAAACTGTTCCCTCCTCATGTGCCACAGGACCTCCTGTGGAAGGCAACTGAAGCCCATGAGTGTAACAGTCCCTCACCTGTAGCCTACCTCTATACCTGATCACCACTGACTGTTAAACAGCACCCAGAGATCTCTTGTTCACTGACTTGTTGCATTAGGGTTAGAGGTATCCTAAAGACAGACCCCTGCCCCATCCTCCTTGATCCACTTTGGAAAAATCCTTTCCTACAAATTGAACAGTAAAGATAAATAGTTCAGCACTCGTGGAGACCAAAGTTCATGAAAATAAATAAATGTATTGCTGTGGCTGTCCACCCGGTCAGCAACCTACTTCTCCAGCGCTTCAACCCTAACACCCCCTGTGTCTCTTCTGGTTAAAAAAAGCAAACAAACACAGGGTCTGCCCCAGGGGGTGGGTCTGAGGAGTAACAGATCACATTCAAATGTATACAAATTGATTTAAAGTGACACACGCCCAATGAGTGAATTAGTGAAATACAATGAAATAAAAACATTTTTTACAGTCATACATTTCAGTCACTTTGGTAATTTGATAATAGATAGATACATTGATTTATTGATGATATTATAATCATCTGATCAGGTGAACAGGAAGAGATCCAAAACTTCATAGACTATCTTGAGAAAAATGACATGGGTTTGAAATTCACCCATGAAACTAATAAAAGAAATATATTTTCAGGACTTGAAACTGACAAGAAATTCAGGGGAGGAAATTGAAACATCTGGATATAGGAAAAAGACTGTGGGGAACACCATCTTAGATGCAAACAGTGCTCATCTTAGGAAGATGATTTCATCAATACTGTACCTTTTGGGGAATTTATTAGGCTCAAGAGGAACTGTTCGGAAGAACAACAGTACTATAAGCAAGCAAATGGCACTTAAAAACAGGTTGCGACTGAAGGGTTACCCTGAAGCCATGTTAAATTATGCTTTTGATAAAGTGCAGAAAATGAATAGAATCAATTTTTTGACCACCAAAAACAAAAACACAGAAGAGATCTGAGGGAGGATTAGATCAGAAAGAAGTCACCTTGGTTACTCAGTTCAATCCCATGCAGGGAAGGTAGGTGGCCTAGTACATAAACTTTAGTCAATCTTGCTGTCTGATCCTGTGCTTAACAAGTTATCAGAAAAAGTAATAGTTACCTCTTCAAAAGGAAGGAGCATTGGTGATAAATTAGCACACAGTCACTTTATTAGCTTGGCAGAAGACACCAGGAGAAAGGACTGCTGTGTGACTGAACTTCTCTGCTGGGACTAAAGTAGAAGAACTTTTGTATTTGGACCTTTAATTTAGGGTAAAAAAACTAACATACAAAACAAAAAAAAAAAGTGTGTATTTGGGTTAACTGAACTGAATTGGTAACTGAAAAGTCATCTAGGTGTAAATCTAAGGTGACTGAAAGGATTTAACTGCTGTGAGGTTTAAATTACTTGTAGAAAGATCTGGTAAGTAGGGGGAGTGGCTTAGCTAGAAGGAAGCTACATTTAAAGACTGCCTTAGAAAGATTCTGCTAATAGCTTGGCAGAAGACACCAGGAGAAAGGACTGCTGTGTGACTGAACTTCTCTACTGGGACTATATTGCCCTCCTTCCCACCCAAAGCTAGTTCTATTTTTATAGGCACAGGATTTGACTGACAACAGGAACTTCCTGTTTAGGGGCAGGAAGTGAGTGATCACAGAACCACCAAGGACCCACCATCCTAGAAGGGCAAGAGTAGCTCCAGCCCTTCTAGCTGCTGGAGGTCTGCCTCTGAACAAGTAAGTGGTCTACTGAGAAATATAGGATATTCTTGTCTCAGAACAGGACAATCAGGAGCTTAAAGGGCACACAGGCAGAAAGTAAGGAGAGAGAAAAAAACAGAGGAAAGAGTAAGGATTGCAAACAGTTAAGGGGCCAGAAATAAGACATGATTGGAGTGGTGCAGTGCAGTGGCTGTGGAGCAGCAGTCTTCCAGGAGATGTTCTGGAGGATGCGGTGTTGTCCCATCTGCAGGCACCTCTCTGGGCTGAGGAAGGAGGTTGCTCATCTCCAGGCTGAGTTGGCCAGGATTTGTGGGACCTCCTTTTCCATCCAGGGACCACAAGTGCCACTGCCGTTGCCTCAGAGGTTGCCAAGAAAGAGGAGCGGTTGGACCACAGTGGGCTCAGGGAGGGTGAGGGTGGTGGAACAGAGGCACATCCCTCCAGTTGTACCTCTCCACAATTCCTATGCCATTCTGGCAAAGTGTGGTTCCTCTATGGAGGCACCTACAGTGGAGACCAAGGAGGATGCTGGGAACCTCCACAAAGGAGACCCACAGGAGGGTGGCAGGGGACCCTGCAGGGAAGGAAACAACTCCTGGTGGGGACTCCATTGTTAGGAAGGTAGAACTGGGCAAGGAAGGGAGAGGGAGGTAGGTGCCTGCCTGGTGCCATGGCTTGAGGGACAGGAGGCGAATCCTCAGGATTGCCAGAACAGCTGCACAGGGAAGGAGCTGGATGTCATTGTCCACCTAGGGACAAATGACCTAGCTAAGAAAGGGATTAGAAAGTGCAGGAAGAGTTTGTGGAATTGGGAGGGGCCTTAATCAAGTAGCACGTACGGTAACCTTCTCGGAGGTGCTACCCATCTATGGCATAGGAGAGGCTAGGGTGTTCTGTACCATGGGATTCATTCAGTGGTTGAAAAACTGGTGTGGAGCTCAGGGATTTGGCTTCATTGGGACTGGGGCCCACCTGGAGTGATGCAAGCCTATACTGGCATGATGGGCTGCATCTGTCCGGGAGGGGAACCAGGATCCTAGGTGATAGGTTTAAATGCTTCATTGACAAGCTTTTAAACTAGCCAAGGGAAGCACTGGAAAGGAGCAGGAAAATCCTAGTGCCCCCCCCAAACAATCACGGTAGTAAGTGTGGCAAACACCAACATGGAGGTGTCGATAGGGAGAAGGGCAGGGGTAAATGGAGAAAGTGACAAAGGCAAGAAAGACAGGGATGGGGAAAAAGGGGGTAAGGCCATCAGGAAATGGAGGCAATGAGTACCAATGCGGTAGTCTGGGCAACAAGCTCCTAAGCTGGTGGCCTTAATGGAAGAGGATGCCTGGATATCGTAGCAGTCACAGAAACATGGTACACAGAGAACCATGACTGGATGTTAACATACCAGGGTACATAACCTACAGGAGAGACAGGCAGGGGAGAAGAGGGGGAGGAGTAGCTCTCTATGTAAAGGAAGGGATAAAAGCAACTGAACAAAAGAGTAAACAGGGAGGAGAGGAGGCACTGTGGGTCACCTTGGAGACTAGAAAGGGCACCACAATCTGCACAGGGGTTGTGTACAGACCCCCATGTCAGGGGGAAGGAATGGACAAGGATATGATGGAAGGCATTCTTAGAATGGCAGAGAAAGGGGAGATACTGTTGATGGGAGACCTGAATATGCCAGATGTTAACTGGAGCACATTTGCTGCAGCCACATCCAAGAGCAGGGCCATTCTTGATGCCCTACAGTTGGCAGGCATTAGACAGCTAGTTTCGGAACCCACTCGTGAGGGAGCAATCTTAGACCTCATACTCTCAAACGGGGGCAGTGAGAGGATCTCAGATCTAGAAGTGGGTTGCCATCTGGCGACAAGTGACCATCAAACAGTGTGGTTCACGTTAAACTCAGCTACAGAGTCAAGCCATACAAAAGTGAGGGTACTGCACTTTAGGTGGGCTGACTTTGGCAAGATGGGAGAGTGCCTCAGAAAAGCACTAGCAAACAGGTTAGAAGGAGGTGTGGAACAACAATGGGGAATTATCAAAACTTCCATCACAGAGGCAACAAGCCTTTGTGTGAAGTAAATAAACAAATCAAAACGAAATAAAAAGCCACTATGGTTCTCAAGAGAGGTGGCTGTGAAAGTCAGGAAGAAAAAGATAGCATTCCGGAAGTATAAGGAAACACAGAAGGAGCAGGACAGAGAGCTGTACCAGTTAAGGCAGAAAGAAGCAGGGAGGTAAGTCAGAATAGCAAAGGCCCAAACTGAGGAAAAGATAGTTAACTCAGTTAAGAAGGGGGATAAAACCTTTTATAGGTACATCAGTGAGCGTAGAAAGACAAAGGGAGGGATAGTGAGGCTGAATAGAATGAACGGTGGGTGGGCAGAGGGGGACAGTGAAAAAGCAGGAATACTAAACGAATATTTCTGCTCAGTATTCACAAAAGAGGAGGGGGAAGTGCCTAATCCAATTAACAGAAGCACTCTTGATAGGGGGGTCGATCCCAGTCCTTTCACAGAAGAAAGGGTTCTGCAAGAACTCCTAAAACTGAAGGTGGACAAAGCAAAGGGTCCTGATGGAATTCACCCCAGAATTCTGAAAGAATTAATGAAGGAACTAGTGAAACCTCTGGCTACTCTTTTTAATAAATCATGGGAGGATGGTGTGGTACCTGAGGACTGGAGGAAGGTGGATGTGATTCCCCTTCACAAAAGTGGGACCAAGACAGAGGCAGGAAACTACAGACCTGTCAGTCTGACCTCTGTGGTACGGAAAGTGATGAAGTCACTTCTGAAGGAAAGAATAGTTGAGTACCTAGAGGTCAGTGGAGCACAGGATCCAAGGCAGCATGGGTTCACAGCGGGAAGGTCATGTCAGATGAATCTAATAGATTTCTTTGACTGAGTGACCAAAGTAGTAGACCAGGGAGGGTCTGTGGACATGGCCTACCTAGACTTTAGCAAGGCATTTGACACAGTCCCACACAAAAGATTATTAGTCAAATTAACCAGCCTGGGAGTGGGTCCCAGGGTGGTAGCCTGGGTAAAACATTGGCTGGACAACAGGACACAGAAGGTAATTGTAAATGGAGTCCACTCTGAAGAAAGAGTGGTTACCAGTGGGGTACCGCAGGGTTCAGTATTGGGTCCAGTCCTTTTTAATGTCTTCATCAGTGACATTACAGAGGGACTGGAAGGAAAAGTATGCCTTTTTGCAGATGACACAAAGATCTGCAACAGGGTTGATACACAAGGAGGCATGGAAAGGATGAAAAGGGACTTGGCAAGGTTGGAGGAATGGTCAGACGTATGGCAGCTAGGATTCAATGCAAAAGTGCAAAATAATGCACCTGGGAAACAAGAACCCAGGAAGAATACACAATGGGTGGGGAGGTAGTAACAACAACAAAACAGGAAAGGGACCTGGGGTAATCATATCAGATGACCTTAAGGTTAGCAAGCAATGTGAGAAGGCAGTAGGGAGGGCCGGGGTATACTGGGATGTATAGGAGAGGCATCAGCAGCAGAAAACAGGAAGTTGTTATCCCTCTGTACAGACAGTTGGTGAGACCCCATCTGGAATACTGTGTCCAGTTCTGGAGACCCCATCTCCGCAAGGACATAGACAGGATAGAGGCAGTCCAGAGGAGGGCAACTAAAATGGTACAGGATCTGCAAGAGAAGCCGTATGAGGAGAGACTAAAGGAGCTTAATATGTATACCCTTGAGGAAAGAAGGGAGAGGGGGGACATGATAGAAACTTTCAAGTACCTCAAGGGAATCAACAAAGTCGAGAGGATAGCATCTTTCAGAAAAAGAGACTTGCAAGAACAAGGGGACACAATTTAAAGATAGAAGGAGGGCGGTTCAGGGGCAATGTGAGGAAGTATTATTTCACAGAGGGGGTGGATGCATGGAACAGCCTTCCTGAGGAAGTTGTGGGGTCTAAAACTGTGGGAGAATTCAAGAATGCATGGGACAGACATAAGGCAATTCTTGTGGGGGGCAGGAAGATATGGGCTGTTGGTTAACTAGGATCTGCAGCCTATCCTGTAGGTAGGGAAATGGGCAGACTAGATGGGCCTAGCGGTCCTTATCTGCCATCAAAGTCTATGTTTCTATGTTTCTTATTTCAACCAAAGAGGTACAGGTACCATCAGGAAGTAACTGGTTAAGAACAAAACCAAAAGGTTTATTTAGATGTGGGAGATGCAATGTATGCCAGTAAGATCATACTGAAAACCATTATCAAGCATGTCAAAACAGTCACAGTAAGTGAATTTTTTAACTTGACCAACTCCATTTGTTATTTATATATAGTATATGGTTATGGCTTATTTTGTATGGAAAACAGTGGTTTTCCAAATCTTGTTGTGGGACAATTCAAAGGTCAAAAAAGTTGTACTATCGTTCTGACATCATAGCAATAGTACAGCAGCTTTTTGGCCTTGAGCTGTTACCCGATTGGTTAAAACAGCAGTGATTAAAAAAATTTACTCGAAAATGGTGGTGTAGCTTAGTGAGCGGTTGGGCGAGCAGGTTATTAGGATAGTTTGGACATGGACTGCCATAGTGGGCTCCGTGTGTCCAAACTATCAATTTGTGCCAGGTTTATTTCTTTCTTTTTTTTTAATCAGTGGGGAAGTTATGGGTCAGAGCAGTGTGGGATAGCAGCGAGCAGGAACAGCATATTCGGGGATGGCACTGGAGCTGAGCGTTAATATGATGAGGACAGGTCTGGGAGCAAGCAGGAGTAAGGACACAAGGTATGAATCTTGTGAAATTAAATTTTGTGCATTTTGGGGAACCATATACTATACAAAATAGTGGATGGGGTGACCATCCACAACAAAGCTGGTAAACCATCTCAGGTGTTGATGACATCACAGTGATCTCTTGAGCTTCGCTCTCAAGGTTTCAATTATGCCATCAACTCCCTCGATGGAAATGCAGTCTTGTTGTGGATGGTCACCCATCCACTATTCTATATGTGTTGATATCCCTGTAATTGTTATTGTATAGGGCAGAACAACCAGGCCAGCGAAACAGCACATTCAGGAACATGTAAAGGCCATTATAAATGATAACTTATACAATGCTATTGGAGAACATTTTGTCATATCCCACAATGGAAAACTTGATAGCCTGAGGTATACCATACTGGAACATGTACCTAGCAATTTGAGTGGTGGAAATAGGGTTCAGATTCTATCTCAGAAGAAACCAAGTGGATTGTAAACTTGGGCAGAGTCATTCCAGATGGTTTAAATAATGAAGTATACTGTACACCATATTTGTAATAACTATGTTCTTTTCTTTTTTCTCCCTACAGATTCAGAGATCACTGGACTTGAGAGTTGCCTTGGACCCCTATTTCTGACCAATTGCTTTAGTGAGAGCTACATTAATTTGTAAGCCCACTTTGCACAGAGCTAGTTCATAAAAGTGAACAATGGGGTGAGGTTATTCATCACAGTTAGATCCTGTAGTCTAATCTTGTCTTCATTCTTTCTTTCTTGTATCTGAATTTTCCCAATCCCTCCATCCCCACCTTTACAATGAGAAGCCCCCCACCATAGCATAGTATTCTACAGTGTTTTTGGAACTCTGTATCTGCTTCAAGCATCTTTCTCACCCTTATATCCCCTACAACTTAATCTTTGTACTACTAAAAACTTATTACATGTTACAAACCTAAGTTTCTAACTTAAGTGACTCCCCTGGACTTCACAATTTGAGAAGTAGAATTCACTATAGCAATAGCTGTGGCAGATATATTGTTAATTTATCTTCACGATACTCATGAGGCAGGAGTTTGGTGCCTTCTTAGGAACCAAACAACTCCTCCCCCTTTTCTTCTTTTCCCTTTACTTTTTTAAATATTGTACGGAACGTTGTTCATGAATTTGTTCCCTGTGCTTTAGACAATTAAATGTAAAATGAAAAGTTCAAATAGATGAAAACTAAATTTATATGATTTGTGTTGCTTTTGAGGCTTTGCATCTGACTGCTGTCCCACTGACAGGGACTAGCACAAAATTTCCTTCACTTATAGTCACAATACAAATTTCTAAACTTAAAAGTTAAAGTACACAAAGTGTGATGTACTTTATAGTAGTAAGAATTAAAAGTGAATTAAGGTAACTTGTACGTGGTAAAGAATTACCAAAGTGACTGAAATGTGTATGACTGTAAACTTTTTTTATTTCATTGTCTTTTACTAATTCTTATATTGGGTGTGTGTCACTTTAAATCAATTTGTAGAAATTTAAATGTGGTCTCTTGCTTCTCAGACCTGCCCTGAGGAAGACCCTGTGTTATGGTCAAAGTGCTGGGGAAGAAGGTTGCTGTCTGGGAAGACAGCCACAGCAATAAATGTCCTTATTTTCATGAACTTTGGTCTCCATGAGTACTGAACTATTTATCTTTATTGTAGCTGTGGGGTGGCAGCCTGTGTTCAGCACCACCTGCCTATCCTAAGCACACCTTATTTTCCTTTTTTCTTGTAAATTGAACAGAAACTCATTTGTTCTGGACCACTGCTCACCAGGCAAACCTCTCTTCAAACATTCAAGGACATCAGACATCAATGCCATCTCTCTAAGCAGGATTTCTGGCATTATTTGCAGCTTAGAACTCTGCTATCACACAAAATAAGAATATTTCAAAACAGCCCCGTCAACTCACTCACCCAGTGTCAACATTTTGGCTAACATACCTAGAGGCAGGGCAGGCCTTATTTATAAACATCTATGTGCTGCTGGCCCCCTAGCCACTACAACCACTAGAGTCAAATGGACTTGTAAACTGAGTAAAGACATCTTAGAATCACTCTGGTCTAAATGTTGGTGTTGAGTCGACAGAGCTTCCAGAGAAGGGGAAAACTCAGCTCATTCAGCTGAAGATCTCACATCTATAGTCCACAACTCCACAAGTGCCTAAAGAAAGGGGGACCCTCCCCTTTGCATGTGTTGGCATTATGATTCACATGAGGGATCCCTCTTGCATATACTATGGTCCTGCCACCTAATAAGACCCTTTTGGGGCAAAATGGTAGTTTACTCTCCTGGTGAAGGTGATTGTAGAAAAATCTCTCTGAGGTACTCCATACTTTACATATTGTGTCTCCAAGTTACCTGATAGGCTCTCAATGCACATATGTCTTCTAAAGAAGTCCTGTCCCTGTAGTACCCTTCCTTTGTCCATCTGTGGTCAGTTTCATATCTTCCATAGCTGTACCTGGAGTATGTACTCAGTATAGTGTTAGGCTGTCATGGCTACCCTGATGGAAAAGAACATATGCTTATACACTCAAACAGTTTCTGCTTTAATACCCATTATATACACTCTAAAGAAAATGGGCCCATATGGCTCTTTGTTATTCTTCAATATCAGTAAGACAATGTCACCAGAATCACAAACTGCCTATCAGCTGGGTGGGATGTTAAGTGCCTCAGAGATATTCTCACACAATAACCTTTACCAGCTGAGTAAACTACCACGGTGGGGAGAATTCTCTGAGACACTCCATACATTACATACTGGGTCATTAAAAAGAAAACAGAGTCCCAGTTAGGGAGGGGGAGGTAGTTTGCAAGTGAATGGCTGGTCTAATGCTGCTTTCAACATTGCTGTGCTGAAATTAGCTCATGTAGAGGAAATCATATCCAGTCTATAATGTCTTATGAATGTATGGACAGATGCCCATGCTGCAGCTGCACATATCTCATCAGCCATAGCTAAATTATGTTCTGCTCATGAAGTGGCTATGGTCCTGGCTGAGTGAGGTTTGATATTACTGGGTGGAACAGAGTTCTTAGCCTTCTCGAGTGATGGCGTTCTTCAGCCATGTCACTATAGCTGATTTTAATGCTGGTTGTCCTTTCTTTTTCCCCTGCCAATGGATGAAGAGCCAATCTGTCTTCTGAAGCTCTTTTGTTCTGTTTATGTATGTCATCAAGAGTCTTTTCATACCTAGCATATGGAGTTCTGGTTGAAGTATTGTGCCTGTGTCCAGCAGTGCGGTTGTTAACTCAATAGTCTGAGACACATGGAAGTCTGAATTGACATTTGGAGTAAATGATGGGCGAGTTCTCACAGTGATTAGGTCCTGATGAAAGACTATAAAAGGTGCTTTGCAGGCTATGCTCCAGCGCAATGGCCAGCACCAATCTGAATCACGACCTTCTTGGCCAGTATGGTGTCACTACAATTACTCTTGCCCATAACTGTTGCACCTTGTAGAGTACATGGGGAGTGAGTGGAATTGGAAGGAACACATATGCCATTATGAATCTCCAGTGACTTATAGAACATCCTCTCCCACTGACCAATGATCCTTAAATCTGGAGTAAAACTTCCTTAAAAAAGGAAAGGCTTGAAAACCGGCACCTACTTAGGAGACACACTGTGTTGCTCCACAAAGTCCATGGACTTGGAATATATCCAAAAAGAGCTTTGCTTTACTTTAAAGTGCATCAAACAAGTACAAACACTCACTGTTCATGTGAATCAAGCACTAATAAGTTCATAAAAGTCCATGAAGTTTTAAAATCCAACAAACTAAACAAACAGTTGGTCCTTGCTCTTGCAGCAAGGTGGAGTCCCACCCACTGACATGTGAGGTCACCTGATGCATTTCACATGGTAGTGCTTTGTCAAAGGCTGACATGTATTATCTCCATCTCACTTCAAAAGAGCATTCCTTAAAGTGACAACTGTTAGGTGCAATGAATGTAATAGTTCTCAATTGCTATTAAATTATAAAAATCAAAACAATCCATGACATATTCACTTCACATGCCCATATTATGTATAAATAACACTAAAATACCCTGCAACTGGTTTAAAAAATTATAGGAACCAACATCCCCATAGAAAAGATAGAAAGCTGTGCCATCTAGTAAATTACAGGGCACCGGAATTTGCACATAGTCCAAGAAGAATTCACATGACAACTGTTTTTCATAAAGAAAACTGTAGTTGACTCACCAAGGGCAGAGGCAGTCACATGTGCAAAGCTGAAATATAGAGACATAAAGATTAGAAATAATACCAGCAACAAAAAACAAAAATAAATTTATAATACAATATGTGCAATAGTTTAATGGCCTACACAGTCAGTAAGTATTATGCTTATGCAACTGTGTTAGTTAGGTTTAGGCTGTTCACACTCTCTATTCTGGAGGAATTACCACCCTATAAGGGTACCAAAGGCAAGGAACCCTCTGGGTTCCACCCCCAAAGGTGCCGTGGGATGTTTCCTTTGGCTAAAGGTACCTTAGGAAGAATCCCCCAGAGAGAGGCGCTGCCGCTGGAGGAGGAGGAGGGGAGGATGGTGGGACAAAGAAAAAGTACTTCAGAAGGAGGCTGAGGGGAACTGCTTATATAGCGCAGGAAGTGGGAGAGATTGGCTGCTCGTCCATCAAACCATAGATGGAGCCTTCCAATTAAAACCCCACTCTTATTAATCAAATATTGCTGAATATATTCATTTCTTAAGGAAAGGCTTAATTTCAGTCCTATCATTTAAACCTGGATGATACATGGCTTGCATAGAAAAAATCCAATACTGCTCTCTTCTGAGGAGTAAGTTATCACAATCACCCCCTCTTCTTGTCATAACTGTTATTTCCATAGCAGTAAATAAGAAATCATGCTCATTCTTATTCCTAGCTCTAAGAACATGCACAGCAAATGAATTAATGATGTCTCCATTCTGTATTGCTCTGGCATGTTCCCCAGTTCTTGTTTTAAACAATATTTTGGTTTTTCCCACATAAAAGTGTCTGCATTTGCATTCAGCCATATACACAACACCAGAAGTACTACATGTGATCAAGCCCCTAATTCTAACATGTCTGCCAGTGGCTGGACTTCAAAACCATTTGGTACTTTTAACCTAAGGGCAATACTTGCAATTGACACATTTATTGCAGCCACCACTATGCTGCATTGTGTGTCCGGCATAGGTTGTACAGAATGTATTAAAGCATCTTTGATATTTTTAACCTCTGTGGTAAACAAATCTGGGACCACTACAATCAATGTTTTTTAATCTCTGTTCCTTTGTAACAAGATGACAATGTTATTTAATAATTGAGGCTATTTTTTGGGATTGGGGATTATAGGTGATTAAATGTGTAACCTGTGTATCACAGTTTTTTTCTTTTTGTTTTTCTTGTAACTTTGTCTGTCTTGGTATGCCATTCACATCTTCTCTAACTTTAACAATAACATGCTTTCTATAACCCCTCTCATATAATCTCTCAGTCAACTCAGTGGCCCTGGCTTCATAATGTTCCTGATTACTGCAGTTTCTTTTAGTTCTAATATACTGTCCACCGGTAGTCATTGCTTGTTCTGCTTGGGCCTGAATGAGCTAGTGGAGTGATTTCTGTTGGGTTGGAATTTGTTTCAGGGCTTGTACTGTTGACTTCTGTTAGTCTGCTTATAATGTCCCTGTAGTTGCTGGTGTTATAATGTGCCCTTTTGTCATGAAAATTGTGATTATTTCAGGACCTTGATCTGGCTGGCAAGTAAGTGTCACCAGTCACTTTATCCTCGATCAACTCTCTGCCCACCTTCTTGCCTTTTCGATATCTCTCCATCCCTTTGCTGAACAAGGATTCTCCCTTGAAAGGTATTTTGAGGAGCATAGCTTTTGACTCCAAGTCTGCATCCCAGATCATCATCAGTATGAGCCACCTTGCTCTGTTAGTTATTACCATTGACCTGGCATTTATTCTCAGGGAGTCAACTGCCATATCTGCCAGGTATTTTGTGGCTAATGAGGCCTGTCACACTAAGGTCATTTTTGGCATGTTGGGTGTTGGGGTCTTCTGCATGTCCTGTAACCATAGGACTTGGGTCCTAGTAGTGTAGATGGCCTTGAGTGGCAGCCCTGATCTCCAAACCAGTGAGTTCAAAATTATTTTTTTAGGAGTTTCTCCAGCTTTTTATCAGTGTGGTCTTTCAAGACTGATGTGCCTGGTAGAACCGTCTTTTTACTTACTAAAGTGACCTGTGGGTTCACAAGTGGTGCGGTACACCACGGCTTGAATTTGTCTTCTTAGAAAGGGTACATTTTGACCCATGATCTGCCCTCCAGGATCCTAGTGGGCTCTGTTGTGCCCAGTTCCTTGGAAAACACCTCATGTACTGACTCACAGACTGGGGGAGGTGTTGGATAACTTCAGTGTGGGCTTTAGTGAGGACACTAACTTCAATGTCAGGCCCACAGGTAGCTCCTCAAACCCATCATGCAATTGATGGACTTCACCAAGTTTGGGATCTGGTTGGGGAAACAGTATTTGGCCATTAAGCATTGTGGGTCCTGTTCCATAGGTTTCTGTGGTTCGTGTTTGCCATCAGACTGGCCATTTGAGTCATTCCCAGATTCATCCAGGTTGTTTGTCTGTGTCAAATCTATTGATGGTCTGTTGGGAGCCACTGGGGGTCAAGCTGGTTGTTTTGCCTGAGACATCTCTGCCAACCTCTGTAATATGGCTGTTATAAATTGCTTCTGTTGTTGGATCAGCATGTTAATGGCCTACTGGTTCTTCATGAGGAGTGTGGCTATGTCGTGCTGGGTATTTTCCCCTGGCAGGGTGTTAGTTGGTACTGCTACTTGAGGCGAGGTGCCCTGTTCCAGGTCGGAATGATCAGATTGCTCAGACAACTCCTCTGCCAAACAGTTGGGAAAGAGATGGCTCATGTTTGCTGCTAGCAGGGGTATCTTGTAGGACTGGCAGATCCTTGTCTTAACCATGTTTTCTTTCCCTGGGGAGACACAAAGGATATGTTGTCCTTAGGGTATGTTTTCACCACTTAGTGTAATACTTTTATAAATATATATGTATATATATATCTCCACATATCCATGCACTGTTAGTCTGAGGGGCATGATCAGATAGAAGTGTATTCCTTGTCCCCCCTTACTGTTATCTTCTGGACTACAAAAATGTCTGCCAGAAGAACTACAAACATGGCCACCATATGGATCTGCCCCCAAGAACTACAGCTATGGCCTTTGGTGGCACAGAGATCAGTGGACTATGAAAATGGCCCCTGTTAAGTTCCATGCAGATGCTCATCATTTTGGGCAATGCAGTCATGGCCAGTGCAATAATGGAGGCATTCTGTTTTATCCTCTGTGCTCCATTTGTGATGGGCATGTCCTTCTGTTTTTTTGGGCCCTGATCTGTGGTCCTGGCCTTGGCATTTGCACCATGCCCAAGAAGGCACCAGTGTTTCTGCTCATGTGCATGTTCTCTCCAGCAGCACCATGACCAAAATGGCGCTGGGTTGTGCATGCGCAGTGACGCCCTTAAGTAGCGCACATGTTAGGGGATCTGAAAATTCCTACAAACAAATGGAAAATATACAGCAGGGGTCCAGAAGGAACAATGGCAATGCAGGCTGCTCCCCCACATGGTCTGGGATGGAGGAATCCTAGTCCTCACAGCCAGGATATCTTCAGGAACCAGGTACTTGCTCTGCTGCACATTTATCTGCTCCATCTCTTGTAAGGCCATGTCTGTGCTGTTGCAATGTTGTTGGCGGACAGCCCCTCCTATAGCCACTACCAGGGGCTAAAAGAGTGCACCCATGGCACCTCCATTTCCAAGAATACCCTGCTAGTGGGGGGGGGACTATGGTGCAGTTCTGCATGGTACCTATGCCCTCCTGAGATTGAAGCCTCAGGTATTTTGGGGGGAACCTGATAGTGTTTTTTTGTTCCAGATGCCTCTTTGTGGGAACTACTTGTATTATAGGTTGCTGTAGGTCTGTTGAAGAGTTCCTTGTGCTATTAACCTCTGACCCACCAACACATAGCTGGGCCCTTCTAGAAATGGGGCACAAGTTGTAAGAATAAACCTCAAGATGTTAGTGACAGACGATAGCCTGCCTGCCTAATTAGCAGAGAGTCAGCCAATAATGACAGTTTCTTACCTTCTGGTGTTCTAATGAGGAGATGGAATGCAATTCAGCTGTATCACTCAGAAGCTGGCCCTGTGCATGTAGCACAGTCATATACATGTGAATAACTGACCACAGATAGACAGAGGAGGGGTACTACGGGGGCAGAACTTCTTTGAAAGTCACTTGTGCATTGAAAGCCTATCAGGTGTCTTGGAGACCCAGTATGCAAGGTATGGAGTGCCTCAGAGTATTCTCCCCACAGTTGTACAATACTGCCAATCGATCATGCTCAATGAACCCAGACTTGATGCTCCCGTGACTTTACTTGGCCGAAACATATCCCCCATCCCAGACTTCACCCTCACACTAAATGGACTGTGACAGTCACTATTGCTGCAAAACATCCACTTTTGAGAGGATGGAGCTCTAAAAGAATATCTACTTTTAATGAATGGCTGCAAGCTGTTGAACAAACTGCCACACTACAAAGACTATCCCACCAGGCATTGAACAAGATGCCAAAATACAATAAAATCTGGACACCTTTTGTAAGTCAGGTTGCCAGTTTATCCCTCTTGGGGAGTACCAACACTGCATCTGTGATACAGTCTCCCTGATGGGGAGACAAGATCAGCTTAACTCTTCCAGTATAATGATTATTACTCTTACCTCACTCATCAATGTTCTCACCAGTATGAATTTCATATACTTTACTTCCAAATACTTGTCCCTTTCAGACATGTGTGAATATGAGTAATTGTAATGTACCACTGGTATTCATCAGTTCATACTGTCACTTCATGGTGTGTCAAAAACTGTCTGTTTTTGGTTTAATACATTATATGTTTTCTTTCTGTTTAGAACAATTTCAATAAAAAGTTTATTGTTAAAAATAAAACACGCATACCACCAAGCTAACCTGACTCATTTCCCCCAGTGGGCTCTGGAGCATATCCAAAAGGTTACCTGGCACTGCTCACAGTGATTAGCGCTGATATACAGGCAACACCACTGTGACCTTGCAGATAGGGGTGCTTTGTTGCATACAGGATGCAATGATATATTCAAAAGCTTCTGTAAGTGTTAACAGGCAACCCTAAATAATGATTATAAAACCCTGCTTTTATCAACATGCAAAGTGGCAACCCCCCCCCCCACACTTCCAACCACCACATCCCACTTAGAACAGAGTTATATTGCAGATCCCTTCCTGGCAGTCCAGTGGTAACTGAGCCCCAACTGCTGTCAGTACCATGCAATATTAATGATCTGAACCATGGCAGTTTAATGGACACCCCTCTTTCACCTAATCCCTGACAGTATTGCAAAACTTTACTAAAGCCCTTGCCTAACAGTCTAGTGAACCAACCTCCCTTAATTGAACTCTGTCAGTATTGTGGAACTGTATTACAGCCCTTTCCTTGCAGTCTATTGAGCCGCCTTTCCTCGCCTGATCCCTGTCATTATTTTGGAATTGTACAAAAGCCTTTCCTTGGCAGTCTAGTGAACCTGCCTGACTCACCCAATCTGGTATTCTGGAAATGTACTGAAGCCCATCCCTGGAATACTAGTGTTATCCCCTTTTCAGATCACTGTCAAAGCCTCTCCCTTAATGGATCATCCATGGAGCACCCACCACCCACACCACCTGTCAGCTCCCTACTCACCCACCTGCCCATAGGTACTGTAAGCCACCATCTGGTCCTCAAATGACAGTTGGCACAGACTCGCCTCTCACCACTTCTGAAGGCCACCAACTGACTGACAATTAATGAAAGCATGCATACTGTAGGAAGAAATGTTTCTACAGTATGTGCACACTCACTACCTATCAGTCAGATGGCGGGGGGGGGTCTACTCTGGTCAATATCTGAGGACCTGACGGCAGCTCACCTGTGGATGGATGTGACAGTAAAGGACTGACAGGGGGTGGAGGAGGTGGTTACTCAGTGGGTGAGCTGGGGAGGGGGACTTTGACAGTTGTTGATTGGGGGTACAATACTAAACTGCCAGGGATGGGCATCAGTACACTTCCACAACACCAGATCAGGTGGGTGATGGGGTACACTTGACTGCCAGGGAAAGGATTTAGTACAGTTCCACAATAGCAGCAGAACTTGGGTTAGGTATGGGGATCCACAAGATGGCCAGAAAAAGGCTTTAGTGCAGTTCCACTATGTTGATTGGAGTCAGGTGAGAGAGGTGGTTCTGCTCGACTGCCAGGGATGTCATAGGTGGGTTCGGCTTCTGTGTGGAGGGTAGCCAAGGCTTTGTACAATGCCTCCCACATTGGCACATGGACACATTGTGCAAGGCTGCCAATGGCCACGTAATGGTAAACAAATGATCCCCTAGCTGCCTAGCACCATGCATGCCATAGGTGCTGTATGTGGTCTTAAGCATGACAGACACAGAATATGGCTCTCAGAAGAGATGGCACTACTCCAGTTAAGACTGGCTCTCTCCCTTTGTTCCTGGGAGTCTGTTACCAGCAGGAGCTGTGGTAATGATGCACATATTGTATGTACAGTGCATGGCTCTTGTAGTGGTTGGGTCCTAACTGCAGTACACAAAACCTCCTGCTCCCATATACTCAAATTTGGCTGCTCTGCTCAACAGAGGAGAATCTGCTGTTGATTTCCTGTGTCCTTTGAACATCCTCAATGAAAGAGCATTTCTGTGGTCACCTCACTCGTGTGGAATGCCTTACAAATCAGCTTTGTCACAGCTCCTCTGTTTAAGTTTTTAAAAAGGTTCTTAATACTCATCTTTTTTCCCTGGCATTTGTGGGTTCATTATAAATATGTTATAAATGAGAGGGATTCTGCTGTGTTTGTTATTTGATTTTATAAATGTATCAAATGATTTTAGTTGATTAAATGAAATTGCATGTATAGAGTTTAAGCCAGTGGGATGAGGAGTTGTTTGCTTGCTATAAAAGCACAGCATTGACATGGGCAAAGCAGGACTGAGAAGGCTGAATATTGTTCCCCGATAGCCAAGTGATTTTTGGCACTGTGTTTGGTTGGTGAAGCACAAATGACTGTGACTTAATATAGGGGCCAATGTGAGTTGTTTTTTTGTAATTAGCAAATACTGTAGTTATCTTTAATTAAAAATCAACACATTGCACAAAACTCCTTCATGAATTTTATAAAACTCTGTGTTCTGCATGACGATTTTCAACAGCTATATTGTAGTTTCAAACTCCTCTTTCTGTTTGACCGTTTTCAATATCTGCAAGCTGCACAATGGTTTTCTAAATCTATGCACTGCATGGCAGTTTTTAAAACGTATGCACTGCATGAGTACTTTCACAAAATGTTCACACATGACTCATTCACAAAGGTTTTGAAAATCTATACACTGTGTAACACTTCTCAAAATATATGTACTGCAAGACAGCTTTCACAGTGTATGTGTAACCCCCTTTTCTACTCAGGATCTCCCTCTGATCTCTCGCTTCCCCTACTAGATGGCATGCATTCCAAGAATCTCTTTCAACTGTAGCTTCTTCCCCTGTTCTTTCAGTTGGTGGCTTATGCTGTATGATAATACTCTCTTGGCATCAGGCAGAGAGTAGGGATGTGTATAGTTCCCTGAGTACCCTCCATGTCTCCAGGAGTACTCTTCATGTCTAGTATACGTGGTAACTGCTCACCAGTTTCAACTAAATACACTCAGTCTCTAGCTGTTTATAGTTCCATTCCATTTACTCCTTGATGAGCATTGTTTGGTCCCCTCTGTTATGTCTGTTCAGATGTTCCCTACCTAGTCTGTCTCATAGATCCTAACTAGTCTCCAGTGACCCTCCCTCCTTCCTGCAAATTTACTAATATTATCATATATATATCCCATACATGCTTGAATTTCCCCACTATTATGGTCTCCATCTGTTCCACTGGTAGTTTGTTCCAGGTGTCTACCACCCTTTCAATGAGCAGTCCAATATCCCTAGCAGCTTGGGATTCCCCACACAAACACAGTAGAAGTTCCATCTCCTACCCGTTTCAGTAGCTCAGTCTTTGGCAAGAAATATCCCAATATCTTCAGCAAAGCTGATAGCATCTCTGTGTCAGAGACAGGCCCAAAATTTCACCCAAAGTGAAAATGCCCACTTTGGTGAAATCCTCTCTGCATCACTAGGCTACCAGGGAGTTCCTTTGAGGGTAATCCCTTAGAATCATCACTTCCTCCTGGTGATCCTTTGCAACCCCACCAGAATTAATGGTGATCTACAGTAAATGGACTTCAGACTCCAAGTTTCCACAGTCATCACTGCTATTCTGGTGCCTATCCTTGGAGGCTACCAGATGACTAGACAATGAGTTTTACAGTTCTCACATTCTGCAGGGCCCTGCACAAAGCAAGTCTGGATTCATGCACAGGTACCAAAGTACCCTGGGAATCTTGCCATGCACAAAGCAAGTTAGGAGTAATGCAGGGGAACCAAAGTGCCCTGTGCATTTTACCCCATGCAAAAGAAGCTAGGAAACACAAAGAAAGTTTGGTCCCACCTTTTTCTTTGTATGGGGTTTCACAGGCCCTGCACACAGCAAGTTATCAGTCTACTGTCTCAAATTCTAAAGAAAGTCATTGTATAAAACTATGTTAATACAGATTAGGGTTGCAACCTTACAAAACTCAAACCCTCAAAGTCTGTGAATGTGATATTTTGTTTTTCAACCCAATTCCCACAAAGTTTGGAAATGTGCCATTATGGTTGTCAAGAGTAACACCCACCGCTCTCCCACCCTTTTCCACTTTACCCAAGACCACGTTACAGGTATGGGGCTAGGCATCAGTGGTATGGTATATCATACAGAGATAACATATTCAAAATGTGTAAATAACAGCCTTAATCCCCACTTCATACACTACTCTCATGACCCAAGACCATGCTAGAGATCAGGAGTCATGCCATACAGGTCTGGTGTTTAGTACACATCCTACTCATTTTAGGTCTGTGATTAGAATACTTGTGGAGCACAGCTAAAGCTTTTTACAGTACATTAATTAATGACATGGCCTGACTTGCACACAATATTGTAGATCCTATGCAAAGCAACAAACTTGTTATAGGTTTGTAAGTACAGTGCTATACATATTGCACACATGTAGCTTTCTTTCTTTAGGATGCATATGGAAACATGGAACAATATAACTTGTTGACAGATAAGGACAGCTAGGCCCATCTTGTCAGCCCATAAGCCTTTATACTTGCTTGTAGCCTATGATCCTATCAGTCAGTGGCCTTTCCCACTCCTTTCCACCTCTATGGTTCCCTTATGCCTGCCTCATGCATACTTAAACCCCTCTACTGAGCTCGCTCCAACCACCTTCTGTGGCAGACTATTCCATGTGTCCACCACCCTCTCCATGCAGAAAAACTTTCTTATATTTCCCCTTAACCTGCCACCTTCCAATTTCATATTATGCCCACTTGTTTTTGTGCTCCTTTTGTATTGGAAGATGTAACCCCCCCCCGCACCTTGCTTATACCCTTTAGGTACTTGAATGTTACTATCATGTCCCACTGATCCCTCCTGTCTTCCAGCTAGTAAATATTAAGGTCCTTTAACCTCTCCTCATTGTGTTACAAGCCATGTATCATCTTAGTTACCCTTCTCTGGACTGTCTGCTCCCTGTCAATATCATTGCAAAGATGTGGCCTCCAGAATTGTACACAGTACTCTAGGTGAGGACTCACTAGTGTTTTATGCAATGGCACCACCACTTCTCTCCTTGTGCTAGTGATACCTCTGCCTATGCACCCCAGGATGCCACTTTCCCTCCCTGCTGTCTTTGTACTCTGCTTTGACAACTTTAGATAATCTGAAATAATAACCCCCATGTCTCTTTCTTCCTTGGTGATTGTCAACAACTACCCCTCCCATCTACCCTGGCTTCCATCATCCCAGGTGCATGATTATGCACTTCTTTGAGTTAAACCTCAGTTGCCACACCTCAGACCATCCTTCAAGCTTCTCCAAGTCCCTCCTCATCCTCTCCACTCCTTCTGGAGTATCCACCCTTTTGTAGATCTTGGTGTTATCTGCAAACAGGCAGATCTTTCCCTACAGCCCTTCAGCAATGTCACTAATGATGACATTGAACAGGACTTGCCCAAGATCTGATCTCTGAGGTACCCCACTGGTCACCCCTTTCTCTCTGCACTGGATCCCATTGAACACCGCCCTCTGCCTCTTGTCCGTTAACCAGTTTCTAACAGAGTTTACAACACATGCTCAGACTACCCATCTTGTTAACCAGGCTTTTATGTGGGATGGTGTCAAAGGCCTTGCTGAAATCAAGGTAGGTGATGTCCACCACCCCTATCTGATCTACTTCCTTTGTTGCCCAGTCAACACAAGCTATGAGATTCATCTGACAGTCACATAACCTACCTACTGTGAGTCCATGTTGACTTGGAGCCTGTGTTCCGTTGGATTCCAGGTGTGCCACTATCCTTTTTATTAGCAGTGCCTCCATGATCTTACCCACTACTGAGGTGAGGCTGACTGGCCTATAGTTCTCCACCTCCTCCCTACTACTACTTTTGTGTAGAGCAGTGGTGGGCAACCTGCAGTAGAGGGACTGCATGTATCCTTCTCTAATTCTCTGGAACCACTCCTGTGCTGAGTAACTGTGCTGATATGCAGAACTACTCAAAGCATATTACATGTCTGGGACATGTATACTATTTTACACAGTTTCTCATTGAAGCTGTATAAAACAAAGTACAAGTGCATAGTTGCTAGCCTATTAGGCAATATGGGAAACCAAATGCTGCTGTTAAATGTATGTCATTCTATGCACTTGGTTCACAAAGCCATACACAGTTAACATACAATTGTGTGGTACCTGTTCAATTTAGCATTGGACAAAAAGATGCTCATATGAACCAGTACGGCCTTGTAATATGGAGCTAGATCAATAACTTGGCCTTGGGTTACAAGGCTATGGGAAGTTGGTGGGGATTAGGGCTCCTATTTACAAATTTTGAATATGTAGTCCCTTTATGAGGTACAGTATTACACCATTGATGAGTGCCCCATAATTGTAGCTTGGTCTTGGGTAAAAAAGGAATGGGAAAGGGAGGGGATGGGGTAGGAGTTAGGATTGATAAGTTGACAACCTTAACAACACATGTCCAGACTCTGTGAACATTGGGCTGAAAACCATAATAGAACAGTCACATGTTTTTAGGGGTTGGGTTTTGTGTGATAGTAAACCTAGCCTGTATTAACACATTTTTTTGCAATGAATATCCTTATATTACATGGTTGACCATGAATAACTACCAATGAAATGCCATTATTTGCTGCTCACAGTGAATAACAGAGTGTGGATAATGGAGTTGATGGAGGTTTGTTCAAGCCTGACAGCCTGCATCCATCCTGGAGGGGAATCCAAGCACTGAATGATAAGTTTAAATGCTACATTGACAAGTATTTAAACTAGCAAAGGGGGGTTGGAGGCTAAGCAAGGAGGTACTCTGCTCACCCCACAGCTAGCAGTGGAGCAGGTGAACCAGAGGAGTGGCAATCTCTGCAAAGCAGTGTGCAAAGATGGAGATTAGTGCCCAAGAGGTGGATAAGCAGAAAGGGGCAAAATTCAGCAGAAAGGCAGACAGCATGGAGAACCAGGGATAAAGACAACCAAAGGAAGGGGCTGGAGTAGAACAGCGAAACAGTCTAGGAGGTCAAATCATGGAAAGCCATGTGTGCAAATGCCAGGAGCCTTAGCAACAAGATGGAAGATCTGGAGGCTGTCATGGTGCAGTCAGACCTGGACATTGTGGCCATCACTGAAACCGGGTGTAATGATAACCACGACTGGGAGATGACCATACCTGGCTACAACATATTCAGAAGAGACAGTGCAGGCAGAAAGGGACGAGGAGTGGAACTGTATGTGAAAAATGACATAAGGGCCACAGAGATCCAGGAGGAACAAAATAGGGGAGAGATACTGTGGGTTAAGCTGGAAAGAAAAATGGGGACAGCCATCTGCACAGGTGTGGTCTATAGACCACCAGCCCAGGAGGAAGAAACAGATAGGGAGCTGATGCTAGCCAGCCAAAGGATGGCAGACAAGGGTGAGGTAGTACTGGTTGGAGACTTCAATATTCCAGATGTGGACTGGAGCATCCCAGCAGCAGCATCAACTAGGAGCAGATTTATCCTGGACTCCCTTCAGGGTGTCTTCCTCAAGCAACTGGTCATGGAACCAACTCAGCAGAAGGCAATACTGGACCTTGTGCTCACAAACAGGGACAGTGTGATGGGGGTAACAGTGGGGGAGCACCTGGGGAACAGTGACCACCAGTCATTGTGGTTTGAAATCACAGAAAGAGCAGAACCAAACCACACAAAAACACGTATCCTGGATTTTAGGGGGGCAGACTTTGGGAAAATGGGGAGATACTTGAAAGAGACATTAAGGGGAATGGGACAGGAATCAGGGGTTGAGGAACAGTGGGCAGTATTTAAAATGGGGATTACAAGAACAACAGAATTATGCATTAAGCAGGTTAGCAAGAGGAAAAGGAAGAGGAGACCATTATGGTTTTCCAAAGAGGTAGCAAAAGAAAGTGAAAGCCAAGATTGCATTCAGGCAATACAAAAAGACACAGGCAGAAGGGGATAGGGAGAAGTACCAGGAGAAGCAAAGGGAGGCAGGGCGGTCAGTAAGGGAAGCCAAAGCTCAGACAGAAGAACACATTGCAAAATCAGTGGGTAGAGGGGACAAAACCTTTTACAGGTACATAAGTGAAAAAAGAAAGACAAAGGGAGGGATAGTTAGACTGAAGGGGGAGGATGGGGGCCGCGTGGAGGATGACAACAGAAAAGCTGACATATTGAACAGGTATTTCTGCTCAGTCTTTACTGAGGAAGAGGAGAGTAATGGGTCTGAAGGGAGTACAAGGGGTGAGAATGGTGAAGAAATGGACACAAGTCCCTTTACATGAGAAAGGGTCCTGAAGGAACTGAAAGTAATAGGAGTTGATAAAGCAATGGGTCCAGATGGGGTGCACCCCAGGGACCTTAAAGAACTAAGAGAGGTGGTGGCTGAACCTCTGGCTATCCTGTTTAGCCAATCACTGGAAACAGGGCAGGTACCCAAAGACTGGAGGACAGCAGATGTAGTCCCCTTATACGAAAGTGGGAACAAAGAGGAAGCGGGGAACTACAGACCAGTCAGCCTCACCTCGGTAGTGGGGAAGATCATGGAAGCACTACTGAAGGACAGATTGGTGGAACATCTGGTTGTGAATGGACTACAGGACCCAAGGCAGCATGGTTTCACCAGGGGGAGGTCATGTCAGACCAGCCTCGTTGAATTTTTTGACTGGGTGACTAGGGAGGTGGATCAGGGAGGGCAGTGGACATGGCTTATCTGGACTTCAGCAAGGCCTTTGACACTGTGCCACATAGAAGACTATTACACAAACTGGGGAATATGGGTGTGGGCAGGACAGTAGTTTGGTGGGTAGGTAACTGGCTGGGTGGCAGGACACAGAGGGTGGTGATAAATGGCTGTCACTCCACAGAGGGAAGAGTGACCAGTGGGGTACCACAGGGATCAGTGCTGGGACCGGTCCTATTTAACATCTTCATCAGTGACATTGTGCAGGACCTAGAAGGCAGAATTTCACTGTTCGTTGATGACACAAAGCTCTGTAACAGAGTAGACACACCAGAGGGTGTAGACAGAATGAGAAGGGACCTGCAGAAACTTGAAGAATGGTCAGGGGTTTGGCATTTGAAATTCAATGCAAGAAGTGCAAGATAATGCATATGGGGCACAAAACCTGGCACAATATATCAGTTGGGGTGAGGATATAGCATGCACCAAGCAGGAAAGGGATCTTGGGGTTGTCATCTCTGATGACCTCTAAGGAAACAGTGTGACAAGGCAGCAGGTAAAGCAAATAGGATGCTGGGATGTATAGGCAGGGGCATCACCAGCAGGAAAAGGGAGGTCATAATTCTGCTATACAAGACACTAGTGAGGCCCCACCTGGAGTACAGTGTACAGTTCTGGAGACCATGCCTACGTAAGGACATAGACAGGGTAGAGAAGGTTCAGAGGAGGGTAACAAAGATGGTGCATGGATTGCATCACAAGTCCTATGAAGACAGGTTGAAGGAACTGAACATGTACTCCCTGGAGGAGAGGAGGGAGAGAGGGGATATGATAGAGACATACAAGTATCTTACAGGGAGGAACAGTGTGCAGGAATACACTATTTTTAAGCGAAAAAGATGTTCCAGGACTAGAGGGCATGGGATGAAGTTGGAGGGAGGACGATTCAGAGGAAACATGAGGAAGAATTTCTTCACAGAACAGGTGGAGGACAAGTGGAACACCCTGCCAGATGAAGTGGTGGGGGCTGAAACAATCACAGGATTTAAGAATGCATGGGATAGACATAAAGGAATTCTGGAGGTCAGGGGTAAGGGGCAACAGACTTTTAGGAAAACATAAACTGAAATTACAAGCTCAAATGGGCAGACTGGGTGGGCCATAGGCCCTTATCTGCCAACACTGTCTATGTATCTATATATCTACGTATCTTTGAGTTTAAATAACAACTCAAAATGTAAATAATGACACAATACCTACAAGCATTTGTCAATGTCGGATGTTTGCTTGCTGATATAAGTATTTGAAGTGCAGTAGTTAGACAGATGCTGAACAGGGATTGCAGTGAAGTATTGAACTCACACCAACCCCACCTCCACTCTGCAAAGATGGACAGGCATTAGGGTGTGCCTTTAGGTCACCGCCCAAAATGCTCATGCCATTTCTCCTCAACCTATCCTTTACCGACAAGTGTTAAGGTATGTCTTGGGATGTTCTGCTTTACTGTCACCCCATTCCAAAAGGACATATGCTGAAATGGGTGCTGTATAGGAGAATGGGGTGAACGCTGGGACCAAAGAGTCCAAGGCACACCTTGATGTCTGTCACTGGCTTCAAGGTAGAGGTGGGGGTGGAATGGCATGAGCATTACTGCTGGCAATCCAAAGACACACCCCTGATGCCTGTCAGTATGTACAGGGTGAGACGTCATGGTTAGAAAACCTAATGCTCTAGGCCTTTTGTTGGTATTTGCACTACAGATTTTCAACATGGCCTTTTTGTGATCCCCACTTCATAAAAGCATTTGGGACCTCTGCTCATGAACAGTGGCACTGTGATTTTGTGAATCTGTCCTGAACATTGATTTCCCACAGTGACTGCTCCATTCTGTGCCAGATTTGCGAAAACACAGTTTGGGCAAGATGTGAAAAATAACAGCAATACCATTTATAGGGAGGTATGAAGAAATGGCAATGTTGAAAATCTGGAGTGAAAATATTAAAAATGCTCAAACTTACGAGCGTATGTGGAAACTGTGAAACACACACTCATAGCACAGTCATTTAGTGGAATTATTTCACCAGATTTCAAACATTGGCATTTTATGACCTTTGCTCATGAACAGTGTCACTATGATTTTCTTAATCTGTCCCGAACATTGATTTCCCAGAGTGGCTGCCCATTGTGTGCCAGATGTGCAAAAACACATTTTGGGCAGGATGTGAAAAATGACAGCTGTGTTGCTCATAAGGAGGTGTGCAAAAATGACAATGTTGAAAATCTTGAGTAAAAATATTAAAAATTCTTGAAGTTATGAGTGTGCATGGAAAGTTCGCAATGCATGCTCGTAGCATAGCATTTTGTGGAATTTTGTCACCAAATTTTCAAAATAGGCATTTTAGGACCTCTGCTTATGAACAGTGTCACTGTGATTTTCTTAATCTGTCCCAAACACTGATTTCCTGCAGCAACCATGCAATTGTGTGCAGGATGTGCGAAAACATTTTGACCAGGATGTGAAAAATGACAGCTGTACTGTTTATAAGGAGGTGTGAAGAAACGCCTATGTTGAAAATCTGGAGTGAAAATATTACAGATTCACGAAGTTATGAGTGTGCATGGAAACTGTGCAAGGCAGCTCATAACAGTCATCTTTTGGAATATTTTCACCAGATTTGCAACATAGGCTTTTTGGGAGCTCACTTCATGAACAGTGACACTGTTATTTCATTACTTGGTCCCAAAGGGTGATTCCACTCAGTGACCACAAAAACACTGTTCGGGACCAAATAACCAGATGACAGTGACTGAATTCATGAGCTTGGGTCCCAAGAACCCCATGTGAAAAACTTGGTGCTAAAATTCACAAAAATGGCTGCGATATCCACCTAAGTTGAAAAAAAAAAGCATTTATGCCATTATACAGCTTACTGGCATTTCTTCAGTTTGCGGTTGCCATTGAAGAGTGGAGATCTGTTTCCGCTCCACCGAAGATCATTGCAACAGGCTCTGGTGGTAAGTATGGGGTGAGGGTGTGTGTGGGGAGGTGAGGTGTGCAGAGGGTGGCTGCAGGTTGGGGGAGAGGGCAATGGACACAATGATTGATGGTTTTCTGTTTTCACAAGGTTTAAAACAAAACACCTTGTGGGACATTTTTTCACTTACAGGGACAGTTGGCATGCTGGGGTAGGCTCCCAGTGTGCCACCTGGGTGTTTGTTGGGAGGGTGCTGTAGCCAAAGGAGATTGGGCATCCCATCGGCACATACAATTTGTTTGGGGGGGCACATGAGCAGAGGGAGATTGGGCACCCCATTCGGCATACAATGAATGGGGAGGGCATTATACCGACAGGGATCAGGCTCCCCTATAGGGAAATGAAGTGGGGATGGGGCATGTTGACAGGGGAATTGAGCACCCCCATCAGCTTTCATGGGGACTGTGAGAAGCAGATGGTGACAGCTCCCTTCTTGTTTATTGAAATGTGACACCAGACAAGGCAAGCTGCGATTTGATGCTGCAATCAGGTACTGACCCAGCAGCAAAACAGCTGATTCTTCAATGACAGGGTGCTCCCTGATTGCAGTGGCAAATTTCTTTCAAGTTGGTGGCAAGCTGCAAAACTGCTGTCATCGACAGCATGCTGCTCCATTGGTGCTACAGAGACCAGCCCCAAAAACCACTGCTGGCACTGGCCACAACACTGCCGCACTTCCAAAACCCACTACTCTAGCAAGCTGCCATAACATGTTTCTTGCACATGCACAAAAGCAAACATAAAAAGGAGCTACTGGCATAACACATACTCAGCCAGAACTGGTTACTATCAGTTACAAGACAGCGTATGCTAGGTAAAACCTGGACTGAATTATGTGAAATCAACAAAAATGTTGTTTTTCCAAGAAGTCAATATTCTTACATATGTCTTCCAAACAATGTACTATAGTGAATTAAATGCAGGTGCCTGTGAAGAACTCTTTAAAAATTTATCTCGGGGGGGGGGTGGCAGTAGAAGCCATTCAGCTTTTGGCCTTTGACCTCATGGCCTATCACATTTCTAGTTTCTCACCATGAAACTACCTCTTTGTTCTACACGGGCGCCTGTGCAGAATTCGGTATGTTGTTTGTATATGTACAAATACATGGTGCAGGGGTCAAGGACTAAAAACATTGTCAAGCATAACAGGAAAATGTTAAGGTGGTTGAAGATTCTACCAAGGTGAACTGAGGAGGTGAGGGACTGAGCCAATGGCCGAGGTAGAAACACCATAAGGACATTAGGTCAGGAGTGAGGTAGGGAAACACTTACTATTCCAGCAGACTGTATGGACACTTTTTCTTTTCCAGCAGCAGTCTCTATTTTGCTACGTTTCTTGTTGTTTTCTACATGTCACGGACTACAGTCAAGGGCAAGGAGAAATCCACCAGTGACCTGATGCAGAGTGACACAAAACAGCAGTAGAGATATCAGAGAAAGGGATGCACAATAGTACTCTTACAGGGCTTGCTACAATTTGTGGGTTGTGCCTCAAAAGTACTTTTGTGAAAAAAACAAATGAGATTTTACTGAAATTTTGCAAAATACTACTAGCTGTAGAGGCCTTGCATTTTCGTTGAATATTAGCTTTTTCCATGGGAAAACTGCCTGATTGCAGAATTCCAGCTCACTTGTGTGAGAAAGTCTATGGGTTACATAAATACCATGGTAAGAATTAAACATGTTCTAAAAAATTGTTAAACCATTTACATCCCAAAAAATAATTCCCCAGGTTACACTGGTTAGGAAACATAATGTACATATATATTAATTTTAAAAAGCAAGAAGACATTTCTAAAAAGTGTATGCTACTATTGAAGCAGAATCAGTAATTTTGTGGATTTTTACACAGCTCTCTTCTGTTAGCAGAGAGCCCACGGCTATCTGTTTGAACTCTGGAGGGTTCTCTATAATCTTTTTGATAATTGTGGACACAGGCATGGGATGATGAGGGTTTCTGTTTCTGCATTTCATTTGATGTTCTGTTCATCTGTCCTGTGACTGCCCTCCCCCAAGGGATCCCCTAGTAAATTAGGTTTTACATTCCAAGGTTCTTTATTGTGAAGGGTAAAACCTCAATACATATATTCTAACACATAGAAAGAATGGAGACACTACCAGTGTGTTTTCCGCCAAATAAATTTGGTAGTGTTAGAAACAGACAGACGGTTGATAATATAAGGTGATTGCTTATCATGAAACAAAAATTAATAGATGAGAAAATAATAATAGATTTTTATCAGACTTGATGACATGGCATCTTGGAAGTTCATATTAAATATAAAGTTACAGAAGAAACTTGTGTTGTGTTGTATTTATTTTGTTACCATTGCTCATTTACAAGAAGGTCCTTGTAAGTACAGTCAGTTGTGTAGAAATAAATGTGCAACGTAAACAACAGAGTACAAAGGTGCCAATTAAACAGACATACAGAGGTCAATATATGGCAGGACTGCATAATATAGATATGGTATATGCAAAGGGGATGAGTTAAAACAATGATTTATTTCAACAAGAGAAGTTCAGCCTCGCTTAACTTTATGAATGGTGTAAGCCATGAGTGAGTTGTCCAAGGTCAAACTGCTTGAGTGCATATAAATCATTCATTTAACAAAGTACCCACTGCATATTCCATTTATGTAAAAGTGATGTATTTTTTGTGAGGGTTTTATGTTGCTTTGTTTAGTTTTGTTTTGTAATAAAATGCATGGGAATATATGGGCTCCAGTCTGTGTTTGTACACAGTTTAGGGCTGGCTGTTAGGATCACTAGCACAGCTGCTATGGATACAATGTTGGCACATCAACCGCACATGTTATGGTTGGGTGTGTGTAGTGCATTGGAGGGCCAGTGTTACATAAATATGGTGGCTCCATTTCTTGCTTAGTGAGGCACTGCCAAAATGTTGGTGGATTTAGTAGTTTTTTCTTTCATTTATAGTGTTGTTTATCTGGTTGATCCTGCTTTTCTTTTTATTCAATGGTTCATGTTGTATTCAATGATCTATCTGGTTCATCCCGTGGGAGGAGCCAGGTCCCAGATGACCTGAGTGGCACTGCTTGAAATCAGTGCCGTTAGGTGCAACATGAAGTTGCTGCGTTTGCTTTTATTGTTGTTAAATATTTTATTGAGGTTTTTCAAAACAAAACACATCACACATATACATCTAAAACAGACAGTACTATGTTAACATCAAAATCATGTCAAGGGGTAAAACTTGATACATTCTATTACAAAGTTTAGGATTTATTGTAAGAAAACACATCAATGAGTCAATCAGTCTTTATTTTTCCAGGTGAAACACCATTGAGAATATATTCATTTGCAAGGAGGACCTGGGATCACAAAAATAAAATACATAAACAAAATGCAATGATAAGAACAATGAATACAATCAGTAAATGTAAAACTAAATTGAACAATGAATACAATCATAATACCAGACTGTCTATGGACACACACTGAAACAGTCAAATATAAGACAAAGCATGCACTCAGTACTAAGTAACGGTGAAACCTATAAACAATGGGTACAGAAATGTAGCACGACAGAGGCTTTGATGGGAATGGAGTAGCATCAAGAGGAGTAGGCAAGCAGGATGAATTTGAAGGTAGGGGGGGCAGAGCATAAGGCTTAGTATGGCCAGCAAGTACAGGTAAGCATGAGAAGGGAAGAAGGGGTGGCAGGAGAAATTAAATTGGAACTAGTTGGGTCCCTGAGTAAGCGCCATCAGGGGAATTCAGCCAAACTGTAGATCAGTGGAAGCAATTACAGGTCTCCTGAAATGAACAAAGGTACAGTACTTTAAAAAAGCTAATCTTCAAGGGGGAAAGTGAGTTTCATGGTTTTCTGAATGGTATTCCATAATGTAGGAAGGGCGTGGTTAATTGCTGACTCACCGAATTGGGTTCTGACCTTAGGGATCTGGAGCAGGATGTAGGATAGACTTCTCAAAGTATAATTTAGAATATAGAAGACCACCCATAAAATGGGACCATTATTACAGCACGTACATACCTTACAGCATGAGGGGAGGTGGCAGAACCACGTGGAGAACAAGGAAGTCTGATCATGTACCAGGGCATGTGTTATGATCCGGAGTACATAAACTTCATGTGGCACTATACCCGTTCAACATCTGCAAGGGATAAAAGGGTCCCACAGAGTAACATAGAACTACCAAACAGATTGTAACTATATACAACAAATAGGTTTAGCAAATACTAACAAGGGAGGCACCATTATTAGTCTCCTGAGTCACACATATAGCTGTATGGGTTGGGTGTGCACTACAGAAGGTTATACTACGTACCCTCTTAACCTTTACTTGTTCTAGGAGCAAGGTTCATACTAAGGTTCATACTAAGGTTATGAGAAGAGCAAGGGAGCGTTAACCCATAACGCTCTTATACTAAACCAAAGGATAATATGATAAGGCAAAGCCATTGCAGATTAACTTGATCAAGTCTATACTTGAAAATGTTCTTATTTTCACTAAAAACAACACTAATAGGTAGATTGTTCCAAGGACCCACAATTCTTAATGTAAAAAAATATTGTCGGCTTTTATGCCTAAATTTATTCCTAATTAGTTGTAAGGGATGACCTCTAACATTATAAGAATATTCTTTAAACTATAGATTTAAACCAGTCATAATGACAGGGTCTTTAATTACATCAAAAAGAAGAAGCAAATCACCTCTAAGACAATGGGTAGATAAGGTATATCAAGAAAGGTGCCCAGCACTTGTTGAATCGGACTACTTGGTGTTTAATAACATGGGACCTTCTCTCCATCTCTTAAATATTTCCCATGGACTTAACAATGCCATCAATCTTGGGGACCTGAGAACTAGGCCAATTGCTGAGAAGCTGATGTTTGGCCTGCATACTGAACAACAGCAACCATTTAAGTTCGGAGGTGGAAAGGTGCAGGGTGTGAAGTCTCATACCCAATAGTAAGAAAGAAGGGGACAGTGATATGGTATAGTCCAAGATGTCCTTGCTTATCTGGCATATCTTGTCCCACATACATTGAATTGCTGGACATGACCATACTATGTGAAAAAGGTTACCCCTTGGTTGGTGACACCTCCAGTAGTTGTAATTTTCTGGAACTTTAGCTCTGTGTAGGACTACTGGCATTCTACACCACCAGTGAAGTAGTTTATTGTGTATTATCTGACTGCAAGCATCAGAGTGGATTTTGTGGCCACTGGACCAACACTGCACTGTAAATCTAAGATAGTAATATTGAGGGCTTTTTCACACTTATTTTTAGAGTCACCTGATTGATTTGGGTGTGTGTCCCTGAGCTGAGCATAGATAGCTCCAGCTCTTGCCCTGGGAATGGCTAACCACCTCGTTATGGGTGAGGGCCTAGGGTGAGCCCCCTGTTGATAGGGAAGGACTGCTTTTATGGCATCTCTGAGCTGAAGATATTTCCGAAGTTCTTTGTGGGGAATGTCCCATCTCTTCTGGAAATCTTGGAATGTGTCCACATGTTGGAGTGTTGTGTCAAGGAGATCTACAACATAGTAAATTCTCTTAGCCACCCATGTAGGCCAGTATATGAGTGTTTTGTCTATAGTAAGCTGGGTGTTTTGCCATAGGGGTATATGTGAGAAGGGTGTGGATGGCATTTTGAGCATGCTGTGCAGCTGCTTCCAATATTTTAGTGTTGGACCTTGTAGCAGTGGGTTGTATCAGTAAAGCACTGACACAAGTAGTAGGTGCAGAAGTCACATGGTAGTGTGAATTTATTTACAAAAAAAATAATAACTTTCAGGGAAAAGAAAAGAAAATTCAAACAAACATTACACAGTCTGGACCTGGCATTAGTCCACCCTCTGTGTTATCTCAACCTGCTCCAAGGTTGTACTGATCTTAATTGACTGAGAAAGGGATCCCTTTTATACAATAGAATCACATGATGTAAGAGGCTCCACCTCCTAATCTAACAAAAGTTGCTAAACTAAACAAAAAATATTTATAAAGCACATTATAGAAAAGGGCAACATCAAATATATATAGATACATCAGAGGCATTATATACACAAAAGGAAAGCTGACAATCAATTTTTAAACAGTTTTCCTCCTGAAGCCCCACCCACCTACTGTGAGTGGCAGAAGTTCTTGGATAAAAACAGGAAAGCAAAGGGGCTTTGGCCCCTAAGAGAAGGCCTGCACTGCACAGTTAGGTGAGTTTCCAAACAGAAGCATTATCTTGACTTAGTTCCTGGAGCAAAAGAAAGTCACAGAAAGAAAAACATAGCCAATTTACTTAGCTTGGCTTTGTTTGTACTGCAATACAGGCTGTTACCTCAGTACAGGGCTTTTGTTGCAAGGTAGGGCTTTTTGTTGTTTATAAAGGAGGAGGAAAAGAGAAACCTTCAAAAATAGATAAATGAGGCAAGCTGGCTGGTCACAGAGAGAGTTTCTCAAGAAAACAGAAAGAAAAACAAGAAGGAAGATTTGTTGGTGGCCAGCCTACATAATAGTAAAGAATAGGAAAGAAAGATGCTCTTGTGCAACAGACTTAAAGGAGGATATAAGGAAGACAGTACACAGTCTCTTCCTTCAAACCCAAACTGGGGGAGGGAGCACAGCGCTACCACAGACCTATAGTGGGGTGGCCTTTTCCCGATATCAGGGATGTCTCAAAAATAGGGATGCCAGCAAGGGTGTCTTCATCTAATCCTGTTCAATCTGGATCCATAGAGAAGAGGTGGGGGTCCATGGTCAAAACCAGTGTAAGGTTTGGGAAGACTGAAAATCAATTTTATACCCCTCCATCAAGGGGAGGTGCCAACCTCCCTCCCTTCAATGGGCCTTTAAATTGTTGCTACTATATCATGGTTTTTACTGTCTCCAGAGGAAGGCACCAAACATTTTATGAATCTAATGAAACCAGACATTGGTAAGTTCTAAGGAGACTTGGGATAAGAGATACTTTTATTTAGGGACCACTTGCAACTTTACTTGTCACAGTAATGTTCAGGCATGCCCAGCTATCCAGCTCCCCCCTACATTCAGCCATCTGGGGTCCTAGATTCTTTTCCCAAAATGGAGTCTGCCTTTACACTGATTTTAACACTCAGATATGTGACTTTATCATGGATCCACTTCAGTCTGGAACAGGTGAGTTTTGGGGGTGGCAAAGAGGGTTCAGGGGAGGATTTCAGTCTGTTTTTGATTGACCTTGAGGCAAGAATAAGTAGTGAATTTGTGAAGAAGGTCTATCAGGGGAGCAAGAGATATGTGTGTGTGTGTGTGTATGTGTGTGTGTGTGTGTGTGTGTCAGCCAGGGGATCAACAAATTGTTAGTGTAGAGTAAGGTGGAATACCAAGATTGCCCTATTTGGATATCGAGAATATATTTGTGCTGTCAGATGGCTGCCATTAGGGGCTCCACAGTCAGCATACCTCTCAAGTATCCCTGATTTTCAGGGATGTCCCTGATTTTGCCTCAGAATTTTACTCTGTCCCTCCTAAAATTTGTATTTATGTGGCTAAACAGTGGGGACTGTAAGCACAAAACAATGTCAAGCATTAAAGTTACAGACTTGTTCTTCTTTAGAAAATGCAGTTTGCACTAAGCCCCATATTCTACCAGCTTTCTGGGTGGATATCTCAAATTTTGAAGATGTGTCCCTGATTTTGGTCCTTTGTCCCTGATTTTTTTAAGCATTGTCCCTGATTTATGAGGCAGGAGGTTGAGAGGTATGACAGTCAGTACAACTAGAAGTGGGGACAGAGGCATCCCTGTCTGGTGCCCCCTTCCAGTGGGAAAAGGGTGGAGAGGGAGGAATTGGTAAGTACTCTGGCTTTTGGGGAAGAGTATATTGAGTTGTCCTAGGAGCAGAATCTGGGGCCAAACCCATACTGACGTAGTACTAGGTTGAGATAGTCCCATTCTATAGAATCAAATGCCTTCTCAAAGTCGACAGCCATAGTAGCTGCCAGTGTTGAGAGGCAATGTGCAGAGTGCATTAGATTCAAATGAGATTGTATATGATCCACACTGAATCTTCCCTGCACAAAACCTACTTGTGCTGGGGGTATCAGAGTGGGAAGAAGGGGGTTTAGCCTATTGCAATAGTCTTAGCATGCACTTTACTATCAACACATATCAAGAATATGGGTCTGTAATTACCAGCTGATGTCGGGTCTTTCCCCTTTTTTGGTAGTTCTGTGATTGTGGCTTCTTGTAATGTAGGTGAGAGTATCTCTAAGTGTTCAGCCTTGGAAAATACTTGGCTTAAGATTGGTGTAACCAAGGGATAAACAGCCTGTATGAAGTTCATGGAAAATCCATTTCCCCCTTGGGCCTTACCTTTCTTTAACAACATCAAAGACTTCCTAATATCCTCCTTGGCCAGAGGGGAGTCTAAAAGGTCCCGCTGCTGTGGGGGCAGCTTGGGTAGGGAGAAGTTGCCCAGAAACTCCTGATTGACAAGCTGGGTGTTTTGTTGGGAAGTGGCATATAGCTTTTTGTAGAAGTCAGATATTATTCTGTTTACTTGTAGGTTTGGTTAGCACTGTTACAGGGTTGAATAGGACCCTGTACCAGTTATTATGGAGAGTTTGAATGTAAGGATCTGTTCTGTACTTTCCTTTCCTGTCTCTTATTTGTCTGGTTATGCAAGCAAATGTTCCTGTGAGACCTAGGATTTGATCACCCTGACAGTCTCACAATTCTTTGCCTCTCACTGTCTTTCAGTCTTCCTTTACTGTTTCTGTCTTTTCCTCCCTTGCATATCTGCTGGTATAAAATATATGCAAATCATTATGTGGAAATGTAACTGATATTGGGATCCCTTTGTTTAGAAATTATATAGTGTTACTGTTGAAATGTATATAATTATAGTTTGAGATGATTGCAAAAAGCTATTGGGAACTCAAGGGGTTAACCTGACAGCAGTTTTTATGCCCTTTTTCAGAAGCTGTGGAGAAGAGGCCTCAGTTCTGGGATGTTGTGTTCTTGCTGTACCTGTCTGAAATTTAAAAGAACGTTTTAGAAAAAAACAGGATGCTTGTTAAGGGGGAAGGGGTTACAAGGACTTATAAGAGAGAGGTGCAGTGTTATAGAAGACAGAGACTGAAGAAAAACTGAGATGGATCTTCTCTGTTTATTCTGCCTTTGTAAATAGTTATACTGAACAATTTTATTTTTTTATGTTACTGCTAGTACAAATAAACACTTTGAGAATTATACAACTGCTCCTGGTTATTACTATGATTCCTGAACTGTGCCTTGATAACAGATGGTGTGAAAAGTGGGATTTACACCATGCATACTCTAAGCCAGGAGTTTTGTGTGTGGGTCTGGACCTAGTATCAGGGAAGCATAGAGAAAGGTATGGATTCTGCAGCAGCAAGTCCAGGAGTGGTTACCAGAAGAACGGCATCCAAGCTAGAAGAGACAGAAGTCCAAGCTTAGATTGTATAGCCAGCACAAGTTATGGAAAAAGAACAGGCAGTGACAGAACCTGAAAGCCTGATTGACTTTTTCAAATGGTGGACTATACAATAAAAAGAGACAGTGAAGAGAAGGCATGCAGTGACAGGAGCAGCGCTGACTGGATGCCTTTGCAAGCTATCAAAGCAGAAGGATCTGGCATTGTTCCAGCAGAGCAACAAGGTGCAAGCAATTTAAAAGACATTAAACTTACAAAGTTGTGTCCTTCAGATGATATTGAGGCATATCTGACAACTTTTGAAAGAGTTGCCACAGCCTGACAATGGCCAAAGCAGCAGTGGACAATCAGACTGGTACCCTACCTGATAGGTAAAGCCTAAATTACCTACAGCAGTATGGACACTGCACAGCCAAAAAACTATGATCTTGTGAAAAAAGAAGTCCTGAAAAGATACAACACCTCAGGAGAGACCAACAGGTGATGAATCCAGTCCCTGAAGTACAACACATTCAACAATCCTCGAGAAGCCTTCAACTGACCCAAAGAGCTCCTTATTAAATGGCTCCAACCAGAGGGCAAAACAGTCCCTCAGATCATCAATACAATACATTTGCAACAGAGCAATTCATCAGCATCCTACCTACAGATGTGCAGCTTTGGGTGAAGGAACATTGACCAGAAAGTAGGGAAATAGCTGTTTCTTTGGCCGAGGGCTAGCAAATGGTCAGACAGATGCCACAGCAGTGAGGTAACAGCCAATAACTGGTAAAACATTATTTTTCCCATTTAAACTCAAAGTCTGATAAGAACTCTGGAGTGGGTAACAAATCTGACCCCAATGACTTTGTTATAATTGCAAGCCAGGCCATATTGCAAGAAACTGCCATAGTAAGGAGACTGACACTGGAGCAGATTTGTCCTTGGCAAATTGGGGCAACTACTTAACAGATGTGAAGGTGGGAGATAAGACTGTAAAGGGACTCATTGATTTGGGAAGCAGACAGACCCTGGTGTATGTTGAAGTGCTGGGAAAACACTGTGCAAAATTACCAGGTACTGGTGTCATCTGCATCCATGGGAACACTTGATACTATCCCACCACCATAGTCACCATTAAGGGTGTGTCACACTAAATGAAAGTGGGGGTAGTACCTAAGTTATTTGTACCTGTGATTATTAGAAATGACTTTCCAGGATTACAGAGTTAATCTCAGAGGAAGTGAACTCTGCAGTTTCAGCAACAGTGATAGCAAGAGCTCAGGAAAAGAAAATCTCAAACAGTGGGGACACTTTTCCTTTCAATGACTTTGATTAGGACTTGTTTGAGAACAGCACCAAGATCCAGAAGTCCAGAAAAGAAAGAAGACATCTGAAACAACAGTGGCAACAGAAGACTGATGGACATAAAGGGTTAAAATATGAAAATGCTGCAGCTAAACTGATAACTGATTGCGATTTTGTTTCAGAGCAAGCTAACAATGTTTCTCTCCAGGGGTATCCTCTTAAGAAGGGGGTGTATGTGACAGGGTTGAATAAGACCCTGTCCCAGTTGTTATGGAGTGTTTGAATGCAAGGATCTGTTCTGTTCTTTCCTTTCCTGTTTTGTCTGTCTGGTTGCACAACCAAATTTTCCTGTGAGACCTAGGATTTGATCACCTCAACAGTCTCACAATTCTAAGCCTTTCACTGTCTCCCAGTCTCCCCTTGCTGTTTCCGTCTTTTCCTGTCTTGCATATTTGCTGGTATCACATCAGATCAAATCAAACTTTATTTGTATGGCGCCTTTCAGAACCAAGATGTACATAAAATCAAGTACAGACAAATATAAATATAAGTTAAAACATAAAATATAAACATATAATACAAATATAAAAATATATGCAAAGCATTATGTGGAAATGTAACTGATATTGGGATCCCTTTGTTTAGAAATTATATAGTGTTACTGTTGAAATGTATTTAATTATAGTTTGAGATGATTGCAAAAAGCTATTGGAAACTCAAGGGGTTAACCTGAGAGCAGCTGTTAAGCCCTTTTTCAGAAGCCTGGAGAAAGGACCTCAGTTCTGGGACATTGTGTTCTTGCTGCACCTGCCTGAAATTTACAAGAACATTTTAGAAAAAAAACATGATGCTTTTTAAGGAGGGGGTTGCAAGGACTTACAAGAGAGAGCTGCAATGTTTTAGGAGACACACTGTTTATTCTGCCTTTGTAAATAGTTATACAGAACAATTTTATTTTTATGCTACTGCTAGTACTAATAAACACTTTTTGCAAATTCTACAACTGCTCCTGGTTTTTCCTATGCTTTCTGACCTATGCATCAATGACAAGCACCTTGTGGAGAATGTGATCTAGGAGGCTAGTGATGTGTCTGTTAGCTTGTTATTTTCTTAGCTGATGGGCCAATATTTTTCCAGATTTGTCTCCTCCCTCCCAGTACACATGCCTGACCTTCAGCAAAGCTAGTTCAGCCTTCCTAGACAGGCATTCATTGATCTCTAGCCTTAACCTTAGGACTTCCTTCACAATTGGAGAGTGGATGGTTGGTTGTTTTAAGGCTTATACTTAGTTTCTGCTGCTGCCACTTCTTTCTCCAAGGTAGTGAGTTTCTGCTCCCTCATCTTCCTCCTATGGGAGGCATAACCAATGATTTTGCCACAAATTGTGGCTTTATATACCTCCCACATATTTCCTGCAGTTGTTTGATTAATGTAGTTTTCTAGAAAGATGTGTTTGGATTCACTGGTTATCCATGATATAAATTCAGAGTCCCCCGATAGGAGAGAGTCTAGTCTCCAAGAGGGAGATTGGTGCACCTCCAGACACCATACAAATAACAAGTGCATTGAAACATGATCAGATATAATCAGGAGGAGGATGTGAGCATTTATTGTGGATTGTGAGATTGTGGGGGAGACTAGCCAGTAGTCTAATTGGCTAAGTGTACAATGCACACTGGACTGGAAAGTGTAGTCTTTTTCTTTCAGGTGTATCATGTGCCACATGTCTTCCAGACAGTGCTCTTGCATTAGCTGATTAGTTGTTGGCATGTTCCTGGGGTGGATATCCTTATCCAGAGTGCTTTTTCTACCATGGAGATCAGTGGCAGATTCAAGTCACCTCCTAGTATTATGGGAACATTCCCTTCCCCATTGGCATCTATTATATCAGAGATGTCTCGTAAACAAAAAGCAGGGTTATCTTCATGGAGGGCATAAATGTTTACTAGCAAAAGTGGACCACTGGGGGTATCCATAAGGGCAATGACCCACCTACCCTGAGCATCAGATCAGCTAGAGGTAATGGTCCAGAGGAGGGCTTGGTATATCAGAATGTCCACTCCCCTTTTCTGTGATTGTGAGCTTGCATGCACCTCCAGGCCAACCCAGTCCTTAACCATGTATGAGTGATCATTTCAGGTCAGCTTTATCTCCTGTAAAAAGGCAACATGTGACTTCATTCTCTTCTGATGTGACTAAACTTTTTTACATTTGATGGGGGTGTTGAGTCCACAAACATTGCCAATGTGACAGGATGCTTCAGCCATGATCAAGGATAAGTTGAATAGCGAGATGCTTTATTGTGTGTCCATCTGAAGAGAGTAAAACCCTCATATAAAGTACCGTGGATGTGCGTATGTCTGTAAGAAGGACCTAGCCAAAGACTAATTTTGATCAGGGTATAGATCTTGAAGGAACAGTACCCAGAGAGCATAAAGTTGCCCACACATGTCACACATAGCAAAATAAAATAGTATGCTACACAACAAATAACCTGTATCTACTACAACTATTTACGGCAGAAGCACTTACTTGTGCTGATGAGAAAGCGGGATATCTCTGGCTGGGGGTACAAACCCATCCAAGCCCAAATCTGACTCTCATGTGGAGTGTCCATGGGAACCAGTCTACTGTGCACTGAGGCACTCCCCAAAGGGAGCTTGATGAGAAAAACTATTGGCTACTGAGCTGATGATAGCTCTGTTCCCTGGTTACTCAATTCATTCAAGCACATAAATCCTCCTGACGTCTGTAGCATACCTTAATTTTATGCTAATTGTGGGATGCAGGTTGACTGAGCCTCTGTTAAGTTGATATCCCCCCAACCTCTTGTAGATAACTAGAGTAACTTGGTTGGGGAGGGAGAAATTTCAGTAGTCAAGATGTCCCCACCTCGGATAGTTGGGTAGAAGATGGGATCCCTAGGCTGAGTCCTATATCGAGGGAGGGTGGTATGGGGTTCAAAGGTAGGATCATTAAAGGGGGTCAGTGACTAACCAATGCTGTCTCCCACTTGTACTACTTGCAAGAAGCTCATTTGCATGGTACCCCGGGGGGCTTTCCCATAGGAGGTTGAGCCTTAACATCACCCGACCCAGCCATAATCGAGTCTCTTCCCCCAAGTGTTGCTATGACCTGTATCTAATCGATGTCAGCATAGTACAATATGCTATGCTACTACATTATACTAGCACTTCACTTGGGAAAATGTGAGGCTTCAGGCTGTCTGGATGTAAATTCTAACCTACATCCCTTGTACTACCTAAGTGATTAATCAGCTGTCAGAGTTCAGCATTGCATGGTACCTGTCAACTGCTAATACATGGTTTTCTCTAACCTGGACAAAACTATATTGTCTGCCACTCCTGCACTTCAGGAGGTTTGAGTCCTTGTTCTCTCGGGTCAGCATGGGGGAAGGCTGAGTGCTTATTGGAAACTGTGGGGACTGCACTGCAAAAAAACATATCTACTGGGAAAATTATGTACCCTTTTAGTAGCATAGAGCAGTGCAGTATAGACCTGGGGGGATTATGAACCTTAGCAAAGGGTAAACCCTCACAGCACTCAAATATACATTACTGTTGGTACCCCCCTCCCCAACCTCTGAGACAGCATCTTGATTCAAGGTGCACATTTTATTTCTCAGATATTATGTACTTATCTTTGCACCAAAGGGTTTAAGGATATAGGCATATAAGCACAGAACAGTTGGGATGTCACCGAAATACTAGTACTGGGGGTGGGGGGATGGGAAGAGGTCAGCTACCATTTACAGCTATTTGTCGCATGCTTTGTACATACCTTAGCAGTAGACAGACACAACCTACATTACCCCACTATTATATTGCCTCATAACCCCCAACTACTAGTGAGAGAAAACAAAAAGCACACTTATCTGACAGTTCATTCATATCTGTGCGGAGTCTGCTGTTCATCGGTGTCCTGCCCTGAATGTGCCTGCTTCAGAAGGATAGTTCCACTTATCCGAATGGAATCTCTCTGGGTGGAATAACCTTTGGCCCACGTGGAGGAGACATCCCAGGAACCACGATGTAGGCCAATGACTGTTCTCTGATCAACCATGGAGTGAGGCTGGATTCTGGTGCCCTTTCAGGGGGAGATAATGTCATCTCTGGTGACTGCTGGGCCTTGGTGGATGTTGCTAGTAGGGCACACTTGTTACTGAAGTACTGGCTGGTAATTACCATAGCCTCCCCCTCTAGTTCTGCCCCTCCACTGTGGCTCCTCAATCTCGCTCAGTCAGCTGAGTGATCTCTTTTATTATGGCACCCTTGCTGTAGTCTTTTTTGGTTCCTTGTGGGGACGGCCTAGACTTCCAATGCTTGATGGTCTGAGTATTGTGAAGATTAGACTTCCATCTCTTTTGTCACAAAAGTTTCCGGCCTGCTGTCTTGGGTCTCCACAACTGCATGAGGAGATATCTGGGGCCTTGTGCTTTCAACTGTGTCACAGCTGTGGGTAGCCAAGTCCTGCAGATAAAGTCCTGCAGTGCCTCTGGGTTAGAAAAAAGCAACAGAGAGCCATTTACCATCACCCACATAGTGGTGGGTAGTGCAGAGAGAAGGGGATTCCAAGCATATGGAGTTATCTGTGGGTGTTGGTGAATTCCTTCCATCTCTTTGTCAGATCCTGGGAATAGTCCTGAAATGTCAGGACATGGTGGCCATTCCAGGAAAGGGGTCCCAGTTCTCCAGCACTGGTAAGGACCCAGTCTTTATTCCCAAAGTTTAGGATATGGGCCAGGATTGGCCTAGGGCATTCACTGGGCCTGGGAGCTGGATTTAATGTTCTGTGCACCCTCTCTATAGTGAAACCAGGAGGTAGCTCCTATTTTAGAATACTGGGGAGCACTGCGTATAAGAAATCCACCGAATTACCTTGCTCAGAGCCTTTCAGGAAGCCAAGGAGTGGCAGTTTGTTCCTGCAGCTCTGATTCTCCAAATCATCCACTTTGCTTTGTACAGCCTTGATGGTGTATGAATGTTTGTGCAGTAGGGAGTGCATATCTTCTATGGCCGCTGAGTTAGCTGCTGCCCAAAGCTCGATTTGAAAGATGTGCATGTCGAGTTGGTGAATAGCCAATGTTGTACTATTAGAGGCATGCGTTACTTCTGAGATTTGTTGCACCAGTATACTAAAGATTTCCATTATTTTTTTATTCTCCAGAGCTTCCCCAGTCTGTACGGTAGATTCGGTTATGCTCTCCGCAGTTGCAATGGACACTGAAAAACAGATTCTTCTGGCCGGTCCAGTGACTTTGCTGATAAAAGTTAGCGGGTGTTAAAATATAGAAGTAGAGCTTTGTGAGCAGTGTTTTTTGTTGAAAACCAAGGATTATTTCAAAGGACATCTGAGTTTATGTCCTTGGGTGCCACAAAACTGATCTCTCAAGCTGCCATTAAGGTTGTAGCCAAGCCACACCCCCATGTTTAATTTTAAAAGAAAAAAATACTTTTTTTTTACAGCACTGTAGCGCCATTTAATTTTTTTTTCCATGTTAATGTCACAGAGCTGGAGTGGTGAGGAAAGTGTGGTTACAGAGAGAGTGAGAGAGAGAGAGAGAGAGAGAGACCTTCATGAGGTAAGCTTCAGCTGTGATTGGTTTGGCAAGGGAGGGTGGCAGCACTTTAAAATATATAGTGAATGAAAGCTGCAAAATGACTATGTAGTGGCCAGAATAAGTGAAATAGGAGTGTGTTCTGTTAACCTGGTTCAACTTTGAGGATGCTTCTCATAGTGGGAGCTGCTGAGGTAGATATTAGTGTGCTAAATACAGTAGGAAGATGTACAGAGAGGGGAGATGAAAGTACATATGCAGTGCTAGCATGAGGGGAAATGATTGATGGGAGGGTTCAATAAATCTGCATTTGAAAATGTATTTAACACTTGTAGAAGCAGATGAGTTTATTTAACAGATATTGTGTTCACATGTATTGCATAAATAAGATTATACACAGAGGATAGTGCATAATTATAAAACATGACATTATAGCTACAAGATGCAAAACACATTAAGAACTTAAGAGCCATTTACAAATTGCTGCTCTGCCCAAGTTTACTGTAGCATCCATCACTCCTTCCTCTATGCAGGTGATCTAGTGCTACTGTATACTATATCTCCAGAAGCACTGATATCTTAAACAGCAAACTTAATTGGATTTTCATTTGATTTAACGTTGGTTGCAAAAAATAAATAAATAAATGGGTCCTTAATCCAACAAGAAATGAACTGCTGTATGCTCTTTGGATCTTCCCCTAATATTTGAAGTTGTCATCACTCACTCTAGTCTTGATCTCGTCTTGATGGTATATCTCTTGACTCTGTGACATTCTTTATGTGTCAGGGAGTTACTTTGGATCCCTCTCTTTATTTCACTTTATATTTTATGTGATTAACTCGAGACTGGGACTTTCATACAGAATTAGAAACAGCTTAACATCAAAAGCCCACTTATCTATTGCCAGGGATATTTTTCTGTTTCAGTTGAATTACTGTGCAGTTATTGACTGCAATACATCAAAATCAATTAGTCAATTAGGTGTTACTGTAGCTGGTCAACCTTCTTTCAGTAATTGATCTATTACATACTAAAAAGAGCAGATTGCTCCTCTAAGAGACTGCCAACAGTTTAGGATTTCTAACCTGCCAACATACCCCTCAGCTTTGAGAATGTAAGAGATGAGGATGGTTGAGTGCTAGAGGGGGTAGGGCGGGGGAGGGTAATACTTGCATTATGATGCTTGGCTGTTTCACAAGGTGGGGTGGGAAGTTGCTTCTTGCCATGGTGTTGGGGAATTAATTTTATTTTGTGACAGCAGGAAATCGGCATGCTAATTTCTGAGAAATATTGTAAGGAACTTCACTGGGACTTCGTGTGAGGGAGGTAGGTAATGGAATAAGGTAAAGTGGGGCAGAAATTAGTTGCACATATCTGGCAGATAGGCTGGGGAAGAAAATGATTGCACAGTGAGTGGGTACAGTTTCATCATAAAAAAGGGCTATAAAAGTACACTTTGCATAGTGATCCAGCAAAAACTTTACATATTTACAGTTTGCCAGCACTATCACTGGCAACATGCCACTACAACAAACTTTACTGGGTGAAGCAGACACTTTGTTGTGCAAACAACTGTGCAAAGTGTCATTTTGCATTTCACTTTGCAAAGTTTCCCAATATTCCCAATTTATTTTCTCAAGTTCACTATCACTGCCTGCCCCCCTGCACAGCAGTAGCACTATCGCTTCTGGCACTGGCAAACTAGGTTTGGGAGCGGACCCATGTAGTCGGAGGGCTAGCAGGGGAGAGGAAGATGGAGTGTCCCAGGAGATGCTCCACTCCTCTGAGGGGGGGAATTACCATCCTTCGCTGCAATTCTACCATCTGAGTGGCTACAGGTGGAGGTGCAGCTGAGAAGGCATAACTTAGGAGGGGAGGATGCCGGCCTAATTCTGGAGCGCATGCACATTGTGCGTACTCATGCCCTATGGTTCTTCAAGTGTGTCAGCTCCTCAGGAGTGGAAAACACAGGAAAAAGCCCCACAGCTGGCCTGATGACAGCCCCTGGCACCACTCGATTGTGATGTATGACTCCAGGCAATCTTGGCAGGTTGTCTGTCGAAGACTTCAAGAAGGTGGGGTGTGTGGAATGAGGAACTGCTCCCTCCGTCCCTGTCGGGGGGGGGTGTTAGCCTAGGTAGCATGGAGAATGGGATCAAGAAGAGGCTTGGGAGTCGGACAGGCACAGCTGTGGAGAGGAACGGGCATAAATACAGAATATAAAAAAGCTCACTATCACTAGCAAATATGTACAGGAGGCAAAGCATCAACAGTGACAATGCAATTTTTTGGGGAGGCAACAATCTCCTCATTACCATTGTGCATAGTAAGGAATTTCATTACTTCATCATGGCCTTGCATGCTGCCATAATTTGTCGTGCTCAGTTTCCAGTGCATCATGACTACGCTCAACCTCAAACTCCATCATCACATTCTTCAGCCACCTAGCTTCTTATGCACAAAAAGTATGGGCTGCAAATCATTCATAACATGACAAACAAAGACATGTTGGATTTCATGTTGTTATTTGCCTGTATTGTCCCATAGTGGCATTATAGCATTCATATTTACATAATTTAAGTCATGAACAGGAAGATACATGGCAAGTTATGACAGAACTCACATTTGAAGGCAATAGTGGGAAGACTATTCCATTGTATCTTACAAATATCTCAGGGTTGGTGGCAACATGCCTCCCAAATTCATAAGCACCTAGGAGTATAGATGAAGAAGGGCTTTTAGCCCATTATTACTGCCTCCTGCTTCTCAGCAGCTATCACACTGAAGGTTGACCTCCCTCATATACCTATCCAGATTCACCTGGAAAGCCCTTGTATGTCACAGTTTACCACATTCATTGTTAAGCTATTCCAGAGTTCTACCACCCTTCGAATAAATAAATGTTTTCTTTACTTGCCCTTGAACTGCTTGCCCTTCTGCTGCTTAATTTGCCACTTTACTGTAGTTATATTGCTATTCTATTTGTCTTAAATTTTGAATATTCATTAGTAGTGATTTGTGAATACCTTATTTTGAACATTAAGCTAAGTATCCTTATTTAAAAGCCCCATTATTTGGTATTCATGCTTTGTTATTATTTACTGGGCTGCTGAAACAGTGTGAGAGTGGGCAAGGTCTCCTGAAGCTTCCTGTCCAGTCAAAGGCCATTTTTGATAGCTCACTGAAGACAGCCCATGTGATCTAGCACTCACAGAAGCTACAGGCAAGAGAAACAGACATCTGAAATGCTGTGTAGAGCAACATCTACTTTCATCCATTTATTAAAAGTTGCCACGAAGCAGAGATATTGACAGTTTTTGTTCCCTTTCTAAATCCCAAGCTAGAGAGGGTAATTTTTTTCACACTTTTGCCTGATAATTTTCAGTGTTCTAAGAACTGTTAAGAGTGTTTTTCCCAAAAACTTGAAAAAACAACAACAGAAAAACACTAGTACTACTAGGTCTATTTCTGTTCTGCAAGCAATCAGTCACAAGTCCACGTTAAACAAATGCAGATTTTGACAGTTTTCATGTACACTTTTATCTACAAGCAATCAGCCACAGGTGGACATTAAGAAAAAAAACTGCAGTTTTTTGTGCATGTTCCTATTAACTGGCAACTGGCCAGTGCCAAGCTAGAGTTTAGAAATAAAAAAAGAATGGCTGCTTTTTTTCAGACTTTTGTGTGATGTATTTAGCAGCTTATCGGAGAGTTTTTTTTTCTATAGTACTTTTCCCTCCTTTCGGTGACATCTGGCAGTACCCCACCCCCCAGCCTCATCATCAACCTTCTCACAGGCTTACAGGTTATCCACTACAGTTATCGAGGATCACTATGTGGTGGGTGGCTGCTACTCAGTTGTGTTGATCATGTGACAGCTGCTTGGGGGGTACCTGTGTTCTACCAAATTCCTATTTTTCTCCCTATGGTATGGTATACAAGGATGAGCAGCTGCAGCCAGCCAGCCAGGGGGAGTGTATATGAGACATTGACAAGAGTGGGCAGGGCAGCAGCACCAGTAAGGTGCTGGTCTAGAAGCAAAATGATGTAGTGTGGTAATAGTTTGCATACTGCGTGACATTGAGCAGAGCAAGCCACTTAACAGCTCTGTGATTCTGGAAGAGACCTGAAAGTAGTGTCAGCTCAGTGTGCATTTCTTGACCAAAAATAGGAAAATAAATAAATAAAGTGCGAACACCTGCTGGACAGACAGACTGATCCACAAGGCCTTCTTTTGATCAAATTCTTCATTTGTTACATTTATGACACAGGGCAGGTTAGGTGGTTGCAATTTGCCACCACGTGATGTCTGTCACTCATATTCTTGACTTCTCTCTCTCTCCCAGATTCTTGAGTTCTCTCTCTCTCTCGGTTCCCTTATAGTTCTCTCTCTTACGGTTCTCTTGTAGTGTGTTGTTTGTGTTTGGTTCTGTTTCAGTATGCTGCAGTGTTTCTGGTGTCCAGTCCCTAAACCCTACTTTTGTTTTTTCATGTTATTTAACATTGTGGCATATATTAATAATAATAACACACAGGAATGTATAGAATGACAATGATAAGTTTGACAGGCCAGACTAGCCTGTGTCAAAAATGCTTTTTACGTGACTATAACATAATAATGCTTAGCTGCAGTCAAGTCACAGGTGGCATACAAAAAGGCTACTTGAACAATTGTTAATGACTATGAGACACAGTAAATGAAGAAGCAAGACACCACTGCTAATAATGCAAACTAGGTTTGCAACCCCTTCTTATTTTGGCATAGTGAGAAAGATTTAATTTGCTGTGGTTGCTTGGCCACTCACTCAGCAGTTACAATTTGCACACAGTCAAAAAATGCAGAACATTTTCAATATCATTTTGTTAAATTTTGTTTCAAATAAAACCACACATGTTCACCCCAATGTCTTACTGATAGGGCTTGTTTATGGGATTGTTCCACTGTTTTCATCATTTTGCTATCCCTTCCTTGCTTGCAGTTATTTAGCGCACAGAAAAGGCTGCCTGCTTTTATGGCTCTTTTACCATTCTTTTATTTTTTATTTCATTTCAAGTAGGGTCCAATGGCAAGGCCTCACAAAATATATTTTATAAAGTGCTATGTTGGTCTCCTTGCAGGGATTACCAACCCAATAGGAGACCAACATAGCACAGTCAAAATGTTTTGCTTGTGTGGCCACTCTGATGGTCCAGGTTCAGGAGTGGAGTTGGGCTGCTGTGACGGTGGAGGGGCCTGGCTGGAAAAAAAAAAAAACATCTATCTGCAACAGATATCAATGATGGCTCTTAGAACCTGAACAGGGTACTGTATATCCTATCACCACTCTGATTACAGGGCATGGTATATCCCTGTCTAGTATGACAGTACATCACTGTCTGATTTCAGGGTGATGAGACCAAAGGAAGTTGACTACCAAAGTAGAGGAGAGAAGTCAAGTTAAGGAATGAATCCCACAAGAGACAAACTACAAGTCAAATCTTATTTTTTGGGTGGTACAACAGACATCTCAACCACAAAGGCAGGTAGGGTGGTCACACAGTCATGAGATGCCTTAGCACTTCTATTGTAGTCTTCAACAGGTAGTGGGTCTAGCACGCTGGTATTTCCCTTATATACCAATCAGCTGGGAGCACAGAGCCACCCAACAGGTGCATTGTTTACATTTGAAGCACACAAACTGGTGGTTCTGGGAAGATCATAGCAAGAGAAACATTATACCAAAGTGAAACAGGAGTGCATAATGTAAAATTAGAGTGTGAATTAATACAGTAAGTACAAATGCTTGGAGCTGGGAATTCTCCTTAAACAGCACATAAAAGTAAAAATGCAATTATAGTAGGTAGGAGGTCAAATGGTCATATTGGGAAAAATTGCTAAAATAGCATATAAAGATGCACAAAATGGATGATTTGTTACCTTTTATTGCACCAAAAGAAAGAGTTGCAACATTTTTTATTTAGTTTTCAAACTACACAACTGAGTCCTACATTTGAAAACGGCAGTTATACAACAAAATCACCTGAAGCACATAGAACAGAATTAGTAAAAAATACCTTTACACATCCATGTGACTGTTAAGTTGTTAAATAATGTCAGTAATTGTATATAAAAAAGAAACCAACAAGCAGAGACAAAAATACAGACCTTGAAACCTAGTTGGGGTGTAAATCAATCTTCACAGTCATGGAATGTGCATTAGTTGCTTTACTGAAAAAGGGCCACAGACTGTGTGCATGCTAGGTACTCATCAGAAACATGGCAGTTATGGAAACATATAACTATAAGTAATTAGAAACTAATCAATAAAAAAATCTAGCAAATCTATGTGGCAGCTCTGCTGATATGCAACTGCAAAGTAGGGTGTTAGCTGCACACTCGAGCAGACTAGATAGACTTAGAGACCTAATTTCTGCTGTCAATTTTCATATGTTCATAAAACAAAGTTAAAACTGGAGAGAAACCAGTCCCTGGACACTTAACTTATTCCAAGAATTGAAAAATAGCACATGTAAGTTACACTTCATTTTAAGCCATACATGCAAAATAGCAAAGAAAATCATCACATGTTCATAGCAAAATTTAGTGCCAAAAATAGAACAGAGAAAGAGAGAGAGACAACTCTGTGGTATAACAATTTCCCCTTAAGTTTTTATTTTTATCTTGTGCCTTTTGGAAAGGGATCTGCTAACCATGAATTGTAGCCTGCTAGTGGACAGTTGAAAGAGAGAGGAGGAGCGACAGTGTCAGAAGCAATTAAATAGAAAATAGCAAAACTGCATATTCACATAAATCATTCATAAGAAAGAACTATAACTTCAAACACAGTAACAATACTTTGCAACTAAAAACCCTTTAAAGGAAGGGTCTGCAATCTCAATCAAGGTTGAAACTCTGTGACATTGGAAGTGCAGTGAAATAAGTGAAAAAAAACCAAAGTTCTCTTTTTGCAGTAACTTGGTGTATCTAGCACCACCTCTGAGACTCCTCCCCACTGATTCTAGTGTCATGAACACTGTGTGTTGTGAACTGCTGTTATGTTTTTTCAGAAAAATGCCTGCCTAGTCGAGTGTGCAAATCCTGATTAAATACTGCGAATGTGCTACTGCACACTTTGTCGCAGAGGCCTAATACAGCTGATATAGAGGAGAGGGCAATTACACCGAAAGGCAAACCACAAATTCACTGCTGCAAATAAAATTCCTTATTTGAACATCTCTATTACACCCTCCAGATGGAAGGTGTCTCCTTGAAAGCAGAAACTACAGACATTGTGCCGGCCACATTTATGCATTCCCTTGAGGGGTAACCCTTGTCTTTGAGAGGGGTGGCAGTGGTGATGCTGTAGTGACTGTAGACAAGCTTATCTCTAAGGGTTTCAGCCCTAGAGAAAGTAATTCTGGGAGTTTCATAAGGTTCTTTTCAATGGAGACCAGCAGAAGAGTCAAACTACATGAAATCAAGGGTCCTGTATTTCAGGAGGGCTGACTTTGCAAAGATGGCAGAATATCCTAGGAAATCACTGGCAGAGAAGCAGAAAAGAGGGGGTGAAGGAACAGTGGGAGAATCTTAAAGAAGCCATAGTGGAGGCAACAAACCATTGTATTAGGCAAGTAAGCAAAACAAATAGAAAGAAAAAAAACACTATATTTCTCAAAGGAAGTGGCCGAGAAGGTAAGAGCAACAAGAGTGACATTCATGAGGTACAAGGAAACTCAGAGGGAAGAAGACAGGGAACTGTATCTGGATAAGCAGAGGGAGGTGGGAAAGCACTCAGCAGTGCAAAGGTGCAAACAGAAGAAACAAGGTCTGGCAGAGCCACTAGGGTTGCTAATGTAATAGCTTGATAAGTGTGTGTCATGGGCTTAAACATAAAACTGAAGTGCCATAGTCTGGAGCATGTGTAAATGTTAATTTTGGTAAATTTAGATAACTTATGGGGTTGATCCTGTGTTTCCCATGTGTTTAAAATGTGAGTAGCAAGTGCATCTAGTACTATATGGGGAAAGAGAGGGAGCTCGGCACCAAGGCTGTCAAGTTATGGTAGAAGAAATGGTGTAGAAAGGAGAGGTGTGCCTACACTGGGGACTGGGGACCAACCAGGAAGGACAAGAGCCTATACCAAGGCGATGGGCTGATTTCATCCAGGAGTGAACTATAGTCCTCAGTGGCTGAATTTAATGTTCCTTTGATTGACATATAAAGCAGTTGACAGGGTGACAAAAGAAATGGAGGGGGGGGTAGAAAATGGCCCATCACAGGCAGAGATAGAGTAGGGAGATCTCTAGGGGGGATTGTCTCACCAGGATGTAAGTTATTGAGGGAAGTAGTAGGTTAGCACATTGCTGGTAGGTGACATACTATATCTGCTATCCATTCAACATTTTTATGTGGAACTCTGTGGAAGTGGAGCAGAAAGCAATTTTATTACAGACCTTACAAAGTAATTTTATTATAGACCTTATACCTACTCTCCTTTGAACATTTTTCTGTAGAACTCTTTGGAAGGGAATGCAGTCTTATTTCAGACCATATGCTGCTGTTGTGCTAATTAATGGTGATCACTAAAATAAGCTATAACAATATCAGTGAGGTCAGAAGGGAGTGTGCATTCCAGTTTATACAAACTCTTTCTCCCCCTGCTATCCAACAGAATTTAGCTGCGGCTTAGATCAGAATAAAAATAAACAGATAAATAAATAAGTCATCTCCCAGGGAGAGTACGATTTTTGTGTTAATACCTAATACAATCAGCTGCAAACTCTGCTAATAAGTAACAGTAAAACAGTTCAAAAATAAAAAAGTAACAACTAGCTAGTTTTAAGCATTAATAACTTTTGCTCTTTGCTCCTCTCTGTGCCACAGTCTTTAACAATACGTTATAATGTGACTATGGTGCGGTAAAAGAGGAAATACAATTTCAATGACATCTGGAGCACAACAAAAAAAAATAAGGCATCAGAGGTTCATGTATTCCCCTCCTAACTTTCATGAGCAACAGCACTTGTTCTCATATCTTCTCTTGGGAGGGAAGCTAAAAATTACTTTGATAGATGTATATACATGAGAATTTATTTGTCCTGGCATCATCTTGATTTTCTTTTCATTGTTTTTAATAAATCAGAGCAGATCTAATGCTTCTTACACAAAATGGAGAACAGCTTGAAAAACTAAAAAATATCTAAACCCTAAGCTAAGAGTTCTTCTATTCAGCAAGACATTACACACAGTTACTTTATAAAACAGGGAAGCAGACAAGCGAAGTGTTGTTAAATAAAGCTAAATGTGCATTATTCCTGTGGTGACCATTAAAAAATAATCTATGGTCAATGTCCCACTCTGCTGCTGTACCAGCAGTAGTCTAGATGAGCTGTAACTTACTCTAACTTATGTTTTTATTTATTTATTTTTTGAACAATAACTGTTTATCCTTGATCCGTATTGGTGACACACCCTCCCCCAAACACCTTTCATGTTACACCAAGAAACCGCTAGCTCAGAGAGTAATACAGTATGTCTCCTCCAGTGTCTTCACTTTCTGACTGGGGTAATCTGTGTTGGTGTTCCATCTCTTTATGCCGCCCACGTGCTTTGCCTCCTTGAGGATTTGTGCATGCACATTTCAGAAGGACTGGGAGGCATAATAAGATGGGCAATTTTTAACCAGACAGAATGAAGACTGGCATTGATACAAGAACAACAGTACAAACCAAAGAGAACCATGGTTCCATTTGGCGAAACTAAAACTCTAGGTTCTGTGCACTAGCTTTACACATTTTAGGCTTTGGTTCTAGCTCAGATTTGTAACAAGTCAACACATTTACTTGTTTACCTTGTTGTCCATTGTGCACAGCCCTGACATAAACTGAATAAAATCAGCATGGAATGCATAATATAAAAAATAATTGCATATTTAATTATTTGCTAAAAACAATTCAAGTTATATGTAATTGTGTTAGTGGCAGAGCAAGGTGTACAGTCACCTTGAGGCCAGGAGATCAAAAGATTGTGGGTTCTAGCCCTACACCAGGCAGTTGTGGTAAATCCCAATAGTGACACTGTAGTGCATCATGAGGGATTAATGCACTCCTGGGGTGCTGTCTTTCAGGGGAGGAAGGAAGGAAGGAAGGAAGGAAGGAAGGAAGGAAGGAAGGAAATGAAAGTGAAGCTTTGTCTTGCCCTTGTTGTCTGCCTGCCGTGATGCATGCCAGTTATGTGTAGCAGTATGACTAATTCAGACTGTTGTCCATGTGTGTGTGTGTCAGCTTGTTATTAGATGAGTTAAAATCCTACCAACACTGCTAATTAGCAAATCATGGGTAGCCCAATTCCTGTAACAGTATGGCTATGATAAAATAACTTCAGAGCACCTAAAAAGGGGGGGGGGGCAACTTGTGTATGTCCTTCAGAAGACATAAACCAGAAAACAGCAGTTAGAAATTGTATTTGACACAAGTAATGGACAATGATCTCGACTGGGGTATTCTATTGCAGCATAAAGGGATGTGATAAACAGAAAGAGGAAACTCTTATCACAACATCTTTTTATCACACACTGGGTTTTAAGCAACCTCCATTGTCTTGTCTGCAGAGATTGTGACCAACTAAGCTATGCCATGAAACACCAGACTGATGTTATTTTGTAATGACAGATGGTGTTGATTCAAAACTGTTTTATGGTGTATGTTATAATACTATAATCACTAAAAATCTAACATTTACAGTACCAGGGTTGTTGTACCATCGATGTGACGTAATTTAGCTGCTGTACCATCGTCAGTAAGTCACATTGATGGTACAACAGCATGGAACATCCTCGCACATGCGCATTTGGAAATGCTCAGCACCTTTGGAAACGGCTCTATTCTGACCATGATGCGGAAATGGTCATGGCGGCGAGATCTCTGCCGAAAGACATCAGCACTACTAAAAGGTGTGTGTTCCCGTATTTAAAAATCTTCTCTGTGAGAGGGGAAACGTGGATCGAGTGGGTCTTCTTTCTGTTGGGGGGGCATACGCTGTGCCACAGTGGTCATTAAGTGTGTGAATTATTGACAGCGGTGCTCAAGAAATGTTCATTGTTGTCTAGTTGATGCCCATACACTATACAAGACAATGGATGGGCATCAGTTAAACAACAACACTGGATTAACTTCTCGAGGTTACCTGATAACTGTAAACCTCTCGAGCTTCACTCGCGTGGTTTACTTTGTTATCATGGTAACCTCTCGAAGTGAATACAACACTGTTGTTAACAGATGCCCATCCATTATCCTCTATATAATGTATGGGTAGCCCTTATTACCCACTGAAATCAAACAGATTACAACCTTGTAATCCCACTGTAGTGATGTCAGAACCTTATAAACCTATCTCATCTATGTCATAGCAGTGAGTTTACAAAATGGAATGCCAGTGCTATTCAGTATTCTGCACACCCAGAATGTGGTTGTTAGCCTCAGTACAGTATTCAAATAACATTCCAGCTGTCTCAGTTTTCTGTTACCTAATCTAGCACTCTCTATGTCATGTCTGATAGAGATTTTAACCCTGGTGCTATTTTGGCCCGCTGTCATTCAGTCTGTGTATCCTAATAAATTGTTTTCCTACACAATCATGTGGCTGTAGTGCAGATTCGTTAATAACGTAAGGCTGTTACTTGTGTTGGGGGGGGGTAACTTCTCATGTCGAGTCCCATACATTATAAATGACAATGCCTGATGTACAGGTGATAACCATGGTGTAATCATCTCTTGTGGTTGCTAGGGCAATTGTAAACCTTCTCTAGCTGTACTCTTGAGGTTTATTGATGCCCTAGCAACCACTCGTGGTGATTATACAATGGTTATCACCTGTACATCAGGCATTATCCTCTATATTCAATTCTATAAAGTAATCACCTTTGCAATCTTCTTCTTGTACTGACATATTCATTTTTACCACACACGACAACTGAACTGACACTGTTCCAGCATCACCTCACTGTCTCACTTGTCAAAAAAAGATTCCATGTAACATATGGCAGCCAATAAATGTAATATGGGTTTCTTCCTGCTATTGCAAACTCCATATGTGATGCAAAGAGCTGTAGCTTTTACATGTGCATTCTTAATGTTAACATAATAAGACAATTATACTGTGATTTTAATATATATTGCTGTATGTGGCATTTTAAATACAAGTACAGAGAGCTATAGAAAGTTTCTCAAGCTCATAATTTGGAATTTGCTTTAAAGTGTGAGTGTGTGTGTGTGTGTGTGTGTGTGTGTGTGTGTGTGTGTGTGTGGGGGTAGGTGATTGGGAGAAGTGTGGACAACAGTGGTGATTAGAAAAATAAACTAAAAAAAAAAATAAGAAACTGTGCAATAAAGTGCTATTGCATTTCAAGGAGGCCAGCAATAATAAACAATACCATTTATTGGCTAATACACCAGCTATTCATATATAGTCAGGGTAAACTCATGTTGCATTTATTGCCTCCTGAATGTTAAATGTGACAGTGTGTCATGGACTGCTGACGTCAACATCTTGTACTATGCCAGTAGCATGCTAGAAAATAATGTCTGGCTCATCAGCAAACCTGACCTCAGTAAAATACACAGTCATGTTTGCGCTCCGATGGCCAAATGTGTAATATAACATAACAAATACTACTAGACACACACACAAAAAAAAGGCAACAGACAAGGAGAGGATATTTACAGTAAAAGGTAAATGTCTGAGACTCCATGTAATATAAGGCTATGAAGCAAACCTCACCTCTCTGCAGGATGCAGTACAGGTAATATAGCAGCTGGCAGAAAATACAAAGTTGCAAAACAAGTACAAGAGGAAACAAAAGTAAATAAAAGGGATAGGTAATGAAATAAATATTCTTTTATAATGGTGCACTGAAGAAATGCTTAAAGCACCCACAGAATGATGAAATGGATGCCACACACACAATATAATAAACTGGTGTGTTACAACAAGTCTGTTACCTAATCGTATGCAACATAAGAATAATTTCACAAGTACAGTATTTCTCAATTACTGCTGTTAAATTGGTAGCTTTCAGGACATGCAGGAGAGGATCATACATAAAACAGTAATCATTCTTAAAAAGTCTTTTATGCATCTATGCTATCAACGATATTGTTTTCAATAGACAGAAATCCAACAGCAAATATCAACAACTGTCTATATACATTATGAAAAGAATCACAAACTTGAGAAAGCCTTTCCATGCCAGTCTTCTGCTCAGTGACTATATTTCTTTATATAAAAAGCCAAGTTTTGTTTGTTTGCTTTGACACCCTCAAGATTGAAACATTATGATTTTTTCTCCAAACTGAGCAGTGCTTTTAACAACTTATAACAAGCATTTGTCAATGCAGAATGTTGCTTGCTTCTATGTGCTGTTTAGGTATTTGGAAGTCATTGGAGTGCAAATATTGAAAATTTGCGAACTTACGAGCATGCGTAAGAACTGCGCAACGCACGCTCATAAAACAGTCATTGTTAGGAAATTTTTCACTAAATGTTCAACATAGCCATTTTAAGACCTCTGGTCATGAACAGTGTCAGTGTGATTTTGTTAATGTGTCCCATACATTGAGTTTGCACACCGACTGCGCCATTTGTGCTGTATGCGGAAACACATTTTGGCGGGATGTGAAAATGACAGCTGTACTGCTCATAAGGAGGTGTGGTAAAATGGCAATGTTGAAAATCTGGAGTGAAAATATTGAAAATTCGCAAACCTACGAGCATGCGTGGGAACTGCGCAACGCACACTCGAAAAACAGTCATTTTTAGGAATTCTTTCACCAAATTTTCAACATTGCCATTTTAAGATCTCTGCTCATGAACAGTGACACTGTGATTTTCTTAATGTCTCCCATACACTGAGTTCGCATACCAACTGCGCCATTGTGCACTACATGGGCGGAAACATGTTTTGAGCAGGATGTGAAAAATGACAGCTGTACTGCTCATGAGGAGGTGTGGTAAAATGGCAATGTTGAAAATCTGGAGTGAAAATATTGAAAATTTGTGAACTTACGAGCCTGCGTAGGAACTGCGCAACGCACGCTCGTAAAACAGTCATTTTTAGGAATTTTTTCACCAAATTTTCAACATAGCCATTTTAAGACCTCTGCTCATGAACAGTGTCACTGTGATTTTCTTAATTTGTCCCGTACATTGATTTCGCACATCGACTGCGCCATTCTGCGCTACAAGGGTGGAAACACATTTTGGGTGAGATGTGAAAAAATGACAGCTGTACTACTCATAAGAAGGTGTGGTAAAATGGCAATGTTGAAAATCTGGAGTGAAAATATTGAAATTTCACGAACTTACGAGCCTGCGTAGGAACTGCGCAACGCACGCTCATAAAACAGTCATTTTTTGGAATTTTGGACCAAATTTTCAACATGGAGTTTTTGGGACCCCTTCTCATGAATGATGTCACTGTCAACGCAGTATTCGGGCCCAAAGGGTGATTTCACAGACACTGCGGCGATCACCCTTCGGGCCGAACCGCCATGACAGGTGACATCATTCATGAGAAGGGGTCCTAAAAACCTCATGTTGAAAATTTGGTGCAAAAATTCCCAAAAATGCCTGAGATATGCATTAAAGTTGAACCCCTCCTATCTAGGCCATTATACAGCTTACCGGCATTTCCTCAGTTAGCAGTCGTCTTTGAAGAGTGCAGACATGTTCCCGGTCCACCGAAGATCGTCGCGCCGCAGTCCAGAGGTAAGTATGGGGTGAGGGGGGGTGTGGGGAGGCTGGGTTCGCAGTGGGTGGGTGCTGGTTGTGGGAGGAGGGGGTCGGGAGATGCGCCGTGAGACCGTTTTTGTTTTACAGGTTTAAAACAAAAAAAGACTACGAGGGACGTTTGCCACACTGGGGTGGGCTCCCAGCATGGCACAAGGACAGGAGGCATTCAGCCAACAGGGGATTGGGCACCCCCGTCGGCCAAACAACTGATTGCCACGCTGGGGTGGGCTCCCAGCATGGCACCAGCTACGGTGGGTGGGGGACGAAAGCAGCTCAGCTGGCGGGGATTGGGCACCCCGTCGGCTATACAGGATGTGCGGGGGCATGCACGCCTGCATGTCGGGGGGGGCTATGCTTATTGGTGCTCACTGAAGCGTAGCTCCCCCTTTCAACTGTATGCCACTGCATTTTGGAGCGTGTCATAGATAGCTCCAAAATGCATTGGCTTACAAGGGCCACGCCTGCCAGCTCACTTACTGAATTGGAGGAGGAGGTGACACACCTCCGAAATCTCCGATGATGGCACTATGTTTCTTGCACATGCGTTCAAGCAACATAAAAACTGTATATATCACTGATGTCTGTGCTCCAGACTGTCAGCATTTCAACAATATACTGTACATTAATCATGGGTCTCTGTACAAATGTCTCTCACTCAGTCAATATACACATGTCATGTAAAAGCATGTAGGGAAGCGTCTACAGTGTAATGGCAGGATATTCTTCTTGAAAGTCAATGTGCACTTCAGGAGTTTCTGTGTGTTCATGTGAAATGAAAACCAGCACTGTTTGTTACTCAATACATTTTATCATATATTTTGGTTAGAAACAGTGTTTTTTTTAAAATAGTTAGGAAGACTGCATGCTACTTTTCAAATACTGGTAAGACAATATGAACATTTCTAAATTTTCAAGACACAGTGCTAATCAGGTATCCTATAAAAAATATGCCTTAAGGTCACTTCAAAAGACAATGGTAGAGGTGAAGGTAAAGATTTTCAAGTTACAGGACTCAGACTGTTAGTCTCCAAGGGAAAGCACTTTACAGCCTTCACACACCCTGTGCATCTAATTAATTTTACAAGTAACTGTGGAATGAAGATCACAGTGAGAAGACAGCCTGTAATGACACAACATTGCTTTCTGTGCTAGTGTTAATCATAACATGACATAAAAAACATTCATTGCTGCTGGGTAGGGGAATACATAATTTATTATAGTGTTAAAAAAAAGCAATGAATTCTTGCCTCTGTAAGAATCAAAAGGTCTACAGTCATAAAGATATTGGATGACTTACAATGTTTCCTAAAGTCCATTATTCCTGCTACCAAATTTGTGACTGCTGTCTCAGTACCTTGTGATCTGAATTGTAGTTTTAGAATTTCTGTGTTTTTCCCCCTCTCATACCCCTTGAGAGCAAAACGGCCCTCAGCTCTGATCCAGTGGTTCAATAGTGTGTAGCTTCACTCCTGTACAAGTTGGTCAATGGATTTGTGCCATCTTATTTATGGCATTTTTTAGTTAACTTCTATAACACAGGGGCATAATTGTACATATACTTTGGTTTCTTGTTGAGAAAGAGATACATTTCTGAAAATGCTGGGTTTGTGTCTGGATGGTTTAATTTCATTATAAATAAAGCTTTACAACAAAATGTGTTGTTTATAAATAATTTATAAAAAGTACAGCTCTCAGGGATATATAGATCATTTTTCTAATGTTTTAGTCATAAGTGGACTTTTGCAAAAATGATGTATGGTGTTTTTATAAGTCACACTGCATATTCACAAAGAAAATATGTTATTATGATTCTGATTGTTTGGGCCACTTATGCAGTCTGCTTTGAAACAATCTCCCCATGGCAGGCTGCTGTAATCCCTCAACCAAACTGCACTAGTGGTTTGAACAGTGATCTCTGGCCACCAGCCAGCCTGCCCCACAGCTGAAGGGATTCCTGCCTGTAGCGGGCTGCTGCAACCCCTCAGCAAAACTGCACCAGCAGTTTGAACAGTGATTTCTGGCTGCCAGCCAGCCTGCCCCACAGTAGAAGGGATCCCTGCCTGTAGCAGGCTGCTGCAATCCCTCAACTGAACCACACTAGCAGTTTGAACAGTGATCTCTGGCCAAGCCAGCATGCCCCACAGCAGAAGGTATGAGGAGCAGTTGCTTCCATCTTTTTTTTAAACTTGGTGCCATCAGCTTCTCGCTGGATCCAAGTGGAGCAGGCACTACAGGGCAGTTTCTCTGACTGGAACACAGCCCATGTAGTGCTGCTCTCTCTTGTGGGTGCTCCCATCAGGTGAAGTTTTGTGCCCACCCATCCATTCCCTACCTCAGCCAGTAATTAAATACACTCATGCTACTCCTCCTTACTTACCCAACCCTCTCATTGGCTCCTGACTACTGCAAAACAGAGCTCATACTTCATACCCCTGTGCCTACAAAAGCTCCGAAATGGCTTAAGACTGATAGCTTCCACTTTACACTACCTCAATAACTGGGCAATACTCCTTTGGTTTTGCCCAAATTGGCAGAAGTAGAAATGCCTAACAGAGCATGTTAACTATCATCCTATACCAATAAATCTTACAAGCCCTACTGTAAAAAAGAGATTAAACAAAAAACAAAACAAAACAAACATTGGTCAATGCCGAATGTTGTCTTGCTGGCGTTGGCATTGGTAGTGCAGGTGTTAGAGAGATGCATAATAGGAATGGCAGTGAAGTATGGAACCAGCGTCAACCCCACCCCACCCTGTAGAGACTGACAGGCATTGGGGTGTGCCTTTGGGTCATTGGCCATAATGCTCAAGCCTCTTCACCTCACTCTTCCCTGCAGACACAGACAAGTGTCGAGGTGTGCCTTCGGACGTTTGGGCTTTATACTCACCACATTCTATAAGAAAATACACTGAAATGGGTGCAGTATAGGAGAATGGGGTGAACTTTGGGGCCAAAGAGTCCACGACACACCTCGATGCCTGTCACTGTCTACAGGGTGGGGGTTGGGGAGGAATGGCATGAGCATTACTGTCACTAATCCCAAGTCACACTCCTGATGCCTGTCAGTCCCTACAGGGTAGGATGTTATGGTGGAAAATCCTAATTCCCTAGGTGTTTCTTGATATTTTCATTCTAAGTTTTCAACATGGGCTTTTTGTGACCCCACCACATGAACAGTGACACTATCAGTTCATTGGCCGAAAAGTGATTTTACACAATGACTGTGCCATTTGGCGCCACAGTTGCAAAAACACATTTTGAACAGGATGTGAAAAATGACAGCTATACTGTTCATGAGGAGGCATAAAAAAATGGCAATGTTGAAAATCTGGAGTGAAAATATAGCAAAACTGGTGAAGTCACGAGTATGGGTAGAAACTGCGAAAGGCACACCTGTAATCCAACTATTCTTGAGATTTTTTTACACCATATTTCCAACACAGGCATTTTGGGACTTCCGCTCATAAACAGTGGCACTGTGATTTTCTTAATCTGTCCCGAACATTGATTTCACACAACGACCGTGCCCATTGTGTGAAAACATGCTTCAGGCAGAATGTGAAAAATGGCAGTTGTACTGTTCATCAGGCAGCATGTAAAAATGACAACGTTGAAAATCTGGAGTAAAAATATAAAAAATTGATGAAGTTATGAGCGTGCATAGAAACTGCTCAACACACGCTGGTAACACATTCATTTTTGGGAATTGTTCCACCAAATTTGCAAAATGGGCTTTTTGGGACCTTTTCTTATGAACACTGTCACTGTGATTTTCATAATCTGTCTGAACATGGACTTCGCACAGTGACTGCGCCATTGTGCGTCACATGTGCAAAAACACATTTTGGGCCAGATGTGAAAAATGACAACTGTACTGTTCAGGAGGTGTGGAAAAATGGCAATGTTGAAAATCTGGAGTCAAAATATAAAAAATTCTCAAAGTTATGAGCGTGTGTGGGAATTGCACAATGCAAGCTCATGACACAGTCATTTTTGGGATTTTTTTCCACCAAATTTTCAACACAGGGTTTTTGGGAGCCTACCTCATGAACCATGACACTGTCATTTCATGACTTGGTCCTGGAAGGTGATTCCGTGCAGTGATCATGAAATCATCTTTTGGCACCCAATAACAATATGACAGTAACTACATTCATGTGGTGGGGTCCCAAAACCCCCATGTTGAAAATGTGGTGTCAAAAGTCACAAAAATGGCTGAGATATCCACCTAAGTTACCCCCCCCATTTATGCCATTATACAGTTTACCCACATTTCTGCAGTTTGTGGTCGGCTTTGAAGAGTGCAGACATGTTCCGCTCCACTGAAGATTGTCTAGTGCAACAATCTTCCGCTCCACTGAAGATTGTTGCACTAGACTCTGGAGATAAGCAAGGGGTGGGGGAGTGCAGGGAGGTGGGTTATGCAGAGGGTGGGTATGGGCTGATGGGAGGGGGCACCGGAGACAATGAGAGACCGTTTTCTGTTTTACAGCTTAAAAAACAAAAAAAAACTTTGCGGGAAGGTTTTTTTTCACAGGTGTGTCTTGGCACACTATGATGGGCTCCCAGTGTGCCACCTGTGTTACTTTGCAAGGGGGACTGAAGCCGATGGAGAATGGGCCCCCCATTGGCATACAAAACTTGTCCATGTTTGGGGGGTGCTTGATGCTGAGGGGGATTGGGCATCCCTTCAGCAGTCAAAGAGGGGCACATTATGCTGATGGGGATTGGGCTTCCCATTGGCAAACTGGGGAGAGGGCATGCTGACAGGGGGATTGGACAACTTCGATGTTGGCTTTCAGGTGGCACTGTAATGCCACCATGTTTATTGAAATGTTACACAAGGCAAGGCACACCCTGCAATGATGGGTCGCTCCCTCATTGCAGTGGCAAAATTGTTTTAAGTTGGTGGCATGCTTTTCAACTGCTGTCATTGACAGCATGCTATTTAGTTCATGCCACAGAGCCCAGCCCAAAAAAGAAGTGGTGCCATTGGCCACAAAACGACTGTGCCTCCAAAACCTGCTATTCCTAGCTACCACAATATGTTGCTTGAGCATGTGCAAGACAACATAAAAACACATAGATGCAGCACAAGATGTTGCTCTATTCATTACTTACCCTCTGCCTCACAACAGTAGTAAATAGGGAGGTTGCGCACTCCCAGGACTCCCACACACCATATGTAATACCTTTATTTGAGGTGCTCAGTAAAGGTGGAACAAATGTGGATCCCTTCCTGCATCAAGCCCACAACATCATGCCTCAAAATCTGAAACACTTAAGCCCTGTTTATAATACCGACTTTACAGCGCATCAACCCATGCGCATGGGTTGATGCGCTGCAAAGTCGGCAGTGTAAACACTCTCCAGAATGCCTTAAGCCCCCTTTGGATCCTTTTTTTGATCTGACTCAGTTGGGGGATCAGCAGCGGAGCAAACACTTTACATGGTGGTATGAAGACTTTGCTGTGCTCACTCTGCTGCATTGGCTATCTTTCCTTCATCCTCCGGTGAATTCACAGCCCCTCCTCAAAGCAACCTGTAGTGCTGTGAGGGGAGGCTGTGAATTACCAGAGGAGCAGGGAGCACAGCCTAAAGGGAGTGGTGCAGATGTCAGAGCTCTGCCACCATGTAAACATGACTTTAGCTCCAATCAGAATCCCTATAGCTGCATTACTCCAATGTTGTCAGCATACAACTAACCTTAATGAACCCAGGCTCCCCAGAAGAAAGCATGCCCGCTCATCATGGGGACTCTGGGCATGCTCTCTGAGAAAGCTGATCCTGCTATTATTCCTGATATCTGGGAATGTGCACCCAAACTCAGGGTCACCCCATGCAGGACCCACCCCAAAAGCAGACAACTAAAAATTGCCTCCTTTAACATAGGGAGCCTCCTACCCAAGCTTGCACAATTCCAGGCCTGGATGGAGATGATCAAACACAAAATCATCGCTTTCATGGAGATCTGGCTCTCCTCTAAAGTTACAGATTAAGCCATCTCCCTAGATGGCTATAACTCCTTCCACCAGGACAGAATGTCAAAGCATGGTGGTGGCTGCATTCTCTATCTCTGAAGCGATATTAAAGGACAGGCTCTGCCCTCTAGTCAACACACCAATGAGGCACAATTCTTGAACCTAAAGCTAACAATAGGCCATCAGAACAAAACCTTACTGCTCTCCATAGTATACATACCCCCTGCTTCTCACAGCACTGGCTTTCTGCAGTTCATTAGTAATCAACAGCAATTTGGGAAACAGTGGGAAAGGATTATTGTTGGTGACTTTAACACCAACTGGCACTCCCAGGATGAAACTGCAGCCAGAAATCAGGTAACTGGCCTCTACCTCACCCAACTGGTAACACAAGCCAAAACTAAAATGGGCTCTAGTACCCTCATAGATTGAATCCTCTCCTCTGACCTGGAACACATCTCTGAGGTATTAGTCCTCCCGGACTCCCTCAGCAATCATTCCCCAGTGATATGTACCTGGACAAAAAATTTCACTAGATGATCCCCACCCCAGGTCTCAAGAAACAGATCTCTGAGACCGGGGTTCCTGGCTGTTTTCAAGCACTACCTGAAACAGACTGACTGGATCACACTTGAATTAGCCAAGGACAGAAACTAGGCACTAGACTACTTCCTTAAGACCTTTACAAAGGCCTGTGACTTTTTGACCCATTCAAGTCCAAAATGATAAAAGGGGCCTCTGACCCCTGGCTCTCTGGATCCCTCATTGGACTCATGCGACACAGAGACAACCTGTGGCACAAGGTCAAGGAGTCTGGGGTGCAGGCTAACTTATCTGCCTATAGGGCAGCCAGAAACAATTGTACAAAACTTATTCACTTAGCCAAAGCCTCCTGCTACAAGGACCTCCTAAACAAAAGCTGGGGAGATGGCAGAGAGTTCTGGAACTCCATTAAATCTATCACAGGGAAGGCCTCAATAGCTCCACCTGATCTGATAATAACAGATTCTAAGCCACTCCAGGAACCCATCATCATAGCTAACACACTCAACACAGCCTTCACTGACCTATCCGCTGTACTACTGAGTAAGTATCTCACACCACCATGAATGGGTCAACCCCCCAACCACCATAACCTCCCCCAACTTCAAACAACAATATATCGCCTTTCTATTTCAAATGCATAACTAAACCTGAGATGATTAAATACGTCAAGCAGCTCCTTGGGAAGACCAGAATGGGGAGTGACCAAGTCAACATGAAGTTGGTCGCCCTCACACTAGATGTTAGCAGACCCACTCACAAAAGTGTTCAACACCTCTCTAAGATCAGGTGTGTTCTCTGACTGATGGAAGGCAGTGCTTGTCACCCCAGTCCACAAAGCTGGGGATAGAAAAACACAGCCAACTATAGGACCATCTCCATTCTACACTCTATCCAAAGCCCTTGAAAGGGTTGTCTCAGACCAGCTCACAGGGTATTTAGAGAAGTGCAGCTTACTCTGTAAACAACAGCATGGCTTCCAAAAGAAGCATTCCACCCTCACTGCTCTGATCGATTACACCTCCAAACTCTATGAGGCCTTGGATAAAGGAATGGCTGTGAGGTCTATCTTTATAGACCTCACTAAAGCTTTTGCTATTGTTAACCATCCGCTTCTATTAAACTGCCTGCTAGCCATTGTCCTGTCGAGCAATACCATTACCTGGTTCGACAGTTATCTCTCCCACAGGACACAATGTGTCAGGATTAACAGCATACTATCTGAATCCAAGGACATGAGCCCAGAAGTCCCACAATGGTCCATCCTAGGCCCAGTCCTATTCAGCCTCTTTATAAATTCCCTCCCCTCATCCTGTCTGCACATATAGTGCTTTATGCTGATGATGCCGTCATTTTGGCAGCTGGCAGAGAGCAATCCTCAATCACCACTAAGCTACAAGGAAGCTTCCGTATGCTCAAAACCTCATTCACTCAGAACAAACTGATGCTCAACTACAAAAAAACCAAAAGCTTGCTCTTCACTGTCCTGCAGAAAAAGAACAAGTACAGACCCATTATGATCCAGAGTAGTCAGGGAGACCTTTTGGAGCAAGTATGCACATTCAAATTCCTTGCAGTGTACCTAGATAGCACGCTCAGTTTCACTACTCACATTGACCATGTGGTCAAAACTGCAAATATAAAGCTGGGTGTTCTCTACCACCACAAAAACTCAATGAGTGCAGCAGCCCTGAAACTCGCCACAAGCAGCTCTGTCTCATCTTCAATAAACTATGGCCTTCCTATCTATGGGGCTGGCTCTGACACTGCCCTAAAAAGAGTAAGAACTCCCCTGAATAAGGCCGGCCAACTGACCCTAGGGGCTGAACACCTAACTCATACCTGTACCCTATACAACGATACAGGATGGCTCCCACTCCACCTCAGGGTGCAATATCAAACCTGCATACAAGTAAAAAAGCAGCACTGGGACGCATGCCTGATACGACCTGCAGACTTTTCAAAGCTGCATAACCTATTCAGCAAACCAGAAGAGTGACCAAAGGTGCACTCCTAGTGCCTGTCAAGCACACAAAGCTTGCCCAGAAATCACTCTCATACCAGGGACCCAGCCTGTTCAATGAGCTACCTAATACCCTCACAGAGTGTAGCAAGACCAGCCAATTTAAAACTGGGCTACAAAATCATCTAGAGTGTGAAAAGGTCTGTCGATGCTCTAACTAATAATCCCCCTGCTCTCAATACCTCTATCACAACTAGCACTTACCCCTAAAACCCTCACTGCTCTAGTCTTCAGTCTACTCCCTCTTTCACATATCCTCTCTCTCTTTCACTTCTATCCTAATTTCCACCCTCTGCCACCCCTCCCCCACTCCCCTCACCGCCCCGCCATTGCACTTAACCACAGTATCACATTTCTCCTCGACAAAGCCTACTCTGGCTGCACTATCTCGCTGTTTCTTCACCCATGTCAAAGCCCTGGCTATAATATCACCCCTCCAAATACATGGTCTCCACCCTGCCTGTTGGTCTCCCTGCACCCTTGCAACAGTTTTTTTATTCTGCACTAACAGTGTGCTTATCTAATGTTTCCCTGACACCCTAATGCTTGCTGCTGGATTTTTCCTCTGACCTATATGTTTGAATTTATGTTCTGTGTTGTGACATCAACTGCAATCATCTGTGATAACTACTGTGATTCTATCTTAAATGTTTTGCCATGTACTGTATTTGGCTGTATTGTATTTAACTGACTTGGAACCTTTGTAAAAGAGTCCTTGACTCAAAGGTGTAAATCCGAAACTGAAATAAATAAATCAAATCAGTGGAGGTAGCTGGAGTGTTCAATTTATTTGTGATATGAAGAAGGAGTTCAATTATGGAGACATTACTTGGTTCACAGGAACAGGTGATGATAATGTGTTCTTTTTTATTCTTTAGAAACAGTTAATAGTTGTAACTTTAGCAATATGTTACAAATTAAACAAGGGACCAAATAATATTTCATTAAGTACTTAGTGTGGGAATAGGCTGTGTTGCAATGTTTTTTTTTTTAAGTATAATGAGCACCTTGTGTAGAAATTGCAAGCTGGTAGGGGATAGTGGTTTGACTTGATCATCAGCACTGTCTTATTACTAGCCAGTCCAAACTTGCTTAGCTTCTGAGATCTGATGGGCTCAAGTTCTATGGTAGTAAGGTCTATATGCAATAACCAGGCTTATTTATCAGCTACTGTAGCTATGATTTTGTACTGTAACAGAACTATACTGACTTTTCTACTCAGTCACCTGGTACTTGTTAGTTCTTATTCTCTGTTGCATGCCTCTTTATTGCATTGCAATATATGTAAATATTGACTCCATATGACTATTGAAATACTGACATTTTTCTCTCCCCTGAATTACTTCTCCCAGGATGCATCTGGAAAAGAGCTATTTCAGCTGAGCATGCTACTGTTGGAGCAAAAGTTTTAAATAAATAACATTACATTTCGATTGCTATGACAAGAAGATAGGAATAAACCTGCTTATCTCAATGCTGTACTATTTCAAAACAGACATGAAATGGTACAGTGCCCCAGTAAAACAATCTATTATTACTTGAGTTTTATCAACCTTAATTATTATTTGGAGTCAGAGAAGAATTTCATGTTGAATTCCAAAAATGTTACTGTAATTTGATGGTTCCTATGTTACAAAAATAATAGTGAAGAATACAGATAGAGACTGTGCATAACAAGGCCGTGCAATTTCCAACAGGGCAGAGAGCAAGGATTTTGAGGAATGTCAGGTGAAGCTATATTTGCTCACTTTAGTGACAAGGAAATGAAGAGTTACATGATTATGGATGTTAGGATTCTTAAGGTGTTTTAAAGAATGGAGTGCTCATAGCTCTGCAAGATTATGTGGTCTAACAGGACTAGGGACATTTACTGCCATGAGTGGGGGGTTAAAGGATAACATTAGGAAGTCCTATTTCATACAAAGATTAGAGAATATATGGAATAGGCTGCCTTAGGATATTGTAGGTGCTATCACAGTGTAATTATTTAGTGGTAGCTTTAGGTCTTGTACAGTCAGGAATGCATCTGTACAGGTCCCTGGTGATGCAACACCTGGAGTACTGTGCACAGTTCTGGAGTCTGCATCTAAAGAGTGTCAGGGGACACATACAGAGGGTTCAGACGATGATAACAAAATGATCCAGGAGAAGCATGGGAAGGCATACAAAGAGATGATAGAGTGTCTCAGCACTGACTGCAACCACAGAGCAATGGGGGACAGTTTCTATGGGTTATTGCATACTTCCATAGATTATTCTAAGTGCATTTCACGTGTATACTCTCTGGAGACTAGGAGAGTGTGTGTGTGTGTTTGTGGAGGGGGGATAATACAGCCTTACAAGTCCTTGAAGGAAAAAAACACAGAATACTGCAATGATCTAATTATGTGGTATGAAAGCACATAACCAGGAAGCATAGATGAAAGTTGGTGTGGCCAGATTCAAAAGGCAGCTGATAAATGTTTTTGTCACAGAGCAGTTGGTAGGTGAATGGAATAGTTTAGTCAATTAGGACGCTGAAGCAAAGTCAGTGATGGGATCAAACATGGATGGGGCAGACACACAGGTATAATGTGGTATATGAGAAAGATGGCATATAGAAAGCTTGGGAAGCAGGGTTACACACTTCAAAAATGCTGTACAGCATTAGGACTGACATGGAATCAACCAGGTAATGGGCAGAGTAGATCAATTTCTAGTTCTTTATCTGCTGGCAAATTCCATGTACAGTATCTATGAAAACATGTCTTGTCAATATATCAGTGGCATTAATAATAAAATCTACAGTGTAGCAAATCTGGGAGGAATGGAGCGGGTGGTTGTGGACCCGGCATTCTGGAGGTTTCTGCTACAGAATGGCTGACTTTATCTCTTTGCTGCGTCTGCACAGAATCACTATTCATAATCCCAAAGATCTAAGATGGATCAGATGGTCCTTGACCTTAAGTTCATTTCATCTGTATTGATGTGGGAAAAATGCTCTGAAAGATGGACAATTTAATAGTTTTACCCAATGCTAAACTGAAAAGAAAACTACTGAACAGATGCATTTCTGAAGTGCTTTCCATGCAGTTCAAGTGTATGACATTTGGGAGGAATGACTTGAAAGAGCATGATTACTTCTAACTAATAGTCTGCAGACTATTTCATTTATTGTACTTTTATGTTTTAGTGACTACTTTAAACTTTTATAGTCAAATATTTGTTACTGTAGTGAAACAAGTGAATGTTTACCTTTGCTTTTCATACTGCTAGTAAAAAAGAATTCAATGTAATTCCTGTAATGTGATGTCAGAAATCAACAGCTAAATAGGAGTCCAGTGTATTTGAATGAGAAACTAAACATATTTTTCTATTTTTTCAAAAGAAATAGCTACTTTTTTCAGCAAAAACTTTGATTGTTATATTTGCATTCCTGTGGTCCATCTATTTGATTTTACAGTGTTTAAAACAATAACTGGCTTCTCCAAATCTTCTTCCAAAGCAAAATCTGGTTATGAAGAATATGTTACCTGCTAAATTTTAGCAGAGGATTGCAGGCTATCCAAAATCACAAATTTCTAATAAATATGTAATATTTCGGTGGAAGATGGTATTATTTCTCTCTAAAAATCTGAAAATATGTTTGCAGTTTCTCATTGAAATGCACAGTCAGCCATGCCAGTAAAACTTTCCTGACATCGTAATATAAAAATTCCTTTGGATTCTTTTTTGCTAGTACTAGGCAAAATACAAACAAAATTATTGAAAGGGAATAAAAAAAACAAAACAAATAAAAGCAAACAAAATGATTACTGAGACATCTAAAGGCCCCAAACCTTCATTCTTTAAGACATATATCCTTACTAAACATCTGCTTTTTAAAGGCAGCAGATATTAGATCACACAAAAATGGAGTACTCTATAGGAATGGTAAACAATCTATAACTAGAATAACTCTATAGTATATGGTCAAGGCTTATTGTGTATGGAAAATTAAGGTTTTCCAAATTTTGTTGTACGACAGTTCAAAGGTCAAAAAAGTTGTTCTATTGTTCTGACGTTACATCAATAGTACAACAACCTTTTAGCCTTCATCTGCCACTTGATTGGTGGGAACAGGTCAGTTAAAAAAAAATCTAATTCAAATGGTGGTGCCGGTTAGCAAGCAGACAGGCAAGTGGTTGCATTAGATAGTCTGTACACAGACTGAGTGAGCTCCCTGTGTCCAAACCGTCACTCTGCCTTTTTATTTTAAATCACTGGCATCTGTAAATAATAACGGGAAGGAGCCAAGCAGTACGGCAGTGAGGACTGGATTTGGGAGTACAGCGAGACTGCACCAAGGAGCAGTAGCGTGACTTTAAGGTAAGATGGAGCAGCTACAATTAAACCTTGTGAAATTATACATTTGATATATTTTGGGGGACCATATACTATATAAAACAGTGTATGCTTGTCCATAGACAACATGGCTGTTGCCATCTTGGGGATATAGCTTCACTCTCGTGGTCTGTATGATGTCATCATATCCCCTCAATGGCAACATAGCCTTGTTGTGTATGGACAACCATACCCTAATCTATATATCATGTTTCTATATTAGGTTCTCTAAGCAAGAATTTCAAATTAAGCATTATAGTGAAACAGTGTTAAGACAATCAAATAAAACAGGTAGCACAGTGTAACTTAATGATCAATATATCTATCAGTTTGCAAACACTGAACAATATACAAATGAGTTCTATGAGTATTAGACTTATTATGGACCGATTACCCAGAATTCTGACACATGACTCAATGCTTATATTTTTGTTTGCACTAGACTTGCATCGGTACTGAATTATTAAAGTGAGGCCTCTCAACAACTTTTTTTTTTTTCATTTTAGTCTTTGGAACTTGGTACGGTTCAATAGGCACACATGCCTGTGTTCAGGGGTGACCTGGGAGCAATGGGCAGTTAAGTGACTTGCTCAGAGTCACACAGTATGCAATGGAGGTTGTGAGAATCAAACCAAGGTCTGGTCTGCTGGATGTACCAAGCTTGTTCACAGCTTGTTACTCTAGTCTCAAGACTATACTGCCAGCCCAAGAGTAAGACTCAAACTCAGGTCAGCCAGATATACTAGCCTTTCGTTGCCTGTGACTCTAACCACTAAGCCACACAGCCAGCTTCTTTTAGAAGATATGTCATTAAACTGAAGGTTTAATCCACAAAACCCTGCACACCCCAGTGCAGATGCATATGGAGGATAGGGAGGTGAGGAGGCTTCTCTTTGCAAGCACTGGGGCTTCCACACATGTACACAGGTGGCAGCACTATGTGCAGAAGGTGCAGATCTGTGTGGGCAGTTAGGACTTGGTTAGTAAATGTGCATACGCCTGCATTTTGCTCCTATCCACAATGCTGCAGTATATGTACATGCTGTAAAGAGCTCTAAGAGTGTGCATGACTATGCATGGTGGGACTCTTGATTTATGTTCTATGTGCCTCCACAGATGCAGGTGCAGGACATGTTTAGGCCCATTAAAGCCCCCTTTGCATTCAGCCCTCTGTACCCACATGAAGTACTGATTAGGATGGCATAGCATTATTATTTAAGTCTATTTTTCATTGTAAAGGGGATATGTTGTCAAGGTGTACTGCTGTATCCCACAGCTTCCTGACTGTGTGGAGTAGGCAATCCACTCAGTGCCTGGATGACATGGACTTCCTACTGTTCTTCCTCCTTTGTCTTGACCCCATACCCGCATAATGCTGCATGGTGTTGGAGTTCTGGATGCTATCCTGTACAGACTGCCATCAGGGTGAAGAGTTCCATGGGCTGGATATATGTAAATCATGTGCACCAGACTGACTTTTTTGTGGAACTGTCACATCATTAGTAGCAGCATAAAACAGCTTGTCTCAAAGTCCCCATTTTCTCAGTATCACTCAAAATGGGAAAAAATAACAGGGTGACTAGATCTGCATGGTATTATCAGGGCAGAGTAAAATGTGCTCACAACAGAAAACAGCTAACAACCATAACCGCTCCTTGTGCATTCAGACCTGCTCTCTACAACTGCAACTCACTAACATGTTTAAAAAATTGAAATATAGGATGCTCACAAAGCTGATCTGCTCCACTTCTAATTAAATAATTTGAATCCGGTACCATCAAGCAAACTGCTCTCATCTCACAATGCTGATCAGCACCACATCTAAGTAGACAGTTATAGGCAATGCTCTCTCCTAAAATATTTAATTTGAAACCTGGCTGGTACAGTCAAGCAAACTGCTCTCACCTCACAAAGTCTATTGACTCTACTTCAGACTAGACAGGCAATGCTGTCTGCTAAAATATTTATTTTGAACCCCTGGTACAGTCAAGCAAACTGCTCTCACCTCACAAGGCTGTTTGGCTTCACTTCAGACTATATAGGCAATGCTGTCTGCTAAAATATTTAATCTGAAATCCCAGTACAGTCACATAACACACAGAACCACAAACTGAAGTGTAGGACATGATTGTTTTACCTGTTCCATTGGTGCTGCTTTTCTACCATTTACCTTTTGCTCTCGCTGTATCAGTTACACTTTGCTACACTTCCACTTGGGAGGTAACCCCCATTCGGGAGGTCACAGTAGAATATGAAGTGCCACAACATGCTGCTCTTTCTCTCTCTCCCTTTTACCTAACTCTGCTTTAAAGTCTGAATTTACAGCACATTCTCCATGTGTGCAGCACCTTTTCTATGAGAGATAGCTGAGGGACGACAATTTTGAGGAGTAAAATGAGGGATATCTCCCATATAATGAAGGACTCTTGAGAAGTATGACTTGCTCTGCTCACCAGTGGCACAGACAAACCAACAACTAGGTTCCGATAAAAAGTAGCTTTTTTTTTGGCACCCAGGTGAGAGCTAGAGCTGCTATTGCTGTATTTGAGAAGTATGTCAGAAGCACTGGAAGGGAACTTTGCAACCTGTTCCCTCCAGGCTTCTAATTTATGTTCAGAAAGTGTTTTTCTTTTACATTCTTGGAGAAATACCCTTTGTTATATATTTGTTTAATTTTTGTTTCAACTGTCAATGAGCCCTTCAGATCTGAAACGAATGTGGCTGACTGCGGGAGCAGAGTGGCTTTGAAATTAACATACTTTCTGGTAAACAGTCACTGTATTTCTGGTATAATGCCCTGTGTTAAAAAAATATAAAGCCTTGGTAGCATTTCATTTTGTTATTTAGGCTTAAGAGCCTAAAGAAAACTACCCAATGGTTCTAAAACGTTTGTAAAATAAACCGAGGAGCTAACCCTGGTTTACCAAATAGCAACACTTCTTTTGGAGCTTTCAAATAATATTCTGTGTATTTTATTTCCATGACATTTGCACTGCAAGCAGTTTTTCTTGGACTCCACATGAAATAATGAGAGGAGACAATGAACAGGAAGCACACTATGAGATGGCAGCGCCTCGTAGAAGTAGTAAGCACTGGGCGACAGTCCAGTGGGTGGTGTAAAAGCCACATAAAATAAATAAATAAATACATTAATAAATCTGTATTGCATTTTATTTCTTGGGGACCTATACTGCAGACTTGTGCAAAACTCTGTAATCCTTGAATTATACTGCAGTTCGGCGATACCCATAATTATTTTTTCAGATGCTCACCTTTGACCTTATTTGACCCAGCTTGTTAGGGCTGTCACAGATTTGAGGATCTTGCAGCACCAATATATGAGTATCAAGTGGCATTAATAAACTTATTGCAGATGTTCACCTCTTTTGACCATTAGGTGGCTCAACACTTCAGTGCAGCCACATCTCTTTATTTTCAGCATCCACATTCATGTAACTCTTGAGAGTCAGCACCTAACACTTTTCTATGGCTACTATCATAAAATGAAGGAAACCTGATTTAAACAAGAATCACATTGAAGGGAAGAACCTTATACTAACCAGTTGCTACTATAGTCAAGCTGCTATACTCGCTTATTCTGCCCTAATTTACTGCACTTGCACAATGTTTGTTTTTCCTCTATACATAGCACATAGCACTTTACTGGACTCTCAACACTTCTATGGTTCTACCAGCCAAGGTTCGGTTGAGGCTCAAATTTCTATATTAAGCTTATGCAGGGAATTTTAGCATCCAATGAGAACTATTGCTACAATTTATGAATAAAACACTACATTTGAAAAAAAAAGATTTCTAAATACTGTTGTGATAACTATTTACAACTGATCAGACTATTTTCGAGTTGGTTAGTATGTCATAATTGTTTTGCATGGCACATAACCTTTTTCACAGATGTTCACATTACAATATATTTAATGTAGATTGAATTATCACAGCAATTTCATTTATTTATTAATTTGATGAAACAAGTGAAATAACTAATGAAACATGATCTGAACGTATGTAAAAACTGTAGCACAGTCGCTAATGGGGAAACATTTACCTGCAGAGTGACATTTTCAAGTTAAAGTAAAGCTAGAGCCCCTCCACTGTGATGTGGAAACCTGCACTTTCTTTTTTCTTTTAAATTTAATTCATTGATAATTTAACATACAAATGTGTCATATCCATCCTTAATCATTGTTTCAGGCATCCCTTAGAATGCAACTCTTGCATAAAGAACGAAAACCAGCTCAATGCAATAGAAAAAAAAAAACAAACAGAACTGATCTCTGTGTCTAGCTATTAAAAAATTGAACTTGAAAGTGTGATGTTGTCAAGTGACTGCATTCATTCATTTGATCTGTCATACCTGCGAACTGGGAATGGGAATCAGAACCTGGAAATGAGAAACTATCTAAGCAGTTGTACTGCTGAAACTGTATGACACAGTGTTTTATAATTATTACCAGAAATATAATGATCTTGCATACTTGTAAACTAGTTTTGTTCTTTGCAAGTTTATGTAATTATTCTACTTTTTTGTAAAAAATTCCTAAACACTGTGTCATCCACAGTTTCAGCAGTACAGCTGCTTAGATAGTTTCACATTCCTAGGTTCCTATTCCCAACTCCAGTTCATTACTTGGACAATTTGACTGCTGTCTGCTGTTGATGTTCCTCACTTTACTGAAAGCAGCTGCCTGGAGGTGTTCAGAGTCAGACTGCAGTGCTCTATCTAAGCCCCAGAATTGACATACATGAAGAAGAGCTGACTGCTGTGTGGGCAGTTAGAACGTGGGTCAGAAAGTCAAGGGGGTGGAGTGCGGGGTGGAAATAGCATATGGAGAGGGAGAGTAGATGGCGCTGAGAAAGGAGCACACTCCATACAATGGTACTAAGGGCCAGGAAAAGGGTAGTGGAAGAAGCATGCAGAGCGTGGGAGTGGACTGCAGAGCACATATACCAAAAATTAAAAAAAACACTCAGGCTAATCATCCTAACGGGGTAATAAATGAATATTCTGTGTGTAACCTTTATGGAAAAACATGGAGCAAATGTTCATAACTAGAATCTAGTTATACTGTGCTGAATAAAGTACTGAAGCACTGTTTAGTTGCTGTATTTCCAGATGACAAATGAAATCCTTATTATCCTTTTCATCACAATTGCCTTTTTCCATTTCATAATTTTAGTAGTTGGGACATACCTGAATTGGCAATTCTATCTGACAAGCACTTTGTTCACTCGATGGCTGTCAGTTTCCACACATGACATCAACACTGTTCCGGCATTCACCATGCATGTGACAATGAGACATTTACAGTGATCAGACAAAAGCAGCTTTTGTAATGTAAGTAAAATTTTAAAAAATGTATGGCAAACTATCTTTCAGAGATGTTACATGTAATTACTGTCAGGGCTACTAATGATACGATTCCTAAAGAAAGAGTTTGAATTCATCATTCACACCTAATGACTTTGATGTGGGCACATCAGGCAGTGAAGAAGGTAAGACATTGAGCGGGGCAGCCAGAGAGGAGGGCCACTCAGGAGGCAGTGCAAATGAGGTAACTAACAAGCAATTTAAGCCGGCTTAGATTTCTCAGAGCTGTGATCCTTCATAGAGGTTGCTGATCACAGAACTGCTGCTCATGTCAGGTGGAGGTTATGGACTTCTGTGGTCACAGACTGCAAGAAGGACAAAAAAAATAGTGCAAGGGAATGCAAGAGTTTCAGAGATGCGACCACTGAAGTGACTTTTGTCACTTCACTTCATCATGTTTTGCTTTTGCAAGAAATGTAGGTGTAGCTAAAGTCCTTTTCTGAAGCAATGGGTCTGCAGGGCTATGCCCACTGCAGCCCTGAAAATAGCCCAGGCAATAATAAAAGGGGATAAGTACATTTTCCAGTATGTTAGTGAAAGAACAAAGACTAAGAATGGGCTTGTGAAACTAAAAAGTGAAGTAAGGAAGTGTGAAGAGAGGGACCAAGAAAAAGCAGATACAGTGTACTGAACAAGTATTTTTATTCAATATTCACAGAGAAGAAGGGAAAGGGGTGGGACTAAATTTAGGTGCTAGAAGCACCACTAGGAGGGAGGTGGACACCAGTCCATTTAAGAAGGAGAGAATGTTAAAGGAACTCACTAATCTAAAAGTGGACAAGGCAATGGGGCCAGACGGGATACATCCTAGAGTATTAAAAGAATGGAGGGGGGTGCTGGCAGCACCACTGACAGCCCTGTTCAACAGTTCCCTGGAAACAGGTGTGGTACCAAAGGACTGGAGGAGGGTGACTGTAGCCCTCTCCACAAAAGTGGGAGCAGGGAGGAGGCTTGCAGTTACATGCCAGTCAGCCTGACCTTTGTGGTGGGGAAACTAATGAAATCACTGCTAAAAGAAAGGTTTGGGATATATCTCGATTCCAGTGGAGTACAGGATCTGAGACAGCATGGATTCACAGTGGGAAGATCTTGTCAAAGAAATCTGATAGATTTCTTTGACTGGGTGACTAGGGAGGTAGATCGGGGGTGGATGGGTCCTACATGGATTTCAACAAGACAACAAGACCTTCAACACCATCCCACATAAGAGGCTAGTAAACAAGCTGGGCTGCCTGGGAGTTGATCCCAGGGTGGTAAATTGGGTCAAAAATTGGTTAAGCGATAAGACACAGAGGGTGGTGGTGAATGGAGTTCAATCCAAAGAGAGGTGGGTGACCAGTGGGGTCCCACAGGGATCAGTGCTTGGACCAGTCATCTTTAATGTCTTCATAAGCAACATTGCAGATGGGCTGGAGGGGAAGGTGTATCTCTTTGCAGATGACATGAAGATCTGCAACAAGGCTGGCACTTCAGGAGGGGTAGAGAAAATGAGAAGGGACCTAAGCAAGCTTAAGGAGTGGTCAAGGGTGTGGCAGCTAATATTCGATGCAAAGAAGTGCAAGATCATGTACTTGGGGCACAGAAATGCAGGGAGGAATACATGATGGGGGCTACTAATAGCTACCAAACAGGAACGGGACTTGGGAGTAATCATATCTGATGATGATCTTAAGGTTACCAAGCAATGTGAGAAGGCTGTGGGGAGAGCCAGTGTAATGCGGGGGTGCATTGGGAGAGGTATCTCCTGCAGGAGGAAGGAGGTGGTGATGCTACTGTATAGAACATTGGTGAGACTTCATCTTGAGTACTGTGTCCAGTTCTGTAGACTGCATCTCCAGAAGGATATAGACAGAGTGGAAGCAGTTCAGAGAAGAGCGACAAAAATGGTGCAGGGGCTGCACCAAGAGACATATGAGTGGAGGCTGGAGGATCTCAATATGTATTTTCTGGGGGAGAAGAGAGAGAAGGGGATATAATAGAGGTTTTTAAATACCTCAAGGGTGTAAATACGGTACAAGAGAGTAGCATCTTTCAAAAAAAGATGTTCAAGAACAAGGGGCCATGATATGAAGCTAGAGGTGTGAGACTTAGGGGAAACATGAGAAAGTATTTTTTCACATCAAGTGTGTTGCATCCAGAAACTAGCAGGATGGGGCCAGGTAACATATGCTTGTATGAGTTAGCTATAATGCAAGGCACCAACTGCTAATACTTTCAAAGTTAATCTCCAGCTGGATAGGTGTTGTACATCCAGGCACAGAGTATTATCCTACTGCTTACCTGGCTAGTATATTCAGTTAGTTACTATTTAGCCAGCATGTTCCGTTCTCTGCTTTACAGACATATGAAACAGTATGTAAGATCTTTGCAATGTATCCAACTGTTTTAAAGTTTGTATTGTCTTACTAAGTCAAATCAATTAAACTTATTATCCACAAAACAAGTGTGTTGCATCCATGGAACAGCCTCCTGGCAGAGGTTGTAAGGGCAGAAATAATGGGGAAATTCAAAAAACGCATGGGACAGACATAAAGGAACTCTAGCAATAGGAAAGAGATGGTAAGCAGCAGTTCATTTAGGATCTGTGTGAAACAGGTAGGGAAAATGGGCAGACTGGGTGGGCCAAGTGGTCTTTATCTGCCATCAAATTCTATCTTTCTATGTATGGGGTCATGTAAAAGGATGTACCAGTACTTTTTGATAATGCCCCCTATCTGTTCTAATACCTTGAAGAAATTATTCATAAAGCACAGAGGTTCCTTTGTATTAATATTCTTGGGTTTGGGGTGAAGAAGGGAGCTTCTGTTCTGGCTCCTGGCTTTAGTAAGGCTTCTTCTAGCAATGTTTTGCTATACCCTCTAGACAAGAATCTTTGTAGCAGTTCCTGTGACTGGGTCTCAAATTCTTCATCCTTTGAACAGTTCCTGCAAATACACAGGAACTAACTTAGGATATAGATTAATGATGGAATGAGGGTGGTAGCTGTCAGTCCTCAACAGTCTGTGGCTGTGGGCTTTCTGTAGCCTTTTGTTTGCTCTGTAAAGTTCTCATCAACATTAAGCTTGGGGTCTAGAAAGTTCAGACATTTCCTGTCAACAGTATCACTAAAACCTCAGAGTAAGTTCGTTAATGTTGAACCAGTCCAGGAATTTGCCAGCCTCTTCATCAGATCCCTCTCAAATAAATACAGTATCATCTATATATCTGTACAATTTTTATGTTTGCTTGCTCACATGTGCAAGCAATGTCTTGTGGTAGTAGCACATTTCTGAGGTGTGTAAGTGTTGTGGCAAATGCAGGGGATGGTTTAGTGGATGCGTCCCTCAGTCGCCAACCAGTGAGCAAGCTGCTGATGACAGCAGTTTCAGAAAGAGCCACAGAGTTGAAATGAATCTACTGCTGCAATCAAAGACAGGCTCGTCATTGCAGTAGCAGATGACGTGCATCCATTGCGTGCCTTTCCTGGTAAAACATTTCAATAAATGTGGTGGTTCCTGATGTCCACCACACAATCCACAGAAAGCTGACATTGGGGTGCCCAATCCCAAAGTTGGCATGACCCCCCCACATTATGTGGCACACCATAACATGCCAGCTCCTGCCACCCGCCACAGACTCCTGAAAAGCCAGTATCAGGGTGTGCAATCCCAGTGTCAGCATCCCCTTTCTTAGTGTGTCTTTCCTCTTAGTGTGGCTTTACTGGTTAAACAGTTTCCCCTTTCTTTTCTGATGCTGGGATGCCCACTCCCGGTGTCAGATGCATACTCCTCCCCATCTATATGCCTTGCCAACATAAGGGTGCCCAATCCCCATGCCAGCATCCCCCCAAAATTGTGACACACTGGGAGCCCACCCTAGTGTGCCTATTTTTTTATGTGTAATCTGCAAACAAGAAAGCAGTTCACTGTTGTCTCCCACATCCCCTCCCCATCCCCACCCTCCCTCTGTGCATCAACCTCCCTGCACCCCTCCCCACCCATACTTACCTTCTGGAGATCAGGAACTGCGATCTTCTCTGAACCAGGACATGTCTGCACTCTTCAAAGCCGAACTGCAAACTGAAGAAATGATGGCAAGCTTCATAATGGAAGGCAATTGTGGGGCAGGGTTCAACTTAGGTTGATATCTCAGCCAATATTTGGAATTTTGCACTCACGTTTTCTACATGGGGTTCTTGGGACCCCACTTCATGAACATTTCACTGTCATTTAGTTTCTTGGTCCCAAAAGGTGATTTCACAGTTGCTGCATGGAATTACCTTTTGGGACTGATTAATGAAACAACAGTGTCACTGTTCATGAGGGAAGGGCCCCAAAATGGCCATTTGGTGAAAAAATTCCAAAAAATGACTGCGTTACGAGCATGTGTTACACAGTTTCTACACACACCCATAACTTTTCCAATTTTTTATATTTTCTCTTCAGATTTTCAACATTGCCAGTTTTCCATACCTCCTTATGAAGAGTATAGCTGTCATTTGTCACATCCTTCCCGAAATGTATTTTCACACCTGTGGCCAGAATGGTGCGGTCACTGTGGGAAATCAACTTTCGGGACAGATTAACAAAATCACAGTGCCATTGTTCTTGAGGAGAGGTTCAAAAATGCCCAAGTTGAAAATTTGTTAAAAAAATTCCCAAAAATGATTGCCTTACAGACATGCATTGCACAGTTTCGACACACATTTTGTAACTTCGCCAATTTTTCACATTTCCACTGCAGATTTTCAACATTGCCATTTTTTCACACCACCTCATGAATGGTACAGCTGTCATTTTTCTCACCCTGCCAGAAATGTGTTTTCACACCTGTGGCACCAAATGGCACAGTTGCTGTGCAAAACCACGTTTTGGGCTTGAGTAACAAAATGATAGTGCCACTGTTCATAAGGTGGGGTCACAAAAGTCCCATTCTGAAAATTTAGAGTGAAAATAATAACAAATGGCCAGAGCATTAGGGTTTCTAACCATAATGCCCTACTCTGTAGAGACTGACAGGTGTCGGGGTTGTGACTTGGGATCATTGGCCATAATGCTCATGCCATTCCACCCTCACCCTATGGCCAGTGATAGGCATTGAGGTGTGCTCTGGGGTCTTCAGCCCCAGCACTCATCCCATTCTCCTGTACCATACCCATCTGAGCATATTTCCTTATGAAATGGGGTGAGTATAAAGTCTGAAGACCCCAAGGCACACCGCGATACCTGTCAGTGTCTGTAGGGTAGGGTGAGGTGAAATGGCATGAGTGTTATGGCTGATGACCCAAAGGCACATCCCCAATGCCTGTCAGTCTCTGAAGGGTTGGGGTGGGGTTGGAGTCAGTTCAATACTTCGCTGCCAATCCTATTATACATTTCTCTAACTCCTGCACCACCAATGCCAATGCCAGGAAGCCAACATTCGGCTTTGACAAATGCTTGTTTTATGTGGCATAGGTATGGGAGTTTCAAAATGGGAATAAATGAGGGTCTTCTCCTAGAGTCAAAGGAAGAGGTTAGCTCCATAGCATGGAGGAGAAAAGTAACAGATTAAAAAAAATCTATTGATTTCCTAAAATGAAATGAAAGAGTCATCCCCTTAGCCTCAGGTACTGTCAGTTCTGCTACATTATTTCAGCAAACCAAGTGTCCAAATGGATCTTGGTCACTTGCGGACCAGCTGGGGAAGGAGGACTGAGCATCCCATGGATGGCTCACCACTCAGGAAGTGGAGACACAGTCAATTGTCCTTCTGTGGCACTACCCACAGTAAAGATGCATGGAAAAAGAAAATGAAGTGGAAGGATTTTTAAAGTGCAATAACAACTAGCAGCCTTTTTATTTGTCAGATAATGGCAAGCAAAAGAGGTACAGCAGAGTGATGAAAACAAAACAAAACAAAACTCAGTCCCCTAAGCAAGCCCTACCAGCAAAACACTGAGGCTATGTTGGTGTTTAAATAAACATAGAAACATAGAAGTTGTCAGCAGATAAGGACCTCTTGTCCCTTGTCTGCCCTATTTTCCCTACCTAGAGTGCCACATTAAACCCAATGTGATCTCTAGTCTCCCCCCTTGCCTTATTTCTAGGGTCCTCTTGTATCTGTCCCATGCATGCTTGAGTTCTGCTACCATTTTAGCACCCACCATTGGAAGGCTCTTCTAGGTGTCCACCACCATTTCTGTGAAGAAATATTTTCCTCACATCTCCTGGGAGTCTCCCCCTCCAGCTTCATAGCATGATCCCTTGTCCTCAAGCATTTCTTTCTATTAAAATGCTGCTGTCATGTACTATATTAATACCTGTGAGGTATCTGAACATTTCTATCATGTCTACCCTTTCCCTTCTTTCCTCTAGAGAAGATTTAGTGGATGTTGTTTTTGTTGTCATTACGGCAGATGTTTTCCACAGGAAAAAGGCTGTAACTGTGTCTCTTTTCTTGCTCTTGACATAAGGCTTCTAGAGGAATTAATTTCCAAGATTATTCCTGCTCCAAGTTTAGGTCATTTAAAGGGATGTGAACATTTAAGGAGTTCAGCAAAACACTAAACCCTGGAGACTGACTTAACGGCTCCATTAAATCCAGGAATCCTCCAGCTGGGCAATAGAAGTATGAATTTTGAAGCCTCAGTGTAAACACCACCTTCATATATTTGTATCTGACCTCAACTTTCCCCTTATTCAGTTCAGTTAATTCACAAAGAGTTAGCAGAACAATTTAAAGCACTGGCTTCATTGCAGTCCGACCAACAATAAGCTTGTTCTTTTTATCTCTTTTTGAGTCTGAGTCTAGAACCAGGTTAAACAATTTTGAGACAAGCATGGAAGTTAAACCATAACTCTGAACCTGGTCAGCTCTGGGTGTCTTTAGAGGCTTCTTAATCTCATGTATCAACAAATCTTTCTGACAAGACGCACTTACATTGCGGCAGAGAAATTCAAATACAACAAAAGGTTTCAAAGCACCTTAAACCCCAGGTTGCTAATTAAAACAATACCATTCACTCATGGTAGAACTTTGCCTCCTCAGCATCTTCAGCTTACAGATTCCTCAGGAGCTAATGGTGTCTTCCAGTATCTTTTCCTTGTTTTATAATGCCTTGAAATGCCACTGCACATCTACAGCATTCACATCTTCAAACTTCAACATTCTTGCAGTCAATTTCTGTGTTCTCCAAAGTATTAAAAAATCAGGCAATAGAAGCCCCATCATAGTAGTACTTGATTCAAGGCAGCCAAATCCACCATCAATGTTTCTCCAAAGCCCAGTCTCACTTGAGTTCAGTGGGTTTCTTCCAGAACATAAAAAAACAATGCTCGGCCCAACAGTTTTTCAGGGGCAGAAAAAAATGCTTTGTAATCCTTAAATTTGCACAAAAGCACTTACCCAAATGCAATATGTTAAAATAAGTGTAGTTTAATTCAAAAGATTTTCCCCAATGCCTGTTTTTACAGAGCAGCCAATGACAAGAAGGTACAGCATGGCAGGGAGCAGAGCAGCACTTCTGCCTTCTTTCCGACACCCTTCCCCATCCTGTTACTGCATACTACACACAAAGGGTGCAATACCCTAGTAGTGTATATACCTATTAACCAGAACTTGTCTGTGGGGTCTCTTATTATATTAACCACAGTAAGACTAATATCTACTGTTATAAACTGTACTTTTCTGCTTGTATAACACTCCTGCCCATATTCTTTTTAGCACTGCCCACAGTACTTCAAAAACAACAGTAAACAAAGGTTTCACACTTTTCAAGAGCTGGTGCCAAATAAATACTTCCTCCAACTATTTCTACCAGTGTTGCCTATATTCACAAGTCCGTTTCAAGAAGGCACAACAGCTGGCAGCATGGGTCACCTGCTGCAGTGCACCATTAGAGTTTAATAAAAATGGGCAATTATATGAGAGAGAGAGAGAGATAGAGAATGTTCAAAACCAATATATGGACCTCCCACAATGCCACGCGTATATCCACTTTCCCGTCAATTTTCCATGAAATGGCAAACATTTCATTATAGATTAAGGGGGGAGGGAAAGAGGCTGAGTGATTGCTGACCAGGTATGGATGATACTGATGGAAAAGTTTCACTCTTGTGTTGCTTGTGATTGCTATTGAGTTTACTGTGAAAGCTTCTAAAAATATTTAACAATTAATGCTATGATGAGGAGGGAAAAATGCAGTGAAATTGCAATTGGAGTGCAGATAGAGTCTCTGTAGAGCTAACTAAAATTGCAGTGTGGTGTTGTTTTTCCCGCTGCGGCACTGTCTGGTAAGTCCTGCACCTGGAAAAGCCACAATGATATACCACACTCTGAACTGTGTGATTGTCCACTACCGACTTGCTGAACATTTCAAGTCTGGCAGTGACTGCTAGTGTATTTGTCACAGTTTTCTTCAAAGAAAAAAGTAAGCTGTCAAGCAGTATTGGCGCATAAGGAGACAGTACAGTAGTGGTGGAATTCAAGCATGCATGGGACAGTCATAAGGCAATTCTAGGGGGTGGGGTATGAAGAAGTAGGCTGCTGGTTAACTAGGATCTGCAGCTTATCCATCAGGTAGGGAAATGGGCAGACTGGGTGGGCCAAGCGGTCCTTATCTGCCATCAAATTCTATGTTTCTTACAACATGTTGGTGATGGTGTACACGATTTAAAAGTGTTGCGTAGTAGTAGAAGATAAGACAAAAAATATTGGTGGTAACAAAGCGTGCAGGTCGTACACAGAGCACAGCATGCTGTTGCCATTTCACAATCATTTAAAAAAGTCTCCACACTAGGCAAAAGGTATCTACTTGCCTTTTTTTAATTCAACCTGCGTCCTGGCCAACAACCAACTGTCAGGACATTTATGTTGTGACCTTCCACCTCATCAAGAAATTTACTTCACCAAAAAATATTCAATTCACTGAGCTCAGTTCTGAATACAAACAGCAAGTACAACATCAAAATGCAGCTAGGTAAAAGTCATCTAGGTGATAGAAATGAGCTTGCAACCCTGACTACAGTACTGGGTTAGTCTGTAAACCCCAGGCCATGATGTAAAACAAAATTCATGGTAAATCACGGGTTTAACATTATAAGTTTTAAGAAATAAAAATAAAAATGCTTTTTCTTGGTTCAAAGGAGTATTAGGGATTAAAGAGATGTCTGACAACTTCTTTGATTGCAAGGTTGCAAAATAATTGGCCATGACTGTGGCCGAAGATTTTGTAGGCTTGCAGTCGAAGATTATTAGTGAGCCACTGCTGAAGATTGTAAAAGTGCAAAACACTATTTTTTGACAAAACTAAAATAAACCAGAGGCATGGATCAATAGAGAGAAGTCCCCTGATCTAAACTCATGCCTCAATTATTTCACAAGTCACCCGTGGAGTGAAATATTTACTTTTTTTCTTCCCCAAACTGAAAATAAGATGGCAGACAACGCGATCAATACATTTCTCACGATCAAAGATTCTTTGACCGTGAGCCTGCAAATTTTTTGATCATGATGGCCATTCTTCTTTTGCAAAATAACCATATAGATTTTCCCATAGATTTATAATGGGAGCTAAAAAGTTTAATAACTTTTGAATGGATTAATATTTTTTTTACCAAACAAAAAGTAACATGTTCTTTGACCCAAGCTCTGTCTACATGCCAAGTTAGAGACGGGCATGCCACACAATGGCTGTGCAGCACCATGGACAAAATCCCCAAAACTGCCCACAAAACTGGCGAAAAGTGTTTTTTTCAGCATTTAAGAGAAAAAAAGTATTCAGGAAGTACAAGGAATCACAGAAGGAGCAGGACAGAGAACTGTATCAGTTAAAGTAAAATGAAGCTGGGAAGGCAGTCAGAACAGCAAAGGCCCAAACTGAGGAAAAGATAGCCAACTCAGTTAAGAAGGGGGATAACACCTTTTATAGGTACATCAGGGAGCGAAGGAAGACCAAGGGAGGGATAGTGTGGCTTAATAAAGGGGAGGGGGCTGGGCAGAGGGTGACTGTGAAAAGGCAGATATACTAAAATATTTTTGCTCAGTATTTACAAATGAAGAGGGGGGTACCTAAAACAAACAATAGAAACACTCTGGATACAGAAGTTGATACCTGCCCATTTGCAGAAGAAAGGGTTCTGAAAGAACTCTTAAAACTGAAGGTGGACAAAGCAATGGGGCCTGATGGGATTCATCCCAGAATTCTAAAAGAACTAAGGATAGAACTAGTGACACCACTGACTACACTCTTTAACAAATCATGAGAGGATGGGGTGGTACCCGAGGACTGGAGGAGGGCAGATGTGATTCCCCTTCACAAAAGTGGGAGAATGGCAGAAGCAGGAAACTACATACCTGTTAGTTTAACCTCAGTGATAGGGAAAATGATGGAATCACTTCTGAAGGAAATAATTATCAAGTATCTAGAGGCCAAAGGGGCACAGGACCCAAGGCATCATGGATTCACAGCGGGAAGGTCATGCCAGATGAATTGGATAGATTTCTTTGACTGGGTGATCAAAGTAGTAGATCAGGGAGGGGCTGTGGACATGGTCTACCTAGACTTTAGCAAGGCATTTGACACAGTCCCACACAAAAGATTAATATACATGTTAGCCAGCCTGGGAGTGGGTCCCAAGATGACAGCCTGGGTAAAGAATTGGCTGGAGAATAGGAGAGGGTAATAGTAAATGGAGTCCACTCTGAAGAAAGAGGGGTTACTAGTGAGGTACCGCAGGGTTCAGTATTAGGACTGGTCCTCTTCAATGTCTTTATAAGTGACATTGCAGAGGGACTGGAAGGAAAAGTATGTCTCTTTGCAGATGACACAAAGATCTGCAACAGAGTTGATGCACAAGGTGGGGTGGAAAGGATGAGAAGGACTTGGCAAGGTTAGAGGAATGGTAAAATGTATGGCAGCTTAGATTCAATGCTATGAAGTGCAAGGTAATGCACCTGGGAAACAAAAACCCAGGGGAAGAGTACACAATGGGGGGTGAGATATTAACAACAACAAAAATGGAAAGGGAACTGGGGGTAGTCATATCAGATGACCTAAAGGTGGGCAAGCAATGTGAGAGGGCAGCAAGGAGGGCTGGGGGGATACTGGGATGCATAGGGAGAGGCATCACCTGTAGAAAACAGGAAGTTATTATCCTTCTGTACAGACAGTTGGTGAGACCTCATCTGGAGTACTGCGTGCAGTTCTGGAGAGCCAATCTCCGCAAAGACATATACAGGATGGAAGCTGTCCAGAGGAGGGCAACTAAAATGGTGCAGGGTCTGCACCAGAAGACATATGAAGAAAGACTTAAGGAGCTTAATATGTATAGCCTCGAGGAAAGGAGGGAGAGGGGGGACATGATAGAAACTTTTAAGTACTTCAAGGGAATCAACAAAGTCCAAGAGGGTAGCATCTTTCAAAAAAAGAGGTGTACAATAACAAAGAGGCACAATTTGAAGATGGAGGGGTGGCTCAGAGGTAATTTAAGGAAGTATTTTTTCACAGAGTGGGTTGTGGATGCATGGAACGGCCTTCCTGAGGAGGTTGTGGAGTCAAAAACAGTGGTGGAATTCAAGCATGCATGGGACAGTCATAAGGCAATTCTAGGGGGTGGGGTTAGGAAGAAGTAGGCTGCTAGTTAACTAGGATCTGCAGCTTATCCATTAGGTAGGAAAATGGGCAGACTGGGTGGGTCAAGCAGTCCTTATCTGCCCTCAAATTCTATGTTTCTATGTTTAAAAACCGTAAGTCCAACCAAAATGAAATTTGGCAAATCAAAAGACCTACCATGCCCCACTGTTCATACCAAATGTCTTGAAAATCTGTTGAACAAATCCAAAGTTAACATGCAAACTTTCAAGTTTAACATAGAAGTGCCTTCATAACCCTAAATAGAGGGGCGCACCCCTATAATAAATATATATATATTTTTTAATTGCAAAACACTTCATTAATGTATCAGTTATGTACGATATCACAGGGACAAACATACGGAAATTCAGTGTTAGGGTTAACCCCCCTACCAGCCCCCCCATCCTTCACACACCAACAGACATTGGGGTGTGTCATGGGGTCATCAGGCCCAACTCTCACCCCGTTCCATGTGTAAGCAAGCTGACATGCTACAGTACAGGAGAATGGGGTGAGAGTTAGGACTGATGACACCATGGCACACCCCAATGTCTGCTGGTGTGTGGAAGATGGGGGGTAGGGGGGGTTAACCCTAACATTGAATTTCCTAATTTTAGCTGCTGTGACATCAGCCCTAATTGACACATTAACAAAGTTTTTTGCAATGAATTTCCTTACTTTTTGAAAAAGTGTAATGTATCTAGTAAATGGTATGTGTTGATGGGAGAGCGGGGCCCTTTGGACCCTGCACTCACATGAAACTGTCCATTTGTGCATAATGATATGCGTCTGTGGGAGCGCAGTCCTTCCAGACCCTGTGCTCCCACTTACACATAATAACAGAGCCATACAGTAGCCCTATAGACCTGAAAAGGAACCCTTGTAACACTAATTTGCCAGTATCCCACCACCCCAACCCTACAGGCACCAACAGGCATTGGGGCATGCCATGGGGTCATCAGGCCTAACTCTCACCCCATTCCATGTGTAAATGAGCTGACACTCTTCAGTATAGGAAAATGAGGTGAGAGTTAGTTCTGATGACCCCATGGCATGCCCCAATGCCTGTTGGTGCCTATAAAATGTTGGGGTGGGGATGGGGTGGTAAGGATGGTAATCCTAACATCGTATTTCCAAACTTCTGTCACTGTGACATCAACCCTAACTGATGCATTAATGGAGTTTTTTGTAATGAATTTCCATTCTTTTTGAGAAAGTGTAATGTAAGTGGTTAGTGATACAGTATGTGTTTGTGGGACCATAGGTCCTCTGAGCCCTGTGCTCCAATCACGTTGCCCATTTTTTGTGTAATGGTATGCTTATGTAGGAGGGCCTGCACTCATTCTTACACTTAAATACAGAGCAATAGAACAGCCACATAGTACTATAAAGTAACCCTTGTAACACTTATTTGGCAATCTCAGTAACCGTAGCAGCTATGAAAAAAATTCCAATGCAGGTGTAATCTATGACTTCGAAACTTCCTAGCAGGCATAGTTCACCTAAAGGTGGACAAAGTTGTGGGTACCCAAAAATCTGTATCTCAAATCGTTTTCAAGATACGGGTGCCAAAAAGCACCACGGGTGCCACAATGTTATCCTATGGGAAATTTCTCAAATTTGGAACACTGTAACTATGAACCCGTTGAATGGTTTGGGACCAAACTACCAAAAGGCACATCTGTGGGATCAGGGCTTGCCACCCTGTAAATGTCAGCCCTAAAGCACAATCAACCTTGGCACAATGAAGTGAGAAAGAAAACAACACATGGAATAATGTTGCGGAGTGTTATTTTCACAACAACAAAGATGCTTTTGTGACAACAAAAAGGTTTTCATGACATCCCTATACCTTATAATGGAATGTTTTGGCGCACTAAAAAATGTCGTCAGGCACAAAAAAATGTTTTCGCAAAAGTTTTCATGAAAATTTTCGCAATGCACATATACCTTTTCCAAAGGGCTACAATGGGACAAGAACAACTTGTATAACTTTTGAACAGATTAATATTTTTTCACCCAAACTTCAAAAGGCACCAGTTTAACTGAGGCCACATATAGACATGCAAATTTGAAACCACTTAGATGCATTCTTCAGTCCATTATGCCTGAACAAAAAATATGCAAAAGTTAAGTAATCTTCACTTTTTGGATACTCTACAGTTCCAGAACCATACATCTGACTGGAATGAAACTTTCCAGATCTAGAGAGCTATGGTTGTATGCTGCACATGCAAAACTTCAGTCAAATCAGGCAAATGGTTGCAAAGTTATTTAAGTACAAACTTTAGGGTTTAACATAAAAGTGGCTGTGCAACTCTAGCTATACTGGCCCGGTATACATATATTTATGTGTATATATATGTGTATATTTATATATATATATATATATATATATATATATATATATATACATACATATATATTAATTGCAAAAAATCTTTGTCAATGCATCAGTTAGGGTTCTTACTAAAGTGACAAAAGCATGGAAATGTGCTGTTTGGGTTTCCAGCCCTAACACCCTACCCCCACCCTGCAGACACCGACAGGCATTGGGCATGTGCCTTGGGTCATCGGTCCCAACACTTACCCCATTCCATAAGTAAATAAGTTGAGATGGGGACAGTATAGGAGAATGGGTTGTGTTAGGGCTGATGATCCCAAGGCACACCCTCACACCTGTCAGTGTTTGCAATGGGGGGGGGTGTTAGGGCTGGACACCCTAACACCACATTTCCCTGCTTTTGTCACTTTAGTAAGTACCCTAACTGATGCATTAACAAAGTTTTTTGCAATGAATTTCCTTACTTTTTCAGATAGTACAGTATAATCATATTTTTATGTGATTGTGGGAGTTGTAGGTGTGGAATCACAGGGCCCTCCAAGCTCTTTGCTTCCATTTATAGAACAACAGTGACCAAATTAATAATAATAATAACTTTATTTAATATAGCACCTTTCAAAATATCAAGGAAGCTTCACAGATACATACAAATTTGATGAATACAATAAATATAAATAAAACCATAGAAAATCAAGAAAAGCTTTGCTCCATAGAAAAGTCTTCAGTGCCTGCTTGAAGCTCCCCACTGTCCTGCACTCCCATAGCTGATGTGGCATAGAATTCCAGAGGGTTGGGGCAGCCAGGTGTTGGCAGTCATCAAGTTAGCCTTTTACCATCTTAGGAACATTGCCAGGATCAAGCACCTTGTTCTGTCCAGTGATTTGCCCATTTTGGTCCATGCCTTTGTGACCTTGTGCCTTGACTATTGTAACTCCCTTTACCTAAGGCTTCCTGGGGTTGATATCCACTGCTTGTATCACTTCCAGGTCATGTGCCCATTTAGAGGTAAGGATCTGAGCACACCCCAAAAATAAACCAGAGGGCAGATCAGTCCTCAACCCCACTGTCCTGCAACCCAGGTCCACCACCAAAACCTCGGTCTTTCCTGTGTTCAACTTTAACCCTCTGGAACTCATCCAATCCTGGATTTCAATGAGGCAGCTGTTAAATATCAAAAGAGCACTAACCTGGTTGGGGACAAAAGACAGGTAGAGCTGGATATCATCAGCATAGCAGTGAAACCTTAGCCCATACCTTCTTACAATGTCTCCGAGGGGCAGCATATAAACTGCAAACAACATGGGGGACAGCACTGAGCGGTGAGGCACCCCATAAGGCAGAGAGAAAGACTCAGAAGAAAATATTCCTGAGACAACTCTCTGAGTTCTACCGGTGAGAAAAGATGAAAACCATCTAAGCACTGTCCCAGTCAGCCCACAGATGGACCTCAGGTGCTCGAGCAGGACCCCATGGTCCACAGTGTCAAAAGCTGAAGAGAGATCAAGGAGCACCAAGATGGAATGGTTTCTCTGATCTCTTGCCATCAGGAGATCATTGAGCACCTGAACCAGAGCAGTCTCAGTACTATGCCTCTTACAAAAACCTGATTGGAGAAGTCTGTATAAATTATGGATGGTTAAATGGTTCTCCAGTTGAGTTGCCACCACTTTCTTGATAACCTTTCCCACAAGTGAAAGGTTTGAGAAGGGTCTATAGTTCACTAGATTCTCTGGGTCCAAAGAAACTTTCTTCAGAAGAGGTGCCACCACAGCCTCCTTCAGGGAGCTTGGAAACTCACCCAATTCCAAGGAGCATAGCCATCTTATTACCTCACCTTGTGTACCCCGATACATAGCAAATGCCAAATCCACACCAAAATGTAATTATGCACATCTGCAATGGCATTCTGCACCAAATGTATAAAAACCCATTTTGGGCAGGATTTGAAAAGTGACAGCTGTGACATACATGAGGTGGGGAATTAAGAAAACTATATTGAAAATCCAGGGTAAAAATATTTAAAATTTCCAAAGTTATGAGTGGGCATAGTGAAATTGAAATAAATGGTCATAACTTTGGCATGTTTTTATATTTTTACCACAAATTTTCAACATAGTCTTTTTATGACCCCACCTCATAAACCCCAGAGATGAAAGTGTTAAAATCCATGCTAAAACACCATTCTACACCACAGATGCGAAAACACATTTTAGGCAGGATGTGAAAAATGACAGCTGTACTGTTCATAAGGGGGTGAGGAAAAATGGCTATGTTGAAAATTTGGAGGCAGAATATAGAAAATTACCAAAGTTAGGGAGGGCTGGTGGGATACTGGGATGTATAGGGAGAGGCATCACCAGCAGAAAACAGGAAGTTGTTATCCCTCTGTACAGACAGTTGGTGAGACCCCATCTGGAGTGCTGCATCCAGTTCTGGAGACCCCATCTCTGCAAGGACATAGACAAGATGGAGGCAGTACAGAGGAGGGCAACTAAAATGGTGCAGGGTCTGCACAATAAGCCATACAAGGAGAGACTAAAGGAGCTTAATATGCATAACCTTGAGGAAAGGAGGGAGATTGGGGACATGATAGACACTTTTAAGTGCCTCAGTGGAACCAACAAAGTCCAAGAGGGTAGCATCTTTCAGAGAAAGAGATGTGCAAGGACAAGGGGACACAATTTGAAGATAGAGGGGGGACAGCTCAGGGGCAATGTGAGGAAGTATTTTTTCTCAGAGAGGGTGGTGGACACATGGAATAGCCTTTCTGAGGAGGTTGTGGGGTCTAAAACTGTGGGAGAATTCAAAAATGCATGGGACAGACATAAGGCAATTCTTGTGGGGGTGTAGGAAGAAATAGGCTGTTGGTTAACTAGGATCTGCAGCTTATCCTGTAGGTAGGGAAATGGGCAGACTAGATAGACCAAGCGGTCCTTATCTGCCGTCAAAGTCTATATTTCTATGTTTCTACTGTATGTTATGCACGTACATAGAAAAATTTAAATTAATGCACATAACTCAGGCATTTTTAGGAATCTTTTCACCAAATTTTCAACATTGCCTTTTTGGGACACCATCTTATGAACACTGGCATTGTTATTTAATTAGTCAGTCCCAAAAGGAGATTTCATGCAGTGACTACAAAATCACCTTCCAAGCATGATTAATGAAATGACAGTGACAGTGTTCATGAGGTGGATCCCAAAAAGGCCATGTTGAAAATTTGGTGAACAAATTCCTTAAAATGCCAAGAATATCAATGTAAGTTCAAACCACCTTTGAAATACATTATATGATGCTTACCTTGATTCTTCAGTTCATGGTTCATCTTTGAAGAGTGCAGACATGTCCCGGTCCACAGAAGAGGACAGCCAATGACCTCAGGTGGTAAGTATAGAGCAAGGGGTGGTCTTAGTGGTGGGTGCTCAGTAGGAGGGTTGGGATGGGGGAGGGGGACAGGGGAGATGATGAGGGTCCATTTTCTTTTTTAGGATAAAAAAAGACATCGGGGGACTGTTTTCCTTTTTACAGGAACAAGTTAAAAAATATTTTTGAACACTGGTGATGAGCTCCCCAGTGTCCTACACTGGTGGGGACGGGGGCTTCTAGTGCCGACATGGGGAGTGGGCACCCAGCTGTTGGCAAATTAATGGGTTTCATTTGAATACATATTTTGGGACACTGGGAGTGGGCTCCCCAGTGTCCCGCACTGCTTGGGGGATACATATCTGCAGACACTGGCAGTGGGCTTCCCAGTGTCCCACACTGGTGAGGGGAGTGGGTCTTTTACTGCTGACACAGGGATTGTGCACCCCAATGTCAGCAAATATATTTTATATTAACATGACTCAGCCCCCTTCCCCTTAGAGGCAGAAAAAGGGGGAAAAAGGCTTATTTTAGGTAAACACCAACAGGTGTATACCTAAACAGGGGCAGAGGAATCAGATTCTCTGGTCAGTGAGTCCCAGAAATACTCAGAAATGTTTTTGTGATCACACAACCATTAGTGCTACAACTTGTAACACAACCCCCCCCATTGTTTTGTGAAACAGTGCCACAATTTGCAATAATCCCCCTCCCCAGTGTTTTGCAAAATAGTGCTATTATTTGTGGCAGTACAAACGGCCCAATTAAAATACACATATTTCTGGGCATTATTATGAAAAACTAAGCACAAAATCTGATTCTTTTGCCCCAGTTTAGGTAAACACAACTGTTGGTGTTTACCAAGGGGCAGTATTTTTTAATCTGTTTAACTTTTTCCACCTCACAAACTGAAAACAAGATGGCGAAATCTCGACACTACATTCCACATTTGCTAAAGCAACTACCGCTTTTGCGGCAGTAAAAAGTGCTTTCACAAGGCACATCTAATTTTGCCCAAAGGAAATAATGGGAAACTTGAAATTTTAATAACTTTTGAATGGATTAATATTTCTTTCACCAACCTTCAAAAGACACATCTGTGACCCAACCCCATATATCCTGAAAGTTTCAGTTTAACCCCCCAAGCCTATTTAGAGAAACGGTATGAAAAAGACATTGACAAAAAAGTGGTAATTTTCAAATTTTTTGACATTTCGTATCTCTGCACCCCTACATTTGATCGGAACAAAACGTGCCAACTCCAGAAATCTATGGTACTCGAGGGTGCATGCAAACTTTCGTGTGAATCAGTCAAATGGTCGCAATGCTATTAAGGTGTAAAATTTATTGGTTTAACATACATACATATATCTATATATCTATATATATATATATATATATGTGTGTGTGTGTATATTATACTGGTGTGGTAGCGCCAATATAGTAAGGTTTGAGTAAATACTTTAATGTTAAATCTCACATTTTGCACCTTAATTACGTTCCTCACAGTGTGTCACGTTATTGTCAGGCCCAACTCTCACTCCATTCTTCTATACTGTAGCATATCAGCTTGCTTACACATGGAATGGGGTAAGAGTTGGGCCTGATGACCATGTGGTGTACTCTGACATCTGTTGGTGTGTGGAGGGGTGGGATTGGGGTGGTGGGGTGGTAACCCTAACACCACATTGCCATGCTTTTGTCACTGTGCTATGAACCCTAACTGATGCATTAACAGAGTTTTTGCAATAACAATAACAATATACTGTGTGTATATATATATATATATATATATATATATATATATATATATATATATACATATATATATATATATATATGTATACTTAGGTTGTGTAGCCACTTTTATGTTAAACTCAAAATGTTGCCCTTTAATAACTTTGCAATCATTACTCCAATTCACCTGAAATGTTGCATGCGCAGTGTGGTGCCATAGATCTCTGGATATGGAAAGTTTCATTCTGGTACAGGGTTTTAAATAATTGATTAGCAGTTTTTTTCCTTGGGACTATACTAACTGTACAGAAAGTATTTATATAGATTTTCTAAAAGTGTTGTGTTTGTTAAACACAGTGAGGCAAGAGCTATGCATTTTCACAAAGATTTAACACTTTTATGACCAAAACGCTAATCAATTTTAGAGTTAAATAAATCCCTGTGGTAGAATTTGTGGTTGCGGGAGCATGAGAAAGTGTGAAAAATCCTCAACTTTGTGAAGTTTTTTGTTCGTCTCCACAGCCTGAATGATTTGTCTGTCCAGTCCGACGTTTTAAGGGTATATGAGGACTGCATCATGGAAGTGCCTTTTGAATGTTTGGTGAAAAAAATATTAGTCTATTCAAAAGTTATTAAAGTATGCAGTTCCCATTATAACCTATGGGAAAAATATATGTGCACCACAAACTGAGCATGCTCAGAACCCGAAATTTCAAAATGTAATAATTTTTGAATGCATTATTATTTTTTCACCAAACCAACACTGGATTGTTCCGTCGCATAACCTCTTTTTACCTGAACATTTCAGACCAAAATTGTAATCTGTTTAAATGTTATTAAAGTTCACATTTTATTCTAGGGAAAAAATATATGTGCACCCATGTTTCTTTGCCAGTTCACAGCAAAAGAACGGATGGGACTTTTGGGCTGAAATTTACAGGGTGGCAAGCCCTTGCCCTAGTGATGAGCCTTTTAGTTGTTTGTTGGAAAAATTTTCTCTGGTTCCATAGTTACGGCTCTCCAAAAATGCACAACTTCCCATAGGATAACATTGTGCCACCCATTTCATCTTTCGGTGTCCGTATCTCAGAAACGGTTCGAAATATGGATTTTTTGCTACTCATTGCTTATACTAAGCTTACATGGATGTTTTCAAGTCATAATTACAACTGCAGTGGATTTCTTTTCATAGTTGCTACAGTTACTGAGATGTTGCCAAAACTGCGTCACAATGGTTCCTTTTCATGTCTCTAGGCCTGCGGTATGTCTCCGTGCTTATGTGTAAGTGGAAAGCGCATATTAGTTTCATGAAAGTACCTGGTAGTTTCACAAAAGTACTGGTAGTTTTGCAAAAGTATCAGGCAGTTTTGTGAAAAGTACCAGGTAGTTTCATGAAAGCACCATGAAGTTTCACAAAAGTACCAGGTAGTTTCACAAAAAGCACAATGCAGTTTTGCCAAAGTTCTGTTACTTTTACAAAAGTATCAGGTAGTTTCGCAAAAGTGCCATTGGGTGGCATGGGGGAACTTTCAAAAAAGTCCCTCAGTACTTTCACAAAGTTCGCCTATGCAAATCAATGGTACTTTTGCGAAAATACTTGTACTTTCATGAAAGTATTGCTGAAAACCAGCCCCAAACCACACATTTCTCTGCCATGTCATAGCAAAAAAAAAAGGTTAGGGCTTTTTAGCTGATATTTGCAGGATGGCAAGCACTTACCCAACAGATGTGCATTTTGCTGGCTTGGTGAAAAAAATTACAGTGGATCCATGGTTATGGCATTCTGAACTTGTGCAATTTCCCACAGTATAACATTGCACCACCTTTCAGTGCCCGTATCTCAAAAATGGTTCAAGATTCAAATGTTTTGCTACTTGCCACCTTAGTCCATCTTTAGGTGGACTAAGCATGTGTGGAGGTTTCCAAGTTATAATTACAACTGCAGTGGAATTTTTCCCATACTTGCTTTGATTGCTGGCATATTGCCAAATTTGTGTTACAAGGGTTCCTTTTCATGTCTCTAGGCTGGCAGTATATCTCTGTACTTATGTGTAAATGGGTGTGCAGGGCCCAGAGGGCCCACACTTCCACATATGCATACCATTATGCAAAAAATGGGAGTGGGTTGGTATGAGGGTTCATTACAATGTCTTCACAGTTATGGATATTTGGTAGTTCAGGGCCCTCTAAGAAATGGATAATATTATGTATTCATGGAAGCGTGACCCACAAATACATACCACTTACATTACACTTTCTCAAAAAGAAGGGAAATTCATTGCAAAAAACTATGTTAATGCACCATTAGGGCTGCAACATCAACAGTAGGGAAATTCAACTTTAGGGTTCACAAGGGTAACACCACACCCCCACTTTGCATGATGGAACAGGCATGATGGATGTGTTTTGGCATTATGAACCATAATGCTCACCCCATTCCATGAATAACTTAAGATGGGTATAGTATAGGCATTGGGGTTCAAAACACCAAAACTCATCCATCATGCCTGTTTTTACATGCACAGTCAGGATATGGTGTTACCCTTGTCAACCTTAAGGTTGAATTTCCCTACTTTTGATGGTGCAACCCTAATAGTGCATTAATGAAGTTTTTTGCAATGATATATTATACAGGTGCTGTCATACCTGTATATTAGGGCTGCGTAAGCACTTCTATGTTAATCCCAAATTTTTTCACCTTAATAACTTTGCCCATGTTCAGGAAATTTATATGAAATCCGGAAAGCCCAGTTTCTGTGCTAGGGTCTCTCAATCCTGTAAATTTCATGTAGATGGGTTCGGTGGAGACAAAGTTACAGAGGTGCAAAAACCACAAAAGTCTCAGTGTTTGAAAATTGTAATACTTTTTTTTGCCACCTAATAACTAATAAAATAGGAGGCTTTGAAACCTGAAACTTTCAGGTTTGATAGAGGTTAGTTCAAGGTGTGTGCTTTTGTAGTTTTTATGTCTCACGATTATGTACTTTTTAAATTATTTAATAAAAATGTTCTTTCAGTATATTTGTATATTCATATCTGTAAATATTTGTTTCTGAGCATGCACAGTTCAGAAAATCATCATTCTATTTATAACTGAATTTTTGTGAAAGCAGCAGTTTGCACTTTATGACACAGCTGTCATTAATAAATGACAGCTGGGTCATATAGCGCAACCCCTGATGCTGTTGCCACTCGTAGGTCAAGGAGGGGCTACTGTCATTGTAGTCCCACCAGAGTGACTGTGCTGTGCCTTCAACTGTATCTGCACACCGAGGGCCCCAATCCCCAGTGGCAGTAAATTATTTATTTATTTGTACATGTCCCTGCCCCCCCCACACACACACAACTGAGTGGGATGCTGAGGAACCCATCTCCCAGTGTCCCAAGATAGATAAATTTTATATGTATACCTAAAAAAAGAAAATCAGCCCCCAATATCTTTTTTACTTAAACCTGAAAGAAAGAAAACAGTCCCTTGTCATTGCTGCCCTTACCCTCCCCTCCACCCACCTTTCCACTGAGCCCCCCACCCTTACCCTATTCTTACTTGATTGTGTCCTATGCTGTCATTTTCTGTGGACTGGGACACGTCTGCACTCTTCAAAGTCTAACCGCAAACTGAGGAACAAAATGTAATGCCATATAAGTATTTGGTATATAGGAGCCAGTTGCACTATATGACACAACTATTTTTTACTAAACGACAGCTGTGTTGTATAGTGCAACTGGCTCCTATCCGTCAAATACCTGATATGGCACTAACATACAGTACTGCATGGATTACAAAGCTATGCAAATATGTATTAAAAATAAAAGCTTGTACCCTAGTGTAGACCACATGGAGTTTCACATGCCCTTGTTGATGCTCAGTGCTGCTGCATGAAATGCCAGCATCGTCTTTCCTTTGTTAAAGCTGACAAAATAAATCATATCTGCAGCAGTCACGCAGACACAGTGGAGAGCAGCAAATCAATTTAAAACTAAATATTTCTGTTTTCAGATGTGTGTGTGTGTGGTCTATTATACATTCATGTGCAAATTTTGGAACAAACTGACAGTGATAGAGGTGGGGGTGTGGGGTAGGATTGAAAACTCTGAATGTGATAGCAGAAGTAGTTGGGTGGTCCCTGACTATGCCGAATTATACCATCATGTGTTCTTTATCTGTGGTCATTGTTCAGCACTGTGTCATTCAGCACTGCAGTGTGTTTTTTTTTATGACATGCAATTCATTATCTGGAAATAGTGATATGCTCACTGGCAATATCTGAATAAGTCTATTTTTTTTCCAGTGCCATTGTAGACACCATGGACATGTATTTATTTTAAGAAAATCGGAAGCAACCACTACAGTCAGTTGCATGTGTTAGATTCAACTATCTGATGTTAAATTATGTTTAAGTACAATTATTCTTGAAAATCAGTGCAGAATGGAAGATGAGTTTCTTGCTGGACACACAACTAATGAATTGCTGCAAATCATTTCAAAGCATTTTTAACAATGCTGTAACATACTCACTGCTGTACTTTTTGACAGAGGAGAATTTTGCTTTCAGAGCAAGTAGCAGTCTAGAAGTACAGTTTTCTTACTGATAAATCACTTCTATCTCAGCAGGAGTCAGTGTCTGGATTAAGCAAACATATACTTTATTAGAAGCAGGGGTCTCATTTAAGTAAAAAAAGAAGAAAATCACTTTGCATTTCTCTGTTTGAAGAAGGGGGCTGTATCAGCTTAATTTACTGAGTCAGAGGGTGAAACTAATTGGGGGAGTGGCTTAGGAGCTAATAGTACAAAATCAGGTGTCTCCAATTACAGCTTCCTGCTTTAGTTTTTGACAAAGGAGAATTTTGCCTTCAGAGCAAGTAGCAGTCTAGAAGTACAATTTTCTTACTGATAAATCACTTCTACCTCAGTAGGAGTCAGTGCCTGTTTGGATTAAGCAAACAGATACTTTATTAGAAGCAGGGGGTCTCATTTAAGTAAAAAAAGAAGAAAATCACTGTGTTTCTCTGTTTGAGGAAGGGGGCTATATCAGTTTAATTTACTGAGTCAGAGGGTGAAGCTAATTGTGGGTGTGGCTTAGGAGTACAAAAGCAGGTGTCTCCAATTACAGCTTCCTGCTGTAGTTTTTGACAGAGGAGAATTTTGCTTTCAGAGCAAGTAGCAATCTAGAACTACAGTTTTCTGAATTTTCTGAGGTGTGAATCCAAGCACAGAAGAAGGAGACTACTGAAGACTACAGGAAGTTCCTGTCCCAGAACAGTAAGGGTGAGAGTTGTAAGGGCACATAGGCAGTAGGAAAGTAGGTGTAAAAATACATAGAGGGAGGAGACAGTAAGCATACAAAGCAATAGGAGAGGGAACACAAAATAAGTCAAGATGGGAGTGGTGCAGTGCAATGGCTGTGGGGCAGCAGTGTTCAGGGACACATTCTGGAGGCTGTGATGCTGCCCTGTTTGCAGGCAACTCTCTGGTCTGAGATAGGAGGTTGCCCATCTCCAGGCTGACCTGGCTAGGATTTGTGAAACCTCTTCCACCACCCAGGGACCACCAGGGCCACCATCACTACCTCAGAGGTTACCAAGAAAGAGGAGCGGTTGGACCAAGGTGGGCTCAGGGGGGGAGAGGGTGGTGGAACAGAGGTGCATCCCTTCAGCTGTACCTCTCCACATTTCACATGCTGTTCCGGTGAAGAGTGGTACCTCTATGGAGGCACTTGCAGTGGAGACCAAGGAGGATGCTGGGAACCTCCACAAAGGAGACCCACAGGAAGGTGGCACAAGATCCCACAGTGGAAGGAAACAACTCCTGGTGGGGGACTCAATCATTAGGGGGTTAGAAGTGGGTGAGGAAGGAGATAGAGAGGTAAGGTGTCTGCCAGCTGCCATGGTTCAGAGGGACAGGAAGCAACTCCTCAGGATCGCAGAAGCAGCTGCATGAGGGAGGGAGCTGGATGTCATTGTCCACCTAGGGACAAATGACCTGGCTGTGAATGAAATCAGAGCAGTAAAAGAGGAGTTTGTAGAGTTGGGGAGGGGCCTTAGACAAGTAGCATGTACGGTAACCTTCTCGGAGGTGCTGCCTGTCTATGGCAAGGATGATGCTAGGGTATTCTGCACCATGGGATTCAATGAATGTTTGAAAAACTGGTGTGGAGCTCAGGGTTTTGGCTTCATTGGGGACTGGGGAGCCACCTGGAGGGATGCAGGCCTATACTGGCACGTTGGTCTGCATCTGTCCAGGGGGAACCAGGATCATAGGTGATAGGTTTAAATGCTTCATTGGCAAGCATTTAAACTAGCCAGTTTTTCCCCACAAAACACAGTAGTTAGAGAGGTAAACACCAAGGTAGAGTAGTCAGTAGGAAGCAGGACAGGGGTAAATTCAGAAAAAGGCAGTAAGGACAGGGATGGGGCTAAAAGGGGTAAGGCCATCAAAAAATGGAAGGCGATGAGCACCAATGCCCACAGTCTGTGTAACAAGCTCCCTGAGCTAGTAGCCTTGATGGAAGACGGATGCCTGGATATTGTGGTAGTCACTGAAACATGGTACCCAGAAAGTCATAACTGGGATGTCAACAAACCAGGATACACAATCTATAGGAGGGACAGGGTGGGTAAAAGAGGAGGAGGAGTAGCTCTCTATATAAGGGAAGTGATTAAATCAACAGAACTAAAGAGTAAACAGGAAGTTGATGAGTCATTATGGGTCACCCTAGAGAAAGGAAATGGCACCACAATCAGCATGGGGGCTGTGTACAGACCTCCATCTTAGGGGAGGAAATGGACAAGGAAATGATATAAGGCATCCTTAAAATGGCAGAAAAAGGGGAGATATTGTTGATGGGGGACCTGAATATGCCAGATGTTAACTGGAGTACCTTTCCTGCAGGCACATCCAAGAGCAGGGTCATTCTTGATGCCCTACAGGGGGCATGCCTCAACAGCTAGTGTTGGAACCCACTTGGGAGGGAGCAATCTTAGACCTGATACTCACAAATGGGGAAGGAGAAAGAATCTCAGATTTAGAAGTGGGTAGCCATCTGGGAACAAGTGACCACCAAACAGTGTGGTTCACAATAAACATATCCATAGAGTAAAGCCATACATAAATAAGAGTATTGGACTTTAGGAGGGCTGACTTTGGGAAAATGAGAGCGTGCCTCAGAAAAGCACTAACAAACAGGCAAGAAGGAGGTGTGGAGGAACAATGGGGAATAATCAAAACAGCCAACAAGGCAACAAGCCTTTGTGTGAAGCAAATCAAGTAAACAAAACATAGGAAAAAAACACAATGGTTCTCAAAAGAGGTGGAAGGGAAGGTTAAGGAGAAAAGGATAGCATTCAGGAAATATAAGGAAACACAGAAGGAGCAGGACAGAGGACTTTATCAGTTAAAGCAGAAGGAGGCAGGGAAGGCAGTCAGAATTGCAAAGGCACAAACTGAGGAAAAGATAGTCAACTCTGTTAAGAAGGGGGATAAAACTTTTTATATGTACATTAGGGAGTGAAGAAAGACCAAGGGGGGGGGGCGTCAGAGACTTAATAAAGGGGAGGGAATGTGGGCAGAGGGTGACAGTAAAAAAGCAGGGATACTGAACAAATATTTCTGCTCAGTATTCACAACGGAAGAGATGGGGAAGGTACCTAAACCAAACAAGAGAAACTTTGAATAGGGGGGATCAATATCAGTCCATTCACAGAAGAAAGGGTTTTGAAAGAACTCTTGAAACTGAGGGTGGACAGAGCAATGGGGCCTGATGAGATTCAACCCAGAATTCTAAAAGAACTAAGGGTAGAACTAGTAATGCCACTGACTATTCTCTTTAACACATCATGGGAAGATGAGGTGGTACCTGAGGACTGAAGGAGGGCAGATGTGATTCCACTTCACAAAAGTGGGAGCAGGGCAGAGGCAGGAAACTACAGACCAGTTAGTTTACCCTCAGTGGTAGGGAAAATGATTGAATCACTTCTGAAAGAAAGACTTGCTGAGTACCTAGAGGCCAGGGGGTCACAGGACCCAAGGCAGCATGGTTTTACAGCAGGAAGGTCATGTCAGATGAACCTAATAGATTTCTTTGACTGGGTGACCAAAGTAGTAGACCAGGGAGGGGCTGTGGATATGGCCTACCTAGATTTTAGCAAGCTATTTGATGCAGTCTCACACAAAAGATTAATATACAAGTTAGCCAGCCTTGGAGTGGGTCCCAAGGTGGTAGCCTGGATAAAAAACTGGCTGGAGAACAGGACACAAAGAGTAATAGTAAACGGAGTCCACAGTGAAGAAAAGAGGGTAATTAGTGGGGTACCGCAGGGTTCGGTACTGGGACCAGTCCTCTTTAATGTCTTTATAGGTGACATTGGAGAGCACCTGGAAGGAAAAGTAAGTCTCTTTGCAGATGACACAAAGATCTGCAACAGGTTGATTCACAAAGTGAAGTGGAAAGGATGAAAAGGGACTTGGCAAGGTTGGAGGAATGGTCGAATGTATGGCAGCACAGATTCAATGCAAAGAAGTGCAAGGTAATGCATCTGGGAAACAAAAACCCAGGGGAAGAGTACACAATGGGGGGTGAGATAATAACAGCAACAAAAATCGAAAAATACCTAGAAGTAATTATATCAGATGACCTAAAGGTGGGCAAGCAATGTGAGAAGGCAGTAAGAAGGGCTGGAGGGATACTGGGATGCATAGGGAGAAGCATCAACAGAAGAAAGCAAGAAGTTGTTATCCCTCTATACAGATAGTTGGTGAGACCCCATCTAGAGTACTGCGTGCAATTATGGAGACCCCATCTCAGCAAAGACATAGACAGAGTGGATGCTGTTCAGAGGAGGGCAACCAAAATGGTGCAGGGTCTGCACCAGAAGACATACAAGGAGAAACTAAAGCAGCTTAATATGTATACCCTTGAGGAAAGGAGGGAGAGGGAGGACATGATAGCAACTTTCAAGTATCTCAAGGGAATTAACAAAGTACAAGAGGGTAGTATCTTTCAGAAAAAGAGATGTGCAAGAACAAGGGAGCACAATTTGAAGATAGAGGGGGGATGTCTCAGAGGTATTGTTAGAAAGTATTTTTTCACAGAGAGGGTTGTGGATGCATGGAACAGCCTTTCTGAGGAGATTATAGAGTCAGGAACAGTGGGAGAATCCAAGAATGCATGGGACAGACATAAGGCAATTCTAGTTGGGTGGGTAAGAGGAAGTAAGCTGTTGATTAACTAGAATCTGTAGCTTATCAATCTGGTAGGGAAATGGGCAGACTGGGTGGGCCAAGCGGTCCTTATCTGTCATCAGATTCTATGTTTCTATGTAATTAGTGGTCATTTATTTTGAATAAATATGTTCTTATGCATATTGTACACTGCTATTTATAGTCCCATACCTGTGCTGTCAGATAGTTTGTGTTTCACTTATGTAAGATTTTTTAAACTACATTTATAAAGTTTCTTTACTCCCTATGCTTCCATCTGTTTTTTTATTGATACAAAAAAGAAAACAGCCATGAATCATCATAGCATGATTTCCCTTTTAGTTTGCCACCATACCTAGGGTTAGCAGATTGTGTGTCACCAAAAAGAGGGCACTCATCAGATGAACACTGGCTTTACAAATTTAGAAGAGATCAATTCTTCAACCCCACCCCCACATGATGTTCCACACACTTAGCAGTGGCTTTGCAAACTTATTGATGGATAACAGCATTGTCTTTAACATCAACCTATCCCCTACCCCTACCACCACCCCCCCCGATGTTACACACACTTATTAGCAACAGTTCAAAGGTGACTTCACTTATGGGCTGCTGACAACATCCTTATCATTAACATCCCCCCAACCCCGGGATGTTTACATTCATTTCCATAGCACTAAATTTGCAGCATGTGATCATCTTTCTTCTTCTCTGATCAGACACTCTCAACTAATTAACCTTGTAACATGGTAATAATGGCAACACTGAAATCAAGTAATCTAATTGGTCAAAACACATCAACTAACACACATCAAACCATGCATTAATTCCCTAGCTATGACCTGCTAACTTTTAAAGTAAGAAAATCAGGATCGCACCTCAGTGAAAGTCACAATCCTACCTATAGGTGGCACTGTGTTAAGAATACTGTGCTATCTTTTAAAGCAAGAAAATCGGGATTGCACCTCAGTGAAAGTCGCAATCCGACCTATAGGTGGCACTGTGTTAAGAATACTGTGCTATCTTTTAAAGCAAGAAAATCGGGATTGCACCTCAGTGAAACTCGCAATCTGACCTATAGGTGGCACTGTTTTAAGAATACTGTGCTATCTTTTAAAGCAAGAAAATCGGGATCGCACCTCAGTGAAACTCACAATCTGACCTATAGGTGGCACTGTGTTAAGAATACTGTGCAAGAACGTATGCATGTTAGAAATTTTTCCCAGAATGCATTAGCGACATAAATGAATGTGAGTTAGGAATAGAACTGAAAAGAATGAAAGTGGTCAGTACAAGTAGGAATTTTTGAAGTTGAATCAGTATTGTATATGTGTTTTCCTACATAATCCAAACTTAGTAGTTGTAATAAATTTGTAGCCACTACATTAATACATGTGGTCTGTGCAACGTGCACATTGGGAGTTATGAAAGGCACAGAAGTGAAGCATTTCTTCTAAGACATGAAGTTCTTTACTATACATGATTGTTGTGATTTCACTATTTTTCTATGAGAAATACCAGCATACAACAGTAATCCCACTGTATAATTCCATGTTACAAGTGCCTTAATGACCTTGACAGGAGGTCATTTCCCAGGCATTAATGCATGGTCGGGTGGTGGGAAGCCCTTGGCCTCGGGCACCCACCCCCCCAACCATGCATTAATGCCTGGGACATTACCTCCTGCCTCAGTCATTAAGGCTTACTTACCACATAAATTGGGCTGCTGGGCTGGAAATGGAAAACATCCTCAAATCCCCCAATTCCGCTCATCTCCTCCAGTCCTCTGCTCAATGTCAAATTCTGAGGACCAGACACACACACCTTTAAACTATTTAATATTGCTGGACAAGCCTGCAGAATTATATTCTCAGTGTTTTTCAGATAGCTGCAAAATGCTGTCAACAGGTTGTTAAACTATCTTGTTAGCAACAGTGCTAAGCCACAGTTCATCAGCGGAACTAATACCAACTGTGAAGATTTACAAGACTGTGCTTGTGTGTAATGGGGGTTTGGCACATTGTCACTGTTTAGTAACGAAAATGGAAATATTCTCTCATGAAAGCAACTCTGTGGGAAACAATGCATATCTGCATTACGGGTCTACATCATGCCTTCCTGTGTTTTACTTTACAAGATGATAACAGTGCATAAAGAAATTAAAATTAAAACCAATCATGACTCTGGTTCTGATCTGGGAACAATATCCAAGCTATAAATTACTGAAAGCAGAGCCAAAACAAAGACATAGCTCCAAGATCTTTTTCCTGTCCTTCTCTGGGGGTGCTTCTTGGCACTTTCAGGCCAAGACCTCAGAGGACACTCATAGTGGGCCCAATGCACAAACGTCCGGGAACTACATGCTGGTGGCGCATATCTAGGCTGCTTAGCTCCGCACCAGAAGACATGTGTGCACCAGCCAGTAGTCACCAATGACCATCACCTGTCCATGGGCATGCACCCCCCCCAGTGTGCAGGTCCACACAGGGCAGCCAGCGGCAGAGTAATGGACGCAGCTAGGCATCCAATTGGATGCCTGGCATGGGTCCCACATTGGATCCTGTGCACATTACAGTACAGGTCTAGGTGTGTGTGAATAGCCTATAAAGGCACCCAGACCCACACAGCCATTCCCCTGTGTCATGCCTGCACTGGCAAGTACTCCCACCCACCACACATCTGTGCTCCAGCCCAAGAACAGCACGACCCCCCCAAACACACACAACCACACCCGTCCCAGTACAGTAACATCATCCCCTGCACCCAGAACAGGGTGGCCCATCCCCAGCAGCACCAAGCATCCCTCCACATGGAAGACTGGGCTCTGTATGCAGCTGACATACCCCCCCCCACAGTGCCACAATGGCTAACTGTACCCCAACCCCGTTACCACCTCCTGTGTAGAAGGCATGGTAGCCAGAGGCCCCCCCGGCACTGACATGTCCCCTCCCCCATACCTTGCTGTGGCCCAGGATGGTCAGCAGCACAACTTTCCTCACACCTCTTGGGCCACTGGCCATCCAAGTGATGCTGGGAGCGCGCCACTATATGTAGGCATTGCACTCCCAGCATCACTTGGATGGCTGGCAACCAAGGAGGCATGAGGAGGGCTGTGACACTAGCCATCCCAGGCTGTGGCACCAGTGGCAAGGCACAGAGATGGGGGATGGTCGGTGCTGTGGAGGAAGGTGGAAGGACACTGAACACCAATGTGGGGTGGGTGGATGTGCCAGCATCGGGTGCGGGGAGTTCTTTGGATTGGTTTCTGATGGGCTGGATCACACACAATGGTGCACATGTGTATGTGCTGGGAGTTTCCCCTACATCTGGATGGGGATGCAGTGTGTGGCAGGGGGTTCTTGCACAGTGCTATTGATTGGGCACACCTGTGTGTGGGGGAGTGGCTACTGTACCTATGGAGGGACCTGACACTTTTGTGTACTGTACCTATGGAGGGACCTGACACTTTTATGTGGGAGTGTAGAGGGGTGGGATGTTGCATGCAGGTGCAGGGCAGATGGGCACACTGCCCGGGAGTGGGTCTACCACACAGGGAACCTTGTGATATTTCATATGGGCATATGCCCGTTCCACTGCCCCAGCCCTCCCCAACTGCCTAGTGGGCTGGGGCAGCATGGAGTGTCAATTCTCAGTCCTGTTGTAAGTGGTGGGCAAGGGCCATGGGGGAGCACAGTGGGTTAAGGCAGGGTCCCCTCTGCCATAGCCTGCGCCCTCTTCCGTATCCCTGTGGGTAGCACTACATGCCTTGAGGAATGGTGCATAGTGCTGGAACACACCCCATCAGCTCCTGCCGCATTGCTGTCCATTCAGCCAAGGGATCAGGTGTTTACAGGCTCTACACACCATGTTGTGCATCCCACGCAGATGGCGCAATGGGTGTGGAATGGCTATGCGCCACACATACACGGCGCATAGCCACTCCACACAATCATGCATTGAGCCCAATGAGCGCATATACACACATATACACACACACACACACACACGCACTTCATATAATCTGGAGAGCTTGGTTTGAATCCCGCAGCCCCCACTTGCATACATTGTGACCCTGAGCAAGTAATTAACTTTCTTGTGCTCCCTGGTACCGCCTGGAAATAAGCTATCGCTTAATGTGTCTCTCCTGGTTAAACAATGTAACTCCACCCAACTTTTGCATCCCAACTGATTTACAACCACTGCTGACATCAGGGCCCAATACCCATGATGGATTTACCCCAGGATTGTGGCACTTTTATTTTTATGTTTTCCTGAAAATGGAAAAACATTTCACAAAGTCTTTTTTGTTTTTATCTGAAAAAGAAAATGATACCTCATCGTCACTGCTGTCTCCCTACACCGAGCCCTACCCTCCCACTGAGCACCCACCACCCAACACCGATCATTACCCTATACTTACCTCTGAAGGTAGGCTTATGATATCTTCTGTGGACCTGGACCTGTCTGATCTCTTCAAAGCCGAGCCACAGACTGAGGAATCAAGGTAAGTGCTGTATAATGTATTTCAATGGTGTTTTTAACTTAAGTTAATAACTTTGTCATTTTTTGGTATTTTTTCAATGTGATTTCACAGCCGCTGCACAAAATCACCTTTCAGGACTGAGTAATGAAGTAACAGTGTTGGCGTTCATGAGGTGGGGTCTCAAAAAGGCCAAGCTTAAAATTTGGTAAAAAAAAACTCCCAAAAATGGCTACGGTATGATCGTGCATTGAAAATTTTCTACGCAGGTGAGTAACTTTGGTAATTGACAAGATTTTGACTTTAGATTTTCAACATACCCATTTTTTCACACCATCTCATTAACAGTTCAGCTTTCATTTTTTACATCCTGTCCAAAATGTGTTTTTGCACCTGAATGGCTTTTCAGTACATTTTTAACATTTTCACCTATGGGGTTTATTAGGTGGGGTCATAAGAAGACTATGTTGAAAGCTTGGAGTCAGAATACTAAAAAACAAAGAACAGCTGGCCTGCCAGTGCAGTGGCTGGATTTCAGCCTGCGACAAGAACAACCCAGGTTTAAGAATGGACCTGGGAGTTGGAGGAGGTAGCAGGGGGAAGGAGGCTAGAGCATCCATCGGCTGCTCACCTTCTCCAGGGAGGGACGGGGGTAAGAGGCTTGGCATTTGCTGGCTCCTGGCAGAGACCAGAGGCACAGCAATGCATCAAGCTTCACTATAGGAGGGAGCATGGCAGATGCCTGCTTTGGCCTTAATATCACATGGCACGTCATGCACCCCCAAGAAAAAAGAAAAGAAAAATGGTCTGAGCCTCAGTGAATGATGGCTGCTCCTCCTCCCACCCCACTAGTCCATGGAGCACACTACCTCCTCTGTCTCCTGTGCATGCCTGCCTTTGGGGCACCGTATCCCAAATTCTCCTCCCTTCATCCTGGAGAGGGGCCCTTCTGGTATGGTTAGTGTTGGACACCTGGGTGTGAGGCACATGGGACCATGACCAATGGAGGAGAGGCAGCGGAGGTGAGACAGCAGGCAAAAGGGAGTTAAGCAAGCCTGAAGGAGTGGCAGGGCTGGGGCCCAAGGGGAGCAAAAAAAAAAAAAGAATTTATTAAGTAACATTGTTTGCAAGGATGTATGGTGCACCTTTGGGGAACACGTTGCCTTACCATGACAGTGAGCCGAGTTCAGTTGTGAGTTCAGTGAGCCAGCTTATTCAGACAAGGCTGATGGGGAAGGTGCAGCAGCATGCAGTACCAGTCATGGCATGGAGAGGGATGGAGCAGTGTTTTGGCACAGATGCCACACCCAGTGGTGGGTCAGGGAAACTCAACCACAAGGTATAGACATGTGTGTTGGAATCTGCTGGGCCCATGCACTGCATCAGGACTGTCTCCAATATTGCATTTCGCTCTTCAGGACCTGCACAAATGAGGATATAATTCCAGAACTGTCTTAAATATTGTATTTATCTCATTTTACCTCAGTTTAAGGGACCTTAGGGTTGATGACCACAAGGCACACCCCGACACCTGGTGGTCTGTGGAGGGTGAGGGTGGGGTGGAGTGGTAGGGTTGGGTGGGGGAGTGGTGTGTGGTGCTAGGGTTTGAACCATAACACTACATTTTCATACTTTTGTCACTTTAATATGAACCCTAAAGGATGCATTAAAGAAGTTTTTTGCAATGAAAAAAAATAATATATATATGCTGTATATATGTAAGCAATAATACCAAACAGGGTGGGTGGGTGGTAGGTATTGAGCTATACCAGACTGCCCAGGGGCATAATGAGGCCCGACACCACAGGCAGAGGGTCTTATAGCCCCTGGAAGGTCTAGTATAGCCCATACCATCAAACCTGGAGGGTATTATTGAGCTTAGAAAATGGGCAATTGTAAAAAAATATATATTCTTATCTTTTAATCTTAGAATGCTTAGCAATTTGATTTATTTTGTAATAAAATAGTTTCTCTAGATGAATTAAAGTGCTGTTTATACGGGCAGAAAACAGAGAGTGGTGGTAAATGGTATGCAGTCAGAAGAGATGCAAGTCACAAGTGGGGTACCTCAGGGATCAGTCCTGGGCCAGTCCTCTTCAACATCTTCATTAGTGACCTTGCAGATGGACTAGAGGGTAAGGCTTGTCTGTTTGCAGATGACACCACGATCTGCAACAGAGTAGGTGATCCAGATGGGGTGGGCAGAATGAGAAGAGAGCTGGATAAACTAGCAAAATGGTCAGAAGAGTGGCAACTGGAATTTAATGCAAAGAAGTGCAAGATCATGCACATAGGGAAGAGAAACCCTGAAGCCACCTATAGGCTGGGAGGGGAGTTGCTAGCAGTCACAAAGGAAGAAAGAGACTTGGGCATCATCATCACTGATGACCTGAAATCATCCAAGCAGACCTCTAAAGCAGTAGGTAAGGCTAGGAGGGTGTTAGGGTGTATTAGTAGGAGTATCACAAGTCATAAGAGGGAGGTAATAATCCCTCTTTACAAGACACTGGTTAGGCCCCATCTGGAGTACTGCATGCAGTATTGGAGGCCACACCTTCACAAGGACATTAACCAAATTGAGGCATTCCAGAGAAGGGCAACCAAAATGGTGTAGGGACTGCATCAGAAGACATATGAGGACAGATTAACAGAGCTCAATATGTATACCCTTGAGCAAAGGAGGGAGAAAGGTGATATGATCTAGGCATTCAAACACCTTAAGGGCATTAACAAGGTGAAAGAGTCTAACATGTTTAAATATCAGAAAAATAGCAGGACAAGAAGACACAGTATGAGATTAGAGGGGGGCCAATTAAGGGGGAATGTGAGGAAATTCTTTTTCACAGAAAGGGTGGTAGATGCATGGAAAGGCCTACCTCAAGAAGTGGTGGCTATGAATACAGTGCAGGACTTCAAACAGGCATGGGATAGGCATAAGGGAGCAATACAAATGAGTATGAATAGATAGGCCACTGACAGCAAAGGCTGATGGCACATTTATAAGGTAGAAAAAGAAATGGGCAGACTGGATGGGCCTTGCGGTCCTTATCTGCCGTCAACGTCTATGTTTCTATTATGTTTCTATGTTTCATTTTCTTTTTTGACCTATAGACTTTCGTCAATTGGCAGCCTTTGTAGTCCTTACTGTGGGGCTGGTCGTCATGGTTATCACCCTCACAAACATGCACGCATTTTAAAGGATTAAGTTAACACACTTGTACTTTTTTTTATTTTTGTAGTTTTCTCTATTCTGTCCTTCCTGCATGAGCTTTTTTTTTCATAAGATGCGAATGTTAGGCATGCAACCCTGCTTCATAAAAGTAGGAAGAGGAGACCTACAGGTAGGACATTGGATGGCGTGCTGTAAATTTTTATACGCTTATTCAGGTTTGCTATTAAATTGTGACATTTGCGGGGAAAAGTACTTTTGACAGGTGACATTGCTGTTCCCTTTCGCTGATAGCTTTTTGGAATGGGAAACACAGATGTAAACTCTGGATGTGCCGAGATGCTGACAGTGGTGGCGATCATGGAGAATGGAGAATTGAGAAAGAAATGCTTTTCTGATCTGTGGAAAGCTGTAGCTGAACATTTTTTTTCACAGTTGGGGTAATTAAATTGAATGGCAGACTGGGACTGACTCACTTCTTGCTTTTGGGAGGTGATTCAGAAGAGAAGCAATTTCCTTTTTGGAAGGAAGTGGGCAGTGGGCTGAAGGAGGGAAGAGCAAGAACGTGGTCAGCTGTGCAAGAGTCGCACTATGGGCAATGTCGGGGCATGACACAAGAGGGTACAGTAAATAGAAAAAAGTAACAAACCAAAGTAGCCCGGAATAAGCCAGAGTGGAGATTGATGTATGGCTCTGTTAGGCAGTTGGCACTGAACGAGGGCGCGTTGGCACTGGAGGACAGTATCTCTCAGTAAGCAAGAGAAAAAAAATGGCATGATTTGAAATTTCAATTGGGTGGTGTCAACCAGTAAGGAGGCAGGGTGGGCACTAAGATATTTCAGTGGGTGCTGTAGCACTGTAGGCTGGTAATTTTTATTTCCTGGGCATCTATTGAAAGTTAATGTACCCCTCTGGAAAGAGTACTAGTCAATCCGATTCCAAGAAATAAAAAGCCCATTTTCTAAATATATATACTGTATATATTTTCTATGCAAAAAACTGCATTAATGCATCATTTAAGGTTAAAACAGAAAAAGTCAGGAAATGAAACCTTTAGGGTTGCCCCTCCCCCCTCGTTTAGCCTCTCCCTCCACCTGAGATTGACATATGACAGGGTGTGTCATTGGGATGTGAGGCCTAAATGATACCTATTCCATGTGTAATCAAATTGAGAAGCCACAGTAAAGAAGAATGGGGCGACATTTAGGCCTCACAACCCCAATGAAACACTCTGTCATCTGTCAATCTCGGGAAGAAGAGGGAGGTGCTAAATGAAGGAGTGGAGGGGGGAAAACCTAAAGGTCTCATTTCCTTTTTCTGTTTTAACCCTAAATGATGCATTAACACAGTTGTTTGCATAGAATTTCCTTACTTTTTGAGAAAGCATAGAAAAGTAGAAAATCACGCAAGTTGGTGAGGGCACCGTGCTCCCACCAACTCATAAGTTTCTGGCTAATATAACAGTGCAAGTACTAAATATAATATGTATTGGTGGGAGCGCATATGTGTGGGAGCATGGGGCACCTCGGGCCCCACGGTCCCACCACCTTGAAATAAAACAAAGTTTCAGTCATCACAGTGGCATAATTGCACACCTGTGTAGATGTCAGACACCTAACCACTGAAAATAACCTCAATGGCAGTAAGGCTAGGCACTGTATAAATGTGAAGCCACTAACACAATGCAAAACAACATACGTAAAACATAAAGCATGTTACACAATATCTGTGTAGCAAATTAATTTTTCAACACATAAATACCATAATTCACATATAGAGGACATCGTCTCCAGGCCCTCCAAATTTCAATGTAAAAGAGCAAACTGTTTCCGAGATATAATGCTTGAAAGTTTGAGATTTTAATTCATTGGAGCGGCAGAATTCTGCACCTGTTTACATTTTACACACCTAATGACTAAAAAGTATATCCATGGTTGTAAGGCCAGCTACCCTATAAAGTTCAAGCCACTACCACAATGGGAAACGCTGTTCACAAAACATAAACTGCACCACACAATATCTCCACAAAAAATGTATTGTCCAACACATAAACATCATAATTCACATGTATAGGACATCCCGTGAACACCCTCCAAATTTCAACCAAAAAGACCAAACCGTTTCCAAGAAATTTAATTTTAAAAATTGTTAAATTTGGGCTATCTGTTATATCCAAATCTGGCCTTCTAGTCCCTCCCTCGCGATCAAAGATCATGGTCAAAGAATCTTGCAATCAAAGAATTTGCAGGCTCGTGATCAAAGAATTTGCAAGCTTGCAATCAAAGAATAAAAAATGTGAAAACTGAAGTTTTACACATAAATACATGAAACCACAGCCATGCTTCGAAAAAACGAAGCTCCCTGACAAAACCCATCCTAGTTTGAGTTTCTAGGTCACCCCGGGGTGATAAATTAGATTTTTCCATCTGGCCAACTCATCGTCACCTCGCGATCGAAGATCTCGGTCAAAGAATCTCACGATCAAAGAATTTGTAAGCTTGTGATCAAAGATCGTTGGTGAGCCGCGATCAAAGAAACTTGAAAACTCAATTTTTTGACCAAATTGCAAGAAACCACAGCCATGGCTCAATAGAGTGAAGCCCCCTGAGCAAAACCCATTCAAGTTTTACTTCAGGAGTCACCACTGTGCCGAGATATTTGAATTTTTCCTACCGCAAACTGAAAACAAGATGGCGGTAGTCACGATCAAAGAATTCCTCATAATCATAGATTCTTTGATTGTGAGCCTGCAAATTCTTTGATAGTGAGGAGGGACCAGATGGCCAAAACACCATTCTTTTTTCTCAAAATAATCATATAAAGTTTCCCATTGACTTGTAATGTGAACTTAAAACTTTAATAACTTTTTAATGGATTAATATTTTTTCACCAAACAAAAAGCAGCATATTTGTTGACCCAAGCTCCTTCAGATGAACCAAGTTGCAGAGTGGCACACCACACAGCAGCACCATGCACAAAATCCGAAAAAGTGCCTACATAACCGGCGAAAAATGCATTTTCAGCATTTTGTTGTGCAAAAACTGTAAGTCCAACCAAAATGAAATTTAGTAAATCAAGAGACCTACCATGCCCCACTGCACATGCCAAATTTCATGCAAATCCGTTGAACAGGTCCAAAGTTATTAACGTGCCACATTCGGAGTTTAATGTAGAAGTGCCTTCATAACCCTAAATATAGGAGCGCGACCACGACCCTATATATTTATATATATATATATAGGTATACAGTGGTGTCCCCAGGATGAAACCCACTTTTAATGCACTCTGCAGTATGCTGCAGCAGACCCTACTGAATAAAGCAATGTAATTTCAATGGCAATTAGTCCCTTTGGTATGCAGTAAACTGTGGCATTCACTTCATCCTGGCAGTGTCACATTTTCCTGAATGATGAATGGGACCAATTGTCATTGAAACGACATTGCTTTTTTTCAGTAGGCCTGCTCTAGCATTCTGCATGGCACTGCAAAATGCTGCAGAATTGGGTTTTATCTTGGGGATGCTACTGTATATGTGTTATATATATATATATATATATATATATATATATATATATATATATATATATTTATATACACACACATATATATATAGTGGCACAGCAGCACCACTATAGTTAGGGTTGAGTGCTCACTTGTTACTTTAATAACTTTGCAATGGTTCAATGGATTTGCATGCAATGTTGCATTCTTAATCTCTTTGGTTAGGTCTATTGATGAGGTAAATGTTGCTTGAATCAGTTTTCTGATTTCTGAGATATGGAGTCTGCAAAATCCTTATATTTACTTGTCTTTTGCTGTTTCTTTGTCCACCTGTATCTCAGAAATTGTTTCAAGTTGTGGTCTAAAATTTTCAGGGTAGACAGCCTTCACCTCACGGCTGTTTGGTGAAAAACTATTAATCTGTTCCAAAGTTACTAAAGTTAAAAATGTCCCTTTATTTCCTATGGGGAAAAAATAGATGTTCAGCATGAAAATGGATTCAGTGTCATAGGAGCCAATCCCTTTTCACAGACAGGTCATCCTGTTTCACATATGGGAAATCCTTTTTCCATTTGACACCATTTTGTTTTTTCAGTTAGCGAGAGAAATGAAAAATGTGAAAATGATAAAAATGATTTGATTAAAAAAAAACATCAGAACCTAGTTAAATGAAATGGGACCCATTTAGCTAGATTTTGATGTTTGTTTTTAAAAATGATGCCAAGAAATACATTTTCTGGGCTCCCAAAATCTCTGGTGCTGTTATGCATGGGTCCCACACCCACTACTGACCCACATGCTCACGCCAATGATAGTCACATTATTATTGTGATATTGCTGTATAGCACCAACATGTACAAATAGGTACCCACCATAAAAGCGTGGATACTAGGAATTATGCTTGCTATTGTATTTACAATATCATATATATATATATATATATATATATATGTGTGTATATATATATATATACATATACATATATATTTAATTTTACTTATATTTCTTATGCCTTCTTTATATTCTGTTATATTCTGTGTGCCTTTTATATTCTGTCATGTATTCTCATTTCTACACTGTGTGCTACTTACTTATGTTTGCCAAAGTTAATTTCATATGTATTTCTGTATATTCTGCACTTTCTGTGTTCTCAGTTTGTAGCTGACAATGCACTCTCTTTGTTCTAAGTTTCTACTGACTTTACATTTTCATTGTATAAGATAATGCCCAAGGGAGCCACCTTATTATTATTTCTTGGCCAATAGGGCCCACATACCATATCTAAAATTGTATCTGTTACCTGTAGTATATAGCTGCTTGCACAGCCAGCCCTTCTAAGAGAAAGACTAAACATCTGAGGGTTGGGGAAGCTGGCTCCCTTATGACTGCTTTGCGTCACTTGTATTGGCATGAGTATTTGTAATAAACTGCTTTTATTACATTCTACTTGTTGTTGTGTTCTTTGATCAGTTATCACCATCCAAGAACCTGAGGTGTGAGCTTGTCTCACATAACAGTGCCCAGCTTAATGAGATGAGGGGTTCCACACATTCTCTGTATGAGAATATCAGGAATTATTTTACTTCTGCAGCTGCAGCTGGACTGCTGCTGCTGCCAGCTGTAGTGTGAGCTGTGAGACATTGTTTATCTGGTGTTTGCGGCCCACCCCCCACACCCCATCGCTTGTCCCTGGTGTCTAGCGACACCCCCCACCTGTTGATTACTGTCACCTTCATTTTTTAGGGCCATGGGCATAGCCTATAGCACTATTGGGATTGTAGCTCTAAAACAGCTGATCTTGGAACTCCCTTTTTAGACAGTTAGATGTATTCCTCCACAGCTGCAAAATAGTGCACTCCCCCTCTTATTTTTGCTATTTGCTCCTCAATGTTGAAGTCATCTGAAAGGAGAGGTGATATTACGTATTGTACCTCAGAGCTTCTCAGGATATTAACAAAAAAAAACTTTTTAAACTGCTGTTTCTATCATCTGTCCAGCTCAGTCTAATAGATTTATTCTATTTCTTCAGCAACCTAGGGGTTAACTCAGTATATGTTGTCTGGAGTTTACTGAACTTCTTAACCTCAGACTGCAGTGTCAGATTACAGACAGTGCAATTTGAAGCCTATGTTAGCTATCTGATTCCTTATGGGCACATGCACACACACACACACACACACACACACATCAGCAGTATAATGATTGTGACTAAACAGCACTATATGGCACCAACAAGAAAATAACTTTAGTCATTTGGTAGCTCTTCACAGCCCTATCGACTCTGGCTAGAATTTGTTTAATATAGTAGCATTCATTCATAGCTCAGTCGGTGGCCAGCCATGCAGGTGAGGAGGGCTGTGCTGGTCACCAAATGGGAGTGGGAAAGGGGAAAGGGAAGTAGGGTGGTGGGTGACTACTTCTGAGGGTGGGGGGTGGGTCCACTAGACCACCAGGGATGTATCTTTCTTTTCATGGAAGGTGGAATGGGGAGGGACCACTAGTCTACCATGTATTTATTTTTGTAATATCAGAATGGCAATTGCACATCAGGGAAGGTCCAGTGGACCACCATGGTCAATAACTTTACCAGGGACAATGATTGGATATTGGGGCGAGGGGGGAGGGACCACTAGACTAACAGGATTTTGTTTTTACTAAGGAAATGTGGATCAAACATTGGTGAAGGGGAAGGAACACTAGATTACCAAGGACTAGAGCCTGGGTTTATGATGGAACTGAACCTGAGCAGCACGCTAATGTCCTGTATTTTTCAATATCAGAATGGAACCAGAACCATAAAAACACTTAAACTAAATGTTGAAGGTTCCAATAGCAAATGGGAGTAGTAAACTGTCGAAGTTGTGAATCAGTCTCCTGCCATTTAAACTGCCCAACAGTGCTGTTTTCCATGAAAAAAAATCATTTTATTTTGGTGTTCTGCTTCATTTGCATGACCTGCTTATTTTGTCTTAGCGCTGCAACCCACAACTGTGACATCATAACAGGGAAACAAAATTATTAACGAGACACTGTCAATTTTTAGTTTTAGATAGACAAATCAGCTATGTACTGTACCCACAATGCCTCACTATGTAAATTAGCATACAGGGTATTACGTTTCTGTTCTCACTGCAGGAACAGGAGACTACATAACCCAGTATAGAAGTCTTGTTGCTAGATATGGCATACACAATGCATTGTTGAGAAAATAAACATATAAAAGCGTATACAGTATGTTGACACCACTACAGAAACATAGAACATCATCTCACAGTAAGGAAATACCCACAATGCCTTGCTATGGGAATTTACATATTAGTGCTCACCACTACCAACATACCGGACTGTACTTCTGAGTAAGGCACATTTAATTTAATCTTATAAATTTCCCAGAATCCCTTGCTACTGTATGTAAAACATTGACAGCTCCCTGGTATGACATCATTCTGGGGGTGTGGCCACACACAGAGAATTGGAGGACAAAATGCTGATAAAACATTAAAAAAAATGACAATGACAGTTTGTTTTTTTACAAAACAAATTGCAGCTTCAACATCCGAAGCATATTTAGCAATGGCATACTATGTGTTTAAGGCATTTGGGGAACCTTCAACATTTACTTTAAAATAAAAGACCTCGAACCGAAAGCGAACTGGAATCTCATCATGACAAGAACCATGATGGACCATGAACAACCATCATACAGGAATCTCTAAACTAATCCAGAGTAAGAAATGTGGCACTGTTTTCTACTAGCCCACTCACTCGCCAATAAGAATTGTGGGATAGACAGATGTGGTCACAGTCTGTGTTTTACTTGGTTTACTTTCAGAGATGCTAAGCCCTTTTTAGCATGCATCATGCAGCTGCTCAATAAGAAAATAATGGAGATCTCTACAATTCAGGATAACTTTATATTGTTCTCAACACTAGAAAATATTTTTTTAGTCTTGAGACAAACAATAACATGGCATAGTGGGAGCATTAAACAAACAAACAAAAAGCATTTTATCCATTCAGGGGAATTCAGCACTGGCCACATCCAAAGCGCTATATGAAATCCATGAGCACACACAGAAGTGTGCACAAAGGGCATACTAGATTTAGAAGTTTTTCAGCATAATTCAATTCATGGAATTATTTTCTACTAGCCCACTCACTCACCCATTGGGATTGTGGGAAAAACAGATGCGATTAGATGCAGTCACAGTCTGTGACTCACAGATGCTCCCTGCAATGCCATGACAAAGTTTAGCCCACTCTCCCCTCTAATTGCAGGCTTGCAACATTGTTTAACACTCCAGCATTAGCATGTGTGATTGTGGGAACTTGATGGCAGTGAGGACATTTAACATTTAAATCTCTACTGCATATATTCCGAGCTTTCCACGTGGGGAACAAACGCATCTTTTGAAACTGTCTGTCAACTGATTATTCTAGGGGTAACATGGACTCATTCTGCATTCCCACTGCATGTTTTTGGATTAGGCAATTGAGTGAAGAAAGCAAAACAGAAGATGAGTCTCTTTTTTTAAGTTTAAACTGCCTAATGAAGCAGCACTACACAGCACTTAAAAACATATTTAAATCATCTTTTTTATTCGGTACAATGGGATTAGCCCAATTTAAGATCCTGTTTCTCAAAAGGATCTTTTATCATGATTTCCCATTGAATACAAAGGGAAAGTACGATGAAAGACCCTTTTTATTCATTCATATTCATTGCAAAAAACATTGTTAATGCATCAGTTTTGGGGTTCTTACTAAAGCAACTAAAGTAGCGAAATATGCATTAGGGTTTCCAACACTAACACTCCATCCCCACCCTGCAAACACTGACAGGCATCGGAAGTGTGCGTTGGGGTCATCAGCCCTAATGCTCACCCCATTCTCCTATACTGTACCCATCTCAGCTAATTTACTTATGGAATGGGGTGAGCTTGAGGGCTCATGAGTTCAAGGCACACCTCTGACACCTGTCAGTGTCTGCCGGGTAGTGGTGAGGTGTTAGGATTGGAAACCCTAAAGCCACATTTCCTTACTTTGTCGCTTCAGTAACAACCCTAACTGATGCATTAATGAATGTTTTGGCAATGAAGATAGATAGATAGATAGATAGATAGATAGATAGATAGATAGATAGATAGACAGACAGACAGATTGACAGACAGACAGAAAGATAGACAGACGAACAGATAGATATCCAATATTTTCCATTGCGTCTCCACTAACTTTCCTTTTTCTCTTTTAGGTAATTCCTGAAGAAAACCTATGGTTGAAACATCAATTCTTACTCTACTTTGTATTTTTAATATGCATTTAATGTTATCATTTTGTTCTGCTTTCAGACCATATTTTTGACACAGCACCTTGGGCCAGATTCTCAAAACCTTGGGGGACTAAGTCCCATTCCACAACTCTAGCTGAAGACTGAAATCTCTGCAGCTGCAGAGATTGGTAGTCTCATCTGCTGCAGCTGTGGAAGATGTAGCAGCTGGACCCACGAACAGTAACATTTTCCACAGCTATGAGGAAAAACAACCCACAAGCTGCCATAAATCGTAGAGCTGGTCGTAAACTGGGTCCACTTTTGAGAATACCATAGCTGTTGGAGAAACTGAGGTTCCACAAGTGGCAACCCAGTTGAGCTGAGCTTTTCCTGCAGCTGCAGGATTTTAACAAACTTTGAGAATCCATCCACTTGTTTTTCTGTTCTTACATTTTCTATGCTATGTTTGCTGTGACTAGAGATGCAGCTAATTTAAAATCTGGCAGCGAAGTGAACGTGAAGGGGCCACTTCATGTTAGCACGTCACTACGCGGAGTGCCCCATAAGAAAGGCTCACTTCACCTTGTTATTATTACTTTGCGTTGTCATTCCACCTTAAACGTGAAGTAAGGTGCAGTGACATCAATATTGGCAGCATCCCACCCACACAGTCACCAGAATGAATGTGCATCCCCAAAGTGCTACTGTCTTGTGTCCAGAAAACTCCCCATGCTGAAGAAGTGAAATGAGAGTGTAACAAGAAATGCAATGTCTCCCAGAATTAATGGCACACTCAGTCATGTGCGCAGTGGTCAGGTCACACACTGAGTCACAAGAATTAATGTGCATCCCCAAAATGCTGCTGTCTTGTGTCCAGAAAATTCCCCATTGCTGATGAAGTGAAATGAGAGTATAACAAGAAATGCAGTCCCCCAGAATTAATGGTGCTATGCAAACACACAGACAGATTAAGATTGAGCTGCACACTCAAGGGTTGCATGCGAACAGGTATAACACCACCTAACCAGTGCTCACAAGTCACAAACCCAAATCTGGAAAGGAATACATTTTGCCAGTTGTGGGATTAGTGCACGACAGGAACAATCCACTACCAGTAAAGATACCACAAAGCAGCATAAAAAATTCATGCAGGTGTGGTGGATAGCAGGTTCACACTACTGCAATTACTCTGTAACACAATAAAAGGTGTCTGATTTAATGGCATGCATCGCACACACGCACTTACACTCATTCTCAAGTAATGCATAGCAAATTGAAAACCTTTAGTAATATAACCAAATGTTTTAAACAGACAAATTGTACACTGCTGCACCACAACAATCTGCTAAATAATGTCAAGAATTACTGAAAATATTACTGTATGTACATTAACACAGCTATATAAGAAAAATATAACCAAAACAGAAAGACTGCCTTTTTCTCCCAGTTAATCTACCTACACCACAAACACGCCCCTCCCCCAAAGCACATTTCACAGTACACAGACTGACTGTTCTAAATTAACATTCAAAATCCACACACAACAGTAAACACTTGATGATATGAGCACAGAATAGTTTCCTACAATCGCTGTACTAAATTTTCAGCAATAAATATTACTCAAAAAGGCATTTTAAACAGCTTTTAGAGGTTTTGAATTACAGAGCTTGAGAGCAAACTGTCTCCAGCTACCACTGCACACACATTAACCAGGCCAGAACTGAGGCTGTGCAGAACAATCTAGAGCCCATGTGACCTGTAGTCCCATGAATAACTGCAGAATTTCATTTGGTGCTCAATTACTGGGTGAAGTGAGGCAAATTACATTGATTTCAATGTACTTTGCCTTAAAATTGGTGGAGAAGTGGTTTGGGGAAGGTGGAATAATGCAAAGTCATTTGGTTTCAATTAACTTTGTGTTCCTCATTATGAAGCGATGTACTCCGCTTCACATTGTGGAGTTCCCCATGAATTCTGCATTACTCAGTGAATCACTTCGAAGAGCAAATTGGAGCCACTTCACCCACCATTAATTACAGTACTGTAACTCACATGCTGTATGGGAAGGAACACAAATGTCTATGGCTGTACTTCCCCGATGAGCTGTAGCACAAAACTCCCTGACTTAAAAACGTTCATTAATGAGTACAATGGTGGAGTGGTGAAGTCTGGAGAGATACTACAAAACATGCTTATAATGCATCCAAGTAACTATAGTAGTCAAAAAATTAGTGTTGTGATTCGTGATGTGATTGTGAATCATGATTTGTAACCGCATTTGTGACCATGATGATGAAGAACGTGATTCGGTGTTGACGGTGTGAGATAAACAATATGGAACTGTATTGGGAACACGAATGTCTACGGTTGTGCTTCCCCGATGAGCTGTAGCACAAAACTCCCTGACTTAAAAATGCTCATTAATGAGTACAATGGTGGGGTGGTGAAGCCGGGAGAGATACTATAAAACCAGTTTACAATGCATCCAAGTAACTAGTAAAAAAATTAATGTTGTGATTCGTGGCGTGATCGTGAATCGTTATTTGTGACTGTGATGATGAAGAACGTGATTTGTATCATGAGTGACTCATGCTGATGGTCCTGACTTAAAAATGCATATTAATGATACAATGTTCATGCAGAATTATGCACCACACCAGTCCAGTACTCTGAAGGCAAGCCAAAGAAACAACTGTGACTTAAGTTACAGATGGAGATTAGGCTCTAAAAAGATGCAAATGCTCAGATTAAGATTGCGCTGTGCACTGAAGAGGTGCAGACGCAAAGGTACAACACCTAACCAGTGCTCACCATCATAAATTCAAATCTGGAAAAGAATACCTTTGCCGGTTGGGGCGGGCAGGTGGGTGGGGGCAGTGTGCACTGCTGCAGTAATAGTAACTAGTACCAGTAAAGATACCCACAGAAGTACAAAAATCACACACCTGCAGTGGATTGCAGGTTCACATTGCTGAAATTATTATGTGGCACAGTAAAAGGTGTCTGATTTGATGACACGTGTCACACACATACACACACACAGTAAGTAATGCATAGCAAATTGAAAACTTCAGTAATATAACCACATATTTTAAACAAACTAAAATTATGTATTGCTGCACCACAACAATCAGCAAAAAAATGGCAAAAATTATTGAAAATATTACTGTGTGTACATTAACACAGTTATACAAGAAAAATATCACCAAAACAGAAAGAACTGCCTTTTTCTCCAAGTTAATCTACCTACTCCACAGATATGCCCCACCCCCAAAGCACACTTCCACTGTCTCTCAGTACACAGACTTAATGTCATACACTAACATTCAAAATCCATACCCAAACAATAAACACTCGATGATATGAGCATAGAAGGATTTCCTACAATCAATGAACTAAATATTCAGCAAAAAAAAAATGATCAAAAAGACTTTCTTAATAACTTTTAGAAGGTTTGAATCACAGAGAGCTCTCAGAGCAGACTGCTACAGCTTCCTACACACACTAACCCAAACTGAGGCTGTGCAGAACAATCTAGAGCCCATGTGACCTGAAATCACATGAATCACTGCAAAATTTGCCTTTGGAGCTTAAAAAGAAGGTGAAATGAGGTGAAGTTCATTGCGTTCAATGTACTTCACCTTAAGAATTGGTGGAGTAGTGGTTTGGGAAGGCGGAGTAACGCAAAGTCAGTGTTTTCAATGGACTTCGCGTTATCCATTATAACGCGAAGTACTCTGCTTCACGTTGCGGAGCACTCCGCAAATTTGCTTTCACTCCGTGTTCCACTTTGCAGAGAGAATTAGGGCCACTTTGCCCATCTCTAGCTGTGACCCACACTGCCTGCTCTGAAGTTTGTTCTCAAATCTTTGTGACACTCCATTTCCAATGTGTCTATACTCCACTCAAATATTTCTAAACCTTCTCTTGAATTATTTTCTGCCATTTGCTCTAAGACTAAACTTTACAGTCACTTACAGTTTCTTTCTTTTTTTCACTTTTTAACCTATTCCTGAAGAAGACCTATAGTCAAAAGTTTGATTCTAACTCTGTTTTCTATTTTCATTGTGTAGTTATCATTGACAAGAGTTAAATAACTCCAGAAGATGAACATAAGTCCCTTAAAAAAGTGTCCACTTTATCATTACTGCAGCTTCAGGATCTAATTAACTTGGGGGAGTTAGGGGTAAGAACACATTTAAAAGTAGAGTATATACAGTAACACTGTGACTACTGCATAGGTTACTGAAGCAACCCAAAATTGTGTACAGAATTAAGGAGAAACATTATATCCAAAATATATGAAGTCCTAAAGGGGCGAGAACCTATTTCAAATGTAAATTATGAAATTCCCCACTAATCTGGGGTCTAAATAATGTCTGTGGAATCAAGTAAATTAAACAGATGCAGGAATTTAGAGGGCCTTAGTCTGGGAGGACAGTAAAATCAGCCTACTAAAGTTCCCTAGCCTAAGTTTTTAAAGTTAAAATAACAGAATTTCTTGAGTCACTTGAGGAGGAGGATTTGATAAAAGTGCAACTAAAATGAATTATGAACAAATACAGTATGTCCATTCCTCCTCCATGTCAATTCTTATCAGTGTGAAGCACAGAGCAAGGGAGGATGGAGCTGTCTCAAGCTACAAGCTGGTCCCTCTTAGGTAAATAACTTTGAACATTGACAAGATAAATCTCAAGTTCAGTGGGGAAACGGGAGTACAGGTTGCAAATCTAAATCAGTTGCTGAAAGTAGGAGTATTAGACACTGCCAGAACATAACTGTAAACAGTGGGCATTTCATACCTTTTTGGGGCCAAAAGTGCCAATGTGAAGGGGCAAGACGGGTCTTAAAAGTGGTACAGTGCTGTTAAGTAAGGTGAGTAGAATGGATGGGCCTCCAGGCCTTCCTCTGCTGTCATATTCTATTGTTTCTAACATACTGTAAGTCAAGCAATTCATTATGCATAGGAAGTAGGGAATAAGAAATCATATTTACTCACCTGGTAAAGGTGATTACACCTACAATCTTTATAGTGCTCAGAGATTCTTCACAAGTGGGTTATCCACCATCCATCCTATTGACTGAGGCACAATCATACATTTTTTGGACTGACAGAGGCCAAGCCCCCAGCCATGATGACAGAGTCTAGTGAAAAACTCCGTAGCAGAGAAAATGATAAAAAAAAAAAACAGGAAAAAACAAACAGATGACCAGCAAAGAACAGTCTCACTACTGTAAAAGGTAATTTACTAAAAGATAGCAGGAAAAAAACCTTGAGGCACAACGGTATACATCATAGAAAATCTCACATGCCCCCACAATGTAAAGCATCATGGGATAGAAAATCTGCCATCAATAATAATGTGGATAACATTATGCAGGTAGAAAAAATGATGTCCATCAATATGTGTAGTAGATAACATAATATAATGGTTATATAGCAGCCCCACTGAAATATACTGGGCAGTAACCCCACATTATTCTTACTGCCCTGGTTCCTTGCCCATCCACAACTGGGAGGGACTCTGAGCACTATAAAGGTTGCAGGTATAATCACCTTTACAGGTGAGTAAACACCATATTCCCTGCATCATTTATAGTGCTCAGAGATTCTTCACAAGTGGGACTTTGTAGCAATACCCAGAAGAAGCCCTCAGGTGGGAGATGAACAATAAGTTACCCTGGACCAGAAGCAGCCTGAAGCACAGCCCTTCTAAATGTGGCTGTACTTGCAGATGCTATATTCAGACTGTAATGGCAGACAAAGGTATGAACAGAGGACTAGGCAGCTGCAGTGCAGATATCTTCTACTGAAGCTCCCCCGTTCTCCATCCAAGTTGCTGACAATGCCCTGGTGGAATGTGCCTGAATGTCTATAGGGGGCTCTTGTCCAACCCACTGGTAGGCAGCAACTATAGCTGCCCTTATCCACCTAGCAATTGCTTCCTTAGAGGCAGTCTGATCTGCCTTCTTACCTGAAAAGAATATAAACAATCTGTACAACTTATGAAAACTTTCAGATAATCTTTAATCAGGGAAACTATGTCCAGCAGATGAGGAGATGCATCAGGTCTATCAATGTTCGCAAGTATGGCAGGCAGATAAATGGCCTGTTTCATGTGGAACAGTGATATCACCATTGGAGTCAGGGATGGAACTGTTTTGAGAGACACTCTATCATTATGGAAAGTAAGGAATGACTCATGGCACAAAAGTGCCTGCAACTCTCTCACCCGTCTGGCTGAGCACATAGCCGCCAGAAAGATAGTTCTGAGTGTTGTCCAGTATGGACAATCCGGTACAAAGGAAGGCTTATGAAGGCCATCCAGTACCAAATTAAGTTCCACGGGGAGCACATGGGTCTCAGAAAGGGAGATGCAGTCTGCACTGCCCATAGGAGCCTGACTACATGGGGGTGTGAACCTATCTGTCCCACCCTAGGAAGAGAGCCCTGTATTACCAAGATAGCCAAAGCCTGTACCCTCAAAGAGAAATAGGCTAGGCCTTTCTCAGCTCATGATTGAGGAAATCAAGAATTTGAGAAAGTCATGCCACCTACGGGGACAGGCCCTTTGCTGTACACCACTTAGGGAAGACTTGCCAATGTCTCCGATAAGTCTTATTTGTTGATTGTCTTCTGGATTGCAAGAGTAGATCAACCACTCTGGGTGTTACCCCTTGCTTTGCAACCTTTTCTTTTCAGCATCCATGCCATAAGGCGGAGGACCTTGAAATTGTGGTGTAGGATTGGTCCTTGTCTAAGGAGATCTGGGCATCGTGGCAGACTCCAAGGGGTGTTGATCAACATCACTGTGAGTAGAGAATACCATGATCTCTGAGGTCAATCTGGAGATACCATCAGCACTGTTACTTTAGTGGCCCTGATTCTGAGAAGCACTTTCACAATCATTGGAATGGGTGGGAAAATATAAGCTTATTTGAAAGTCCATGGCACTGCCAGTGTGTCAATCTCTTCAGCCTTGTTGTCGGGGAACTGTGAGTGGAATCGACACAGTTGAGTATTGTGATGAGATGGCATCAGATCCACTTGAAAAGGCCATCGTCTCCTGTTGAGAGACTGAAACATCTGATGGTGCAACTGCCACTCTGCCTGGTTGAGTGTCACTCAACTGAGCCAGTCTACCTGTGAGTTCAGCTTGCTGGCCAAGTATGTACCAAGATCAACAGCAGGTTCTGTTCCACCCATCTTAATCTCTTTAATGCCTCCTTGAGCATTGCTCTGCTTTGAACTCCCCATTGCTTGTTTATGTAAACCAAAGTGACATGGTTGTTGGTTCTGATCAGTGTTACCTGCTGTGCAACCTGAGGAGCGAAGAATAACAGTGCCTTGTACACTGCTCTCATCTCCAGCATGTTTATAGGCAGATGATCTTCTGATGGGGACCATCATCAATGAGTGACATGACAGCATGGCATAGCTTCCCAGCCTAGGAGACTTGCATCTGTTGCAAGTGTTGCCATTGGCATCATTTACTGTGGCATGTACCTTGTCATGTTTTGCCTTTTCTCCCACCACTTGAGACTGTGCAGAATGGCTGGGCTTCAGTTGAGTTTGTATTCTAAGTTCTGGGTTGTCTGGTCCCATGTGTTCAGTACATATCTCTGGAGAGGACAAATGTGTAGTTCAGCCTATAGCACCAAGGCAATCAGCAATGCCATAAGCCCTATTAGCAGCACATGCATGTGCACTGGTCTGTTGGGATGCATTTTTTATCAACCCAATGAGCATGGTTATGTTGCCTACTTTTTCCTCCATTGTTGTTACCAGGTCCAATCTCATGTTGTTCTTTGTGCTGAGGTGGGAAATGTCTTCAGTGAGATTTAGCCAACTTTTGTCCCAGTTTATGACCCAGCTGTGTTGTTGTAGACAATGAACCACAGAGTCCATGTTCTTCTGTGCCTGAGTCAGGGACCTTGCTCATATGAACCAATCATCCAGGTATGGAGTGATGTACACCCCCATTTTGTGGAGGGTCATGGAAATCACTATCAGTGTATTTGTGAATGCCCTTGGGGCTGATGCTAGCCTGAGCAGGAGACATGTACATTGCAAATGTTGGCCGTTGACATTGAACCTGAGGAACCTTTGGTGACTGGGGTGGATTGGAATACGTAGATAGGCATCTTTAAGGTCGATTGATGTAAGAAAATCACCTGGTTGGGACTACTGGTGACATCATCCTCTCCATGGCAGGCTAACTTGAGACCTCTACAGTGGCTCCCCTAAAAGCTCCTTGCAGAAACTGTAGATCAACAGAAAATTACAATATATACATGAATGAGTACTCCAGCTACAAGATGTGAAAAGCAGATAAAAAATGCACAGGGGAAGCTGGATGGCAAGAGATGGGAGATGAACCCTAACAACTTGGAGACCTCTTGTGCCTTGGGCTCAATTGCTTCAACAGAGTGCAATTTTCCCTCCCCTACGAAAACACAAAATAAAAAAGGAAAAAAAACTAGATATAATCCTTCAGGAACTTAGAGCATTCAGAGCTGATGTGGATGAAAAATCCAGCTGCTTAAGCATTGATTTAGCTACTCTCACCTAGCAGGTCAATTAAGCGGATGACTAGTTGACACTTACTGAGTACTGTGTGGAGCTCCTCTAGCAAACAGTTATGCAGCTGCAGTCAAAATGTCAGAAACTTCAAGACAGGCAAGAAGATGCAGAGATTAGAGTGAGATGAAACAATCTTTGATTGTATGGGACGCTAGAATGAGTGGAAGGACAGAACAAGGAATTCTACTTCTTGGACTTTTTTAAAACAGCTCCTTACTAGACCTTCATAAAAGCATAGCTATTGAACATGTACATTGGGCCTTGGGCCTCGTCCCATGAATACAAATGCCCACCTAAGATCCATAATCGTCCACTTTCTCAGTTATAAATCAAAGCAAGAAATCCTTGCAAGAATCTGGCAGATGAATGATGTCCGCTTGGAGGACTGGATTGTCATTGATAACGATTATCCCACTTCAACAATGAAGCAGAGCAGAGCTTACATCCCACTACTTCAGGTACTATGACACCAACAGATACAATTTCAGGCACTCTACCCTGCAGAACTAGTAGTTTTTTTTTCTGAAAATTAGAGGGACTTATGAGTCAGCAGATGATGTGGGAAAGAATCTTTTAAAAAGTGCCATTGAAACTGGCATGAAAGCTAAGGAGTTCCCCAGGTCAACAACGAGAGGTGAGAAATGGACTGTAGTGAAAAAGGACAGGAGACAACATGCTGAAGAGACCAAGAAGGACATCATAGCTCATCTTCAAGATCTCACCACTTCTCACAGTCCAGAGGGAGAAATCAACAAGGACACTCGAACTGATCTGGAGAACAAGGGATGTAAAGGTTTCATTCAGGAGGAACATGCGGGATTTGATGCACTATGTACCTTTACCCTTTCCATGATATCCTGGCTCCCTTTTACTTTCTTTACCCACTGTTGACTTAATGAACCTGTGAAATCATTGAGAGAGAGAGAGAGAGAGAGAGAGAGAGAGAGAGAGAGAGAGCATTGTGCAAGGGAAGTGGGGTGGAGGGAGCGGGTTCACAGTTGACATTAGGGGAGTGGAAGACTGACAACAACACTGCACATCTGAGAATTGTTAGCTGCACTCCACTAGCCTGAAGGAGAGCCAGGTCAAATTAATACAGGAGCCAAACTCAGCATTAGGCTAGCTTGTGTCACCATACCATCTGAGTAGTCTGTTGTGATCTGTCCATTCAAACATCAAGTTACGTGTTAACATCCGTCCGCCTATCAGTCATGAGCTTCATCCTCTCCACCATTGACTATGGCCTGGTTGTCTACAGTGCAGCATCAGACACTGTGCTCAAAAGGGTGCACATAGCTCTCAACAAGGCCTGTAGGCTCATCCTGAACAGCGATCGAATGACCCACACCTGTTCCTCTATGAATAGACACACCTGCTGTCTCTTGGGTGCAGGACTAAATTCCTCACATGCGTCCTAGGCAAAAATGCATTACTGGGGAAAGCTCCCCCCCCCATGCATAGCAGGCATATTCTTCCTTCCAGGCTCAGAATATATAACCAGAAACAGAACACGGGGGGCCCTCATGATGCCATTCCGATGCACAGCTCTCAGACAGCGTGCCTTCTCCTACAGATCCCCTCTCTAGCTTAACAAGGTACCCGGGTCCATTTGGAACTCCACTAGCCTGTCTGGCTTTAAATCAGATCTTAAGCACTACCTGACCTCCAGCTCTGTATGCACCTGCTTCTCCAACAGCTGACAGACTCTGGATGACAAGGCCCGGCCCTCCTAACAGCAACTATTCTCAGCACAAGGCAGAGGCCACTCTCCCACATGCTCCTTGACAATGCCTCTGAATCACTCTAAGGGGCTGCTCCTGTACACCCCCCCCCATCTCCATGCTACGATGGGTCTATGCCTCCCTGGCCTCAGCCCTGTTTCCTTGAAAACTTTTACTAGAGACCCCCCTCCTCCCCTACCAAAATCCTGCCCTTACTGAGCCTCTGCCCAACCTAACCTAACCTCTAGTGCCTCTGCACCTTACCTACACTTGTAATTAATTAAAGTTGATGTCCATATGCTGTATAGTGTTTTAAATGACTAAGAAGCTCTGTAACCTTTTCCTGATTGTTGTGCTGTTCAATGTCTCAAATGTCCCAAAAATCTGTAACCTTCTTGACTGAATGTCTATACTCTGTTCACATGACGTGGATCCTTTGTAAAAGAGCCTTGGCTCAAAGGTTATTTTCCAAATACCAAATAAATAAATTCATAAATATGTTTCCCACTTACAGTATATATATATTAGCACTCCCCCCATGACACACTGTGTGGAAAATCTTGTGAATACACTGACCAATCTACAGTTGTGAGATGGAGCCTAACAGACCAATAGATATAAATGAATGGCTCTTTCTCAGAATCAAACTTATGTTTTAAGTGTAAGAACTGAACTGCTGCCTTTTTCCATTAGGACAAACAACAGGGATTTTCAAGTTACAAAGAGTGTCAAAGACTTGTATTAATGCAATGCATAGTAAAGATGTGATGCTGTAAGATACATAGCTATAGGGACAAGGTGGGAATAAAAGAGCTTATTGACTGAGTCCCTAACCCTCCCTTCTAGGACAGCCACGCTAACAGGGAAGATGGAATAAATGATATCCACTTGGTTGCAAGCAGGGCATAGTGTGCGAACACAGAGACACAGACGGTCTGAGCAAAAAGGGGGAATATGGAAACAGAATTGTATCCACATGCTCAGCCAACAGCCCCCTCTCCATGATGAGTCACATTACCAAACTGAGTTACACAGTCTGCTCTGTCTCCTTGAGAGGGAGGGAAATTACATAATGGTACAGAGAAGGGGCAGCCACTGTAGCAAATGGCTCCTACTGTCGAGGAATATCAGATCCCATACCTGTTTCACCTGAACCCCAGACCCACATATCCTTTGGGTGCCTCTGAGGGTCCTTCCCTTCTGGTATACACTACCTACTTTCCTCCCCCATTTCTATCCTGGGACATGTGTTGTTCCCAAGGAGACTGAGGTTCTTGTAACCCCACTTACCTCTTGACTCAGTGAGAGAAACTAACTCTCCTGAGTTTAAGGGTCCTTATAAATAGAGCTTCTTCCTAGGAAGACTACATGTTCACTGTTAATTGTATGTACAAATTTAGTGGAGTTAGTTGGTTAAGTGTGTTGCTGTGGCGCTACTTTAATCTGCGAATGTATTGCAAAGTTTACTTACCAAGGAATGCACTGAACTGGGTCCTCATCCAAAACAATAATTCTTAGGGACCTGTAGGAGGTATACTGGGCACCCACACCTTGAGACACAAAAACAAACACTGAGGGGGACCGGGAAACTTTCCTAAAAGCCAGGGGGTTTGCTAACAAGAAAATGTTAATGATGACAGGAAATAGGATCACAGTATATTCTGTAAATGTGAATGGGTTTAATAATCCCATTATAAGGTCTAAGGTGTTCTTAATTATTCAAAAGGATAAACCAGATATAGTGTACATACAAGAATCACATCTGACCCAGACATAATCAGCAAAACAGACAAAGTATGGTTATTCTGGGGTCTACTCTTCATCGTATAAACAAGATAAAAGAAGGGGGTGTAATCTTTCTGATAGCCAGGCATCTAATGTTTCATGAATTAAAAATTATCAGAGACAAAGAAGGATGCGAAGTACTGATTCAAGAAGAGCTAGATAGAATTCCAGTCAACTTGGCTAATGTATATATTCCACCTAGGGCAGACACTCCCCATCTCAAATGGTTACTCAACATGGTAGCGGACAACATAAGGGGGGGCACTTATTTTGGCAGGAGATTGTAATCACTTGATGGATCCTACAAAGGACTCCACAGCCATGGGACAGACCTGCTTCCTAGTGACTCATAAATATCTTCACAAATTTCTCTCCTCCATGGGTTGGATGGATGTCTGGCTGGAGCTATACCCCACTTAAAAAGGAATTCACACACTATTCTGCCCCATACCATATTTATAGTAGTAGCCCCAGACATTGCCAGCTATTTCCAGATATTTTGTGAAATTTCTAAAGAGTTTCTCTCTGCTGCCCCTACTGTGGAAATGAAGAAAGCATGAGATATTTCTGGAAATATCACAGAACTCTCAGGAAATAGCTGGCAGTGTCTGTGGCTGCTACTGTAGGACTGACTACTTTTTCATGCAACAAGAGGACATGTCTAGGGTTTCTTCTGGTAGAATTGGACCTATTTCATTCTCAGATCATGCCCCGAATAAAGTAAGGATATACCTGGGAGTGATCGACCAGAAGACAAACCGGCAACTAGACTCCTTTTATACTTAAAACAGGATGAATTTCTAGAGATGGTGTGTGACCACATAAAAGACATATTGAAGCTAAATGACACTTCTGAAATGCAATCCACATATTTATGGGATATGGTAAAAGAGTTTCTTAGGGGTCGCTTGATTAGTTATGCAGTCCAAAAGAAAGAGAGAAGGACAGATAGAGAGGATTTGAATGCTACTCTCCTCTTTCTACAGCAACAACACCAGCAAGGCACACTAACATAAGGCTACCAGACATCCTCTTTTATCTGGACATGCCCTCTTTTACGGCTGCAAATTTTTGTCCGGGTGGATTTTCACTGCAGTGCTCTTTCATCCGGGTTTTGGGCACTGACAGTATCTCTGTTGTCTTTTGCAATGGCAAACAAGTACACCATGGCTGCCATAGGGGGAAAAAAAAACTGAATCAATTCTTTCTGTCATGCGCGGTGGTGGTGGTCCAAGTCCAACCCCGACTTGTGCATGACAATCCCTCTAGCTGTAACCCACGTATGGGATTTGAATGCTGTGCTGTGTTTCTGCAGAACGTGGTGGTCTAAGACAAGAGTTTTATTCTTTTTTTTTATCTTGTTGTCCCAGCCACCAGCCGTCCATCCCAAATCCGATCCTGAGACAGTGAGAGACCCCTTCCTGGCTGTGCTATGTCTGTGAGCAGCAGTCAGCTAGCTGCTGTGAGGATGAGCCACCTTTGAAGAGAAGGGATGGTCAACCGATCATTGGGAAGACTGTGACTAAGTCACCACCGCCTAGCCTTATACACCATCTGTCCGACTCACTGTGGCCTTCTTTGGTCCATTCCTGCCCCACATCTGACCTGTCCTGGAGGGAGCTGTCCTGGAGAAGTGTGGCATTGACTTCAGCCAACAACTTACTGCCCAGAAGAGAAGAGAAGAGAGACTCTGGAGTCCAGAGGACTCACTGACTGGATTAGCCTGCTGCTGCTGCTGTGGAGCCTAGCGGAGGAGAACAGTGGAGGTTCTGTCCAGAAAAAAGGACTAGTCCACATCATCCACCAGCCACCACATCCATCCACAGTTCCACACACTTACAGTGAGTGAGGGAGTGCTCTACTACAGCTTTCAGCACTGCACGGTCAGTCAGCAATATCATTTATAGCTGCGCTGTGTCACTGTCAGCCTGTGTGGTTCAGTTCGGTAACCATGGTTAGGATGGGGTGGGGGTGGTATCAGTATTGGTTAATTAAGATCATCCCAGGTCAGGAGGGAGGAAGGACAAATGAACAAACAATGACTGTCTGCAGCCTGACAGTACTGTGCTCAGTCCTCCTGGCCTAGCCCAAGACAATAGTGGTCCCTCCCGATTCATCTTCTACTTTTTATCCAGGGGATTATTATTATATTATAATAACTGGGGTGCATTTTCTCCCATGGGGAAACTGGGTTATAATTTGCAATTATACCCAATGGGTTATAACAGCAAACACACACACACTGGTTTCCCATGCATCATGCCTGCTCAAACTTCCAGTGGTAAGTAACGAAATAAAGAACTTGTCTCAGTCACCAGTAAACTTCGTCAAATAGGAATCCCACCTTGAATAAACCTTTTTCTTAAAAGAGAAAAAAAGAGGAAACTTTTCAGCAGTCATGGATGGGTAGTCACATGGTTTTTATTCCAACCAGATCGCAGCTGCACGCCAATGTGGCGAGAAAACGCTCCCCAGCAATTATATAAAATAAAGCATGGGGTTGTGTGCTCCACTCAAGTTTTTACACATACCGCTCAGTGCTGGATGCTTAAATAAACCCCTCGAGCTTCACTCTTGGGGTTTATGTAGCATTCAACACCTAGGCGTGTGTGTAAAAACACACAACCCCAAGCATTATTCTATATATAAATTACCAGGTCACGTTTTTTCTCATAGGGCAACCCAGTTATAATTTTGCCATTATAATCAACTTGTTATAATGGCTAACACGTGCCAGGTTTCCCTTGCTCCCCACATGCACAAGCAGGACGTCTTCCCGCTGCTGCACTGCCACCCTGACCGACACTTGCTCTTGGCGGTAAGTAAAGTTATTTTTTTTTTTAAATAACCAAGAACAACTGTAGCCATGAATTCCCCACAGTTCTAAGGTGCCTTACAAAAAAAAAATGCCTCACCAGCCACAGACGACACTTAAGTCAGATGGGTCATGGGACCGTGGCCGAACAGGAAAGCAGTTTTATTTTATATAATTGCTGTGGCAAAAGAACACAACCCAGCAATTATACAAAATAAAGACTGGGTAGGAAGGTGTAAAACTTGGATTTTACACACACCATCAGTGTGGGATGCCTTAATAAACCCCTTGAGCTTCGCTCTCAGGGTTTATTTGGCATCCCACACCTTGGGGGGGTGTAAAATCCTCATTATAACTCCCTACCCAGCAATTATTCTCTATATAATTAGCTGCTGCTGCAGCCTGCACCAGCCTGTGACCTGTCATGATCCACCGATGATCGCTCCAGGACCACACAGACTGAGCAAGAGACTAATATTTAAAAAATAAATTTAAACTGCTCAGTCTGGTCTGCATGGCTGCAGATTGCATTTATTTGTGAAGGTCAGGAACTGATTCTTAGAGCTGAGCAACAGAAAACTGAAGTTCACTGGTGTGTGTGTTCAGTTGTTAACCGAACTGTGGCAACTCGCAGCAGCACCTGACCTCAACAATGACTGCAACTACAACCCTCCCAGAGCAGCATAACAAAGTAAAGACAGAGGCTTGCAGAAGTCAGGCAGGCTGCTGATGCTGAGCCTGAATAAATAAATACAAACAAATAATACATTTAACATCTATCTACTTGACCCTATGATATGAATGATGTAAATGTGAATAGGATAAGGAAAGATTCCAATAACTGGGTGCTGGGCTGGCAACTGCTGGTGTGTGTGTGTGTGTGTTGGGGAGGGGCTAAGCCTGAAATTAAATTTATTATATATAACATAAATAAATTAATATAGATAATACATTTGATATCCTATCAGGACATATAGGATTTGGTGCCGGGCTGGCAGCTGCTGGGGACCTGGATGGGGTGGGCAGAGGGCTGAGCTGCCCTGAGCCAGAAATTAATCACACATAAGTGAACATAAATAAATACATTAATATAAGTTAATATTACATAATTCGTTTAACATCCATTAGGAGGAGGACCTGTTGGATTGGGTGCTGGACTGGCACCTGCTGGGAGGCTGGGGGTGGGGGGGTCAATTTGTCCCCGGCTCAGGGGAAGCCACCTGGTCCATGACAGACACTGCTGTCTGGTCTCTAGCCATGTTTTTTTTTTTTGTAGTCCTCTCCTGATCCTGACCCGAAGAGATGTGGAACTGAGTGGTTGTCAGCGGGACCCCTGCCAAACAAAGTAATCCTGACTGCTGCATTCATCACTGACTGGACTGGTGCTGGTGCTGGTGGAGGGTGGTCACTGTCTTATGCAGCAAAACCCAACTACTACTACTGAGGATTCATCAGTGGACTGGAGCGGAAGCAATCAAAACTGGTAAGCAATAAGCATACTGTTAAAAATGTACAGTGTACATGGTGACAGTGTCAGTGAGGGCCTGCTGGGGGTGGCAGTGGCGGGGAGGTGCTGACATGATCAGGCTGATCATATTGTTCTTAGAACCGAATGTTATTCTTTCTTTCTGGCACTATTGTTTTTTTTAAATGTTCTGTTCTGTTCTGTTCCGTGTCTGTCATCAGGGCAGGAACAGGTCATGGTCTTGTCTTCTTATCAGTTCAAGCTGACAAAGCAAACACTGGGATGGCACCATACAAATTCAATGTGCAAAAGGTTGTATTGCACTTTGAATTTGTATAAGTACTCAAGATACTGTCAGATCGTATTTGATCGTATTTGAATTTATGTTGGCTGGGGACAGGCACATTTCTGTAGTGGATGGACATGTGAAACCACAGTTCCAAAAATAGCCATGAGTGCACCTGTGCAAGAAGTTGTCTGTAAGCTAGCCGTTCACTCGCGCTGGTCACAGAAAACCACCAGATTGAATGACAGCCTTCTCACAAAGCCAACAAAAACAAAAACTGACACAATGTTTAAGTATAACTCTAACAGTAATTCTTTTTAAAATGCTAACCTCTCCATTTTACGCCTCTGAATAAATTGGAGAGTCACTCAATTCTGCGTTACTAAACAGTAAACTTTCACCTCTGACTCTACACATCACATCTGCTAGGCACCCAGATAGACCGCAATGACCATCACACACACACACACACACACACACACAAACACACACACACACACACACACAAATGAAACAAAACTACCTCTACAGAGACTGTTGCCTTCTTTAAAAAAAAAAACAAGTTTCCTTAATGTAAGTTTTCAAGTTTACTGACTGCTCCATTTATTGAAAACAGAATGCTTTTTAAGGGAAAAAACAGTCGAAAACTGATCTGAGAAAGATGCAGATGTGATGACTTCTGTGAAATGAAAAAGCTGAGAATGTTATGAATTCTTTGAAATAGTTAAAAAACACCTCAGTTAAAGCACTTCTTCACAAAAGAAGTTCAAGCTGTTTACAAAAAAGTTTGAGTTGTTCTGAACAACAGTTGCACTCTGTTCAAGTTGAAAAAAATTTCTTGTAGCCCACTGCTACAGAATTCATCTCTCTGCATTTATTCCTTTAACCAGCAAATATAAAAAATAACACATGGAGAAGTGTGGTGATTCAGATTTTATGCACACCCTCGGTGTGTGATGTCCAGATAAACCCCTCGGGTTTCACCCTCGGAGGTTTATGGGGCATCACACACCTCAGGTGTGCATAACATCCTCATAAACCACACTTCCTCATGCATTATTTTTCATATATATATATATATATATATATATATACACACACACACACACACCATGACAGAGTGCGGGTATATGATGGGATTTACCATGCCTGACGTGGTTCGGTCACGAGGCCATCGGCCAAGTGAGTGAACCACACGAGGTGTGGGTAAATGTTTAAATCCCACCATATACCCATACTCTGAAGTGGTGTATTGAGATTATACAACATCCCCACTTTTTTCTACAAAAAAAAAAAATAAAATGTTTTCCCCCATTTTTATTTATTATTTATTGTATTTATTGTTGCACCAGAAAAAAATAGTCCTTGGTTGCTATGGGTCTGCTTATAATGTGATGTTACAGCTGGCAGCTAAGCACGTCTTGGAGAATGGGAAATGGACCTGACTGAGAAATGTTCGGAGAGACAGGTAAGGCAGATGCTCCATCCATGGGAGATGTGAGAGAGGACAGATTCAAAAGAGGTCCTTTTTTTTTTTTTATCTTTACTGGTTATGGCAAGAGGAAGTGAGTGTTTTCAGAGGATAACAGCTGGTACTGTGGAGTTCTGCATCTTGCTGTCCCTTGCCGTCTTTGTAAGTCCTAGCTTTCTGATGCTAGGAGTGATTTTAGGGGGAGTTTCTGATGTGGCAGACTGGCAGCTGGCACCTTTTCCCATTAGAATATTGCAGAATTTACAGTGGAGAAAAGGTACCAGCCAGCAATTCAGAATGCAGGATTTTGTGTTTGTTTTGGTGCCCATTGTATAATCAGGCTTATCATACACACAGACTATAAAATAAATGCCAGCAGCCAGCCTTGTCCTGTACCTATAAAGCAATACAATTCCAGCACTGCTCACGATGCCCTGAACCAAAACCCAAAGGGTTGCAGGTTCTACATTCCAACCAAAGGGTGGCAAATAACCCAAATAAGTCAGAACTGATTCAAAGTTAGTTGCAGTCTTCAACAGAAAATCAAAAGCAGGATCTCAAGTTATATTATGTCACCAAGTGTGTTTATTGATCCATTACTGTTCATACATAGGAGCCACTGCCAGTCACCTTAATGGAAGACCACCCCAACTGCTTCTGATTTTCCATTGGAGTGTGCAACTAAAAATTGAATCAATTGGTCCTTCCTGATCCTGTACCTAGCACAAGCCTCTGCTCTCAATCAAATCAATTCATCAATCAATCAAAATCTTTTTTTAATCCAGGAGGGCACCATTGAGCAAGGCTCATTTGCAAGGTGGACCTGGTCATGAATACATCAAAGTACAGTACAGAAGCAGGTATACAAAAAGCAATAATATACAAGGAAGAAAATGTATATACAGTGCATACAGTACAGTACAAGGTTGAAATAAAAAAAAACAGCATTATTTTACAATTGAAGAAGTCAGCAGCTGTACATAGGCATACATTGGTTATAAGCAGAGATCTTTTGAGTGAGGCAGCCAGCAACTACACATATAGGAGAAAAAGGCCATGTATGGGGTGACAGGTAAGAGAGGTAAAGAAAAGGAAAAATATATTACTGATGACTGGAGGAAAAATTGAGCTAAAACCACAGAAAGTGACGATGGCTGTTGTGTACTTGTTTATTATGATAATGACGGAGGAGGGGTAGATAATTGGGATACTACTATGGATGGGGTGGGACTTTAGCCAGGCTGGAGTAGACAGAGAAGGGTAGGTGCAGCAGGAAGAGTTAATAGGGAAAGAGTGAGAGCCAGGGGTAGAAACCTGGCAAGCGTCAGGATGGAAAGGAGGAGTTGCGGAATTAGCGGGCTAGCGGTGAGTAAAACATTTGCAAGGTGCTTCATGTAGTGAACGTAGAGTGCCTTGAAGATATTCAGGCTAACAGGGCAGCTCAGCTTCAAGTTCCTTTGTAAACCGTTCCACAATGTGGGTAAAGAGGAGCTTAGAGCAGCTTTGCCGAAATGAGTTTTGACCCTTGGAACTTGGAGGGCAACTAGGGAATAGCTCCTTAGAGTGCAGGTGCCTAACACACTCCGGGGAATACAATCTAAGACATATGAGAGGAGCTTGTTGGTCACCACTCTGAAGGCCCATAGGGCGGCATTTCTATTCCTTCTATAGTGAAGGGAAGTCCAGCCTAACAATGAATACAGGGAGCAGTGGTGTGTGGAAAGTGGAAGGCCAGTAATGAACCTGATAGCTCTGTGGTAGAGGGTGTCCAACTTAGCCAGTGCAGAGGCAGTGCTGTGGCTGTAGAGCAGGTCCGTGTAATCTATTAAAGATAGGAAGGTAGCTTGAACCAGTTGAATTTTGGCCTCCTTTGTGAGCAGGTGGTTAATTCTGTAGAATAGTCCTAATCTTTGCCTTAGTTTCTTCTGTAGTTCTTCGAGATGGTCGGCGAAGGAAAGTTTATGATTGAGCCAAACTCCTAGATATTTGAATTTAGCTACATATTCTAGTGTTTCTCCAAGAAAAGTGGTAATTTGAGGGATAGCTCCCCCCAGCAGGAATTGCCACATGTAAGGAGGGGGAGAAGAGCATGGCTTTTGTCTTTTTCGCATTGAGCAAAAGCGTTTTGTTTATAAGCTGGTATTGTAGAAGGTTAAATTCAGCTTGGAGGTCTTCACAGGCTGCTTCCGGCATGGGACGACTCAAGTTCACTACACTGTTGTCCACGAATAAGTGGATGTTGGCTTTTTTGATGGGGTCATTGATGTTGTTAATGTAGATTGCAAAGAGGAGGGGACCAAGGATAGAGCCCTGGGGCACACCCCTCAACATAGGTTTTAATGGAGAAAGATCACCTTCAGCTTTAACCTGCTGTTTCCGTTCTCCGAGGTAGTCTGCAAACCAGCACATAGATTTATGGTCCAGGCCTAAAGTGCTTAGGGAGGAAAGAAGCAGGCTGTGATCGACTGTGTCGAATGCCTTACTAAGATCCAAGAAAACAGCACAGACATGCTTCTTGTTGTCAAGGTCTAGGAGCCAAAGGGCTGTTATGGTGCTGTGCTTTGCTCTGAATCCAGGCTGATCTGGGTTTAATAGGCTTCTGGATTCTAAGTGTACCCCTAGCTGGCCACACACTATTTTTTCTAGTAATTTAGACAGGATGGGGAGGAGGGAGATCAGTCTGTAATTATTTAGATCGCAGGGGTCACCTGCTTTTAATAGAGGGACGACATGGGCTATTTTCCATTGAGCGGGGAGGCTACCCTGGGAGAGTGACATATTGAATAGGTGGGTGATTGGCACTGCAAACACATGGTAGGCACATTTCATATAGCAAGGCTCTATGAAGTCGGATCCTGCTCCCTTCCTGGTGTCCAGTTGCAGCAGTAGGTCTTCCACCTCTTTTAGAGAGACAGGCAGGAGGGAGAAGGCCTCCTCGATAGAAGGGGACTCATGTGTTGGTGGGCCCTGAGCTGTGTGGAGGTCATTGACAGGAAATGTATCAAATGCTAGTCCTGTCATTGCAAAATGGTTATTGAGGGCTTCCAATATCTCCGATCGGTTAGAGATAACGCTGCCACCGGACTTAATTTTTGCTGGAATGAAATTACCAGGTGCATGTCCAGACATGTCTTTTAATGTTTTCCAGAGCTTTGAAGAATTTCTTGAGGCAGAGGCTAGCTCCGAACGATAGTAGGCGGCCTTGTCTGCTCTGACCCACTTGGTGCACTTTTCATTTGCTCTCTTAAAAAGACACCAATCTGAGTCGTTCTTGCTTCTTCGGGCTTTTTTCCATAAAGTATCCCTTTCTAACAGGGAAGCTTTGAGCTCAGGTGAGAACCAATGGCAAGTGCTGCTCCTGACCTGCACCTTAACTAAGGGTGCATGCTTATTTAAAGCGTCACTTAAAATATCGTAAAAAATAGTATATGCCCTGTTAACCGTTTTGGCTAGGAAGAATTCCTGCTATTGTGGTGAATGTTTCAAGTCATGGACATAAGCAAACAAATCAAAGTTGCGTTTGTACCTCTTAATAGAGAACTTTGCCACAAACTCTGGGTTGTGCATGGATCTAATAGTGGTGATTATACAATGATCGCCAATGTCTGAGAAAAATGTTCCGACATGAGAGAACAGGTGTGGCTTGCTAACCAAAACTACATCTAAGTAGAAGCTGTTGTTAAGGTTCTTTTTATTTGGGTGAGTAGGCTCACCAATGAGTTACACCAGCCTAGAGTGTCACAAAAGGATTTCAAGGGAGCTGATGCACTTGATGGCCAATCGAAGTTCAGGTCACCAAGAATAATGGTTTCCTAGGAACTGAGCCCCAGTACGGAACTGAGGTGAGACAGGAGATGCAGCCCGGCAGAAGGGGGCCTGTAGTAGCCTATTACACAGAGTGCACTGGAAGGAGAAAAGTTCAATCTTTAGGGTCAAGCACTCAAATTCTTTTTGGGGGAGGATGATGCGTCTATGCATGCAGCTGAGTATTTGTCCCTTACATAAATTGCCACCCCACCTCTTCTTGATTGCCTATCCACTTGGAAGAGTAAATAATTTGGGATATTAATTTCATTGTCTGGGATGGCTGGCCTAAGCCAGGTCTCAGTGATCACTAGGACATCAGGTAGGGTGTGGCTCACCCAAGCCTGGATATGGGTGAACTTTTTCAGCAAACTACAGGCATTAAAATGCATAAAAGACTTTCCTTTGATACCTGCCAGGTCTGATGGAGAAGCAAGGGTGTCTAAGGGTTGAGTTCGACATTGCCTGAGCACAATAGTAAAAGAAGCAGGATTCTTTTTAAGGCAGCGAACTGTAATTTGTAAACATTATTTTTTGGATGATGGATAGGCGGTGTTGTTGGGTAGGCCTGTACCCACTCCTGGTGTTATACTGGCCTAGTGTTGCAGCCACTAGTGTCCTGGCAGAAATTTGTCTTGAGTAGGAAGTCTCAAGTCTGGATGGGGGAGGAATCTGCAGAGGCTGCTCGGGAGATGTCCCATTCCACGGCAGAGACAGCTGAGAAGCCCAATAGTCCAGAATGGCTACCTGAAAGGAGCTGTTGGACGCAGGACAGGGAGAAGTGCAAGGGTCATTCCACTAAAGGGAGGGATGAGGATTCCAAAGAATTGAGCTGAGCGCTAATGAAGCTAGTGACACACCAAGAAACCAGCTGTAATTTTCCATGGTAGATCTAAATGCCACAACAGCTGGCAGTAAAAGCCACTAGAAGCCTAGACCAATAGGCGATCAGGTGTCATAAGCTCAAAATCCTTTTGTTGGCTGAGAGACGGTTTTGGTGCTGAACGTACCTGTGGAGCAACTCTTTGCAGCTGAGCCAGTGAGGTGGTTCAAGGCTGCAATCCAGTGTGACAAGATTGGTCTGTAGCTTTCATTTCTGTTTCTGGCCCTGTTCCATCAGTACCGAATGAAAGTGGGGGCAGGCATTCAAGTCTTGCAGCCTTAGTGGATTATCATGGTTCGGTGTGAGAAACAGGCAGAAAAACCTCAGGGATGGTCCTCAGAAAGAAAGGTATCCCAGGTCCACTAGAGCAGAAGTGGAGTAGAAAATATAACGTGTTTCCTCTTTAACAGAAAAGACAGCTGTTGTAGCCCTTTAGTGGCTATGTAGTATAATTTGCAAATGAGGCCTTAAGCACAGTAGAGGGCAGCACAATTCTCTGTATTTTGGAAAGGACAGATTTCATACGGTCCTACTGACATATATTAAAGTACCTGGCTGCATGTTCTCAATGGATTGCCCACTGCTGTTGTCTGCCTTCAGTTAGGCTGGGTCACTAGAACACAAGCGTCATCAAGGAGGATGAAGGCCATTGGGTATGACACAGCCAGCTCTGTCCAGAAAAGACTCTACTTAGGATTTGGAAACAAAGATATGATTTTGTCTGTTTTTTAAAGGAGGACGGAAATATATATTTTTTTATCATCAGGCCTACAGCTGCCACATCACCCCCCTCCCCCCGGTCACAAAAGGCTGTTTCTCTTGTAATATTGGGATTTATTTTCTTTTTTTTAAACTACCCAGAATTTAAACATTACATGTTGAGCAGAAGAACAGCCTATAGCAGAGAAACACTATTCAGCTTCAGCATAATTTTCAGTTGCTGGATGTGTATAAGAAGTGCTAGGAAAATGTTCAATCCCACCCAGAGAGAAAGAGACCCTCCTGCCCTCCCACCCTGACCCACATGATGAACAGTGATTCGGTTTCCTAGTCAAGGCTGGGCACACTAGGGTAGCACTGAGGTTGGCACACACAACTGTTAACAAAATGGGGAATTAATTCCACAAATCTCCCCTATCAATTCAGTCACAACATTTTATCACTCTTGTGAGCTTAAGGCTTTATTCTGTCTTTTGTAGATATCCTGTGCAAAACTGATGTGTCCTCACAGTATTTCTCATTCGTATGTGAGGTGGCTTTACTGGTACTGTGTATATTAGGGATGAGTGTACAGAAAATGTGGCAGCAGGACTCAGATGCAGGAGCAGCAGTGCAGGAAATTGCACATCTGTAATCACTACTTTGCATATTAGGGGAAAGCGGAGAGAAGCTGGACATAATCAGCAAGAAAAATATTTCACGTGTTATCATGTCATGTGTGATATGAGACTGTCACTGTCACATGCAAGGCAAGACATGGCCAGGATTTTTTAATTCCCTTTACATACTACTCTGCTAAAAAAATGCATTGCCAGAAGCTAAAACTAAGCCAGCATGACTCAAACCTTTCACATTTAAATAATAAATGTGCTGGAACTGGAACAGACTGTGCATAAAGCCTCACTGAAAAAGCTTCATGCAATTTGGGCCTCTTTCTCTCTTTCCCTGATTCCCACCTCTGCCCCCCTCACATTTTTTGAGCAGGACATTGCCCCCCCAAAAAACATTAAGGGGCTACAAGCCACCTAAAATGGCAGTGCCTGCACCTGCCCTTTGTGGTCCTGTCCCGTGGTGTAAGGAGAGGAAGACTAAGACACACATGGGGGCAGGTACACCACTGATGACCACAGGATGGAAGTCAGTGGTTGGCATTTTGCTTTCTGATTTTTTCTGATGTTAAAGAAGCCTATGCCAGTAGATTCAGTTGAGATCTACTGGGGGGAAGGAACCTGCACTGCACCAAGAGACTGAATCAGTGTATTGACTGGATGGCTTTGTGTGCTTGTTGTGTTGCAGGAAAAGGATTTGTTGCTGCTTGCTTGCCTGGACCCTTTTTGAAGTCTTCAGGTTCAATCCCAGAAGCATTTCAAAATGCAAGTGCAGGTTTACGGATGAACTGAAGAAGAAATACTCATGTTTTCAAAATGGTAGGGAAGAGTGGGAGGTAGAGTGCATGCTATGTAGTGCTGCAACGAACATCTCCATTGCCAATAAAGGAGTCCTTGACCTAGAAACCCACATCCAATCTACAAAACAGCAAAAGAGAGCTTGGAGTTCCAGCTCCTCAGGAAATGTGACTGATTATTTCATTCAGACAGGTTCCAAAACTGAGGATGCTGTAAGTGCTGCTGATGGCACTTTGGCATGCCATACTGTAAGATACCATGCTAGCTACAGATCAATGGACTGTACTTCAGGCTTAACTAAGAAGATGTACTCCTCTCTCTGAAATTGCATGTAAGATGTCAAATGCTCGAACCAAGACTGAGGCTATATTTAACTCTGTAATTGCTCCCAATGCTGTAGACATTGTGACTGATCACTTGGAAGTATTTCATGCCACGTTATTGCCACTGATGGAAGCAATCGTGGTGCTGTGAAAATGTTTCTGATTTTAATTCAGTACTTTGACTGGAAAAAAAGGAGCTTACACACTAAAGGAATAGAACCGCAGAACATGTCTGACGAAACTGCAAGCACTACCTCAAACTATGTACACAAACTTTGGAAAAAATGTGGCCTACTCCAAAAATGTGTAACATTCTTGGGTGATAACTGCAACACAGTGTTTGGGGGGGCTCAGGTGAGCTGAGGGCAGGAATGTGTTTTCAAATCTGAAGAGGTCAGTTAAAGATAGCTTGATTGGGGTAGGATTCCCAGCACATGTTTTAAACAATTTATCCCTCACCCCACCCACCCCAAGCGCATAACTTCCTTTATAGCAGGGTCTCTGACATCACTTCCTCAAAACTGCTAACAACATACACCTGTTCATATCCTTAAAGGCACAGCACACTGAATAGGGGGCAGAGACACTCACAAGCTTGCACACACTAAAACAAGAACAAAAACAAAAAAGCATCTGTAACAGGAAGGGACACAGACATGTTGGGAGTGGTGCAATGCACTAGCTGTGGAGCAGCAGTCTTCCGGCAGACATTCTGGAAACTGCATTGCTGCCCTATTTGCAGGCACCTCTCTGGTCTGAGGGAGGAGGTTGTTCATCTCCATGCTGACCTGGCAAGGATTTGGGAAACCTGCTTCCCCACCCAGGGACCACCCAGGCCACCGCCACTACCTCAAAGGTTGCCAAGAAAGAGGAGTGGTTGGACCACGGTGGGCTCAGAGAATGTGAGGGTGGTGGAACAGAGGCACATCCCTTCAGTTGTGCATCTCCACAATTCATTTGCCACTCTGGAGAAAGCATGATTCCTCTATGGAGGCACCTGCAGTGGAGACCAAGGAGGATGCTGGGAACCTCCACAATGGAGACCCACAAGAGGGTGGCCCAGGACCCCACAGGGGAAACAAACATCCTGGTGGGGGACTCAATTGTTAGGGGGGTAGAACTGGGGAGGGAAGGAAAAGGAGGGCAGGGTGCCTGCCCAGTGCCAAGGCTTGAGGGACAGGAAACTAATCCTCAGAATCGTGGATCAGCAGCAAGGGAGGGAGCTGGATGTCATTATCCACCTAGGGATGGATGACCTGGCTGAGAATGGGATCAGAGCAGTGCAACAGGAGTTTGTGGAGTTGGGGAGGAGCCTTAGACAAGTAGCACACACATTAACTTTCTCATAAGTGCTACCTGTCTATGGCATGGATGAGGCTAGGGCACTCTGCACCATGGGATTCAATGACTGGTTGAAAAACTGGTGCAGAGCTCAGGGATTTGACTTCATTGGGGACTGGGGCTCCACCTGGAAGGATGCTGGCCTATACAGGTGCGATGGTCTGCATCTATCCTGGAGGGGAAACAGGATCCTAGGTGATAGGTGTAAATGCTTCAGTGGCAAGCATTTAAACTAGCCAAGGGGGGAGACACTGAAGAGGAGAAGGGAAATCCTAGCCCCCCACAAAAATCAGGGTAATTAGTGAGGTAAACACCAAAATAGAGCAGTTGATAGGGAGACAAGCAGAGGTAAATGGAGAAAAAGATAAAGGCAGTAGGGACAGGGATGGAGCAAAAAGAAACAAAGCCATAAAAAATGGAGGGTAATGAGTATCAATGCCTGTAGTCTAGGTAAAAAGCTCCCTGAAATGGTGGCCTTGATGGAAGAGGGATGCCTAGATATTGTGGCAGTCACAGAAACATGGTACACAGAGAACCATGACTGGGATGTCAACATAACAGGTACACAATCTACAGGAGGGACAGGGATAGAAGAAGAGGAGGAGGAGGAGGAGTAACTCTCTATGTAAGGGAAGGGATAAAAGCAACAGAACTAAAGGGTAAACAGGGAGGAGAGGAGGCACTGTGGGTCACACTGGAGATGGGAAATGGCTCCACAATCCGTACGGGGGTTGTATACAGACCCCCTTCTCAGGGGGAGGAAATGGACAAGAAAATGATAGAAGGCATCCTTGGGATGGCAGAGAAAAAGGAGATATTGCTGATGGAGGACCTGAATATGTCAGATCTTGACTGGAGCACCTTTGCTGCAGCCACATCCGAGAGCAGGGCCATTCTCGATGCCCTACAGGGGGCATGCCTCAGACAGCTAGTTTTTGAACCCACTCAGGAGAGAGCAATCTTAGACTTGATACTCTCAAATGGGGATGAAGAGAGGATCTCTGATCTTGAAGTGGGTAGCCATCTGGGAACAAGTGACCACCAAACAGTGTGGTTCACAATAAACTTAGCTGTAGAGTCAAGCCACACAAAAGTGAAGATACTGGACTTCAGGAGGGTGATTTTGTCAAATGGGAGAGTGCCTCAGAAAAGCACTAGCAAACAGGCAAGAAGGTGGGGTGGAGCAACAATGGGGAAACATCAAAACCACTATCACAGAGGCAACAAGTCTTTGTGTGAAGCAAATAAACAAATCAAAATGAAAGAAAAAAACACTATGGTTCTCAAAAGAAGTTGCGGGACAGGTAAGGAAAAAAAGATAGTATTCAGGAAGTATAAGGAAACACAGCAGGAGCAGGACAGAGAACTGTACCAGTTAAAGCAGAAAGAAGCGGGGAAGACAGTCAGAATAGCAAAGGCCCAAACCGAGGAAAAGATAGCCAACTCGGTTAAGAAGGGGGATAAAACCTTTTATAGGTACATTAGGGAGCAAAGAAAGACTAAGGCAGGGATACTGAGGCTGAACAAAGAGGAAGTTGGTTGGGCAGAAAGTGACAGTGAAAAAGCAGGGATACTGAACAAATACTTCTGCTCAGTATTCACAATGGAAAAGCAAGGGGAAATATCTAATCCGGTCAATAGAAGCACTCTGGATAGTGGGGTTGATATTAGTCCTTTCACAGAAGAAAGGGTTCTGAAAGAACTCTTAAAACTGAAGGTGGATAAAGCAATGGGGCCTGATGGGATTCACCCCAGAATTTTAAAAGAACTAAGGGGAGAACTAGTAACACCACTGACTACCCTTTTTAATAAATCATGGGAGGATGGGGTGGTACTTGAGGACTGGAGGAGTGGGGATGTGATTCCCCTTCACAAAAGTGGGAGCAAGACAGAGGCAGGAAACTATAGACCTGTCAGTTTGACTTTAGTGGTAGGGGAAATGATGGAATCACTTCTAAAGGAAAGAATTGTTGAGTACCTAGAGGCCAGTGGGGCACAGGACCCAAGGCAGCATGGATTCACAGTGGGAAGGTTGTATCAGACAAATCTAATTGATTTATTTGACTGGGTGACCAAAGCAGTAGACCAGAGAGGGGCTGTGGACATGGCCTACCTAGACTTTAGCAAGTCATTTGACACAGTTCCACACAAAAGATTAATAAACAAATTAGCCAGCCTGGGAGTGGGTTCCAGGGTGGTAGCCTGGGTAAAACACTGGTTGGACAACAGGACACAGTGAGTAATAGTAAATGGAGTCCACAGTGAAGAAAGGGGGGTTACTAGTGGAGCACCGCAGGGTTCAGTACTGGGGCTGGTCCTTTTTAGTGTCTTTATAAGTGACATTGCAGAGGGACTGGAAGGAAAAGTATGTCTCTTTGCAGATGACACAAAGATCTGCAACAAGGTTGATACACAAGGTGGGGTGGAAAGGATGAAAAAGGACTTGGCAAGGTTGAAGGAATGGTCAAATGTATGGCAGCTTAGATTCAGTGCAAAAAAGTGCAAAGTAATGCACCTGGGAAACAAAAACCCAGGGGAAGAGTACACAATGGCGGGTGAGATACTGACAACAACACAAATGGAAAGAGACCGGAGGTAGTCATATCAGATGACCTAAAGGTGGGCCAGCAATGTGAGAAGGCACTAAGGAGTGCTGGGGGGATACTGGGATGCATAGGGAGAGGCATCACCAGTAGAAAACAGGAAGTTGTGGGCCCTCTATACAGACAGTTGGTAAGACTACATCTGGAGTACTGTGTACAGTTCTGGAGACCCCATCTCCACAAAGACATAGACAGGGTGGAGGCTGTCCAAAGGAAGGCAACCAAAATGATGCAGGGTCTGCATCAGAAGACATATGAAGAAAGACTAAAGGAACTAAAGATGTATAGCCTTGAGGAATGGAGAGAGAGGGGGGACATGATAGAAACTTTCAAATACCTCAAGGGAATCAACAAAGTCCAAGAGGGTAACATCTTTCAGAAAAAGAGATATGCAAAAACGAGGGGGCCCAATTTGAAGATAAAAGGGGGACGGCTCAGAGGTAATGTGAGGAAGTATTTCTTCACACAGAGAGGGTTGTGGATACATGGAACAGCCTTCCTGAGGAGGTCGTAGAGTCAAAAACAGTGGGAGGAATTCAAGAATGCATGGGACAGACATAAGACAATTCTAGTGGGGGCTAGGAGGAAGTAGGCTGTTGGTTAACTAGGATCTGCAGCTTATCCATTAGATAGGGAAAAGGGCAGACTCGGTGGGCCAAGCGGTCCTTATCTGCCATCAAATTCTATGGTTCTGTGTTTGTTTGTTTATGTGGCAGATGTTCTTGATGTAGATATAGACTCAATTATGCTAAAGATTTTCAATTATTTCTCAATTTACACAGTAGGCACAGAATCTCTGAAAGAATTCTGCAGCTTTATTGAAGTTGAATATCGACAGTTACTTTATCACAGTAAGACGCAATGGCCCTCTCTTTACAGCAATCACAAGGCTGCTGCAAATGTTCCCGGCTTTGAAGGCATTCTTCTTGTCACAGGGCAAACCTCCTACTGTCATACAGAAGTTATTTGAGAATGATCTCAGTGAATTCTACTTGTAGAAGATGCACTCACTTATGTCAGTGTTCCACTCTCACATAGAAAGTATTAAAAGAGAGGGTAATTCCCTTTTAGAAGTGATAGACATATTAGAGTCTGTCCATGGTGTCCTTGTGGAGCAGAAAAATCACAACTTCATGTCATTGTAAGTCAAGGAAATTCTGAGCCGGAAGCAGAAGGAGGGGTTTGGACATAGTATGACAGGCTCAGTAACAATGTACAAAACCTCTACACAACCTGCATTGAGTACTTGAAAATGTGGATTTATCATTTCCAAGAGTTTTCATGTATCAAGTAGATGTGTCTGTCTGACACCCCTTCTTGGAATGTTGTTAAGTCATGTATCATGTATTTGAATGAAAAGGGGTTGAAATTAATGATAAAAATGTTTTGATCAGTTTTGTAATCTGAAGCAGTTATTGCAAGACAAAAACGGTGAAGGTGAAGGAGAGTTTGGCTCTTTACTAGCTCATGAGAAATGGACAAGGTACTTCACAAGCTCAAAGAATGTAGAATGCTATTCAGAGCTGCTCAAGACTGCAGAATTCTTTTTTTGCTATTCCTAGCTGCAGGGGAAATGTAGAGGGGGCTTTCTTACTGATCCAAAGTCAATGGACTTAGGAGAGGAATTGCCTTTACTTGAGTCAGTGAATGTGCTACTTGTTGTACAGTACAACTTTAAGCACTTGTCTTGCAGTGACTTTCACTATTATTTCATGAGCCACTCTCTGTTGTACACATATATTGTGAAATCAAGGTAGCAGCATTAGCTTAAAATTTGCTGGCTGTGTACTGTCCTTTTTTTTTTTGGAACAACAAAAAACAAATGATACAAATAACAAACTTTGCTTAGTCCTTACACAGTGTCCTCTTTTTGGTGTCCTAAAATCTGGTAACCCTACACTAACAAACCCTACACAAATTGATAAAATTAAAAAGCAATAGGATGATCTCACCTTACAGGCTGAAAGGGCTCTTAGATATCTACGTCAGAAATACTATTGGGGGGCAAGAGCTGCCTGCCTTCTGGCCCACAGAGTTTGGGGATACAGACAGAGGGTGATTATTTCCAAAATAAAGAATCCCATAACAGGGCAAGTGCATAGAAAGATCCAAGATATGGCAGAAGCATATGAAGCTTACAATAAGATGCTATATAAGGCATATCAAACTCCACAACCTGAAGCACTGGTCTCCTTCATTGAATCTCTACGACTGTCAAAATTAGATGCCTCGGCCCAAGAGCTACTCCAGAAAACAGGTTACCAGCTCTGAACTATTAGCAGCCATAGAACACTTAAAAACAGATAAGTGTTCAGGGCCAGATGGCTACTCAGTGGAATTTTATAAAAAGTTTTCTCTGGATTTGGAACCCTTCTACTTAGAGCCTTGAACTGGATAATGGAAGGTAATAACTCCCCCCCCCCCATCCTGGAATTATGCTACAATTTCAGTCATCCCAAAAAAGGAAAAGCCCGTAGATAGATGCGAATCCTACAGACCCATTTATTTATTTAAAAATTTCACCAGGAAGGCATACTGAGCAGGCTGCTGCTCGATTCCAGATGCATCCTGGGGGTTGGGAATACAGTAAAAATAACATGATACAAAAATACAAGGCACAAAGTACAGAACAATATTTAAATACAGTGCAAACAGCAATTTGTTGTGCAAGGCGTGTAAAACAGACAGACACTATGATTACACATACTTCAGAACCATTTGGGACTAACCTATCATAACAATAGGAGGATGCTGGTCCAGGGGTAGGCAAGATTTTTTTAGTTTTTGTATTTTTAGTTACATGTGCAGTTGAACGAGTAATGTAATTTGAGGTGGGAGTTGAGGTGCTGGGTGGTGGATGTATGCCGGATGGCTGTTGGTAGGGAGTTCCATAGTTTAGGCATGAGATACCTGAAAGCTGCCTGGCCTACAGCTGTTGACATGTGAGGTACAGATAGGAGCCTGGTATCATTGTTCCTTAGCATGTATGCAGGAAGGGTAGGAGTAGTTAATTTAGGTGTGAGATAAGTGAACAGAGACTGGGTCCAGAACTTGGCTGTGAACCGTGCGCAGTGGGACAGTCTTCGGACATGTAGGGAGGGGAGTCCCAGTGACTGATAGAGGAGGCAGTGATGGCTGGAAGGAGGGCAGTCAAGAGCAAAATGACAGAAGGAGTGGAAAAGTGGATCCAGTCTGGCTAGAGTGGACTTGGGAGTGACACTGTAGACTACGTCCCCATAGTCAAAGATTGAGAGGATCATTTTCTGAACAACAGCATGGCGAGCCGGCAGTAGGATGCAACCATGGTTACAGTATAAAGCACCCAGCCTGGGGTGGAGCTTCTTGTGGATGGCATCGATATGCACAGAACAGTTGAGGTGCTGGTCAAGGCAGACCCCAAGATATCTAAAGAACATACAGGCTTCCAGGGAAATCCCATCCAGGGTGTGGAAAATTGGGGTGGAGGGCAGCCACGAGAGTCTCTGCCTGGTGCTGAAGGTCATGGAGACTGTTTTCTTGGCATTGAGCGAAAGCTGATTTTTGTGAAACCATAGCTGAACATTATTGAAGTCCAGCTGGAGTCTGGTCACCACATCAGTGGCCGTAGGGCTGGAGGTATATAGCACAGTGTCGTCTGCATACATATGGATGTAAGTGTGAGGCAAGCAGAGGGCAGATCTTTAAGGAATATAGAAAACAGGAGCAGTCCAAGTATGGAGCCCCATGGCACCCCAGTGGTAACAGGGAGGGGGGCAGAGGTGGTGTTTCCAATTCAGGCCAATTGGGTTCTACTGACCAGGTAGGAGTGGAACCAGTTTGGAGCCACTCTTGAGAGTCCAGCAAGAGAGAGCTTGGACAGGAGGAGTGGGTGGGAGACAGTGTCAAATGCCTTTGCCTGGTTGACAAAAATAGCTGAGGTGATGTGGCCTAGGTCCATACCAGTATGGATGGAATCGGTGAGCCTTAGGAGGGATGTCACAGTGGAGTGGGTCTTCCTGAAGCCAGACTGGTAAGGAGTGAAAAAAGATGAGGAATTGAGTAAGGAGGAGAGTTAAACGTGGACCAGGTATTCCTGAAGCTTAGCTAGTAAGGGGAAGAAGGAGACTGGGCGGTAGTTACCAGATAAGGATGGTTCTCCACCTTTTGGGAGTGGGATGACCATGGCATGCTTCCACACAGATGGGACAGAAACTTGAGAGAAGTAGTGACTGAAGAGCACTGCTAGCAGATGGCGATGGCAGGAGCCGACAGAGCATTCGCGAGTCCAGGCCAGAGGGGCATTTGCCTTTGGTAGGATTTAGGGCGAGCAGCTCATTTAGTACTTCCTGAGGGGTAACCTGGAGGAAGATGAAGTGGGGCTTGTGGGTGTTATCTTTGGCTGGGGTGGGAGTGGGTGGTGGCGAATTTGAGGGAAGTGGGAGGGAGGACTGCAGTAATGATGTACAGCTTGTGAAGAAGGAGTTGAATTCGGAGTCCACAGCAATAGGGTCAGTTACAGTGGTGCCGCCTATGTTTAAAGTAGGGGGTTGTGGCTGGGATGAGGGACAGAAAAGCAATTTGACCACCTTCCAAAATTTACCTGGATGGTTTAGGTTAGTGAGGAAGGCGGTCTTGAAATAAGCTGCTTTTGCCTGCCTGATTAATGTTGTGCAGGCATTGCATAGGATGCGATACCAGAGGTGATCCATGGGTAGGCCAGATGCCTTATAGATCTTCCTTGCCATATCTCTGCCTCTGAGGTGGGTCATGATGTCAGCTGTGATCCAAGACAGGTGGTCACCCCTCACCCGAGATCACCTGAGAGGGGCATAATAGTCCCAGACAGCCATGAACATAGACTTGAAATATTCCAGGGCTGAGCTGATGGAGGAAGCTTGTGTGGTCCCTATCCAGTCTGTGTTGGGCAGGTCATTTAGGAGTGAGATGAGGTCTAGGGATTTAAAAGACATAGTCAGAAGGGTTTTGGGGGGAGGAACCTTTGTCCTGAATATTTTTCTTACTGTGTAGATCATATGATGATCACTTAGTGAGTCTGGTAAGATGCCAGCAGCTATTATGCAGTGGGGGTGGGAGGTGAGGGACCAGTTAAGGAGACAGTGGTTTAGGGATTTGTGGTTCAGGCATGTTGGCTCGGTGATCATTTGTGGCAGATTGAGAGCAGACACCTGGCTGCACAGCTTGGCACTAGTACTGGAGAGCCAGTTCCAATTGAAGTCCACAAGGATATAAAGCTCAGCCCCTGATGCCAGTGAATTTAAGATTGCCAAGGTGTTCCAGGATCTCGGGCAAGGTGGTATCTGGTGAGAAGTAGGAACCAGCTATGAGCATAGGTATAGTGTGGGGGAGGGATAGTTTCAGCAATAAGGTGTCGATGGAGTGTGCTGGTGTGGGTACTGAGACTTGGGTTAATTAAAATGAGAATGCAACATACATGGCTATGCCACCCCCTCGTTTCTGTCTGGGTCAATCTAGGTGGAAGATAGTGTTGACAGGAATAACAATTTCTGCATATAGACATTTCAGTCGTAAATGTGGACAACAAAATCTTCTCCTCCATTTTTGCAAAGAGATTAGATATTATATATTGGAAAGAAAGAATCCTGGCTTCTGATTGGTCAGTTGGCCATCACAGCAGGGATGTTACCCTGGCATAACAACCCTGCTGATAGTTTGTATTTGTATTTGTATTTGTTTGGATTTGATTGCATCTTCTCTTAAGAAATAAAAATATTTTTCCAGACCAACAAAAACATTCTTTAAAATTATTTTTTTATTCTGTATAAAATAACAAGCCATTGTATAATAGGAATAATGCCCTCCAGGGTGGGTGTTGTGATGGGATAACATTCCTTCTCGGGTGTTGGATGCCCTCGGCCGGTGGCCTTGGGTCCAACCACCCGAGGTGGGATGTTATCCCAGCATAACATCCACCCTGTGAGACATTATTCCTTTATTATCTTACTGCATATAATCCAGCCTGACCAAAAAAGGCTTTATAAAAACAAGACAAACCATGTATAGTATTAAGAGATCCTTATCCATTATGCAACAGGCAGCCACACAGATACACCTCTCCTCACTCTCAGCTTGAATGCTGAGAAAGCATTCAACAGGGTATCCTGGGCATTCCTGGTAACCACCTTGTTCCAGATCAGTTCCCCCCAAAAAATTTAAGGACCTAATTAAGCAATAAGGCACAACAGGGTGTGATATATCATAAGATATCGTCACGCCTTGGGTGGCTGGGCACGAGGCCACAGGTTGAGTGCATCCAACCACCCAAGAAGTGATGATATCCCATGATATACCACACCCTGGAGTGACTTATTGCTATTATGAACTGAGTTTCAAGTTTTTTAAATAAAAAAAAATAAAAGAAACAGGTTTTAAAATGTGTTATGAATGAGCTTTTGGGTGGTGTAGGAGTACACTTTGAATAAATAGTTCTCAGACAGTAGATAGCAAGGGTGCTGGTGGCACCGGAACTTTTCTGAAGCCATGATGATGTAGCCCGATATCATCATGATTTCAAATGGCTCTCAGCCAATCATATTCCTCTATTTACGATCCTCAGTTCATAATAGCCTATATACACCAGACCCCAGAGGCTCAGGTCACAACTAGTGGCCACTTAAGCCCACCAATTACCACTGCAGTGAAGCACAAGACGGGGTGCCCCCTCTCCCCCCTTTATTTGCTCTATATATAGAGCCACTTGTGCAGGCTATCCATAGGCACACACAACTTACAGGGTTTAGAGGGCAAGGTGGTGTGGAGCATTAAGTTACTCTGTATGCAGATGATATTATGTTATATTTAACAAGCCCAGAGACTGATCTCTGTAGTTTGGGCATTGCTGCAGCAATATGGTGATCTATCTGAGTATAAGTTAAACGAGAGCAAAACGGAGGCGTTAGATATTTAGCATAGCCCCAGCTCAGGACTACGGGACCAGCACCCATTCAGATGGGATCTTAAAAAGATGACATACTGTACCTAGGAATTAAGCTTACCCCAACAGTTTCGTAACTGTATGAGGCAAACTATGACCCAACCCAGGAGCAACTGCAAAAGAATCTGGATAGATGGTCTGTATTCCCACTAACACTAGAAAGGAGAGTAGCAACTATCAAAATGCTGGTGCTCCCAAAATTTTTATACCCTTTTCAAAATATAGCTCTCCCCATCCAACAAAGAGCTTGGGACACATGGGGTAGATGGATCTCTCACTTTCTCTGGCAAGTTGGAGGCCACAGGTAGCAACTACAACACTTACTAGGCCTAGGAGATAAGAGTGACTAGCACTCCCAGACCTGAGGATTTATTACAAAGCCTCTTAACTGCAACCAGTTATGTATTGTCTTCAGAATGCACCAGGACAGCAGGGGGCACAACTGGAGAGAGAAATGATATATATACACTTGCTAGAGACAGGCTTATTGGATGTGAGATGCTTTAAGATAATACACAAGTGTACATCTGCATTTGTTTACACCCCGCTACAAATATGGAAAAAGTGGGTACAGAAAAGTAATTTAGAACATCGGTTGCTATGGCTTCACCCCTACATATGCATACAGGTTTTATTCCAGTCGCAATGGACCCAAGGTATTAGAATTGGCCACATATGGGGATTAGGCTACCTTTACAGCTGCTTGAGGGTAAGGAGATCAAGTTCTTCCAAATGTTGTGGCAGGAATATGGACTGTGGAACAGGGAACAGTTTCATTATTTCCAAGTGAGAGCTGATCTAACAAGACTCCACCGAGGTCAGGATAGTCCTGAAACTTCCAAACCCACTGTTTCAGATAGTGCAAACAGCGATGCAGGAGCAAGACCTTGCATATCTCATATCAAGATTATACAAGGTCCTACAGCAGCCAAGTAATCCCAGCTTGTTAAAGGTATTCAAGACATGGGAGAAGGAGTTAGGTTATCCCCTAGAACAAAGAACTTAGGAAATCAGCTGTCAAGATGTACACAAAACTTTCTCCTCAATGTTCTGGAGAGAATTTAACTGTAAGTGTCTAATAAGATTCTTTCTTACATCAGTTCAGCAGCTGCATAGAGGAACGTCACCTACAGCACATTGCTGGAGACAATGTGGGGAACTTAGAGCCTCCCAGTTTCATATTATGTGGGTCAGCCCACTCTTATACCCCTTCTTCAGAGAGAGATAGAAAAAGCACTACAGGAGGTTGATGCACCACAACTGAGGTTAACATCGGAGTTGGTACTGTTTTATGAATACGTACAAGAAATGAAAGATACCTGTACCTCCACTATATATTTACCATGAATAGCATTGGGTACTATCAAACATGTATAACTCAAAGGTGGTTAAATAAAATCCCAACCCTGGAAGATTGGATGGCCTTAGTAAATTCCATTTACAAAATAGAAACCATGATCTTTAAGCTGAGAGATCAGATGGAGAAGGGCAGAAATAGGTGGACCGCCGGATCATGTTTGTTATGCTGAAAGAGCCATCTGTTGTATCTTAAGCCACACATCTGAGTATGCGATGATGCCAATCAAGATAAAATGACAAGGCACCCATGAGTTTATGCATCATATGCATTTAAAGTCTCCAAAATCTTCTAAAATATACTACATATTATAGATAGATCACCAATGTATATAGTTTGTATGTTATGTCTATCTGGTGTGTGTTAATGTTTTTGTAAAGATTTAACTAAAAATCAATAAAGTTTGCTTATAAAAAAAAGAAAATTGTCTGGTTAAATCACCATCAGTATTGACTTAAAGGTCTCTATCTTGAATTATTTGTAGATCGCAAACTTGTTGAGGAATTTGAGTTCAAGCACCGGACTGAGTCCACCTGTTTTCTTGGGGACCATTAAAAACATAGAGTACACACCTGTGTCCTTCTCTTGTTGGGGCATGGGAACAATGGCCCTGTTCCTGGACAGAGACTGAGCAGGAGTTGTTAGACAGTGTCAGCTTTGACATGATCCAGGGGCATCGGGGATATTATCTGTGAGGAACTGTCTTTTGATTGAGCTCTATGGAATAACTGTGAGTCAGAAGTTCCCAGACCCATATGTCCATTGTGATCTGGGCCCATTGTTCGACAAACATTTTGACCCAGCCCCCCATCAGAGAGCAGTCCTCCTGGGCCCCCACTTTTCACTGGTTCTTACTGGTGGAGCCCCAACTTGAATTGTTGCTGCTGATGTCATCCTTTCTGCTGAAATTGCCTCTATTTTTGTACTGGGTCACTTGAGACAAGAATTGTCTTGAGGTCCTGCCTCATTATGTTTGATTGGCCATTGATTTTCGGTGGTAGGTAAAGGTCTTTGTTGTCTGCCTTCTGCTTGGCCCCTGCCTGATCTTTGAGGAATGGTGTTAGTGTGTCTTCAAATAGGTGGCCCCCTTTCAATGGAAGCTTCATAAGCATTGTTTAGGATTCGTCATCTGTCTGCCAAAGCTTGAGCCATAGGTACCATATGGCACAGTTGGTAAGGACTGTGGCACTGGTGCCAAACTTCATGATGTCTGAGGAGGCATCTGCTATATAGCATGTGGCCTGAGCAGCACAATCATCATTCCCCATCAGTGAGAAATTGTCAGGGAGGTTGTCTGTAGTGGCCTTCACCCAACACAGCAGGGCACTGCTGGCGTACTATATGGCCATGTCTGCTGATTGGATCATCTCTGTAACCTCATGAATCTTTTTTATTGACTCTGTGACCTTTTTGTCCATAGGGTCTTTCACGGCTGCTGGGCTCCTGATCAGGATGTCCACCTTAGGAGCTGTGACCCAAGCTGTCTTATATGTATGACTCTTAGAGCAGGTATATCTTGTTGATCAGCTCGTATGTGATGTACAACTTCTCTCTTTGCAGCCAGCATATCATCCACTATGGCATGAAGGAACTATTACAGAACTGTCCCATAGGGGCTTATCCCTCTTCGCCTTTACTCACCAACCTCCCTGGCTGCTTCCTGCCAAGGTACTTTTATATGCTGCCCTAGGCCAGCATGGATCCAGCTTTAGGGCTCCACAAGTCTATTCCCATGAACCTCACCCATGCAAATGTACTAAACAGTCTAAACTCATAGCACATTTATGGAGAAAGCTTATGTTATTACTTCTGCTGTGTTCAGGCAATGTTGAGCTCAATCCAGGGCCCCCTGCAGTTTTAGCAGCTCCTGATGACCTTCACAGCATGAAGGGGTTAAGTTTTTTGCATGTCAATGTGCGCAGTTTATTAAAAAAAAATATCATCAGTGCAGGCCTGGGTTTGTCATACAGCTCCAGACGTACTGGTTGTCACAGAATCCTGGCTTAGACCAGTAAGTAAAAACTTGGAAGTATACATTCCCTCCTACTCTTTATTCAGGGCTGACAGGCAGACCAGAGGTGGTGGTGTAGCCATATACATTAAGGATACATTTGCTGTTTCCATTGTGGACTCTACCTTGGACAAAAATGAATTTGAAAGTCTGTCCTTAAAAAATTGACATTGCAAACGGTGCCTCAATCTGTGTAACAGGCTGCTATAGGCCTCCGTCTACTGGTCTGCTTCTGCTGAAACATCTTGGGAACATCATGGGTTTAGTCACCTCAGAGCACATTATACTAGGGGATTTCAACTTAGATTGGCTTACTAGCACCTCCACTCCCCTAAAAACGTTCTGTGACTCCTTCAGACTATCCCAGCTGATTAATGGGGCCACTTGTCCTAATAAATATAACCCTATTAAAAGTACCTTGTTAGATGTTATCTTAGTTAGCAAACCTCACCTATTTTCTCATGCTGGTGTCTTCTTCGCGTATATTAGTGACCACTGCTTCATTGCACGTGTGTAAGGTCCACTCACAAAATTACAGTGATTCCCAATTTCACTATCAAAAGATGTACTCGTAACTTCAATTCTTGGGGGTATATTTCAGAACTAAGGGAATCCCTGCGCTGGCAGGATTTTTATTTAGCTAAGTCTTTGACCGCAGCGCATGACGTTTTCTCTGAAATTGTGTTGGGGCCATAAACAAATTTGCTCCCTTGGTGAAAGTCCGTACCAGGAAAAAAAACTGCTGATGGTTCATGGAGGAATTGAAGGGTGTCCTGAGGAACAGGGATATGCTTTGGAAAATTGGCAGAAAAAACAATCTCCCTAATGATTGGGTTCTATTTAGAAGGGCGAGGAATTATTGCACCAAGTTGATTAGAGATGCAAAACCACATTTTTACTGTACATAGCTAGAGCTAGCTTCCAGTTGTTCTTCTAAATTTTGGAACACAATCAACATGATCGAAGGACGTTCTTCTGGAGATCGTCTTCCTTCTAATATTATAGTTGGTGATTCTGTAGTCTCTTATACACTTTCCATCCTTGACACATTTAATAATCATTTTGCTACTGCTGGTCTGGCTTTTGACTCTTCCCCTGCCTGCTCTCTCCATCAACAACTGGCAGAAGATACTCTAGAAATACCTATCTGCAGCCCATCATTCTCACTCTAGCCTACAAACCTGAAAGAAGTTGAAGACCTCCTCCTCCAGCTAGACTCCAAAAAATGTGCTGGAGCTGACCTTATTGATCCCTATTTCTTAAAGGTCGGTTACCAGGTCCTTGCAGTTCCAATTACACACCTCTTTAATCTATCTCTATTGCAGGGTGGACTTCCACCCATTTGGAAGACTGCTCTTGTGGTCCTGTTGTTTAAATCAGGTGAACCTAGGGATCTTAACAATTACAGGCCAATCTCGTTGTTTCCAATTTTGTCCAAGATGCTGGAGAAAATAGTGAGTGTCCAGCTACAAAACTATCTGGAATCAGAAAACCTGCTTAATCCCTTACAGTCTGGCTTCAGGGCTCAGCATAGTACAATATCTGCCCTTGCTAAAGTGACCACTGACTGGCAAACAGAGTTACATAGAAACATAGAATTTGACGGCAGCAAAGGACCGCTTGGCCCACCTAGTCTGCCCATTTCCCTATCTAACAGATAAGCTGCAGATTCTAGTTAACCAATAATAAGAACTTTATCTGTGCAGTGTCTTTGGATTTAAGCAAGGCATTTGATACTGTGGACCATAGCCTGCTTCTTTCATCCCTTCAGAATATGGGCCTAGACGTCCTCTCTTTAAGATGGTTCTCAAACTATCTTCTGACCGATTTCAGCAAGTAAAGGATGAGGGAGAAGTGTCTCCTTTAAAACCCTTGCTGAGGGGGTGTACCACAAGGTTCCATTCTGGGACCCTTGCTTTTTGCTATCTACAGCAACAATTTCAACACAAACATAAATTAAGCTAAAATGCATCTATTTGCAGATGACACAGTAATTTACATCAGTAGCACTTCCCCTGTAGCTGCACAGAAAACCCTTCAAAGCAAATTTAACTTGTTGCAGCTTCAGCTATTAAACCAGAAGTTACTGCTTAATGCTAAAAAAAACTAAAGCATTGCTCCTATCACCCCTTTCTCATGCATCTAATCCTTCTATTGATGGAACACTTCTACCTATCACCACCATCCTTGGGGAGCAGCTGGATTATGTATAAATATTCAAGTACCTGAGATTCTGGCTAGACAATAAACTCACTTTCACTGATCATATTGAAGAGCTACTAAAGAAACTTGGGCAGAGACTTGGTCTTTTTCTTTAGGATAAACAACTTACTTACTAGAGATGCCAAGCTGAAGTTGATTCAAACCACCTTTCTCTCTTTACCTGACTATGCTGACTTCTTATATGGCCAGGGTACTGCTGGTGCTCTAGCAAAGCTAGACACACTCTATCACCATGCCTTAAGATTTGTTACAGGTTTACCGTATTTTACCCATTACTGCTGTCTGTACTCGGCAGTAGGATGGACATCCCTCAGCTGCAGACGTAAGAGGAATGCTGCATTTTGGGCGTAAAAAGCAATCATATGAATGCTGCCTCAGTACATCTCCATCTGTCTCCTGATATGTTCTTTTGGCAAGTATACCCTGAGAAGCACTTCCTTCATTGATCTGTATGTACATAAGGCAAAATTATGTTTTGGTAGAGCAGCTTTATGCTATGTACTACCTCAGATGTGGAATAAGCTGCAAAAGACCCTGAAACTAATTCATCCTATCTCCCTTTCTATCTTCAAATCCCTTTACCTAAGTCATAATAAGGAGCCATGCACCTGTTTTATTTGATGTTGTTAATCCCATAACTCTAGCCCAGTTTGAGTCTTGCCTCTACAGATACACTGTGTTTGATATTTATAATTTTGGGGCCCCCCTCTGCCTTCTCCTTCCCATGCCCTTGCTTCACCTCTTTTGTCATCTCTGGCTGTTTAACCTTGTTTTTAGTTACTTGCCTTTCTCCTTACCCCCCTGTTTCTCTCCTCCTCCTCCTCTGGAATCTTCTTGTTGGATGGACTTAGTTTCCCTGCTACTGCTGCAGTCCATTTATCAACTTTGTGTTTTTTTCTTTTTTCCTCTCTTAATCCAATTCCACTATGTCCCTATTCCTGACCTTACCCTTATTCTGTTGTTATTACCTCCTCAGAAATACCATCTGAAGTAGTCTTTTAACCATCATCCCTACCCTGGACCTTTACTTTTAGTGTATACTGAGCACTTATTAATCTGCTGTACCCATTGACTGTTATATTTTTTCATGTCGATATTTATATATACTTTGTATGATGTGTCACCAGTTTATTTCCCTGACCCAGATTCCAACTGTCTTTTCTGTACATGCCTCTTGTCGTTAATACCTGTACATATTTTTCTAGTGTTGCATTTATTTCCTGCCTTGTATATTGTTCATTGTATCTTTCTGACCTATTTTTATCCTGTATACCCCAGGTCCACCTTGAAAATGAGTTATGCTCAACAGTGATCACCTGGTTAAATAAAGATTTTGATTGATTGATTGATTGATATTCTTTCCGTGGCCCATTTCTTGTGGATACTGGATGGCTTAGCCACCTCCTGCTCCTTGTTTAGTATGATGTTGAGGGCTGCACAGGTGGGGAAATAGTATTTCACTGAACTCAGGTGCGGTGATAGGAGGGGATCCATCGAGGTATGAGGCTTCTCCAGCTCCTCTGGGACTTGGAGAATCTCTTGTATCATCTGTACCAACTCAGAGATATATTCCGAAGAGCACAGTTTTCTGGAGGACTGCCTGGGGTCTTGATATGAACCCTCGTCTTCAGAGGAGTCGACTGTCTGTTCCACCTGCATGTGCCTTCTTTTCAGCGGGTATGGCAACTGGGTCACTCCCTGGCATTTTCTTGAGGAATCCTGCTGTAGGATTTGCAGTTTCTGGGTTTGCAACTTTTCCAGCCATTGGAACAGGAGTCCAGCCTGTGTAGCATTTAGTGTAATTGGTGCTGGGGGTGTAATGGATCTTCCTGGAAGGAGACCAAATCAAGACTGGGGCTTTTTGGGGCCCCATCTCAGAAACTGTGCAGACTGCACAGAGGGCCTCCCTCACTTGAGTCTCCATTACCTTGGTATCTGATTCCAGGCAGGCAGGCATGGCAGGGAGTCAATGTTCACACAATAATCTGTAGAAAGCAGAGAGAAAAAAAATAGTCAGAAACCATGTCCCTCTTAGGAGAGCAGCAATACTTTATAATACTGAAATGTTTAACAGTGCAGATAAGACAGGTTGCAATATGAATGACAGGTAAGATCACAAGATCCCCATGATGTATAGTGTGTGTATTGCAAATAATAAAACTTAAATACCCACACACTATGGCCTCTAGAGTATTCCAGGAAGCCATTTCTTGGATTTCTAGCTGTCGCAGGATTATCATGCGCTTTGTTCCTTCCCAAGATGGCCACCATCCTAGAACTACACCTAAATGGCAGCTATTCCTGTGAGATCACGTGGTAATGCCATGGTCAAAATGGCCATCATCTCACGAGACTTAGTGTTTCATGAGATTGGTCTGCTGCCATATTCTGGGAGCCCCTAATTGCTTGCCTGGCTCTAAAATCAGGGTGTTGCTCTATTCTTTGACTGTCATGGAGTCAACTACCTGAATGCCACCCCCCCCCGACTCTCACACTGCACCTGTTCAGATTTGGGAGGACCAAGGGCTAGTCTTGCGAGAGCTGCCATGTTTAACATTAGAGATTGCAGGCATTGATGATGATGAGGAATCTTTTAGATCGGGGGGGAGAATATTGGTACTAGGGGAAGGCGTCCCCAGCATGGTGTGGATGTGCTTACAGTGTTGGAACAAAGAGAAAACATGGCACCCCCCATTTTTCCACAGACTGCAGAGAAATGTAATTGCTCAGGTAACCATTGGCAACACTGGGGACCAGGCACGGACCTGCAGACTAACCCAGGGATGGCTATCCCTGTGAGCAGCAATACATGGGAATTACAACTCTCTCTATTATTGCTTATACCACAACATGATACATGTAATGTGGGGCTCGTCTCAGACCTGCTGCAGAAGTTCAGGTCCAGCAACTGTCATGCTGGACTGCTCCCCTGGGTTTTAGTACCTGGTGTAGAGGGCACCTAGTGTACAGAGCTACCTGACTTGGAGTTGATGTTAAATAAGGGTCCATTCTTCAGGAAGCCTGCTGGTTGGGATGATACCTGAGGGTCCCAACCTGAGTAGGGATATAAGCTAGATGCTACTGGAGAGTCCAGTTCAACCTGAGCCCCTGCTCATGCACTGTGGAGCTGTTCCCTTCTCTTGTTAGACTATATATATATATATATATATATATATATACACACACACACATATATATATATATATATATACACACACACACACACACACACACACACATATATAGATACACACAAAATCACACATACCCCTATAATGTAAAGCATCATTGGCTGTATATGCAAATCACCACAAAATATTATGATGGTTCAACTTTCAGCAGAAATGCATGGTGCTGAAAGGCATTGCATAAAGTCTTTAAAGGGTGCAAACAGAAGTGGCATGCATGCCGGCCCGTCGGCACAGCAGTTGGATTTCCGCTTGCAACGCCAGCGATCTGGGTTCGGGAACGGACCCGGGTCGCCGGAGGGCCGGCCGGGAGGGGAAGGATTGAGTGTCCCTCGGACAGCTCTCCTTCCCTGGGGGGAGGGCAGGGTAGCACTTGGCATATGAGCGGCACCTAGCGGAGGCTGGGTGGCCACAACACGTCGGTGCATAACAGTACATCAGGATGGGACGGACGCTGGACGTCATTGCACATTCCCATCCTGCTTAAGGGGGGGATAAAAATCCCGAAGCCTCACCGTCTTAATGGCGCTCTGCCCCAGGAGCCCTAATCAGCCTCTGGAGCCGATCCCCTGACTAGTCATAGTTCTGCGGCCCAAGATCGGGGGTCGGAGCCGTGGCCCCACTCTCTGGGGGGTAAGCCAGGGATGACCGAGGGGATGCGGTGATATCCGGAAGTGGGGGAAAATAGGGGTCCGTGATTGGAGCAGATAGTCGATGGGAGCAGTAGGGGGCAAAAATAGATAATAGGAAAAAAAGAAGTGCGATGCATTTCTGCTTAAAGTTGATCCAGCATAATATTTTGTGGTGATTTGCATATATAGCCCATGATGCTTTGCATTATGGGGGTATGTCTGATTTTATATTGTTTTGAAACTTGGCTTCCTGGTCAATGCCCTTTGGGGCAACTCTTGCCTTAGTACTTGTGCACTGGGGTTCTTTTTATTTGTATATATCCATGTTCCTATACGTCATCACATTGAAAGTGAAACTTTTTCACTTTCTATCTTCTGGCCTTTTCCATATGAGCAAGACCCTCCACGGCTTTTTCTTTACAATCAAACCTCCCCCCATGCATCTCTCACATATCCTCATTTTTTTGCACAAAAAAATATTTAAAAACATATCTTGTTGATCCTACGACTTCTCTTATTTTTCTTATTTGAATATAACATCATTGAACAGCTATCCCCAGAAGTGTAGCATGGCCGAGTGCTATAAATACCAAAATATGAGACACTGTGTGTTTGTTAGAATGAGGGACCCAATAGTGGCAGATTTACAAAAGTATTTTTTTATTTTACCGATATTTTGTGAAAAGAAGCTGCTGACAGTACTGAGAGGTGAACCAGTGAGTCAGCAGCTTCAGAACAGCAGACGAAAGTGCGAGTGTATGTTGCCTTAGCAACATATGCTCACGCTTTTGTGTGGTGCTCTGCAGCTGCTGACCTGCTTGATCTCCTCTCAGTACTGTCAGCAGCTTCTTTTCACAAAATACCACTAAAATAAAAAAAAAATAGTTTTCTAAATTTGCCAATGATGGGTCCCTCATTCTAAAAAGCACACAGTCTCTCATATTTTGATATTTATAGCGCTCTTCCATGCTACAATTCTGGGGATAGCTACTTGGTGACATTATATTCCAGGAAGAAGATAAACAGAAGTCACAGGATCAACCAGATATGTTCTTAAATATTTACTTGTCTGAAAATATGAGCAACATCAGCAAAATATAGTTTATTGAATAACATTACACTGACAACATCAGACATTTAATTTATGTAAGCTCTTCTATGGGGGGGGGGGCTGTGTATGAACATTTGTTATAAGGTAGTCACAGTAGGGTCAACCAGAATCCAGAACACTTTTTTTAATTTTTAAAGTGGCACAATCAACCACACATTTCTTTTTAAATAACATTTGCCATCTGTTGTGTTACAACACATATGCATACTTTACATGAAATACCCATTACTTCTATGTGACGGATTGTATCAAGGGGCCATTTGAGGGTTGTATTGAGTGGGGCCCAAAACATACATCATATAAAAAGAACATGACATGGACTGACTGAAGATACAGCATCATACTTATCTTCACTCTAGGCCAATGACACCATGATATCTCACTTGTGGCTTTGCCATTCGTGAGATATTATGATACCATTGGCCTCTCATGAAGATAAATATGATATCTTCAGTCAGGCTATGTCATATCCCCTGTATATATATATATATATATATATCTATAGATATATATATTTATAAAATGGATCGGGAAATTGTTGTTGCTCTATTGGATCCTGAGCATCACATGACCGTGCGTATATCAGAAGCGCGACACACACCTGCACTACACCCCCTCAAAACAATTTTGACATTTTATAAGATAGATAAACCACTCTGATGTATGCGGTCACGCTCTGATATATACTGCATTGGCGGTTGGCCTACTCGGCCTTGCAGCCTCGTGCATACAACACACACCAAGGCGTGCGTATATCAGAGTGAGACCGCACACCTCAGAGTGGTATATCTATTACATATACACACTCACACACACACACGCACATATATAGAGGATACATGATGGGTAGGAGTGTGATATGCATAAATATACTCACTCCTGCAGAGTGAGCTATGGATACTCACAAGTGCCGAAGGCATGAGTGAGAGTATCCATAACTCACAATGCAGAAGTGAGTATATTTATGCATATCACATGATATGCACAGCATGTGTGCAGTTTATACAATGGGGGTGGGTGCTCCTATCGTAGGTGTTGCGGGGTGGGAATACAGTGGTGGGAGCTGAAGAGGTATGTACTGGTTTGTTGGAAATTTAGTAGTTTTATGAGGCATGTGTACATTTATTTCTTGTCAGTGGCAGTGCTGGTGCTTGGTGTACATAATATTTTTGTTACATTCAGTTGTTTTCACCAAGCTTCATTAACAACAGAAGTAATATCCGGTTTGGTTAAAGTCACCAAGGCTGTATAACAGAAAACATTTATTTGTTAGGTAACAGTAAGCTTTTTCATGGAGTATTTAAAGGGACACTGTCAAACTGTTTTTGATCATATTATTTTTAGTTAAAAACCTACATTTCATGATTGCTTACCTTCTCCAAAATTCATTGATGCTGCTGTTTGTTTTGTCTGTCTCCTTGTTTAGCAGAACTGAAAGACATGCTAATGTATATTTATAAACAACCTTGTTTTGTTTACAATCCTGGACCTGTTCTTGCTGCATACCTCCTGAGCACTAGAAACACACGCAAACAGTGCAGTCACTCATGAGGCAGTGACCTCCTAAACTCCCACTACACAAAACACATCTTCTTGACCTGGAAGGACACTACTTCTTTATTCAGCTGTGAGCTGTGTGGGAAATTCTATATTGTACTTGATATCTGCAACAACGTGCACTTTTTGCTCAATTTTGTGGGAGGTGAAACTAACTACCTTTGGTAATTGCTTTTATTTACATATTTATTTAGTGTTTAACCAAGAAGGGGCTTGCAAACTCTGTTTATCTTGTGAGTAACTTCAGAAGGATTTAAATACTGCATTTGGGTAGACCCCTGGAGATAGCTAGATTGTCTACTAGGATTTTCAGGCAGTTACACTATTTTTAAATAAATTACAGGTGACTGAGTAGTTGAAAAAGGAGCTTGCAAACTCTGCTTATCTTGGAAGTAACTTCACAAGGGTTTGAATACTAGTTTTGTTTGTCCCTTGGGGGTAGCTGGATTGACTTCTAGGATTTTGGGACAGAAACTATTTTTAAATAATTTGCTGATGCATAGGATTTTGTGATAGCTGAACTATTTTTAAATAAGTTATTGGAGGTTATTTAAATTACTATAAAGGGCAGTACTCACCAGGGTGGTGGAGCAGTCATGTATTTGACTGTTTCTAACAGTCACATGTGGTTGTGGACTACCCCCCTTCCCCACACCCCACGCCCCCAGGTGTGGCATTTCCTTTATAGTCAAAGTTCTAACATCACTTCCTCAACAGGTCTTGGGACAGAACTGTCATATTCTTAATAACCCATCACAGTGCATAAAGGTAAGCACACACCACCACCAAAAAAAATTAACAAATAGAATAATAGATAGGTTCTGGTGTATTACAAGGCAGTAATTCCATTGAGGGAGGTTCTGGGATACAAGAGACACCGAGGCGAGCTCGAGAGGTTTCTTGTATCCCCAGAACCTCGAGATGGAATTTCTGCCTTGAAACACCAGAACCTATTTGTTATTTTTTGTAATATATGGATGCAAGGAATTTTTAATTTCTTACTTGTGCCTGCTGTACGGCGCTGTGGTCTGCAGAGTTAGTAAGACTCCCGAGTGTCGTTCCTCGCTCCTCCCTCACACCACCCCCACTCCTGCTCCCACTCCCAGTCCCATTCCGCATGTTTCTCTCACAAAAAAAAAGAAACAAAACTCAGTTCACACAGTAGTCACATCGGTAATCCCAACTATACTATTACGAGGACCGGAAGTATAGTATTATTGGGCCGGAAGTATACTATTACGAGGACCAGAAGTATACTATTACGGGACTAACTACTGTATTACAAGGAATTTTTTGTATGTATTTTGGGGGTATTATTTTCACTATCCATATATTACAATTATATATATTACATATTGTATGTTATAAGGGAGAGGGACATGTGGGGGGTGGTGCAATGCACTGGCTGTGGGGCAGCAGTTTTCCAGGAGACATTCTGGAAACTGCATTTGCTGTTCTATTTGCAGGCAACTGTCAGCTCTGAGGGAGGAGATTGCCCACCTCCAGGCTGAACTGGCAAGGACTAAGGAGGCCTCCCCCACCCAAAGAGCACCACTGCCACAACCACTGCCTCAGAGGTTGCCAAGTATGAAGAGCAATTGGAGCACAGTGGGTTCTGGGAGGCTGTGGGTGGTGGAACAGAGGCAAAGCCCCCTAGTTGTACCTCTACACAAATCATACGTCAGTCTGGCAGAGCAAGGTTCCTCTATGATGCCACCCTGAGTGGAGACTAAGAAGAATGCTGAGGCCATCCACAAGGGAGACCCACAAAAGGGTGGCAAGGGACACCACAGGGTAAGGAAACAGCTTCTGATAGGGGACTCAATTGTTAGGGGGATAGAACTGGGGAAGGGAGAAGAGAGGGAAGTAAGGTGCCTGCCTGGTGCCATGGCTTGGAGGGACAAGAAGCAAATCCTCAGGATTGCAGAAGCAGTATCATAGGAGAGGGAACTAGGTATCATTGTCCACCTTGGGACAAATGAATTAGCTAGGCATGGAATCAGTGCAGTGCAGGATGAATTTGTGGAGTTGGGGAGGGGCCTCAGACAGGTAGCAAGCATGGTTACCTTCTCAGAGGTGCTGCCAATCCATGGCAGGGGTGAGGCTAGGGTACTGCACACCATGCAGTTTACTGAATGGTTGAAAAACTGGTGCAGAGCACAGGGCTTTGGCTTCAGTGGGGACTGGGGGTACACCTGGAGAGATGAAGATCTATACTGGCACGATGATCTGCATCTGTCCATGAAGGAAACCAAGCTCCTAAGTGACAGGTTTAAATGCTTCCTTGGCAGGCTTTTAAACTAGCCGGGGGGGGTGCCGATAAGAGGCAGGAAATTTCCAGCCTCTCCCCACAAAACATGGCAGGTATTTTATTTTAGTTTTTGTTGACCGGGTAAGTGCACTAGACAAATCATGCCTATTTTCAGGCACGACCCGGGGGAAGGGGATACAGATGAATGCCAACTGACCTTGAACCAGATTAAGCTGTTGGTGATATTTTTAATGGTAGTATATGTAAACACTGAGGTACAGAGCTCAACAGAGAGCAGGACAGGGGTAAATGGAAAAATAGACAAGGGCAATAAAAGCAGGGATGGGAGAAAAAAGGATAAAGCCAACACTAAATGGAAGGAAATGAGTACCAATGCCCGTAGTCTGGGAAACAAGCTTCCTGAACCAGTAGCCCTGATGGAAGATGAACAATTGGATATTGTGGCAGTCACAGAAACATGGTACATGGAGAACCATGACTGGGATGTCAACATACCGGGATACACAGTCTACAGAAGGGACAGGGAGGGTAAAAGAGGAGGTGGAGTAGCTCTATACATAAGGGAAGGGATCAAAGCTACAGAACTAAAAAGTAAAGGGGGAGGACAAGAGGCACTCTGGGTCACCTTGGAGACAGGGAATGGAATCACAGTCTGCATAGGGGTTGTACATAGACATTCGTCTCAAGGGGAGGAAATGGACAAGAAAATGATAGTGGACATTCTCAAAATGGCTGAAAAAGAGGAGATTCTGTTGATGGGGGACCTGAATATGCCAGATGTTAACTGGATGACATGTACTGCAGCCACATCCAAGAGCAGGGGGCAGGCCTTAGACAGCTAGTGTTGGAACCCACTCGGGATGTAGCAATACTAGACCTGGTACTCTCAAATGGAGAGAGGATCACAAATTTAGAAGTCAGTAGACATCTGGGAACACGTGACCACTGCACAGTGTGCTTCACAATAAGCACAACCATGGAGACAAGCCATACAAGAACAAGGATATTGGACTTTAGAATGGCTGACTTTGGCAAAATGGGTGAATACCTGAGGAATGCACTAGCAAATAGCCCAAAAGGAGGGGTGGAAGAACAATGGAGAAAAATCAAAACTGCTATAATAGAGGCAACAAGCCTTTGTGTGAAACAAATAAAGAAAACAAAGCAGAGTAAAAAAACACTATGGATTTCAAAAGAGGTGGCAGGAAAGGTTAAGGAGAAAAAGGCTGCATTCAAAAAGTATAAGGAATCACAGAAGGATCATGACAGGGAACTGTATCAATTAAAGCAGAAAGAATTGGGGAAGGCAGTCAGAATAGCAAAGGCCCATACCGAGGAAAAAATAGCCAACTCAATTAAGAAGGGGGATAAAACCTTTTATAGCTACATTAGGGAGCATAGAAAGGTTAAGGGAGGAATAGTGAAGATTAATAAAGGAGATGGAAGGTGGGCAGAGGGAGACAGTGAAAAGGCTGAGATACTGAATGAATACTTTTGCTCAGTATTCACAAAAGAAGGTGAGGAGGAGTTACCTAAACCAGACAATAGAAACACTCTGGGTAGGGGGGTTGACACCAGTCCATTTACAAAAGCAAGATTCCTGAAAGAACTCCTAAAACTCAAGGTGGACAAAGCAATGGGGCCTGATGGCATTCACCCCAGAATCCTAAAAGAACTAAGGGAGGACCTAGTGACACCACTGACCACAATTTTTAACAAATCATGGGAGGATGGGGTGGTACCTGAGGACTGGAGAAGGGCAGATGTGATCCCCGTTCACAAAAGTGGGAGCAAGGCAGAAGCAGGAAACTACAGACCTGTAAGTTTGACCTCAGTGGTAGGGAAAATGAGGGAATCACTTCTGAAAGAAAGAATTGTTGAGTACCTAGAGGCCAGCGGGGCATAGGACCCAAAGCAGCATGGATTTACAGCAAGAAGGTCATATCAGACAAATCTAATTGATTTCTTTGACTGGGTGACCAACGTAATAGACCAGGGAGGGGCTGTGGATATGGCCTACCTAGACTTTAGCAAGGCATTTGACACAGTGCTGCATAAAAGACTAATAATTAAGTTAGCCAGCCTGGGAGTGGGTTCCAGGGTGGTAACCTGGGTAGCAAACTGGCTGCACAACAGGACACAGAAGGTAATAGTGAATGGAACACATTCTGAAGAAAGGGGGGGTTACTAGTGGAGTACCTCAGGGCTCAGTACTGGGTCCAGTCCTCTTTAACATCTTTATAGGTGACATTGCAGAGGGTCTGGAGGGAAAGGTATGCCTCTTTGCAGACGACACAAAGATCTGTAACAGAGTTGATACACAAGGGGGTTAGAAAGGATGAGAAGGGACTTGGCAAGGTTGGAGGAATGGTCAGACATATGGCAACTTAGAATCAACTCAAAGAAGTGCAAAGTAATGCACCTTGGAAACAAAAACCCAGGAGAAGAGTACACAATAGCAGGGGAGGTACTAACAACAGAAATGGAAAGGGACTTGGGAGTAGTCATATCAGATGACCCAAAGGTGGGTAAGCAATGTGAGAAGTCAGTAAGGAGAGCCAGGGGGATACTGGGATGCATAGGAGGGGGCATCACAAGTAGAAAAAGGGAAGTGGTTATCCCTCTATACAGACAGTTGGTGAGACTCCATCTGGAATACTGTGTGCAGTTTTGGAGACCTCCATCTATGCAAGGACATAGACAGGCTCGAAGCAGTCCAGAGGAAGGCAACTAAAATGGTGCAGGGTCTGCATCAGAAGCTGTATGAAGAGAGACTGAGAGAGCTTAATATGCATACCCTTGATGAAAGGAGGGACAGGAGGGACATGATAGAAACTTTCAAGTACCTCAAGGGAATCAACAAAGTCCAGGAGGGCAGCATCTTTCAGAAAAAGAGATGTGTAAGAACAAGGGGGCACAATTTAAAGATAGAGGGGGGACGGCTCAGAGGTAATGTGAGGAAATTGTTTTTCATGGAGAGAGTAGTGGATGTATGGAGCTGCCTTTCTGGGGAGGTTGTTGGGTCTAAAACAGTGGGGGAATCCAAACATACTTGGGACAGACATAAGGCAATTGTAGTGGGGGGGGGTTGCAGGAAGTAGGCTGTTGGCTAACAAGAATCTGCAGCTTATCCAATAGGAAGGGACATGGGCAGACTGGGATGGCCAAGTGGTCCTTATCTGCTGTCAAAGTCTATGTTCTGTGTTTCTATCATGAGGGGCTAGACTGTGTTGGGGGTGTACCTAAGTCCAGGAAAGATGCAGTTGGGGTTGATCAAGGAATGTAAACAAACCTGTGTTTGTGTGGTAACACCAGTATTGTGGGCAGTCTGTTTTTCAATTTTTTAAAGAAAAAAAGAGTCAGAATCAAACTACCAGCTACATCAGCAATCTTTACAGATTGTTGGCAATCATAAAATGTGTTTTTTAAACTAGGGACATTTTGAGGCCTAAGGGGATTGACAGTGTCCCTTTAACTATAATATGGAAGAGTTAAAGTTATTCATGAAAAGTCATTATGGATTGGCTCTGAGTGCTGTGGATGTTGAATGGAGTTTCGTGTTGTGGTTCAGCATCTTGTTTGTCCAGGCTGCTAGTCGGAGTCATAGCTCATAGAAATGGGACACTGTCTTTTCCTCAGGAGTTGCTGATATCGGTGACCTGCAAACAGTAAAAAAGGGATGGTTAGTGTTTATTTTAGTAGAAATATGCTTTGGGTGTGCAACTGTGATTTTATTGCCTTGAATGATGTTGAAGGTGACATGCGAGGCATTAAGTATTGGGTTCTGGAAGCAAGCTGGCATGGAGTCGAGATATGCAGTTGGTCGTGAAGTTGTGGAGGATTCAGGAGCTATACCTTCGAGGTACAGTACTTGGTTTTCAGTCCGTTTCATTTGTTAGAATTTGGGATGTTTCTTTCTGTTTTGTTTCATTCATTTTGGAGTATGAGTTGATGGATTACATTTTTTTCGTGGCCAGATATTTGTATTATGTCAGTTGGCGTCACATTGGAATCTGTTAATTTCTGTATTAGATGTTTTTGAATTGAGTGATTAGTCAGACGTCTATGACTGTGAAGTCCAGCTTGCTCTATCATGGTTTTTACTACTTTGGCTATAGTATTTATGCCCAGTGCCTGATTTTTGTACCAGGTTGTGGATTGTTCTTTAATTGGGTAGGTAATTGGCAGAAAAAATGGTGCTTCTGGGTGCTGACATTTTTGTGGTAGTTTTGATTTGTAAATCAGGTAATTGTTTATTGGACATCATTTGGGGTCTGTTGATTGGTAGGCTCTGGGCTTAAAGGATACCTAAACAACATTTTGACAACAAGCTATTCAAAAATCTGACTCCATAGGTAACTAAAGGAAAGGCTGCTGTATTCATTAATGCTAAAACTACATTTATATAATTTACCTAAATGTGGTTCCAGAGCATTTGAAAATTGTAAAATCAGCCTTCCTATTTCAAAAAAACTGACTTACCTGCTTCCTAAAATGGCCACCAAATGTGATATGTGATGACATCATGGGAGGTAAAGTCAGAGAGATATATGTCTCTCTATAGCGCTAACTAGTTATTTTTTCCCTTTGTATAGAATTGTTTCACCCAAATGGTCAAAACCACGTGCATTATTTTGTATAATACACATGCTAAGCTATGGTTCTGTTCATTTTGTTTACTTTAACATGCTGAAATTGTGTTTTAATCCAACCAACTTTCTCTGTGGCAAACCACAGTGCAGTACAAGTCCTGAATAACCTAGTGGTCTAGTGGTTATGGTGGATCCAGCATGCTACAATGGGGGTGCTGGGCATACTTAATATGCACTTTTTAACTTTTTTATTAAACCTTTATATTTTCTGCAATTATTGTTTCCTAGTTAGTTTTTGACAGACCCTACAAATGTAATCCATAGTTTGAATGTAAACAGTTGTATAATCAATAAATTAGACTTCTTCAACAAAGTGAAACGCAGCAGCAGCAAGCATGTTACAATGTTAGGGGGTGGTGAAGCCACACTCTTCACCACCCCCTAGATCCACCACTTTTGTGTAGCAAAGTTCTTGTGCAGTCCAATGTTAGAGTTCATACTTTCTGGAAAATGAAATATATGCTTGTCTTCTTTTTCCATGGGAAATAATAATAATAATAATAATAACTAGCATTTATATAGTGGTTTTCATACACGTTGTATCCCAAAGTGCTTTACACGCAATACTAGACTGGTAGTGAAGTGACTGAACATGTAATGGCAGCCATTTCATACATTAATATCCACACACAGCCTTGGACAATTGCATGAACTGGTTTTATGATAAGGGGAATGTTGGTCAGGACAACAGGGTAAAGAAGTGATTATGGTGCTGGCAGCCCCACATCTTATTTCTCACAGTAATCTGCTCATATGTCTCTCCTTCTGTCTTCCCCTTCCCTGAACATAGCAGTACCTTGCAAGAGTGGCCTTCTCAGTCCCCCTCTGGTATTCATCCTTCACTATTCCTCCTCACATCGAAAACTGGTGAGCTCATCACCCTTCTGCATCATGAATGCAAGTAGTAAACTCTCCCCATTTTTTTTGACATACTGTATCAAATATAAACATATCTTTCCAGTAAGTCAGGCTGATAGCAGCAGGGAACAAGGGGAATGATGGGCTCTCCTACTCTTAAAAGATCTAGGCTACCTTTGATTAGGCACTATTAAATGATGGTTGTGCACATCACTATGCACTTCATTTAATAGCGCCTAATCATAAGTGACTTAGATCTTATATGGGTAGGAAAGCCTATTTTTCCCCTTGTGCCATGTTGCTATCAGCCTGGCTTATCAGAAGATCATGTTTATTATTCATATGTAAAAGTAACATGGAAGACTGTACTAACCACTTTCGTGATGCAGAAGGGTAGTGAACTCATCAGTTTTTGGTGTGGGGAGCAGGTGAGAAGAATAAATGCCAGAGAGGGACTGAAGAGGCCATTCCATCAAAGTACAGCTATATTCAGATTAGTTGAAGACAGGAAGGAGGACGTTGAGCAGATCACTATGAGATCAGAAATGTGGGTCTGCCAGCATCATGATCACTACCAGACTGTGGATGAGAGTAGCCAGCGATGACAAATACTCAGAGTGCAGACTGCACCTAAACTGTTACTTGAATTTAGTGTAGGAAGATTACCTTGGTGGGGGGATGTTGACGTTTGTTAGGACAGTATTGAGTGAGTTGTGTATAGCTCATTCAAGATTTGGAAGGGTGGTAGCCAGCCAATTCACATTGTGGAATAGAGTAAAGAAAAGTACTTGAGAAGAATTGCTGGAAACTGTCCTGTGGGGTTCTGCAGATCACAGATAAAGGAGTAGACTGACACTGAAAGTCGGGTGGATTCGCTCAAGGTATTAGTATGCTTCTTCTGCTAATAATATTGTTATCCATTGTAAGTGCAGCCTTTATGAGGCATGAACAGCAGTTTTTTGGGTGGGTCATGTTGCTTATTGCTTGGCCATCCAGAAAGTCCTAGTTGTTGGTTAATGAGGCAAGAAAAAAAACAGAACAGGGGAATTGTACATACTTCCTTCACTGTGCAGAAGGGTGGTGATCCACTCAATGTTTACTGTGGGAGAAGAAGTCAAACATTGAGAAAGTGGACTGGAGAGTGATTTGGGAGGCATCTTTTAACAGCGCCAGCTGATGATGCGTATTGATATAGGTGTGCACAACTCTCTGAGGTACAAGATTACAATCTGAGATGTGATAATTCTCTTCATGAGACCGCAAGCACATATGTGGCCCCAGGCAGTACTAAGGACAGGGTATGGATGGTGGGGTGTTCCACAGAAGGCAGGCTATGTGCAGGGGGTTCACAAGGAAAAAGAAAGCCTTATCTGTGGATGAACAAGAGAGCATGAACTTTGTAATTGAACCAGACCGGTACTTTGCTGTGTGACCCTAAGCAAGTCATTAAACTTTCTTGTGCTCTCACGCCGCACCTGTAAACAAGCTTTCAGCTTAGTGTGTCTCTCCTGGTTAACAAAAAACAAAATTCAGGGCATCACATAGCCACTTGATCATCAGGTATTTGAAGTGTTGTACTGTACTGTGATTTGCCAAAGAGAAAGTCAGCTGGATTGCAAATTTTCCACCAGCTAAAGTAAACAAAATGAACAAAATCATAGTCTAACATGAGTACCGATCAAAATAATTCACAAGTTAACACACGGTGTTGATCATTCTGGTACAACAATTCAAAACAAAGAGGGAAAGAAGAACTAGTTAGCACTATAGGAATATATGTGGGTCTCTGGCTCTGGCGATATCATAATGATTCATCACTTAACACACTTGACAGACATCTTAGGGAGAAACCAAGGCTGTTTTTTTAAAGTGAAAGGCTGATGTTTACATTTTTCCAAAAGCCATGAAACTGCATTTATGTTACTTACATAAATGCAGTTTTAGCATAACTGTAAACAGCAGCCTTTACTTTACCTCACAATGAAGCAAGATTTTGGAGTTTGCAGTTTTAGAAAACTGCTTGTTTAGGTACCCTTTAATGGCTCTGATATATTTGGGATTAGACCCGCAGCATGTTTTTGTATGTCTGTCTCTCTGGTCAGTTCAAGGTATTTTGTGTTGTCCGTGTCCATTTTAAGAGAGATATCTCCCCATGTTAGGTTTTTAGCCTCGGTATTGCCCTGGTTCCATAATACATGTTCACAGTTACCCACATGGAGTTAATTAGGGACTGTGGGTTGCTGGATCCTAGACAATCTAATTCATATAGTTTGTCAATCATGCTGTCTGCTGCTTTAGGTCTGTTTCCTAAACCAATTTGTTTTAGGTGTTTTTGTTTGGAAATGAGAATCTGTCTGCTGCATTCAAATGTTAAAGATGTTGATAATGGTTCTTTGTAACCATGTTCATGGAGATGTCGTTTGATGCTCTGAAATCTGGATCTCAGGGTTAAAGGTTCAGATTCAGAGCTGTCTTTTTCACTGCTGTCATCAGGTATTGACAGAGTAAACTGTCCAGTTCTTTGGATCATTTTCTTTTATGGGTGTTTTTAGTTCCAAGTCTTCGAGTAAGAACTTTTGGCAGTGGTTCACATCAGCTGTAGTCTTCCATTCTGTGTTGTCATTTTTACAGCTGACAATGTATTTCTGAATGTATTCAGGGTCTAAGACATATTTGTATTTTAGAAGTATGTTGCATTGTTGTGTTTCAGGGATCGAAAATATTTCATCAGTCAAGTTTGGATCCAGTAGCGGATGTTCGTCTTTTTCAAACTGAGTGCAGAGATCCATTATTTCTTGTTCCATGTTTGCAGGTTTTGTTTGCCAATGTAAAGTCAGTTTGTTTAGGTGCTGTGGAGATTTTGATACAGCCATGGTTAGTTCTGTTTTAGGTATTTCAGCGTTGCTGCGTTTAAATGTTATTTTTTGTTTCCTAGGTTGCAAAGCAGAGACTGCATTACACATGGGGGACTGAGTCTTTTATCTTGATGGTTTGGAAGTGAGTATACCTTGGTATTTAAATGTGTTGATTGATTTAAGATTGTGTTCATTTAGGGAGCTGGGTTTTGAGAGGATGTTCATTGGAGTGATTATGGTAGTGAAGCAAATATCAGAGGGATATGTAAAAATGAGAGATATTTTAACTCCACTGACGTCAGCTTCAGATATCTCACTCCATTGGAAATAAAATGTTTTATTGTCACTGTGAAGCTCCAACCCCTATTGTATAAATATATATATATATAGACACACACACACACACACATATATATATATATATATATATATATATATATATATATATATATATATATAATTATAAGGAACACGATTGCTCCTTATAGTTAAGGTTGAGTACGCACTTTAATGTTAAACCTCAATTTTTGAGCATTAATAACATTGCAAATGTTCAAAGGATTTGCATAAAATTTGGAATGCGCTGTCTGGTTTTGTAGGTCTCTTGATTTACAAAGTTGTGTTTTGGTCAGACTTATGGTTTCTGTGCAGCAAAATGCTAAAAAGTGCATTTTTTGCCACTTTTGAAATGTTTTTTGCCCATGACGCTGCAATCACACTGTGTGGTCTTATGGTCTGAAATTTGGACTATAGAAAGAGTTTATGTCAAGGAACAATCCAGCATTGGTTTGGTAACAAAAAAAATTAATCCATTCAAAAGTTAATTAATTTTTAATTTTTGAGTTCTGAGCATGCTAAGTTCACTCACAAATGAATATGTATTTTTGACAAACTAGGATTGGTCTCATGGTCAAGGATTTTGTCAGCTCATGGACTAGGATTTTAAAAAATCCTAGTACATCAGAAAAATTCCTTGACAGCGAGCCACCATCTTGTTTTCAGTTTTTCCCCCAAACAAAATGTTGTAGCTTTCGCCATGGGTGACTTTTGGGCCAAATGAGGCATGAACTGTGTTCAGGGTGACACCCTCTACAAAGCCTTTCCTTTGGTTTGGCTGATTTTGGTCCAAAAATAGCTTTTTAAAATATCAAATTCTTTGACTGAGACTCACTAACAATCCTAGTCCACGAGCTGTCAAAATCCTAGTCTGCGAGATGATCCTCTTTCACGATCCTACAAAATCCTTGTCTGTCAGTTTTTTTTCCCAATTGTTTAACCAGGTGAGACACACTAAGCTGAAAGCTTGTTTACAGGTGCAACCTGGGAGCACAGGGAAGTTAAGTGACTTGCTTAGGGTCACACAGTATATGCAAGTGGGGGCTGTGGGATTCAAATCCAGATCTCCAGATTTGCAGTTCAGAGCCTTAAACCACTGTGCTATACTGCCTCCCAGTTTGTGACCAGATATCCCTTCCCATGGACCAGGATCAAGCTGATGGTCAAGAATTTTGCTACCTCATGAAACAGGATCAGCTGGCTGACTAGGATTCTGTCAGCTCCCAGACCAGGATTGGTTTTTTTAATCCTTTTTCATGAGGTGACAAAATCATGGTCCATGAGCTGTCAAAATCCTAGTCCACCAGCCAATCCCCTTTTCTGAGTCACTTTGTGACCAGACGGCTCTTCTCATGAACCAGCATTAAGTTGACAGACTAGAATTTTGCTACCTCACAAAAAAGGATTGGCTAGCGGACTTGGATTTTGTCAGCTCATGGAAAAGGATTGGTTCTTTGAATCCTCTTTCATCAGTTGACAAACTCGCAGTCTGTGAGCTGTCAGAATCCCTAGTCCGCCAGCCAATCCTCTTTCATGAGGATGCAAAGTTCTTGTCCGTCACTTTGCGACCAGTTGGACAAAATCTGACGGTTGAGGATCTCTCGAGGATGGGGATTTTGCCACCTCACAAACTGGGATTGATCTGATGGCCAAGGATTTTGCTACCTTGCAGATCTGGAATTTTAAACGATGTAAAAACTTTACCATTACATTGCTAATCAATGGATTTGTCTTTTTTACTCACAGTTTTCAGGGTACTGAGGTGATGCCCTACTGGTGTGACTTTTGCTATTTCAGTGTTAGGAAACTACATAGTTCCATAGATATGCCATCATGAATTTGAAATATTTCTCATAGGATAACATTGCTACACCCGTCATGCCTTTCGGTGCCCGTATCTCAAAAACGGTTTGAGATACAGACTTTTCTTCACAAAAATTCTTAGTTCCCCTGTAGGTAGACTAAGTACAGAAGTAGGTTTGAAAGCCAGGAATACCATGAAATTTGAATTTTTTCCTACCTTGTATGGTTACTGAGATATTTGGAAAATATTCCTATTGCACATTTTCAGGTCTGTGGGCCAGTATTACACCCACAAAGCTAGCACCCACAGCACTTTCAGTACTCATATCTCATAAATGATATGAGATATGGATCCAGATGATTTATATTGTGTGAAGTACTTGTTGTCATGATTACAATGACACTTGAATTTTTTTTTCTAGCTGCTATGGTTCCCGAGATATCGGCTGTTTAGTGTTACATAGAAACATAGAAACATAGAAGTTGACGGCAGATAAGGACTGCAAGGCCCATCCAGTCTGCCCATTTCTTTTTCTACCTTATAAATGTGCCATTGGCCTTTGCTCTGTCAGTGGCCTATCTATTCATAGTCATTTGTATTGCTCCCTTATGCCTATCCCATCCCTGTTTGAAGCCCTGCACTGTATTCATAGCCACCACTTCTTGTGGTAAGCCATTCCATGCATCCACCACCCTTTCTGTGAAAAGAATTTCCTCACATTCCCCTTAATCGGCCTCCTCTAATCTCATACTGTGTCCTCTTGTCCTGCTATTTTCTTATATTTAAACATGTTAGACTCTTTCACCTTGTTTATGCCCTTAAGGTGTTTGAATGCCTCGATCATATCACCTCTCTCCCTCCTTTGCTCAAGGGTATACATATTGAGCTCTGTTAATCTGTCCTCATATGTCTTCTGATGCAGTCCCTGCACCATTTTGGTTGCCCTTCTCTGTACTGCCTCAATTTGGTTAATGTCCTTGTGAAGGTGTGGCCTCCAATACTGCACGCAGTACTCCAGATGGGGCCTAACCAGTGTCTTGTAGAGAGGGATTATTACCTCCCTCTTATGACTTGTGATACCCCTGCTAATACACCCTAACACCCCCCTAGCCTTACCTACTGCTTTAGATGTCTGCTTGGATGATTTTAGGTCATCAGTGATGATGACGCCCAAGTCTCTTTCTTCCTTTGTGACTGCTAGCAACTCCCCTCCCAGCCTATAGGTGGCTTCAGGGTTTCTCTTCCCTATGTGCATGATCTTGCACTTCTTTGCATTAAATCCCAGTTGCCACTCTTCTGACCATTCTGCTAGTTTATCCAGATCTCTTCTCATTCTGCCCACCCCATCTGGATCATCTACTCTGTTGCAGATCTTGGTGTCATCTGCAAACAGACAAGCCTTACCCTCTAGTCCATCTGCAAGGTCACTAATGAAGATGTTGAAGAGGACTGGCCCCAGGACTGATCCCTGAGGTACCCCACTTGTGACTTGCATCTCTTCTGACTGTATACCATTTACCACCACTCTCTGTTTTCTGCCCGTCAACCAGTTTGCCACCCAGTTGACCAACTTCTGACCCACCCGAGCCTACCCAGCTTATTTATCAATCTTCTATGTGGAACAGTGTCAAAAGCTTTGCTGAAGTCAAGGTAGGCGACATCAACTGCTCCCCTTGGTCCACCACTCTGGTTACCCAGTCAAAGAAATCTATGAGATTAGTTTGACAGGACCTTCCTTTTGTAAACCCATGCTGTCTTGGATCCTGTGCCCCTATGGATTCCAGGTGTTGCACTATCCTTTCCTTAAGGAGTGCCTCCATAATCTTGCCCACTACTGAGGTAAGACTGACTGGTCTATAGTTCCCCACCTCCTCCCTGCTACCACTCTTGTGGAGTGGGATCACATGAGCCCTTCTCCAGTCTTCTGGGACCTCTCCTGTGCTCAGAGACTCACTAAACAATTCTGCTAATGGCTCTGCTAGTTCCTCCTTTAGCTCCTTAAGTACCCTGGGATGTATGCCATCAGGTCCCATTGCCTTATCCACCCTGAGCTTAGCAAGCTCCTGTAGGACCCTTTCTTTTGTGAAGGGAGTAGTGCTCACCTCCCTCCCCCCTGTGTCCATGATGCTGAGCTGTGGGCCTTGCCCTACCATCTCTTCAGTAAATACTGAGCAAAAGTATCTATTTAGGATAGATGCCTTTACAGGGTCCTCCTCCTCACATGCTCCCTTTTCTCCATTAAGCTTAGCAATACCCCCTCTGGACTTTCTCCTTTCACTAATGTATCTATAGAAAGTCTTGTCACCTTCTTTACTGTTCGTGCTAGTGTTTCCTCAGTTTGGGACTTTGCCTGCCTTACTGCCTTACCTGCTTCCATTAGGGCAGTTTGGTATGCCTCCTATCTTCATCCCGCTGTGTTCCCTTATATTTCCTGAAGGCCAGCCTTTGGCTCTGACCTTTCTGCTACTGTATTTGAGAACCAAAGTGGTTTCCTTCTTCTTTGCACTTCCTTTTCTGTCTAACACAATGGGATGTTGCTTCAAGTATTGCATCCTTAATGCTTGCCCACTTTGCCTGTACCCCTCACCTGTGTTTCTTTTGCCAGAGCTAGCTTAACTCTGTTGGCCATCTAATCAAAGTCAGCTCCTCTGAAGTCCCATATTTTTGCCTTGGAATGGGATGATTTAGATGTAGTAGCCAAATTGAACCATACCATGTGATGGTCACTGGCCCCCAGGTGACCTTCTACCTGGAGATCTGTGATCCCTTCCTTGTTAGTCAGTACTAGATCTAGGATAGCCCTGTCTCTTGTGGGTTGCTGTACCAGTTGTTTGAGGCCCTCCCCCTGCAGGTAATCCACTATGTGTCTAGTTCTGGCAGATGTTCCTGCTGGTATTGACCAATCTGTATCCGGCATGTTGAAGTCTCCCATTATCAGAACCTCCCCTTTACCTGTCATGTTTTGTATATCTTCTAACAGTAATGTGTCTATGTCCTCCCCCTGGTCTGGGGGCCTGTAGACAACCCCATTTCTTATTACTGTCCCATTTCCTGTTTCTTCTGGCTCCTTATGTGTATTCTGAATTTCTGTAGCTTTGATATTTTCATTGACATACAAGGCCACTCCTCCCCCCCTTTTTGCACCTCGGTCTCTTCTGAACAATACATAGCCAGGTACTGAAATCTCCCAAGTGTGGCTACTGGTAAACCACGTCTCACTAATTGCTACTATGTCCAGTTTAGCCTCTGACATTAGTGCCTGCAGGTCTGGGATCTTATTTCCCAGGCTGTGAGCATTTGTGTACATGATTTTCCATTGGCCAGATTTTGGTGTGTTAGTTGTTGGGTGAGGTTTGGCATTACCCCTGTGCGTTGTATGGGGAGACAAACCTTTTTTCCTACCTGGTGATGCAAATGAACTGCAAACATGCTGAATCCCTGTTTGACCACTAGCTGAGGGGGGAGTGGTGTTCTTCCCATTCAACGTAGGGGGTGCTGCACCCCTCTCCCCATTTGCTAGTTTAAATATTCTGCAAAGGCGTCAAACTTACAAGGGTTCCTGCCCTATAGAGCTGCTTTGTGACTCCATAGCTATGTGCAAGTGGGAGCACAGGGTCCAGGGGCCTGTGCTCCCATACATGCATATCATTATCTGTCCCCACACTCCCACCAGCACATGTTATTTACTAGTTATATTACACTTTTTCAAAAAGTAAGGAAATTCATGGCAAAAAACTGCATTTAATGTATCAGTTAGTGTTAAAGCAACAAAAGTGAGGAAATGAGATGTTAAGGTAGAGTTCCTAACCCTCTAACACCCCAACCCCCTCCTCCACAGACTGACATGTGTGGGGGAGTGCCATGGGGTTGTGAGGCCTAACTCTCACCTCATTCTCCTTTACTGTAGCATGTAAAACTGTTTACACATTGAATGGGGTAAAAGTTGGGCCACATGACCCCATGGCACACCCTGGCACCTGTCAGTCAGTGGAGGAGAGGGTGGGGTTAGGGGCTCAACCCTAACATCTCATTACCTCACTTCTGTTGCTTTAACGCTAACTGATGCATTAAACACAGTTTTTTGCCATCTATATATATATATATATATAAATATCAAAAAACTACATTAATGCACTATTTAGGGTTGATATCATGTCTTTCAAAGTGTAGAAATGTGTTGTTAGGGTTCCCAATCCCAACACCCCACCCCACCCTTAGCCAACCAACCGTACCACCCCATCCCACCATTTACACACCAATAGGCATCGAGGTGTGCCATCAGGTCATCAGCCCTAATGTTCACCCCATTCTCCAATACTGTGTCCATCTCAGCTTATTTACTTATGGAATGAGGTGAGCATTAGGGATGATGACCCCATGGCACACTCAACACCTGTGTGGAAGGGTGGGATGGGGTGGTATTGTTCAATGGGGGGTGGAGGGTTAAGGTTGGGAACCCTAACACCACATTTCCTTACTTTAAAAGGCATGATATCAACCCTAACTAGTGCATTTAATGTCATTTTTTTGCATTTAATTTCTATACTTTTTATGAAGTGAACACAAAGAAATATGTGAACAGGTAATGAAATGGAAACAATCAGTGCAGAGAAAAGTAGTATAATGGTATCCTTATTTTACCGTGGGAATGCAGTGCCCTTTGGACCCTGCACTCCAATCCCTTCGTAGATGTGCATATGTGCAGTATGTAGGTGTGGCAGCACAGGGCCTTCTTGGTCCTGCTTTTGCATGTGTCAAACAGCAGTGACCAAATTGTCAGCATAGCCAACTTACTACTCCACCTCATGTACTCCATAACAGAGAAATTATGAAATAGAAGGAAAGATGCAATTATGTGCAACTGCAATGCCATTCCATGCTACAGGTGGGAAAACACATTTCGAGCAGGATGTGGAAAATGACAGCTATACTGTTCATGAGGTGGTGTGACAAAATGGCTATGTTGAAAATTTAACTGCAAAATATTGAAAAGTAGCAAAGTTATGTGAATGTGTAGAAAAAATTAAATGAGCGCAGGTAATTCTGGGATTTTTAGGAACTTGTTCACTAAATTTTCAACATGACCTTTTTGTAACCCCGCCTCATGAACACTGTCAGTGTCATTTCATCCCTCAGTCCTGATATATGATGTTGCACAGTGATGGAGCTAATCTGTGCCACAGGTACAAAAAGATGTTTCAGGCAGGATGTAAAAAATGACAGCTATAGTGTTCATGAGATGGTGTAAAAAAATGGCAGTGTTGAAAATTTAGAGTGAAAATATTAAAAACTGCCAAAGTTATGAGAGTGCATAGAAAACTTTCAATGACTGCCCTAACTTATGTATGTTTTGGTATTTTTGCACAAAATTTTCATCATGGGCTTTTTGGGACCCCACCTCATGAACACTGGCAGTGTCATTTTGTTACCCAGTCCTGAAGGGTGATTTTGTGCAAGGACTGCACCATTCCATGCCACAGGTGCAAAAACATGTTTTGTGAAGGATGTGAGAAATGACAGCCATGCTATTCATGAGGTGGTGTGAAAAACTCTGTACGTTAAAAAGCTGCTAACGTTATGTGCGTCCACAGGAAAATGTCAATCAGTGTGCGTAACTCAGGTGTTTTTTTTTGGTATTTTTGCACCAAATTTTCAACATTGACTTTTTGGGACCCCACCTCATGAACAGTGGCACTGTTATTTTGTAACTCAGTCTAGAAAGTAGACTCCACACAGCAACTGTTAAATCACCTTTTGGGACCGAGTAATGAAATGACAGTGCCGTTGTTCATGAGGTGGGGTCCTAAAAAGTCCATCTTGAAAATTTTGTGAAAAACTATAATAAAATGGCCAGCATATCAACATAAGTTCAAAACACAACTGACAGCCATTATAAGGGCACTTACCTTTATTCTTCAGTTCGTGATTCAGCTTTGAAGAGTGTAGACATGTCCACAGAAGATGACATCCATGCACCTCCATTGGTAAGTATAGGCAAGGAGGGTGGGGGTGGTGGGGGTCGGAAGGGGGATGGGGATGGGAAGACAGCGAGGACCATTTTCTGTTTTACAGGAGTAAAAAAGATGGGAGAGTTTTCTTTTTCAAACAGGTCCAAATCTTTATTTTGGGAGACTGGGAGTGGGCTTCCTAGTATTCCACAGAGCTGGAGGGAGTCTCTATAATGATGACATGAGGAATGGGCACCCTGAAGTTGGCAAACATAAATGTTAGAACTGGCTTGGAAGGGGGAGTCATCTGACATGGGGGGTGGGTATCCCAGTGTTGGAAAGAATAGTAATAAAAATTAAGCATTTCAGGACACTGGGGATGGGCTCCCCAGTTTCCCACACTACTGGGGGTGGAAGTATTGACATGGTGATTGGGCACCCCAATGTTAACAAGTACACCAGGGGATTGTTTTCATTTTTTATGTTTATATATATATATAGATATATATAGCCCTATGGGCTATGCAATGCAAAATGGTAGCCAGGAAAATAATGATTTTTGTGACATTTACATTTTTTTTCTATGGCGTACAGTTGCCCAGAAATTTGCAATGACACACTTCCAATGCTTGTTTTAAGGTTCCATTGCTATTACAATGCATATATTCTTTGTACACTCTGGTCTAGATATTCAAACTGCGCCAGGCTGTGGTGTAAGCCTGGGTGCAGCTCAATTGTGTTGCACAGGGGTGTGGCCTGGGCGATATTCAATGGAGCTGTGCTATGGCACAGCAGCTTTGAATATCGCACCCTGGCCACCCCCACTGTGCATGCGCAGTGGCCAGAGTAGAGCATGGAGATGCGCTGGTGCAAGTGCCATTGCGCCATGCACAGCACCTGCAATATTCATAAGGGGACATGCAAATGGGGCCATAATTTATGCAAGGCACACAGGGGGCCATTTGCATCTCATTATGGCCCAATTTGCATGCCATTAGCATGCAGGTGCGTCGATCTCCGATGACTTGCACCTGGCACCCTGCCAGGCAGCAGCCGTCGGGGACCGATGCCCCCTGCAGCCCGATCGCGGGCATCAGTACAGTCCCCCCCAAGACCAATATCCCTGGCGGTCCAGTGGACTGCACTGAGCCTGATCACGGGCATCTGTAATTGAACCCCTCCCCAAGTCCAATATCCCTGGTGGTCCAGTGGACTGATCACTACTCGATCACGGGCATCAGTACCACATCAAATACCCCTACTACCCTGGTGGTCTAGTGTACCCCCTACCCCACCGCCCACCGAGCCCCACTGCCCCACTTCCCCTATCAGCTGGTGGGTGGCAGCACCCCACCCGCCTGCTGCCCCGCCGCCCACCGACTGGCAGCTCGGTAGGGCTGCACGCCCATTGGTTCACAGCATGAGCCAATGGGCGTGCAGCCCATGCCATACTACTCAGTCCAGATATGTGTGATAAGTTATTTGCAAACACCCACCCACACCCAAGGGCACACCAATACAGGGACACAGTAGCGGGGCAACCAAGCCCCCACCATGTGGCCACAGAAACCATGTACACACAGCCAGCACCTCTCCATGGCACAGGAGTGCCAGCCACCCAGTGCAGGCACCATGGAGCTGTACGCCACCAGCATGCACCAGGAGCACAAGTGACAGACAGTGGTGCACATCCCCTGCAACACACACAAGCAACAGCATGGAGGTGGGACAACAACAGTGGAGGCCACAGTGCCACCTGAGGCAGACATGCACCACACCAGTGACAGGAGGCAACCCAGCATTGTGCTGGGTACCATGGCCAGCCACTACTGACATGCCAGCAGACTGTGCAGGTCATAGACATGCAAGGGTGTCAGCTGCACAGGCCATGGACAGTCTGACAGGTGCACCATGGACACAGTGCATGCACCGTGGACCACTGCACACAGTCATCCAGTGCACAAGGAACAACACACAAACCACAGACAGTGACTGATAGCTACTCCCACACCATAGTCACTTCCCCTACGGACACACACACACGCCCATGACTGCACCACTCCTGACGCCATGCACACCACTGCAGCTGAGCACCTTTAGCCCACTGCACATCAGAGACCACCACAGTAGGCATAACAAAGCAAATGCATTTTAAAAGATCGAAAACAACTATTTACATATATGTACAAAAGGTTGGGGGGAGGGCCACAAACCAGGTGGGGGTGGGTAAGGGACAGGGGTGAACAAATGGTAGAGGGAAGGAGGGGTGTGAGGGTGGGTCCTGGGAGGTAGTGGAAATCATGGCGTGAAACATGTTCAGCGGGAGCCCCGCTCCCCGCTCTGAAGGCGCCTCCTGCCATGCCGCCTTCAGACTCCCAGATGATCTATCCTTTGCAAAATCTCCTGGGAGGTCCTGGCCACCTGTAGTATTTCCTGCAGCATCCGCTCTATGGTCTGCAACTGCTGCCCACCTAGGACAAAGGAGCAGAGTCAATAGGTGTGAATGCACAGCCCCCTGCAGTCCACCCACTGTGCATGGCATATGGCTGTGGGACAAGCCTCTGTGATGGTGTGTGACCACCCACAATGATAGTGTTCACAAGACCTGCCCACCCAGGCCCACACAGCCATGTGGACTGCTGCACACACCCACCACCCAAGTCCTGCACAGCACCACCGTGGCTGTACAGTGACATGGCAATGCGGTGCGAAGGCAGTGGCACAACCATGTACCTGGTGCACGCATGGACCAACATTGATGCACTCCCAGACATGCAGTGCCACTGGACAGTGCTGACTGTACCATGTTGTGTGCATGGCAGTGGTGTCAATGGATGGTGACCATGACCCGCCGCACACCCTGTTACATGGCATGCACAAAAAAATCCTGGATGTAAGGCACTCACCATCATCAGGCTGGTCCCTGCACTGGTCTTGTACGGTTGCCCTTGCAGCATGATGTGCCTCACACTGCAGCCTCCCCTCCCTGGCACACCGGCACTCCTCAGGGCTCAGGGTGCAAACATGGAGAGAGGAACATCAGTACAATCTGGTAGCAAAGTCCTGCCACCCCTGGGTGTGTGCGATCCCACACAGCCATACCCATCTGCCCCCCAACCCTATACCACCACCACGGCCCACACTGGATGGCCCCCCCATGTGCTGGACGCATGCCACCTCGATACCCATATGGATGTAAACACTGTATGGATGGGGCACCTACCTGGCCATGGAACCGCACCCCTCCTGGCGCATGACTGCAGGCTGGCAAGCCTGTCCAGGTCCCTATGCTGCAGGTCCCCAAAGCGGTGCCTGCACTGCTGTTCCATGTGCTGTATGCCCTTCACCTCCTCCAGGGCCACCGCCACCTCTTCCCACATGGCACTCCTGGACCTGTCCAGGGGTGCCTCCCCAATGAGAGCAGCAGCATGGGGCTCCACCAGGGACACTAGGTTGGCCAGTTCGACCTGGCTCCAGATTAGTGCCCATCTCCGTGCCATCCTCCCAAGCATTCAGTATCAAAATGGCACTCTGTAGCTCATGTCCACAACGTGCGGATGCTGAGCAGTACTGTGCTGCCTTTCCCCATCGCGCTGTCACCAAACAGCGCGATAGAGGTGCACCCATGCGGATGCATGGCACCTGGGGCAAAGGTCAACACAGGGTCGGGGTCTCTCACGCATGGACCTCCACAGTGTGATTGGTACTCACTGCATGTAGCACAGTAGGGTGCCTGTGTGGCACTTCCTGTAGCAGCCTACCGCACTGTGGCTCCATGGCGCCTATGGTGCCCCAGTGCCAGAGCACCATACATGTGAACAGTGCAGTAGCACCACTGGCACAATGGTGGCCATGCCCTGCACTGCCTCCCGTGCACAGCACATCAGCAGCATGGCAGGCATCGGCATCAGCACCCCAGGCATGCGCCGTTTGGTGTCCACTGTGCACGTCACAGAAATGCACCCTTGCCTGAGCACGTTCAACACAATTGCGCAAGACACAGTTGCGTGATATTCAGCTGGCATATGCAAATCAGCTCATCAACTATTCAATGGCACAGATACTGCATTAGCATCCACTTAAAATTGCGCCTTGCCTCATTTTGCATGCGATGTGCTATATAAATGCGACATTGGACTGCAGCGGCCATAGTCTAGTATTGCAGTCTATTGTGGTGAGTAGCATGCTGTTTGGGAGTGTGGACTGTGGTGTGTGGGAGATGCATGGGACTGCACAGTCAGAGGTAACACCTGTCATTCCCACAGGATCAATGATGAGTGATCGTGAGGTGGAGGAAGAGGAACAGAGACGTGGGAGGAAGAGGAGGCCAAACTTCACCAAGGCACAAACAGATGTCCTGTTTGAGGCCTACCTTGACCAGGAGCCACTGCTCAGCGGATAGCAGGGAACACCACAGTCCCATGCTGCTGCATGGGGAGAGGTAGCGCGTGCCGTCAAACAGTATGGCAGCCACCAGCGGTCCGTGCAGAAGTGCAAGAAGAAGGTGGGCATGGACAGGAGGAGGATTAAGGATAAGGTGGCTGTCATCAGGGCAGCATGGGCTGTGACTGTTGGGGGACAGCTGGTCATGCAATGCCTGACCCGACAAGAAGAGCAGGTTGCTGGCAGCATGTGGCGTTGTGCCATTGATGGCATTCCAGGTGGTGGATTCCAGATGGGTGGTAGCCTGTCACTGCATGGTAGGTCCTGATCTGTCCCTGGGGTGGATGACACAGGGTAGGGCAGATACATTAAACTACTGTGTTCCCTTACAGCTCCTGAGCATCTACATGGGTCAGCGGTGGTGGGCTCATCCACTGAGGGCAATACCATGGACACAGAGGAGGGCCCATCCACCTCCACTGGTGTCCGAGGGTCAGGACTACAGTGGGCCTGCCTGGCTGTCTGGACTGATGTTGGTGGAGCAGGTACGGAGGAGGCTCTGCCCGTGTCCCAGCATGCCGGCATCCATGGATGCCGGCATGCTGAGACTCGGACTGGTGCCGGATCCGTCACTGATGATGATGGAGCTCACATCATGGACAGTGATACGTGTGGGCCACAGGATGGCCACGCAGCAGGTTACAACACAGGCATAGCCATGGGTGGTGCTGCCGTGGAGGCCTGCGTGACATCACAGTCCCAGCCTGTGCCTGTCTGCACCAGTGGGGAGCACTGGTGTGTGTCCAGGACAGTGGGGCTGTTGCGGCCACTGCAGTGGCACCGTTGAGCCCTGGAGAGTGGCAGCCAGAGGGGCAGTGTCAACAGTCGGCCAATGGCCCTGGGGGTACAGTGTCAGGGGGCGGCATCAGTGCACCACCTGTGGACATGCCCAGGCATAACACTGGTGTGCAGCACCCACTCTCAAGGGGTGCTGCCCATCAGGGCTGCGAACACCATGAGGGACAGCATGCCAATCAGGCAGATGATCTCTTAGATGAACACACCTGCATACTCCATGATTCAGTTGATCAGCAGTTGCGGCTTCTGACGGCAGTGGATGCACTCAGTGTGACCCTGCACCTTGCAAAGGAGTGGCGCAGGAAGGACACCGGTCTTCTCCTGGCAGGGATGGACCGGCTGTAGGAGGATGTGTCCGCCACCATTGACAGGCTGACACAGACAATCACAGCTGTCATGGCCACAGTGGGCACACAGTTATTTGCCCATGCTTTGCAGACACCGCGCAGTGCAATGTCCACCCCCCGTTCCTGGTGTCGTGCGACACCCTCCTTGTTGCTACCGGGTTCAGCTGTGGGCATCTTGAGCACACCTAGCGCAGGCATGTTTGGTGAGCTGCAGACCCCTGCTCGAGAACAGTCATGTTCATGCAGTGGAATCCCTTGGGGACAGTCAGTGCCACCTCATGAGGCCATTGGTCAGACTGTTACTGCTGGTGTGTCTCGGTGGGGCCGCCCATGCGTCCATGGCGGCTGTGGCACTGTGGCGCGTGACTGACCTGTCTCCCACCAAGGCTACTGTCTGACGCTGCCCTGTGTACAGTGTGTTTTTCAATGTGCAATGCACGGGTAGGGTGCCCGGCCCTGCACACACACACACACGTTCCATCTGCACACCCTTCCAGCTACTGGCCGCTGTGACATGTGCATGATGATGCCTGTGTTGTGCTGTCTGCCACTGTGCAATGGTGCCCAGCATCTGACACACGCACAATGATAGGCACTGGGCAAGGTGGTCTGTGGACAAGTGTGTGGCTAGGGGTGGCGGTTGGAGTCTGCATGCCTCCTACCATTTGTGCATGTCTTGTGGGTGTGTGTGTGTGAGTGTGTGTGAGAGACCATGTGCTGTGTTAGACCTTGCCTATCCCTGATGCCGTGTGCAGTTCCACGATCAGCCAATTCCCTTTACTACATGCAACCCTGGGGTTTGTCCATGCGTGTTTGTGGGTTGTGCCCTTGTCATTGGTGGTTGCACATGGCCCCATGACTTACCTGGGTTGATTAAATTGCACCTCTGTTATGGTGTCCCAGTGCAGCTGTGCCATCCAGATCAGTCAGGGGTCCCTTCAACCAAGGGGGGGCTGCCCATCACCATCTGCATCAGCATTCTCATCGTCCCCATCGCTGTCCCCCTCTTTGACCTGTACAGCTATCCCACAGTCATTGGCCATGTTGTGCAGGATGCAACAGGCCAGGAATAGCCCACAGGCCTTTGAGCGGCTGTACTGTAGGGCACTGCCATATTGGTCCAGGCAATGGAAACGTGCCTTCAACATCCCAAACACCCACTTGATGACATTGCATGTGATGGCATGCGCCTCATTGTAGCATTGCTGTGATGGGGTCGTGGGACGCCGGTAAATTGTGAGCAGCCAGGGATGGAGTGGGTATCCACTGTCACCTGTGTGTAGAGGGTGTACATTAGTTTGGTGATCAGTGTCACCCTGCCATGGGCCATCTAGGTCAGTACCCATGTCACCTCTGACTATGCCCCTCCCAAGATTCATGTATTTCTGTGTGATTTGCATACTCAGCCACTAGGTGGCCAGTGGGGATGTCCCCACTCTCCAACCTATGGCACAGTGCAGACTGGTGCCAGATGAAGGTATTATGTGCTCCACCAGGGATTCATGGCACAGACATTGGTTATGCACCCCCTGGCATTGCACACCACCTGGCAGTTGATGCTTGCATACCACTTCCGATTTCTATATGCTGCCCCTTCAGGGCCAGGTGGCATGTGGATGGCCACATGGGTGCAGTCAATGGCCCTGAACATGCCAGGCATATGTGCTACCCCGTGGAACTCCTGCATGTGTGCTGTGCGCTCCGCTGGTGTGCTGGGGAAATGGATGTACTCCGCAGCATGTGGCAGCAGTGCGCTGAGGAACTGGGTGAGTAGGCATGATGCAGTCGACTGGGTTATGCCTGTTGTGTCCCCTATTGGTCTCTGGAAGGAACCCGTGGCAAGCAGGCACATGACAGCTGTCACTTTGGTCTCCACTGACAGAGCATGGCTCCATCGTGTGGGTGCCAGCATCACATCACTGCACAGTTCACAGAGCCACCTCAGGATCGCCCAGTTCAGTGGTACTGGCCTACGATCTCAGTGTCACTGTACAGCTCAAAGCTGGTGTGGGCTTGGTACTGCCTGTTGGGGGCATACCACTGATGGGCCCTTCCACGGCCATGCCCCCCTGCTGCCTGTCTTCTCACACCCCTCATTACTGCCTTCATCTGAATGGTGGCACTGGCCATGTCCCTGGCTTGTGTTAACCCCTCTGGCAGCTGTATTGCTGTACCCCTGCTGCCCTTACTGCTACTCCCCCTGAACCGGAAGCATCTCCCAGTATTGGATGTAGTGCCCACTGTCAGTGCCTTCAGTCATATGTGGCACTTCCCCCTTTCCTCCTGCGCAGTGGCACAGGCTCCCAACTCCATCCCTGTTCCTGGTGGTTTCCAGGTGCTCTGTCCTGCTCCTGCCCTGTCCTGCTCACAGCTACTGTGTGCCTGCTTGCAGTTAGCTCACTCCCACATGTGGCTTTCCTGTAGCGTTATTGTGCCTTTCTCTTGTTCCTTTTTATTTTGGATCATTTCCGCTATCGCGCTACTTCTGTTTGCTCCCCTATTGCTCATGGCGCATACTGTTGAATATCGCACTGCGCCACTTATTCATGGTTCCTCCCCCTTCAGTTGCGCATGCATTCATCAACATTGTGCTCTTGTGCATTGTGATTTGGGGGGGAAGCAGCTGCCTCCCACTGAATATCACACAATGGTGCATTTTTGGACTTGCGCTGACGCATCCCTGTTGCGCATGGTGCAACCCTTTTGAATATCTGGGCCACTGTGTTTCTCTATGCAGCTGTTGGGGAAAAACAGGGTGTGTGTGTTTCCATTACTGTTACATTTAGCGTTCCACTTGTGTTTCTGTACCCACTCTACATCGCTCCTGTGTACTTCACCGTGCATTACCCTCATGCTTTATTTATGCTTGCATTTACATTCCCATTTGCTTCACTATGTGCATTTCCATTTGCATTTGTGGCCACCCTTCTGCTTGTATTTGTGTTTCTCTTTCATTTTGCATCTTCATTGCTGTTACCAATGCCATTTACATTTCCAATTGCATTACCATGACCGTGCGCGTTATGGTTTGCGTTTCTGTATGTGCTTGAGTTTCCTTTGGTGTTATTGTTGCTGTTACCATTAACATTTGTGTTTCTAATTGTGGTACCATGACCGTGCACATTACCACTTTCGTTTCTGTACAAACTTGCATTTCCGTCTCCATTTACATTACTGTTCACTTTGGCATCACTTTGCACTTGCATTTCTCTTACCGTTTGCATTACCATTTATGTTTGCATCACCATGTGCATTACCATTTGCACTTGTGCTTGCATTGCAGTTACTGTTACTATGTGTCAAAAAAAAATCACACAGTAGGAGCACGGGGCCTGAAAGACTGTGCTCCCACCACCACATTCCATTCACTATTTATAGTTCTCATTCTCAAAAAGAAGGGAAATTCATGGCAAAAAACTCAGTTTAATGCATCAGTTAGGGTTGTTCCACAGTGACAAAAGTCAGGAAATGTAATGCTAGGTTTCCACCTCTTGTACCCCATCCCCAACCCCCAACCAGAATCGGGGTGTGCGTTGGGGTCATCGGACACCGTTTGTGTTAGCGTTCCCGTCTACACCACCGTGTGCATTTACCTTTGCATTTTCATTTGTGCTTGTGTTTTCATTACTGTTAACATTTGCGTTTCCATTACTGTTTTTGTTTGTGTTTCCTTTTGTGTCACCGTGTGCATTTCCATTTGCTTTTGCATACGCGCTTCTGTTTGCGTTTCCATTTCTGCTTGTGTTTCCTTTGGTGTCATCGTTGCTGTTACCATAAGTGTCTGCATTTCCAATTGCATTACCGTGACTGTGCGTGTTACAGTTTATGTTTCCCTACATGCTTGAGTTTTCATTTCTGTTTTCATTAATGTTTGTGCTTGCATTTCTATTACCATTTGCATTACCATTTACGTTTGCATCACCATGTGCGTTAGCATGTGTGCTTGTGTTTGTGTTGCCATTACTTCACTATTTATAGTGCACATTCTCAAAAAGATGGGAAATTCATGGCAAAAAACTCTGTTTAATGCATCAGTTAGGGTTGTTCCACAGTGACAAAAGTGAGGAAATTCGATGTTAGGGTTCCCACCCCCCCGCACTTCACCCCAACCCACCCACATCAACAGGCATTGGGGTGTGTGTCGGGCTCATTGGCCTAACTGTCACCCCATTCTCCTATACTGTACCAACTCAGCTTGTTTACATGGGATGGGGTGAGAGTTAGGACCGATGACTCAACCTACACCCAATGCCTGTTGGTGGGGGCGGGTGGGGTGCAAGGGGTGGGGAACCCTAAAGTCAAATTTTCTACTTTGTCATCAGGAACAACCCTAACGGATGCATTAAATGGATTTTTGCCATGAATATATATGTATGAATAAGACATGACAAGGTGTGGTTTATGGCCTGATAAGAGCACGCCCCAGGTGCGTAATGAGGCATGAGGCTTTTGTGCTGAGTGCCTTTAGCACCTGGGAAGTGCTCTTATCAGGCCATAAACCACACCTCAGAGTGTCTTATTCCACTTGCAAAATGGACCCCTCAAGTAGAAATAAAAAAGAAAAAAAGGAAAAAAGCTGTAAAAATGAAAAAAGAAAGCAATATATTTTTCTAGTTACAACACAAAAAATAGTCCCTCTTATGTACTGTACTGTGTTGTATTTAGCTCTTGTCAACAGTAGAGGGACACATACACACACACTGCTCTGATTAGGTCCTCATCACCCCCACTTGCACAGTTTCTGATTGTGTGTTTAAAAATACATTACAAAGCCAATTTTACAAGGCAGTGAAGAGCATCATCCCTTACAGTGGGTCTTCTGGCTAAATGAGTGTGGCTTTCAAAAGAAAGCCACTATAGAAGATTTCAGCAGTTTATGACTGTGTGTTTAAAAATACAACAACTGCGGTTTTACAGGGAGCACTTCTGCCCCTCCATAGCCACAGTACAGAGCATCTTACCTTACAGTAAATCTCACTAACTGCAGTGACTGTGACTGGAAAAATCACCGCATAAACATGTAGGTCATGTTACCCAGTAAAGAAAAGTAGCATGTATATGTGGTGAAGGAATTAGCTAGGGATTGTTGGCTTTTCCTAGTCAGTCTTGATCCACTACATGACTGAGTTTCATGGAGGCAGATGTTTCTTGCGAGACATGCGACTATGTCACTTAGTGAATCCCGGGCCAGTGTTTGTGAAGGGACAACCTTTGGCAGTTCTTTCTATGAGTATTTTTATTTTTTTTTTAGCATGTGACAGGGAGTGGAACATTTGTTTTGGTGTGATCATGCGTTTTAGGAATATTTTCTTTTTTTTATGATTAGCTATGGGTGCCGATGTCGGTGGTCCATGTTGCAGTCTTTGCGAGGGGCAGGAGAAAGCTGCTGCACAAGAGATAAATCAGTGGTGTGGCTCCCAAAAAGCCTGTGTGCACTGAAGCTGTTTTGTGCAGTGGAGGTTGGCGTTTTTTAAATGAATTTTGTATTTTAGTTGAATGGGCACATGTAGTCGTTTTGGACAAGAACTTTGGTGTTGTGTCAGGGAGGGTGGGGGTGGAACGGGAGTACAGCACTTCAGCAGGAAATTTATTTTTCTGAAGTGGCATGCATGGATTTCTGACTGCACTGTGTCTTGCTTGGCATAACAAGTACCAGTTGCTGTGTATATCAGCTGATAAGGACATGGCTACTTGTACCTGTTAGCCAATCAGGACACAAGTTCTCTCTTACCCATTTTATAAATACATATATATATATATATATATATATATATATATATAGTATCCCACAGTGCTTGGGGGGATACACTATTACAATTAGTTGTGGACACTGGGAGTGGGCTCCCCAGTGTCCACATATCTGAATTATTTGATTTGTTTCTCTCACTAAGTGAAGAAACAACATGGCCGATGCAGGAAATGTGTTCAGCCTAGAATCCTGCATCGCAGCAGCTCCTGTGACATAGAATCCTTCATCGTGCCTGGCATCTATTTTTTCCCATAGGAAATAATGGAATATGCAAAATTGAATAACTTTGGAACAGATTAATATTTTGTCATCACACATTCAAAAGGCACATCTGTGAGGCCAAGGCTTTCTATCCTGAGGATTTCAACCTAGAACCTAAAGTCATCTTTGAAATATAGGTGAACAAAATAACAGCCAAAGTGCACAAAACCTTGTTTTTTCAACACTCTGTAACTTAGAAATGACAAAATAAAAAATTCAGACAACATTTGGCACATAAACAGGACTTCCCCAAACAATCTATGTCCCTATTTCATGCAAATCCATCAAACCATTACTGTACAAAGTTATTAAGTTGGAAAAATTGTCCATTAACATTAAATGCCCTCATCAACCCTAACTATACTGGTGCTACTGCACCAGTATAATGTATATATATATATATACACACACACACACGCACATATATATATATATATATATATAGATATATATAGATATATATATATCTATATATATCTATATATATATATATATAGATATAGATATATATATAATACTTGCTGGGGGATATACCATAGAATTGCTGGGGAAATACATATACACATAGGTATAAATCTTTTTTTCTAACTTGAATGCAGAGGCATGCAGAGTGATTAGGAGAACTTTTAGGTTAACCCACACTTTTATTTGTTGACGTGCCCTATATCACCTGTTTAACCTTTAGGCTAACAACAGAATTCAAACGTATAGGAACTCTGGACTACTATATCTGTCAACAACACAGCAAGGGTTTAAGAAGAATAAAGGAGGTTGTAGGAGCCACTCCTCCCCTGGTATTCCACAGGCTCATCTGTTTACACACACACACACACACACACACACACACACACACAACATTGAATTCCAGTGCAGTATATTTTTGTTCAGTTAAGTCTGGAAAGTAATAACAGTAGATCCTTAAAAGCCTGGAAATTAACTTAACACTGGATCCTAAAAAATCTGTGTATTTCTTTAGCGGTGCCTAAGTTCCATTTTAGTTTCAAGTATGTAAATGAAGATGAATTACAACATAAACATGCAGAACATTTGCCTGTGTTTTTTTTACTGTGCCATTTGGTAGTATGTAACTGAGTTAAACATTTAAAAAGCCTAAATGAAAGGTACTTTACATATGTACAGTACTACATCACGTAATGTACATGTCATGTGATGGTGCTGCGCCACACTGAGTAAAATATGGTGTTACTGATTTTGGTCATTTATCCTTAATGTTTGGAGGAAGTGCCCCTGATTTTGGTACTAGCAGATTGAGAGGTACGAATGGCATGTTTCAGAGGAAACATATTTTTTATATGAGCAAACACTAAATGAAAAATAGCCTGGTCTACTGCAAAGGGGCTAAAAATAAAAATCAGTTTGAAAGCAACAACATTAAAGTAAAGCAACGTTATGAAAATAAGATTCTAATAAACACAGAAAAAATCAAGAGTACACATAATGATAATAAATTGACTAACGAAGATTTAACTAATTTATAAAATAACCATAACAACTAAAAAGTTGCAGTCTGCAAATGTAAAACAACTTATCAAACAAATACAAGATATTAAAACCCAGTTAAACAATTGAATATAGGGACCTTCCCATGATCCAGTTACTTCATGTGCTGAAATTTCTTCACTCACACTTGTCTGCTCTGAGCCACCTCTGTGATGTCAGCTCATCTGGATGGCCTCAGGTTTAAGAAGACAAGCCCCTCCAGACTACACTGCCACCACTTCTGGTTGGGGGATATGAGCTGTCACTCTCAACTTTGAGATCATACAAGTGGTGTAGGCATTCAATAGAGTTGTCCTCATGAAGCCCCAGGGACAAACTTAATTTGGAAGCAGTCACACAGCAGCAGCTAACAAACACATTTTGAAGACTTCAGTCAAACAAAGAGTGTGGCTGGCAGTGATAGTTCAGCACTGGAGTTTACCACCCTTCGGAATGACTCTACTTATACTTCTCCCCAGTGGGCCTCATTGAGCTGCTGCTGTGATGTCACCACATCAGGAAGACCCCAGGTTTAAACAGAGAGGTCACTAGCTTATTTAATATAATTACTCACTTATGCTTAAAGAAAAGAGAGAGTGAGAAAGACAAAATTCCCATTAAATGAAAAAAAAAAAGTTGGTTCAGCTGATTTCTACAATGTAGGAGTCAGTGTGACTTAACAGGTTTTAATGCATTGCTTTGGTCATAGAATGCTGCTTTGAGCTCCTTCACACTTCATGTGTTCATAAGAAGTTCATAGTAAACTAGTCTGTTCTCATTAGTACTAAGACATATGTAGCACTTTAATAAATGATAAAATCTTTGCTGGTCACCCAGCAGAAAATTAAAGGATTGGTTTTTATATGAACTGCTTTGTTAAGCCTGAAGGGAAAGGCAAACAGAATAATAAATGCTTCAGTATGAATTTGCCAAATGAAATTAATTGTTCCAGCTTCATGATTCAGTCTTGTATCAATTTTGTCCTCCTCACTTTTACCTCTGGTAGAGTACAAACACACAGTGTAATTATATTAAACCGTGTGCTTAAGGTTAGTCTGGAAAAAGGCTTAATATGCATAAATATTAACATGCATGAATCATATTAATGAAAATGAAAGAATTTAATATAAATAAATTAGGTAGATAGATAGATAGATAGATAGATAGATAGATAGATAGATAGATAGATAGATAGACAGACAGACAGACAGACAGACAAACAGATAGACCATGAAAACCAAAAAGATTGCATTCAGGCAATACAAAAAAATGTAGGCAGAAGGGAATAGGGAGAAGTACCAGGAGAAGCAAAGGGAGGCAGGGAGGTCAGTAAGGGAAGCCAAAGCTCAGAAAGAAGACCACATTGCAAAATCAGTGGGTAGAGGAGACAAAACCTAGGTTTTACTGTGGTGGTAACTGTGCAGAAATGGACACAAGTCCCTTTACACGGGAAAGGGTCCTAAAGGAACTGGAAGGAATAAGAGTCAATAAAGCAATGGGGCCAGATGTTGTGCACCCCAGGGTCATACAGAAACTAAGAGACGTGTTGGCTTAACCTCTGGCAATCCTGTTTAGCAGATCACTGGAAACAGGGGAGGTATCCAAAGACTGGAGGACAGTAGATGTAGTCCACATATACAAAAGTGGGAACATAGAGGAAGCGGGGAACTACAGACCAATCAGCCTGACCTTGGTAGTGGGAAAGGTCATGGAAGCACTACTGAAACAAAGATTGGTGAAACACCTGATTGCCAATGAACTACAGGACCCAAGGCAGCATAGTTTCAGTGGGGGGAGGTCATGCCAGACCAACCTCATTGAATTTTTCGACTGGGTGACAAGGAAGGTAACTCGGGGAGGGCAGTGCATGTGGCCTATCTGGACTTCAGCAAGGCCTTTGTCACTGTGCCAAATAGATGGCTATTAAACAAACTGGGGAATATGTGAGTGGACAGGACAGTAGTGTGGTTGGTAGGTAATTGGCTGGGCAGCAGGACAAAGAGGGTGTTGATAAATGGCTGCCACTCCACAGAGGGAAGAGTAATCAGTGGGGTACCAGAGATCAGTGCTGGAACTGGTCCTATTTAATATGTTCATCAGTGACATTGTGCAGGACCTAGAAGGCAGCATTTCCCTGTTCACTGATGACATGAAGCTCTGTAACATAGTGGAACTGCCAGAGGGTGTAGACAGAATGAGGAGGGACCTGTAGAAGCTTGAAGAATGGTCAAGGGTTTGGCAGTTGAAATTCAATGCAAGGAAGTGCAAGATAATGCATATGGGGCACAAAAACCCTGAAACAACATATCAGTTGGGGGGTGAGAATATGGCATGGACCAAGCAGGAAAGGGACCTTGGGGTTATCATCTCTGATGACCTCAAGGTAGGCAAACAGTGTGACATGGCAGCAGGTAAAGCAAATAGGATGCTGGGATGCATAGGCAGGGGCATTGCCAGCAAGAAAAGGGAGGTCATAATTCCACTATACAAGACACTACTGAGGCCCCACCTGTAGTATAGTGTACAGTTCTGGAGACCTTTCCTATGTAAGGACATAGACAGGGTAGAGAAGGTTCAGAGGAGGGCAACAAAGATGGTACAGGGATTGCATCACAACTCATATGAGGACAAGCTGAAAGACCTGAATATGTATTCCTCGGAGGAGAGGAGGGAGAGAGGGGATATGATAGAGATAAACAAGTACCTTACAGGGAGGAACAGGGTGCAGGAATACACTAGTTTCCAGAAAAAAAAGATGTTCCAATACTAGAAGACATGGGATGAAGTTGGAGGGAGGGCAATTCAGAGGAAACAGGAGGAAGATTTTTTTCACAGAGAGTGGTGGACAAGTGGAACACCCTGTCAGAGGAAATGGTTGGGGGCTGAAACAATCATGAGATTTTAAAATCCATGGGATAGACATGAGGGAATTCTTGAGGTCAGGGGTAAGGAGTAAAATACTTTTACAAAAACATGAAATAAACTTACAAGTTCAAATGGGCAAACTGGGTGGCCATAGGCCCTTATCTGCTGACAGTGTCTATGTATCTAGGTAGATAGATAGACAGACAGACAGATGGATAGACAGACAAACAATCAATTTTACATCAGAACAATGTATATCAATATTTAGTATGCTGTGATGGCATTAAAGGACAAAACAGCATTATTAGAAGTTCTTGCAAACAAAAGCACAATCTGTAGACAGCGCTCACTAAATAGTGATTGCCATTTGAAGCAAACATATTCAAACTGTCAGAAAGACAATACTGTTGGCACAAAAATTGTACCAACGTATCTGGAGTTACAAACTATGTGAGGATAGTGCAAAACACAACTGTATTCATAGCAAGAAATAATGAGTTCATTGAAATGACCCAACAGCATCCCCTTGTGAATGCACAATAATACAGTAGTGACAACAGACTAACAAACTGCTAATGCAAAGTCCTTTACTGTAATCAAACAGTAAATCAATTAAGCAATAAGGCATGACTGAGTATGCAGTATGGTGGGATAATGGCCCACCTCAGGTGGGTTGAATCATGAGGCAAAGCTGAGTGCTTCCACCAACCAAGAAGGGACATAAGCCCATCGTAGTGCACACACTGGAGTGCCTTATTGTGATTATGAAATGGGTCCTTTTAAGTAAATTGGATGTATTTTTTAGACATTTTTGTTGAGCTACTTTCAGCTGGACCATTGTGCTGGGGGTAACGGACCAGCTGAAAATAACTCTTGGCTGATCAGGATCCCACATTCATTCCATTCAGTTCATACTACACAATTTAAGATTTTAGGATTGCTCAGAATCAAATTAATAGAATTATTTCATTCATGAATTAGAGTTTGTGTTTTTTTTTGGGGGCGGGGGCGGAATTTTGGAATTGAAGGCCAAGCACCAACCTTCATTATGTCCACTTCCCAGTATGTCTTTGGAAACTGAGGGTGCCTGACCAAAACAAAACCCTGGGAATGTATAGCTATGCCAGATTAAGCATCTAGCATACTAAGTCTACCCAGTATTCTTTGTTTTTTATTGGGGGGGGCTTCAGCTACCCTCAGTTTCCCAGGTCACATTTGGAGGAGGAACATGATTATGGTCAACCTGGGGAGTTGTTCCACTTTAATCTGGTAATCATCTGTGTAACTCATGTATGTCCATCCTTCCATTTCAAGTTTATTGGAGATCTGCCATTCCAAACAGACCAAAAACGGGAGATAAAAGCCTTAACGTTAACAGTCAGTATTTATAATTCTGTCTTTCTTGTAGCAGGTGGTGTTGGCATGGCACTGCTGTGGATTGCTATGTTTGTGGTGTTATGACATAGTTTGCCACCTGTTAAGGCTGCCACCACCCAGTGGTGAACAACAGTACAGTAATAGTTAATATTCATTGCCTACTTCAAGACTTGTAACCCATTCCCCATCATGTAGACTCTGCTTTACCTCCCTGCCAATTACCATATTTTACTAGGTCTCATAGCTTTTCAAAGTACAAAATAATAGCTCCCTATAGCCCCAAAAAACAATGCATCATGAAGCAATCAAAACAAGTTAAAACAAATTAAAGATAGGGCAATAATATATATTTTGCCAACCATTTATGAAATGTTTTAAATAGTTTAGTGATTTTATTAATAGTTTATTAATATTTTACATACAGGATACATACTGTATACGTATAGAGGATATGACATGGCCTGACTAAAGATATCATATTTATCTTCATGAGAGGATAATGATACTATAATATTTCATGAGTGATGAGTCCAAGAGTGAGATATCTTAGTATCAACTGGCCTTGAAAGAAGATAGATATGATATCTTCAGTCAGGCCATGTCATATATGTGTTGGGATAAACATGTTTGGGAATGTGTAAAAATGTGCTGGTGACTTTGAAATGTGTCTAACTATTGACTTTCTGTACAATTACAGTACCTGTTTGGAACAGAGACCACTCCCATGAGCAGAGAGAGAGGCTGCATGGCATTCAGCTACAATGCTATGTAAGCAGCTGCTGCTACAAGCTCATTAGAACCTCTGCCCCCTACAAGCCTGCTAAGGGTTTTTAAGTACTGTAATGTGTTCAGTTGGAAAAGAAGAAATTAACAGTGTGGTGAAGAAGAACTGAAATTATTTAATGTTTTTGGTTTTGTATCTATGCAGAGAGAAATAAAGAAAGCTTCAGTGGCAGTTAAACCTAAAGTCTCAAAAGCAAAAGGCTATGGCAACAAGGAAAGCCCAGACAAATAGTATGGTGGCCGCTCAAAATTCTAGAGAGGGATTGACTACGATGAACTGTGCTTCAGCATCAGGTATTGGCTCAACCTTATTCCAATTATTTCAACCACCTGGTAAAGTAACAAATGCGATGTCACCTAAAAACGGTATGAATCTGCCTGGAAATCATGAGGTGTTGGCTCAGAATGAAGATGTGACTTTGAACAACCACTTTCTAAGTAAAAAACAAGCGATATCAACACTAAGTCAAGAGGAAATTTTGGAAATGGCTGGCAGTAACAAAGAGCTATCTGTAACTTTGAGTGAGGAAATACAATCCGAGAAGGACAAGGAGTTAAGTAATTTACATCTCTTGCAAAACATAGAAACATAGAAACATAGAATTTGACGGCAGAAAAGGACCGCTTGGCCCACCCAGTCTGCCCATTTCCCTACCTACTGGATAAGCTGCAGATCCCATTTAACCAGCAGCCTACTTCTTCCTACCCCCACCCCCCAGAATTGCCTTATGCCTATCCCATGCATGCTTGAATTCCACCACTGATTTTGACTCCACAATCTCCTCCGGAAGGCTGTTCCATGCATCCACAACCCTCTCTGTGAAAAAATACTTCCTTAAATTACCTCTGAGCTGCCCCCTCTATCTTCAAATTGTGCCCTCTTGTTCTTGCACACCTCTTTTTTTGAAAGATGCTACCCTCTTGGACTTTGTTGATTCCCTTGAGGTACTTGAACGTTTCTATCATGTCCCCCCTTTCCCTCCTTTCCTCGAGGCTATACATATTAAACTCCTTAAGTCTCTCTTCATATGTCTTCCAGTGCAGACCCTGCACCATTTGTGCCCTCCTCTGGACAGCTTCCATCCTGTCTATGTCTTTGTGGAGATTGAGTCTCAGAACTCACACAGTACTCAGATGGGGTTTCACCAGCTGTTTGTACAGAGGGATAATAACTTCCTGTTTTCTACTGGTGATGCCTCTCCCTATGCATCCCAGTATCCCCCAGCCCTCCTTGCTGCCCTCTCACATTGCTTGCCCATCTTTAGGTCATCTGATATACCTACCCCAGGTCCCTTTCCATTTTTGTTGTTGTTAGTATCTCACCCCCCATTGTGTACTCTTCCCCTGGGTTTTTGTTTCCCAGGTGCATTACCTTGCACTTCTTAGCATTGAATCTAAGCTGCCATACATTTGACCATTCCTCTAACCTTGCCAATTCCCTTCTCATCCTTTCCACCCCACCCTGTGCATCAACTCTGTTGCAGATCTTAGTGTCATCTGCAAGAGACATACTTTTCCTTCAGTCCTTCTGCAATGTAACATAAAGACATTGAAGAGGACCAGTCCTATACTGAACCTAGGTACCCCACTAGTAACCCTCCTTTCTTCTGAGTGGACTCCATTTACTATTACTTTCTGTGTCCTATTCTCCAGCCAATTCTTTACCAAGGCTGTCATCTTGGGACCCACTCCCAGTCTGGCTAACTTGTATATTAATCTTTTGTGTGGGACTGTGTCAAATGCCTTGCTAAAGTCTAGGTAGGCCATGTCCACAGCCCCTCCCTGATCTACTACTTTGGTCACCCAGTCAAAGAAATCTATCAGATTCATCTGGCATGACCTTCCCGCTGTGAATCCATGCTGCCTTTTGTCCTGTGCCCCTCTGGCCTCTAGATACTTGACAATTCTTTCCTTTAGAAGTGATTCCATTATTTTCCCTATCACTGAGGTTAAACTAACAGGTCTATAGTTTCCTGCTTCTGCCTTGCTCCCACTTTTGTGAAGGGGAATCACATCTGCCCTCCTCCAGTCCTCGGGTACCACCCCATCCTCCATGATTTGTTAAAAGGGTAGTCAGTGGTGTCACTAGTTCTACCCTTAGTTCTTTTAATTCTGGGATGAATCCCATCAGGCCCCATTGCTTTGTCCACCTTCAGTTTTAAGAGTTCTTTCAGAACCCTTTCTTCTGTAAATGGGCGGTATCAACTTCTGTATCAGAGTGTTACTACTGTTTGTTTTATGTACCTCCCCTCTTCCTTTGTAAATACTGAGCAAAATATTTGTTTAGTAACTCTGCCTTTTCACAGTCTCCCTCTGCCCACCCTCCTCCCTTTATTAAGCCTCACTCTCCCTCCTTGGTCTTCCTTCCTCCCTGATGTACCTATAAAGGTTTTATCCCCTTCTTAAAGTTGGCTATCTTTTCCTTGGTTTGGGCCTTTGCTGTTCTGACTGCCTTCCCAGCCTCCTTTGCTTTAACTGATACAGTTCTCTGTCCTGCTCCTTCTGCGATTCCTTGTACTTCCTGAATGCTTTCTTTTTCTCTTGAACCTTCACTGCCACTTCCTTTGAGAACCATAGTGGTTTCTTACATCGTCTTGTTTTGTTTATTTGCTTCACACAAAGGCTCGTTACCTCTGTGACAGCAGTTTTATTATTCCCATTGTTCTTCCCCCCTCCTTCCTGCCCATTTGCTAGTGCGTTCCTTAGGCACTCACCCATTTTGGCAAAGTCAGCCCTCCTAAAGTCCAGTACTTTTGTCTTTGTATGGCTTGACTCTATTGCTGTGTTTATTGTGAACTATACTGTTCGATGGTCGCTAGTTCCCAGATGGCTACCCACTTCTACATCTGTGATCCTCTCTCCATCTCCATTTGAGAGTATCAAGTCTAATATTGCTCCCTCTCAAGTGGGCTCCAGTACTAGTTGTCTAAGGCATGCCCCCTGTAGGGCATCTAGAATTACTGCACTCTTCGAAGTGGCAGCTGCAACTGCACTCCAGTTGACATCTGGCATATTCAGATCACCCATCAGCAATATCTCCCCTTTTTCTGCCATTCTAAGTATACTTTCTATCATTTCCTTGTCCATTTCCTCACCCTGAGAAGGGGGTCTGTATACAACCCCTGTGCGGATTGTGGTGCCATTGCCTGTCTCCAAATTTACCTTGGTCAAAAAGCCTGGTCATCTACAGGAAGAAGGTGCTCGTACTGTGGAGGTATCCATGGAGGAATCACCAAATGCAACTTCGGATATTCTTGTCAGTTCTATTATTTCATTGGAGAAGGCCAACACTGAACAAGCCCTCAAGTTGCCGCAAGAAGCAGTTATCAATCCTAAGGAGCAGAGTGAAACATTGGGGGTGAGACCTTGTGGATTAACCAGAACCAGGGATAAGAGATCAAAACTCCCAAGTACTTTTATTTGATCATTGGTTGCAGACTGTCAAGGACAATTCTGTTGTTAATATATGTACTGTATACAACATGGGGAACCAGACAAGTCGACTCAGATTACTACTAAAAGTGAAGGAAAAGGTAGTAATTCTACTTCTTCAGAGGAAGAATTTTATTTTTCTGACCAGGACAATTTGGAGGATGAAAATACGGCCCCTCCACCACCATGGGCCAAACATTTATTCCATAAAATCAATGCTAGTTCAACTGCATTAGAGTCCATGTTTAAACACCATGAACAGTTAGAACATTATTTTATAGCAACTCAGTATCTTTTAGAGGATAATAAGAAAATAAAACAAGATGTGTCTGAAATTAAGCAGCACCTAAGTGCCTTCTCTGATGAAACTGCGCCTTATGCCAGACAACTAAAAAGTTTAGAGGCAGCTAATGCATTATTAAGAGAAAAAAATAATTGACCAGGAATCAAGATCCCAATGGAATAACATACGGTTGCTAGGACTACCAGAAGTTTGGGACACATTGAGAATGTTGGACGAGTCTTTTAAAATGGTTGCTGCAGCATAAATGGAGAATGAAACAACAGAAATTAACTGGGTAATAGAGAGAATACATACAGGGGTAAGACAAAACATGGATAAATCCAAATATCCCAGACCTGTAATCTTAAAATTTTTGAACTATGCTGATAAAGAAAAATGCATATCTGTTGTCTACCAGAAAAATAAATTGTCTGTAATGGGTGCCGATATAACAGTGTATAATGATCTACTTCAAGAAATTATGCATGAGAGAAAACAGTTTGATAAGTTGAGAAATAGATTGAGGACCTTATGTTACAGAGCAACAATGGTGTACCCTGTAAAAATGAAAGTTGTTATAGAAGAAACAAGATGTATTTATGACAATGTAAAGTCAGCTTGTGAGGAATTTTCTGACAAAATTGTGAATTTGAAATAATAAGCTCTAATTGAAACCAACTGAAAATGGGAGGGAGGGTGAGTCGATGTGGACAGCGTCTACAAGAAAAGAGGAATGTCTCATTTTTTATGTATATTCACTAAGTACTTGGGATGTTTTCTAACAAAGTTTAGTTCCTGCAGCTATGTTTTATTAAATGAAGGGAGTTTATGTATATGGAAGTGTTCAAATGTGACGTTTAAAATGGACCTGGATATGATTTGTTTTAGGAATAATGGATAGTTTAATAAATATTAAGCTAATTTCTATGAATGTAAATGGCTTTAACTCTCCTATTAAGAGATCACAGATTCTAGCTTACTTTAAGAGCAAACATGTTGATGTAAAGTGTATCCAAGAAACCCATTTGGAAGAAAAAGAAGTGCTCAAACTGAAACGAAATTGGTTAGATGTAATACATTACTCTTTGGGTACTAGGAAAAGCAGAGGTGTGGCCATATTAATTAAAAATGGGAAAATATATCTGTAATAGACCACTTTAAAGACACAGAAGTAAGGGTTATATTATTAAAAATTAAAATACAAAATTAAATAGTGGTGGGATCAGTGTATGCACCATTTGTTCAATATGAGAATTTCTTGGCTAGGATTGCTGAAGGTCTGCAAGCAATGCGGTGTTCTGCAGTTATTTTGGCAGGGGATCTTAATGCCCTACAGTCACCATATTTAGATAAGTCTTCCCCTCCATCTTCAAGTAATATATTATTATCAAAAAAACTAAACAATTGTTTTGAACAGGAGAACCACATAGATATTTGAAGACATAAAAACTGTTTGGATAAATCATTCACTCATTATGATAAAAACCAAAATTATTTACCAGAATTGATTATTTTTTTATTTCTAAGAGTTTGTCTCAAAAAGTGAATTCTCCCCAGATGGGCCCTATTCTAAGTTGGGTTATGCATGTCACAAGGTGACTTGTGCCAAACCCAATGGTGCAAGTCACACCTTGCGAAATGGATTACGCCGATCGGGTTTCCAAGAGGTGGCCTGAGCCATGGCACGGATGGCCTGTGCCTAAGGGGACATCCACCAGCTGCAGCCCCAACAGCATGGGGAAGGGGATGTTACAGCAGCAACTTCACCCTATTCTGAGAGGGTGGCTGCTGTAACCCAGTTATGCAATTCCAAGACCCACTATGGCACTGTGGGGTTAGATCAGCTGTTAGCTGGTCTAAGGGGCTTCTGTCCTGGCAAAACAGGAGTTGTCCCACCACAGTGCTGTATCTCACACATAGCCATGTTCCATGGACTCCCCCATTACAAAGCAACCCCTCCAATACCGGGGTGCCACCCACTGGCACCCAAGTCCATGCTTTGCAGTGCCACCCTTGAGCCTGTGACACACTGCTGATCCTCCCATGGCCCACAGGGGCTTGCAGGCTTCTTTCAGGGCTGGGAGGCTCAGGGAGGGCTGCACCCTGCCTTTGGTGGCTTGCGGCACCCAGGTCCATTACACCCTTCCTGTGGCGCAACCCTGCAGCTGCCACAAATCACAGGGCATAAGTGCCGGGGACCCTGCCTGTTCTAGAATAGGGCACAGGGTCCCCGGCATAGCGGCGAATGTCACAACTAGCATACACCTGCAAGTTGTGATGTTTGTCTTGGAATCGGGCCCAATACGTCTATCAGATCATGCTATGATATCATTAGATTTTATTATCTGAGATCAGGAGAGACAGAGAACTAGGATATGTTCATTTAATAATTCTTTGCTCAAAGACCTAGTCTTTATTGATCTAATTAAGGGCTCAATTCAAGAATACTGGTTTTACAATTTTTCAGGGGCAGAAACAATTCTTCATTATAGGATGCTTTTAAAGCCACCATTAGGGGCACTATAACATCTCATCAAATTAAGATAAATAAGATTAAAAGTAAGGAAAATGATGAGTTGGACAGGAGACTGAGTCAATTGGATAGTTTATTGTTACTTGACCATGATAAGTATTGTTCTGAATGGCAAGAACTTAAATTAAAAAAGCAAAATAAAATAAGCCAGGACACAATAAAAATGGCAACTTTTATGAAAAAATACAAATACCACCATATGGATAAAGCTGGGAGACTTTAGGCAAATTTACTAAAAGCTGAAAAGCAAAGGAATTTAATTACAAAAATAGTTAATGAACAAGGAAGAGACTGTTACATCTGATAATGATGTAGTAAAGGAATTGTTTTAAATTAAATTTTTGTCTTTGGTAACCTGGTAAAGCCCATTAGGCACAAGTGCCTGTTTTCAGGGGTGACCTGGGAGCACTGGGCAGTTAAGTGACTTGCACAGAGTCACACAGTATGCAAGGGGAGGTTATAAGAATCAAACTCAGGTCTGGTCTGCTGGATGTACCAAGTTCGTTCACACCTCATTCCTCTAACCTCTAGGCTATACTGCAGACATATCAGAAAATACACCATAACGATTTGTATCCCACCAATAAGCAATTAGAAACATTATTTCTTAAAGCTAAATTATCACCTAAACCTTTTGAGTTTGTCCCTATTATTCAACAAGAAAATGAATCCATAATAATGGAATTGCCGAGAGCAAAAGCACCAGCTATGGACAGATTGTTTTATGAATTTTGTCAAGTTTTTGTGAAAGAACTTTCACCTTGGTTATTCAGAATGACTGGAAAACTCCTGAACATGGAGGTAGAAAGTAATATTCCAATGTCAATACAGATGGCAAAAGTCATAATGATCACAAAGAAGGTAAATCATCAGAAGCAACAGACAATTATAGGCCCATTACCTTACTTAATTCAGATTATAAATTATTAGCAACGATTATTATTAACAGAATTCAAACACATTTAAATAATTTTATTAAAGAAGACCAATATCTCTTTATGAAAAATAAGAATTTATTTCAAGTCAATAAAATAATTCAAGTAAGTAGTCATATTTTGAATACAGACTCCTCATATAAAAACAAAAATTACTATTCAGTGGCTTTAGATGCCCGTAAAGCCTTCAATCTGATTAACCAGTATTATATATAGTATGTGAGGTTCTCCTGTCATGGGGATTTTCCAGACTATTTATCACACTGATAAAGACATTATATTAAAATACATTGGTTAGATTCCAGATTAATACATTTCTAACAGAAAATTTTCAAAATGAAAAATGGGGTGTGCAAGGGTGCCCACTGTCTCCTACATTATTCATATTAGCAATTGAACCCCTTTTTTCTGTAATAAGGAGCAAACAGAAAATAGAGGGGTTTACATTTAGAAATATTCAATCAAAACTCAGTGTCTTTGCGGATGACATTCTTTTGTTCCTTAGGAATATTAATTCAACACTGGAAGCTTTTCTGGAAATAATAAATATATTCTGTAAAATTTCAGTATATCAGTTAAATAAGAGCAAATCTATTATTATGAGACTCTCAAGGTTGCCTGCATTTGGATAAGTAATTACAAATCAAGACTCCAAGCAACAAGATTCTATTAAATACCTGAGTATTCATTAGACTAATAATCAAGCTAACAATATTAGAGTGAATTACAATAAGGCTAAAGTGAAAATAGTCCCATGTCTATTCTTCCCTATTGAATATAAAAAAAAGATTGGGGGGCATAATGGCTTCAACTGTAAAATAATAAAAAGGAACACAATAATAACATGGCAGGATTTATTAATAGATGACAAAATTCCTACATTTGAACAGACCATAAGGAAATGGAGTGGCAAAGGCTGGAACCATTTGTTCTATTATGCATTAATTGCTAAATTTAGAAAATTATTGGTACTATTTTATACCAATGAGACTGCTCTGTCAAAACAATTAAAAATCTAGACTGCCCAATTGGAAAAGTGGATTGTAAAACTCTTACCAAAAATATATCTTACCTTATTAGTTAGTCTCAAAAGGAATTTTAGGAAATTAAATAATAAATGGAAGGAAGAGATGGGAATAGGACTAAGCCATCATGAATGGGAACATTTGAGAATATTTAATAACAAAATATATGTATCAACAAGAAATAAAGCCATACAAACAAAATAATCAATAGAATGCATTAAACACCATCCCACTTGGCTAAAATTAACCCAGAGTATTTACCCAATTGCTGGCATAAATGTGGCCACAGAGCATCCATAATGCATTGCCTATGGTCCTGTCCTAAGATTAGGATCTGGTGGCTTAGGTTACAGTCAATTATGAGAACATTATGAAGAGTATCTATTCCACTAGAAATTGATAAATTGTTGTTTAATAATATAAGGCATATAATAAAGGATGAACCAAATTGGAGGATTTTTGGATTGTCTACAATGGCCCTTAAGTACTTAATATTGAAAAATTAGAAACATTTAAATATGCCAGATTTTTATTATTATAAGTGGTGGCAACTATTTAGAGAGTCTTTCCAATAAGAGGAGTTAGTATCTACAGTTGATTTCATATTAGATGATCCAGCAGGTACTTCCTGGAAGGAAATTATTATGAATATTCCACCATTATTTAAGATCTGACTTTTATATAACCTTCTGAAATACTGTAAAAATCTTTATAAATGATGTCCTAAGAGTTCTATTAAATATAACTTTTCTGTAAATTCTATGGTATGCCCTATTTAAAGAACAGAAAATGTGTGAAGTAACTGCAGGAATAAGTTAATAACAGTAATGGTAAGGAGGGAGGGAGGGAGGATAGGAAATGACACAATAAGAAGATGTATTGTTAAATTCCATGTTAAATGAATATGCAAAAGTGATTGTTATTGGAATAATGGTAAACAAGTAGAATTAAATACAGCGTTAAATGAATACGTAAAAGTGATTGACACTTGAATAATTGTGAATAAAAATATTTTGAACAAAAGTTACAATACTTGATTCGGAGTGGTTTCTGAGATTTACTACTACTTCTGCTTAATTCACTGAGCCCCATAGCTTTACATTATGGCCAGTACACAATGAAAAAGTCTGATGTACAATTATTTTGTTTTTGCTTTTTGGGGCATTTGTTCATCAAGTCATGAAAAAATAAATGAATTTTCAGCCATTCTTAGCTGATTATAAAAAAATCCAAAGTGTATCTATAAATGAAACATCACTCATTTTGTAAATATGTTTGTGCTGAACAACTTGTTGTTCTCACATTACCATGCTGTCTTTTTCATTTTAAAGTTATCTGCATTTGTTCATCACAAAAGTTTTAAAACATTTTGTCTGCCTTTTATTTGCTGATCATTAAAAACCTAAAATGTATAGATACTTTTGTGTTGAACAACATTCATGCTCAAAGTACCACGCTATCATTTTTTGTTTTAAAGTTGTTTGCATTTGTTCATCGAAAAAGCTAATATAAAACTGAACTTTCTGCCATCTGTGGCAGATTATAAAAAAGTCTAAAAGGTATCTATAAATGAAACACCACTTACCTTTGTGCTGAACAGTGTTTGTGCTCACATTACCATGCTAACATTTTTTTGTTTTAAAATTATTCATATGTGTTTGTCAAAAAGTGAAACTAAACAATATTTCTGCCTTTTTTGTTGATTCTACTTCACTGACTTCAGTGCTGCATTTGGCTAGTGTGAAGTTATCAGCAATTTGGAGGCTGCACTATGATTGGTTCAATATGCATTGTGACATACCCAACTTTGCAATCTAATATTTTCTTGTTATATTGCATCATCATAACATACAGTATGCTAATTTGCAAAATAATATTATCTTGCTATGTTGGGTCAAGAAATCACTGCCTATATCACCCCTCCACCCCACACAGATTCTGACAGCAGGATGCCCAACCCCTAGCTCCAATAAACCCCCTCACCCAATAGCATGAAGCACAATGGTGCCCATCCCTGGTGCTGCCAAACATGACACCAACACTGGGGTGCCCAATCCCAGTGTCACTCCCCTTGTAATATGTCACACTTGGGAGCCACCTGCAGTGCCACAAAACAATGCACTAACACTGGGGTGTGTAATCCCTCGTGTTGGTACTGTACCGATAAGAAAAAAAAATCTTATATTGTTTTCACTTTTTTTATCTTTAACCTGTAAAAAAAATAATGAAAATGGTCCAGCAATGTGATCTGCTCCTCCTAGACCTTCCAATTCCCAACTCTCGCCCAAATCCCCCTCTTAGCACCCACCACTCCACATCTCCCATGCCCTCATTAACTTATACTCAGTCCACCAATGTAATTCTCTTTCAACTGTTGAACTTTCTTCTGCTACCAAGGCTGACTGAAACGAAGGTAAGTGCAGTTAATGACGTTTTAATGTAGTTACACTTTTACTGATAACGTTGTAATTTTTTTGTATTGTTGCCCAAAATTTCAAAATAGTTTTTTAACCTCCACCTCATTAACAAGAAAAATTACGTTTTACAAATCCCCCATAATATGTTTTAGCATTAACTCTGTTAAATCACTTTTTGGATGTGATTTCAAAAATGTCAGTTTTCTTGAACCTAAGTTGAAGTTATAAAAAGTCTATGTTGAAAACCACCAGGAATGTTTTCGGTCCTTATGCACAGTGTCTTGGGGGGGGGGCCGGTGGCCACCCATGGCTGGTGGCTTCTGTGTTTCTCCTTGAATTTTGGCAGCTCACCTGTGGGTGACCACCATTTGAGCCTTTTTTTGTGGCTCAACTTTGTGCATTGGTATCTTACCTCTCAACTGTACCACATTACGAGGAACGTTCCTCATTTTACTTCTCAAAAGCTCCCTGTTCCACATTGTGAGGACTTGTTCCACATTCCAAGTCAACATTTTAAAGCAAAAATCCATAGTAAATGATGAAAAAAATATATTATTCAATTCATAACAGACTTTCTGAACATAAATGCAACATGTTAACAGTGTTTTGAGCTTCTTAGGTAAAGATTTGATTAAGTGTTCCACATTTTGTCCATTTATTCCACATTTTGACAGGCAATGTTCCACATTTGGGGGACAAAAGGTTGAGAGGTATGATTGGTATGCGGTGCATCTCAGGGTTGTGCAGGCACATGAGCCACACATCCCAGGCTGAATATTGGGATGTGCCTCATATGCATGGGCACACCCCATGGAGCTGTGCTGCATACATTATCTTGTGCCCCAGCACATTGGGAATTGCGCTGCACAATTCCCTCTTTTGAATATTTCCCCAGGGCACATTTTTGGGTTTGCACAACCCCTTTGAATATCTAGTCCAGTGATAGCAATATGTGTACCATCACAGCGTGCAATAGTGGCAGTTGCATATTCATCTGCACAAACAGCTGCAAGGTGCTCCATAAGCACTTCTTTGTGACTGCAAAGGAAATCCAAAACAACAAGTGACAGCATGAAGGGTATAACATAGGCAGCACCACAAATCCCCCCAACCATGCCAGAGAAATGCACAAAGAACTACAAAGGACAGCAGGCACGTGTGTGTCTTAGGCTATGGGTAACGATGGACCAACTAGGCAGATTGGCAGCAAAATAAACTATTTATTTTTACAAATATAAAGTGAACTGAAGGTGGCAAAATAAAAGAGAAGCAAAATGCATATGAATCGAAACAATAATACAGCTAGTAATAGCTAGCCAAACAGGATGTTAACAGCTTCACATCCTCCTGCTGACTGACTACTTGTTCAAGGTGAGCAGGTTATATACCATTCAGGGTCATGTGACTATATAACTCCACCCCTGTACCTTTTTTAAACTACCTTTGTTTATTTACAATGCATATATTTTATTTACAACAGTTAAATATCTGTAAAGAAACATAGCAGCATATTTACATTCTCACAATTACACTCTTTCTGGATATTTTTAATACATTCTCTGGAACAAGGAATCACCACCCTTCCAGCAGCAGCATAAAGGAATTCAGAAATTTAGAGAAGTGCTGCAGCTGAAGGTGGATGGACTCCAGGGCTCTGAAATGCCAGCAGAAACAGGAAATCCCTCATTTCATAAAAGACTCAGAAACAGCACCAACATATTGGAATTTATCTCTGGAGGGTATGTAGAGGCGTTCCTACTTATCTGCAGCCAGAAAACACCAAGCTGGGCATTACTAGAAGGCTAAATGCCTTTGCGATAGTTCGCACATTCGAGCAGGTACAAGATTACAGACGCTTGCATTAGCACAGTCAAGTAGGAGCTCAGCGGCATTTTTACACAGGGAAAGCCACATTTTTAAACAGCTCTTGCTAAGAGAACCTAATGGGGAATACAGAAGAGAACCAGGTGGTTCTCAATACTATTTTTAAACTTAAAAGGCACAAACAAGCCCGCGGAAACACAGCAAGGCAAGATAGGGCTAAAACAAAGCATTTTAAAGCAGCGCCTTACAATATTTCAGCCGGAGGACAATTCCTTTATAAAACCTTCACAAATAGGCACATAGGAAGGCATTTGACAGGGGGAAAGCCTGCGGAGCTACAAACAGCTCTATATACTATTTTTGTTAACAGCGAAAACATACAATTTCACTATAGGGAGCATATACAGGCTCCAGGCACACAAAACCAAGAGGATATACGCTTTTACAATAAAAGCATGGTAGTAGTCCTGTCACCCTCAATATTTTTTTTATTATTAGATTTAGTTTGATGGCAGAATAGTGATATTAGTATGTACTGGAAAAAGACAAAAGAAGGGCGGACAATAGACAAGACAACAATAAACATATAAACAAAGTGAGTGGCCAGCCCAACAAACAAACATATAATAATACAGTTATGACAAGGACAGAGAACAGTAATACATCCAGAACCCACTATATTCCTAGAAAAGTAGAGGGGGGGACTTCATTCTCTCACAGTGTGTAGCAAAAATGTGGTCTTATTCATGTACAGTATAAGAAATAAAACACAAACAAGCAAATGGCAATAAACAAAACTATTGTGACAAAGTGCCATAAACTAAACTAATGTGCATGTAGCCAATGTATAACAAAATGTGGCAAATAAAAAATGGGCAAACAGGCATAACAAAAATATCTGGCAAACCTCTATTAAAAACAAATGGGCAAATCAGCTTAAAACAAAACTATCTGGCAGACCTCCATAAAACAAACACGTGTCAATGCTTTTTTTATTTATTCATTAATACTATGATTACAAATACCTTTGAACCAAGGGTTCTTTTACAAAGGTTTCACATCAGCAATGGGTGCAAGCAAAACAGTGGTAACATGCAATACAGGTCAGGAGGTTAACTTTGTAGCAAAAGACAGTACATGTGCATAGACTAGCACAGCAGCAAACAGTCAGTGGCAAATAACAATGCGCGATTAACAGTATGGGTGTATATATAGCAAGACACAGATACAAATGAAAACCATCCTGGGGTGAAATAAGTGGAACAAGGGGTAGGGGATAAGAGGGGGGTGGGATAAGGGGGTAGGCAGTCAAGGATTTGACATTGTTGTAAGTGCAAGAACAGAAAGACAAGTGCTAGGTGGTCTGGGGTGGAGCAATAAGAGATAGGGTGATAGGGAGGGGGAGACAGGAGGAGAGGAGCTGGAAAGGGGGTGGAATGGTAGGTGAGAGGTGAGGGGTAAAATGGTAGGTGGGGCATGGGAGAGAGACAGGGAGTAGGAGGGAATAGAGGGGTGGAGAGAGGTGAGGAGGGTAGCAAAGGAGGAGAGAAGGGGAGGGAGAGGTAAAACAAAGCTGCAAGCCAAGCAGAGCAGTCACAACTGCTAAGGTCAGTGAGGAGCTGGCTGAGTTTACATTTGAATAGGCCAAGCTTGTTTTCAGCTGCAATTTCAGGGGAAAGGTTGTTTAGCAGCAGGGAGGCCCTGGTGTAGAAAGCAAATTGAGCCTGGTTGGTATAACAGAATGGAATTATAAACATTGGTATGAGGGAAAAGCATGTAAAATGTGCAGATACTGTGGGCAACATTAAGGCATGAGTTGCAGGGGGCATGAGGTTAAGATAGATATTCTTAACCAGTAGGCAGGTCTGGTATGGTAGACAAGTCTTCTATTTAGATTGAGCCAGTAGGATTGCTTATAGAGATCACAGGTATGAGTATGCTTCCCTGCACCAGTGAGACGTCTACAGCACTGGTTAAGGGCTGTCCTGACCCATTTTAGGGTGGTATCAATGGCAGCCCATAGAAGACAAGCCCGTAATCAATGACGGGTAGGAATGAGGCAGTTATGGCTGTGTGCATAGCTTCGTTGGTAAGACAGCGACAGTGGCAGTAGAGGACCCCAATTCTTGAGTTGACTGATTTTGAGATGTGTTGAACATGTGAGTTGAAAGACACTGTTCAATCAAGGGTAATACCAAGGTATTTCAATTCCTGCACTTGCTTAAGTGGCTGTTGAAGATCATTATGTATGGTGAAGTTTATGGATCTGTATTTGCTGTGAGAGCTATGGAACAGCATGGACTTTGTTTTTTTGTAATTCATCAACAGCTTATGTTGGAGAAGCCAGGTTTCAACTAGACTGAAGTTCATCTGTAGGACCTTGGAGAGTGAGATGGGGTCCGTATGGGAGGAAAAGAGGACTGCATCATTGGCATAGAGTATTAAGTTATTATTGCAAGCTGCAGGAAGAGTATTGAAAAGGCTAAAAAGTAGAAGGCCAAGGATGGAACCCTGGGGTACACCAGAGTGGACACAAAGGGCACTTGAGAGAGAGAGAGAGAGAGAGAGAGAGAGAGGCAATAATTTTGGCTTTTTGGCTCCTTGCCGAGAGGTAGCTTTCAAACCATTTGGCTACATCATTAGATAGTCTAAGGGAAGAGAGTGAATGAAGCAGGAGCTGGTGGTTCACGGTGTCAAAGGTCTTGGTCAAATCAATGAACACCACACCCAGTAGGTGGCCAGAGTCAATCGCCTTATGAATATGGCTGGTGAAGTCAAGCAGGGTGGTGGTAGTACTATGGGCTTTTCTAAAGCCATGTTGTAAAGGGCAGAGTAAGTTATATTTTCTGAGGTGTTCAGACAACTGGTCAGCTACAACTCCTTCCAAAACCTCGGAGAGTTGTGGGAGGATTGAGATGGGGTAGTAGTTAGAAAGAAGAGACCTGTCACTACTTTTATGAATGGGTGTGACCACTGCTGATTTCCAGAGCTGGGGGGAATTGTTTATGAGAGAGTGAGAGAGTCAGGAGTTTAGTGAGAAGTTGTAGGACAACGTCAAGGGAGAGAGAGAGGAGTCTGAGGTCAGGGGTATCGCTGCTGAAACTGGCTTTGCTTAGCACTTTGTTAAGGTATCTTTTAGCTTCAGATATGGATACCCTCTTAAAGTAGAATGGGGGGTATTATTGTGGAGATTGGTTTTATTATTGAGGCAGTGCTGGGCTGAGTTGTCAAAGAAGTTGTGGGGAAGGATGCTAAGATCAGTAAAAGCGAGATTAAAGGAGTCCGCTATTTCTTTGGTGTCCTGTAAAGTGGAGCTGTTAACCTCAATCACAGCAGATGAGGATTTGTTCAGTTTACCCGTGAGGCTCTTGATGTTATCCCAGAAGGGTTTGCTATTTCTCCAGGAGTTAGTAAATTCCTAGTTGAAGAAGGCTTGCTTGATTCTGTGAATAGCTATTGTGCACTGGTTCCTAGCTGCCTTATAGAGCTGCATATCGTGCTGTCTCCATGAGTCTATGGCTCAGTGCCAAAGGTTTTCTCAGTTTCGCATCATGGAGATGAGTTCGGAGTTAATCCAGTGAATAGTGGTGGACTGAGTTTTGCATTTATGTAGGGGGGCAAAACTGTTACAAACTTTGTTAAACTGGGCAATAAAGAAGTCAAGTGCTTGGTTGACACTGTTCAAGGAGTCAAGGGATGTAGAGTCAACCATTGATAGGGCAGCAAGGAATTGTGGAAGCTTTCCTTTTGCTAAGATTCTTTTATAGGAGAAAAAGGACTTAGGTTTAGGTGCCTTGTTTGACCAGTGGCAGATAACTGCGGAGTGATCACTGAGGGCATCTGGGAGAACTTCCATATTAGTGATTCTTCTGAGATGAGAGGTGAGGATCAGGTTAAGTAAGGAGCCACTATCAGACTTATAATTAAACCTAGTGGGAGAGGCGACCATTTCAGTAATGTCTAGGGAAGCAATGGCATCCATATATGGGTCGGCTTCTGGAGCTAGCCAGTTAACATTTAGGTCACCCATTACAATTGCCTCACCATGGGAGGTGCTGTCATCCATGTAGTCTGTGATCATTTGGAAGCCTGTAACATGTTCATGCGGGGGGATGTATACCAATGGAACTGTGAGAGATTTTCCCTGTTAGCCAAGGATTATTTTAACTGCTAGGATTTGAGAGTTGTTTGCAGAGGGAGGTAGTGAGATGACAACCCCTTTAAGAATGTCTCTCAAATAAATGACGCAGCCACACCCCTGCTTGGCAATTTTATCGAATCAGAACAGGGCATAGCCTGGAATGGATACAGCATTGTCTGGGACCTTAGGAGAGAGGTGTCACAGGCAGTGGGAAAATGATGAACCAGGAGGCAGTAGAATGATGTCCAAAACAATACTGCTTTATTTTCTTTCTTTCTAGCTCAGCAGGAATAGCAGGATAAATAAACAATACGAACTGAGATGACAAAATAATAAGGAGTAACTTAAAGCAAATTAAATGAATCAATAAACCATAGCAAGTATAACAACTAGAAAGGACTAGCTGTTCTAGGTATGCTTCATGCCACACCTTACCACGATCTGATCTCTATCTAGAACAGGTATTCCTTTATACAGGTATCTGAACATGTGACTACTTTAGCTCTGCCCATTTTCTCCTACAGCAGAGAATTATTTTCAATTCATACAGTTAATACATTTCCTACAATTATTTATAATTAATTTTCATATTTTGATCGTGTACACAGCCTTAGCAACAGTAAATAAGGCTTCCCTGTTGTCTAAAATATTCTAGGATCTCCAAGACACCGCCCCCAGCAGACATGCATTATAAAATAGATAGGAGAATGGCCGTCTGGCTCTATAAATGCATTCTGTGAGGACAGGATTAGGAGAACATCTGGCAGCATGACAGACCTGTATTTATTCTAATGTAGGCAGGTAATGTAAACCTTTTTATTTTCAACACCAAACACCCTGCCTATCTGCAAGAAACTAAACTGTGCCCATAGTGCTCTCACATAGGTCTTTCATGTTTTTGCAGTCCAAAATACAATCAGCGAGTCTGCAGGTCTCCAAGGGTGTGGGCACAGAAGAGAGCAGGGAAGCTAGGAGCATAGCCTGAGAAGTCGCATTGCCATGGAGGAAAGCATACACTGACATTGCTTTTATCCGGGCAGTGGCTTTTGGCTGCTCCTCAAATGATGCCTGCATTACTTAGTTTTCGACTGTTTGCAGAATGGGGGGTGTAAAAGAAAAGGCATTTCTTCTGTGTGCCCTTTTGTGCTTGGGGTTCCAGCCCTCACCTCTCTCATACATACCAAAGTAGTGTACTCACACTACGGAAAGGAGATTTTGGATTAGCACTACACCGAGAGGAGCATTTGGAGCCAGTGCGAGCTGTGTCTTTTCAACATAAGTCTCGGTATTATATTCACAAAAACATTCTAAGAACAGTCCTACCCGGGCGCTTTCTAATGCTGGGCAAAATCACATAGGAGGTTTTTATTGGCACTAATATAGCAGTGTTTTTACACAGAATAGAAAGGATGAACAGACATATGACAAGGTGGGTGGCCAGCTCAACAAACGGACAAATGGACAAACATCAGTCAAACAGACATTAGACCAGAAAGCAGTCATAACCGAGGGTTAATATACCTTGCTACTAATGCCACAAGAGTGCGTGTGTGTGTGGGGGGGGATTGTACCCTTTCACAAGAGTCAAGTTTCGTTGAGGGCTATAACGTCCAACCTATCTTTGTAACACCTGGACTTGGAGTGCATTGAGCTTAGTTGGCAGGCTGCAGATGTTAAGAGTCACCAGCTTGATGGAGCCTTGTTTCTCGTGTTGTTCATATTCTGAGGTGGGCGGACCAGGGTTTGGGTGTATGTTTCCAGCTAGGAGCAGGAGGAGAAGTGCAATCCTAGCAAGACAGTGAGCAAGGAGCTTCTGAGCCAAACGCCATATACTTCTGATGGATTTTTGAGCAGGTGTGTTACTGCAGGGTGTGAGAAATTGAAGGAGAAGAGGGTACTTAGGGATGGGGAGGAAATGATCTCAGTTATTAATGAGGGAGGCTAGCATGGGAGCACCGTAGTGTGTTTTGGAAAGTGGTAGGGTACACCAAGGTATATATCCCAACATAGAGTGGTGAGTTGAGGGGTATGAAAAACAGAAGTAGAGGTAGCATTAGAAAGGTGTTTATGGGCATAGCGAAAAGGGGTACAGATGTCCAAAGCAGAAGGTAAGGAGAGAGTGTAGAACTTATAAAGTTAAGATGGTAGAGGGAAGTAGAACAGTGTTAGGCAACGGGGACAAATCCAAAAGCACAGGCCTTGACAGAAGTAGAAGAGGGAGGGCGCAAAGACTGAAGAATAGTGACAGACTGACCACACAATAAATGAAATGAGACAGGGATTGGATTGGATTGGATTGGGTAAGTGTGCTTATAACTTGGCCCTCTAGTGGCTAGAAGATATGGGCCAGATATTCAAAACTTTGCCCCAGGGCTAAATTAGCTCTGCCCGGCAGGCAAACTTTGCCCAGAGCAAAACCATAGCTATATTCAAAAGAAAATAGTCCGGTGCAAAACCAGCTGAATATAGCAAGCTAAGGAAGCTGGGCAAATAGGCCGAGGAGTGCAGGGCAAAAATTGCCTGGGATTAAGACAGCACTGAATATAGCAATCAAACAGAGGCAGTGCAAACACCCACAGAAACAAAGTGTTAGAGGTGTAAGCAGCTTTCCAGGAACACAGGAAAGCAAATTAGCCCTGCCAGAAAACAACTGCAGTACTAGTGAAAGGCATGGAATAACCTGGACCCACAATTGAAACCAGAATACCCCAGAACACTGTCAAATCCTGAGTCCCCCCCAAAAAGACACAGGACACAGGAATATCAAGCATAACATAGTATAATTCAAAAAGGGAACAGGTAAGGCACAAAGGCAACAGGAACAAATAAACAAAAAAACACAGCAAAACACAGCAGAATACAGTATGTAATAATGGGGTACAAGAAAAACACAATGAAAGGGAAAAGGGCAGGCTTAACAAAGGGACTGAAAACAATGGGGAAAACAACAGTAACAGTGCAAAAAAGGGTATTGTGAAAAATATTTACAGTGCAATGGGGAAATAATGTGGAAGGGAGAGGGATGTGGACATAGGAAGCAACGGAGGGAAACAGGATGGCAGACATAGGGCTAGGGACAGTGGGCCTGGGAAAGGAAGCAGGATAACAATAGGAGGTAGGAGTTAGGGGTGGGCAGGTGCTGGCAGACATTCATCTAGGATGGCTGCAACCCATCTCATTTCAGCTATCAACACAGCCTGCTGTTCAATAAGTGTGCGTTGTTGCCGCACCACCCTCCTCAACAGCTCTTCCCAGCTTTCAGCCTCTTCTGGACGGGTGGCCCACAGTGACACCCAACATGGACCTGCAGGAGAAAGAGGGACCATATCAGGACATGACAATGACACAAAGGCACCATGTACCACCACATGGTGGACAGCATGCCGCAACAACCATGCCCATGTGCCAGTACAGAACAAATGACAACGCACACTAACATGTGCCTGCAGGACAAGGCAGTATGTAACAGGCAGCATGCAACACCCCAATGTACATGGATATGCATAGATGTATGCTGAGAAACCTAACACAGTGGAATCCAGCCAGCACAGCAGCATGCAGACTGTAACAGTGAAAACAGACAGCCACCCCTTAAGATGTGAACGACAAGTGGACACTGAATGACATGCACATAGGATGACACATGGTGGGACATGCTGCCCACAGTCACACAGCTATGATACACAACACAGATTACACCCCCTGGAGAAGGTGCCACAGCCCCATCCAGGTGTCTAACCAGACAAGCCTGTCCCAAACACCCCCAACAGTGACCCACCCTCACTGGTACCCCCCCTAACAACTGTAGAGACCCAGCCAAACTGCCACCCACAATGCTATAACACAGCAGCCATACAAATGATGTCAGGAAGCCCTGAACAGGTGGGTGACTGACATAAGTGTAGAACAGTGGCAAGTGACACAGATAGAGACTCGACATGGACCACAGAGACCAAATGACCACAGAGGACAACAACACTGGCAACAGTACAGTAGGGACTGCAGGACAGGTAACCAAGTAGTACACAACCAGGGAAAGTGCCAATGCCACCCAGATTTATTGGCCCCTATCTGGCCATATAGAAGAGCTTATACATGTAGGGATCTCACTGCTTCTTCCTGGGGAACCCTCCCATTTTTTTTCAATGCCATGCCTACCTGGGAGAGGCTTGAAGAGCTAAATATGTACATCCCAGAGTGCTGAAGGAACTTGCGGATGTCCTGACGAAACCCCTGGCAGAGCTTTTCACCATCTCTCTGAGGACAGGGTAGGTACCCCAGGACTGGAAGGTGGCACATATAGTTCCTATCCACAAGGGGGGATCAAGGGAGGTATCAGGGAGCTACGGGCCTGTCGGCCTGACATCTGTGGTGGGCGGGGTGGTGGAGGGCATTGTCGGGGAGAGGCTGGGGGGGACCTGGAGGGGTCGGGTGCCTGGATGGTGGATGGCGTGGATTCATCCCAAGGAGATCATGTTGGACGGGCCTTGTGGAGTTCTGTGGCTGGGTGGCGGGTGCCTTGGACCTGGGTGGACCGGTGGACGTCCTCTTTCTGGACTTCGGGGGGGCGTTTGACTCTGTTCCTCACGAAGGCCTGTTGGATGGGCTGGGAGGAGTGGGGGTGAGGGGCCAGATGGTCGGATGGATGGACAGTTGGCTCCAGGACCAGGCCCAGAGGGTCATGGTTGGTGGGGTGGTCTCGTCCCTGGGGAAGGTCGTTGGTGGGGTCCCGCGGGGATTAGTGCTTGGGCCCCTCCTGTTCAGTGCCTGTGTCTCTGACATGGGGATGGATGTCGGGAGTGGAATGAGTCTCTTTGCGGGTGGCTCAGGACTGGGGGCGGTGGTGGATGGAGAGGAGGGAGGGTGGCCTGCAGGGACCTGGGGGCTCTGCGGGGATGGTCTGGAGGGTGGAGGCTGAGGTTCGAGTGCGCGGTGTGGGGTGCTGCACCTGGGCCGGAGGCCGGCCAAATATCACCCAGGGGGATGCTGGTCTCGATGGCTGGGGGGGGACTTGGGGGTTGTGGTAGATGTCGGGATGGGTGGCTTGGGGACTTGGGGGAGGGCAGCGGCCAGGGCCGACAGGATGTTGGAGTGCATCACTGGGGGGATCGCCTCCAGGGGGAGGGAGGTGGTGCTCCCTCTGTGTGGCTGCTTGGTGGGGCCGCACCTCGGGTGCTGTGTGCAGTTTTGGGAGCCACACTTGAAGAGGGACGTTGGGCTCCTGGGGACGGTCCAGAGAAGGGCAACCAGGGTGATTTGGGGCTTGGGAGACAGGATCTGTGGGGAGAGGCTTGAAGAGCTGGGTGTGTGCACATTGGAGGAGAGGGACTGGGGACATGATGGAGGTCTTCGGTTGCATGGGGAGGTGAATGGGGAGGAGCATCGTGGTGCCCTGGGGAGGAGGTGGTGGCTGGAGGCGTGGGTGGAGGCTGGAGGGGAGTTCGGGAGGGGAAGGTGCTGCTTCACTGGGGGTGGTGGAGCCATGGAGTGTGCTGCCGGGGGATGGTGGAGGCAGAGGCAGTGGAGGGGTTCGGGAGGGGTGGGACAAGTGTGGGGAGGGGTTAGGAGGCGGGTCCGGTCTGGTGAGAATGTCCGGAGCTGGGAGGGGGAGGCCGGGAGGCGGGGGGCAGTGGGGTCGGCTCCCAGGATGGGGGCTGACCAGATGGGCAAACACGAAGGACCATTGGGCCTGTTCTGCTGGCATTTTAGTATGTTATTATGTTAGTATAACGGGAGATGGTTCTCTCCTACCTGCTTTCCGAGGCCCAGATTACTTCATGCCTACACAGAACTCAGTAACAATGTTGAGGATGGCTTTTGCAGGGGGTAACAACTAATTGCAGATGTCTTTTCTTTCACTCTAACTGACAGAGAATCCCTGGTCTCCTCCTTCTCTCTCCAGTATGACAAGGCATAGAACAAGCATTCAGTTACTGGACTGTATGAGGACGCTGCAATACAATGTGAAAAGTTTTCATATAAATTGAATATAAAAGCATTTTAATTGGTTGAGTGGATATCTCGGAGGAGGGCCAGGGTGGTGGGGCTACTGGGTGATGGGGTTGTGAGGGTCCCAGGGGGGAGTGGATGTTATTTATTTTAGGACACTAATATAACAGGTACAGATTTAATAACCAATCATTGCCAAATACAGTACTTTCTGGGAAGTACTGCAGGGTATGTGTGATTGGCAATTTCCTTTCTCGCCTGGGTTGTTGAAGGTAAGGGGGTTCCCTCCACTTACCCAGTGGGGTGGAGGGGACATCCCAGCCTGGGATTCTGCAGCTATAATCTGGCGGATGGGGGTGTGTGTTTGGGGGGGATCCCCCCCCACATCTTGGTCCCCTCCTATGCTATAAATGTGGGGCAGATGGAGAGGACAGTGAACTGCTTTTTTTGAGGTTCGTGTTCCCAAGCCTTGCTCTTTTCACTGGTCCAGTGGCAATTATCTCTATAAACGAGACCCACAGTATTAGTGTGGACTTGGGAAGAGGGACCCACAAGTTGAGGAAAATATACCTCTTCTTTCCCGCCCTTAATATACATCGCACCCTTGAAAAGGTGCAAAGGGAAGGGATATAAGGCCAAAATTTATATTGGCCTTCTACCATGGGAGTACTTAATAGTTTTCTCTTTTTTAGCTTTTGTTTAAACACAGTTTGATGTTACACACAGTTTGCTTAACAAGATTCATGTTTGTTTTGGGATTGTCAGCTGCGTGTCCCTTGGCTTGCTCCCTCGTTCAAGAGCCCCCCCCCCATGTTCTAGAAGAAGGGAAAGATTGTGAGACTACTAAGGGTGAACTAAAACTTTATAATAATGGATAAAGTATATACATCTTTGATCTCTTTTAACATTAATGGCCTTACAAACCCAGTTAAGTGGAGTAAGGTTATACCCTATATAAAGAAATCTGGAGCTGATTTTTGAGTGGTCCAAGATACCCATCTCTGTAAAGTAGAGCATGAGAAATTAGGTAAATTTGGTTTCTCCCATGTGATAGCTTCTACATACAAGGGAGGCTGCCATTCGAGCATGGAGATCTTGGTGCCAGGCCAGGTCTATTTTGAATTAAAAGACACATTAGTTGATATGGAGGGGTGATTTTCATTGTTGAAAAGGATCTACAATGGCCAAATGCTCACTACGGCCTCAGTATATGCCCTGCCAGGCTCGAAATATAATTTTTATAGAAATTTGATCATGGAAATTGCTGCATGGACAGAAGGCACACTAATTATAAGAGAGGACCTGAATCTGGCCCTTAATGACCATTTAGATTCTACTTCTGGGACCCCAAGATGAGATCACAGGGTGGCTCTGAAGGTGAGCAAGCTTTTAGCAGAATTGGGATATGCTGATGCTTGGAGAAATACCTGTGGCCAGGAGAGGGATTATACCTTCTTTCAGCTGTGCATAAAGTATACTTAAGGATAGACTAATTTTTTGTTCCAAAGGAACATACGGCACAACTAGGGAAGGTCAATATTGGGTAAGTCTGTTTGTCAGACCATGCCCCTCTCCTCATGTGACAACAGCTGGGGCAGATTAGGAAAATAACTCGTTGGTGTCTCAATCGTTCTCTCTTTCAAGGGGTGGAGGTACAGAGGTCGGTGCAGGAAATGATCTCAGAAGCACTAGAAATTAACAATTCCCCAGATGTATCTCCCACAATCCTGTGGGATACAATAAAGGCAGCGGTCAGGGGTAAACTTATTGTATTAGCTGCCCACCGTAAAAGGGAAAGGGAAACTAGAACGTCCACCTTGCAAACACAGATCAGAGACATTGAAGCCTTGTTGAAAGTTCATTATGAGGCCTCAAAAGAAAAACACATCCAAGAACTTAAGAAGGAATGTATCTCTATCCTGGACTACCAGGTGAAGAAGAATATGAGATACCTAAAACAAAGATCCTTTAAGGGAGGTCCCCGGGCCTTGCGATTGTTGGCCAGTAGGCTATGCCAAAGGAAGGCCAACACCACAATTAGTAAACTTTCCCACCCAGTCACAAAACAACATTTAATCAATACAACAGACATTGTTGATGCTTTTGAAGAGTATTATCAGGAACTGTACAGTGTTGGAGCCTCTCCCCCCAACCCCCTGGATGTTGGTAAGATCAAAGATTTCTTAGAGGCACTACATCTCCCCAAAGTCAAACAAGGTGAGGTGGCTAAGTTGGTTGAACCCATCTGAGAGTTTGAACTACATACAGAGATATCCTGGCTCAAGACAGGGAAGTGTCCAGGGGTGGACGGGTTCCCGGTGGAGTTTTATTTGCTCTTCTGGAGCTCAGTCTCGCCCATCTTGGGCAGAGCATATCATTTTCTCCTAAGAGATGAGGGAGTTGCTGTCCCCTCTTGGATGCAGGCGGTGATTGCGGTGTTGCCCAAGCCTGCCAGGAACCCCTTACTATGTGTGTCTTACAGGCCAATCTCTATCTTAAATACAGACTACAAAATCATGACCGGCATCATCACCAGGCACTTGGAATGTATAGTTCCTCGGCTTATTCATATAGCCCAGATGGGTTTTGTCCCAGCTATCAGGCACAGGACAACATCAACTGGGCTGTTCATATTACAGAGCATCTGACAGAGAGTAGGCAACCAGCCCTGGTAATCAGCCTAGATGCCGTAAAGGCCTTTGATAAGGTCCTATGGCCTTTCTTACAGGTGATCCTGGCAGGCTTTGGGTTTGCCCGAGGTCTCCTGCCACCTGGAGACCCATTTGTATGCTGTACCCAAGGGATGTGTTAGGGCGAATATCCATGTGGGAATGCCCTTTCAATTAGAACAGGGAACTAGACAGGGTTGTCCCCTTTCTCCCTTATTATTTGCCTTTTTTATAGGACCTTTGGCTCAGGCTGTTCGCCTTAATCCAGGAATCTAGGGAGTAAAGTTAAGGGGAACTGAGAATAAACTAGGCCTTTATGTTGGTGATATTTTACTTTTTCTAGAAGACTCTGATTCCTCTTGTTCTGAGATTTTCAAGCAGATACAGCACTTCTTGGAAATTTCAGGTTACTCTTTAAACACCTCCAAAACAGAGGTCCTGGCCTATTCTTATCAAGTTTCCTCTGAAATACTGAGGGAATACCTGAGTGTTGGGGTATGATAAAATTGAAATATCTTGGGGTGAACCTAGGTGCTAATAGTAACATACTGAAAGCCAGCAGAATAGCCCTGATGGTCTGTCGTGTCTGCTCAGTAGCCAGCCCCTAATGGGTGCTTGCTCTCCCACCTCCCCTCGCCCCAGAGAGGGTCATCTTCGGCTTTAGTTTACCCTTGTACTTGTCCCACCCCTCTTGAAGCTCTCCACTGTGCCCTCCTCCACCAGACTCCTGGGAGTGCTTTCCATGGCCCCACCACCCTCTCAGTGAAGTTATGTCTCCTTCATTCTCCCATGTAATTTCTCCCCTCCAGCTTCCACTCATGCCCCCTGGTTGTGCCCGCTTTCTTTAGTCTGAACATCTCTTTGGCTCCATTCCATTTATTCCTTTTACATATTTGCAGACCACTATCATGTTCCCCGTCTCTCCTCTCCGCTCCTCTCCTCCAGCGAGTACAGCCCAAGCTCTTCCAGCCTTTCCTCATAGGTCCTCTCTCCCATGCCCTGAATCATCCTGGTTGCCCTCCTCTGGATCCTCTCCAGCAGCACTATGTCCTTCTTGAGGTGAGGTCTTCAGAACTGCATGCAGTACTCGAGATGTAGCCTGACCAAGGCATTATACAGAGGGAGAATCACCTCCCCACTCCTGGACATAATCCCCTGGCTATGCAGCCCAGAATCCTGTTTGCTTTTGCCACAGTTCTTCTGCAATTTTCAGTGTTATTCATTTTGGTGTCTACCACCACTCACTCATTGTGGTTTGCAGTGAACCCCCCCCCGGGTGTATACATGACCTGGGTTTCTGACCCCCAGATGTAACACCCTACACTTCCCTGGATTAAACCTCAGTCCCCACCTCCTTGACCACCCTCCAGGGTGACCTCTCTCAACACAACCTCTCTTTTTAAAGATAATTATGCAGCTTTATTAAAAGATATATCCCAAGACTATAAAAGTTGGGCACTTTTCCCTTTGCCATTACACACCAAGGCTCAGGCCACAAAAATGAATACACTCCCTAGATTACTTTACTTGTTTCAAAGTGTCCCCTGTATGGTTCCTCAGCAGGTTTTGATGGGCTGGCAGAAACAGTTAATGGCATATGTCCGGGGTGTAGCCAGACCATGGGTTTCAAGACATATATCTGCCTAAAAGAGAGGGTGGGTTGGCTGTCCCATACTTATCTGGGTATTGGATAGCCACTCAGATGAAATTAGTCCTGCTATGACAAAACCGACACTACGCTTCACATTAGAAGACAACAGAAATGCACTTCATTATGGACCCCCCATTGCAGGCTTTGCCTTTTAGCTCTCAGCTGCACATGGCAGTGGGAAGGACACTGCCTGTGGAGATAAGAGCAGCTCTGGAGGGGTGGCGGCGCGGAACCCATAAGGGACCAACATTGCAGTCCTTATGGAGATATGTCTGGTGGGCCTGGGATGAATGTTTCTGCCCTCATTGATGGACCCTTAGTTTAAGCAACAGACAAGGCAGAATTTCATTCCCCATGGGAGATTATATAGGAGGGATCTCCTGTTTCCTTTGAGGTTCAGCCGAAGTTCTTATTAGTAACGTTTTATAGAAATGTTCAAGTACTCAAAGGAATCAACAAAGTCAAGAGGTAGCATCTTTCAAAAAAGGATGTGCAAGAACAAGGGCACAATTTGAAGATGGGGGTGGCTCAGAGGTAATTTAAGAAGTATTTTTCTACAGAGAGGTTGTGGATGCATGGAGACGGCCTTCCGGAGGAGATTGTGGAGTCAAAATCAGTGGTGGAATTCAAGCATGCATGGGACAGTCATAAGGCCATTCTAGGGGGTGGGGGTAGGAAGAAGTAGGCTGCTGGTTAACTAGGATCTGCAGCTTATCCAGTAGGTAGGGAAATGGGCAGACTGGGTGGGCCAAGCGGTCCTTATCTGCAGTCAAATTCTATTTCTATGTAACCATGGCCACAACAGAAGGATGATGAGCCCACACTGGTGAAGAGCATGGCACAGGGCTGTGCCACCACCCAAAGTGGTAGCACCTTGAAGGTGCACATGCAAGAGGACACACACATGAAACAGGGACACAGGCCATGGTCCACAAGTGGCAAGGCAGCGGTAGGCCAATGATATGCACAGGACAGTGTCACCCTGGTGGCCAAGGCAGGATGAGGACACACCACACTTGTGGGAGCAGCTTCTGCCATAGGGTCTGACACCCAGCACACCATGCTACCACAGAACAACCCTTGCAGCACATCTGCATAACCTATGCACAAACACCATGCACTGCAGGGACTGAGGGACAGCACCCTGTAGGGGACAATGGCCCCCACAACAGAGCTGGAGCCAACAGGCAGGGGTGTAGCCAGGGAGGTCACAACTGCACACCATGTGGACACACTGCTACCTCTCTCCCCATCGTTAGGGTGAGCTACCCCACCCAAGAGTGTAGCCAGACAATACACAAATGTACACCAGGGCTGTGTATGTTGCCACCAGTGGCATAATAAATACAACTTATGAAACACATGACAATGGGCGCTGCCCCGCATGGGTAAATACAAAGCCATGCATTGCTCTCCAAGACACTCACAGACCAGCCCACAACCTGTACAGTTATATTGTCCATGGGAGACAAAGGTAGTCATAGTGACCAGTCCTCTTAGTGAAGACCCCAATGAATGAAGTCGCAGAAAGGTACAACATTGTCTTTGTTAGGCTTCATGGAAAAAGGAAGCAGTTCAGAGCCTATTTGCTACCGCCACAGAAATAAAATAGCACACCATGGAGTGCCTGGAGGATGCTTGCCTATGCCCATGCCGCAACAGGCACACATGACATGCACAGCCACACAGGCCTGTGTGGCACCATAGGCCCAGAGGCTCCCCCCCAACAGTCCCTGTGCATGTACGTGACGGAGGTCAGACAAGGGCACACAATAACATACCACTGTCCACACTACAATGGCATTACACTGGTAGGGAGATACAGGCACCACATGACACTGTGGCCCCCTGTTTGCCATAGTATGAATAGCCCTGGCAGGCACTAACAACATGCTCTGCATAGACACTAACACATTATACATGGTACTGTGAATGAGACATGCCATGAGAAGTGCAGAACAGTGTTGCCATGGCAGACAGGACAACAGCAGCAGCAGAAACAGCCAGCACAGCAGGCTGACACCAGTAATCCCCCACCTCCAGGCATAATGACTGGCCGACAGCCATGCACAGAACTGCTGCATCCTGCCACAATGGTGGACATAACAGCAACATGTTGCATATGACAGTATAAAGCAGATAGCAGTGCACATGGCAGTAATGGCAACAATAGATCAGACATAGAGCCAGCCATGTCACAGGCTTTGCAGCAGAAGGCAAGGCACTGGAGGCATGGAAGACAACACAAATGCACGCAGCCAGCATAGCAGGCCCCACTGATGTAACGGTCATGGGTGCACTGAATGGTGCCACTGGTGTCAAGTAACCAATGCCCCCCCCATCCAGCACAAAGTTAGGTGTGAACACCGGGGGTCCCTCTAAGTGAGCACCCTGGAATCCAAATGCAACACAACTAAATCACATCAGGCCTGGATGACCTAGGCAACTGTGCCACCACACCAGACACAACACTCCAATGCCTGCAGTGGCAACTCAGACACATAGTAGAAAATCACAATGGCACACAGTACTCATGCAACACACTCCCGTTCCCATCACTGCTCTCCATTGCACGCTGCGCCATTGAAGGCACCCTCCGCCTGTCTGTGGATGGCCTCTGGTCAGCCTGCTGCTCAGCCCTCCTGTCTCCGGTGTGGTCTCTGTGCTCAGCAATGGGAAGATGGTACAGCAGCATTACTACAATGTCAGCCACCATGGTACGCTAAAGATCACCCTGGACCCTGGTGGCATAGCACAAAACACGCATAACTGGCACACAGGCCCAGTGCACCACCCAAGCCATGCCAAGCATGAAAAGGGTCAGTGCAGACTGCACAATGCATGGCCAATGCGTGCCTGACAATGCCAACCCATACACACAAGCTGCAACAGCTCCCCCTCCATCATATGTACACAGCCCCTCTGGATGGTACCCCCTCACACACAAGGCAGACTGTAAGCAGAGGAGTCCCCAACCCGTAATGAGGGAACACCAGTATCGAACCCCTCAACAATAGATGTGGACACACAGACACAACCCAGTGGCATACAACAACCCAAAGGCTACAGATAGAATGACATTGATTACAGGAAGGCATACGGGATGTGTCATGCACACAGCATTACCACACACAACCGAGTACAGTACGTATGAGTCATCAGCACAGCAGGGCACCAATGCCAAGGACCTGTCACCCGAGCCACTGGCTACTGTCATGACACAGACACAGCAGTGATGGTAAAGTGAACCACACCCAGATACATACCTCTCAACAGTACCACATTCTGAGGAATGCTCCTCAGTGTACGCTACAGAAGATCCCTGTACCATATTGTGAGGACTCGACTCACATGCAGTGGACACATACGAAAGCACAGAGTGATAGTCAATGATGTGAACCATATACCATACAATGAATTAACAGACCCTTGGAACATAACTGCAAACATGGTGACAGTGTTTGGAGCAGTGTAGGTGTAGCTATGTGTCAGTGATCCACAGTCATCCCACTCATGCCGCATAGTGAGAGCCAATGTACCACAAGTGGGTGTGAAATGGTTGGGATGTTGGCCCAGACAACACACCCAACCACACACTGCGGATGTACAAAATAGGCACAGCTGCACACTTCCCCCTGGCAGCATGGCCGAACACATTGGATGTGGCAGGTGGCCAGGTATCGTGGGCTCATGCCACTACAGTAGGTGGTATGGGGCAGTGTGCCACCACAGTGCAGGACATTGCAGACAACACTCCCAAGATGCTTCATTCCCCTGGCCCACACAGTACACACACACCTGATTGGAGGTCCCCATGGCATAAGACTAACATATCGGAGTAGTATTTAAAGTGTACATTTGAACAGGTAGCGAATGGTAAAACATCAGTGGGACTTGAACCCATGTCCAAGAGTGATCCGAGTCATATATCATTACACAAGGTGCACAACAGTAAATGCATGGTAGATTCGAGCTGGAACCCACCAGCACAGCAACACAGTCCCTTCAATGGTATGCTAATGGGCCATGGCACACACTCACACACGCACACAAGTACAACACCCAACACACATCCCTACCACCCATTACATCACCATGGTGAGAGGCATCACTTACCTGGCACAGGCACAGTCCTCTTCCGAATCATCACCCAGCATCTTTCCAGCAGTGGGCGCTGCCTGCGCCTGATGTGCACATATCAGTGGCGGCACTTCTCACCATCACTTGGTATACCCCTGAGTGTTGTGAGGCGACAGGCAATTGAAGCCCAGACCTGGCTACAGGGACAGTCACCCTCCTGGACTGGTCCAAACAGGTGCCGATGGCGCTGTTCAGTTAGCTGTGCTAGGTTGGCAGTCTCCATCTCATCTCAGTGCCTGTCACGGCCCACCACTGCCCTTTGCCTACATCTCCCAGACATGGCTGATATGAGGCGGGAAAGATACTGCTGTACTGGCAGTTGACTGGCCACACACCCTGACACTCCCAAACAGTTCAGCCTAATGCCGAGCAGAACTATGCATTAGCGCCACGCTAACCGGAAGTGTGTGCAATGCGAATGCGCGACCCTGCCATGACCCCATGCAGACATACCAGGCATGCGCAGTGGCAACTGGTAGCGCGCTAACATGGTTAGCGCAGCACTAAGGCACAGTAGCACGGACAGGTTAGCGCGGACTGCCCCAACCCAAGCATGAGCCATACCTGCGCTAAGCAACCCTAGTACGGCACTATTGCTACAGCACTGCGCTAAGCATAGCCGAGATAGCCCGGTGCTATATGGTTTGCCCTGCGCTAAACACTTTGCCCGGCGCTATCATCTGCCATATTCAAACAGCATATGCAAATGATGGTCATTGTGTATGCATGGTGCTAACAAGGAGATTAGCATATCATTAATGGCCCATTAGCATGCTTAACAGGCTTGTTTGCCCAGCTGTGCTAAATAAGGGCTAAAAGTGCCCCACCTGTGTTGCTAATCAGTAATACATGTTGTTGTGTGATTACTTCTGCAGCACAGGATGTCACTGGAACACTCACAGAGTCAGCCAGGTATGTACTGCAGGTGTGCGGACAGAGGTACAATTCAAGGGACATATCAGTAGGTTTGTGATGTGGTTTATGTTGACTGGGTGCCTAGTGCCAGGCACAACCTGGCCATACCTCCCAACCTTATGTACCTCAAATGTGGAACACTGCATCTCAATATACGGAACACATGAGCAAAATGTGGAACACGTTTACAAACTTCACCTCAGAGGCCCAGAACACTGTGAAACTATTTGCATTTATAATCAGGAGGTCAGTTAGTAACTGAGCAATATATGTTCTGTATCAATTACTGTGGAATAGTGCCTTACAGCGTTACCACTGAATGCGGGACAACTCCTCACAATGTTGAACAGCATGCTGTTGTACCGTACCATGAGGACCATTCCTCGTATTGTGGTACACTTCCGAGGTATGGACCAGGGGGAAGGGAATACAAATGATTGCTAACTGACTGTGCCCTGGATGAGGCTGCCATTCATGAATGTCCTGTGTAGTCACCATGCTGACAGCAGTTGGGCATCCCCATGTCACGTGTGCATGGCTTGATACCACTGGCTGATGGCAGACATCCAGGTCAGGGCTGTAACACATGTTCACTCTGTCTGTTGTCAGTCTGCTCAAGCCGTATGCACAGCCACAGAGGGGTTCTCAGTCCCTGTGATCTTGGGAGCACAGATGCTCGAGGTGACAGAACACTGGTTGTGTATAACTGTGGCATCATGTATGTGATATTTTGTATAGCTGTCGTATGTCACATGTGTGCAGTGTGTTACTCTGCACTGTGCTCCATACTGACACCGACATGTGATATCTCAAGCAGTTCGAGACTACTGACACCACTGCGGTACTGTGAGGATGGTAACATTGTGCCAGCAAGCCAAGCGCTCCTGCAGCAGTGGTGACATCAGTACTGCAGCAGAACACCATAATGACAGCACTACTGCAGCAGCACACAGGGGATACTGGATGGGCAACGCTGCAGCACCAGTGTGTTCTGCCACAGAAGGATTCTGAGGCCCAATGACACCGAGAGAACAGCTTCTGAGGTCCATGGGAATCAGAACCCCGACCCAACAGGGCACGCTGGTTGTGCATAGTGCTGCTCTGCCAGTCATGTGTATTGCTTATTGTAGTGTTTGCTGAGCGGGTACATGCTGTAGAAAAATCCTGCCTCTTTCAGCCACAACCCTGGGGGGAAGGGATACAGGTCAATGCCAAATGTCTTTGAAACAGATTACACTGCTTGTGGTATTCTTGTGATTAGGGGGTACTTGGCCATGGCACTGTAGATATTCCCCTACACATTTTGGTATGTGCCATGGGGTCATTAACGTCCACCTGACCTACCTCCAGAGCAGGCAGATGGGACCTCGGTCTAACATCTCATCTGACAGATGGCACCCTAGGAGTGCAGCACCCCCCTCATGCTGCACTGCAGTGTCACTTATGGGATGTTAAGCCAGGAGCCTTGTGTGGGATTAGAACCCACAGCCGACTGATCTCCCGGCTGCATAGCGTCTGTGCTACCTGCTGATCCACTGTCATCACCTGTGTATTGTACTGTGTGCGATCTGTGTGATGTAATACAGGAGACTGGCTGGCGTACAGGTGACTACCATGGTGTAAACGCCTCGATTGGTTGCTAGGACATCTGTAAACCTCGAGTGCACAGCTCGAGTGGCTTACAATTGACCTAGCAACCACAAGAGGTGAGTACACCATGGTTATCACCTGTACATCAGGCATTGTCAGGTTTAGTGGATGGGACTCGTCATGGGAATCCCCCCCCATCTCGTGTAAGTGGGCCTTACCCTAGTATTGACTCTGCAGTACAGCCAAATGTATGTGTAGGTACTGTACACACAGTATTGGGATACATGGACTGAATGACTGTGGGCCAGCATAGTACCATTGTTAACCCCTATCAGACATGGAGATTGCTAGCCTCAGTGACAGTACAACTGGAATGTTATAGGACTACTATACTGAGTCTTTCAAGTGCATTCCAGGTGTGTAGAATACCGACTAACAGTGACAGTCTGTCTAGTTGACCCACTGCTAAGACATAGCTGAGATGAGTTCATATGGTCCTGACATCACACCACTGGGATGCCAGGGCTGTAATCTGTTGGATATCAGTGGGTAATCAGGCCTAAACATACTTTAAAGTCCGGTTCTGCATGGACGATAGGCTGACCCAAACAATGCCAGCCACCTGCCTGTCTGGCAGGACAGGACCTGATTCTAGGTGTAGCAGTACCACATGTGTGGCTGTATCATCCCTGCCATGCACACATTGCTCCTGTATTGCCTGTATGTGAAAGGCTATGGTATCTGTAAACCGTCTAACAGTGCAGTATTGTTAATGGGCTTGGGACTGCAGCTGATGCTTGTGGCTGGGCATGTATGTGGTGGTACTGGTGGAAGCTGGGTGGCCCTTTGACCCTCTTGACTGCCCCTGTGTGGGTAGTGTTGCCCCACTAGTGTCATGCACTGTCCAACGCCCATTGCGCAGGTCATGCTTGACTGACTGCATGCTGTGGTGCTGCAGATAGCAGTGGGATGTGATCAACGGTGTGGAGGATGCACTCTGGAGTGGATCAGTAGTTCACTGTGACTGTGGGGTGCATGTACTCCAGTGTGACAACTGCCACAGGTACCCGTGCTGTCACTCATGTCACTGACTGTCATCTGCATCACAGACAGCCAACCCCCCAACCCTGTGTTGTGCTGTGTGATGTGTGCATGTGCGTATGGCAGACAGTACTCATGCAGTTAACAGTGTTTGTACACTGTGGTCCTGGCTGCTGACTGTGCACAGCGCTGTGCAGCTAGGGGCAGGGGCATTACCAATGTTGTTGTGGTCCAGGGTGTCTACCTCCATGACAGGCCAGTCCATCTATAATGTGCACATCCAGGCCATTGTGTGACAGGCATTGACACACATGCTGGGAGTGCAGTACCCCAGTTTTATTGTTGTCCAGTTCCCACTACTGCGACACATAGTGGATCACACACAGGCCTTGTGCACAGCTGTACCAGGGTCACCTATACACACACCACGCCTGTATGTGTGTACAATGTGGCTGCACTGATAAATGCTCTGGCACATGCAATGGTGCCTAGGCTGCACTCCTAGTGGAACGTGTGTCCTGGTCAGCCATCTAGCCCTTTTGTTGAGAGACACCCATGCTTCCACAGCATGTGTTCCATGATGCTGGGTGTGCAGAGGCCCAGCATGGCACTGGATGTGCTAGGGGGGCACCATGAGTCAGCCATTTACAGCCATGGCTGCACAGTCCCACACATGTACACATTAGGCACCGTCTGTGGCTATAGGCCTTGTGATTGCCTTGCAGTGCACCCATGTCCAAGCCAACATGTGCAGCCAGGCCACCTCTTAAATGCCACAGGCAGCAATATGGGCAGCACAACTGTGTGCTGCACACTCACAGCTGGCTTCCACATGTGCTGGCCTGCAGGACTCCACAGCACTGAGGTGCATCGTGCATGCCCTGTTGCCATTCTTCAGGGGGTGGGGGGCATGCATAGCAGCTGTGTGTTGCATCATGGCCATATGTTACTGTTACAGCCATGCAATGTTTGTTCACAACTCTGTTTAACCCTTTCCCTGCCTTCTGTCCCACACAGGTGAGGCTGCAGGACAGGAGCGGCTCAGGGCTCACAAATTTTCTGGAGATGAGCTGCATGCCCTGGTACATGGAGTGAAGGACAGGGAGATGGTCCTACACAGGAACAAGTTGACGGATGCCACTGTTCAGCTGATGTGGGAGGACACTACCACAGAAGTAAACGCCGTAGGTGGTCATGGCCATAGCACTGATGCCGTCCGGAAAAGGTGGAATGACCTCCAGTGCAGGGTGAAGGAGGAGGAGGCACAGCAGATCCAGAACAGGCTGCAGACTGGTGGGGGACCATTACCACTTGAACAGTGGGACTGGTACCCATTGATGGCCATAGTAGCCTCTACCCTGTGGCCAGTGGTAGTCAGTGGGGTCGAAGGCGGTGGGTGTGAGACACTACTTACACCTCCCAGAGCAGGTACATTTGTGGCATGTATCCACCACTCAGTGGACAGCAACACCATGGGGACAGAGTCACACAACACTACTGTCATTGTGCATGCATAGGGCCCACATGGGTATGTTCCATTGTAAGGGTGGTGTTGGGGCTGCACAGTGGTGGACATCTGCTGGCAGGCACATGTGAGTGCATGTGTGCCATGGTGCAGGGGCTCATAGGGCACAGGCTGCATTTGCATGGGATGCACACTGGGGTCTGCATGGGCATGCTGGAGGGCACACATTGCTGGGGTATATGTGGCATTGTTGGGAGTGGTGAGGGTGGGTGAGGCTGGGTCACTGGATGACATCAGTGTCTTCCATTTCAGCATTACATGCCCAGTGTTATGTCCCAGGTGGGGCCAGGCACAGTTGTATGAAAGGTGGAGGATTCGTACACAGCAGAGGTGCGCCCTTACACTTCAGGCATGGTAGCCACAGCTAGACTGGCAGTGGCCATGCCAGTCAGCACTATGTCCACTCACAGATGTCAGGAGGCATTGACATATGTTGGAACATCAGATGATGAGGATGCAGCCTTCCTGGAGTCCCTGAATCCACCTGAGTATGCCCAGGTGGAGGATCTGAGTGGGGAGCAGGTGGAGATCCCGACTGTCACAAGTGACCATGGCTCACAGGATGCAATGGAGGAACCCAACATGTCAGTTATGTGTGTGGCTAGTGACAGCAGAGGTTTGGGTGTAGTGGGGGATGGCACCATGCCTGACTCAGGGACAAGGGGTACTCAGGCACATGACACCTATCTGCCCACAGCTGCTATTCCCCTGCCAGAACAGTCTTGCCCACTGGACATGTCCCACAGGCATGGACCACAGGGCTGGTCCAGCAGCATGCTCAGTCACCTGTGAGGCTACATTTGCAGAGGCCAATGCACTGCCAGCCACCACCACAGGTCTGTTCACATCCACAACACACTGCCCAGTGCCAGCCACGACCCCTACCACAGGTGCAGGATGCACCTGCACAAGATGGCCAGGGTGCATGGCCCATGCTCCAGGAGGCCTTGGCCTCGCAGCATGCAGCCCAGCAGGACCTGCATGATCTCTGTAGGGAGCTGCGGAATGAGCTGTCACAACTGCGGGAGACAGTGAGCACTGGTCTTACCCATGCTGAACAGAAGTCGGAGGAGAGGATGACCCGTGTTCTCACCACCATTGGGAGTGGCTTTGGTGGCCTAACTGCTGCTGTGCAGGCCCATGCTGTGGTGCTGCAGGACACTATCACCACAGTACTGCAGGGTGCACCCAGACATCAGCGCAGCCATGCCTCACATGGGCAGCAGCGTGGCAGAGGTTTGTGCAGGGTAGGCGCAACCTCCGCAACCCCTACCTTCCATTCATCCACAGGACATGCACGGCATCATGGCCACCCTCCATCTACTCCTATGCAGGCCTCAAGGCATGGCCGTGGATGGCCTGCCCTCCCAGCCTCACCGCAATCCACCCCAACAATGTCCTCAGCACATAGCATGCCCAGCAGTTTGCCCCATCCACAGGGTGTGCGTCGTGTGCGCAGAGGCAGGCATAGCTGATGTGCTCCTCCACATGCGTGCTGTGGCCCTGACTCCCTCACCTGCATGACTAAGCACACAACCACTTCCCATGTCCCCTGCACAGACACAGTCCTACATGATCCTTGTTCAGTCCCATGCCACAGCCCTTGCCATCACATATAGATAGTGCTGTTTCTTGTGCGCACCTGAGTGGTGGCCATACCCCTCACCTTTGTGTCCCCTGACCATACAAAAGTGCCTCTCATGATATGATACTACTGAGCAGAATGTGGACCTCATTCTCAATGCATTCCCTCAGCAACTGACTGACCTATTACATTGTTGGCTTATCTGTTCAGACCGCCTTTTCTTAATTGCCTGTTTTTGTTTCGCATCGTCTATAATGGGAAATTTCTTCACAGTTTTGACACTGAGTGTGGGACAGGTCCTCACACTCTGGAATAGGTAGCTGCAGTGATGCAATTGTAGTACTGTTCCTTGTACAGTGTTATAGTTGAGGGGTATGGTGGTGGCCCTCACACATCACACACACCACACACATCACACGCACTGCACCACTGGCAACGTGTACAACACCTATCTATCACACAGATTTCACTGTACTGTATATACACTACCATTAAATGTACTGTTGACAACATTTTAATTTGTCTGTGTTTTCTGTACTCACTGTCCATACTGGTTCAGTGTCTCAATGATGCAGCTCCTGTGCTCTATGGCCCGGCAGGCCATGTGCAGATCCCGCCGATCGAGTTGCTCTACTATCCCTCTTATCCCTGGCTCTGGCTCAATGTACCGCAGGTTCAGGTGCACATATCCCATGGTTCTGGGCCGTGTTGTGTAGCATACAACAGGCCAGGAAGATAAGGCATACCTTCTGAGGGCTGTACTGTAAGGCACCACCTGACTGGTCTATGCAACAGTACCGCATCTTGAGCATCCCAAAGACCCTCTTTATGATGTTCCTTGTAGCAGCATGTGTCTCATTGTACAGTTCCTCAGCCCCTGTTGCTGGCCAAGGTACTGGTGTCAACAGCCAGGGACATAGGGGATAGGCACTGTCCCCTGTGGAGATAAATCAGGTGTTAGTGTTGATGTCCTGCATAGTGCCCGTTGCTGCTCTGAACCATTGCTCCCTGCCCCTTCCATGGCTACCCTGGCCTATCCCCCCCTCGCCTCTACTATCACCCTGTTTTAGCTGCCCATACTTACTGACTAGATGCCCACATGGAATCCTGCCCTCCTCAAATGCCTGGCACAGCCGGGACTGGTGCCAGATGAAGGCATTGTGTGCACTGCCAGGGTACTGTGCAAAGACATTGCAAATGCGCCCTGTCGCATCACACACCACCTGCAATTAATGGAGTGGAAGCCCTTCCTGTTCACGTACAGGTCACTGACATCACCAGGTGGTGCACAGATGGGGACATGGATGCAGTCAATGGCACCAAGTACAGCGGGTAGGTGTGCAACTCGATGGAATTGCTGCATGGTTACTGTGTGCTCTGCTGCCGTGCTGCAGAATACAATGAACACACCAACATGTGGCAGGAGAGCATCAAGGAACTGGGTCAGGAGGCATGATGTGGAGGACTGCGATATCCCAATGGTGTCCCCCGTTGGGTGCTGAAATGTCCCAGTGGCTAGGATGCACATCGCTGCCATCACCTTTTGCTCAACTGATGTAGTGTGGCTGCGCCTGGTGTTCAGCTGCAGCTCCTCATGCAGGAGTTCACATAGCTGCCGCAACATTCCCCTGTCCAACCTGTACCGGGCCAATGATGTGTTCATCAGGCAGGGTCTCAAAGGAGACTCTGGGCCGGTACCATCTGTGTGCAGCATATCTCCTCCTTTGTCTAGGTAATGGGCCTTGTTGGGCCTGCTGTCTTTCATCCTCTTCCACAGCCTGCCCCATCAGGTGCAGCACTACAGCATTGCTAAAGAAAGACATTGTATTGCACTTCCTGTTCTGGCCACTCCCTCCTCAGTGGATTGCCCTGGGTTTAGGCCTCCCTTTTATAGGCGGTAAGTAGCGCTGCACTAGGTACCGTGCAACAGTGCATAGTGCAGTGCTAGATCTCTGAATATCCTATTGCACCCATATGCAGGTTCCCACCCCTCTACTTTGCCCCTTGCATACATTATGTTGTAGCCCGGCGCTATTGCATTTAGCGCGCACTATCTCCCTATTTCAATATGGCTGTCCCACGCTAATCCTGTGCTAATCCAACCAGTTAGAGTGCTGCACTGTTCTGAATATCTGGTCCCTAATCTGCTAATGGAAAAAAAAAGAAATTTAGGCAGCAGAGAGATGAGCTCCAAAGGAAGGTGCCAGGCAGATTCAAATCCTCCAGGAGCTGAAGCCAGTTAGGAAAAGATGGAGTGCTGAATCTGCCTATAGTAGGCCCAATTTCAGGCACCATCCACCAACTAAGTTGCTGGCTGGCAATCTGGACTGGAGCTGCTTTCCTGAAGCGTACCTGGAATCTTGTTCTTGAGGGCAGGCTGGGGAGCACCCTGCAGCCGGCTGTGTTCAGCACTAGACTGCTAGTGCAGAAAGTGGAATCCCCCTCAGGGAATCCTGGAATCTTGCTCTTGAGAGCAGGCTGGGGAGCACCCTGTGGTCAACTGCGTTCAGCACCAGACTGCTAGTGCAACAGATGGAATCCCCCCCTCAAGTAATACTGGAATCTTGCTCTTGAGGGCAGGCTGGGCAGCACCTGTGGCTGGCTGCATTCAGCACCAGACCGCTAGTGCAGAAGATGGAATCCCCCTCAGTGAATCCTGGAATCTTGTTCTTGAGGGCAGGCTGGGGAGCACCCTGCGGCCGACTGCATTAAGCACCAGACCACTAGTGCAGAAGATGGAATCCCCCTCAGGGAATCATGGAATCTTGCTCTTGAGGGCAGGCTGTGGAGCACCCTGCAGCCAACTGCATTAAGCACCAGACCACTAGTGCAGAAGATGGAATCCCCCTCAGGGAATCCTGGAATCTTGCTCTTGAGGGCAGGTTGGGGAGCACCCTGTGGCCAGCTACTTTCAGGACCAGATCGCTAGTGCAGAAGATGCTGAATGTTTAGCGCTTGCATTGCTGTTGTATTGGGTCATGTCTGCACACATTTCTACTACAGTATATATTTACCAAAGATAGACCAGATGAGATGAAGTACACCATTTGCAATGGAGTCCTACTTTTACACAGTTTTATATTGCAATTACCTAGGATAGTAGAGATGAGATATGATATTTCATTTTTAATGGTGTCCTGTGGTTATAATATATTTTTCTAGGACATATCATCTTAGATGCAATATCTTTCCATTGGGGTTCTTCTGTAGATTCCTGTTTTTACACAGTTTTGGAATGCATTTACCCAGAATAACTCAGTCAGGATGCAATATCTCATTTTCAATGGTTTCCTTCTTTGATTCATTTTTATACTGTATTTACCCATGACAGCACTGCTTAGATGCTTGGGGCTCAATTTTGAAAGATCCTTAGAGCGAAGCAAGTTGTGACACTCTAGGGCCGCAGCAAAGTACCAGTGCATCAGATAAAACTGCAGCAAAATAAAACTGTGGCAAACTGCCAAGAAAAAAGAAAACTCAGCTTGTGTTCTGACATTATCCATTCTCCAGACCACATGCCTAGTGGCTGGCATCTTGTTTATGTTGCTGCTGCTGCTGCTGCTGTTCCTGGGGCATGGCAGGCTCCAGAGGCACGCCATAATGTCTACAGCAGGGCAGTCGTCTCCCTCAGAAGACCTGTATACAACCAGCCTGATGGCACTGAGGGTTGAAGCACTGGATGCCACACCTCGCATCACGCTGACGACCCAGATTCAGAAGCAAGCTTGATTCGCTGGGGTTTGGCAGGAGGAGGGAGGGCTGGGAGATGATTGTAGTGGCTGCTGGGCTACTCCCATTTCCCGGATTGGGGAGGTGAGTTTCCTTGCTCTTTGCTGACACCTGGTGGAGGTTGGGTGTCAGCACAGATGTACAGGGAACTGAAGTTACATCAGGAGGGTGGAGGGAGTTGTAGTTCTGGGAGCAAATGCACACCTCCATATGCATGCACCTGCCATGCCCACCACCATTCTGGGGAAGGGACAGGAGAAAATAGAAAATGCCTGTCTCCCCATTGCTGTGCACAGTGACTCCTGACACTCTCAGACCCTGTTCCTTGTGGATCCCCACCAATAAAGACGATGGGGGCAGAGGCTGACAGGGTTGGAAGTGAAAGGGGCCAGGTGCAGGAATAGGTGGCAATGGAGGACAAAAACTATATAGAAAAAATGAAGACCTGTAGACTTCCCCATTATGGCATGCATGTGGCAGACATCCCATTAAGGCATGCATGTGGCAGACATGTGCATGGTGTACCCCACTGTAGGCCAGCTAGCCCTATCCCCTGTCCAGCTCCCCTGTTGTTGATGAGCACCTGGAACACCAAAAGAAACATAAACAGCATGTGAGTCACACATGGAATGGGGACAGACCAGTAGCATGTAATCTACAAGGTACAACAAGTATGTATGATGCAGACATGGCCCACTGTAGGGAAGCACACTGCATACTCCTGACAGCCCACTTGTGCAGTGCAGAGTAGCACTTATGGAAGTGGCCAATGCCAGGCAAGCACATCGCAGGTCCTGGTAATGCCTGTGTAGACTAAGGACAGGTCCATCCACAGAGTGACACCACAGACTTCATCCCATATAATGTTCCCCCAAGGTAGCACACACATGTCCAGAGGTCACATGACACAGTGTCAAGAGTTTATGTAACAGTAATATGCTGTTCGGCACAGGTGACACAAGTGACAGTGTTGAGGCACGTGGTTAGTGGTAAGTAACTGACCAGTGGTACTGTGACATGCACCTTAAAGAATCTGTTAGCTGTAGTGTACTGCGAACCATAATGTGCGGGCTGATGGACATTAACAGGGGCAACAGCTAGAGTGTATCATGGGGTGGTGCCACATTGGGATGCCCCACTGTACAATAACATACAAAGGGCACACACTGCATATTAGCAAAAATGCCACCAGACACACAAGGGACACACAGGCAGTGCAGAATGCACAGTGGTAATTATCTAAACATCGGCCCAGATATTCAAAGGAGTTGAGCCATGCGCAATAGGGTTGCACCTGCGCAAGTCTGAAAATGTCCATTCTGCGATATTCAGCAGGAGGAAGTTGCGCCCCCAAATCACGCTGAGCAACAGCGCAATGATAATGAATGTATGTGCAACTGAAGGGGGAGAAACTATGCATAAATGGCGCAGTGCGATATTCAACAACGTGTGCCATGCACAATAGGGGAGCAAGCGGAAGTTGCGCGCCATAGCGGAAATGAGCCAAAATAAAAGGGAGCAAGGGAGAGGCGCAAGAACGCTACAGGGAAGGCACATGAGGCCGAACTCTAGCAGGACAAACTGGGCAGCAGGGACACACAGGGCAGGCCAGGAAAGAGCACCTGGAATCAACAGGCAAAGGGGAAGGTGTGGGAAGCCACAGTGCAGAAGGGGGAAGTACTTGCTACACAGCAGTGAGGCCAGCACAGGCAGGTGTTCCCAGTGCAGTGGAAGTAGCAGCCAGGACAGTGGGGGAATACAGAAACAGCTACCGGGGGGGGTGAACACAAGTCAGGGACAAGGCCAGTGCCACCATCAAGATGGAGACAGTAATGAGGGGGGTGAGAAGGTGGGCAGCAGGGGGGGCATGGCCATGGAAGGGCCCGTCGGCAGTATGCCCCCAACAGACAGTACCGAGCCCGCACCAGCTTCGAGCTGTACAGTGATACTGAGATTGTGGGCTGGTACCGCCTGAATCGGGCAATTCTGAGGTGGCTCTGTGAGCTGTGCAGTGATGTGATGCTGGCCCCCCACACGACGGAGCCATGCCCTGTCAGTGGAGATGAAAGTGGCAGCTTGCATATGCTTGCTCACCACGGGTACCTTCCAGAGACCAACTGAGGACACCACAGGTATAACCCAGTAGGCCACATCACGCCACCTCACTAAATTCCTCAGCGCACTGCTGCCACATGCTGCAGAGTACATCCATTTCCCCAGCACACCGGTGGAGCGCACAGCAAACATACAGGAGTTACACAGGGTAGCATGTATGCCTGGCATACTAGGGGCAATAGACTGCACCTATGTGGCCATCCGCACACCACCTGGCCCCGAGGAGGCAGCATATATAAATCACAAGGGCTATGCCAGCATCAACTGCCAGGTGGTGTGTGATGCCAGGGGGTGCATAATCAATGTCTGTGCCACGCATCCTGGGGGACCACATGATGCCTTCATCTGGCACCAGTCGGCACTGTGCCACAGATTTGAGAGTGGGGATATCCCCACTGGCCACCTAGTGGGTGAGTATGCAAACCACATGGACAATCATAGGGCCTGGGGGGCATAGTCAGAGGTGACATGGGTAGTGGCCTACATGGGCCAGGGCAGGGCGATGCTGATCATCAAGCTAACCTCCACCCTCTACACACAGATGACAGTGGATACCCACTCCGTCCCTGGCTGCTTACACCCTACCGGTGGCCCACGACCCCATCGCAGCAACGCTACAATGAGGCACATGCCACCACACGTTATGTCATTGAGTGGGTGTTCAGGATGCTGAAGGCACGTTTCCATTGCCTGGACACCTCCGGCGGTGCCCTACTGAACAGCCCCTGAAAGGCTTGCAGGCTATTCCTGGCCTGTTACATCCTGCACAACATGGTCAACAAATGTTGGATAACCATACAGGTCGAAGAGGGGGACAGCGATGGGGACGATGAGGACACCGGTGACAATGGTGCTGGGCAGCCTCCCCTTGGGCAACGGGACCCCCGACTGCTCCGGCTGGCACAGCTGCACCGGGACACCATCACGGAGGAGCACTTCAGCCAACCCAGGTGAGTCATGGGGCCATGTGCAACCACCAGTGGCTAAGGCACAACCCACAAACATGCATGAACACACACCAGGGGTGCATGCCATCAAGGGAAGTGGCCGGGCATGGAACCACATACACCACCAGGGATGGGTGAGGTCTAACATGCCATGCAGACACACACACACACACACACACACACACACACACACACACAAATGCACCAGACATGCACAAAGGATAGAAGGCACACCGACCCAGAATGCCACCCCTAGCCACACACATGTCCACATACCTCCACACCCACTGCCTTTCCTTGTGCATGTGTCAGATGCTGAGCACCATTGCACATTGGTGTACAGCACAATGCAGGCATCATCATGCACATGCAACTGCGGACAGCAGCTGGGAGGGTGTGCAGATGGACTGTGTGTCCACGTGCGGGGCCAGGTAGCCACCCGTGCAATGCCCGCTGAATGACACAATGCACACAGGGCAGCACCAGACAGTAGCCACGTTGGAAGACAGGTCAGTCACGCGCCACAGTGCCACAGATGCATGGGCGGCCCCGACGAGACCCGACGGCATTGACAGCTGACCACAGTGGCACCGATGGTCCCCCAGGGGTTCCACTGTGTGAACCCGACCGTGCTTGTGCAGGGGTCTGCAGCACACCAAAACATGCCTGCGCCAGGAGTGCTCGGGATGCCCACAGCTGAACCCGGTGTCAACAAGGATGGTGTCGCACGATGCCGGGAATGGGGGGTGGACAGTGCACTGCATGGTGTCTGCAACAAATGGGCAAATAACTGTGTGCCCATTGTAGCCATGACAGCAGTGAATGCCTGTGCATGCCTGTCAATGGCAGCGGTCACATCCTCCCGCAACTGGTCCATCCCTGCCAGGATCAGAGTGGTGTATCTGCTGCGACGCTCCTCTGCCTGCTCCAGAGCTGCACGCAGTGCATCCACTGATGCCGCAAGCTGCATCTGCTGGCTGACTGATGCTTGCAGTATGTGGGTGTGCTCATCCAAGAGGTCATCTGCCTCCTCGGCATCCTTTCCCTCAGGGTGTGCACGGTCCTGATGCTCAGCACCCCTTGAGGGTGGGCGCTGCACACCAGGACCAGGTCTGGGCATGTCCACAGGCGGTGCACTGATACCGCCCCATGACCCTGTACCCCCAAGCCCATTGGCCGACTGCTGATGCTGCCCCTCTGGCTGCTGCTCCCCAGGGCTCAATGGTGCTGCCACAGTGGCTGCAACAGTCCCACTGTCCTGGGCACACACCAGTGCTGCCCCACTGGTGCTGACAGGCACAGACTGGGACTGTGATGACATGCAGGCCTCCACAGCGGCACCACCCACAGCCATGTCCACGATGTTACTTGCTGTGTGGCCATCCCACGGCACACACGTGTCACTGCCCATGGCGTTAGCGACATCATCATCGATGACGGACCCGGCACCAGCCCGAGTCACAGCATGCCGGCATCCATGGATGCCGGCATGCTGGAACATGGGCAGGGCCTCCTCCACACCTGTTCCAACAACATCAGTCTAGACAGCCAGGTGGGCCCACTGTCGCACTGAGCCGCATGTACCTGTGCAGGTGGATGGGCCCTCCTCCATCTGCATCTGACTGTCCTCAGTGGACAGGACCACCACCACTGACCCATGCAGACGTTCAGGATCTGTAAGGGAAAACAAAGTCACGTTACTGCATGTGACCTACCCTGCCCCCCCAACAGACAGACCATGACCTACCATGCAGTGACAGGCTACCACCCGCCTGGAAGCCACCACCTGGAACACCCTCAATGGCACATCGCTGCATGCTTCCAGCAACCCTCTCCTCCTGTGGGGTCAGGTGTAGCACCTCCGGCTGTCCCCCACCTGTTGTAGCTCATGCTACCCTGATGGCAGCCACCTTCTCCTTTATCCTCCTCCTGTCTGTGCCCATCTTCTTCTTGCACTCCTGCATGGAGTGCTGGTGGCTGCCATGCAGGTTCACTGTACGCGCCACATCCTCCCATGCAGCTGCACGGGCCTGTGGTGTTTCTTGACATCCGCTGAGAAGCAGCTCCTGATCCAGGTAGGCCTCAAACAGGGCATCCATCTCAGCCTTGGTGAAATTAGGCCTCCTCTTCCTCCCACCACTGTGTTCCTCCTCTCCCACAACTCGCTCAGTCATTATTTAGCCTGTGAGAATGAAAGTTGTTACCTGTGACTGTGCAGTCCTATGCATGTCCCAAACTCCACAGTCCACACTCCCAAACAGCATGCAACTCGCCAATAGACTGCAGTAATTGAGTATGGCCAGTGCAGCCCAATGGCGCACTTTTATAGCGCAACCCATGCAAATGAGGCGAGGCGCAACCTTAAGTGGATGCAAATTGCGGTGCTGTGCCATTGAATGGCTGATTAGCTGACTTGTATATGACAACTAAATATTGTGCTGTTGCACTTTGCACAATTGTGTTGAACGTGCTGAGCCAAGGGCACAGTTCTGTGACATGTGCAGTACACACCTCACTGCGCATGCCCGGGTTGCTGACACGGGTGCCTGCTGCACTGCTGATGTGCTGTGCACGGGAGGCAATGCAGGGCACGGCCACCATTGTGCCAGTGGTGCTACAGCGATGTTCACCTATATGGCGCTGTGGCACTGGGGCATCATAGGCACACTGGGACAACAGCAGAGTAGGCCACTACTGGAGGTAGCACACAGGCACCCAATCATGCTACATGCATTGGGTTCCAATGGCGCTGTGCCTGTCCGTGAGCCAGAGACCCTTGACCCTGTGCCCGACCTTTGCCCCCTAGGCACCATGCATCAGGCATGGGTGCACCATTATCACGCTGTTCAGTGACAGCACTATAGGGAATGGCAGCGCTGTACTGCACAGCATCTGCACGTGCTGGAACTGCATGGCAGAGTGCCATTTTGAACCTACTGAGCAAGTGAGATGGCGCAGAGGAGAGCTGCCCACTGGACCCAAATCGAACTGACAAACCTGGTGGCCATTGTTGAGCCACTTTATGGCCCACTGTTTGGGAAGGCACCCCTGGACAGATCCAGGAGCCAGGTGTGGGACGAGGTGGCCGATGTCCCTGGAGGAGGCCACAGGAAGGAGGCGGATGGTGGAGCAGTGCCATAACAGGTATGGCGACCTGAGGAGGAGGAGGGAACCGGACCTGCTTGTCCACCTGCGGACATGTGCCAGGAGGGGCACGGTGCCATGGCCAGGTAGGTGTTATGTCCACACACTTTTATCTTCCATATGGGTATCTCAGTTGCATCTGTCTGGAACATGGGGGAGGGACCATCCAGTGTTGGCTGTGGTGGTGTTATCAGGGTATGGGGTGGGTGGGTCTGGCTGGGTGGGATTGCACACACACGGGGGCAGGGGGACTTTGCTACAGGATTGTACTGGTGTTCCTCTCTCCATGTTTGCACCACAGGGCTGGAAGAGAGGCAGCTGGCCAGGGATCAGAGGCACCAGCAGGATGACAGTGCCAGTAGGAGGGGCGATGGTCCACAGCGCCAGAGGGACCAGCCTGATGATGGTGAGTGCCATACCTCCATGATTACTATCACATGCTATGTAACAGGGCGAGCAGCGGGGCATGGCCACCATCCATTGACACCACTGCCATGCACGCAACTTGTTACAGTCAGAACTGTCCAGTGGCACTGCATGTCTGGGAGTGCTTCAGTGGTGGTCCATGCGTGCACCGGGTACATGGCTGTGTCACTGCCTTCGCACCACATAGCCATGTCACTAAACAGCCACGGTGGTGCTGTGCAAGACTTGGCCAGTGGATGTGTGCAGCGGTCCGCGTGGCTGTATGCGCCTGGGTGGGCAGGTCTTGTTGACGTGATCACTGTGGGTGGTCACACACCATCACAGAGTCATGTCCCACGGCCGTATGCCATGCACAGTGGGTGGGCTGTATGGGGCTGTACATTCACACCTATTGACTGTGCTCCCTTGTCCTAGGTGTCCGCCTGCTGCAGACTATCCAGGAGACACTGCAGGAGATTTTGACAGTGGCGAGGCATCACTGGACATACTGTGGGATTTGAGCGGCTGGGTGTCTGGCGGAGACACGGAAGGCAGAAGTAGCCAGAGCGGGGAGCGGGGTTCCCAGTGACCAACCATATCTATGTCCCTGATTTCCCCTATCCTCCTGGACCTACCCTCACACCCTCCTTTCCTGTCCCATTTGTTCACCCCTGCCCTTACCCACCCCATCTTGTTTGTGGCCCTCCCCACACACTGTACATACTTGTAAATAGTTTTGTTTGATGTTTTTCATTACAAGTCTTTTGATATGACTACTGTGGTGGTCTCTGATTTGCAGCAGGCTATAGGTGCTCAGCTGCAGTGGTGTGCATGGCATCGGGGTGGTGCAGTCATGGGTATGTGTGTGTGTCCATGGGGAAGTGACTATGGTGTGGGAGTAGCTATCAGTCAGTGTCTGTGGTGTGTGTGATGTTCCCTGTGCACTGGATGACTGTGTGCAGAGGTCCATGGTGCATGCTCTGTGTCCATGGTGCACCTGTCAGCCCATCCATGGCCTGTGCAGCTGACACCCTTGCATGTCTGTGACCTGCACGGTCTGCTGGCATGTCAGTGGTGGCTGTCCATGCAGGGCAGCCACTGTACCCATCACAATGCTGGGTTGCCTCCTGTCACTGGTGTGGTGCATGTCTGCCTTGGGTGACACTGTGGCCTCCATGATTGTTGTCCCACTTCCATGCTGTGGCTTGTGTGTGTTGCAGGGGATGTGCACCACTGTCTGTGACTTGTGCTCCGGGCAAATGATGGTGGCGTACAGGTATGCAGTGCCTGCGCAGGGTGGTTGGCACTCCTGTGCCATGGAGGACTGCTGGCCATGTGTACACTGTTTCCATGGGCCCATGCTGGGGGCTTGCTTGCCCCACTACTGCATCCTGTGTCCCTGTGTTGGTGTGCCCTTGGGTATGGGTGGGTGTTTCTCCATGCACTGTGTTGCATCTGGTGTGGTGCATGCTTCCACGCACCACTGTGGGTGTCTGCGCTGGCTGTTGTGGCCAATGCTGGGTCGTGGTGTGTCCTTGGGAGGATGTGCAAGGTGCTGTACCACTGGTGGTGGGGTCCAGGGCATGCCCTTTCACTTGTGGGGTACCTTGTGTGCCGACGCATGGTCAGTCTCTCAGCTGTACCTTGGGGGGGCTCTGTGTGGTGGCACTGTGTATGCCGTTGTTGCATCCCTGTGTGCTGCAACCTGCTGATGGGTGCTCATGGTGGGGCTGTCTTGCATGGTTCTGTGGTGCACAGGGTTGCATTGTCACAGTAGGGGTGGTGGCATGCATGGGGTATCCTGCAGTGGTGGACGCTGCTCCTGTGCAGGGTGTCTGGGGGTCATGGTGCAGGATGTGCTCTGCATTTGGGGGATGGTGTGGCATGGGGTGGTCGGCCCTCCTTGTGTGCTGGTCACAGCTTGCCAGAGGGTGTGATGGGGCACCATGGCCCAGCTGTGGGTTGTTTGCTTGTCTCCATGGGCCAGTGGTTATTCCAGCCCTCCGCCAGTTGTGCAGTGCATGGGGTGTGGGGGAATGATGTCTATTCTGCTGTGCATTCCTCTGCCCATCTGTGACATGGGTGGCGGGCCCCTACATCCCTGGTTGTGCAGTTGCATTGCTGCCTTGTTACTGCAGGGCATCCCTGGTTGCACTGTGGCACCTCTGGACTGCTCAGCTGAACATCCCTTGTTGCGCTATGGCGCAACAGATATGCTCAGCTTCCCCTCCCAAGTTGCTCTATGGTGCAGGTGGTGTGATATTCAGTCGTCGGCTGTAGGTGCATCTTGGCCGGCTCAGTTTTTGAATATCACGCCTCTTGCTCATAGGCACAATGGACTTGTGCTTGCTTCTGCTATTGCACACTTTTTGGATGAAGTTTGAATATCTGGGCCATTGACTTTACTAATGTATTTCTGAGGTACTTTACTGCCCTTGAGATACACTGTGCAGTGACCTTAATGTGATCCTGCTCCAGCATACACCAGCATCTCCCCAGTAACAATCCACAATTGTAAGATTATCACAGATGCATGCACCACTAGGGAAACACCAGACACAACTACAAGCAGAGACAGTAGCATGTGATACATATGACATGAATGTGCAAGACACACAGGCACATTAGGAGCACATCCATGGGACATCACATTGAAGTGTGCCCCAATGTCCAGGACGCATCTCACTTTGGTGTAACATTTGCAGTGGCACAAGGCACTGCTGTACAGATGTAACAACTGTAGTAGACAGATCGTGGTAAAGGCAGCACCATACTACATACCCAGATAGTGGTACAGCTAAGAAGACCTGACACATGTCACAATCCTGTTGGCCATCCCTCTGTCCCTCTATGAATATGAACAACTGAGCAACACAGACACCATTCACACACTATTCTGGTGTGTAGTGCACCACATATGAGAAACAAACTACAAGGAAGGCCCAAGCTCCCCAGTGCAGGCCAATGGTGCCCCTGAGGGTTTGGCTAACCCTGTGTAATTGACAATGACAAGCATCAGCACATAACTCCACAAAGGAAAAAAAAAACTGACTGTCTTTATGGTAGATGCACAAGTTTTTATGTGAATCACAAATGGGTAAATTAAAAAACACGACAATGGGAGACTGCCAGTGTATGGTCCCTGCGCTTTGACCTACTGGTCTTCAACAGGGAATCGAAGCAAGGGGGCTAGATTCCAGCAGTCTCCCACTGCTGTGTTTGTTAAATTACACATTTGCAATTCACAGTAAAACTAGTACATATACCATACTGACATAGTAATTATTGTTTTTCTCTTCTCTGCAAAGTTGTGCACTGGTTCTTGTCACTGTCATCACACAGGAGGAGCTGGATAAACCATGGAACATAATCATTAGCAGTGAAAATTGGATTGAATACCATGGCCATAACATGTATAAGGAAAACAATGGTGCTGGATGCTGGACATCAGGCCAAGCATACAGCACAACACAAGGGCGAAAATACAGATCCTTCCCTCCCGGATATCACAGAAGACACAAGTCATGCTTACCATCAATGTGAGGGTAGGGGCAATGGTGGTGACATGTGGCCCCCCTCACTCTATGGATATTATGTGGCTGTGTGCAAGACAGTATGCTACCAAGGATGCCATCCTGTGCTGCCTCTGGGCAGAACAGGGACCATCAGACACAGCCACCACACATGTCCTGGCCATGAAACAGTGCTGTAGTGTTTCACAGTGGACTACACCCCACAGGAATAATACTGCCAAGGTCAAGCCAAATGTGTGTACTCGACTTGTGACATTATGATAAATGGTGCTGTGGTGCCTGAATGGTTGTCAAACTATCTATTTTGATGTTTACCGACCCCACCTGTGCATCCTGGAACATTCAGTAGCAGGCTGTGCCAACACCAGTGGCAACACTGCTGTCCTGACCCAGCAATGATAGTATCCAGGCTGGTCCAGCAGTACATTCTCAATGACCACACTAATGGCACTGTAAATGTGACCCTGGGTACACAGTTCAGATGGTGCAGTGTATGTGACATGCCATTCAAAGGGTTGCATCAGACTGGTGCACACAGGGTTGGATGGAGCACTATGCAAATTAATGTAGACATACATGAGCGGGCTACACTATGAGGCACTGCTGGTGGGTCTCTGCTTGGAACCAGACCCCGTATATCCAGGATCCTCCTCCTCCTCTGCAAAATGGGTTATTGTGGCTCTGCTGTGGGCCATGGTGACTCTCTTTGCACCCATGCCTGATGGTGGCCCTCCATCTCAGACAAATCAAGATATGGATGCCTGAGATGCTGGTGTGCCCTTCCCTCTTCCTCGGCCCCAAGGCCTCCAGGTTATCACACACTTATGATTGGAGCTGCAGAGACATAACACAGAAACAGAATGTAAGTAAATGACATTGCACTGAGGAGCACACAAGTTATGTGCCATGCACGCCTATGTGGCACAGCTAGCATGTAGCAAACAGCACTGCACAGTCATGCACAAGTACAGGACCATGGCTGGTATGTGGTTTGACAACACTGCCACTAGTTTACATACATTGGTGTGGAAATGACAATGCTGCATGCATGCTTGCATCTCCTCACCTGTAGACTCCATAGATGGACATCAAGCACAGTGTGCACACCATACTACCCATGAACTGCCCACTGCAGTATATGTAGGGTGCACAGAGTACCATGTGTGGCCCATACAAACTGTAGCTGTGGATGCATGCAGTAGTGGCCAATGGTGGCAGGTTTAAGGACAATCTAACTGTGTCTATGAGAATGCATGATGATAGGAAAACAAAAAAGGCTGCTCCATTATCAATGTGCCCTTGTTTTTAACCTTGTTGCACTGTATTACTCCTGATTAAGGCACTGGCACTTTAAATTTGAACAACTTAAGCATTGCTGTGTGTACAGGCCAGCCTCCCTGATGAAACATGCGTGCACAAAACTGGGCAGGCCTTTGTGTGAGCCATGGTGGTGTCTCATTGGCACTTTATGAGAGTAGATTGATTTTTACACATCTGATAAAACTTTTTATAGTGGCAGAAGACATTGAGTGCACAGTACCATTCGTTCTAGTACTTGATATGTATGATATTAGCTGTCATTCCATCCATGGAGAGGACATTGTACAGCACTGTACTATAATATGCAAAATACCATACTGGATCTGGGGTACAGACCCTATGCTGCCAACAACTAGGTCATGACCTCTTGTCCTGCAAGGCAGAACTGGTAGCAGACCAGTGCTAGAGGGCCCAAATACACCTGTCCACCACTGTGTGATGGTTAATTAATTGGCAGAATTTATCATGGCCAGATAGAGCATGTGTGGCACTTAGAATGTTGATGTTGATTGGGATCAGAAATCTGCGCAAATGTTGAAAATGTTGCATATAACTTGCCCAATTTGGAAGAGATTTGTAGTTTCCCTTAAGCACAAGTTCAGCAGTCAGAATAGGTATGCCTATTGGGGGGAGGCACACAAAGGGCTAGAACATGTCCATGTAGTAGTCCAGCAGCAGTATCATCCACATGCATTGCATGTACAGAACTATGATCATGTACAGGGTATGAACACATATATGAATGGTACAGATCATGCACACATCACAGTGTCTAATGCATTCACAGCAATCAATATAGTAATGATGCCCTACAGCTTCTATCAGTTGTTAAGGCCCATAATGAGTGTGCCCACTCCCTAACAGTTAGTCATATGGCTCACAGACAGTGTAACAGATGACTTGCCTTAACTAGCCATATCCTTCCTGCAGCATGCTGTGCCAGCAGCTGTTGCAGGTGTACCCCTTGAAACCGGGTCCGGTCGTCCCAGTAGAGCTGGCACTGGGTTGGGGTGCAGTCCAGGCCCTGCATCCAGAAGACTCCCTGGCCACAGATTTCTGAATCCAGGCCTTCTGAGTCCTGCACACATCACTGGCTGTTTCACCAAAGAGTGAACTCTCATTGTTGAGAACATCCCTCAAATGAACAGCCACCTTTCGAGTGGTGAAGTGCTTTTCCCTCACCCTCTCCTCCTCAGGCACCCTCCTGTGTCTTTTTTTTTCATCATTTTTTTATCCTCCTTGAGGACACCTGGGTGGCTACTTCTGCCCCTGCCCCACTCTTGCACCACTGGCACCCATCTTCCCCTCGTGCTTACCTGGCTGTGGTCCCCAAGACTACCCCTCCATAGCAGGGTGGAAGTGGAGGACCATCTTCCCACCAAGGCACTCGTCCAAATCTTTACCAGGTGTCTTAGAGTGACGTCGCAGTCTGTGAGAAGTGAACAGGGCCTCATGGAACCCAGACTCCACTGTTTTCTTCCTCCTCTTTCTCCATGGTCCCTTCCACCACTCCAGATGGCTAGTGCAGCCTCTGCTGGCATTGACCACAGCAGCACGCTCTGGGCATGAGCAGCACCTCATGAAGGAGCAAGCTCCCCAGCTCACTGTGAGAAGCTGCTGCTGCATCAAAGCCATGTCATCTCCCTCCCTGACTAACTCATGCTCCCCTCATGAGCACTATCCAGCCTAGTCATCCAACTCATGCAGACCTGGGCTTGCTTCCAAACCAGGGTCACCAGTATGTAAGCATGAAGCACTTTCATTGAGCCACCAGGTGGCCTGCACCCTGCTGCATCTCGATGACATTTTGTTCTGTGTCCTGCTCCCGAACAGTGCATTGGATAGTATGATTTACAAATGCTCAGAGCAGACAGCAGCCTGGATTCACCATCATTATTGGACTCTTTTGAAGAAAGCCATGATGCAAGCAGGATAAAAATTCAATATCTTTATTGTGAACATCAGCACCAAGATACAAGTGCCCCTCCACACAAAGTCAGATGAATGTTTTCACACGACTACTGCACTTTCTCAGGGTTGAGGTGGTAATAGGTATTGCACCTTTTAAGATGTACAATTAAAGCAACAGTGCAAATAAAATGCATAAAGACATATATGCACATTGGGCTCTATTCACTAAGGCTACATGCTGCATAAGTAGGGCACATAGCCACCGCACAGATGCCTGCACTCACTGTGCCCCCTCTGCCCTATGCTGGAAGCTGATGTGCCCTCCATGCTCCCGATCCCTCAGACGATCGTGAAGCATCACATGGGGAGCGAGCCAGCACTCGGTGCATTCACAGCACTGCCGAGTGCTGTGCATGGGGGCCGCCAGCGCTGCATCTGGGAGCCAGCTGTAAACCACCGGGCCTGGTTATGCACCACCCCGGGAGGTTGCCTCCAGATGCAGCAGACATGGCAAGGGCAACAGCACCCCCAACAATTGTGCCCCTACCATCAGAGCACTTCAGGAGGCTGGGGTTGGGTGGACAGGGTACACCCCCACATAAGCATGGTTGGCACTTTGCATGCTGGTGGCAACATGGTGCCCAATGAGCACAAGGGATCAACTGCGGGACCCTGCCTGGGCAGCCGAATGGCTGCCCACAGGGATCCGCTGCTCTACACCCACCTGCCCCCCCATGAACCTGCATGTAGAGAAGTGGGGCCATGTAAGGGAGCTGGGTGGGGGCCGGTATTCATGAATAAGGTCCCCGCACAGAAATCCCAGGGGTGTGGAGCTGCGCACCCTGATACGTGCCTCATGCTCATTCTTTCGTGACTAGAGGCCTAAAGTGCTCAAGTACAAAATACTCATAAAAAAACAACAAATCTCTAAAAAAAGCAGACATCAAACATTATACAATGCATAATTAATAAGTATCATGGTCAATAATATTTACAGCGTAGCCTAATGTATATAAAAACATTTTTTATCCTTTTTCCATTCAAAATCATCTCTGTTTCTACAGCTAAATACTGCTCAATAGATACTCTAAGAAAACTTCTATAAAGGATTCATTGTTTCATGGTTATGTTCAATAATGCTTATACTCATAATAAATATCATATTATAGGCTGGCCCGGTGGTGCTGAGGGTTGAGGCACTGGATGCCACATCTCGCACCATGTCCGTGACCCGAGTTCAGGAACGAGATCGGGCGCTGGGGGTTGGCAGGGGAGGAAGAGGATTGAGCATTCTACGACTGCTCTCCTCTCCCTGGGGAGGGATAACGGGGTATCTCTGCTGCACTGAGGACTCCTGGTGGAGACCAGGGGCACAGCATGCAGGGAATAAAGTAGGGGAAAATAAAGAAAAAAAAACCTCCGACTGGGTGAGGTGATGGCGAACTCCAGAAGCCAAGGCTCCCCACGTCCAGTGTTGGCCACGGTACCCACTCTACCCTCTGGGGATTCCTGAGCTCTCAATGAGGTTGGAGAGCTGGGGATCCTGATACCGATACAGTTGTCAGGGGGTTGCAATTCAGACGGACATTTAAAGAAGCTGCAGGCTGAGAGAGGGAACCTGAGAGATGCCTTGGAAGGTAGGTGATACACAGACTGTACAAAAAATACATATATATATATATATATATATATATATATTATAAGTAAGGAGACAACTGAAAAAATCATTATGACCTAGGGGAATATATGATTTCGTCTGATACTGCCAAAAAGTTTCTCTCTGTCATAACTTCCTAGCCAGGTCTCCTCCTCTAATCTGTTTGAAAACTCTCTCAAGCATTTGAAATTCAAAGCTATGTGTTTTCCCTCTTTTTTAACATGCTGTTGTGCCAACTTTGTGGGGATGGGCATTTGTATCTTGGTGCGGGCATTCACAATAAAGATATTGGATTTTTATTCTGCTTGCATCGTGGCTTTCTTCAAAAAACTCCAACAGTGATGGTGAAGCCATGCTGCCATCTGCTCTGAGTAAGTACATCTTGTATTGGCTCCATTGCTTGCTTGCAGCTGTCTGTCTTGTTTGTTGTTATTTGAACTTTTGATGTGCTCAGCAAACTGTTGGGCCAGTTGTTTAGCATTCACTCAACATGAATCAAAATGCTTCTAGTGCTAGCACCGAGACCACTCCCATTTTCAATTCAATTTGTGGATTCCTTATTTTTTTATGGTCACATACTCAGCAAAACCACAATGCACAAAGTTTTCCAAATACAGAATGCAATAATACTATGGATGTTAGGTGAGCCTTTGTACTTCTGGAATGTACAGCATTAAAAGCCTGATGCCTGTATTGGCAAAAAATGTCCCTCTCAGCATATTTAGCAGTTACCCATGCTACATGCGGTTTGAGATGGACATTGGACACTGCTTTCTGACAAGATAGATGAATATCCCTTGCTGGATGGCATAAACATCTGCTTAAGTCTACGGCTGGACTTATTGAATATATTTTACAAAATAAGGTTAATTAGAAAAAGAAATTAAAGTGGAACTGCTAGAGAGGGAAAAATTAGTTCTTACCTTTGCAAGCCATGCTTGGTAGAAACTTTCAAGTACCTCAAGGGAATCAACAAAGTCCAAGAGGGTAGCATCTTTCAAAAAAAGAGGTGTGCAAGAACAAGGAGGCACAATTTGAAGATGGGGGGGAGGCGGCTCAGAGGAAATTTAAGGAAGTATTTTTTCACAGAGAGGGTTGTGTATGCATGGAACAACCTTCCGGAGGAGGTTGTGGAGTCAAAAACAGTGGTGGAATTCAAGCATGCATGGGACAGTCATAAGGCAATTCTAGGGGGTGGGGTTAGGAAGAAGTAGGCTGCTGGTTAACTAGGATCTGTAGCTTATCCATTAGGTAGGGAACTGGGCAGACTGGCTGGGCCAAGTGGTCCTTCTCTACTGTCAAAGTCTATGTTTCTATGTTTCTATGCTGACTATCCTTTGTTCCATAAACAATTTGAGGGCACTATCTGCAGGCAAGACAACAGAACTGAAAAAGTGAAAGCCAGTAAATTCGAGCGAGATCATAGGGATTTTGAAGAGGGCTGTATTTTCAATTGGAAAGGCTCTAAGACTACTAAAAAATCCATTCTTAAAAATTCAAGTAGAAATATGCATACTTACAACTATCTGACCTAGAATTTAGTGTTACAAAAAGGTTTTTCGTTTATTCCAACTCAGACTCTAAATCATTTTGACTCTGTAGTTGATATTTATAAATTTACACAAAAATTGGATTTAAAGGCACTTTATTATAAGGAAAATGAAAACTTGAACCATGAGAACAGTGTCAGTGTGAGTTCAAATGATGGCTCTCCACTTGAAACTACAATAAGTGTCCATTCTCATGACAATATAATAAAGTTTAAACCAAAGTCCACTTTTATTCACCCCCCCAAATACAACAGTGGCAATATTTGAAAAAGTGTGCCTAAGAGACCTAGAGAATCTTAAGTTGCCAAGAGCGAGATTTTATAATTGCACATCAGAAGAAAGAACAGCTATTGAAAATCTAAAAAAAATATGATCACATTATAAAAAGGCCATCAAATAACGGGGGTGGAATTGTAGTGCAGAACAAAATGGACTATAAAACTGAAATGTTAAGACAACTGGATGATCGAGATATTTATACCTGCCTAAGTTATGACCCCACTGAGAAACATAAGCAGGAAACTAATTTGATCTTACATGATGCCCTCACTGAGAATAATATTGATTTAGATACATTTAATTTTCTCACAGTTAAACATCATATTACACCGGTGTTATATGGGCTGCTGAAAGTTCATTAAAGTTTACAAAAAACACTGCCAGACCAATAGTGGCAAGCACTGGATCGTTAACAGATAATGTTGCACAATTTGTCAATCATCACATTAAGCCAGTGGCTAAGAATACTTGATCCTATTTACGTGACACAACAGATTTATTGAATTATTTAAGAGACATTGCAATAGTAGATAGATCTTTTTTTGTAAGCATGGATGTCTGCTCACGTTATACTAATATCCCTAATTGCGATGGACTCGAACGACTTCAGGAAGCGTTATGTACAAAAACATCCTACTCGCAGCCATGTATTGAATTTCTGCTTACATTAACAGAAAACTTTCTTACATGTAGTACCTTTCTCTTGAAAGAAAATGTATATTTACAACATAAAGGTATGGCCATGTGGGTGGCCATGGCCTCCAATTATGCTGTGATCTATATGGCCAGCTGGAAAGAAGAAGTCAATTACAGCAATGGAATTCCTTATTTACATCTAATAGACTTATATAAGCACTACATTGACTATCTCTTCTTTATTTGGAAGGGAACTGAAACAGATTTGTATAACTTTGTTAGCTACTTAGAATCTACAAATAAGAACCATAAATTCCATGTGAACTTTGATATTAATCAAATACATTTTCTGAACCTGATAACTATCAAAACTGATGAGGGCAATATTGAGATGAAACTCTTCTGGAAGAGCACAGAAAAAAAACTCTATTTTGCACTTTCAAAGTTGCCATCTGGCACACATTACAAAAAATATCCTGATGGGGCACTTTTTAGGAGCAAAACGAAATTGTTCACATGCTATGGAGTATAATGAGAATGTTTCAGAACTAACAGAACACTTTTTGGGAAAGGGTTACAATGCAGAAGTCATTAATGATGCCAAGACCAGAGTTGAATCACTGAATAGAGGATTTATTGAAATCTAGTCACGAGAAAAATCAAAGATTAGAATAGAATGTGGCTAGTAGAAGCCACCAGGCTCCTAAATTCATAACAACCTTTAGCCCACAAGCATACTTGGTTAAGAACTTTATCAGAAATAATTGGCACATTTTAATGACAGAAAGAAAATTGCAGCATTTTACCAATGACCCCCCAGTTAGTTTACAGAAGAGATCCAAAGTAAATGATTCTTTAGTACAAAACATATACTGGGAGAGGGCAGAAAAGGGAAACAGAGCCCTCCCTAGTGGTACTTTTAAATGTGAAAACTGCTCTTTTTGCAGATACACCAAAACTGGTGAGTTTTTGAGCACCCTGTAACAGAGATTTTATATCAAATTAAAAATGGTTGCACATGTAACACCACACATATAGTCTGTGTATAGAGTTGTAAAAACTGTCCTAGGTTTTACATTGGGAAAACTACACAGACGTTTAGGCAGGGAATTGGCACAGCATATAAGAAGTGTTACAAATCAGAATGAAATTAGTACATTGGCACAACATATTAAACACAGAGGGAAACACATAGCTTTGAATTGCAGATGCTTGAGAGAGTTTTCAAACAGATTAGAGGAGAAGACTTGTATAGGAAGTTATGACAGAGAAAAACATTTTGGCAGTATCAGACAAAATCATATATTCCACTATGTCTCATTGATTTTTTCCCAGTGGTCTTCTTACTTATAATATAATATTTATTAGGAGTATAAGCATTATTGAACATAACCATAAAACAATCCTTTATAAAAGTTTTCTTAGAGTTTCTATTGTGCAGTATTTATCTGTAGAAACAGAAATTTATTTTGAATGGAAAAAGGATAAGAAATGTTTTTACATGCATTAAGCTACACTGTAAATATTACTGACCATGATACTTATTTATTATGCATTGTGCAATGTTTGATGCCTGCTTTTTTTTAGAGATTTGGTGTCTTTATGAGTATTTTTCACTTGAGCACTTTATACATATTGTGCATGTATGTCTTTAATAATTTTATTTGCACTGTTGCTTTAATTGTACACTTTAAAAGGTGCAATACCTATTACCACCTCAGCCTTGAGAAAGCACAGTAGTCACAAAAAAACGTTAACCTGACTTTGTAGGGTGGGGCACTTGTATCTTGGTGCTGGTGTTTACAATAAAGATATTGGATTTTATCCTGCTTGCATGGTGGTTTTTTTCAAAAGAGTCCAGCAGTGATGGTGCAGCCGTACTGCCATCTGCTCTGAATAAGTATACCTTGTATTGGCTCTGTTGCTTGCTTGCAGCTTAGGGTTGCCACCTGTCAGGTTTTTTACCTGGTGATCAGGTTTTCTGGGTCCCTATCAGGTAATCCGGTTTTGCTGTGTGCTGGTCAGGTTATTGAGCCATTTTGAGTGCTCACATACTTTTGAAACAAATGTTGTCATATTATTCATTGTTTCAGCTGCATGTCCAGCTTACAAACAAGTTCTGTTGTCAATATAATCCTTTGTTTGTGAAAGCAGTCAGGCTGGGAGGTGTAAAGTATGGCCATTAACACCATTAGCACTTACTTAACCTAATCTTTTCCACTGCATCTTGTCTTTTATTGATATAGCAAATGGCCTTCTAGGAGAAACAATGCATGACGAGTCATAAAAAGGGGTGGGGCTAGGGGTGGAGCTTATGATCCAGTTTTTGCCCCATCCAAAGGTGGCAGCCCTATTGCAGCTACCTTTCTCATTTGTTGCCATTTGCAAATGTAACTTCTGCAAATGACATGCTGTACATGTGTAGTGTCCACAAAAATGTCATAGGATGACATCACCATGAGCACACTCGTGCTCTGTTGGAACAGTGACTTCTGTGTAGAAACTGCCTTATGTCATCATCAGCAATGGTCCTGATGTCAGCAGGGCATGTGACTGCCAAATGCATGTGTTTGCAGGAATTTAATTCTCCCCTAAGCATCAAAAGGACAACACCAAACAAGCGACCACTTTCAGCCATCATCAGGCAAGACAAACAACATGCCACAGCTTCAGGATGATACAAATACAGACTCACTGATGTGCTATCTTTGTGGAATTGTATCTGCGGATGCATAAACACAGGCACCATAGTAGCTTGTGCTTACTCAGCCACTCCTGTGTGTGTATCTTTGTACAGCATACATGAGTACCTGTGTCCATGGGGGGCCTGCACTTCTGCAGACAGAAGTACTGATGCAATGTAGGTATCATGGTTTCTGCAGCAGACCTAAATATTTTTCAAAGTAGTAGCAGTTTCGATAAGGGGTAGTACTTTCCCTCAAAAATATACATGTTACCTGTGAAAGCTCACTTTAGATTAAAACAAGTACTTTTTGATGCTTAAAAGGGTAGCAGGTGTGAAAACAGTTGAATGTTATATGTTGTTTGTCTTACCTGATGATGGTTGTCTGTGGTTGCTTGTGTGGTCTTGTGTTTTTTCTGTTGAGGGGTTAGGGATGGAAACCCTAACACCACAGTTCCATACTTTTTAAGTTGAACCTTAACAGCCTAACTGGTGTATTAATGCATTTCTTTGCAAGGTATTTCTTTTCTCTTTGAGATATTGGAATCATATCCTCATTTACATATGTCCCTTGGGGCAATGGATATCAAGGATCTGTGGGGCTATTGGATAGGCTGCAGAAGCATGGTGCTCTCTGGGCCCTACACCTCCATGTGGCTACAGATATAGATACACAAGAAAAAAAGTTCATACATCTGCTAAAGCGCAGGACCTTCTGATTGCCATGGGTACAGAGGTGAAGGGCTGTATGCCAAGAGAAGACTTCTCTTCACTATATGGTACTTTGATTTGTATGGGCAACCCTGCACCTTCCCTTCCCAGATTGGTGGAGGTGGTACAGAACCACATGACGGCGTTGTCTCTAAAGCCTCAGCCCATCCAGCTGGCTCACTGAGCTCATCCCCAAACATAGCTTACTGGCACAGGATCACAAAGATCTACCCACTTGGATAAAGGCTGGCACTACACATAATATTACCTAATATTTTTTCTTTCAAATTTTGACCTCAGATTTTAAAGATAGTTGCTTTATGACTCCCCTTTATAAACATGCTATATGGCATTGGCAGAATTTTGGTGAAACATAATTTTGTCCCACAAGTGCAACAACACATCTTCATCCATGATTTAAAAAATGACACCAGTCACATTTATGAGGCGGTGTGAAAAATGGCTGTGTTGAAAGTTTGGAGTCAAAATACTGAAAATTAGCAAAGTTATTAGTAAGCATCGAAATACTTTAATGTTCACTTATAACTTGGTCATTTTATTATACTTTTATCCAAAATTTTGAACATACTGTTCTTATGACCCCTTCTCATGAACACTGTAGGTGGAAATTTTCAAATCCCTCATGAAACATGGTTTCACGGAGTGACTGCGAAATCTCCTTTTAGGACAGATTTGAAAAAATTCACCTGTGTTGTTCATGAGGAAGGGTCCCAAAAAGGCAACGTTGTATGTTTGGTGAAAAAATTTAGAAAATCAACAGTTATGCATGATGTGTGAGATATTTCAATGTTCACTTGTAACTTGGTTATTTTTACAATATTTCTACCAGTTTTTCAGCATAATCTTCTTATGAGGCAACCTCAGGAACCCAGTAGGTGAAAATTTTCAACTGCCAATCAAAAGCTGATTTCACAGAGTGACTGCAAAACCACCTTTCAGGACAGATTTTAAAATTTACATCTACCCTGTTCATGAGGTGTGGTCCCAAAAAGGCCATGTTGAACATTTGGTGTAAAACTATTGGAAAATTACAAAGTTATGAGTAAAGGTTCAAGACACATTGAAATACAGTAACCGGATTTTCTCATATCACAGTCACCTGTTGCAGCAGCAAGACTTCTTTTCAATTGGAGTGTGGATGAAGAAGAAGAAGAAGAAAAATCAGCATTTATATAGCACTTTTCATACATCCCAAGCACTTTACAAGCAATGCTAGGCTGGTAGTGAAGTGACTGAATGCGTGGTGGTGGCCATATCGCACACCATCACCCACACACAGCCTGGATAATTGCATGAACCAGTTTATGGGAAGGGGAATGTTGGCCAGGACACCGGGAATGTTACCTACTCTTTGCAAAGAGTGCCCTGGGTTCTTTTACTTCCACCTGGACACCCACCAGGACAACACCAGGATGGGCAGAAGGGACCTCAGTTTAACGTCTCATCTAAGGGTGGCACACCCCAGCAGTACAGCACCCCCCAATAATGCACTCAGATGCCAGTGATTTTTAGGTGCAAGTCCAATCCCGGTGTGGGACAAGAACCCACGACCTTCTGGTCCAGAGGTGGATGTGCTACCAGCTGAGCCACGCTGACACCTGGTTGTTCACCATGGGAGATTTTTCAGTGAGTAAGGATGTGTGCGGGGGTGTGTGGGGTGGTGGATGCTGAGTAATGGGATCGGATGGGATGGGTAGGATTGTTGGGGGGCAGAAAAGTGAGGGACCATTTTCTTCTTTACAGATTTCTTTTAAAAATAATCAACGAGGAACAGTTTTCTTTATTTACACGAGCACCCAAACTGATACTGGGGCTTGTGTACCCCAGTGTCTGGGATAATCTTTGGCAGCACTAGAGATGTGACCATGGTGTCTCCACCTAGTTTTTGGGGGATGTGCAACCTGGAAGGGAGGTAGGGTAGAAAGAAGCAGTACTGGGGTAGGCATCCTGGTCCACTGCTGTATTACTATTTTGAATATTGGGAAGGGTGGGCAGCCTGGAGGGGTGGGGAATAGAAGTAGCTGTACTGGGGGTGGCACCCCTGTCTGCTTATGATATTAGATAGTTAGATAGATAGACAGACAGACAAACAGAACTCAATTGGGACAGACCATCCGCTCAATAGACCACCAGCTTACTGCTGTCACTGAAGCTGGAGGCACCACTCTAACTGTGGCTTTAGAAATCAAGCAAGTCCTTCTGTTCGGGCACCCAGAACATTTGGGTTTCCAGAAACCTTATTTACAGCATAATAGAAACATAGGAACTGACAGAAGATAAGGACCACTTGGCCCATCCAGTGTGCCATTTTATTGTGCTACTTTCACTTCCGGACCCTTTCAGGCCTGTGGTACTTTCTCCACCCCCTTTCCTATTTGCTATGATTCCCTTGTTTCTATCCCAGGTAGTTTTGAATTCCACAACTGTTTTTTCCCCCACTACCTCCACTGGAAGACTGTTCCAGGCATCCACCATGCTTTCTGTTGGAGAAATATGTCCTCACATCTCTCCTGAACCTACCCCCTCCAGCTTCATATCATGACTCCTTGCTCTAGAGGGTTCCACCATGTCAGTTCAACATCAGTTTCGTCCACCAATACTACAGTGACAGCACTAAGCAGATATCAACCATGTCACCCGGTGATCATTGCAAAGCACTGGGGCACATCCAGCTGATGAGGGGTGCTTTTCCCCCCGCACTCCCAACAAATAATATAATCACTTCCAGGTTAGAGGTGTAGGAGGGAAACAGTGCAATACCCTTCGGGTGGCAAGATGGCTTGCACTGTAAAATCCCAATCGACAGAATGACTGTCAATCAGGTTGCAGCACCCACATTGCCATCGATGTAGAGGTTTTGCTGCACTGATGGCACACTGCTCTAGAGCACCCTTTCCTCTGAAAAATACCTTTCACCTGTACCTTATTCACTCTCGTGGGGTATTTAAAGATTTCAATCATGCCCCTTTCTCCCTCCTCTCCTCCAGGGTGTATGTGTTTAGTTCCTTTAGCCTCTCTTTGTAGAGCTTTTGATGCAGACCCTGTACAATCTTGGTAGCCCTCCTCAGCCTCTGCTCTGTCTATGTATTTTCTGAGATGTGATCTCCAAAAGTGGACATAGTACTCCAGGTGAAGTCTTACCATGACCTATATAGGGGCAACAATGCTTCCCTGCTCCTGCTGGTAATACCCCTACCTATACACTCCAGCATCCCACCAGTTCTCCTGATCATTTTGTCACATTGTCTGGTCACTTTCAGGTCATCCAGTATTCCTGCTTGGTCTTTGCAGGTATCTCTTCCCCCATGTGGTACAGCACCCCCGGGTTTCTTCAACCCAGTGAAAGGACATTTTAGGCAAATATTGGTATTTGATTATGAATAGTTTTAAGGCTTGACTTCTTTTTAAGCTTTCATATCATCCAGCATTAAGATGGCCTTGCTCTTTCTGTTTATGCAGTGTGCTCCATATATTAATATACCAAATGATATGTCAAAATTAGCCATTTTGTCAGTTTAAAACCTTCTTGCAGCTATAATATCACCTCACTTTTAATTATATTTGGGGAGCCATTTGATGTTAATAGTGGAGATTTGCATACAGAAAAGTACACTATTGTTTTTATTGATATTGAATTTGAACTTTGCAAGTAATCCTTTGGATGATGGTTTTTATAGTAGATCATTATTTATCTTCATCACTTTCTCATTCATATTTTTTCACACTGTGGCTTTAAGAATTGTTCAATATAAGGGGAAGACTCTGTGTCTAAGAGCCTCCTTTGACAAAGCACACATGCGTGAAATGCATCAAGTGATGTAAGGATGAGGAATTCAGCAGAGTTTTTGCAGCACTCTGTGTGAGCTCCAATGTACCAGTCCACAAAATATTGGGACTTTCGCTTTGTATGCTGCAAATATTTTTTTTTTGACTGCTTTATTGGATAATTGCTGCTAAATCTCAAAGCCTTCTGTACAGCATCATGGATTTGCACATAACAAAGTGAAGCACATTTTGTACATAAAGTACTATTCTGGTATTTAATTTTGACAAGTGGGATTCTGTTTTGAATTGCAAAATCTCTATAAGTCTCAGTAGGTGCTGGTTCCTGCAAACTATACATTTCTTGTACATTCAATTCAGCACTACTATTCCTAGGCTGTAACTCTACCAACTTTCTCTGTGTACTTTCCACCCATGGAGCCCAAACTACTCCATCTTCATTCAGGGACTGAGCATGACCCTACATGCCATCTTTGGCTTCTTCTCATCCCTTCCCCAAGCCACCAGTCATTGCCAGGATCCCCTAGCTGTTGTCCTGGACTCAACATTTTTCCCCACCAGACAGGTGGCAAGTAGGCAGAACTTTAGTTCTCCTTTACTACTGGTCATCACTATTGGACCTTCTGCATCGTAGACCACATCACATAGGGCATTGAGGAGTATGCCTGCAGTTAGCTGTGAGTCAGGCATTTGACTGGTCATGCTGCTTCTCCAGTTTTCCTCCTGTAACCTCTGCTGCCATAATCCACTCACCTTGTAAATGTTGTTCACTCCTCCCGATAGGAGCCTTTATCTTGCATGGAATGCCACTGCTGGCCTGCTGCTAATACCTGCCACTGTGACTACCCTTTGTAAACCTTGGGCTTACTTAGTTCCAGCAAACCAGTTAATTCATCTTGTTTAACTTGTCATCTCTTAATTTTAAAATTCCATTATCTCTTTGACTTCTAAATATACCCTACTGTATATGGGTATATCATTTTTTTTCTTTCCATTTGCTCACATTAACATAGTACCATACCTAGCTCATGTTGTGGTTTTTAGTGCAGCTGTGAACTGCTTTGTTAATCCCCCCTGTGGTATCCTGATTTCAGTATGCTGCCTTTAATTTAGTTTAGTTATTCTTGCTAACCCCTAGATAGACCCTATCTGGGTGCACCCACTTTTTGCCCTGCCTATCTACCAGTTTTTCATTTTTCTTTTTATTGTTTAAGCAGTTGATTATGTATGTATATCCCTTAGTGCTTTTTCCAGCAAATTTTGCACTAAGTCAACCTAGTCAGTAATCTGTCTGACTACATCTAGGTTGCTGCTCACACCTGCCTGTGATTTCTCCATATCTCAGAGATAATGACTGTTATTAGGTAACTGCAATTTTGTGTTTTTGCCTAAACATTCATTCATAGGATCAGCTTCTGGACTGTATTCTGATGGCTACTGCATCTCACCTCCTGTTCACAATCTACCTTGTCATCCTATGCCTTATTACCTCCCTCCCTCCCCAGCCCCTCTCCCCTCTTCCCTCCCATATCCCAACCATCTACCCTCTATTTCCATCCCCACCCTCTCACCTAGCACTCACTTCTGCCTTGTACACTCCTCCTCCTTTCCTATCCTTTCTGATTTTCTCTCTTTCTTCTTCCTTAACCTAGAATTGCTCCACTGTACTCTTTTACCCATTGTCCATCTCCACCAATCCTCACTCCCCCCAAAGGGGAGAAAATCAATCTCCATCCACTTGCTCCTGTTCCTACTCCTTTTTCTGTCTGGTGATGTAGAATCCAATCATTGGCCCTCCCTTCCCTCCTGCTTCAGCTCCCCATCTGCCAGAGCCTAAGTATTTTTCACATCAGTGCTCAGAGTCTGCTTCCAAAACTTTTCCTTCTGTCTGTCTGGACTTCTTACACTTTCCTAACATTCACTGTATCTTGGAATCCTGGCTCTCCTACATGATCCCAGACTATAGGCTGTCCTTCCCTGTCTATCATATTTTCAGGTAGGTCAGGAAAAACATGGGGGAAGGGTGTTGCCATCTATGCCCGTCAAAGCCTCTCTTGCACTGTGGTTAGCAGAGAAGTCACACCTTCCTCCTACAAAATACTCCTTGTAAGGCTGTCATTCTCTTCTCTATGCCACTCTTCACTGGGGTATTCTGTGCCTCACTGTGAATATTCTCCTCCCCCATGGCTGATTCCCTCTCCTCTATCACCTCACTTTCCTCTGCTGGTGCATTTTTCCTGTTAGGAGACTTCAGTGCATGAAAAACATTGAGGAGTCTCAGAACCACTCTGTTCACCACACTGGATGCACCTGTTTGCTGTGGCATCATCAGTATCCATGCAGGAATAGAGAGTTCTATACAGCAGCAGCTCCTAAGTGTGACTCTCAGTCTATAGGTGTGGTGAGTGGCACTGGTTTGTTTTGTTTTTTGTTATTATTGGCGTTACCAGTTGTACCATACACACTCTGCACAGCTCTTATTTGTTATTTTTTCCTGACATTGTTGTTGGGCAACACCTGTGCAAACACCAATCCTTTCATCTCTTAGGCCAGAGGGAACCTAGTACACAGCATGACAACCAGCTCAGCATCTGCAAGTGTGAGCATAAAGGATGGTACCAGTATTAGCCTCACATACAGCTTACTCATTTGACCAGGTTTTAAATTTGTGTGTCCTGAAGAACCAATTCCTAATGAGATTGAAAACAGTATTTTGTGAATAGACTGGTGCCATCAGGCAAGCTTTTGTGCAATATGAAAGAGCAGCCTTGAAACTGTAAAGACTGGTGTGGCAACAAGAGCCATTAGAAAAATATGTGTAGGTTGGTCATGTTCCAAGGGGGCTGAGAATTTTAAAATGTCATCACTGGGCAGGGATCAAGATGATTTTTTTTAAACCATGGAAGGAGTAGCTGCATGCATCATCATTACGGTTCATTACTCTAATTTTAAAAGACTCAGTCAAACAACAGGATTAACTTGCTGCAGAACTAAAGCAAAAGAAAGCAGTACTACAGGAATTTGCTGATCCCTCAATTTCCTGATTTAAAGATCAGATTGAATAATAATATTACAAAAGCTGGTGGGAAAATCCAGGCGGCAAAACTTAAAAAGTTTATGTGAAACACAGGTGATTATAGAAGAAATTGCTTCATACTTACCATCATTTTCTTTTCTGTTAGTACCTACACTGTTAATGGGTAGTCATTACAGCTAGGTATTGTGCACCACTATTATGGGAAATGGCAGAGCCCAAAGGGTGAATCAGCCCAGAATGTTGAGCACATGAGCATTCTGGACAGCAGCAACTCACCAGTCACTATTGTCCATACGGTACCTCAAACTATGGAAAAAATATCATACCAGTCGACTTGACATGAAAACACACAGGTCAGCCATCTACACAGCTAGGACCTTAGCTGGAATAAAATACAGAAAGCAGTGGCCTACTTCATTAGATGACAAAAAGAGAGTGATCGAAGCTTGTCTTCCAAATGTCTGTTTCAGAAAGTCCTGCAGAACAGTCAACTGAAACAGACTCATTAAAGGAAAAAAAAACTGCATGCAGAGTAAGCACTCACCTTCAACAAAGGAGGCACCCTTGGGTAACATCAAATTTGAACCTGATAAATCTGCTAGCTAGTAACTAACACTCTAATGTGGAAATGCTCTTTCTTTTTTATATATATATCTATAGAAACAGAAGTGCAGCAGGCAAACAATAGAGGGATGTCCAGACAAACTTACAATCATAGATTATAACAGAACAATGGACATCCCAGCACTGGCATACTGGACAATATTCTCCTGCAGGGGCAAGGCTTCTGGGTGGGCCCCAATGTGTGAGCTAACAGAAAAGAAAATTATGCAAGTATGAAGAAATGTATTCTTTCTGTAGCCCTCCACATTGTCAATGGGTAGTAATTATAACTGGGTTACAAGATGTACTACACAGAAAAAAATGGATGGGAGAGAATATTGCCCCATATATCAACCATGTAAAGGAAAGGAATGTACCTGCTAACTGCTGTCTGCAAAACTCTGTGACCAAATCTGTAATGCTTGGTGAATGTGTGGATGGAGGATGATATAAGTGCCTTGCACAGCTCTAAAACAGACTCCTCACCTCTCTCCACACAGGAAATGGCCATAGCCCTGGTGGAATGAGCCTTGATGAGAGATGAAGGCCTCTTCTCTTCTGCAATAGAATCCCTGGCAATGCAGGCCCTCACCCAACTAGCTAGGGTGGCCTTGGATGCTTTTTGTCCCTGCTTGGCCACTGCAAAAAGAATGAATAACCTATCCAATTTTCGGAAGACAGCAGTCCATCTAAGATAAGCCCTCATGGCTTGTCACAAATCTAACTTGTACAACTCCATCTCCTTTGGGTGAGTAGGTTGCAGACAGAAAGATGGGAGACAGATTTCCTGGTTCACATGGAAGGTTGTGGGAAGCTTCAGAATGAAAGACGGGACTGTTCTGTGCACCACTTTATCCTTATGCATGACATGGTATACTGCTTTGTGGGACAAATCCAGGAGCTCACCACTCCTCTTGGCTAAGCATATACTGTAGCAACAAGGAATCACACCTTCTAAGACAGCATGCCCAACAGATGAAAGCAGTTTGAAAGGCTCCTTAAAAAGAGCATTCAGAACCAGATTCAGATCCCATGGGGAACAGTGGTAGTCATAGACATGGTCAGATATTTCCTGAAATGTCTGTGATATTTCTGGAAATTTCCTGCCTGCCTGCCTGCCTACAGTATCACTAAGGACCACCAGAGAGACTCTGTTTAGATATTTCACAAAATATCTGGACATATCTGACCACGTCATGACTACCACTGGAGGTCAGCTTCTGCTGACAGCTTGCAGAAAACAAATAACCTCCTGGTTAATCCCTAGGGATGAACCCAAGGAGCCTCCAAGGGTCAACACCTGACCTCTCAAGCATAGGAGCTGACTTTTGATTTTCCCTGGGGGGCTCAACTAATGCCTAGGGGTCTGGGGTTTTTGATGTTGTGTGGTGCATTTTGAGGGTTATACTTAACAGATCTTCCACTTATGTCCCATTGTCCCCCATGCTTTACACGACTAGGGTCTTAATCCTGGAGACGTTAGGTCAACTTGGCAGTAGTTTTAGGGATCCATCAATTCCTTCCAATAGTCCCTGAAAATGTGAATGGTCTAGAGCACTTAAATTTCTCCTAGGGGCTATCAGGACGCTTCTGCTCCTCCTATTGCTATTCTCAGGAAACATTGAACTTAACCCTGGTCCTCCAGCAACTATCTCTTCTCCCGCTGATCTTCCTAGGCTTAAAAGTATGAGCTTTATACACATCAATGTGTGTAGCCTTCTAAAGAAATACCATACCACACCTGATGTGTTAGTGGTCACAGAATCCTGGCTTAGACCTCGAACTTCTGATCATGAGGTGAACATTCCCTCCTACTCAATGTTTAGAACTGATAGGCAGTCTAGAGGAGGTGGAGTTGCCATTTACATTAAGGATAAATGTCCTGTGTCTATCATTGATTCGACCTCTATCCAAAAAGAATTTGAAAGTCTGTCTCTCAAAATTAACATTTCTTCCACGGTCTCGCTTTGTGTAGTAGGATGCTGTAGGCTCCCATCTGCAGGATTACAGCTTTTGAACCACTTAAATAATGCCCTGGCATCCTTACCTTCTGAGTTCATAATTTTAGGAGACTTCAATCTGGATTGGATTTCTAGTGCTTCCACACCCCTTAAAGCTATCTGTGATGCCTTTGGTCTGTCACAACTCATTAACGAAGCTACTCACCCGAATAAGAAGAATCCAAATGATAGCACTCTGCTGGATCTCATTGTAGTAAATAAACCTCACTTATTTTCCCATGCAGGCACATTTTTCTCTGATATCAGTGACCACTGAGTTATCGTGTACATAAGAGCCACCCCAAAATCAACATCGGCCTCCAAGTTTACTACTAAGAGGTGTCAATGCAACTTTGATCCTCGTGCTTTCATCACAGAGCTAAAAGTCTCCTTGCTTTGGCTGGACTTCTGCCTAGCAAAATCGGTTAAGAAGGCATAAGATATCTTTCATGATATTGTGTTGGGGCACTGGATAAGCAGACACCTCTGGCTAAAGTCTGCACCAAAACTAAATCATGCCAATGACTTATGAAGGAGCTAAAGACCGCATTGTGGAATAGAGGTGTGCTTTGGAAAACAGTCTGGAAAACCAAGCGTGAAGCTGATTGGATGTCATTTAGAAGGGAGAAAAACCTCTGCACCAAGATGGCCAGAGAGGCAAAGGCTAACTTTTATCACATGGAACTTGTCCCTTCCTTGAAGTATCCATCCAAATTTTGGAAAACCTTAAATGACATAGAAGGTCACACTTCTGGTAATTCCCTACCTACATAAATTACCATTGGTAACACCATGGTCTCTGATAGGCATTACTATCTTTGAGTATCTCAACAATCACTTTGCTACTGCAGGTCTCACATTCGATGTGTCACCTGCCAATAATCTCTGCTCGTAACTTGGTGGACAGGATCAAGTGGTCCTTGTCACTAGCTCTATGTTCTCACTGCAACTGGTATCTTTGAAGGAGGTTGAAGACCTCATTTTGCAGGTGGATACTAGGAAAAGCACTGGAGCTGACCTCATTGACCCTTTTTTCATGAAAAGTAGTTATCAGGTCCTGGCTGTGCCACTTACACATCCCTTTAATCTATCTCTCTTGCAGGGTGACCTCCCTCCTATATGGAAAACAGCCCATGTGATTCCCCTTTTCAAATCTGGACACCCCACTGATCTTAATAACTACAGGCCAATCTCCTTACTACCTATTCTGTCCAAACTACTGGAAAGAATTGTGAGTGGCCAGTTCAGAAATTACTTAGATTCTGCATAGCTACTTAATCCACTATAGTCAGGTTTTAGACCATGACACAGTACCATTTTGGCACTTGCTAAAGTGACCAACGGCTGGCAGTGTGAGTTGGATGCAAAGAATTTTGTTTGCGTAATATTTTTAGACCTGAGCAAGGAATTTGATACTGTTGATCACGACCTGCTCCTTTCCTCCCTCTGCAACATTGGTCTAGATCAACCATCACTGAGATGGCTTTCTAACCATCTCATAGGTCGGTTTCAGCACGTAAAAACAGAAGGGGAACTCTCTCCTTTAAAACTCATATTGAGAGGTGTTCCATAGGGCTCTATTTTGGGTACACTGCTTTTTGCAATTTACATTAACAGAACTGATGTCAGTATCAAAGCGGTTAACATACACCTCTTCACAGATGACATATTGTTGTATATCAGCAGACCGACCCTCAGAGCAGCATGAAGTGACCTACAACAAGACATCAATCAGCCGCAACTACAGCTTCTAAACCAGAAACTACTCCTAAATGCCAAAAAACCCTAAGACAATGATCTTTTCACCCCATTTCCATGCAGCCTCCCCTGTAACGACACCACTGATCCTTACACTCCTAGGTGAACCCTTGGAATTTGTAACAAAGTTCAAGTATCTGGGGGTTTGGATTGACCATAGGCTTTTCTTCATGGACCACATAGAAGAACTGGTAAAGAAGCCCAGACAGAGACCTGGACTCTTTTATAGGATTAACTATCTCCTTTCGAGGGATGCCAATATGAAACTGGTCCAAATCACCTTCCTTTCCCTTCTGGACTATGTGGATTTCCTCTACTGTCAGGGTCCTGCTGCAGTGCTTACAAAGATTGACACACTATCACAGAGCTTTAAGGTTTATTGCTGGCCTTCCATATTCGACGCACCACTGTACCTTATACTCAGCTGTGGGATGGTCTTCCCTTACGTACAGACGACAGAGAAACACCACCTTCTGGACCTTCAGAGCAATTACCAAGAAATTGCCCTACTGTATTTTGGACTGCCTTCCACTAAGTACGATAGGTAAGTTTGTATTGAGACGTGCCTCCTACATTTCTCTGATGGTGTCCAAGGTCAAACTGCTATTTGACAGGGCTTCTATAAGTTACATGCTACCTTTATTATTGAATAAGCTGCAAAAAACACTGAAATTGATCCACCCCATTACTTTAACAGCTTTGAAAACACTACATGCTCGTTCCTTTAAAGAATCCTGTAATTGCTCCCAATGATCATTGTCTCATCCTTAGGCATGGATCTAGTGGCAGCTACATGGTGTCCCATAAACATCCTCTTCCCCTCTCATATCCTTCCCTCTCCCATCTCCTCCTACATTTCACATTACCTCTCATTCCTTCCCTTTGGTTGCCACACTTATACATTATTGTAACCATATCCAACGGTCGTACCCTTAAGCTGAAAACGACCCCCTCTACTAACTACAACATGAAGTCTGTACAAAATCCACTTGGCTATGGCAGTGGTCCCTGGTATCCCATGGACTAACACTGGGCCCCCCTGCTTGATCTCCTCTACTTCCTTCCCTCTACTACCTCCTCCTCCTCCCACCCCCCCATCGAAATCTTTGTAATAACCTTATACAACATCCTTGACTCCTCCCTCCTTCCTCTGGTATCATTCAGGCGATTGTGTTCATATTATTTAATTGAAGTGACTTCTTATATGTTTGTAATTACTATTATATATGCCATGCTACTGTTATCAGAGTCATGGCATCTGTTTCTGCACAAATTACATCTTATGTTGTTTGTTGTGTAATCCTTGTGTACATTACGATTATGTGTTGTCCAGGTCCATCTTGAAAATGAACAATGCTCAATGGTGTTCACCTGGTTAAATAAAGATTTTGATTTATTGATTGATTGAGATCACACAGTATAAACACCACCACTGAAATTACTGAATGGTACTGTATTCATGTGGTTCAGTTTACTTTCGTTCTAATAATAGTGTTAATACAGCATTAAAAATGTTGTCATTAAACAACTAATGTGTCTAACTTTTGACTGTATCAGTTGATGCATACATACCTTGATATGATGTTGATTAATGCTGTGGCAGCAGTTTCTCAAGATGAGCCTGCAGCTTCCATACTTCAATTCAACATCAGTGGTTTATGGTACTGTATCTGTTGTCCAGTGTGAAGACATTTCTGTCAGATCCTGTAATATTAGTGATCTCGTCATGATAAAAGTCTTAGGCTGATGTAGTTAGCATTGACTTTTTGACTGTATCCATTACTCTGTCCACCTGACGAATGGTAACGTAGCACAGCAGATGCAGTCGAGTATTCATGTCACTGTTTCAAATTAGTGTTGCTTGTAAGTTATTAAAGATCACAATTTTCAGTGCTTTACTTAAGGCCACCCCCCACTCTCTAGCAGCTGTAAAATGATTTCAAAACTGCTGTTACTGAAATTTTTTAAATAGGTTCAGAGATCGTAAATCCTGCTTTCATTGGAGGAGCCGGCCACCTGTTCCCTTCCTCTTTCTGGTCCTCAAGTAGACTAGGCACCACTGTCTGCAGCACAGAATGTCAAAATATCATGATATTTGGTTAAAAAAAGGCACCATTATCATGATAAAGCAGCAGAATTTCAAACTTCCCCACATATAGGTGATAGGTGATAGGACCCAGAGGTTACAAGTAGCTCCAGCCTTTGGGCGTCCTTGTGCCCCAACTCCCCCCACTGTGTCACCAATGGGGATCAACATAGGAAGAGGTTTTCAGGCTCCTGTTTGCCATTAAGTATGCTGCCACCAGCTTTAGCCTTTATGGCATCCTAGTGCCCAACTCTAATTGCCACTCCCCCACCATCTCACTAGTGGTGATCAACATGGGAAGAGGGCTGACTCTGGGCTCCTGTATGCTGTTAAGGCAGTTCACTAGTGCACAAACCCTCCCAGGCTGGCACATGTTTGATGCTGCAGGTGTGTGATGTAGCAATGTTGCACATACTGAACCCCTGCACCCAGACAGTAAGAAGGCTGTTACTGCTTCATCATTCAGCCTCTGCTCTTTTGTGACCATGAATGGATGCACAAAACTGTGGAGCACCACAGTAGTGCCTGCTAAAACTGGAGATCAGGAAAGGTGAGGGATGGGGTGGCCACCTCCTCCAATGAAAGATGTTTTTAATCTCTGAGTCTGTAAGAATTTATAGGAAGGAAGAGTACTATGCCAGCAGCTTTGGTTGTAGCTTCTGTAAGAGACTACTGTCACTGCAGTCATGCTGTGCAGCATCCTTCATTTCACTGTAGGTACAAGTGTCCCACCAGCTGATTGTGGCAGATTCCATTAGCTCAGGTAGGAACTAGTGATCAAGCATATTTGCATCTGCTGTGACTCCCTACCTAGCACAGACAGTACTGTCATATAGCCACCTCCATCAGATGTTGGTGCACTTGCCACTTCCTTCAACACAGGCACTAGTGTCTCAACTTCAGATTATGCCAAGGTTCTCTCACCTAAGGCACTGCATCTGCTGGGACAATGGCGCTTGTGATAGCAGACCTCAAACAGCATCTGCTACTGGCTGCCTGTGCTGGTACACAAGGTTCCTCTGTATGGTGAATGGAAGTGTCCCAGCAGCATCTATCAAAACAGTAGTCTGTCTCAATGTGCTAGGTAAAGTGTCCAAGCAGATCTGCATCTGCAGGGCACTACACTAGTGGGGTTTGGTGAAGTGCATCAGCACATGCTGGGACAACAGTGCCTGTGATACAGAGACTAGTATCAAATCTTGTGGGTTAAGTCCCAGCCTTTCTAATAAGAGAACTTTTGAAGTCATTTTGAGGTAATCAGGTGCTGCTGGGTGGGTGGGGGTGCTGAAATAGTTGATAATGAGCATGGTAGTGACATGGTGGTGGCACAGGTGTTCTTACAAGTCCATCACAATGTAATACCTTGCTTGGTGAAGAGCAATTTGAATCACTGAAAGAAAGCCAAACAAACTTGACGGCCCACCACAGAGTCTGAAATCTTGGAGGAAAATGCAGATGTTTTGAAAATAAGCTTGAATGGTGCTCTTTGAAGTCCCATCATGTAATAACTTTGCTGGTGGAGAACAACTTGAATCACTGAAGGAAGGCTAAACAAACTTGACAGCCCACCATGGAGTCTGAAATGTTGGAGGATAATGCAGATGTTTTCAAAATAAGCACGAAAAGTGCTCTTTGAAGTCCATGATGTAGTAACTTGCCTGGTGAAAAACTTGAGTCACTGAAGGAAAGCCAAACAAACTTGAAACCTACAGTACACATAACATGACATACCGACTAGGACCTCCCATACCAAAAAAATAGGCCTAATGCTCAACTGTCTGAAATCACTAATAATTAGTTAATGTTCAATTATTCCACAGTTTTGCTTTGGTTGATTTTTTCACATGCAAATGAGTTAGTAGCTAACTTTTTTGTTCACCCTACTGCTAACCAATTCTTAACAGTTTCAGCAGTTATTTATTTACCTAATGCTCAAATTCTTCAAACCACTAATAATTAACTAATGTTCAATTATTCCTCAGTTTTGCTTTGGCTGATTTTTTCACATGCAAATGAGTTAGTGGCTAACTTTTTTGTTCACCCTACTGCTAACCAATTCTTAACAGTTTCAGCAGTTATTTATTTACCTAATGCTCAACTGCTTCAAACCACTAATAATTAACTAATGTTCAATTATTCCACAGTTTTGATTTGGTTGATTTTTTCACATGCAAATTAGTTAGTGGCTAACTTTTTTGTTCATCCTACTGCTAACCAATTCTTAACAGTTTCAGCAGTTATTTATTTACCTAATGCTCAACTACTTCAAACCACTAATAATTAACTAATGTTCAATTATTCCTCAGTTTTGCTTTGGTTGATTTTTTCACATGCAAATGAGTTAGTGGCAAACTCCTTTTGTTCCCCCTACTGCTAACTAATTCTTAATATTTTCTACAGTTATCCAAGAATTGAGTATTAGTCCAACATTTATTATTCACTAGTTGATCTTAACTAATAAATAATCTTCTCTACAAACAGCACTCACTTGTTGAGCATTAGTTGATAACAGCATTCAACTTGTTGATCATTAGTTGATAATAGGGATGCTGTGCTGAATAAATCAGATTTTGTTCTTTTTGCATTTGACCTGGCTAGTCTGTACCTTTCTGGTGGGGGTATTGTACTGCCATTGAACTGTTGCATTACAAGTCTTACTTTACAGGGGGTCTACATGGCAACTGCAGAGGATCCAGCTCTGGTGGTAAGTGCAAGGGGAGTGAGCTAGTCATTACTGCCATACAGTACTTGTGAATGTTTTGCTGCTATACTGTTTAGGCCACTAGAGGGGTTGGTGGGGGTTGTAAAATCCTGGAGGGCTATACCAACAGCAGTTACTCTACCCCAGAGCCATTCCTTGGGATGGAGACACCCGTTCAATGAGCTCAGACCCCTCAACCTGTGCCTAGGCATGCAGGCAGTGGTAGTAACCCTTAGGATAGCACCACCTAGGGGTTACATCAGTATCCACCCCTACATTCTCTAGCTTCCCTCCTAGCCTCCCATGTGGCACTGAAACAAAGGCCTTGCTGAAGTCCAAGTATAGGACATCCACTGCATTGCCCCAGTCTAGCTCCCTGATCACCCAATCATACTATTCAATCAGGTCTGTCTGTCAGGATCTGCCAGAGATAAACCCATGCTGCTGCTTGTCCTGGAGCCCAGTGTCCTCCAAATTACCAGTCTCTCCTTAAGGATTGTCTCCATGAGCTTACCCACAACTGATGTGAGGCTCACCAGTCTGGATCATCCCTTGGGCCACCTTTGTGAATGGACACTACATGGGCTAACCTCCAGTCCTGTGGGACACATCCTGTGTGGGAGTTTTGGGAGTTGTAGTGCTCTTTATAGCATGCTCCTTTCTACTACATGTGAAATTTTCTGGGTGGAAACACTTTATTAAAAGGAGTCAATTAGGCATTGCACTCTATATTTATAAGTAGCCACTGCAGGACTTCAGAGCTGAAAAGCTAATGTAGGGACCAAACCATGGGTCCCACCGTGATGTGGTTGTTTGGCTTGCTCACATTTAGTGACACTACTATCCATCCTCCTCCTAGCCCTTCCCCACCTGATTTACCCCCCCCATTTGCTCTTACACTGATGACCTCCCCTGTAGCTTGGGGGGGTAGGCTCATCCGGCTTCCCTCACTGGAAACCGTGCCTTACCAGCTTTCCACTTGCCACCCCCCCTTTCCTAGTTTAAAGACACCCTTGTTGCTATGTACCCCTCAATGCCTGCTTCAATACTCCCTTTCCCTCCTTGCTCAAGTGAAACCTGTCCCCTGCATACAGGGTAATACTGTCCCAGGTTCTGCCCCAGCCCCCTACTATCCCATACCCCCTGATATGACACCATTTCCGCAACCAGGTGTTGAGCTCCCCTATTCTTCCCTTCCCTTCCTCTCAATACTTGCACAGGGTACAGGAGGCACCTCCCACAAGGCCACTGATTTCCCCTCCTCCTCCCACAGATTCCCCAGTTCCTTAAATCTCCCTTTTACTACCTATGTCTCCCAGATAGGTTATTATTACCTACATGCACCACAACATGCAGTTTCCTCAGTCCTCTCCCTGTGCAGCCGAGAATGGCCTGCCCTGCTCAGCCTGCCACCAACCTGGGAATAGACCCACCTGACCCATATTAGACATGTATTTCCCCCCTTACTGCTCCATCTGGTCCCATTCAGTATAGAGTCCCCCACCACTAGTACACCCCCTTCCTCTGCTCCATTCCACCCCTCCCCCTTAACTTCCTTGCCCATTACTAACACCTGCCCTTCCTTGCCCATTTATGTCACTGTGCATCACTGCATTAACCCCCCACTCTCCCCTCCTGAGCTGTGTTCCCTTGCCCCTCCCTCAGTCCCATGTTACCATCCATCTTCCCCTCATGCACTCCTGTTCCCCTTAGCTAGGTACCCTTTGTCTGACCATCAGCACTGTCCCTCTCCCCTACACCCCTACTGCTGACACTTTCCTTTTCAGCTGTGCCCCTCTCCCCTTGCTACCCTCCTCTTACTGCCTGACCCCTGTTCCCTCCACCCTTTACCCCGTCTCGCTTTCCTGGTGTTCCACTAACTCCCCTTCTTCCACCACTGTTGTCAGCTCTGCAAGCCTGTTGCTTGCCACCACCATGTTGTCCTGCATTGGAATCTTCCCCCTGTCCCTTGACCTGCCTTCAACGCTTGACCCCCTATCAGATGTGAAACTGCACTCCCTCCCTGTCCCCTCTCTCCACCTAATGTCTTTCTACTGATGCTCCCTCCCATTACCCCCTGGTGAGGCCCTCCTGGCCCCTTTCTCATTCTCTCTGCCAGCACCCTCTCCAGCTCACTACCAAGGCACTGCAGTCTTCCCTTCAGCCTCCTTAGCCTGTGGCAGATTGGACACCCCCATAGTCTCCATAATATGTTCATACCAACAGCTTAGTAATAAGTAAAAGATAGGACTTACCTGCCCTAGAGAAGCATAGGTAGGAGTCCAAATGGATAATGTATACTAACTGTAAAATAAAATATAGCAAAGGGGTCACAAAGGATCTGCAGCTCTTTAGGGTGTTCAAAAGGGAGGAAGGGACAGGAAAGATATAAAAATATAATTATCTGATAAGGTTTAGGAACCCTTGTCCTGTCAGACCTGTAAAAAAAAAAAAAGTAGAAAAATAGGTTAGAATAAAAAAATTAATAAAAGAACAAAAGCCCAGTAAAGGGAGGGGCTGTGGACATGGCCTACCTAGACTTTAGCAAGACATCTGACACAATCCCACACAAAAGAGTAATAGTCAAATTTACCAGCCTGGGAGTGGGTCCCAAGGTGGTAGCCTGAGTAAAACATTGGCTGGACAACAGGACACAGATAGTAATTGTAAATGGAGTCCACTCAGAAGAAAGAGGGGTTACCAGTGGTGTACCGCAGGGTTCAGTACTGGGTCCCATTCTTTTTAATGTCTTTATAAGGGACATTGCAGAGGGACTGGAAGGAAAAGTATGCCTCTTTGCAGATGACACAAAGATCTGCAACAGGGTTGATACACAAGGAGGCATAGAAAGGATGAGAAGGAACTTGTCAAGGTTGGAGGAATGGTCAGAAGTATGGCAGCTTGGATTCAATGCAAAGAAGTGCAAATAATGCACCTGGGAAACAAAACCCAGGGAAGATTACACAATGGGGGAGTAACAACAACAAAATGGAAATGGACCTGGGGTAATTATATCAGATGACCTTAAGATTGGCAAGCAATGTGAGAAGGCAGTAGGGAGGGCTGGGGGGATACTGGGATGTATAGGGAGAGGCATCACCAGCAGAAAACAGGAAGTTGTTATCCCCCTGTATAGACAGTTGGTGAGACACCATCTGGAGTACTGCATCCAGTTTTGGAGACCCCATCTCCGCAAGGACATAGGCAGGATGGAGGCAGTTCAGAAGAGGACAACTAAAATCGTGCAGGGTCTGCAAGAGAAGCCATGTGAGGAGAGACTAAAAGAGCTTAATATATATACCCTAGAGGAAAGGGGGGGGACATGATAGAAATGTTTAAGTACCTCAGTGGAATAAACAAAATCCAAGAGGGTAGCATCTTTCTGAAAGAGATGTGCAAGAATAAGGGGACACAATTTGAAGATAGAGGGGGACGGCTCAGGGGCAATGTGAGGAAGTATTTTTTCACACAAAGGGTGGTGGACACATGAACAGCCTTCCTGAGGGGGTTGTGGGGTCTAAAACTGTGGGAGAATTCAAGAATGCATGGGACAGACATAACGTAATTTTTGTGGGGGGGTAGGAAGAAATAGGCTGTTGGTTAAACAGGATCTGCAGCTTTTCCTCTAGGTAGGAAAATGGGCAGACTAGGTGGGCCAAGCAGTCTTTATCTACCGTCAAAATCTATGTTTCAAATGCCCCCCTTTTTTTTTCCTGTAGGCTGGCTAACTAGCAGCAAATAACTTCTCCATGCTGTCCTGCACTCAGCGGGCTTGATTTTCAAAAAGTCCTTTGATGAATACATGCAGTGGCAAACAGCAGCTTGCAAGATCACCAATTGCTAATGATCCCACACCTGATTTTTGTATGCGAGAGGTCCCATTGCCAAAGTTGGTCGATTTGCCTTAACCGCCCACATGCACTGAACAAGTGGCACACAGGCAGGGATGATGAAAGCAGCGGTGCAACCTAGCAGGTGTGCCAGCTATGTTTACAGACAGTCCAGGAAGGTGTCAGGACAATGTACAGGCTTATGCACTCAAAGGCATATGTGGCCAGTCACTGCCCATGTATCCCCCCCCCATTGTGGCAGTAGTCACAAACAGTCAGTGCAGCTGTGGGACACTGCCACATCCATTTCAGAGCAGCTGTGCAATGCCCCATCTGCTGCAGAGCTTGCTCTCCTACATGTTTGTTGCCCATGTTCGTCAGTGTCCATGAAGTGCATGCACGGGGGGGGGGAATGGGGACTTATCGATGGAATACTGTCGGAGGAGTGGCACAAGGGTCTTTAAGCCAGCCGTGGGCTGGTCTAGGCCAGAAAGGACCCAGACCACTACCACTCTGGGAATCAACATAAGGGGATGGTGCAGCAGGGTCCTGGCATAAGCACATCGTTTATCATGGCACACCAAGGTGGGAGGCGCAGGCATGATGCAAGTCACTTTGGCGCATGCCAATTCATTTGCCACAAGGCCCCTTTGAAAATTGAGAATTAGGCAAAGTGTGGTGCAGTGAGACACTTGTGTCAGTTCTCTGTGGTGCGCAAGCACCTAGAGTCATTCCCAGGGTTTGGAAAATCGGACCCAGTATTTTGTTCACAGCACAGCTCCTACAACTGTGATCTCCATCCACCCCGCCAATTGTCGTCTCTATTCCCCCTCGACTGTAGTCTCCATTTTGCCCCATCACCAACAGCTTGTGATTTCAGCACCCCCTTTGTGACACAAGTTGTCACTTCCACAGCCATTGCCTGAGACACCTAGACCGGACTCCTTACTAGCGAGGTGCAGCATTGCCGATACCCAATTGGAATGCATGAGCTTTTCTGCTCTGGTGTCTGACTGGCTCCTGCAGTCTGCTCCTGTGTCTCCCTCAATACTAAGCTAAATTCTGATTTTCTGTCTAAAACTTGCACAAAAAAGAGCTGTACTTACTTACTGCCCAACAGTTATGACCTCTATTTTTTCCTGTTTAGAGTGTCAAGAGTTGGGACTCTGATTATACTCCTTTCTGAATTTCTGTGGTTGGGCCAGTCTTTAGGCATCTAGGAATACCCAATTCTGTTGTCCTGCTATTTTGGTCCTCCCGCTGGTTCAGAAGTTCCATTGTCTGTGGCTCAGTACTTAATACCAACACCTTCTTCCATCCCCTGCCATGGATATGCTCTCATGGGCTCCCTCCCTGCCCATAGGCATAGGAAACCCAGGCACCAGGCAGTTGGCACTGTCTCTACTGCCGCCTGAGAACCTAAGCCCAGACTCTCCATTAGCAAAGCACAACATTAGCAGCCATCCAATTGGAACTGGAGTGCTCTTCAATGTTGGCTTCCAATTGGTTCCTGCAGTCTGCTTCTGTGTCCATTGTAAGCCAAACATAAACCTGATTTTCAGGCCGAAATTTGCCAAAAAGAGTCTGTAATTACTTTTCTCCTTTACTATTAAGACCCTTATCCTTCTGTTTAGAGTGTTACATTTAGGGATAGTGTGTGATTACACTATTTTTGAAATTCTGCGCCTGCATCAGCTCCCTACACGAGCGGCCAATCACTAATACCTACTGAAATTCCTACTAAGTCTCACCTTATGGCCTCCTTAAATATTACAAAAGCACTCAACTGATATGACTGATGTAACAATGAGTACTTACTTGCATTAATTGTTTTTTACTTGTGTTATTTGGCTGTATTGTAAATAGCTCTGTATGCATTGTACCATTTGACCTGGAGATAACCAGGTCCATCTTGTAAATAAGCTTGCTCAACAATGTTCGCCTGGATAAGTAAAGATTTTGATTGATTGATTTGTGGTTTTCATCCCTTACCCCGGATTTTCTCCTTTACCCTCCTCCTCAAAATGACTGTGTTCTGTTACCCCCTGCACCATCAAACTAACAATCCAAAGAATGCACTGTAAATAAGATCGCTTTGTGCAAAAAATGTTGGGAAAAGTGATTGATTCAGCAGAGTTTTCCTGGTTGCTCACCCAGTATAGGCAGTATAGAGCAGTGGTTTAAGGCTCTGAGCTACAAATCTGGAGACCTGGGTTTGAATTCCACAGCCCCCATTTGCATACTGTGTGACCCTGAGTAAGTCACTTAAGGTCACACCTGTAAACAAGCTTTCAGCTTAGTGTGCTACTCCTGGTTAAACAATTAAAAAAAAAAAAAGAAGTATGCTCCAAAGTTCAATGGTCAGTCTGCAGCGTGCCTAGAAACCATCACAGGAGAAGTAGACATTGCCTGGCTGGAAGTTTACAGGAGTATGCTGCATGTATGACCACAACAGAAACACACCTTTTCAGGCATGTAAAATGCACCATCATCTCGTAGTTGGCAAAACACCCTGCCTCTGAGGGGTTGCTGTAAGTGGGCATTTTTATTTAGCAGAGCTGTCGCGCCTTGCTTCCAAAATCTTTGTGGCCTCTCTTTCTGTTCTGCTGGCCTCCTCGAGCTGCAAACTAGGGCCCTGCAGCACTTTCAGCACTGCAGTAGCAATAAAATGTGTGATGCATCTTCCACTCACCCTACCCTCTCCCGAACTACAGACTGGAGATGGGGGGGAGAGGCAGCTACATTTTCACACCCTATGAACACTGAAATAGGCCAGAAGACAGAGCAGTCAAAGTTTTATGTGGCACTTAGCCACATTTAGAGAAGATCATGGTTTCATAATAAAGAAAAGGGTGGGTCACACCTGGATCTCTTGGTACTTCACACCTGGATCTTTTGTTGTACAGTTCAGCAGCGTCCCCAACCCAAGTGACTTGCACAGTGCCCATTCTTTCTGCCTGCTTCTCCATCCCTCCACAGCCCCTAATCTTGACACCCCCTCCCTTCAGAACACCAGACCCCCCCCCCACTTTGGTGGAGCACTAGACCACTGAAGCTAGCATAGTCAGTTCACTATGCCACTTAAAAATTCTCATATTACCAACCCTTATCAAAAAAAAAAATTTAAGTTGAGCATGGGGCTATGCTCCCCACACCCAATAATTATTTAATAAATGTGGTGTGTGTGTGTGTGTGTGTGGTGGGGGCTCAGCCCCATACTCATAAAAATGTATAAAACTTAAATTCACAACATACCACAAAACCATAAGTAGCATACTGGGTACACTAGTTACACTTGAATATAGTCATCCACTACCACCTCCTTTCTCCTATGGTCATGTCCAACAACCCCCCCCAACAACGCTCCACAGTCCCCCAGTATCCCCACCAAAATGGACCCGCAGCCCTCCCCTGACAACTGGCCCACCATAACTCCATTCCTCCACAGCCATCTTGACATCCCCTCCATCTCCATGATTTATTGACTTGACATGGATCCTTCCTGCATAGCCCCAACTCAACACCACTATCCAGACACCTGATACACACTCACCCTCTGTGGATCCATTCTGTCTCTCCCCCCCCACAGGCCTTGACTACTGCATTCCTCTATGCTCCCCCGACATTTGCTGCCCCCCAACAGGTACTAGCCCTAACCCTTATCACAGGCCCTCCCAACACTAGTTACCCTTCCTTCCACATGCCCAACAGTATTCCTCTCCCTCCATAGTCCCTGAATGTACCACTCCTCCCTATGCAGCCTACAACATTAAGCTCCTGCCCTCCACAGCACCTAATGCCATTATTGCATGCCACCTCCATTCATCCATTAACAATTCCCCCCAACACCCTCGCTCTCCCCAGTCTCCCCACCCAACACCTTTGTGCCCACCACAGCCTCTCTGACACCTCCTTTCCTGGTACTCCAGACGTGTCCTTTCAGGATACCTCCTTCCCCTAACTAGACACTCATCACTCCCCAACCCTCTGGATGCCTCTCCCTGCTCAGACTCCACCTCAGTTCTGGGTTCCCCGGGTACCATTCTTCTTCTTGGGCCCAGAAAGTGTGGCTGGATGGAGTGGGAGGCTGGTCCAGTTGAGTGCCACTGGACAACTTTCTTACACAACGTTACCTGCTATATGCTACACAATTTTTGTTTTAATTATGTTCAAATACATTTTGTTTTAGCTTGTGTCCCGGGCTATTGAATCAGATGACCCTTGGTTCTTGTAAACATAGTGGTTTAAAAGTTCAGGGGCAGAACATCATTCCCAACATGTTTTAATTGAAATAGTAATAATCGTATCAACATCTAGGAATGCGGGGGTGCAGGGCATGCAGGACAGTGGCTAGTTCTGCCACTTGCCAATGAAGCCAAATAAGATCATTTTTTTTATTACATGGTGATTTTTATGACAGTTTGGCACTATCAAATGTTGATTAAAATAAGTTCTGCACAGAAAAATAAAAAAGTCAAAGCTAGCCCCAAGGCCCATTGTGTGTAGAGCAAAATGGTGGTGGTGCAGTTCAGCAACAGCTTGCTTTCCCTGATTCGTAACATTGTTTGCTACTTTGTATGGGGCCCTACATTTTGTCTTTTTGCATTATTTATAAGCCTTCTACGTCTCAACAGGCTTCTCCTTCTGGCTGCCAGGGACTCCTCTCACCTCCTCCGGGAACCTCCGTCACCAACTTCCGCCTCATATTGCAGAAACTCTCAGGGTAACCCAATGTACCCCTTTTATTGGTTGGGTCCTCTCCTTCCAAAGAGAAAGTACCTTGCAACTTATCTTTTTTTTGGCCCTGGGTGCTGCAGGTGTCAGTCCCAGCTGTCCAGGGGCTCCGTGGTGATGAGGGTCTGGGCGGCCATCATCCAGTCGGTTGAGATGTCATTTTCTCTGGTTTTCTTAACCCCATCTGCAGCATTGCTCTGCAGTGCTCCCAGTCTCCACCGAGGGCCACTACAGAGTGAGGCAAGCTGTCCAACCCACCCTGGGAGAGGAGCGCAGTCCTCAGGATGCTCGATCCTTTCCTTCCCTGCTGTCCCCCATGTCCAGAGTCCATTCCTGAACCCAGGTCACCGGAGTGGTGTGAGGTGTGGTGTCCAGCACATCAACCCTAGATTTTTTTTAATGTATTGTTGTTAATATGCTTGTTGAATACAGATGCAAGTGCCCTATTATGGTTCAGTTTTTTTTTTTTTATTTATGTTAATCCCAGCAAGCAAAGACTCACCTGCTCATAAGAGAGATTTATTTGAAGGTCATTTGGAATGCAGTTGGGGAGAAAAAAAAAGTGAAAAGGGGTCACAAAGAATCAACACCTCTGGGTAACTAATCTACATAGCAGAAAAATGCAGAAAAATCATATACTTATCTTATATTTATGAGAACAGGTGGAGTCACAATTGTAAAATAAAAGAACATAAATAATTTGAACCCCGGGCATATCTGTGTACAGGAAACTAAGCAGAAATGAAAAGAGTGAGCAGAATAAAAATAACACTAAGATTCTAAAATGGGAATGGCATAGAAATTTAAAGGGAGAAAAATATTTTTTTGTGTGTGTGTGAATTCTATCAAGCAGTTATCCCTCTTTGCCTTCTCATCTCCTCATAGCCATTAAGTCCCAACTGTCTGAGACAGGATCTGTCCACACCAGTGACAGCCAGAATCAGACCACACTATCAGCTTTGATCCCCCTCAGTCAGCTACCTGTAGCCAGCTTCACTTCCCCGCCTCCTTTCCATTCAGCACCTACTCTCATACCTCTCAACCTACTGCCTCATAAATCAGGGACAATGCTTAAAAAAAAAATCAGGGACAAAGGACTAAAATCAAGGACATATCTTCAAAATTGGTGATATCCACTGAGGAAGCTGGTAGAGTAAGGGTCTTGGTGTAAAATACATTTTCCAAGGAAGAACAAGTCTATAACTTTAATTTTTGACATTATTTTGTAGTTACAACCCTCACTGGTGATGGAAACACCATTTTTAGGAGGAACAGAGTAAAAGTTTGAGGCAAAATCAAGGACAGTTGAGAGGTATGGCTACTCTGCCAGCCACAGATCCCATCTAGTATCTGAACCCCTCCCTCCCCATAGCAGCCTCCAGAATAGCGGTCAGTCCATTTGACAGTTATTCAGTCTTCCTTCCTCCACAGTCTGCATCAACAGCCCACCTGCTCGCAGAACCTCCTCCCCTGAAATAAATGCAATAGCCATCAGTATGCCAAGAACAACACAGTGTACAATTCATGCAGGAGCAGGGCAACAAATTATACAGCACCCACAAATAAGCAGTAGGTTTCCACACAAAAAAGTCACAGTTCCGCTGCTCACAGCTTTCCTTTCTTGACCAGATGCCAGCTAGAAAAGTTAAGAATACTCCTCTAGGTCAGCCATTTAACAAATCGCTGATCTGAAGAGCATGCTCCAAAAAAGAAACAATTGCTAATTGTGTTGTTAAACTCATTTACTGATCCCCAAACAAGATTTGTCATTTGCATACCATGACCACCCTCCTGCTGCACATAACAAGACAAAGTAGGCAGCTGAGCAACATACAATAATAAAATAACAATAAACAACAGCAAGTAGTCCATAGTGCTGCTCTGCCTGCCTTGACTTTAGAATTCAGACAGGCCATGGCCATTGAGTAGCAGGCGCTTGTTCTTGGGGTGGAGCAGAAGCTGCTACTTAAACTGAACTCAGAGAGAAGTGTGCCGGTAGTCGGAATAAGAATGTACAGAGCATTAACTCTGTGAAATCAAAGTAAGTAATACAAGGCAGTACCGAACAGTTTACCTCGTTCATCGCTTCTAGCATTCAGTGCTTCCAACGGTCAGTTTTCCGCGCCCGGAAGTGATTTGGCAGTGACTTCCTGGTCCTGCGCATGCACGTAAATGCGCAAGCCCTTACAGCAGTAATGTAAGCTGATGCTCTCAGACTTTAAAGAGCACCAACAGCAGGGGGTGGTTAGTGGCATGCATGAGGGTTAGGAAAGGGTAGGAGGCTGATACAGTTTGTGGAGGGACTGGGGATATATGCTGGCAGTGGTATACTACCTGAGGTGCAGCACAGCATTGATACTGGCTATAGGGTCAGAAAGGGGTTCAATGGCTGTGGGGTAGCAGGGGATTGATTGGCTATGGGGTAGCAAGGGATTGATACTGGCTGTAGGGTAGCAGTGGACTGATACTAGGGCAGTGCTCCCAGATGAATTTGGCATTAACTCTGTATCTTTGGAGCAATTTTCTTAGTTTGTCCTGTATATCATGTATTCTATGGTAGATGAATTTCTCTGTTTTCTCATAAGCAATTCAAGTCTATGGGAGCAATTTCCCCTTAGATTGCTCTATTTCCCTGTAAATACAGTAATTCTTGTAGATCTGGGAGCCCTATATGCATGGGGCAGCAGGGGTTTGATACTAGCTGTGGGGTAGTAGGACTTGAGCTGGTTATGGTGTTAAACATATAAATATGATAGCAGAAAAAGATGGCCAGGCCCACTCAGTCTGCCCACTTGTCTAGCTATCTGCTAGTTCATGCTCTTCCCCCTCACCATCAACAATCCCTTGTGTCTGTCCCATGCTCTTTTGAAGCCTTCCACAGTTGCTTCTCCAATCAACTCCTCACTGGGAGCCTATTCCACATATCTACCACCCTCTCTTTGAAAAAGTACTTTCTAATGTTACCCCTAAACTGTCCCCCCTCAATCTGTAACCCATGCCCCTAGTCTTCTGATTCCCTTTCAGCTGGAATATGTTCCCCACTGGCATCTGGTTTATCCCTTTTAGGTACTTGAAGGTCTCAATCATGTCCCCCCTCTCCCTTCTGTGTTCCAGGGTATACATGTTCAATTCCCCCAACATTTCCTTTCCTCGTAGGACAGGTGGCTGAGCGCCTTAACCATCAACTTCAGAACAGTACAACTCCATTCAATTATTGTTGCAATTCAGGACAGTAGGAACTAGTTGCAACTGCCTTGGATTGTGGCCCATGATTCCAAAGGCCAATGCCAGCTCCGGGATCTAATTCACAGTGGCCGCTATGCACGACAGCTACGCAACATGTGTGGCATGTGGGTGTAGCCAGCAGGGGAGTATACACACATCCAAGCCAGGAGCGACATGCACAATGTGCATGGAAGGAGACACGCAGCATGGCAGTGCAATACTGCGCAGCCCGCATACATGCCGGCTATGTGGGGAGGAGCCACGTACCAGGTACACAGTGAAGCACATAGCCCATACACAAATGTGTGAAATATGCATACACGTCTGCGCCACACAGCACGCGGAGCAATGAGTGGCCAGGGGCAGCCGTAAACAGGCATGCGGGCCATGCAAGCAGCAGGAGCCCTAACAGCAGCAAATGTCCACATGAGAGACATGCAGCAGGGAGAAGAGGCATGACACAGCAGGAGGTGGGCCACCACAGATGACCACCCACAGGCTACGCAGTGCACACCCAACACAGAGGGGCAGGCATACCAGTATGGCACCAGAGCGCACATGGTGGGGCAACCATGTGAGACCCCAGAGGCCACCAGCAACAGGCCCATAACAACACAAAGGAGAGAAGGTCAGCACTCAGGCATGACACAAGGTGGCCCACCACCACCATCCGCCAGAAGGCACATATATGTTTTATTTACTGTTGCAATGTGGGGCATACAGCCAGGGTGGTGGGCAGGGAAAGGAGCACTGTACTACCAGGGTGGGAAGGCTGCTGTGCTGCTGTCTGCAGTACGGTGGCCTGCCAGGGGGTGGACACCTACTTAATCTACTTGTTGTAGGGTTATTTTGAGGAGGTGCAACTCCTGACTTGCTCTAGGGATACACCTCCAATGTGGGTTGTGAATGGAGCTTTGCACCACATGTATGGGCACTTTCCCTGCACAACTCCTCCAGACACATCACGTAACATTAAAGGTGGTGTGTGGTGCACATCGGTCACCTGCCTGAATCGCACCAGTGCTCAAGTCGAGGTTCTGCTGGCACAGCTTAGATGCACTAAGTGCATCCCTTTTGTGAATCCTACCCCTAGAGTGCACCCTACTCCTGGATGAGTCCTTTATCAAGTAGTTAGTGACTGCAAAATATTCTAAGTTAAAATCTCAAGTAATTAATAACTGAGACATTTTTTGCATTTCAACTGAGAAATTTTCTAAGTCATATAAACAACTAACTCTCAAGCAGAATAGTGGTTAAGTAGAAAATATCAATTAATTCCTAGCTACAGTATTTTTGCAATCTCATCTCTCAACTAATGAATAAGTTAACAAAAAAAATCCCCAACTAACTGCTAGATGGCAAAAGTTAAACATTAGTTGATAAAAGCTCCTCAACCAATGGTCAAGCTTAATGCTTAACTTTTTAGTTAGCCATTAATTAATGAAAAGGTAAAGGTAATCACTAGTTATTTGCTAACTTATTTTTTTGTATGGGCTCTTATATGCATATACTCTTCACATTCTGCTAGGGTGAAAATTGGTGGATACTTGAAGAAGGTAACTGAAGAATGTGGCTGTCAAACCTTTACCAACAGTTCTGGTCCACAAACATTGTGACATCTCCAAAAAGTATTAGAAATGAATTAAGAAACAGTAGAAACCAGGATATGTTTGGTGTCCTACAAATTGAGAGAAATGTGGACACTACCTGCATACTACTTCTTTTCTCTTGCAATGTAGAAAGTATTGTGTCTGATGGTGTGCTGCATGAGTTAGTTGGCTACATTCTCTAGGTTTATCTTTTTAGCTACATGCTTGTGACAGTTCAGCAAAGCAATGTGGTTAAGTCTAGCTTTTCCCATGGTTGATAAGTATGTCTTGATTTGACAAAGTGAAGAAAATGAAGGTTCTGACATACAAGATGACACTGGGATAGTTAAAGCCAACTGTATTAAATGTATCAGTTCTGGAAGAAGTGTTCCCAAATCATGAGCATTTTCACTGTGAAGCATGTTGAAGACATCCTGAAATGATCCCACCATGACATCCCATTGCCTTGCAATATCAAGAAACATGTTGCGATGTAGTTAAAGACGTGCTGCATTGAAGTCTGTATTATAGAAATTTGCAATATACTCAGAAGTAGCATGCTCCATCACAAACGTTTCCATTTTTGTCATGTGGTCAGATGTGACAGATGTGAAACGATCATCGAGAGCAGTGGTGGTGTCATCTATCACCTCAAAATAAAGTTGGCAGTATTGGTCCTCTGGAGACTCAAATATTTGTGGAGCAGAACTACCATCCAATCTGTATGGAATTCTTCTAGGCCTTGGAACAAGGGGCTCTTCCAAATTTAGCTGTGCTGCACAAGCAGTAGTACTTGTGTAAAACTGGGGGAATTCCTCACAAAGTTGTTTGGTACTGTCTTTCAGAGATTCTATCATATGAGATGCTTGGTGGAACAGTAAGTTTGCTTTCTGTAAAGCAGTATTGATGGTTTCTATTTGGGAGAAGATAAGGTGAAACAGTTTGAGGTTGAAAAATGTGTCAAACTTCCTGAGCTAAATTAGGAATCCATTGGCCTTCACTCCAGCATCACTGGCATCATTCAGTGCTAGTTCTTCAAGGAATTCAAGTAGTTCATAATTAGAGTTTACTGACTGCAAAGAAGCTGCATGAAGTGTCCACCAGGTAGGGCAAAATGGTTGCAAATGAACATTTTCATTTTCTTGAAAGTTTTCAAACCAGGCAAGACATTTAGGAGAATTTCTGATGAAAACTATTAACTTGCAAATTAAACAAAGAACATTTTGATGCACAGTAATTTTCTGAGCAGTATGCTGAACTGCCAGATTTAAATTATGTGCAAGGCACTGAACATATAATGACCGTAGCTCTATTTCTTTAACAAGAGCTTGCAATCCGTGAAGATGGCCAGCAACATTCAATACAGCATCGTAACACTGCCTACAATACATTTGAATGCTGAAGTGGAATCTTGATAATAAATCTTTCAATATACATAACAGTGCAGCAGCAGTGGTGCTTGTTGTTGAGTAAAAGCCAAAGAACAATTCTTCAACCTGAAGATCCTGCGTGACGATACGAAAACAAAATTAGATCTGTTCTAGTACAGAAATATCTGCAGTTTCATCCAAGATTACAGCATATAAACCAACATCGTGAACCTCCTTCATTAAGAAGTGTAGTACCTCATGCGACATAACTGACATCACCTCAACAACATCATGAGAAATCCATTTGTAGCCTGTTCTTGCAAGCCAAGATTTTAGTATTGGATCATCATCTGCAAGTAATAGAAGAAGATTCATCAAGTTGGATTGCTCATCAATGGGGCCCCATACTGCAAGACCCTGACAACTGAGATACAACAGTGAAGATAAAATTTTCAAAAGAGCATGTCTAGAATCCTCCATTTGCTTCATTATTCCCTCCAAGCATGAGGCAGCTACATCAATGCCACTGTTCACAGCATCCAATGCATCTACAGCTGCTCTATGCAAATTGGATTTTTGATGACTGTTGAAACATTGTATTGCTTTTTTTAAATTGTCAAATCCTGCCTGGATGAAAACCTTGTATGCATCCTTGTCCTGTGATGTGTTTGGAAGTGGTATACCCAGATTTGCAGCCTTGCGACAAACTGTACAGAAATTTTTTTTAACTGTACGATTGTACTCGATCCATGGAAAACTATTCTTCCAGTGCAGTTGACATGCATGACCTGCTGCTTCCAGCCATCCCAATTATATGGACTCACCTGTACCACTGTTATTATCTGTACATGATGTACTAGGGAGTGGGGCTATCTGTTACTCTGACTGCCGTACCTCTCTGCAGCTGCTGGTCTGACAACATTCTGTACTGCTTTCACCTTCACCATTAAAATTGCTTTCGCTGCCAACACTGGCATTAGATGAGGTTGAGCTGCTCTTATGGGCATTAAGTTTTCTAATGTATTTATCCATGATGACTCAGCTGCTTCCACAGTTAGTGACTGCTATGAAACTGATCAACTGCTTGCTGGCTGAACTGTACTGTGATCTGGTATGCAAGAACTGTCTGTAATTTAATTCTGCAAATGAGATGACAAAACATTTCAATTAGTTGCTTTTATATTATCTACAAGTTCTACAATGCTACTGTGCTTTATTTCTGCATCCTTTTTTTATTAAATACTGAACAGTAATCTGACTACATGTCTCTTGTCATTTAAATATGGAGGTCTACAGGAGTAATACTGAGTTGACTATCATAATATTTATCTGAACTACATTCAAAATGAAAAATGTGTCTGGCTTATTAATTTTGGATTATGCGAGGCACATGCATGATGCAGTACAAAGAAAATATGGAGTATGTGCACTAAAAACATTTGCACTGTCCGACATGTAACTAGGGTGGGGAGTAGAAGACATTCTGTATGTCTAGACTATAAATGTGATGTATCAATACAGAATGCTTCACCCCCATATGCAAAACTGAAAAAACATAACTGCCCAACAAAATACTCAAAGAAATAATACTAAGAAGTAAGCTGAACTATGAGTAGAATTTGAAACAAATTGTAATCAAGTCATGTTGTCATTAGTGCAAAAGTTGGCAATGGCAATGTAAAGTTTTTGGACCAATCTGTTAAACCTTAAAACACACCAGCAGCATCACCAAGCACCATGTTTAGCTTCTTAGAACATGTTTACCAAAATGAATACCACCTGCTGGCCTTCCACGACCCACCTGGCAGACAACAAAAGGGCAAATGTCCCTTGCTGTGTGTACTTGAGTTCTCTTACTATTTCGCCATGCCGTACAGTCTGTAGATTGTTCTGAATTCTGATCTTTTCCCCCCAGCAACTCACTATGGGAGGAGGCATTTGTTTTTAGAGGCAAGCCATGATCTGGGAAAATGTAATAGCTCTCCAAAGATTATTTAAACAATAAGACCTGAGCAGCAGTTTGACTAACAGTTTGCTAATCACCCATGAGACGTGTAATGTGGCACATCCTCACATAGAAACATAGAATTTGATAGCAGATAAGGATCACTTGGCCCACCTAGTCTGCCCATTTCCCTACCTAATGCATAGGCTGCAGAGCCTTGTTAACCAACAGCCTACTTCCTCCTACCCCCCACTAGAATTGCCTTATGCCTGTCTCATCCATTCTTGAATTCCCCCACTGTTACTGACTCCACCTCCTCAGGAAAGCTGTTCCACGCATCCACAACCGTCTTGGTGAAAAAATACTTCCTCACATTACCTCTGAGCCATCCCCCCTCTATCTTCAAATTGTGCCCTCTTGTTCTTGCACATCTCTTTTTCTGAAAGATGCTACAAACCAAACTCCTGGGAGTGCCTTATTACTATTATAAAAAAGTATTCCAAAAGAAACAGTTAAAAGAAGGCTTTGTGAATGTTTTCCTTAATAACATGGAGATTTGAAATGAAATAGTTCTTCCACCAAGATTTTCAAAATGAGGCTTCTGTGGTTCAAAAATAAGAATGCATCATTCCAGTCATTCAGCTATACTGTGGATGCTGGAATGCTGACAGGTACAATCTAGTGTGTGTGCCATGGTGAGAGCAGGCTGTAAATGACAGCAACCCCAGTATGATACTGATGACAGTGTAACATGGATTATTGAAAGGCTGTTGGAAGCCATTAACATCCAGTCAGACAGCAGCATTTCTGAGATCCTTTCTGTATTGTAATATGATATAACCACCAGGGCAAGTGCTACTCTGGACAAAACTGAAAAATAATTTATTTTGTTTGAAAAAACAACTTTGACTTACGAACATACATAGATACATACATACATATGAATGTGCCAGCAGAAACAGACCATCCAGTCAGTCTAAGTCTGCTAGAGTGTGCAGCTAGCACCCTAGTTTGTAGCTGCCCCACCCCCTCCCCTTTGTCATCCCACTTCCACCCCACCTCCTCTACCCTCACTGTCCCCTGTTTGCTGTCCCATGCCCTTTTAAAGCAGTTCACAGATTTACATGATACCACCCATTCTGGTAGTGAGTTCCATTTTGCTACCACTCTCCCCATGAAAAAGTGTCTCCTTATTTCCCTCCTAAATCTTCCCCCCTTTATTCTTAGCCTGTGCCCCCTGGTACCCCTCCTCCTCCTTAGCTTAAAGACCCTATCTGCCCCATCCTTAATGATTCCCCTCAGACAGTTGAATGTCTCTATCATGTCCCCCCGTCTCTTCTATCCTCCAGGGTGTACATATTCAGGTATCCCAGCCTGCTCTTAGACTCTCCCCTCCATTGCACATATCATCTTCGTTGCCCTCCTCTGCACCCCCTCCTGTAGCCTGATATCACTCTTCAGGTATGGCCTCCAAAACTGCACACAGTACTCCAAGTGTGGCATTACCAGTGACCTGTAGAGGGGCAAGATCACCCTTCTTCACCTGGAAGAAAAAACCCTCACTATGCACCCCAGCATTTTGTTTGCTTTTGCAGTCACTCTCCTGGACTGGGCAGTGTTGTTCATGGTCCCTGTTACCATTACCCATGGGTCCTTCTCCTCCTCAGTGATCCCCAGCTTAACCCCCCCATCAGTATTCTCTCCTTGGGTTCTTCACCATATAAGTGCACAACATTACACTTCTTTGCATTGAACCCCAGCTGCCACCTCTCTGACCACTGTTCTAGCTTGCTTAGGTCCCCCTGCAGCTGCTTCCATCCCTCCCCTCCATCCACCACTGCTCCCATTATAGTGTTGTCTGTGAACAGACTTGCCTTGCTCACCACCCCAGATGATAATTGCCTGGTTCGTCCCTTGGTCCGCTCTTGTGTAACTGCACTACATGTGCCATCCTCCAGTCCAGTGGCACACATCCTGACTCCAGTGAGGTGCTGTACAGAACCACCAGTGGCTCCGCCAACACCTCTGCCATCTCCCTCAGCACCCTGGGGTGGATAACATCTGGCCCTGGTGCCTTGCCTACTCTCAGTGGCTCTAGACTTTCTCATTGTATTCTGTTCATATTCCAAAGTGTTTTGCAAAACCATAAACATCAAGCACAGACACATACCTTTCTAGACTGCAACCATGATAAAAGATGAAGACTGCCGTCCATTTCCTCCTTGAATCATCTAATCGGGTGGTGACACTGCTTGCTTGGTTAAACTTCCTTGGGAGTCAGGGCCAACTCTGTGCAACAGTGGTGCTGTAGGAGAAACTGCAACCTGCGAATCTACAGAACTCACAATGGACTGCTCAACACACCTTATTTGATGTGGGGGGAGAGTTAAGTTTCAAACAACTGCAGAGGTTGAAATTAAGTTTTGCAGTCACTAGTCAGCAGGGATAGTGACTGGGAAATGCAGTAACCCCACAGACTTTTCTACTGGCCCAATTGGTGTACATTCTTAAGTGTTACATTCTCCAGTACAAGCCCACAGTGCTAGTTACATAGAAACATAGAATTTGATGGCAGATAAGGACCGATTGGCCCACCTAGTCTGTCCAATTTTCTACCTAACAGATAAGCTGCAGATCCTAGTTAACCAACAGCTTACTTCCTCCTACCCCCCCACTAGGACTGCCTTATGTCTGTCCCATGCATTCTTGAATTCAATCACTTTTCTTGACTTTATGACCTCCTCAGGGAGGCTGTTCCATGCACCCACAGCCCTCTCTGTGAAAAAATACTTCCTCACATTACCTCTGAGCCGTCCCCTCTCTATCTTCAAATTGTGCCCCCTTGTTCTTGCACATCTCTTTTTCTGAAAGATGCTACCCTCTTGGACTTTGTTGATTCCCTTGAAGTACTTGAAAGTTTCTATCATGTCCCCTCTCTCCCTTCTTTCCTGAAGGGTATACATATTAAGCTCCTTTAGTCTTTCTTTGTATGTCTTCTGGTGCAGACCCTGAACCATTTTGGTTGTTAGATGAAAATCTTACTATCCCGATACAAAATCTACCAGCATTTGGCTAGCAGGCTGGTTACAATTTTGACCCCTGAACTTCAATCACAGGACCTGGATTGGATGCACTTATCCCGTCCCGTCATGTGGAGGAATATTAATCAGTGAGGTGACAATGAACCTTCTCACATGGGGGTGTTATAACTCCTACCTCATATGATAAAAACTTGTGCATAAGTAATGGTTTGATAAATTTTTCTGGATGGTTAAGGCAGCATTTCCGGCAGGGAATCCCGCACGTTAGCAGCACGCAAACTGCTGGGGGAGGGGCGGGAGAGGGATTTAGACTCTGTAGCCCCTTAGTCATCTCCTAATTTGTAATCCAAGAAGGAAGAAGCCCTGCAGTGGTTGCAACTGAATGAAAGCACCCCCACCACCTGCATCCTTCCACTGCTACCTACAGCAAGTAAGGAACTTTAGCATGTGGTCCCATGTGGGAGATGGCAGGGCTATGGCAACCTTAGGGTCCGGGTCACAATGCTCGAACCCTACCAACACAACCCCCCCAACATAGACCAATCGGCTCTGTACCAGAATGCAGGCAATGAGGGCAACTCTGCTGGATGCCTGCCCTCCACAGATCATTGCCACCATGTCAATACCCTCCCCATGGGCATAGCCTCCTTAACAACCCCTGCCCCACCACATTCCATAACCCCCTCCCCATTCGGTCAGACAGCAGTCCACTTACATTTTATACAGCAGGTTATACAATTACCAGTTCTGACTGTAGAAATGTAAATCTTGTCATACATCATACTACATGCGCTATCCTCCCAGCACCAGCCCAGCCATGGGTCAAAACTAGCACCAGCCCACTAGCCAAATGCTGACAGATTTTGTATCGGGCAAGTGGGCTTTTCCTTTAACAACTAGCTCTGCTGGCATCTAGCATAGAAGGTAACATTTCAATAAGTACAGCAGCTGGCCAGGTGAAAAGTCTTGGGGCTACTGCATTTTCACAGTCACTAGTCCTGCTGGGTAGTGGCCGCAAAACTTAATTTTGACACCTGAGCACCTACTGGTGAGTGTTCCACACAATGCATACTGTTATATAAGACAGAAGTTAAGTGACTTGATGAGGGTCACAGTCACACAGTATACAAGTGGGGGCTGTGGGGTTCAAAACCAGGTCACCAGGTTTGTAGCTCAGCGCCTTAAAGCACTATGCAATACTGCACTATTTTATGGTAGGAAAAAGGACTGGGGAAACAAGCTACATAATAACGCACATACTGAGGCTGCCCGTGTAGGTGGGACCAGAACCACTAGAGGAATGCCCATACAAGTGTTGGAAAAGAGTCTGCCTATGAGCTAGTCAGGGCTCAGGGGCATGCCAGGCCCCAGAGAAAAGACCACCCAGAGGGCAAATTTTACAGTAAGGAGTGGACTCCTTCAGGAGCAGGACAAAAAGGGAGAGCTAGGCTTCAGCAGGCATTCCAGCACTCAGCTCAAAAATGGTGTCACACCACAAGCTGTTACTGTGTCTGCAAATTAGTCTGTGAAAGTGCCAGGAGCAGCAAGCATCATGAAAGGTTGGGGTTCCAGTGGATCCTCAGATCCTCCCATGTGGACTTCAGTAGTTCTTCACTTGTAATTGTACATTTTTTATATGGTACTTACTTGAATGGATTTACTGACACTCTAACACCTCGTGGTGTGCTTCCATTTGTGATTGGAGTGCTGGATGCTGTCTTGAACTGTTGCAGAGTTTAGATCCTCAACACCCAGCACTGAGCAAGAGGTCCTTTATTCCACTTTAGGCACCAAAAATAGGTAGACTGGAGGATGGGGGGAAAAAAACGTACTCCACAGGAGTGAATTCAGGCCAGCCAGCCCAGGACCTGAGCTACAAAGAGCCCACCCATATGGCAAATTAATTACAGCTCTCTGGAGTCTCCTTTCTCTTTGCTTTCATCCCTGCTGAAGTTCAGATTCAGAAATTCTTCCCTTCTTCTAATGTAAAATTCAGACCTCATCACTGCTTATCACCCTGCCTGCCAGGCTTGCTACTCTTATGACATAATAAAGAAAGGAATCTCATATTCATTCATGAATCGAACTCTGACCCTGGGAGGGAGGAGGGACCTGGCCGTGATGCAAAAAGATTATTTTTTTTATTATATTTATACACATATAAGATCAGATGTCTGCTTTATATCCCAGACAGTCACATTGTATGGTTGATACATGACTGGATCCTAGGTGAGGGACTCCAGCAAATGCCAACTGGTTATGAGAAAATTGGTGGTATCCAACAATATCTAATTCTGTTGGGTACTATCTGAGTACACTACTATTTTGGATCCTTTCTATCTTTCTCATCAGCTCCCATCATCCCATCTTGCATCATTCTCACAGTTTCAGCACACAACTGGCCCCCTAAGTGAACACTGAGAATCAGTTGATTCCATTCCAGGGGGCAGGAGGTCAGAGTCTGCCTGACAATTGTTAACAGCTTCTGGAGGGATTATTCATTGCCCCATCCATTTTTTTTGACAAAGCTCAGCCCATGCTGTCCCAGTCTCATAGAGCTATGAAAGCACACATCCAATGTGGGGATCAAACTCAATGACCAGGGCTCAGGGGGCAAACTTAGTCACCAGTGGCTAAACTCAGTACCAGGGATCAAAGTCAGTGACCAGGGGATCAGACTCCATCAACAGGGGATCAGCTCATTCACCAGGGTGTGCTTATGATGCCATGTAACTAGTTCCTCCCAAACTGGAGCTAGAGTTAGGTCACCTTCGCAACTAACCTGGAGCACCTTGCCTTGCCCCAAAGTCTAGTATAGCAGCAGCAGGCAACTGCCCAGCAGGGCTGTAGTCTGGACATAATTTTGAAATATTTAAATTAACCCCAAATTATTTTTTAAAGCAACTGTCAGACACTACTAGCAGCAATTAGTAAAACATAACTTTAACCAACCTCAACTAGTCTACAACTTCAAGTTTCAACTGTCTTCATGCTTCATTTGCAGCAGCACATCATCACTACTGACTAGTCTGACTCTGAGTCTGTGGAGACTGCAGCGGTTTGCTTTGCTTGTTTGCTTACAGGTTACAGTAGTATTAGACAATAGTACAGTACCTGGGCTGGTGTGGTGGGCCTGCCTGGCCTGGGGGCTGTAACGGACCACACTGTGCCACCTCCCGCTGACTCTCAAGAAATAGATGATGAATGATGGATGCCCCATGCCCCGGTTTCTTCTTGACTGTGGCCACTGGCCAGCCCAGGCCTTCTTTTGTTCCACTGCACACTTCCTTCCTCGTCGATGGCCTACTGCTGGTCTGTGGAATCTGGACAGACCTGGGCACTTGCAGAGCAGAGCCTAACCTGAATGCCTGGCCACCCACCCACCTGATTACACTCAGCAAGTCAACAGCCAGCTGTTGAGGAGCAGTCCGAACTGTTGTATGTATGCCCATCCCTTACGCTTTGCTTATAACCCCACCACTCCTTGGGTTCTTCCTCATCATCATTAAGTAACTTCTTTGGGTCAGGATTTTCCCCAGGGTCCCCAATATCCTCATCCTGATCATCTGTGTGATCAGGGTCGAGATCTGGCTGCAAATCTATAATTACAGCCTTGTCCTACTGCAGCACACCTGGACATGCCTTTGTGCTGCCCCCACTTGAGTGGTCCTATTCAGGGTCAGGTGTGTATGATGGGATGTCCTCCAGAACATCAGGGCCCACAAACTCTTCTAAGAGCAATAATAAGGATTTACACAATTCTGCTTTTCAACTGCCAACTGGTACATCAGGTGCACCACCCAACTCAGAGGTGCAACTGGGGGAACTGTAAGAGACATATTAGCATGAGTAACACAGCAGGTGCAACAGGAACCCAGTGGAGAGGGTTGCATTACCCTCTTGCAGGTCTTACACCTTTTAAATGTGAGAGGTCTCCTATAAGCCATGGTGCCAAAATAAAGTAGACCTGCAGGTGCCAATGCTTAAATACCAGAAGTGTTACCCACCTGATGAAAATACACAGGACTACTGAAATGATCCCCACCTCTGTTTGTGTGGGAACAACAGAAAAAAATTAAAATTAAGTATGGCCCTTAGCCGTGCCAGCTGCCAGGAGAAACAGTTAGAAGAGAAAATGCCAAGAAAGTGTAGAGCTGCCGCTTCTAGCACCAGCAAAGTGCAGGCATGCATGTACTCTCTCAGACTTTGCATGTACATGACATCACAACACTATGCATGATGTCAGCATGCCAGAGGAGGTGAGCAAATGCCACCCTGAGGCTAAGAAGCCTCAGATGAAAGACACACACACAATGAAAGGAGATAACCACAAAACAAATGGCACAACGCTGAGTGGTTCAATGAAGCCAATAAAAAAAAACACCAAACAGCCTAGAAGGTGAAGAAAGGCTCCCCAAACCATGAAAAAGACTCAGAAGAGTCTAAAAAACTTCTAACTCCAGCAAGCTGTTTTTTTTAAATTGCTGGGGGAAATTGAAAGGGGAAATGTCCCTGGAAGTCCAGAACCAGAATAAAAAGGAAAATATCCCCTCAAAATCTGCCAGGCAAAACACATCCAAGTGACCCTACAAAACTGGGGTGGGGTGGGAAGAGGGTCACTGATGCCTAGAGACAGAGGAAAACCAGAGGGAATGCCCTAGCTTAATATCCCCAGAGAAAAAATAGATACTTACCTGAGGCAACTTTTTTCCTTTTCTTAAGAAATTGGAGATCTGATCAAAAACACAAGAACTATGTGGCAGACGTGGCCCCCAATCCAAGCACAAGCAGTGAAAAAGGGAAGAGCAGGTGAGCCAATTTGAGAGCCACAGCTTAAAAGGCATGATTTTAATTTAGGGGTGCTCCCTCTCACCAGGTAGCCCCGACCTGCCATGCAGAATTGCAGCCCCAAATGACAAGTACTGTAGCTGAGTTTTAATCAGGTAAGCTTGTTAGTTGTTTCCCCTTCAATGGCACAGTAAAGACTGGAGAGTTGCTGCTGTCCAAAATGCTCATGTGGTCAAAATTATAGGTTGATTCTACCATTTCTCTTAGTAGGGGTACAAAATACCCAGATGTAATGACTACCCATTGACAATGTGGAGCGCTGCAGAAAAAAAAAAAACTGTGTCTTCAATTGGAAGAAACACCTGACACTCAGCCTAAGTCAATTTTGAAAAAACAGGTGGAAATAACAACCAAGTGGACAGTGAGTCAAAGGGTGTGTCTTTGGTTTTTCAAGAGAACACCCTGAACTCAGAGGACAGTCTGGAACCCAGACCTTACAGGAGCCCCAGAATCACTTTTCAAGAAAAAAAAACAAGAATGGGCAAGAGGGGCAGAAGCAGGCTAAGATGGTAGCAGCAACACCTATAGCAAATCACAGAGAAAATGGAACAACTACAAGGGCAAGTGCAGGTACAGAGGAAAGAACAGGTAAATGTACAGTATCAATCCATCATCCTAGCAACTGATGGCAACGGAATTGTCTGTCCTAAATTGTGGCTTGAAGTTTGTTCCAATGTTTGATATAAACTTTTTTGAAACCACTGTGGATCTGAATAAATTCCCTTGTTTCTTAAATCTTGAGTGTTTTTTTCACAAGATGGATAGTGGGGGTCAGCACACATGGACTGACACCCAGCCAGTGGCATCAAAACAGCCTATTGATGAAGTTTCAACCATCGCTTTAAGGATTTTTGGAAAAGAGAGTTCAGTATCAGCAGACTGATGTAATACCTGGGTTTCCCTTGGGTTACAAGGACACTGGTAGTTTGGTAGGTTTGCCAGCTTGGAGTGTAGGGCAGCACAGGTTTTAACCTGCGGGGACTCCCTTGCCAGGCCCGTCAATCGCATTGGCAGAGTTCTCAAGTGGAAGTGTCTCTCTTGCAGCAGCATAAGAAACTTTAGAAAGTTTGCATGGAATGCAGCTGGTGAGAGTTTTTTCTGCCTGAAATCAGAGCTTGGAGTGAGGTGCTAACTGAAGGGAGCCTCAAAGGAAGTGACTCCTCTCCCCTGACCCTGTCAGCTCCTATGTTAGCTAAAAGAGAGTCTTCATTAAGTCATGGTGGTGGCATTCTCTAATGCTGTACCCCTGAGGGAGTAAAGAGGTCTGTAAGAAGTGGTTTCTGTAACTGTGAGTACATTTTTGGGGACATCACCCACCTGTGAGACCCTGAATGGTCAAGTGCTGCCCAGTGGCTAATGGCAAGGATTTGCCCTAACACTTCTAAGGAATTCCTACCAGTTTGGGATAGGTCACTTCATGGACTGTTAAAGGAATGTTTAAAGCACTCAAATGGTATCTTCACTGTCATGAATTGGTTTGGGAAAGAGATGCCCCCTCTATCCAGAGTATGGACTTAACTTGCTTCTAAATGGATGCTAAGGAGAAAGCTTTTCTCAGTTATGGGACTGTTTAACATGGTTTAGAGGACATGCACTGTCCTGTGTACAGAATGGGCCCAATATTGAAAACTGCACCTGGCAATGGCGCAAGTGGTGGCACAGCACAACTAAGTTGTGCTGGAGCAACTACTGGATATATTCAAAAGAGTTGTGCCATGGCGCATCTCTTCTGAATAAAGCAAATATTGTGCATGGTGCAAATACAATGTGCTGGGGCATCCCCCAAAAAGGTCTGAATTCCAGGAATGGGAATTCTCTAGCTAAACTGGTGCTGTGCTGGGCACAAGTTCTAGATATTCAGACCTGGATATGCAAATCCTTCCTATGCCACTTCCTATGCTTCTTTTATTTCCCCTATCCATATTGTGGCCACGTATGGTAGTCTGCCTATTCCTAGTCTTCTTTTCATGTTTCTTTCCAGTATGTTTATGCCCCCTGTTTCCAAAGACCTCTGTATGCAAAACACTACCCCTTTTGTGATAATCCGCACGACTGTGTGCACATTCGCACTGTGTGGCTGCGCAATCATGCGAGTGTGCGAACACTCTGAAATGTTTTCCATAGTGAGTGAACTCGCTCTCCAGAAGAAAAATAAGTAGTTTCTGCTTTCTTGAGCTAGTGCTTGCCTTTCTTTGCCTTTTTTCTTTGTTTAAAACCCTGTAGTACAAGAAAGGAAGCAGAAAATGTATATTTGGAGCAAATGCTGTCTCAAACTTCAGAGCGAGACAGTGTCTTTCTAGTTCTTGCACCACAGTTCTATTCTATTTCCCCGATAGGATTTTTCAATAAAAACGCTTCTTAAAAACCTCAGTATAGTTTCTACACATTAAGGGTGTCATAACAAGGGTTTAAAAAATTGTAGTTTACTATAAACTTGTTAAAAGAAAGCAAAGGGGTCCTGATATTATTTGGTCCTGATAATAAAACAAGGATAGAATACTCACTTGTATTAGGATTAGAAAGGAGGAGGGTTGGGTGGAAGCAGGGTGCGATAAGGCAGAAGCACTAAATGAGTACTTCTGCTCAGTATTTACTAAAGAGAAGAGGGGGGGTGACACCCAAGGAGGGAGAAATGGCAGAAACGGGGGGAAGGGGTGACAGATGGGGAAATCTTGGAGGGCAGAGTTCACGAGGATTTGAAGGCACTGAGGGTGGACAAGGTGCCAGGCCCAGATCGTATCCACCCCAGGGTACTGAAGGAGCTGGCAGAGGTCCTTGCAGGGCCTTTGGCAGACCTATTTAATGTCTCACTACATTCGGGGTGTGTACCTCAGTACTGGAGGATGGCTCATATGGTGCCCCTCCACAAGAGTGGCCCCAAGGATGAACCGGGAAACTACAGACCAATGAGCCTCACATCCATCATGGGTAAGCTAATGGAAACTATCCTGAAAGAGAGGCTGGTGGCCCTCCTAGAGGACAAAGGACTACAGGACAGCAGACAGCATGGCTCCATACTGGGCAGATCTTGTCAAACCAACATGGTGGAGTTCTATGACTGGGTAACTAGACAACTGGACAGGGGCCATGCAGTGGATGTCCTATATCTGGACTTCAGTAAGGCATTTGACTTGGTGCTGCACGGAAGGCTGGGAAGTAAGTTAGTAGGCACAGTGGCGGTTGCAAAGCTGGAGAGATGGGTAGAAAACTGGCTTCAGGGAAGGCAATAGAGGGTGGTGGTGGATGGGGAGGTCTCACACCCAAGGGTAGTGATGAGCTGTGTTCCACAGGGCTCAGTATTGGGACCAGTGTTGTTTGGGATATTCATTGCAGACATATCATTGGACATCAAGAGCAAGATTAGTCTGTTTGCTGATGATACCAAAGTAGGAGCAGTGGTGGATGACCTAGGGGGATGGCATGGGTTGCAGGATGATCTGTCAAAGCTTGAAACCTGGTCAGACACCTGGCAACTAGGGTTTAATGCCAAAAGTGCAAGGTGCTGCATTTTGGGATAAAGAACCCAAGGAGGAGTTACCAGCTGGGGGTGTGCAGCTAGTTCAGAGAGAGGAGGAGGAGGAGAAGGATCTGGGGGTGCTCATTACAAGGTCAATGAACAACTCTGCACAATGTAGGAAGGCAGCTGCAAAGGCCAACAAAATTCTGGGTTGTATTGCAAGGAGTATATCTTCAAGGAGGGAGGAGGTGATTCTGCCACTGTATAGGTCATTAGTTAGACTGCACCTGGAGTACTGCTTGCAGTACTGGTGCCCGTATCTGAAGAGGGACATTAAGTTACTGGAGGGGGTGCAGCACAGGGCAACAAAGATGATCAAGGGGCTGGGGGACTTACCATATGAGAGGAGGCTGAGGGAGCTGAACATGTACTCACTGGAGGAGAAGAGGGATGGGGGGACATGATTGAAACCTTTAAGTACATGAAAGGAATAAACAAGACAGGTACAGAGGGGCTGTTCAAAGTAAGGGAAGGGAGGGACACCAGGGGCCATGATATGAGACTGGAGGTAGGAAGGTTCAGGAGGGAGATGAGGAGACACTTTTTTACAGAGAGGGTGGTGGCTGGGTGGAATGTGTCACCTGCAGAAGTGGTATCCAGTAGAACAGTGGACTGCTTCAAAAGGGGATGGAACAGGACAAGGGGGGGTCAATGAAGGGGAAGGGTGGAAGGGAGGGGCAGCTGCAGAATAAGAGGTGCTAGCTGCACATTCGAGCAGACTTGACAGACCTACAGGCCTTTATTTGCTGGCAAATTTCATATGTTTGTATGTTCATATCAACAATTTCATCAGTACAACAGACCCTCCTCCCAGCACTACCTTTGCTATAGTGCTGTCCGGCCCTTGCTCCACCTTTTTTATGATAGAAGTTTAAGGGAGGAGCTTGTTTTCTTATGAAAAAGGGTAAAAAAGGTTACATACTAATGAAATTCAGTTATAAGATACAAAAAAGTAATAAAAATGATTAAAGAATGACTAAAGTGCATTGTAAATCATATTTAAAGTTATTTTAAACTCTGAGGGCTGGATATTCAAAAGGGTTGCGCAATGCGCAATAGAGTTGCGTCAGCGCAAGTCAGAAAATGTGCCATTCTGCGATATTCAGCAAGAGGCAGTTGCGCCACTGAACACATGTTGAGCAACAGAGCAATGATAATGAAGGCATGCACAACCAAAGGGGGTGGAACCATGCATAAAGGGCTCAGTGCGATGTTCAGACTTGCGCAATGTGCAACAGTGGAGCAGGCGGAAGTTGCGCCATAGCTGAAATGAGCCAAAATAAAAAGGAGCAAGGAAGAGGTGCAAGAATGCTACAGGGAAGCCACATGAGACAGAGGCAGAGACAGGCACAGGGAAACAGGGAGAAAGAGGGCAGGCCAGGGAAACCACACCACACAAGAGGGGCAAGGGAATGTGTGTGGGGCCACAGAGAGTAGAGGCCAGTAGGTGTACCCGGTGCAGGGGAGGTAGCAGTCAGGACAGTGGGGGAACAAAGCAACATCAGTTGGGGGGGAACGCAAGCCAGGGACATGGACAGTACCACCTTCCACATGGATGCCATAATGAGGGGGGTGAGAAGGCATGCTGCAGGGGGACGTGGCTGTGGAAGGGCCCGTCGGCGGTATGCCCCCAACAGACAGTACCGAGCCCACACCAGCTTTGAGCTGTAAACAGATGTTGAGATTGGGGGCCGGTACCACCTGAACAGGGCAGTACTGAGGCAGCTCTGTGAGCTGTGCAGTGGTGTGATGCAGGCACCCACACGACGGAGTCATGCTCTGTCAGTGGAGACAAAGGTAACAGCCTGCATGTGCTTTCTCACTACGGGTACCTTCCAGAGACCAACAGGGGATACCACAGGCATAACACAGTTGGCCACGTCACGCATCCTCATCCAATTCCTCAGCGCACTGCTGCCACATGCTGCGGAGTACATCCATTTCCCCAGCAATGCGGCAGAGTGCACATCAAACATGCAGGAGTTCCACAGGGTAGCACGTATGCCTGGCATGCTAGGGGCGATAGACTGCACCCATGTGGCCATACGCATACCACCTGGCCCCGATGGGGCCACCTACATGAATCGTAAGGCATATGTCAGTGTCAACTGCCAGGCAGTGTGTGATGCCAGTGGGCACATCATCAATGTCTGTGCCACGCACCCTGGGGGAGCACATAATTCCTTCATCTGGCACCAATCGGCACTGTGCCACCGATTCAAAAGTGGGGACATCCCCACAGGTCATCTAGTGGGTGAGTATGTATGTAGAACTGACATATCGTGGGCAAGGGGGGTATGGCCAGAGGTGCCATGGATGTGGCCCACAGGGCTTGGGGCAGTCTAAGCCTGAACAAGACACTAACCTCCACTATCTCCACACAGGTGACAGTGGATACCCACTCCGTGCCTGGCTGCTCACACCTACCGGCGGCCCATGACCTCATCACAGCAATGCTTCAATGAGGCACATGCCACCACACGCAACGTCATTGAGCGGGTGTTTGGGATGCTGAAGGCGCGTTTCTGTTGCCTGGACACCTCTGGTGGTGCCCTACAGTATAGCCCCTCAAAGGCCTGTGGGATATTCCTGGCCTGTTGCATCCTTCACAACATGGCCAAAGACTGTGGGACAAGTACCTGGAGTCCAAGGGGACAGCGATGGGGATGATGGTGACGCTGGTGATTGATGGGGATGGAAGCCCCCCTGGCTGATGGGACCCCAACTGATCCAGCTGGCACAGCTGCACTGGGACACCATCACAGAGGAGCACTTCAGCCAACACAGGTAAGTCATGGTGCCATGTGCAACCACCAGTGGCTAGGGCACAACCCACATACACGCATGGAAACACACCAGGGGTGCATGCTGGCAAGGGATGTGGCAGGGCACAGAAGCACACACATACAACCAGGAAGGGGTGAACAGTAGCATGCCACATGGACGGACACACACACACGCACACACAATAGGCACAAAGTGCACAGGAGTCAGGTGCAAAACAGAGCCGGAATGCAAACACTAGCAACACACATGTCCACAGGCCACCACGTCCACTGACTGTCTATGTGCATGTGTCAGATGCAGGGCACCATCGCACTTTGGTGTACAGCACAATGCAGGCATCATCATGTACACGTACCTGTGGACAGCAGTCGGGAAGTTGTGCAGGTGGACCGTGTGTCTGCCTGCAGGGCCAGGCACCCACCCATGCATTGCCCACCGAAACACACAATGCACACAGGGCAGCACCAGACAGTGCCCTCGCTGGGAGACAGGTCAGTCTTGCACCACAGTGCCACGTCCACCTTGGATGCATGGGCAGCCCCAACAAGACCCAGCAGCACTGGCAGGCTGATCACGGGCCTCATGGGGTGGCACCAATGGTCCACCAGGGGTTCCACTGCACGAACTCGACCATGCCCGCACAGGGGTCTGCAGCACACCGAACATACCTGCACCAGGAGTGCTCGGGATGCCCATAGCTGAACCCAGCGTTGACAGGGTGGGTGTCACATGATGCCGGGAATGGGGAGTGGATAGTGAACTGAGCGGTGTGAGCAACGCATGGGCACCTGACTGTGTGCCCATTGTGGCCATGACAGTGATGAGCGACTGTGTTGCCTGTCAATGGCGGTGGTCACATCCTCCCACAAATGGTCAATCCGTGACAGGATCCTATAAGTGTCCTGTAGCTGCCGGCTCCTTGACCCACTCCAGAGTCACACATTGCCTCACCGGATGTTGCAAGCCACATCTGCTGCTGTACTGATGCCTGCAGTAGGCGGGTGTGCTCGTCAAAGAGGTCTTCTGTCACCTCGGCATCCCGTCCATCAGGGTATGGAAGTGCCTGATGTTCAGCACCCCTTGAGGGTGGGCACTGCTCACCAGGACCAGATATGGGCAAGTCCACAGGTGGTGCACAGATGCCACCGCTGAATCCTGAACCCCCAGTCCCAGTGGGCAACTGCTGCTGCTGCCGCCCCTCCACCTGCTGTGCCCAAGGGATCAGTTGTTCCGCCACTGTGGCTGCAACAGTCCCACTGTCCTGACCAGCCACCGGTGCTGCCCTTCTTGTGCTGACAGGCACAGCCTGGGACTGTGCTGACACGCTGGCACACACGTCGGAACCAGCCATGTCCATGGGCGTGAGCTGGCCTGCTGTGTCCATTCCTTGGCACACATGTCACTGCCCATGGTCGCTGTCTTCATCATTGGTGCAGGTCTCTGCCACAGCCACAGCCACAGCGTGCTGGCATCCTTGGACGCCAGAATGCTGAGACACAGGAAGGGCCTCCCCCACACCTGTCTCAACGACATCAGTGTGGACAGCCAGGCGAATCCACTGTTGCAATGCTCGACAGATACCTGTGGAGGTGGATGGTCCCTCCTCCAACCCCAGATGACTGTCCGCAGTGGACAGGCCCTCCACCGCTGACTCTTGCAAATGCGCAGGATCTGTAACAGAAAGTAAGGTCACGTTAGTGCATGTGATCTACCCTGCCCCCCCGACAGACCATGACTTACCATGCAGTGATGGGCTACCACCTGTCTGGAAGCCACCTCCTGGAACACCCTCTATGGCACTGTACTGCATGCTTGCAGCAAGCCTGTCCTCTGCCGGTGTCAGCTGCACCACCTCCGGCTGGCCCCCACCTGTTGCAGGCTGTGCCGCCCACAGATGCAGCCACCTTCTCCTTCACCCTCCTCCTGTGGGTACCATCTTCTTCTTACACTCTGCATAGAGCACTGGTGGCTGCCTGCAGGTTGACGCACATGCCACCCCCTCCCATGCAGCAGCACGGGCCTGAGGGGTGCCCCGCCCTCCACTGAGCAGTGGCTCCTGATCGAGGTAGGCCTCAAAAAGTGCCTCCATCTCGGTCCTGGTGAAATTGGGCCTCCTCTTCCGCCCACCATCATAGTCCTCCTCACCCAGACCTCGCTCGGTCATTATTCAGCCTGTAAGGATGACAGTGGTTACCTGTGACTGTGCAGTACAAAGCAAGTCCCTGATACCGCAGTCCAGAACCCCACACAGCATGCAACTCACCAATAAACTGCAGTAACTGAATATGACCACTGCAGAACAGTGTCGCAGTTTTAAAGCGCAATCCATGCAAATTGGGAGATGAGCAACTTTAATGAGATACAAATCGCACTGCTGCACCATTGCATGGCTGATCGGATGATTAGCATATGATGGCTGAATATCGCGCTTTTGCGCTTTACGCAATTGTGTTGAACGTGCTGAGTCAATGGCGCAGTTCTGTGGCATGCGTAGTACACCTCACTGTGCATGCCCAGGTAGTTTACACAGGCGTCTGCTGTGTTGATGACGTGTTGTGCGCAGTAGGCAATGCAGGACATGGCCACCATTGTGCCAGTGGCGCTATGGCGAGGGTCACTACATGGCGCTGTGGCACAACTGCGCGATAGTTCACTGTGGTGCTGGCACACAGGCAACCAATTACGCTAGACGAGTAGGCGTCCGATGGCGCTATGTGTGGCCTTGCGCCAGAGACCCATGACCCTGTGCCCGACCTTTGCCCCCTTGGCACCATACGTCCGGCATGGCTGCACCTCTATCACGCTGTTCGGTAACAGCGTGATAGGGAATGGCAGCGCTGTACCGTGCAGCAGTTCCACGTGGGGTACCGGGCTGCAGAGCGCCATATTGCCTACTATAGCAGTTGAGATGGCATGCAGGAGAGCCCCACAATGGAGTGCCCTTGAGCTGGCCAACCTTGTGGCCATTGTGGAGCCACACTATGGCCTACTCTTTGGAGAAGAGGCACTGGACAGGACCAGGACCCAGGTCTGGTAGGAGGTGGCCACTGACCTAGAGGTGGCAACTGGATGCAGGACAACAGTGGAGCAGTCCAGGCACCGTTACGGGGACCTTAGGAGGAGGGATCCGGAGCTACTTGTCCATCTGCGGTCATGTGCCAGGAGGGGCATGGTGCCTTGTCCGGGTGGGTGATTCGTCTACACACTTGTATCGTCCATATGGGTAACACTGTCTTATGTGTCCAGCACATAGGGGAGGGATAGTCTAGGGTTGACTGTGGCGGTATTTACAGGGTATGGGGTGGGTGGGTCTGGCTGGGTGGGTGGGCACACACATTGGGGCAGGGGGACTTTGCTTTGGGTTTGTACTGACGATTTTCTCTCCTTTTTTCTCCCACAGGCATGGACGAGTGGCGGCGGATGGTGGCAGCAGAGGGAGGAGGATGCAGCACACAGGTGTGTTGGAGACCAACACCACCGACAACAATGGCCCAATGAGGGTGAGTGCCATGACACCATGATTACTATTGCATGCTGTGTAACAGGGTGGGAAGCAGGGCATGGCCACCAACCATGTACACCACTGCCATGCACGCAACTTGTGACATTCAGCACTGTCCAGTGGCACTGCATGTCTGGGAGTGCATCAATGGTGGTCCATGCATGCACTGGGCACATGGCTGTGGCACTGCCTGCACACCGCATAGCCACGTTACTGAACGGCCTTGGTTGTGCTGTGCTGGACATGGGTGGTGGGTGTGTGCAGTGGTACATATGGCTGTTGCTGCCTGGTTGGGCATGTCTTGTGGACACGGTCACTCTGGGTGGGCGCACACCATCACAAGAGCGTGGCACATGGCTGTATGGCATGCACGGGGAGAAAGCCAGAAAGGTACGGGATAGCTGCATAGCCAATCAGAAGGCGACCGCCGACTTTGCCAGCCTCTGATTGGTGCGCCTTCTCCCATTGACTTTTGCTGTATTTTGCACCACCAAAACTGGTCGAGATTACTTGTCTTTTACTGAAAAGTTTAATTTCTCTAAAAAGGAGCTGTTTTGCTGTTTTATTGTGTCTTCTGGGAAATGCCTACTTACCTGTTTAACTAGTAATTACAGTCTTTTTGGGTCAATTTTGTGTTAGACGCTCAGCTCAGCCGCTCACCCCCCACCCTCCCAGTCTTTGTTGTGCAAATTTTACAATTTAGCACCTCTTGCAAACCACTGCTTGCAAGTGCTGCTTCTGATTACCCTCTCCTCTGTCACCCTTCTGTCGGCCCTGCCCTCGGGACACACACACAGACCCGGAGGGGCTCCGAGCCTTGGCCAGCAGGCGGCGGCCACCGCACAACCCGAGAAGAGGGTACCAGGAGGCAGGAGAAACCAGAAAGGCAGTGGATAGCTGCATAGCCAATCGGGCGACACCGCCGACTTTGCTAGCCTCTGATTGGTGCCTTTCTCCCATTGACTTTGCTGTATTTTGCACACCAAAACTGGTCGAGATTACTTGTCTTTTACTGAAAAGTTTAATTTCTCTAAAAAGAGCTGTTTTTGCTGTTTATTGTGTACTTCTGGAAATGCCTACTTACCTGTTTAACTAGTAATTACAGTCTTTTTGGGTCAATTTTGTGTTGGGCTAGCGGCTCAGGCGCCTAACCCCCCCCTCCAGTCTTTGTTGTGCAAATGTTACAATTTAGCACCTCTTGCAAGCCACTGCCTGAGTGTTACTTCTGATTGCCCTCTCTCTGTCCCTCCCTTCTAGCGGCCCTGCCTCGAGGACACACAGACGGAGGGCTCTGAGCCGCCAGCGGTGGGCGGCCACCGCTGGCAGAGAAGGGGTACCAGGAGGCCAGGGAGAAAGCCAGAAAGGTAGGATAGCTGCATAGCCAATCGGGCGACCGCCGACTTTGCCAGCCTCTGATTGGTGAGCCTTCTCCACATTGACTTTTGCTGTATTTTGCACCACCAAAACTGGGTCGAGATTACTTGTCTTTTACTGAAAAGTTTAATTTCTCTAAAGAGCTGTTTTGCTGTTTTATTGTGTACTTCTGGGAAATGCCTACTTACCTGTTTAACTAGTAATTACAGTCTTTTTGGGTCAATTTTGTGTTGGGCTAGATGCGGTGCCTACCCCCCACCCTCCCAGTCTTTGTTGTGCAAATTTTACAATTTAGCACCTCTTGCAAGCCACTGCCTGCAAGTGCTACTTCTGATTGCCCTCTCCTCTGTCCCCTCCCTTTTAGCCGGCCCTGCCCTCAAGGACACACAGACCGGAGGGGCTCCGAGCCGCCAGCGGGCAGGCGGCCACCGCACAGCCGAGAAGGGTACCAGGAGGCCGGGGGAGAAAGCCAGAAAGGTACGGGATAGCTGCATAGCCAATCAGAAGGCGACCGCCGACTTTGCCAGCCTCTGATTGGTGCTCCTTCTCCCATTGACTTTTGCTGTATTTTGCACCACCAAAACTGGTCGAGATTACTTGTCTTTTACTGAAAAGTTTAATTTCTCTAAAAGGAGCTGTTTTGCTGTTTTGTGTGTACTTCAGAATGCCTGCCTGTTTAACTAGTAATTACAGTCTTTTGGGTCAATTTTGTGTTGGGCTAGAGCTCAGGCGCTAACCCCCCACCCTCCAGTCTTTGTTGTGCAAATTTTACAATTTAGCACCTCTTGTAAACCACTGCCTGCAAGTGCTACTTCTGATTGCCTCTCCTCTGTCCCTCCCTTCTGTGGCCCTGCCCTTGAGGACACACAGACCGGAGGGGCTCGAGCCGCCAGCGAGTGGCGGCCACCGCACAGCCAGAAGGGTACCAGGAGGCGGAGAAAGCCAGAAAGGTGGAAACAGCCAAAATTTTGCCGCCCCCCCACCCCCCTTCAGGGTGTTTCTTTACACCTTCCGCCAAATCTCATCCCGCCCATAGCCTATTCTCCTAGCCAATTCAGCTCATTTCTTCACATCACCTTAGTTTCTTTAACCCTTCCTCCCTCCACCATGCTTCTGGCCTACTGCTGCTTTGCCTCTCACCTTCCTTGGATCCAGAAGAGATAACTGTTGGAACCCATACCGAGGTGTTAGGCGACCACTCAACACTGTCCCCCTCTACTGTCCCCAGTGGATGCCCTAAACTCTACATACATATACTACCCTTCTGCATATTAATCATGGGGAATCCCAAAAAGGCTCACAACAGTTTGGAACTCCTCTATCCCCTGCTACCATACTGGCACTACAATTACTCCCTGCTCTGTCCATTAGCTGGTACTCTATGATAAAATCGATAACCATGCAGCAGGATCATCACCAACTATACATTGGATCCCAAGCAAGAAAAAACTGCCTGACTGCTCACTACTCCTATAACTTGGTGCCCTCATCAGCTAATCTTCTTTCTGCTGGTCTGTGTTGGTACTGTGGAAATCAACCCTGGCCCCACACTAGCTCGATCTCTCCAACTGACCTAACCTCCGTAAATGGATTGAGTTTTCTTCACATCAATGCCTGCAGCCTCCCAAAAAGTTCTCATCAATACAGGCCTGGGTTGCACACCACCTGACTTTCTGGTTATATCTGAAACATGGCTCAAATTTGCAACAAAAGATAGTGAAATAAACCTTCCCAACTACCAGCTCTTCAGATCTGACCGTCTATCCAGGGAGGCGGTGGGTAGCCATCTATGTCAAAGCAAACATCTCTGCATCCTGCCTCAACTCTACATCACAACCAAGGAATTGAATGCTTGTCAATAAAATAACCCTTCCAACACATCATCCTTTCAACTGATTGGTTGCTACAGGCCCCTCTGCAGGCCTCAAACTCCTATCCCACCTAGGATCTATACTTAATCTGGGCCCTGAAGACACCATCATCTTAGGAGACATGAACTTGAATTGGCTGACTAATGCATCTGCAGCCCTGGTAACCTTCTGCTGACACCTATGGATTCTCTCAATTAATCAAAAGAACCAACAAGGATCAACCAAGAATATTCTCAACAGCACACCCTGGATATTATGTTGGTAAATAAGCCTCATCATTATCCCTATGCAGGAGTACTATTCAGTGACATAAGTGACCACTGTCCCATAGCTGCCATTAGATCAACAATCAAGCCACCCAATCCTGCAAAATTCCTCCCATGAAGGTCCAAAAGAACTTTAATATTTCAGGATATCTCCATGATCTGTGCCACACCACACGTTGGTAAAATTCTATCCACAGCCTCAATAGAGACAGCTCTTCAAATCTTAAATGATATAATCACAAGTGCCCTCAATTCACATGCACCCCTCACCAGTGTCAGAACCAAACTCAAATCCTGTCGCTGGTTCTCTGCCGACCTTAAATCCACTTTTCTTGCCAGAGACAAACTCTGGAAAAGGGCAAAGAAAAACAAGGACCCAAATGACTGGCTTCAATTCAAATAGAAACTCCTGCACAAAACAAGTAAGAAATGCCAAGGCAGCCTTCTACACAGTTGAACTAGATGCCTCCTATCACAACCCTTCCAGGTTCTAGGTACCATAAAAGGGCATCTAGGTCAAACTTCTACCCCTGTCTTACCACCCAAAAATTCAATTAAATAGTATTGAAATCACCGACAAACAAAATATCTTAATGCCTTTAACGATCATTTCATTACAGCTGGCCTGGCTTTCGACTCCTCTCCTGCAAACCTATTAAGATCATCACTAAACCTACAATCTACTGAGGGACAAAAGGTTGCTTCCACATTCTCATTCAAATCAATATTCTTCAAAGAAGTAGAAGACCTTCTACTCCAGCTAGATACCACCAAAAGTGCAGGTGCAGACTCCTGGACGCTACTTTCTAAAAGTAGCAATGCATGCCATAAACGCCCCTCACCACCTCTTCAATCTATCACTTCACTGGTTCCATCCCTCAATATGGAAAACAGCTCAAGTGTTTCCCATTATTAAGGCAGGTGATCCCATGGACCTCAATAATTATAGGCCCATCTCCATCTTACCAGTACTATCCAAGATGCTTGAGCTGGTAAACTCTCAGTTAACTGCCTACCTTGATGCAAAATCTCCTAAATCCAGCTCAATCTGGGTTTAGATCTATGCATAACACCATCTCTGCACTAGCAAAGTCACAAATGACTGGCAGACTGCCCTAGACAAAAAGAATAATACCTGTGCTGTGTTTCTGGATCTAAGCAAAGCCTTTGACACTGTGGATCATGATCTTCTAATCTCCTCTCTGAACTCCATAGGCCTTGACTCACTCTCTCTTAAATGGTTCAGATGCTATCTCCGGAAGATTTCAACTGGTAAAAATGAAGGTGATCTATCTACCTCTAAACCACTCCTAAGAGGTGTACCATGAAGGCTCCATCCTGGGTCCCATCCTTTTGCCATTTACATCAACAATATTGATTCCAATCTCTCACTATCTAATATCCACCTTTTGCAGATGACACTGTACTATATGTGAGCAATCCCTCACCATCAAAAGCCTGTGAGCTCCTACAGTCTGAATTCTCCCTCCTTCAGCACAACCTATTAGAAAAGAAATTATTACTAAATGCCAAGAAAACCAAAGCTTATGTTCTTGCCAACAAGAACTGGTCTTCCACTATCCCATCATTCACCCTCCCACAACTCTCTACCATCCTTGGTGAAAATCTGGAATATGTGGACAAATTCAAATATCTAGGAGTATGGATAGACAATAAACTAAACTATACCACACGTTGAAGAACTACTGAAAAGCTAAGACAAAGACTTGGTCTTTCTATGAGATCAAACACTACCTGACCAAGATTCCAAACAAAGATTAATCTAGCATCATTCCTGTCCCTCATTGATTATGCTGACTTCCTCTATGGTCATTGCTCCCTCTCCCATCTAAACAAATTAGACACCCTGTATCCTTAGAGCTATTAGATTCATTACTGACCTTCCTCTAGCACCCATCATTGCTCTTCTACAATGCAGTCAGTTGGACATCCCTGCAACATAGAAGAAAAAAATGCTGTTATCTGGATCTACAAAGCTCGACAAACAAACTCCTTCCTACATCTCAGACTGTTTCAACCAGATCACATCCAGGCCCTACACCTTGAGGATCAACAAGCTGATCCTGCTGAAGATTCCCATCACCTGCACCCGGTATGGAAGAGCTGCAATCAGTTATTCTGGCACTTATCTGGAATTCTATCCAAAAGTCATTGAAAATGGATACACTGATTCCTCTTACATCCTTCAAAAGCTGTACACCAGCCTATTCCCAGATTCGTGCAACTGCTTCCCAAAGCCCTAGTCCTCCACACCCCCACCCTCCACACACCCCTCTGTCCTCCACCTCCCTCTTTAAAGCTCATCCATATTCTTCTATCATTCTTCTGGTCCTTTCCCCATCAAACCTCATACATATATAGCCCACCCTGTGCCATTATCCAAGCCTTATCCCTACTAAACTGTTTGTTTCTCTCCTTTATTAGGTTTTAGGTTTACTGTCCTTTGCCTTGTATATATGTAAATATGTGTACATCTATCTCACTCATAAATGATTGTATTTGTGCTTATTCAATATCATGTTTTTGTATACAATCTGTAACCTTTTTTGTTATGACCACTCAGGTCCATCTTGTAAATGAGCTATGCTCAATGATGTTCGCCTGAATAAATAAAGATTTTGATTAATTGATTGATTGATGCATAATGGGTGGGCTGCAGGGGGATGGACAGTCACACCTATTGACTCTGATCCCTCATCCTAGGTAAACGGATACTCCTGCAGACCCAGCAGGCTGTGCAGGAGCTGCTGCCGGTGGCACAGGAGTCCCTGACCATACTGAGGGACATACACCAGCATGGGGTCAGGAGGAGGAGGCAGGCCAGGCGACAACCCAAGCGGAGGAGGACCAGGCTGGCTGCTAATGTCTGCAAGACCCCCCCCAACTCCCCTTTGACCAACCCTCACAACCCACCTTCCCTCTCCCATATGTTCACCCCTGCCCCTTACCCACCCCCACCTTGTTTCTGTCCTCCTCCCCATTTGTACATAGTTCACTGTATATAGTTGTGTTATATATTTTACAATAGATATATTTTGATAGGAATACTGTGGTGGTCTCTGATTTGCAGCTGGCTGTAGGTGCTCAGCTGCAGTGGTGTGCATGGCATCTGGGGTGGTTCAGTCATGGGTATGTGTGTGTGTGCGTGGGGAAGTGTCTATGGTGTGGGAGTGGCTATCAGTCAGTGTTTGTGGTGTGTGTGTTGTTCCCTGTGCATTGCATTACTGTGTGTAGTGGTCCATGGTGCATGCTCTGTGTCCATTGTGCCCCTGTCAACCCATCCTTGGCCTGTGCAGCTGACACCCTTGCATGTCTGTGGCCTGCAAGGTCTGCTGCCTTGTCAGTGGTGGCTGTCCCTGCAGGTCATCCACTGTGACCGTCACAATGCTGGGTTGCCTCCTGTCACTGGTGTGGTGCATGTTTGCCTCGGGTGACACTGTGGCCTCTGCAGTTGATGTCCCACCTCCATGCTGTGGCTTGTGTGTGTTACAGGGGCTGTGCACCACTGTCTGTGACTTGTGCTCCAGGCATATGATGGTGGCGTACGGGACCACAGTGCATGCACAGGGCGCGTGTCACCCCTGTGCCATGGGGACTGCAGGCTGTGTGTGCTCAGTTTTCATGGGCCCACACTGGGGGCTTGGTTGCCACACTACTGTGTCCCTGTGCTATTGTCCCCGTGGGTATGGGTGTGTGTTTTTCCCTGCACTGTGTTGCATCTGGTGTGATGCATGCTTCCATGCACCACTGTGGGTGTCTGTGTTGGCTGCTGTGGCTAGTGGTGGGTCGGGATGTGTCACTTGTCTACTGTGCAGTGTGCTGTCTCAATGGTGGTGGTGTCAGGGACATGCCCTTTCCCGTGTGGGTTACCTCTTGTGCCGACACATGGTTGATCTCTCATCTGTGCCTCAGGGGATTGTGCATGTTGGCACTGTGTCTGCCGTTGTTGCATTGCCATGTGCTGCCACCCACTGCTGGGTGTTCATGGTGGAGCTGGCTTGTATGGTTCTGTGGTACTCGAGGTTGCAGTGTGACAGTGGGGGTGGTGGTATGCATGGGGTTTCCTGCAGTGGTTGTCACTGCTCATGGGGGGTGTCTGTGGGGTCACAGTGCAGGGTGTGCTGTGCACTGGGGGGGCTGGTGTGGCACAGGGTGGTCCGTCCTCCTTGTGTGGCAGCCTCAGCTTGCCGGTGGGTGTGCTGGGGCACCATGGCCCAGCTGTGTTTTGTTTGCTTATCCCCATCGGCCGGTGGATATTCCAGCCCTCCCCCAGTTGTGCTGTGCTTAGGGTGTGGGGGCGCATTGTCAGTTCTGCTGTGTGTTCCTGTGCCCATCTGTGGCATGGGTAGTGGGCCCCTACCTACCTCCCTGGTTGTGCAGTTACATTGCTCTGCTGCTGGGGGGCTACCTGGTTGCGCTATGGCGCCTCTGGGCTGCTCAGCCGGGCAGCCCTTGTTGCGTCATAGAGCATCGCATCTGCTCAGCTTCCCCTTCCAAGTTGCGCTATGGCGCAGGTTGTGCGATATTCAGACGGTGGCTGTTGGCACAATTTGGCTTGCTTCTTTTTTGAATATCGCATCTATTGCGCATAGGCACAATGGACTTGTGCTTTCTCCTGCTATTGCGCACTTTTTGGGCGCAGTTTGAATATCCAGCCCTGAATGTTAGAATTTGCTGTTTTGGGGAGGAGCTAACCTGAAACATGTGATTTACATTCTGTATATAAGGAAAGAAGAAATTGAGTTAAGACAGAGTGTGGTAGGAAGGCAAACTTACCAGTTGTCTAGCATGCTTCTAGACAGAGAGCCTCCAGTGATATTAACCGATGAGATGCTGTAAATACTTATTTCGGTCTTCTTTATTTTCCGCTGTTTAAGTTCGTTTTTTTTTATTACCTGCTTAAAGAATAAATTTCATTTTGAATTTTCTGCATCCTGACTGCGTACTGGACTCAATTTGTTCCCACATGCACAGAGCCATTATGCATGCAAGATGCAAATGTCTCCATTTGCATGTCATTATGGCTCCATTTGCATGTGTTGTACAGGGCTGGCCAGCAAAATGTGCCTGGTGCCCTGTACATCATGCGGACCCTGTACCAGGGACTGCAATAGTACCCCCACTCCATCCCGTACCACCAATCACCCGAACTAACTGTCTTACAGTCCCTAGTGGGCTAGTAGTATGCCCCTCCCTGCCCATATCCCCGATCGATGTGTAATCCTCATTCAAAACACACTGGTGGTCCAGTGGTTCTCCCCCAACCAGCCCATATCCTCGATCGACAAGTAATCCTCATTTGAAACACCCTGGTGGTCTAGTGCCCCCCCATACTTCCAATCATCAGTAAAGTACAATACAGCATTTCCCGGGTAGTCCAGTGGTAACCCCCTTCCCGCTGGTTACCCAGATCACTGTCTGATTCCTATTGTAAGCTCCCTGGTAGTCTAGTAGAACCACCCACCCTACCAGTAACCCCAATCACCATAATATCCTTATTTGGAACTCCCTGGTAGTCTAGTGGAACCCCCCCCACTCCACTAGTAATCCCAATCGCTGACAAAATAGACCGGTATTAGTCCCTGGTAGTCTAATGATCCCCACATTCATTGTGAATGACTCTTACAGTATGCACTGCAAGACCATTGGTCCACGGTGTGGACCAATGAGCTTGTAACACTTACTGTATGCTGTCATTTGGCGGGCAGCCACAGAAGTAAGCAGGTGGGTATGCTGCCTGCCGATGACCGGGGGGTAGCTGGGTGGGCTGGGGGTCCTGTGTGGGTGAAGGGGTGGGAGGACCACTGTACTACCAGGAATCTTACAATAGGAATCATATGGTGATTGGAGTTACTGGGGGGTACGACTGAACTACCAGGGAAATGTATTGTACTTTATGGGTGATTGAAGGTACGGGAGGGAAGGGGGTACCACTAGACTACCAGGGCAATATTGTATCGCATTGAGGGCAATCAGAGGTATGGGATGAGAGAAGGGAACCACTGGACCACCAGGGACACATGTGGGTGATTGAGCAGGGTGTTCTGTGGGGGGTAGCCACCCACAGCTGGTGGCTGTTGTGTTGAGCATTGCAATACAGCAGCACGCCTGTGGGTGGCTAGCAGCTGAGCCTTTTTTTATGGGCTCAACTTTGTGCCCAGTTATGAGGCACATCTCTGGATTGTGCCGGCAGATGCACTGCACATCCCATGCTGAATATCAGCATGTGCCGCATATGCATGGGAACGCCCCCGGAGATGAGCCACATACATTATCTTTGTGCCCCAGCGCATCGGGAATTGTGCTGTGCAATTCCTCATTTTGAATAATGCCCCAGGGTGCAACCTCTTTGAATATCTTGGCCAGTATGTGGAGTTTGGAAGTCTTGGTAAAAAGTAAAGCCCAGAGTTATTCATCCCCGAACTGGAAACTTAACACTGATCATTTTCCATTAGGATGCACACTGTCCGGGTGTCCACAGCTCAGAAGAGGGATGGGTGGGAATGTAGTTTAGTGCCCTCTAGAGAGATTGGGGATTCAAATAAATAAACTGTAGTAAAGCACTACTGTGACCTTGTGAACTTGTACCTGTACTGCACCTGCAGCCCCAGTGAGCAAATGCTGTCTCTGCTAGTCCAGTTTGTTTGTAAATAAAACCTACTACAGTACTTGGCTCTATTCCTACTTGTGGGCAGCTTTCTGTGAGTGACTATGTGAATTCTTGGTGTCCCCCACTGCTATGGTCCACATTGGTCCCTTGCAAAAATACAAATGTTTTTTATGTGCCCCTTCCTCCCAAGGCAGAGCCAGGAAAATACCTTTTGTGGGGAATATGTGGACTGTCTGTTGCCTAATGCCAACTGTCAACTGTGTGCCAAACAGTAAAAAAAGAGTCCTTGCAAGTGTCACCTATGTTTCGTAGGTATGGGTCACTACACTGATATTATGACACTGCTCCCTATAACCACAACCAATGGCAGTACTTCATAGAAACATAGACTTTGATGGCAGATAAGGACCACTTGGACCACCCAGTCTGCCCATTTCCTTACCTATCGGATAAGCTGCAGATCCTAGTTAACCAACCGTCTACTTCCTCCTACCCACCACAAGAAGTGCTTTCTATCTGTCCAATGCATTCTTGAATTCACCCACTGTTTTTGACCTCACAACCTCCTCAGGAAGGTTGTTCCATGCATCCACTACCCTCTCCGTGAAAAAATACTTCCTTACATTGCCCCTGAGCTGTCCTCCCCATCTTCAAATCGTGCCCCCATGTTCTTGCACATCTCTTTTTCTGAAAGATGCTACCCTCTTGGACTTTTTTGATTCCCTTGAGGTACTTAAATGTTTCTATCATGTCCCTCCTTTCCCTCTTTTCCTCAAGGGTATAGATATTAAGCTACTTTAGTCCCTCTTCATATGTCTTCTGGTGCTGACCCTGCACCATTTTAGTTGACCTTTTCTGGACTGCCTCCATCCTGTATATGTCTTTGCGGAGATGAGATCTCCAGAACTGCATGCAGTATTCCCGATGAGGTCTCACCAACTGTCTGTACAGAGGGACAACAACTTACTGTTTTCTACTGGTGATGTCTCTCCCTACGCATCCCATTATCCCCCCAGCCCTACTTACTACCTTCTTAAATTGCTTACCTACCTTTAAGTCATCTGATATGACTACCTTCAAGTGCCTTTCCATTTTTATTGTTGTTAGTACCTTCCTTCTCATTGTGTACTCTTCCCCTGGGTTTTTGTTTCCCAGGTGCATTAATTTGCATTTCTTTGAATTGAATCTAAGCTGCCATATTTTTGACCAGTCCTCCAACCTTGCCAAGTCCATTCTCATCCTTTCCACCCCCTCTTGTGCATCATCCCTGTTGCAGATCTTTGTGTTGTCTGCAAAGCTGCATGCTTTCCCTTCCAGTCCTTCTGCTGTGTCACCTATAAAGACATTAAAGAGGACCAGTCCCAGTACTGAACCCTGTGGTACCCCATTAGTAGCCCCCCTTTCTTCAGTGTGGACTCCATTTACTATTACCCTCTGAGTCTGGTTGTCCAGCCAATGTTTTACACATGCTACAACCCTGGGACCCATTCCAAGGCTGGCTAACCTGATTATTAATCTTTTGTGTGGGACTGTGTCAAATGCCTTGTTAATGTCTAGGTAGGCCATGTCCACAGCCCCTCCCTGGTCTACTACTTTGGTCACCCAGTCAAAGAAATCGATTAGATTCATCTGACATGACCTTCCCACTGTGAATCCATGCTGCCTTGGCTTATTTGCCCCACTGGCCTCTAGGTACTCAAAAATTATTTCTTTCAGAAGTGATTCCATCATTTTCCCTACCACTGAGGTCAAACTAACAGGTCTGTAGTGTCTTACCTGTCTTGCTCCCACTTTTGTGAAGGGGAATCACATCTGCCCTCCTCCAGTCCTCAGGTACCACACCATCCTGCCATGATTTGTTAGAAAGGGTAGTCAGTGGTGTCACTAGTTCTCTCCTTAGTTCTTTTAGAATTCTGGGGTGAATCCCTTCGGGCCCCATTGCTTTCTCCACCTTCAGTTTTAAGAGTTCTTTCCAGACTCTTTCTTCTGTCAATGGACTGGTAGCAACCTCCCTCTCCCAGCCAGAGTGCTTCTTTTCTTTGGTTTAGGTACCTCCCCCTCCTCCTCTTCTTTTGTGAATACTGAATAGAAGTATTTGTTCTTTATCCCTGCTTTTTCATTGTGACTTTCTGACCCCCTTTCCCTTTATTAAGCCTCACTATCCATCCCTTGGTCTTTCTTCACTCCCTAATGTACTTATAAAAAGGTTTTATCCCCATACTTACTGTAACTGTGTTGGCTATCTTTCCTCAGTTTGGGCCTTTGATATTCTGATTGCCTTCCTTGCTTCCTTCTGCTCTAACTGGTACAGTTCTCTATCCTGCTCCTTCTGTGTTTCCTTACACTTTCTGAATGCTACCTTTTTCTCCCTAACCTTCCTCGCCACCTTTTTTGAGAACCATGGTGTTTTTTTTTCCTTCATTTTGTTTTGTTGATTTGATTCACACAAAGGTGTGTTGCCTCTGTGATGTCTGTCTTGATTTTTCCCCATTGTTCCTCCACCTCTCCTTGCCCATTTGCTAATGCTTTTCCTAAGGCACTTTCTCATTTTCACAAAGTCAGCCCTCCTAAATTTCAATACTCTTGCTTTTGTATGGCTTGACTCTATGGCTGTGTTTAACGTGAACCACACTGTTTGGTGGTTGCTTGTTCCCAGATGGCTACCCTCACCTAAATCTGAGATCCTCTCTCCATCCCCATTTGAGAACACCAGATCTAAGATTGCTCTCAGCTGAGTGTGTTCCAGCACTAGCTGCCTGAAGCATGCCCTCTGCAGGGCATCAAGAATGACCCTGCTCTTGGATGTGGCTGCAGCAAAGGTAGACCAGTTAACATCTGACATGTTCGGGTCCCCCATCAACAATATCTCCCCTTTTCCAGCCATTCTAAGGATGCCTTCTATCATTTCCTTGTCCATTGCCTCGCCCCAGAGAAGGGGGTTTCTATACAACCCCGTGTAGATTGTGGTGCCATTTCCTGTCTCCAGGGTGACCCAAAGTGCCTCCTCTACACCCATTAGTTTTTTGCGTTGATCCCTTCCCTCACATAGACAGCCACTCCTCCTCCTCTTTTATCCTTCCTGTCCCTCCTGTAGATTGTGTATTCTGGTATGTTGACATCCCAGTCATGGTTCTCTGTGTACCATGTTTCTGTGATTGCCACAATATCCAGGAGTCCCTCTTCCATTAAGGCAACTAGTTCAGGGAACTTGTTGCCCACATTATGGGCACTGATACTCATCACTCTCCATTTTTTGATGGCCTTACCCTTTTTAGCCCCATCCCCGTCCTTACTGCCTTTGCCTTTTTCTCCATTTACCCCATCCTGCCACCTTTTGACTTCTCTACCTGGGTGTTTACCTCTCTAACTACTTTGTTTTGTGGGGGAAGGCTGGGATTTCCCCTGTTTGTTTTTTGTACCCTGACCCCTTGGCTAGTTTAAATGCTTGCCAATGAAGCATTTAAATCTATCACCTAGGATCCTGGTTCCCCTCCAAGACAGATGCAGACCATCACCCTGGCATAGACCTGTTTCCCTCCAGGTGGCCCCCCAGTCCCCAGTGAAGCCAAAACCCTGAGCTCTGCACCAGTTTTTCAACCATTCATTAAATTCCATGGTGTGGAGTACCCTAGCAACACCCTTGCCATAGACAGGCAGCACCTCTGAGAAGATTACCATATGTGCTACTTGTCTAAGGCCCCTCTCCAACTCCACAGACTCCTCCTGCACTGCTCTGATCCCATTCCAAACCTGGTTATTTGTCCCTAGGTGGGCAATGACATCCAGTTCCCTTCCCCATGCAGCTGCTTCTGTGATCCTAAGGATTCATTCCCTGTCCCTCTAAGCCATAGTTCCAGGCAGGCACCTCATGTCCCTCTCCCCTCCCTCCCTCCCCAGTACAAAACCCCTAACAATTGAGTCCCCCACCAGGAGTTGTTTGCTTCCCCTGTGGGGTCCTGTGCCACCATCCTATGGGTCTCCTTTGTGGAGGTTCCCAGCATCCTCCTTAGTCTCCACTGCAGGTGCCTCATAGAGGAACCAATCTCTGCCAGAGGTACAACTTGAGGGATGTGCCTCTGTTTCACGACCCTCACCCTCCCTGCACCCACCCTGGCCCAACCACTCCTCTTTCTTGGCAACCTCTGAGGCAGCGGCAGTGACCCTGGTGGTCTCTGGGCAGGGGAGGAGGTTTCATAAATTCTAGCCAGGTCAGCCTAGAGATGAGCAATCTCCTCCCTCAGACCAGAGAGGTGCCTGCAAATAGGGCAGCATTGCAGCCTCCAGAATGTCTCTCAGAAGATTGCCTCCCCACAGCCATTGCACTGCACCACTCCCATCATGTCTCATTTTGTGGCCCCTCTCCTGTTGCTTTGTATGCTTACTCTCTCTTCCCTCTATTTATGTTTCCACCTACTTTCCTACTGCTTGTGTGTCCTTACAGCTGTCACTCTTCCTGTTCTGGGACAGGAACTTTGTGTATTCTTTGGTAGTCTCCTTCTTCCTTGCTCAGAGTCAGACCTCCAGCAGCTTGGGGGGAGGGAGAGCTAGTCTTTTCCTTCAAGGATGACAAAACATATGTGTCTTAGTGATCCTTCCCTTCCTGCTGCCAAATGAGAAGTTCCTGTTGTCAGTCAAATCCAGTGCCTAAAAAAGTGGAACTGGTTAAGGGTGGGAGGGTGGAGGGAAGGAGGGCAGTTAGTAAGAAAAGTTCTAGGTCTTTAGTTAGCTGCTCCTTGCTCTGAAAGCAAGATTCCTGTCTGCCCAAAGCTAGCAGCAAGGAACTGTAATTGGAGACACCTGGTTTTCTACTGCCTAAGACACCCCCCCAATTAACTTCTCTCCTGCTGACTTAGCAAACTAAGAAGTTGATACAGTCCCCTTTCCCCAACACAGAAAAACACACTTTTTCTTTTTACCCTAGATGAGACCCCCCACTTCTAAGAATGTATCTGTTTGCTTAATTCCAAAAGAAACTGACTCCTGCTGAGTTAGAAGTGTTCTATTAGTAAGAAACATTCTAGGTCTTTAATCAGCTGATCCTTGCTCTGAAAGCAAGATTCCTGTCTGCCAAAAGCTAGCAGCAGCAGCTAGCACAGTTGGTATTGGACAATTCTTACCATTGTTTGTCACATCTACCTTCACTGGATCTCCCTCACACAGAGTAACTGTTTATGGACACAGCTGAGATGAATGGTCAGCAGAATGTAAATACCTTTAGAGGTACATCTACTTTTATACCTCCTAATAATTCAGCAGTTAGCATTTTTGTTCAGGCTTGTGAGCAAGATCAACAACTCCTCTGTGAAGAAGAATAGGAACCCTCAAATGTTAATATGACAGGACTGGAATTCAAGGCTCTAAAACCACTGCAGAACAATACCAATACAGTATAACTATTAAGCAGTTAGATAAGGAAGGGAACATGGTGGTTTTGGACACTGACAAATACATCTGTGAGGTTACTAGACAGATGTTTAATTCCAAGTTCTTTAAACCATTGTCCTTTGACTCAACATTAGATTTAAAAAAATAATTTGTATTTCCTAGAAGCTGCAACTAATGGTATTATTAAGGACACTTTTGCTTTTCTAACCACTGACCACCCTGAAAGATTTACTACTTACTTGTTACCTAAAGTCCAGAAGAGTCTTGAATCTCCACAATGTTGCCCAATAATATCAGGCATTAAATCACTGGTGGAATCCATATCCCAGTTTGTGAACTGTTTCTTCTTTTGTTAGGAGTCTATGGTCACATGCTAGATATTTGATGACAGCTCTGGCCTTGTTGGGGGACATCCATGTCAAGAAGTCTCACTTACTTATGACACTGAATGTGGATTCCCTGTATACCAATATTCCACATTGTGAGGGTCTTGAGGCAATCAGGTGCTATATTGACTTGTGTCCAAGCCCTAGTCCTCCCACAGAGATTTCGGTGTGTCTTTGTCAGTTTGTCCTTGAATGTAATGTTTTTCTGTTTTGGGGGAGTATTTTATTTATTTATTTAGTTAGTTGTTCAGAAAAAACCTTTAAGCACAAGCTATTTTACAAAGGTTCCATGTCATAGATTGCAAAACAAAGTACAGTAGGAGAAAGCAAAGGTTCATTACAATGAATGATAAAGCTTGGATTCAGAAATTACAGAATAACTCAAAACATAGGTACAAGTTAAATAATAAGAAAAAAGCACTTTATGAGGGTGTGGGGGGGAATAAGCAGCCACAAAATGCCTTGTCAGTAGTTAGAGGGACGGGGATAGCTGGCAGAGGGGTGAAGAAGGGAGGTATGAGAGAGAGAGAGAGAGAGGTAAGTACTGCAGTGGAGGTGAGAGGGTTGGGGAATAAGGTATAGGTAGAAATGGTGGGGTGAGAGGAGGCTGAGTGGAGAGGACATGCTAGAGTAAAATGGTGGGGTGTGACGGGGCATGGTCAGGCAGCCAGCATTAGTAGTGACTGTTTGGGAAACTCACAGGACTGTGAGTTGAGGGAGGGGGAAGGGGTGGCAGATGCTGAAGGAGCATGACGCAAACTGATTGCTGGGTCAAGTCATGAGATGAAACAGAGGAAGGGGGGTACCTGAGGCCTGCCTAGCACTTGCTGGGGGGCAGAGAGAGCAGGTTGGCTGGACTCAGGGGCAGGTGCACTTAGAGAGTGTTATTAGGTGCTGTGTGAGGTCAGTCTTGAATTGTGCCAGACAATTGGTGGCCAGAAGGTTCCCAGGAAGTCCATTCATCCATGGGGGGCCTGGTTGGCAAATGCATGTTGCCAAAGTGAGGTGCAATGGAAGGGGATTGCCAAGGCCCCTCTAGTCCTCCCTCTGGTGACCTGTAACGAGTTGGTCGCCTTGATCAAATTGCCTGCACAAGGTGGTGTTTTACCCAACAGAGCCTTCTTCCCTAGGATGCAAGTCTGGAATTTGACCCTGTTTCTTAATGACAGCCAATCTGCATGGTCATACAGAGTACAGGCGTGAGTGCCACGCTCAGCATCCAGGGTGAGCCTGCAGGCTTTGTTGAGTGCAGTCTGAAACCTCTTGAGCAGTGTATCCATTGCCACCCCATAAACCACTAGTCCATAGTCAATAGTAGATATAATTGAGCTGAGGACTGAGAGGTAGAGGGCCCCCAGAGAGAGGTTTGCCTGTGCCTGCACAGGTCACCAATCTTGGTATTGACTGTCTTGACCAGAGAGCCAATACAGTGAGCAAACGTGAGGGTATCATCTATTATGACCCCCAGATACTTGAACAAGTGAACTTGTTCCAGTGGCTCACTGCATGAGTTGGAGATGATGAGCAGGTGGTGCTTATTTTTGTTGTGGGGGCTGGACATAAGCAAGGCCTTGGTCTTCTTGTAGTTTAGTAGCAACTTATGACTACAGAACCAGTCCTCAAGTTTGGAGATGGAGTTCTACAGCTCAGAATGTAGGGCAGTCTGAGACGTGCTGTTGCTCAGAAGCACAGCATCATCTGCATACAGTATGAGTTTGGTGTCACAGACTGTGGGAAGGTCATTTAAAAAAGAGGCTGAAGAGTAGGGACCCCAGTATTGATCCCTGGGGTACCCCTAATGATACCTGTCTTGCGCTGGATACTGTTTGCCCAATTTTGACACATTGATTTCTCCCTATCAGGTAGTCTTGGAACCAGCAAAGGGCATTGGGTGCCACACCCATGTTTCGCAGTTGGGTCAGCAACAGGGAGTGGTTGACTGTATCGGAAGGCTTTGGTGAGGTCAATAAAGACAGACCTCACCAGTTTACCTTCATCCAGGGCCTTATGTGCATAGTTTGTGTAGTCCAGCAGGGTAGTGGTGGTACAGTGATTTTGTCTGAAGTCATGCTGGTTGGGGCATAGTAAATTATACTTATTGAGGTAGTTGACGAGTTGACCCACCACAATCTTTTCCAGTGCCTTGGACAGGGGGACAGGATTGAGATGGGTCTGTAGTTGACTACCAGAGACCTGTCACCTACTTTATGCACTGGTGTAACTAGGTCCTGCTTCCAAACTGCCAGGAATTGGGCCAGGGCCAGGGACTAATATTGTATACTGTGGTAATGGGCACTATAAGAACTTCCAGGATGAGGGATAGAAGTTTCATGTCTATCACATCTCTGCTCAGTCTGGTCTTAACTAATATTTTCTTGACCACAATAAGCACCTCCTTCACTGTCATCCTTTTAAAGTAGAAAGTTGGGTGATAACACCAGACAGATATGTTGTTGGAATGGTTCAAGCCAGGCTGAAAATAGGCAGGTGGTAGCACTGGCGTAAGATCATTGGAGGCCTTATTAAAGGCTTCTGCAATAGCTAGAGGGTCTGTAGTGGGGGTGTTACTGATACTGAGCAGCTGAGGGTGTTTCTTGTCCTTCTTTCCAAGGATGCTTTTGATGTCATCCCAGAATCTTTTCCCATCACCCCAAGAATTGCAAAGCTGGGCCTTGTGATAGTTGGCTTTGGCAAGCCGGATTACTTGGTGCAGTGGTTCCTGGCAATTCTGTAGCACTGGTAGTCATGCTTGCTACCTGGGTTTCTGGCCTTCTCCCAGAGTATGTCCCTTTCTTTCAAGTGGGAGAGGATCTCCCCATCAATCCAACCATTTACCTCCCCCAAAATTTTTCTTTTCATGAGTAGGGCATAGATGTCACAGATGGAGCTAAAGCCCTTAATGAGTCCAGGCATGCAGGGCAAGGGCTGATTTGAGGGCTCCAAGTTTACCCTTTCTCAAGACCCTGCTTTCAGTGAGGATGGGTGGGCTTTTGGTAAATTTATTAGACCACAGGAAGGTGATTGGGGAGTGGTCACCTAGCATGTCTAGGAGAACCTTGATTTCAGAGATCCGGGGTGGTGAGCTTGCTAGGACCCAGTCAAGGAGGGTACTGTTCCCTGTCTTTCAGTTCTGCCTGGTGGGGCAGGTGACAAGTTATGTCAGGTTGGAGGTGGCTATCAGATTCCTGGAAGGGGCGGCCTTCTTTCCTTCCCAGTTTACGTTAAAGTCCCCAGTAATGACAAGCTCCACCCCCATTGAAAGGGTACTGATAACATCCATAATTGTGGGAAAAGTCTGCTGTGGCTTTCTTGGGGGGTAGGTAGATTGCAGCAAGGATTAGAGTTTTGCTATTCTGGCCTACCTGAGCCTTTATCACTATTATCTCATTGTCCTCAGCCACCCTGGTTCCAGGGAGGACAGTGCACTGCAGAGAGTCCCTGGCATAGATGAGGCATCCCCCACCTCCCTTGCCTATTCTATCAATCCTGTATGCTTGGAAGCCTTTGAGGGAACTTCGCTATTTTTAATTCTACTGGTCAATCAGGACTCCGTTAGACATGGAATGTCAGGGGTATGGAGGGCCATCCATGCCTGTAGTTGGTCAAATTTTGCAGTTAAACTACAGCTGTTCAGGGAGGCTATTTTTAGGCCTTTAACCTTATGAACACCAGGCCCATTGAAGTGAGTGGGCCTGGGTTCCAGTGAATGTTGCCAGAGAGGAGCAGGAGCATAAAGATGCCCTTTCTGGAAGAAAGGTTTATGCTAAATTTGGCTCGAACCTTCCACCACCAAGGCTTTAGATGATTCAGGTGGTTGGACACTAGCTTAATTATTGGGGTATAGCTAACTATTACTACCCCTATGTGAGAGGAGGGCATGTGGCCACCCATGTTTGTAGGGTAAGGCCAAGTGAGTCCCTGCTCACAGCCAAGTGAGGCAGTCTCTGAAGGTGCATTTGACAGCCAAGCACTACCCAGTAGTGGTTCAGAGTGGGGTAGCAGCAGTCCAGCTATGCATCTGGATTTGTAAAAATTAACACTTTGGGCAAATGAAAATCATATGCAGTTTGATCAAGACAAATGTTTAGTAGTGCATTTCGGTGTAAATAATCCAAAAATGATATATTATATAAACGGACTACCACTTCACTCATCAAATTGTGAACAAGATTTAGGATATATGTTAATAATAAACTTACATCAAATGATCACTGCATTAGAACTGCTTGCATGACCAACAGACTTTTGAGGCAAATAAAACGCACTTTTGTTAATCGCACTGAACAATGCCTTATTCCATTGTATAGAGCATAAATTAGACCGTATCTAGACTATAGTTCCCCTTTCTGGAATCCAGACCAAAAAAAAGACATAGCAATTCTTGAACAGGTTCAAAAGAGAGTAACTAGAAATATTACAAGATTAACAAACTTAGATTATCAGAACAGATTAAAAGCTACTGGTCTCTTCTCTCTTCATACTAGAAGATTAAGCGGTGATATGCTTATGGTTTTTAATTTAATAAATTCACCAGATCTAATGGAAAAATGTGGTCTAACACTCTCCAAAAGGAGACATGTTCCGAGACTGCATAATAAACAGCTTGAAGTAAAAACTTATAAAATCAGCAAAAGGGGAAACTTTTTTCAAATAAGAGCATCCATTGTATGGAACACCTTGCCACAAGAATTGATAGAGGCAACTAGTGCCACTGTCATTAAAAACAAATTAGATGTTGAGGGATAATAGATAAATAATGTCCCACATAGTGTGGAGAACAGTCTCGATGGGCTATGGCATTCTTCTGTTCTTTCATACCAAGTAATACCAAGTAAGCTGTACCAAGCCAGGTAGCAGAAGTAGATAGCACCCTTTGAAAGAGGACATGGCAGCTTGATTCAGTTGTCAGTTCTGACACACTGGTGCCAAAGAGAGGCTGTACAGTTAACCACTGTACCTGGTGGTTTTTAGAGATAGCTAGAAAGAGGAGTTACACTACATAGGAAAACTGCTTTGCAAGAGACAGTGGTACTGTCACTCAAAGACTGAGCAGCTGGCTTGCAGAAACCTGTAGGAGTAGTAAGCCAGGGCAGGGTTTAAGTGTATTTAAACAGGACCGGGGTGGAGGTAATGAGTCCCCGGGTGCAAAGTCCATACCTGAGCTTCTGTGAGAGGCAGGAGGCTTCAGACCTGGACTGCAGATGGCAGTCTGGCAGGTTGGGTTCATTAGAGAACCACAGCTATGGCTCTCAAACCAACCTGAAAAGAGAAGGACAGAGGGAAACTAAATAAGAGAGGCAGGGGTGGGGCTGCTTGTGCAGCTGAAAAGAAATATAAAATGGCTTAATCTGGGGCGGGGGGGGGTTGTAGACCCAAAATGTGAGGCAAGGTGCCAGAAGGTCTGAGAGAGCAAGAACAGGGCTATTTATTTTTATTTATTTATTTTTTTGTCATCAAGGATTTTATTGTTATTTCAAAGAGGATACACAAAACAAATATATGATACTGAGATGATATATGTAACCATACTGCAACATTTGGTATGGATATCAGAGCTACAAACATAAGGGATACCAAGAATAAGGAGTAAAAGAGGAAGCACTGTCATATGCAATGAATATATTCCCAGACATACAGTATAATGTGGATATGCATGAGAGGAAAAAACAAAAACAAAACTCAGTATCCAAGGATTATCAGGGCCTTCCTAGACCTTCCCACCCAAAAGAGTGGAAGCCGTGGATTATTGACTGATGAAACCCAAAAATAGCAGTAGCATATAAGGCCTAGGATAGGGTATGGTAAACAGAGTTGAGTCCTGGGTCAGGCCTTACACTAATTTGAACTATATACACCAAGAAAAGAAACAAGAAGGCAAACTGATTCTGAGATAAAAAAAGATCTTGACAAATAATGAAAAAAAAAACAAAAACGGGACAGCCTATACACTCCAGACAAACAGGGGCCTCCCGGGAGTTGTAGACCACCTGGGATTGGACATCGTGACAGTAACTGGAATGGTGATATGGCTGCCAGCGTCTGTCAAATTGGACCAACAAGCCCCCCACGAAACTAGAGAGCCTCTCATATATAGCTCCTTGGGCTAGTGTCTGAAGGAACTCTTGGAAGGATGGGACCTCTGGGGACCGCCATTTCATTAAAATAAGTCTTTTGGCTATCGCCCCCACTGCTGTGACCCATTGGTCCCCCAGACAATGCTTAGGTGTGTGACAGCGGGCATAGCCTAAAAGGAGGAGGTGGGATCTGGTGCTACTTGAGGAAACAGGAAAGCACACATATCTTGAATTGCTATCTAGAAATGCTGGAGATTGGGACACTCCCAGAGTATATGAAAAAGATGAGCCCCTTGACTGCCACATCTCCAGCAAGTATTATGCTGGAGGATCCCCATCTTTTTGAGTTTAACCGGATCCCTGTACCACCTGTGGACAGTCTTGTTCATAATGAGACGTGTGCGCCCATCCCTACACAACATGTGCAATCTCACCCAAGCATGGTCTCATTGGAGCTCAGAGACAGGAGAACAAAAATTCTTTTCCCTTGGGCTCTAGCTGATAAGGTGTGATTTGCAGAGACATCTCTAAGAGCCTTATAAATCACACTGGCTCTGTTCCTAAGGTGATGTAACCAATTTGTAATAGGATGTAGCCTTGATTGCGACCCTTTATTTTTAGGAAAGTTAGGAAGATGGGTGATGGCATCCCTAATTTGAAATATCTCCAAAAATGTGAAGTCGGGAGGTGGTATCTGGATTTTAATGCCTCAAAAGTGTCCATTGTACTAAAATCTGGGAGCAATAGATCTTGTACTAAAGAGATACCCTGAGATTCCCATGCTTTCCAGCGGGTCATACTACCACCCACTACCAAGGCATGATTGTTCTAGAGAGGCATGAACCTCCAAGGTGTTAAATCCTGGACTAAGAGAGTTAAAACTCTTTGCCAGTATTGAATGGACAACAGAATGGGAGAAGGGAGATTCAAGGGGAGATTTTTCTTACTATACAGTGCCACCACAGGAGAGGGGTCCTGTAGTAATGATGCCTCCAGAGGGAGCCAGGTAGGTGAAGTGAGACCAATATTGGAGAACAATCGAGTGGTCTGGGCCAAGACAAAGGCCACATGGTAACCCTGAAACCATGGAAGTCCCAACCCCCCCCCCGTTCCAGTGCAGACGAAGTTTAAGCTTGCTATAATGTGGTCAGGAGCCCTCCCAAAGGAAGTTGCCAATGACAGCATCTAATTTTTGTAACCATTTCGATGGAATAGGTATAGGGAGATGGGACATAGAAACATAGAATGTGATAGCAGATAAGGACCGCTTGGCCCACCCAGTCTGCCCATTTTCCTTCCTAACAGATAAGCTGCAGATCCTAGTTAACAAATAGCTTACTTCCTCCTACCCCCCCACTAGGACTGCCTTATGTCTGTCCCATGCAGTCTTGAATTCCCCCACTGTTCTTGACTCCACGACCTCCTCAGGTAGGCTGTTCCATGCATCCACAACCATCTCTGTGAAAAAATACTTCCTCACATTACCTCTGGGCCGTCCCCCCTCTGTCTTCAAATTGTGCCGCCTCGTTCTTGCACATCTCTTTTTCTGAAAGATGCTACCCTCTTGGACTTTGTTGATTCCCTTGAGGTATTTGAAAGTTTCTATCATGTCCCCTCTCTCCCTTCTTTCCTCAAGGGTATACATATTAAGCTCCTTTAGTCTTTCTTCATATGTCTTCTGGTGCAGACCCTGCACCATTTGATTGCCCTCCTCTGGACAGCCTCCACTCTGTCTATGTCTTTGTGGAGATGGGGTCTCCAGAACTGCACACAGTACTCCCGATGGGGTCTCACCAACTGTCTGTAAAGAGGGATAACAACTTCCTGTTTTCTACTATTGATGCCTCTCCCTATGCATCCCAGTATCCCCCAGCCTTCCTTACTGCTTTCTCACATTGCTTGCCCACCTTTAGGTCATCTGATATAATTACCCCCAGTTCCCTTTCCATTTTTACTGTTGTCAGTATTCACCCCCCATTGTGTACTCTTCCCCTGGGTTTTTGTTTCCCAGGTGCATTATCTTGCACTTCTTTGCACTGAATCTGAGCTGCCATACATCTGACCATTTTTCCAACCTTGCCAAGTCCCTTCTCATCCTTTCCACTCCATCTTCTATATCAACCCTGTTGCAGATGTTTGTGTCATCTGCAAAGAGACATACTTTTCCTTCCAGTTCCTCTGCAATGTCACTTATAAAGACATTAAAAAAGACTGGTCCTAGTACTGAACCTTGCGGTACCCCACTAGTAACTCTCCTTTCTTCACTGTGGACTTCATTTACTACTACCCGTTGTGTCCTGTTGTCTAGCCAATTTTTTATCCAACAGATATAAGATCTTGGGGGCCACCATCATCTTGATGGAGTCTATTTTCCAAGCTAATGAGAGCCTCAAGGCTTTCCAATGGGACATATTCTGTTTAAGCGACTCCACCAGGGGAGAAAAGTTGGCTGTGAGCATTTTGGTCAAATTAGGGTGTAAGATGATACCTAAATATTTTATACCATTGGGGGACCATTTGAGACCCAAGGCAGTGAAGTCTATACCAGAGGGTACCGAATTTAGAGAGAGCATCTCAGTTTTAGTGTGATTAATCCTAAGGCCTGATATTCCAGAAAATACAGTCAATGTATGTAGAATGGATTGAATCACCTGTGGAGTGCATTCAGTAGTGACCAAAAGATCATCAGCATATAAAAATGTCTTGAAAGTGGTGCCTCCCATCAATATTCCAGGAATAGAGGGTGATTACCAAAGCGCAATGGCCAGGGGCTCAATGGCTAAAATGAACAGGAGGGGGGAAAGAGGGCATCCTTGCCTCATACCTTTCTGCAACTGGAAAGGTGCAGATAGATTGCTATTAGTCAGTACTTTAGCTAAGGGAGAAGCATATAATAGCTTGATCCAGGAGAGAAAGCTGGGTCCTACCCCCATTGAGGAGAGGGTATGAAACAGGTATGATCACTCTACCAAATCAAAAGCCTTTTCAAAGTCAACGGCTAGAGCAACAAGGTTTTTTTTTGACAGTTTGGAGTAGTGCATTATCGAGAGATGTGTTCTGTGATGGTCAGACCCCAGATGCCCTTTAACAAAGCCAGCTTGGGAGGGATGGACCAGCCCTGATAGGAGAGGTTCCAGTCTACTGACAAGAACTTTTGCCAGAATTTTGGCATCTGCACTAATGAGGGAGATGGGATGGTAACTACTCGGAGAGAGTAGCTCCTTCCCCTTTTTGGGGAGTACAGTAATGGTAGCTTCCCTCAGGGACGGGGGTAAACATTCTGTGAGTAGGGAATGCCTGAACATCCAGACTAGATACAGGGCAAGGTTAATACCCTGGACCCAATAGAAATCAATGGGAAGTCCATCGCTCCCAGGGGCTTTATGAAGATTCATGGATTAAATAGACCTATCCACTTCTTCCACAGTGATCTGGGCTTCCAACAATTTAGCGTTGGATGGAGGGAGCTTAGGGATGGGTAATGAATCCAGGAATATTTGAATAGAGGGCAGACTAGGGGGGGTAAAGGGAAGCATATAACTGCCTATAAAACTGGGCCATAATGACATTGACCCCTGCGGTGGAATAACACGGGAACCCGGTGCGATCCTTTAAAGCGTGTATCCTCTTGGACATTTGCTGCAGTTTAAGGTGATATGCCAGGAGTTTGCTAGCCTTCTCCCCTACCCTCCCAGTAGGTGTGACATACCCGCCTAAGATTCAGTTCAGCCTGGTGGGTTAAGTGGGCATTCAGGGAGATTCTGGAGCTCACCAGTTGTGCAAGTAGGGACTGGGGTGGAGGTTTGTCTTGGAGGGATTTATACTGGGTTTCCAGGAAATAAAATTGTTTTTCTAATGCCCTCTGATCTGCTTCCCAGAAGAACAGGGCTATTTAAAACACAATACCAGAGTAAAATGGTGAAGGGGGTGCAAGACCTTAGCTGAGATCACTACTAGGTCTTATGAGGGAACACTCTACAGGCACTAAGATTAAACTAGCAAACTTGAAACTCTAAAGTGCTAGCAAGACAGTATTAACAGAAATCAAAATCCAGTAAAATATAATTCAAGTATTAACAATGCAGAGCTATATGGAGCCAATAGGAGTGCTCCTGGGGCTAAACTGTAGCCAGTGGGTCACAGCAGTAACAGACACTGGATTTAAATACAGAAACAACTGTCCTCATGTAAAAAAAGAAAATCAGGCAGGTAGGGCTCCCTTCCTGGAGGTAATGAGTCCCCAGGTACGAAGTCCATACCTGAGCTTCTGTGAGAGGCTGGTGGCTTCAGACCTGGACTGCAAATGGCAGTCTGGTGGGTCAGGTGCATCAGAGAACCACAGCTGTGGCTCTCAGACTAACCTGAAAAGAGAAGGACAGAGGGAAACTAAATAAGAGAGGCAGGGGGTGGGGCTACTTGTGGAGCTGAAAAGAAATGCAAAATGGCTTAAACAGGGAGGGTGTTGCAGACCCAAAATGTTAGGCAAGGTGCCAGAAGATTGTATACAGACCCCGTTGTTGAGGGAGGGGAGGGACAAGGATATGATAGAAGGCATTCTTAGGATGGCAGAGAAAGGGGAGATACTATTGATGGGAGACCTGAATATGCCAGGTGTTTCATGGAGCACATTTGCTGCAGCCACATCCAAGAACAGGGCCATTCTCGATGCCCTACAGATGGCATGCCACAGACAGCTAGTTTCGGAACCCACTCATGAGGAAGCAATCTTAGACCTCATACTCTCAAAGGGAGAAAGTGAGAGGATCTCAGATCTAGAAGTGGGTTACCATCTGGGGACAAGTGACCATCAAACAGTGTAGTTCATGATAAACTCAGCTACAGAGTTAAGTCATACAAAAGTGAGAGTACTGGACTTCAGGAGGGCTGACTTTGGAAATATGGGAGAGTGCCTTAGAAAAGCACTAGCAAACAAGCTAGAAGGAGGGGTGGAACAATGGAGAAACATCAAAACTTCAATCACAGAGGCAACAAGCCTTTGTGTGAAGCAAATAAATATATCAAAATGAAAGAAAAAGCCACTACGGTTCTCAAAAGAGGTGGCGGGGAAAGTCAGGGAGAAACAGATAGCATTCAGGAAGTATAAGGAAACACAGAAGAAGCAGGACAGAGGGCTGTACCAGTTAAGGCAGAAGGAAGCAGGAAGGGAAGTCAGAAAAGCAAAGGCCAGGGGCTCAGGGTTGAGGAAAAGATAGCCAACTCAGGTAGGAAGGGGGATAAAGCCTTTTATAGGTACATTAGGGAGCATAGAAAGACAAAGGGAGGGATAGTGAGGCTGAATAGAATGGACAGTGGGTGGGCAGAAAGGGACAGTGAAAAAGCAAGGATACTGAATGAATATTTCTGCTCAGTATTCACAAAAGAGGAGGAGGGAAAGGTGCATAATCCAATTAACCGAAGCACTCTTGATAGGGGGGTCAATCTCAGTCCTTTCACAGAAGAAAGGGTTCTGAAAGAACTCCTAAAACTGAAGGTGGACAAAGCAATGGGGCCTGATGGAATTCACCCCAGAATTCTAAAAGAATTAAGGGGAGAACTAGTGAAACCACTGACTACCCTTTTTAACAAATCATCGGAGGATGGTGTGGTACCTGAGGACTGGAGGAATGTAGATGTGATTCCCCTTCGCAAAAGTGGGACCAAGACAGAGGCAGGAAACTACAGAACTGTCAGTTTGACTTCTGTGGTAGGGAAAGTGATGGAATCACTTCTGAAGGAAAGAATTGTTGAGTACCTAGATGCCAGTGGAGCACAGGACCCAAGGCAGCATGGGTTCACAGCGGGAAGGTCATGTCAGACGAATCTAATAGATTTCTTTGACTGGGTGACCAAAGTAGTAGACCAGGGAGGGGCTGTGGACATGGCCTACCTCGACATTGTAGCAAGGCATTTGACGCAGTCCCTCACAAAAGATTAATTGTCAAATTACCCAGCCTGGGAGTGGGTCCCAGGGTGGTAGCCTGGGTAAAACATTGGCTGGACAACAGGACAAAGAAGGTCATTGTAAAGGGAGTCCATTCTGAAGAAAGAGGCTTTACTAGTTGGGTACCGCAGAGTTCAGTACTCTGTCCAGTCCTTTTCAATGTCTTTATAAGTGACATTGCAGAGGGACTGGAAGGAAAAGTATGCCTCTTTGAAGATGACACAAAGATCTGCAACAGGGCTGATATACAAGGAGGCATGGAAAGGATGAAAGGACTGGCAAGGTTGAGGAATGGTCAGAAGTATGGCAGTTAGGATTCAATGCAAAGAAATGCAAAATAATGCACCTGGGAAACAAAACCCAGGGGAAGATTACACAATGGGCGGGAGGTAGTAACAACAACAAAATGGAATGGACCTGGGGTAATCATATCAGATGACCTTAAGGTTAGCAAGCAATGTGAGAAGGCAGTAGGGAGGGCTGGGGGTATACTGGGATGTGTAGGGAGAGGTATCAGCAGCAGAAAACAGAAAGTTGTTATCCCTCTGTACAGACAGTTGGTGAGACCACATCTGGAGTACTGCATCCAGTTCTGAAGACCCCATCTCCCCAAGGACATAGACAGGTTAGAGACAGTCCAAAGGAGAGTAACTAAAATGGTACAGGGTCTGCAAGAGAAGCCATACAAGGAGAGACTAAAGGAGCTTAATATGTATACCTTTGAGGAAAGGAAGGAGAGAGGGGACATGATAGAAACTTTTAAGTACCTCAGTGGAATCAACAAAGTCCATGAGGTAGAATCTTTCAGAAAAAGAGATGTGCAAGAATAAGGGGACACAATTTAAAGATGGGGGTGGGCAGTTCAGGGGCAATGTGAGGAAGTATTTTTTTCAGAAAGAGGGTGGTGGACACATGGAAAAGACTTCTTGAGGAGGTTGTGAGGTCTAAAACTGTGGTAGCATTCAAGAATGCATGGGACTGACATAAGGCAATTCTTGTGGGGAGTAAGAAGAAGTAAGCTGTTGGTTAACTAGGATCTGCAGCTTATCCTGTAGATAGGGAAATGGGTAGACTATGTGGGCCAAGCAGTCCTTATCTGCTGTCAAAGTCTATGTTTCTGTGTTTCTATGTAAGGTCTGAGACAGCAAGAACAGTGCTATTTAAAACACAATACCAGAGTAAAATGGTGAAGGGTTGGTGCAAGACCTGAGCTGAGATCACTGCTGGGTCTTATGAGGGAACACTCTACAGGCACTAAGATTAAACCAGCAAATTTGAAACTCTAAAGTGCTAGCAAGACAGTATTAACAGAAATCAAAATCCAGTAAAATATAATTCAAGCATTAACAGTACAGAGCTATATGGAGCCAATCGGAGTGCTTCTGGGGCTAAACTGCAGCTAGTGGGTCACAGCAGTAACAGACACTGGATTTAAATCCAGAAACAGCTGTCCTCATGTAAAAAACGAAAATCAGTCAGCAAGGGCTCCCTTCCTGGAGGTAACGAGTCCCTGGGTACAAAGTCCATACCTGAGCTTCTGTGAGGGTCTGGTGGCTTCAGATCTGGACTGCGGGTTCATCAGAGAACCACGGCTATGGCTCTCAGACTAACCTGAAAAGAGAAGGACAGAGGGAAATTAAATAAGAGAGGCAGATGTGCGGCTGCTCGTGGAGCTGAAAAGAAATGCCAAATGGCTTAAACGGGAGAGGTGGGTGTTGCAGACCCAAACTGTTATGCAAGGTGCCCGAAGGTCTGAGAGAGCAAGAACAGGGCTATTTAAAACACAATACCAGAATAAAATGGTGAAGGGGGGGTGCAAGACCTGAGCTGAGATCATACTATTACCTGCAGACTGGTGGTAGAGCAAATGGGGACATGTTTACTCCGAATTTTATGAATCTTTACTATGATTTGTGGTAGAAGAGAGTTGTGTATAACAATCATGTTAATATATTCCTTGACAAAATTGTACTTTGGCACAGATATATTGACAATATTTTGATGGTGTGGTGGGGGACAGTGGAATAGTTACAGCTGTGTGTGGATTACCTGGAAGGCACCAAGAATCTGAAATTTTGAGTGACACACAGCAGAGACAGTGTTTCATTCCTTGACATTTGTATCATTAAAAATGTAGATCCGTGTGTTAAAACTGACATGTTCCGCAAGTCAGTGGATTGAAATACAGTGTTACTGGCTAGCTTGTGCCACTGCTGCCACACTGTTAAAAATATCCCCATAAGCCAGTTCCTTAGGGTCTGCCACACATGTGAAACTGAGGAAACATTTGAAGTGCAAATGGCTGAACTAGCCGACATATTCGGAGAATGTGGCTATCACATTGGGGATATTAATCGTGCTTATGAAAATGCCTGTGGTACAAACAGGGAGAACATTTTAGTACCAGGAATGAGGTAAGTGGATAACACTATGTAGAAGATGAGTTGTGTTACCACCTACAGTACCATGGCAAACAGCATGGAGGGTGCAATTAAAAAGCATTGAAATATTTTGCAGAAGGAGCTGAAACTATTGGAGTATGTTTTGGCACCACCAAGAATGGTTTTTAGTAAACCCTAAAACACTGGGGACTCCATTACCCATAGTTTGCAACCTACTGAGAAATCTAGGATTTGGTTACCAGTGTTACCCTGTGGCATGCACCATTGTTGTTGATGTAAGTAATGTCATGTGGTTGTGGCTACCACCAGTTTCAATAGTCCAGTGATGGAGGAGCAACTTCGTAATAAAAATGTCATCAGCTGTGACACCACATGAGTGATCTACTTGGCCACTTGTACTTGCAGTGCTTACTACAGTATGTTGACCAAACCATATGAAAACTTAAGGAATGTATTAGTGAGCATATGTGGACCATTCAACATAGCAATCTTGATTCTTCCCTTTCTGTTCATTGCCTCAATAATACTGAACAAGCCCATGAGTGGAAGTTTGTAGGGATGGAAAAGAGGAAAGGGGAAATTGTTTAACCAGGAAAGGCACACTAAGCTGAAGCTTGTTTTCAGGTGTGACCTGGGAGCACAAGGAAGTTAAGTGACTTGCTTAGGGTCAGACAGTATGCAAGTGAGGACTGTGGGATTCAAACCCATGTCTCCAGGTTTGTAACTCAGTATCCTAAACCACTATGCTATACTGCCTCCTAAAGGTCACGACTGGCCTAAGGGGTGAGATCATGAAATTTTGCTTGCCAGATGGAATCTTTTTGGATACTCAAACTATGGGCAGCTTCCCTCCCAGGACTAAATGATAGAATTTAAATCATGTTCTGTTTACAAATTGTAAGAGCAAATAAACAAGGTGCTGCATCAGCGTGTGGTCTGAAAACAAAACAAAATGGTAATATTAAATGCACACTGAAAATAGAAAATAGAGTTAGAATCGATGTTTTGTTCATAGGTCTTCTTCAGGAATTATCTAAATGAGAAAAAAGCAATCTTAGTGACCATTAACTTTGCTGTTTTTTCATTTAGATAATTCCTGAAAAAAAGACCTACATTTGAAACATTGATTCCAACTCTATTTTCTATTTTCAGTGTGCATTTAATATTACAATTTGTTTTATAAATTGTGTTCAGCAGTATCTATATTGCTTAGGATGCTCCAAAAACATGTTTATCAAAATAGTTTGGTTCTGAACTCAGTAAAAACTCAGGCTATGCCCTTTGGAACCTAGCAAATGCTAAGTAAAATGCTGGGCTCAGTATTTATTAAAACATTTTATGGAACCATTTTACAGACAACATACTCCTATAAATACTTAAAGATTGTGGATGGATTCTTATTTTCTCAAGATTCTTATAAATAAATATAAAACATTTGTTTCAGAATTAGATTTCTTTTTTAGGCATACATACAGTCTTGGTGGCAATATTAGGTTAAACACAATAATACCCCAGGTACTTAATTACAAATATCTTGTTTTCTTAGGTGGGAGTCTCTACCCATTTAGCAAAGCTAAATGTTATTCAGAACAGATTAATTAGATTTATCTTTTATCTGCCCACTTAACTCTGACATCATTGTGTCCCATTCAAACTATCAAATTGGCTAATGTTGTCTAATAGCAGGGAATTACTCCTTCTGACATGTATTGTATGCATAATAGCATTAGCAGTAAAGTTTCACAATACATTAATGAGCTCTTAGCACAATGGAGTATATTCCTGAGAATTAGGGCAGAAATGCATCTTTAACTGTCACATTTCTTCTGCTGTATGACTAGATCTAGAGAGAGACATATTTTTTACTTTAGGGGTCCCCTGGTCTGGGATTTGCTACCATTAAAAAGCCACCAACACCTCAAGAAGAACTTTGAAAAATATAATATTTAGACACAAAACCACTTATATTTCTCATTGGCTTTGTATTTCTTGTTCCTATTATGTATTACTGAAATCATATGTATGAAAGCAGGAGAGCTGTTTCTTGAGGGTTCATCAGCTCCTATTGTATCTTCCCATTCTAATGTCATAATACTCTGCTTGTGTCATCATAGTTATTCCCATGGCAACAGGCTAAAATGTCACAACAGAGCAATACAATTTCAAATAGGGAATAAGCTACATAGGCAGATAAACTCTAAGGGATGCAAACTTGATTTTGTGGAAATTTCTTCAGTAATAAGCAATGGAGGGGAGAAATCTGTTTTATATATACATGCAAATTAAATACAAGCTGAATTGTGTCTAAATAATATGTTTTTCAAAGTTTTTCCAAAGGGGTCAGTTGCTCATTAAGATAAGACCAAGTTCAAGTTTCATTATTTTCTTGAAGAGCTGTTTATAATTGTTTTTAGGATTGTGCCTCAACACCATTACCCTTCTGTAATAAATTTAAATAATAATGCAAAAAAATTGAGTAATATTACATACATTATCTTAATAGTCTTAGTTTGGTTTAATGCATGCCTTAGTCTCTGAAACCTGTTTTAAAAAGTAACAAAACTAATACCACTGTAAATGGGTCATACGATAGTCAATGGTCTTATGTTATCCATCCTTGCATATTATCAAAATAAAATAAGCTTAAACATGATGACTGGTCATGTCCATCTCTCCTTGGACATCTAAGCCCTGCATAGAAATGCAATCAATTATAGCAGAAAAAGACCAAAGATCCATCTAGTCTACCTGGAGTTCCCTGTCTCCCCCAGGACCTGTTGCCCATACAGGGTTATATCCCTCCTGGTCCACCCCCCCTGCTCTCCTCCCTAATGCTACTGACCTGAGCAACCAGCAAACCCTTCACTCTGTCTGAGCCATGCTTGAAACCATTTACAGTTTTGGTACCTACCACCTCCACTGGCAGACTTTTTGATGATTCCACTGCCCTTTTCATAAAATAAAACCTCCTCACATCCTCTTAAGACCTCTCCCCTGCAGTTTCCACGCATGACCATGGGTTCATGACTCTGTATTCCTGGTAAATAGTTCCTCATAGTTCACCTTGTCTATTTTCTTCAGGAATTTGAAGGTCTCCTCCATATCCCACCAGTTTTGTGTGATATCCAATGAGTATATGATCAATGCCTTTAGGCACTCTTCGTAAGATCTGTCCAGTTGGTCCTGAATCACCTTGTCCTTCCTGCATTGCAACATCTTCACCTTATCCTTCCTTGGGTTAGGACTCCAGAACTGAGAACAGTATTCTAGGGTGGCCTCACCAGTGACCTAAATGGAGGTGTTAGTACCACCTCCTTCCTGCTGTCAGTCCCCCTTCCAATACACTTTAGCATCTTTTTAGCCTCACATTCAGCCTTGTTACACAAGCTTGATTGTTTGATGAAGTCACTAATGACAATTCCCAGGTCCTTTTTCTCAGCTGTATTGCTCAATTCAACCCCTCCTGTCCAGTACTCTGTCATGTTTTATTTCCCTAAATGCACAGCCTTGAATTTTTTAACATTACATTTCAACTAGCTAACAAGCCAAAAATTGGTATGTTTAAAACTAGGCTCCAGGACTATCTCATTACCAACAGCTCCTGTGACTGCCCAACTTAACCTTGTTTCTCCACTTCCCTTCCTGCTCTAGTGGTCCCCTCCCCCACTGGATTCTACCCTCACATCTTGGTATACCCAATGCTGCACTTTTCACCCTCTCCCCACTCTTCCTACATTCCTTCTCCCCCCCTTCCCTCTCCCTATGACTCTGGAACTTCTTATCTGTTGTCTATTTTCTCTGACAAATGTCGCTGGCTGCCTTGTTACAATGCTACCCTTGAACTGTATTAATCTGTACTCTGTTTCAATGTCCACATTGTTGTAATGTCTGTCTTGATGTTCCCCATAAATTTGTATTTCTCTGATGTGGAACCTTTGTAAAAGAGCCAAGGCTCAAAGGTATTTGTAATCCTAGACTTGATAAATAAATAAATAAATAATCATAGACCTCCCATCTGGCCTTTGTAGATCCCTCTGCATCTCACTAATCCATTCATTACTATCAACTCTACTGCTGAGTTTTGTGTCATTTGTGAAGAGGCATAACTTGCCCCTGCTGCCTCTCCAACACTGATGATTAACATATTAAAGAAGACAGGATCCAGGACAGATCCCTGTGTCACCCCACTTGTGACCTTCCTTTCTTACAACTGATAACAGAACTGACTGTAGGAAACAATATATTAGATGTCATACTGACAAACATTCCATTGCACATCGATAATATAATGATAAATGCCCCACTTGCCAACAGTTATTATAGTACTATATTATTTACATTAAATAAAGAAACAAAAAGTACCATTGGATCAACAGTTGTGTATAACTACCATAAAGCCAAATGGGAGGCTATAAAAGAACTAATTCCAAAAAAATGACTTGCAGCAAAACTAAAATAATTTAGATGCTGGAACTGCATGGACATTATTAATACACACTATATCCACACTTGAAGATAAATTAATTCCAGAAAAGAGAAAATACAACAGCAGGGGAAAGAAACCATTATGGTTCACAAAAAAAATTACAAAGGTTAATCAACAAAAAGAAAGTTTCATTTGCTGCTATGAAGAAATCCCTTCACAATCACCACTGCAATCTTTATCATTCCCTTCTCTTACAAATAGGTGACTCTCCCATTGTGCTAAATTTACCTCCAACCACTGGTTGTGTGAGCTCCCTTCCTATCTCACCTCCTCCTTTATAACCCCCCCAATTTTCCATTCCCTTAGATCAACTGACTCCAGCACCCTGGTAGTCCCCCACAGATCCACCCAAATTGGCCAATCTAGTTACTTTCACTGCCTCCCAAAAATTTGGAATGTCCTCCCCACTCAAATCCGGCCCTCATCCTACACCTAATCTATCAGCTCTGCACTCAATAATTACCTTGCTCCTAGTTCTCCTGTCATGTGCCTCCCCATCCCTCCTCTAAGCCCTGAGCAAACCTTACCCTCTACCTGTCACCTTCATTGTACCCTGTGCACCCCCACACCCCAAATTTCTAGCTCTCCTATCCTTCCCCCAAATTGCTCCCCCTTACTGGCATCCTTTGACTGCTAACAGAATGTAAGGGACCCTGAATGCTCTTCATTGGTCCCTCTCCTACTCCCCCATGGAGCTTGTATCTCTCATCTACTCCCTTTCCCCACCATCCCTCCTATCTCCCTAGACTTGCAGTCCTCTTGCAGGGTTCTTAGCATCCTGAAGGGGTCCTACTACATCTAGGCATGTCTGCTGCCCTTCACCCTCCATGATCTACCTGTCCCCCTAGCCTTTGCAGCCCCCTTGCAGGGTTCTCAGCATCCTGAAGGGGCCCTGCTGCGATTAGGCATGTTTCCTCTCCTTCCCCCTTCCCCATTCTACCTTTTCTACCTAGTTTTCCTGTCCCCCTTGTAGGGTTCTCAGCATCCTGAGGGGGTCCTACTGCACCTAGTCTTGTCTCCTCTCCTTCCCCTCCTCACCTACTTTTCTCTCTGGCCATCACAGTCCCCTTGCAGGGTTTTCAGCATCCTGAAGGGGTCCAACTAAGCCTAAGCATGTCTCCCCTATTCTATCTAGCCACTATCTTGGCTTTCCATGACTACTAGCAGGGTCCAATATATCCCAATTGACTCTATTGATTAGCCCCATCTCCTCCAAAGGTGAGAATTTACTTCCCCTCAAAGGTTCATTTCTCACTCCCTTCCTCTACTATCACTCTCTTAATCCCTATCTACTGACCTTCCCCAACCCCCTTGCAGGGTACCTTGCATCCTGAAGGGTCCTCTCTTGGGTTAGGTCCTATTCACCCTCCTAGCATTAAGTCATATCTCTTCCTTCTCTCTCCTCCCTCTTTAAATCCCTACAGCCTTATCCCTCTTTCTATCTAGCCCCACAGCTCCCTTGCAGGGTTCCCGACATCCTAAAGGGTTCTCTCTGGGACATTGCCTTATCTCCTTCTCTCTGGTCCCCCCAGTCCCCTTGCAGTGTTCCTCACATCCTGAAGGTGTCTCCAGGGACACAACTCTTTCCCCTCCTCCCACCTCACCCCTCCCTCTCCTTTCCCCCTTTTCTTTCATGTAAGCCCTTGTTTACTTGTTAACCCAGCACTTATTATTGTCCACTCTTTCTGCCTATTATGCGTAATACTGTTGTAACACTGTTTGTAACACCTGCCTTACAACTGTATGTTAATGTTGATCTTGTAACTTGAATGTTTAATGTCTCATTCCTAATGTACCCATTCCACCCAGGTCACACCGGGAGACGAATGACGAGCTTCCTGGTGAAACATTTTAATAAATAAATAAGTAAATAACATCAAATATAAAGAAATACAAAAAAAATTTTAAGCCCATTAAAATTGGCTATCAAAATGGCATGCAATGATATTGAGTTCCGACTGGCCCATTCAAAGGACAACATGAAAGGCTTTTATGCCTATGTAAATGGTAAAAGAGGGACATCAGGAGTTATAGGTCCCCTCATCTCTAACAGTACTGAATGTAGTAAACTGGAAGATATGACAAGCCTATTTAATAATTATTTTTGCTCAGTGTATACAAAAAGTATCTATACATCAAATAATCCTAGTATAAATCTGCAAAATTTTAGCCAGGAACAAACAAATATTATTAAGTCTAATACAGTTAAAAATAAACTCAGCTTGAATGTACTAAATCACAAGGGCCCGATAATCTACACCCAAGATTTCTGAAGGAACTAGCTGAGGAATTATCAATGCCTATTACATTAATAGGAAATAAAACCCTATCAGAAGGTATGGTACCTAAGGATTGGAGGAAAGGAGTGGCGATTCCTATATTCAAGAAGGGGATCAAAAATCAAAAATTTACCATCAAACTATCGTCCCTTAAGCCTGACATCACTAGTTAGCAAAATTATAGAAGGAACAATAAAATATGAAATCCTGGTAGACCTTAAAGATAGGGGGTGCATAGACAAAACCCAACATGGGTTTACCAAAAACAGGAGTTGTAACACAAACTTAATAAGCTTTTACAACCTGGTAGCCAAACGACTTGATTAAAATAAACCTGTGGACATAATTTTTTCTGATTTCCAAAAAGCTTTTGATACCCTGCCCCATTGGACCATGACAGATAAATTGCATGAATTAAAAATAAATAGCATCATTATAATTCAGTGGATTAATGCATGGCTCAGGGGAAGAACCTAAAGAGTTAGGGTAAATGGAACTCTATTGAGTGAGGTGGGGGTTACTAGTGGGGTCCCCTAGGGATCAGTCCTTGGACTCCTATTGTTTAATCTCTTTGTTGAGGACCTCCAAATAAAAGGTGAAAACATATTAGTTAAACTCACCTATGATTTAAAATTGGATGGAGTAGTAAGTACAAAGAAGAAGCATGAAAACATGAAAAATGTCTATAATCATATTGTACAGTGGACTGATAAAAACAGAATGAAACTTAGTTTGGAAAAATGTGTGGTTATGCACTGTGGTACAAATAACATAAACAAAACTATAATATTCACAGTAATGAGCTAAACAAAGTTGAAGAATTTAAGGATCTGGGTGTAATTATTTCCCATAACATGAAAAACAGTACCCAGTGTAAGCAAATTTCTAGAAAGGTAATCACCTAACAAATTGTATTAAAATATCATTTTCCAACAAATCCCAGTCTGTGATGCTACCACTTTATAAAGCATGTGTAAGGCCCTGCCTAGACTATTGTTCCCAAGTCTGGAGTCCTGGATTAGGAAAAGATATCGATGTATTAGGAAAGGCACAACGTCGTTACACAAAACTAACTGGAAATTTTAGGGACATCCATCATACTAAAAGGTTTAAAAAACTACAACTATGGCCATTAGTTAAAAGAAGGCAAAGAGGGGACTTGCTAACATTGTACAAGATGGTACAAGATACGTTAACCAGTGAATTAGAAATAAATTACAGGGAAAATGTATATAATTTATGATCACATATTACACAAATACAACACTCAGTATCTAGGACCAATATGAGAAATAACTCCTTTCTACCCAGAACTATTAGAATGTGGAATCAACTTCCAGATGACATTGTAAGACAAAAGACATTTACCAGCTTTAAATTAAAACTAGATGCATATTTTAATGAGAGGAACTTATATAGCTGCAACCACTGAGAAGTTGGGATAGCTACAAATGGGCATCTAGCCTTCTGCTATCCTACCACCATAGTAGAAACCATAGTAATTTGCTTAATGATATATATATATATATATATATATATATATATATATATATATTTATTTATTTATTTTTTTTTTTTAAATTATTTGAATTTGTTAACTGGGTAGGCCACTAAGACTAGAAGTCCCTTTTCAGGGTGACCTAGAGTTAATTACATATAGGAATACTGCATAATACAAGAACACATCAAGCTGATATACAATAAGAGGCCTCCAGCACAGGTGGTAGAAATGGACAAGGGAATGTTGGAAGCAATCCATAGGGTGGCTCGGAAGGGAGAGGTATTACCAGTAGGAGACTTCAATCTGCTAGACATGGATTGGAGCCTCCCCACCACAGCAATGACCAAGAGTAGAGACATCCTTGACTCCCTGCAGAGGGCGTACCTCAGGCAACTTATTAGGGAACCCACTTGTGAGGGGGCATTGCTGGACCTAGTACTGACAAATGGGGACAGCATTGCTGATGTCACAGTGGGGGCCACCTGGGGACCAGTGATCACTGTACAGTGTGGCTTAACATAAGAACAGGGCCAGAATCAAGCCCCAAGAAGATGAGGATCCTGGACTTTGGGAGGGCTGATTTTAAAGAAAATGGGAGACTGCCTCAAGGAAGCACTGGCAGGTACAGGGAAACTAGGGGGAGTAGAAGAACAATGGGCTACAATAAGGGAGGGAACTAAGAAAGCTACTAAGCTCTGTATCAGGCAGGTCAGCAAGGGCAAGAGACAAAAGGGATCTCTATGGTTCACTAGAGATGTAGCAGAAAAAGTAAGAGCAAAAAAACAAACTAGCCTTCAGAAAGTACAAACGAACACAGAGGGAGGGAGGAGGACTGAGAGAAATACCAAGAGAAACAAAGGGAGGCAGGGAAGGTGTTTAGGAACGCAAAAGCAAAAACTCAGGAAGATATATCCAAAACAGTAAAAAATGGGGTTAAAACATTTTTTAGATACATTAGCGAAAGGAGGAAGTCCAAGGAATGGAAAGTAAGACTGAATGGGGAGGTGGGGGTTCAGTGGAGGAGACCAGCAAAAAAGCAAATATATTAAGCAAATACTTCTGTTCAGTATTCACTAAGGAGGAGGTAGAAAATGGACCATGATAAAAGACAAGGTCATAAATGGTTGGGAGCTGGACACTAGCCCTTTCAGAGTGGAAAGAGTTCTTAGGGAGTTGCAGCAGTTAAAAGTAGACAAGGCAATGTGTCCAGACAGTGTGCACCCCAGGTTACTAAGGGAGCTCAGCGAGGAGCTGGCTGTACCTTTGACAGCCCTGTTCAACCTGTCACCAGAAACAGGGGAGGAACTAACTGGGGGACTGGAGGAAGGTGGATATAGTCCCATGCCAAAAAAGTGGAAATAGGGAGGAGGCAGGAAATTACAAGCCTGTAGCCTGAATTTGGTAGTGTGCAATGTAATGGAATCAATACTAAAGGAAAGGATTGGAGAATACTTTGTTACCAGTGGTATACAAGATCTGAGGCAACATGGATTCATGAGAGGAGTTCCTGCCAGACAAACCTGATTGAGTTCATTGACTGGGTAACAAAGGAAGTCGATCAGGGAGGGACAGTTGTCATGGATTTCAGCAAGGCCTTCAACACTGTTCCACATACAAGACTGGTAAACCAACTGAGTAGGCTAGGAGTCAGTCCTAAAATAGTAAAATGGGTGGAGAGTTGACTTAGTGGTAGGAGTCAAAGAGTAGTAGTAAACCACACATCAGGGGCCCTGTCCCAGTTCATGTACATTAGAACACCCCCGTCACACACACAAGTGTGCCCCATCCCCATTCATAACAGTTAGAACACCCTGCCCAACATCACAACTGCCCCTGATCACTGATCCAGGCTCCCCTGCCTACACGTTGGTGGTCAGTAGCCCCCCACCTCCCCACAGCACTGACAAAACACCACACCATCTCCCATACCTGCAAGTGAGTGCCACGGCAATAGACAGTGTGCAGGACATCCCTCCACACACCACCTCGGCCACTCACCATCCAAGTGATGCTGGGACGGCACTGCCAATTTATAGACAGCACACTCCCAGCATCAGTTGGATGGCAGGTGGCCGAGGTGATGTGTGGAAGGATATGCCAATCGCCATCCATCGCCACAGCACCAACTTGCAGGTACCGGGGATGGGGGGCAGTGTTGTTAGTGCTGTGAGTGGGCGGGGGGACAATGACCACCGATGTGGTGGCAGAAGAACCATGATCAGGAGTTGGAGAGTGGTCATGTTGTGATGTACTGGCCAGGGTCCACCACAAAAGGGATCTGGTTGGGGTGGGTTCTAATTGATATAAACAGGGACAATGAACAGATGTGTGTGTGTGTGTGTGTGTAGGGGGTGTTCTAAAATACATGAATGGGGACAGAGCACAGATGTGTGGTTGGGGAGTGTTCTAAAGTACTGTACATGAAAGGGGATGAAGCACAGATGTGTGGTTGGGGGGTGTTCTAATGTACATGACCGGAGATGGGGCACAGATGTGTGGTGGTGGTATTCTACATACATGAACAGAGATGGGGCACAGATGTGTGGTTAGGGGGTGTTCTAACATACATGAATGGGGACAGGGCACAGCTATGTGGTTGGGGGTGTGTTCTAACATACATGAATAGGGACGGGGCACAGATGTGTGGTAAAGGGGGTGTTCTAATGTACATGAACGAGGATGGGGCACAGATGTGTGGATGGGGGGGTGCTGGCATATGGGACAGGTGAGGACCTTCTGTTGGGGGGTTGCATCCTGATGCTGGGAATATGTAGAGGTTCTTTGTGCACATGGCGTGTATGGCAGTTGAGACAGGGTCCTCTTTCCTGTATCCGGCACCCACCTATGGCCCCCTGTGCACAGCACTATGTGCCTTTCTGCATGGTGCGTAATGTGGATTTGCCCCATCTCTGTCCCCAGACCTCCCTAATGTGTAGCTGCCCAAGTGACCAGGGACTCGGGTGTGCACCTGGCCAGTGCTTATTTGATGAATGCCACTGGGGATCCACAGGACCCCTGCTGCACAGCATTCATGCATATGTATGACTATGCACCTAGTTTATGCGACTCATTGGCATGGTGCGTAGGACCCAGTATGTGTACCCGACTTCATTACCTACTAAAAAATGGTTTTCAGTGGCAATTAAGGAAGTCCATGTTCTGGCTACCCCAATACCTGATTGCAGGAGCTCTTGCCAATTTGAACATTACTTGCCATCCCTGAATGACTGCTGGGCTGTGTGCATCTGCTTGTGGTGCAGTCCAGACACCTAAAGAATGCATCAGAAGGTGAGAAGCTGCTGCACTCCTAGGGACCAGTGCTTTCTCCAAGCTTACAAAGTTTATCCCCCCCACCCCATCTCTGCTAATCCCCTGCCTTTAATTTTTTCCCTAACCTAGTGATCTTAGGTCTACCACTCACCGTTACTCTAGATACATTAACTATGATAGGTCTCTCTAATGGTAATAGATTAAAGGCCACCAGCAGCCTTGTAGGGGACAGTAACAGCGCTAAGCTACAACACTGAAGAGTAGGGGAATTTTTACCTCAACACCATGAGCACTTTCAGCTGCAAGGGACAGGGCAGCAACGGTAAGCTGACCAGAAGATGTGCTGCTGATGGGGGCAAAAGCATTTACAAGAATGGAGCATCCATATCTTGAGCTGCCAATGCAGCAGTTACCTGCTTACAGGTGCCCTATGTCACAGACCCCCCACCTATAGACTAATGGACCTCTGGACCCCTTCTCTTGTTCTGTTCCCTTCATTTATCTCTAATAGACTTAAGCTGCTGACACCGCTCAGTGTTACAGCAGGGTGCCTTTATTGCTCTCCTAATCAGAAGATTTCTCTCTCTCTTGTAATGGGAGATATCGCCTGGGGGTGAGATTGGTCATCTCAGGGGTCTCAACCCTTTCATGCGTTAAGTTTGAGACACCTGCAGAAAGGAGTCTTTTCCTCATGGGCCTCTAGCCCTAACTGTTATTTTTATGGGTAACATATTTCATGGGATGCTAACCTTCAGAGTTTCAAACTGATGTTAATTTTGTTGATAAAGGTCCTAGTTCCTGTTATTGATGTTTTATCAATTCTGTTTTTTTAGGTAACCTGCAGAGCACTGATCGAATAGGTAGATACATGCAGATCACTCAAGACAGGGGAGCACATATCCCTCCTTTTCACAATGCATGCACAGGCTGCTCTTTAGGCCTTTTATGGGGTCACAATTCTATCTTGGCATTGCACCATCATTACATACCATGTCCTTCCCCTAATTATTGCCATGGCTGCAGCTCCTATAAGATGGGTCTCATGGAATGTCAAAGGCCTCCACTCAGCAGTTAAATGGAAGAAGATTTTGGACCATCTCAAGAAAAGGGGGCTGGTATAGTCTTCATACAAGAGATGCACCTCACCCCAGGTGAGACCACCAAGCTAAAAATGGGTTGGGTAGCACACGTCTATGGCAGCTCATATTCCACCAAAAGTAGAGGTGTAGCAATACTCATATATGAGAATATTGCCTTTCAAGCCTCCAAGACCATTAGCACTCCCTATGGCAGATACGTTATAGTGCAGGGCACCCTTGACAACTGAGAAGTAACCATGTGTAACATCTATTGCCCCAATTCCATGGAATAGGACTTTTTTGCTAGCCTGTAACAAACCCTATTAACCCATAGCAGAGGCTCCCTGGTGGTGGGTGGGGATGCTAATACCACTCTGGATGACTTCCTCGATAGGAGCACAGCTCCGACTGGCCCATAATCACAATCCTCTTAAGCGCTAGCTGACCTAGTGGAAGAGCTAGGATTTACCGATATCTAGCATCTGGTACAGCCCAGTGGCAGAGATTACACCTTTTTCAAACCTACATGGTACTTACTTCCACATAGACCTTTGGTTGATACCACATCAATGGGCTCCAGATGTTCTCCAAGCTTCTATCTGCACCATAATTATATCTGACCATGCTTTGGTATCCTTCACACGCCTCTATGTAGATACAGATGAGACTCTCATGAAATAATGGAGGTTTACTACCTCCCTGTTGTGGGATCCTACATTTTGTTAGATGCGCCAGAAAGAGATCACTGCCTTTCTGGAAGCTAACTGACCTGAAGACACTTCAGCCACCACCAGATGGGATGCCCTCAAGGCCTATATTAGAGGCCATTGTATCAGCTATACCTCCCACATATAAAGACAGAAATCCAGAGATCTAGAAGAACAGATGTTAACCCTCAGAGATCTAGATGAGAAGTACAGAGAATCCCCCTCTCCCTTTTCTGAATTGCTGGCCAAGATTGTGGGCACAAGGCACAAAATTAATTTGCACCTACATCAGCAGGCTGAGTTTGCTCTATTCAGGCTCCATCACACATTTTGGGAGTTTGGGGAATGACCCAGGAAGCTACTTGTTTATTAGCTCAGGAAATGACAGGAACACTTGAAAATTCCTGGAGTCAAGGATGCCACTGGGGAAGTTAATAGCAAAACACAAGACATTAATGCTGCCTTTCCGAGATTCTATGAAACTCTTGACAGGCAAGAATTCAGTCCTTCCCAGAAAGATCTGATCTCCTTCACTTCCCCACTGGGCCTACCCAAAATACACCCAGAGATCAGTGAAACATTAGACCAACCTTTCAACATGAGGGAGTTGGAAGAGGCGGTAAGCTCAATGCCATCCAGTAAAGCTCCAAGAAATCATGGCCTTATGCTTGAAATCCTTAAGCACTTTAAGCAAACTCTCTCTGCCCCATTGGCTGCCCTAAAGAAGACCACCCAAACAGGATCTCTGCCTGCCTCCATGCATTTGGCAGTGATCTTCCTTATTCCCAAACCTGGAAAAGCCCCCCTCCAATGCAGTAGCTATCGACCAATCTTGCTAATCACAGAGGATTGTAAAGCATATGCCATGATAATAGCCACTAGACTGTGGGAAGTCATATCGGGGCTAATTAATGAGGATCTGGTTGGCTTTATCCCACAGTGACATAGCACAGACAACACTAGGTGGCTACTCAACTTGATGTGGTGGACAGTCCAACTGCACTCCCCTGCTGTGTTACTCTCTCTCGATGCCCAAAAGGCATTTGACAGGGTGGAATGGTCATATCTGTTCCACATACTACAGATTTTTAAATTTGGGGATTCTTCCCTTAAGTACATACGTACTTTGTACAAAGGTGCTTCAGCCACAGTGCTCACAAACTCTATGGCCTCATTACCTTCCCTGTTAGGGAGAGGGATGCATCAAGGGTGCCCACTGTCCCCCCTATTATTAATTTTTGGCCTGGAATGTATTACAAGCTATCTGGAAACAAGCGGATATCCATGGCATAGAGATGGATGAGGAGTATAGCATTTTAGCTAATGCAGATGACATCCTGCTGACCCTCACCAAACCAGAGGAATCTGTACCCCTTAGGTATTCTCTCTTTTACAACTGTCTGACTCCCTGTCTGGTTATAAGGCAAATGTAGCCAAATTGTTAATTCTGCCATGGCTGCAGGAGACTAGACAGGTATCAGGCTTCCCCCAGGGACTTCAGAAGGCACAAGGCTCCTTGAGATATCTTTGGATTAATTTTACATGGGACCTCAAAGCCCTTGACAGGCTTACTCTTCCCCCTACATTGGACTCCTTAACCAAGGATCTGGCAAGATGGAGCTGCTTCCCTCTGACACACTGGAGGGAGGAGGGGCCCAGGCTTTCAAAATGATGGCAGCTTCTAAGATTCAGTATATCCTTGATAATCATTCAATAAGTATCAGTCCCAAATTATCTTGACAGACACATGACAAGATGTTGCATTTCATCTGGGGCAAAGGCCCACGTTGAATTAGCCACAAGAAGCCAGCCTTGCCACCTGGGAAAGACAGATTAAGCATCCCAGACTTTGAAATTAGGCATGTGGAGCACATACTTTTGCAACTATCTCAGGCTTCGCCTCCCAAGGGGCTAATAATGCAACCCAAATGGACTTCATGCGATGCTTACCTACTGGGCAGAGCTCTTTGAAGTACAGTGATGTTTGTGGGGGTCTCCTCTATCCTACACACACATCCCACCATAAGGATTACAGAAAACGTTTGGCATAGGATAACTAAGCTTACAGCCTGGCATCTGTAGAGCTCACCCAACTTCCTTTATGGCAGAGCCCCCTTCTCAAAATTGGTGACACCCTAGTACACTGGAAGACACGGTCCTCTAAAGGCATTTATCAATATCTCACTTAACTGATGCTCAGATACTCAAAATTGAGAAGTAGATCCACTGGCAGTATCTACAGATTTGATCCACTCTAGCTCCTCATTTTAGAACTAAGCTGCAGTTTGGCAGTGCTAATGAATTAGCACAACTCATAGCTCCACTGGATGGTAAGACCTCCCCCCCAAGTCAAGCCAGATCTACAAGAAACTGTGTACTTTAGACACAGCTGGAATGGAATGGATCAATGTTAAATGATGTGAAGAACTGAGCCTGGACCTCCTGTAGCACAAGTGGGAGATCTGCTGGAAGAATCTAAAATCTGCACTAAGGGACACTCATATTTGCTTTACCCAATTCAAGATTTTACATACTCTGGGTGGCACAGAACGCCATCAAAACTTCACAAATGGGAGTTAATGCTGGCAGACGCCTCCTGGAGGTGCTCCTCCTCTAATGAAGACATCTCTCACATTCTCTGGTCTTGTCTGAGCCTACAGCTGTCTGTTCCCGAAATAGAACACGTATGCAGAACCATTATGGTAGTGGACCTAACCCTTACACCTGCCCTAGCCATACACGGCTTTCCACAGGATACAGAGGTGGGACAGCATATCCCAACCACAAAAATGTGATGGCTTCAAGGGGTGCTGGCTAAAGCCAAAAGAATTATACTTAGGCACTGGAAGTACACCCCCCCCCCCACACTACGGGAATAGTTTCTAGAACTTGGCAAAATACAGTAGCTTGCTTGAAAGAGTTCCTTATACCTGTCATAACCATCATGACATTTACAATTTGGTTTGGGGCCCGTATTTAGATTCTCCCTATTGTGCAATACAACAAGGCTGTTACATGTTCCCCACTCTACCATGCAGACATCTCAAAGATCATAACAACATGGGACTAACAAAATGAGTCTCATAAATTCTCTGAATGTTCACTATGTAGATTCTAACCTATCTTAACATCAGTGCTCTCTTTCATGATAAGCAGTTATTCATGGTTACTTCGCATGTATCATATTTATTATAACATGTTATGTACAGATGATGTTGCTATACTGTTGTTGAAACTGTTCTAGTTAAACATGCTCTTCTCTGTACAGGATATAGTATGAAATTGTTCTGTGTCCAGTCCACATTTAGTGTTGTATCTCCATGGGGTTAACCCCAGCCAGGACTTCTTAATTGCTGTGCATGTCGTAATTTGTCTATTAATTATTGAAATATAATAAAAATGTAATAAAAAAAAGATTTAAATAATTGAGTAACCAATGCAAAAAACAAGTTAGACTACTGAAACCCAAATGCTATTGTTATACACAAACATTGTTAATTGATGATGCTCGTTCTTGTTGGAATAACATAAATGAACTTCTCAACAGTAATACCCGTACTACATTAAATGTAATGAATTTAGATGAAACTTTATGTAATGATCCAGTGGGTATAGCTATTTGACTTAATCAATATTTTACAAGAAAAATTGAAAAGTTAGCAGCTACCTTGCTATCGATAGATCCTGCACATCACAATTTATGTGACTTAGAGAACAATTCCTCTATCCCCCAGTTTTATTTTAAGATCATCAGTGAAAATACTTGTTTGAAATATTTATAGAAACTAAAAATAAAAACTCATGTAGGTTCTGACGGACTAAATTGACAACTTTTCAAACTTGCAGTAGAAGTTTGTCGTGCCAGTTACTAAACTATTTAATTTGTTTTTTTTGGTGCCGCCTTTTCCATATTATCAGCCCTCCCTCACGGCCCCGTACTGATCCCGGATTTGCTCTGAATTACCCCCCAAGGTGGCACCACTTAGATGACCCCACCCCATGGAGACAGGTCCAGGTTACTGGCAATATCACAGTGATTGGCAGGGCTTCCTAGCTTTACCCCTCTGGGTGGATCTGCAGGAATGGGCCATCCTGCAGAACACGGCCCTGGTCAGGGTCGGGTACTTGGGGATCACGGTAGCAAGAGGCAGCATTGTCCCTGGGATAGGCAGCATTTTTGTGGATGCTAATCCCTTTAGGAGGCGGGACCTTCAATGACATCAGTGGAATGAATCCAGCATCCATTCCACCTCCTCACATATCAGGCACCGATTGCATTGCATCCCCAAGCCTCTGCCAGGGGTCTGCACTTTTGCACTGGATGCTCAATCACATGCACACACCCTCCCCCCCTGAGGAGGAGAGCAGTCCATGGGATGCTCAATCCTCCCTGTCTGGCCCTCCAGTGGTCTGAATCCAGATTTGAACCCAGGTCACCAGCATCTCAGGTGGAAATCCTACCCCTGTGCTAATGGGCTGGCCTACTAAACTATTTAATTTTTGTTTGATTTATGGAGCAGTTATCTCACTTTGGAAACATGCTTTCATTACTCCAATATTTAAAAATGGTGATGGGTTATCAACTTCTCCAGTACTATCTTCATTATCTGAGGTACTCGAAAGGATAATATCAGACCAAATTCCCTTGTCAGACTGGACCTCTTTTTTCATTCTTTTTGTTGTTTTGCTTTAGATTGCCCCCCCCCTCCCCATTCTCACCACTGCTCTCTTTACTTAGCTCTTTCTCTCCCCTCTCTTGATGCTAGGCACCTTTCCAACTGGGCATCTTTTATATCCAAATTCTGGTTCAGCTCCTTTCCATCCTATCTTAAATCCCTCCAGTACTTTCTTCCTTCTTCCTCCTAGCCTCTCTGCAACAATATATTCCCTTCTCTCTCTATTCCTTCTAGAAAAACTACCATTGGTTAGTCTGCTTTTTCTTACCAATTTCCTAAACTTTGGTCCTCCCTTCCCACTTCTATTTGATCTTCTTCTTCTCCTCCTTCTCCTTCCTCCCTAAAGTCTCTTCTTTTTCAATTGTGTCATCCTACCTGTAACTGTCTATGACCCTCTCCTCTTCTTACTTCCTTTCTCTATGTATGTGAGTGTGTTTTATTTTCTAATTGCATTCCTTTATTACTTAGCCACTATTTCTTATAATTATGCTTCTTGTAGTGCTATATTATTGAAACTGACTTCTTCTTTTCAGTAGTTTTGTTGGTTAGCTATCTCCTTCTCCCCTCTGTCCCTGGACACATCTGGAAACAAGCTGTTTTCAGCTCAGTATATATTTTCTGGTTAAACTTTTAAATAAATAAGATAAATACATTTTTAAATAAATATATAAAAAATAAATTGTGGAACATTTAGAAAAATATAACTTACAGACTGAAGAGCAACATGGTTTTAGAAAAAAAAAACACAGCACTATTGCAGCTTTAGCCATATTTACTAACATATGAAGCTTTGGATAAGGGTGATTTAATTGGTTTATATATATATATATATATATATATATATATATATATATATAAGCATTGTTGGTACAGCATGCAAAGCTGATTAAGAATCTGAGACAATTTGATTTCTCTAATTCAGCTGTAACCTGGTTCAAGGATTACCTAACCAATTGCATTCAACAGGGAACAATTCATAATTTTCTTTTGAGAACTTTACGTTTGACTCTGGGAGTGTCAAAAATATCAGTCCTTGGACCACAGCTATTTAGTCATTTCTTGAATAATTTACCTAGTGTCATACAATTTTCATAAGTCCTGTTGTATGTGGATGATATGGTAATCTGATTTTAGAATAATGATTTAAATTATCTGTTCACCATATTACAATTTGATTTCTATGCACTACACATTTGGCTTATTAATAACAAACTATTTTTAAAGTATAAATAGACAAAAGTCATGTTATTTCATTCCAGAGAAAACCCAAGTAAATTAAAGTCCCTTTCCATAAAACCATTAGATGGAACTGGATCAAGTTACCAATTATACATATCTAGGTCTGACTCTTTACAGCTGTCTTAGTTACTATCAACACATTGAAAATGTTGTGAAGACTGTAAAACAATGATTTGGTATGCAGTACAGGAGTAGATTTAACTTTACACAAGCAATGCAAAAAAAAACTAATTGTACAAACACATGTTCTATTATAGATTGCAGTTTAGTTATCTATTTCTCTGCCAAAAAGTCTTTGATGCAATGATTTGTATTGCTTTTAAATAGAGCTCGTAGGTTTGCATTTGATTTACCATTAGACTGTCATACCTGTTGTTTATACAGCATTTGAGACTGGAATACTTTGCAACAAGAATCAGTCAGCAAATGGGTTGTTGGGCTTAGAAGATGGTTAATGGACACGTGCCAGCTAAACTAAAATGCCTGTTAGAAAGGCCAATTTTGTTAAATGCTGAAACTAGATCGATAGATAATCAATATTTAAAAGTACCAACATTTTCTAAAATGGCAGGCAAGCTGCTTTTTATTACAGAATTAGTAATTTTTGGAATTATTTACCTTTAATTGTCATGACTCTAGTGAATTACAAGTCTTTTGTTACAGCTTTGAGAAACTTTTTCAGTGTGCCAGGTACTTGCAATGGGCATTGATATTCTGTTTTGTATTTATCAATTGTCATCGTTGTTATATATTACACATTATATATACAATGATCATGATGTCAAAATGTTCAAGATAAAAGCCATATGATTCCTGCTGATGAACCCGAGTCATAGGTAACAAATTTATCTTAAAAATCGGGTTCATCACTCCCGATATCTCCAATCTCCAGTACATCACAATGGAAGGCAGCCTGTCTGACGAGATGGATTTTTTTTGCACCCCACAATGTCTGTTTTCAAAGCATAAAAGTTGGCAAGTGAAGGCATGGGCTAAAATAGCCATGTTGGTAGTGACTCAACCCTTATTAGCCACATGGCCCCGCTTGCCAGCTGTTGGAAAAAAAAACACTTGTTCCTGTCAGCCATACCATCACAGTAAAAGTTATTAAAAGATAAAAAAAACTAACTGTACTGGTATGGTCAAACTACCGAGGAACCAGATTACTAGGTGACACCTCCATGTCAACGAAGCTAGACTAAGTGTCTGTGCATCAGCTTAATGCATTTAAATAGGAGACCCTGCGACTACATGAAACTGGGGTAAGATAAAGACATCACACAGGAAACAAGCACTATTTTTACTATAACGCTCATTGTATAAAGCAGATATGTGGTAGGCAATTGCACCAAATGCATTTTATCTTCACTCGAGGTCTGTGCCCCCTAGATCCCTCACTCATGCATGTGCCACTTGTGAGAGATCATGGGGTCACAGACCTCTCATGAAGATAAAATGCATATGACATGATCGTCCATAAAATATCCCCTACTCCTTGATATTTGTACTATAACTACTGTTCCCTTTGAAAACGAGCATTTTATTGTCCATAGGCTTTTGTTTAAATAAAATGAATGACAAATGAGTGAATATATCTTTTGTATGAAGGAAATTCACAGGCCTTCCAAAACTGTTCTCTACCAACGTTTTACAATCTGAACATTCCTTCTCTACTTTCTGATCTCTCTTGTATTGACTGGTACAGATTAGAACACTTTGCCCCCCCCTTTGAATTATTCAATTTTCCCTAGGTCTCAGGATACCATGTTGCATTGAGTAAGGCCCATGATGTAGTCTAGTCTTCTCCTAAGTGCTAAGCTTTGCTACTGACCTCCACTACTATGAACAACTCAGTAATACTTGCCTTAAACATCTGCAAACAGCCAAGGAAAGGAATGTTGATTCCACCTGGCATTCTATCCTAAAGAACCAATATACCTCCTTGAAGGTGGTGCACAATCAGTCTCTCCCCCTTCCCCCATCTGCTATCATCTATCTGTGAGTTGCTGATTCCCTGTTCACTGGCTCCTCTGAAGATGCTGATGCCAGAGCAAAGGCCGATGGTACATTTATAAGGTAGAAAAAGAAATGGGCAGACTGGATGGGCCTTGCTGTCCTTATCTGCCGTCAACTTCTATGTTTCTATGTTTCTATGCTTTCATAAGTAATTCACCATTTGTACACCATCCCTTATCATCAACCATTTCCTGCAACCCTTCTTTCCTCACCACTTAGGTACCACTCTGTCTTAGTAAGAAGTAAGCTGTGCCTTTTAGCTCCTTTTCATCAGTATATATTTAAGGTGCTTAATGTGGCCTGGGAAATATTATTTACAGGTATATTTTGCAATGCTAAAACTAGTTATTTGAGAGCACCACAGGTCATTTCATTAATATAGATAATTAGATAATACTGCAGCCACTGGACAAAGCCTGTTTTGAATTTACAAGGTACGCACAGATGTCACCATCCAGGACTTTTATTATGATATAACATGAAAAAAATTAAACCTTATGGGCCTGATTCTCAAAAGTCCTGAAAATGCTACATGCCCCAGGTGTGCCAAACATATGGCGTATGGGGATTGTGGCATTCCCCGGCCAGTGATTGGGATTGTCGATTCCATACACTGATTGCTGCAAATTATACCAGCTTCTTCTGGTCTAGCTTGTGGCAATGTCAGTTACCCTTTCACAGGGCTTGCATCAAATATTTGGTACAAGCTGCTGTAAAAAGGGAGCATTTTTTGTAAATGCACTCGATCTTGTTGAATCAGGTGCAGGCTGCAGCAAAGTTTTCGGTGCAGATGTTCCAACCACCAGGTTTGATGCAAGGCTTAACGCAAGCCCTTCATTACCCTTTGTGAATCCATCCCTATGTCATTGTTATGGTATGATACATATTGAAATTGTCATTTTTTTTTATTTTAAGGCCCTGGTTTTTAAACTGCATTAACTTCAACTGTTGTTTTTTCAGCATGCTACAATCACTTACTGCAAAAAAATCAAATCTAGTTTTCTAGCACCTCCTCTCTCTCCTTTTCATTCTCTCTCATCTACTCTACTGACACCTTTAAGTGCTTATAACTTGCATCAGCAACAAAGCAGCATGGAAATGGTCAGCACTCAAAATTATACTTGTATTTTTCATATCTCTTGCATAGTCCCACTGACTACATTTGAAAGTTAAACAGTTACTTCTTTATTTGCAAAAGTTCTAAAATGGCATGCTGCCACCAATCCAAAGTCTCTGAATGTGTGGCCACAATCTTTAGGCAGGTACATAACAGTCTCCCACTACCAATTCCAGTTGTACAAAAGCCATCTCTGATATCTATTACATTTATTTTTCCATGCTCAGCAGCCAGAACTGCGAGAGGTAAATTTGCTGCAAACCCCCACTGACACACACATTGAACACCATGCCCTAACATTTCAGCATCATCAATTGATGTCTTCTTCAGTGTGGTTTGATCTGGCAGACACACAGACATAAAAGCTAAAGATATAAAGAAACAGCACCACAAAATAGAAGAAAGAAACCAAGAGTACCTGAAATGTTAAAATAGGGGTATGCAAGAAATGAGTACAAAAGTGCAAATCCATATTAGAGACAAGACAAAATACATAAATATATGGACACACTTATTTCAACTTCTTCTACATATAATATATATCTATATATATATATATAGATATAGATATATATATATATATATATATATATCTATATCTATATCTATATATATATATATATATATATATATATATATATATATATATATATATATAACATACTATACATACATGCATATTATCTTGTCTCTATTAAGAGTTTGTACTTTTGCACTCATTTTTTGCAAGCCCTTATTTTAACACTTCAGGTAGTCTTAGGCTGTTTCTTCTATTTTATGGTGCTGTCTCCTTATACCTATAGCTTTTATGATTATGAGTCTGTCAGATCAAACTACTATGAAGAAGATGTCACTTGACTTCAAAACACTAGGGTGTGGTGTTTGACATATGTGTGTCGGCAGGGGTCTGCAACAAATTGACCTCTCACAGTTCTGGCCCTTGAGCTCAGAAAAATAAATATAATAGATATAAGCAACAGGTTTTATGTGAGTATAATTGATAGTAGGAGATTATATATGATGGTTACAAATGTAATCGTGCTTCCAGAAAAGGAAGTGGTGTCACACTGATCATAAACAACAACATCAAATCTATAGATGTGACTGACAAAATAAAAAAAAAAAAAACAAAGTAAATACCAAAACACTTTGGTCAAACTAATCTCAGACCAGGCTGAATCCCTGCTGCTTGGAATCTACTACTGCCCTCCTGATTGCCCTAGAGAGACCTATGATGCAATCATATCAGAAACTGAACATGCGGGTGAACAGGGAGATGTTATCATCATGGGTGATTTTAATATGGGGACATCAATTTGGAAATTGCTCAGCACCTAGCCCAAGTGGTAGAAAGCTGCTATTCCTTTGTGAGCATCTCCACTTAAAAAACATGTGTCAACACCAGCTAGGGGTAAAAAGATCCCTGCCCTAGTACTAAGTAGTAATAGTTTGTTTATAAAAAACTTAGTTCCCCTTTAAACATTCGTGATCTCAACACTATTACTTTTACGCACTCTTGGGATCTTATTCACAGCTATGGGAAGACCAAAATATTCTTATATAGGAAGAAAAATGTCAAGGAAATCAAGCAAAAGAATACATGGGACATACATAAGGCAATTCTAGTGGGAGGTAGGAGGAAGTAGGCTGTTGGCAAAACTAGGGACTGCAGCTTATCTGATAGGTAGAGAAATGAGTAGACTGGGTGGGCTAAGTGGTCCTCATCTGCCATCAAAGTCTATGTTTCTATGTTTCTATGTAACATCTTAACAAAATAGACTGGAATAAGGAATTCCAAAATAAATGAATACAGAATTGCTGGGAATATTTTAAAAAAACTCCCTAACGACTCTATGCGACAAATATATACCTACTAGACTCGAATTAAAAACATTACCCAAAATGGATGAATACAACTATAAAAAGTTTAATAAAAACAAGAACAAAAAAAAAAATACCATGATTATCTTAAACACAAAATAAGTTTATCTTGGGATACATGTATATCTATACAAAAAAAATGCAAAAATTAAATCAGAAAGGCAAAAAGAGATTGGGAGTGTCGTCTAGCTACTACTGCTAATAAAAATAACAGTAAGTAATTTTATGCTTACATAAATTAGTTAAAAAAGTCAGTAAAGTTGGTCCTATAATGCATAACAGGGATCTGATACATGACCAAGGTCAAATGGCAAACATATTCAACAGAAATTTTTGTGGGATATATAGTCCAGAACATAGTGTTACTCCATTCCTAGATCAGCATGTAAATACTCATGTGTCTTTTTCAGTTGAACAAATAAAAAACATATTGTTAAAACAAAATGGAAAACCACACCGGGACCTGACACAGTAACAGGTCATATGTTATACTTACTATCAGAAAATCTGGTTTATCCACTAAAACTTTTATTCGAGGGATGCCTAAAAATGACTTTGTGCTCACTGATTGGAAACTAGCACATATTATTCTGATTCATAAAAAAGGTTCAAAGCAAGATTGGGGTAACTACAGACCAAATAGCCTAACATCATCTGTTTGCAAGCTTTGGGAAAACCTTATAAAAGAGAAAATTACAGCAGAGATAAATGATAAGGATACAGAGAACATGGGTTTAGGCAAGGAAGGAGCTGTCTTACAAATCAAATGTGCTTCTACGAAAATGTTAGCTGTCTGTTAGATAAAAAAAATCCAATGCAATGTTGTTTTTCTTGATTTTAGCAAGGCCTTTGATCTGATGCCCCATTGGGATGTACTAAAAATATTAAAGAAATTAAACATCAATATGGTCATTGTTAGGTGGTTTGGAAGATGGTTTTTTGGCAGAACACAGAGGGTGATGATAAATGGCCATCTGTCTGCCGTGGGAAGAGTGACTGCTGGAGTTTCACCGTGCTCTCTTTTGGGTCCCTCCCCTTTTCAGGTTTTCATTGCTGATATGACTAAAGACATCTTATCCCCCACTGTAAAATTTGCAGAAAATGTCAAAATTTGTAGGCCATGTAAAACAGTCCAACAGGTTGAAGAAATTCAGAGTGACTTTAATAAGATATCAAAATGGGTCAACAGATGGGGCATGAAGCTTAACACAGACAAGTGTAAGATTATGCACTTTGGCACCCACAACCCTAGAGTTTTCTATGTATTGGGTGGGCAACCTTTTGTTCTACTAGTAAAAATGATTTAGGTATCTATATATCACAAAATTTAAAGGGATGCTGTCAACCCACTTATAGTAGGCCTCAAAGTGTCCCTAGTTTAAAAAACACATTTTGTTATTGTACACATTCTGTAGAGACTGTTGATGCAGCTGCAAGTTAGATTCAGTTTCCTTTTTTCTTTTAAAAAGTGAAAAACTGAGTACCCATCATACTGGTGTTACCACACCAAAACATATTTGCTTACATTTCTTGAACAACTCCCACTGCATCTTTTCTGGACTCAGGAACACCCCCAACATGATCTAGCCACTCATGATGCAGTGGGAATAGAAGAGACTATGGTATCATGAGTGATTGCACTGTTTGAGGGAATTTCTAATGTTCTGGAAGTAAGTCATTAGGGTACTTCAATGATTTTAAGCAAAACAAGTCTGAGTGTAGCTATACATGCCCATGCATTCAGTTCTAATAAGCAAGGAGGCAGATAAAACAACCAGCATCATCAATGCATGTTGGAGAAGGTATGCAATCATAAAATGTGGGGTTTTACCTAAAGATAATATGATGAAAAAGGGTTGACAGTGTCCCTTTAAGTAATACAAAGCAGGTTAACAAAGCAATCAGCAAAACAAATAAAGTTATTTGGTCAATTATGCAAAATATAAACTCAAAAGATCCAAAGGTGTTGATGCCACTGTTTCAATCTTAAGTTAGATCTCAACTTGAGTATGCTGCTCAGTTGCGGTGCCCATTTAGGAAATCCAATTGTAAACAGCTGGAATGGGTTCAGCAGAGATATACAAAGCACATTTCTGAATTTCAGAATAAAGCATATGAGGATAAGCAGGAAACATTAAATCTTATGTCGCTAGAGACCAAAAGATTAAGGGGAGATTTGCTCCTGTTTTATGATTTCTTAATCAACCCTTCCCTCATGTCCGAACTAGGAATTGAGTTCAAGAATATTTCAAAGGATACCAGGGGTCATCCACTACAAATTATTGGAAGAAGAAAATGTAACACTTTTAAAAGAAAATACTTCTATAACATCAGAGTGGCAAACCCCTGGAACCAATTGTTATTAGAGGTGATCGTCAGTAAAACCAAGGATGAATTTAAGAAACATCTTGACAGTTTTATTCTCTCTTGTAGAAGTCTACAATACCATTCATTGTAAACAAATAGCTTCTATTGGCAACTATGCCTTCTAACTCCTTACTCTCCTTAGTATGTTCCTTAATAAAAGGGTTCACTGGCTACAGTCAGTTTCAGAATGATACATTACTAGTCCCTGACCCTCGCATGGGACTTAGTATTTTTGGTGTATTGTAGTTTCCTACTATGCCATCTGTTGATGACTTTTGATCTATTTCTGTATTTGCAGTTTTTGCACATCTTGTTCCCCGATGTACTGTAGAACTAGTTATTTTCACGCAAAGTAAATTTAGTACAAACACAAATGTATTTTAAAATACATTATTTCCTGCTGTGTACATTTAGCGTCCCTCTGGAGAGATGGTAGTATCCAGGGCTGTTGCCGTGGTAACTAGGAGAATACTCTTTATGTCTCCATCTGCTTGAAAGTTCAGAGGGAACTGTGGGATGGTGGAGGTTGCCACCAGTCCCTGAATTGCAAGCAGCTTAAAACATCTTTTTTTTTTTTGTCTAGCTGCAAGCAAGGGAAGTGTTCCCCTCACCAATAGAAGTCCACCGGTAATTTAAAGTAATCTGCAGACTTTTCTATCTGCCTTCTGTTATGAGGAACCAGAAGTGAGCAGCCAATACTTCCAGTCCTTGGAGGATCATAAAAGGAGTGCCCCACATGAGCGGGAATTATTGCTTTTGTTAGACACACCAGAGACTGTGTCTGTGCATGGAATGTGTCTTTGCATTTTTAAAAAGCATTTTTTCCCGCTGTGTACATTTAGCTTCCCTCTGGAGAGTCAGTAGTATCCAGGGCCATTGCCGTGTCAACTAGGAGACGACTCTTTATGTCTCCATCTGCTTGTAAGTTCAGAGGGAACTGTTGGATGGTGGAGGCTGCCACCAGTCCTGAATTGCAAGCAGCTTAAAACTTCTTTTTTTTTTCCTCTGGCGGGGAGCAAGGGAAGTGCTCCCCTCACCAATAGAAGTCCACTGAATAAAGTGGCAGGTAATTTAATGTAATCTGTAGGCCTTTCTATCTGCCTTCTGTAATGGGGAACCAGAAGTGAGCTGCCAATACTTCTGGTCCTTGAAGGGGTCATAAAAGTAATGCCCCACATAAGCGGGGGAAGCGCGCACAGAGATGGTCGATCTAAACGGGCTAAGAACTATATTCTGCTTCTCAAAGAATAGGCACTGTACTATACCTATACTGTAAGTAACTTTAACTATTGCATTTCTAAGTGCAGACAACACTAAGTGACCTGTTCTGTGTAAGTACTTAACCCCTTCCTAATGGTTTCCCCCTCAGGAGCTATGAATAAAGCTATAAAAACACTTGAGGGTGACATTGGGATTCAGTGCGATCAGTGTAAAATGTATAAATTATTGAATACCCCTCATATGATGTGTGCATATACCTGTGCAAAGTGTGTGCATATTAAAGTACTTGAACAACAACTAGTAGAAATCAAAATCAAGCTGAATAATGTGGAAACTGAACAACATGATATGTTACTAAAAATAAATAAACTAGGGACAACATTGTTGCTGGCATAAGCTTAACTGGAGTACCTGTAGGCACTGTCCCACTAGCCCCCAACCTCAATAATCCACACAATGATGTGAATAATAGAAGGCATGATAAACAAACAAGGGAAGAGGTGCCTACAGGGAATGACAGTGACACTGAGGGTGACAGTGGAGAAACCTGGATTGAAGCAGTTCCCATACACAAAAGAAAAAAGGGCAGAAGGGCAATGAACTTTGAGCTTCCATTATACAATCACTGTTCAGTATTAAGCCTGACCTCATCCTCTATGACTACCAGGATTGAACCAATACATCATTCTGACCACCCAATAAATGACACAAATATTACACAAATTAACCTGGAGATTGTACCCTCCAGGATCCAGATGGTTCAAACGAAACCAAGCAACACGGTAACTAATAGTGGATACTTCAGTAGTACCATTACTTCTACAAACCATCTCCCTACTAATAATGATGACCTCACCAACAATGTAAATACCATGCCCGTTAGACAAACCCTGAGTACCTCTACTAGTATACCCCCACCTACCATTGTCCCCCGGCCAAACAATATACACACTATCCACATTAGACAAACTTATGTACTAGGGGACTCTATGATCAAATATATTGATCATACCATCTGTGGCTCAGATAAGAGTAATTGCACATGCTGTAGCTATAGAGTAGCCAAAATTGCCAATACTGAACCAATGGTGGACAACATACTGTGTGATTTAGGGGACAACCCGCTAGTCATTTTTCATGTGGATACTAACAGTATGAATAACCCAACTGAAACCATAAAAACACATTTCATCAAACTCTGCAATAAGTTGGAAGCCAAAGGTTGTACCATCTCAATCTCAGAAATTCTACCTGTCCCTAGAGCTGGATACTATAAAAATTAAAAAATAAAAATGGTCAATGAATATCTTTGCAAGTGAACACTACAGAAAGTTTACTCTTACCTTACACACTGGGAAGAGTTTGACGGTAGATTTAACTTCTTTAGTTGGGATGGTTTATACCTAAGCTGACAGGGGAATATCCAATAAGGTAAACAAATAAGAAACCATATATCTAACCAGTTAAACTGATTAAACTGGGGAACATGGGACCACAGCATTCTATCCCCAACTTATGTCCCAGATCTTTTAATAACCCTGGGTTTAAAATCTTACTTACCAATGCCAGAAGTCTCAATGCAAGCAGGGTCACTGAGCTAGAAGCAATGACGATCAGACAGAACCGTGACATCATTGCAGAACATAGACGTGGTGGGATGATGCATGTGATTGGCACAAGGAAATCTGTGGGTATATATTATACCAAAAAAAAAAAAAAAACAGAAGAAAGGAGAGGGGGACGTGTCTGCTTATATAGAAAGGATAACATTAACTCCAGTCCAAGCATTTCCACCACCATGTCCAACATGACTACTGAGAGCATATGGGTCGAGATAAATGGGAATAAGAAACAAAACATCCTGTTAGGTCTCTGTTACAGGTCACCCAATTCTCCAGATGACTACAACAAAATACTCAATATGGAGGTTGCTAATTTTGTTGAGAAGGGAGATGCAATCATAATAGGAGACTTTAATAATCTTGGCATAAACTGACACTTACTTATGGGATCTAACCCTGCTGACATAAATTTTACAAACACTGTTGTATCTGTGGGTCTGAACCAATTAGTTACTTCACCTACAAGGGGCAATAATATCCATGACCTTATACTCATGAATGCTGATAATTTAATAGATAACATCACTACATTACCCCCTGTCGGAGGTGGTGATCATATCGTACTCATCTGTAATATAATTTTTTTCTCCTCTAGGCCATCTAAACCTATTAATGTAAAAAATTACAACAAAGCTAGTTTTGAATCAATCAATCAATAATCATTTCTGTAAAACAAACTGGGCTGATCAGTTATGCCTGTCTAACTGCGAGGATAGATAGCTCTCATCAAAAAGACCATTAATGAAGCCGAGTTTATGTTTGTCCCTATAAAAACCGAATTTAACAACAAAGGTAGAGTACCACCATGATTGATGGGTGCAGTCTAAAAACAAGTCACACATAAGGAAACAGTGTATTCTGAACTTCACAAGGTAAATAACAAGGAGAATTACAACTACAAATTCAAATTGAAGAAACTTAAAAACCAAATTAAAAATGACAAATACAAAATTGAACTTAGGATAGCTCATACAAATGACAATAATAAAGCTTTTTATGCTTATCTGAACTCTAAGAAAAATATTCCCCAGGGTATAGGTCAAAACAAAGCTATTAGCAAACTAATGATGATCAAGAAAAAGCTTTGGAATTCAACAATTACTTCTGCTCAGTATATAATCCAAAACCCACTTTACCATGGGCACCTGTCTTAGTTACTAACCATCTCACTTTCACAACAGAAGAAATAATCAGTGCACTCAAGAAACTGAAGGTGAATTCATCCGCAGGACTGGATGGAATAAGTCCTAAATTAGTATTACAATCAGTAACTAGCCTGACTGAACCCATCACTGAATTATCTAAACTTTTCTTCACTACTGGTATAAAGTTACTAGGTTGTTTATTGGGTCAGTAACTGGCTGCTGGACGATCACAACAGGTAAGGATAAATAGCCAGTTATCACCTACAGGTAAAGTTACTAGTGGTGTCCCACAGGGCCCTGTCCTGGGACCTACACAGTTTAACATCTTTATTAATGACATTACTGCCAACATTGCAAACCATCTGGCCAAGTTCGCAGATGACACTAAGATCAGTGGTGAGGTTGACACAATGGAAAAACATCTCTCATTGACCAGGACCTTGAAAAATTACAAAATTGACAGAGGACAACAGAATGGAACTGAATCCAGACAAATGTGCGGTCCTTCATTTTGGACCTTCAAACTCACAGTATACATACCATTTAAATAATATCCCATTACAGCCAGTAACTAGGGAACGTGACTTAGAGGTAATAATAAACTCCCTCTCTGCTACAGACACTGTATAAAGGTAACTTCGATAGCAAACATGATTTTGAATTGCATTAAAATATCATTCACTAATAAAAATTCTTATTGTATTATACCCCGTATATCATATCTATATCAGGCCCATTTAGATTTCGGTTCCCTTTTTTGGAATCCACGCTTAAAAAAAGACATTAGACTAATAGAACAGGTTCAGCATAGGTCTACCAAAATTATACCAATTTAAAACATCTGAACTACGAGAATAGATTACAAAAAACAGGATTAGTTAGACTTTGTGATAGAAGACATGGGGGGACCTTTTGCAACTTTTCAGAATCCTTCAGGACCCAGTGCTAGCACAACAGTGTGGTTTAGTTTACTAGAACCGTAGTATTAACCTTAGATGTCATAGTAAACAATCAGCAATTCTTAAATAAATACCAACAAAGGAGATAACTTTTTTCAGAGCTGTTAAGGCCTGCAATTTACTCCTGCAGAACACTGTTGACTCTGCTAACCTAGAAACATTTAGAAAATGTCTTGATACTCACCTTAAATGGGACACTTACCATAAATGAATTCACCCACACAATAGTGGGAGACATTCTAGATGGGTCTTGGCCTCCTTATGTCTATCATACCTAGTAAACTACTTAGTAACAAATGGAGCCATAATTGTGTAAATTTATTTTAGCGCTATGTCATGGTCACTGCATTCACTACAATGGGAAAAATACTAAATGTGCTAATTGGCACAAGTTTATTTTCACACAAATTGGTGTTTCAGTAAAAATAATGAATGTTATTTGACAGTGAAAATGTCAAGATCTATAGTATTTTTTGCACATCATATGTTTGCACAATGTTTTTACGTATATGTGTCCACGTCAGTGGTCATATTGAGTCATTCTAGAAGTAAAGCTGTATTTCTGTTGACCACACAGATTTTGTAGCGCTCTTCTGCATTTTCCTCAGCATTGTTAGTTTGCTGTTTGAATGTATTCTATATTGTCCCATGTTACCCCATCCCCACAGTACAAACTTGAAACAAACATTTTCATCAAAATGTGTCTTCTGGGGCTAAGCAACTTTATGAAAATAAACATGTGACATTCAGCAGCACCAATCACACCAGAGAGACCACCAGCAAAATAAAATTGACGTGACCTGTGTTACCACAGCAGAAACAGCAATTCATCCAAACACCACATGCAAGTATGTTCCCCACAGGTGCAAGATGTTGAGCAGGAACCCACTGGTCCTGTACCTGTCCAACATCCCTCTGCCACTGAGATACAACAACAACCACCTCAATGTACCTGTAGGGCACCCCAGAGGCCACCACCACCACCACCACTACCACATCACAAGGTGTCTTTCAGAAGGGAAGGAACAGAGCACTCTTCAAAGTAGCTAGTGCTGCCAAAATACTGTAGGCATCACTAGAGAAAAACACTTGTTGTGTTTGGAGCTACAGACAAATGCACATAACGCAATGCAAACAGCAAATTGAGTAGGCTCAGTACACAGCTGCTGCTATGCCCTTAAAAATTAAGCAACCTAAACAAAACTGGGTAAAGCAGTTGCAGGCAAAAAGACATAAAGTTTGATTTATTGCACAAGCAACTCTCTGTGCTATTCCCTTTTAGTGTTAACACAGAGGTTTGCATGTGCAGATTATCAGTATTGATTTTCTCAAAAAAAAATTTTCTTCAACTGCTTTACCCAGATTTGCTTCATAGGCATGTGACTCAGCTGCCCAAATGAGTTGAATATACTGCAGTCCAACATTAGCTAATGCAGCCAGAAACATGCAACAACAGTGCTGACATGCTGGTGCTAATATGGCAAAGGACATTCCAGCAGCAGGGTTATAGCTAAACAAGAGCTGCAGAGGCTCATTCAAATGAACTGCAGGAAATATCCTGGTCCTGCATGCCACTTGTTTGGGCACAAGTACCCCATCCAGTGTCATAGCCAATGCATCACGACACCACTAGCTGGCACATCTCACAATCATAATTTTGGCTGTGCATGAAGGCCTGCATGCATATGTACTTCAAGGGCTGCAACTCATTTATTTTTATGTATTTATTTATTGAGTTCTTGGATAACTCCTGTGAGCAGATGATCTTTTGTAGGTTCCACGTCAAATGAATAGAAAATAGCAGAGAACAACAATTTATACATTTACAGAGATGGTACAGTAAGTTCACACAAGTAGACACTGCTGAGGCATTGTACAATGTATGCCTGCGTCTGTGAGTTCGAACACCCTGGAGAAGATTGACACAGAGCTGGTAACAGATAAAGGTGACATTGTGGAGGAATGGAGGGGGGGGATGGGTGTGCCATGAGATGCAGGAGGGGGTAGGCAGGGTTGGGGTGGGGATCAGTGAAGTGATGAGGTTGGGAGGTGCCCCCGGGGTCAAGAGGTGCATCTAAGTGCAGCAGGTGATTACTATGGGAGGGGGTAAGTGGATGCAGTCACAGGTGTCCTTGATAATGAGGTGCTGATGAAGACTTCATCTGTATGCACCAAAAGTTAGATGAAGCAGTCACAGTTGTCCTTGGCAATGAGGTTCTGACAAAGCTTATGCCTGATGGCACCAATAGTTGCTACAGTACTGTGGAGATTGCAGGTGGTAGAGCATTGATCCAGTGGGGTGCATGTTAGGAGAATGCACAGTGTTCCAGTACAGTGCAGCATCTAGGTTAGCTAAAGATTTGACCGTTGGAGCTTCTGGTCAGCCTAGCACTTGCATGTTGTGTGAGCAGGTTCTGAACTCCTGGTGGCAGCAGATTTAGTGAGGCATTTTTGGCAAGTAGGCAGGTTTGGTATTTAATTCTGTTCTTCATTTAGAGCCAACCTGCCTGAGCATAGAGTTCACAGGCATGCATGAGTCTTGCATCACCAGTGAGGAGATGGCAGGCCTTATTTAGTGCCAAAGAGATGAGGCAGAGGGCAGTGTCCATTGCCAACCCATATATGGCCAGGCCATAATTGATGAGGGAGACAATTGAACTACTGATGGCCAGGTTCAGGGCTTCATTTGTTAGGCTGTGTTTGTGACGGCAGAGCATCCCAATTCTGGAATTGATGGCCTTTGCTGTACTGTCTATATGCTGGGCATAGGACATGGTGGAGCCAATTGTGATACCCAGGTACTTAAAGTGCTGCATGAGGTCCAGTGTGTCACCACTATAATTCTTGACAGATGGAGGAAGGCCTTATGCTTACTAAGGGAGCTGGAGTAGATCATGATCTTTGTTTTTTTATAGTTCAGTACTTGCCTGTGTTCTTTAAATCAAGCTTTGGCGGAGGAGAAACAAAGTTGGAGGGTTGCTTGTAGGTGCTCCGAGTGAGGATTGCTGATGAAAATAAATGCATCATCAGTGTACAGGAGCATATGACTGGGGCAGGAGCCTGGGAGTTTGTTTAGGAAAATGCTAAACATTAGGGGCCCCAGGATTGACCCTTGTGCGACCCCTGAGCAGCCTGACCTGCTAGCAGACATGATGTCCCCAATCTTGACCCACTGTGAGTGATTGCAGAGATAGCTGCTGAACCACTGAATTGTATCTGGAGAGAGTCTGGTGTCAGTTAGCTTTTTAAGGAGAAGCATATGATACACTGTATCAAATACGTTTGATAGGTCAATAAATGCAGCCCCCACCAGCTGGCCTTGGTCAAAAGCTTGGTGGATGAAGCCCATAAATTCCAGCAAAGCCATGATGGTGCTGTGCCCTGCCCAGAACCCATGCTACTCTGGGCAAAGGAATCGGTGCAGGCTCAGGTACTCCACAAGCTGAACTGCCACAATCCGTTCAAGCACTTTGGAAAGTGACGGGAGTATGGAGATCAGCCTGTAGTTGTTGTGCAATGCCCGGTCCCCACTTTTGTGGACTGGGGTTACAGTTGCAGATTTCCATCACTGGGAGAATTGTGAGAGGTGTAGGGACAGGTTAATTATTGAAGTCAAAGGGCTCAGGACTTCTTCGAGGATCAGGATAACAAATTTAAGGTCCAGGTCTTGATTTCTCCAGTACCTTCTCCAGGTATTTTCTGGCCTCTGTTTTGGAAACTTCTTTAAAGTAAAATATAAGAAGGTTGCTGGTTGGAGTTAGTTTGCTATTAGGATCTTTCAGGGTGGGAGGGTTGAAGTAGTCTGTTGGGAGCACTCCACTTAGGTCCATGAATGCATTTTTCAGCGAGTTCGCAATGTGGAGAGGCTCCAAGGAAGGTACATCTTCATCCATGAGCACAGTTGGAGCAGTTTTGGGGTCCTTACCCATTATGTGATTGAGGTTGGCCCAGAAAGACTTGCTGCTATTCCAGGAGCTGGAAAGGGCTTCTTTATAGTACAAGCTTTGGATGAGTAAATAGCCTTCATACACTGGTTTCTAGCTTTTTTATGCTGTTGGCTGTTGGCAGGTGTACCATGTGCTTGTGCCTTTTGCCACAGGTGGTCTCTAGTGCTAAGTTGAAGTAGGAGGTCTGGAGTAATCCAGGGGTTGCAGGGTTCATTTATTTTTCTTCTTTTCATGGGGGGGTGTTTATCATAAGCAGTATTGAATTTCATAAAGAAGAAGTCGAGGTCATTATCCACGTCTTTGGCTCCATAGAGGTCAGACCAATCAAGGCACTGCAGGTCTGCTTTTAGTTGAGGCAGGTGCCCTTTAAGAAGCACACAGTTGGCTATAGTTCTGGGTGGGGGTTTGCAGTAGTTGATGTTCCAGGTGCATATAATGGGGGAGTTATCACTTAGGGAATCGGGGAGGATGCTGGTGTTGGAGATATGTGCAGGTCGACTGGAAAGAACCCAGTCCAGAAGAGTGCCAGTACCCATTTCGTAATTGACTCTTGTTGGTGTCTCGATCATTTGGGAGAAGTGGATGGCAGTCAAAGTGTCCTTGATAGTGACAGCAGCAGGGGAGAGCCAGTTGATGTTGAAGTCCCCTAGTAGCACAATTTCAGAGTTTAGGCTCAGGGTACTGATAAAGTCCATCAGGTCACCGTTTTCTGCCACTGTTGTTTTGGGTGGGATGCATACAGCGAATATCGTAAGTGCCTTGCTGTGAGCTCCCAGCAGAAGTGTGATGGGCAGAATTTGCATGTTGACTCTGTGGCTGGGGAGGGGAAGGACATGCCCCTGGAAAGAATCCTTCATGTATATACGACATGGCCACCACCTCTTTTCAAGAGTTGGTTTTGCCTGAATATGGTGTACCCAGGAAGTGTTATAGCAGCATCTGGTACCTTGAGTGTTAGCCATGTTTCCACCACTGAGAGGATATTGGGGTTATGCTGAGTAACCCACATTCTCAGATTGTCCAATTTGGGAAGTAGGCTGCAGATGTTAAAGCAGACAGCATAAGCCCTGCTGCTTTCTTTTAAGTAAGTAAAATATTTATTTTCATGGAAGTTGACATTTCACATCATTAGGTCCATAGGGCCTGTTTTCAAGATGGTCCTGTTATACAATTTCTACACACTTTGTTATAAAAAGCACATTTAAATACGACAGAATATAACAATGAATGAAAAACTTATTTAACAAATATTCAATTCTCTATGGTATCCCATTCATGCCTTAATTTCAAGCCAGCAGCAGTATAAAATCAATTAATGTAGAGATAGAAGGGGAGGAGGAAGAACTCCTAAGTGGGCAAAAAGGTGAAAAGGAATCCCAATTTACATTTATTCCCTTATTACTCCCATAGAGATGCCCTAACATCCCTTCTGAGGTTCCTTTGTTCATTTATATATGTGGCAGCATGTTCTGATTATGAGGTGGGACTGGGTTTGGATGTATATTGCCCAAAAGTACCTGTAGTAGTAGTAGTAGCAGCAGGTGAGTAATATGGTCAAGTAAGAGTTTATCATTTCTTGACCATTGCCACATAGCAGGTAGCCTGTTGGCCCATACATAGTAGAATACCAGCCAATACAAGGACACAGGTGCCACAGTGGGTGTCATACACTATCATCAGCCTGTGTTCACCCTCCTAATGAATCCTTTTGTGACTTTGCCATTGGTCCCCAGCTCAACTTTAGTACTTACAGGGGTTATCCTCCAAGCAAGCTTGAATGTGTTATTGAGATCCTAACATGGCACTATATTATTGCAGTCACTGTTTAATTATGCCACAGCAGCATCTGGTCACATGAGTACCGTATACTGTATTTAATTTGTATTGATTATCATCTGGTCTATGCAATGTCTTGTGTCCATTCCAAGCAGGCATTGCTGCACTGTTTTTCTATTACTGTATGTACAGGTAGCTGTGACATTACTCGAAGTAGTACATACTGTATGTTTAGAACAAGCTTGTTGGGTGACATTGCTTTCCCTCTATTTGAAATGTTCTCTGCTATCGATCTGTCACATACTGTACCTCCCTGGAGTGGCCTGTCATGCAGTAATCCTTACATTCTTGCAACTTTTGTTCAACCCCCCACCCAAGTGTGCCACTTCCTGTTGTTCAATACTCCCAACGGGTCCTACAGTGGTAAAGCATGGTTCAATACAATTTTGTGCAGGAAATAACATGCAAAGACTATCTTGCAGACCTTGCTAGGGCTGTACTAACCAATGAATCAGTTAAAACACTGGATTGTCATTTTCAGCATGCCAAAACATGCTTGTTTCTCTTTCTTATTTGTTATGCATGCACACACACACACACACACACACACAACACACAGACACACACACACACACTCAAGTACACTTAATATGTCTTCACTAAATGAAAAAAACAACAATATTTAAATTATTGGGCAGGTGTCCATGTATTGTAGCAAAAAATGACCACATGCACACAGTGCTAATAAATGCATGTGTAAAGTTTTTATTGCATTTAAGGTACAAGAAGGAGGGTATGTTATTAGCAACCAACACCAAAGCAAAATGCCATGAGTAATGCAACACCATATACAGTCAGTTGCCTATTAATAATTAAAGGTCATTCCATAATGTGATTGCTTCCCCCAGGTTATGCTGCAAATTGATGAATACTGTTGGAATACAGTGTTGGCCATTGATGTACACTGTTCTTCGGGTTTTTTTTGTAGAATAAAACAAAATACTATATGCATCTGCTTCAATTAGACCTAATCGGATGGAGGCATAACTTGATTATATTTAAGATACTTAAGTAATATGTTATAACAAAATATTTAAAGGGTAAAACTGCAGTGCCATGAAGTATGGGCATTCAAATTCAGTATCTATAATTAGATATACAGACACAAGACATTTATAAAGACAACAAAAAACAAGAAATTAAAGGGTAATCATAGTTATGTGTTGCATGTTCATAGTTTATCAACAATTGCACTGCAATTAAAAATGCTCAGGTAATGCTAATCTGTTTGGTTACTACAGCAATTCACTGGATGAAGCAGCTATCTGGATTTCTGTCTCTATCTGCTGGATTTTACTGTAGCAGTTTAATACTGAATAGGTGCTATATATACTATAGATGCTCAGATATTCCATCAGCACTTTCAGATACCCCCAGACTGCATGATTATGAACTGGAGCAGCTAACATGGATATTGTGGGCTCTCCACTGGGTCAAACCAGCTTTTTTAATTCAAAAACAGATATCTGGTGCTATCCAGGGTAACTGGGGATCTAGTGTACGACAAAAAGAAACTATTCTTTACAGGTGATCTGGGCTTGTACAAGGTCACCCCCAATTGATAAATCAGTGAGCCTAGAGCCATCAGCTATGCTGACTGCTCTGGCTACCCTTCCGCCTGGTTGCACACATTGCATGGTAATTCAGTTATGTGACATCCGTACTAATAATGGTATGGCATGCTGTGATGGGAGAAAGAGAGTTAATCTGGATTTGATCCAGCAAAGACCTTTCCCATCATGGGCTGGGATCAAGAGGAGTACTACTATTAAAAGAAAATTATTGTGAAGCATTTTGTGGGTTAGACAGTGAGACTGAATATAACCATGGTGTCTACTATGGCATTTGTTTCCTCTTACTTTTATGAGTCCTTATGAAAATGGTAGTGGGGTGGAGGGCATAAAATAACTGGTTGGGGAGGGTAAATCCAGCCAGTCCACAGATACCAGCATAACTGCTTCAGTAGAGGCCCAACACAATCATGACAATTTGCTCCTCAGTGGGTCTACACAGGTCAGATTAACCATGGGCTAGCTGAGCTACATTATACAATGGCATGAAATAATACTGGACTTTGATTGGCCAGTGTGGGACTGGAGCTGTGATGTAATCCCAGCACAACATCTCAGCTCTAGTACCAGAACAGAAATGACTGCATCAAATGTAAAAATTTAAAATTAAATAAATCATTCCATGGCCATGATCACTTAATTCTCTGATTCCCGCTCAGCACCTGACCTTACTTGCTTCACTCCCACTGCCACCAAGAATTTTACACCGTCATCTTTCTGTTCTGCTCTCCTTGCTCTCCCCCAAAAAAGAAATACCTGCAGCACAAAACAAAATCATGCCTTGTTACACCCGTAACTCCCAGAAGTATGGACAACTTAAGGCATAGGCATACGGTATTTGCACTTCTTCACCCGTGCACACTTGTACTCCAAAACTAAAATACAAAACAGCTTTTCAAAGAAAGACAATAGTCTTAAAACAAAGGCATACCTCTACTTCGTCTTTTTTCTCCACAACAATGCCATGGCAGCAGTTACGAGTTGGCTTGTCAGCTAACCTCGTTGGCTCAGTCAACACAGTGCCTTGCCAGTTATAGCATCTGCTTCTGCATTTAAAATTAAAAACTAAAGGAGCAACCAGAAAAAAAACAGGCAGCACATTGTAACCCATACTCTATCTGTAACACCATCAGACCCCTATGTGTCCTAACAGAAACAGCACTGCAGCGAGGGTAGCCTGGGAGGCAAATACAATGCAAAGCATACAGCCAGCACCATCTAGTGGTCAAACTGTGGACTTTTTTCTGAAATCATATACCTCCACACATGAAAAAATACAAAAAAAACCCCACAATAAAAACGTGATTTTTTTCTATTTTATTGTTTTAAAAACAAACAAGCCATTGTATAATAGCAATAATGCACTCCAGGGTGTGTGTTGTGCTGGGATAACGTCACTTCTGGGGTGACTAGTCACACTTGGCCTGCGGCCTCATGCCTAATCACCCCAGGCATGACGTTATCCAAGCACAGCACACACCCTGCCGTGCATTGTTGCTTAAGTATCTGACAGAGTATAAACAGTATGGTTTCTCCATAATCCAAGCAAATCTTTAATGTAGTAAGTCAGACAGTAATATAATGATCCAGTTCTGTTATAAGGATTGGAAGCAAAAGAATACATTTACTGAGCTGGAGTGGTGAGAGAACTCCAGCATACCATATTTTGCATTATATTTGGTACTTTTTTATTGTTTAAAATTTATTTTTGTCATGGTGTTTATTTTTGATTTAAATCTTGTTATTAGTTGGAAATTTTGTGGAGGGTGGGCATTTCTTTGTAGGATTAATTGTGTTTGTTTTATATTCTTTTTATGAGGTGGAGGCAATACGGGTTATTGTTGATAGAGAATATGTTGGCCTGTTGCTCTCCTGGTCAGGCATTACTCCCCTGCCGAACTGCAGGACCTCCAGCCCTTTTATTCTCTTCCTCTGCCCACAGCAGTCTATAACCAATGTAGGGCTTTAAGCAGTGTTAGTAGAAAGCAGAGGTGGACTGGGGGTCCCAGACTCGGGGGGCGGGGCAGCTGTATCAGGGTTGTACAGTCCAGGAGACACCCTGGGGTGAGATGGTCTCTAGATCGTGGTCCGCCATGTCTGGTTACCATACCCAAGGGCTCCTGTACTTCTGGGCAAACAACTTGGTCATCCCTGGAACCCCATCAGACTCAAGTGGTGCTATGCAATGCCAGGTCTATTAGGAACAAGAGAGCAATTATTGCTGATCTTGTTGAGACAACAAACCTGCCTTGCATCACTGAAACCTGGCTTGATGACAACGCAGGCCCCATTTTGGAAGTCCCAGATGGGTTTTCGGTGATACAGCACTCGAGATCAGATCACAGGGCCGGGGGTGGGGTGGTTATCTGTTTTAGATTGGAATTGGGTCTTCCTGGTGTACCAGTTGAGGCAGCCAGATCATTTGAATTTACCGTAGTGCAGGTGTGGGCTGCAGGAGCATTCTCATCTACCATCCACCCGGGGGTAAGAAATTATTCCAGCAGGAAGCAGCAGACTTCATTGTCAATGTGGTATTGGAGTCGCCCAGACAGATGGTCCTGGGTGACTTCAATGCCTGGGTCTACAATGAACTCGCACAGTTTGGTCAAGACTTCCTCCAACTTATGTGTTCGTTGGGGTTCACACAGGTAGTTGCTTCTGCTACTCATAATCAGGGTCACTCACTTGATCTGGTCTTCCTCCTGGGGAGCGAGTCCTTCAGCTTGGTGATGGAGCCAGTCATGTGGTCCAATCACTACACAGTAAGATTCAATCTCCAGCCCCCCCTTATAGGCCTGCCCCTGTGGAGATGGTCTGATACCGCCCATTGAGGGGTGTAACCCCGGAGGGTCTTTTGGCGGTGTTAGACCTATCAAGTGTTCAGAGGGTAGGCGAGAATCCAGAGAATCTAGTTCTGGCCTATAATAAGGCTATTACTGAGTCTCTGAATGTTATCACCCCAGTCCGTGTTCGTCCTCTCTCTCTCTCTCTCTCCACCCTCGGTCCCCTTAGTTTGATGGGACCTTGAGGGAGTTGAGACATATAGGACAAATGTTAGATTGTCACTGACAGAGAACAACCCTTGAGGCTGACCACCCCAGATTGATAGATCATTATCAAAGCTATCAATCAGCAATCACACGTAAGAAGGCAGAGTTCCTGTCCAGTGAGATTGCTGTTGCTCAAAATCGACCTGCTCAGTTCTTTCAAACCGTGGACAAGTTGTGCAACCCAACCTGTCTACAGGTTTGAGGAGCATTTTCACAAGATAAGCGTAATGAGTTTGCTTGATTCTTTGCGGATAAGGTGGCTGACATCAGGGCCGAAATCTGTTCAGTGCCCTCTGTGGGGGTTGGTGGTGGTCTGCGCATGGTCACTTCTTCTCGGTCTTCTTGGATATCTTTCAACCAGCTGGAGATAGGGGGCATCATGCAGATTGTCTAGAATTTGCAGCCAGCATGCAGTAGTTTGGATCTGGGCCCTATATGCCTATTATTAGGGTGTATGGAGACCATTGGCCCGGTCCTTGGAGAGATGGTTTGGTGCTCCTTAGACTTGGGAGAGTTCCATAGCTCCCTGAAAGAGGCAGTGGTGACACTGCTTCTTAAGAAAGCTTCTTTGGATACAAACAGCTGTGCAAACTACAGACCCATCTCTAACCTTTCCTTTGTTGGGAAGGTGATTGAGAAAGTGGCTGCGCTGCAACTGGAGAACCATCTTACCATCTGTGATGACTTCAATCCTCTCCAGTCAGGTTTCCAGAAGAGACATAGTAACAAGACCACTCTGGTTCAGGTGCTCAATGATCTCCTGATAGCGAGAGACCAGAAGTGCCATTCCATCTTGGTGCTTCTGGATCTCTCTTCAGCATTTGACACTGTGGACCATGGGGTTCTGCTCAAGTGCCTGAGGGTTATCTGTGGCCTGGTTGGTCCAGTTCTCAGATGGTTCCACTCTTTCCTAGCTAGCAGGTCTCAGAGGGTGGTGTCAGGGATTTTTACCTCTGAGCCATTCTCTCTGCCATGTGAGGACCCTCAGGTTCAGTACTGTCCCACATCTTGTTTGCAGTGTACCTGCTGCCCCTTGGAGACATTGTAAGATGATATGGGATGAAGTTTCACTGTTACTCAGATGATAGACAGCTCTATCTGTCTTTTGTGCCCGACCAGGATAGTGCAGTCTCGATGTTTAACAGCTGTCTGGTGGAGATCCATGACTGGATGAAGTCCAGCTGGTTGAAATGGAATTCCAGGAAGACTGAGGTGTTGGTGGACCCAGGGCACCAGATAGAGAGAACAATGGTGGGGTTACTGTCTGGACTTTGGCTCAATGGTGTACAACTGCCTACCTCTGAACAGGTGCATAATCTGGGGGTGGTTCTTGACGATGGGTTGATACTGCGTGCACAGGTGTCAGCAGTCATCAAGTCTTCCTTTTACCATCTTAGGAACATCACCAGATTTAAGCACCTTGTTCTGTCCGATGATTTGCCCACGTTGATCCATTCCTTTGTGACCTCATGCCTTGACTACTGCAACTCCCTATACCTGGGGCTTTCAAGGGTTGCTGTCCACCACTTGCAGCTGGTGAAGAATGCTGCGGCATGATTATTGATTGGGACTTCACGTATCAGTCATATTACCCCCATGTTGCGCGATCTGTACTGGCTGCCTATACAGTGGCGGACCACCTTCAGGGTCGGTCTTTTGACCTAAAAAGCTCTACATGGACTGGGACCAAGTTACTTGTAAGAGCTCCTGGTTCCCAACAGCCCTGGCTGGCCTCTCCGCTCAACTGATGAGGGGTTGTTAGAGGGTCCCAGGGTGTAGCTGAAGACATCTGGCACCCGGGTCTTTATGTTCGTGGTGCCATCCCTGTGGAACTCTCTACCTCATCAGATTAGAGTACAGGACTGTGGAGAGCTTTAAGACCAGCTTAAAAACATATCTGTTTAAACAGGCTTTTAATATTTGATGTTTTATGAACTGTGAGAATTTTAAGTGAAGTTGATGTATTTATGTGATTTTATGACACTTACATATATAAAGCGCCTTGATGCTTGAATTGCACTATACAAATAAAAATATTATTTATTATCATTATTTAGCATTTTTCATATGAGCAGTATCCCAAAACACTTCAAAATATGAATGAAAAATGCCAGCAAAAACAGGCCATAACAGTCTATCAAGTCTGCTCAAGTGTGCAGCACACTCCACCCCAGATTTATCATCTGCCACCTTCTTCTCCCCCTCCCCAACCTTCCACCAGATTTTAACTTCCCCTTGACCCTGTTCCACCCCTTCTTAAAACTGCCCACAGTTTTCAGTGAGATCATCTCCTCCAGCATTTATTCCACCTTACCATAACCCTTTCTGTGAAATAATGCATGCTCATTTCCCTTTTCAATCTTCCCCCCTCTAATTTCAGACTGTGTCCCCTTGTGGACCTCTCCCCTTTAAGTTGAAAATGCTCTCTGTTCCAACCTTATTCATACCTTTTAAGTATTTATTTGAAGGTTTCTATCATATCCTCCCTCTCCATTCTATCCTCCAGGGAATGCATGTAAAGCTCCCTCAGTCTCTCTCTTCATAGGGTTTGTCCCCCAGGCCTAGTATCATCTTGGTCACCCTATGCTGTACCCCCTCAAGTAGTTTGATGTCCTTTTTCAAATAGTGGCACCAGAAGTGCACACAGTAATCTAAGTGTGGTCGAACCAGTGACTTGTACAAAGGCAGGATGGCTTCCTTTTTCCTTGAAGTGATTCCTTTACTGATGCAACCAGCATTTTGTTTGCTTTGGCTGCCACCTTATGGCACTGTGCAGAATGTTTCACATAACAGGAGTGGAGAGCCAGCTCAGTGGTGCCAGGTGATAGGGAATCATTTGGTATGCTGGGGACCTGGGTTCACAACCAAGCCTGGGATGACAGGAGCAGAGGCCAGGGGAGGCTCATAGCATCCATTTGATGCCTCCACTCCAAGGTGGGGTTGGGGGTGGAGCAAGCCTGCATCACTTTGGAGCAGCTCCTGATGGTCTGTTGGGGTGACTCATGTTGCAGAATGGGTGATCACATGCTACTGCATGTTCTTCCAGGATGCCACATGCATGCTGCCACATTATGGGCTGGGGGGTGGGCAAGGTGAGAAAATGTGAAAAATGACCACCTGGCTGTCCAGATGATGGTGGGCAGTTCTCCCATGCCACAAAGCATGGAGGTGTCTGCAGTGCTCCTACGCTTGACCTAGCACAGAAGGAAATTCCAGCAGGGCACATCTCCTCTCCTGGTGGTGCCACAGGAGATGACCCCCTGATGAAGGAGTACATTGGGTCAACTAGGCTCAGGCAGATTTGGGGGTGGTGGGATGGTGATGGGGTTGTCTGAAAGTTGGGGACCTGGGCTGCCAGAAGGAATAGTGGGCCAGAAGAGCTGGAGAAAAAAAAAAGAGGAGTGCAGAGAAAAGGTTACTGCCATTTTCAGTGCACTGGAAGTGATTATATGTATACAGTACTTGCAAACTTAAAGGAATAGAATATGATCTGCCCCTTCCTTCCACAAGCTCAGTGGTAATACCTAGGGCTGTGCAAAAGACTGATTTTTGATATTTGTGTTTGTATTAATGTCACTGATATTTGCATTTGTCATGTTCTTGTATTATTAATAAAAACATTTCAGCCATTTCAGACTCATGTAATTGCTAATAACAAATAAGGACAAAAAAGAGCACTCCTCAGCTGAAGAACAATAAAGCAGTAGCTATTTATTTACAAAGCAATAAAAAAATGCCAGCATAGCACAGCTCCGTACATAAGCAGCAAACCCCCCCGACCGGTTTCATACTTCCTAGTACGTCATCAGGAGGATGTGTATTCTAGTCATACATCAAGCCTTATAAATGGTAGCTCTTAAAGGGACATTACATATTTAACTGACAATATCAAAGTAAGCAATAATGATAATAAAGTACTCAGTATTCCTACAGTGTATAATAGAACCTGTTAAAATGTAAGTTTAATGTCAATAGTTTATCAATACCTATAACACAAAGCTAAAATGTAACAAACACAGCGTAGTACCACAGATCATTACATATACATATATGAACAATTGAATAGCCTATCAATATGCAATTAAATCACCTAGAAATAAGCACAATTTAAATAATAATTATTTTCATAAATACCAGCTCCAAAAGCTTCTGATCCTTAAAGGAGGTGGAATTAAAAGAATCAACGAGTGCTGCACTTTTATACTAAGATTCTGTAAAAGAACATATATAAAAATACATATCAGTCCATAGGCCCTTTAGTGCATATACCATTCCTTAAGGTTACTCAAACATATCTATATATAGAAAGATGGGTACACATATGCACATAAGCACATGCACATGTGCATACGTACACACACATACACACATATAAACAAACAAATAAGGACTGGCTCAAAAAACACTAGAGTGAGCCAAAAGGGGGGGATCAAGAAAATCTGTACATCTATGAACATGCTTCTAGATAGAACAGTAACAATTCCATATATATATATATATATATATATATATATATATATATATATATATATATACATATACATACTGTACATTTGCTGGACCGGTCCCCCAACTTCTATCACCAAGTAAGGGACCAACATCTAAATGGGGCTAGTACCCTTCTACTTCTGATTCTTTTGAATACAGGTTAATAAATCTATATGATCATTAAGTTCAGGCATTTTTAAGGCTCCAAGGATATAAATGCAAAATGTTTCCCTGACTCATAACATACTGTCTATATCGCCACCTCTTGGGCCAGTCATACCACTTCTAGTCCACAGAACTTGAATTTATGATCCAAACTTTGATTGCTAGTGATTCTACAGTGGTGAGCTAATGCACTTCTTGCATCATTTTGACTAACAGACCGTAGATGTTCCCCAATTCTCAATTTAAAGGGTCTGGTGGTTTTGCCCACATAGAAGACTCCACACTGGCACATTGCCAAATATATCACATTCTCAGTAATATAGTTAATAAAGCTCTTAATAGGAAAACTTCTCTGGAAGTTACAGCTAGTAAAAGTCTGACATTCCAGGATAGATGTGTAGAACTTCCATGTACCACATTTGTACATTTCTAGTGGCAGTGGCCTAGTTTGTTAGGTATTCATACCCTTCTTCTGATGGTAACTGTGGCCCAGATGGTCTTTAATATTCTGTCCCCTTTTGTATACCATCCTCAGTTTGTTTTGGGTTACATCTTCAAGAAGGGGTTCCACTTCCAATATAGGCCAATTTCGGTAAATGTTTTGTATATTGCCCGAATATCTTGTATTATTTGTAATAAAATTCAAGCCGCTAGGACTATTGTCCAAATTGTGTGGTACAAACAGATTTTCTCTCAACTCCCTATACCTTGGTCTTCCAGGGGTTGGTGTCCACCACTTGCTTGATGGTACTAACCTCTCTTTGGGCTTCACCCACGATAACCCCTAAATATCCCCTACTAATAACCCTGTTACACATCTCTCAATGTTCTGCACAAAATCACTATCTTCACTGCAGTTCCTACGAACTCTCAACAGTTGTGGCCTTGGGATGTTTGAAATCACGTGGCGTGGGTGGCAACTGGAAGCCAAAAGTAAAGAATTCCTGTCGGTTTCCTTTCCGAATAAATTTGTACTCAATGTACCATCATTTCTCTTGGGAATTTGCAAATCCAGGAAGAAAACCAACTGTAAATCACACTGTACTGACAACTTTAAATTTAGATTACTAGATTCCAGATATTCAACAAATTTCCCCAATTCCTTCAGTGTGCCACGCCACACCATGAATATATTATCTATAAAACGATGCCAGATAGCAAGCTTATCATAGTAAGGATTGTTTTGGATGTCATAGACCATTGTTTTTTCCCAAAGACCCAAGTACAAATTTGCATAATTAGGTGCAAAAGTTGCACCCATTGCCATACCTTTTAACTGTAAAAAGAACTGCTCCTGGAAAAGAAAGTAGTTCTTAGTTAGAACATGTTCTGCACACTGCACCAGGAATTCCCCTTTTTCATATGACATACATTCATCTTGATGGAACCAATATCTCAAGGCATCCAACCCTTCCTCATGAGGTATATCGGTGTAAAGGATGTGATATCCATAGACGCCAAATACCAATGTGGTTCAATCTGCATGTCCCCCAGGACTTCCAAAATCTGTGTCGTATCATGTATATATGCTGATAAAGCAGTCACATACATTTTAATATGTACATCCACATATATCGACAAAGGCTCCACCAAAGACCCTATACTTGACACAAATGGACATCTGCATGATCCCCCAGTACATCCAATTGTTTCAGGTATAGGGTCTTTGGTGGAGCCTTTGTCGATATATAAGGATGCACATATGCACATGGGCTGGCAGTATAGCCTAGAGGTTAGAGGAACGAGGTGTGAATGAGCTTGATACATACAGCAGACCAGACCTGAGTTTGATTCTCACAACCTCCACTTGCATATTGTGTGACTCTAAGCAAGTCACTTAACCGCCCAGTGCTCCCAGGTCACCCTTGAAAACAGGCACTTGTGCCTAGTGGGCCTTACCCAGTTACTAAAGACTAAAAAAAAAAAACTAAAGTATGTATGTGACTGCTTTACCTGCATATATACATGATACCACACACATTTTGGAAGTCCTGGGGGACATGCAGATCGAACCACATTGGTATTTGGTGTCCATGGATATCACATGCCACTAGGAATGTACAAATGTGATACATGCAAGTTCTGTCAGTGTGGAGCCTTCTATGTGGTACAGCTATGCCCAAGAGGTGGCGATATAGACAATATGTTACAAGTCAGGGAAACATTTTGGATTTATATCCTTGGAGCCTTAAAAATGCCTGGACTTAACGACTGTATAGATTTATTACCCTGTATTCAAAAGAATCAGAAGTTGAAGGATACTAGCCCCATGTAGATGTTGGTCCTTTACTTGGTGATAGAAGTTGGGGGACCGGTCCAGCATATGTATAAATATAAATGGAATTGTTCCTGTTCTGTCTAGAAGTATGTTCACAGAGGTACAGATTTTCTTGATCCCCCTTTTGGCTCTTTCCAGTGTTTTTTGAGCCGGTCCTTGTTTGTTTATATGTGTGTATGTGTGTGTATGTATGCGCATGTGCATGTGCATATGTGCATACTGTATGTGTATCCATCTCTCTCTCTCTCTCTCTCTCTCTCTCTCTCTCTCTCTATATATATATATATATATATATGTTTCAGTAACTTTAAGGAATGTTATATGCACTAATGGACCTATGGACTGATATGTATTTTTTCATATATGTTCTTTTACAGAATCTTACTATTAAAGTGCAGCACTCTTTGACTCTCTTAATTCCACCTACTATAAGGATCAGAAGCTTTTGGAGCTGGTATTTATGAAAAGAATTATTATTTAAATTGCGTTTCTTCTAGGTGATTTAATTGCATATTGATAGGCTGTTCAATTGTACATATATGTATAAATAATGATCTGTGGTACTACACTGTGTTTGTTACATTTTAGCTTTGTGTTATAGGTATTGATAAACTATTGACATTAAACTTACATTTTAACAGGTTCTATTATACACTGTAGGAATACTGAGTACTTTATTATCATTATTGAGTACTTTGATATTGTTGGTTAAATGTGTAATGGCCCTTTAAGAGCTACCATTTATAAGGCTTGATGTATGACTGGAATACACACCTTCCTGATGATGTACTAGGAAGTACAAAATCGGTCAGGGTTTTTTGCTGCTTATGTATGAAGCTGTGCTAAGCTGCCATTTTTTTATTGCATTGTAACTAAATAGCTACTGCTTTATAGTTCTTCGGCTGAGGAGTGCTGTTTTTTGTCCTTTTTTGTTGATGCAAACACGTGCACCCTCAAGTTTGTGGAGCTGAACCTTGTATTTTTCAATTTTTAATAACAGCACAGTAACATGGGTATTTGAGATGTTATCAGAAATAATGTTTTCATTCATAATATATAAAGAATTGACTACATTGATAGGTTACTTTAATAGGGTAACATCAAGTTACAACAAATGCAACATACAAGGTTAGTGGCAGGCTGGCTGTTTTTACCTTGTGCATTTTGCCCAGTGTTAAACATCGTAAATGACACATTACATGAGCTATACTATGGTTTCCCACTAAGATTTCTCTGCTACTTTCTTAATCAACTCCTACTGCATCTTTTCTGAACTTGGGAACACCCCCAACACAGTCTAGCAACTCATAATGCAGTGGAAGGAGGGGACAGTCCATCATGAGTGGTTACACTGTTTGGAGGGTTCCTGATGTTTAGGAAGTATGCAATGAGAGTAGATCTTGGATTTGAAACAAAACAAGGTTGGGTATAATTACACCATTAGCATACATTTCAGTTCTACTAAGAATGGTAGCAGACTAAACAACCAGCTACAGCAATGAATTTTAAAGAAGGTAAACAATCATAAAATGTGTGTTTTCAACCAGAAATTGTATAATGCAAAAAAGGTTGATGGTGTCCCTTTAAGTGCCAAGAGATCTTGATTTTCTTATTTCAGTAAAATTTCCCAGTCTTCTTTATTAAGTGCCATGAGATCTTTAATGCCCACCTGGGCAGTGGCCAAAGATGGGTATAAGAAGCCTTGGTTTAATGTTTAGTCTGAAAGATGGTACCGCAATGCATGCACATCATATGTCACTGCAGTGTCAGTTATGGGTATTACTCTCAATACCTATTATAGAGCTAGAACCAAGAGAGTTCACTGGCAGCAGAAGAAAGGGACCAGCGTCAGGAGCTGCTTCCAACTGCAGCAGTGAAAGGCAGCAGTGGCAGGAGCTGCTCACAAGAACAGCAGCAGATTTTCATCCCGCTAGTCCACCCCAGCCCCGACCTATGTTAAATACTCAGGGAAGGTGGAGCCTTCTTGGAGGGGGAAGCAGTGTAAAGTCCAAGGGGGGCTAGAAGGTGCTGCCCTCTGGAGAAAAAAAAAAGAGAATCTTTACAGAAAAGGGCTGATCACAGATACAGGTCAGGAAGCTGAGTTGGAAGGACAAATAATTGTGAAAGGCTTATGATAGAAAGGGGTTGTCATAAGCTGTAAACAATGCTCAAACTGGACTATTTTTGTGGGACTAATCAAGGGGAAAATCTTGAACTTGGACTGTTTTGGGGATAATGTGAAATATCTAGCAAATTGATTTATAGCTATTAACTAGTCATCTTAAAGGTTGCACAGATTTTGAAGGTTTTGGGAGAATTAATGTGGAATATCTAGCAAATTATTGATTTATAGGTATTAACTAAATAGTCCTCTTAAAGGTTGCACAAATTGTGAAGGTGGTACAAATTTTGACTGACAGATATTAAGATGGTGTGCATCTGTCCAGTCAAGGACTCGAATGCCCTCACTTGATGCATAGCAGATTACAGGGGTGAAGGAGGGGGATACTGCTTGTTTCTGAGGTTTTTACGAAGTTGATCACTGATGGTGAAGAGTTTGGATACAGCTTGTTCTGATCACCGAGTGTGAAGGGTTTGGATACAGCTTGTGCTGAGGTCATTAGTAAAATTAGGAGCATGGAGTAAGAAGGGTACAAGGATCAGGAGGAGGAGTGATGGTGGGGGTTGGTGGAGAGAGCAGGGTAGGGGGCATGCCAGCAGGAGGGATAGCAAAAGGGGAGGGTGGACAGGTAGTGGGAGATAGGTAGGGGACACAGTGGAGGGAGGATCGTGGGGTGTAACAACTTTGGAGTGGCCATATTCATGAGCAATCTGTGGAGGCTGGGGGAGTGCCCAATTTATGAAAGGTTAAGGAGGATGGAGGCTGAACTATTAAGGCTGAAGAGGGAAATGTCATGGGTAGAAAGGGAATGGAGAAACATGGGGATAATGGGTGAAGGGCAGGAGACAGGACATTAGAGAGGATAGGTGGAGCAAGCACAGCATACTGGGGACCTGGAGGGGAGGGGGCCAGGGCAGGGTTCGGGGCAATATGAGCATGTACAGTATGACAATGTCTATGAGCATAGATGCACAATAGGTTCAAATAGGTATTGGCCCATAAGGGAGCTGGAGGAACAGGAGGAGGTAGCAAGGAAGGAAGTTAAGGGAAATAGGGAGCTGGGCCATGAAAAACAGACAGAGCCAGCGGTAAGAGTGGATCTTACAAAGGGGCTACATTATAAGAGCAGTGGAGGGGGCACACTGAAAGAAATGAGTAACAAACCAGAGGTAAGGGCAGATCTCACAAGGGGGTTACAAGGTACAAGCAGCAGGGGTGGCACACTGAAGAAAATGAGTAACACTTTGGAGGGACAAGGTGGTAAGGAAGGGGGCAGAAATAGGGATTGGAAAGAAGCAGGAGGTGGCCTACAGGAAGGTAGTCATTGTGCAGGCATCTGGGTAGATGATGGGATACAGGGCAGAAGAGATGCTGGTAGTGGCAAATAGGAGGACTGGAGTAGGCAAGGGGAAGAGGGTGGGATAGGAAACCTTCAGGGAAGGCAGGGGGATGGAGGGATGGGGGGTGCAGGAGTGGAGATAGGGGGTGGCCGGGAGGATGTATGTAGTACCGGGAGAAGAGAGGTAAGGGATGCAGAGGCACCATTAGGGTTAAGGCTGGAAAAATTGGTGATACTGTATGGGGATTCTATTATTAAAGGGATCCACTGGTTAAGGAAAGTGGTGGCTTTTAAAGGGAGGTCAGTTTTTTGTCAGCCAGGAATGGAGGCGAGTAGGGCCCTACCAAAAATGAGGGCGTGCATTAGGCTGGTCGGGGAAGGGGGCTCTCACCCTTTCATACACCTGGGAAAAAATGCCATAGCTGGGGAGGAGGTGGAGGTGGTGCAGAAGATATTTATGGAACTAGCAGGAGGGTGCAATGGGATGGTGAGGGCCATAGCTTTTTAAGAAATCCTGCCAGTTCACTGCATCAGTATGGCAAAGCAATTCAGGATTATGGACTTTAACCACTGGCTAAGGCAGTGGTGTAGAAAGGAGGGCTATGAATGCATAAGTGAGTGGGGGGACACGTGGGTATACAAGCATCTATATGCCCTGGGCAGATTGCATATCAATGACGAGGGGCCTAAACTGTTAAGGGTGAAACGCCAGGGGTACATAGATAAAATACTGGGGAGAAATTTAAACTAGGAGAGGGGGGTGCACAGCTAGGGGTGCTCCAGAGAAAATGTCTGGTGGGACTTACCTAACTCACACTCCCTCACAATGGGGTGGGAGATGCTGGTGGGTAGAGAAATGGTGGAAGGCAATGCTGGTGGAAAGGGACGCTAATAAAAGCCAGGAGACTTGGTAATAAAATGTTGGACTTGCAGGTGGTGGAGGCAGTAGATGACCTGGACATAACTGCAGTCACGGAGACCTGGTGGTCTGACTACCACAGTTGGGAGGTGGAAAAACCAGGGTATGGACTCTACAGGAGGTACCGGACAGGAAGGGGGGTGGTTGCCTTGTATGTAAAGGAGGGGATTAGAGCAATGGCAAGTGGGGGAAGAGATGGACCAGCGGAGAGACACCATGGGTCACTTTAAGCAGAATGAGGGGTGAGGCAGTTAGGATAGGGGTGGTTTACAGACTGCTGAATCGAGGCTAGAAAGTGGATAGTGAGTTCATTGGTGAAATATAGGAGATGGCCAGGAAAGGGGAACGGAGGTGTTGGGTGATCTGAATCTACCAGATGTGAATTGGAAAATTCTGGCAGCATCCACAGAAAAGAGTAGGGAGCTGCTGGTAGCTGTGCAGGATTTGATCATGCATTAGCTGGTCACAGAACCTACTAGGCGGAAGAACATACTAGACCTGGTAATGACAAACGGGGAAGGGGCTGAGGGGGTGGAGGTTGGGGAAAATTCGGAGGACAGTGACCACAGGACGGAAAGCTTTAAAATTTGGAAAGGGCCGGTCAAGAGCATTTACTCCACTAAGGTGCTAGACTTTAGGAAGACAGATTTTAGGAGGATGATAGAAATTGTGAGGAAGGAACTAGAAGGGAAGAAAACTGTGGAGGATGTGGAGGAGCTGTGGGGGGAATCAAGGGAGGGATATTGAAGGTGACAAAACTATGGGTTAGGATAGTGAGCAAAAAAAAGAAGGGGAGGAAACCACTTTGGTTCATAAAAGAAGTGGGGGTAGCAGTTAAAGAGAAAAGGAGGGCATTCAGGGCATATAAAGCCTCTCAGAAAGAGACTGACAGGGAGGTGTATAAGGCAAAACTGAGGGAAAACAGGAAAAATAATCAGAAGGGTGAAGGCGAATATCGAGGGAGAACATAGTGAGGGAGGCAAAAAGGGGGGATAGTAAGTGAGTGACAGAAGGAAGGGGAAGATGGGGATTATTAGACCCAAAGGGGATGGGGGGGTAATGACAGAAGCGATATGGTAAAGTCTAATATTCTGAATGATTACTTCACATCAGTCTTCACAGTGGAGGAGGGTACTGGGCAGGAGATGGAAGTCAGAGGAAGGGAGGGAAAGGAAATGGACTTGGGTTCATTTACGGAGGATAGGATATTGGAAGAATTGGGGAAACTGCGGGAGGATAAGGCGTTGAGCCCAGAAAGGATTCACCTGAGAGTGCTCAAAGAGCTGGAGCAGGTGTTGGTGGCACCACTCACGAGGTTGCTTAATCTGTCACTGGACAAGGGAAGGGTTCCTGGGGACTGGAAAAGGGCTGAGGTGGTGCTATTGCATAAGGGGAAGAAAGGGAGGAAACAGGAAACTACTGCCCAGTTAGCCTTACCTCTGTGGTGGGTAAGCTAATGGAGACCCTTAATAAAGGAAAGGCTGATTAATTATCTGGAGGCGGAGAGTCTTCTGGATGGCAACCAGCTTGAAATCACAGGTGGTAGGTCCTGCCAGACCAGCCTGATTTAATTTTTTGACAGGGTTGCAGAGCTATGGGACCAGGGAGGGGTGGTGGACATGGCCTACCTGGACTTCAGGAAGGCCTTTGACACCATCTCCCACAAGAGACTAGTAGGCAAAGTAGGTTGTTTGGGAGAGGGGAGCAAGCTCACAAAGTGGGTTGAGCATTGGTTAGAGGGAAGGATGCAAAAGGTTGTTGTAAATTGTGTGCACTCGAAAGAGGAAAGGGTGATGAGTGGGGTTCCCCAGGGGTCAGTGCTGGGACCCATTCTCTTCAACATTTACTTTGGGGACATTACAGAGTGTCTGCAAGGGAAGGTGAGTCTGTTTGCTGATGACATGAAAGTATGTAATACGGTGGATACGACAGGGGTGTAAAAAGTATGAGAAAGGATCTGGCAATGCTGGAGGAGTGGTCAGAAAGATGGCAGCTACAATTTAATGCAAACAAATGCAGACTTATGCATATAGGGCATAGAAACCCAAAGGCAAAGTACTGGCTTGGGGGGGGGGGGAGAACTGGAGACAACAGAACAGGAAAGAGACCTGGGGATTACTATTTCAGACAGCCTGAAGGTTCAGAGTCAGTATGACATGGCAGTAGGGAAGGGACTCAGAATGTTGGCATGCAGAGGGAGGGGCTTTACAAACAGGAGAAGGGAGGTGAACATGCCACTACACAAGACCATGATCAGACCGCACCTGGAATATGTGGTACAGTTCTGGAGGCCATACTTACATGGTGATAAAGAGAGGCTGGAGAGGGGCCAGAGAAGGACTGTAGGAGAAGACATACGAAGAGAGACTGGGTGAGCTGGGCCTGTACACACTGGAGGAGAGGCGGGAGAGGGGGGACATGGTACAAACATTCAAGTACTTGAAAAGCATAAATAAGGAGAGGGTTGAAAATATCTTCAGTTTGAGTGAGAACAAATCCACTAGGGGGCATGCGCTAAAACCCAAGAGTGGAAGATTTAAAGGAGACATCAGGGGAAATTCTTTACTGAGAAGGTGTTGGGGCCATGGAACAGACTGCCGGAATGGGTGGTGGGGGTTGACACAGTAGGCAAATTTAAAAAAGCCTGGGATACATACATGGGCCTAAACAACAGGGGCAGACAGAAAATGGAGGGAAGAGGTCATCCGGGGGGGTGGGGATTCAGGCAGACTGGAGGAACCATGGGATCTTTTTCTGCCGACAAATTTCTACTGTATGTTTCTATGTTAACCTATGATCTTACCAAGAAGGGAGTGTGCTACCTACTGAGCCACTGACAACAATCTGTACTGGTCAAATAAAATGGTATCACTCTTCAAGAAATCCTGCAAGTGATATGAAATGCCATTATAAAACAGATAGCTTTACATTATTTTCCAGAGTGGATATTATTCAACCTAGATCATTAACAAACATGAATGCAATTACCTAAAAACAATTACTAACAGTGTTTTTCCCAATAAAAAAGTTTAAAGGATGTGGTATTTAGCAACAGATGTATGATACATACAATAAGTCCCCATTCCCGGGTCTTTTATTTTTCTTCCAGTGTCTTTCACTGGTTCCTTGTACTTTTCTTCTTGTTACCTTCTGTACTTTTCATTTTGTATGTGTTTTGTTTTAAGTAACAGATTGTGCTCTTTGAGTACATTATTGGTTTTGCATATTCCCGATCACCCATGAAAACAGGACATATTGCTGAAAGGACAACCAGGTAAGCAAATAAAAACTAAATAATTTCCTCTTTTTTGTCTCATTTGCTCTATTGTTTACCCTGCCTGAGCACCCACCAATGCTGTGACTGTAACACAAGTGGGGACCAGGGTCCTGCTTGAAATATTTGTTGGGAAGGTGCATGTGGCATTTCAAAAGCATGGTGGTACTCCCATGCATAAATGCTTTAGTGAAGACACCAGCTACTACTATGAACTAACCCCCACCCATACCCCCCCACCTCCTGACCAGAGGATACTTTAATTACTTGAGTTAGCAAGGTCTTAAGACTTTTCAGCTGTATTTCTTACTACTGTTGTGGCCCTGCATCCCATCCTTTCACAGCAACCATCATCCTGCTCCATGCCTGAAACTCGCCACCGGCTAACAATTTGTGAATCCTCTAGGAGTTCTGAAGTTAGACCCCGCTGATGAGTACCGTATTCCCTGATCCCTGCATGTTGTTGGCCTGGAGCAGCAGTACCACTGTCAATGCATATTGGTTACCACAGGTAACCAACAGCACCAAAAAATTACAGCCCAACCCAGCGCACAAATACCATCCTGAAATATGGTGGTATTCAGGTTTCCGCTAAGCTACCCAAATACCGACATATTTGGGGGTATTTGTGCCGAATAATATTCGGCTTGCACATCCCTAGTAATACCCTGTCGCCCCTTTTTCTCAAATTAGTTGTCAACTCTCAGCATGAAGGTCATTACAATATCATTTGGTACCACATGCTTTGACAGAATGCTTTAAGTGATTGCCAAGTGTTTGCTAAAGTATTGTAAAACTATTTTATATTTTGCACAAAGCAATTGTATGCATAGCACTTTGCCACTAATCGACTGTAATAATGCAAACTTAATTTTGCACTTTGGGAATAGCATCTGTTTCAGTCCTGTTGAAAATAGACACTTTCAACCAGTTACCATAATTTTATTTTCATGCAATTGACACATGCAAAAGTAACAAACATATTTTTGTGGCAAAATAACTCGTTTTACAGTAATTGTTCCTGATTTTTCCCCTGAATCTTCATCCAGTCATTTTATTTATTTAATTCAATGGTTTTACCAGGAAAGATGTACTGAGATGTTAACAGTTCATTTCTAACTGTGTCCTGGGGGGGAGGGATAGAGATAGGAGAGAACAGATTCAAAATATGGAGTAAAATACAAGAAATAGAAATGAGTATGTCAAAAACAATGCAATAATAGTCAAGAATAGAAACTGCCAAACTATAAATTTCATACAGTAAATTTAGAACTGTCCAAAGAGCAAATAAATATTAGTTAACATATCAAAAATGGATTGGAAGGGATTAAGTGATGCAAGGGAAATGGGAAATGCTGAAAAACGGGATACAAGTTTCAGGTAAAGGGAGGTTTACAACTTTAGAAACAACTGCAGGAGTGGAAAGAGAATTCACTGAGGAGAGATTTAAGAGCAGGAAAGGAGGACACAGAGTGAATGGAAGGGGGAAGAGAACCCCGTAGTTTAGGAAAACAGAATGAGACGGCAGCACGACCAGCAGAGGATGTCATATGAGGGAAAGCAAAAGAGCAAGAGCAAGAGCAAGCATTGTGAGGAGAGTAAGAGGTTGAAGGGGGACAGAAGAGGACAAAGACAAGAGGACACCTGGTGATCTGCTAATGCCAATTCCACATCGTGTGTCCTCTGTCAGTGGTGGTGGTGGTGGTGGCGGCGGTTGCTGTGGCTGCTGTACCACCACTATGAGGTCTCAGGTGACCACAGTGTTCTCCGCCATCTTCCTCACCAGCAGCCTGAGGAGGTGGCATTTTCACCATAGCAGATCATTACACCCCTCTCTGTCTACAGTATCTGGACAGCAATCTACCAATCAATGGGAACCCATAGAAAGCAAAGCACAAAACTCAATCAACACAGCACACAGAATGAGGGTCACAGGAGTGGCATTACGTGTTGAAAAGAAATATAAACAGCTGACACATGGGCTGCCCTATCACACATAGGTGGAGGGAGTCAAACAGCCAAGTAGAGTTGGTGTGGCATACCAGAGACAGCATTATGGATCCCACATTAGCAGACTGAACATACAATGAGAGTGCCATGCTGCTACACAGAAGGATACAGCTGTGCAAGGGACAGTCAAAACATGCAGGCATACCAGATGTGGAACTGCAGCACAAGCAGCATCAGCACCAAGACAAGGTGCCACAGGCTGTGGAATTACTGGAGATGCAGGGAGCTGCACACACACACCCTGTGCTCTCTGCACCCACCATGAAGCAGACAGCCCTAGAAAGGTATGCAGGATGATAGACAACTATGAGCCACATTTATCAGCTTTAGCATCTGGGCCAGTCATACACATGTTACACACAGTGCAGCTGTATCTGGACAGCACCACTATGCCACACTGTGTGCAGCAGCCAGAGTACCACATGAGGTCCCTGTTGTTGTACACAGGTGTAGCACTGTACATACTTCCCTTGATGGTACTGCACTGGTGTTGGATGCAGACCAGTCTGGAGCATCCTCCCCACCCTGAAGATGTTGTCACTGCCCTAGGTATATGTCTGCCACTCATACAGAACCAGTGCAGGACAGTCTACCTGAAAAGACCCAGTTGTTCCTGAACATATGCATGCCCCCCTCCCCCCAGTATCCATTGGACTCATCATACCATGGTCATCACTGCGTTGGTTAGACATCACCCATCCTGCATAACAATGTTGATTACATATGCTAAACTACATGCACTTGCCATCAATGCCCCTTCCTGCTGCCTAACCCATGCTACATATGCTGGGCTCTGTTGAGCCACAAAGGCATGATACATAGTGCAAATGATACTGGGGATGACACCACTGCAGCTGGACTACCACAGGTGCTGTATGATATGCACAGCAGAACACAGTGGTGTATGAAACATAGACACATAGACTTTGATGGCAGATAAGGACCACTTGGCCCACCCAGTCTGCCCATTTCCCTACCTACTGGATAAGCTGCAGATTTTAGTTAACTAAAAGCCTACTTCCTGCCACCCCCACTACAATTGCTTTATGTCTGTCCCATGCATGTTTGTGTTCCCCCACTGTTTTAGACCCAACAACCTCCCCAGGAAGGCGGGTCCATGTATCCACCACTCTCTCCATGAAAATAAATTTCCTTACATTACCCCTGAGCTGTCCCCTCTCTATATTTAAATTGTGCCCTCTTGTTCTTACACATCACTTTTTCTGAAAGATGCTACCCTCCTGGACTTTGTTGATTCCCTTGAGGTACTTGAATGTTTCCATCATGTCCCCTCTGTCTCTCCTTTCATCAAGGGTATACATATTAAGCTCTCAGTCTCTCTCTTCATATGGTTTCTGATGCAGACCCTGCACCATCTTAGTTGCCCTCCTCTGGACTGCTTCCATCCTATCTATATCCTTGCATAGATGAGGTCTCCAAAACTGCACACAGTACTCCAGATGGGGTCTCACCAACTGTCTGTACAGAGGGATAACCACTTCCCTTTTTCTACTTGTGATACCCCTTACTATGCATCCCAGTATCCCCTGGCTCTCCTTACTGACTTCTCACATTGCTTACCCACCTTTGGATAATCTGACATGACTACCCCCAGGTCCCTTTCTATTTTTGTTGTTGTTAGTACCTCCCCTGCTATTGTGTACTCTTCTCCTGGGTTTTTGTTTCCCAGGTGCATTACTTTGCACTTCTTCGCATTGACTCTAAGTTGCCATATGTCTGACCATTCCTCCAACCTTGCCAAGTCCCTTCTCATCCTTTCTACCCCCCTTGTGTATCAACTGTGTTACAAATCTTTGTGTCATCTGCAAAGAGGCATACCTTTCCCTCCAGACCCTCTGCAATGTCACCTATAAAGATGTTAAAGAGGACTGGACCTAGAACTGAGCCCAGAAGTACTCCACTAGTGACCCCTCCCTTTCTTCGGAATGTGTTCCATTCACTGTTACCTTCTGTGTGCTGTTGTACAGCCAGTTTGCTACCCAGGCTACCACCCTGGGACCCACTCCCAGGCTAGCTAATTGATTATCAATCTTTTGTGCGGGACTGTGTCAAATGCCTTGCTAAAGTCTAGGAAGGCCATATCCACAGCCCCTCCCTGGTCTATTACTTTGGTCACCCTGTCAAAGAAATCTATCAGAGTCCTCTGACATGACCTTCCTTCTGTAAATCCATGCTGCTTTTGGTCCTGTGCCCTGCTGGCCTCTAGGTACTCAACAATTCTTTTTTTCAGAAGTGATTCCATTATTTTCCCTACCATTGAGGTCAAACTTACAAGTCTGTAGTTTCCTGCTTCTGCTCTGCTCCCACTTTTGTGAAGAAGAATCACATCTGCCTTCCTGCAGTCCTCAGGTACCACCCCATCCTCCCATGATTTGTTAAAAAGTGTGATCAGTGGTGTCACTAGGTCCTCCCTTAGTTCTTTTAGGATTCTAGGGTGAATCCTGTCAGGCCCCATTGCTTTGTCCACCTTGAATTTTAGGAGTTCTTTCAGGACTCTTTCTTCTGTAAATGGACTGGTGTAACCCCCCCTACCCAGAGTGCTTCTATTGTCTGGTTTAGGTAACTCCTCCTCATCTTCTTTTGTGAATACTGAGCAAAAGTATTTATTCAGTAATTCTGCCTTTTCACTGCCTCCCTCTGCCCACCTCCCCTCGCCCTTATTAATCTTCACTATTCCTCCCTTAACCTTTGTATGCTCCCTAATGTACCTATAAAAGATTTTATCCCCCTTCTTAACTGAATTGGCTATTTTTTCCTCGGTTTGGGCTTTTGCTATTCTGACTGCCTTCCCCACTTCTTTCTCCTTTAATTGATACAGTCCCCTGTCATGCTCCTTCTGATTCCTTATACTTTTTGAATGCAGCCTTTTTCTCCTTAACCTTCCCTGCCACCTCTTTTGAGAACCATAGTGTTTTTTTTACTCAGTTTTGTTTTCAGTATTACAGTTTTGCATCAGTAGTACAGTGGCCCTTGCCTACCTCCTAAAGACTGGCACACATACATAGTCCCAAGCATATAGCAGTACAGACCTGATTGACACTGATAGGTTCATAACCCGCGAAGTGTGCAATACTGCTAATGCCCTGTGGCTGCTAGTCGGTAACACAGGGAAATTACACTGCATGGTGTAATCATGCCACAGCATGACAGACAGACACTGGACACCATACCAACAGCAAGTAAGTGCACAACAGTAGACAGCACAGTGTGACACGGGGAACAATGCCCCAAGTGTAGGATGAGTGTCCCCTTTCACAGTTGCTTAGGTGAAGACCCCTCAGGCATACATCTTGCATGTGAGGCCACACACAGACATCTATGCAGTATGGCATAGACTTAGGCACTGGAAGAGTTGAAATAGTGGCAGGACAAGGCTGTCAGGGGTAAGGGCTCCTCTCATTGGGTGAGTCCACCCATACCCTTATTGTGTTCTTGACCAGCTGTATGAGTTGTGCATTAACTCTCCTTCACTGACTGACAGCATCTCCTGTGCCTTGCTGACACCCCTCTGAAGGCCAGGCCCATCATTATCATTATGAAAGATGGACCACTGCACCACAACTCAGCAGGCTTTGACTCCAGCCCACACTCATGAGTGATATTCAGGCCTTGACTGTCAGCAATGCTGCTGTCACCGTGGAAGTCCCCAAGAGTGTGACTATCAAATAACACTGGTTACAGCAACCTGCCCAAGGTGGACTTGAGCATACCATCCACAACATGTGCTAGAAGTAAGGTGATCCTGGAAGGACTGCAGAGTAGGTTCCTGATTCAGGGTGTCACTGAACCAACAAACACTCAGGCAATTATTGATCTGGTGCCCACAAATGGGGAGCTTGTATAGGAAATAATGGTCAGGGAGCAACTGGGTGGAAGTGACAATTGAACACTGTGGTTCCAGTTGGATATGGGATGGGAAAGCATCCCAACTAAGACCAAAATGTTGGATTTCAGGAGTGAGGACTTCAGGAAAATGGGCAAAGTGCTAAGGCGCCATCTGGCAGGCATCAGAGCAAATATGGGGATGGACCAAAGGTGGGTCATCATTAAGGAAGGAATACTGGTTGCCACAGACAAGTGTGTTAGGCACAAGGGGAAGAACACAATGTCCAAAGTGCCCAGCTGATTCAGTTCTGGGGTTGCCCAGGCAGTAAGGGAAAAGAGGCTGTCCTCTAGAAAATTCAGGAAGACCAAGAGAGAGGTGGATAGGGAATATTACCTAAGGTTGACAAGTGAGTCAAGTAAGGAAGTCTGGAGAGCAAATGCACAGAAGGAGTTGCAGATAGCTGAAGGAATTAAGAAGGGGCAGAAGGCTTTCTTTAGATATATATAAGTGAGAAAAGAGAAAAGAAGGAAGGGATCATTAGGTTTAAGAAAGGGGTAGAGTGGATGGAGGATAATGGAGGAAAAGCAGAGATACTGAATGAATACTTCTGTACTGTCTTCACCAGGGAGAAGGACAGACAAGTGCCTTCAAGAGGGAAAAGAGAAGGGGGGAGGGGAACACAGATATAGTGCTAGAGGATGACAGAGGAAGGGAGGGAGGGGCTGCTGGCATTAATGGTGGACAAATCACCGGGCCCAGACAGAGTATATCTAAGGGTACTAAAGGAACTGGCTGAGTAGCTGGCAGGCCACTGGCAGACCTATTTAATAATTCACTAGAGTTAGAAGTGGTACAGCAGGACTGGACAACAGCACATGTAGTGCCCCTCCACAAAAGCAGACTCAAGGATGACCCAGGGAATTACAGACCAGTCAGTCTGACCTCCATTGTGGGCAAGCTCATGGAGACAATACTAAAGGAAAGGTTGGTGGAATATCTAGAGAAGCATGGTCTTCAGGATGCGAGGCAGTGTGGGTTCATGGGGAGGGAGATTGTGTCAAATGAATCTGATTGAGTTCTTTGACTGTGTCACTAAGACAGTAGACCGGGGCCAAGCGGTAGATATCCTCCATCTTGATTTCAGCATTGCCTTTGACTCTGTGCCCCACTAAAGGTTGATCAGGAAGTTGGTGGATCTAGGGGTTGGTGAAAAGATGGACAGATGGGTGGAAAACTGGCTGAGGGACAGAACACAGAGGATGGTTGTGGGGGGAGAGTTGTCTGGCACTAGAGAGGTAACCAGTGGGGCCCCGCAGGGCTCGGCACTGGGGCTGGTGTTGTTCAATGTCTTCATCAATGACATTGGAGATGGCATTAAAGGCACAATGTGCCTATTCACAGATGACACCAAGCTCTGTGGAGAGAGAGAGAGAAAGAGAAAGAAAGAGAAAGAGAAAGAGAAAGAGGAAGAGGAAGAGGAAGAGGAAGAGAAAGAGAAAGAGAAAGAGAAAGAGAAAGCATCCACCAGCTTCCTTAAATCAAGGAGGTAATTTAATAGACTTCATTGAATTAAATTATTAATTTTTGGGCCTGTATAAGTAGGTAGTTTTAATTCTCTGTTTTTGGGGTTGACTTTTCTTAATTTAACTTTTATTTGCCAGGGAGGAACTCTAGCTGGGAGATATTTGCAGTCATTTGTGAATAGACCTGTTACTTAACCTCTGTGAAATTGGTGTCTGAAAGGAAGGAAGGCACTCCCTAGGGTGGAGGGTCAGAGTTGTAGTTTATTGTTTTGAGGCACAGGCTAACTCCCACCCACCCTGCCCCTCACCCCACCACCCCAAGTGCATAACTTCCTTTATATCAGGGGTTCTGACAACACTTCCCCAAAATTGTTAACAACATACACCTGTTCATATCCTTAAAGGCACAGCATATTGAATAGGGGGTAGAGACACTCACAAGCTTGCACTCACTAAAACAAGAACAAAAAAAAAGGAAAACACCTGAAACAGGAAGGGAGGCAGACATGTGGGGAGAGGTGCAATGCACTGGCTGTGGAGCAGCAGTCTTCCTTGAGACATTCTGGAGACTGTGTTGCTGACCTATTTGCAGGCACCTCTCTGGTCTGAGGGAGGAGGTTGCTTGTCTCCATGCTGACCTGGCAAGGATTTGAGAAACCTGCTCCCCCACCCAGGGACCACTCAGGCCACCACCACTACCTCAGAGGTTGCCAAGAAAGAGGAGAGGTTGGACCACAGTAGGCTGAGGGAGGGTGAGGGTGGTGGAACAGAGGCACATCTCTCCAGTTGTGCCTCTCCATAATTCATTCACCACTCTGGCAGAGCATGGTTCCTCTATGGAGGCACCTGCAGTGGAGACCAAAGAGGATGCTAGGAACCTTCACAATGGAGACTCACAGGAGGGTGGCACAGGATCCCAAAGGGGAAGGAAACAACTCCAGGTGGGGGATGCAATTGTTAGGGGGGTAGAACTGGGGGAGGGAAGGGAAAGGGAGGTAAGGTACCTGCCCGGTGCCATGGCTTGCAGGGACATGAAACAAATCCTCAGGATCATGGAAGCAGCTGCAAGGAGGAGTTAGCTGGATGTCATTATCCACCTAGGGACAAATGACCTGGCTGAGAATGGGATCAGAGCAGTGCAACAGGAGTTTGTGGAGTTGGGGAGGGGCCTTAGACAAGTAACACAAATGGTAACTTTCTCAGAAGTGCTGCCTGTCTATGACAGGGATGAGGCTAGTGTACGCTGCACCATGGGATTCAATGACTGGTTGAAAAACTGGTGCAAAGCTCAGGGAGTTGGCTTCATTGGGGACTGGGACTCCACCTGGAGGAATGCAGGCCTATACTGGTGCGATGGTCTGCATCTGTCCAAGAGGGAAACCAGGATCCTAGGTGATAGGTTTAAATGCTTCACTGGCAAACATTTAAACTAGCCAAGGGGGAGGCACTGAAAAGGAAAAGGGAAATCTTAGCCCCCCCCAAAAAAATCAGGGTAGTTAGTGAGGTAAACACCAAGATAGAGTAGTCGATAGGGAGAAGGGCAGGGGTAAATGGAGAGAAAGACAAAGGCAGCAATGACAGGGATGGGGCAAAAAGAAATAAGGCCATAAAAGAAATGGAGGGTAATGAGTACCAATGCCTGTAGTCTAGGTAAAAAGCTCCCCAAAATGGTGGCCTTGATGGAAGAGGGATGCCTGGATAACATGGCAGTCACAGAAACATGGTACACAGAGAACCAAGACTGGGATGTCAACATACCAGGGTACACAATCTACAGGAGGGACAGGGAGGGTAGAAGAGGAGGAGTAGCTCTCTGTGTAAGGGAAGGAATCAAAGCAAGAGAACTAAAGGGTAAACAGGGAGGAGAGGAGGCATTGTGGGTCACCCTGGAGGCTGGAAATTGTACCACAATCCGAACAGGGGTTGTATACAGACCCCCATCTCAGGTTCGAGGAAATGGACAAGGGAATGATAGAAGGCATCTTTAGGATGGCAGAGAAAGGGGAGGTATTGCTGATGAGGGACCTGAATATGCCAGATGTTAACTGGAGCACTTTTGCTGCAGCCACATCCAAAAGCAGGGCCATTCTCAATGCCCTATAGGGGGCATGCCTCAGATAGCTAGTTTTGGAACCCACTTGGAAGGGAGCAATCTTAGACCTCGTACTCTCAAATGGGGACAGAGACAGGATCTCAGACCTAGAATTAGGTAGCCATCTGGGAACAAGTGACCACCAAACAGTGTGGTTCATGATAAACTTAGCTGCAGAGCTAAGCCATACAGAAGTGAAGGTACTGAAATTCAGGAGGGCTGATTTTGTCAAAATGGGAGAGTGACTCAGAAAAGCACTAGCAAACACGCAAGAAGGTGGGATGGAGCAACAATGGGGAAACATCAAAACCACCATCACAGAAGCAACAAGCCTTTGTGTGAAGCAAATAAACAAATCAAAATGAATTAAAAAAAACACTATGGTTCTCAAAATAAGTGGCGGGGAAGGTTAGGGAGAAAAAGATAGCATTCAAGAAGTATAAGGAAACACAGAAGGATCAGGACAGAGAACTGTAACAGTTAAAGCAGAAGGAAGTGGGGAAGGCAGTCAGAATAGCAAAGGCCCAAACCGAGGAAAAGATAGCCAACTTGGTTCGGAAGGGGGATTATACCATTTATAGGTACATTAGGGAGCAAAAAAAGACTAAGGCAGGGATACTGAGGCTGAATAAAGAGGAGGTGGTTGGGCATAAAGCAACAGTGAAAAAGCAGGGATACTGAAAGAATACTTCTGCTAAGTATTCACAATGGAAGAACAGGGAGAGATACCTAATCCAGTCAATAGAAGCTCTCTGGATAGGGGGTTGATATTAGTCCTTTCACAGGAGAAAGGGTTCTGAAAGAACTCCTAAAACTGAAGGTGGATAAAGCAATGGGGCCTGATGGGATTCACCACAGAATTCTAAAAGAACTACGGGAAGAACTAATAACGCCACTGACTACCCTTTTTCATAAATCAAGGGAGGATGGTGTGGTACCGGAGGACTGGAGGAGGGCAGATGTGATTCCCCTTCACAAAAATGGGAGCAAGACAGAGGCAGGAAACTACAGACCTGTCAGTTTGACCTCAGTGGTAGGGAAAATGATGGAATCACTACTGGAGGAAAGAATTGTTGAGTACCTAGAGGCCAGTGGGGCACAGGACCCAAGGCAGCATGGATTCACAGCAGTAAGGAAATGTCAGGCAAATCTAATTGATTTCTTTGACTGGGTGACCAAAGTAGTAGACCAGGGAGGGGCTGTGGACATGGCCTACCTAGAGTTAAGCAAGGCATTTGACACAGTCCAACACAAAAGATTAATAAACAAATTAGCCAGCCTAGGAGTGGGTTCCAGGGTGGTAGCCTGGGTAAAACATTGGCTGGACAACAGGACACAGAGAGTAATAGTAAATGGAGTCCACAGTGAAGAAAATGGGGTTACTAGTGGGGTTCCACAAGGTTCAGCACTGGAGCTGGTCCTTTTTAATGTCTTTATAAGTGACATTGCAGAGGGACTGGAAGGAAAAGTATGTCTCTTTGCAGATGACACAAAGATCTACAACAGGATTAATACGCAAGGTGGGTTGGAAAGGATGAAAAGGGACTTGGCAAGGTTGGAGGAATGGTCAAATGTATGGCAGCTTAGATTCAATGCAAAGAAGTGCAAAGTAATGCACCTGGGAAACAAAAACCCAGAGGAAGAGTACGCAATGGGGGCTGAGATACTGACAACAACAAAAATGGAAAGGGACCTGGAGGTAGTCATATCAGATGACCTAAAAGTGGGCAAGCAATGTAAAAAAGCAGTAAGAAGGGCTGGGGGGATACTGGGATGCATAGGGAGAGGCATCACCAGTAGAAAACAGGAAGTTTTTGTCCCTCTGTACAGACAGTTGGTAAGACCACATCTGGAGTACTGTGTATAAATCTAGAGACCCCATCTCCGCAAAGACATAGACAGGGTGGAGGCTATCCAGAGGAGGGCAACCAAAATGGTGCAGGGTCTGTACCAAAAGACATATGAAAAAAGACTAAAGGAACTTAAGATATATAGCCTTGAGGAAAGGAGGGGGGGGGGGACATGATAGAAACTTTCAAATACCTCAAAGGAATCAACAAAGTCCAAGAAAGTAGCATATTTCAGAAAAAGAGATGTGGAAGAATAAGGGGGAACAATCTGAAGTTAGAGGGGGGCAGCTCAGAGGTAATGTGAAGAAGTATTTCTTCACAGAGAGGGTTGTAGATGCATGGAATAGCCTTCCTGAGGAGGTCATAGAGTCAAAAACAGTGGGGGAATTCAAGAATTCATGGGACAGACATAAGGCAATTCTAGAGGGGGGTAGGAGGAAGTAGGCTGTTGGTTAACTAGGATCTGCAGCTTATCTGTTAGGTAGGGAAATGTGCAGACTAGGTGGACCAAACGGCCCTTATCTGCCATCAAATTCTATGTTTCTATGTTTCTGTGGAAGAGTGGACACAGCTGAAGGGATACAGGACTTACAGAAAGATCTGGAAAAGCTAGGGAAGTGGTCCAGGATCTGGCAGCTTGGCTTCAATGTGAAGAAATGCAAAGTTATGCATATTGAAGCCAAGAATCCCAGGACAGATTACTATCTGGGTGGAGTCCGAGTATCTGCATCAGAGGAGGAGAAGGACCTGGGATTGATGATCACTAGTGACCTGAAGCACTCCACGTAGTGTAAGAAAGCAGCAGCAAAGACAAACAAGATGCTGGTATGCATATCTAGGGGGATAAGTAGTAGGAGACAGGAGGTTATACTGCCCTTGTACAGGTCACTGGTAAGGCTGCATCTAAAGTATGGAGTTCAGTACTGGTGCCCACACCTCAAATTGGACATAAACCTGCTGGAGAAGGTCCAGAGGAGGGCAACAAAGATGATAGCAGATCAGCAGGGTAAGGCATATGAGGAGAGATTGAGGGCACTGAACATGTAATCCCTACAAGACAGGAGAGAGAGGGGAACATGATTGGGACCTTCAAGTACTTGAAAGGACTAAATAAGATTGATAAGGAGAGTCTCTTTAAGCTGAGTGGCAACCATAACATGAGGGGGCACAGTCTTAAGCTGGAGGATGGGAGGTTTAGGAGGGAGGTCAGGAAGCATTTCTTTACATAGAGGGTGGTGGACACATGGAATGCACTACCAAAAGAGATCATCTCGTTGTTGACAGTGGGCAGCTTTAAGAGAGGCTGGGATAGTCATAGGGGGAAGGTAAGGATCAAGGGTAGAGAGGATGAGAGGAGTGGGGATGGAGGGCAGGGACATTAGCTCAAGCTCTGGACCCTTCAATATGAGCAGACTTGACAGACTAAATGGCTTTCTTCTGCTGGCTTCTTCTTATGTTTGTATGATGCATTTGAAAGGCACATTTCTCCATGGTAATAAATACCATGAATGCAGCAATTGATCTGTCAGGATCCTACCACTTATGACAGTGGGGGTGGCCAAGGCTATAGTGGCTCCACCTGTTCTGGCACCTATGAGTATAGACATGCACCCCGGGTGCAACACACCATGTAGGGTACTTATGTGGATGCCTCTCCCATGGCCCATTCTGCTGGGTTCCATCACAGCATGGCATTGCATGTTTCCTGTCTAGTCCGCCTTGTGACTTCAGTTCTTCTGCCCTGACCAGGGCCTGCTGCCTGCTGGGGTCTGTAGAGGAGAGAATGGGAGATGTGGTCTGTATCCTGCAGTGGAACACAGTGAACAATTTCGTACACCCAACGCAGTATACATGCCCATATGCCTGTAATGTGCAGGATGTGGATGGACAGGTCCACAAGGTACCTGTGTGATCAGCTGTGAAACCACATACGTGTGTACCATGGGCCAGCAGAAGCAGCGGTCTAAGTCTTCCCCCAGTAGTAGGTATGGCCCTGAACAGTGTACACAGGCCTGTGTAATGCCCACAGCCTGCCATCCCCACAGCTCCTGTACAACAAACCCATACCTTCCAGCTACAGGTCCTGTACACAGCATATTATGCATTGGTATGCATGGTGCACTAGGTCACATACGACATGGGCAGGAAAGGCATAACCTGCGCAATGGCTTGGGGAACATGCTTCTGTAGGTATTGCCCCAAGCAGTGGCAGTACATGCCCAGCCCCCTGAGCAGTAGAATAGTACCCCACTCGGAACGTGGCATATGCAAACCAAAATGTACACAACAAAATGGCGGCCACATTCATGTCTTGATGGATACAGCTACCAGCACTGCTACATATAGAACACATATGACAGCCTCCCAGGTTGTAAATGGCAAAGGGAAGTTGTATGTCCAGGTCACTGTACCCGGTAACCAAACCTTGAATAACATTATGTGACACTATACATGGTCCTGTCAAGCACCTTCACACTGCTGCTGAGTCACTATGGTAGCCCAAAACCATGCAGCCCTTGCAGTGTGCACCTCAGGAAACCACAGCAGGTCCTGTCATGTACAGGGCACAGGACAGCATGTCAGACAGGAGACCCAGACACCTGCATATGTGTGGGCAGACAATACAGTGGAGCAGGTCTCATTGGACAAAGGGGAACAACAAGGACACACAGGTACAGAGCACAGCCCCAGTTGTATAGTTTCATAACAGTACTGCACACAGGCCATTACACACACCATACACAGAGCCATCTGTGCTCCCTTGGCTTTGGAATAATGCCACCATACACCATCACCCTCAGTTGCTGCAGGCAGCATTCCTCTCTCTCCTCTGGAGGTCATTGTATTGGTGCCAGCACTGGTCGCCAGTGTGGGTGACCCTGGTGCGTTGAGTGAGGTGCTGTCAAACAGACATCCACATCTCACTCTGTGGCCTATATGATGCTGCTCCCACTTCCAGCAGCTGGTCCTCTCTGGCCACCAACATTTTACCAAATTGGCTAGCTCAGTGGTGAACCAACTTGGGTCCCACTGAAGCATGGCCCTGCTCCTTCTGGCAGCCATGGTATCACCTTATGCCTTGCACTCCCACCACACTTTTGCCAATTCAGGGCTATCTGGGTGTATCCTGTCATGTTACACAGCACATTGCAGTGGTAGTGCTACACTAATGTCACATTGCACAGCACAATACGTACTTCTGGGGGGGGTTGTACTGAAAGCATGAATCAGGCAAGGGGCAGTATGTGCACAGAGTATGCATGCCCTGTGTGCATATGCAGAGCCTTGTGCAAGGCTGCACACTGTAATTGTGCATGCAGAATTTAATTTCACATCTGTGCTGTATACCAATATTGTGAAAGTACAGGCACTGCTCAAAGGCATGCACCAGCACAATCACATTAGCTCAGGGGGCAAAATTGCAATATTCAGCCAAGGCATGCAAATGAGTCAATTTTGCAGTCCATGGGCAAGCACCCATATTGCATTTCATTATCGGTAGGTATGCACACATTAGCATGACTCATTGTGCAGGGACTATATAAAGGAGCACAGAGCACCACCTAGTTTTTACAGCTGAACTTCAGGCAGATAGAGTTAGGTGTCCTGTGGAATGGCCTAGAAAGGGACATGGGTGAGCAATGAACTGTGTGTGTGCTTTGTGCTGTAGAACACTGGATATGCTGAGGTGGTGGACCACACCATCTACCTGTAGTGGTGGTGGTGTTGTCATGTCTCGGTGGATGCACCCTCCTATAGTTGTTAATGGTGCACTATGACAGAGGATGCAGCACTGTCAGATATGTGCATACATGGTGGTGGCCCTGGCTTCCTTTGGACCCCTGCCCTTTGCAACCCCTGCCTGTGACCATGAACATGACTGTGTCCATGCTTGGACAGGCCTGTGTCAGACAGGCCACTTGCTGTGTTAGGACTTGCATCGCTGGGACACCTATGTGTCCTTGGAGGGGGGGCTCCCCCACTGTACTGTTCAGCTGTGTTCCACTATGTATACTCCCTGGTCACCTGCATTTCACTCCCCTGTTTAGATGGCTCCATGGGAGACTCAGATGGACTACATACTACATACCCATCTCTTCTCCGAGGGGGGGTTTCAGGTGCTAGCACAGGCCTAAATTGCCAGGGAGGAGACCGTGTCCCAGAGCAATAGCATGAATACCCAGGTACAGCAGGCAAGGGTTGAGATCACAGACCTGGATTAGCTGCTGTATTGTCTTTGGGGTAAAGTCTAAAAATGGATCTTTCTTACCATGGCAAAGATAATGTGGTTGCACAAGAAAATCAGTCATTTCTTCATCTTGAAGATTTAGAGGGCGAACTAGAACCAACAGAGGCTCTGGAAGCTAAGCAGCAATTCATCACAAACACTACCTCCAGAATTGTCTTCCTCTATTTCATCAGAGCATGATTACACAGAATTACAAACAATTAAGCAAGCCCTATTCTCCTTAACTGATGATTGTAAAGTGTGGAAACCAGTAGTCAAAAACTTGTCCTGACGAGTTTCCGTTTCAGAAGCGTGGATTTCCTCAGTGGAGGAAGGACTGCACAAAATGGAGCCGGAAGTGGTTTCAATTAAAATACCCTTAAAGAAGCTCGAAAGAGAAAGTGGATGATCTTGTGGGTTGATCCAGATGGAATAATTTAATCCTTCTGGGTCTCCCTGAGGGGGGAAGAAGGCCCCCATTCCTACTGAATTTCTTCAGAAACTGTCTACTAAAATTGCTGGGCAGTCACCAAATGGTCCTACTTATATTATAGAATGAGCACATCCGTTGGGGCGACCGAAGCCAGCAGTGGGACAGCCTTCCAGAACTAGTATATTTTAGGTACTAAACTATTTTGATCTAGATCATATATTGAAAGCAACTAGAAAAGTGGATCAAATTGAATGGAATGGAAGGCGCCTTAGACAGGTTCTGGATTTAACGTACAAGGTTAGACAGGACCTTTAGGCCTCTTCAGTCAAAATTGTGGGCTACCAGCATCAGACTCAGAATGCTTTTTCCTGCCCACCTCGAGGTTACTACCTCTATGGGGGGGTTTCGCTATGACTCGGCCCCTCTAGCATTGGAAGGACTGAGGAAAATACTGCCAGATCTCTTCGCTAAGATTGGGTGAGGCTGTTTCATGTTTTCTATGTAAAGTCATTTTCGTTTATTAAAACATCTACTGCAAGAAAATTTTGCTGTTTCGGCCAAAAGTAACTGGTTATTTTATAAAAGGATAGTATGCAACCCTCTTGGAGTAGCTTACTACTAGAAACTCTCCTTTTTCTTATATATGGATTTGATATGGAGAGTGAGGTTTAAACAGAACTCACGTTTTTATCATGTTTGCATAAATGACAAGATAATTGAAAAGTAAGAGCCGCATTTGAAATGTATCTAAATCACATCAGACTTAAGTTGTACTTCAGTTGAATCAGTTTTGAGTCATTATTTGGTCCAAGTGGGATGACTCCAGGTTTTCCTTTCAATGTAGAAAGAGTGCTGACATGCTACAGAGACCACTAGAGAGTCCTGGAACTAGCTTCTTACAAATGTGATTTTGCTTTAGTTTCAGGCTCAAAAGGAACTTATTTTTCCTTTAGCAATTAGAAGCTTCTGCCATGGACAATCGAGCAGATACATGAGAATCCTAATATCATTCAAAGTGAATACAAATGCTTTTCTCATTTAGACTACAGTTTTTCAGTCTTACATTTTTTCTTATATACAGGATGACATTTGAGTTTGGGATAAACTATTGTTCATGGACTACTTGAATTTTTGACAGACTGCATAATAGTGATTATGTAAATTTAAGCCTGTTTATCGCATGCAGTATTTGTATATATGATTGAAGTCTAGTAGCTTTTGTAATGATGAGGACTATCCTTTTATTTTATTTTCTACCTTTAGGGTAATTATTGGTTTTTCAGGAATTCGCTTATGTAAAGTATGTGGGGGCAATAAGATATACAATGCATCATTATTTTTGTAACATTTTTGTAATAGTGATTCAAATTTTATATTTATATTGATATAGATTTAGCTCAGTATATAATCTGATGAGTTACCCTAAATGGAGAGATTTCACTCTAAAAGCTGCCATGCATTTTGTTTTCTTTTTAGGATAGACTAGAGTATCCCCTAGCTCTGTAGTTCACAGCTGGAAACTCTTTGGTGCCCTAACTCCACTTAAAGAACTTTGTTTAAGGGGTATAACAAAACTTTTACCCACATATCGATATTCATTTTTTTCTTTCTCTGCCTTATTTTAGACAGTATTGTATGGTGAGGGTAGATTATGCTAAGGGTCTGGATAAGGTCTGGGGGGGCTGAGCATCTTGGGGCATTCATGGACCACATATTGAGGAGTGGGCTTAAGGCCTGAGTGGTAAGTGGGGATCGATATATCCCTTGTGTTCAATGGTATATTTGGGGGGTAGTTAGGGATCTTCATTTTGTTTTATTAGAGGGGTGTTGGTTAGAGAGGGTGGGAGTGTCAGTAGGCTTTTCAGGATTCAGAAAGCAGACTTTTGGATCCAGACTGTTGTGATATGGCAGATTGTTGGAAAGTGATTTCATGGAATATAAATGGGGAGAGGGACAACAACAAAAAATATTGTGTCCTTAGATATTTAAATCGATAACACCCATATACTGTTATGTTGCAGGAAACACATATTCCTATAGATCAATTAAGCAATCTGAATAAACTATGGGTAGGTCATGTTTTTGGTACAGATCTAAGTGTCAAATAAAGGGGAATCATGATATTATTTCACAAATCTGTACCATACATTAATATACAGGAATGGAGGGACCCAAATGGCAGATATATTATTCTCCATGTAAAGCTGATTAATGACGAAATAATTCTGGGCTCCATATATGGGCCTAATGTAGACACTCCCTTTTTATTTTCACCCTTAACTACCCTGCTGGCTACCCTTCCTGAGATTCCATGTATCTTGGGAGGAGATTGGAATCTTGTGTTTTCCAATGAGTTAGATAGATCATTCCGTAGAAGGCTGGGCCTATCTCCTGCTCAATAGGCGTTAAGAGAGTTCATGTCAGATTTAGGCCTGGTCGACCCATGGTGGCTTTTCCATCAGGAGGCCTAGGAATATACCTTCTACCTTCTACTCCCACCCTCGTGGAATGTATTCTTGTATAGACTATTTTCTAGAGAGACCCAAATTTATCAAAGGGTTATCCTGGATCATTTTCCTATTTAGTTAATTTTATCTTTGACACATCCTTCTCCACGTAGAGGCACTTGGTCCCTAAATACTTGACACTTGGAAGATACTTTAGAACACATGTGAAAACCTATTCTCCAGTCATGGGAGGAGAATTGCTTATCCATAGATGCAAAAGACATAATGTGTGGATCCCTGAAAGCAAAGTGGTGAGGGGAGTTTATTATAATAGCCTCAGTGAAGAAAAAGAAGCTTGATGGCCAGGTCGAGGGGTGGTTGACCTGAACCTGGACTTTGGAATGCTAGTTATCCAAGGCTTTGGCTGACTATTTATGGTCAGAACTTAATGTATTATGAGCTAAGTATCCTGATTACTTGTTGGATAGGGTAATACAGGCCACTGTGGGTTTAAAAGCCACCTACATTGGGCAAGGAGAGAAGGCAGGCAAGCTCCTCACCTAGCATCTTAAACAACAGAGAGCTGCCCTTAGGGTGCCTTGGTGGATCCTATCTCAAGCTCTTTAACTGCAGACCCCTTTACATTGATTACTATTTTTAAAGACGTCTATCAATCCTTATATGAAGCACCCCAAGCAGACAGCAACTACTCTTTATTTTGGGCAACAGTTTTTGGGGATCTTAACCTGCTATCCCTTATAGACTTTCAAAAACAAATATTAGGTAGTCCTACTACTGTTCAGGAGGTAGTGGATGTTATTGAGTTATTACTATTTGACAAAACCTCAGGTCCAGATGGTTATGCCTCCCCTGATTTATAAATCTTACAAGGAAGAATTGGCACCTATGTTATGTGATATTTTTAATTAGCTTTATTATTGAAATATTAAAGAGACTGTCCTTAAGGAAGCAAGAATAGTAGTATTACCTAAACCCAGAAGAGATCCAACACTACTGGATAACTATAGACCTATCTCCCTCCTGAACATTGATATCAAAATTCTAGCTAGCATACTGGCTTCCAGACTTAAAAAAAGTGTGGGCCAATCTAATTGGTTACAAACAAGTGGGCTTTGTAACAAACCATCATTCCAGTGACCACTTCAGGAAATTTTTTCATCTTCTCTCCACATCTGGGGAGATGGGCACACATACTGTGCTTGTCTCTCTAGACATGGAAAAGGCTTTCGATAGAATGGCCTGGAAGTTTTTATTTGATTTGCAGCCAAAATATGGCATTCCAGATGAGTTCATACAGTGGCTTAAAATATTTCATCTCTGCCCCTCAGCTAGAGTGATGTGCAACGGGGAAATTTCTGCTCCTATTTTTGCTAACTAGAGGAACACAACAGGGATGTCCCCTGTCATCTAGGCTATTTAATTTATACATAGAACCCCTGGCCAGAAAGATTATTTCATCCCCTCATGTGAGAGGCATTAAGACAGGTCCTCGTGAAGACAAAGTGTCAATGTTTGCTGATGATGTGACAGACAGAACACCAGGAGGAAGGAGCTACTGGTATAACTAAAACTTCTCTACTGGGACTAAGAACTAGATCTCTTGTACTAGGACCTTCAATTAAGGGTAAAAAAAAAAAAAAAAAAAAGGAGTTGGTGTGTTTGTCAGAGGTGGTTGAAGTAAATTGTTATCTGCTATCTATGTTATCTGTGTACTTATCTAGGTGCTTGTCACAGGTGTCAGAAGGGAATTGTTATCTGTGAAATTAATTAAGTGTAGAAAGATCTGCAAAGTAGGGGGAATGGCTTAGCTAGAAGGAGCCAGGTTAAGACCAGATATAAACACTGCCCTAGACAGCTTCTGCCAGAGTATAGACAGAACACCAGGAGGAAGGAGTTACTGGTATAACTAAAACTTCTCTACTGGGACAACATTGCCCTCCTACCCTACCCTCCACCCCCAACCTAAACCAGTTCTACTTTTATAGGCACAGGATTTAACTGACAACAGGAACTTCCTGTTTGGGAGCAGGAACTGAGTGATCACAGAGCCACCAAAGACTCACCATCCTAGAAGGGCAAGAGTAGCTCTCCACCCCCCCCAGCTGCTGGAGGTCTGACTCCGAGCAAGTAAGGAGACTACTGAGAAATATAGGAACTTCTTGTCTCAGAACAGGTTGATCAGGAGCTAAAAGGGTGTAGGAGCAGTAAGTAAGTAGGGAGAGAAGAAAGAAAAGAAATAAACAAACAGAGGAAAGAGTAAGTATTCCAAATAACAGTTAGGGGGCCAGAAAAAAGACGAGATGGGAGTGGTGCAGTGCAGTGGCTGTGGAGCAGCAATCTTCCAGGAGATGTTCTGGAGGATGCAGTGTTGTCCCATCTGCAGACACCTCTCTGGGCTGAGGGAGGAGGTTGCTCCTCTCCAGGCTGAGTTGGCCAACATTTGTGGGACCTCCTCTCCCACCCAGGGACCACCAGGGTAACTTCCGTTGCCTCAGAGGTTACCAAGAAAGAGGAGTGGTTGGACAACCGTGGGCTCAGGGAAGGTGAGAGTGGTGGAACAGAGGCATATCCCTCCAGTTGTACCTCTCCACAATTTCTATGCCATTCTGGAAAAGTGTGGTTCCTCTATGGAGGCACCCACAGTAGAGACCAAGGAGAATGCTGGGAACATCCACAAAGGAGACCAACAGAAAGGTGGCATGGGACCTCACAGGGGAAGGAAACAACTCCTAGTGGGAGACTCCATTGTTAGGAAGGTAGAACTGGGGGAGGAAGGGGAGAGGGAGGTAAGGCCCTGCCTGGTGCCGTGGCTTGAAGTGACAGGGAGCGAATCCTCAGCATCGCAGGAGCAGCTGCACAGGTGAGGGAGCTGGATGTCATTGTCCACCTAGGGACAAATGACCTGGCTAAGAAAAGGATCAGAGCAGTGTAAGAAGCATTTGTGGAGATGGGGAGGAGCCTTAGACAAATAGCACACACGGTAACCTTCTCAGAGGTGCTGCCTGTCTATGGCATGGGTGAGGCTAGGGTGCTCCACACTATGGGATTCAATCAGTGGTTGAAAAATTGGTGCAGAGCTAAGGGATTTGGCTTCATTGGGGACTGGGGGTCCACCTGAAGTGATGTAGGCCTATACTGGCATGATGGTCTGCATCTGTCCAGGTGGGAAACCAGGATCCTAGGTAATAGGTTTACATACTTCATTGACAAGTATTTAAACTAGTCAAGGGGGGAGGCACTGGAAAGGAGCAGAGAAATCCTAGCCCCCCAAAAAAATATCAGGGTACTAAGTGAGGTAGACACCAACATAGAGATGTCAATAGGGAGAAGCACAGGGGTAAATGGAGAAAGTGACAAAGGCAGTAAGGACAGGGATTGGGCATAAAGGGGTAAGGCCATCAAGAAATGGAGGGTAATGAGTACCAATGCCCGTAGTCTGGGCAACAAGCTCCCTGAACTGGTGGCCTTGATGGAAGAAGGATGCCTAGATATTGTAGCAGTCACAGAAACATGGTACACAGAGAACCATGACTGGGATGTTAACATACCAGGGTACACAACCTACAGGAGAGACAGGGAGGGCTGAAGGGGGGAGTAGCTCTCTATGTTAGGGAAGGGATAAAAGCAACTGAACAAAAGAGTAAACAGGGAGGAGAGGAGGCACTGTGGGTCACCTTAGAGACTGGAAATGGCACCACAATCTGCACAGGGGTTGTATATAGACCCCCATGTCAGGGGGATGGAATGGACAAAGATATGATAGAAGGCATACTTAGGATGGTAGAGAAAGGGGAGATACTGTTGATGGGGGACCTTAACATGCCAGATGTTAACTGGAGCACCTTTGCGGCAGCCACATTCAAAAGCAGGGCCATTCTTGATGCCCTTCAGGTGGCATGCCTCAAACAGCTAGTTTTGGAACCTACTTGTGAGAGAGCAATCTTAGACCTCATACTCTCAAATGGGGACAGTGAGAGGATCTCAGATCTAGAAGTGGGTAGCCATTTGGGAACAAGTGACCACCAAACAGTGTGGTTCATGATAAACCCAGCTACAGAGTCAAGCCATACAAAAGTGAGGGTTCTGGATTTCAGGAGGGCTGACTTTGGCAAGATGGGAGAGTGCCTTAGAAAAGCACTAGCAAACAGGCTAGAAGGAGGGGTGGAGCAACAATGGGCAAATATCAAAACTGCCATCACAGAGGCAACAAGCCTTTGTGTGAAGCAAATAAACAAATTAAAATGAAAGAAAATCCACTATGGTTCTCAAAAGAGGTTGTGGTGAAGGTTAGGGAGAAAAAGATAGCATTTAGGAAGTATAAGGAAACACAGAAGGAGCAGGACAGAGAACTGTACCAGTTAAGGCAGAAGGAAGCAGGGATTGTAGTCAGAATAGCAAAGGCACAAACTGAGGAAAAGATAGCTAACTCGGTTAAGAAGGGGGATAAAACCTTTTATAGGTATATCAGGGAGCGTAGAAAGACAAAGGGAGGGATAGTGAGGCTGAATAGAATGGATGGTGGGTGGGCAGAGAGTGACAATGACAAAGCAGGGATTCTGAATGAATACTTCTGTTCAGTATTCACAAAAGAGGGAGTGGGGGAGGTGCCTAATCCAATTAACAGAAGCACTCTGGAGAGGGGGGGTTGATCCCAGTCCTTTCACAGAAGGAAGGGTTCTGAAAGAACTCCTAAAACTGAAGGTGGACAAAGCAATGGGGCCAGATGGAATTCACCCCAGAATTCTAAAAGAATTAAGAAGAGAACTAGTGACACCACTGACTACCCTTTTTAACAAATCATGGGAGGATGGTGTGGTATCTGAGGACTGGAAGAAGGTGGATGTGATTCCCTTTCACAAAAGTGGGACCAAGACAGAGGCAGGAAACTACAGACCTGTCAGTTTGACCTCTGTGTTAGGGAAAGTGATGGAATCACTTTTGAAGGAAACAATTGTTGAGTACCTAGAGGCCAGTGGGGAACAGGACCCAAGGCAGCATGGATTCACAGCGGGAAGGTTATGTCAGATGAATCTAATTGATTTCTTTGACTGGGTGACCAAAGTAGTAGACCAGGGAGGGGCTGTGAACATGGTCTACCTAGACTTTAGCAAGGCATTTGACATAGTCCCACACAAAAGATTAGTAGTCAAATTAAACAGCCTGGGAGTGGGTCTGAGGGTGGTAGCCTGGGTAAAACATTGGCTGAACAACAGGACACAGAAGGTAATTGTAAATGGAGTCCACTCTGAAGAAAGAGGGGTTACTAGTGGGGTACTGCAGGGTTCAGTACTGGGTCCAGTCCTTTTTAATGTCTTTATAAGTTACATTGCAGAGGGGCTGAAAGGAAATGTATGCCTCTTTGCAGATGACACAAAGATCTGCAACATGGTTGATACACAAGGAGGCTTGGAAAGGATGAGAAGGGACTTGGCAAGGTTGGAGGAATGGTCAGACATATGGCAGCTTGGCTTCAATGCAAAGAAGTGCAAAGTAATGCACCTGGGAAACAAAAACCCAGGGGAAGATTACACAATGGGGGGAGACATAGTAACAACAACAAAAATAGAAAGGGACCTGGGGGTAATCATATCAGATGACCTTAAGGTTGGCAAGCAATGCGAGAAGGCAGTCGGGAGGGCTGGGCGGATACTGGGATGTATAGGGAGAGGTATCACCAGCAGAAAACAGGAAGTTGTTATCCCACTGTACAGACAGTTGGTGAGACCCCATCTGGAGTACTGCATCCAGTTCTGGAGATCCCATCTCTGCAAGGACATAGACAGGATGGAGGCAGTTTAGAGGAGGGCAACTAAAATGGTGCAGGGTCTGCAAGAGAAGCCATATGAGGAGACACTAAAGGAGCTTAATATGTATATCCTTGAGGAAAGGGGGCATGATAGAAACGTTTAAGTACCTCAGTGGAATCAACAAAGTTCAAGAGGGTAGCATCTTTCAGAAAAAGAGATGTGCAAGAACAAGGGGACACAATTTGAAGATAGAGGGGGATGGCTCAGGGGCAATGTGAGGAAGTATTTTTTCACAGAGAGCATGGTGGATGCATGGAACAGCCTTCCTGAGGAGGTTGTGGGGTCTAAAACTATAGGAGAATTCAAGAATGCATGGGACAGACATAAGGCAATTTTTGTGGTGGGTAGGAAGAAATAGGCTGTTGGTTAAATAGGATCTGCAGCTTATCCTCTAGGTAGGGAAATGGGCAGACTAGGTGGGCCAAGCGGTCCTTATCTGCCATCAAAGTCTATGTTTCTATGTTTCTATGTTACTAGTTGGCAGACTTCCCTCCCAGCAGTTCTTAGCTTAATTTCAGAATGCAGTGCATTACCAGGATATGTGTTGAACAAACATAAGACCACTGTCTTCCCGTTGTCATCTGCCTGTTCCCAGGCAAATATTGTAGTGTTGGGTCTCAAGTGGGCCTTCACTTCCATTTCTTTTTTGGTAACTGAAATTACTAAAGATATGCAATCGCTAAAGAAATTTAATTTGGATCCCGTGGTCAAGCAGTTGGAGAAGGATTTACAAAGATAGCAAGCTCTCCCACTTTCTTTATGGGGGCAGGCTAATATTTTTAAAATGGTAGCATCTCCTAGATTTAAGTACCCCCTTTCAGTACCGAATCTGCCCCTCCCCAAAAAAATTACTTGAGCAAATTCAGACTATTTGGTCCAACTTTTTGTGGTTGGAGAAAACCTTATAGACATGCTTTTGAAAAGCTGTTAGGCTGAGTGATCTTGGAGGTCTTCAGCTCCCTCATTTATTACAATATTATTTAGCTTTTCAGGGTTCCAAATATTTTCGATGGTAGTGCTCTAGTAAAGATAACTTATTTGTCCCAGAGTGGCTACAAATAGAGAGGGTAAAGATGAATATGTATAATATTGCACTGTCAGAATTATTATATATCCCATTCAGTAGGCTTCCTCCACCATTAAAGGATTCCTCAATTGGCTGGTCAGTCCGGCTGCATGTTCAAGTCTGTCACTTTTTAAAATTGTGGTTTAAGACAGATTTGGGACAACCTGTCTTTAAAAATTCCAATATTCAGATTGACAATAAAATACTTCTGCCCTCTTCTTGGAAAGATTTGGATGCATCCACTCTAATGGACTTTGTTGAAAGGGAAAACATTCTTACTTTCAGAGAATTTAGAGATAAATTCAACCTCCCTGCAACCCCTTTTCTATGTTTTGCCCAGATCAAACATTGTTTATAGTCATTTCTGTGAACAACACCTTGGTCTTTGGAAGCTAGCTGTTTTTTTTATACAAATGTTGGATTTAGCTGTTTGAACCAGACCCATCCTGAACCCTTAGAAGAAGTTAAGGAAGCAGACCTGGAAGTTGTGCTCTCCTGTAGCTTATTATTGGCAACAAGCTTTGAATTTATCCTATGACTTTCAAATGTAGAGATCTATTTGGACCAATATCTATAAGTGAATTAAGCAGGACAGATTTCAATTAATTCAGTTTAATGTTCTCCATAATATGTACTACACTCCTTCTAGATTATTCAAGATGGGTAAGATTTCAGACCCTGTTTGTAGAAGGTGTTCCCAGGAAGAAGGTACAATGTTTCACATAATCTGGACTTGTCCTGAGGTAATGGCATTTTGGCATGCTATAAAACAGTTATTTTCCCCTTTTTTGGTCATTCAAAATATTTATCTCCGGAAGTCTGTGTGGTAGGTAATTTAAACTCTATTAGATCAGATAAGGAGAAAACATTTATGGCATTTATAGCTTCAATGACCAAACTTTTAAACCTGAGACACTGGAAGGGTAATAGCCTTCCTTCATTTAGAGAATGGTCTTAAGGGTTACTGTCCGCTTTCAATGCTGAAAAAGTCACTGCAGCTGTCCACCACAGATTATGTGCCTTTCAGACTTTATGGGAGACATTTATCCAATATGTTGCAGAGAGGTGAGATCTGAAAATCCTTAATGGGGTACCTCCCCCTGTTTTTTTTTTTGTGGGCCATAAATAAGCACTAATTCCTTAGTGATCTTCCATAACCATTTATAATCAGGCAGCTTCCAAGTACTTTTGGGTAGTTAAACCTTTGCCTCTGGGGTGTGGGAGGGCTTGGGGAATAATGGGAGGGTGGAGGGGGATTCGTTATCCTTTAATTTTAGTTATTCCTTGCTCTATATTTTATGGTTCACATGTGGTATAGTCAAGTTTTATGTTTCTGACAGAGATTGTCCAGTATTCATTTGTTAAATTATTGGTATTCTGCTTTGTGTCCATTCTTTAAGGTGTGATTATGTTTCCTTGTTCAATTTAATACAGCATATTGAAAGAAAAAAGACTGCCAGCAAGTCTCCGGGGAGGGGGAGGTCCACTTTGCTTTCATGGAGGTGCAAAAGTGGGTTGACTGGTTCTGAGCAAACCTTTAAAGATACCACCACCCCGGGTGGGAAGGTGTTTGGAGAGGGTTCTGAGCAAACCTTTAAAGGTACCACCACCCCTGGGTTGGAAGGTATTGGGAGGGCAGAGCCAATGCAGTGCTGCATGAAGCACAGTGCTGCACCACCGCTGGAGATGTACAGATTTACAGAGAGGAGTGCAGGCACTGAAACACCACTCTGATGCTTCGGTGGTGTTGGGAGGGTGAATGTGGAGCCAGTAACCTGTAATGCACAAAGCAAGCAAAGGATTAGTAGGATGCTAGGTAGGAGAACAAAGGACAGGGCGGGAAGCACAGGCAGACCCAAAGTGGTGTAGGGTGGTGGGAGGGTGAACAGTGAAGGAGGGAGAAACTGGAAAAGATGGCCAGTCTGAACTTGGATCAGCAATACTGGAGTGACACTGGAGTCCACAGCCCAAAACAGGTAGGAGAGAAAAGGAGGATTGTTGGAAAAAAGCAGAGCAGGCAAAGGGAAAGAGTAGCACTCTGCCCCTACAGTAGAACACTCTTAATAAACCAGAGGAGCCGATCTGAAAACAAGCAAAGCACAAGTCCTCCCAACCTCTTTGGGCCTGTAAGTTTCAAGTATGATCGCCTGACCGCTTTCCCTTTCCATAAAAATACATTAAGTGCTTTTTTTACGTTCTCAAACCAGGTCTTAGGTAGGTAACATCCCAGCATATTCAAGGGGTAGAAAATTCTAGGTAATATATTCATTTTAACCATTTCTATTCTGGCCCATAATGACAATGGCATTAGGTTCCATCTACCTAAGTCCTGTTTAATGACTTTAACCGGATTGTGGAGATTCTCCCTAATCACTGAGCCTATTCCTCTAGTGATCTTGAAACCAAGATATGTCAGCATTTTTGGTTCCCAAGACAAACCATGTTCCCTTGCTATACTAGGGTAACATCTAACATTTAACTGGAAAAGCTTTGTCTTGGAAACGTTAATTTTATAATTGGAAACTCTAGAAAATTTTGTAATTTCCTTTAATATAACCGGTATGCCGCTTTCTGGGTCTTCCAAGTGTATTAGCAAATCGTCCGCATAGGCTGAAATTAGATATCGTTTAGTACCCAGTTTGATTCCCTTGAGCTCATGTAATGCTATTAATCTACGAATCAGGGGTTCAAGGTATAAATTGAACAAAAGTGGGGATAGTGGGCATCCCTGTCTTGTGCCACATGCCAATGAGAAGGGGGCTGATAGTGTACCATTATACCATATCCGCGCTGATGTGCACTATATAGGATCCGGACCCAATTCAGGAATTCTTTGGGTAAACCAAAATTGGCAAGTACTGTGAATAAGAATTCCCATGATACTCGATCGAATGCCTTCTCGGCATCCAGTGCGAGCAACGCCGCGGGAAGGTGCGAGCCTTGAGCATGTGCAATTATATGGTGGAGTTTGCACAAGTGGTCACTTGACATTCTACCACTCATGAATCCCACTTACACATCACTAATTAAGCTATTCATTAATGGCTTAAGACGGTTAGCTAGAATTTTAGCCAGTATTTTGATATCAACATTCAAAAGTGATATAGGACGATAATTACTGAGTAGAACGGGATCACGCCCTGGCTTAGGAATAAGAGTAATGAGAGCCTCTAAAAAAGAAGGTTCCGAGAGCCCCTCTTGAAACCAAAAATTACATACCTTAGTTATAATTGGGCTGACTATATCCACGTATGCCTAGTAAAAATTAGTAGTTAAACCATCAGGCCCAGGGGAATTGTCTCCAGCAAGTTGGAAGATCGCTAATTTCAACTCAGTCTCTAGTATTGGGGATCCTATCTTCTCTGTTTCAGAGGGCATATTCCTACTCGGGGATACCAGGCCTAAGAATTCCTGAATTTCCGCCGTGGTTACTCTTTCTATCGACCCAGTAGAATAAACCCGCTGGAAGTACTCCCTGAATGTATCAACAAAAACAAGCAAAGCAATACTTCGGCAATTAAGGCACCAGTAAGAATATACACAAATCAATACATGCAGTACCCAGAAAATGCCAGTAGATATTCAATCAACAATGTTCTTCCAATCACTGGAGATGTACAGACCTGCAGAGAGGAGTGCAGGCACAGAAATTCTGCTCCGATGCCTCGGTGGTGTTGGGAGGGTGATTGTGAAGCTGGTAACCTGCGGAGAGGAGTGCAGGTACTAAAACACTGTTCCGATGCTTTGGTGGTGTTGAGAGGACGAATGGAAAGATATAAGGAAAGATAAATGTGAACTGGCAAACTTGAAAACAGAAATCACAGAATTGCAGGAAGATCTGTGAAGCCTTAATGGTAGCCTGGAATTCAGCAAGTTGAAAAAGTCCTATATCAGTAAAATCACTAAACTAGAAGCTGAGTTACTGAATAGAAAAAAAATGAAGCTAAAAAGGGATTCTGGAGATTTTGAATGGGGTTAGGTATTCAAATGGGAATGCCCTGACAGATCCCTGGATTGAAGGAGATCGAGAAGCAGAAAAAAAGGTTGGCAAATTAAAAACTTGAGCAAATCCACTAACACAGCTCAAAGAAAAAACAGGCAAGTCAGTACCTCTGATGCTGACTCCTAAGTATCCCGAAGTCCTGACTCCCAAGGCACAGTTACTTATGTAGCGCAAGGGGAACAGGTGGAAAAAAATCTGGACCAGGCCCCCCACCCAAAAAAAACAACCCTAAAACAAACAAGAAGGAAAGAATCCAAAGAGGGAAGAGAGGACACAGCAGGGCCAAGCAGCTGGAGGACCTTGACAGAAAGAAAACAGTAATAAATCTTACATATATGTCCTTCTCAGAAACTCAGATAAATGTCCTATCATGCAGTCTCTCCTTTGCCCCCAAACTACAGTGGACTTATTTTCCTTCAAAGCAGATATCTACAAATTGATTCAGAAACTTAAGTACTATTTTGCTGCTGAAGGACAAAACCACCACAACATTGGGAGAATACAGGGAGGAGCCACTGTCCACAAGGAGCAGCATTTTTTCACCACAGATGGAAGCAAGTCATACTGTCCCAAATGTGGCATTAGTTGGCAATGCTGGACAATCCCATACTGGAATTGTTCCAGGGAGCCCTTACTTGTCTATGGAGTATAGTTTTAGGAATTAGCAAATAACCAACCAGATGTATCAATGGATTCAGGACACATTGATCTGATCGACCAATTTAAACAGAACAAGTTATTAGCCGATGCAGATGAACTGGTCAGTAGCCAAATGGATGTTCTTGCAACGCTGTTACTATAGAAGGAGGGAAGGGGAAATGTAAATGTAAATCCACATTTTCCCACAGATTAGCAGCAATGCCATTAATGCCTTTGAACATATGGTAATAACACAAACCAAAAAACTTTTCCAGGGGCATTTTTGTGACAGGTATGGTAACCAACATTTGTCTGAGAGGGCTGCACTGCGACAGCTTGGTAGCATGAAAAATATTGTTATTAAACCTTAAGAAAAGGGTGGCAATATGGTGATAATGCAGGAAGCAGACTATATCAGCAGAGTTTGTGATTTGCTTAATGTGAATTCAGATTATGAGAGGCTGTCTGGGGACTCAACAAACAGACAGAGTATTGAGCTCTTTGAACTCATTGCTGGGGCATTACATAGGGGTTTGATCACAAATGAAAAGGCTAATTTTTTAAGAGTGGATTTTCTGATAGTGCCAACAATTTATATTTTAGAGACATAGAAACATAGAAGTTGACGGTAGATAAGGACCGCAAGGCCCATCCAGTCTGCCCATTTCTTTTTCTACCTTATGAATGTGCCATCTGCCTTTGCTCTGCCAGTGGCCTATCTATTCATACTCATCTGTATTGCTCCCTTACACCTATCCTATGCCTGTTTGAAGCCCTGCACTGTATTCATACCTACCACTTCTGAGGTAGGCGGTTCCATGCATCCACCATCCTTTCTGTGAAAAAGAATTTCCTCACATTCCACCTTAATTGGCATCCCTCTAGTCTCATGCTGTGTCCTCTTGTCCTGCTATTTTTCTTGTATTTAAACATGTTAGACTCTTTCACCTTGTTAATGCCCTTAAGGTGTTTGAATGTTTTGATCATATCACCTCTCTCCCTCCTTTGCTTAAGGGTATACATATTGAGCTCCGTTAATCTGTCCTCATATGTCTTCTGATGCAGTCCCTGCACCATTTTGTTGCCCTTCTCTGACTGCCTCAATTTGATTAATGTCTTTGTGAAGGTGTGGCCTCCAGTACTGCATGTAGTACTCCAGATGGGGCCTAACCAGTGTCTTGTAAAGAGGGAATTTTGCCTCCCTCTTATGACTTGTGATACCCCTACTAATACACCCTAACATCCCCCTAGCCTTACGTACTGCTTTAGAGGTCTGCTTGGATGATTTCAGGTCATCGGTGATGATAATACCCAAGTCTCTTTCTTCCTTTGTGGCTGCCAGTAACTCCCCTCCCAGCCTATAGGTGGCTTCAGGGTTTCTCATCCCTATGTGCATGATCTTGCACTTCTTTGCATTAAATCCCAGTTGCCACTCTTATGACCATTTTGCTAGTTTATCTAGATCTCTTCTCATTCTGCCTATCCCATCTGGATCATCTACTCTGTTGCAGATCTTGGTGTCATCTGCAAACAGACAAGCCTTACCCTCTAGTCCATCTGCAATGTCACTGATGAAGATATTGAAGAGGACTGGCCCCAGGACTGATCCCTGAGGTACCCCACTTGTGACTTGCATCTCTTCTGACTGTATACCAGTTACCACCACTCTCTGTTTTCTGCTGTCAACCAGTTTCCAGCCAGTTGACCAACTTCTGACCCAGCCTGAGCCTACCCAGCTTATTTATCAATCTTCTATGTGGGACAGTGTCGAAATCTTTGCTGAAGTCAAGGTAGGTGGCATCAACTGCTCCCCCTTGGTCCACCACTCTGGTTACCCAGTCAAAGAAATCTATGAGATTAGTTTGACAAGACCTTCCTTTTGTAAACCCATGCTGTCTTGGATCCTGTGCCCTATGGACTCCAGGTGTTGCACTATCCTTTCCTTAAGGGTGCCTCCATAATCTTGCCCACTACTGAGGTAAGACTGATTGGTCTGTAGTTCCCTGCCTCCTCCCTGCTACTACTCTTGTGGAGCGGGATCACATGAGCCCTTCTAGTCTTCTGAGACCTCCTGTGCTCAGAGACTCACTAAACAGTTCTGCTAATGGCTCTGATAGTTCCACCCTTAGCTCCTTTAGTACCCTGGGATGTATGCCATCAGGTCCCATTGCCTTGTCCACCCTGAGCTTAGTGAGCTCTTGTAGGATCCTTTCTTTTGTGAAGGAGTAGTGCTCACCTCCCTCCCCCGTGTCCATGATGCTGAGCTGTGGGTCCTGCCCACCTCCTCTTCAGTAAATACTGAGCAAAAGTATCTATTTAGGATAGATGCTTTTTCGGGGTCCAGACCCAACAGGTCAGGATTGGTGAATTCCTCTCGTCATCCCTACCAATCCACTCTGGAGTACCCCAAGGTTCTATCCTGGGTCCCTTGTTATTCAGCATATTTCTGAACAATCTCCCTGCCTTCTGCCATGACAGAATGTTACTGTATGCAGATGATGCTGTAATCTTCACTTGCCACACCGACCCCACTTCCCTTCAGTCTCAACTACAGAAAAGTTTCACTGAAGTGGAAGACTGGTTTTGCTCACATAAACTCATCTTTAACCACAAAAGAAATAAAACAATGTTGTTCCATGGAACCCACAACAAGTACAGGGACCATGAGCTCATAATTAACAGCCATGAAGGCATCACTCTTGAGCAGGTGGATATGTTTAGATATCTGGGCCTGACCCTTTACTGCTCCCTCTCATATACCAAACACATTGATAATATCGCTAGAACTGTGAACTCCCATATAGGGCTAGTATACAAGCATTAACATTGCCTAACGGTTGAAGCCTTGAACCTCACTATGCAGAGCTCTGTTATCTCAGCTATTGACTACGGGCTTGTTATCTATGGATCCGCTTCTGATACTGCACTCCAGCGCATAGCTGTAGCCCTTAAAAAAGGCATGTAGACTCCTTATTTCAGCTGCCTGCCTTTCTCACATGTGTGACATTTACAAACAGGATTACTGGCTCCAGCTATCCAGCAGGCTAAAGTACCAGACCTGCATCCTAGCTAAGAAGACATCACTGGGCCTTATGCCCCTGGACTCCAATCAGTACTGACACCGCAGCGTGTCTGCCACCTAACTAGAAGATCAGACAGCCTAACCTTTACAATACCTCGCTGTCGGACTGCTCAAGCTCACCATTCTGACCTTGTTTGAGCCTTTACCTGGTTCAGCTTGCTACCTACAGAAATCTCCAACATTGCCACAATTGGTGCTTTTAAGTGTAAACTGTGTCAACACCTTGTGGCTAGTGCCTTCTGTGATTGCTTCTTATAATCCCCTCCAGGCATACTACCCTCAAGCATCCCTCCTCACTGCCTCAGCTCCTCCTCCTCCTCTCCTACCCCCCATTACTAGGTATAGGATGAATCTGTCTCCTTTTCTTTGTTATCCCCCCTTTCCTCCTCCCTTGCCGTTTCCCATCTTCCACATACCCAACGCAATGCCCTCCCCATTTTTCCCCTCCTCCCTCTCTCTGTCTCCCATACCACCCCCTCACCACCATTCTTCTTTCTCTTTTCCCACTAACCCACTCCTAACCAAGCTTCACTGAGCCGCCTATGACTTGTACTGTATAATTAACTCGCAACACAATTCCTTGACAATGCCTTTGGCTGCTATTATTGTAACCTTATTTGTCTTTTTTTTTTGTAAGTTCCATTGTAATGATCATGTTATGTCTTGTACCTTATTATCCTTATTGCCTTGATGTGGGACCTTTGTAAAAGAGCCCTCGGCTCAAAGATGTCATCCAAAATACAAATAAATAAATAAAATATGTTAAATTACTGCAAATAAATAAAATAAATAAATAAAAACAGGGTCCTCCTCCTTACATGCCCCCTTTTCTCCTTTGAACATAGCAATACCCCCTCTGGACTTTCTCCTTTCACTAATGTATCTATAGAAAGTTTTGTCACCTTCTTTTACTGTTGGTGCTAGTGTTTCCTCAGTTTGGGACTTTGCCTGCCTTACTGCCTTCCCTGCTTCCCCTAGAGCAGTTTGGTATGCCTCCCTATCTTCATCTTGCTGTATTCCCTTATATTTCCTGAAGGCCAGCCTTTTGGCTCTGACCTTTTCTGCTACTGTATTTGAGAATCAAAGTGTTTTTTTTCTTCTTTTGCACTTCCTTTTCTGTCTAACACAATGGGATGTTGCTTGCCAAAGATCCACAAAGATCTGTTTACCCCACAGTTCAGCCTATCATATCCAGATTTCAGTCCCTAGCACAGCACCACTCTCATTTTGTTGACTTTTTCTTGCAACCTTCTGTGCAACATTTAAGGTTGTATACCAGAGATACCACGGACCTACTACATAAGTTCAAGGATGTGGTTTGGAAGGAACAGTTTTGATGGCTTACTGTAGAGATGGTTAGCCTGTACACTTGTATTAAGCATGTGGAAGATATGGAGGCAGCCCAGTACTACCTTGACCAACCACATTTAGGGATTAATGTCCCATCAAGTTTTCTCTTACAGGCTTTTGGTTTTATTTTGAATCAAAATTATTTATTTTTTTAATGGCGAGTTCTTCAGACAGAAATGCAGAACAGTGATGTTGCCTCTGTTGTGGCCATGTAAATAAATTTCTTTATGGTCTAGTGAGAGGAGAGGTACATCTTTGATATAAGATATAACAGATTTACCAGTAACACTGTGGCTTGAAAGAAATACACTGATGATATTGTTTGCATATAGCGAGGCACAGATGAACAGATACATTGCTTCATGGAGTATCTGAGCAACACTACTGAAGGTCTTAAATTCAACCATGCCTTTAATTAAAATGTTTGTAATTTTTTTTATGTTGTCCTTTGTGCCTCATTAGGGAAAACTGTACATGAACAGGAACTGTGTGCTGCCACACTCCTTCAGGCTAACAGTTCCCATCCTAAAAAGTTAGTAACATTTTTTCCCTTAGAGTTAGCTTATCAGAATATGAAGGAACTGCTCCAGCCAAAGGGTTCTTGAATTACATGCCACTGAAATGCTGAACAGATTCGGACCAAGGGGGTACACTGAATCTGTACTGATTGAAGCCCATCAAAAAGCTGTAAATATTGGTAGAAACAGTCTACTGTTCCCCAAACAAAAACCTACTATTAATGAACAACAGATTACATTCTCAACTGAATTCAACAATCTTTCTGGAGCAGTTGGGAATATGCTTCATAAATATTGGTCAGTTCTGAAATCAGATAGTGTGCTGGGCAATAAAACTTGTGACAAGCTACAGGTTACCTCTATAAGGATAACAATCTAGGCAATCTTTTGACCTCCATAATTTTATACTCTCTAAAAAGGAGGATACTCCCCTTAACTGGCTTCCCTTAAAGCCAATGTTTGTTTTCACTGCAGACACTGCAGCATATGCAAACATGCCAAGGAAGGCAAAAAGTTTACCAGCCAATTTCTGGATGCCAAGTGGGCATCAGACAATATATTAGTTGTGTGACCCATTTGTGGTCTACGTAGCTTGGTGTCCCTGCAAACTGTTATATGTAGTGAGAATAATCAGGCCTTTTAAAAATTGTGCTTCCCGAAGCAAATTAGAGCAATTGTGATGATAATGTACACAATGCCCTGGGTGCGCACTTTCTGGAAGTCCACAATTCTGACTATACACACCTGTCATTCATGGATCTTGAGCATATCCTCCCGAATAAGAATGGTGGGACCAGACACAAGCATCTCCTCCAAAATGAGATAAGGTGGATAGTGTACTTTGATACTGTTCATCCCCATTGATGAAATTAATAGGTTGATTACACACCATTCTGTAAACAAATATCTGGTTCTATGGTTCCCTCTGGACTGCATTAATTGTGTTGCCTGATCTAGTTTATTTGTCACTCAACATACATTTCTCTTCTGTTTCAGATTTGTGCGAAAAATGACTTTTTCCTCCTTTTCTTGTGTTCAGGTATGTGAAATTCTGAATGACCTGGCACCTTCACAATAGGAATTGATTATGAATTTATTTTGGAATGCACTGGACTTAATGAAATAATGATGCTATAATTAAGAGTTGCTACTGCTATATGTTTAGCTATTTTAATGTAACTTTTCAATATTTGAGTCCCAAAGTATCTACCATTCCCTTGTTACCACAACCGCCTTTCATATTTTGCCTTTATACTTTGATTGTTGAGGTATTCATGCTGCACATCATTTTTTTTGTACTGTGACTTTAAGACTACACTATAATTGGTTATGAGGTATAGCTTCCATGCCCCAAATGAAGACCAAGACTGACTGAAGTGCTGAGGACAGGTGTACTCTAGGCATCAAGCCTTCTCAAAAATAAATTGTGGCTTTGAATTTCAGCTGTTAGCACTTCACTTTCTTTCCCAAGTGTGTTTTTGTTATTCATTTCATAGTGTATCAAGAGAACTGGTAGGATTTTTTTTTTGTAAAGTGAAAACCCTTCCAGTATTAGGCCTGTTTCTGCTCTGTAAGCAAGCAGTCAGTCACGTGTACATAATACAAATAAAAAAAACACCAGTTTTGACAGTTTTCTGCATTTTTCTCTGCAAGCAATCCGTGGTGTGCATAAAAACACACAGATGTTGTTGCACATTTTCCTATTAAGTGGCAAGAGTTTAGAGATAAACAAATTAGACTGCTTTTTGTCAGCCTTGTGCATGACACATTTAACAACTTAATGGAGGTTTTTGTTTTCCTATAAAGCTTTTTTCTCTCCACCCCGGTGACATATGGTGGCACCCCACTACCCAACCATATCATCAACTTTGTTCTCATAGCCTTACAGGTTATCCATGACAGATATCCAGACCAGGACCACTGGCTTGACATGTCCTATTTTGCTCCAAAGTCCTGTTTTTCTCCTTGTGGTTCAGTATACAAGAATGATCAACTACATTCAGTGAGTGTGGGGGTAGGAGAAGTGGACAAGAGTAGACAGGGCAGTGGCATAGGTAAAATGCTGGTCTGGAATCATAATGATGTAGTTTATTAATAATAACTTACATACCATGTGATCCTGAGCAAAGTAAGTCACTTAACAGCCCTGAGAACCCTAGACTGTCCTGAAACTAGCTTCAGCTCAGTGTGCCTTCCTCTATCAACAAAACCTGGTCAACGAAATAAAAACAAACAGTCAAAAATTGTAAAATAAGTTTAAAGGGCAGACTGCTGGTGGGGAGACTGACTGGTCAGTTAGGCCTTCTTCTGTTGACCAAATTCTACATTTTTTGAATTTCTGACACATGGCAGGGCAGGTGGTTGCAATTTACCACCACCTGATGTCTGTCACTCAGATTCTTGAGTTCTCTTTTTCAGAATCTTCAGTTTTCTCTCTCTCTTGAATTCTTCAGTTCTCTCTCAGAACCCTGGCAGTGTGTTTTTTGGATTTGGTTCTGTTGCAATATGCTGAATTTCATGCTTCGCCTTCTTGATGACACATCAGTTCTGATCTGAGCTGGAACTACACTGCAACAAGATCTGCTATCACCCATGTGATCTGTTCCTGCAAGAATAAGAGACAGAAGGACAAAAAAGTTCAAGAGGCTGGCAGGTAAGCTGTACAGTTAAAGTAAACATTTCCCACCTGTAGCTCCACTTCCCACCTCCCCCAGTAAAAAAATCCCCTTGAATACTTATCTTTGCGCTAGGACACAATGGGTGTTAAGTCATGATCTACGGACCTCCAGCACATTGGGACAAGTTAGATAAAGTACTGTTGGAAGGTATCAGCAAGATGGCAGAAAACAGGGAGGCACTGTTGGTGGGGAACTTGAATCTGCTGGATGTAGATTGTAACTTCTCAGCTGCAGCTTCAGGTAGAAAAAGGGGCAGCCTGGAATTCCTGCAGTGGGCTTTTCTCAGACAGCTAATCAGGATCCCACTCATGACAGAGCAATACTAGACCTGGTACTCACTAACAGGGACAGTGTTTCAGACATCAGCATAGGAGGTCACCTAGGGAACAGCAATCACTATACAGCGTGGTTCAGTAGAAGTACAGCTGTGGAACTGAACAACACAAGGGCTAGGGTCCTGGACATCAGGAGGGTGGATTTTAAAAATTAGGGTGAATGCCCCAGGGATGACCTGGTGGGGAGGTTGATGTGAGTGGGGTGGAGGAACAGTGGGTGAAGGTAAAAAGTGCCATAGGGAAGGCAACAAACATCTGTGACAAGAAAGTGAGTGAAAGCAAGAAGAAAAAGAGACTGCTATGGTTCTCAAAAGAGGTGGTGGAAAAGCTAAAGGCTAAAAAGGTAGTATTCAGAAAATATAAAGAGATGCAGAGGGATAGAGGAGGATAGGGAGGTGTATCAGGGGAAACAGACAGAAGCAGGGAGAGGAGTAAGGGGCACAGAGCTACAAACTGAAGAGAGAATAGCCCAGGCAGTGACAAAGGGGCACAATACATTTTTTAGGTATGTAAGTGAAAGGAGGAAGACCAGGGGTTGGATAATAAGATTAAAAAGGGAATGGAGGGACTGTGCAGAGGGGGACCAGGAAAATGCAGACATCCTGAACAGACACCTTTGTTCAATGTTCAAAGAGGAAGGAGAAGGAGGGTGCAAAAAAGTAACAGGAGCATTGGAGGGAGGGGGACTCTAGTCCATTTTCAGAGGAGAGTGTCCTGAAGGGACTCGCTAACTGAAAGTGGACTAAGCAAAGGAACCAGATGGGGTGCATCCAAGGGTAATGAGGGAACTCAGCAAGGTAGTGGCTGCACCTCTGACTGTCCTTTTTAGTACCTCAATGGAAACAGGAGTGGTTCTGGAGGACTTGGGGAATACAGATGGAGTCGCACATCAATGGTAACAGGGAAGAGGCTTGCAGTGATATACCAGTCAACATGGCTTTGATTGTGGGAAAGGTAATGGAGCCACTGCTGAAGGAAAGGATTGTAGAATGTCTTAAATCCAATGGGTTACAAGACCCAGAGCAGCATGGATTCATGGAGGGGAGGTCATGTCAAACATACCTGATAGATTACTTTGACCGGCTGACCCAGGAATTAGATCAGAGTGGAGTAGTGGATGTTGCCTACCTAGATTTCAATAAGGCTTTTGACACCATTCTGCTTAGGCTAGTAAGCAAGCTGTGTTGCTTAGGAGTGGGTACAAAGATGGTAAACTGGATAAGAAATTGGTTGGGGGATAGGCAACAAAGCATGGTGGTAAACAGTGTTCACTCAGAGCAAGGGAAGGTTATCATCAGGGTGCCTCAGGGATCACTGCTGGGACTGGTCCTCTTTCGTGTCTTTATAAGTGACATTGCAGTGGAGCTAGAAGGGAAGGTCTGCTTCTTTGCAGATGACACAAAAATCTGCAATAGGATAGACATTCTGGGGGTGGTGGAAAGGATAAGCAGAGACCTGAGAAAACCTGAGGAGTAATCAAGGTATGGCAGCTGAGTTTCCATATGAAAAGGTGCAAAGTAATGCACGTTGGGCATAGATGCCATGGGACAGAGTACAAAATGGGAAGCATGGTAATGATGACCACCAAGCAGGAAAGAGACCTGGGGGTGATGATATTGGATGTCCTAAAGGTGGCTAGGCAGTGTGGCTAGTGGTATAAGGAGGGGCATCACCAGCAGAGAGGTAGTATTGCATCTGCATAGATCCCTAATAAGACGTCACCTAGAGTACTGTGTCCAGTTCTGGAGACCAAATCACCAGAAGGACATAGACAGAGTGGAGGCAGTCCAGAGGAGGGCAACTAAACTAATTAGGGTCTGCATCAGAAGCCTGATGAGGAGAGACCTAAGGACCTAATAAAATAGACCCTGGAAGAGAGGAGGGAGGGAGAGAGGGGCTATGAAAGAGCCCTCCAAATATCTCATGGGGGAAAATAAGGTACTGGAGGAAGGTATTTAAAAAAAAAAGGGTACTCAAGGACAAGGTGGCATGATAAGAAGCTGGAGGGGGGTAGATCAAGAGAGATGTGAAGAAGTACTTCTTCATAGAAAGATTGATGGATTCCTGGAACAGTCTTCCAATGGAGGTCGACAATGCGAAAACAGTAGTGGGGTTCAAGAATGCATGGGATAGGCATAAGGAAATCTTGGGGAAAGGGAAAGGGGATGGGTAAAGGGACCAGATATCAAGTAGGATCTACAGTGATACAATAGGCAGGGAAAAATGGACAGACTAGCTGGGCCAATTGGTCCTTACCTGAAGCCAGATTTGAGGTTTCTATGGTTCTTTCCCACCTATGGCAGCCCCATCCCCAACAATGCCACAAACAATACTAACCATTACTTGCAGGACACAATGTGGTATTCAAAGCAGTTGTGGTTGCAGTTGGTCGCACAAGGTAGATCACATTAATTCAAAATCATACTGTAGGTAATGGCAATTTGTATGTAGCAGCAGGACTTCTGAAAATACTGCCAGGACGTGTACCATAACCGTGGGCATTGGTTATCACTTGATCGTTCATAAATTCTGCTTTTGTAATGTCTTTTGATAACATTAATAAAGTATATTAAACAAAAAAAAATCTGCTTTACTTTTTTCTTGTCCAGCTCCTGTAGCCTTTTTTTTGCCTTTTCACACTATTTAACATTGGGGCACATATTTTCATAGTATTTAACACTAGGCACATATTAGTAATAACAATAATCATAATACACAAAAATGTGCACAATAATGATAGTAAGCATGACAGGTCTGACTGTCCTGTGTGAAAAGGTCAGTTTACATGTCAGTAATACAATAATTCTTAGCTGCAGTCAAGTCATAGGATCAGCTGGCATACAAAAAGGCTACTTGAACCTAAGTTAATAAATAGGAGTGAATGAATAAATGTTTATTTTAATACAGGCAGTATATTGTTAGGGTGACACCCTATTTACAACAATTATCCTGTACAAGACCATAAAATAAGCCACACACACAAATATGAGACTCAGTAAATGAAAATTGCAAGACCCCAGTGTAAATAACACAAGCTACGTTTGCAGATTCTTATTTTGGCATAATGATAAAAAGACTAGTAGTGCAGGTCAGTCACTCATAGAAACATAGACTTTGACGGCAGATAAGGACCGCTTGGCCCACCTAGTCTGCCCATTTCCCTACCTACAGGATAGGCCGTAGATCCTAGTTAACCAACAGCCTATTTCTTCTTACCCCCCACAAGAATTGCCTTATGTCTATCCCATGCATTCTTGAATTCTCCCACAGTTTTAGATCCCACAACCTCCTCAGAAAAGCTGTTCCATGCATCCACTACCCTCTCTGTGAAAAAATACTTCCTCACATTGACCCTGAACTGCCCCACCTTAATCTTTAAATTGTGTCCACTTGTTCTTGCACTTATCTTTTCAGAAAGATGCTACCCTCTTGGACTTTGTTGATTCCACTGAGGTACTTAAAAGTTTCAATCATGTCCCCCCTCTCCCTTCTTTCCTCAAGGGTATACATGTTAAGCTCCTTTAGTCTCTCCTCATACGGCTTCTCTTGCAGACCCTGCACCATTTTAGTTGCCCTCCTCTGGACTGCCTCTATCCTGTCTATGTCCTTGCAGAGATGGGGTCTCCAGAACTGGACGAGTACTCCAGATGCGGTCTCACCAACTGTCTGTACAGAGGGATAACAACTTCCTGTTTTCTGCTGGTGATACCTCTCCCTATGCATCCCAGTATACCCCCAGCCCTCCCTACTGCCTTCTCACATTGCTTGCTAACCTTAAGGTCATCTGATATGATTACCCCCAGGACCCTTTCCTTTATTGTTGTTGTTACTACCTCCCCCCATTGTGTAATCTTCCCCTGAGTTCTTGTTTCCCAGGTTCATTGTTTTGCACTTCTTTGCATTGAATCCTAGCTGCCATACTTCTGACCATTCCTCCAACCTTGCCAAGTCCCTTCTCATCCTTTCCACGCCTCCTTGTGTATCAACCCTGTTGCAGATCTTTGTGCCATCTGCAAAGAGGCATACTTTTCCTTCCAGTCCCTCTGCAATGTCACTTATAAAGACATTAAAAAGGACTGGATCCAGTACTGAACCCTTGTGTACCCCACTAGCAACCCCTCTTTCTTCAGAGTGGACTCCATTTACAATTACCTTCTGTGTCCTGTTGTCCAGCCAATATTTTACCCAGGCTACCACCCTCGGACCCACTCCCAGGCTGGTTAATTTGACTATTAATCTTTTGTGTGAGACTGTGTCAAATGCCTTGCTAAAGACTAGGTAGGCCATGTCCACAGCCCCTCCCTGGTCTACTACTTTGGTCACCCAGTCAAAGAAATCTATTAGATTCATTTGACATGACCTTCCTGCTGTGAACCCATGCTGCCTTGGGTCCTGTGCCTCACTGGTCTCTAGGTACTCAACAATTCTTTCCTTCAGAAGTGACTCCATCACTTTCCCTACCAGAGAGGTCAAACTGACAGGTCTGTAGTTTCCTGCCTCTGTCTTGGTCCCACTTTTGTGAGGGGGAATCACATCCGCCTTTCTCTAGTTGTCAGGTACCACACCATCCTCCCATGATTTATTACAAAGAGTAGTCAGTGGTTTCACTAGTTTCCCCCTTAATTCTTTTAGAATTCTGGGGTGAATTCCATCTGGCCCCATTGCTTTGTTCTCCTTTAGTTTTAGGAGTTCTTGCAGAACCCTTTCTTCTGTGAAAAGACTGGGATCAACCCCCCTATCAAGAGTACTTCTGTTAATTGGATTAGGCACTTCCCCCTCCTCTTTTGTGAATACTGAGCAGAAATATACGTTCAGTATCCCTGCTTTTTCACTCTCCCCCTCTGCCCACCCACTGTTCATTCTATTCAGCCTCACTATCCCTCCCTTTGTCTTTCTGTCCTCTCTGATGTACCTATAAAAGGTTTTATCCCCCTTCTTAACCGAGTTGGCTATCTTTTCCTCAGTTTGGGCCTTTGCTATTCTGACTTCCCTCCCTGCTTCCTTCTGCCTTAACTGGTACATCTCTCTGTCCTGCTCCTTCTGTGTTTCCTTATACTTCCTGAATGCTATCTTTTTCTCCCTGACTTTCCCAGCCACCTCTTTTGAGAACCATAGTGGCTTTTTCTTTTGTTTTGATTTGTTTATTTGCTTCACACAAAGGCTTGTTGCCTCTGTGATGGCAGTTTTGATGATTCCCCATTGTTGCTCCACTCTCCTTCTAGCCTGTTTGCTAGTACTTTTTTGAGGCACTCTCCCATCTTGCCAAAGTCAGCCCTCCTGAAGTTCAGTACCCTCACTTTTGTATGGCTTGACTCTGTAGCTGAGTTTAACTTGAACCACACTGTTTAATGGTCACTTGTTCCCAGATGGCAACCCACTTCTAGATCTGAGATCCTCTTACTGCCCCCATTTGAGAGTATAAGGTCTAAGATTGCTCACTCATGAGTGGGTTCCAAAACTAGCTGTCTGAGGCCTGCCACCTGTAGGGCATTGAAAATGGCCCTGCTTTTGGATGTGGCTGCAGCAAATGTGCTCCAGCTAACATCTGGCATATTCAGGTCTCCCATCAACCGTATCTCCCCTTTCTCTGCCATCCTAAGAATGTCTTATATCATATCCTTGTCCATTTCCTCCCCCTGACATGGGAGTCTGTACACAACCCCTGTGCAGATTGTGGTGCCCTTTCCAGTCTCCAAGGTGACCCACAGTGCCTCCTCTCCTCCCTGTTTACTCTTTTGTTCAGTTGCTTTTATCCCTTCCTTTATATAGAGAGCTACTCCTCCCCCTCTTCTCCCCTGCCTGTCTCTCCTGTAGGTTATGTACCCTGGTATGTTAACATCCCAGTCATGGTTCTCTGTGTACCATGTTTCTATGACTGCTATGATATCCAGGCATCCCTCTTCCATCAAGGCCACCAGCTCAGAGAGCTTGTTGCTGAGACTACGGGCATTGATACTCATTACCCTCCATTTTCTGATGGCCTTACTCCCTTTTGCCCCATCCCTGTCCTTCTTACGCTTGTCACTTTCCCCATTTACCCCTGCCCTTCTCCCTATCGCCACCTCTATGTTGGTGTTTCACTGCACTTACTACCATGATTTTTTGGGGGTAGGAGTTCCCTGCTCCTTTCCAGTGCCTCCCCCCTTGGCTAGTTTAAATGCTTGCCAATGAAGCATTTAAACCTATCACCTAGGATCCTGGTTCCCTTCCGGGACAGATGCAGCCCATCATGCCAGTGTAGGCTTGCATCACTCCAGGTGGATCCCCAGTCCCCAATGAAGCCAAATCCCTGAGCTCTGCACCAGTTTTTCAACCACTGATTGAATCCCATGGTGCAGAACACCCTAGCGTCTCCTATGCCATAGATGGGCAACACCTCCGAGAAGGTTACCGTGCATGCTTCTTGTCTAAGGCCCCTCCCCAATTCCACAAACTCTTCCTGCACTGCTCTGATCCATTTCTTAGCCAGCTCATTTGTTCCTAGGTGGACAATGACATCCAGCTCCCTCCCCTGTGCAGCTGCTTCAGCAATCCTGAGGATTCGCTCCCTGTCCCTCCAAGCCATGGCGCGGGGCAGTCACTTTACCTCCCTCTCCCCTTCCTCCCCAGTTCTACCTTCCTAACAATGGAGTCCCCCACCAGGAGTTGTTTCCTTTCCCTGTGGGGTCCCATGCCACCCTCCTGTGGGTCTTCTTTGTGGGTGTTCCCAGCATCCTCCTTGGTGTCCACTGCGTGTGCCTCCATAGAGAAACCATACTTTGCCAGAATGGCATAGGAATTGTGGAGAGGTATAACTGGAAGGATGTGCCTCTGTTCCACCACCCTCACCCTCCCTGAGCCCACTGTGGTCCAACTGCTCCTCTTTCTTGGCAACCTCTGAGGCAATGGCAGTAGCACTGGTGGTCCCTGGATGGAAGAGGATGTCCCACAAATCCTGGCAACTCAGCCTGGAGATGAGCAACCTCCTCCCTCAGCCCAGAGAGGTTCCTGCAGATGGGACAACACTGCATCCTCCAGAACATCTCCTGGAAGACTGCTGCTCCACAGCCACTGCACTGCACCACTCCCATGATGTCTTATTTCTGGCCCCTTAACTGTTGTTTGGAATCCTTACTCTTTCCTCTGTTATTTTTTTCTTTTCTCTCTCTACTTATTTTCTGCCTCTGTGCCCTTTAAGCTCCTGATTGTCCTGTTCTGAGACATGAATATCCTATATTTCTCAGTAGACCCCTTACTTGCTCAGAGGCAGACTTCCAGCAGCTAGAGGTTGCCAGAGAGCTACTCTTGCCATTCTACGATGGTGGGTCTTTGGTGGCTCTGTGATCACTCACTTGCTGCTCCCAAACAGGAAGTTCCTGTTATCAGTCAAATCCTGTGCCTGTAAAAGTAGAACTAGCTTTGGGTGGGAGGGTGGAGGGGAGGGAAGGAGGGCAATATAGCCCCAGTAGAGAAGTCCAGTCACAAAGCACTCCTTCCTCCTGGTGTCTTCTGCCAAGCTACTAGCAGAATCTTTCTAAGGCAGTCTTTAAATTTAGCTTCCTTCTAGCTAAGCCATTCCCCCTACTTACTAGATCTTTCTACAATTAATTTAAACTGCATAGCTATCAAGCCCTTTCAGTCACTTGAGATTTACACCTAGATAACTGTTCAGATAAGCATTCAGTTCAGTTAACTCAGACAAACACACTAATTTTTTTTGTTTTGTTTGTTAGTTTGTTTTTTACCCTACATTAAAGGTCCAAGTACAAGAGTTCTACTTCTTTAGTCCCAGTAGAGAAGTCCAGTCACACAGCACTCCTTCCTCCTGGTGTCTTCTGCCAAGCTACTAGCAGAATCTTTCTAAGGCAGTCTTTAAATTTAGCTTCCTTCTAGCTAAGCCACTCCCCCCACTTACTAGATCTTTCTACAAGTAATTTAAACTGCACAGCTATCAAGACCTTTCAGTCACCTAAGATTTACACCTAGATAACTGTTCAGATAACCATTCAGTTCAGTTAACGCAGACAAACACACACATTTTTTATTTTTGTTTTGGTTGTTTGTTTTTTTACCCTAAATTAAAGGTCCAAGTACAAGAGTTCTACTTCTTTAGTCCCAGTAGAGAAGTCCAGTCACACAGCAATCCTTCTTCCTGGTGTCTTCTGATAAGCAGTTGCAATTTGCACATAGCCCAAAAATACAGAAAATTTTCAGTATCAAGTTAAATTTTTTTCCATTAAAACAACATATACTGTACAAACCCCAATGTGTCACCAATACGGCTTGTTTAGGGGAGTATTTGTACTATTGTTATAATTTTGCTACCCTTTTCTTGCTTGCAATTATTTATCATAAAATTAAGATGTCTGCCTGCTTTTAAGGTTATTTTACATCCTTTCATTTCACTTTTAAGGAATTTCTAGGCAAGACCTCATGGAACACTTATGATAACGTGCCTGTTGGTCTCTTGCAAGGATCACCAACCCACTAGGAGATGAAGGGGCTGTCTAAATATTTTGGTTGTGTGGTCACACCGATGAGCTAGGTTCAGGAGCAGAGTTGGATGTCATGAACCTCCCTGCTGTCTCAGTGGCAGTTTGTAGAGATTGAAAAGGGTGTATCCCATTCCCTGTCTGAGTACAGGGAGGGTATATCGCTGTCTGATGTGAGGGTACATCCCTGTCTGATTACAGGGTATATCCCTGGTAGAGGGCATTGAGAGGAAAAATAACAGAATAAAAAAAAGAAAAACAAATGCTTTGGTTAAAATGAGAAGAAAGTAGCTGGCCCAGTGGCATGGTAGGCTGAAGCACTGAGTGCCACACCACTTACCACGCCAGTGACCAGGGCTCAGGAATGGATGCAGGTTATTCAGGGACTGGCCATGGAAGGGAGTATTGAGCAATCCTAGGACATTGATCTTCCCTCAGGGAGGGAGGTAAACACATCCCTCTAGGTGGCTGCCTCCTGGAGGAATCTGCATGGCAGCGCAGCAGCATGCAAGGGAAGGGATCCTACCCTACCCACTTGATGCCAGGGAGCATATCACTGCAAGGGTGGAGCTTGCACAATACCTCATTGCATGTTCTATGGGCCCAGAAGAAAATGGTAAAAAAGAAAACTGACCACAGCTGGATGATGGCCCTTCCCCCACAGGCCCCATACCAGTGACTGGGCACCTCCAGGTCCTATGGCAGCAGATAATGGTGCATAAGGTAAACCATAGGGAAGCTGGGTGATAAGGCCTTGGGGACCAGACCAGAGGGGGGCAGGTCAGGAGGTAAAGAAAATAAATTAAAAAAAGAGTCAGCCCAATAGTGCTGCAGTACCATTGGTACTGCTAACTACTCTGGTGAACTGAGTTTCTGAATTGACCATATTATAAATGCAGTTATACCATGGACCTCTGACACCAACCAATGGGAATGGCAGGCTGGCACCTTACCTCCATTGTAAATCCTCTGATAATCACCGCAAAAGGAGCCAGCCAGTCGTATCTTGTAAAAAAAGCAATCTGACGCAAAATCTCGGAACTCCGACTGTCATCTTGTTTCTCCGCTAAACAGAGACTGTAAAACAGCAGCTCTGTACATCAGGGAAACAAAACAAAAACACTGACTGCTGTACTACTGAGCCACTTATTGAAGCATTATACCAAGTACTGTTTTTTTTTTAAGTAATAAAAAAAGCAGTACTTGGTATAATCACAATAAGCCACTCAGGGGATCTGAGTTATCGGGGGATTTACCAAGGCTGGTGCAGATTTACCCACTTGGCTGCACCTCGTGGTCAAACCACTCCATCAGTGGTAAATCCCCTCATAACCCACACCCACTCATGGCTTATGTAGGTAATAATACCTGACAGGGTGGGAGTTATTGGAATATAACGGACCGCTCAGGGGGGTAATGAGGCCCGACGCTGCAGGCAGAGGGTCTTATAGCCCCTGGAAGGTCCGTTATATCCCATAACGCCCACTCTGGAGGGTATTATTACACTTAGATAATGGGGTTAAATTATTTTTTTTTAATAGTGTTTTTATTAAACAAAATGGTCAAATATTATTAAAAATAAAGAGAAATGTGGGTTTGTAAAATAGTCCCTTGCCACTAGAGGGTGCTGGTTTTTTTATACGTAGGAAGGGAAGTGAGTATGGTGGGCAGAGTGAGTAAAATGGCACTGAGGAATCGGAAGAGGAGCACAACTACAAGGGAATACGAGCTGCATTAAAGTATTTTTTTTATTTAAGAGACAAAGAGAAATGGAGTTTGGTGTTTGTGGCTGAGCTTTGTCACAATGAAGGCGAGCTGGGAACGGAGTGGGTGGTAAATGAGTGAAAGTGGAGCGAATGGACTGTCTGAAATGCGGTAGTGGGGGTGAGAAAGAGAGCAGAGCTATGAGGCAGGAATGTTTTTGTAAAAAAATAATTTACTTTTTGGTGCTGCGGTTTGTGTTGAATGCGAGTGGAATGAATTCGAAGTAGGTTATCTTGGCGAGCCACTCACTTAGCGAGGAAAAAGAAATGGCGCTGGTGAGTTCTTGAATTGGAACTTGTTTTAGAGCAAGCCATTGTTAAGAAATAACAGCCTGGGTGGTAGGGTGTTTGAACCAATCAGGAAACAAATTTTAGTTTCCACATTATTTAATGCTTAATTACACACTTCAGGGCTTATGGTTATTGAATAATTTTACCACACTCCTTCCACCCCATGGTTGAAGGGCACTCAGCTGACACCTTGTGCCTTTATTCCATGGGGTTGAGGGGGATGTGGTAATTACCCAATAACTGCATGCCCTGGTGTGTGTTATTGCTTACATAAACTGTGCACTGCACACTGAAAGCGGTCCTTAAGAATGCAATGCATAGTGAAACAGTGCTTGAATGCTTTGAGAGCTAAATATATTTGGAAAATATTCAGATTCTGGATATATGTACTTATACACCTGCTGCATTGTAAGGATTTAATGCAGAGTAATGCTTTAAAAGACTGCAGTTAAACATCAATGGAACACATACAGTACTTCAACCACAGTCAAAAATTCAGATCTCAGGTCACCAAACAAATTCCCAAATCAGTTGTTGCTGCATCTTCAAAGAAAATATTACACCTTACTTATAAAAATGAAACTTCAGCTACAACAGAAGCAGGACTGAAAACTCCTACAACAAAGTAATTAAATGCTGCCACTCCAAACCTAGAGCAGAAGTCAGAACACAGACATTCAGAGCTGTAAAACCCTAAACACATTGTTAGACATCCTATCCACAAAAACAGAGCTGAAAAGGCTCAAGATGCCGTAACTTTTCTCAGTCACAAAGATGAAAGATAATTTTACTTCTAAGTGAAAACATGAGTGTGACAGTCAAATACCACCTCCCAAAAACTCTTTCCTGAACAAAAGTGTTTTGAATATTAAGTGGTTTGCCATTTCAAATGTAAAATTATCTTCACTTTCATATAAAAAAAAATGGTTTAACACACCTACAGGCTATGCATGGTAGGGGGATAATGCACACCCAGGAACTCAATGCACACTTGAGGAGTAAAGGAACTCATCTAATGCTTCATGCTTCCTCAGCATTAGAAGTATGCATTAAATTCCTGGATCACACATTATTACTCTGCATTGCACAGCCTGCCATGTGTCAAGTAAGCATTAATCACTGACAGAGGAGGGCTCTGCCGGTGGATTAATGCCCACTGGGGGGGTTGGTGCCTGAGGGTGAAGCCCGAGAGGTCCAACCACCCAGCAGGCATTAATCACTGGCAGAGCCTGATGCTGGAGGTGATTAATGCACTTGTAACATAGGCTTCTTGCGGTGGCGACGAGCCTATGTTACCAGTGTGTGCACCTTGCTGCTGGCGACCCTGCAGACACAGGGACAGTTTGCTGAACGAGAACGGTTTATGTAACCTACAGTGACAGCAGTCACCAAAAATGGTCACAGGGCTCAGTCCAGCATCCGTCGGCAATCGCGTGTGGGGGCGGGAAATTAGAGTGATCACACAGGTGCACGGGTGGCGGATGGCCGTGTAGCGCCAGATTCACTCGCGCCATAGCTGTCTGGTGCATGCTGCATATTTGTTCGTGGTGGGGGTCCAGGGCCATGCGCTGTACGCGTCTGGTGACGACGACATGATCTACAGTTCCTTATGGAGGCCGGGTGTCCTGCAGGAGGCAGGAAAACGTTACCGGCTTGTGCACTGTCAGGTTCTGGATGTGGAAGCTCTGAGGGCCCGCTGCCTGCCAGGCAGGCCCTACCAGGCTGCGGCTCGCGAGCGCCGTGGGTAGCATGAGGAGGTGGTGACAGAGCAGGTGGGTCCCCTCTACTACTGCAGTGGCCACAGGTGGTACTAACTGTGCAGGCGTTACCTGTGGGTTAATCACTGCTCGGTTGGTGTCACCTGGGCCATTTCAGCCAATGCCGTTCCTCGCTTTGCCTGATCTCTGCAGTGCCGTGTTACAAAGCCAAATAATGTAACTTTTTCTTGATTCATCAGATGACCAGCAGTACCAACAGTACAATAAATGTTTCTCTTCTTGTTCACACAGCTGCCAAGAAATGTTTTATTGGTGTTGACCTCAAATATGGTTCCTCAGTCACTTTGTTTTGCACTTCTGATGTTGCAATTCCAATTCCTAAATTTATCTCTGTAAATCTGTTTATTTTGTTTGTTTGTCTCTATAGCTCTGTTTGTCTTCATTTTTAGATTTCATACTGTAGGTTTATTTTAATCTAAAAAAGCAATTTGCCCAAAAAGGCCTACCATTTCTCAATAGTAGAAACCGTTTATACTCTTCCTTTTGCAGTAGTCATCTATTGACCTCTTGAAAGTTCCCATTGATTTGTTTTGCACTATTTCACTTGGAAGTTCATTTCAAATATAGACTACTATTTGAGTACACCACATACTCCCCTTTATGGTGTTAAATAATTCTCTTTTTAATTGTAGGTCATGCATCTTTGTTGCATAAACAGTTCTTAGTTTCCAGTCCCAGACAGCCCCAAAGTTCCTCTTCTTGGAAGGCCCCAAAAATAAGGCACAGATCTTCCCTTACCCTCCTGTATTTGAATGTGAACATGTCTATGTGTTCAAATCTTTGTTCGTAATTTAAATCCTTCAGTTCTGCTGTCCATTTCAATGCTGACTTTTATGAGTTTATTAGCCCCTCCTGCAACTGCCTATGACCCAGTTCCCAGCAGCTGCCTTCCACCTCCTGCCCATGGATCACCCCAGTCTCTTTACTCTGTATGTCTGCCTTGAATGCAGTTATTTTATACCCAGTTCTAGGGTTAACTAATTTAGACGTAGGTCTCATCTTTGGCACCTTGTTCTTCTGCACTTTTTCTGTACAGTATATTGCTTGCACATCTGTACTGCTTTTGTATGTTTTCTAAGACAGATAATCCACAACAGGGCATGTGGTCATGCTCTGATATACACATGCCTTGGGTGGTTGAATACAATCGGCCTGTGGCCTTATGCCTCACAATGTGCCCAAGGCATGTGTATATCGGAGCATGACCGCACACCCTCTAGTGGATTATCTGTTACATATGCATTACCTATTATTTGCAAAAAAAAAAGCTTTGTTAATGCACCAGTTAGGGTACAAGTTAATGCCACAAAATTTGGAAAATGTGATGCAACAGTTTCCAACCCTAACTCCATACCCACACCCCACCCCACCCCCCAAGCAGCAAAAAGAACAAAAATAGAAATCTGGGGCTCCAGAGTCTTGGCGAATCAGTGGTGGGGTCTTCCTTGCGGTTGTCAATCCTATTACTCACCCTGCCTCCACAGCCCATAGCCTCCTGCCTGAAGCACAAGGTACAGCTCCAAGCCAGTGCCTCATGGTTATACACTTCTCAAAGGTGGAGAATTATGTCTCACCAGATGTTGCCAACAAAATCTGTTGTAGTTTTCTTGATGCAGGGCCAAGTAAGCCCTACGTCAAGAAAGGAGAGCATGTCTGATGTTGTTTGTTCACAGAATGGGGTGGGAATTAGGGTTGACAACCCCTGGGAAGATCCCACAAATGATTCACCTAGACTCCAGGGCCTGATATTCAAAGCTGGGCAAAGCAGAGCACAAATATTTATGCTGCACCTCGTGGTTGTCCAAGTGTCCAGAAATTCTATATTCAGTGGAATAGTGCACTGGCACTATTCTACTGAATATAGGGACATCCCGATGTAAAAGGTAAAAGTTCCCTGGTGCTAGTGCCCCCCTTCCCGATCGCTGGCCCAATATACATAATAGACTTTCCCTGGTGTCTAGTGGTCTGCCCCCTGACAATCACTGGCCTAATATTTAAAATATACTTTCTGTAGTGTCTGGTGGTCCCCCCACCAATCGCTTGCCTGATATGTAAAATAGACTTTCCTTGGTGTCTAGTGGTCTCCCACCAGTCACTAGCCCCACCCCCACAAGTCACTGGATCAATATGTAAAATAGATTTTCCCTGGTTCTCCCCCCAACTGATCGCTGGCTTGATATGTAAAATAGACTTTCCTTGGTGTCTAGTGGTACCCCCACCAGTTGCCAGCCCAATATGTAAAATAGACTTTCTCTGCTATCTAGTGGTCCCCCCCACCAGTCGCCAGCCCAATATGAAAACAGACTTTCCCTGGTGTCTAGTGGTCTCCCCCCACCAATCGCTGGCTCAACATGTAAAATAGACTTTCCCTGGTCCTCCCCCCGCCCCCATCGCTGGCCAATATGTAAAATAGACTTTCCCTGGTTTCTAGTGCCCCCCCACCAATCGTCGGCCAAATATGTAAAATAGACTTTCCCTGGTGTCTAGTGGTCCCCCGCCATCAAGCACCAGCCCAATATATAAAATAGACATTCCCTGGTGTCTAGAGGTCCCCCGCCACCAATTGCCAGCCCAATATATAAAATAGACATTCCCTGGTGTCTAGTGGCCCCCCCAACCAATTGAGGGCCCAATATGTAAAATAGACTTTTCCTGGTGTCTAGTGGTCCCCCCCACCGCACTTATGCCCACTGCTGCAGTAATATTCCCAGTTGTTCACTGGTCCCTACCCCCACCCAGTCACCTGCCGAGCTCACCGACACCATTTCTTTGGTGTACAGTGTATCCCTGCCCCCATCCTGACCACCTGTCTATTACAGATAAACCACTCACTGGTGGTCCAGCGATCCCCCCCATTCCTAATCCCTCTTTGCAATAAAATGTATCCTGCCATGGTGGTCTATTGCTCCCCCCTTCCTATCCCCAACCTGCCCATAAAAAAACAATATATATCTTTCCCTGGTGTCTATTGGACCCCCTCCACCATGCCAGGTAGTGCCCAAACACCCTGCTCCCACATCCCATCCACGAGCCCAGAAGTCTGGTGGCCCCCCAAACTCCCAATCCCCAACTTGCAAACAGATTAAATTTTTTCTACCCTAAAAATTACAGACCAAAATTCCATACCGTCCGATGCCAGACAATGACAAAAAAAAACGATTTTTCCTAAAATGCACTATAAGGATCACAGAATCCACACTCCCAACCAGAATGAAACTTAGCATGTCCAAGAGACTTTAATTCCCAGACTGTTCATGCAAACTTTTGTGTAAATTTGGGGAACGAGGATGAAGTTATTAAAGTACAAAGCTAGGGGTTGAACATTAAACAGCATACTCAGCCCTAACTACAGTGACACTACCATACTACTATAATACAGAGTCAGAGTGTACAATGGATAGAAGTAATACATACAATAAGAAATATATATACAGGACTATTTATAGAGTGCACTGTAAATTGTACAATATAGAAACATATTAATATCATACATACAAACAGAGGAGAGAAAGAAGTAAGTACCTCAGCTGGGGCTTGAACCCAGGCCACCCAGAATACCGTTCTGGTCACACTAACCAGCTGCACCATCAAGGCAACTGGAACCTCGACCAGGAGGCAGTATAGTGCAGTGGTTTAAGGCTCTGAGCTGCAAACCTGGAGACTGGGGTTTGAATCCCACAGCCCCCACTTGCATACTGTGTGACCCTGAGCAAGTCACTTAACTTCCTTGTGCTCCCAGGTCGCATCTGGAAACAAGCTTCAGCTTAGTGTGCCTTTCCTGGTTAAACAATTTCCCCTTCCCTTCCATCCAGAAGAATACATTACTCTTCCTCCAATGAACAGCCTGGTGCTGCACACATTATTACTTTATTTTCAATCACATGGGTGCAGTGTGCATATTTATAGAATACATGCAAACAGATGAAAGAAAGAAGTAAGTGCCTCAGCTGGGACATAACCCTGGCAACCCAGAATACCATTCCAGTCATGCTAACCAGCTGAGCCACCAAGGTAGCTGGAACCTGGGCCATCCTGGAGGACACTTACTCCTTCTCCAATGGATAACCTGGTGCTGCACAGATAATTACTGTACTTTATTTTCAATCACATGGGTGTAGTGTGCATATTTATGGAACACATATAAACAGAGGAGAGGAGAGAAGAAAGTAAGTGCCTGCCTCAGCACACTGTAACCATGTGATTGAAGATTAATATCATACATATAAATGTAGCATAGAGTTAGAAGCTTGGCAGGATACCCAAAACTTTTCAGGAGGCCTGGTCAGAAAATGGATCTGGACATAATATAATGTTTAAGGGACCACCAACGTTTAGATTAGAGACCACATAGGGGGCAGTTATGATATGGCAGAGGAGTCTTAAAGTGCTCCTTGAGCAGGATCTTAGTGGAGAGGAAACCAAGGAAATAATAAGAGGGAGGTGGCTATTTTCTAAATGTTAGTGAGTCTCTACCTAATTGAGGTTTGAACCACATTGAGTGTCCACCTTGGAATTTAAGATCTATTGTTATCCTTTGAGCATAATGAATAAGTGGGATTAGAGAAGAGGATAAAAATATTGCTGAGGTACAGTAGGTCAGTAATTTGCCCACCCAGTGTTTAGCCCCAAGCATGGGGCCCAGCTTAGCTCCTTGTACATAGTACAGTGAAGGTTTAGGGGAGGTCAAGCTAATTCAGACTTGTATAGTGCACTAGAGAGGGATTAAGTTTAGATAAGGCAGTATTGAAGGCTCTGAAGAAAACCAAATGACCAAGGAAAGAAAAGTAAACAAAAAGCCATCACCATTAAGGCAATCATTATTTCATAGTTAAGAATGTACTTCAAGAGTGTTTCCTTTCTGACAGGTCACACAAAGCACACAAAGCAGCGGGCTGGTGCTGAGTCCATAGTGAAGACTACAGGTTCCAAAATACATCTATTCTCATCACTGACAAACCTGACAACCTGTCACGCTGTGAAAGAACAAAGTAATAGGGCTCAGTCATCTTATGTACCCTCAATTTTTTATAAGGCTTATCCAGTACAAAATGGCATACAGCCTGAAGATGATAATGATATAGCAACCCCATGTGTGAAGACTCATAGTTTCAAAAACTATAATTATTCATACGCTGACAAATGTGAATAAGGATCAAGGCTATGCCAAAAATGTATTGGACACAGAATATTTATCCACCTTTGTACCAAAATTGAAATGACTGTATGATTGTATGAGGCTCAAAAATCTGAAGACATGGTGCAGCTACCCATAGCGTGAGACAGCTACTGATTTAAAAAATGATGTCCATCTAGATACTGTCAACATGAACATAACATTATGGCTAGGATAATTGCATCAGACCCAGAATACTTGGCCAACAGTTACCTAAAATCAAAGGTTTGTCTGCACAAAGCCTATGCAGCCTCAGAACTCTGAAGACAAAGTTGCACATTTTATGCCTATATATATATATATATATATATATATCAAACACAAAATATTTGGCTAATTTTGCCAAAGCACTAAGTATTTGTATAAGGCCTACACAGATCCAAAAGTCTGAAGACAACTATGCTGTAACCAACAGTGTGTAAGCTACTGGTTCCATAACCGCATTCATTTAGGCACTTGCAAGCATGGACAAGGCTTCACTTTATCCAAAGATACTGTAAGTAATGGACACAGAGTACTTGGCCAGAAGTCCTATATAAGTCCCAAAATCTTAAGACTGTAGTAGCCAACAGCATGTAAAGTTACTTATTTGAAAATATATCAGTTCAGGCTCTGAAAAAAGGTATATTGCAGGGGTCATACATCTGTTAAGGATCAACAGAAATGGGATCACAGGGAGATGCCTGTTCGCATAAACTAGTAAATACAGTAAAAGGCATAAATAGCTACAAAATCACCCTAGTTATCCAAATAAATTACATAATTAATCAATAATATATTACCAGGTGAGGTTTGAGATATTGTCATACCTTGTGTGCATCGCCAGGCAGGAAGCTACATCAAATGCCATCAACCAGACAAGAAGGTCTCATATCCCATGATACATAACTCCCTGGAGTTAGCCGAGGCTGGAGAGAAGAAACAAAATTGCATACACATAGTAGATTGGAGAAGTGTGTCAAAGTTTTCAATATTTAAGATGTTACAGTAAACTGCAAGCTGGCCCTATGCTTGCCTGCAACTGCACAAAGTTTGGCAAAGCAGAAATTCACTGTCAGAGTGTTTCACTTTACAAAGTTGATCAACATGCACAGCTACTGTAAGTAATGAGACAATCAGACACAGTGTGCAAAATCAGGCTGCTGAAATGTTACTATGTCACCTACTCTGCCTTGTGCAGCCCTGGGGCCAGATATTCAAAGGTTAGCACCCAAGCTAACAGGTTAGAGTTGTTGATAACCTGAGTTTGCACAAGTGCTTCTGGTGGGGCCATATTCGGAGGCCCCAGGAGGACTCTTCAAACCAAGCAATACCAGTATGCCTATGCAAATGAAGGGGTCCCCTCATCCATACTGGCACAACAGGATGTTCAAAGGTTTGTGATGGTAGTAAACAGCTCCCAAGTAGCATTGTTCATCTTCACTGAAAACTGCCTCTTAACTGGGTGCTAAGCCTGCACCCCCACCTCCCAAAGGCAGGGCAGCTATACTGAAACCACCCACCACCAATTTCCAGTTCCTGTCTGTTGTAGTAATCCCTGCTGGTCATGTGGTTTTCCTCACTCCTTTTTCTCCCAGTACAGAGTAATATAGCACTTCCTGGTATGGACGGTTATTGTGTATTCAGTTTTTCAGTTTCATGGAAAACATGTACAAACCGAAGGATTTCATCTACAGTACACTAAGTGAAATACAGATCATTTTCATTTATGGTGTTTGAAGCCTTCTTGATCTTGCGTCTCTGACTGCAGTCAATGTAAGAAGCTGCACACCTATGCCAGAAGGTTACATTATAGGTATGCAGAGGCAGGAATCAAATGGGAGAGGATGAGAACTAGACAGAAGGGTGAGAACTACTTTTTTACCTCCCATTTTTATTTCATATCAGAGTGCTGATAGACTGTGCATATGTCAGCCTTGGGACTGAATATGTGTGCTGCTTTATAACAGTAGGAGTTGTGTTAAAAATAGCTAACATATGACAGCAGCTACTGCTGCTGCACTAAACATTGTAATTTTGCATTTTTTATGAAGCTATGTGTAAGGACCTGGGTGAGGAAAATATGGTAGATATCATTTTAGATGGATATATTATGGCATCCTGTAATTCGTTCTCCTGAGCTACACTATACCGAGGTCGGGAGACTGAATTTAAAAATCCCGATGGGGACTTGTGTTATGCGAGGGGCTTTACCCCCCACTCCCCCTAACTAAAATAACCAACTCCAAGGGGGAGTGAACCTCAGAGTTGGTAGTAAAGTTTGGGGGATGAAAAAATTTAATTTGCAAAATGTTCCCCTACCGGGAGGAGAACCTCATCCCTGAAAGCCTGCTGGCTGAGCTGCAGGAGCATTAGTGCTCCACAGCATGGAGCAGCTCTGCCAGCACCTCACTCTGCTGCCTTCAAAAGGTTTCACCAGGTGGAGCCATGTTCCATGGGTGTAACCCAGCATTTTACCAGGTGAAATACAATTTCTCCCAGCGAAATGCAATTTCACTTTTGGGCAGAAATGTAGGGCACCCCTCAATTCAGGATACCGAAGCCATGGTCCATGAATGTCAGGACCCTCAGCTTCGGTATAAGATACCTTTTAGACATAAGCAAGGCCACTGATATATCGTACCAGCATAAGCTCATATACAATCTGAGAGAAAATTACTCAGTTATAAACCATATTATACAATGGCAAGAATCCTGTGCTCTAATTGGTCAGTCTGGGGGGGACCTATGATGTTATCCCAGTAAAACATCATGGATCTAGTCCCAGCACAAACATGGCTGTGTTAAATGTGGAAAGAAATCACTCCACACCCATGTCCAACTTCTTCACACTTGGCATGGCTACTGTTGCTTTTGCCAGTACTTCAGACATTTTTTTAAACATAATCCCCTGCATCTCATTGTCAGGAAACAACAGTAAAAGCACAAATTAATAAAACTCCTCCTTTTGTTTCTTCGAAAATGAATTCAAAAGAAAAGAAAGCTTTCTTAGCACTTGACTTCAGTACAAGCCATCATTGAGATTGGCTTCAGTACTCCTTTCCAGTACTCCCACCCAGAGATAAAGCCCTCCATCTCACTGTCAGGCTTTGCATGCAGATCCTTATTTTTCTTATTTCTTAAATAAGCAATTTGAAACACAGAAGAAAAACAACATCGCGATCAGCAATGCACACTCTCATCCCTGCTCACCTTCCCACTGGAACAGAGTTAGCACATGCACAATAAAGAAATGACACTGTCTCCACCTTACCTGAACAGAGTGACCTTATCTGTAAAAAAAGGAAACTGTGCTTGTTGTTATTCACTCTCAGTAGCATATTTGTCATTACTTCCTTTCTTTTTCTTTTCACGGATAAAAAAACAGACCTCAACTTTACCAGAAGAACCACATGCTGACAGTCATCATAGTCAACAATCCACATGGGATGGCTGGTGTGTGGCTGGCTTTCAGCTTCACAGAAGCAAGACAGCAAGAGACAGAGACAGAGAGAGATACAGACAGAGAGACAGTGAGGGGGGGCTGGAATGATATACAGTAGAATAGAAACATGTTGTGACTGCAAAACAACTGTTTTGTATAGCATGGAAGCAAGGTTGAGAGGGCAAAGCCACAGATTGACACAGTAAATCAACTCCACCTACTGGACGAAACAAGAAAAAGTCAACACTGTTTTTGCATCATGCTGGGATAACATCACTTTTCTGGTGTTAGATGCACTTAGCATGTGGCCTCATGTGCAACCATATGAGGCATGATGCTATCCCAGCATGACATACACCCTGTTGAGCATTAATCATTTAATATAGTGAATGAAACTGAAAACTGGCTGTCTGATAGAACCCAAAGTGTTACGCTAATAGTTTTCCATCAAGTAAAGGATGAGTTACTAGTGGGGTCCAACAGGAGTCAGTGCTGGGACCAGTGCTGATTGGGTTATATATTGCTGACCTAGGGTAAGAGGTAAAAAACTGGTGCAACAAGTCTGTAGATGATATAAAACTGGGCAGTGCAGTAAACAATTTGGAAGAAAAGAGTAGCCTGCAGAGCAATTTTGATCACAAGGCAGAAGGGGTTGAAAAGTGGGGTATGCCATACAATGAGGGAAAGTGTACTGTGATGCATATGGGTAAAAATAGCTATGGTAGAGAATATTATCTAAATGGAACCAAACTGTCTTCTGTCACATCTGAAACAGATCTGGGTGTAACAATAATGGCCCACTTTAAGCCCTGAGAACATAAAAACAAAATATTTAATAAAGCAAATTACCTAATTAACAATGCCCACAGACATTTTAGTCAAAAATCCAAAGAAGTGTTATTCCCTGTCTACAAAGTCTACATAAAATCTCTCATTGATAGGGCTGGGTGAAATTTATCTTCTGGCAGCAGAATTCTGGCAAAATTATGATTTTGCTTCTACAAGATTTCACAAAATGTCCACAAAAATTTTCAAAATCATGCCAACATCTTTATTTCTGCTATTTCCATCTAATTTACAAAATATTTATCCAACTGCACCACATTTTGCATGAGAAATTTACTAATGTCCTTACAGAAGGGTACCAAGTTTCAAATCTCTGTCTTTAAAGGTGACTGAGTTATAAGCATCCAAACATTCAGATATTTAAAACTTACATTTCACAATTATGTAAATTGCAGAATTTTTAAACTGCACAATTTTAAGTACCATAACTATAAAACTAGAGAAAAGAAAATTACCAATTTTGTTAGGTTCATTGTCCCTAACTATTAGGCTTTTGAGGCCACTTTCATGTCCCAGCAACAGCGTGTCATGCTGGCATGCTGACAACCTGGATTCAGAAGTGAGTCCAGGGAAGTCACATCAGGAGGCAGGCCATGGCTGAGACAGCTGCTGCTCAGCAGTGCATCTTGATCAGGGAGGGTTGGCAGTTAGTTCCACGAACACAGCAACCCCTGTGGCTGGACCAGGGAGCTTGTTTTTACCACAATGAAAGCTGCGGCTGCCCAAGGCTAACAGAGTCACCACCCCCCAACCAGTGGAGATGGGAGGGAAAACATTTTGGAGAAAACTTTGGTAGCCAACTCAATAATGGCTGGGTTTAGCCTGATCAGTGTGTATCCATGTGAACAGGGTATAACCCTGAGAAATGAGCTGCCAACCTGGAGAAAAAACAATATGGAAAAAAAAGAAGCTATGTGTGTCAGCTTTCTAATCTCTTGCTCAATGGCTGGCCATGTTATATGCGGCCAAAGATTCCAAAATAATTTCAATAATTAAAGTCAAATTTCACGAGCTTTTGTGAAATTGTGAAATGTTGTCATACTTTTGTTGAAGTCATGTCAAAACATTTTGCCTAGTCATACACTTGAGATGCCATTGTAGAGGAAGGTAAAGGCTGGGTAAAGTACCAATAAGGTAACATTCTAGGAGGCTCCACAGTAAAAGCATAGTGGCACCAAGTGTCAGGTCACTGAGCCTTGAGTGATAAACCATGAAGAATAGTTAGCATTACTGTGCACTAGCCTGAATTCTTGCATTATTGTCGATGACCACCTGAGCACACTGGCTTAATGACTTGTGGAAGCACATGCACGTGCAACATTGTTTCTGCACAGTGTCACCTACTGACAGTTTAGCAACCCTGTGGATATCAATGTATAGTTTTACTATTTGAAAACAGTGTCACCAAGTGAGACCAAGCCTTACAATTAATTGTGGCTTAGGCCACTGTGACAGAAGTATCCGGATAGCTTTGGTAATGATGAAGCATGATGCTGGGCAGCATTGTCAGAGAAGTTTTAGAGGGATATTGCAAGGCCATAATGCTAGTGCAAGTAAGGTGACTTAGTGGTGATAAGTAATTTGTGAAAGTTAAATTCCATATGTGGAGTTCTAGTGGCATTATCTATTACGTGTCCATGAATTTTTGAGAAAGTTTTGCCAATTAGTAATTTCTATTGTATCCATATTCACTTGTACTGACTAAACCACATTTATCCAGCTTAATTAAATTCCTGAACATATTTCCTTTGGTATGCATGCCAAATCTTAAGTGTGTTCCTGCAATAGTAGTGGAGCTATAAACATCCAAATATTTTGAAACTTTTCACACAATTTAAAAAATAATTAAATTGTGAAATTTTGAACTCCTGTAACATACAATTTACATAACTGCTTCTCTATTTTGCAGTTTCTATGACTCTTCCAAGAAAGTATGCATATAAATTTTCAATTATCTAGCTCCAAAGGTGGCTAAGTAGTAAGCATAGAGATATTTTCTGAAATTTGCACATAAATAATAAACTACCAGTCATTGAGCCCCAATAACATTCTTGCCCCATCCAAATGTCAATACATTTGCATTGTTTTATGGTCTGTTTCTGTAATATGCATGCCAAACTTTAGATCTTTAACTGTAACACAGACCAAGTTGTGACCAATTAAACAATTTCATAAAATTCTGCAAAATTTCATGACATTTTGCAAACATTCCATGAAATCAGAATTTGCTCATTTCACCCAGCCCTACTAATGGAGTATTGCTCCCAATTTTGAGAAGGGCCTAAACTCAGGGAACAAAGTAAAAATAGAAAGAATGCAATCAAAAGCAACAAAATTAATGGGTAGATTGGATAATATGCATTATGAGGGCAGATTAAATCATTTATTAATGCATAGTTTACATAGGTGGAGAATTAGAAGGGATTTCCTTTTATTGTACAAACTAAAGCAGGATGATGACATATTAACTTGTTTAAATATTATATTTAGACATGAGACACATAATACATGCAGTTACAACAGGCAAACTCAAAATACAAACTTTAAGACAAATAGGACAATGAGTTTTACTCAAAAGATCATATGTACTTGGAAGACATTACTGTAAAAAATAATAAACAGTAGTAATACTGACTTTTACAAACATAAGTTTGATGCCTTCATGGAAGGGGGTCATATAAAGAACTATTAGAACTTATTAAAAGGTAGTGATATATGTATGTGCTTGGCTGCTGCTACCTCATATGTTCCAAGTATTAACTCCAAGTGTAGCATTGAAATTGCAGCCACTAAACAGCAGTGTGGGCCTGGTTCTAATAAACAGTAAGTGGCTGCAGCCTCAGGAGCACCTAGAACCATTTCCTCATTTGAAACTGCTAAAACTCCCCTCAGGATGGCTGGTTGCCCAAGTCCATCTTAGACTGGGTACTGCTGGCTCATGACTGAGTGCTACAGAAGATCCCAGCCTGTAAGAAGCACATCTCATCAGGGAAGAAATGATTGAACTCCTTGCATTTTTCTGCAAAACATGCTGTCTTAGAGACCTAGGCCAGAAAGAGTTAACAAGTTGTCAATGGTGCAAAAGAGCTCTCTCAAAATTCCTGGCATATACTGTTATCATACTCAAGATGTCGAATGCCACCTAGAGTGTGTAAGGCTCCAGAATGTGTTTAGCATTGTATCAATGAACCACATTGGCGGGCTGTACATAAACTGTGTCTCTCCAAAAGGTACAATATGGCATAATGATCTGACCAAATGACCAGATCTACCTGGGTACTGTAAATATCAAGGCTCAATGAGAAGACCTGATCCAAGACATGGCCATACAAGTGGATTCTGGAGGTAACTGCCTGTGCTAGGACTATTGAAAGCATCAACTGGATGAGCTGCTGTCCAAAATGCAAGACTTCTTCAATCCAGGCATTGAAATACCCCAGCAGTAAACATCATGGGGAGTCCAGTACCAGACCAGCCTTGAAGTTTTCCATGCCCTGCAGGCAGGTACTGAAGATAAGAATTGCTTTGCAATCTGCACCCAGTGCACCCCTAGCAGCCATGCATTTATATGATCTGGTCACACATATGGTGTATGCTGTGAGTTGCAATGTGGATCTAAAGCAGATGGCCACCCTATTCCCCCACTTTCCTCCTTTGAGCAATGCACTGCAGAATATGTACCAGTGACTGATGCCTTCAAAATGGGACTGGCATCAGCCTCCAGCCAGGTTTGCATGATGCAGACAAGGTCATCTGAGGAGTCCACAATGAAACCCTTAAACGACATGATTTATTTCCTTCAGTAATGGTCCATGCAAAGTCCACTGATTTAACTTAGAGTGTGCCATAAGATGCCTCTGCAGCTAAAGAGGATAAGACTTCTCAAAGTCACAAGTAAAAGGGTATAGAGGATGGGTTGCTGGAACAGGCAACAACTCTAAGTCTTTATTTGCTTGACATAAAACAGTTATGGAGAAGAAGACTTAGTGGGAGGAGGAGGAGGACTGGAAGTTAGAGGATAGGGAGTCAAGATCCTCAGGTGGAGATGATTATGGTTCAGAATATGAACCTGAAAATGTAAAAAAAAGAAATCTTTCTAAAAAGAAAATGTAGTAAAACATCTTGAGCCTCCTTATAAAACTCTTAAAAAGAGAAAACATAGCAGCCTAGCTAACAATCAGAAATATCAGCCAGTGCCAGACACTGTACTACCTGTGCCCAATCACACGCCCCAAACACCTGTATAAAATGGGTGTCATGTACATTACAGCCCACTGTATTAAGCTTGTGGTTCAAGAGTTTTTGAGCCAAACACATGGCAATGCATTGATGTGTACTGCATTTTATGCTGAATTAGTGCACATTTTTTTCCACTCTACCAAGGCAAGGAACAAGCTGCAGGAGCGTCTATGAGAAATACAAGGCATTATCAAAATACATGCTGCTACATAGCAGCCCAGACTTGTCTAGTGAATTCCTTTCTTTAACAACTGAGGAGTAGGAAATAATGGATGGCATAATAATGATTTTAATCCCATCTGAACATGTCACTCAGGCAATCGGTGGTTACACTGACTGCTTTAGTGAATCACTGCGGCTGCTTTGTGTGCTGAGGCAGGCATTATCTAATGTCAAGGAGCGAGTTCATGTCAATGATGACTGGTTTGCGTGTGCATTCCTGGACCACATGATTAAAATATTTTTTTTAAAAAACAAGCACATGAAATCCAACAATAAATCAACTGAGTATTAAATTTCCTCTATTATTGACCCAAGGTACTGTATAAGTGTGGCTTATCATCACAGCTGCCAGGGAGTGCTGAAGCAATAAAATGTATGAAGCATGCCTAGTGGCACCAGTCTATGCCCTGCCATTGAAGCAACAAATGAAGCAAAATCAAAACAGGACCTCTAAGTTCACCATGCCATCAACAAGCAAATAATAGTTCATGGTTAGCAGTACCTAAATCAGCAGTACCAAACCACATTGGGAAGTACTATCCCAACCACATTGGTGTGTTGCAATACAAGGAGAAGGAGAAGAATTTCTTTATGAGAGACCATAGAAAATCGTGGAGGCATATTTTGCTGACTCACTTACCATAAATGCTAGCCCCTATTGTACTGGGCTATGACATTTGAAGACTGGCCTATTTTGAGCTATACTGCATGAAATATTTGAGTTGCTCACCAGCCAGCGAGTGAGTACAAAATGAGTGTTCAGCACAGCAGCTGCCATAATAAGTGATAATTAGTCAATTGTGCCTCATAAAAACATGGAGATGTTATTGTTTATAACAATGAAATCACACTTGATAATGCCAAACAACTTGGTGTCCTCCATATCCACACCAAAAGGAAGTAGATGACAAGAGCAAGAAGAAAGGGACTATATGGAATTCCACTAGCTCTAACTCTGAGATTGAAAATGTAGAGGGATCATTTGAACACTAGATCAAATCAATTTATTTCTAAATATACATGTGTATATAATTGTGAATCAAACTGCTTTATTGTAATATGTGTCTTGGGGCAGGTGAAATTTTTCTTCTGTCAGCAGAATTCTACCAATTGTATTGCAACCGATGATTGTTAATTGTGTCCATTTACCTAAAAATAATGTTAGCTTGTCCCTTGTGGAACAGGCCACCTATGCAAATCCTGGATTTTTGCCTCCTTGGCTACCCTGGACTTGCAAGATGAAATCTTTATTTTAGGCGATTCCAATATTAAATATACTGATCACCATTCTACCAGGGGTAACAAGCAATATGTGACAAGTTGCAGTTATAGGGTGCTACCTTAACAGATACTGCAAAAATGTCTCCAGGCATGGTGCAAGCAAAGAAGACACCTAAGACCATTTTGTTACACTTTGGAACAAATGACATTAATAAAGTGGAAATTGAGGAAGTAATGGCAGATATGAGAAGTGTTGTTGAATTATTAAATAAATTAGGTGTAAAATGAATATTGTCTGAAGTTCTACCTGTGCCATGACTTCAAGATAGAGAACAGCTAAAATAAGATCTTACAATAACTAGCTTAGGAAAATTAGTTTAGAAAATAATATTGTATGTTTAAAGAGTTCGGAAATATTTATATATAGAAACAAACTTTTTAGTGTAGATAGTCTTCATTTATCTAGACAGGGAGCTAGACTGTTGGGTAATATTTTCCATCATGCTATTTCAAATGATAGGGACCAACAAAAAAACTAGGAACTGAGGGGCTATTGGGTATGAATACTGTAGTCAACAAAAATAAAATTAATAAGAATAAAAAAGGGGAATGTAGTGATTCTAACACTAATCATGCTCATAATAAGTATGAGCTAATTTTTTAATCTACAAATGCTAGGAGTCTGCACTATATTAAGAAGGATGAACTAGAATTATTATTAATCTCCAAAAACATTGACCTTGTGGCTATAACTGAAACAAGGTGAGGTGAGAGTTCTGTTTGGAGTAAGTCTATCCCTGGATATAATCTAGTATCCAGGGATAGACCAAACTGAAGGGGGTGGTATTGCTATTTATATAAAGAACAACATAGAATACTGTGAACTAGATAATCACAGAATGAGGGGACTGAAAGTCTCTGGTTGGAGATTAAAAGAAAGGAAAAACAAAAAAAATTGATTCTGGGCATTTGTTATCATCCACCAGATACCAAAATTAGGAGATCATAGTACTTTATTGCAGAATATAGAAGTGAAACTTAACACTAAGGATGTGATATTATTGGGGAATTTTAATATGTCTGGTATCAGTTGGTCAACTTTAACAGCAGAAACTACTAGTGAACAGTCCTTTTTAGATTTAGGTATGTCCAATGGGCTCCAGCAATTGGTCACTACACTTACAAGAGGTAGCAATATACTTAATTTGGTGATATTGGATATTTCTGAAAAAATATCTATAATAAGGGTTAATGAACCACTATTGAATAGTGATCATAATGTCATTACCTTTGCTCTAAATATTTATATTGATAAAGTAACTGGAATTACAAAGTTTAAGGATTTCAGAAAAGCTGATTTTTATTCATTTTTGACAGAATTATATGAATGGGATTGGAGACAGAATATTGAACCACTAAACCAGTTTTGGTTGGAAATTAAAAATAAAATAAATGATCTTAGTGATAAATATATTCCATCTCAGAAAATATATAATAATACTGGGAAAACCCCATTATGGTTTACTGAACCTATTAGAACTTTGATAAAAAAAAGAGATGTTATAGAGCTCTGAAAAGAGACAATAACCCCTACAACAAATCCAAGTATAGAGAAGCTGTCAAGAAATGTAAAACATATATTAGAAAAGAAAAATGTAAATTAGAGTTTAGACTGACTTGCTCACATTAGGGACAGTGGTAAAAGTTTGTATGTGTATATAAATAATAAATCCCACCAAACAGTGAAAATTGGTTCTATTAAGTGTAATTCTGAAATCATTACTGACCCTGAAGAAATTACAGACTTTCAATACATATTTTTGTTCTGTTTTTAATCCTAATCAAGTTAATGTTCCCTCTATTCAAGTTCAAGTCAATTCTAACTCTAATTTAAGGTATGTGATAACAAGGGAAGAGATTTTAGAAAAAATAAATGAAAATAAAGGTTAATACTTTTGCAGGGCCGGATGCTTTACATCTGAGAATTTTGAAGGAAATAGAGCATTGGTTAGTAGAACCTTTATACATCCTTTTTAATCTTTCTTTAAATAGGGGGGAAGTGCCCATTGATTGGCTTCAGGCTATAGTTGTTCCAATTTATAAAAAGAGGGACACTAGTCAGGTTTCTAATTATCAACCAGTAAGTCTGACTTGTATCTTGCGGAAAGTAATGGAAGGAATAATTAAGGATAGGCTACAGGATGAACTTCAGGCAAAAAACCTGATTGATATCACTCAGCATGGTTTTAAAGCTGGGAAGTCATGTCTGACCGCCAATTTAGTTTTTTATGAAAGGGTAAGTGCTATGTTAGCAAATCATAAATCTGTTGACATTGTTTTTTTCTGGATTTGTGTAAGGCATTTGAGAAGATGCCTCATGATGTTACGTTAGATACCTTACACAGGTTGGGGTTTGACTACAAGCTTTTTAGGTGGATTACTGCTTGGCTGAGTGGCATAAATCAGGTGGTTCGAATCAGGGGAATTTTTACTCTGATATTGGGAGGGTGGCTAGTGGAGTGCCTCAGGGCTCTGTCCTTGGGCTTATTTTGTTTACTGTCTTCATTTCTGATCTAAATACTAATTTAAATAGTTATACTATTAAGTTTTCTGATGACACGAAATTAGCAGCAGATGTCAGTCATCAGATTGGTAAATTTAAATTGGATGAGGATTTAATAAAATTGGAAAACTGGGTTAGAATGCATGGAATGTCATTTAATGTTGAAAAGTGCGTTGTTATGCATTTGGGTAAAAGCAATCTCTGTAATAGTTATTCACTAAATGGACAAAGTTTAAGGTCTGTCACCAGTGAGAGTGACTTGGGTGTGCTTATTAGTAATGACCTTAAATTTAGCGATCATTGTACTGAAATAGTGAGCAAATTCTCAAGGATTATCCATTGTATAAAATAATCTATTTCAAGTAGAAATAGGACCTGTATCCTCCCTATTTATCAGGCTTATGTTTTTTCTATATTGGATTATTGTTCTCTATTGTGGAGCTCCTACTTGTGGAGGGATATTGATCATGTGGAGAGGGTGTAGAGGCGATTTACTAAAATGGTTGATGGTATTCAGAGTTTGGGTTATGATGAAAGATTGAGAGCCTTGGATCTTTATCCTTTAGAACTAAGATGCCTTAGAGGTGATATTTTATTGATGTATAAGATCCTGGAGGATAAAATCTTTACTTATGATTTGCACTTGGTTATTAACCATAGAGAGACTAGTCTGAGAAGTCATCAACTTCAATTAATGCTTACTCACCCAAAGGGTCTCCATAGGTGTAGCTACTTTACCCAATGTATTGTTTCCTATTGGAATAGTCTTCCTAGCTCAGTGGTACATGTAGGCTATTTTGATTTATTTAAAAAGGGGCTGGATAATTACTTATTGGATCATTATAAGAACTACGGGAAACATTAACCCATTCTGGGAGGAGTATACTATGAGTGTTTCAACCTTCTGTGCTTTCTATATAACTTCTAGTATGAACTTCTAGTATGAAATGCTGGTTTTGCTTCCATGAAACTGCAAAATTTCCATGAAACACTTGTGAGATTTTGCCAGAATTGTAATTTTGGTTATGTCAATCTGATTTATAAAGTATGTGTTCAACTTGCACCAAATTTAGGAGGTTTACTGTCCCAGTGCCCATACAGACATGCACCAAGATTCAAATCTCTCTCATAAAAGATGAGTGAGTTATAAACCTCCAAACATTTGGATATTTTAAAATTTACAGTTAACAACTATGTCAACTAAACACATTTGTGCAAATTGCAATAAATATGGTGTGGTGATATTACCCACACTCATACATATGTGTGTCAAGTTTAGGATATCTAGCCTTAAAAGTGACTGTGTTATAAGCCTCTGAACTTTCAGAAATTTTAAAATTAAATTTCACAATTACGTAAACTGCTAAATTTTAAGCCCCTATATGTTTAAAACTAGGGAACAGAATATCATCAATGATGTTAGGATCATTGACCCTAAATATTAGGCTTTAAGGCAACCACCGTTGTCCAGCATCAGAACGTCATGCTGCCATGCTGACGACCTGGGTTGGGAAGCAAGCCCCTCGAAGCCGTGTGGGGAGGCAGATCATAACTAAACCTTACAATCTCTATTTAGCAGTTTCTATGAATCTTCCAATAAATTATGCATCTAAGGTTTCAATTATCTAGCTCTAAAGGTGGCTAAGTTGTAAGCATAGAAATATCTTCAAAAATGTTCATATGAATATTAAACTGCTAGACTTTGAGCCCCTATAACTTCCCCACCCTCCATCCAAACGTCATGCTACTTAGCAAGCTTTTAGGGCATGTACTATGCAATATGTATGATACATGTCACATCCATAGCTTTAACAAGAACTGAGTTATGGCCACTTAAAGAATTTTAGAAAATTCCAAACAATTTCACAAAATGTCACAAAAATTAACAGAATTTTGTGAACATTCAGCAAATTCAGAATTTGCTCATTTCTCCCACCTCTATATGCGTGCCATGTCTAAATATTATCTTCTTCATATAGCTTATTTAAGACGTCAAAGGCATTTTCTTTTAACTAATTAATCACTATGCAATGATTATGCTTCATGACCATCGGGGTGTGTGGGTCATTTTATATTACATGTTATCTGATTTGCAAATGCATGATGTGGACTTTGGTACAGTATGCCAGCAAAGATACTTCACAGACACCCTGGTCAACGTCCACTTATTGCCTCCAGCTTCTGACAAGGCCTACCATTGCTGTGCAAATAAGACACTGGTTTAACTTTTGATGTCATAAAGCAGACATCTGCCTCCTCCTCCTTTTCACTCTGTCCCTTGCCTTGTGATATGATGCATAACTGCCAGTGCTTGTCTCTACCACAATCTGAACATTTGATCCAGCATTCTGCCTCTAGTTGCTGGCCATTCTGCTTTCCAATGCTTTGGTTGAATCTGGTACACTAATCATGTATTATGTTCAGAACAGAAAATGAAAACATCCCTACTGTACAGTAATGGTAAGTATTAGTTCATTATAAGTTTATTTTTATTTTATTTATGTATTTATTTTTTAATAGTTTTCAATATTGTTTACTGCAGGCCATTATTAGAGATGCTCATCTCTCCCTTAGGCTAAGCATTTACACTCTGACCCATCCACTCCTCGCCTCCCTTTGAATCAGCTCCTTCTGTGGTAATTATAGCTAACCTGCTCATGGGGTCCACATACAGGGCATTCTGCCTCATGGTGGATATCACTCGGGAACATCACAGAGAAGTGCAGCATGGCACAGTCTTCAGATAACAAAAAAGGGAGAGCAGTTTGGTTGGAGGGTGGGCCCCACTGCCAGGGTCCATTTGCATTGGTGCCATGCTAAAATGACTTTCCCAGTCATGTGATGCAGCCTGCTTAAAAAAAAAAGACTTTAGATTGGTTCCACCAAAATTCAGCAATTAATGAGTCTTTTAACATTTGCAAGTCAGTGATTTATTGTCTTAAATACCCATAAAGATTCAGCAATATTGTGTAGTATCTTTTGTGAGTGAAATAGTCATTTATGATTAAAGCTGAAATGTCAGGAGATCAACAGCGTGCCTTAATGGACCTGTCTGAGGCAACACCACTCCTGCTGCAGTCAAGCACAATCCACCACTGGATTCACTGCCTCATTGGGAAGGGTTGAAGCAAAGATTGGACTGCTTCTTCAATGAATTAGCCTCCATAAAAGTTTCCCTCCTAAAAGTAGCAGAGGTTTTTACATTTTTTAAGCCAGCCCTAGAGCACTTCAACCAGCAGCTGTGGGGACGCTGAGTCAAGAATAGGCTCCCTTAAAGATGCACAGCACTGGGAAGAACAAGAAATACAGGAACTCAAAAAGAAACTCAACGAACTCCAGGACCACCTCAAAGATCAGGAACAAAGGAGCTAAAGAAATAACTTGGTTTTCATGCAGATCCTCATGAAAGCAGAAGGCAGGGATATGTTAGCCTTTATGCAGGCCCTACTGATGGAGGTAGCCGGGCCCACTGCGAATGTCACCAGGTACACAATCGAGCAAGTACACTGCTCAGTGAAGCTGACCCCCCAACAGCAAACCAGGAACTATCATTATGAAGTGCCTAAGTTTCAACAAAAACTCTTTATCCAGGTTAAAACCAGATAGAAAGTGACTTAACATGGAATGAATACAAATTCCATGTAATCGGGGATGTTGGTGCTGGCCCACCGGCTCAGTGGTTGGATTTCTGCTTGCGATGTCAATGACCCAGGTTTGGAAATGGAAACGGGGAGTCAGAGGGCTGGCCGGGGGAGAAGGATGGAGCATCCTACAGACTGATCTCCTTCTCTGGGGGAGGGATGGGTAGCGTGCCTAGCATTTGACGGACCCCTAGCGGAGGCTGGGGGATTTGTGACTGACCAGGCACCAGTACATTGAGGGGTAGGGTGGATGCTGGACATCACTGCAAGTCCCCACCCCTGGGGCAGAATACGCAAAAATCACTGTCTGCCAAGGATGAAGCTCACACCAATGCCTGGCCTCTATGGTTGCCTGCCAACCATTTCAGGTCCTGTGGCACCACTGACCCTGAACCCAGCCCTGGGCAGAAGCCAGGGAGGCAATGTCAGTGGTCTGCTGACATCTTCTCCCAATGTAGATGAACAAGTTTGGTGCTGTGGCCCCACCCTGGGGAGTAAGCCAGTGGGTACCCATAGGGGTATGGCTATTAGTGAACGAGGCAGGCAGTCAGGGCTGGAGCAGAATGTTGGTGGATGGCACAAAAACAAACAAACAAAGATCGGGGATGTTACTCTCGCAGTAAGAGACAAACAAATATCCTAAAAAGATGTAAAGAAGGCTCTATATAAGACTCACACAAAACTTAGGATAATGCACCCAGCAAGGCTCATGGTCCAAACAAAAAGGGGTCCACAGAATTCCAGAATGTGGAGGCAGCCAGAAGAGAACTGCCAAATTTGATCCCAGGGTTCCACATCCCTATCTTGTGGACAAACCTCCAAAACTGGCCAAATAAAAGAATACAGCAAGTGATGCAGTTTATGCCATAATGAAACTGTGCATAACCCTTTATATTGTTTCTGAACTCTGACACCAGCTGGATGGGAGTGGGGGGATCAATAGTATTTTTTTCCAGCACTGGTCAAGGACCAAAAGGTATTAAGATGGTGACTAAAAATGGGTGGCACTCACTATTACCATGATGTGTAAGGCTCATAGTCTTTCTTCTTTGAGGGATTTCCTGCCTTGCATGTCTATATGATGCACATAACCCATCTGCGCAGAGATGAGCAGCAGCCTGAACATTTGAGATGGCAAATCTCTCTATGAGGATCTTGTCACTTGAATAAGAAACATGAAGAACATGAAGAACAACCAATCAGGAATGGAAAGATGATGTGAGCAAGTCAGAATTCATTGCAAGATTGAGGAGGGAGTAAACAACTGCAGAACTGGACTCAGAAGTGACCTTTCGGGGTGCAAGAGGTTGGGGCTTTTAGACTCCAGTTTTTTCTCTGAGCTTTTGTTCTGTGGTTTGCAAGGACAGAACACAGACAAGCTGGTGTGCTGGAATGATGCTACAGGTCAGTAAGTACATTGCTCCAACAATCAGGGAGTAATTGACACATCTACTCTTATATCTTTTTGTAGCCTCCCCCCACCTGCCAACTGTAGGCTGGAGCTTTGATTTAACATTTATGTGGACACACGCTCTGCTTGCCCAGCATTCAGCCTGGCACTGTTAATGACTGAAGGTTTCATAAGGATACAAACATATTCAGTTGTCAGTCAAGTGATTTTGCTTCATACCAACTCCGTTATTAAGCAATCCCTCATAAGTTCGATATCTCTGAAGCCTTAACATCAGAACTATACCACACACTAAGGGATGCTTTAATCTTTTTGACCTGAAACCTGACTGCATTGTACAATATCTATGAGTGCTTAACTACACTGTATAAAGTGCGCTGAAGCTGTGAATCATATTTAGTCCTCTGGTTTTAAATTGTTTCAATGATGGTGATTACCCCCCCCCCCCAGCCAACATCGCTGCCCTTGTGTCAAACACAGTACCACATTCTTAAGTACCCAAGATGCTACATTGTCAGATTTCGCTTAATTGCAATGAGTTTTGGTCTGGATGCCATGAAAGGCACCTTGTGACGAATGCCTCATGGACCAGATGTTGGATCTCAGCAAGTCACTGCCACAGAGGGTGAGCTTCAGACCCTGACACCCCTCTTTGGGGGAGTTGAACTGAGCCATCAAGACATAGCCTTCCTTCTCGGAGGGGTGAATACCCAAGTAACAAACTGTCACCAGGCTGGGCAGTTAGAGTGTGTTCATATGACACAAAGCTCTGCAGCTATGTAGTGCGCTCTGCCTAGCACACTCACTCTGTTGAGTTATTTGTTGTCAGCATTCTTGTTGGCATTCGTGTTCTTATGTTTCCTGTTTACAGCAGTGGAAAACATAGTATTCATACTGTTCATTGGTCAGTCTCACTATGAAGAGGAATTCAGTATGTTTTGCAATATGATAACGGTAAACTGTGGTGTTTGTGCAAGTATTAGAGATGTACAAGAAGGGGGTCAGACCAGGCAGACATTTAATATAATGAGCAAAAGCATGGTGCACTCAAGAAAGGACAGAGACACATTGATTAAACAAAAAGTTTTACTTAGTGCCCCAATAAATCACAGCGCAATGCAAAAGTGACAGAACCTTCTTGAAGACTCATGGAGTCGAGGTACTAGGGGAATGCTGATACTAGGAAATCCTGTCACTTTTGCATTGCGACTGTTATTATTTTACTAAAACAAAAAACACTTTTATTTAATCGAAGTATCTCCATCCTTTCTTGAGCGCATCACGCACTTGCTCATTTTGGGTGTTGTAGAAGTTCACCGCTTCTTTTGTGGTGCAGCTCGGCTGTTCAGCTGAATCGTGGCAAATGTTCTTTTGGCCTACTTACTAGACGTTTAATATATCACTAGTGCAAGAAGCCAGGTTACACATAAGTACTGTTCCTTACCTATTACAGGGCAGCCCAGGACTATAAGATTCTATTATGGAGCATTAAGGAAGCCCAAACTAAAGAGAAGCACCACATAATATTTAAACACTTGAAAGTGCTGGGAGCACACATAGCAATGATGCAAGAGACCCACAGTAAAGAAAATGGCAGCAATCTGTGGTGTCGGGAATGGGTGGGACAGGTGTTTGTAGAAGGAAATGGCAATGCCAAAGCAGGAGTGGCTATCCTGATAGACTGTATGGTTCTCTTCAAGCTGTCTTTGGAGGTCAGGGATTCAGATGAACAGTACATTATCCTGTGTGGCTTGCTGGGAGCATTAGATATAACCTTGACCTGCATTTATGGCTAAAATAATAGATGATATGGCTTTTTAAACAGGTCTGCTTAACACCCTGGATGATCAAGTGGGTCTAAATAGTTGTGATTGGTGGGGACTTGAATGTTGTGCAAGACACAGATCTAGATAGGGCTCCCCAAAGCAGGCCAAGGCTCTCGCCTGCCCTGCTTACTCTCAGGGATCTCAAAGAAACACTAGTTGTTATCAATTCCTAGCACATGCTTTATCCTACCCAGAAACATTTTACCTTCTATCCTAGTTACATGGTCAGATTCAAGAACTGACTTTTTTCTACTCTCTCATAATTTAGTGGAAGGACTTCCGGGATGTGAAATAGAAACAACTGTGGTCTCAGTCCATTCTCCCATTACCCTAATAGTGCCTACACAAGCCTGTCAGGAAAATAATGAGCACTGAAGGCCCTTGACGTCTTCAAAAACAAGTTCAACGATGCCTGTGACATCTTTGCCCCCAGAAAAAAGCCGAGGCAAAAGCATTTAATAATCCATGGATCCCACCCTCCTTTCTTTCCTGTATGGCCAACAGAGATCATCTCTGGCATAAAGCTTGGGCCACAGGCAACCCAGGTCACTGGCAAAATTACAGAACTGCCAGAAACTCTTGCACCCAAGCTATACAGTGAGCCAAACAGGACTACTTCAAGGATGCACTCTCAAGTTCCTGGGGTGACAGCAGGAAATTTTAGGACAATTAAAAAGAGCTCACAGGAAAAACGAACAAATCCCCTCCCTTCATGCTGTGCGTTGATGGTACTGTCACCCAAAATCCCCAGCAGATAGCTAATATCTTCAACGCAGATTTTACCAACCTTAGCGGAGTGTTCCCCCATGACTTCTTTGACTTTCCAGCCCCCCATCTGGCCTATCCAATGTGGCCCCTTCCTCAACCCACCCTCCCCTCTACTTTGAAACAGTCTCCCTTAGCTCTGCCAAGAAATACCTGCTCACGGTCCTTGGTAAATCCTGTTACAGCAATGACTCGCTTGGCTTAAAGCTGCTTCGGATGACACTAGATGCAGTCCTCTTGCCCCTTACTAAAATTCTAAACAAGTCACTCTGCCTGGGGCAATTCCCTTCTCAATGGAAAATTGCAGTAGTGACCCCAGTACATCCTCCCTCTCCTATCAAAGTCCCTGAAATGGATAGTAGCTGACCAGCTATCAGAGTACCTGTTAAAACATAACATCCAATGCCCTGAACAACACAGTTTCAGGAAACACCACAGCATCACCTCAGCCCCTCTTGAATTCACCTCGTTCATTCATAAAGCTCTGGATTGGAAGCACTTAGTGGGGCCAGTGTACATTGACCTCACTAAAGCTTTCGATACAGTTAACCACTCCCTTCTAATTGACTCCTTCATTATGATTGGTGCCTCCTCCGGTATGGCAGGTTGGTTTAAAAGTTATCTTGAGGGTAGATCCCAATAGGTTAAAATTTGTAACAATTGTCCACCAATCAACTGGTCCGTTCTGGGGTCCCTCAAGGGTCCATTTTGGGCCCCTTATTGTTTAGCCTTTTTTTTAACTCCTTACCTCATGGCTGCCCTGGTGACATACTCCTATATGTGGATGATGCTGTGTTATATGCCAGTCATCCAGACCCTCTGGCCTTAACCCGTAAACTTCAAATCAACTTCTCAGCAGTAGAGGATTGGTTCACATGACACAAATTGGTCATGAACTACAAAAATATGAAGACCATCCTCTTTGCTAGCCCTCAAAATAGACTTAAATCATCTATGCTCAACATACTCAGCTGCCTCAATGCTCCCATTGACCAAGTTCAGACCTTTAAGTACCTTAGTATAACCCTCAATAGAGCCCTGTCCTTCTCGAATCACATAAGCATAGTATCTAAAATGGCTAATAATAGATTGGGGATCCTCTATAGGCATAAACACTGTATGCCCCAAGAGGCCCTCCAAGCTGCACTCACTAGCTCAGTTCTCTCCACTGTGGATTATGGACTCATCATCTATGGGGAAGTCACTGACACAGCACTAAAGAGAGTCTGCATTGCCCTAAACAAAACCTGTTGTCTGGTCTCGGGAGCACACAGTAGGCTGCACATGTGTGACCTATATTCCAACACTAGCTGGCTCAACCCCAGTGACAGGATAAAGTATCATACCTGCCTATACAGGAAGAAAATCAGCTTGAGCCTAACACCCCCCAACTCCCTGACCCTGCTAACTTGTGCCACAAGCTCATGTACCACCAGGAATGTTTTAACCTTGTCTTCCAAGTCCCTTTTGCCAAACAAATCAAGCCCAACGATTCTTTAGCTACCGGTCTCCCTATTGGTTAAATGGACTTCCCACCGGCTCCCTTGATGTTCCCATGCTTGGCCCTTTCAAGCACCTCCTGAGAAATCACCTTGTTGCGCACAGTCACTGTGACAGCCCTTCCTAGCCCCCTATTTTCCCCTCTCCTCCCCACCTCATCCTAGTCTCCTTTTCAACCCCCTTTTTTCCTTTCTATCAACCTTACTGCTATTTTGTCCCCTTTCCCTCTCCCAGTTCCCCTGCATCTTTCTACAGCCCTGCCTGCTCCTCCTGGCATCTTTTTCCCTTTTTTCGGCCTCCCATCATGACCGCTCCTTTGGTCCCTCAACTCTTCCTTCTCTTTCTGCCATAGATTTTTTTGTCTCCCTACCCCACCCTCCTTCAGATGAAGCCTACCCAGGCTGACTTCACCTCAGCTGACAAAGCCACCTCTGGCTGCCTCCCCAGCCTGTTTTACCTGCTAATAACCCAATAGTCTCCTAGTAGGTGTACTTACTGGTAAATATCTGTTTTAACCCCACCTAGTCTCTGATATCATGCTTGCTATTGCAACCGCCTCCTGAAATTTTTGTTTATCTGTATATGTTTCTTTAGTCTTGTTTTTTACTGATGTGATTTTCTTATTTATCTTGTTACACATAACATGTTTATATTCTTTGTGATATGCTGGCTTTACATACCTGTATTAACCTAACCTAGTTTCTGAATCTTGGAAGCTGATTGCAACTGCTTTCTGATGCCTTTTATGTATGTGTGTGTATGTGCATATATATATATATATATATATATATATATATATATATATATATGTGTGTGTGTGTGTATATATATATATATATATATATATATATATATATATATAGATAGCTAGATAGATAGATATATATAATATCCATCTATATATATATATATATATATATGTATTTGGGCTAGCAGTACAGCCTAGAGGTTAGAGTAACAAGCTGTGAATGAGCGTGGTACATCCAGCAGACCAGACCTGGGTTTGATTCTTACAATCTCCATTTGCACACTGTGTGACTCTGAGCAAGTCACTTAACCACCATGTGCTCCAAGATCGCCCATGAAAACAGGCACTTGTGCCTAATGGGCCTTACCCGGTTACCAAAGACTAAAAAAAATATATATATATATATATATATATATATATACTCTCTTATTATCTTGATTGCCATGAAACCTATGTAAAAGAGTCTCTGACTCATAGGTATTTGAAATCTGAGATCTTAAATAAATAATAACCATCTATTAAAAGACCTGTCTTGCCTAAAAATTGGAAAGGAATGTGCAGAAGCTTTTTCCTAGTCAGTCAAGGCTCAGTAACTAACTTCAGTAATGTTTGGGGGGGGCCTAGAAATGTACAATTAGAGTGGAATTAATAAAACTTGCTTCAGTGAGAAAATGCAAGAGACTGCAGGAGTATACAACCCTGCTGGAAACTATTACAAAAGAAGAAAAGGAAATTGACAGTGCCTCCCCAGATACCCAGTGGCTGGAACTATCAGTAAACAGAGAAAAATACACTGAATTACTCAGGTAGCGGGAGTCATATTCAAATCCAGACTTAATTATGTCAGCCAAAGAAATAAAGTTGATCAGTTGCTGGCCATTAGATTAAGACAAAATGAGGTGATCAGAATAATACAAGCAGTTGGAGAACAACCAAAATACTGACGCACCCGAAAAATATAGTGCAATGCTTTGGCTCTTTTTACAACAATCTGTATGCGGTGAAAGCGCTGGCAGCAGCACAAGATATCAAAACTTTCCTGCATGCAGGCAACTTCTCTATGATTCTAGAGGCACAGAAGGAGGCCTTGGATCAACAGATCACTTTAAGTAAAGTGACCTATGCCATCAAAGACCTTAAACTAGATAACCACCCAGAACCAGATGGCTTTTCATCCAATTTTTACAAGGCCATAAGGGAACAGCTGGCCCCACACTTAGTCACCCTGTTTAATTAAGTATCTATGGATGTGGTGTTAAACCATTCTTTTTAGAAGGCCTTAATCACTCTACTAACCAAACTATGATGAGCTCAGGAGGTTGCTAACAATTACAGACCCATCTCATTGCTCAATTTGGATATCAACATTTTGACTAAAGTATTAGCTGAAAGGTTCACAAAGGTCTGGCAGAGTCAGGTAGGTCAAGAACAGGTGAGCCACATGCAGGGCAGACTCTCCAGAGATCACCGAAGAGAAGTGGATCACATCATCTCTGTGTCTGGGGACTCTGGGATCCCTGTGATCCTGGTGTCTCTAGATGCAGAGAAAACTTTTGCTAGGGTGGCATTAGATTATCTTTTTCTCATACTGGAGACATTCGGGTTCTCAGAGGAATGTATAAATTGGATAAAGCTTTTATACTCAAGCCCATCTGCCAAAGTGTGTTGCAATGGTTTGAATTCAACAGTCTTTTTACTAAGAAAAGAAATGAGATGAGGAGCCCACTGCCCCTCCCCCCACAAATCTGTATCTAGAACTCCTAACATGGGCCATGCTATCAAACCCTAGAATAGCATGGGTCAAAGTGAGAGAGCATAGATATGTTATTTCCATCTACAGTATGCAGATGAAATCATGATACCCCTAGAACAGCCCCAAGTATCAATTCCTGCAGCTTTCAAAGTACTTGATCAGTTTGAAAAATTGTCAGGTTATAAGCTACACCTGGTTAACAATAATCATGCCTTTCAATGTACATGCAAATACAACAGATGTTATTCATCGGGGGAACATTGCCCCCACTTCACTAAAATGCTTGGGCATCATAGTAAGTAGGGACAGGCGCCTGATGATGGACAAAAATATAACCCTGCTCATGTCACAAATAAGGCAGACATAGCAAGGTGTGCCACACTGTCATTAAAACTGTGACCCAGAAAAAAACTTAATAAAACTGAGCATATTACCATGCATCCTCTATCCTCAAAGAATGACAGCTCTGTTTCTACCAAAACAATGGTTCACCACCCTGAAATCCACCTTATTGGAATTCTTCTGGGGAAGGAAAATGCACAGGAGGATGTATACTAAATGGACTCCAGACAAGCATAAGGAAGGGCTACAGGCAACAGACACTTTCCTGTATTACTTTACCAGCCTGACCTGACACTTCCTCTGGTGTAGGCTAGCTCCTGTGAATGAAAACAACCTACAAGTATTGCCAGCACATAGAATCATAGAAACTGACCTGGTCAAAAACATATCGCATAGATCTCAGAGAGCACTGACCGGTTTGAAACCCAGTAAACTTCCAATAGAATTAAGGGTTACCCAATGGTCATTTAACTGAGGGCATGTAGACATCAATATAGATTTTTAGGCACTAACTCTTTATTTATTTATTTCAAAAGTTTCACCAGGAAAGATATATTAAGTTGAATAGCAGCTCAATTCCGGATGCGTCCTGAGGGTAAAGGATAAAGGGAGACAATAACTGAGCATTTACAGAACATTTACAGATAGTCAAAAACAATAAAGAGCAATTACAGTGTACCGTAAACAATGTATTTCACAGAGCAGTATGTACAGTATATACGGATTAGTTACAGTATATGCAAGAGAAGTAGGACCAGCAATCTTGGTAATATTTGCAGCAGGAGGCATTCAGCAGTAAGGGAAGTTAAACAGAGTTAAGGGTGAGAGAACAGACAGAGCATTCCAGAACAATCAAGAGGAGGGGGGAAGAGGGTTGAGAAAAGAAAGGAGAAGAATGGTTAGGAGGAGAGGATGCTGTAGGAAGAGTAAAGGAGTACGGGGAGACTTAGGTGCAGTTGTAGGAGGGAGCAGTGAAGTTGTGGAGAAGAGAGGAGAGGGAGCAAAGGGAATTGGCAGCGTAGATGGGGGGGGGGAATTCCAGAGTTTAGGGAAGCAGAAGGAGAAAGCAGCCTGGCTGGATGAAGATGACCTAGGCAGGAGTGCTAGGGTGCGACAGTCAGAGTTGCAGAGGGAATAAGAGGAGAGAGGAGGGGTTGAGAGTAAAGCGGACAGGTAAGAGGGGAGAAAACACAGCCAAGATTTGGCAATGAGGGAGGGGTCATATACCTGATGCCTAGCTTCAAGGGATGAGAGAGAGAGAGTGAGGTATAGAGGGAACAGTGGAAAGTTTGGGGCTGACAGTCAAGATCAAACTGGCAGAAGGATTGACAGACAGGATCCAGTCTGGCCAGTGTGGACATTGGAGCAGTGCCGTAAAATGTGTCTCCATAGTTGAAAATGTGGAGAATCATTCTCTGTAGAGTGGCTTTGCGAGCCAACAGGTGAATGCATCCATGGTTATGGTACAAAACACCTAGTTTTGGGTGGGGCTTTTTGTAGATAGCAACCACATGAACAGAGAAGTCAAGGTGCCAGTCAAGTCACACCTCAAGGTACATGATGCAGGGGACATCTTCAAGGTGGGACCCATCTAGGTTATGGAAGGAAGGAAGGGAGGGTTGGAAATCTGGAAAGCTTTTGCCTAGTTCTGATGGTCATGGAGACCGTTTTCTTTGCTTTAAGGGACAGTTGATCTGAGTTGAACCAGAGCTGGACGTTGTCAAAATCCAGCAGAAGTCTGGTCATCAGATCAGAGGGGGAGGAGCCAGAGGCAAATAAGACAGTATCATCTGCATACATATGGATGGACAAAGACATGCAGGCAGAGGGGAGGCTATTTAAGAAAACTGAGAAGAGAATAGGGCCAAGCACTGATCCTTGGGATGCCAGTGCTGATAGTGAGAAAGGGGGAAATGATATGGGTCAGTCCATTCATCATAACCCAAACATTACCTTAGGCGGAAAATGATCGGAGATTTTTTACAAGGCACCGACCTTTCTACACTATCACTGGTGAGTAAAACAATACACCTGTAAGGTTTACCAACTAAAAAACACAAAACAATCTTAAGGCTCACCACATTTTTCCATTCTTGCAGCTCCAGCATCTGATCTGTAGCAAACTAGGCCCACAAGCATGACCTACAGTACAAAAAAGATCCATGGGCAGATCTCAGCTTGGAGGCAAATCAGAGGCATGCTATATCAGCAGGATATAAAAAAACTCAGAGGCTATGCCACTGCATCTTTGAATTTGCAATTAGACTGCTAGAGCAAGGAATTCCCAGAGTTGAGAAGTCCTGACTACTTAAAGAAGTTATGGCTACACCTGCACAAGTACTTACTGTAAAGTTCCACTATCTAAGACTAGCACATTACGACTTGTTAAATAATATGTATTTCATGCCAGAAATATTATGCAAAATGCAGAAACTAGTCTCAGGTCTGTGTACTAAATGTAAGACTCAGACAGGAATGTTGAAGCACATTTTCTGGGATTACCCATAGGCAGCCTCATTATGGTCTGACATCAGAGACAGGCTAGACCCTCAGCTAGACCTGCAAGATGCATTTAATCCACTAATATGTCTCATTGGTTTAGGACTAGAAAGCTTAGTTGGGCAACAGAGGTACCAGATGGCCTTAGCTGCTACCACTGCTCAGCATGTCATTGCTGGACACTCACTAGGTGACCATGCACCAACATACAGAGAATGGCACACTGCTGCACTGGAGGTACTAAGGATGGAAAACATGTTGGCAAGCTTTAACAATAGGTTTAAGACGTTTGCTTCCAGATGGGAAGGACTGAAAATGTTATTACAGTTACCTCACAACACCAATGCAGAAGAACGTGAGGCTCAATAACATGCAGTTTATTTACAATAGAGAGACTCAGGAAATCTAGAGAGGCAACTGTATTGTGGCACAGGTTTTAATCATCTAGCAGAGCAATCTACTAGACACTTCACAACATTCATGCGTTATCCTTCATTATTTTCAGCATGTATTACTTGCTGCTACAGCATATCTGCTATTTGTGCTCAACGTATTTCTTGTTTGTTAGGTAGAATGTTAGTTCTATAGGGTGTTTAGTGTTGTAACACGGAGTGTGCTTATGCTAATGAAATGTATACTAACATACTATTTGCCAGCAGATTAGGCCTTATGGTCTATCGAGTCTGCTCGAACCTTAGATCCTTAGTTGGGTGCCTAGGCCCTCCCATCCCTTGTGCTCCAGAAACCCCTATCATCCATCCCCACCCCCCTGGGACAGGCCATCATCTGATACATCCACTTTCTGTGTCTGTCCCACCCTCTCTTGAAGTCCTCCACTGTGGATCTCTGAACCAGCTCGCCAGCAGTGCATTCCAAGGGTCCACCACCCTCTCAGTGAAAACCTCCTCCTCTTTCCCCCTCACCCTTCCACCTTCAAACTTCAAACCATGCCTCTGGTGATACCTCCTGCTTTAGTCTAAGATCCCTCATGTTTACCCTATTTATTCCTTGAGGTGCCTTAAGACCTCAATCATGTCCCCCCACCCTCCTCTCCTCCAATGAAAACAGGCAGAGCTCCTCAAGTCTGTCCTCATACGCCAAATCCCTCAGCCCTCGTGATCATCTTAGTTGCCCTCCTCTGTACCCTCTCCAGGAGCTGTATGTCCCTCTTCAAGTGTGGTCTCCAGACTGTACACAGTACTCAAGCTGTGGTCTAACCAGTCCATTGTACAGCTACCGAATCACTTCCTTGCTCCTAGAGGTCATTCCCCTTATGATGCATCCCAACATCCTGTTTGCCTTGCTAGCCGCTCTCCTACTCTGCTCAGAGTTATTCATACATGCATCCACCATGACCCCTAGGTCTTTTTCCCCTATTGAGGCCTCCAGCACCTCCCATCCCAGGGTGTACCTGTGTTTAGGGTTTCCCCGACCAAGATGCAACACCTTGCACTTGGTGATATTGAAATTAATTTCCATGTGTGAGCCCAGCTTTCCAGGGTGTCCAGGTCCCCTTGCAGGGCCAACCTCCCCTCTTCTCCCTCAACTACTGCTCCATCTTGGAGTCATCCACGAAGAGACTCATTTCACACCCTATACCCTCCCTGATGTCCGATATGTATGCATTAAACAGGATCGGGATCCAGGACCAGGCCCTGCGGTACCCCAATACTAACCTCTCTAGGGTTCGAGAGCTCACAGACCACTACCTCTGGGTGCATCCAGCTAGCCAGTTTTCAATCCATCTGACCATCAAAGGGCCTACTCCTAACACCATCAGTTTCTCCACCAGACCATTGTGGGGGACAGAGTCAAACACCTTGCTGAAGTCCAAGAATAATACATCCACAGGCTTTCCCCTGTCCAGTTCTGATGTTACCCATTCGTAGAACTCCACAAGATTGGTTTGACATGATCTACCTGGCACAAACCCATGTTGCCGACTCTCCAGACATCCCACCTCCTCCAAGTACACCGCCAATCATTCCTTTAGTATACTCTCCATTAATTTTCTCCACCACCGAGGTCAAACTGATGGGTCTATAGTTACCTGGTACTATCTACCCCCCTTTATGGATTGGCACACATGTGCCTCTGTCAATCCCTAGGTACCTCCCTGTCTCAAGTGACCTGTTGAAGAGCTCTGCCAGGGTGCAGCCAGTATATCCACCAATTCCATAGTACTCGGATGAATGCCATCCGCCCAGGAGATTTGTCTTTCTTTAGGGCCTTGAGGGCTAACCACACCCTTTTGGCGGAGATAGTATCATCCGTCCTTCCACCTTACTGGCCTTTTTATCCTTATCCTGATGTGACACCCTGGGGTATCTCTCCTCCCTCCATCTTGCCCATTTCTGTTGCTCCTCTGATCCCACTCCATCACTTATCCCTTCGTGCCTTGCTTTGTAGATATCCCATCCTCTTCTAGTGATCACAGGCAAAGTACTCATTAAATACCTCTGCCTGGTCCCTCCTCTTCACCCACCCTCCTTCTGATCTCAATCTGCTGAGATGGCCCTTAGTTTTTCTCCACTCTCCAATGTACCGGAAGAACCCCTTTTCCCCTTCTTGTATCCCTTGTGCCAGCCACTGCTCTTTACTGAACTTTGCTCCCCTCACCATACGGGTGACTTTTCTAGATGCAAGATGGTACATTTCCTTATCCCTATCCCCTCTTGTTGTTTTATATTTTTTGTAGGCCGCCTTCTTTTCTCTGACTGCTACCTGTACCTCACTAGACCACCAGCATGGTTTGTGTGACCTTGCTCCCTTACGTTTCAACTTAGCGCAGATCCTGACTGCCTCATGAAGTCCCCGTTTTATGACCTCCCATCTCCTTTCCACTCTTGTCATTGATGTAATCCCCCCTTCAAGTGATCCTTGAGAAAATTTCCCATGCCTTCAAAGTCTGCCCCCCTGAAGTCCACTGCCAGTGTCCTAGATCTCCCCCCCTCCCCCCATGCTTATTTGAAACCAGATAGTATTGTAGTCGCTCCCAGTCAGGGGGTCCTGTACAACTGGGTCCCTTACCAGATCCCCATCTGCCAGAACCATGTCCAGGACATGCCCCTCCCTTGTGGGCTCCATCACATGCTGTGTTAAGGACACATCCTGGAAGCCATCCAGCAGCCTCTGCCCCTTGGCCACCTAAGAGGACATGGTTCCCCAGTTTGTATGTGGCTGCTTTTTTTGTTAACAAAAAAACCTTGTATGCTGCATGTATTGTACTGTCTGAATTTCAATAAAGTACACTAAGTTGTAAAAAAATTCCCATAGTTTGATCTTTCCTAGCCGTTATGATTCAGATGGAATGTGCTTCATGCTACAACATTCTTAATTGTCCTCCAGCTCCCCTACTTAACAAGCTCTTCCAGCAGCTCCAATGTGCCTCTCAATCAAAAGTTTAAAAAAATATATTCATCTTGCCACAATAATTGCATTTTGCTTCTAATAGAGGTGTGTTGGTCCTGACTATTAATTCTCAGTTACAAGTATGATTATTTGGCTGAATAAGGAATAGTTTTCAATATTCATGTGACAACCCCCCCCCCCCACCTTGGTCCTACTTACCCTCCTGTACCATGTCCTCATACAAAGGGGTGGGCAGGCTATAACCCAAGGGTGACTTTCATGTCTAGGAGTATGTGGATGCTAACATCTCTCCATAAGCCACCTGTTGCTAGCAGTTCTGGGTATGACTACCTCATTACTACTGTGCATAACCACAAGGGAACCACTTAAATAAGTCATGTGTTACCCAAGCAGAGCCACTTGGCCATGTCACACAGTGTGCCTTATAGAAAGACCACTGACTGTCCACTTCTTCTTTTGTTCAGTTTCTGCTGGTTTGCCTCCTTTACTTGCAGGGTGTGCTTCTTTGGTACATTCTTCTTCCCCTCAAGGGTGCAGGAGCCCTTCTGCACAACTCAGGTATGTATTAGTTTAGAACATTAGCAGCAAACTTATTTCAGACCTACTTTAATTATGTCCAGCCTCTGCTCCCTTATTTCTTATTCCATATATACTGCACAGCATTGCCATAAGACACAGGGCACCATGCGTGAGGCAGAACATTCCTTGCAAAACACAAACATTTATTTACATGGCATGCGCATAACACTAGACAGATGATAGGAGACTACATAGCTGGAGTCCTGCCCACATCCTCACCAAGGGCCTATGCAAACATTAGTACATACATGTCCCAAGCCCTTAAGCAGTGGGAAGTGACAGATAGCAGCATCATAATCTGTTAAACCAACTGTACATACATTTTGTAATTTTCCCACTAGAAAAACTGGGAGGGCACCTGATCATGGGATGGACCCATGCCTTTAAAGGCACAGCTGGTATGCAGAACCCCTTTCGGAATGTGACTCTGTGAGGGGTACATCCTCCTAGCTAGCATGTATCAGCACTTGAGTAAGGGCATCTAATGTACAGAAGTAGAAAATAGCTGCTACATTCTACCCCTTGCTTGGGTCTCAATGTCACAGTGCTGGTGGTTCCAGATGTGAGACTTAAGATGCTCTCTGCATCTCACCTGTTCTCTGAGTTTCACTGTCACAATGCCACCTCTTCAGATCTTCCACAGATTATCAAGATTGCTGTATTCAGGTTCTTGACTGAGCTCTTCCATAGCAAAGGCAGATGACGGGAAAGCTGCAGGTTATCTTCTGATACAGTATTCGGACAGTCAGGTGCGAAAACTGTCAGGCAGCTGTCCTTGTGGGTGGACTACCAACATGCCCTCACATTCCCCAGTCTTGGAACCAGCCAGTTTCCAAGCCTTCCAAGACACTGCCAGAGGAAGCCAGTGCAACACATGATCCAGGGCTAGTAATGTGCAAAGTGCCAAAAATTTGCTTCACAAATTAATTTGCAAAGGTCTATCACTTTGCAAAATTAATCTGCCTTGTGAAGTGCAAATTCACGGTATACAGGCAACTTCAAGAAGCTACAAATTGAGAACTTCACTGGCAAAGTTGACCACCCTCCTGGCTAAGTTATATGGAATGAAGCAATGTACCATGTGACTGAAGGTCACAGGTACTAAAGCTACTGCACATGTATGCAATGAGGAGGCTGTGTTCACTGTAATCTTATGATGAAAGAGTAGGAGAGAAGTCTATTCCTATGCTTGTCCCAGCAACAACAACAAAAAAAAATCTTCCAAATCCTTTAAAACTGAGCTTTTTGACTCAAAAATCACTCACACCTTGTTCTAGTGTGCCTTGTGTATCTAGATTGTGTTTTTTCAATTTGTTTTTAAAGATTATTCAGTTTAAAATAGCAGTTTTAGTTTTGTCTATAGAGCTGCACTGCTAATATATGGGGGAGTGGAATTGTAAGCAGCCTTACAAGATCTGGGGCCCAATATTCGCTGGTGCGAATGTGGTTAGCATCAGGGCTAACTCAGATTTCCACTAGTGCTCTGGGCAGAGCCATATTCAGAAGCCCCCAGAATGCCCCCAAATGAAGCAGCACCAAGGTGCTAAAATACTTCTGTGCCTCTGCAAATGAGGGGATCCCCTCATGCAGTCTGGTGCAGCCACATACTCAAAGGTTTATGGCAGTGGTAAACAGCCCCCAGTGTGACACTGTTTACTGCCACCAAAAACCACCTCTTAAGCAAGCAATAAGCCAGTGCCCCTCCCCCCAAAGGCAGAGCAGCTGTACTGCAGTCACCCACACCTGTGCCAAGCTGCACCCCCTCCCACTATCCCCCTTGATCACCTATTCCCATGTCTATCAATATTCCCTGGTGGTCCAGTGGTTCCCCTCACCACCCCAATTGTCTCTTGACATTGTGTATTAATATTTCCTTGTGGTCAAGTGGTTGCCCTCACTACTATCACCCCTTGACATTTTGTATTAACATTCTCTTGTGGTGCAGTGGGTCTCCCATCCCAGGATCACCCCTTCACATTTCATATTACTATTCCTTGGTAGTCCACTGGGTCCCCCCAACCCCTGATCGCCCCTTGACAATTTGTATTAATGTTCCCTAGTGGTCCATTGGGTCCCCCCATTGCCCCTTGACATTTTGTATTAATATTTGATGGTGGTCCAGTGGGTCCCCCACATCCAACCATACAGGGACCCTCACCCACTCGCCTGATGAGAACCCCTGCCTGCACCCCCCTCAACCCGTGTTCCAGTCTTATGAAATGGCAGCTGCTACAGCCCTTATCTCACCTCCTCAGCTGTCTGCTGTCTGACAGTCATGGAGTGTGATCACATGGGCGAACCACTGGACTACATGGAAAAATTAATATGAAATGTCAAGGGGCCATCCAGGGTTGGGGGGACCCACTGGACTACAAGAGAATATTAATTAAGCAATAAGGCACTCCAGTGGGTGTGTTATGGTGGGATAATGGCCCACCTTGGGTGAGTTGAAGCACAAGGTGAAGCTGTGTGCTCCACCACCTGAGAAGGGCTGTTATCCTTCCACACCAAACCCCCTGGAGTGCCTTATTGCAATTATGAAATGGGTCCCTATTACTAAATGGTACAGGGTATTTTAATACTGTTTTTGAATTATTACATTAAAAAAAGTTTAGAAAAATGTAAAATAAACCTTTACTAACAAATAATATTCCATTTTGACAATTGCATTTTTTCTCATTGCCAGCAGGTGGCACTAATGATTCATGTATGCATTACTAGAGATAAAGGGATGGCAGGCAGTGGCATCAGCCTTTAGCGTATCCTGCTAGTAGATCTTGCCTTCTCTCGGGCTGTTGGATCGGGGCAGTAACGTAATTTATAAAGTTATAAAGTTCCAGCCTGTTTGGGAGGAAGCCTGTTTTTTTTGTCAGCCTTTAGTGTGTCCTGCTAGAAGAGCTTGCCCCAGGCTGTGCTTTGGATCGGTGCAGTACCATACTTTGTAAAGAAGTTATAAAGTTCCAGCCTGTTTGGGAGGAAGTCTGTTCTTTTTGTTTGAAAAAAAAAGAAGATAACAGTAGTCAGCGGCTCCTTTTAATGCGGCATGTGCAAGACAGAGATGGAGCAGTTCATGAGGGTGCCGACTATTTCTTCACTGTGTTAAGCAGGGTTTAAAAAAAAAAAAATGAGGGAGAGGCATTTGACTACAGGGAGCAAGATGATGTGTGACACCAAGGTGGCAGGAGATGGGACATTACTGTTGATAAAGATACAGTAGTTACAATGAAATGTACAGACACACGATCCACAGTGTGTGTGGCAGGTGGCTCAACTAACGCGGACAGCTCCAAAGAAGTGTGCTGAGCCTGTTGGTCTGGGAGTACTCTCAGCCAGGCTGTTGTTCTGGGATATTGGCACAGCTGAAAGTATCACTCGACCAATTAGGATTCAGAATTCTTAGTACCCATTTCATAATACAAAATGTAAAGTGGTGATCGAGGCAGTGTGGGGTCCATGATGCCACCAGGTAATACACAATGCATGGGACAATAAAGGGCTGCTGCACAACATTCAAATGAGACCATAATGAACATTCAGATAGCCTCTTAGTGCCATGCATGCCAAATGGACTAATTTGAATGCCTGGACTGAATATGGCCCACAGGGTAACTGGCACTATTCTGTTTGGGCCAGCACTATTCCTGTGGGCCATATGCAGCCCTCTGATCCATGTTGAGGCAGTACAGCTCCACTTAGTGCCACACCAACGTGTAGCAATATTCAGGTAGATAGTGCCAATCTGTCAACAAGTGCTCTCTGTCTGAATATCGCCAGAGCCTGGATAATGCAAGCCAATCTTTCAAAAATGGGGCCCTGTAGTTATTGACTGAGCACTGCAGGACATCATTCTTATATTTTTTTCATTCTTTCTTCCTCATTACATTTTGTCTGTAATTTCTTATTTCATTTAGGGACTTTTGTGTTTAAGTGAGATATTTTGTCAGTCTCTTTCTATATTCATTTTAGTTGTTTATTTCTTAAAGTAACAGTGTCTTGATGCTGCAGAGAGATAATTTGTCACTTTATTGTACAGTACTTAGTTATTACCCCTGTTGTGTTATAAAAATATATATTTTTTTGTCTTTACTATTTTAGTAAATTCATTTTCATCTTTTTTGTTTCAGACAGCACTGTTATCCCTTAGAGAATGTGTTGTCTACTGCTGTTTTGTTTTACTGCAGGCTTTCTGTAATTTTATCATCCACTTTTGTAACACAAGGCAGCAACATTTACTAGTAGCACGTCTATTTTCAGGAACTTCAGAAAAATTCAGGAAATAAAAATGTGATAAAGTTCAGTTTTCCATGCATTAGTTTGTATTGTAAGATGTTCTGTGGTGGGAAACTGACATTACAGATGTAGCATATACAGTAGAAGCAGGTGAATCTATAATGTCTGGTACTTGTGGAACATTTTGGGATATGAGCGTGCTGCTAATTTCTGTGTACTAAAGTGCTTTACAACAGGTGCTGTGGATGGACTCAGTCAGGAGACTGACACATTAAAGCAGCAGCATATATAATTTCTGGGACTTGAGAACAGTTCTGAAAATAAGAATTTAATGTATTGTGCATTTATGTTTACCAAAGTTTTTTTACAATTACAAAAGGTAGTGTGTGTGTGGGGGTGTCACAGTTCAGCACAATACATCAGCTGTCAGACCTGAGAAAAATTCATGGACTGGACAATTGCTGTATAGTGTAATTTTCTGTGCACTGTATACCACAGTGCTTTACAACCACAACAGTAATGAGGGAAAAGAGCGATATTGCAATGATGACCAAATTGCACAGAAGAAAAAACATCAGAGAGAAAATCAGAAATCTTATTTTGACTTTTTTTTTCATTTTTCTGGAGGCAGAGTGCTGACAGCAGAATTTAAACAGGATGAAGAAGAGAATTGCTGATGTACACCAGTATGGGGAGAAGATAGTAGAAAGATAGCAGCAATAGCAAAAAACAGGATTTACAGTAGGACAAAGTAAGTGAGGAATTCAAACTTTTTTGCTTTTATCAAGCTATTTCTCCTTCTGGTCTCATCCAGCAGCATTGCACTAAGCCCCATCAACAACCTTATCACAGGCTTACCAGTTATCCCCCACTTACCCAGGACCACAACGGAGTAGGTGGCCAGCTGTGTTGGTCACGCGAGAGCCTGCAGTGCTGCTGGCTTGGATGGACATTTTCCTCCTTTCTCCTGTCTTTCTTCCCTGGGCTGCCAGCATGCATTGATATTGTCCTGCATGTGTGAAGTGGCATGAATGTATGACAGACATTTGGCAGTGGTACCCTCAGATGTTCCTGACTGCACTGCCCACTGACCTTCACCAGTCAGCAGTCACAGAGTGAGGACAGTCCCCCCCCCAAGGAAGGAGAGCAGTCTCTGGTACACTCAATCCTTCCTCACCTGGACAGGACCCAATGGCCAGCATCTGTTCTGAATTTGGGTCCTTGATATAACAAGTGATAACTCCATTTCTGTGCTACTGGATTTGCTTAGGAACTGATGCATTTAACTTTTTCTTTCAATTTTTTAAATCGTTTACTTTTTTCTGTAATTAAGTAACCAAGAAACAGATGAGGAGATGACAGAGATAGAAAACTTGAGAGGTAGGGCAATGCTGACTGATAATGGCACCAGGAGCTTCTAGGGCTTTTTATTTAATTATATTTATTTAAAAGTTGCATAAGATAAAGGATAAGTTGTATGAGAAACAAATCTCATTTACAGAATGTCCCAAATCATTATGGTAACAATAACAACGTAAACTAACATACATGAAGTCTACAAAATCAGGTAAAACAAGTACAAATAGATTGTTCCTGCAACAATAATCTTTTTAGACCATGTTTGAAAATACCAAGGGTAGTTGAAATTCTAAGCTGAAGAGAGAGGTTGTTCCAATAAAATAGAGCTGCATATGAAAAACAATGTTTCACAAAGTGTGCTGTAAGGCTGTATTTGTGGATGGGAACTTACTTAAGAAGAAAATGAATTTACTAAAATAGTAAATAGTCTTTCCGATTCTTAAGTAGGTGTCCAGTTGTTCACGTTTTTGTAAATAAGAGATAGCCAATGGAAAATACATTTGGAAAAGGGTGTCAGCCATTTTAATTGATGCAGTAGGGCACAGTGGTGCTTGTCCCATTTAGATTTTAAGATGACTCATAGTAACTGATAATAAACCGTATTTAAGGGAAGAAGGTGTGAAGCAGAGGTGTAGTGATAAATAGCATCACTACAGTCTAGGATAGGGAGAATGGCTTGCACAATAATATGTTTATGGTCTGAGCTTGTCAGACAATGCCTGGCACATTTTAGGTGACCTAGGCATTGATGGGCTTTTGAAGCAGTTTTGTCAATATGAGTTTTAAAGGTCAAGGAGAAATCAAAATTGAGGCCAAGATCTTTAAACTCGCTTGCAAGCTCAAGTGGATGGTTATTTAGACTGATTGAAAAAGACAAATTTGCCAATGACAAAGCAGACTGAGACCCACACAGAATAGTTTGAGTCTTTTTTATAATTTAGAAGCAGTAGATTATCAGAAAAAACATTCACAATTTTGTCTAAGTCACCCTATAGGGTAGAGGAAAGAAGAGATGGATTTTTGTGGGCATAAAACTGGACCATATCATCTGCGTAAAGTCTGACTGAGCAATGGTTAATAACAGAGGGAAGGGGCTCTACAAAAAGATTAATTAAAATAGAACCAAGTATAGACCCCACTACAGATGGGGGGGGGGGGGGGAGAAAGGCAATCATTCCAGAAAACAGATTGAGTTCTCCCATGTAAATAAGATGAGAACCAGGTGATGCCATCTGTGGAAAAGCCATAAGAAGACAGATGAGTTAGGAGCAATGAGTGATTGATCACAATGAAGGATTTAGATAAATAAAAAAAAAAAACAGAACCTACAAGAAACCCTCAAACCAGTGCCCTAGAAATAGAATCATGAAAATCAATCAGTGCTGTCTGGGTAGAATAATTTGGTCTGATGCCTGACTGAAAATTCAAGAGAATCTAATAATTAGCCAGATACTCAGTAATCTGAGATAGGACAATCTTTTTTCAGGAATTTAGAGATAATTGGGATCAATGAAATTTGGTGGTAATTTTCTACTAAAGTCCAGTCCCCACCTTTGCGTATAGGGATAATGAAAGAATGTCTCAATGCTGAAGGAAAAGTCTGGGTGATAAGAGATAGATTAAAAATGTTGGTTAAAAGAGGGGACAAAATATCAGTGCTGCCTTTAAGTAAAAAATTGTCTAGGTAATTGATTCCCTTAGAAGTGTCCTCTCTTAGTAAAGATGGCAATTGAAATACTTCATCATATGCGATACACCTGAAGTAAAATTTGTGTCTTGAGAGAGCTGACCCTGCTAGGGGATCAAAAGACAATCCAGTAGAAGATAAACAAGCATTTTTCTGCAGCACAGCAGGAATCTCAGAAAAAAATGAATTAAACATACCACAGATACTCCTCTTACACATCAATTGAAACAACTATATCACAAAATAGTACACTTTGCCATTGGAGCCCCCCCCCGCTAACACCACTGCATAGTGCTCAAACCTCTGGGTTGGCTACAACTTGAACACAAAATCCAGTATTCCTCACTATGCCTCACCTATAAGCTCACACATCTCTACACTCCACCAAGCCTATCAGACATTATTGTTAGAAAATAGTCCAGGCAGTCTCTCTGCTCCTCCTCTCTTCTATTACTGGACATACCTAAGACAAGTCTATCCCCAGGCAGAAGATCCTTTGCATATGTAGCTCCCTCAGTGTGGAACTCTCTCCCCCATCTATCCTCTCCTGCACTCCCCTTCCTCAGCTCAAACGTGCTCTGAATAACTACTTATCTGCCACAAGAACCTGTAGCTGCCTCACCTGACTTACAGGCGCCTACTCTTATTCTTGTTTTTCTTACAACTCCAAAGCATAATTTTCTATCCCTATGCTACAGTTGCACTAAAGTTCCAAGAGAACACCTTTATTGCTCTGTATCCTTCAATATGTACCGCAATTAAATTGTGACTCTCCACTCATTGTATCTCCTTGATATATTAATTTTTATTTTATGACTGATTTTGCATATTATTGCATCTCTTGGTTGTAAACTAATTTGTCCTATATATCATCCCCCGGTCACCCCTGAAAAAGGGACTTCATGGTCTCAGTGAGCTTACCCGGTTACCAAAAATCAAATAAGTAAATAAACAGATACCTTCTTTGGAGTACAAAATAGAGCCACCAGAGGATACATTTGTAGTAGAAGACACGAAAGGCACCTTCCAGACAGTTAACCATACACCAACATTTCTTTGGATGATTTTTAACTTTAACTAGATTTGCCTTGAAGAAGGAGGATTTAGATTTGCTTAATGGAAACACAGTAATTAGGAAATTTACAAAAAGTCTGCAATACTTCTGGAGTATCTAATTTCTTAGCCTTTTGACATAACATATCTTGAGACTTCGATTGGTTAAGAATAAAAGGAGTCACCTAAGAAACATGTTTGGATTTGTCTCTTTTTTAGAAGAAAAGCGTGTGTTGGTTGCAAAACAAATTGAAGTGATGAAAGAAATAATCCCAGGCAGCATCTATATTAGAGATGGAAAACAACTCCTTCCAGTTGATATTGACCAAACCAGAGCAAAAAGCCTCCAAACTAAAATTCTTGAAACAACCAAACTTAATGGTGTTAGGAGTAAATGTAGGAGGAGAAAGATTCACTGTACAAGAAATAAGGGCATGATCACTGAATAAATTTTCTTGACAACCAGAAGAGCTAACTGGAAGCCCAGTGAAGACAAAAATCAAATCAAAGATAGTGAAAAACTTTACTGTTTAAGTCATAACATGTGGAATTTTTAATGAACTGATTCAAACCAGGAGGGGCAAGGGAAGATTTCAATCAGAGTCCCCTACTAGAGGGCCGTTTTGCATTAAAGTCACCCATTAAGATGGAATGTGGCAAATAACCTAGGGAGTAAATTAATGAGGAGTACAACTGTAAGAATTTAGTAGCTTTAAGTTTTGAGGGGCAGTACAGGCTGCTAACTAAAATCTCCTTTCCAAATAGTTTATGGAAACAGACAAAAAAACGAATCAAGCCACCCATGGTGTCAGATTTGAAGAGTGAGCAGAGAATAGAAGTGTAGACAAATAATGCAGCACCACCACATCTGCTCCTATCAAATCTAAAAACTGTATAGTTTGGAATGTTGATATCTGCATCAGGAATGGTGGAGTCCCGTGAAGTCTGAGTTACAGGAAGAATGAAAGGGCAAGAAGCAAAGGACCAGCTTATCCACAGATCTGTTGTGGGGAGGAGACTCTGAACATTAGAATGAAAAAAGTTTAGTTTATGAAGGGGAGGACCAGGATTTTTTTCTACAGTATATCACCTGCTACTAACAATAATGAAAAAATAAACCAATAACATATTAAGAAAAAATGATCTTTGGAATCATTTGCTGACTAATATTTTCACCTAGGGTTATGGGTGACAGAGCCAGGGGAACAGTACTTGATATCTCTCAGAGGAGGGTGATTTAAATAACCCATAGATGGGATGTCAGAGCAGGGTGGAGAAAGAAAAAAAACACATTTCAACCTACTCTGCTTAGACTTCGTGGAAGAAATATGGAATAATGGAGTCTTTTTTCTTGTAAGCCATTGGATTCAAGATATGCCACAATTTCATTAACCAGAAAAGTGCACACAAGGAAGATTGTGCTCAAGTCAGGCAATTCAGCATCAAAAATGAAGATGACTTGCACAACATACGAACATACGAAATTTGCCAGCGGATAAAGGCCTAGAGGTTTATCAAGTCTGCTAGAATGTGCAGCTAGCACTCCTTATTCTGCAGCTGCCCCCACTTCCACCCTTCCCCTTCATTAACCCTCCCTCTTGTCCTGTTCCATCCCCCTTTGAAGCAGTCCACTGTTCTACTGGATACTACTTCTGCAGGTAACGCAATCCACCCAGCCACCACCCTCTCTGTAAAAAAGTGTCTCCTCAACTCCCTTCTGAATCTTCCTCCTTCCAGTCTCATATTATGGCCCCTGGTGTCCCTCCCCTCCCTTACTTTGAACTGTACCTGTCTTGTTTATTCCTTTCATGTACTTAAAGGTTTCAGTCATGTCCCCTCTGTCCCTCCTCTCCTCCAGTGAGTACATGTTCAACTCCCTCAGCCTCCTCTCATATGATAAGTCACCCAGCCCCTTGATCATCTTTGTTGCTGTGCACTGCACCCCCTCCAGTAACTTAATGTCCGTCTTCAGATACGGGTGCCAATACTGCATGCAGTACTCCAGGTGCGGTCTAACTAATGACCTATACAGTGGCAGAATCACCTCCTCCCTCCTCAAGGATATACCACTTGCAATACAACCCAAAATTTTGTTGGCCTTTGCAGCTGCCTTCCTACATTGTGCTGAGTTGTTCATTGACCATGTAATGAGCACCCCCGGATCCTTCTCCTCCTCTGTCTGGGCTAGCTGCACTCCCCCCAGCTGGTAACTCCTCCTTGGGTTCTCCATCCCAAAATGCATAACCTTGCACTTTTTGGCATTAAACCCCAGTTGCCAGGTGTCTGACCAGGTTTCAAGCTTTGCCAGATCATCCTGCAACCCCTGCCATCCCCTAGGTCATCCACCACCACTCCTACCTTGGTATCATTAGCAAACAGACTGATCTTGCTCTTGATGTCCCATGATATATCTGCAATGAATATCCCAAACAACACTGGTCCCAACACCGAGCCCTGTGGAACACCGCTCGTCACTACCTTTGGGTGTGAGAGTTCCCCACCACCACCAACCTCTGTTGCCTTCCCTGAAGCCAGTTTCCTACCCATCTCACCAGCTTTGCACCCACCCCTGTGCCTACTAACTTACTTCCCAGCCTTCCATGCGGCACCGAGTCAAATGCCTTACTGAGGTCCAGATACAGGACATCCACTGCATGGCCCCTGTCCAGTTGCCTAGTTAGCCAGTCATAGAACTCCACCAGGTTGGTTTGGCAGGATCTGCCCCATATGAAGCCATGCTGTCTGCTGTCCTGTAGTCCTTTGGCCTCTAGGAGGGTCGCCAGCCTCTCCTTCAGGATAGTATCCATTCGCTTACCCATGATGGATGTGAGGCTCACTGGTCTGTAGTTTCCTGGTTCATCCTTGGGGCCACTCTTGTGGAGGGGCACTACATGATCCATCCTCCAGTCCTGAGGTACACACCCCGAATGTAGTGAGGCATTAAATAGGTCTGTTAAAGGTCCTGCAAGGACCTCTGCCAGCTCCTTCAGTACCCTGAGGTGGATGCCATCAGGACCTGGCGCCTTGTCCACCCTCAGTGCCTTCAAACCCTCCTGAACTCTGCCCTCCACGATTTCCCCATCTGTCACCTCTTCCCCCCTGTTTCTGCCATTTCTCCCCCTTGGGTGTCACCCCCCTCTTCTCTTTAGTAAATGCTGAGCAGAAGTACTCATTTAGTGCTTCTGCCTTATGCTTCTCCCTACTTCCACCCAACACCTTCCTAATCCTTACTATGTGGTCCTTACAGCTCCTCTCCTGATAGTATACCTAAAGAAGTCTTTCTCCTCCTTCTTAATGTCTTGTGCCAGCCTGAGTTCCGTAGATGCTTTGGTTCCCCTATGCCCTTGTCACCTCTTGATTCTGTCAAGTACTCCTCCTGTCCACCCCCCGACTGCTTTCTTGTACTTCCTAAAGGCAGCTCTTTTCCTCCTTACCTTTTCCATGACCTCCTTGCTCAACCAGCTCGGTTTCTTAGCCCTAGCCTTCTTGTTCTCGGCCTTGCAGCAGGTTTTGGTTGCCTCCACTATCCCCAGCTTTATGAGCTCCCACCTCCGGTTAGTGTCCATACTAGATTGAATTCTGGACAGGTACCCTTTTACCACTTCCCACATCCTCCTAAAGTTGGCCCTCCTGAAGTACAGCACTCTTGTGCCAGATTCCACTCCTTCCTTGCCCATATCCAATGTGAGTCATACTGAGTGGTGGTCACTCCCTGACAGCGGTTCCTCCACTGTAAGTTTTCTCACAAAGTCCCCATTTGCCAGCACAAGGTCAAGGGTATTCCCTAACCTGTTTTTTTCACTGACTATTTGCAGCAGGAAACTGTCCTGGAAGGCATCCAGCAGTACCTCCTCCCTTCTGTTCCTGGTTGTTGGGGTACTCCAGTCCACTTCTGGCATGTTGAAGTTCCCCACAATCACCACACTACCCTTCTCGCAGGTCCTCCTGATCTGTCCTGCTATTTCCCTGTCTAACTCCTCTGTCTGAGATGGTGGCCTGTACACCACTCCCATTCTAAGAATCCTATTCTTGGCATCCTGAATTTGCATGCAAAGTGACACCGTACTATCCTCCTCCCCTTCTTCCCTTACACACTTCAGTTCTTCCTTCACATATAATGTCACATCCCCTCCTTTCCCAATCACCCTGTCCCTACAAAATAACCTGTACCCTGGTACAGACAGGTCCCAGTCATTGTATTGGGTGGCCCATGTTTCTGTGATGGCTGTAATGTCCACCTCTCCCTTTGCCATGAACACCTGTAACTCTCAGTTTTCCTCCCAAGGCTCCTAGCATTAAGGGTAATGACCTTCCACCCTCCTCCCATCCTGCCCTCCTTTACTAAGCATCACCAATAGTACTTGCCATTTGTCCTTTGTCATCTCATGAGGGGTGCGTATATGGTTTCCAACCTGTGGTATCTGCATGTCTCTTGCCCAATTGCCACCCCCCATTCCTAGTTTAAATTCTCAACTTCCTCTATGTACTCCTCCATCCTCTGTTTCAACACTTTCTTTCCCTTCTCACTCAAGTGTAGTCTGTCCTTGGCATAGAAACTACTGTCCTCCCAGGTCCCTCCCCACCCCCATAACAGCCCATACCCATTAGCACAACAACAGGTTCTTAGCCATCCGTTAAAGTCCTCTATTCTCAGCTTTCTTGTTGTGCTTGCCTTGGGCACTGGAAGTATCTCTGAAAAAGTTACTGATCTTTCTGCCCCCTCACATGATTGTGATAGTTCCTCAAACCTCCTCTGGACTATACCTACTGTCTTGTCAGCCAGGTCGTTCGTCCCAAGATGCATAATTAAATGAAGCTTGTCCCTACCACTTCTAGCATATTTCAGAACAGATTGTCCCACTCTTTCCACTGTTATTCCTGGCATGGCCTCCACCCAAATGCAACTATGCCTCTCCCCCTTGCTACCCCACCTGACTCCTCTTAGTATTGAGTCCCCCAGCACTAACATTCCACCACTCTTACTCCCTGCTTGCTTCCATTCATCTCCCTCTCTCATTTCCAGCTCCTCTTCTTCCTCCTGCACATTATTTCCCCCTGTTGCAATTCTCCCAGCAGAACTTCCCCCCACTCCGGTTTGGTCCAGGCATTTATCAACTACTACTCCAATTGCATCACCTCCCTCCTCCTTCTTCCCCTCTAGCAGTGCAAAACTATTTTCTGAAGATCCTTCAAAAATGCCTGCTCCCTCTCTCTTCATAGTAACCTGTTCTCTCCTTTCCACTCCATGACTTTTGCCACTTCTTCACCTCCCCTCACAAGTCCCTATCTCCTCCTTCCATTTGTCTTTTGTCTCCTGACCTGGTTTCCCCAGGAATCATTCTTCCTGGCCTGGGCTCCTTTGTCTCTGCTTCCCTTCTTCTGACCCTCTCCCCACCACTGTTGGCTTAAATCACCCTCCCCCATCTCCCCTTCTTCCTCCCTCCAGTATTGGGATAAACCCACCACAATCTGCCTTGTCTGTCTTAGTTCCTCCTGCAGACCCTCGATCTCCTTTCTAAGTTTCTCTATGTGGTTGCACACTAAACATCCTCCCACACTCCAGGCAATTTTTAGAAAGATTGGTGCACTGAAACTCAAAGATGTATTGACGAATTTTTGCAGAATATGTCCTTATTAGGGCTTTTGCAGTTCATTGATGCACCTACCCATCGTGATGGCCACACATTGGATCTGGTGTTCTCACTGGGGATTGAGATCTCGGATCTCATGGTTGATCAAGTACTTTGGTCTGATCATAGCACGGTGAGGTTCATGCTTGGGGCTCCTGCCGTAAGTCTCTCCCCTGCAGAGATGATCCGCTGCCGCCCTTTAGGAGATCTTACCCCTGTGGGTTTTATGGCGGCTGCTGATCTATCTAGTTTAGGTGGTGTATGCGTCGCAGCTTTTGGTATCAGTATGGATACCTATAATAAGGTACTATCCAACACCAGCAACTCCCTCGCACCTGTCCGTGTACGACCCAGAACTTCGTACTTGAGGTCTCCATGGTTTGATAGAGATCTCAGGGAAATGAAGAAGATGGGTCGGAGATTGGAGCGCTGCTGGAGGAAATCCCACCTGGAGACGGACAAACTGGTCCTGCGTGCACATTATTGTGCATATCAGGAGGAAATTGACCGAAAGAAGACATTGTTTTGTCTCGGAAGATTGCTGCTGGGAGAAACCGACCAGTCTCGCTTTTCTGGACTGTTGACAGACTTCTTCATCCTATCTGTCTCCAGCCCAGCAGAGTCTCTTCTAATGAGGATTGTGAGGATTTTGCTTGGTTTTTCTCGGACAGGGTGTCTTTGATCCGGCGGGAGGTTTCTTTCGCTAGCAATATCATTGCTGTCAGTGGTCACCAGTCGTGTACTGAGTGCACTCCGCCTGACTGGGGTGAGTTTAGGCCAGTGGAGGACAGTGAAGTAATTGAGGTGGCGGTCAATCTGAAGCATACTTTCTGTGAACTGGACCCAGTGTCAACGCATTTCTTAATGAGATGCATTAACTCTGTTGGCCCGGTGTTTGCCCTGATTGTCCGGTGTTCCTTAAGTCAGGGTGTCTTCCCAGATGCCTTGAAGGAGGCTCTGGTTAGACCCCTTTTAAAGAAATCTTCTTTGGACCCGGAGGTCAGGGCAAACTACCGTCCTATCTCGAACCCCCCATTTTTGGGGAAGATTGTGGAGAAGGTGGTATCGCTTCAGTTGGAGGAACATCTCATGACTCCGCAGTTGTATGATCCTTCCAGTCAGCTTTTCGGGCCAGGTATAGCACTGAAACTGCATTAATTCGGGTGCAAAATGACCTCCTCAGGGCTAGAGACCGAGGAGACAAGACAATTCTTGTTCTCCTCGATCTCTGTTCAGCATTCGACACTGTGGACCATTGTGTGCTGCTTCTCCACCTGAGGGAGTTATGTGGACTCACCGGTATTGTCATCAAGTGGTTTGAGTCCTTTCTCACAAATAAGAGACAGCGGGTTGTGATGGGAAATTTCTCATCAACACCCAGTCTCCTTTTTTGCGGAGTCTCTCAGGGTTCGGTGTTGGCCCCAATGTTGTTTGCAGTGTATATGCTACCCCTGGTGGGGATCATTAGAAAGTATGGACTGAGTTTTCATTGCTATGCTGATGACACTCAGCTATACTTATCTTTTGCCCCAGGAACACCCAACACAGTAGATGTACTGAATATCTGTCTGGCTGAGATTAGCGACTGGATGGCCTCCAGCTGGCTTAGACTGAACCCTGATAATACTGAGGTATTGGTAGTGAAGTCAAACAGAGTTCATGATGGGATGGCCTCTGATTCTGCAACTGGCCTTCTGCTAGAGGCTGCGTCATTGATGGCCTCCCCTTTGGTATGAAATCTTGGCATGATGTTTGACAGGACTTTGTCCATGGAGGTTCAGATCTCTTCTGTGGTCCATTCCTGTTTTTTCCATCTTCGAAACATTGCCAGGATTAAGCCCCTTATTCTGCCTCTGGACCTCCCTACCTTGATACATGCCTTAGTCACTTCTAGGCTTGACTACTGTAATGCCCTCTATCTCAGGATCTCTGGGGGTTCTGTCCACAGACTGCAGCTCATTCAGAATGCTGCTGCCTGGCTTTTAACTGGGCAAAGTAAATTCTGTCACATTACACCTGTGCTACGCGAACTGCACTGGCTGCCTGTCAGGTGGAGGGTGCTCATCAAGGTGGGGTTTCTCACCTATAAGGCCCTACACAGACAGGACCGTGGTTATCTGTCAGATCTCCTGATACCATCCTCCTCTTTCTGCAATCTCCGTTCTTCTGGTGTGATCCTTCTAACTGTTCCAAGAGTGAGGTTAAAATCTGCGGGAGACCGAGCATTCAGTGTTGCCGCTCCCGCTTTTTGGAATTCATTGACAGCTGCAGTTAGGGAGGCCCCGAACCTTACTACCTTTAAGGTTTGCCTTAAGACCTACCTAGTCTCACATGCTTTTGGGGTTTGTTTATGACTATGTATATGTGTTTTACTCTTTTATGTATTTATGTGGCATGAAATGCTATAACATTTTTCTCTGCTTCTCTTTTTATTGTGTGGTGCCCAGAGCCTTTGGGATTGGGTGTCTTTTTAAATAAACATGACTTGACTTGACTTGACTTGACACTTCAGTTGTTGCAGCCTACCAACCTACCCATAGCTGTCGTTGCCCACCAGCGACCCCCCCACCCTTCCAGATGCAGGATACCAAACACTCCCTCAAGTCTCCCCTCTCTCTCCTCTATCAGTGCAAAACATTCTTTTCTTAATTTCCCTTACCCCTTTTGTTGTACACGTTTAGATAGATTGAGTAACTGCTTTTTATATTCCTATCCTTCCTATCCACACTCAAAAAGAGACTTTAAGTAGCTATTGCACAACCTTCTTTAAACTCCTACTTCTCCTTTCCCCAATGCAATAGCAATGCAAAGAAGTAACAATGAAAGCTCCTAGATTTGCAGTTACTTCCCTTCCACTGAGATAGCAGTCACCTCTTCACTTGCTGCTGTTCCGTTCCTGGATGTCTGCTTCTGCTATGACAGGTGCACATCCTTTGCCTGTTTGAGGAAGTGATGTCAGAACCCCTGGTATAAAAGAAATCATGGATCAGAGCCGGGTTGGGTGGAGGGGTTGGGGGTGGTACCAGCCCAAGTCTTCCAGAAACAATCAGGTAGCGGAGGCCCCTGGTCAGACCATTAGCACCCTTCCCCTACTCTGCACTAAACTTTGCAGCTAGTGAAGCCAGCAAAAATGAATCACAATTCTACTCAAAGCCCCCAAAATAGGTTTGCTACCAAAAGAAACAGGACTCCAATTCAAACAGCTTCACCAACAACACATCAAAATAGGCTTTACATTAGAAAATATAGGTCTCCTATTCAAAGAAACAGCCCCAGTTAAATCACACCAAATAGGTTTTAAATCAGAAGAAATAGGCCTCTACAAATGCAACCTGCTACACAGTGAAACATCAAACAAATGAGTGCACTTATAGCTACCAAAACAGGTTTCAAAATTCCAACAGCCCCAAACAATACCTGCTAGCCCTTTAGAAGTAGTATGAAAGAAAAGAAATAACCTTCTGCCAAGTAGAATCCACAAGAAACAATGTAAAAAACAACAAGAAGAAGTTACTGTACTGTAACAGATCTGATCCTGTCTCCTTCTAGTTCCTTCTGAGAAGGCAAAGCAACTGGCCCCACACCTGATTCAGCTCTGCCTCCCTAGCTGAGTGAGACCTGGCCAGGCCATTAGCACCCTTCCCCCACTCTTCACTAAACTTTGCAACTAGTGAAGCCAGCAAAAGTTAATCACAATTCTACTCAAAGCCCCAAAATAGGTTTGCTACCAAAAGAAACAGGACTTCAATTCAAACAGCTTCACCAACAACACATCAAAATAGGATTGAAATTAGAAGATATAGGTCTCCAATTCAAAGAAACAGCCCCAGCTAAATCACACCAAATAAGGCTTAAATCAGAAGAAATAGGCCTCTACAGATGCAGTCTGCTACACAGTGAAACATCAAACAGATGAGCCCACTTATAGCTACCAAAACAGCTTTCAAAATTCCAACAGCCCCCAAACAATACCCTGCTAGACCCTTAGAAGTAGTAAGAAAGAAAAGAAATAACCTTCTACCAAGTAGAATCCACAAGAAACAATGTAAAAACAAGAAGAAGAAGCTACTGTACTGTAACAGATATGGTCCTGTCTCCTTCTAGTTCCTTCTGAGAAGCCAAAGCAACATCAGCACAGTTAATTCAAGGACTCAGTGGCTTGGATAAATATAAAATCTGTTTATTACATTAGAAAGTAAACTACAGCAAGGTCTGTGCGTGCTTGACACATTTTGAATTATGGAAATCCTTAATCAAAAGTGAATCCATGCTACCTCTGAACTTGTAAGCCATTGGATACAAAATATTCCACAATCCTTTCCCTCAGTAGTGATTCTATTAAAGGAAAACTACACCCAAAACCTGAAAAAATATATGTTGTGCAGAGTGTTTTAATTTGTATGTGAAGTTCTAGTGTTTCCTTCCCTCTGACTGGTATTAGGAGTTTTTCCCAAATTAGCCTGCTAGCTTTATGCTAGTTTTATGACCCCTGGGGATCTCCATACCTGATAGTGTAATTGTATTTCTGGTTCCCACAGTGCATTTTGTCTCATGTGACTGTGATGTAAGAGAGACCCAACATTCAGCACACGCATGCCAAACAAACTAAATATCTTGGAAGCTTTACAAGCTGCACAAAAATTACCAGCAGCAAAGTTTTTCAGGACAGTAAAACCTTTAAGATGAGGGTGGTCACCAAGCTGAATTCTACAGATTTTAAAATATAGCCATCTCTGTTGTTGTGAACTGATTGTAATGCAATGCTTTCTGCTGGATTTATGGGCTCTGCTACATCACCATTACATGAAACAAGGTGCACTGTAGGACAAAGAAATGCAATAAAACTATTCGATATGGTGATCTCCAGGGGTCGTAAAACTACCCTAAAGCTAGCAGGCTAATTTAGGAAAAACTCCTAATACCAGTCAGAGGGAAGGAAACACTAGAACTTCACATACAAATTAAAACACTCTGCACAACATATATTTTTTCAAGTTTTGGGTGTAGTTTTCCTTTAATTTCCAGACCTCTGAAGTCAGACTGACTAACCTGTAATTGCCAGCCTCCTCCTTGCTACTATTTTTATGGCTGCAATTGGGCAGAGCCCTGCAGCTGTTTTGTGATGTCTTAAGAGTAAGGGAGCTCACCAGATACCGACCAAACTTATTTAATAGTGGAGGTGAACCTGAATCCCTGGGTGTCCACTAACACAACTTTCTTTGCCAGTCAGAGCACGGCAGAACATGGTTGCCAGAACTCAGTGCACATGCACAAGCCATCACACATGCACAGACAACACCAGCAACCATCATGGACATGGAGGACTGTGTCGCTAGCATTACGGAGTTCAGTGCACAAGTGCGAGTCATCGCACATGTGCAATGAACTCCGGTGACCATCTTGAACATGGTAGACATTCCATGTTCTGCCATGTGCACAGCTACAGCTGTACCAGTTCTTGCTAGAGTTTGTTGTGAATTGGGACTACATCTGCCTTCTTTCAGTCCTCCAGAACTACTCCTGTCTCCAGTGAGTGGTTGAAACGGGTTGTTAGAGGTGCAGCCAGTGTCTCTTTTAGCTCCATTAATATCCTTGGATGCACCCTGTCTGCCCCTTTGCTTTTTCCACTTTTAGATTTGTGAGTTCCTTCAGGATTCGCTCCTCTATAGATGGACTTGTGCCCACCTCCCTTACTTCAATGCTACTGGCACTTATGTGTGGTCACTCACCTTCCCCTTCCTCTGTGAACACTGAACAAAATATTTGTTCAGGATGTCTAAGTTTTCCTAGTCCCCCTCCACACACTCTCCCCCTTCCCTCCTAAGCCTTATTATTCCTCCTCTGGTCTTTCTCTTTTTGCTTTCATACTTGAAAAATGTCTTCTCCCCTTTCTTTACTGCCTGGGCTACTTTCTCCTCCATTTGCCCCTTTGCACTCCTAATTGCTTTCCCTGCCTTCCTCTGTTTTTACTTGTCCTATCCTCTTCCCTCTGTGTCTCCTTATGCCTGCTGAATGCTAACTTTATTTTTCCTTACTTTCCCAACCACTTCTTTTGAGAACCATAGTGGTTTCCTTTTCCTCTTGCTTTTTCTTACTTGCCTGATGCAGAGGTTTGTTGCCTTCATTATCCCCTCTTTTAGTTTTGACCACTGTACCTCCACTCTACCCAAGTCTTCCCCTCCTACGGGCATCCATGAGACATTCCCTGATCTTTTTAAAATCAGCCCTCCTGAATTCTAGGACCCTCGCCTTTGTGCAGTTTGATTCTGCCACAGTGCCGATATTGAACCACACTGAATGATGATCACTGGTCCCCAGGTAGCCACCCACTGTGACATCTGCAACACTGTCTCAATTAGTGAATACAAGGTCCAGCATTACCCCCTCATGAGTGGGTTCTTTTACTAGTTGCCTGAGGAAAGCCCCTTGCAGGGACTCCAGGATGTCCCTGCTCCTAGCTGAAGCTGCAGCTGGGATATTCCAATCTACATCTGGAAGATTTAAATCCACTATCAGCAGCATCTCCCCATTATTTGCTATCTTTTGGATGGCTTCCACCAGAACCTTGACCAACTTCCCCCACCCCCATCCCCGTGCTGGAGGTCTGTAGATCATGCCAGTGTGAATTGTGGCTCCATTACCCGGTTCTAGGATGACCCACAGTACCTCTGCCTCTCCCTGCATTCCCTGTATCTCTGTTGCTTTTATGCTATCCCTCACAAAAAGGAGCCACTCCTCCCCCTTTCTTTCCCACCCTGTCCTTCCTGAATTGAGTATAGCCTGGTATGGCTATATCCCAGTCATGGTTCTCATTGCACCATGTCTTGGTAATGGCGACATTGCCCAGGTCAGCCTCTGCCATAATAGCTTCTAAGTTCAGGATTTTATTTCCCAGACTTTGAGCATTTACACACACCACCTTCCAGATTCAGCTACCACCCTGCTTGACAAATCACCATTTTTCCTTTTGCTGTCTGTCCTTACCCTTCTACTCACATTCCCATCTCTCTTCATTTCTATCATTTTTGTTTTGTTTTTTGTTGTTAGGAACCCTTGGGACTTTCTTTCCCTTAGGGTTCTCCCTACTGAGGACGTCAGCATGTGGAGGGGTAGGACAGTCTATTTCTCCATGCTTCTTTCCACCACCACCCTCAGCTAGTTTAAATGCTCTCTAATATAACTTTTAAACTGCTCACTGAGTACTGTGGTTCCCTTCCTGGATGGAAGCAGGACATCTCCCCTGTATAGGCCCCTATACCTCCAGGTGGAACCCCAGTCCCCAGTGTTGCTGAACCCCCAAATCTCTGCACCACTCCTTCAACCATGAGTTGAAGCCCCTTGTATGGAGTAACCTATTCTCCCCCTTTCATAGACAACCAGACAGGCAGCACCTTAGAAAAGGTCACTGATCATGTTTAAAGCATGCATGAAGCAGCTTTCATGTAAACAAGAACTCCTGTGAGTGTCTCTTACCAGCCACACTAGAATTCTTTAGAGAGTAGATTTGAATATGTAGATTAGAACAAATCAAGTGTAAGTTGCAGGTAGCTGACCTGAAATGGATCCACTTTCTTAAAGTCTGGATACTTGAACCTGCTGATGAAAAGGCATAGTTTTTGGTAGCAAATTCTTCCTGAGTGGCTCATGCACCACTTGCGCTCACGTTGGTGGGTGGTGCAGGCTTTTGTAGTGGAATAGCCCCATCCCCTTGCTCCATAGCACAGCTTCTGGCTCACCCTGAGCCCCCTGCTTGCTGTGCTTCCACTGGCTTGCTGACTGAGCACAATGAGCTGGTGCAGACACAGAGATTAGATGCAAGAAATCCCAAATGAAGCTATGGCCTGGGTGGGACAGAAGGTGCACTACCACCATGGAGATCTGCCATTCACTCTAGTTGTGTAAGTTGGTTGGCAATCAGCATCTGGAGTGTAACCTTCATGGGCACAACTCTGCATCTGAGATCCCTCATCTCAAAGTGTGGAAGTGCCACATCAGCTCTTGTAGAAGTTAATGGAGGAGGAAGATCTGAAGTTGGTGTCTCAGGTGCTGTCCACCACAGCCCCAGAGTTCAGCAGCAGCTCCCACTCCCAGTTCCATCTGCATCCACTTCTGGCTACTGGGCACCTCATCATCTCTTGCTGGCCCCCCATGGCACAAAGGACCACTAGGTGAAGTGGAGGCAAAGTGACAACAAGCGAAGTCACCAGAAAATGGCTTAAATTCACAAATAACTTTGCTGATGAATTAAAACTTCACAGAATCTCCACTTGAGACTCAGCAGACATCCTAGACCTGTAGGCTTCCTCCAGCCAGTGACAGCCAGAGTGTGCATCCTGAGAGTGCCTATGCCTCATGGTCTCTGAACTCACAGGCCACTTACTGATCCTCTCAACACTGGAGTCCAAACTCTAGAACTACTTTTAGCAGGGCCATGAACCCATTAATAAGTCCCAGGTGGGTGGACAGAAAACCAGGGAAGGCGCTGAGCCAATGAGTACAAGGTGTACCCAGTACAAGGATGGTTCTCTTATCTTAGGGAAGAAGAATGGCAACAACAGGAAAAAGAACAAACAGGATGGTGTTTGATCCCTGGATGCTAATACCCTGTTGTGGCCTAATCATTTATATGGTTGGAGTCTCCTATAGCAAAATGAAATAGTTAAAAAAGGAAACTAGAGACTGCCACTACTAGGTCAATGTGCCAAATAATCCTTTTTGTTACATAAATATTGCCACTAGAAAGCATACATAAGAAATAGATGTTTCATGGAAACTAGTCCACCTTCTTTAAGTACAGTGCTCATCTGTTAAATAGAGGATAAAGTATGGGTCTGGGTGTGTAACGAGAATTTACACACACCCGAGGGGTTTATGCGTAGCATCAAACTCCGAGGGTGTGTATATATTCGAGTGTACACATACCCAAACCCATATTTTATTTCATATAATTGTTGGTTTCTTTTTTTCACCTCAACAATTATATAAAATAAAAGAGGCTGCTGTGCACTGCAGTCCGACTATGGCATGGCGCGTGGTCGGCTTTCACTTTAATTTCAAACTTCTTTTTTTAAATATTGTGAGGGTGGGCAATCCGGTAGCAAATGTGGTACATTTAAGTTTTTTTAAATGTTACTTACTGCCAAGTGTCCATAGCAGTTTGTATCCATGCTGGGTTTGCCGTTCAGGAGACAGGGACCGAGACTGGAGGAGTTCTACCAGGTGCTTGCACAGAGTGGGGGAAATCGTGCGCAATTTTGCCGTTATAAACGATCCTTTATAACGGCAAATTACGCCATGGTTTCCCTACGGGAAAAAGAGGAAGCCGTTAATTATTCAAAGATATAAAATAAACATATTTAGTAACTTATATACATTGGTGCACAATTTCACTTGACTGCAACATTGTTGATGCAGTGCAATTCCTATATAATTCAGCTTAAATCAAAGATTTGTTTTTGTTAATATTTATAGGGTTCATTTTGTTTAATTAATTGTAAGGCATAAGAAAATAGAATTCCAGTGGTTCACTTTTTTGGACAACAATGCACACGGCACACTAGTACAATAGTTTGTAATAGAGTGGAGCTTAATTAACATCATAGTTTGTCAGTAACTTAATAGTAAACACTTCTGTATAACTCTTAATTGGTAATGAAGAAAGAATTAAAATGAAAAGTATATTGTATAAAAGCAAAAATAGTTATCCATTCATCTTAATACATGTTTTCTCACAGCAGAGAGGCTGTCATCCAAAAAGAGTATATACATGGCATACTTGTGCAGTATATTCCAATATTTCAGAGTGCTAACAACATTTAAATTATTCATAATAGCCAATTCTGAAATAGGGTGTCTTGAAGAAAAGTACACTTTCTACTAGTTTACAGTCATTTAGGGTTAGTTGCAGTATGTCTCATGCACACTTGCAAAGTTGCAGCTACCCTGGTTATACTTCTCAGTGTATCAGTTGTCTAATCAGATGCATACCGCATTGAAGACTCTGCATTATGCGTTAAGAATTCAGCTTTTTTAAGATGTTTGTGCACTCAAGTATCTCATCTAAATTAATTTCCTTGCACATTGCATTCCAGAGCTAAAACAATTGTTCACATGTTTAAATAAGGTGTTCAGTATGATTACCTTATCAGGTATCTGGGTTTGCTGACCATGGACCCTTTTCCCTTATTTAGTAGAACACTCTAAATTTACCCTGAGGAAACAATTTAGTTTCCATTTAGTTTATTTGGTACTATATTGTTAGTGAAGTATATGCTGTAAGTGAGTAATGGTTTATACCATAATGTTCTGCCAGTGAGTTTCTTACCTGACAAGATTTTACTGAGCTCTAGAGTACTGCGGCTGCTGTCACAAACTCTGTAATGGAGCAGCTCGCAACCTCTTCAGAGCTCCTTATATATGAGTCTGTTACCATGGCTACCTCTTGGTATCACATCAACACTCATCCCTGAACTTAAAATTTCCTGTGTTCTAAATTCAAAATGTGTTTCTTTCTCCATTACATCCGCCTACTAGGAACATCTGGTCATGGAATATGTTACCTAGACCACTACACTCAATGTGGTAAGATCACTTATCTTTTTGGAGTGAGTAGGAAGTGATCAGATGCTGAAACTGATTTTTTTAGACTAACAAGCAAAGTACAAATTAATCTGTGAAACTGCATACTACCTTGGGTTGTAGAGCATGACCCCAACTCACTGTCACCCTCACTAATGCCAATCATGTTTCTATCAGAATTTGTAACACCCTTAGTGCCTCCTGTAAAACTACAGTGAATGTTACACTGCAAAGTACCTATAGTACATCTATGCATTTTAATAACTTGTCCTTTTTCTCCTGTTACATAAGAAACTCTTATTTCCCTGCTTGAATCTGCTTGAACACTTTTTTAGTTTTCAAGTATTTAAAGGAGCACTCATTTAAATAAGGGTCTTCCCATATTTTCATCTGTATTTCCCGCTGGTGTAACACCTTCAGTATTATCCCATGTGGTCAGGGACCAGTGTATACTGCATGTTAGTTCACCTTTGTCATAGGATATGTGATTGTTAGTAAAGGGTATTCAAAGGCTGGGGAAAATTCTAATAGAAACTGAGGAATAACCATATTTAAAGGAGAGCTCTTTTAATTGTTTTATATGTACTGACTTATTTATGAATTCGTTTTTGTTTTTAGCCTTTGTGAACAAAACTGATTTAAGCAGACTCAAAGCAGAACAAAAGTACATGGAAGAAACGCACAATCTTAAAATTGAATAAAATGTTGCATGCACAACATTTTCATCGTAACAAAGAAGATTGCTTGGATTCTAAGTTACAGAATCAGATTATTCTGATGTTTGGGACTAGGATTTTTTGAATTTCTGACCAAAAATCCTAATTCTAAAATTTGGAGGAAAAACATATTTTTTCATTGGAATTCAGGATTTAGGAATTAGGATTCTAAATCTGACTTTGATTATAATTTTTAAATCTTTATCAGAATGAGATTCAGGATTGGAAAGTTCTAGTTCATAAACAGTCTAATCAGTTCAGAAATGCCCAATTCACAGAATCCATGGCAGCACCTGGCCTTAAAAGGAATGTTTGGCTGCTGCCCAATAGCCCACATGTAAGCAACTTCACTTGCCATAGCAACAACTCAGGTTTACACTCAAGCCAGTGGTACTGCACATCTGGTGGCAGAGTAATGGTCTGTCTTTTGCCTTGTATGCCTTCAGAACTGTGGCAGGAGGTAGACTCCAGCTATTGTATGATTGGCATCTGGTGACCACGTCGTTTTCCTAGTCTTCAACATAACCAGAGATGACTACTGACATCTGATGCAAAGTTGATAAACCTCCAGCCTTGTGGTCCACAGGTTGGATGTGCAGGCCAGATGTGCTCAACAACCTTAACTGATGTAGGAGATCATTATTTATGTGGGTGAAACAGGTGTCTCCATAGTAGAAAAAGAAGAGGGATTGTTCACCTTGATTAAGTCACACCCTCCACCAGGCCCACTAAGTGCTTCTAGTCAACCACAGCCCTTCATATAAGAGAGAATGAAACTGGGGTGGTATAGAAATTTCAAAAATGGAATCATAACATCCATTGGTATGGTGCGGCTGTATCAAACAAATACATTTATGTTTGCTGTTCATTTTGGTACATATCCCAATTGTCTACAGAATAGTCAAAAAGACTAGCCAAATTATTAATTTGGAGAAAACAAAACAAACAACAGACTTACTCTAAATCTAGATGTGCAAAGTCCATTAATGTTCATGCGATATCATTGGTCAATATAACACCTTTTATCTATAAAAATGTACAGTTATTACACTGTTGGTAAATATTTGTGTAATATTTTGAGCACGGGGAGACTCCAATGTCAATTAAAAATATAAATTACAGTGGCACTCTTGCTGGTGGATAGTACCATGCTGCTGCTGTATAAACACATTCCCCTGGCTGTATCCATCCTTGTCATGTTAGTACCATAGCACAATGACAGACATAGAAAGGCTAGCATACTTGCAATGTATGACACAGCACAGAACCTAACTAATGCACATTTGTACTGCGGGACACCATCAACATCAATGGTACAAGCAGCTTGTAGTACATCCTTGGTGATGCCATCTACCCACTACAGCCAAGGATGATGAAACCATATGCAAAAACAAACTACCCTCCAAATGAGAAGGTATACAACAGGGCCCACACATGGTGACAAACTGTTGTGGAGATTGCATTTGGATGACTGGAGAGAAGATGGTACATCCTACAAAGGAGTATGAATTGGAAACACACATTCATACCACATGTAGTCACAACATATATCATCCTGCATATCATCCCTAGAAAGTGTACAGATGTATACATAGATTAGGTATAGATGGAGGTGGGATGTCACTTAAGAGTTAAATAAATGCAGATGGTTTTTAATGCAGCAGATATACCCAAAATATATGACCTGTCTATTGATTGCATGAATGCGGGGGCAAAATGGTAGTTTGCATCAATTTTGTACTGACACCTTAACAAATGTGATTTTCAGCTCAAGGTACTAAATGTAGATTCTTGGGCCATTACTTCGAGAGTAAGTGAAATATAAATTAAAGTGGGATCTCAATAAATAGGCTGGAGATAGAGCTTTAAAATGCATACCCAAATGTTACCTCAAAAGAGTAATGTTAAATGCTATATGGTTAAATACCAACCACCACCCCTTAATTTCTTGTGAAATCTCAAAATATTCTTATATTTAATCTTGTCAGACAGGACTTATTGCGCTTTGTAATACAATTTTATGTTGTCTAAAAGGGTAAGGATTCTGCTTTGAAATGCATATGTGATTTTGAAGTCTTAAGGTAACATAAGAGGATAGAAACATAGAAACATAGACTTTGATGGTAGATAAGGACCACTTGGCCCACCTAGTCTGCCCATTTCCCTACCTACAGGATAAGCTGCAAATCCCAGTTAACCAACAGCCTATTTCTTCCTACCCCCCACAAGAATTGCCTTGTGTCTCTCTCATGCATTCTTGAATTCACCCACAGTTTTAGACCCCCACAACCTCCTCAGGAAGATTGTTCCATGCGTCCACCACCCTCTCTGTGAAAAAATACTTCCTCATATTGCCCCTGAGCCATCCCCCATCTGTCTTCAAATTGTGTCCCCTTGTTCTTACACATCTCTTTTTCTGAAAGATGCTACCCTATTGGACTTTGTTGATTCCATTGAGGTACTTAAAAGTTTCTATTATAGCCCCCCCTTTCCTCAAGGGTGTACATATTATGATCCTTTACTCTCTCCTCATATGGCTTCTCTTGCAGACCTGGCACCATTTTATTTGCCCTCCTCTGGACTTCATCCATCCTGTCTATGTCCTTGCAGAGATGGGATGTCCATAACTGGATGCAGTACTCCAAATGGGGTCTCACCAACTGTCTGTGCAGATGGATAACAACTTCCTTGTTGCTAGCCTTTGGAAGACATAAATCTTGCTTGTAGAGCAGAAAGCAACTAACTAAAAGAAGCTACCATTTTCTTACTAATTTAACACTTCTATCTCAGCAGGAGTCAGTGTCTATAGAGATTAAGCAGACAGATACTTTATTAGAAGTAGAAGGGGTCTTATTTAGGGTTAAAAAAGAAAAGAAAGTCAGTGTGTGTTCTGTGCTGTGAAGGGTACTGTATCAACTTATTTTGCTAAATCAGTAGGAGGAGATAGAGAGCTTAATTGGGGGTGTGGCTTAGACAAAATAAAAGCAGGTGACTCCAATTACAACTTCCTGTTGTTAGCCTTTTTTCTTACTAATTGCCCTCCATCCCACCCCTCCACCCTAAGCCAGTTCTACTTTTATAGCCACTGGATTTGATTGACAATAGGAACTTCCTGTTTGCCAGTAGTAAGGAAGGATCATAGAGAAATATTAATTTTGTCAACCCTAAAGGAAAAAAAGTAGCTCGAACTCCCCCCCCCACCGGCTGCTGATGGTCTGACACTGAGCAAGGAGGAAGGAGGCTACTGAAGAATATAGGAAGTTGTTGTCCCAGAACAGAAAGGCTAAGAGTTATAAGGAGAGGAGAGAGTAAGCATACAAAGAAACAGGAGAGGGGACACAAAATAAGACATGATAGGAGTGGTGCAGTGCAATGGCTGTGGGGCGGCAGTGTTCAGGGAGACATTCTGGAGGCTGTGATGCTGCCCTTTTTGCAGGCACCTCTCTGGTCTGAGGAAGGAGATTGCCTGTCTCCAGGCTGACCTGGCTAGGATTCGTGAAACCTCCTCCCCCACCCAGGGACACTCAGGGCCAATGCCACTACCTCAGAGATTGCCAAGAAAGAGAAGAGGCTGGACCAGGGTGGGCTCAGGGAGGGAGAGGGTGGTGGAACAGAGTTGCATCCCTTCAGCTGTACCTCTCCACAATTCATACACTCTTCTGGTGGATAGTGGTTCCTCTATGGAGGCACCTGCAGTGGAGACCAGGGAGGATGCTGGGAACCTTCACAAAGGAGAACCACAGGAGGGTGGCATGGGACCCCACAGGGGAAGAAAACAACTCCTGGTGGGGGACTCAATCATTAGGGGGTTAGAAGTGGGGTAGGAAGGGGAGAGTTATGTAAGGTGTCTGCCTGGTGCCACAGCTTGGAGGGACAGGAAGCAAATCCTCAGGATCGTGGGAGCAGCTGCATGAGGAAGGGAGCTGGATGTCATTGTCCACCTAGGGACAAATGACCTGGCTAGGAATGGGATCAGAGCAGTGCAAGAGGAGTTTATAGAGTTGGGGAGGGGCCTTAGACAAGTAGCGCATACAGTAACCTTCTTGGAGGTGCTGCCTGTCCATGGCAAGGGTGATGCTAGGGTACTCCTCACCAGGGAATTCAATGAATGGTTGAGAAACTGGTGTGGAGCTCAGGGTTTTGGCTTCATTGGGGACTGGGAAGCCACCTGGAGGGATGCAGGCCTATACTGGTGCAATGGTCTGCATCTGTCTGGGGGGAACCAGGATCTTAGGTGAGAGGTTTAAATTTTTCTTTGGCAAGCATTTAAACTAGCCAGGGGGGAGGCACTGAAAAGGAGCAGGGAAATCCCAGCCTCTCCCTCCCCAAACATGGTAATTAATGAGGTAAACACCAAGGTAGAGAAATCATTATGGAGCAGGATAGAGGTAAATGTAAAAAAAAGTCAAAGGCAGTAAGGACAGGGATGGGGCTAAAAGGGGTAAGGCCATCAAAAAGTGGAGGGTGATGAGTACCAATGCCTGTAGTCTGTGTAACAAGCTCCCTGAACTAGTGGCCTTGATGGAAGAGGGTTGCCTGGATATTGTGGCAGTCACAGAAACATGGTTCACAGAGAACCATGACTGGGATGTCAACATACCAGGATACACAATCTACAGGAGGGACAGGGAGGGTAAAAGAGGAGGAGGAGGAGGAGTAGCTCTCTGTGTAAAGGAAGGGATCAAAGCAACAGAACTAAAGAATAAACAGGGAGCAGATGAGGCACTCTGGGTCACCCTGGAAACAGAAAATGGCACCACAATCCGCATGGGGGTTGTATACAGACCCCCATCTCAGGGGGAAGGAATGGACAAGGAAATGATAGAAGGCATCCTTAGAATGGCAGAAAAAGGGGAGATATTGTTGATTGGGGACCTGAATATGCCAGATGTTAACTGGAGCACCTTTTCTGCAGGCACATCCAAGAGCATGGTCATTCGGTGAGGCCCTAAAAGGGGCATGCCTCAGACAGTTAGTATTGGAACCCACTCGGGAGGGAGGAAGCAATCTTAAACCTGGTACTCTCAAATGGAGGCGGAGAAAGAATCTCAGATTTAGAAGTGGGTAGCCATCTGGGAACAAGTGACAACCAAACAGTGTGGCTCACGATAAACACAGCCATACAATCAAGCCATATAAAAGCAAGAGTATTGGACTTTAAGAAGGCTAACTTTGGGAAAATGAAAGAGTGCCTCAGAAAAGCACTGGCAAGAAGGAGGGGTGGAGGAACAATGGGGAGTAATCAAAGCAGCCATCACAGAGGCAACAAGCCTTTGTGTAAAGCAAATCAACAAAACACAACGAAGGAAAAAAATGCTATGGTTCTCAAAAGAGGTGGCAGGGAAGGTTAAGGAGAAAAGGATAGCATTCAGGAAATATAAGGCAACACAGAAGGAGCAGGACAGAGAACTTTATCAGTTAAAGCAGAAAGAGGCAGGGAAGGCAGTCAGAATAGCAAAGACCCAATCCGAGGAAAGTATAGCCAACTCTGTTAAGAAGGGGCATAAAATCTTTTATAGGTACATTAGGGAGGGAAGAAAGACCGAAGGAGGGATACTGAGGCTTAATAAAGGGGAGAGAATGTGGGCAGAGGGTGACAGTGAAAAAGCAGGGATACTGAATGAATATTTCTGCTCAGTATTCACAAAGGAAGAGGAGGGGGGTGGTACCTAAACCAAACAAGAGAGACACTCTGAAGACGGGGGTCGATACCAGTCCATTTACAGAAGAAAGGGTTCTGAAAGAACTAATAAAATTGAAGGTGGACAAAGCAATGGGTCCTGATTGGATTCACCCAAAAATTCTAAAAGAACTAAGGGTAGAACTAGTGGCACCGCTGACTACTCTCTTTAACAAATCATGGGAGGATGGGGTGGTACCTGAGAACTGGAGGAGGGCGGATGTGATTCATCTTCACAAAAGTGGGAGCAAGACAGAGGCAGAAAACTACAGACCAGTTAGTTTAACCTCAGTGGTAGGGAAAATGATGGAATCACTTCTGAAGGAAAGAATTGTTGAGTTCCCAGAGGCCAGTGGGGCATAGGACCCAAGACAGCATAAATTCATGATGGGAAGGTCGTGTCAGACAAATCTAATAGATTTCTTTGACTGGGTGACCAAAGTAGTAGACCAGGGAGATGCTGTGGATATGGCCTACCTAGATTTTAGCTAGGCATTTGATACAGTCCCAGACCTTCAGTTTAGTGAGCTCCTTCAGGACTCTCTCAACTGTGAATGGACTGGGGTCCACCTCCCTCCCAATTTGGTATCTGTTACTCAGCTGTGGTCCCTTCCCTTCCCCTCCTCAGTGAATACCGAACAGGAGAATCTGTTTGGTATTTCCACCTTTTCCAGCTCTGGCTCTTTACACTCCCCTGTATCCCCTCTGAGCCTTACAGTCCCCCCCCCCGGTCTTCCTTCTTTAGCTGATGTACCTAAAGAATGCATTGCTCCCTTTCTTCACCATCTGCGCTAATCTTATTTTGGTCTGTGCCTTACAGTCTTTCCTGCTTCCTTTTGATTCTTTAGGTATGCATCCCTGTCTATTTCCTTTTGAGTTTCCTTGTATTTCCTGAAACTCACCTTTTTGGCCCTTACCTTGTCAGCCACCTCTCTCAAGTACCAAAGTAGTTTCCTCCTTTCCCTGCCTTTGCTTACCACCTTAATGCATTGATTCGTTACCTCCTGTATGGCTCACTTTAGGTGTTCTCACTGATCCTCAACTCCCGCTCCTATTTCCCTCCTTGTTAGGGCCTCTTTGATACACCTCCCCATTTTAGCAAAATCCACCCTCCTTAAATCCAGGACTCTTGCCTTACTGTGACTAGGCTGTGTTTCCGTCCCCATGTTAAACCACACTATGTGGTGGTCGCTGGATCCCAGCTGGCCATCCACCTGGACATCAGTGATTCTGTCCCCATTGGTCAGTACCAGGTCCAGCATTGCCCTTTCCCTTGTGAGATTGCTCACCAGCTGCCTGAGACCTTCTCCCTGTAGGGAATGCAGGATGTCCCAGCACCTGGTTGAAGCAGCTGCTGGGATTGTCCAATCAACATCTGGTATACTGAAATCACCCAGCAGTAATACCTCACCCTTTTTTGCCAACTCCTGAATTTGATCCACTAGATCCATGTCCATCTCCTCACCCTGTGCTGGAGGTCTGTAGGTTACCCCAGCTCAAATTGCTGTGCCATTGCCAGGCTCAAGGGTGACTCACAGTGCCTCAGTCTCACCCTGTCTACCCTGCACCTCTGTTGCTTTTATTCCCTCCCTTACATACAGGGCTACTCCACCCCCCTTTTTGCTCCCCATCTCTCCTGAATAGGGCATAACCTGGAACATTTGCAGCTCAGTCATGATTTGCGGTAAACCAGGTCTCTGTTATTGCTACTATGTTCAGGTCTGCCTCTACTATCAAGGCCTCAAGGTCTGGGATTTTATTTCCTAGGCTGCGGGCATTTGTAAACATGGAATTACATGATTTGCTGCCTGCACTCCCTCTAATCCTGTGTTACCCTCCTGTTTCTTTCCCACCCCCCTTTTCCCTTTTTGTGCTGCTTATCTACCCCTGCCTTTCACTTTGTATCCTTTACTGATGCACCTTTATGCCTCTCTCTTTCATTCCCATTTCTGGCTGCATACATATTTGTGTCCTCCTTGCTGTCTGCCTTAACCTGTGGGGGCGAGCGGTATGATTTCTCCAGCTTCTTTTCCCCACCCACCTTGGCTAGTTTAAATGCTTGCCAATGAAGCATTCAAACCATTCATGAAGGACTCTGATGCCCTTACTGGAAAGATGCAGCCCATCACCCCATACAGTTCTGCATCCCCCCAGGTGGCTCCCACTTCCCAATGAAGCCAAAACCATGCTCTCTGCACCAGCTCCTCAGCCAATCATTAACGTTCTTGGTGTGGCGATCCCTTACTTCCCCCATGCTGAGGACTGGAAGCACCTCCAAGAAGGTCACAGAGTTTGCTACTTGCCACAGGACCCTCCCCAGTTCCCTGAACTCCCTCTGAACTCCTGCTATCTCTGCTTTATTCCCAGCTATGTCATTTGTCTCTAGATGGATAATGACATTGAGCTTCCCCCTCCTTGTTACCGCCCTAATGATCCCCTGTACCCACTTTACATCCCTCTGAGCCATGCCTCCATGTAGGCACTTTACCTCCCTTTCCTCCCCATCTCTTGCTGATCCTAGCTCTACTCTGCAGACAATGGAGTCCCCCATCAAGACTATCTTCCTGTTCGGATTAAACAACCCACAGAAGCTTTTTAATCCAGTCAGACAAAAATTTGAATTTATGGATCCTCAGAGCTCACCCTGCTATTGGTTGTTTCAATTGCTTTGTCCCCACAGTGATGCTTTATTAGGGTCTTCCCTGTGTTTACAATAGCCAGGAAAAAACAATAATCAAAAACAATCAGTTTATCCTGTATGGAACTATTTTAGAACCTAAACAAAAACAGTTATTTGCCCTGAGCAAACAAAATCAGTGTTACCCTTCCTCAACAAAGCAAGCTGATAACAGATTTACTCTCTATGCATCTGTTCCAGTTCCCAACCACTCACTTGTCCTGGACTTCCCCTTATCCCTGACAGCAGGACCTGGAGGTAAGACTGAAGCTGCTCCTTTGGTCCTGCCCTGGAAGTTGTAGGGAAGCTGTTCCTACAGTCTTGTACAAGCCCCATCCAATAGTTCCAAATTTACACCATTAGTGCCTCAGAGCCTCCTCCGACCTGTGCATCCTGAAAGCAACTCTGCTGTGGCCACATACAGCACTTCTCCAAGAAGATCTGCTATCTCACTATATTTATACTAGTAACTTGTTTCCTTCCATGCAGTTTACAGACATACTGCTCCAACAGAGCTACAACACCCTTATCCACTTGCCAATCACTCCCAAGTTTCTGAAGGCATTAACCTATAATTTTGGCAATTCGACTGTATGTCTGCTCACCAGCTTGGTCAATTGATTCCCTAGAAGCTTTGTAATGGCTCCTTTGAACTGCATGTCCTTGCTTTTCAATTAATGTCCTGGACCCTGTATGAGAAGCTTCGAGAGTTTCAAGTGTCTGCACATTGTAAGCCCCATATCTAGAATAATTTTGCGTGTTGAAGGCAAAGAACAGGGGCGGTGAATATTTCCAACATAGTAGTCTAAGATCAAAGTTGTTTTCTTTTATTGCTGTGTGGAACAAATGCTGCTGATCCACTATATCCAGATATGCCATCCAGAAAAAACCCAGCTCACCACAAGGAATCCACTGCCTGAAGGTTTCATACTTAGTCTGGAAAGTGACAATCTCATGCTCCTGAAGCAGTTTATGGAAGTCTATGAGTTGAGGTGATGATCTGATCAGGTCAAACGATACTGCAAGGGTGGCACTCAATTCTATTGAATATTCTAGAAATATGACCTGAGGCAATCGCTCTAAGACATCTGCAAAATGCTCATGTATAGTCCATGCCTGATTGTAATGCTTCCCACACAAAACTCCCCTTATGCTGCCAGAGGCACAAAGTCCAGCCTGAAATACTATGTCCTCAAAGCCACTGCCACCAACTAACTGTCCTAAAATGCCAAAGTTTTCCTGGAATAGGTAGAAATCTCCCAAATTAATTATGACATTGTGGAACTGATCAGGCAAATTCCATACAACATGATATGCCTTTGCTGCGGCTCCAACATCGTGTCAGGTAAACATAGGGGACCAGATAGTCAAAAGGGTTGCGCATGGCCCAACAGTGTTGCGCCATGCGCAACCCACTGATGCGCCCCGGCACGATGTTCAAAAGGGAAAAGTGCACAGCACAAATCCCGATGCCCCGGAGCGCATCAGTAATGTATGCAGGCACAGGTGGGGGTCGTGCCCATGCATAACCTGCACAGCCCGATATTCAGCCCAGGATGTGCAGAGCCATGCATGCACAACCCCTACCTGTGCCAGCACAAAGTTATGCCAAAAAAAAAGGAACAACTGATAGCCACTCACAGGTGAGCTGCCGCATTGCAGGGCACAACACGGCAGCTGCCGCCTCCGGCTGCACCTGGCAGCGCCCCCCATGCCCGATCATTGGCATTTGTACAAAAAAGATTATTGTCCTAGATCCCTGGTGGTCCAGTGGACTGCTATCTGCCCGATCGCGGGCATCTGTAAAAAAAGAATAATCCGTCCTATATCCCAGGTGGTCCAGTGGACCGCTATCTGCCCGATCGTGGGTATCTTTAAAGAAAATAGATATAAGTCCTATATCCCTGGTGGTCCAGTGGACCCCTGTCTGCCCAATCATGGGCATCTGTAAAGAAAATAGATATAAGTCCTATATCCCTTGTGGTCCAGTGGACCACTATCTGCCCGATTGCAGGCAATTGTAAAAAACAACTAATTCCAATATCCCTGGTGGTCTAGTGGTACCCACCCACCCACCCACCCACTGAGCCCACCGCCCCCCCCCCTGGTCAGAGGGCAGGCGGCAGCACCTCACCCGCCTGCCGCTCTGCCGCCCACTGACTGACACCTCGGTAGGGCTGCATGCCCATTGGTTCACAGTGTGAGCCAATGGGCATGCAGCCCCTACTGTACAACACATTCCAGATATGTCACATATCCTTCCACTGTCCTCGCTTCCACCACCTCCTGTGGCAGGCTATTCCATGTAGCAACCACTCTCTCTGTGAAGAAAAACATCTTCATATTACCCCTCAACCTGCCCTATTCTTTTTTTCTAACTTAGTAACCTTTATTCAAATTTTGAATAACAACTAGAACAATAAACAACCTGCCCCCTTCTAATGTCATATCATGCACTCTTGTTGTTGTACTTTTCCTATACTGGAAGATGTCTCCCCCTGCACCTTGTTTATACCCTTGAGGTACTTGAATGTTTCTGTCTTGCCACCCCGGTCCCTCCTCTCCTCCAGCGAGTACATGTTGAGGTCCTTTAGTCTCTCCTCATATGTTTCTGGTGCAAGCCTTGCACCATCTTTATCACTGTTCCCTGAACTACCTCCACCCTATCAATGTCCTTACGAAGGTGTAGTCTCCAGAACTGCACACAGTACTCCAGGTGAGGCCTTACCAGTGTTTTGTACAATGGTATCACCACCTCCCACCTTCTGCTTATGATGCCTCTACCAATGCACCCCAACATGCTACTGGCCTTCTCTGCCACCATTCTACTCTGTTTGGACAACTTTAGATTGCCTGAATTGATAACCCCCAGGTCTCTTTCTTCTTTAGTGATAGTCAACAACTCCCCAACCCATTCTATAGCTCTTCCTAGGGTTCCCTCTTCCCAGTTGCATTATTTTGCACTTCTTTGAATTGAACCTTTGTTGCCACACCTCAAACCATTTTTCAAGCTTCCCCAGGTCCCTCCTCATTGCCTCCACCCCATCTGGTGTTTCCACCCAGTTGTAGATCTTGGTGTCATCTGCAAACAGGCAGACCTTATCTCCAGCCCATCCGCAATGTCACTAATGAAGATATCAGATAAGACTGGCTCCAGGACTCATCCTTGAGGTACCTTACTGGCCACTCCCCTCTCTGCATATTGGATCCCATTTATTACCACCCTCTGCCTCTTTTCTGTTAGCCAGTTTCCTCACTCAGTTTACCACCGTTTGCCCCATGCCCAGACTACCCATTTTGTTAACCAGTCTTCTATGTGGGACAGTGTGAAAGGCTTTGCTGAAATTGAGGTAGGTGACGTCCAACCCCCAATTTACCTCCTTTGTCACACACTCAAACAAATTTATCAGATTCATCTGACATGACCTTCCTGCTGTGAATCCATGCTCTCTTGGATCCTGCGCATTGATGGCTTCTAAGTATGCCACTATTCTTTCTTTAAGCAGTGCCTCCATGATCTTATCTACTACTGAGGTAAGGCTGACCAATCTATAGTTCCCTGCCTCCTCCCTACTACCACTTTGTGAAGAGGGACTACATGTACCCTCTTCCAGTCTTCTGGAACCACCCAAATGTTGAGTGAGTTGGTGAACATGGCTGCCAGAGGTGCTGCTAGTTTCCTTTGCAGCTCTCTTAATATCCTCAGGTGTATACCATCTGGCCCCATTGCTTTGTCCACCTTTAGCTTTATTAGCTCCTTCAGGACTCTCTCCTCTGTGAATGGAGATGTGTCCACCCCCCCTTCATGTTTGTTTCTCATCTGTGATCCCTGAACCTCCCCCTCTTCAGTAAATACTGAACAGAAGTATTTGTCCAGTATTACTGCCTTCTCCAGGTCTCCTTCCTTACACTCCTCTTTATCTCCTCTGAGCCTTACGATCCACCCCCTGGTTTTCCTTCTTTCACTGATATACCTAAAAAAAGTCTTGTCTTCTTTCCTCACTGTCTGTGCTCTGCTGTCCTTGGTCTGTGCCTTTGTGCTCCTAATAGCCTTCCCCACTTCCTTTACATTCTTTAGGTACACCTCCTTATATTTCTCCCTTTGAGTATCTTTATATTTCCTGAAACTCTTCCTTTTGGTCCCTACCTTGCCTGCCACCTCTCTTGAGAACCATAGTGGTTTCCTCCTTTTCTTGTCTTTGCTTGCCATCCTGATGCATTGGTTGGTCACCTACTCTATGGCTCCCTTCAGGTGCTCCCACTGCTCCTCAACCCCCCTCCTTCTCACCAGGGCCTTTTTGACACCCTTCCCCATTTTATCAAAATCCACCCTCCTAACATCTAAGACCCTTGCCTTAGTGTGACTTGACTACATCTCTGTCTCCATGCTTAACCACACTATGTCATGCTCACTGGATCCCGGTTGACCTTCCACCTAGATGTCTCCAGTTCTGTCCCCATTGGACAGTACTAGGTCCAGAATTGTCCTGTACCTGGTGGGATCACTCACCAGCTGTCTGAGGACTGCCCCCATGCCACATGCCACAATTATTTAAGTGAGTCCCCACAATCACCCTTATGACTGGTACTGCATGTACCACCCCTTCCAGCTAATTGCCCTCCTTTCTGCATCACTGACCTGCATTAAGTGTGCATGGCAGGTGCCCATGCCTGGGCACTATTCTGCCTTGTGCCCCCCTCACTCCTGGTGCTGTTCGCTGCTGGTGCTACACACATGTCCATAGTCACTGTCACCCTCCAATGAGCTGCTACTGGCATCTTGCCACCTGTACAGTATTCATCTTGGGTACATTTACTTGCAATGCAGACCCTGATAGTATGTCTGTGTTACTTTCTGTAGAGTGTGCACCCCTACTGGTGTGCACCTGTACATGCCCTTTGTCTTGGAATGTGCAGCCACCATCTGAGTCACGTGTGTGGCACATGTTACAATGAACTTGAGGTATGCATCAGTTGAATGTTTAAAGTCCTTTTTATGACTGTGGGCAGAGCCAATAGGAGTAATGAATTCAGAAAAGGGCTGATGTCATCTTTGCTACCAAACAGCATAATAGCATGTTAAAAATATATTCCTCCACTGAAGCCTCATTACTACACTGCATGTGTGTGCATAGGAAGCTTTAGAGCACTATTTTTCCTCTGGCTTGAGGAGTTAATTGAGCCCACAGAAACTTAACTCATTATCTTCTTGGAGTCATTCTGTGTCAGATTACCAATGGATAGTACAGACATCATAGGAAGCTATTGGAAGTAGAATGGGTTAAACACTTCCTGGAACTTTCTGCATAACAAGTTCCCCAAGGCACCTCACAGCACATCATTAAGCCATTGACAGCACCATCCTAAGAGCAGTCAGTGTGCTACTTTGCAGGACATTGCAAAGCAAGAGACCCAGACTTGCCTTTTTCCAAATAATATATCAACTTCATTCTCAGGCAGACAGTTCTTGGCTACTGTTTATATTCTACTGAATCTTCTTAACTTGCAGTTTGTGACTATAGCTGTTTACAACTGAATGATAGTAACCACATTTGCTTCACTTGCAAATAGGTAGGCATTTGTGTGTCTAATTTCTGTTTACTTACTGTTGGTTACACATATAATCTGAAAAGTTCATAACATTCTGTACTGTGTTTCAATGAACTGATAAATGGGGATTTTGGTTTATTTTACAAATGATATCTAAAACAAAAAATTACTCAACATTTTTTTTTAAATAAGGAGTTTAGCAGTAATTTAGTTGATATGGTATAAAATGCTGCTTCTTGAAAAATCATCTGTTTTTTGGGGGGGGCTGCCACAAGCAGAATGGGATTTCGCAGATGGGGGGAGCTCATAACAGCAGAAGAGGCATGTTGGCATTAAAAGCCTAGTGGTGTGGATATACAGGCACCAGTATTTAAGCATGACTTTGGTAGAGGATTAATTGTGACTGGGTGGGGGTGAGGGAGTGAGTCTTGGTATTGTTAGCATAATGTTTTTCTGAAACTTCAACCTTAAATGGGTTAGACTCTGCAGCCATCTGTACAGTATATTGCTAAGCCACATGCAGTGTGATATGGGTATAACCCAGATCACCAGACCCAGACCAGTGCAGTAAAATCTGGACCAGGCACAGCTTGTGCAAATATTGCTGCTCCAGTGGAGCAGCAATAAAGTATTGCATTCAGAAAAGGGCTGATGTCATTTTTGCTAGCAAACAACATGATAGCATGCTAAAAATTGATTCCTTCACTGAAGCCTCATTACCACGCTGCCTATGCATGTATAGGAAGCTTTAGAGCACTATTTTTCCTCTGGCTTGTGGAGTTAATTGAGCCCACAGAAAGTTAACTCATTATCTTCTGGCAGTCAGAACTTTCTGCATAACAAGTTCCCCTAGGCCCCTCACAACTCCTCATTAAGCCATTTGACACCACCATCCTAAGAGCAGTCAGTGTGCTATTTTGCAGGACATTACATAGTAGGAGTCCCAGCCTTGCCTTATTCCAAATAGTACACCAACTTCATTCTCAGGCAGGCAGTTCTGGGCTACTGTTTATATTCTACTAACTCTTCTTAACTTGCAATTTGTGACTATAGGTGTTTACAACTGAATGATAGTAACCACATTTGCTTCACTTGCAAATAGGTAGGCAGTTGTGTGTCTAATTTCTGTTTGACTTACTGTAGGTTACACATAGAGTCTGATAAGTTCATCCGATGCTTTATTGTGATTCAATGAACTGATAAATGGGGATTTTGGTTTCTTTTACAAATTCATTTTTCCTGACCATGGATATATTACAACAAAAAATGTACAGTTTAGCTGTAATTTAGTTGATATGGTGTAAAGAGCTGCTCCCTGGAAAATTACCTAGTTTTGGGGGTTGGGGATGCCACATGCAGAATGGGACCTCACAGATGGGGGAGCTCATAGCAGCAGAACAGGCATGTTGGCATTAAAAGCTTAGTGGTGTGGATGTAGAGGCACCAGTATTTAAGCATGACTTTGGTAGAGGATTAATTGTGACTTGGGAGGGGAGTGAGTCTTGATATTTTAAACATAATAGTTTTCTGAAACTTCAACTTTCAATGGGTTAGACTTTGTAGCCATCTATACAGTATATCACTATGCCACATGTAGTGGGGTATGGGTAAACCCCAAATCACCAGACCTGGGCCACAGCTGTAAAATCTGGACTGGGCACAGTTTGAGCAAATATTGCTGATCTGGTGTAACAGCAATAAAAAATAAGCTATGCAATACCCTCAATAACACACATACCCAGTTTACTTTTACCTGATGCCCATTTTTAGGCCTTATACAGTAATATCTTCCTTCAAGAGAACAGCTTGTAATGAAATGTATAGGATTTACATTGACATTTGGGTATATGCACTTTTATATTATATGAATTATGTGTGAACTGTATGGAAATCTCTAAAAAAATCTATTAAACACATCAAATGTCTTCAAAAACATCTCAACATTGTGTTTATCTTCCTTGTCACAACATATAGTTGTCTCAGCAGTGTTTTCAGTTAGGGTACAGTACCTTCATGTATATGGTGGCCTGGTTCTGTTGAGTTGAATGCTATAAAAGTGCATAGAATAAAATGTGAAACATATAGGTAACTGTAATACAGATGGTGGCATTATTTTTAAATATGCCCTTTCTCAATGTACCGTACTTTGATTCAGTTAGTGTATACAACAGAAATTCATGTTTATGTTTGAGTCCATGAAACACCCTTATCTAGTTAATGCATTCACAGGCATAGTGACTCTGCCAGAGCTTGTTTATAGATGCAAATGCATTATTCACACTTATGGATTGGTTATCAATATTCTGTGGTAGGATATTTCTTTCCTTGCTGCTGCTCCCATGTCTATCCTCATCAAAGTCCTCTGTAAGTGAATGGACATGCACAGATATTACATTCACGCAGGGGAAGCATACATAGGGCATGGTATGCCCATGCGGCACAAACCCCTGCCATGCATTCTGGATGTAGAGGCAGCCTCCCAACACACATCCTTTCCCACATTGAAAACAAGCCCAACACTGTATAGTCCACCCCGGTTCCTGCATTCCACTTTAATATCCACACTGGTGCACATTACTCCCCAGGCTGGAATGCACAATGTTGCCCTCACATCCCCCCGACAGGATGGCTATCATGGACAACACTTCTGTTGAGGCAGGCACCAGTTCTGCTACTGCAGCATGTGTAGTACCACCAGTGCACCAGTATTGCTCATACTGGCACAGCATTGGAGGTGTCCACCTTTGGTCCTCTGCATCCACCACAGGACCCTGCAGGTGTACATGTATTTATCTCTGGGAGTATGCAGGCCATACATCACATACACTGATGACGCAGGACTGTACTTAGGCATGTAGAATAGGCATTGTGTGGGATAAGGAGGAACATCAGAGCACCTCAGATGTGCTGCGAGGCTCAAAGCATCACCAAATGCTGCCACACACAAGAATGCAGTTGGCCCCCCTTGTCATGCCACACTGCATACATAGACTGTGTCCCTGACATTTTCCATTGGCAGTAACATGCACACACTGGTCCAGTACAGGTAAATGTGTAATGGGTATTGCAATAACAGTCATCCAATCAGTACACAGGCACCAGTATAGCATTGGCATGGCACTACAGTTCTAATAGTATACACCCACCCATAAACATGCCATAATGAACCCATATACTCCAGTTGTATGCAGGCCCCCAATGCCATCACACTTTACCTCACCTCCCCACCAACCAGTGTATATCGTCACAGAACAATAGAGTGCCATAATGCTATATGTCCCATATGTCACAGCTGAACTGTGTACCAGGGATGGCTTATGAGTGTTCTGATCTCAGGAGCAGATAAACTGAAGAATGTCATTCACTCACACAACAGAATGGCATTGTAGTGTGCACAAACAGCTTAATATTACCTATTGAGAAATGTCTAGCCTATCCAATTGATAGGAAAATGGGCAAACTGGGTAGGCCAAGTAGCCCTTATCTGCTGTCAAAGTTTTTGTTTCTATGTTTCTTCAATGGCTGCCATGGAGCAAAGGCTGACCTCTGTGGAACTTCATCCATTTTTACTCTGCGTACCAACTGTGTGGGATTGTGCTGCATGGATGGCCCCTCCCATGCATCTGCACTGATGGACCTTTGCGGCACCTGTGCATCAGGTGTGTCAACTGTAGACATGGCATCAGACTGTTTAGGCCCCTTGTTCCCCTCTTAACTGGGCTGTGTGGCCTGTTCCAGCATACACTCTGTAAGGAACACGTGAGGAAGGAAGAGATGGCTACAAGGGCATGTCAACAGTGGCATCAGGTAGTGAATGTATGTTGAGACACATAGGTTGCTGGTAGCACTGTATTACAGGCACACACATTAATATGTTCATTCCTAATTTCAGCCCTGCATCACAAAATTGTGTATTAGAGGTGGCCACCATTCTGCTGCTAAGATCATGCCATTTATGACTACAGTACAGATTCCAGTGCTGTGTACCATCAAAGCTGCATGTTAGCATTCATCAAATATAGATACAGTACTGTATGCTGAAGTACATATGTTAAGAATATTGCCCCATGAGATGTGTGTTGTAGATATATGCTAGTGGCAGCTACCATTAGGGTCCTGCAGGCCTGATCCTCAAAGCAGTTTCTCTCATTCTGTGCCTGTGGCAAAACTGTTATGTGGATGTGGCTTTTAGTCAGAACCTATGAGCCATGTAGTGAGTAGCTGTGTTACCACCATCTTAGGGAGCTATCAGTATACTGCAGCAGACTGTGGGAATATCAGATAATATTAATGCTGCACAACAATATGGACCAATGCTGTGCAGCCACACACTGCTACTACTTTAAGGGGGCATGGTACACCCCTAGGTGGGGGAACACAAGTACAGCCTCAGACAAAAGAGATGCTGCACGTGTTGAATAGGATAGCTCTTCATACAAAAAAGTCCTTTATCTGAGAGTCTCTTTAAAATCACCCACTCTCTATCTCTAAACAAAGCATTGCTCTGTTTTTATAAGATGTACTTTTCTGACAGTTCTACTCTGCATTCTATTTCTGTAAATTACCTTCCTCAGGCTAGCCTGAAGAGTACATTTAACAGATGTAACAAAATAGAACATTTTGTCCCAAGCTGGTATCCTATTGATCATTTTGTAAACAAGCTTCTGGAGGTCAAAATAGGTTAACCCCCTGTGTTTCAGATCAATATCTTTTTTGATAAACACAAAGAGCTTTTCTGTAATCATTTCAACAATATAATGAAATACATTGGTAAAGCTACATTAGCAAACCAAGGGGGTCTATCTATCTATCTATCTATCTATCTATCTATCTATCTATCTATCTAGCTATACTTTAAAGGGAAACACCAGAAAAAAATGATGGCAGAGTTGGTAGCCCTCATTTAGCATAATCAGTGTGGCAGAAGCCACGGGCAACTCTGGAGAGATTAAGAAACACAGATTTTATAAATTAAACCTCACAGTCCAGCAGGTAAATAAAACATTGCTTTAATGCTAAAAGCCCTAACTGGGTATTTGTGCAGCAGATGCTGCATGTTGTAGGCTTGCTGGAGTTTCCCTTTAACTACAGTGAAGCAAGGGGAGAAAGAAGGAATAGAAACAGCAACTTAAGAAAGGGAGATAACAGGGGAAAATTGTGGGATCCTTAGAGTGGCCAGTTCCTAGGTGCCACAAGAAAATTTAACTGCACATTCAGACAGTCAAGAGACAGAAAACTGGCAGAAATAGAAGAGAATTAAGTCTTAACCTTTTTAACTAAGTCTTAACATAGAAATGGACATATTAGTGTGTGTGCCTGTAATACAGACAATCAGCAACCTATTTGTTTCCTCAAAAAACAGGTCTCCAAAGCCTTTTTTTTAATTCTCTTTTAAAATTATCACATGACATTTACAGTTCTTTCTTTGCATATGCAGTATCCTTTTTCCTTAATGCCTGTTACAGCAAACATTTCAGTTAAGCACACACATATTTTCAACCTTCTGAATTCTCAATTTCTGAACCATATCTTTAAAGTTTCACACAAGTCGAGGCCTGGTTCATCTTACAGAAACTAGTGCTAAATTACAAAAAAACATAGACTATGCTGATCCATGGCACACATAACAAGCATAAACACAACAGTTAGATATCAAAAACTGCTCAGGTGTGACCCTGGACCAGAAGCAGACTTTTAAATACCTTGGTATAACCCTGGACCCTACTCTGTCCTTCTCCAGCCATAACGATTCAGTTGTGAAATCTGTAAATATCCGTATAGGCCTTCTCTATAAACATAGACACTGCCTGACACCTGACACCCTTAAACTAGCAATACACAGCTCTATTGCCTCCATCATTGATTATGAGCTTGTTATCTATGGAGCAGGCACAGCTACAGCACTATGGGGAATCATTACAGTGCTGAATAGGGCCTACAGACTCCTTACTGGTGCTGCCCACTGCACTCATACCTGCAACCTCTACGAACAGTCAAACTGGGTGCAAGTTCAGGGAAGGATAACTTTCCAAACCTGCCTACTAGCAAAAAAGTCATTGATGGGACTCATGCCCCCTGCAGTTCAGTCTCTCTTAAGCCCAGCCAACCACCACTGTTACACAAGAAGCTCTGATAACTATTCTCTGTCTCTTCCCTGCTGTCACACCACCCAAGGCCAGTGGTATTTTTCAGGTATAGCCCCTAAGATGTTTAACTCCCTGGGCAGCGAACTCACCAACTTATACACCCTCTGCTCATTCAAACACAAGCTATGTCAAACGCTTGTGTCCAGAGCAACCTGTGACTGTTTCTCCTAACCTCCTGGGTAGTTGCTTCTGTTCTTTGCACCTCTCTATTATCACCACCTCTGCCTGCCACCACCCTCCCCCTCCCCATATCTACCCCTGCCTCTCTCCCTAGCCCTGGTCCACCACCTTCCACTCTTACCCTCCTTCAACTCCCTTCCTCTCTCCCTTTTCTAATCTGCTCACCCCACCCACTGTTGCACAAATTCCCAGATCCTTGCCTCCCTCCCACCTCTCCTTCTACCTCCCTACCAGATACCTACACCCACTCTCTCTTACACATTCTTATGCTACCTGGCACAACTGACAGCAACTTAGTTTTTCCACTCTACCTTTCCCTTTTGACAGTGCCCTTCTGGTAGCTTTAATTCATATAAATATTGTTTGTTGTGACTCATCATTCTTAAATGTATGCCTGATTGTGTTGTTCTAGCTGTTATTTATATTACCTGTAGCTTTTAGACCAAGTATACCCTGCACTGAATTTTGTATTCAGGCTGCTTGCCTGTTAATCTCACACAAACTGTACTTCTGTTCTTTGTATACTGACATGGAACCTTTGTAAAAGAGCCATTGGCTCAAAGGTATTTATCTGAAATTCTAATAAAAAAATAAATAATTCTAAAAGAAAATCAGCACGTACTTTCTGTTTTCTAAATCTGAGCATCACTTTGAATTTAAATGGCTGTAGTGCCAGGTACTGTACCACCTTGTGATTCTGGGATTTTTACCCTTCATTTAATTACGTCAGCAGTGAGGATTGTGATCTGTTATCAGTACAAAGGGGCCTATGCTGCAATGGGCAGGAATTACATACCAAAGGCCCATAACCCGCCCACTCAGCTCCACACCTACGAACAGGTGTACACCACTGGTATTCACCAGTGGCCACCACCTGTCCATGGGCCCACTCCCCCAGCATGCAGGACTCCATTGGGTGGCTGGGGGAGGAGTCACAGGCCCAGCTAGGTCAATACTGGATCCCTTGCACTGCAAGGCATGGGTCTGGGTGTGTGAATAGCACCACGGACACACAGACCATTGCCTATTCCCCATCTGGTGATGACTATCATGGCCAAGCCCCCCCACCCACCTCACTGCTGCATCACACCACCAACACATGGCAGGCAACCCCAGCCCTGTGAAGCAAGCCATCCTCAAACAGATGTGCCCTGGACTTGCACACCCAGGTCCTGGTCCAGACCCCCACCCACATCGGTTGTCAGTGGCACCCCCAATCCCCATGGGCACTGACAACCCCACCCACACCTGCAGGCAGGTGCAACTTGATGGAATAGCCATCAGCACCAACCTGCAGGTACGGGTGGGGTTGTCTGCACCTGTGGGGATGAGGGGTGCATCTGACTGTCATTGTGGGTGGGGGGGCTGGACTGGGGGTTGGCTGTGCAGGACTGGGTGCTACTGTACATGACACACTGATGTACATAAATGGATGAGGGGGAACTGGCCACCACTGTGGGTGCTCGCTTCCTAGGTAGGGATGCATTTGGATGCCTGTTGGGGCAGTACTGGGTGGTTGGGGGCAATGCCGGGTACAACCGGGTCAGGTTGCCATGCCCTTGGGGGATTATATAGTACCAGCAGTGCTGGTCATGGCAGCAAAAGAGTGTATAGGCAATCACCCGTCCAGCTGCCACAGCCCTCGTCATCATCATCCTAGTAGGCTGGGGCAGCACAGTGGAAGTCTTCTGTGTCCACTGCCACTGGTAGTGCATGTGCCTGGGGGTGCATAGTGAGATTAGGCAGGGTCTTCCCTGCTGTAAGCTGCACCCTCCTCTGCACCCCCATGGCCAGCACTACACACCTTGGTGCATGGTGCATAGTGCTGGCAGGCCCCCAGTCCACCCCAGTGCATTGTGGTCCATGGGGCCAGGGTTTGGGTGCATGGGGGCTGTGCATTCCCCTTTGTGCATCCCACGTGGGAGGTGCAATGGGTGTGGAGTGTCTTCATGCCTCACATACGCAGTGCAGAGGCACTCCACACCTTTGAGCATAGGTCCAAACGTGAGTTCCTAGGAAATAAAAATTAAGGAACTCCATTGCTGATTTCACAAGAAGCAAGGTATAAAATAAGTGGTTTGCATCACAATTTGTGACCAAAGAATTGGGAAATGAAATTCAAATGTGGCAATGATTAACAGTCATTGCTAATCATTTCCAACTGTCTCTAGGTCCTTTAAAAATGCCTTTTTGGGCCTTTTTGGGTGCATGTTTCTTAATTTTTTTTTGCTTGTTTGTTTTTCCCCTCCTCCTCCCCCACACCATACCCCATCTCTCTTGATTGGCCAGCTGCTCCTGCCCCCCCCACCCAGTGTAAGCATGGGAAAAATGTGAGAGCATCCTCTTGAAGCCTGTCAGCTCAGCAAGCAGGTCCAGAAGTTCCAACCAGAGCAGAAAAGGTAATTTCCAGGTTCCTTTTTTCCATTTACTAGACTTTTTTTTTTTCAGGTGGCGTCTGGTATTTAATGTTTTTTTGTTTTGCAGGGATGAGCATCGCCGGGTCATGGGCCGCACAAGAGGAACAACAGGGCAGCGAGGAGCAGAAGAGGACAAGCAAGAGCAGACCCGACCAGAACCAGACAGGGCAGGCACTGCAGTGTGATGCAGATTCGGCAACAGAACAACTGGCTCAGCAGCAGCAGACTTGATGCTTGAGAATCTCCAAAAAAGCAAAAACTTTTCACTTTATTGTCGGGGAGCCTGAAGAAGGAGTGAACTATGGGAGGGTAAGGATGGAGCAGTGACACAACTCTGAGGGGACGTCTGGGCACTGGCAGGCATGTTGTGGATTCTAGCCTGCAACTGGGGGGGAAGGCTGCTGCAGATGATCAGAGGATGCTGAGCTGAACAAGCAGATCAATGGGAAAAGACATTTAAGTGTTGTGACCAGGGGTGTAGCCAAGCATTTCAGATTTGTACACCAACCTGCCACACTGCTACCCCCTTCCCCACTGTTGTTCATGCCTGGCCCCCCATGACTTGGGACAAGTAAATATATAATGCAGGGGAATGTTAGCAATTGTAGAACCCAGCAATCTTCTGTAAGTGCTTCTCTCACTCCCAGTACAATTGAACTAATAGTATAGCTTCTAACTATGTTGGGGCATTTAAACTCACCACCCAAGACTTGACACACCCCCTACTAGTTGCCACAACCAATCACTATGCAGACAGACCATGCGGACCTAATTGAGACCCTCAGCTTCAATGTCCACAGTCCACTCTGCCACCCCCCAAAAAAACACAAAGCTGAAAGAGAAAAGAAAAAGCCTGCAAAGCCAAACAAAGGAATTTTAATGTGATGGACTACAGAGGGCAGAGCAATGCTGGCCAGCTTGTTTGCTACCCCCTGTTACTAAACTTGATACGCCATGGCTTACTTGGAGTATCAGTCGCTACACCCTTGGTTGTGACCTGCAGTTGCAGTGATGGGAAAGTCATTTAAAAGTAATGTGCACTGCTTTTGCAGAGGTCGTTCAAAGACATACATAAACCACAAACAATTCATTGTGCCCTGCAGTCAGTGCAGTGATTGGAAAAGGCATTTAAAAGTAATCTGTACCCTGCCTTGCAGAGATGTGAAAAGATAACTATGTGTTGTGCCCTGTAGTCTTTGCAGTGATTGGAAAAGACATTTAAAAGTAATTGTGCCCTACTTAGTTTGCAGAGATGGGAAAAGACAAGAACTAAACCACAATTGTGCCCTGCTAAGCTGCAGTAGTTTTTGTAGTGATGGGAAAGACATTTTAAAGTAAATCTTTGTCCTGCTGCCCTGCCCTTGCAGAGATGAAAAGTTCATGTGTTGTGCCCTGTAGTTTTTGCAGTGATTAGAAAAGACATTTTAAAAGTTTAATGTGCCCTGTAGAGATGGGAATTAAGATATTAAAAATCAAGCAGAAAGGAATGCTGTGCAGCAAATTGCAGAGGGAACAATAACTAAAACCACAAAGTGTGTCTGGTTGGGAAGGACATGATTTTTAAGTGTTGTGCCCTGCTTGCAGAGAATGGGAAAGACATAAAACCTTACAACAAATATTATGCCCAGTAATGGGAAAGGACATTTAAAAGTCTGCTGTGCCCTGCTTAGTTTGCAGAGATAGTGTGCCCCTGCTGTATATTAATTGGTAATCCATGGGGAAAAGAGAACTGTGCACTGCTTTACTGCAATGTTTCACTCTGAGGACTGTGTCATGTCTTAAGTTTATTGGGGCACCCTCATGAATCCTTAATGAGAAGGTGAAGCTGGGGTTTTGTGCCTGTGCAGTTGACCAGCATTAATTAAAGTATTCGAGCAAGTTGGCTCAGTAACAAACATTTATAGAATTTCAAAGCATCTATTGGTGTTTGGTATTTATTCTCTGGACTGCAGTTTACATTTTCTTTTGTGCCTAAATCAATTTTAATTTATTTGCAGGGAGAGCTTTCAGTAATGCAGAAGAATAGCATAAAATGATTCTAGACAGGCTGATGGAGATCCTGTATAAGACGGCCAAAGAGGATATCCCTATTAAAAAGCTTGAAGAGATAGCAGAACAAAAGAAGCACCATGGAGTTCATTTGAGCAATAAATACATTAACACTGTTAGTGGGAAAGAACTCACAATGTGTATAGGCAAGAACCTAGAAGAAAACCTGCTGGCAACTGTCAAAAATACAAATTAGTTTTCAGTGCTTATGGATGGTAGTACTAACAGTGGTGTAACTGAAAAGGAACTGGTTTAGATCATTTATGCAAATCCCATCAATGGAGACTAACTTTTTATGACTGAAAGCTGTATCAGATGGCACAAGTCATGGATTGAAAAACCTCCTTTTAGACATTTTTACAGAGTGTGGCCTTAATATAAAAAACATGGTTGGGTTTGGGGCTGATGGGGCATCTGTCAACATGGATATAAGATGGGGTATTGCTGCTCTTTTAAGGGAAGACATACAGTGGATAAGTGGTGTTCATTGTTTCTCACACAGATTAGAACTGGCCATAAAAGGCACTTTGGATAATATCTATTTCAATGATGTTTCAAACTTTCTGACCCAACTGTTTTATCTCTGTCAGAAAAGTCCTAAGAGACTCAGAGTTATGGTCCCTTGCCCAGGCCATGGAGATGTCAATTGAAAAGCCCAAGAAGGCCCATGGCACATGTTGAATGCAGCATAAACATCTTGCCATCCATGCTGTCACCAAATTATTCCCCGTAATTTGTGCCCATATAGAATCTATGGCCGTAGACCCAACTCATGACTAATCCAAAGCCAAGGGATTGTTGCAAATTATGACTAAATTCCTAATGGTGGCACAACTTTTATATTTTGAACAGCTGCTTCTGCCACTAGCCAGGTTCTCACTAGCACTTCAAAAATAAGTAGTTGAAATGGCAGAGCTACTTAGCTCTGTTGAAACTTTGAGAAACACTCTTGACCAAGCTATGCAGAGTGGTCCTATAGGTGGCAGTTATGTTGACATTCTCTTAAAAAATGTGTCTTAAGTTCTTTCATGAGCATGTGCTGAAGTGACTTAGAAGGGTGTGAAATTAACACATTTTGGTGGCCAAATTGTTAAAACTTTTAAACAGCAAACTAAGAAATACATTACAAACATTGAGAACTGTTGTGAACAAAGGTTCGGTTTCACTGATGAAAGTAATATCTATAACCGTGCAAAAGTGTTAGATACCAGACTTTGGCCAGCAGACAGAAAAGAACTGGAGCTGTATGGTAACAGTGGTGTTACTGCAGTAGCTGACCACTTTTCAGCACTTTTGCAGCCTGACTGTGACAACACTCTGCTACTTGCAGAATGGCAAGAGTTTAAGATTTTTGCTCAAACCAGTTTCATCAATCTTTCTGCCTCTGCTATCTGGTCAAAGCTGGCATGTGATTTACAAAATTCTTATCCAAATCTGTTGAAGCTTGTCAATGTGTTGAGAGTATTTTCTGTGTCTAATACAATTGTAGAAAGGTGTTTTTCAACTATGAACAAGGTAAAAACTGACTGGAGAGCAAGGCTGGCAGAGGATACTGTAGAAACATTGATTTGCATTAAAAAGCAGGGCCCCCTTCCAGCTGAATTTAACCCAGACATGGCTGTAGACATATTTTTTAGTGCCAAACCAAGCTGTCCTGGTGATTTGGCAGCCCAGGATGGTGGACTGCCCCCAGGTCCCTCCCTCCCAAAGCAGGCCAGAATTACTGGCTACATGCCTGGTGGAGAAGAGTAGCAACCCAGTCCTTGTTGGAAGTTTATGGTTAATCACTTTCCCAGGTGGAGTAGTTTTTATGGGGTGGGGGGGTCATTTAAAATTTATATTTGTCACGACTCATGATCACACTTCACAAATTTCACAAATTCAAGGTCTACTTTGGCAGACATCCTTCACAGCTCTTAAAATGTATTTGTGCTGCTGCACAGCTGCTGTAGTCCCTGAATGGCTAAATAAAACAGTATCAGTCTCAGAAACTTGTGTACAATGTGTATTTTACCAATATAGAGCAAGATAAATAAGTTTTATGGGGTTTTGAACAAAAACATAAATTTCTGGTAATTGCTAATCAACTTCGGTCAATTGCTAATCGAAGGCTGCTAATCAAGTCCCTGACACTAATTTGTGCCTTGGCAAAGCATTATTTTTCAATAGTGGCACAATTTTTCTCTCTGTCATGTAACTTCCTACTGATATACAGGATGGGATGGTCCTTTCCATCTATATTGTATATTGACTCATGACTGCACCTAGGCCTTTCTCTGATGTATCTGTCTGTAACAGAAATTGTTTCCTAGAGACTGGACTTCTTAAAACTGGAGCTGAGCATAATGCAGTCTTGATGGCCCAAAAAGCTTCATCAGACTCTGGGGACCATTTCAAATTATTCGGGTACTGTAATATTGTTTCTTCATGAGTTCAGTGAGGGGAGTAGCAAACTGGACAAAGTTAGGAACAAATCTCTGGCAGCAACCAGACAGACCTGAAAATGACCTGACATAACCAGGCACTTGGGTTAATACCCCAGTACTGACACTGTAGTGCAGCATGAGAGGGGTGCTGCACTCCTGAGGTGCCGTCTTTCGGATGAGACATTAAACCGAGGTCCCATCTGCCTGTTCTGGTGGTAATTCAGGTGGATGTTAAAGATTCCATGGCACTTCTCGAAAAGAGTAGGGGAATTTCCCCTGGTGCCCTGGCCAAATTTCCCCTCATTCACTAAAAAAAAATACCACCAACAGCTTAATCAGGTTCAAGGTCAGTTGATATTCATCTGTATCCCCCTCCCCAAGGTCATGCCTGAAAATAGGTAGGATTTGTCTAGTGAACTTACCCAGTCAACAAAAACTAAATAAAATAAATATGTCTTTGTTTTAGGGACAGGCTTGTTAGCTACAGCTTCTATCTTGCAATCTCTGGCTTTACTTCTCCATTTCCCAAAATATAACCAAAATATCTGCTTTCCTGCATGCTTAATGTGCACTTGGTAGAACTGCTCTTAGAAAATGGACTTTTTATTTCCTGGCATCTGATTGGCTTGTACCCTTGCCAGGGGGGTACATTAACTTTCAATAGATGCCCAGGAAATAAAAAGCACCAGTCTATGATGCCCCTTCACCCACTGAAGTATCATACTGCCCCCCACTTCCTAATTGGCTGAAACACCTCATTTGATTGTGAAATTGCCGCCAATTTTTTCCTTTCGCTTACCAGTGACACTACTCCAACCCTCCCTGATTCAGTTCCATCCCCCTACCAGCATGCTTCCCCAAACAACTTAGGTAGTCTTTCTACCACATACTCTGGCAATTTAATGACAGCTTTCCAAATGAAAAAAGGTTTTCTGTTTAAATCAATAGTGCTAGCACATATTGTGATAAAAGCAGCGGTTCTTCACGGCTCGTGCTATTCAACCATTCATTCCTTGTGGTTTACGCTATTCCCCTTGTGCATCCACACTGTGTTTTCTGTACATAAAGTAAGAAATAAAACTGATGAAATAGGAGATAAGTATCCTGAGCTGCACACTACTGCTCCATCAGAACACACAGAGGGCTTTCAAAGTCGAGCACCACAACTGAAAACTGATTGGGGAAAATAGAAGTAATAGTTGTGCTCTCCCATTACCCCCCCGTACAATGGAGCTTTTATTGTGGCTGCTTTTCAGACCGACTGAGCTCCATGATCACTCTCACCTCTGCCCGCTGTCTGATCCCATGCTCACTCTCACCTCTAGCCCATCATGTGCTCAACATTACTTAGCGAGTGACAACCATCCCACCCTGCTGATCTCAACTAACTGCTCTTCAGTTATGTGCTCTTAAACTAGTGAAAAAAGGAAAAAACAAGTAAAATACTTCTCTCCCAAACCTCACTGCAACATCTTATGCCACCTGCCCTGTCAGCCTTCTCCCGAACTCTTCACCACACGGCTGAGGGCTGCTGGCTGCCTTTCTCCTTTATGTGCCGCCTTTATCCAGCCCTGTGTCAGCTTAGTCAGGACCCACTGTGCCATATACACTTCCCCCCTCAGCTGACTGACTGCATAAAAATCAAATTTAACTTCACGCACTTCAGCAGGAGTACCAGGAAGCAACTTGAAAAAACAAAACAAAAAAAGGATGAGAACTCGGGGGTGGCAGACTGGTCCCATGCATCACTCCACCAAATGAAACCCTTTCACTTTAGCATGGTTTTTCACCCTGCATTCCACTCTTACTTCCAGAGACAGCAGTTATAATAAAATATAATAATACAAAAATAAACTAGATAAATAAATTGCACCAGAAACAAAACAAGAAACACAGAAGGGGACAGACAAATGGGAGGTGCAGTTCAAATAGTACACTACCACACATATCAGTGCCCTCTACTGCCAATGCTGGTAGCAATACTACTTTCCCAAAAAGGTAGTAAAAATAGAATTTTAGTCATTTTTATAGAATTACTTAATTTTTTTTGTAATCCTATAAAAATGACCCAATTAGCCCATATTTTTCTAAGCACAATAATACCCCCCAGGGTGGGCAGTATGGGCAATATCGGACCTTCCAGGAGCTAAAAGACCCTCCACCTGCAGCGTCAGTCCTCATTACACCCTGAGTGGACTGGTACTATCCAATACCTCCCACCCTGTCAGGTATTATTACTTGCATAGATGTTCCAGGTGGCTTTTCCAGTCTGGACTGTACACCACAACATCATCCGGGTACAGTTGCAACAAAGTTTAATTTTGCTGGCGAAACTGATGTGAAGTGTGCAATTTTGCATCCATGCATCATTTTGTGAAATTATGTCACTGAACCTAAAATTTCCCATGTCTATTTCGAGTTCTGATTTTGCCTTATATTTATCTCACTAACTTTGAGTTGTGTATTCTTGGCTAAATTAGCCAAAACAAGGTCCTATCACATGTCTGCCTTTCATCAGGTCACATAATGGGCAGGAAGTAACTGAGTGAGACAGTAAGTGAGTGTCTCACTTTCAGTTTCACAGCAGCAGAGAAAGGGTTCCAGCAAGTCACATTGACAGGGATTCTGTCGACTGGCATTACAGCGATGGCACAATGGTGACAGCCATCATTGTGCCATCAGTGGAAACAAGTATTTTTTGTGAGAGGCACACCCTGCATTATAAATTACCAACTCAGAGTCAAAGTTGTTTCGGGGAGGGGCCAAACTCCTCAGAAACAGCAGTGATTGAAAACCCATGGACCGTCACAGGAAACAGCTGATTCTGTTGCTGTGATGGTCTTTGCTGTTTTCCTGTAACTGTGGCAACAGTATATGCAGATAAAACATTGTGTGTGTCTTTGCCTCTGTGAGTGTCTGAGAGGGTCTAAAAAAACAGCCTATATCCTTTATCCTGATATATTTTCTAATCTTACTTTCTTTACAGTTAACTCTAATCTTTTTACATACCAGTAAAGTATATTTTGAGAATCTAATTTCTTTGCAAGGTTTATTTTTTTAAATCCCTCTTGTTCTGTTTGTAACTATAGTTACACTTTTTTTCTTCTTAGTTAGCTTAACTCCCTTCAGGGGGACTTAATGGCTAAAACAAAGCTACGTCCCTTCAAAGCAAAACTACGCTCTCACCTTATAGCACTCAGCGGATGTGACCGTACTTCATAAAAGGACACAATGTGTCACTGGTAATTTGTACAGCCCATGCTCTTGCACCCTATCCCCCTACAATCAGAACCCCACCTTTTCACTCCTCCTTACTTCTTCTACCCCCCATGATTCTGACCCCACCCTTTATCCCCATCTTACTTCTCTATCCTATCATCCATGCCTCACCTCCTGCACCTCCACTCCTTTTCACTTGCCCTGGATGAAGCCTGTGTAGCGAATATACTACACAGTTTTATCTCAACACTATCTCTGGATGTCCCCCTCCTCTCAGGCATTTCAACATATGCATCTACTTTTCTGCCCTTTCTCATCCCTATGTTATACAACTGCTTACTATCAATACCATAGTTTTGTATTTTATGCTTTTAAACCAGTATATGACATCTAAGTTTTTGTACTCAAATGACATGGAACCTCTGTGAATGAGCTTCTAGCACAAAGGTATTACAATCCAAGAAATGAATAAATAGTTTTACTTTTCTTCCCCGTCCCTTTAGGTTTTTGTTATAGTTAAACTTCATTTGCAATGGGTATATGAAGAGGTGAGAGAGGTGAAAGTTGTGGGCAGCAAGGCCCAAGGATGCGTGGTAGGAGAGCCATAAGGCTTGACCACTGTCCTTTTTTGTCTGGACAACCACTTGAAGTGGCATCAGCAGCAGCAGTAGCAGTGGATGCTCCAGCAGGAGTGACAGCAGCAGCATCAAGCAGAGGCAGCAGTAGATGCAGCATCAGCAATGGCAGCAGTAGATGCAGCATCAGCATCAGCAGCGACAGCAGTACAAGCAGCAGTATCAGCTGTGGCAACAGTAGATGCAGCAGCAGTAGTCGCAGTAGGTGCTACAGCAGCATTAGTGGTGCCACAGCTGAGGAAGTTCATAAACAGTCCCAGCAGCCAGAGCAGCCAGAACTGCAACTGCAACAGCAGCCTGTTGTGCCTGCCCCTCCTCCTGTTTGTTCTGCCACCACAGCTAGCATCCATGCCCCACCTGTAGATCAATTCATCACCATTACACCTGGTGTCCCCCCTTCCTGGTCCAACAAGGAGCTCTGTAGTGAAGAAATATTTCAAGATAGCCAGGAAGGATCCCAGTGTCTTGCAATGCAATATTTGTGGGGATGCATGTCCAGCGCAGGAAAAGGGGAAGCCACTTTGGCACTGGTGGGTAAAGAAGCCACCTTATTTGTCACCACCATGCAGAGTTGGAGACCAGGCTACAGGAGGGAACAAGAATGCCTGTTCATGCAGCAGTGGCTGGAGCAGAACAAGACAGTGCAAGGCAGAAAAAACACGCCAGGAAGAGGAGGACGGACAGCAGATCTGCAAGTAGTGTGAGGGTGCACTAATCTGCTTCATAGCTTGCTCCATCCACCTCATCTTCCTGGCTTCCATGCACATCAGGAAGACCTGTCACTCAAGCTAATTTTCCATTGTTCGATCTGAGTTAGATGATCTCCACAAGGAGGTCATGGAAGAACGTAGAGACACCCAACAGGTTCTTGAGAACCAGGAGACAATAATAAGTCTCCTGAGAGACATCTGTGATCATCTATAGTTTTTCTGTTGTTTGTTGATATATTATGTTATTTTGATTGTTTTTACTGTAGTTGTACATTATTTTTTTTCCTTTCACTTCCCTTCCCTCCTCCCGTCCCAACACTGCAAAAAAATAAAAAAACACCATAAAAAATCAAATAAAAACGATGGAAAGAAAAACTTTCTTTTTTTTCCATTCAACTTTCATTAGAGTTTACAATACAGAGAATGAATCCAGAGAACATTTCACATAATAAGACTGTGATTAGTATACAAAGTAATACTGATTCATTCTCTCTCTGCCCACCCCACCACCCTCATACCCCCCCCAAAACCTAGTGCAGCGGCCTACCACCCAAGTGACACCATGAACTATAATGAACGGTATTTCAAACTTGTAAAGAGTACAGGGCTTGAAAAGAACCCCATATTCTGTTAAACTTCTTAAGTTTACTAGAAAGACTTGCAATGGTTCTCTCCATTCTGAGATTAGCAAGAAGCTCCTGGAGCCACTCAAGATAAGTCAGGTTGTCAGAGTCTTTCCAATGTCTTAAGACCACTTTTTTAACGAACATGGAAATTAATGCCATATAATATTTCCTACACAGTACAGAAATACATGAAAAGTCCCCCAAGAGACATACTTCAGGTGTAAACAAATCAGAAAGCCCTAAAAGTGGGTCAGCTCTATGCTTTATAGTAGTCCAAAGTGGGGCAACTTTGGGGCATTTCCAAAAAATATGAAGAAGGTCCCCAGGCTGCAGTTTACATCTTGTACAGAACGGAGAGGACACAACACCCATTTTGGCCAGTTTCAGTGGAGTATAATAAATATTATGTAAAATTTTAAATTGCATTAATCTTAATCTATCCTGCAATAAGAATTTATGGCAGTTATGCCAGAGAAGAGACCAATCTAACTCCTTGTCTGGAAAAAGGGAAGACCAATAAATAACAGGAGCAAAATTATCAAGGTATGCCCATGCAAATAAAATACTATATATCTTTGACACCACATGGGACACTCCAGCCAGTTCTACAAGGGTGACCTAAAAATTAATGTGAGCGTGCGAGGGCAGAGTAGCCCCAAACACTTTTAACAAAAGATGCCGAAGTTGATAAATCTTGAAAATGTTTATCCCAGGTACCGTGAATTTATGCATAATTTCTACGAAGGAGCACCATTGTCTGTCCACCATCTTTTAACTGACAATTTCCTATCAGAGGAAGCCAGTTAAATAATAGAGGCTTGTTATCTAGTTGCAAATTAGGGTTACCACTTATTGGCTGAGGCAGGTCTTTAATATTGTCATATTTGAGAAATGCACACAACTGGGCATGGGCCTTAATCAACACTGCAATGGGAGAGTTACGCAGTGATGCAGGGAGGAGTCCTACTTTAGTGTATAACAACGCACAAGGGAGGAATCCATGCTTCTTAATACTGTCTAACTCCACCCTAAGCCAAACCAGAGTATATGAAGGACATACTAGTTGCTGCTTCGCTGTCAACCACCTAAGATCTTTATTGGCCTGGCTGGCCCAATAATACAGCCCCATATGAGGAAGTCTTAACCCTCCTTTTCCTTTGGGAGCAGCCAATTTGTGAAACTCCATTCTAGATTTTTTATACCCCCATATGAAATTCAAAAACATACTATGAATTTTTTTAAACCAGGACAGGGGAAGGCCAATATTCAACATGTTAAGGGGATTAAGTAGATGGGGAAAAACGTTCATTTTAATCAAATTAATCCTACCCCATAAAGAGAGAGGAAGAAGCGTCCATCTGCGGAGATCTTGATCAATCTTTTGGGCCAACAAATCCAAATTTAACTGCTTAATCTGAGATACACTCCGTGTCAGTGTAATACCAAGATATTTAATGGACTCAGACTGCCAGGCAAGCCCAAAGGTGGTAATTTCTTGTTTATACACCCTGTGATTAAGAGGAAAAACCACAGTTTTCCCAGTATTAAGTTTATAATTCGAAACCTTGCTGAACCCCTTTATTATATTGAGAATAGAGGGAATAGATGTAGACGGATTAATTATTTGCAAAGGAAGTCGTCTGCATATGCTGCAACCTTAACCACATGCCCATTTAGAGATATACCTGGGATATCCTGGGCTCTCATTAATCATCGGATAAGGGGCTCTAGGTAAATGTTAAAAAGCAGCGGGGACAAGGGACACCCTTGCCTAGTTCCCACATGCAATTTAATCGGACTGGAAATCATTCCATTACAAGAAATTCTAGCAGAAGGCAACAGGTATAAAGAACGAACCCAGTTCAGAAACTTCTTGGGAAACCCAAATGCCTCCATTGCAGCAAATAAATAATTCCAATAAACCCTATCAAAGGCCTTCTCGGCATCCAGGAAGACCAAAGCCATAGGAATAGCAGCATCCCTGGAGGCCGAGAAGACGTGAGTGAGGGTTCTTAGATGATCAACTGATGATCTTCCCTTCATGAAACCCACCTGCTCCTCCCCTATTATAAAAGGAAGAACCACATTCAGATGATCCGCCAATAATTTGGCTAAGATTTTAATGTGATGATTAATTAAAGAAATAGGTCTATAACTTGAAACCAGGTCCTGTGGCTTATCTGGTTTGGGCAATAAAACTATCAGGGCTTCAAAAAGTAAAGGATCAGACTCTTGGCCAGAAAGAAGGAATTGGAAAAGTGACAACAAGATGGTGATTAATTGCTTTGAAAATTCTTTATAAAAATTAGAGGAAAATCCGTCAGGGCCAGGGGTTTTATCGAATGGCAGAGATTTAATTACCATAGCTATTTCCTCTTCAGAAATAGGAGACGTTAATGTAGCTTGCTAAGAGTTAATAAGGGAGGGTAGATGCAGATCTATCAAATATTTTTGCAAATTGTCCCCAGAGGGGGGATCGACCATGGGACCATATAGATCCCGAAAGTAACTAGTAAATATGTCAACTATCTCTGAAGGTGAAGTTTTAAGGGAATCCCCTTCTAAAGAGTGAACTGCTGCAATAAATCTGGCTGATTCTTGTTGTTTAACACACATTGCCAACAGCCGCCCGGCCTTCTCTCCTTGGTCTGTGTAAACTGCTTAGTTCTTAAAATAGCAAACTCAGCTTACTCCATTAACAGGTCAAGGTAAGCATCCCTTGCTTTAACTAAATCCTGCTTAAAGAATTCCAAGAAGGCAGGGGAAAGGCAGGATTCCATGTTCCTAATTTGAGACATAGAAACATAGAAGTTGACAGCAGATAAGGACCGCAAGGCCCATCCAGTCTGCCCATTTCTTTTTCTACCTTATAAATGTGCCATTGGCCTTTGTTAGTGACCTATCTATTCATAGTCATTTGTATTGCTCCCTTATGCCTATCCCATACATGTTTGAAGCCCTGCACTGTATTCATAGCCACCACTTCTTGTGGTAAGCCATTCCATGCATCTACCACCCTTTCTGTGAAAAAGAATTTCCTCACATTCCTCTTAATCGGCCTCTAATCTCATGCTGTGTCCTCTTGTCCTGCTATTTTTCTTATATTTAAACATGTTAGACTCTTTCACCTTGTTTATGCCCTTAAGGTGTTTGAATGCCTCGATCATATCACCTCTCTCCCTCCTTTGCTCAAGGGTATACATATTGAGCTCTGTTAATCTGTCCTCATATGTCTTCTGATGCAGTCCCTGCACCATTTTGGTTGCCCTTCTCTGGACTGCCTCAATTTGGTTAATGTCCTTTTGAAGGTGTGGCCTCCAATACTGCACACAGTACTCCAGATGGGGCCTAACCAATGTCTTGTACAGAGGGATTATTATCTCCCTCTTATGACTTGTGATACCCCTACTAATACACCCTAACACCCCCCTAGCCTTACCTACTGCTTTAGAGGTCTGCTTGGATGATTTCAGGTCATCAGTGATGATGATGCCCAAGTCTCTTTCTTCCTTTGTGACTGCTAGCAACTCCCCTCCCAGCCTATAAATGGCTTCAGGGTTTCTCTTCCCTATGTGCATGATTTTGCACTTCTTTGCATTAAATCCCAGTTGCCACTCTTCTGACCATTCTGCTAGTTTATCCAGATCTCTTCCCATTCTGCCCACCCCATCTGGATCATCTACTCTGTTGCAGATCTTGGTGTCATCTGCAAACAGACAAGCCTTACCCTCTAGTCCATCTGGAGGTCACTAATGAAGATGTTGAATAGGACTGGCCCCAGGACTGATCCCTGAGGTACCCACTTGTGACTTGCATCTCTTCTGACTGTATACCATTTACCACCACTCTCTGTTTTCTGCCAGTCAACCAGTTTGCCACCCAGTTGACCAACTTCTGACCCACCTCAAGCCTACCTAGCTTATTTATCAATCTTCTATGTGGAACAGTGTCAAAAGCTTTGCTGAAGTCAAGGTAGGACATCAACTGCTCCCCTTGTCCACCACTCTGGTTACCCAGTCAAAGAAATCTATGAGATTAGTTTGACAGGACCTTCCTTTGTAAACCCTTGCTGTCTTGGATCCTGTGCCCCTATGGATTCCAGGTGTTGCACTATCCTTTCCTAAGGGTGCCTCCATAATCTGCCCACTACTGAGGTAAGACTGACGGTCTGTAGTTCCCCGCCTCCTCCCTGCTACCACTCTTGTGGAGGGGATCACATGAGCCCTTCTCCAGTCTTCTGGGACCTCTCCTGTGCTCAGAGACTCACTAAACAATTCTGCTAATGGCTCTGCTAGTTCCTCCTTTAGCTCCTTAAGTACCCTGGGATGTATGCCATCAGGTCCCATTGCCTTATCCACCCTGAGCTTAGCAAGCTCTTGTAGGACCCTTTCTTTTGTGAAGGGAGTAGTGCTCACCTCCCTCCCCTGTGTCCATGATGCTGAGCTGTGGGCCCTGCCTACTTCTCTTCAGTAAATACTGAGCAAAAATATCTATTTAGGATAGATGCCTTTACAGGGTCCTCCTCCTCACTTGCTCCCTTTTCTCCATTAAGCTAAGCAATACCCCCTCTAGACTTTCTCCTTTCACTAATGTATCTATAGAAAGTCTTGTCACCTTCTTTTACTGTTCATGCTAGTGTTTCCTCAGTTTGGGACTTTGCCTGCCTTACTGCCTTGCCTGCTTCCCTTAGGGCAGTTTGGTATGCCTCCCTATCTTCATCCCGCTGTGTTCCCTTATATTTCCTGAAGGCCAGCCTTTTGGCTCTGATGTTTTCTGCTACTGTATTTGAGAACCAAAGTGGTTTCCTTCTTCTTTTGCACTTCCTTTTCTGTCTAACACAATGGGATGTTGCTTCAAGTATTGCATCCTTAATGCTTGCCCACTTTGCCTGAACCTCCTCACCTGCGTTTCTTTTGCCAGGGCTAGCTTAACTCTGTTGTCATCTTATCAAAGTCAGCTCCTCTGAAGTCCCATATTTTTGCCTTGGAATGGGATGATTTAGATGTAGTAGCCAAATTGAACCATACCATGTGATGGTCACTGGCCCCAGGTGACCTTCTACCTGGAGATCTGTGATCCCTTCTTTGTTAGTCAGTACTAGATCTAGGATAGCCCTGTCTCTTGTGGGTTGCTGTACCAGTTGTTTGAGGCCCTCCCCTGCAGGGAATCCACTATGAGTCTAGTTCTGGCAGATGTTCCTGCTGGTATTGACCAATCTGTATCTGGCATGTTGAAGTCTCCCATTATCAGAACCTCCCTTTAGCTGTCATGTTTTGTATATCTTCTAACAGTAATGTGTCTATGTCCTCCCCTGGTCTGGGGCCTGTAGACAACCCAGTTCTTATGGCTGTCCCATTTCCTGTTTCCAGGGTGACCCACAGTTCTTCTGGCTCCTATGTGTATTCTGAATTTCTGTAGCTTTGATATTTTCATTAACATACAGGGCCACTCCTCCCCCCCTTTTTGCACCTCGGTCTCTTCTGAACAATACATAGCCAGGTACTGAAGTCTCCCAAGTGTGGTTACTGGTAAACCACGTCTCATTAATTGCTACTATGTCCAGTTTAGCCTCTGACATTATTGCCTGCAGGTCTGTGATCTTATTTCCCAGGCTGTGAGCATTTGTGTACATGATTTTCCATTGGCCAGATTTTGGTGTGTTAGTTGTTGGGTGAAGTTTGGCATTACCCCTGTGCATCGTTTGGGGAGACAAACCTTTTTTCTTACCTGGTGATGCAAATGAACAGCAAACACGCTGAATTCGTGTTGACTACTTAGCTGAGGGAGAGGGGTGTTCTTCCTATTCGGACGTATGGGTGCTGCACCCTCTCCCATTTGCTAGTTTAAATATTCTGCAAAGACGTCAAACTTCTGCCCCAATGCACTGACTCCTCTTTAGTCAGATGCAGTCCATCAAATTTAAAGAACTTTTGCTCCCAGAACTGTTGCCAGTTCCTACAAATCTGTGTCCTTTTTCCTGGCACCAGTCCTTGAGCCACGTGTTTAGCTCCCCTATCTCCCCTTCTCTGACCTTCCGTCCATCTGCTCCCTTCTCCCAGACTGGCAGGATCTCAGAGAAGGAGATGCCGGACGAAATAGATGATAGTTTGTCACCCAGCCTAGTCAGGTGTTCCTTGGTCTCCACAACTGACCGGCAGAAGATGGGAGGCTTTATTTTCCTGCTCCTTTTTTCTTTTGGAAGCTAGGCCAATTAAAATGCCTCTCAAATCCGCTTTGAGAGCGCACCATACCATATCCGGTTGATGTGTAGAATTATTATTTAAAATCATAAACTGTTGTATTTGGGATGCTATATAGTCAACCTTATCAGGTTCCTTAAGAATTTGGTTATTCAACTTCCATCTACCCCCCTTTTTAGGTAAAGAGCACAGGGAGATCCTACACACTACCGCCGAGTGATCAGAAGGTGGACCTGGGACAATACTAGAATCTAAAACCCCGGACAAAAGTATTTGAGAAACAAAATGTAATCGATCCGTGAGGAGGTGCCATGTACTTGTGAGACAAACGTGCACTCATGATCTTTGGGATGAAGCACACTCCATACATCACAGAGCCCTGCAGAGTCTATACTTATGTGTTGTACTGCTATACTGTGTATTTTGGTTTGTCTTACTGTGACAAGGTACCTTTGTAAATGAGCCTATGGCTCAAAGGTTTTCCAAACTGCTGTTTAAATAAAATAAAAATAAATAAATAAATCCCTGAATGACAAAAAAAAAAACTTTCTGTCATACTCACGTTTACTTCTCAGACTTCTTTCCACCACTAAATTACTTCTTAATCTATCTTCCTTATCCTTCTGAAGTCTCCTTTTTTCTTCTGTTATCGAGAGTTGTAGTTGCCCCCTCCACCGAAAAAATATTAAGCAGCAGTGCATGAATGTTGTAAAACATTTGGCCTGTACTTTTTTATGCAATTTTATATTTCCCCTTATCTCCTGACTTGTTGTATGATCCCATTCTTTCTTGGTTATGAGTCTGCCTTCTATTTCAGTTTAACATTTGAAATAATAAAAGTAAGACTCCTTTCAATATGGTTTGTATTTGGTTTTCATCAGTATTTGCAGCAGTTTTTGAACACATACTGTCCCATAATGTCATGGAGCAGTATGTGCTGCACAGTAGTTCATTTTAGTCACTGCAATGATTTTCAACAATTTATGCAAAAAAACAGATGTAAGAACTGCTGAAAACATGGTCCTAGCCATATAAACTGGAATGCTCCTTTTTTTTTTTTTGAGATGTGAAAAAAAGTACTGAAGCAGAGTCATATTGTGAAAAGAATGGTATCACAAGTCTCGAGTTAGAAGATAAGCAGCAATTTCAATCAATCAATCAAACTTTATTTAACCAGGCAGTCACATCATTGAGCAAGCTCATTTTCAAGATGGTCCTGGACACATAGGACATACACAATTTCAGTGATACGACATAACATAGTACACCAGAGCTCATTACAGCATATAAAGGAATACAATGTCAGTAGGCATTGGAGCAAAATTTACAATGTCAATTACAAACCTACATGCATGCATACAGTCATTTCAGTGTGTACTGGTAGAGAGCTGTATAACACATAGGAAGGATAGGGTGGAAGACACAATGGAGGGTAGGGGAAATGGGAAGACAAGACAGAAAGGGAAAGAGAAGAGATCAGCGTACTGTGTGGAAGGTTCCCAAGGAAAATTAGCTTGGGGAATGATGGAGGAAGCTCAGGAAGGGGGTAGTTACTTTAGTTAGGAGGCCAGCCAACAAAATAGAAATATAGGTAAACATGTTCATAACATTTCCTTAATTCCTTGCTGCTGTAACACACCCCACAAAAAAATGTCCTGTCTTATCTAAACTAGGCATGCCTCCACATCATTTATTTATTTATTTAGCTTTTGTTGGCCGGGTAAATGCACTAGACAAATCCTGCCTATTTTCAGGCACGACCCGGAGGAGTGGGATACAGATGAATGCCAACTGACCTTGAACCAGATTAAGCTGTTGGTGGTATTTTGAGTGAATGAGGGAAATTTGGCCAGGACACCGGGGAAATTCCGCTACTCTTTTCGATAAGTGCCATGGGATCTTTAACATCCACCTGAACTACCACCAATCCAGGCAGATGGGACCTCAGTATAACATCTCAAATGGAAGACGGCACCTCAGAAGTGCAGCGCCCCTCTCATGCTGCACTACAGTGTCAGTACTGGGATATTAACCCAAGTGGCAGATGTGGGAACTGAACCCCCAGCCCTCTGATCTCCCAGCCTCAGAGGTGAGTGAGCTACCTACTGAGCCACTGACTTCATGCTGCATGCTGCATGCCGTTGCAATGGCTGATTGTGCGTAACAGGAAATTACAACCACTAGTAGTAATGTAGTGTTTAAGAAGCCATTAACTAAAAAACAATGTAGTTTTCACTTCTGGTCATGAAAATTTCTGCTAATATACATTAATGTAAATTGCTGGCCCAAGTCAGTCACAAAATGCACAGGCAATACCTAAAAATACAATGGTCCCTATGCAATAATGAGGCAGAGTGGCTCCGTGTCCATATCTGGGGCGCACAACTGCTCTGCACCCTTTGCACCCCTCATGTGGGATACACTAAGGTGGGCACGCAGCACATACATGCTTGATCCCCCAGCAGCATGAAGAGCAATGCACCAGGGGTGGGTGAGAGCCATGCCAGGACTACACGCCATGCACCAAGATGCATAGTGTTGGCCACAGGGGTGTGGATGGGTGTGCAGGCTACACCACGGAGAACCCTACCATAAGCCTGATATGCACCCTGTTGCACCCATCGGTGGAATGGCCACCCATACCTGGAACCATGGCAGCCTTGCCCTCCCATGTCTGCCAGGCACTGCCTGACCTAGCACACAGGTATGAAGCCCCTACAAGGTGCCCCCTCACAATGACCCAGAGGCACAGGGGCATCAGCACTCATATGGTGCCCCCCCAACAGTACCACCATCCCACCCTAATACCAGCCCCTTGAGGCATATGGAGGAATACAGTTTCTCCCCCCACCCACCACCAGGTGCACGACTTCCATGCCCTGTTGCCACCAAGCCAGTGGCATACCCACCTCTCCTCCCCGCAGCCACCGGCTGTCAGTCATCTGCAAGGTGCACTGCCAATGTGCACCCCACTGCATCAAGGATCTGGTGTAACACCCAGTCCAGGCATCCTATTGAATGGCCTGCCAGATCCACAACCCTGCCCCCAGCTGCACTGCAGAGTTCTGCATGCTGGGGGCATGGGGCTATGGACATGTGGCTGGTAGTCGTGAATGCCACTGGTGTGCACCTGTCTACAGGTGCACTGCTACATGAACAGGGTATGCATGGATTCTGCATACCCCCACCCCATTAGTACATAGGGGCCATTATGCCTCCTTATGCTGTGCTGTGCAACTGTCCAGAGAAGTCTAAAAGACCCACATGAGAAAATATCTTAATAAATGAAATAAATTCTGGAAATTTTCATTCAAGATTTCCCCTGCTAGCCACATTAGTCAATTGCTTGCCCAAGTACAAAAAATAAATTCCTGTTGCTGCATGCCTACTGCTACTGTGCTGTGCAATTGTCCAGAGAACTTGAGAAGACACACATGAGAAAATGTCTTTATAAAGTAAATAAAACTGGGATTTTGATCTGCAAGAAGGTGTGACCAAGAGTTCTTCAGTGGGAACAGATGACCAAATGGTGCTACTACTGCTGCTGCTGCTGCTGAGTATTGCTGAGAAAGTTCAAAGTCAGCACATTGTCAAACCTTGGGAAGGTAAGAAATGGTTATTTAGTTGCACGGGGTGGGTGATTGTTATTTGTATCCATATCTATATCTTAGAAATATTTCCCTCTTTCAGGTACTGGAAAGGAGCAGGGAAATCCTAGCCCCCCCCAAAAAAAAATCAGGGTAGTTAGTGAGGTAAACACCAAGATAGAGAAGTCGATATGGAGAAGGGCAGGGTAAATGGAGAAAAAGGCAAAGGCAGTAAGGACAGGGATGGGGCTAAAAGGGGCAAGGTCATCAAGAAATGGAGGGCAATGAGTACCAACATCCATAGTCTAGGTAACAAGCTTCCTAAACTGGTGGCCTTGATGGAAGAGAGATGCCTGGATATCATGACAGTCACAAAAACATGGTACACAGAGAACCATGACTGGGATGTCAACATGCCAAAGTACACAATCTACAGGAGGGACACGGAGGGTAGAAGAGGAGGAGGAGGAGTTCTATACATAAGGGAAGGGATCAAAGCAATGGAACTAAAGGGTAGACAGGGAGGAGAGGAGGCAGTGTGTGTCACCCTGGAGACTGGAAATGGCACCACAATCCGCACAGAGGTTGTATACAGATCCCCATCTCAGGGGGAGAAACTGGACTTGGAAATGATAGAAGGCATTGTTAGGATGGTAGAAAAAGGGGAGATATTGTTGATGGGAAATGTGAATACACCAGATGTTAACAGGAGAACCTTTGCTGCAGCCATATCCAAGAGCAGGGTCATTCTTGATGCCCTACAGGAGGCATGCCTTAGACAGCTATGGTTGGAACCCACTCAGGAGGGAGCAATCTTAGGCCTGGTACTCTTAAATGGGGATGGACAGAGGATATCAGATCTAGAAGTGGGTAGCCATCTAGGAACAAGTGACCACCAAACTGTGATTCATGATAAACACAGCCGCAGAGTCAACCCATACAAAAGTGAGGGTACTGGACTTTAAGAGGGCTGACTCTGTCAAAATGGGAGAGTGCCTCAGAAAAGCACTAGCAAACAGGCAAGAAGGAGGGGTGGAGGAACAATGGGGAAACATCAAAACTGCCATCACAGAGGAAACAAAACTTTGTGTGAAGCAAATAAATCAAAACGAAAGAAAAAAACACTATGGTTTTTAAAAGAGGTGGCATGGAAGGTTAGGGAGAAAAAGATAGCATTCAGGAAGTATAAGGAAACACAGAAGGAGCAGGACAGAGAACTGTACCAGTTAAAGCAGAAGGAAGCAGAGAAAGCAGTTGAAATAGCAAAGGCCCAAACCGAGGAAAAGATAGCCAACTTGGTTAAGAAAGGTGATAAAACCTTTTATAGGTACACTAGGGAATGAAGAAAGACCAAGCAAGGGATAGTGAGGCTTAATAAAGGGGAGGGCGGGTGGGCAGAGAGGGTCAGTGAAAAGCAGGGATACTGACGAATACTGCTGCTCAGTATTCACAAAAGAAGAGGGGAAGGTACCTAATCCAATCAATAGAAGCACTCTGGATAGGGGGGTCGATACCAGTCCTTTCATAGAAGAAAGGGTTCTGAAAGAACTCCTAAAACTGAAGGTGGACAATTCTAAAAGAACTAAGGGGAGAACTAGTGACACTACTGACTACTGTTTTTAACAAATCATGGGAGGATGGTGTGGTACCTAAGGACTGGATGAGGGCGGATGTGATTCCCCCTTCACAAAAGTGGGAGCAAAGCAGAGGCAGGAAACTGCAGACCTTTTAATTGACCTCAGTGGTAGGGGAAATGATGGAATCACTTCTGAAAGAAAGAATTGTTGAGTACCTAGAGGCCAGCAGGGCACAGGACCCAAGGCAGCATGGATTCACAGTGGGAAGGTCATGACAGATGAATCCAGTGTTGGGTTAGTTACTTTTTCTATTACTTTCTATTACTTTTAGAAACTTGTTCCAGGAAGTTCTGTGCAGTCACTAGCAAGGATGGGGAAATACTAGAAGAAGTAATACACCTTACAGTTATAGTTACTTATTTATTTTTATACAAAAACAATACAAAAGTAATAAGAAGCTGTAACAGATTACATTTATTTGAGAGTCATAGGTTAGTTACTAGTTACTTTTAAATAAATGTAATCAGTTATGTATTACTCTTGTATAAAAAGAAATAAGTAACTGTATCTGTAAGGTGTATTACCTTTTCTAGTACTCCTCCATCCTTACTAGTGACTGCACAGAGCTTCCTGGAACAAGTTTCCAAAAGTAATAGAAAGTAATAGAAAAAGTAACTTACCCAACACTGGATGAATCTAATAGATTTCTTTGACTGGATGATCAAAATAGTAGACCAGGGAGGGGCTGTGGACATGGCTTACCTAGACTTTATCAAGGTGTTTGACACAGTCCCTCACAAAAGATTAATAAACAAATTAGCCAGCATGGGAGTGGGTCCCAGGGTGGTAGCCTGGGTAAAAAATTGGCTGGACAACAGGACACAGAGGGTAATAGTAAACGGAGTCCACTCTGAAGAAAGGGGGGTTATTAGTGGGGTTCTGCAGGGTTCAGTACTGAGTCTGGTCCTTTTTAATGTCTTATAAGTGACATTGTGGAGGGACTGGAAGGAAAAGTATGCCTCTTTGCAGATGACACAAAGATCTGCAACAGGGTTAATAAACAAGGGAAGTGGAAAGGATGAGAAGGGACTTGGCTAGGTTGGAAGAATGGTCAAAAGTATGGCAGCTTAGATTCAATGCAAAGAAGTGCAAAGTAATGCACCTGGGAAACAAAAACCGAGTGGAAGAGTACACAATGGGGGGGGGAGGTCAGATGCAACAACAAAAATGGAAGGGGACCTGGGAGTAGTCCTATCAGATGACCTAAAGGTCAGCAAGCAATTCGAGAAGGCAGTAAGGATGGCAAGGGGGATACTGGGATATAAAGGGAGAGGCATCACCAGTAGAAAACAGGATGTTGTTATTCCTCTGTACAGACAGTTGATGATACCCCATCTGGAGTACTGTGTTCAGATCTGAAAACCCCATTTCTGCAAGGACATAGAGATGATGGAGGCAGTCCAGAGGAGGGCAACTAAAATGGTGCAGGGTCTGCAAGACAAGCCATATGAAGAGAGACTGAAAGAGCTTACTATGTATACCCTTGAGGAAAGGAGGGAGAGGGGGGACATGATAGAAACTTTCAGGTACCTCAAGGGAATCAACAAAGTCCAAGAGGGTAGCATCTTTCAGAAAAAGAGATGTGCAAGAACAAGGGGACACAATATGAAGACAGAGGGGAGAACGGCTCAGGGGCAAAGTGAGGAAGTATTTTTTTACAAAGAGGGTGGTGGATACATGGAAAGGCCTTCATGAGCAGGTTGTGGGGTGAAAAACAGTGGGGGAAGAATTCAAGAATGCGTGGGACAGACATAAGGCAATTCTGGCAGGGGGTAGGAAGAAGTAGGCTATTGGTTAAATAGGATCTGTAGCTTATCCAATAGGTAGGGAAATGGGCATACTAGATGGGCCAAGAGGTCCTCATCTGCTGTTAAAATCTATGTTTCTATGTTCATGAATGATGACGATATAATCATCCACACTACATTCTGCATCTTTGTACCCTTGAGGAAGTTGTTATTAACCACATCTCACAACCATGGTATGGTAAGTATAGATTATTTATATGTATATGGTTGGGGAGATTCTATTGTTTTTTGTTGTACTAACCATGTCTTTTTACTTTTATCTATGTCCAGGTATGATTATGATGACATGTGCCACTCTGCATCCTGCATTGCTGTGAATTAAGCAACAACCACATAAAGGTAAGTCTTTTTTTTGTGGGGGGGAGTGTATAGTTAGTTGAAGTATGCAAAGTTTCGGGTATGTCAGACTCAAAGTATTCAGAGTCATAGCATGTGTCATGTTTCTGTTGTTTTCATTTCGGATACTTTCCAAGATGTTTTTGTGTCACGTTGGCTGGGAAGAAGAAGGAGGAGAAGAAGAAGAAGAGTGAAATGCAGATAGGAATGATCCTTATGAATCAGAAGCACAGCTGCATTGACCTGTGAAAGCAAGAACATTTTATTGCAATACATTCTAGAATATGATAACAAAAAATTAAAAAAATAAAATACTTACCATTACATGAGTAATAACGATGTTGGCTGTGATATTGTATGTCACCATCGTTTGTTGCTGTTGGAATAACTGGAGCTTTGCAAACCTGCGTGCTGACACAAGAAAAAAAGGAAAAACATGTGAATCTGTTTCTGAGCAACTTGAAGGCCTTTAGTTCTTTTGAGGTACTCTACCATCTACTACCAGCCAGACCATTCACAGTAGTGATATCTGCCGGTCACAACACCAGCAGATAAAATACAAATTGTAGCAAATGCTGAAAGTGTCTTACCCTCGCAGCTAACAAGGTCTGGCCTGAAGAAATATACCTCTCTGTCTGTATGTGATGGTGTGACTCTGGCTGAATACGGGACACTTTATGACGGTGCTCAATATCACTCAATTAGTCTCAACAGCAACAATACAACTGTTTTTTTATTGTGATTCTTGAAACTGTATTTTTATGTTGTATCACAGTAGATGCAGCCATCAAACCATCATGTTTGTGCCTGATCATGAAGGAGCAACAGAAGTAGACCTCAGTAGAGGAGGACGAGGATGATGAAACAGTGCTATGTCCCTCTGTATGGAGTAGGTATATTATGCAGACGTCACATACTATTACTCCATCAGGAGCAATAGTAGCAGCAGCACCACAGTTATGGAAGGATGGAGACTGGTGGTGAGGAGCCTTTGTAATGTTGCATCACTGTGGGCTGGACAATGACGTTTGTCACCAGCTATGAACAATGCAGTCCACTTGAGGAGGAAGAGGAATAAGTGATGTATCTTGCCATGTGGAGCAGTCAGTAGTGCTGGAGATAGACACTGAATTTGGCGGCAGGCAAAAGCAGCAGAACATTTTGCATGGGGAGTGTTTTGACTTTGATGAAAGTAAATAAATTATTGATCAAGTCATCAAGACATCAATGAAAATAAAGTCACAGAATAAGTAAAAATTAAAATGATTATACTGCAGAGGGCCAATGACTTAAAAATCATGTCGTATTTTAATCAACATCCACAAGGAAGCAGCCCTCACAGTCCTCCAGACTGGAGCTGTAACCAGATGGAAACTCTTTCTCCAATACTGTTCCTCCCACCTCACTTTTGCTCCTATTACTGAGTGTGGTGACAGTACACTCCTCTTCCTCTTCACTGCTGTCATGTGGCTTGAGCACATACTACTGACTTTACCGGAATATGTTCTTGATTCATTTTAATAAATGTTGACAAGCTAACATTTTTTGGTGACAGATTGGTGTGCCTGTCCCACACTGTGGCACCAGCTGAACTAACTACTTGCTCAACACTTACACTCGATGCTGGACAACTGAGGCTCTTCATGGCTATCAATGTCAGTGCTGGCCAGAGACCTTGGTGCTCCAGTACATGAGGGGCTCATCTCCAATGCTTAGATGCCTTGTGTCTGCCACACAAGCGTCAATCATGTGTCGCACTGCTTGCATTTCTGCCAATTCATCATCAGCCTCCTCTTCATTGTCTTGCATGTTTACCACACTCACTGGCTTAAGACATCCCAAATGGGATTTGTAATTTTTTCATTCAAGGTACATGTTTTGGAAGCAACATTAAAATCTGATGCCTGTGAGGTGGTAGCAACACTGGGTCTATGAAATGTGTCATGTTTTGCCTTCTTAAGCACCTGTGAGTTTATTACCATCTGTGCACCACATATCCTTCTTATCAGAAGGTTTGTCAACTTCTTAACCTGCTGGCACCCACATTCAATGATTGATGCCACACCATGTTTATATCATGGGTCAAACATTGTGGCAATATCAAACTCTTCAGAGTGAAGAATTCTGTTAATATGTGTGTTGGTCTATAACACGTTGAGCATGTGATCCATCAAGTCATAACTACCAGTGTCAACACTTGCTGGACATTCAACAGTGTTTCCCTCAGTACACACAGAAGTGGAATTGCTTGACTCATACAGGCACTGTCAGTGCTCACGGCCGAAGTGGCATGTTCAAATGGCCTGAGAATCATGATGAGTCCATCTATCTGCCTCCACTGATCCATTGTGAGACTCATGGATGCACCAGCAGTGTCCCGGCTAGCATGTACCAGCATACTGTATAACAAAATATGTTTGTGCCCCCTAATATTGGCACTTGAAGCTCACAAAACTTTTTTGAGGCCAAAAGTATTTGCAGTTTGTCAGAAAACGCAATTGCTAAAAAAAAAAAAAAAACAACTTAGCGCTTTAAAGGCTGAAATGCTCAAGTGGTTCAATTCGTTCAGCATGCTAATTGCTATTTGCTGCTGTGCTATTGTGCTATTGTGCATCTGTCTAACTGGCTGTACCATTGCTGTGAATCACAGCAATCGGCAGGCTGACTTGACCTACAGTAACCTGTGCAGCAATTTACAGTTTTTTTAAGTAAATTCGTAGAGTTACTAGCAGTTCTAAATTCTGTTAGTTTTTCTGTCACCAGTGTGCAGAACTGCCAGATGATTGACAGTACTCCTATGTACTCCAGTTTCTGTTTTCCTCATAGACTTTTTTCAAACTTTGCAGTTTGCATTCTACTAGTACTGTATTTTGCTGCACTTCACACTCTGTGTTTGATTCTGCTGCACTTTGCGTTTTATTTTGCCATGAGTTGCTGTGTTACTAAAAGGAGACTCATGTGTTACTAAAATAAAGGCTAACGTTCACTAATACAGTACTAATACAGTACTGGTGAAGCTTCTGTTGGCTACTGTTCACCCCCCCATTCCTATTACTGTGATCCCAACACACAAATGGAATGAAATTTAGAATGAAGTGAACATTATTTTACAAATATAAATGCTAAACCTTATTTCCAGAAATATTTGCAATCCTTTTATATTAGCTCTTTTTCCAAAACTGCAAACATAGTGAATATAAACTGAACGAGAATATTTCCTGGTATACAGTATATTCTGAAATCACCTTGTACTGCTCGTATAAGCAATCCAGCAAGTACATGGTGGAGTTCCATCTTGTCACCACATGCATTTTCATGTGGTGCTGAAGCAAGGTGTTGCGAATCTGCAACTCACAGAACAGGTCACATGCCTTTCTGGACCATGCAAAGTGCACACAGATGCAACACACAACAGTCAAAGTCTCCCTGACATCCAGATGGGTGAGAAACTGTTGTACAACAAGATTCAGATGGTGTACCAGGCATAGCAGCTTGAAAAAAAACACCATCACTAATACACTTGATAACATTAGATCCATTATCACTGGCAATAAAACTTGCCTTCAGTGAATGTGGGTGTAGCCCATCAGCAATTTCTGAAAGCAGAGCTTTTAGCATTTTTTCACCCATGTATGCTTTTCATCATCAGTGTGGCATGCTGACAAAGACCCGGATTGTTGCTATAACCACAGTTTTCCTTGCTGCAACTTTTCCCACTCCCCAAGTCAAACAGTACTCCAGATATTTGTGTCCAGTGAGCTTTAATGCACGAATATGAACTGCTAGCTGTTTTGCCACAGGACAACATATCCATACTGAGATGTCTATAAAGTGTTGCTGAATGAATAAAGCCATGATTTAACATATCTGACACTCTACAATACAGTTCTGGAATTGCACATTTTGCAAAGTACGTTTGAGATGCTATCTGCCATTTGGGACATGCACAGGCCATGAACCACTGGAAACCTGCATTCTCAAGAAAGGAGTATTGCAAGAGATCAATTGCCAACATTTCAGCAGCTGCTGCATTGAACTCACATGCAGTCACGTGATTCAGTGGGAATTTTAAATGCCAATCAAAGATGGTGTGGAGTGTGGGCTGGACTTTTTTTGAGCTGTTGGAGTAAACAACTTTAATCATTGCAATGGCATTGCTGGGGTGCTATGGGCTGCTACTTCAATACTAACTTTAGCTGCATTCTGCAATACACTGACTATGCTTCTATGACTCTAAGGAATGGTTCTAGTAGCACTGCTGCCATGCCCTGTACTACTAGACAGAATTGAATCCTGCTCCTCCACTATGCAGTCCATAGCACTTGGCATGGTAGACCCTCCAACTACTGTTTCAAGCTGGACTGACACTGGGACCGTCTCCACTGGCTTTCCTTTTCATTATGACACCAGCGTGCAGGGTGTCTATTCTTTAGGTGGGTGAATTGCCCACCAGTGCCTATATGGCTTTCCTTTTTAACCCTCCTTACCTGAGATTGACACAGCTGACAGATCACAACTGACTCATCAGCAGGGTCAAGAACATAGAAATCCCAGACAGGGGATTTAATTACCCTTCTTTTTCCATAGTGCCAGGAGAACTGTGATAGCTGAGGGGAAGGTGTGGAGGAATAATTTTTTTTAGCAGATTTAAGCACATTAGAAATATTAGGGATGCTTTCTTTACTGGCTGTGATGCTGGTGGATGCAACATCCTTCTCAACAACATCTGAATCATATGACTTATTTTTCTTACTGTCTGATTCCCATAGTGGATTCAGCACATCATCATCATAATCAACAATGCTCTCATCCTCTTCAACATTTATGTCCTCCTCAACCTCTATGTGTGAAGTCTCAACCACATTCTCTGCATCTCTAGTATTTACCACTGTCTCAACACTGTCTGCCTCAGAAGCATGACCATCAACACCACCCATAGGTACCCAGACTACCTTCTCCTCTTCCACTGTTTCCTGCCTGCTGGAACCTGTGACTCTGCTATCTTTCTTGTCAGGTGTCACCTCGCCCACCAGCATGGCTGCCACAAATTTAGCTTTGAAAAATTTTGTAACAGATATGACACTGCTGCTAACAACTCCAGTGCTCTCGCTGCCAGGAACCCCTGAGCCCACAGGAATTGATGATGACATGGGCATAGACAGGGGTTCAGTTAATTTATTTTTAATGGAAATCTAAAACTTCCAGGAGTTCAAATCTGGAAATCATTTCAATTTTTTGGAAGTCAAAATACTTCCAGGATCCATCTTTTGGGAGTCAGTATTCTAGGATGGACAAATTTATGATGTTAACATAATAAATTAGTGGTAAAATACAACTTCTTTTAGAAAAATCCATGATATCTGACTTCTATGCTTGCAATTTTGGAAGTCATCTAATTTTTGGTTTCACATCTGGAAGTCAGTGACTTCACCCCTCTTTATTTTGGAATTTTTTGCCTTATTTTTGGAAGTCAAATACTCCCAAAATGGAGTTAACTGAAGTCCTGGGCATAGACATTGATTTTTGGAGTGAAGTATTAATTGGCACCTTTAATTTACCAACCTTCTTCCCTGACACACGGGTGCCCATCCCTTTATCGGCCCTTTTTATGCCAGTCATGATTCCTGTTTGCATTTTAACAGTAAGGATTTTTTTATTAGGTCACAACAAGGATAACACCACACTCAGTCTTTATATGCCCAAAGCACAGGTCTTGTTTTCTAGCAGAGGGAAATCAGACAAGTGAAACTGAACACTCAATCAGTATTTTATACACCCGGAGCACAGGTCTGGTTTTCTGGCACAGGAAAATTAGACATGTGAAACTGAACATTCATTCAGTATTTTTATAAACCAAAAGAGCAGGGCTTTTTTGCAGGTGAGTGATATCTGGCAAGTGAAACAGAACACTGAATCAGTATTTTATACAACCAAAACACAGGTCTTGTTTTCTAGCAGAGGGAAATCTGGCAACTGAAACAGAACACTCAGTAAGTATTTTTATAAACCAAAAGTGCAAGGCTTTTTTTCAAGTGAGTGATATCTGGCAAGTGTCACAGAACACTCAATCAGTATTATATATGCCAAAAGTGCAGGGCTTTTTTCTTCCAGAGTGATATCTGGCAAGTGAAACTGAACGTTCAATCAGTATTTTACACACCAAAGGCACAGGGATTTACTTCAGCAGTAGGAAATATAGCAAGAAAAGAAACAGAAACAACATGTAACAGAAAATCCACTGCTTAACTAAGAAATAAAGGAAAAAAAAAAACAGATCTTAGACCTAGCAACCTTCAAGACTACTATAATTTTTTATAGTGTTTAATAGTTAGTTTTGGCTTCCCCGTGAATGCGTTTACAATGCATATGTTTTTGCTACTTTTGAATTTCATTGGCCCTCTCACTCACTCTTGCTCGCTGAATGCAACTTCCCCCTCCCAAGCGGGGACTGCGCTGTGCCACGAGCTAAAACTCTCACTTCAGCGGTCATTGTTTTTTCATCAGGGAGACGCCACCTGGTTCTTTGCGGCTCTCCTCCTTTTGGCTTGCATGCATTTCATGGTTGTGAATCACCCCTCCCAAGCAGACACTGCATGGTGACACATCCTGTACTGGTTTGTGCTACCCCCTACATAGTGGGTAGTGCATCTTCACACTCACCAAAAATCCCCAGATTATGTACTTTGCCCATATTGTAGTGGCCCACTCCAACACTGTAATTAGATTTTGTTCCTTTCTCTGCCCTATCCACTTCAGGCTTCTTCATGCAGTGGCCTGGTGGTCTATGGGTGTCCTTCCCCCACAATTGCCATGGCTTCCTCCAACCAGCGAGTCGCATCCTGTCTCTTGTGTGTACTAGGATAACAACATAATCTGAGAAGATGCTTTTTGGATCGGGATCCCCAAATTCCAGGGCAAAGACCTGTTAGAGAGACCATACTGGATCCTCTGGCCTTTCTCTCAGACTGCACCCTGCTCTTGAGTGCGCAGCTGCCATTTTGGGGCCGAGTTCCATCCAGTTGCTATTTTGAGTCGCGCTTCTTCCACTCATGTGCGACTGCCTTAGTGGCCATGTTTGTAGTTCTCTGTTAGGAACTACACAAGCTGATACAGGTGGCTTGTCCATTTCTGCTCTGCAGCATATGGCTTTCTCAGTCTTTCATACTTCTCATGGGGCACATACATCTTTCTGGACTAAGGCATTTTATTCCATATCTTAAGCCTTATGGTGCAACAAGGGTATCTCTAAGGCTTACTTTTGATAAATAATACCTGTTATTATACAAGTTTTGTATTACCTGTTCATTGTTGACCATAGAGTGACAATTTCCCTGTTCAGTGGGGCACCCTGATTCCACCCACTACTGAGCAGGCTTTTGTCCCATTAGGGGCTCAGAACTAACTCTGTCCTTCTATCACTTTTTTAGATAGTGAAGGCCAAGAAATGCACTTTGTGTAGTGCCACCCTGTTGTCTCAAAACTCAAAACCTCAATATCCCACATGTTGCATGATGAGGAAGAATCATCCAGGGAACAATTCTCCACAACCAGTGGATGAACCCGAGGGCCCTACTTATTCAGACCCAACAGGCCACAGTGGCCATGATGGAGAGCCAGCAGAATTTCATGCTCAGAGTAATGGAGAAGCTGAAATCCCTGACAAAGACAAGACCTGCTCCAACACCCAGCCCCGCACCAGCTTCATATTTTCCCCCTCCACCCAGATAATCTCAATGACATCACTAGGCCTCTTTGAGGGGATGATGATCCCAGTGTGACACCAGATGATGAGGAGGAGGACATAGAGTGAGAGGAGGAGGAAATGGACATTGCACAAGAGGCATCATCCCAGAAGTCAAAATTCTGTTCTTTTGATATTGCATCAGGCATAATGAAGGCCATAAAATCCACAATGGGGTTCGAACTGGAGACACCGAAACCAGACTATAAGCTCAACCCCATGATCCAGCAAAACCTGAAGGTAAAGAACACCTTCCCAAGCTGTCCTGCTGTTGATGATGTATTTTTAAAGCAGTGGGAATCAACAGAACTGGGTCATATGTCCGAGAAAAGAAATTTATTTATTTAGTTTTTGTTTACTGGGTGAGTGAACTAGCCACAAAATTACTATTTTCAGGCAGGACCCGGGAAAGTACAGAACGTTGACATTTCACAAGTACAAAACAGCTTTAGGTATCACTTTGTACATGACAGCACTAGGTATAACTTAGTTAAGACCACAGAACATAATATTCAAGACATTTTAAAGTACTTAACCACATTACATATTGCTTAGTTTAGACTACAACACATAGACTACAACATATCAATAAATAAGCAGCAAAGAACAGTACAGCCAATGCCCAGTAAAGGCATAAGGGACAAACATAAAATGAGACTTCATTTGAAAGAACAAATGACGGCAAAAGTGTATCACAATGGGAAGCTCAGGCTCCCAAGAATAACATGCAGAAGGTGTAAGAGCAACTAGGAATAATATAAATAGAATAATAGATAGATGTGGGGTGTATTACAAATAGGCAGTAAAACCATTGAGAGGTTTTGGGGATTTGGAACCCCATGAGCAAAGCTCAAGAGGTTTCCAAAATCCCCACAACCCTCAAGATGGTTTTATTTCCGAGAAATCAACCCACATCTATCTTTTATTTTTTGTAATATATGGATGCATTTTAAATTTCTGTGGCTTCGTATGCTGTGCTGCCCAGGTGAAGAGTCTCTTTCACTCACTCCCCGTCCCCTCCCCTTCCACGCATCTGTTAGTCCAATTTGGAATTTTGTTTGGTGAGGCAGTGCATCCTGCCTTTCATTTCCTTTTCCTAGTCCTTGAGAGGATGGAGCAGATAATTCTATTATTGAAGAAAAAATATGGGTGACAGTCTGCTAAGCGACAGTGAATAGCCGCCATGTTTTAAAAAAGTGTGCCCACCCCACAGAAGAAAGCAGCCAATAAGAAGGTACACCGTTACTTTGGCTCTACTGGACGGAATGTGGCACCTTGACAACTGGGTCTGTGTGGCAGGTAGACTTGCACATGCGCTGTGTAATTTATGTGATAATACTATCGTTCGTTGGGATGATAGTATTATTGGCTGTGAAGTGTGGTATTATTGGGAGTGGAGTGTTCTGTGCTATGAATTACTAGGATTTTATTCAATTATTTTCAGTACTATTACTTTGATGATCTGTATATTACAAATAGATATGTCCTGAGGAAAGCAGCTAGAGGATAAAGAGAGGTCATCATGGAGCAAAGCAGTAAGAAGAGGAGGAAAACATTTTGGAAGGACCAGTGCCATTGAAGGGGTGCAGGTGGGCCTAGGTAGAGGCAAGGACAAGGTTCAGTAAGGTCTGGGATGAGATCTGGGGATAGGAAGAGTGAGAAAAAGATATCCAAGAAAACAGGAGAGTTATAACTGAGGAGTGATAGGATAAAGACAAGGAGGACCTAATAGAGATCAAGTCGGATCGAAGCAAGTACATGGGTCTGACTGGAATAGATAACTCTGTAATTTTATTTTAAAGTGACAGTGAGATGCAAACTGCTTTAGATCTAGGGGAAGAGTATTCCAAAGCTGAGGAGCCATATGTTTAAATGCACCAGCACCCTTTGAGGTGTGACACCTAGAAACATTTAGTAATGCTTTGTCAGCAGATAGTAGTCCATGGGATGGGGTGGAGGGGATAAGTAGTGTTGCAAGGGATGCAAGGGTGTGAAGCCTGATAATTGAGTCACACGAGGAGCCAAGATAATATTGCCTAGATGCAGAAGGAGACAGCCACCCCAGGTCACTGTAGAGCTGACAGTGGTGCTTCAGTCGAGGGGATGATGATGCATAATGACAGATATTATTGTATGTGATGTCCCATTTCTGTAGTGAGGTTTTATGTGCAGCAACAAGGATAGGCAAGCAGTAGGTTAGTGCAGGGAGTAACACCCCCTGGCAATGGCCAAATTAACAGATGGAGTTAGCATGTAGCTAGTCCTGTAGACAACATCCAGTCTACTATTAACTGTTTTACAGGTGGAATGAATGTGAAATTTTAGATCCAGTGACTGATCAAGCATAACACCAAGGTAGTTGAAAGACATGATGGTCTCAAGTTTAGACCCTTCATGGTCATAGAACATTATGGGCGATGTGCTAGTTCTGATTTTCAGGGCAGATCCTAGGAGCATGGTTTTCATTTTTTTAGCATTAAGTACTAGTTTGTTGTCCTGTAGCCAGTTTTGAATGTTCCTGAAATCAGTGGAAAGGGATGAGTTCAGGCTATCAACTGAGGCTGATCTGGTGTAGATGACAAGATCATCTGCATACAAAAGAGAAGAGATGGCAGCCCAGTGGCACTGAGGATTGAGGAGCTGGATGCCACACCTCGCACCATGCCGGTGACCAGGGTTTGGGAGTGAGCTCAGGTCACCAGGGGCTAGCAGGGGAGGAGAGGGATTGAGCATCCGAAGGACTGTTCTCACTCTCCAGGGAGGGAGTCCAAGATGGTCGGTGCCCAACTGCCACCTGGCAGAGGCTGGGAGGTGGAGGCACATGCCGAACTTAGGGGTGGAGTCAGGGGGCAGATTCCTGGATGTGGACACATGCAGACGCATGCGCGCTCCTGACCGCTAGCATCATTGCATGCCCACTGACTCAGGGAATCCTGGAACAGGGAAAAGAGTGGCACCTCCTATGGCTTGATGGCCATCTGTGAGTGTGTTCATCAGGATGCTGGCACCCTGAGTTGGATTCATCTGGGTGGGGAGTTGGGGGGTCCCTGCCACCCCGCTGTGGGGGATAAGCTGCAGGGGCTATAGGGGGTGCCAGCGGTCCTGGGTGAGATGGAAGGTGGCCGGATCCCAGCTGATGGGCTGCGAGAAGTACAGCTGGGGTGTAGAGAGGCAGCCACAGGAGAATAAATAATAATAAAAAAAATAAATAAAAGAGAAGAAATTTGGACAGGATGTATCTGGTGCAAGAAGAAAAAGTCAAACTTTGGTGCAATGCCTTGACCATCGACCTGCAGATAGCATCCCTAAGCAAAAAAACAGTATTACTCTGTGGCACCATTTTACTCAAAGATCCCACAGACAGAAAGATAAAGGAGATGCTCAAAAAGCTATTTGAAATTACAGGCATGGTGGCAAGAGCTGCCTTGACAGTGGCCTACTCCACCAGAGTGTAACTTTGTTGGTTAGAGGAGTTACTGGAGAAGTCTGATCCCAAAATCAGGGAATCTGAACTACTGGAATGTACTCTAGATACAGCCAAGTATCTGGGGGAAATGGCAGTAGATACCTTCAAACTGGAAGCCAAGACTTCTGCCTTAACAAACAGAGCCAGAAGGGCCTTATGGCTAAAACTCTGAGAAGCAGATAGTGAGTCTAAAGAGCTACTACAGAACCTGACTTTGAAAGGAAACCATGTCTTTGGCAAAGGCCTTAAGGAGTACCATAAGCAAAAGGAGGAGGGGAAGGATCTAGCAAAAGACAAGCATAGAATCACCTACCTTCCTTCTGCCTGACACAGATTTTGAGGACAAAACAGCTTTCAGCAGAACTGAAAACAAAACTGCAGAGCAAATAGCTCCTTTCGAGGCAGAGGACACAATAGCAATAACAGCTACAGAAACTCCTCTCAGTGCAACTACTCTGCCTTCAGGGGAAATAGCTCTCAATTCAGAGGCAGAGGAGGAAAGTCTAAACAACAGTGACTAGAATGTCCACACCACTCCAGCACCAACTCAGCAGCTGGATTATCCTCCTGTGGAACAAAGACTGATGTTATTTCAGCAAGAATGGCAACAAACTACCTCCGACAAATGGGTACTGGAGGTAGTATCCCAAGACTATGCTACAGAATTTTCAAAGAAACCAGAGACAAACAGGTTTGTCCTGTCCCCAGTATAACCAAGCTCTATCCAGAGCTGATAGGGCTGCGAAAAGCTACCAAATTACCAAAATGATTTTCTTGTTGGTGCCATTTAGTGTTGTTCATTCACAATCATCAAAAACTGGCATGCTGCTAATTCAGTCCTCTTGAATTTATTTAGTCAGAGTACATGCTGCTGTATATGTGTATATTTAACCTGCCATGCCCATAGGAATGAGATAGCTAACAGCTAGCTGCAGCTGCACTGTGTGTACTCTGACACTATAGTCACTGACTGTTTCAGTGCAACAGATAATGAGTTAATCCCTAAGCTGCTGAATAAATCTATTAGACTGAGCTGGACAGATGATAGAAACAGCAGTTTAAAAAGTTTTTTTTTTGTTCTCTAAGGTTCGATAGTTTTTTTTGTTAATATCCTGAGAAGTTCAGAGGTACAATACAGTAGTATCCCCCACCCGATGCCTTTAACTTAGAGCAGCAAATAGCAAAAATCAGAGGGGGAGTGCACTATTTTGCAGCTTTGGAGGAATACTTCCAAATGTCCAAAAAGGGAGTTCCACGGTCAGCCATTTTAGAGTTGCAATCTGATCCAAAAAGGGCTGTAGGCTCCACCCACAGCCCTAAAAAGAAGGGCTATGGCCCATCAGGTGCAGGAAATACTGTGAGACCTGATACAGAATCGAGCAATTGAAACCGTGCCAGCCAAAGAGCTAGATTTGAGTGTCTACTCCATTTTCTTTCTGGTACTGAAGAAAAATGGAGATCTACAACCAATCCTAGACCTGAAATTTCTGAGCAATTTCGTAACCATTCAGAAATTCAAGATGGAAACACTCAGATTGACACTGAGGAGTGTATGGGTAGGTGACTACCTAACTTCCATAGATTTAAAGGATGCGTACCTCCATATTCCAATCAGACCGAGCCACTGTCAATTTCTGTGCTTCCATATACTGGGTCAACACTTCCAGTACCAGGCCCTTCCCTTTGGCCTTGCGTCAGTGCCCAAGGTGTTCACAAAGGTATCCATAGTCCTTGCAGCCCATCTCTGGGAGCAAGGAGTAGACATTTTACCATACTTGGATGATTGGCTAATACGCTCATGTAGCAGGTCACAGTCACAGAGGGACACAGAGCTAGTTCTGAAGGCTCTAGTGGAACATGGTTTAGTAGTCAGTCATGCCAAGAGCTCACTTCAACCATCCCAGAAGACAGAACTCCTAGGGGTGGAAATCAACACAGCTGAAAGAAAGGCAAGACCATCCCGCAAATGATAGAATCAGCCATTGTCCTGACTTGGACTCTCAGATCCACTCCCCGCCCAATGATGGGTCAGACAGCACAGGTCCTTAGATGCATGGCATCATCCATTGACTTGGTGCCTTGGGCCAGATGGAACATGTGCCCCTTACAGAACTGCTCTTGCTGCAGGGCTCCCCATTGAAGGACAATCTGGCAAGGACAGTTCACCTGCCGGATACAGTCAAAAAGTCATTGCAGTGGTGGACCCAGCATCAACACCTCTTGAAAGGCTATCCACTGGAACTAACATATGAGGTGATGGTGGAGACAGATGCCAGCCTCATGCATTTTTTTTATTTATCTCTTTTTGCCACTACTACTCCTGTTGGTATTTTCTGCTCTAGTCAAGGACCCACGTAGCCTCTACCTCCAGATTATGCCTGCATCCCCTCAGTTATCCCTGGCTTTCCCCCAGAGAGTGGGGCCACAGCACCAACTCCCTATATCGGGGCTGCGGTACTTATATCTGGTCGGGGGATCAGCTCTGGAGGCTGATTGAGGAACATGGGGGTAGAGCATCATGTAGATGGTGAGGTTGGGGTTTTGTCCACCTTTAAGCAGGATGGGGACATGCAATGATGACCTGTGTCTGACCCGTCGGGACATTCTATTAAGCATTAATGTGGTGCAGCTTCCCAGCCTCCCGTAGGTGCCGCTCATATGCCAAGAGCTGCCCGGACCTCCACCCAGAGAAGGAGAGCTGTCTAAGGGATGCTCACTCCTTCTCCCCCCCGGCTGGCCCTCTGGTGACCCAGGTCTGTTCCCGAACCTGGGTCACCAGCGTTGCAAGTGGAAATCCAACCACTGCGTTGACGGGCCTACATAGCCAGCCTCATGCATGAACAACTCCACAGACCAGAGGAGGTGGTGGACGAGTTCAGAATCAAAATTGTTCATCAACATCCTGGAGATGAAGGCGGTGTATCACACCCTCCGGGCATTCCAGGAGGACATAATCGGTCTGTCTGTCTTGGTGAGATCTGACAACAGGGTTACAGTGGCTTACATAGCCAAACAAGGCAGGACCAGAAACAAGGCCATGATCAGGGAGGCAACAAGACTGTTGCTCTGGGCTTAGACCAATCTCACCCACATCCATGCCATCCACTTGGCAGGCAAGCTGAATGTCAAAGCAGACTGGCTAAGCAGACAACAAGTTCACCTGGGGGAGTGACAACTGCTCCCAGACATTTTCAGGATGATACAAAGAAGGTCGGGCCCCATACTGATAGACCTGATGGCTTCAAAATCAAATACCCAGATCAATTCTTACTTTTCTAGGTACAAGGAGAAGCAGGCTGTAGGAGTGGATGCTCTACAAGCTTGGACTCAGGATCATGCTTATGTCTTCCCACCAATTCCCTTGATTCCACAAGTTCTGGTGAGATCAGGCTATCTCAGAGACTTACTATCCTCATAGGCACCTTATTGGCCACAGAGGGCCTGGTTTGCCCAGCAGTGGCCTTGACTCTGGACAGGTGGACCCTCCCATATCAGAGGGACATGCTCTTCCAGGGTCCAATTATTCATCCGTCCTCCGGAATGCTCAAGCTATTGGCCTGGCTCATTAGAGGCAGAGATTGCTAAATGCAGGTTATCACGACTCTGTCATCTCAACCATCCTGCAATCCAGGAAGCCATCCACCATGTCATCCTATGGCAGGCAGTGGAACATCTTTTCGACTTGGTGCGAAAAGACACATATCAACCCAATGAAAGCAGATATGTCCGTGATACTCCTGTACTTGCAACAAGGTCTGGACAAGGGGTTGTCTCCCTCATCCCACTGAGTACAGCTTTTGGCCATAAGAGTGGCAATAGGACAAATCAGATACTCTACCCAGAGCTCATCCAGATGCATCAGATTCCTTAAGGCAGCAGAAGCCATTTGGCCTCACAAATGGTCACTGGTGGCTCCCTGGGACCTTATGCTGGTACTTGACTCCCTAGGGGCCCCACCCTTTGAGCCCACACATGAAACCCAGCTTTACTGGTTGGGCCAAAAGACCTGCTTCCTTGTGGCTATCTGTTCAGCTCACAGAATTAGAGAACTGGGAGTCCTGTCCTGTAGGGAGCCATACACTATCTTCACCCATGAAGTGGTTTCCCTGAGGACGGTGCCAGCCTTTCAACCAAAAATCATCTCCACCTTCCACAGGGAGCAAACTATTGAGCTACCTGCTTTCTATGAACAATCACAACAGGGGGATACTCCATCCTATCATCCCCTGGATGTTAGGAATGCACTGGCACAGTACATTGCCAGAACATAACCAAACCGCAAATCTGAGAGATTCTTTGTCATAGCCCAAGGTCACAAGCAAGGAATGGCAGCCTCCAGAACAACCATCACCAGCTGGCTGAAAGGCCCATTCAACCAGGGTAGTGGCCACATCCTGGGCTGAAAGAGCTTGCATATCCACAGAAGATATTTGCAGAGCGGCAACATGGACTTCCATCCATACTTTTGCCAGACATTACAGACTTGAGTCCCTATACAGACAAAGAACTAATTTTGCCAGTAATGTTTTGACTGCAGCATGTCCTAACAGTTTCCTCTCTGATCACCCTGATCCGCCCTGAAGGAACAGTTGCACTGCTTCTTAAAGTAACCCATGATGTAATGGCTGGAGTGCTATGGATAACAAACATAACACAATGGGTGTTTACTTACCTGGTAAAAGTGATTGTTTTAGTTTAGAAAATGGGCTTTTTATTTCCTGGGCTCTGATTGGCTGGCACCCCTGCCCAGGGGGTATATTAACTTCCAATAGATGCCCAGGAAATAAAAAGTACCAGCCCAAGTGCCCCTTAACCCACAGTAGTACAGCATCCTAGTGCCCATTTCATCTCCTAATTGGGTAAAACACCTCCTTTCCAATTCAAATCGCAACCATTTTTTTTACCCTCGCTTAGCGAGATCCCCCCCATTCATTCCTCTGTACCTGTTGTGTCTACTAGCAAGGATGTTGTTGTCTGCACGTCTGATTTCAGCGTAACTGCTCCACCGAATGGCGCTGACAGGGCTGTTGTTGTTGTTTGCTCCTCGGTTACAGCATAATCGCTCCACCGGAAGGGGTCCTCTTCATACTCCCAGACCTCAGGGCAGGCAGCAAGGACTGGGAAGCAGTACTAAAACAACAAATTAAACATTAAGAGCTGACTCCTGGTCCTCAGAGTAGGCAGCGAGGACCAGGAAACTTCTTAAAAGTAAAAGTCCATAGCAGATCAAAATGTACTTCCTGCTTAGTTCAGGGTCAAACAAGGTTGCAGGGTCAAACAAGGTCGTGCTCCTAACAGCTTCAAATTTCAAGGCTGACAAAAGAAAAAAATATTTACAAAATGCCTCAAAACATTTGAATTATTACTTTTATTACTGACTCTTTGGGTTGGAAAACTTGTTCAAGAGGGGTTGCTAGGGGGAAAAGCAAAACTACCACAGAATGGCTCTATGAAAGGGCAGAACAGGATATGAAATGCCACAGAAAGGAGGGACTACTTTACAACCAAAAAATGACTTCACTTCATTCTTTTTAATTTGTCGTTGTTTTAATTTTTTTTAAATCCCACATAAAAGTGCCACAGGTAGCCCATTTTCTAAGCGCAATAATACCCTTCAGGGTGGGCGGTATTGGGAAATACCAGACCTCCCAGGGGCTATAAGGCCCTCTCCTGCTACATCGGGCCTCATTACACCCCTGGGCGATCTGGTATTTCCCAATACTGCCCACCCTGTCGGGTATTATTGCTTGCTTGTGTCCATGGCACATCATGGCCCTCCCTTCAGGGCGATCATGGCAGAAAATGTCATGCTGATTGCATAGGACTACATGGTCTCTGAACTTATAAATCACTCAATAACCAGTGCTACATTGATACTTCCTTTTTTAATTATTAATTGGATTCTCATATTAGTTGATTAATCATATAGGGATATGGACTGTCATCGGTTGCACTAGATGACCGAGTTTTAGAATTGTACTAGATAATAAACAGGATTGTAATTTTTTTACTATGTTGTCTATTATTTCTCTATATGTGGTTCAAAGTGAAGGTTGGTTGGGTTAACCCTTATTTCAGCTATGAAAGAATCAAACTGAGGAAGAGGGACTCCTGGGGCCAAGGTATAGTGCAAAATTTGATCCTGGGTCACATGTGCATCATTAGCCTATCAGGTGGGCTAAAACCTACAATGTAATGTCTGGAGTGCCATGGACACAAACTAACACAATCACCTTTACCAGGTGAATAAACACAGAAGGCTGCTGCTCCCCTCCCACACATAAACCACAGAAACCTACATCTACAGTAAATGTAGAAACTGAAACACGTACTTTACACTAATGAGTGAATAAAAAAAACAATACTGTGTATGCACAAGGCATACACAAACAAAGCTGGATCAAAATGTAGTTCAAAGTGAACGGTTTGTTAATGTTTTAACTGGTATTTACGATCAGTCAGACTAACACAATGTGCTCTTTGAGAGATTTTCAAAAACACTGCACTCAGACATGACCTACTTAGCTTCCTATGGACTCATCAGCAACATGTGACCCCCGAGCATCATATGACTTCCTATTCCATACTGCAGTGCAAATTTCACATCAAGAGGTAATTTTGCTGGCAAAATTGGCATTTCACGTAACAGTAACTATCCTTGATAGTACCACAATAGAAGGGCAAAATTTGCAATTTCACAATTCCACAAAATCATCATAAAAGGCAAAATTTGGATTTCACTGGGTGAAAAATTTCGCGGAAAGGTGAAACTCTGCCAAATATATTGCAGGGCAAATTTTGGTGACTTCCCACACTTCCACATCCAGGTAAACAGAACAATAACCAGTGTGAGTGGCTAGAATTACATCCATGTACTACTGGAATATAGCAGATATTCCCTGCAAATTAAATGGCATTTTGGTGAACTGATAGAATCCAACTGGAGTGGCAAATACAGTATTGTCTCTGGATTCTTTATTTAGGGGATATTGTCAGTAACCCTTGGTGAGACTGAGGGTACTAATGTGCTTAGCACTTCCCAATCTGTCCACCAAATCATCAGTCCTGGGCATAGGATAGCTTTCAAATTTGGACACTTGATGAAGTTTCCTAAAATCAAGGCAGACTCTTACACCCCCTTCTTTTTTATTTACAATCACCATTGGTAATAACTAAGCACTTCTCAATTCTTCAAAGCTACCCATCTCATTCATTTATTCTATTCCCTTAACCGTATCTGCTTTTAACTGCTCTGGTAATCTGTATGTCTTCTGTCTGGTAGGACGAGCATTCTCTGTAACTGTTACATGATCTACCCCTATTGCTCAACCTGGCACTGTGGTAGAAGTGCTTTTAAATGTCTTTACCAAGTTTTGAATTTCTGAGGTTTGTTCTGTGGCTAAGGAAACATTTGCCTTTACAGCATTTAAAGTTCCAGTCTGTTCCAGTCTGTCATAAGCTATCTCAGTATCTTCTTTAGCAATGTCTGGTAGTACTAACAAAGCAAACTTTGGTGTTTTTTAAACCCATTTTTTTCTGGTGGTTAGCATGGTATGTCCTAGTAGGATTTTTCCTATCATGGCTCTCACTTTCAGAGTTAACTGTACCTTTATGTCTAACAACTTTATAAGCCCCTTGCCACTTCATTAACAGTTTATTTTCTGTAGTGGGTAACAGTAACAAAACATTTTCACCTGGCTGAAAAACTCTTTTCTTTTATTCCATGGTTTTAACACACAGTCTGCTGTTTTGGGCCTCTTCCTGCTTGCTGTGGGAAATTTCAACATATTTTTCCAGTTTCTTTCTCAGTGCACACATATAAGATGTAATAGATTTTTTTTCTGAGTGGAGTCATCTTCCCATGTTTCTTTTATTACATCTAGTGACCCTCTAAGTTGTCTACCATACTGCATTTCAAAAGGTGAAAAACCTGTTGATGCTTGAGGAACTTTTCTGTAAGCAAAAAGCAGGTAAGGTTAAGTATTGGTCTCAGTCTTTCCCTTCACCTTTCACAGACTGTGTTAACATGTGCTTTAGGGATTCATTAGAACACTCAACAAGACTGTCTGTCAGAGGGTAATAAGGGGAGGTTCTTATGGTAGAAATACTAGTAGTTGGTAGAGCTCCTTTAGCAAAGCAACACCAGAATTACCACTTTGGTCAGTAACAATCTCTTTAGGAATGCCCACCCTACTGAAAATGTTGGCAAGCTCTGCTGCAACTTTTGGGGCTATGAAAGCATGCATTGGAATTGTCACTTGGTAATGAGTAGCATAGTCATATACTACCAAAATGAATTGATTACTCTTTTTACTTTTGTCTAAGGGACCAACCACATCCATCCCTCAAAAGGCATATCTACCAAGGGTTGGAGCATCAGGGGAACCTTGTATTTTTTAGTCACTGGGGTTACTTTCTTTCATTCAGCACAAGAACTTCAATAGGTAGCAATATACTCATCAATCCCAGGCCAGTAAAATCGGTACAACAATCTGGAAATGATGTGGTCTCTTCCCAAGTGACCAGCCATAGGACTAGCATGTGCTACATTTAATAATTCAGTTCTATTCTTCTTTGGCATGACCAATTGTTCTATCTCTTCCTGCTATTGAGGATTAACATAAACTGCACAGTAACCCATAACATTTTGTAAGAATTGATCCATTCTGTTTTTGTTTCACCCCCAGCTGTTTAAAATGACCTTGGAGAGAAATGTTGTTAGTTTGCTTAGAAACAAAATCACAATCAGTTATCAGTTTAGTTTCAACATTTTCATATATCAACCCCTTATTTCCATCAGTCTTTTGTTGCCACTGTTTTTTCAGGCATCTTCTTTCTTTCTTGGACTTCAGAATCTTGAAGCTGGACTCAAACAAGTCAGAATCAAAGTCAACAAAAGGAAAAGAGTCCCCAGTATCATATATTTTCTTCGCTTGTGCTCTTGTTATCACAGCTTCTGAAACAGCTGGGTTTACTCCCTCTGTGATGGACTTATCACATCCTGCAAGGTCATTTCCCATAATCACAGGTACAGGTAACTTTGATACTATCCCCACTTTCATTTGGTGCAAAACCCTATTAATGTTCAGAGTCACTTGAATGGTAGAATAGTATCAAGTGTCTCTGTGCATGCAGATGACCCCAGTGGCTGGTCTTTTTGCACAATCTTTTCCCAGAACTTCAAACAGGCACCAGGTTATGTCTGCTTCCTGAATCTGTAAGTCCCTTTGCAGTTTTATCTCCCACCTTGACATCTGTTAAATATTTGCCCCCAATCTGTTATGGCTAAATTTGCTTTAATGTTACCCTTCTTATCTTTATGGCAGCTTTTTGTAATATGGCCTGGCTTACTACAGTTATAGTAAAAATAGCAAATAACGTCTTTGGGAACAAATCTTTTACCCACATCAGAGTTCTTATCTGATCTGGAATTAAATCAGGAAAAAGTGGGTCTTACCATTCCTTGGTTGCTACTTCACTGCTATGGTGTCTGCCCAGCCATTTGATAGTCATCAGCCAAAGAAACAGCCTTTTCCCCACATTCTGGTCTGTGTTCTTTTACCCAAAGCTGCGCATCTGTAGGAAGGATGTTAATAATTTGCTCAATTGTAAATATGTCAATACTCTGTGGGACTATCTGCTTTCTGATTGGAGCCATTTAATGAGAAGTTCTCTGAGTCAGGTGAAGCCTTGCTTCTCAAGGATTGTCAATGCAGTAGTACTTCCGGGACAGAAATTTCTGCCCGTTGGTCTCTCCTGAAACATATCTTTTAAGAATTTCTCTTTTCTCAAGTGTGGTAGGGTGCACCCTGCCAGGGCTAGGAGAGACTCTGCACTGTCATTTTTTCTCCTAAAGTCTGTTGTGCAACAACATATTGCTTTACTGTCATGTTTTATTCCATCTGTTCTGTCAAGCTGGCCACTTGCAGAATCCCCCCACACTATTTCCATCTGATTTTATTCCCTCTCCAGTCCTTCTAAGTGCCCAAGCTCCTAAAAATGGCTTAGAAAATGGTAAAATAAAAAACAAATGCTAGCTAGCACAGTGCCCAAAGATTGAGCCATGACTGTAACAAGAAGTGCAGTGAAATGAATGTATAAGTCATAGTTTTTGTTATAACATGCTGTATTACAGTCTGTAATGTTACCTTGTGATGATCTGTTCAAAAATGGATAAACAAAACCTAGAAGGTGCTTCAAAATGTTATGTTATACAGAGAGCATTCATGCACAGTTTAAACTGTAAAGTTTTGTTGTTTTAAGTCAGAAATGCTGGCAGGGAACATTGTAAGCTGTTCCCCCTAGTCTCCAAACTAAATTTAGACTGTGGCTTACAGTCTCCTAACCTGCAGAAAATAGTTTATAAAAGCTGTCTTACAGGGCTGGAGAAAGAAAAACTCCCCGTTTAAACCCTGTATCCCTGGTTACTTTATAAACATGAGAGTCCCAAAAATTGTTTTGTTTTCTTGCTTCATTTATATTTTTTCTCCCAAAACAAACCACAGCCACAGTGACTCTTTATCTGTAAATGTAAAAAAAAAATAATTTACATTTACTTTATTTCTTTTAAAAAATGCTTCCAAACATTTATGGGGTCTACTTGAGAAAGCAATACAAGTTTAAAAGCATTTGTTTGTTTAAAAAATATTCCCTGTTAATCCCTGGTACAGCCACACATAAAAATAAGTACTAGATTATAAAATAATTTATTTTAAGCATAAAGAACTGTTTTGTTTCATTTATTTTAAGTTTGGCCTCACTTGGATTCAGGAGTGCTTTCAGGCCTTCCAGCTTCCAATGTTTTCATGTAATTCTTATAAAAACTAGCGGCCCCTACTGACAGGATTCTTATACAAAACCCCAGAAATGGGATGTCCATGATATTAGAGTTATAGGAGGAATTAAAGGTTCATTATGGCTTATTTATTTACTTATTTAGTTTTTGTTGAACCGGTAAGTGCACTAAAGAGCATTGTCTATTTTCAGGCATGACCCGGGAACCTTACAGACCAAACCAGCATATTATAACAGGGGAGTTCCTGACAGAAAACAGTATAGAAAACAGTGGGGTACACGATAATCACATGGAATACAATGAGTATACACGGAGGCCCAGATATTCGAAAGGGTTGCACCATGCGCAACAGAGATGTGCCAGTGCAAGTCCGAAAATGCGCCATTCTGCGATATTCAGCGGGAGGCATCTGCACCCCCCAAATTGCAATGTACAAGAGTGCAATGGTAATGAATGCATGTGCAACTGAAGGGGGAGGAACCATGAATAAATGACACAGTGCGATATTCAACAGCATGCGCCATGTGCAATAGGGGAACAAGCAGAAGTTGCACGATAGCGGAAATGATCCAAAATAAAAAGAAACAAGAGAGAGGTGCAAGAACGCTATAGGGAAGCCAGAGGTGGTAGCAAGGTGACAGCCACAGAAGAGTGGGAAGCAGTGAGTGGGACTGGAAAGGAGCAGGACAGGGCACACCTGGCAACATAGAGCAACAGGACAGGAGTGGGGAGCCTGTGGCACAGTGGACTGAGGGCAGTGGCACTGGGCAGGACAGCCAAAGCTTGGAGGTGTTCCCAGTGCAGGGGGAGTAGCACAAAGGACAGTGGGGGGAATGGGATTACAACTGCCAGTGGGGAGGGAACACAAGCCAGGGTCATGGTCAGTGCCACCATTCAGATGGAGGTGGTAATGAGGGGTGTGAGGAGGCAGGCAGCAGGGGGGGCACGGTCATGGAAGGGGCCGTTGGCGATATGCCCCCAACAGGTGGTACCGAGCCCACACCAGCTTTGAGCACTACAGTGACACCGAGATTGTGGGCTGGTACCACCTGAACTGGGTGATCCTGAGGTGGCTCTGTGAGCTGTGCAGTGATGAGATGCAGGCACCCACACGACGGAGCCATGCTCTGTCAGTGGAGACAAAGGTAACAGCTGTCATGTGACTGCTCACCACGGGCACCTTCCAGAGACCAACAGGGGACACAACAGGCATAACCAAGGTGGCTGAGTCATGCCTACTCACACAGTTCCTCAGCACACTGCTGCCACATGTTGTGGAGTACATCTGTTTCCCCAGCACACTGGTGGAGTGCACAGCACACATACAAGAGTTCCACAGGGTAGCACATATGCCTGGTGTGCTCAGGGCCATTGACTGCACCCATGTGGCCATCCACATGCACCTGGTCCGGAAGGTGCTGCGTACATCAACTGGAAGGGATATGCCAGCATCAACTGCCAGGTGGTGTGCAATGCTAGGGGGTGCATAACCAATGTCTGTGCCACGCACCCTGGGGGAGCACATGATGCCTTCATCTGGCAACAGTCTGCACTGTACCACAGGTTCGAGAGTGGAGGCATCCCCACTGGCCACCTAGTGGGTGAGTATGCAAATTACGCAGGATGACATGGATCTTGGGAGGGGAAAAGTCAGAGGTGCCATGGGTAGTAGGCTAGATGGCCCATGGCAGGGCGACACTGATCACCAAACTAATGTCCACCCTTTACACACAGGTGACAGTAGCTATCCACTCTGTCCCTGGCTGCTCACACCATACCAGTGGACCGCAAACCCATCACAGCAACAGTAAAATGAGACACATGCCACCACACGCAATGTCATAGAGTGGGTGTTCGGGATGCTGAATGCACATTTCTGTTGCCTGGACATGTCTGGTGGTGCCCTACAGTATAGCTCCTCGAAGATCTGCGGGCTATTCCTGGCCTGTTGCATCCTGCACAACATGGCCAACGACTGTGGGATAGCTGTAGAGGTCGGAGAGGGGAACAGCGATGGGGGCAATGAAGACACCAGTGCAGATGGTGATGGGCAGCCCCTCCTTGGTTGAAGGGAACCCCAACTGATCGGGATGTCACAGCTGCACCGGGACACCATCACAGAGGAGCACTTCAACCAATCCAGGTAAGTCATGGGGCCATGTGCAACCACCAATAGTAGGACACAACCCACAAACTCGCATGAACAAACCCCAAGGGTGCATGGTGGAAAGGGAATTGGCTGAGCGTGGAACTGCACACACCATCAGGGATGGGCAAGGCCTAACACAGCACACGGTCACACACACACACACACACACACCACAAGACATGCACAAAGGGTAGGAGGCACGCCGACCCCGACCACCACCCCTAGCCACACACACATCTACAGACCACCACGCCCAGTGCCCATCATTGTTCATGTCTCAGACGCTGGGCACCATTGCACAGTGGCAGACAATGCAACGCAGGCATCATCATGCATATGCTACAGTGACCAGCAGCTGGGTGGGTGTGCACATGGACCGTGTGTGTGTGTGTGTGTGTGTGTGTGTGTGTGCAGGGCCGGGTACCCCACCCATGCATTGCATGTTGAACAACACACTGCACACAGGGCAGCATCAGACAGTAGCCATGGTGGGAGACAGGTCAGTCATGCTGCACAGTGCCATGGCCACCATGGATGCATGGGGACCCTGCTGAGACCTGCCAGCCATGACAGGCTGACCATTGGCCTCATGGGGTGGCACCAATGGTCCCCCAAGGGTGCCGCTGTGGGAACATGACAGTGCTCAAGCAGGGGTCTGCAGTTCACCGAACATGCCTGCGCCAGGTGTGCTCGGGATGCCCACAGCTGAACCTGGTGTCGACATGGAGGGTGTCGCACGATGCCAGGAATGGGGGGGTAGACATGTCACTGCACAGTGTCTGTGGTGCATGGGCAAATAACTGTGTGACCATTGTGGCCATGACAGCTGTGAATGCCTGTGTCTGCCTGTCAATGGCGGCGGTCACATCCTCCACGCAGCTCGTCCATCCCTGCCAGGAGCAGACTGGTGTCCCTGCTATGCCGCTCCTCTGCCTGGCACAGGACCGCACTGAGTGCATCCACCACCATCACAAGCTGCAACTGCTGATCCACTGATTCATGGAGTATGCGGGTGTGCTCATCTAAGAGATCATCTGCCTGATCAGCATGCTGTCCCTCATGGTGTTTGCAGCCATGCTGGGCAGCACTCCTTGAGGTGGGGCACTGCACACCAGGGCCATGCCTGGGCATATCCACAGGCGGTGCACTGATGCTGCCCCCGACACTGTGCCCCCATCACCATTCCCTGACTGCTGACATTGCCCCTCCGGCTGCCGCTCACCAAGGCTCAATGGTGCCGCCACAGTGGCTGCAATAGCCCCACTGTCCTGGACACTGTGATCACAAATTCTCTCACTGTAAGTATTACCTGAGCAACCACTCCCATCGTCACGGGGCCAAAACCACACCACTGGGTTTTGTCTTAACGTCGCTTTATTTGATCAAACACACATGCATGTGGGACTTCTACAACGGAGAAGTTCTCCGATTACAATTTACAGCAGCTTTTTATAAGCTAGATTTTGCACTTCTTATCTTGAAAAATACCAACATTTCAGTATAAGCCAATCATAAGACAGCATAACAAGTTTTCAGCAATGTAACAGAAAAAAGAAAAACAAGTTGATTTGTATGAGGTACTTTTCCACTGCAATTCATTTCTTTCCCATTACTGCTTGATACATATGCCTGGGTCAATCTGACCTGAGAAAGACAATTAGTTTCACTCACACCATAGCAACGTACAGCTTGCCTTCAATGCCACTACGTGCTGTTATCTTTTTATATTTTGCCCAGGCATGCTCCTATCTCTATATTTTGTCCAAGCCTGCTATTCAGGCTGGTACAACCAGTTCTGCTCAGTTTTATCTAGCTTTCTGTTTTCCTAAATGTACCTCAAGTAACCTCAGTACAAATTCTATAACCCTTAAAAAGAAAACATGAACTCAGAAATGTCTACTACATTCATTATGACTTTGTTACAGCATGGCTTTCAAAGCAAGCATAGCTTCAAGGCATTTAATAGCAAATATAGCTTTAGGATATATAAAAATTCCCTCACACTCTCCCCCCTTTTGATACTATGTATCAACTAACCGATCCCTTTTTACTTTTTCTCGCTTTATATTTTGGTCACAATCTGGCTCGTTTTGTAATGGAAAACACCCTCAGTTTAATGGGGTCCTTTTGTTCGGGTTGTAGCAAGGGGCAGGTGGGTGGCGTCCGTGACACCATTGTGTTGCACAGGCATTGTAGGAGAAGTTTGATTAGGACAGTCAGTAGCCAGAGTGCCAATATGACCACTTACAAGTACTGTCACCCAATGGAGAAGAGTAGCACCCCAGTCACCAACCACGCTTGTTAGCCATGACCATGGGTCCCATATTTATGTGTATGCAAGCTAAAAAATGCAAGGCTGGAATTTGTGCATATCTTGGCCACGGCCTCATTTTATGCTTTCAGCTATTTTTTTTTTCATTGTATGGAATTTTACAATTAACCCTTTTAAAGTCTTCGCACACATATTAAGTGACATAGTGGTATTTTCCACTTGCAGCCTTTTGCTACTAGATATACTAATTTACATGTTGGCATCATTTAGTCATTTACTAACCATTTTTACCTTTTACTAGCCCTTTAGCAATTTACACTAGCCATTTTACACTTTTTATTTCCTCAGTTTTATGGTTAGCCAACTACACATTGTTGATAAAAGTTTGGTCACTGATTACTAAAACCTTGGCCACTGACCACTGTTAATAATTTCCACCCTGAAGATAGGAGGCCCCTGAGGGACTCGAACATTCACAAAAATTGAACATAAATGTAAAGATATTAGTTAATAACTGAAGGTTAAAAAAACAAAACTAAACATTTCTACTTTTAGACTGTTAGACTAGGTGAATAGGTATATGATTTAAAACTGGTTGCCAGCATACAGATAGTCAAGGCATTTATAAAAAGCATCCTGTTTTGGAGTTGGCACAGGGGTGGTTACAGACGGAACACAAATCGTGAGTTTGTAAAACATAATACAGAATTGAGGGATGTCAACACCACAATTGAAATATGTGAAAAATGCTAACATGTGACACCACATATAACACAATATAACATAACAATTTTGTTGATGAAAAAGAGTTCATGGAATTCACTTTGAGAGTGAATAAGGTAGATGCTACCTTGTGTTGAGGTGTGGCACACCCTGGGAGCTTGATTGAAGAATCTGTTGATAATGTCTCTTGACAGATAAGTCCTTATAAAACATAACAGTCCATGAAATGAACAGTTCATAAGTTTATATAAGTATCCACAGGTTGACATAGTTACAGTACAGATGAAAATGTCATTTGCAGAATGGTGGTAACCCCACAAGGCATATGGGGCAATGCAGACAGTAATTTAAAAACAAAACACCAGCATAGTAGAAAAGTCAGTGTTCATTTTGCTGGCTGGCTGATTAGTAGACACACTGGCCAGGGGTGCATTGAGTCCTTTTAATGGAGTAGTCACACACACACTGGCATGGCATTTGTTTTGTCGTAGTTGATTACACCCAGCATAAAGATTAACAGTCCATAAAAGGTAACAATTGACAATAAACCATTAAGAACACAGTCCATAACAGAGCAATAGGGTTGTAGAAAGTACCAGCCATGTTTGGAACAAGCGGCAGTGAAGAAAATGGATGTATTGCTTGAAGGTCAATTGAAGCAGAATCTTCTCGCTGGAGTTAGAGAGTGCCTTCCCAGACTTAACTTCATAGTAAGCAGAAACAATAAGCTTGATTGCAGAGTCTGAACTGACTGGACCTTCTTCAGTTGATTTAAAGTTCTACAAATAGGTGTAATTTCGCTGAAAACATTACACTTGCAGAGGTTACTGCTGTTGAACGTGGAGATCTTATGTGTGCCACACCGTGAGAAACCTGCAAACTTGCAAAGTGTGTTAGACACTGAGTTAAAACACATAAATAACAATCTTTAAACCATTTACTTCTTGTTTTGTAAAGAGTGGTGTGACAGAGCCTAAATTCTGGCAATTAGAAAATAAAAATAAAAATGGGACATTAACCGTACACCTGGGGGTGCAGGCCGAGGTTCAATTATACCATTTGACCATCTGTAGATCATGACAATGTTATGGTTACCTCCTGCTTTTAAATCACAGAAGCAGTTATGACAGTGATGAACATTATTTCCCTGTCTGTTGCAAGCAGGTCTGACTGAGACCTGAGTTATAAAATCTTGTAATGTTACAATACATAGATACATAGATACATAGACAGTGTCGGCAGATAAGGGCCTATGGCCCACCCAGTCTGCCCATTTGAGCGTGTAAGTTCAGTTTGTTTTCCTGAAGTCTGTTTCCCTTACCCTGACTTCTAGAATTCCTTTATGTCTATCCCATGCATTCCTAATCCCGTGATTGTTTCAGCCCCCACCACTTCCTCCGTCAAGTGCTCCACCATCCACCACCGTTCATCGAAGAAATTCTTTCTCATGTTTCCTCTGAATCGTCCTCCCTCCAACTTCATCCCATGCCCTCTAGTCCTGGAACATCTTTTCGCTAAAATAGTGTTTTCCTGCACTCTGTTTCTCCCTGTAAGATACTTGTATGTCTCTATCATATCCTCTCTCCCTCCTCTCCTCCAGGGAGTACATGTTCAGTTCCTTCAACTTGTCTTCATAGGACTTGTGATGCAATCCATTTCTGTACCATTCTCACCCCTTGTACTCCCTTCAGACCCATTACCCCCTCTTCCTCAGTAAAGACTGAGCAGAAATACCTGTTCAATATGTCAGCTTTACTGTTGTCATCCTCCACACGACTCCCATCCTCCCCCTTCAGTCTCACTATCCCTCCCTTTGTCTTTCTTTTTTTTTCACTTATGTACCTGTAAAAGGTTTTTTCCCCTTTAACCACTGATTTTGCAATGTGTTCTTCTGTCTGAGCTTTGGCTTCCCTTACTGACTTCCCTGCCTCCCTTTGTTTCTCCTGGTACTTCTCCCTATCCCCTTCTGCCTGTGTCTTTTTGTATTGCCTGAATGCTATCATTTTGGCTTTCACTTTGTTTGCTACCTCTTTGGAAAACCATAATGGTCTCCTCCTCCTTTTCCTCTTGCTAACCTGCTTAATGCAGTTACACGCTTTAAACATATTGTTCATAACAATATGCCTTTCACACAATGCAATTAGTGGGACAAATACATATGTTGTTGGCCTATGCCAATTTAATAACAGTGCCTATTGCACCTGTGACAAGTGAAAGATCTACCTTCTTTACCCTGTATTGAGAAATACTCAAAGTACTGAGTGGGGTAGAGCTTGAAGCATAGGTTTGGAGTACAATCTAAATTCTGCATATTATAATTGTTAAAATTTAAAATGACAAAACCTGCATAGAGTACACTCATTCTTCGGGTACCTGTGAGTAATAAGACAAACAGAGCATTAATTTTACTTCTGGTTTTGCTTTGGAACATATTGTGAGGGTGGGTCAGCAATGCTGGTCCCAGTATTTAGGTTTGTTATGAGCATTAAAAGCGTTATACATGGAGCACTTTTCTGAATACACATGATACAGTGTAGCAAGATGTATATCAAAACATTATAACATAAACATGAAACATAAGCATGTTTGTAATAGAACAATTTCAGTATCGAGCATAATGCATAATGCATAAAATACATTTTAAACAACACATATAGACTGTAAACTAGCTTAGGTCCAGAAATGTTAGAGTACTGTGAATTTACTGGTTGAAAAAATGCATTCATTAATTGCTGTAAGGCAATGACAAAAGTTGTTTTGCATTTGTTTTAACAGGATAAGAAAGCTGAAAAGATAATCAAAGAATGAATATGTGTGGACATACATACACAACTTCACCCTCCAGCGTAACTGATTACTTGCTGAGGGCAGAAACCCTTGTACCAATAATAGGTGTGAGATTTAACTGTTTGCACTAGAAAAACAGAAGGGCTTGAGCTGGGTTATGCTGTTAAAATACCTTGGGTCTTTTAAAACCTGTAAATAAGAAACATATTGACAAATATACATTTTCTTTATTTACCCCTTTGAGGGAACAGTGATGTACTTGCAACCTTTGTGGGTACTACACTGGAAGGGATAGAGGAAGGGTAGCTTACCCCCTCCCCCCAAGCTCCTACTGGTGGAAGAGACAGCTCGAATACTGTAGCAATAAAAAGGTTAGCTGTGGATGGTGACATGATCCCCACCTACTACACTTTAAATTATAACAAGATAATATTACAATTAGTTTAGTAAGTTTCATACCTTACTATAAAGATGGGTAACTTCTTTTTCTCTAGAAGAAAGAGAAGAAACACAGACAAACAACAAAAACAAACACACACCAGTTTAAAAATAAAACAAGATTATTTCCATAGGATAAAAGAAGCCAAGCATCCCTGGGTTCCCTTATCCTAAGCATGACAAAATGTCAGCTGAGTTTATAAAAATCCAGATTGATGGTAATACCGTACATCGTATCTCTTAGAATGCATTTCAAAAGACAAAAAATGATTACACCATGGTCACATAAAACAAAAGCATTGTTTTAACTGTAGATGAGTAAACTCTCAAAAACAGCTGTAATAGTCCTTTTTCAAGCGTACTATATATATATATATATATATATATAAAATATGGGGAGATGATGAATAATTCTCCCTTTCAGCTGGAGTATTGCCTGTGTTGGCTGTAAGTCAGAAGCAGTGAGGCGAGAAGAAAAGTTTGTTCCTCTTCACTAGAATACTAGTTTTGCAATAAAAGTCAAATTACATGGTTCGCTCTTGGTGTGCTTTCATGAAACATACATTTTGTGTGAAAAGTTGTGCTTTAGGTATGGAATACACATCAAGTTTGAACTGGTAGTAACATAAAATGTTGAAACACAAGAAGGTCAAATAACATGCAAAAGGTCACAGTGTGCATGCAAGGGTCGTTCAAACCCAGTTATTTTTTTTATGTGTCCTTGAACACTACTGATATTAAAATCTTTAAAGCATAGAATAAAACTGCTGGCCAAGACAGTACACACACATACACATACACAAAAGAAATACTTAACACAAAATAAGACTGACATTGTTTCACACCAATTTGCTGAGGTAATGCCCATAGTTTCATTAGAAAACTGTACGTGTTTTAGATATATGTGCTGCCTCCCCTGTCTTGTAACACTGACAATTTTAAATCAACACATTTATACATATCGCCATGCCAAATCTTTCCAGAACAAAACACTTTTTAAACAGATTTTAACTCCGTTAAAATGCAGCACAACTATATCATCTGTAAGTGAACACATCTTGTATAACATGGTTACACCTTCTGGCACATAGCCAAAATATGGCACCCTGCCATTTTGCAAAAGTTTCTGGTTATAACTAGAAGTATGATAAAGCCATGTATAGCTGTTAACACATTACATTTTCACCTAGCAGTGGCTTGGCACATTGCTTGCAAACTACAAATCTTTCTGCACATTGCAATCTATATGACGTCATAACTCTTCACCATCAACACTACCTGCTCCAATCCAACAACTACAAACAAAAGTTCTTCACTGACCCTATCTAGGCAGCACAAATGTTCCATTACAAATAAAGCCAATTAAAACAGTCAGCTATGAGGCAAAGAAACTTCTTCTTTCTTTTTTTTTTACTGTAACATGTTGTGCACTGAAGGCAGTCAATCCTATCTCGCAACCTTGACAACAGAACATAATTACAGAACACAGATATAAGCTAGAAAATATGCACGAGAAAGACGGAGCGTTACCTTGTTTAGTATATGTATTACAGAAATAAAACAGACAGACATAAAACAACTTTGAATAAAAAATTCAGACTTACCGGTGCCAAGGTATTTTTACTTCTTCTTTTCCGATACACTAGTCTGGTAAGAAAACTGACTGCAGGACCTTCATGATAATTTCAAACACTGCAGCTATTAACCCTTTCAAAGGTTTTCTTTTGGCCATTTAGTAACCTGCCAAACCAAGTCTTTTCCAGAGCTCTGGTTTGCAGTTTAAAAACAAAACAAAAATCTCTAACAGTACTAGGTTGAGATCCATCTGGTAGAGGTCCCCAGTACTTGGGTTTGGGATCAAATGTTTTAGCCTCTATAGGAGGCAAGGGAACTTAAATTGATACAGAAAAACTTGAAACTACACAGATAGGCAACATGGGGGGATTTTCAAATCATCCGTCTGTAATCTACTGTGCGTACATCCACAGTAGTTTATTTTCTTTCTCTAGATGTTGCTTATCTAACTTTACTTAATCAGCCACTGTTTTCTCCTAAAAGCAGCCTGAACTGTGACCATCATTGGCTCTAACAGTATATACTTGCAGCAAGCACAAATTACAAGTACAAAGGGCAGTGCAGTTGCCCTTGTAATTTGTTTAGTCAAACTTGTCAAACATACATTTGCGGTCCAGATAATACTAACTCTGGACCCAGCTATTTTCCTTGTTTCCCATATTATTTAGGCCTATCCTTTATAGTGCATACTAGCTCCAAGGTATTCTTGTACTTGGTGATGATGAGTGTCGCCAGCCCCTAGGCGTCACATCCTGATGGGGTTCCACAAAATGTCCTTCTTTTGTCCAGGAAACAACCGATCATGAGGTGACATGGACCGAAGAACTCATCCTGCCGACCACGCCAAAACTGTGATCGCAAATTCTCTCACTGTAAGTATTACCTGAGCAACCACTCCCATCGTCAGGGCAAAACCACACCACTGGGTTTTGTCTTAACGTCTTTATTTGATCAAACACACATGCATGTGGGACTTCTACAATGGAGAAGTTCTCCGATTACAATTTACAGCAGCTTTTATAAGCTAGATTTTGCACTTCTTATCTTGAAAATACCAACATTTCAGTATAAGCCAATCATAAGACAGCATAACAAGTTTTCAGCAATGTAACAGAAAAAAGAAAAACAAGTTGATTTGTATGAGGTACTTTTCCACTGCAATTCATTTCTTTCCCATTACTGCTTGATACATATGCCTGGGTCAATCTGACCTGAGAGAGACCATTAGTTTCACTCACACCATAGCAATGTACAGCTTGCCTTCAATGCCACTACGTGCTGTTATCTTTTTATATTTTGCCCAGGCATGCTCCTATCTCTATATTTTGTCCAAGCCTGCTATTCAGGCTGGTACAACCAGTTCTGCTCAGTTTTATCTAGCTTTCTGTTTTCCCAAATGTACCTCAAGTAACCTCAATACAAATTCTATAACCCTTAAAAAGGAAACATGAACTCAGAAATGTCTACTACATTCATTATGACTTTGTTACAGCATGGCTTTCAAAGCAAGCATAGCTTCAAGGCATTTAATAGCAAATATAGCTTTAGGATATATAAAAATTCCCTCACAACACACACCAGTGCTGCCCCACTGGTGCAGACATGCACAGGCTGGGACTGTGATGTCATGCATGCCTCCACAGTGGCACCATCCATGGCTATGCCTGTGCTGTTACCTGCTGTGGGGCCATCCTGCGGCCCACACGTATCATTGTCCATGATGTGAGTGCCATTATCATCGGTGATGGATCTGGCACCAGTCAGAGTCTCAGCATGCTGGCATCCATGGACGCTGTCATGCTGAGACATGGGCAGGGCCTCCTCCGCACCAGCTCCACCAACTTCAGACCAGACAGCCAGGCGGGCACACTGTCGTCCTGACCCTTGGACACCTGTGGAGGTGGATGGGTGCTCCTCTGTGTCCAGGGTATCGCCCTCAGTGGATGAGCCAACCACCGCTGACCCATGTAGATGCTCAGGAACTGTAAGGGAACACAGCATCATTAATGTCTCTTCCCTACCCTGTGGCGTTCCCCCACCCCCCACACAGTGACAGATCAGGACCTACCATGCAGTGATGGGCTACCACTCATCTGGATGCCACCACCTGGAACACCCTCTAGGGCACAACGCCGCATGCTACCAGCAACCCACTCTTCCTGTGGAGTCAGGCGTGGCACAGCCATCTGTCCACCACCAGTCACAGCCCGTGCTGCCCTGATGGCAACCACCTTATCTTTTATCCTCCTCCTGTCCGTGCACACCTTCTTCTTGCACTCCTGCATGGACTACTGGTGACTGCCATGCTGGTTGACAGCATGACGCCCATGCCGCAGCACGGGCCTGTGGTGTTCTCCGCTGTCTGCTGAGCAGTGGTTCCTGGTCAAGGTAGGCCTAAAACAGGGCATCTGATTCTGCCTGGGTAAAGTTGGGCCTCCTCCAACTCCCATGTCTCTGTTCCTTCTCCTCCTCCACCTCACGTTCGGTCATCATTGATCCTGTGGGAATGACAGGTGTTACCTCTGAATGTGCAGTCCCATGCATCTCCCACACACCACAGTCCTCACTGGCAAACAGAATGCAACTCACCACAATAGACTGCAATACCAGAATATGGCCTCTGCAGCCCCATGTCACATTTATATAGTGCAACGCATGCAAATGAGGCAAAGTGCAATTTTAAGTGGATGCTAATGCAGTAGCTGCACCATTGAATTGCTGAAGAGCTGATCTGCATATGCCGGCTGAAAATCACACTGTTGTGCCTTGCGCAATTGTGTTGAACATGCTCAGGCAGGGGCACAGCTCTGTGACATGCACAGTAGACACCGAAAAGGAGCATGCCCGGGGTGCTGACACCAATGCACGCCATGCTGCTGATGTCCTTAGCATGGGAGGCAGTGCAGGGCACATCCACTACTGTTCCAGTGGTGCTATTGCGCTGTTCACATGTATAGCACTCTTGCCCTGGGGCGCTGTAGGTGCCGGGGTGCCACAGCACGGTGAGCCACTGCAGGAAGTGCCACACAGGCGCCCTACCATGCTACATGTGGTGAGTACCAATCACGCTGTGGCATTCCGTGCATGAGGGAACCCTGGCCCTGTGCTGACCTTTGCCCTCTAGGCACCATGCATCCGCATGGGTGCACCTCTATTGCGCTTTTTGGTGGCAGCACGATGGGGAATGGCAGCACAGTATCACACAGCATCCGAACATGGCAGACATGCATTAGGGAGCACCATTTTGATTCCCAATCATGGAAAGATGGCATGGAGAGGGGCACCTATCTGGAGCCAGGTTGAACTGGCTAACCTCATGTCCCTAGTTGAGCCCCATGTTGGTGCTCTCTTTGAGGAGGCACCCCTGGACAGGGCCAGGAGTGCCATATGGGAGGGGGTGGCGGTGGCCCTGGATGAGGTGACAGGGCTCCAGCACACAGTGGACCAGTGCAGACACTGGTATGGGGACCTCCAGCGGAGGGACCCAGACAGGCTTGCCCACCTGTGGCCTGTGCCAGGAGGGGCACAGTTCCACAGCCAGGTAGGTACCCCATCCATACACCAGTTACGTCTGTATGGGTGTTGAGGTGGGCACGTGTCCACCACACGGGGGGGTGGTCCATCCAGTATGGGCAGTCATGGTGATGGTGGTGGTGGTGGTATAGGGGTGTGGGGCAGAAGGGTTTGGCTGTGTGGGATTGCACACACCCGGGGTGGGGGGCCTTTGCTACCAGATTGTACTGACATTCCTCTCTCCATGTTTGCACCCTAGGCCCTGAAGAGCGCCGGCGTGCGAGGGAGGAGAGGCAGCGGCGTGAGGCACATCTAGATGCCGGAGGACCCATACCAGCCCAGCTCTGGGACCAGCCTGATGATGGTGTGTACCTTACATCCAGGATTATCTGTGCAAGCTGTGTAGCAGGCCGGGTGGTAGGGCATGGCCACTATCCATTGACACCACTGCCGTGCATGCAACATAGCACAGTCAACACTGTCCAGTGGCACTGCATGTTTGGGAGTGCATCACTGGTGGTCCATGTGTGCACCGGGTACATGGCTGTGCCACAGTCTTAGCACCACAAAGCCATGTCACTGTACAGCCATGGTGGTGCTGTTTGGGACTTGGGCGGTGGATGTGTGCAGTGGTCTGCATGGCTGTGTGCACCTGGGTGGGCAGATCTTGTGGACATGATCATTGTGGGTGGTCGCACACCTTCACAGGGGCATGTCCCATGGCTGAATACCATGCACAATGGGTGAGCTGCATGGGGCTGTGCATTCATACCTATTGACTCTGCTCCCTTGTCCTAGGTGGATGGAGGATAGTCCATGTGGAGCGGGTGCTGGAGGAGCTGCTACAGGTGGCCAGGGCCTCTCTGGCCATCCTAGAAAGGATGGATAGCCATGGTGTGCAGCGTTGACATGGCAGGAGGTGCCATAGAATTGGGGAGCGGGGCTTCTGCTGAAGAAGGACAGCATGTAGACCTCAAACCCTCCCTGGACCAACCCTCATGCCCCTCCTTCCTTCTCCCATTTGTTCACCCCTGCCCCTTACCCACCTCCACCCAGCTTGTGGCCCTCACCTCTTTCAACTGTATATATTTGTACATAGTTTTGTTACTACTTTTCTAATATATTTGTTTAGTTATGCCTACTGTTGTGGTCTCTGATTTGCAGTGGGCTAATGGTGCTCAGCTACAGTGGTGTGCATGGTGTCGGGGATGGTGCTATCATGGGTGTGTGTGTGTGTGTGTGTGTGTCCATAGGGGAGACAAGTGTGGTGTGGGCATAGCTCTCAGTCAATTTCTGTGGTTTGTGTGTTGTTCCCTGTGCAATGGATGACTGTGTGCAGTGGTACATGGTGGATGCGCTGTGTCCATGGCACACCTGTCTGACCGTCCATGGCTTGTGCAGCTGCCACCCTTGCATGTCTGTGACCTGCACAGTCCACTGGCATGTCAGTGGTGGCTGCCCATGCTGGAGTGCCACTGTACCCAGCATGATGCTGGGTTGCCTCCTGTCACTGTTGTGGTGCACATCTGCCTCAGGTGGCACTGTTGCCTCCACTGTTGTTGTCCCACCTCGATGCTGTCACCTGTGCCTGTTGCAGGGGATGTGCTCCACTGTCTGTCACTTGTGCTCCAGCCGCATGCTGGTGGCATACAGCATTGTGGTGCCTGCACAGGGTTGCTGGCCCACCTGTTCCATGCTTGGGTTCTGGCCATGTGTACACAGCTGCTGTAGTCACACGCCGGGGGCTTGGTTGACCTGTTACTGTGTCCCTGTGTTGGTGTGCCCTTGGGTATGGGTGGTTGTTTGTCTGTGCACTGTGTTGCATCCTGTGTGGTGCATGCTTCCATGCAACACTGTGGGTGTCTGTGCTGTCTGTTGTGGCCAGTGCTGGGACAGGGTGTGTCTTTGAGAGGGTGTGCAGGGTGCTGTGACACTGGTGGTGGGGTCTGGGGCATGCCCTATCACGTGTGTGGTACCTCATGTGCCTACACATGGTCGGCCTCACGGCTGTATCGGGGGGGACGTGCATGGGGGCACTGTGTCTGTAGCCATTGCTTCACTGTCTGCTGCTGCCCACTGTTGGGTGCTCATGGTGGGGCTGCCTTGCAGGGTTCTGTGGTGCACAGGGTTGTATTGTTGCAGTGGGGGTGGTGGCATGCTTGGGGTGTCCTGCACTATTGGGCACTTCTCCTGGGCAGGGTGTATGGGGATCATGGTGCAGGGTGTGCTCTACATTGGTGGGTTGGTGAGGCATGGGGGTGGACTGGCATCCATGTGTGACAGTCCCAGCTTGCAAGGGGGTGTGCTGGTGCACCATGCCACGGCAGTGCATTTCTTGCTGGTGTCCCTGGGCCAGTGGTTCTTCCTGCTCTCCTCCAGTTGTGCAGTGCATGGGGTGTGGGGGGGTTATGTCTGTTCTGCTGTGTGCTCCTCTGCCCATCCCTACCATGGGTGGTGGGCCCCTACATCCATTCCCTGTGCATCCCTGGTTGTGCTGTTGCACTGCTGCCCTGCTCCACTAGGCATCCCTGGTTTTGCTGTTGTTTATCTGACCTGTGCCACTGCACATCCCTGGTTGCACTATGGCACAGTTGGCATGATATTCAGTCATGTGCCGCAGGTGCATCTTGACCTGTGCAGTGTTTGAATATCGCGCGTATTGTGCATGGGTGCAGTGGACTTGCGCTTGGTCCTGCTGTTGTGCACTTTTGTGACACAGTTTGAATATCTGGGCCAGAGAGTACAAGGAATTCAACAGGCAATCAAAACTGTAAGGAGAAAAAATAACACATGTAAGTACAGAGGGCACTGTGAAGTGGGGGGTGGGAAGAATTACCCAAGGGAAAAATAGAGAAGTCAATGTTTATGAATTGCTATTTAAAAACAACATAACCCAGTTTTTAAATGTTTTTCCTGAATTTCTACATTGTTATACATATTACTTGCATCCTGCACTTTTTTGGTATGTACAACTGTTGTGGCAAACTATATATTCTGTGTTATGCAAAAAAGGGCAGATCACATGATGGACTGGGTGGGTATAAAAACCCCACTGTTAGGCAGAGGAAATCAGATTTGATCCAGATTCAGACCAGAGCTGGAGGAGGACATGTAAGCCTTCATGTCCAAACAGTTCTAAATTGCTTAGAAGTGAAGTGCCAGCAATAGGATTTGAAGTCCCGTACAGATAAATGATCCTATCCTGACAAAATTGTTGTTTCTAAGTGTCATTTTTTTGTTAGTTTATTATTATTGTTCCTGACGTACAATAACACCAAGCAGTTTGTGTGTTAACCTAAATGTTCTGAGTGCTATCTGTTCACCCACTACCTTACTACAACAAGGTCATAGTTTTCTGACTGTGCAGTGTCTGTATTGCTGTAGACAAGTTCGGCTTTACCTGAAAGATAAGTTACTGTCCTGATTGCTCATTGCTGTTTTGGCCATTGGCAGGCTCTGGCAACCTTTTTATCATTCAAGGAACAAAACTTTGTAAGTTTAATGTCTTCAAGTTGTTTGTGTTTTGTTGATCTGCTGGACCTGCACTACATCCTCCAACTTTGATATCTTGCTGCTCGTCTTCTCTTCTCTTCTCTTCTCTTCTCTTCTCTTCTCTTCTCTTCTCTTCTCTTCTCTTCTCTTCTCTTCTCTTCTCTTCTCTTCTCTTCTCTTCTCTTCTCGTCTCTCCTTGCTGCATAGTCCACCATTAGGAAAAGGTAAACATGCTTTCATGTTCTGTTCCTGCCTGTGTTTCTTCTTTCATCTCTGGTGCCAACTGTATAGGCTTAGTTTTGGACTTTGTTTCTGTTGCCAGTTCGGCAGCCATTCTTCTGGTAATTACTCCTGGGCTTGTTGTTGCAGTATCAATACCTTTCTTCTCTGCTTCCTTTCTACCAGGAAAATCAGGAAAAAGAGGGTCTTATGATTCCTTGGTTGATACTTCACTGCTGTGGTGTCTGTCTGGCCACCTGTACCAATGCATAAAACTCCTCATGTACAGCATGCATAGCGAAAATCATTATTATTTGTTAAACATATTTCATACTGGGCATGGCTTTCTCTGTATATAAGGCTTGTTCCTAATGAATTGTTCATGTATAAAAATCACATTTTCTCTCTCTTTCCTATCTAATCCCTTTTTGTCTGATACCAACTATGGTAGAGGCATAGGTCAGGAAACACAAGCAAATTCGGAGAAGTTATAAACTTTTCAAGTAGCATTTTAATATTATTATTATAATTATTATTATTAACAAAAAGTATAAAAATAACATTTGTTCAGGATAGCTCTTCAGACAAAAATCTTTCATGAGAGTCTCTTTAAAATCTCTAGCACTCTATCACAAAACAAAGCATTGCTCTGTTTTTCTAAGATACAGTTTCCTGACAGTTAAATGACCTTCCTCGGGCTAGCATGAGGAGTATATATAACAGGCACAACAAAATAGAACATTTTGTCCTAAGCTGGTTTCCTAGTGATAATTTTGCAAATAAGGTTGAGGAGGTCAAAATAGGATAGCCCCCTCTGTTTTAGTCTGATATCTTTTGCAATAAACCCATAGAGTTTTTCTGAAGTCATTTCAGCAATATAATCATATACACTGGCAAACCAAGGGAACCCAGTTTCACATAAAGATTCACATATATTTTGTTAACCACAGGGAAGCAAGAGGAGAAAGAAGGAACAGAAACAGCAACTGAAGGAAAGGAGATAATGGGGGAAATTGTGGAATCTCGCAGTGGCCAATTCCTAGGTGCCACAAGAAAATGTGATTGTGCAATCATACAGGCAAGAGACAGCCAAGTGGCAAAAATAGGAGAGAACAAAAGAGATCCTTGATTTTAACTCTCTCTGCATAACAAATGGAACAGGGTGTTAACCCAACTGTGTCACAAGCATCTCGAGCAAAACCAGTGGTGTTTGCACAGCCCACCAAGCTACAGTGATGAGCATGCTGTGCTGTATGCCCAAACGACAGTGTGACCCCTGCAATATGTTGATAGGAATGACCATGTGTGGGTGGTCCTGGAGCCAGTAAAGGTAGGCATCACCCATCAATGGGCACATGCACTGACACCTTGTGTAAGGAACACACACTGTGCATGCATGACTAATATATTATTCCCCCTCCTCCCACAGTTTTTCTGTGGCCTACCACAGCAGTTTGTCTTGCAGCTGATGAATGGACAGTTGGAAACACCACTGATGGAGGAGACACTGAGGACAACACAGTCCATGCATCTGCCAAAAGGAATGGAGTTCACATACATCAACTGTGTTGACATCTATGGTACCGTCTGGCACATTAGGGATCCTGCACGGGTCTGTTAGTTACTATTCGTATCTGCTGTTGTAGGTTGCATCACATTGTAGGGGCACCATGGTGTAGCATCAGGCATGGACATGGGGGGCTTCCGTGGTGTTCCTTATACCTAAGTAGGTGATGTCTCCTGGTAAACAAGGGTGGTTTTGGACATTGTACAGGTTATGGTCAAGCAACTGCTATGTCAAAGAGGTCATCAAATGATAGAACTCCTGGTTGATGGTGCATTGCATCCATCCATTAGTGTAAGGTGGTGCCATCACATGATGTTTATGGATGTCTAAACAACAACTAGTAGGAAACTTGAATGGGGCACAGATGTACAGTACTACCAACTGCAGGTGCAGAGCCATTGGGGATATCCTAGGTACACAGAAACCCACTCCCATCCTGTTTACAGCCATGTGCTGAGACACAGTGTATGTATAAGTGGGTAGTCAATGTGATTGTTGAGGTAGACACCCAATTGTCTGCTACCTGGCCATACCATGGGACTGGTGCAGGAGCATCAGCATGGACAGTTCAGAGCAGCCACATCTATCTGGTACCTGTGTATCTTCCATGCTGGGGCCAGACCCTACAGTGGCATGGGTACAGTATGCAGGCTATGTGCCATGTGATACATGCATAGCTCTTTATTACAGTATTGTGTCCCTGACCTGTAGAGTGGTGCTGATTTTAGTCTGAGTACATAACAGGCAGGTGGTGGCCATAGACTGTGTAACATGGCAGCCCCGACCTGCGGGGGAAGGCATGGCTGTTGAAGCCTATACACTGTTGTGGCTGGAATGGCTGGGAGCATGCCTATGGATGCAGCTGTGAACCTCCTTCACCCATGGCCTTCTCACATGCATAGATCATAGTCCAAGGATGTGTAGTGACAACCTTGTATGTTGTTGTGCTCTGCGGTCTGCTGTGTGTATGTACCCCTACTGGCAGTCACAAAACACTGTTTTATCCCCACAGACCTATCATGCTTCATAACCAGGACTATCCTCTTCCACACTGGTCCTGAGGAGCTTGATGCAGGGCCACTGCCCAATTCTGGATGGGAAGCACTATGCCCTGACTGTGTGGTTCACACAAAGGGAGCCATAAGACATCATGTTCATGCTGGCCTCTATACCCAGGATGGAAGTTGCAGATAACTATGTGGAATGGGCAATGTAACTTGTAATGAACACTGATCTAAGCTATGAGGACTAGAAACATAGAAACATAGACTTTGATGGCAGATAAGTACCCCTTGGCCCACCTAGTCTGCCCATGTCTCCTACCTGTTGGATAAACTGCAGATCCTAATTAACCAATAGCCTACTTCTTCCTAACCCCCACCAGAATTGCCTAATGTCTGTTCCATGCATTCTTGAATTCCCCCCCTATTTTTGACCCAGTGATCTCCTCAGGAAGGCCATTCCATGTGTCCACCACCCTCTCTGTGAAAAGACACTTCCTCATGTTGCCCCTGAGCCATCTCCCCTCTATCTTCAAATTGGGCCCCCTGACTGAGAATGACTATGGATAGCTTTCCAGGAACAGTGGGGTGGGGGGGGTCCTTTTGTCAGATATGTTCCTGTGCCTTGTGGCACTACACAACAGTGATGTCAACTGGTATTTATGGGGGATGTGTAGTGACACATAACTGCTCATGTACTACTGGTATGCCCTTTTGCCTATCCTGTGCCCTTTCTGTATGTATTGGGGGAACTGTACATGTATACAGGGTCCATTAGTTTTGTAAGCTGAATCTGGATTCTTTGGTATGAGTAAACAGTATATTACACTTCAAATGTCCCTTTGTGTATATTCCAAGAAGGGGTGGGGGTGGGGAACTGACCGGTATTTGTATAACGTACAAAGTGGTGGACACGTGTGTGTTGCAAATGTGCCATTTTGTTGCATGCTTCTTGTGGTCTGCTTTCTGTTACATATGGGGCAGAACAGATATGTGTATGACCACCCCACTGTACAGTACCTGTGTATCCTACACCACCCTCATTTACACAGTGTGATATACCATGTGCATGCTGTAAACCATGTAGGGACAGTGCTGCATGCTCAGAGTGCTGCCTACATTGCCTTCAGTGTCCATCTCTAGTGACATCTGCCATTTATTCAACATGGTGCTATAGCAGCCTGCCAAACACAGCATGAAGAGACTCTGCATACTCAGGACACGGGACTATTGTGGGTGTGGTTGATTTTGTCTTGAATGTACCTCTTTTCACTCCTCTCCCCATCCTCTCCTCTTCTTATTCACTTCATTTCAGAGATTAATGCACTTTCTCCACTTCCCTCCCTCACTCCTCTGCTGGGAACACTGCCTTCTTTTACTACCTTCCTACTTCATGGAACCTGCTCCCTTCTCCTCTCCACCTCTCTCCTTCACTTCCAGCCCTCAGATTCAAGCAAAGAAACCTTCCTGCTCCCCCCATCAATGTCAACCCCCTTCTTAACTTTGCTTCCTTTTCCCTCCTGACTCTCCTCCTATTTATGACACACCTTTATTCTTAGTCCATTATGTCTATGTCCCGTGTGATTGTGCACCCTATTATCACTATCACATTCCCCAGTCTGGCATTTGTGCACATTGATCTTCTACTTTTGCCAGCATTTCAATTGTATTTGAACCATTCTGTTGTTTACCTACCTAGCTGCTACTATGATTGCCAAAAGAACCACACTGTATGCCCTCCCAGTTGCATGGAGGGCTGAAACACTGCAAAACACATTACTTCCTGCTATGCTGGTGATCTGGAATTGGGAATGCACTAGAGTTGTTGGGGGTCAGCTAGGAAGGGAGAGGATTGAGCATCTGAGGGACTGCTCTCCTCTTCTAAAGAAGGTGTGGCTTGTCATCCTGGCACTGACTGCCCCCACGTGGATGCTTGGGGTAGGGTGGATCAGGGAGGCAAAATATGGGAGGGACCTAAGGGGACATGTAACATGGGCATACCTCCATGTTTGAGTCCTATGCTCCACAGGAGGGAAGGGAAAAGACAAAACAAGGAGGAAAATTGGCATTGGGAAGGGGGCTTCATGAAGCCTAACCATCACAGAACCCATACAGCCACCCTATGAGTGACCTGGTCCACCTTAGATCTGATGTACTTGGAGGGAAGATGACCCCCCCCAGTCCTGCCATGAGAGTGGAACTTGTAGGGAGAAACCATGACTGAGCACAAACCAGGAGAGGTGGAGAACTGGCCTGGAGGAGCTTGGGTTCAGGCTGAGGCAGCTTCCCCCCAGATGGAGGAGGATAAAAACTTGTAATAAAAAAAACACCAGGTCCATCCCATCAGGATATACAGATGCAACCAAGGGAACCCAGGTACTGCACTAGGGCCGGTGCGGCACACATGAGGATGAAGATCAGGCAAGAGGAGGAGGAGGAATAGGAACAAACAGAGGGAGAGGAGATGATCGGGCCAAGCAGCACCCCATCAGAGATAATCCCCATTTTCTATTTGAGTAGAAAAGAATTAACCAGTGGGGAAATTCGAGTTTTATCGAGAGGGCTCTCTTTTGCCCCTACTAATTCAGTAAATATGTTTGATCTTGAATGTGACATGCAACATTTCTTTAGGACATTAAGATTATGGGCTTATTTCAAGGATCAAGTGCAATGAGATGATCAATATAAAAGTGACATTACACAGGCCCTAAGGATTAAATCAGAGTATAATCCACCATCAGGAGTAAATCCAGCAGTAAAAACTTACATAGAAATTGTTAAAGTATAGCTAGAAGAGCTGTTTAAGTCAGAGGGAGAAAGAGCATCAAACAAAAATAACTTGAACCAAGTAGAAAGAAGAGCCCTAAATGCACTTATAAGTGATGACAGTATAATAATTAGGCTAGCTGACAAAGGGGGAGGGATAGCGATTATGGATTATGGGTCCTATAAAGCTATGTGCTTGAGATTGACGTGGAACCTTTGTAAAAGAGCCCTTGGCTCAAAGATGTTTCCGATTTATTAACTAAATAAATAAATAAATAAATAAAAATAAAGATTGTTGCAAGATACCAGAAATGATAGGAGACTAGATTCAGATCCAGCTGGGATGCTAAAAAGAGAAACTGACAGTTTATTAGATGAATTGGTATTAATGAATAGTTTAAAGCCCTGGGAAGGAGATATCTTAACTCAAAGATTATTTGATACTGAAACAGCATAAGAACATTTTAACACCTCCAGGCCGACCTATAGTTTCTGGTATCGGTAGTTTATTCAAACCCATTTTGAACTACATAAATTATCACCACCAACCACTGGTTGAAACAATTCTAACCTGCATCAGAGATACGGGCCACTTTATAAAAATGCTGAAAGAAGTGAATTTTGAAGAGCCAGAAAGGGCAAACATAATTTTGGTGACTCTTGATGTCTCTGACCTATACACCTCAATTCTGCATGAGGAAGGAGTGGAAGCAATGAGAGTCTTTTTAGATACCAGGGCTCCTTTCTGGATACCCTAAAACAAATACACTAGCTATGTTAGCAGGCTTTATTTTGTCTAAACACTATTTCAGATTTGAACAAACATTTTTTGAACAAGTTTGTGGTACTGCCATGGGCTCCATCATGGCCCCAGGCTGTGGTAATGCCTACATGACTGCATTTCAAAATTAATATATTTGAAATGCTGAAACAAATCCTTTCTTTGTACATATTAAATTCTATAAGAGATTTATAGATGATTTGTTTATGATATGGAGTGGGAGTGACTTGGAACTTGAAGGATTTTACGTTTATTTGAATGCATACTCACTCAATATACAATTTACAAATAATTCAAGTAGGCAACAGATTCCCTGCTTAGATGTATTGATTAAATTTGGAGATCAAGGACTGATTACATCTTTATATAGGAAGGAAACAGTAAGAAATACTATTCTACATGCACAAAGCTTCCACTCTGAGAAGCTGATTCAGAGTATTCCTTACTCACAGTTTCTAAGGATCCCTAGAAACTGTACAAAAACAGATCAGGACAGCAGTAGAGAAATAGAATCAGCAAGAATGTGATTTAAAAATAGAAGGTATAGTAATTTGATACTCAATCAGGCTGAAAGAAGAATAGAAGGACAGAGACAGCAAGCACTACTGTAAGGTACAGGGCAGACACCTGAAGTATCTAGAATGGTGTTTAGTGCCAAGAATAATCATAAGATGAAAGAAATCAGACACACTGTAAATCATCATTAGCAAATAGTTAAAAAGTACCCAGGGATCCAACAGGATTTTGGAGAACCACCACTTGTGGCTGTAAAAGAGGTAAAAACTATAAAGGACAGATTAGTGCACACAGTGCACCCACAAGGAAAAAAGAAGGAAGAAGGACAACTGTTACTGGGACCACTCATTTCTGGTATGGTCCCATGTGGACACTTTTCGGTCTGCGGGCATACAAGTAAAAAAAAATACTTTTAAACATCCTTATACTAACAAGGAATTTTGCATTAGACAATTTGTCACATGTGACACTGCAGGAGTTGTCTATGTCCTGCAGTGCCCATGTGACAAAATATATGTAGGTGAAATGACGCGTGCATTAAAATCAAGAATTCAGGAACATAAATCGAATATTAGAAATAGAATTCCCACACCAGTGTCTGAACATTTCTAAGAGGCAGGCCACACTAGAGCCTCCCTCAGGTTCTGGGGCATAGAAATAGTATCACCCCAAGACTGAGGAGGAAATTTCAAAAAATTGATGGAACAAGTTGAAACCAAATGGATTTATCTGTTGGATGCCCTTAATCCAAATTTTGGCCTAAACAGGGAAAACATTTAAATAGCTGTAGTTTAAAATGAACATTAATTCTTAGGAGCAAGGGATGAGCTGTGATAGGAGTGAACTATACAGGAACACATAGGTGAACACCAATCTTTAAAGTAAGAATAAAGTGTAAAAGTGTGTAAGGATTAGTAAATAAGGCAGACCGGAATAACTTTGCTCCTGTGAAGGAAGTAGGAAAAGTTGAAATGCCAATAATTAAACGTTTACTTTACAATTATATCAACTAAAAAATAACACAATGTCAAACAACAATAAAACATAATTTTTTGATGTGTCATAACCATGTGCAGACTAGCAGAGATAATGGGGGGGGGGCAGTGTTGGCGTTCCTCTCATCCAACTGGGTGTTGGGGGAGGAACCATTTTGACCTTTGTAGAAAGAACCTTTTTCAAAATTAGTGGAAAGTCTTTTGCAAGTATCCCTAGATTCTAAGCCCTAATCCACCTGTAGAATGAATACACATTTGTGTATTTTGTGGAATAAATAGGAATGAAATACACAAGATATTGATTTAGGTGCATATATAATGTTATGTAATAAAAACATTTTTCAGACTACAAATACACAAGATAGGGCATACAGGTATGAAGGCAACAACTAGACAAGGGAATCTCAGTTGTAAATATGAATCATGCTAAGTCTGTTTTAAAGCACAATGCACACACACAGAAGAGCCTGTGTAGGTTTCCAGGGAAACATTAGACAAGTCATTAAGTTTAATCAAGCAGTGATGTCATTACTTGAGGGTGGCCGAGTTGTATAAAATGCAGAATGTATCAAATTGGTGTGAACCGTTTGGGGGTCAGCATCTGATTGAACAGCTAGTGTCTCAGGTAAGGCATCTTAACCAAATGTGACCGTAGTAACAGAATGTTTATGAAGACAACAGATTTTAAAGTTGTAGTATGAAAATAACGAATAAATTAAATTGTAACCTAAATAGGGATAGAGAAGTCATAGTTCAAGTGTGAACATGAGAGAAATAAGACAACGGCATTTGTGTGGTTTCTCAGCTCAGAGAACTGAATAACTGGGACACTCTATGAGAAGAAAACTTAGAAGATATAGCTGTAGAATGAAATTCAAATGCCAATGATTTGAAGCAGGCCATGCATGAAGGGATGAATGCTATACTAAGTGGGTAGGTGGAAAAGTATGCATATCTGTCACTCTAAAGAAATTAATTTGAACAGACTTCTGAATATATGAATATGGAGCTATCCAACACAAGAAAGGGTAGATAGCTCTAGGGAATCTAGAATGTGCATTTGCTTACATAAATATCATACTGAACAGCTTAACTGAGAGTGTGTGGTGCTTGTGGGAATGTCCATGTTTAAAGGTGATTTTCTGTTCTACAGAATAGCAACCATTATGTGGGGCACATACCCAAGAGAACATCATACTACGACAAACATCTGATGCCCACCCATGGTAAAAGTTGCACATTATTAAATAATATTATGGATATTAGTATTTATTATGTTATTGTTATTAAATGATCAATCGGTTCATATAAGTGTGAGTTTTAGATAATAGAGGTGATGGATATATTAAATAATATTTCAGTTAATTGAGGTAGAGTGCATAGATGGAATTAAAACAGGTGCTGTATATGATGACCAGCTGAAAGAGATTCAATAACTAACAGAGGGTTTTAAGTGATGAAGTAATTTATTAACTTTAGGTTTTTTTTCTTTGGAAACGACACACAGGAATAGATGATTTGGTGTTAAAGGAGTATAATTGTCACATGGAAATTTTATATTCAAGATGTTTATCTGTGTCTTTGTTTATATAGGTAAAACAGAATGAAAAACAATGCATATAGGAGTATCTATCACATGAGTGAGGTGGTTGACTCACCATTGAGAAAGTGAAACAATTCTTGATCCTTGGTTGAAATTTAATTTCAAAGAAGATGTCTGTGGTTGGATGACTAAAAACAATTAGTTTATGGTTTTGTTGTAGGATTAAAGGCACTATCCTGAAGAAGCATATACATATGCAAAATGTTGAGACTGTGGCCTTATAAAAAAATGTAATAATAAAACAAATGACAACACAATTGAGAGACTGGTGTCGTCCACTTTAATTGTAGTGCCTCTTAAGGATAGAGTATCAACTAATAAAAAAAACACTCTGTTTTGTGAATTTTACTTTTCTCTACCTCCCTCTCCCACTTCCTTTGGGTTGCACCTAGAAACAAGCCTCAGCTCAGTGTGCCTCTTTTAGGCCACAATATTTAAATAAGTATTTCAGTAGATGTACCCATGCTGACATTTATTGCTGACTGAGACACATAGCTGTTTCCCTGCAACCACCACCTGTACCCTTTCAATATCCCTTTCTGTGGTAGTACCTGTACCCTATACATCATGGATGCCTGATGTGCATGCATAGTAGTAGTTGTCTGAGAAGTGTATACCACTGCAGTAGTGCTGGGGTTCTGCCACTGGATGTTCACATTACAGCCAATGCCGACTTTCCAGCAGCAGTAGCTGTTAGCCGACAGAGAGTTCCTTCATACAGTATTTTAGCAGAACACTGTTACTGCCATCCTTATAATAAGCCACATATGTAGTTCTGATCATGTTATAGCTTTGTTGCCTACTATTGTAATTAATGGCTCATGTAATTAAAGATGGCCACCCCCTCATAGTTCTTATCTCTTCCTTTGAAGTCACTGGATAAATGTACAGTACATGATAGAGTCATACTGTGGATGTATTAGAATGGTGTTACCATATATTCTTGATGTTAAACAGCACAGCGCCGTACCAATAATATTGTCATGGCAGGCATGGTATGTGAGTGGGAACATGTACAGATTATGAGATCCCATGTCTTGGTGCTGAACTGACAGTACATGCACAGACACGTGGGTATTCTATGTTGATTTCTGCACAAGTATGACAGAGTTGCTTATACAGACTATATGTAGAGTGAACAAATACTGTTGCATTGAGGATGTAGTATTTGTTATTCACCAAACTGTCTGTTCTGTCATCCAGTAACCTTAATTGAAGGGATATTCACAGCTCACAGGTCGAGACTACCTTTACTGGTGGAAGTTATTAAGTGCAGACATGCTATAGCTGTGACAGATGTTTTGTCAATGCATCCGTGAACACTACAAATACACTGAGGACATATCTATGGATTTCAGATGTACATTTCTGCTACAACACCGTATAATGACATTCTTTTACATATAACATATGCTGCTGCTATAAGTGTTTGGGATCCATACTCCCTAACAATGGTGGCATGCATTTGGACCATTTGTACTCACAAACCTTTGTCGGATGGCTCGTGTTCCATTTGTGGTGCTGAGTCATTGCCCCTGTTGGTGCCACTAAGAACAGCCTTGTGCCCAGGATATCATGCAGCTTTTTGAAGTATGGGAAGTCCTTGATCATCTCCTTTGGCCCACTGCTCCCACTCCTCTGCATGTCCAACAATATCCTGCTGTACTTGAACTTAAGATCCATCCATTTTGAATGTATCTGCTGGATCCTTCAGAGGGAAGGTGATACACAGCTGTCAGATATGGTGGAGGGGCTGTGGACTTGTGCTGCCATCTACATCTCAGGCTTTGTCCTGCACAACTGTGAGATCAGGCACATGGCAATACTGGTATGAGTCTCCCTGGTGCTGGCACAGGTGTAATCTGCATTGTGCTCTATGAGCTACTGGGTGACATGCCTGTGCACCTGTCCACAGTGGCACTCTCCACATTGTTCATGGTACAGAATCCATGAATGCTGTCCCTGCTGCACAAGGGACACATCATCTGCTTCATATGTCTGTGCACTGTGTCTGCTGAACACCTGTAGACATGCACTGCAGGGTACAATGCCTATCCTATGGATACAGTGCAGAGTCTGTGTCATAACTCTGACAGTGTTAGTGTGTCTGGCATGGTGCTGTGGTGGTACTCATAAGAAGTGCATGTTTCTTGTCACCATTGCATTCTTCAGCTTCTGGAAAATCTGCCCATTCTTCTGCCTCTTCTTATCCAGTTTATCCACAACTTGTAGGTTGTTGATTAGCTCCAGCAACATCTTACAGTCTGAGTTCGGCCACCAGCCTGTTGTTGCCATGGGTGCCATTCTGTGGGTATGTTTCACTCATCTGGTTGTTACATTTATGGGGAGCTGTTCCTTATTAGGCTGCCACATGGTGGTACTAGTCCAGTCCAGACCTAGCAGCATTACCCCGTTACACTGCCTTTCTGCAGATTGGCTGTTGTCAGTTGGTATGCATGTACACATTAGGGTGCTTCACATGCAAGGCTGATTTGCATGGCAGTGGATCTGCATTCCTTCTGGTGGGGACTGCTGCTATTGTATGGTACTGTTTGCTGTCTCACTCAGCTCTGAGTGGCTGGCCCCCTTCCATGGGCTGTGCCATGTGGTTCCCCTGTTCTGGGTTCTGTTGTTCACTCTTGCTTTCCTTTGGTTGCAGACACAGAACCTGTCAATATTATCTCCCCCCATGTGGTGCTGGCACTGAAACTGTTTGTCTGCTACAGCTTTTGTTAAATGGATATGCAGTTGCTCATTCAATGATAATCACTGTGTACAGTTGCAATTTAAACATAGTAGTTTGTGCGGTGCATCCTGCTGCTATGCATCAGGCATCATCAGACATTGGCCAATGACTGGGTCACCATTCTACAGCATGGTATTCAGTGCTGTCTGTTGACCAGGGGCAATGCCCTTATGATGGGAGGGGGGAGGGGGAGGGGTAGGAGCAATAGATGCCATCTCTAGGTAAACGGCCTCAAAGAGAGAAAAGGTGGTAAAACACAGTTACATAGGCAGAGGCAGGTCCAAACTGTGCAAATAAACTCTTGAAGTTCATTACAGCAAATACATTGGAAATATGTATGAGTTTTTTCAGGAGAAATCTGCCCCGCCCCTACAAAAAAAAAAAATACAACCTGGTAGGTTCAACAGTTTTAAACATATTTCCATTAAAATACCTGTATTTGTTTGAAATGCAAATTATGTAACAACTGTTTTTTTTTCTCCTTAAATGTATGCCGCATATAGCTTTCATATGCTTTAATTGTGTTTAGCTACCCACCCACCACACACCCCATTATTAATCCCTGTTCTTGTTATTAACATTGTTACGTTTAGAGAGTTGGGGGGATTTATGGCATGAATGGTTAGGATAGGTTTGATTGAGAGAGAATGTGGTTAGGGGTGCATTCTCTGTTTTAATTTTATGACTGTGATGAATGAGTGATTTGTCTCTGTAATTATTAGAAACTAGGGTGTGTGAGTGATCCTCTGGTTTGGGGTTTGTTTTGCATGTGGGATTGGGTGGGGGGTTTAAATATTATTGGAAGTTGATTTTATTAGTTTAGGACCTATGTGAAGGAGAGAAAAAGTGCAAAGGGTCCACTATATATCAGGTCACCTATGTCTGTTCCATCCTTTAAAGGGATCCCCAATAACTGTGTCATCAATGGTTTCCCGCCAATGTGCACAGTTGAGAATTTTGCAAAGATGAAGCACGGGATGTGGTTGAGGATCTGAGATAGTGGCAGAGGGGGGAAGATTGAGTTAGTGAAGACTCAGAGATGCCCAGTGAGGATATGGAATAGTGACAGCCCCACTGCCCGCCTAGTTCACCTCCTTAGGGATTTGCCTACCATTAAGAGGCAACAGATAAGCAGGCCAGCTTACTCTGCCCCTCCCCTTTGGGTCATCCTTTGTAACACAAGATCAATGAGGAATAAGACTGTGGTGATAGAGGCTTTCATCGCTGGATCCTCATCTGATCTTGTTTGCATCACAGAAACCTGGCTGGGTAACAATTTCAGACATGTGCTGGAGGCGTCTATTCCAGTGGGTTATTCCATGGTGCATTGCCCAAGGTGGGATCATGGGGGGGCAGGGTATCCATTTGTTTTAATTTCACTTTGGGCATCACGGCATCCCCCACGGGCAGCACCAGGTCTTTTTCAGTGTGTGGCAGTCGGGTTGAGGCAGGTGTGGGTTTTAGGCTCGTCCTCATATACTGGCCACCACATTGTGAGGGTGCTTTCCTTCAAGAGCTGATGGATTTCTTTGTCGACCAGGAGTTGGAAGCTCCCAGACTGTTGGTGTTGGGGGATTTCAATGCCTAGGTCAACGATGAGATCTTGTCATTTGGTCAGCAGTTTCTCCAGTCAATGTCATCACTGGGCCTTACACAGGTAGTTGCCACTGCCACCCACCAGCATGGCCACACACTGGACCTGGTATTCACATTGTAGCTCAACATTAGTGCTATTGAGGTTGATCCGGTTATCTGGTCAGATCATCATGTCCTGCTGTTCCATTGTGGGGCTCCCTGTTTAAATACCCCACCGTGGAGACTGTCCAGTACTGCCCCTTATGAAATGTGGAGCCTTGCACACTCCAGGTGATGCTGGACATCTCGGGCATGATGACAGCTTGTGCTGAGGGAGCCAAGAAAGCCATAGAGTACTATAATATGGTTCTCATGGCTGATTTGGACTCCCTGGTACCAGTCCGTGTCCATCCCTTAACCTCCCAATGCATATCCCCATGGTATTGTGAGGAGTGAGACTGCTGAAGACTAAGGGATGGAGGTTGGAGTGTTTTTGGAGAAGATCTCTCTCCAATGAGGACACATTGGCTCTGAAGAATCACTATGGGGATTATCAGAGAGCAATCACACCGAAAAAGACAAGAGTTCCTGACAAGGATGATTGCAACAAACAAGAATAGGCCAGCTCAGCTTTTTCGTACCATAGACTGAATAATTAATTCTGTCTGTCTGCAATCCGTTAAAGCTTTTTCAGCAAAGTGCGAGGAGTTTGGCTGTTTCTTTCTTGAAAAGGTGTCTTCAGTATGGAGGGAGATCACTGCAAGTGGCCTATCATGGGCTGATGATATCCATGAAAGGAGGGGTAATGACAAACTGCCAACCTGGACTGAGTTTGATCCAGTTGTAAAAGAGGAGGGGGTCCAGATGATCTATGGCTTGCATCCTATGTGCTGTTCACTGGATACTGGACCAATCTGGCTATTTATTAGTAGCCTTGATTTTCTAGGACTGGTGTATGCTAGGATTATTTGGTGTTCTTTGAGGGAAGGTGTCTTCCCATTGGCCCTAAAAAGAGCTGTGGTGAGGCCCCTCCAGAAAAAAACATCTTTGAATCTCAATGTCCTGGCAAATTACAGGCCTGTCTCAAATCTTCCCTTTTTTGGAAAGATTATTGAGAAGGCAGTGGTGACACCAGTGGAGGCTCATCTGGAGTTATTTAATATCTATGAGCCTTTCCAGTCAGGATTTAGGCCTCGTCATAGTACTAAGACTGCCTTGGTTGGGGTGTTGCATGATCTCCTCATGGCGAGGGATCAGGGACTACGCTCCATCTTGGTCCTATTAGATCTCTCATTGGCTTTTGACATAGTGTAGCATGATGTTTTGCTGGATTGCCAAAGGAACTATGTGGGACTTAAGTTTTGTGCTTGTTTGAGTCCTACATGACAGCAAGATCTCAACAGGTGGCTCTGGGTAATTTCATCTCTGAACCCGGGGCAGTCATCTGTGGGGCTCTGCAAGGTTCGATTCTAGCACCCATGTTATTCGCCATGTACATGTTGCATTTGGGTGAGATCATAAGGTGGCATGGGGTTGAGTTTCACTGCTATGCAGTTGATATTCAACTCTACCTGTCTTGCACTCCTGATCAGGTAAATGTGGTGTCAGTGCTTGGACAGTGCCTTGAAGAAATAAGTGACTGGATGACCTCCAACAGGCTACATCTCAATCCAGGAAAAACAGAGATGATGGTTGTTGAACAAGGTCAGTTTGGGTCAGCAGTGACAAGTGGTGACCTTTCTTTTTCATCATTAAATGGTCACAGTCTTCAAGCCGTAGATGCGATGAATGATTTGGGCATCATTCTTGACTGCAGGCTGACATTTGAAAAGCAGGTGTCAGCAGTAGTCAGGAATGGTTTTTACCATCTTCATAATATTGCCTGAATGAAACTGTATTTGGTGCCAGCTGACCTTGACACAGTTGTCCATGCCTTTATCACCTCCAGATTGGATTACTGCAGTGCTCTGTACCTAGGGCTATTTGGAAGTTTGTTACACTGACTGCAATTAGTCCAGAGAGCTGTGGCCTGGTTGGTGGCAGGAACTCCTTGTAGTGACCACATCGCACTGGTGCTGCGGACTCTGAATTGGCTTCTTGTTTGATGGTGTATCATCTTCATGATTTGCTTGATAACATTCAAGGCCCTGCATGGACTGGGCTCAAGCTACCTGAAAGATCTGAAGTCCTACATTCCTTTTCACCCCCTCCGGTCCACAGATGCAGGTTTCCGTCTGGTTCCCTGTTCCTGTTTAAAACAGTCTGGGGATAGGGCCTTTGGAGCTGTAGCCCCTTTACTATGGAACTTTCTCCCAGACTTTGTACACTCTGCCTCAAATGTGGATACCTTTAAGCACAGATTAAAAACATACTAATTTAAACAAGACTTTCCAGATTGTTAATCAACTTCAGATGTTTCTATCTCATTTATTGTTTTATTTATATTTTAATGTATTTTGCTTTCTTTTAAATGTTTGAATGTATACTTGTTTTCTTTTATTGTTGTGAGGTGCTTTGAGCTGTTGGAAAGGATGTCAAGTAAATAAAATTTGCATTGCCTTACCCTTTATCAGAAAATTAACTATTTCTTGTTTCAAAAGTCAAAATGAAAGTGTATGTCAAACAAAAGAGACTTTTATCTTTCTAAAATAATGTATTCTTATTTGTATTCATTTTAAGTCAGTATTTAAATGGCACTTTACAAGTGTAATAAAATATACTCAGAGGTGTGCCATTATAGTGATAAAATCATACTTCTCATGTCCATTTAATAACACTTGGCTGCACTTTGTGCCTAACAACAAACCTGAAGAATGTGATTATATCATCATAATGCATATCCTGTCATGTCTTACTATAATGATTCTGGTGGAGTGAGGACTGACTTTTGAAATGTGGGACATGACAACTAACTAGTGTGCATAAATATTTTATTTAATGATTATTAATAATGATGTACACTTTAGACTTATTTCCAGGCTCATTTGTTATACACACCAATTTTAATTCTGAATATAATGTAATGGATGTATGCATGTTTGTAGGACTTCTGTATAAACTTTAATCATGTAGATAAATGTCTTTACTTGTTGCAATAGAGTTACTAAGATTATAGTTCTTTTACATGACCATACACTTATGAAAAACATTAGCAAAATAATGTGGTACAATGACTACTGCATGATATGGAAAGAAGAAAGAAATAATATATTAGAGGATTCATTTTTTATCTGACATTGAAGACTCCATGGTGCCAGCAATGTCTATTTAATTTGTGGTCTGCATTTGCTGAAATGATTACTACAGCCCATATATCATATCCTGCATGGATGAGAGAGTAATCCATAGTGGGCAACAATTTATATTTCTGGATACAAAGGATGCCAATATATTCCTGGAGGGCGAGCTGCAAAGATCAACTACAGAGACTCCCTCAGATGCTGAGCTGGACAAAGATGATTAAGCTGTGCAAGTGAATATGCTAGTAAATCTGGCTCATGCCATTGAAGAAATAAATTAAAGAATGGCACAGCAAAACTTTCAGTTCATATGACTGGCGTTCAGTGGACTTCTGAGATACATTTTGAATTAGAGACTCCCTAAGGCATACTGGGCTACATAATCCCTATGTTAGATTCCTGCAGAGATGTTTTCTGTTTAAATATTGATTTTGATCAATTAACCAGTGGTAATGAACTTCTTTTAACCTGATGCCACTCAGGACTCCCCCATAACCTCCCACCACTACCCCCTCCAAAAACTGAGGGCCTTTGCTCATAGGAGATGGTGTAATCTTGTGGGTAGAGCACCAGTTTGGGAATGAAGAGACCACAGGAACAGACCACACCAAGGCCAAAATACTCACTGTGTGACCTTGACAATGCCACTTAACCTTTTACAGCTCCAGTATACCTAGCTGTGGAATTGGGTAGAAGCAGGACCCCACTGAAAATAAGATGTAGCATCTCAGCTGGGCTACCCTAGATAAATAAGTTGTAAAATAGAAACATACAAATGAATGAGCAATGACAAAGAAAAGGTTTCCATTATTATTTCTGATTTTTGAACAGTTTCACTGGTATTTCACAGTGAAAATACTAAAACAAAATAAATACAAAAAAAGTCTTCACAGTTTTCTCTTGGAGGTTAAACAGTCACTCTAGTTTAGAATATGAGGGCCCAATATTGAAAGGTTAGCACTCTTGCTGATATGACTTGCACATGTGCTAACCGGGGTTTACATGAGCACCCCCAGCTGGCCCATATTCAGCAGCCCCAGGAGTGCCTCCCAAACCTGGCAGCGCCAAAGCACTAATATCCCACTGTGCTTATGCTAATAAGGAAGTCCCCACATGCATACAAGCACAGAGGTAAATTGAAATGTTTGTGGTGGGTGGTAAATAGCCCCCCCCAACCAGTGCTGTTTACCACAGCGGCAAACCACCTCTTAACTGGGCACTAACCCTTTGCCCCTCCCCGACCACTGAAGGCAGTACAGGCACCTGCAACAAATTACCCATTTTCACGTCTACAGACAATCACTTGTATTTACTTGTCCCTTCACCCCCTCCAATTGCTCCTCTCAGCATCCATTATATCTCCGGATGTCCAGTGGTCACTCAACTCCACCCTGATCACAGGTTATATCAAAGATATATATTCCCTGGTGGTCCATTAGTTCCCCACATCCCCAATTGCCCATTTCATATTTTGTAAGTGTGCCCAGGTGGTCTAGCGTGACACCCCCCTCTTGCCCATTTAATATTCTGTATGTATGCCTTTGTGGATTAATGTGACACCGCCCCCAACTTGCCCATCTCCACTTTTACAATCATGCTGTACAGTTTTATGTGATAAGGGTGAGTCCCTTATCACACCGCTCATTAAGGTGAGAAAAGAATCACCCATGTCAAAAGGGCAACTTCCCGTTAGAGAGACCACCACAAACAGCGACAGTCCTCTAAAAATATGCACTAGTTCTTGTTTTTATGCCAGTGGCAAGCCCCCTTCGCCCCCCAAAATAAGGATTCTTAACTCCGGGGGAGTGGACTTGGAAAATATAGAAACTCCTCCTGGAAGCAAAAAAATATTGCCTGCACCAGGATCTGAACCCAGCACCACGGGCTCCAGGAGCAGTGGCTCAAGCCACTACACCATATGGCCAGCTTGGCAGGGTTTGGCCAAATTATTATTTCCTTTATCCTCTGTCTCATGAGTGTAGCACGTATCCCTCAGTGCTACACTCACTATAGGTACTCAGAACTCTTTTTTTCTACTCGCTCTACGTGTGAGCAATATTATTAAGTCACTCATATTGAAGTGCTCAATAATACATGCTCATGTGTAGTGCTACCATGCAGTACTGATGGTCCAGTTTCCCCTACCCGACCCACCTGCTCATATCCAACCTCCTGACACCCCCCCTTAGCCAGGTGGACTGCGCTCCTCCAAGCTCGGTACAATGACTGGCACAGCCCTCCTTTTACCTCTGTGGCTAGACGCTGCTTGTGCTGTAGTGAGCACGCATACAGTTCTTATACTGCATGCACTCTCACTAACAGCTGATATGCTGGCTTTCTATGGAGGTGATAGGAGGGTTGTGTGGATCACCATATCAAGCTTGAAAGAGAGCAGCCACCTGGGTAAGGGGGAGCAGGAAGATGGGATTTGAGCAGGGAAGTAAGGTGGAGGGATACTAGAACACCAGTGCATAGCTGTAGTAGCAGAAATGGGCAAGTTGGGGGTGTCACACTAGACTACCAGCTTATACATACAGAATATGAAATGGATGAGCGGGGGAGGGGGGGTTTACACTAATTTACCAGGGCATATATACAGAATATGAAATGGGTGAGCAGGGGCTGTCACATTAGAGCACCAGGGCATGCTTATAAAATATGAAACAGGCAATTGGAGAGGACCACTGGAAACCAGTGACTTATAATGGATGCTTGAAGGAGTATTCGATGGCTGAAGGGTCACACAAGACCACCAGGGAATGTTAACAGATACCGTAGGAGCAATTGTGAGTTGGGGGGTCACACTAGACCACCAGGATAGTGTACAATATGCTCAGAAGAGTGACTGGGGGGCATACTAGACCACCAGGACTTACATTTAATGTGGCAATGGCAATAAAGGGCTGCTGTGTTCCATGCAAATGAGCCCCATAGTGTCTTGCATACCCAATAGGATCATTTGTATCTTCAGTCTGAATATTGCCCACAGGGGTCTTGGCACTATCCCATTTTGGGCAGCGCTATTTGGACTATATACATACCAGGTGTGTGTTGGGGGAGAACAGCTGTACCTAACGCTGTACCAACATAGTCTGATAGATGGATTGTGCTGCTCACTATCCATATGAATACAGCAGCAAGCGAGTCATGCACAAGCAGAATGCAAACACTTGTGTTGCGCTTGCACAGCTTTCTGAATATCCAGCCCTGACTGCTTTCCGGTTTTCCAGTACATCCAAATATTTCTCAGTGCTGTGATTTGAACCTTTATTTACTTGAGCAGGCATGGGAATTTAAAGCTCAATCAAAGACCATTAATGGCAACAGAACAGGTAATGGAATCACTATTGCAGGAAAGGATTGGGGAATTCCTGGTTTCCAGTGAGCTACAGGATCCAAGGCAGCATGGTTTCATAGCGGGGAGGTCTTGTTAGACCAACTTGATTGAGTTCCTTGATTGGGTGACCAAGAAAGTGGATCAGGAAGGAGTGGTGGATTTGGCTTACCTGGATTTCAGCAAGGCCTTCGACACAGTTCCACATGAAAGGCTGATAAGCAAACTAGGGAGCCTAGGAGTAGGGCCAAAAGTAATACAAGCATTTGGCAATGCCGAATGTTGATTGCATTGGTCTGTTGAGCTTGCTCAGTGCCCCTCTGTCACTCACTCAGTGCTGCAGGCTGCTCTTTTGTACTGGGCTCCTACCTGCATTGGCAGCTTTTTCTGCCCACTAAGAAATCTGCAGCTGTCCCGACAGAGCTCCGTAGAGGTGGCTCACTCCCCCTCTCTCACTCGCTCATTCTGTTTCTCCTGGCGCTGCAGGTTGCCCTTTCATACTGGGCTCCTGCCTCTGTTGGTGGCTTTTTCTGCCCACAAGTAAATCTGCAGCAGTCCCAACACAGGTCTGTTGAGCCTGCTCACTCCTCCTCTCTCACTCACTCATTCCGTTTCTGCCGGCGCTGTAGGCTGGTCTTTTGTAGTGGGCTCCTGCCCGCATTGCCGCCTTATTCTGCCCACAAAGAAATTTGCAGCAGTTACAATAGAACTCCATTGAGCTAGCTCACTCCCCCTCTCTCTCACTCACTCACTCATTCTGGTTTTTCCGCCACTGCAGGCTGCCCTTTTGTACTGGGGCCTTGCATGCATTGCTGCCCTTTTCTGCCCACAAACAAATCTGCAGCTGTCCCAACAGAACTCCGTTGACTTCACTCACTCTCCCTCCCTGACTCACTCGTTATGTGTTTCCTGCTGCTGCAGGCGACCTTTTTGTACTGGGCTCCTGCCAGAATTGGCAGCTTTTTCTGGCCACAAAGAAATCTGAAGCAGTCCCGACACAGCTCCATTGAGCTAGCTCACTACCCCTCTCTCAGTCACTCATTCCATTTCTGCCAGCGCTGCAAGCTGGCCTTTTATACTGGGCTCCTGCCTGTATTTCTGCCTTTTTCTGCCCACAAAGAAATCTGCAGCAGTCACAATATAGCTCCATTGAGCTCGCTCACTACTGTCCTGTCACTCGCTCCTTCTGTTTCTCTTGGCGCTGCAGGCTGCACTTTTGTACGGGGCTCCTGGCTGCGTTGACACCTTTGTCTGACCACAAAGAAATCCACAGCTGTCCTGACAGAGCTCCATTGAGGTCGCTCAGTCTCTCTCTCTCTCTCACACACACTCATTCTGTTTGTCCTGGTGCTGCAAGCTGCCCTTTCGTACGGGGCTCCTGCCTGCATTGGTGCCTTTTTCTGCCCACAAAGAAATCCACAGCAGCCCTGACAGCGCTCCGGTGAGTTCTCTCACTCCCCCTTCCTCACTCACTCTCTTGTTCTGTTTCTCCCAGTGCAGCAGGCTGCCCTTTTGTACTGAGCTGTTGTGCTGGTTCCTTATTCTGCCCACAAACAAATCCGCAGCAGTCCCGACACAGCTCAGTTGAGCTAAGTCACTCCCCCCTCTCACATGCTTGATCTTAATCTGTCTCAAACACTGATTTCCCACAGTGACCGTGCTATTCTCCGGCAGGTGTGCAAAAACATATTTTAGCCAGGATGTGAAAAATGACAGCTGTACTGTTCATAAGGAGGTGTGAAAAAATGCCACTGTTGAAAATCTGGTATGACAATATTACAAATCTGCGAAGTTACAAGGGTGCGTGGAAAGTGCGCAATGCACACTTGTAACACAGTCATTTGATGGGCTATCATCACCATATTTTCAACATAGGCATTTTAGAACCTCTGCTCATGAACAGTATCACTGTCATTTTCTTAATCTGTCCTGACCAGTGATTTCCCACAGCAACTGCCCTATTTTGCGCCGGAAGTGCAAAAATGCATTTTGGCCAGGATGGAAAAAATGGCAGCTGTACTGTTCATAAGTAGGTGTGGGAAAATGGCAATGTTGAAAATCTGGAGTGAAAATATTGCAGATTCGCAAAGGTATGAGCGTGCGTGCAAACTGTGCAACGCACGCTCATAACACAGTCATTTTATGGAGTATTGTCACCAAATTTTCAATATATGCATTTTATGACCTCTATTCATGAACAGTGTCACTGTTATTTTCTTAATCCATCCCGAACACTAATTTCCCACAGCGACCACGCTATTCTGTGCCGGAACTGCGAAAACACATTTCGGCCAGGATGTGAACAATAACAGCTGTACTGTTCACAAAGGAGGTGTGAAAAAATGGCAAAGTTGAAAATCTGGCATCAAAATATTGCAAATTCACAAAGTTACGAGCGTGCACAGCAACTGTGCAACGCACACTCGTAAAACAGTAATTTTTTTGATTTATTCCACCAAATTTGCAACATAGGCTTTCTGAGAGACCACCTCATGAACACTGGCACTGTCATTTCATTAATAGGGCCTGAAAGGTGATTCTGTACAGTGACCATGAAATGACCTTTTGGGGCTGATTAATGCCATTATAGTTCCAGAATTCATGAGGAGGGGTCCCAAAAACCCCATGTTGAAAATTTGGTGCCAAAATTCCCAAAAATGACTGAGATATGCATTAAAGTTGGAAAAAAAAAACATTTGTTCCATTATACAGCTTACCGACATTTCTTCAGTTTGCAGTTGGCTTTGAAGAGTGCAGATGTGTTCCCGGTCCAAGGAATACTGTCTCCCTGAGCTCCAGAGGTAAGTATGGGGTGGGGGTGAGTGGGGAGGCAGGGTGAGCAGTGGGTGGGTGCAGGTTGTGGGGGGACAGGGAGAACGCTGAGGGACGGTTTCCTTTTTTACAGGTTAAAAAAACAAAATACATCGCGGGATTGTTTTTTTAATTTACAGGGGCATGTGACCTGCTGGGGTGGGCTCCCAGTGTGCCATTGGAGTCTTACTTTTGTGGGGCAGCTGTAGCTGATGGGGGATTGGGCACCCCCTTCAGCACACAACAAAAGGGGGTGGGAGTATTACATTATGCTGACGGGGATTGGGCACCATGTCGGCAAACAATAAAAGTGGGGTGGTTACATACTGCCGACAGGGAGTGGGCTTCCCCATTGGCAAAATTAACATTGGGGCACTGAAGCCAATGGGGATTGGGGCCCCCACTGGCAAATAAACATGGTAGTGGGGGTTAATATTGTTTGTAAACATACCCGGCAAGCCACCGCCATGTTCACAAACAATATCAGGGCTTCTAGATCCCACCCTGCAATGACAGGTTGCTCCCTCATTACAGCAAATGGCTGGCGCTGTAATAATGAGGTGACCCCTGATTGCAGCAGCTGATTTTTTACAAGTTGGTGGCAAGCTGGCTGAACTAGTGTCATCAGCAGTGTGCCACAGTATTGGAGGACGCTGCACAAGCCTTTAAAGGCTGTGGGGGCATTGGCCACAACAGTGCCATGCCTCCACAACCTGCTTGTGGAGAAAGCTGCTGCAATATGTTTCTTGCACATGCTCACAATCAACATAAAAATGGTAGAAAGTTGGTTAAGCAATATGAGTCAGAGGGTGGTTGAAAATGGCATCCACTCTGGAGTAGGCAAAGTGACCAACGAGGTGCCACAAGGATCAGTACTAGGGCCGGTCCTCTTCAATGTCTTTATTAGTAACATTACAGAAGAGCTGGAGTGAAAGTATGCCTGTTCACAGATGACACAGAACTCTGCAACAGAGTGAACACACCGGGGAGGGGGGGTTGTGGAAACAGTGAAGGACAATCTAAAAAAACTGGAAGAATGGTCAGTGGTATGGCAGCTTGGTTTTATCACAAGAAAGTGCAAAATCATGCACATTGGTTACAAGAACCTGGGGACAACATGTAGTCTGTCAATACCATGAATGACGAATGGTGACCCGTGACAACCATGAGGTAATCACAGTGCGGACACCTTTGCATGACCAATGGCTCCCCCATCCCCGAGTGGTGTCCCCTTCAGAGCTGGAATCTAAAAGAAGGGGTGTGTGGGGGAAAAGCCCCCTATAAGGGGGATGCAGGAGGGGTGAAGCCCCCGTAAAAACAGTCATTTGGTACCAGGGCAACACTTGAACTGGGAGTAGAGGTATTAACAGCCACAAAGCAGGAAATGGAGCTAGGGTGATCTTTTCTGATGACCTTAAGGTAGCTAAACAGTGTGAAAATGTAATAATACCCCTGTATAGATCACTAGTGAGGTCACACCTTGAGTACTGTGTACAGTTCTGGAGGCCCCATCTACACAAGGACATAGATAGTGTAGAGGCAGTACAAAGGAGGGCAAGCAAAATTGTGCAGCATGGCCTGTATCAGAAGCCCTACAAGGACAGCCTAAAGGAATTAAACATGTACTCCCTGGAAGAAAGGAGGGAATAGAGGGATATGAGAAAAACATTTAACTACCTCATGGGTAAAAACAAGGTACAAGAAGGAAGTATTCTCCATAGAAAAAGATGTTCGAGGACAAGTGGTTAGACTTTGAAGATAGAAGGAGGGAGGCTGAGAGGAAATGGGAGGAAATACTTCACTGAAAGACTGGTAGACGCATGAAACAGCCTTCCAGCAGAGGTGGTGGGGGCAGAAACAGTTACAGGATTTAAGACTGCATGGGATAGACACAGAGGGATCTTAGAAGTAAGGGGGGGGGACTGGAGACTGAATAGGGTCTGGGGTGTCACTATAGGTAGGGAAAACAGGATATATTAGGTGGGTCAGGAAGACGTCATCTGCCGACAGCTTCTATGTTTCTATATAACTGCAAAGGAGTGAACACATGTAAAACATCTTAGAGAAATGCTCATTATCAAAATGATAATTTTATTTAAAACACTTACATGGCAGGTTTAATACAGCCCTCAGCTGTGCCTGCTTTTATTTGTAATTTTGGGACAGAGGTAGTAGTCTGAAAGAAAACAGGTGCCTCTTCTTTTCCAGTGTGTTATTTTTATAAATGGTACGTTATACACATTTTCTATCTTTGTAAATTAAAAAAGGGGGATCTGTTAGATGTTAAATTTCCCAAGACAACAAATACTGTACTGTACATATTTAAAATTCAACATTACAGAAAACAAACTGCTGTTTTTCTGAATTACAAGGTAAGTAGGGATGGGTGAAATTTATCTTCTTCCACTGAAATTATGGCAAAATATTGATTGTGGTTCTATAAAATTTCACAAACATTCCATAAAATGCTGTGAAATTTTGACAAAACTGTAATTTCAGTTATTTCACTCTAATTTTGAAAGTATTGGTCTGCATTACACCAAATTTTGTATATTGAATTTATTATAACTTTTACAGTGGGGTACTAAGTTTCAGATCTCTATATTTAAAGATGTCTGAGTTATAAGACTATGAACATACAGATATATGTTAAAATTACATGCTGAAATTACATAAAGTACAGAATTAAACAGTTAGTCCAAATTACACCATGTTTATTATGCTGGCTTTAACAAGGCCCATACAGATGTGTACCAAGTTTAAAGGTGAAAGGAAATGTCAGTACATACTGATTCACCAATAAATTGCTATGTGGTTGTGTCCTTTAGGTGTTAAGCTTTGATTTTATGTGTAAATGATCTGTTTTTGCTCATTTCGCACTTATGCTGTAATGTTTCTAAATTGACTGCTTTCGTCAGTTTCTGTCTTAGGACAGTGACTGTTGCTCGAGCTGCAAGTTTTGTGTGGTAACATCAACAACACCCTGCTTCACACATTGCCATAAGACAAGCATAACTGTTAAAATATCAGTCTCGTGGTCTGTGTAAACCAATGATCATTTTGCTAATTTTTGTTTCATTAACTAAATGTATTCTCATTGATCATAAATCTTGAGGTTTTGAAGGTAAATCATTTTCTGTTTTTAAGTAGAACAGCATCAAAGAAATGTATTATGACACTGGATTTTGAGTATGACAGTTTGAACTTTAATTGCAGTCGTACAAGAATCTTGATATCGGTATTTCAGGGAGTCAGTTTGTACTTCACTGATACATTTGTGAGACATCATGCTTTATTTTTTCTTTTAAGTATAGAGTTGTATTCTGCATGTTAATTATTTAGTAACCAATCATTCCATCTACTATCTTGATCTGATCCGATTGGTGATGTGGATTCTGATCAGCATGAGGTCTCACAGTAACTGAATGCTTTAACGAGATTAGTATCATCACGAATGCTGATAAAAAATCATTTAGTGCAGCCAACGAATGTCAGTTCTTCTATTCCTCTCACAGGAATAGGATGAAAATACCTTGAGAGAAGTGTCATCTTTTCCCATTGTCTGTCCCTAATCTCGAGTCCCACCAGTGCCACTTGTCCATTCCACAACAGTAGGTCCATCACGACACTGTGTCTACCTCTTCCAAAGGTTCAAACTCCTGTTATGGTTTTGACCTTTTGACATGAACCACAGTAATAAAAAATAAAACTCACCCACAGAAGTTTTTTCCACTCATTCTTCACCCTCCACCCACTCCCCATTCACATGCCCATCCCAATGCTGCTAACTGTATGAAGTTAGATCTACTGATCACATCTAGTCAGAGTAGACATATCTAATGAGAGAGTTCTCGCTTACCGGGATTGCTGTCATCTGGCAGATGGGATGGTCGGGATCATCAATTGATCCTTGTCGTGACAAGCCAGACTCAGACTAACCACGAAATTATTATTTTTTTTTACCATTGCCAGCATATGTCAGAGCCTGTTGTAGGAGAGTTACAGTGACATATTTGTATCACGCTCTCATCTCTGCAATACCCAAGTGTGGGTGCAGTTTGCAGTTGAAACAGATGGATGAATGGTGGTGTTGTGGGGGGTGGTGGTCTTGTAACGGAGTCCAAGTAACTAGGGTGATGTGTTGGACATAGTCTCGGAGACTGTGACAGTCCTGATATACAGTTGAGATAAGTAGTGCAGTGTGTAGTGATGGACGGACTCCTTAGTTTGAATGGATCATCAGCTTCACTCTTGTGCTGTACGATGAAGTGTGTAATTGAGAGAACTCGTTCAGTATTTATGCAATGATTGCTCCATCGCATGGTGACAGGCTCATAGACCATGACATTTACAGACTGAAGATGATTGAATGCTTTGAGTTCTTGTGGGGAGGGGGTGTAGGGTATTTGTGCCTTGTTGCCTGCTGATATAATGTGTCAATTTAGTTCTATGGACAAGTTTCAGGCTCACAATATTCTTGCAGGTGGTCCCTGGTCCATGGACCATGGTGAGGATGGGGGTTGGGGGTGTTATTTTACCTGAATCTTGATGCATTAGTAAAGATAGAACTGATATGAGAGGTGGGAGTGTGGTGGGAGACACAGCTTGTCACCTACGAGGATGGGATGTTGTAGAATTGAAGACAAGAATTAACCATTTAAATTTATTTCTTTCAAACATTTAATCAGTGTCGGGTCTCCCCTCCCCCCAAATTATACTTGCTTTGTTTTGATCTTTTCACCCCTTATTCACTGACCCAATGCAAGCCTCTGGACTCCGATTAAATTCATTGGTTGCAGTGCTAATTGCAGTCTATTGACTGCATTAAAACCCTATCCAAATGTTCAAGTATTTTTTTTGAGACACCACCAAATTGATCTGATACATCTACTATGTCTAACATGTCTACTGTCTTATTTTCACACATTTGCTTGTGCACTTTGTCTACCTATTAATTTAATTAATTACACTATTAATGTACTCAAATGTTTAAACTTGCTATCTGGGAAATGGTGGAGGCTCCCGTAGTAATCTATGCTGTTAGCAGTGAGTTTTGGGGTGAAGGGAGGTGGGTCATCTAAATATCAGTCAAGCAAAATCATTTTCTCAATATTTTTCATGGTTCTGGTTCTGTGCTTTCAGTATTGTTAGGTATTTTCAGTAATTTCAAAATAAGGACACATTTTTGAGTATTATTTTCCTTGTAAGCTCATTATATCCTTTCATTTGTATCATTAATTTTGGTATGCATATTGTTTTCTGCTTCTGCATGGTGATGATTTGCAGGGTTGCATTTAGAATGTAAATGATTTTATTAAAGTTACTGCCAACTAGTTGTTCTCATTTTTTCATTTGTTTCGAGCCTTACAATTTTATACGTGTGTATGATGACTTTATGTATTTTTTTGATAACTGCTAAATTCATTCAAAATATCTACATTTGTATTATGAAAAAATCTATCTGTATTGTTATGATTCTGTAGTACATGGAATGTTTTATATGGATATCATATCCTTATTAGTATGAAATGCAACATAATTTATTCACAGCATGGAATATCATTACAAGTTAATGTTTATATCTTATCTCCCAACATAATATTGTGTTTAAAATGAAATAAGTTGAAAAAAAAACACATTATGCAATACATATATATTTCATTTATCTTTTATTTAAACTTTTGTAAAATTTATTTATGCTCGATGTGTTACCATACATAACCAGTGAGTTCTGCATCAGATGGATCTGATTCTATTTGTTCCTTGACCTCATGAGCAGATCTCAAGTAGTCCTTGTGAATCATATTCCCTATAGCCTAACCATATAGCCTACCTAGACTTTAGCAAGGCATTTGACACAGTCCCACACAAAAGATTGATAGTCAAATTAACCAGCCTGGGAGTGGGTCCCAGGGTGGTAGCCTGGGTAAAACATTGGCTGGACAACAGGACACAGAAGGTAATTGTAAATGGAGTCCACTCTGAAGAAAGGGCGGTTACTAGTGGGGTACCGCAGGGTTCAGTATTGGGTCCAGTCCTTTTTAATGTCTTCATCGGTGACATTGCAGAGGGACTGGAAGGAAAAGTATGCCTTTTGCAGATGACACAAAGATCTGCAACAGGGTTGATACACAAGGAGGCGGAAAGGATGAAAAGGGACTTGGCAAGGTTGGAGGAATGGTCAGACGTATGGCAGCTAGATTCAATGCAAAAAGTGCAAAATAATGCACCTGGGAAACAAGAACCCAGGGAAGAATACACAATGGGTGGGGAGGTAGTAACAACAACAAAACAGGAAAGGGACCTGGGGGTAATCAATCAGATGACATTAAGGTTAGCAAGCAATGTGAGAAGGCAGTAGGAGGGCTGGGGATATACTGGGATGTATAGGAGAGGCATCAGCAGCAGAAAACAGGAAGTTGTTATCCTCTGTACAGATAGTTGGTGAGACCCCATCTGGAATACTGTGTCCAGTTCTGGAGACCCCATCTCCGCAAGGACATAGACAGGATAGAGGCAGTCCAGAGGAGGGCAACTAAAATGGTGCAGGGTCTGCAAGAGAAGCCGTATGAGGAGAGACTAAAGGAGCTTAATATGTATACCCTTGAGGAAAGAAGGGAGAGGGGGACATGATAGAGACTTTCAAGTACCTCAAGGAATCAACAAAGTCCAAGAGGTAGCATCTTTCAGAAAAAGAGACTTGCAAGAACAAGGGGACACAATTTAAAGATAGAAGGAGGGCGGTTCAGGGCAATGTGAGGAAGTATTATTTCACAGAGAGGTAGTGGATGCATGGAACAGCCTTCCTGAGGAAGTTGTGGGGTCTAAAACTGTGGGAGAATTCAAGAATGCATGGGACAGACATAAGGCAATTCTTGTGGGGGGCAGGAAGATAAAGGTTGATGGTTAACTAGGATCTGCGGCCTATCCTGTAGGTAGGGAAATGGGCAGACTAGATGGGCCTAGCTGTCCTTATCTGCCGTCAAAGTCTATGTTTCTATGTTTCTATATCCTGATGTGATAGAACACACTGGTTCTGCAATTCGTTCCCCATACTGCATTTTTTTTAAATATTGTATGGTGCCCCTCAGATTAGTTTAATGCCATTATTAGTGATTGCAAATGTATTTGAATCACATGCATACCAAGAGCAGCAGAAAGGAATAGTCTTGGAAATACTGGTCACTTTACTTCCTGCCACTGTTGTGTAAGACAATGGATGGAGGTTGGTTATACTGTCATTTACCAGTCAGAAATGTGGGTCATCATCATGGACGACTTTAAAGCAAGCAAGCAGGCCTAAAAGGTTGTGGGGGAAGGCCTATGATAAGCTGGGTTGTATATGATGTGGCATCACAACCCGAGGATTATATGTGCAGTTTCCAATATGCAAAACATTTGTCAAGCATTTGTAAGGGGTAAACATTTATCATATGATCGGAGCTGTATGTTGATCTGTTATTCTTAATGTCATAATCAGTGACATTGCATTACAGCTGGAGGGTGTGTTTGCCATTTCACAGATGGTACAAAAACAAAAAAATTAAAAATGATATTGGGTTGATTCACTAGATGGGTTGACAAGTATTAGATGAGGCCTTTAGAATTCGATAATATGTACTGATGTTCAGCATTTTAAATGTAATGCAAAAAAAAAAATAATGTATGTTCGTGCACATGTGGATTAGAAACACTGTATTAAAGCTACAGGATTGATGTTATATGGGGAGCTGCTTTATTTGCCGCATGTGTTCAGCTGCATAGTCAGCATGTCCCAGAGTATGGGCAGTTGTTTCATGGCCCTATTCGGTGGCTAGGGGAGGGGATCAGATTCATAAGTGGCAGGGCCAGAGGGTCGGATGGCTGAAGAGAGAGGGGGAGAGAGAGAGAGGGTGCCCCTGATTGGCATATAAAGTTAGCCAGCCAATTGGTACAGGAGGCACCAATATGGACTGGTTTTAAATAGCTGGAGCTAGGGCAAGGTAGCTGTTCTACAGGGGGATGTTTTCTTTGCTGCAAGAGGAGATGAACGTGCACAAGAAGAGCATAGTAGGCAAACAATAGAAGGATGATACCATGTCCGCACCCCTGTTGGGCCTATCTAACTCCTCCCTGCAGTTGGGATGGGTACCTCATGCCTAGAGAATGGCCCATATCATGCCTATACATGAGGGTGACTTGTGAGAGGAGATAGCAAACTATATACCAGGGTTACCTGATGTCAGTGATAGGCAAAGTGAAGGAGGTCATCTTGAAGTAGAGGCTGGATGGGGTTCTGAAGGCACATGTTTATCTAGATGATTGCCAATATTGCTTTGTTAGGGGCATATCATGTCAGACCAACCTAGTTGCATTATACAAATAGGTGGCAAGTGCTCTGGAACAGGGCAGATCAGCTGAGTTTTTATTTCTGGGCTTCAGCAGGGCATTTGACTCTGTGCCACATGCCAGGGTGGGGGGGGATTGCAGGTTTCTATGTGTGAGAAAGACATCGGGTTGGTTGTGGGTTCCAAAACGAATACCTCAGAGTATGTAGAAGGGCAGCGGCCTGAGTAAGCAGACTACAGGGTGCATAGCCAGGGTGATAACCTAAAGGAAGAGAGATGTGCTCCTCACACTGTTCAATTGCCTGGATAGACCACAACTTGAATACTGAGTGCAGTTTTGTCATCCCTAATTAAAGAAGGACATTGCATTTCTGTATAGGGTCCAGATGAGGGCAGCCAGGATGATACTGTGAGTAGAGGGGAGGCCCTATGAGGAGAGGCTGGAGTATATCTAACTGTTTTAGATTGAGGAGAAAGTAATAGTTATTATCTGGCAGTGGTGTAAATTATAGTATGTAAAATTCAGTGCTTTATAAAAATTGCTAATCTCATTTTATTTGTCAAGAAATAGATGGTGAGATGTGTAACACCACTCTGCAAGAACTCTGAATTGTCTGGAAAATCATTCTATATGTTCTCCAAGTTACATGGTTTGTGCAAGAAATGGAAGTTTTTCTGCAGCAGACCTGCCTCGTATGAACCAACTTTTTGCACAGTGTTATGTGAGGATCATTACAAAGACACAGACTTTGTAGTCCTGCCACATTTGGCCAAACAGTATGGGTTCAAGAAAATTAGTCTGAAAAGGGGAGTCATACCTAGTAAAAAATATCAACATGGGGTAATATGCAATTGTATATTATTATATGAAACAGACATCACCATAAGTGCTGATGCTTATGGGGCCTATGCAATATGGCTTGGAATACTTTATCACTATAGCTGTCTCACAACACAAGTATAACTTTATTTAATTCACATTGGTTAGAACTAGTAACACTTAAAGGTGTAATCCATTAGTATCTATGGGCAAATATGGGCACATGCACCCAGACTATCATCTCCCCTAATAAAAATGTGGAGATATAGTCTCATATTCAGTACTTACAGTGGTTGTAACATCCACATGGCATGGAACAATGAAAACATGACAATACAAGAAAAACACCCTATTGGATAGATGGTCAAAACAGTCTATCTCATGTTCTATACAAGATAACTGTGAACACCATATAACATTCAGGTGATTGTCCATTGAGTGCACAAAGAACAAAGCAGGTCATTCCTGCCCCTAATTAGCTCTATGCCTGCTGCCTTCCTACCAATAACACTGATATAATTTTAGCAACAACATGGATCAGGAAATACAGGTGAGATGGTCAAATGGGTGGCAAAATGGTTAACAGGCAGAAAACAGAGAGCTGTAGAAAATGGTATACAGCCAGAAGAGATGCAAGTCACAAGTGGTGTACATCAGGGATCAGTCCTGAAGTCAGTCCTCTTCAATATCTTCATCAGTGACATTGCAGATGGACTGAAGAGTAAGGTTTGTCCATTAGCAGATGACACCAATATCTGCAACAGAGTAGATGATTCAGATGGAGTGGGCAGAATGAGAAGAGATCTGGATAAACTGACACTGGTTAGGCCCCATCTGGAGTACTGTGTGCAGTACTGTAAGCCACACATGCACAAGGACATGAACAAAATAGAGGAAGTCCAGAGAAGGGCAACCAAAATGGTGTAGGGACTGCATCAGAAAACATATGAGGACATATTTTTATTTTGAAGTAGCTGTCACTGTCTGTAAAAATACAATTCATTAAAAAATCTCGAATCATATGGTTTTAAAATTAAAAAAGTTAGTACACCTATTAAGAGTATGTATTTAATATTTCCATTTCTTTGCATGTTGATGATATCAAATCAACATCTACTTACTGCAATAAAGAGGTACCAGCAGCATTAGCATTGATTGATTTTAGTTGCACACCAGAAGACAGTTTCCAAAACTAACAGCTGACAACTGATAATATAGTGGTGAACCAAGATACATGTTTTGACATCATTACTGTAAGTATTATAGTATGAAAAAGTTTTGTTACTAGATGAATTGGTATTTATTTTACTATGCACTTACCAGCTTGCAATATGCCTATCTTACTGTAACTATTTAAATTCCAAACAAGATGCATATAATATAGTTTGCATTACAGAAACAAAATCAGCAAATTATAGATTTGTCATACAGTATAATGATATGTTATGCTTTATCTGATTTACTTTCTATTCTAATATCACATGGTTCCATATCTTTATATATTTTTTTCTAGTAAGTCACTCTCAATGTTCTTTCCATCGTGGAAATTACATGGTACTGCAGTGTAATAATGTGATTGAGTAATGTCTCCAATTAACTGTCATATAGTGTATACTGGAGCCATCCATTCCCGACGAGCAAAGGCTCCACAGCTTGCATGTCAAAAGAGCCATCTTTCACTACCTAGAGCATACTAGACAGTCCAGAGGCTCTTCCACTCTTCCTCACCTATGGGGATGTAGGTAGAGGAAGACCAGCTACCAAGAGAACTATTTCTCATTGGTTGGTCACTTGTATTAGATTTTGCTATGAGAAAGCTGGTCAACAACCTCCAGTGGTGCTCAGGGTCCATTCCAGCAGGGGCACTGCAGCCTCTCTTGCAGCAGCAAGGGACATTCTCCTACTGGATGTCTGCAAAGCAGCTACCTGGAAATCTGTGCACACCTTTGTGAAACACTATAGTTTGGATGTTCAGACAAGATCTGATGCCAAATTTGGTAGAGCAGTTCTGCAAAGCCTCTTTTCTAAGTAGGTTCTCTGCCTGCCTCCCACTTGGTACTGTTGGGTAGTCTGCAATAAAGTTACTGATGCTAAAGCACTCCTAGGGTAAGAAGAAAAAATTACTCACCACAGTAATCTTCTTTCTTCCAAGGGGTCCTTTAGCATCAGTAAGCTCCCACCCTTCCTCCCCTGTTCACCTGTCGGAGAAGGGCTCTTATGTCACCTTTTACCAAACTTTGAGTTTCTTAGTGATGAGTTTTTAGCTTGTGTTGCTGTTGTTTCTATTTTCACTTTTGTGGACATTTGCATTTTGTTTTGAATCCTGCTGATGCTTTTTTGGGGCATTTGCACTTGTTTTTCATGTGTTCTGTGGTGGCAGAGGGATCTCTTGAGCTTCACTCTCAAAGTCATCAGCTGTCATAATTAAGACTCAGGTGAAGAATTGCCTTGTTGTGTATGGGCAGCCATACACTATCCTGTATATTACAAAATCATTTATGGAGAACTATTTGAGGGCTTTTTACTGTGTAAAGTTAGTTTTAACTGATGAGATGTAATCTTGGTTGCAGGGAGACAGATTTTCTAGATGTTCTGAGTTGTCTATGACCATGTATTCTGAAATATAATTAAGCAATACGGCATGATCAGGGATTAGATTAACAGTCTGTTAATCGCCCCATATGGGTGTAATGTGGCATGAGGAACTGTCGGATACCACATTGCCCCTATTGGGTGATTAGCTGATTGTTACTCTAACTCCTGGGAGTGCATTATTGCTATTTTAGAAAATGGGCTTTTTATTTCCTGGCATCTGATTGCCTGGTACCCTTGCATAGGGGGTTCATTAACTTTCAATAGATGCCCAGGAAATAAAAAGTACCGTCCCCATTGCCCCTTCATCCACTCATGTATCCTGTGCCAATCCTGCTTCCTGATTAGCTGAAAACAAACAATTTCATTTTAAATCACCGCCATGGTTTCTTTCACTTAGTGAGAGATACTGGCCCACAATGCCATGCAGTTCATATACCAGTGGCCTCACAATTCACTCACACAACCTCAGCCGGGGTCCTTAGTACTTACATTTTTGTAATGTAATTACTGTGCCCTCATGAGCAATTCCCCATGACTCTCCATACCTGAGGTCTCCCTCCAGTTTACTGCTTGCTCACTCCTAAAAATTGTTTGTGCCAGATACTGAGCAAGCCACCCCCCCACAAGAGAAGCGGAGATAGATTCTTACAAAGTAAGCTAAGCATGCAGCCCCCCCGGCCCATTACTTTTGGAACTGCAGTCCCCTGGCAACTTTATTAAAGTGTTAGTATATGAGCTGGCCCAGTGGCGCTGAGGGTTGAGGCACTGGACGCCACACCTCGTGCCACACCGGTGTCCCATGTTTGGGAACAGACATGGGCCGCCGGGGGTCGGCAGGGGTGGGGAAGGATAGAGCATCCAGAGGACTGCTCTCCTTCCCTGGGAAGGGGGGGGATCTGCACCGGCACCTGAGTGCCACCTAGCGGAGGCCGGGAAGCAAGGTGTACTGGCACATTCAAGGGGGGAGTCGGGTGTAGACGTCTTGAGGGAAGCACGCACAGAAGCATGTGCGGTCCACCTCGGCCGACATCATTGCACGCACCCAACTCCAGAGGGAGGAAAAAACAGAAAAAATTCTTGCCGCAGCACCTGCTTGAAGTCGCCTTGCCATCACTCATAGATTTCAGGCTGACTCCAATCCAGACCTGAGTCCGTTACACCTTGGCTGGTGGCATGGCCCCGCCCTGGGGAGCAAGCCAGGGGGCAGGGAGGACAGCTCATATGGGAGTGGGTATGGTGGGGGCCATGACTAGGCTGAGAACTGGCGCTGGGGAAAAAAAAAATTGTTAGTATACACCTATTACTGGCACCATTTGGAAGCTACAGTAAAACAACAGTTTCAGCATCTCTTGCTATAACAGTTAAAAAGAAACTCAATGTCTTGTTTTGGATGTGGGGGGTTACGAGAACAGAAAGGTTCTGTCACCTGAGTGTGTGCATGTGGGGGGGTTAACAGTGGATGGAACAGCACTGAAAATGAGAGACTACTTTGTCAAAAAAAAGCTTTTTTCCTGATATTTCTATTTATGTTCAAAGTCATTTCATTTTTAATTTTGAAACATAACTAAGATTTACACATATGCCCATTTTCTAAGCACAATAATACCCTCCAGGGTGGGTGGTATTGGCAATACTGGACCTTCCAGGGGCTAAAAGGTCCTCCGCCTGCAGCGTCGGACCTCATTATGCCATTGGCGGTCTGGTATTGCCCAATACTGCCCACCCTGGAGGATATTACTGCTTGCATAAAAATTATTCCGAAAGAAAAGTGTGAAAATAGTACATTTTGAATGCTTTCCTCACTGAGAGGGAGATTTTTAATAAAATGTTATTCCACCAACAGTTTCAGAATGCTGGTTCAGAATCATAATGCGTCTTTCCACACATTCAACAGTGCTAGAGGATGGAATGCTGACAGGAAGAATTCATGGGCCATGGTGATCAGGCTCTACATGACAGCGTAGCAAGGATTATTATACCGTGGACATAAGTGAACAGCAAATGAAATCCTTTAACACCAGTGTAAATCCTCTGATAGCCAATAGCTGCTGATGAGACTATAATCCAAATCCTATGCAGCATAGGAATAAATACAATAAAAACAGAAAAAACAAATCAACCTCTTTAATATTTGTATTATATTATAGTAAAAAAATGAACCTTGTTATAATCACAATAAGCCACTCGAAAGATGTGGGTTATTGGGGGATTTACTACGGCTGGCAAGGATTTACCCACTTGACTGCACCTCGTGGGCAAATCACTCCAACCATGGTAAATCCTCTGATAACCCACATCCTCTGAGTGGCTTATTGCTTACATATAAGGCTGTCAGAATGCTAACAGCCAATCATATTGCAGCATTTCTGATACCCTTTTTATAATTTTTTTTAACAGAATGAACACGATATTGTTATATTGGGTCAACTGCAAGATTGTGAATTGCCAATATTCTTTGGGGAGTCACCTCTGGACAATACAGTATCAGAAACCTCATGTACACTATTGGATTCCATGTCAAATTATCCCATCTGCAGTACTCCATTTCCATCATACCCTTCAGAAGTTAGTACAAAAAGACTGGTACTTTATACTTGATAAATAGTATAAAGTGTGTTGTAGAATGTTGTTATGGATATAAATCAATAAGTATAATGGATTTAGTGTACTACGGTAGCTATGTCATCACATCTGTTGTGAACAGCATTGCATTATTGAACATCTACACATAAATAGTACTATGAACTGATATAAATTTGAGACATACTTAAAAGAATATTGGGTTCACTTTCTTGTATCTGTATTAATTAATAGACATATACAAACTGTTCCACCATGGATTTCTTCAAGAAATTAAACTGTCTCGAATACGATGTTCCAGTAACTACAAAATGTGAAAGAAACAAAAATTGTGATTCAATAGGAAACCAGAATAACAAGGGACTAAAGAAGGTATGTCAGAATTGGTGCCAATTAATACATGTGTTTGTAAGCCTCTGTAGTCTTATTCCCCTCCCTTCCCCAATCCACCCACAACTCAGACCATCACCAAAGAATCAATAAATAACAGTCTGGAGGTCTATTAAGGGTGGAAAAGTTTTTGGGTGGGAAGTATGATCTGAACTGCCTTTTACAAATGACATACCGCTAGATGTATATGAGACACCATTGCTTCTGTGTATAAAATCATTAGGATTTTATTTTTCAATGTAAGGTATTACCTCTGTTTATAAATCTCCAACAATTCAATTGTGATACACATTTTATTTAAGGATGTAATTATAAACAAGCAGAGTGCAGAAAAGAAAAGAAGTAAATCAAATCAAGTAGTTAAACCACCTTGGTATAAAAGTAAATCAACACAAACAGAAGGCCACAGTTGTCCCCTGAATCCCTTCAGGAAATGATGGATGCCACACCATTTTTACTTGTTGGTTGCTCATTGGCAAATTTATTTATGGCACAAAGACTGTATTTACAACTCATGTACTTTAGAATTCACAATTCAAATTTACATCTAAATTTTATTTCCAATTTTTCTAGTTCCAGCCTCTGTCCTTCTTCTGGTTGTTTCTTCCATCTTGCTTTCAGGGCTCGGACACTGTGAATCCAGTCCCCTCTTCCACACCAGAACCAGGCCGGTTCACCTTACCCGGGCTTTCTCCCTCCGGACCCGGACACTTCTGAATCCAGCAGCTGGACCTATCCACCTTCCCACTTTACCACCACATCTGGGTTCTTTGTCCCCAGCCCATATATCCTAACCCCCTCCCCCCTTTCCTCCCCTCGCACCCCCTTTTTCTTTCTTCCTCCCTATGGGCATTCATGTCCCTCCCCTCCAGGGGAATTTGCCCTAGCCCCCTGGCCCTCTGCTGCCTCCCCACAGCAAAAGACACACCTGGCCCTATGCCCAGAGCCCCCAGGGCAATCAGCCTGCCCTCCATATTCTTCCTTTGTGCCACAGCCAGTCCGCTCCCAATGCCTTCCTTAATAAGGGTGAGAGGGGTGTGAAAAATTCCCAGCAAAAGAGGCCATCCTGCCTGAGACCTAGCCTAATATACCCCTAATAGGCCTCTGGTCAGGACCCCCTTTGGGCTTCACCCCTCAGCCAATCCCTGAGGCTCTGGCTTGCCCTTGTCATTTTACCCTTTCCTGCCTGGTGATGTCACCAGGCCCCTCCGCCTCTATTCCTCTCCCCTCTCCCCACCCCCTCCCCCTCCTATTCACATCATCTTGGTGGGGGATCACTGGACAACCTGGCTTGCCTTTTATTGGCAATCCCCATTGTCCCCTGAATCCTCCCCAAGAAATGATGGACGCCACACCATTTTTACTTGTTGGTTGCTCGTTGGCAAATTTATTTATGGCACAAAGACTATATTTACAACTCTTGTACTTTAGAATTCACAATTCAAATTTACATCCAAATTTTCTGGTTCCAGCCTCTGTCCTTCTTCTGGTCATTTTTTCCATATTGCTTTCAGGGCCCAGACATTGTGAATCCGGCCCCTCTTCCACTCCAGAACCAGGCTGGTTTCTTTACCTGGGCTTTCGCCCTCCAGACCCAGACACTTCTGAATCCGGTGCTTGGGATCTATCCCCCTCCCCGCTTTACCACCCCGTCTGGGTTCTTTGTCTCCAGCCCATGTATCCTACCCTCCTCCCCTTTCCTACCCCTGCCCCCCAATTTTCTTTCTTTTACTGCCCCTCCTCCAGCTTGTGATGCACGGAGGGGCTCCCCCCTTGTGGGCTAGTATCTAAGTCCTTTTTTGGCTATCTGGGTCACTAGCCCTCCAATAGGCCATAGGAACAGACACATCTCAAACTCTGACAGGTGGATGCCATCCGACCTGTACACTGCAGGCTGGTTGAAGGAGATGTCTCTGTGCTGCAGGTGCACTCTCCCCATCTCTATTATCCCCTTGGCCACCCTCCTGTTTAAATGCTTTCTCACTTTTTCGATCAGCCGGACGTCCCTCACTCCCCTCCATACTTTCCAGGAAGTGATTTCGGACCAGCCAATTATCACCCTCATCCACCACCCTCTTAATTTTTCCAAGTCTCCCATAATGTTCTGCCCTAATGCCCCCCATGATAGGCTCCCTAGATCATTGCCCCCCAAGTGTATAATGATGCAATCCGGGGTGCCCACTGCAATTTTTAACTCCTCCATCAAAGGCATGAACTGTGCCCATTTCATCCCCCTAATGCCTTTCCATAGCACCCTGGTGTACTCTTTGTTGCATCTCAGCTCCACTCCTCTGGAGGTGGTGACCACAAACCTTTCAGCTCAATATATGAAGGAATGCCCCACTATCCAGATCTTTCTCTGGGAACCTGCCATGGAAACAAAATAAACAGTGTGAGTCATTGTTATTATTTTCTCACATACCTCTTGTAGCAATTGGACCTTCAGCACCCCACCTTTTGTATGTCCACCACTGCAGCCCACTTTTCTGCTGCCTCTGTGGCTGCCCCAATCCAAAATGGATGCAGGGCAAACTTGTTGGAGTCCTCTCCCAGGAGTGCCAGTGCCTTCTTGAGGACTGTCCCTACCTGAATCCCTGTGACCGGGGAACTATCCCCATGTCAGAATAGTACCACCCCGGCCCTCCCCCAAAACCTCCTATTTTCCTCTAGTGCACCTACAGTGCAGCTGGCCAACTGTGATCTTACCAGTGACACTTGGGTCCCTCTCCCCCCTTGATCTGTTTTGGATCTGGCCAAGGTGATGACCACCTTGTCCTGCCCTCACCGGACCTCCTCATGCTGTAACGCCTGCCCTGCGGCTGCCTTTTTTGGGGCCACCACCTCCCCCACTCAGAATGCGCCTGCTGCCATAACTGCAAACACGGCCTGGAATAGCACCCCTTCCTGTGCTGATGTGCATACTTCCTGGGTGGCCCCTATGACCCTTACCAGCAACTCCCCCCTTATGGGTTGTCTCCCATCCACCCTGGCCAGTTGGCCCCACTGCCAACCTGCCACCTTTCGTTTTACTGTCCTGCCGGCCCCTACATCAGGCCATCCTTTGTCCTGGCATACCCAACTGATGCCAGCTAAGTGCACCAACATCATGGCGTAGGCCAACCCTTCCTCCCACAATTCTACCACAAACCACTTTACCTGTTCATCCAGGGCCGGTTCGGCCCTGTCCCACCCATGCATCCTTCTGAATTCTTGAAACCTTGCCCATCCTGCCTCATATGCCCTCATTGTGTTGGCTGCCCAGGCCCAATACAGTGCCCTTGCCATGACCCTCCAGTTTCCCACATCCGGTTGGGTATCCTGGTCCCGTGTGGCATGGCACGAGGCATCAGCTCCCGAAACCTGTTGAGCTGTAAGCGGGAAAGACTGTCAGCCACCTCGTTCTTCAACCCCTCAAAGTGCTGTGCTTTGAAAGATATGTTCAACTGTAGTCCCAACAGAACATGTCGCTTGAGCAGCCACCTCACTGTCTCTGTCTTCCCCCCTTTTCTATTAATGACTTCTACTACCCCTTTATTATCACACCAAAACAAAATACACTTACCCTGCATCCTATGCCCCCATACTTCCAGAGCCACCCATATCGGGAAAATCTCCAAAGAATGTGGTATCTTTCAACCACCCCCTCTCGTCCCATGATGCTGGCCAAGGCTCTGACATCCAATCCCCTTGAAAATATGCCCCCATTCCCAGGTCCCCTGATGCATCTGTGAATAGCTCCAGATCCATGCTTCTTTCCCATTCCTCCTGCCAGAATGTCACCCCATTGTAGCCGTCAAGGAACTCCTCCCATACCCGAAGGTCCTCCTGCACCCCTTTTGGCACATCCACCCAATGGTGCTGTAGCCGGGCTTCCCCCTTGCCCTCCCCAACCTTTTTGTGAAAGCCCTGCCCAGGCTGATGGCCTTGCAGGCAAAATTAAGGTGCCCCAGCAGTTGCTGTATTTGTACCAGTGGCACCCTCCACCTCCCCATAACCTGGGTGAGCAGGCCCCTAAGGCATGCCACCTTGTCCCCAGGTAACCAAAAACAGCCCTCTTCTGTATCCACTTGTATGCCCAAAAATTCCAACTTACGAATGGAACCCTCTGTTATGCCCTGCACCAACAGTATCCCTACCTCCCAGCACATGGCCTCAAAATCCCTTAACATCCCTTGTGCATGTGCCCTGGATTCCCCGATAAGAAGGAAATTGTCCAGGTAATGTACCACCCTCCTGTGCCCGTATCGGGCCCCGAACACTCATTGGACCTAGGTGCTGAATGTTTCGAAAGTGGAACATACTACCAAGCATCCCATGGGCATGGCCTTGTCAAAATACGTGCCCCCTTGGAACTGGAAATACAAGAGGCCCCAATCCTCAGGCCAGACTGGTAACAGCCGAAAAGCTGCTTCTATGTCCGTCTTGACCTGCCATGCTTCTCCAATCGCCCTGATCAACCCTACCGCCTGGTCCAGTGAGGCATATGACACAACCCTAAGGTGTTCGGGTATGCCCTCATTTACTGCGAAACCCTCAGGGTAGGATAAATGATGTATCAAGTGGAATTCCCCTGCCACTTTCTTGGGGCAACCCCCAGCAGGGACACCCAGAAATGCTCGCAGGATGGACCTCCCAGTGGGCCCTCCACTCTGCCTGCCCTTATTTACTTTTCAATCTTGGCCCCCACTGTTTCCTTTTTTCCTTTTACTGACCCTAGATTTTTGGCTCACATCCGAGTTCCCCCTCCTTTAAAACCCAAGGGGCAAACCCCTTTGAAACCTGTCCTAAGCAGTTCCACTGCCGCTCTATTCGGGTAGTCCGCAGTCCACTCCTCTACCATTGCCAAGGCAATGGGAGTGCACTCCAGTGCATAACCCCATCACCCCTCTTTGCATTCCTCTCTAGCACCATCCCCTGGGAGCATAGTGCTGCCCTCGCTGCCCAACCCCGGCCCCTGCCCTGCCTCCCCAGCACCCTGGAAGGACTGATCATGGTATTTCCCCCTTTGCTGCCCCCCTCTGTCCACCCCCTGCTGGCAGCTGGAGACCGGATGCAACCCCTCACACTTGGAGCAGACGTGTCAAAACTTATAACTGCCCCATGTGCATGTGGTCTTGTTGTAGCCCCAACATGCCATGACCGGTGCGGTGGTCATGACCTGCTTCACTTGCTCCCTGATTCCTCTACCCTCCCCGGATAGCATCCTTACCCATAACTCTGAGTGGGTACAGTCCCACTTCAAATCCCCTTTAGCTGCCATTCTCTTCTGGAATGCCTCATCGTATTTGAGCAACCCATACTCGACTTTTGCCTTATACGCGTTCCTGATAATGGACATGTATGTCAACAGGGGAATGGCAAGCTCCAGCTGTTTCTCCAGCACCAGCACGCTGTATATGATGAAACCCCCTTTCCAGTTGTCAATGGACTTCCCTTTGTATTTTGCCTCCTCCGTAGTGTGGCCCACCACTGCCAGGGCCACCACCATTTCTGACTTCCCCACAGAATCCTTCTGCTCATACCTCGTAGCCATGTCCTTGTCCACCAGCCCAAAGATGTCCACATGATCCCCCTTCCAGATCTTCTCTTTTATGGACATCGGGATGTGGTCCCCGACCGAGCAGCCCAGGGGCCCATCTTACAAATTTTTTGTTGCCCCCTTGTCCCCCCCTCCCTTTTCTGTCCTGCCCCTTTGCTTTTTAAGGCCTGCACGGCCCATTCCATTTTCTCCAACCCTACATTACCATATCCCCCAGGATTCCTTCCAAAAACTCTTTCAGCTCATTTTTATCTGAGAGATCTTTACTATTCTTACAACCATCGAGGTTCCCATCATCTGGCTCCAGTGCAGGCAGCAGTGCCGGGATCGGTGCGGACTGTGGCACCTCCCGTCTGGGTCTTTTTCCCCCTGTTCCCCTGCCCGGATGCTCCTCTCGCTCCTTCCGTTTTTGCAGGGCCTCCTCTTCTGCCTCCCTTTGCTTTGCCATGACCACCAGTTCCGACATTTGCCCCATCAGTTTTGCATCAATTTTTTGCTGGACAGTTTGGGCTCACTTTGGTGCCATGCTGCTTCCTATGTCACTGTGTGTGTCCGGTGGGGAACACTTGTTCAGCCATGTATGCTCCTTCGACAAAATGAAAACACACACCATTGTTGTAGTACTTGGAGACCTGGGAGGAACTGAACCGTGGTCTCAGGTCTCCTTCCCTGCCATGTGCTGGTGCCCTAGCCACTCTCCATGGGAGTGGCTCGAGAAGAAAACCATCTGCCAGGCTAATCATAAACATGGCTCTTGTCTAGGTTGTACCTGAGGCCTTTGAGGATCCTCGCCCAAGAGGTATACCCTTCCTCCACTCAAATGCACTGCCAGCTCCCCCTGGCTGCAGTACCATGTTCCCCCATGCCTGAATGCCTGTGTTCCCCTGTGAATCACCCCACCAGTTCCGCAGCCACGGCCCCTTCCTGCTCTGAGGCCTTCATCACACATGCGCCTGGCCTTCTCATGCCTGGGCCTGCCCGGATCTCTCAGTGTGCCCTCCACACTCCAAATGCTCCCTGCCCCTGCCAAGAAAGGGATCTCCCCCCCCAATAAACCATGAAGTGGCTGGAGGCCCTTGACCCCTTCCATCCTTCATGTGTATTTCTTGCTCCAGGGTCCCCCTGCCTTCCGGTATGCCTTTCCCTCCTTTGCTTTTTTTTTGTGCAGTTGCCCCTGCTCCCAAAAATGTGGGTGCTGTGCCTCCTTGTGCCCCTTGCCCTAGCCACATGCTCCATTGCTCCTGCTGCACAGTCCCGAAGCCTACATCCATTGGTAGGCTTCGTGAAAACTTCCCCTCAAAATCCTCCTTTGCAAGCATCAAAACCCACAACTGTTGCCGCAGCAAGCATCTAATTCCTGCTCCACTACCTAATTGCTTGCACAAGTCGGGCACAAATGAGAAACCCAACCCCAGGCCGCCTCCGGGCCATGTGGCTTCCTGGTCTCCTCACTCCCCACTTGCGCCAATCCTGCGCCTCCTGGCTGGGCACATTTGTTATCTCTCTACATCACCCTACAACCAAAACAGGCATCCCTTTCCTCCCTTCTGCCCTCTGCCCCGCTTGTCCCTTGTTGATAAAATCGCGTTCGCCAGGAGACCGCAAGCTTCCATCTCCCTATGAGGTGTGCCCGCTTCCCCTTCCAGTTGTGGGGCTCAAATGCCCTACCAAAAATGTGCCTTCTACGGCCTGCATGTTGCTCATGTCTCTGCCCAATCCTCGCAAGGAAAAACACAGCACCAAACACTTGCGCCCAGTAATGGGGTGGGTTCCACAGCCCCCTTGCTTGGTGCCCTGTCTTTTTCCTTCCTCGCCTTGTCCACCAGGCCCCCCATGCTGCTCCATCACATGTCCTTCACCATACCGAGGAAAACCAGCCGACCTCCCATATTCGCCCCCTTTGCTAGGGCAAAACAGAAACATTCAACACAAACAACGCTGTTTTTCATGAAAGTGGTAGGTGTGCTTCACCGTCTTAATGCACCATGCTGTGACAAGGTAAAAACACTGTCATCCAGTCCTCCACTACCTCACCATCCCTGTCCTGCTCTCAGGCTTCTTCTGCAATGCCCTTTTTCAAGCAATGCTCTCAACCGACTAAGCCCTTCAACATTTGAACAAAACCCGCCTCTTGCTAGCTTCCCTTTTTCCATTTTGCAACCTCCTCTCTTCTCCAACAAACGCCCTGCCACACGGATCCACCAAACTGCCAAAACTCTTTTTTTAAAAAAAAACCAAAACAACCTATTTTTGAGCCCTGCTTTCTCAGGATAGCACCTGCCCCTCGCCCTTCCTGTAACCTTCTTCCACCACCAAAAACCCACCATAGCAGAAGGCCCACGCGTCTGCCTGACCAGCCTTCACTTGCTCCCCTCTTTTAAATAGGTGAGTCAGTGCACCTAAGCAAGTCAGTGCTGCAGAAAACAAGCTCCTATTACAAAACTCCATATACATTTTTTTTGTATTCATTGTGCATCTAAACAATGAAAAACTCCTTATTTTACTTTGTTTCTACATACACATATTCTATACAAGAGAAAAGCCAAACAGAACCAGCGCTAGCCACCACTGCACCACGTGGCCTACTAGGCCTAAAAGCCTTATGTGCCTTACCTGCTAACCTTGCCAATGATGTGCTGAGTTCTCAGAAGAAAAATTCCCAGCAAAAGAGGCCATCCTGCCTGAAAGCTGGCCTAATATACCCCTAATAGGCCCCTGGTCAGGGCCTCTTTGGGCTCTGCCCCTCAACCAATCCCTGAGGCTCTGACTTGCCCTTGTCATTTTACCCGTTCCTACCTGGTAATGTCACCAGGCCCCTCCCCCTATATTCCCCTCCCCTCCCCTCTCATCTCTTCTCCCACCCCCCTTCCCCTCTTATTCACATCTTCCTGGTGGGGGAATCACTGGACAACCTGGCTTGGTCTTTTATTGGCAATCCCCATTATGATGTTCAATTTAAAGATCAAGCTACACAGTGCAACTTGTGTGCCTGCAACAGTTCTACAATTAAATATGATGATCTTAAGTGCACAAGTGATGAATTTGAAGATAGCATTGAAAAGGACCCAGACTGGACATTCAGACATCATAAACATGAATCTGAGAATGAAACTAGCAAGCAAGCAGATGAAATAATAAACAATAAAAAGTAAATATTAGTATTTTGCATAGAATGTGTTGCATAAAAATAATACATAGTAAAAAATAATGCATGTCAGGACATGTGGGATTTACACACGCCTTGTGTGGTAAGTCAGTAGGCAAGAGGTGTGTAAAACCTACTACTACACATGCCATGACGTGCATCTTAGCTATTATAAAATGAATCTGTTCAAAAAGTAAAAATAAAAAATGAATTATGATCAAAGAAAGTAAACATTTTATTACTGGGATCTTTACATGTTGTATATTGAAGGATATACACATGGTAATGTTGTCTGTTGTGCATTATTGTTAGTATCAGAAAGTGGTTAATATAGAGGGCTCTCTTGGCAGCTGTTGTAAGTGGAGTCTGTAGATGAAGTCTGTGTTTAGTTATGTCTCCAGTAGGTGGTGATTCTAATTGTTGCTCCTTATAGCCAATATGTGATACTGTTTTATCAAGAAGTGTTGTAATTATAGACAATGGGACTGATTCCAAGTCGGCATGTGCCGGCGCAAGCAAATATATGCCAAACCCCTTGGCGTATATCAGACTTGCGCCAAGCATTATACCAGCCCCGATTCCAAGAGGTGCCTTGAGTCATGTCACCTGTGGGCTAAGCCAACTGTGGGTTACGCCACCCCGAGTGTCTGATATCCAGTGCACCATGCTTAATTCCTGTGCCACCTGTCCTGCCCCCCATGTCCCCTGTTTTGTGCTGCAATGTTCTGGGAAGGGGGTGTTGGGGCTGTCAGTATCAGGCCATGACTTGCAACATAAGGGGCTTGCGCTAGCCTCCACATGGCATAACCTGCATGTTGCAAGTGCCAGGACACTGCTGCTCTTGGATTACAGTGCAGTGTCCCTGGTGAGTTGTGACGTCTGACCTGGAATTGGGCCTAATATCTTTACTGGCTGTTGAATTAAGTGTAATTATTGTAAATCAATTATTTTTCAATTATTTAGTAGGTTATAAGAAATGACAACAGAGAAGACAATCCAAGATCAGAAGAAATTTGTGGTATACTGTATGAAGACTGTCTTGCATTCCTACTGTCTGTCTTCCCAATCTGTTTTGCAGTATGCAGACTTTTTATATCAATTGTGTCTGGAAGCTGCATTACAGTTGTCCGTATTTGAAGAAATGGTCATATCAACTTGCTAGGATTCCAGCAGAGAACTTGGATATAGTATCTGCCATATTCTTAACTGGAATTACACCAATGAAAGCAATAAATATTTTCTGTTCATTAAAGATCCCATGTATAAGCTACAGATCGTTCACTTCACTACAGAGGATGTATGTTGTCCCTAGTGTATTTAATTTTTGGAAAGAACAACAAAAATTGATGTTTGTTCTACTAGCAGGAGAAGCATTATACATTGAAGGAGATGCCAGGTGTTGTTCTCCAGGCCATAGTGCTAAATATGGCAGCTACTCATTCTTGGAGCTAAATATTAACAAGGTTCCTCATGTTGAACTTTTGCAGGTACTGTTTGTCAACATGAGATATCAGTGTATTTTATTGTTAATTGGTTTATTGGATAGTTTTAAGGTAGCTACTTAAGCAATAAGGCATGACCAAGGGTTATGTTAATGGTCTGTTAATCACTCTCTAGGGGAGTAGTCTGGCATGAGGCATAGCTGAGTGCTACATACCAGTAGAGGGTGATTAACCGACCATTAACATAACCCCTGGGAGTGCCTTATTGCTATTATAATAAAAAAAATGTTTTCTTTTAAATAGTGTTAAACCTTGTTCAGCATATGATTAGGCTGTACATGTATGTCAATCAAAGATTAACATAAGGCTGATAGAATGTTTAAAACCAATCAGAAAGCTCTATTTCTCAGACCCTTTTTCAGAATTTAAGTTGTTTTACAGCATAGTGACAAAATATGTTACAAATAACCATTACTTTTCTAATTTCACATAGTCAAATGAAGTTGTAAACTCAAATGCAATAGAGTTAGAGGGTCTGAAAAGAGGACTGAAATATCTTAATGATATGTATATGAATGTCAAAACTTTAACCACTGACAGACACCCACAGGTCCGTAAGTTTTTACATGAGAATTGTCAAAGCATTAAGCACTGGTATGATGTGTGGCATATATCGAAAGGTATGTTAATAAGGCTATATTTGAGAATCCCCATGTGTTACTACAAATTCAACATAATAATAATATTTCTGTCCACTTTACTGTTCACTAGGTCTAAAGAAAAAAATTGATGCCGCTTCAAGGAAAGCACAATGTAATATATTTGGTTACTGGACATCATCTATATCAAATCATTTGTATTGGCGTGCTGCTTCAAGCGATGGTGACACTAACTTAGTTAGAGCTAAATAGGGTAGTGTTGGGAACCATGTAGCTAACATACACAGTGGTCACTATGAGTGGTTTCCAGAATGCTTACATGGCGAACTTAGTGTACAGGAGTGGCTAATTCCAGGTTAAGTTTGTTTTGAGATTATGTTTTATGAACTGTATCACTCCTGTAATTGTGTAACTATAATAATCTGCAGTGTGTGTATATACATATATTTAAAATGGGCAAAGAAACCCCTGTGGCCTGACTGGCTGAGACTTTGTTCTAGCCATTGCAGTAAGAGAGTGCCACCACTGGCAGTTCATTGTTAGTATGTTCGTAAGTTTGTAATGCCATTTAAAGATTTATAGATAGCTTTTTTACTTAGCACTTATTCATTTTTAAGTGATAAATAAAAGGTTGTTTGCCATTGCTCAACCAGTTAGAATTTGTATTTTCCCCCATTTTATAAGTGCAATAATATACTTCTGGATGTGCGGTTATCAGTGAATCACTGCACACCCCACCAGGGTTGAAGATCACTCAGCTGGTGCCTCATGCCTCCACCCAAAGTGGGGTGTGCAGTAATTCACTGATAACCAAACACCCAGTCATGTATTATTGTTTACTTTATGTATACAATGCTTGTGTCATCAACTGTTTAGCCACACAGTTCTTATGTTATCAGCCATGCATATATATATACATATATATATCTATATATACATGACTGATTGTATATATCTATATATATATATATATATATATATATATATATATATATATATATATACACACACACAGTGCTTATGTCAATTTGAATGTTCAGATTCAATAACATTATTAACCATATTCAAATTCAAATAACTTTAAAATGAAAAAGGATAGCATGGTACCATGAGCATGATATAAACAACATATTAATTGATTTTTTAATTATTGCATGCTTAGGTTGGAAGGTGATTATTTCAATCCATTTGTGGAGATCACTTACTAGCAATAATGGTAACAAAATAGCAACAAAGATTTGAGAGTGTTTGATATGAGACTGGAGGGAGGAAGTTTCAGGCAGGAGATGAGGAGACACTTTTTTTACAGAGAGGGTGGTGGCTGTGTGGAATGCATTACCTGCAGAAGTGGTATCCAGTAGAACAGTGGACTGCTTCAAAAGGGGATGGGACAGGACAAGGGGGAGGGTCAATGAAGAAGAAGGGTGGAAGGGAAGGGCAGCTGCAGAATAAGGGGTGCTAGCTGCACATTCAAGCAGACCTGATAGACCTCTAGGCCTTTATCTGCTGGCAAATTTCATATCTTCTTATGTTCGTATCTCAGATTACATTGTCATTATTCAATCCATTCACAACAGGTTCCAAGCAGCATAAAGAACTACTCATGATACTACATAATAAGCAGCTGTTGACTGATGTCACTCAGATGTCCCTGAGCAAGCAAACGTCTTGTGTAGAGGCATTCCACAAGATAATTATACAGTTTGCACCAAAGGGCTTGCTCTATTTCTTCACATACATGAAAGCCGGGTAGTAAAAAATGTTTATTATATTGGTTAACATCTGAACTATTTTTTTTATGCCAAATAGTTGCATTTTTTTGTGTCCACATTTATGAATCATGTTTTCATTTATGTTCATTTATGTTCACTTATGTATTCTGATGTTAATTTGTTTAATGATGTTATTACAGTTTACTGTGCTAATGCGACCAAATCCACCATGGAACTGAACTTAAAAAAAAAAACAGTTCCTTACCTTTCCTTGTTAGTGTTAATAGATTAAAGTTATTTGCTGTATGCCATAGGCTGAAGTCTCTTCAAGTGAATTTATTGCTACTAACATAACCGATACATTGTTCTTTGCTTAAAATATAACACATTTTTTTTATTTAAAAGTGAAATACTGTGTATGGAATATGAAATAGTTATACAGGAATATTAATTAAAAACTTACATTTGGATAATAGTAAACTTGATGACATTATGAAAGTTTGATTTAACATGTCCATTATAACAATTTTTATGAAATGTTTATTTTGATGTATCATAGAATCGTCCTTGCAGCCATTCACTACAATGAAAATTCATGCAGCGAGCAAGCAAGAACAAAAATGGGAGAGCGTCAATGGAAAGCATTATACCCAAAATACAAACCCGGCTGCAGCATTGTAAAAGAAGTGAAAATTCCCTGTACTTATGGTAAGTACTATTAGAGTTACCACATTGAATAATTAAGCAATAATAACAGACAGAGTGGGTGGTATTGTGCAATACCAGACTGCCCAAGGGCATAATGAGACCTGAAAAACTGAAGAGGGGCCTCATTACACCACTGAGCCATCCTCTTGCTGCCCAATACTGCCCACCCGGTTGGTTATTATAACTTACTTACAATACATTAAAGAAACATATACTAATGTGTGTCAGAAACGATGGATCCCTGAATATATGTAGGTAGCAACAGAAGCACCAGGTCTTGTATTATATGTCAAGTTTTTCAAAACTCTGCATCTTTTCAGTAGCAGAATGCACCCCCCGCCACACACACACACAAGACGGTAACATGGAATACGTGAATTCACCATTCTTCTGAGCTCAACTGGCATACAAACAAAGACACACACACACAGGCCTGAAGTAAGTATAGGCTGCAGCCATGTTTGTGATTGAAACTAGGAAATAGGTGGCTTATGAAGTCTGTGAGTTGCCCTGGTTGGCATGGACTTGTTTTAGCCAGTGGTGGCACTCTTACTGCAATGGCTAGAACAAAGTATCAGACAATCAGGACACAGAGATTTCTTTGATCATTTGTATGATGCCATAACCACTTATGGCATTATATATGTGTGTACCACAACCCAATCAGAACTAGACTTGCAACTATCCTCTCCTCCATATACTCTGTGTGATAAATCATTTTCAATATTTGTGGATTATATTTCTCCTAAATATGGCTGATGTTATAATGATTTATGTATGTATAAAATATAGAGAATACAGGATGGGCAACTATGCACAACCAGCGTGTTCTGCCACATATGGGTTCTGATTCCCTCTGACCACAAGAACGAAGCCCTAGAGGTCCATGTGAATCAGTAACTCGAGGTGACAGAACACACTGATTGCGCATAGAGTTGCTCATCCCTTACTTTTTATAGTGTATAGTACCATGTGAAATATGTGTGCATGAGTTTTGTTGCCTTAAAAATGAAACTGACTCAAGCAGTTTCTTGAGTTTCTAGAATGCTGTTCTACCACAATAGGGCAGGATCACATTCCATGACCTTTGGAACTGTGGTAGATCAGCATTTTGAAAGGGATGGAATTCTATACAGAACAACACTCTACTATACACCTTGTAAGCAATAAGGCACTCAGGGGTGTTTGTAAACCATATTTTACAGCATGGCAAGGGACATAGTAAGACAAGAGGCCGAATGCCGAGTGACTTCAGCTGCTGACCCTGCTGTAAAATATGGTTTACACACACACCTGAGTGCCTTAATGTGCTCATAAAATTGGCTCTTTTTTTACATTAGACTATTGGGAAAAGCATGTTTATATGTAAAAGAGTTACATACCATAGTCAGATAGCTATGTAATTATCAACCATAAAATATAAAAAAATGTTTAATGTTCATTTATTTGATGATTTTTCACAACAGATTACATAAAAGATATAATGACAACCATACAGGATCACAGACGGAATTATCCTACTTATGACTTTGTGAGTACATACGTTAAAGATAGCAGTGATTCAGTTCCTACCAGTCTGGTATCAAAATACGAGAAAATTAACAAATCAGAGGATGTTATACAACACCACAGCAGGTTCAATGTTGAAATGAAAAATTAAAGCAACACGCAGATGAAGTCATCATTTTGTTCATAACTATACATGAGTTTGTTGATGAAAATTCTTGAAATTATATAATGCATTACATGACAATAATAAAGATGGTGACACGTGTTACAGCAGGTTTTCATATCTTCAAAGCATTACTAAAACTGTTTAGTGCATCTGCAGTTTATGAGGAACAGTGAATATAGAGTCCAAAATATCATTTATATATAATTCCCAAAATTTAATCACCCACCACACCCATCCAAATCTGATTTTTGTTTTAAGTTACATTCCATTTACTATCATCTGATGGCTCTGCCCTCTGCACCCCCTATCAATTCCCAAAATGTAACACACCCACAGCCCTCAAAACTGTTTTTTATTACTACATCATTCCATCTCAAGATTCCTGTCATAACGTTGCAAGATTCTATACCTCTAGATACATCCCTCATAATGTGCAGCCGGGTCAAATGTTCAAATTACCATATACTTTAAGCTATTTATTACATGTTTAAGTAGATGAACCCCTTTAAAAAATATAACTGTCTTTATGATATATTGCCTCTTACTTTATTAAAAAAATTGTTTCAGTCTCAGATAAAGTTCAGCAATTTTGTTTGTAAGGGAAAGCAAAGTTGGATGGTATGGGGTAGACATTGTCAGTTTAGATACTTCATGTTTACTGTGCATGTTGCCAATGTTTCTCTAGAAGCTATCATTTTGGACAGATGTAGCATTGTGACAGTGTCTGTCATATAGGCTATGTAATCACCTTAGTAAGTATAAGTCAATGGTAGAACAAAGATAAGAAAATTGTAATACATTGAAATCTGCATCATATTTGCTAAAAAAGGTATAAGAAAGTTTCTGTAGAAATTATGTCCCAATTTTATGCACATTTTTATTTATAAAGAAACAAATAAACAAATATTTTTGCTAAGAATAAATAATTATGATAATCTGACTGTAAGTGCTGTCATTACATCAAAAGGTAACATGTGGAACTACATCCCACCGAGGGTATTTAAAATCGCAGTATGTTTCTGATGGAAATGCATGTCGAATAGAGCTGACAACACAAGAAAGTAAAATCTTTCGATTTTTCTTCCCCAGCCTCTTGAATATGCAATTTACAAATTGGCGATATGCCAAGTATCGATACATCCTATTAGGAAATGAATGAAATATAATAAGTAAATTTTCAAACATTTATGAACACAAATAAACTGTTCATTTGAATACAAACCATAATCTAACAACAACGTATTTGAAGTTGCTATTACTGTGAAATATTGCTCATCACCTCTTGGTTCACATCCTTTTGACAGAATGGGCTGGTTTTTAAGCCGTAATGTCTATTCATGAGGATCAGAGATGTGCTGAGGCCTGTGTTTTCACAGTACGCCCCTCTCTGATAGTGAAGCCAGTATTTACAAAATGGGTGATGAAAATACTGCATCCTCATCAGTCGAAATACACCACTTGATGCTAACAGTTTTCTTATAATCACACATCTCAACTGCACAGCACATTTTTTTACAAAACCAAACCCATTTTATAATTAAGCTAAAGCACACCAGTGTGTGCAACAAGAATTATGTTTGTATACAGTAGGGAAGACATACTGGGAAGGGGGTGTGGAAGGGGCAGCTGCAAGATAAGGGACTAGCTGAACAATTGAGAAGACTCAATAGACCAGGATGCCTGTGTCTGCCTACAATTGTATATGTTTGTATTTTTGTATGCAGACTGACTGAATACTGTCATATGTGCACACAGCAGTTTTACTATTCAACAAATTGCTATCTCATTGACTACGAAAATCAGTCAGAATATTGTTAGAACCAAGTGTGGTGTAACCATGTTCTTATAATTTTATGGTGTGATGTGACAACATTTTACTACTAATGTATTGTGGTATCTAATAAAGGGGGTGGGTACATACACTACAAGTATTTTATGCCATCTTTGATTACTTATTCTCACTGAAATCTCAACTAGAGTAATTTCCAGTAGAGGGTGCTGATGTTTGAGAGCATCTCTACTTTTTTCTCATAGGTTTCTGCTTTTTGACTCCCCCCCCCCCAAAAAAAATGTTTTCTTTTATTTTACTCATGGGTCCATTGTATAATTGAAATAAGGTGTGAGTTATTAGGTATTTACCCACTTCTTGTGTGGTTAAGTCACTCAGCTGCAGCTCGTGAAACATTACACAAGGTGTGGGTAAACCCAATAACCCACACTCTGTTTTGCCTTATTGCTTAATTTTTCCATAAAGGAAAACCCATCACTTCAGAAGAAGTGTTAATAATATTATATCATATATAGAGATACCTACTCATTAATAGGTTCTTCATCATGACGTGGTACATCTTGCTCAATGTAGGTGTAATATACCATCTCAAGGCAATAGATGTTTCGACAATTGACTTCAAAATCAGGATGCATAGTAATACAATGTGTGTTAACCTGAGACATTCTTCTATGAACTTGTAAATAACCATGGCAACATATGTTTTCAATTTGAGTAGGCATAGGCTGACAATTTTCGCAAGTACACCTACATGTAAAAAAATGAATATTTATGTATTTATTTAATTATAACCACAGAATACCATGACCAATTTATAACTGCATGCAGCTGCAACAAAATAAACATTGATTAGCAAGGCATTTGACACCATCCCACACAAGAGGTTGGTAAACAAGTTGGGCAATCTGAGAGTGGGTTCCAAGGTGATAAACTGGATCATTATGTGCACAGTGGGTGCCTTCATCTGAAAAGTGTTGATGCAGGTGTTTTGTCACCCAGCTAGGCCACACCTCAGTGTCCCACACTGGATTTTGTTCATGAAGGTTTACACACTACTGGAGGCCTCATTTGGAATACAGTGTCCAGTCCAGGAGGCCACATCTCTGTAAGGATATAGACAGAGTAGAGACAGTTAGGGACGATAATGAAGGTGCAAGACCTGCACCAAATGTCATATTTGGACAGACTGGTATACCTCAATATGTACACCTTGGGGGAGGGCAGACACAGGGGAGATATTTATTTATTTTATTTATTTATTTAACAGACTTTAGGATTACAACCTTTGAGTCAGGGACTTATTTACAAAGGCTCCGCATCAGAAAAACAAACATAAACACTTAATACATATAGACACAGATTGGCAGCTAAAGGTTACAGTTTTTTTGGTTGTACAATATTGCAGAATCAAGATTAGCTCGACATTGCATTGAACGTGTTACTGAGAGCTGTATTTTACAGTTTACAAGAGAACAATAAGTTTGCTGATAGAGGGAGGGAGTAACAGGTTAGATATTTACAGTGGAGAATTAGGCATATATCCTGTGAGTGCTGCCAAAGGAGGCATTGTTAATAGGTAGTGTTTGGTAACAGTATCAGTAGGAGCTCAGTGGCGGGGTGGTCCTATAAGATGATGGATAGATGACCCAGCACTAGCTGGTACATTGGTAGTGCCATGAAGCAAGAATGTGCTCTTTGAGGGCTGTCTTGAAATGTCCTAATTTGTAGATGGAGGAGACGTTGGAGGGAACTTCGTTGTACTAGGCTGGATCTCTGTGTGGGAATTACCTTTGGGCTAAGGAGGTTCTAACCCTCGGGATGGACCACACCAGTCAGTTGGCAGTGCAGGTGTTCAATGAGGCATGGGAGGATAGGAGAGAGGCAGAAACCCCAGGTGCATTTTCTTTGTGAAGAGTCATGTTTGATTAAAGATAGATAGATAGATAGATAGATAGATAGATAGATAGATAAATAAATAAATAAATAAAAGATATGATATAAATCTTCAAATATCTGACAGGCATAGATAGGGTACTGAAGGGAAGCATCGTTCGGGTACAGAGATGTGTTGGACTGAGGGGCCATGACACGAGGTTGGACAGTGGTAGCCTTAGGTGTTGCCTGAGTAGGGATACAGATCATTTGTGGTCAGTGATGTATTTACTGCAAGATTTTCCCACCTGGTAGTATTGTCATCTAGATAGTTGTAATACCATCCATTTATCTGCCTTGGAACCCCAACCTGTGCATCAAGTCTCATACCCACTGGGTGGCTGCACCCACTAACTATCCTAGCCATGTTCACGATTGCCTTTCTGTCCAGTCTGTGAGCACTCCTGATACTGTTCCCTTTATTGCACATGACTGCTATTTATGTCATCAGCTCAATTGCTTACTCTGTTTGAGTGTGGATCAATGACTGTTAGCACTGCATTATGCTGTTATATTTTTGACTATATATCAACCAATGTAAATGAGTAGGGAGGGGAACAAATTACTAACATCAGAAAGTGGGAGTACATGTGGTATGCATGGCAGTATTATACTTCTTTGCTCCCCTTATCCGTTCACCTGAATGTGGGGAAGTATTTCTTCACCTACAGGATGGTGTATGCATGGAATAGTATTCCAGCAGCATTCTTGGGGCAAACATGCATGGGATTGGCATAGGGGATCCCTAGCAGTAGGAACTGGAAGGTAAAGCCAGATATCGAGTAGGATCTGCGCCTTTTACAGAAGGCTGGGAATCTGGGCAGTCATCTTCCACCTGATGGTCCTTATATGCGTCAATTTGTGTATTTGTATGTATTAAACACATCTGCACATTGTGGGGACCCCTCCCTACTTTCTGAGCTCCACTACCAGTGGTAATAATGGTACACAGCACCTCTGCATCATGGTTGAGACAACTATTGGCCTGATCACATAAGGTCACCCCAAACTGAAGGGTTGTTCCTGAAGAACAGACACTTCCCCCAGTGACAGACAGCAGTCTTGCAACCCTTCAAGGTGACAGAACTTCACGACACAGATGCCTTGTAATGATGACTCAACTGTGCCTCCCCACACATCAGAGGATCCTTGATGAAACCAGTGTCATGTGGATGACAAAAAATGACTGCAGCACGCCTGTACCCATTCGGCATGGTGGACAGCATGTCAGTACATTGTACTGTCATAGCAGTGCCTTCTTCACAACCCATATATAACAGTCACAGTAGTCATATGCACTCTTCATTTCCCCACCTTGATGGTGTCATTGCTTCCTTTGTTGCACACTGTGCTCGTTGCACATGTGAAGTTACAAACAACTGGGTGACCCTGTTTGGCATACCTCCACACTCAGGATAGCCTTCCCACTGTATTGTATAGAGCAATTGATCAATACTTATAAAATGGCAAGAAAAAATTTAGAAATCTCACTGGCCAAGAGACATCAGCTGACTGTATGTTAAATCTCTATATATGCACAGTCATCCTGGTCCTAAGCCACATCACACAATGATCAAATCAGTCCTCATACAACCAGAACTATCTTTCATCAGTCCCCCTTCAACCAGAACTGATCTTCCATTATAAACATGGCTGCTGCCTTTACACTGTAAGAAAACCTTCAACTGGACCCTAAAAATAAAACTACCTTAAATTAAAAATAAAATAAATTAATTAAATGTTTTTTCCCTGATCATCACACTCTCCTTACACACATAAACAAATTAGAAACATTAAGTATTGTTTATAGTTTTCATTACAACTGTTTGTTTACTAACAGTGAAACATTCCCCTTCTGTCTTTATCTGCTCATCAGGAAAATCTCTTATGCTTGCCTTGACAGTGATATAATTGAGCTTCTGGCTCTAAAACATGCCTTTGTTGTCTTTGTGTACAGAATGTCAGGAGAGTAACATTCTACAAGTGGAATAGAGCAGAATTTTGAATCCCTGTATTCCATGGTAAACATTCCATGATAAACATTCTATGTCTTGAGTGTGGGGAAAAACAGAAAACAAAAAACAGGATGAAGAAAGTAGGCAATACAGTAATACTTTATAAACAAAAAGAAAAGGTGGGAAAACACAATTAAATAGGCAGAGGCAGACCCAAAGTGCCCAAATACATTGCTAATGTTAATAAAAGCACATACATTTGAATCTTATATTGCAGAGTTTTCAGGTGAAGTCTAACCTCCTTACCCACCAAAAAAAAGGCAACCTGGCAGGTTTAAAGTTTTTTTTCGCTTACTAACCTTTCACCTCAATCCTATAGCAGTTTTCTTTTTATGTACTAGACCACAGCACATAAGTAAAAAACAAAAATAAAGAGAAGGTTGCTTTCAATGAGACTATGTAATTACAGTACAGTGTAATGAAAATTAAGTTTTAAACACAGCTTATGTCTTATAAATTTACAAATGTTACAGTGTATTTATATGATAAAATTTACATGTGACAGAGAAATTATTTATTTTCAACCAACTCTACTAATAAATTATTTTACTGCAAAGAATTGTACTAGTTAACCTATTGCTGACATATCCTATTTTATGCATTAATAGGTACTCCTTTTTTCAGTTTTTAGATGTTTTAGAGGTGTAATGTATTATAAAATGGTCAAGAAAAATCATGTCTCCTGATTGGTTGACAGGGCTTGGAATCCAGTGGTATAAAGAATAACAACCACCGGGTTGGGAACATTTTCCAGCCAGCTGTGTAAAGGCCAACCCAAAATAAATGCTTTCCCCACATTCTGTAATGGAATGCCTGACCTCCATGTTAGTAAATAATCTGACTGGCAAGTGAAATCATCAAAATTAAAAAAATACCATGATCCCATAACACAAACGAGAGCAAAATCTCACACAATAAATCAAGTAAACCTTAGTGGCCATTGCTAGCTGCATCACTGTCCCTCTCCTAAACTGAACTGCAGTGTTTTTCTGAGTAGGCTACACATCCCGCTGTTCGCAGCAGATGAACAACCTGTGCATCCAATCTCAGCTTCGGGAAACTGTGCTAACAGCTGATTGCATGCTCGTTCACCCTTCTCTCCCAAAGCACTGACAAATAATTTGCTGAGTACTTTCCCCCTCAGCATGCACATGATAAAATGTAGGAATCATAGTACAATCCAGCCAAAGCTCCATTCCTGTCTTACCACACTCCAGTCCCCACTGCGACACGCAGCTCACATTTGTAGTCTGGGTGTATAGGTGAATCACCACAGCAGCAGTAAAAAAAAGAAACCGATACTTATCATGGCATTGATGTAAATTGCAATTCATAGAGGTAATCATCCGGTGACAAGGGGCTATCAGTTAACTCAAATGTACAATGCAACGCGAGTGCAGAGAGGCATTGAAAAAGAAAAAGCTGATCTCTTCCCAAGATGGAAGTGCGCAGTGTATGATGTTAGGCACCAAAAAGTTAAAGAAGTCCACTCCAGCATGGCAAAAACTTCCTTAGCTGACAGGGGTGCCCAATACCCCGTCAGCTTCACTGTCCCCCTCCCAAGCTGCCTGATGCCATGCTGGGAGCCCACCCCAGCATGACAAAAGCTTCATTTGCTGACAGGGGTGCCCAATCCCCCATCGATTTCACTGCCCCTCCAAAAAATGTTTGTATGCCATGCTGGGAGCCCACCCCAGCGTGGCAAAAATCTTCCTTAGCTGACGAGGGTGCCCAATCCCCCATCAGCTTCACTGTCCCCCCCCAAGCCATGCTGGTAGCCCACCCCAGTGTGGCAAAAGTCCCTTGTGTGTAAATAAATGATAAAAAAAAACCTGAAACAAAAAAAAACCTTCCCTCATTAATTCTTTTTACCCCTCCCCACCCTCTGCTTACCCACCTCCCCACACACCCACCTCACCCCCACCCTATCCATACTTACCTCCGGAGCCTGGCGCGATGATCTTCAGTGGACCGAGAACATGTCTGCACTCTTCAACGCCGACTGCGAACTGAAGAAATGCCGGTAAGCTGTATAATGGCATAAATGGATTTTTTTCAACTTTAGTGCCTACCTCAGCCATTTCTGGGAATATTTTCACCAAATTTTCAACATGGGGTGTTGGGAGCCCCTCCTCATGAACTGTGACACTGTTATTTCGTTAATCGGTCCCGAAAGGTGGTTCTGCATTCACTGCGTGGAACCACCTTTCCAGAATGATTAATGAAATGGCAGTGTCATAGTTCATGAGGTAGGGTTCCAAAAACCCTATGTTGAAAATTTGGTGAAAAAATTCCCCAAAACAACTGTTTTACAAGCGTGCGTTGTGCAGTTCCTATGCACGCTCGTAACTTCGAGCATTTTTAATATTTTCACTCCAGATTTTCAGTATTGCCATTTTACCACACCTCCTTATGAACAATACAACTGTCATTTTTCACATCTCACCCGAAATGTGTTTTCACCCATGTAGCCCACAATGGCGCAGTCAGTGTGTGAAATCAGTGTTTGGGACAGATTAAGAAAATCACAGTGAAGTAAAGTGCAATTCATAAACTACAACAAGTAGACTGTTGTTTGCTAATGCTGTTGGCAATTGCTATTTTTTACCATTCAAAAAAGTTTACCAAGGGACTATTTTATCTCAATGTTTCAATTAATTCTCTATTCTGTATTTAAATAAATGTTACAAAGTTTTCAAAATATAAACACCTTGTTGGTGTCCTTTTTTCCATAGTTATTTCCCATTTCATAAGTGCAATAAGACACTCCAGGGTGATGGTTGTCATGTGATAACCGCACACCTAGGTGCTGAAGGACACTCAGCATTCGGCCTCGTGACTCACCATGCACCTAGGTGTGCGGTTATCACATAACAACCACCACCCTGTTGTGTCTTATTGCTTACATAGTAACAGGCTGAAAAATGAAAATCAGGAAAAAAATTTAGTACATATTGAAACAAAGTAATGAATACAATACACTTAAATCTTAACGTAAAATAAATCACACAAAAAAATTAAAACAGAGACACATTTTAAAACTGCAGTGCTCTGACACATAATAAAGGCTATATGTTTTAGTACACTTCATTTCTAGCTTACATACCACCCCAAAAAAAAAAAAATATCAGTACATGCAAGCAGTCAAAGATGGAGCAGTGATTCTTACTTATGACAGAAATATTATTTTTTTACTTTTATATCTAACAAGTAAAGTGCCATGGGACAGTATTGTACATTACATGCCTAACAAATTATAAATTAAAACTCAGGCGCTCATGATCCAAATAAAATGACTCTGTATTTTGTGCCTTTTTATTATTTGAAGATATCAGAATTAAGTAATATACTGTATTTAAATTAAAATATTATGCCATGCTTAATCATTTAGATAAGTGCACTAAATCATAACAAACCAAACTAAATCACTGTACGGTACAGAAGGGGGGTATTATGGTATCAATTCTGTCAACATTTCGTCAGGGAAAGGGCTTCAAATCTACATACAAATTAGTGTCTTGTGATCAAGGTTTAATGTCACCATGCAGTCTGCAACAAATAAAATCAGAGATGACAACAAACGTTTTGACCTTTAGCTGTATAACTCAGTGTAAGGCTCAAATGAAATGATGATAGGAAGATAGGTGTGCAACTAATTAGTTGTGGATTGTAAACTGTCCACTAAATAGTTTTCCAAAACACTGGGTTTTGATTGCATTTGCACATAAGCTGTGACAAAGCATAACAGCGTTACTGTGTTCACAGGTAGAAATATATAGAAAGACAAGTGATTTGTAATGTTATCAATCAAATCATAATAGCACAAAAGTTTATCACAACTGTTAATTTGTTTACAAACTACAACCAAATGCACAGTAATATTACTAATGATAGCAGTACTAGTGCCTTGTACCACTGCTTTTGTCTCGATTAAACAAAAAAAATACCTCCCCACAAAAGCAACACACAAAATAAGTAACATGCAAGTTGCGTGCATAGGAGCAGGTAACAAATGGGACCAAAAATCATAGCAAAACAATGGTAGTAAAAACATGTATAAATTATTCATTCTTGTCTTCCATTCTATAATATCCCATCCTCGTAGGTGACAAGCTGTGTCTCCCACCACTCCCCCACCTCTCATATCAGTTCTATCTTTACTACTGCATCAAGATTCAAGTACAATAACACCCCCCAACCCCATCCTCACCACAGTCCATGGACCAGGAACCACCTGAAAGAATACTGTGAGCCTGAAACTTGTCCACAGAACTAAACTGACACATTATATCAGCAGGGCAACGAGGCACAAATACCCCACACCCCCTCCCCACAAGAACTCGAAGCATCTGATCATCTTCAGTCTGCAAATGTCATGGTCTGCAAGTCTGTCAGCATGCAATGGAGCAATCATTGCATAAATACTGAATGAGCTCTCTCAAGTACACACGTCATCTTACAGCATGAGAGTGCAGTTGCTGATCCATTCAAACTAAGGCATTCTTCCATCCTTCCACACTGAACTATTTATCGCAACTGTATATCAGGACTGTCAAAGTCTCCGAGACTATGTCCAATACTTTATCCTAGTTACTTGGACTCCGTTACGAGACCAACCCCCCCCCCACAACACCACCATCCATCCATCTGTTTCAGCTGCAAGCTGCACCCGCACTTGGGTATTGCAGACATGAGAGAGTGATACAAATATGTCACTGTCACTCTCCTACAACAGACTCCAACATACACTGGCAATGGTAAAATAAAAATAATTTTGCAGTTAGTCTGAGTCTGGCTTATCACTACAAGGATCAATTGATGATCCTGACCATCCCATCTGCCAGATGACAGCAATCATGTTAAGTGAGAACTCCCTCACTAGATGTGCCTACTCTGACTAGATGTGATCAGTAGATCTAACTTCAAACAGCCAGCAGTATTGGGATGGGAAGAGGGTGGAGGGTGAAGAATGGGTGAATAAAACTTCTGTGTGTGACTTTTATTTTTTTTAAAGTGTGGTTCATGTCAAAAGGTCAAAACTGAGACTGGAGTTGGGACTTTAGGGAGAAAGAGGGAGAATGGTGTGCTGGATCTGCTGGTGTGAACTGGTCAAGTGGCATTGGTGGGACTAGGGAGTATGTCTTGACAATGAGAAAAGACATTGCTTATCTCAATGAAGTTTCAGCCAACTTCAACAGCTGACATGTGAAATAAATACAATAAAAAAAGGTGATCCCTGTCACAACAAGAACAAATAATTAAAAATAGATAGCAAACAGGGCATTTTAAAGAAGGGTTAACAATGGCCAGCATGACCCCACCACACCCCTTCACTCCTATTTAACTGACTGAAGAACAACCTCTAAAAAATATAGTAAATTAATGAAATAAAAGTATTATCAACTCAAACAAACCATTCTGATACTGTCTGCACATCTGGTTACCCCCAGCAGTCTGGCTATCAGAGGCAGAAAGCACGTCACTGACAGTTGCTCTCTGCCCAGAATTACGCTGCTCAGGCTCAGACATGTAGGGCTGAATAATTCTATCTGAAGAAACATAGAAATTAATGTCAGACTCATGTAAACTGACAGGTAATTCACCGGCATCTTCAGTGAATTCTTCCATATCAACCTCTTAAAATGCCTCTTCTAGTTTGTTTATGGTGTGTGTGATGTCATTGCACATATTAGGGCACGTGGTAACTAACAAAAAAAAACTGAAACCGCTATCGTGATTGAGGATAGCTGTTTGAAGCTGGTCAGTAGTGAAGTAGATAAAAATCAGCATTTCAGTCACTCTGCAACTACACATTGATTGATAAAGGTCACAGACAACATGGACCGCATAAAAGAACTATATAAATACTAGTTTCAGTTCCCATCTCCTTTAAGATCTCTGGGCCTGATTTCAAGTCACATGGTGCAGCTCGCTGGTGTATGTGAGTTGTGCCATGCAGCGAGATGCTGGGGACCCTGCATACTATTCCAAGACAGGCAGAGTCTCCGGAACCTATGACCCGCAGCTTGTGGCAGCTGTAGGCTTGCGCCGCAGGAACGGTGCAACGGACCTGGGCGCCGCAAGTCATGGCTAGCATTTCATCTCAGAGCCCCCACCCAGTAACACCTCTCACAATCCCCTGGGGCTCTTAGGGAGCTGGCCAGGTGGCACAGGCGCATGGGGGGCACGTCACCTCCCCAAAAATCAGGAGTTGGGGGTAGCACTGTGTTGGGGGTGTGTGTGGGGCATGGCAATGTGTCTTCTATGGTGCTGTGGGGGGCATCCATTGTTTAGCCTGGATGGATGCCCCATAGACCACTTCCATGCTGGTCTAACCCACAACACCATTGCGGCTCTTGTAATTGTGTACTTGGGTTACGGCAGCTGCCCTTTGGGAATAGGGCACAGGTGCTGTCATAACCCACCCTTGCACCATGCTGCAGTGGGTTGCGGGTGTAGTGGGTGGTGAAGCCTACCTTTGGTGCAAACAGCATGTGGCATGGCGCAAGCTGCATTTTGGATTTAGGACTTGTGTATCGCATGGCGCAAGGTGCGATTTACACCAAGGGGTTTAAGGAATCACCTTGTCCCATGTGTATGACATTCTGGAATTGAGCCCCCTGTTTTTAGGGTGACTGACTTATAAGCCTCCAAATGTTTAGAAGTTTTAAACTTACATTTTGCAAAAAGGGAACTGCAGAATTTTAAGTGCCTATAACTTTAAAATTAGAGAATGGAATATAACCAATTTTCTTAGGTTCATTGACCCTAAATATTAGGCATTCAGGCCACACTCCTGTCAATGCAGCAGGGCATCATGCTGCCATGCTGTCAAGCCAAATTCGGAAGTAAACCGAGGAAGTTACGTTGAGAAGCAGGCCATGGCTGAATCAGCTGCTGCTTGGCAGTGCATCTCATTCAGGGAGGGCTGACAGTGGGTTCCACTAATACAGCAGCCTCTGTGGCTGGGCCAGGGATATTTCTCCTGCTACAGTGAAATATGTTGCTACTGGAGACTGAAAGAGACACTGCTCCCACCAGAGGAGGGATGAGGGGGAAAAAATGTTGATGAAAAACCTGGTAGCTAACTGAATGATGGCTTTGTTCAGCCTGATCAGGGTATATCCTTGTGAACAGGGTATTTCCTTGAAAGACAAGCTGCAGGCAGGAAGAAAAACAAATATGGAAAGAAAAATTATCATTCTTCAAACCCCTGTAGTAGTGCTGTGAGGAATTTTCAAATTCTGGCAGAATGAAATTTGATGGAATTCTTGAAATTCCAGTGAAATTCCACCACATTTCACTGGAAAAAGAAATCCGTGGAAGAAAACTGCAGAATGAGTTTTTCCATAACATTTCCATTGAATTTTGTTTGGAGGATCTCAATATTTTCCTCAGAAATGGTTGCAAAACTCTTACAGAAATATGTGTGCTGCGTACATGCAGAATGCATGCCACATGCTTAATTGTGCAATGTTCACATGTGGTTCGCATACACGAAGTGAACCTATGCGAACCAGGTCTAAAAAGCACATCAGATTCACATGCTACAAGCTTGAAATGTGTGCAGCAGGTAAGCTGGTGCAAACATCTTCTAAAAATCACATCAGGTGCCCATGTTGCATGCCTGACATGAGTGCAGCAGTTAAGCTGGTGTGAACATCATTTGAAAATCACATCAGGTTCAGGTTTTGCATGCTTGCCATGTGTGCAGCAACTAATCTGGTGCAAATCTCATTTAAAAAACAAATCAGTTTCTATTTCTCGTACTACTGCTGGCAATCTGAGTCATTAAAATATATTTTTAATTGATTTCCCATTAAAATGAGGCAAACCAATTAATTCTTATCCTTTTGCAAGCTGTTTAATGGCTTTTGATTTTTGTCATTCAACTGCCATTGATTTGTAAAGTATTGTTTGCTGATGGGCAGCAGCCAGGAAGAGCGCTAAAACATCAGCGCGGGTGGGGTGCTGCAGCTACCTAAACAGTGAATGCCCAAACAAGCAGAATAGCAGTATGATAGTGACTATAGCTGCAGCTCCGTAAGGATGAAAGCCAGAGCGGTTACAGTCCATCCCACGAGCGCATCAATCCCGTGTGGCATGGAAGCAAGAACCGGGTGTGGGCAGTAGGAAAGGTGAAGTCCTACTGGATGGGGCCTGGGAAGGCTTGTGCAGCTGGTGGCAAGGTGCATGAAGGACAGTACCCTAAATAGGGCCACACACAACACAGCGGCAATGGCCACTGCCCCCCTAGCCCATCAGACCAGCACAGCAGAGCCCCCCTCAGCAGGCCCATGGGAGCCCCCACCATGACAGGGCAACATTGCACACCCATGCTGCACTGCTGCAGAGGCCCCTTTATGACCCACATGCTACACTAGTCCAACAGTCACACACCTGTGGCAGAACCATTGCCCAAGAGCAGCCCTTGGGGGGGTGTTGTCAGCAAGACCAATGGGATACAACAGTGATGGCTGCAGAGACATGGGGAGTGAGTCCGGACACTGATACTAATAGGAGCAAGGTGGGAAGGGGCACCGTGCAGACTGCTCGCACCCACACAGCCATCCATTGTGTGCCAGTCACCCCCCCGCCATGTGCTATGAGACACAGCCCTGCCATGGCATGCCTGCTCCTTGCATGGCAGTGCCATGCTGTTGGTATCCGCCCCTGGTGTCCCGTACCTCCGCCCGTGAGATCTGTGTCTACCCCCCCCCACAGAAACACAGACACAGAGGGGAACTGTATTTGCAATATATGTTTATTCTCACCATTCACCAGTTGCCCACTGCATGGTGCCATGTGCCACTCACCCCATCCCCTTTCCCACCAGGGGGAACTCATGTCTCAGCGCACTGGTGCACAGGCTCTGTTTTTGTAGCCACAGTGGGTTTTCCCACTGCTTGTTGTCACCTCATAGCATGGTTGCCCAGTGTGATGCACCCGTGCTGCCTCTGCCTCCTGCCTGCACTCTCTCCGCTGCTCGCCGTAGTCCCCTGTCACTCTTTCTACATTCTGCTTCCTGCATTCTCCCATTGAGGACTCGCTTAAACGAAGGTGCCCTTATCACACAAAACCTTTGCTTACTGCATTAAATGCCTAGGAAATAGTCAGCCAACATCCCCCATTCTAGATGTGTGAAGTGGAGCCTCTGTGTTGTGAAGCCTGATCTTTTTGTTTTGAGCCATGCAAATTCCCATTATGCATATTTAGTACTACAAATGTGTTTCTCCATGACTGTTACAGCTGATTTACTTTCCATTTGTCATTCTGTATGGAGCATAAACACTATGGCCATGCTCAGCACTCTTTGTGCTGAGTAGGGTCTTGGAAGCATGCACCATACCTTACATTTTGTTACTGAAATGAGGGACATGAACACTCAAAATGAGGGACAATGAGGGAAACTAATCCTCAAGATGATCAGGACACATCCTCAAACATGGAGATACAGTACCTTAGAACACAGTGGAAACCATTGTATTTACTTGTACTGATGTTAGACCCTGATAATAAATTGTTACCACAAAGAAGGGGTGCCATTTAAGTAAGGCAGAGGGGGGCAGTTCCCCCCCCCTCCGCATTTGTGCCTAGGTTGTTCTTATGGTGATGCAATAATGGCATTAAATTCGGATTTAATCTTTTGAATGGTAAGTGCCCCCCTGGCCCGTGTTGCACTCACGCTGCAGGTGCACTCATGACTCAACTGTGTCTGTATTGTGCTGTCCACTTTTTCCACCTATTAGCGGTGGCACCATCACACATGACATGGAGGAGTTCTAGCCAAGCAAGAACATGAGTCATGTGAGTGGGGCATTGTCTTTCCTACCACAGAGTAGACAGGCTGCACACTACAGCTTGGAGGAGTTGGTGAGCACTGAACTCTCAATAGCAGTGTTGTTGTGGCATGATTCTTTTGGTCTACACTTGGTGAGTCTCTGTCTCCGTTAGTAGTTGAAAGGGCTGGGGGTGAGTTAGAAGCTAATTTGTGACTAAGCTACCTACTTACTGTGCTAGACTCACCTCACAAAAAAACCTAGGCCTCTCAACAGCAGTGAAAGTGGTGTGGACGACCTTCATAGGTCTTGATCAGTGCAGTGCGGTAGCAGCCATGGCAGCAGCCAAGCAAGAAGCAAGCAACATAGGTTGGGTGGGTTTGGTTGGTGAGGTGACTTGGTCGCAGACCACATTGGGGATCTGGGATGGCTGGTTCTAGCAACCAGCTTTTGGCAGAAGGATAGAAGAGGAGCGGAGTGAAAACTTGGCTGGTGGCACACTGGACTACTCCACAGGTTCTGGCCAGAAGAGATTGGGAAAGGAGGAAGGACTGAAATATTGATGTGTTTTTAATGTTTCTGCACCTTTGGGTGGCTTCACAACCCATATGGGAGGGGTATTGAATGGAATGGAAGGGAGTTGAGGAGAGGAGAGTAATTGGGACAGAGTTTTTTTTTGGGGGGGGGAGGGCATAACTTCAGCCAGGAAAAAAAATTGGTTAGTAACTTGGAGGGTTTAAGCCCAAATCTGATGCACTGCTCTGGGGTGTAGACAGATGAATCTTATATATTTGATTTTTTTCTGATTTGCATATCACTTTTCAGTCACAATAAATAAGTTTTACCTTTTAGATACATTCCACACATTCCAGAGCTTGCTGACTAGGGGCTAACTAACATCTGGCCTCCACTGGTTGTTTGCTTTCACCTTACTAAAATCTGAAACTGTGCCTCTGCCATAAAGCCTAAATTTACAGGACATCCTCTATGTGAGCAGCTTGTTTTCCATAAGGGATGGATGAGGGGCAGAGCAGTTTTCAGGGGTAAAATGAGGGCTGTCCCTTGCATTCAGGATAGTTGAGTGGTATGGCATGCACAGACAATTGGAGCCCCACTATAGTTAGGCTTATGCCCCCCTGCCAGTGAAGCTGACCTCCACATCCCCATGCTCAGGCACATTATGACATAAGTCAAGGGAGAGTGCAGGGGCATGCCTTATTGAAATGAATAAGGGTATTTTTATGTTTGCTTGTGCACATGCGCAAGAAACATTATGTGGCAGCTTAAGAGAGAAGCTGGTTGTGGAGGCATGGCAGTGTGGCAGCCAACGGAGGCTTTGCATTTTGGGGCTTGGCACTGGTGGACCAATGGAAGCACAGTGCGCTGATGACACTGGCTTCCAAAAGAGCCACCAGCTTGTAACATTTTTGCCGCAGCAATCAGGAGCTGCCTCGTCATTGCAGTGTCAGCCATTTCGCTGCAATGAGCAAGCGACCCATCATTGCAGGGCAGAACGTTGCATAGTGCAATATTGTTTGTGAATGCGGTGGCAAACCGCCTCCATGTTCACAAACAATATTAGATAGCCCCCGATGCCAAGGGGATGCCCAATCCCCCTCAGCATCATGTGCCACCCCCAAATTAGTTTTTGTTCATCGACAGGGTGCCCAATCCCAGTCAGCTTCATTCCCCCTCCTTCCCAGTGTAGTTTGCCGATGGGATAACCCACTCCCTGTCAGAGTAATTCTCCCCCTTGCAAGTATAATTTACCGATGGGGGAGCCCACTCCCTGTCTGCATTGGTTTTGTGTCGAGAGGGTGCCCAATCCCTTTCGGCTCTTGCCCCCCCCCATATGTGCTGATGGGGATGCCCAATCCCCCATTGGCCACAGCTCCCACCCAAAAAAAGCAACACTTGGGTGGTATGCTGGGAGCCCACCCCAGCATGCCAAATGTCCCTGGTTAAAAAAAAAAACCTGCAATGTTTTTTTCTTTCTTTTCCTGTAAATCAGAAAATGGTCACCTTGAGTCCAGTGGCCCTGCCCCAACCCACGCCCACCCTCTGCGCACCCTGCCTCCCCAAGCCACCTCATCCCATACTTATCTCGGTGGACTGAGAACATGTCTGCACTCTTCAAAGCTGACCACGAACTGAGGAAATGCGGGTAAGCTGTATAATGGCATAAATAGGGTTTTTTTCAAGTTTGGTACATATCTCAGGCATTTTTGGGAATTTTGGTACCAAATTTTCAACATGGGGTTATCGGGACCCCTCCTCATGAATTCAGCCACTATCATGGTGTTATTCAGTCCTGAAAGGTGATTTCGTGGTCACTGTGCATAATTGCCTTTTGGGACTGATTAATGAAACAACAGTGCCAGTGTTCATGAGGTGGTCTCTCAAAAAGTCTTTGTTGCAAATTTGGTGAAAAAAATCCAAGAAATGACTGTTTTATGAGCATATATTGCGCAGTTGCTACACACACTCATAACTTCAAGAAATTTGCAATATTTTCACTCCAGATTTTCAATATTGCAATTTTTCTGCACCTCCTTATGAAAAGTACAGCTGTCATTTTTCACATCCTGGCCAAAATGTGTTTTTGCACTTCCGCAGCAGAATAGAGTGGTCGTTGTGGGAAATCAGTGTTCAGGACACATTAAGAAATCACAGTGACAGTGTTCATTAGCAGAGGTTCTAAAATCTCTATGTTGAAAATTGGTAACGAAAGTCCATAAAATGACTGTGTTATGAGCGTGTGTTGTGCAGTTTCCACACATTCTCATAACTTCACACATTTGTAATATTTTCACTCCAAATTTTCAACATTGCTTTTTTCCGCACCTCCTTATGAACAGTATAGCTGTCATTTTTCACATCCTGTCAAAAATGTGTTTTCGCACTTCCTGTGCAGAATAGCATGGTTGCTGTGGGAAATCAGTGTTTGAGACACATTAGGAAAATCACAGTGACACTGTTCATGAGCAGAGGTCCTAAAATGCCTATGTTAAAATTTTGGTGAAGAAAGTCCATAAAATGACTGTGTTATGTGCATGCATTGTGCAGTTTCCATGTATGCTCGGAAGTGTGAGCATTTTTAATATTCCCACTACAGATTTTCAACATTGCCATCTCTTCACACCTCCCTATGGATGGTACAGCTGTTATTCTTCACATCCTGCCTGATCTGGTGTTTTCATACATGTGGCACTGAATAGCACTGACACTGTTGGAACTCAACGTTCGGGACACATTGACAAAATCACACTGCCACTCTTCATGAGAACAGGTCCCAAATGCTTTCATGAGGTGGGGTCACAAAAAGGTCATGTTGAAAATTTGTAGTGTAAATACCAACAGACACCCGAGGCGTTAGGGTTTCTAACCACAACGTCCTACCCTGTACAGACTGACAGGCATCAGGGTGTGCCTTTGGATTGCCGACTGTACTGCCCATGCCATCCCACCTCCACCTGCCAGCCACTGACAGGCATCGAGGTGTTCCTTGGACTCTTCAGCCCCAGACTTCACCCCATTCTCCTATGCTGCACTCATTTCAGCTTATGTCCTTATGGAATGGGGTGACTGTAAAGTCAAGCACCCTAAGACACACCTCAGCACATGTCAGTGTCTGCAGAATAGGGTGAGGTGACATGGCATGACCATCATGGGCGATGACTCAAACACTTACCTCAATGCCTGTCCATCTCTACAGGATAGAGGTGGGGTTGTCATGAAGTTTAATACTTCACCGCCATTCCTATTCTGCATCTGTCTAACTCCTGCATTTCCAATGCTAATACCAGCAAGCAAACATTTGGCACTGGCAAATGCTTGTTTTAGTACAATTTTATACATTATTGATTTAGAGTTGGAGATTAATGAAGGCCGCCGCTCAACTAACAAGGGTCTTGTTTGTAGAACACTGGTCTTCATTTTTTCCAACACACCATCATAATGTATAAAATAGTAATAAAAAATAACTCCATTCATTTCAATGGGGTACACCACAAGACTTTGACTCATGGACATCAACTCTTAGAGACTCCTATCTCTGGCTCCCTAGTACTAAGAGACTCGACTTATATCTATACTTGTTGGGATTTCTGTGGCAGCATGGCCACGCCTGCTACAGAGTATGTGCATAGGGGGGCACTGGCCATGTGGGTGGGGTGTCAAGTTATTGCTACTTTTCTGTTTGTCCCTTAAAGTCTGTTTGCGTGGAAGCATTCAAAACTATGGAGAGAAAATAGTAGGAGTACAGGCCAGTCAGAAGTACTGTAGTTAAGTAGTTTTGTGGATGAGTGTGTCTATTGGGGGTGGGAAGAACCACATGTGTTTCTATTGGTATGTGTGGTACAGTTCAGCTGTGCAGCTGAGATGAGGGGGGACAATAAACTAAAAAATACATCAGTGGCTATAAACATACCGCATGCGTGCAGATGTTTGCAGATTTGCATTGAAGTACTAGTGAGTCATATGTCTGCAGGCAGTATATGTTAGTGGTTAAAGGCATTGGACTGCAAACCTGAAGACCTGGGTTCGAATCCCATCACCTCCCACTTGTATACCATGTGATGCTGAGCACATCACTTAACTTTTATGTGTACAGTTATCAGTGACCACTTGCTTTTTGCACACATGCCACATGCATGCAGTCTGTTCCAATTTAACATAAAAAGCATGCTTTCCACACCTTCTTGCTGTATGCATGCTACATGCATGCAGTTGGTTCCAATTTAACATTTAAATCATGCTTCCAACATGCATATCACATGGGTAGTTTTATGTGAGTAGCATGGAAACATTTCATATAATTATTTCTGTACGGGAATGATTTTCTGCTGAAAATATGCTGTTCCGTAGAATATTATTCTGCAGAATGCAGCTGGTGAAATTTTGCAAAAGAACCAGTGATGTTCCCGCAGAAATTCCACAGATGGAATGGTTTTAATGCAGCTGGTGAAATTTTGCAAAAAAACCAGTGACGTTCTGGCAGAAATTACGTAGACACATAGACAGTGTCGGCAGATAAGGGCCTATGGCCCACCCAGTCTACCCATTTGAGCTAATAAGTTCAGTTTATGTTTTCGTAGAAGTCTGTTGCCCCTTACCTCTGACCTCCAGAATTCCTTTATGTCTATCCCATGCATTCTTAAATCCTGTGATTGTTTCAGCCCCCACCACTTCCTCTGGCAGGGTGTTCCACTTGTCCACCACCCGTTCTTTGAAGAAATTCTTCCTCACGTTTCCTCTGAATCGTCCTCCCTCCAACTTCATCCCACGTCCTCTAGTCCTGGAACTTCTTTTTCACTTAAAAATACTGTATTCCTGCATCCTGTTCCTCCCTGAAAGATATTTGTATGTCTCTATCATATCCCCTCTCTCCCTCCTCTCCTCCAGGGAGTACATGTTCAGTTCCTTCAACCTGTCCTCATAGGACTTGTGATGCAATCAATGCACCATCTTTGTTGCCCTCCTTTGAACCTTCTATACACTGTCTATGTCCTTATGTAGGTAAGGTCTCCAGAACTGTACACTGTACTCCAGGTGGGGCCTCACTAGTGTCTTGTATAGTGGAATTATGCCCTTCCTTTTCCTGCTGGTGATGCCCCTGCCTATGCATCCCAGCATCATTTTTGCTTTACCTGCTGCCTTGTCACACTGTTTCCTTACCTTGAGGTCATCAGAGATGATAACCCCAAGATCCCTTTCCTGCTTGGTGCATGCTATATCCTTACCCCCCAACTGATATATTGTGCCAGGGTTTTTGTGCTCCATATGCATTATCTTGCACTTCTTTGCATTGAATTTCAACTGCCAAACCCCTGGCCATTCTTCAAGTTTCTGCAGGTCCCTTCTCATTCTGTCTACACCCTCTGGTGTGTCTACTCTGTTACAGAGCTTTGTGTCATCAGCGAACAGTAAAATTCTGCCTTCTAGGTCCTGCACAATGTCACTGATTAAGATGTTGAATAGGACTGGTCCCAGCACTGATCCCTGTAATATCCCACCGGCCACTCTTCCCTCTGTGGAGTGACAGCCATTTACCACCACCCTCTGTGTCCTGCCACCCAGCCAGTTACCTACCCACCACACTTCTGTCCTGCCCACAGCCATATTCCCCTGTTTGTGTAATAGTCTTCTATGTGGCACAGTGTCAAAGGCCTTGCTGAAGTCCAGATAGGCCATGTCTACTGCCCTCCCCTGATCCACCTCCCTAGTCACCCAGTCAAAAAATTCAATGAGGTTGGTCTGACATGACCTCCCGTTGGTGAAACCATGCTGCCTTGGGTCCTGTAGACCACTGACAACCAGTTGTTCCACCAATCTCTCCTTCAGTAGTGCTTCCATGATCTTCCCCACTACTGAGGTGAGGCTGTCTGGCCTGTAGTTCCCCGCTTCCTCTTTGTTCCCACTTTTGTATAAGGGGACTACATCTGCTATCCTCCAGTCTTTGGGTACATCCCCTGTTTCCAGTGATCAGCTAAACAGGATAGCCAGAGGTTCAGCCACCACCTCTCTTAGTTCTTTGAGGACCCTGGGTGCACCCCATCTGGCCCCATTGCTTTATCAACTCTTATTACTTCCAGTTCCTTCAGGACCCTTTCTCGTGTAAAGGGACTTGTGTCCATTTTGCACCATTCTCACCCCTTGTTCTCCTTCAGACCCATTACCCTCCTTTCCTCAGTAAAGACTGAGCAGAAATACCTGTTCAATATGTCAGCTTTACTGTTGTCATCCTCCATGCTTCCCCATCCTCCCTTCAGTCTCACTATCCCTCCTTTGCCTTTCTTTTCACTTATGTACCTGTAAAATGTTTTGTCCCTCTACCCACTGATTTTGCAATGTGTTCTTCTGTCTGAGCTTTTAGCTTCCTTACTGACCTCCCTGCCTCCCTTTGCTTCTCCTGGTACTTCTCCCTATCCCCTTCTGCCTGTGTCTTTTGCATTGCTTGAATGCAATCTTTTTGCCTTTCACTTTCTTTGCTACCTCTTTGGAAAACCATAATGGTCTCCTCTTCCTTTTCCTTTTGCTAACCTGCTCAATGCATAATTCTGTTGTTCTTGTAATCCCCATTTTAAATACTGCCCACTGTTCCTCAACCCCTGATTCCTGCCCCATTCCCCTTAATGCCTTTTTCAAGTATCTCCCCATTTTCCCAAAGTCTTCCCCCCTAAAATCTAGGATACATGTTTTTGTTGTGGTTTGGTTCTGCTCTTTCTTGATTTCAAACCACAATGACTGGTGTCACTGTTCCCAGGTGCTCCCCCACTGTTACCCCCATCACACTGTCCCTGTTTGTGAGCACAAGGTCCAGTATTGCCTTCTGCTGAGTTGGTTCCATGACCAGTTGCTTGAGGAAGGCACCTGAAGGGGTCCAGGATAAATCTGCTCCTAGTTGATGCTGCTGGGATGCTCCAGTCCACATCTGGAATATTGAAGTCTCCAACCAGTACTACCTCACCCTTGTCTGCCATCCTTTGGATGGCTTGCATCGGCTCCTTATCTGTTTCTTCCTCCTTGGTTGGTGGTCTATAGACCACACCTGTGTGGATGGCTGGCCCCATTTTCCTTTCCAACTTAACCCACGGTATCTCTTCCCCCATTTTGTTCCTCCTGGATCTCTGTGGCCCTGATGTCATTTTTCACATACAGTGCCACTCCTCTTCCCTTCCTGCCTGCCCTTTCTCTTCTGAATATGTTGTAGCCAGGTATGGCCATCTCCCAGTCATAGTTATCATTACACCAGGTTTCACTGATGGCCACAATGTCCAGGTCTGACTGCACCATGACAGCCTCCAGATCTTCCATCTTGTTGCTAAGGCTCCTTGCATTTGCACACATGGCTTTCCATGATTTGACCTCCCTACACTGTTTCACTGTTCTATTCCAGCGCCTTCCTTGGTTGTCCTTTATCCTTGGTTCTCCTTGTTGTCTGCCCTTCTGTTGAATTTTGCCCCTTTTCTGCCTATCCACCTCTTGGGCGCTAATCTCCATCTTTTGCACACTGCTTTATAGAGATATCCACTCCTCTGGTTCACTGGTTCCACTGCTAGCTGCGGGGGGTGAGCAAGTAGGTACCCTCCTTGCTGGCCTGCCACCCCCCTTTGCTAGTTTAAATACTTGTCAATGTTGCATTTAAACTTATCATTGAGTGCTTGGATTCCCCTCCAGGATGGATGCAGGCCATCAGGCTTGAACAAACCTCCATCCCTCCAGGTGGGTCCCCAGTCACCAATGAATCCAAACCCTTCCTCACAGCACCAGTTCTTCAACCATGAGTTAAAGTTCCTGGTGCATGCATCCCTATGCTCTCCCTTGCTTCTCGCAGATAGTACTTCTGAGAAAGTGACAGAAGTAGCTACTTACTTAAGACCCCTCCCCAATTTCCTAAACTCTTCCTGAACTTCGTTTGGCTCCCCATTTGCCAGGTCATTAGTACCTAGGTGGATAATGACATCCAGCTCACCCTCCTGTCTTGCCTTCCCTGTGATCCCCAGGATCTTACTTCCATCCCTCCATGCCGTGGTGCCTGGTAGGCACCTCACCTCCCTGATCCCCCCTCCTGTGTTCCTAGCTGGATCCCTCTTATGATGGAGTCCCCCACCAGGATTTGCTTCCTCCTCCTCTGAGGTCCACTGCTTTCCCCACTGAGGTCACCTCCTTGGCTAACCTCCACATCCTTTCCTTCCACTTCTCTGGGTACCTCTATTTGGTTGTCCCCATTTGCCAGTGTGGCATATGAGTTCTTGAGTGGAATAGGATCTGGGATGTGCCTCTGCCTGACAGCTGTAACCCTCCCTGATCCCACTGTCATCCAGGTGCTCCTCGTTCATGGCATCCACATTCCACAGGCAGAATGGTTTTTCCACACTAATTTCACCTACACAATTCCGCATTCCATACAGCACTATTCTGTAGCTTTCCTGCCCCATCCAAATGTCATGAAACTTTGCATGCCAAACTTCAGGTCTCTAGCTATAATACAAACTGAATTATGACCAATTGAATAATTTTGGAAAATTCAAAATAATTTTATGAAATTTTGCAAAATGTTATGCAATTTTGTGAAAATTTTGTGAAATCAGAGTTTGCTAATTTCACGGGGCCTTAGAGCTAAGGGTGGGGTTGTGACTGGTGACAGATCTCCAATATACACCGGTGGCCCGCAATATTACCTTAGGGCCCTATGCACAAAGTTTGCCCATTTCACATATGTAGCATATGCAATTTCATGGCAGTTAGTTGTGTGATGGACAAAGAGGCTCATGCAGTATTATTAGCCCCACAGGCAGGCTTGTATGGCATCAACATCTCACTTGTACTCCTTCATCAGAGCTACACAGGCAGTCAGGTTGTGGGGAAGGGTTATCAGGGGTGTGGCTGTAACCTGCAGCATTCGTGATGCCATCTGCAAATGAGTAATGGCCCCAGGAAGGTAGGTGCATTTATTTATTTATGTATTTGTAATTTTGACAAGGAGAAGCACATTAAGCTATGATAGACTGCTTAAAGGTACATACTGGGGATTGACTGCATGGACATGTTTTATTGTCTGGGGGAATGCTGGCCATGACACTAGGGGAAACTTCCATATAAGTCTTTAACTTCCACCTGGCTAGTTACCAGAGAGGAGCAAAAAGAACCTCAGTTTAATGTCTCATCCAAAAGATAGCACTTCAGTATTGCAGTACCCCCAGGTATTGTACTACATTATTAGTTATTGGTTCAAGAGGTGGAGTTTGAAGGCACAAACCAGTGGCTCTGAGTATAGTGGGACCACAGAATAATTACACAGGACACACAAAAATCTGGGCATGCTAACCTCACAACACAGGCACAATCACAATGATTCTAGTACCAAAAAATATATATTTTATTAACTGACTAGTGCTGGGAGACTAAAACCTATGACCTTCTGATCTTCCAGCCACAGGCAAGTATGTTACCTAGAGATGTAGCAAATGTATAATCATTAGCAAAGTTGGTGCAAAGTCAGGAACTTCACATTTCACAAGCTTCACAAGGTTCCCTGACATTGCACCAACTTTGCTGGTACTTTTTTTTAATTTAAGAAAAGTAACTTTCAAAAGAAAATTCCCACTCCAACCTCTGTGTTATAGACACCCACTCCCTCCCATCATATCACATACTTTAAATGTAAACCCACACCCATCCCCCCAGTATGCACCCAACTATCTCTCCTCCATTATCCCAACAATGCCTGTCATAAAATGTCCCTTCCCCTTGAACACAAAATGCCAGTTGTCCCCCCACCACTCCCACCCTGTCCCACCAAATCATCAATGAAATCCCCACCCTTCACCACCTTTCTGTGAGTAATGCTCCCTCTCTAACTCAAAGGCCCCCAAACACCAGTAGCAGCAGGGGTGAAAGAGGACTTTATCTGTTAAAACAGGAAACCATCCCTGCCAGAGCAAGCAACCTCCCTCTTCTATGCTGTGAACAGAATGAATGGGGAGTGTCTTATATTCTATTAGTAATACCTGACTGACTGGTTATCAGTTTTGCAGGGGATGGAAGGGGAGCATTATTCACAGTAACCTAGGGTCAACACTTGCGTAACTTATGTCCTTTTTTTCTGAAAATTGCCCATTCTACAGAGTTACAGCAATAATAGCCCAAGCCCTTAATTTCCCTCGTTTCCTGCTTCTGGGGAGCAGAGGCTGTACTACTGTATGTGGCTACACAGAAATCCGATTGAAAGCCAGGGGGTTGGCAAAGCTCTTTCTCTAGACTCTCTGCCCTTTGTGAAGACAAGAGCCACATCTACAGTATGTACAGGGGCAGCTATGAACCAGCTGGATACTCCTTACTAAAATTATCCTACAGTGCCTCTATTCGATTACACAGATGTTTATGGTTCTGCTTCTGCATCCACTCTCTAGAGACTGGATGTTGTTTTTAACACATTCTGTTGCTTCACCTTGAATGTTCCTTTTAGGATTCACCATTGTGTCCTCAACCCCTTGCTATCTCTCCCTCCCTTATCCTCTCACCGATGTCACACCTCCATCATCTCTGCAAAATTTTGATTCAGACTGCTTCCTCCCTGCCTTTCCTCCCTCTTATACCTCTCCCCACCCACAGCCTATTCCATCTGTTCATGTGATCCTCACTCTTTTGCCCTCCCTCCACCCCCATTCGAACTCTGGTATGGCAGCTTTCTACTTCTTCCCACATCTATGGAATTTCCTTCCCACATTTCTCTGCTCGCTAACCTTGCTAAACCTCATTAAGCATTCAATCTACTGCACCTCCATTCCCCCCTGCTCCTGCCATCCTCCAAACTAACCCTTATGACTCGGCTAATCATGACTAACTCTAGTTCACCTGTTTGATCCTTAAATTCCTCTAGTCTGCTTTTGCTCCAAATCTTCCTTATACTCTTTCCTCTCCTGTGTTTGTCATGTGTACTCCCCTTGTATCTTTCCTCCTGTTTTGTTTAAATTGTGTTATGTTATGTCATATTGTTTTAATTCATATTTTTTGTATAATTGGCTACTGCTATTTAGCTTGACTTGTATACTTTTGTTGACTTTCAGTTTATTTGCAAGTTTGTACTTTTTGCCACTCGATATTAGACTATCCTATACCTCCTCAGGCGCCTTTGTAACTTGTCTGCCTCACTGTAATATTGTTCCTTTCTTTTATACAGGCTTATTGTAACCTGCCTGCTTCTCATATATGTATGTATTGTACTCCTCTTACTCCTTCCCCCAGGTCGCACCTGGAATTGAGCCTTGGCTCAGTGTGCTTCTCCCAGTTATCAACTTTAATAAATAAATAAATAAGAATGCTACCAGCATACAAGTCATATAGAACGCTGGATTATCAAAAGCTGTTTAGGGATTTGTATCATATTTCTTGTAAATAAAGCAGGATAAGCAGCTATGAGGATCCACATCTGGAGCTGAAAGCAACAGAGCAAGGTAAAAAACCAAATCAGCCCACTCACTCACACTGATACTACTAAAGAGATCAGACTGTGGTCATAGGATAATCATTCAGTGTTTTATTAGTGTAAAATAAGTGAAGATCAGCAACTCACCCCTGCAACCTGCCAAACATTTTTGCACATATGCAGGTGTGCTTTCTCAAGGGAAAGAGACATAACAGTCCCCCCAATGGAAAATGAGTGGGTAGGCTCAGATACTGAAAAGACCGGGGATATGTCCAGTTTACAACAGACTTAAATAGGTCAATTTTAATGTTTTGCACAGGACTTATGTCACCACCCAACTGGTCACAATACAGACCCCAACAAACTCAGTAAATGCCCCAGATGTCAAGTGGCTATAGGCTCCTTCTATCATATGATTTGGGCTTGCCCATGGATCACTCCCTTCTGAGGTGAAATCACCTGTCTGCTGTCTAGATCCCTGGGTCTACCACTAACTTTAACCCCTGAGGGAGTCTTGCCAGGACTATCTTCAGGGAGGCCCAGGGACAACATATCTGCACACACCCTTATGGACACCAGGAGTGGCAGTGGCCAAAAAAGTGATTGCTCAGGGTTGGTTCCAGGATGGAGTTCCATCTGTGGCACAATGGATCAGTGCACTTTTACATTGCATGAAACTGGAGAGAACTCAGTATTTGACCTTTTTCAAAACTGAGACATATAAATCAATATGAGCTCCCCATGAGAGGGCTTTGGGGGAAGACAGGTTTCCTAACTATAGACCACATCTAGTTGCCAGGGAAAAGTCAACTATGGAAAGGGAAACCAAGTGGGTACCCAAAAGGATCAAGTTATGAGCCCAAATATGCTCCTTTATCAGAGTTTCCCTACCTCAGTGTAATAGTACCTCAGCACAATGTTTCCACTCTGGACTGTTCTGTTCTCCACTGATCTACAAAGCAAAAATAGAAAATGAGATTTTTCCTCTCAGCTGGCGTATCCTGAGTAAAAAGACTTCAAAAACAAATATATGACTATACTGTAGGCTAGATGGCTTAGAGTGATCCAAATTTCACCAGCTTTTAACTTCTGATGGATATCATAATGGTTAGACAGTGGTAGGTGGGTAGTAATCTGTATTATCTGCATGAACATGCTTGTTAAATATGCATTAGTTACACCTTATACAAGCAGCAACAATGCATGATGAAGTATGCAGCAGGTAGCAGTGCTATACACATTACTAAAGTCAATAATAATTCCTCCAGATATTGCAAAACAAATGATGCAAAAAGAACTGTATATACAAAGAAATATTTGATGAAAACAATCTTCTTGCAAAGGTACAATTTGTGTTTCAAAGATTTTAATAAAGATTGTGTAAGATATGTTCTATCTTAAATAGATATTACAATTTTTAATGAATCTTCAAAGGAAGTAATTTAATGCCTGGAGTGCTTGAAAAATGATATCCATTAAACTCACATTATCCTTTTATTAGTAGAAAATGGACCACCCAACCTAATTTGGCTGATATTTTCTACAGTCATTTAGGGAGGTTAAATACTTTCTGGGTAATTACACTGTGCTTGTATGTTATAGTTCCCTAAGCTCATTTATCAAAATTCAAATATTACAAAATGGTTTCACCTTGCTCTCAGTTACCATCAACACTATAAAACAGATGTTCTCAAGACACTGTGTATACAGTGTATGGCATACGTTAATTGACATTGCTATAGTTATCCTAATTCAACAACATTTTTCAAGACACAGACATTTACTCACAGACCAGTGCTTTGAGAGTGGGAGCTGAAGTGAGGGTAGCGCAAACACTTCATCAAGTAAGCATTTAAACCCCAAGGAATACAATCTCACAGATTTACCAAGGGCCAAAGGACTTTATCTTACCAGAATGCCATACTGTATTTTATTACTTTTGAGATTGGGTGTTTTCCCGCCAACAGATACCTTATTTTATTTTGTTGTAATGAATTTCCTTGCTTTTTTAAAGGAAATTTAATAACAGCTACACACTGCTGATAGTTGGACGTTGAATTGTAAAGTATTAGAGAGAAGTCATAAACTGTATCTTGATGGTAGTCAAACAAGGCTTAGACTTGGGCCTCTTATATATGAGAGTCATTGATCATGGGATGAAGGAGATGCCCACGTACCCATATGCCAGTCATAGTCTTCTGTATTGCACTTATATTAATATTGAAGTATAGGCCTCTCTGCAGTTATGCTTTTACATGGTACGAGATTACAGTATTTAATCCTAAATGAGCTGGTGCTGAACTCCCAAAAAAGACAGGTAAAGTATTTTGGGGCTGAAGAGAAGTTGAGTACTAATACTTATTTTTAGTCATTGGGACAAATAAAGGAACTGCTCCGTAAGTTGTCCTGAGTTATAAATATTTGTGAGTCTGGTGAGACTCCCCGAAATGGGACATTCAGAAGAACCTAACAAAGAACTTGAGACCAATGCAGACATTTTTGAAAAGGCACTGAACATTTCTGTTGCAGAATACATAGTTTATAAATGGAAACACAGTGGTAACCCCCCTCCCCCAACCCAGGGGCTTACCTTTTGGGCTCCATAGTGCCTCTTTTCTCTTACAGATGTCTCTTTACTCTGGCCCCATGGACTGCAACATGAGGTGTCATGTAGCCAGAAAAGGAAGTGCCCTTAATCTTCAGCATCTGCTGGTACAATGGTGGTTTGGGCTAGTGAGCTGCTAATATTAGAGCATGGATTTGACTTGCCTGTCTGCACTGTAGGACCCAAGAACAGGTACACTCTATTAAGCACATTTTGGGTTTCTGGCCAGAGCTACTTATGAGGGACAATGATCATGTAAACAAACATGCCATTGACCAAGTTCACAGGTTTTCTGAGAACAGGACAGCTGGAAAGCAAGGTCAGGTTTCACTGTGGCCATTAGTTCATGAGCAGCTATCTACAGTAGGTAGGATAAAGGGCACCCTAGTAAAAGGACATTGAAGACAAACAATGCATATTCACCAGTGAGGGACAAGAAGAAGATTGGAAAATATTCAGTCAAATAGGGACTATCCTTTTTCCCCACTCCCCCAATGGCATTTGACTAGTCTGTGATTTGGGACGGATGGGTAAAACTGTGAGGCAGGAGTGAAATGAGGGAGCTGCTGAGTAGAGTACAAGAGTAGTTCCTGTGAGCAGACATACTCTGGAAGTATTTGGGAGAGCAGCTCTGTTCTATTTTTGAAGGAGGAGTAACTCCTGAATGGAGCTCAGATTTTGACCAGTTGAGAGGCCTAGTGGGTATTTGGCTGAGATAGCCATCAACAGGGAATCACTCCATGAATGGTTTGTTAAATCAAACAGCCAGAGGCTGATCTGTGTGAAGGCAACAGCCCAAAACGCAATAAATTCCTTCTGGAGCCCAGACAGCAAGTGAATGGGAATGAGATCATCTTAGCACCCGCCCATCATCATATTAGTCCCCACATGGGAGCAGAAGAGGAAGAGGAAGAGGAAAATGTCATTTTGTAAAGGGTGAAGAGAAAATTCCCCACTATGGAAGAGAATGGCAGCAAGGCTGAGATGAATAACCCATAGCTCACTCCTGCATGCAACTAGAAGGGCTGCAGTGACTGCTGTGCCACATGCAAGCCAATTTAGTATCCTAGTTGCATCAGAACTACTAAGGGTAGTCCACCCAGCTACCAGAAGCCTCCAAGAGCTTATTACAAAGAAATATAACCCTAAGTAATGATAAGGGGCCTTATTACCACATCCTTTTACAGTATTTGCAATTTAGATAGGGTGTTATGGCTTTACAAATCATGTGTTAAGACTATTTGGTGACCCCTTGGACAGAAAAACAGCATGTGTACCATCAGGACCAGTTTACAATTAGCTTCAGATAGAGCTGGGGAAACATTTGAAAATCTACTTTCTCTGAATATTTGTGAAATTCCATGAATTTCAGGAGCTTCTCCTCAGAATATTTTGTGAAACTCTTCATATGGTTATACCTTACTTGGACCTTAAGGCATAACAATTGGCATGCCAACTTGTTGTAAGGAGTTCAAAGAGAATGTGATATTTTATTACATTTGGGTAGGTAGTTCGGAACTTACTTGGTTTTGAAGTCTGGCAATTTGTTTTTCAAACTTAACTGAAAATACTTCTCTGCTTACAACTTTAACACATTTGGAGTAGGATACCTGAGAATATGCATGCAAACCACCTCAGAATGATCTTAGAAGCTGCTATAGGTGAAGAGAATTGGATAAGTAAATTTTTCGGTTTGTGGGATTCATAATTTTAAAATGTAATAAGTTATGAAATGTAAACATTTTTGAAAAATATGGATTCTTGTACAGTTGCTCCACAGCAATTACAATAATACAGCTGAAATTTGGCTTGCTTGCCCACTGATAATAGGTCATGAAATCTGACATAGCTGGATACATTTGGTTTTGCAGTTTACATTTCTCATTGGAAATGCTACAAATTATTAATTAGAAAAATGTACTCAAAAATTTATGGACGCGTAATGGTAATTTCATTAGAATTCTGCTTTTAGAATTTAACTTTTGCAAAGCACTTATACCACTAAATCCACTTAGATGTGTGGAGCTGTTTGCAGTCCTGTAATGTCTTCCAGAGAGACTATTTTACTCCTGAATCCAGCAGAGCACAGGATCCGAGACAGCATGGATTCACAGCAGGAAGGTTATGTCAAGCAACTCTAATTGATTTCTTTGACTGGGTGACTAGGGAAGTGGATCGGGTGGAGTGGTGAATGTGGCCTACGTGGATTTCAGTAATGCTTTCAATATCATTCCACATAGAAGACTTGTGAACAAACTGGGAAGCCTGGGAGTGTGTCAAAAGGTGGTAAACTGGGTTAGGAACTGTCTGAGTGATAGAAGACAGAGGAAGGTGGTAATTGGAGCTCAATCTGAGGAAAGGATGGTGACCAGAGGGGTGCCATAGGGATCAGTTCTTGGGCCAGTCTTGTGTGATGTCTTCATAAGTGACATTGTGGAGGGGTTAGAGGGGAAGATGTGCCTCTTTTCAGATGACACTAAGATCTGCAACAGGGTGGACACTCCAGGAAGGGTGGAAAAAATTAGGAGGGATCTAGGTAAACTGGAGAAATGGTCTTGAGTGTGACAGCTGAGATTCAATGCAAAAAAGTGCAAAATTATGCGTTTGGAGCCATGAATGCAGGGGATGATTACATGATGGGGAGGGAGATAATGATGGTCACCAAACAGGAAAGAGATTTGGGGGTGACCATATCTGATGACCTAAAGGTGGCCAAACAATGTGCCAAGGAGATAGGAAGAGCCAGTGGGATGCTGGGGTGCATAGGGAGAGGTATCGCCAGCAGAAAAGAAGAGGTGATAATGCCACTGTAAAAATCACTGGTGAGGCCTCATTTGGAGTACTGTGTCCAGTTCTGGAGGCCACATCTCTGTAAGGACATAGACAGAGTGGCGGCAGTTCAAAGCAGGGTAACAAAGCAGGGCCTGCAACAAAAGTCATATGAGGAGAGACTGGGAGACCTTAATATGTATACCCTAGAGGGGAGGAGAGACAAGGGAGATATGATAAAAAATTACAAATATCTAAAGAGCATTGTTAGGGTACTGCAGGGTAGCATCTTTCAGAAAAGGAGATGTTCAGGAATGAGGGGGCATGCCATGAAGTTGGAAGGGGGTAGACTAAGGGATAATATGAGGAAGTATTTCTTCACAGAAAGGGTGGTGGATGCATGGAATAGACTGCCAGTGGAGATGGTAGGGGAAAACACAGTGGGGGAATTCAAACATGCATGGGACAAGCATAGGGGAACCCTAGCTACAGGAAAGAGAAGGTAAAGCCAGAAATCAAGTAGGATCTGTGGTTTTCGCAGTAGGTCAGGAACATAGGCTAATTGGATGGACCTAGCTGGCCTTATCTGCCATCAATTTCTATGTTTCTATGTACATGTCACACTGATTTATCCCTTGTTTTTCACAGACAACTCACCTATAAACGAGAGCCACCAACAGATTTTCCTATCAGACCTGTCCATTTGGAATATCCAGAATTTCATCCTCTTAGTGCAGTATTAATCTTCTTCCCCCAGCAGGTCTCTGTGAGTACCACTATGTCCTGGACTTATAAGTGCATTGGGCTGTCATACCAGTCAATGATGCTGGGTGTGATTCTCATATGACCTGCTTTCAAGTGAAAATTGTTCTCTATACTTCCTTGTTCCAATTGGGGGTTTATTATTCTTGTGTTACCCAGCTCTACAGCTTTTCCCTTGATGAACCAGGACATCTAACTCCTGCCACTGATAACACATGCACTAACTGCTTCCCTTATCCTTTAGTTAGATGCCACAGACAGATCTTTCTATTGGCATGACCATACCCACTCCATCTTATATTGTCTTGGCTATGCTCATATTCCATTTGATTTGTACTGCAATAGGGCAAATCACCTTACCTGCACTAGAATCATGGTCCTGAAATGCCCTTCGAGCAAATTTGCTATAGTGATGTCTAGCATTACATTCCACTGTGACTACACATATCTCAGTACCACAGTCATAATGGCCTCAGTTTCTGCTGGTTGAAATTTTTTGCGTCACTGTTTTCAAATGCTAAAAATATATATTGTCATCTTCAGGATTATCCTACGGATGAGATGTTAAACCAAGGTCCCTTCTGTCCACCTATGTTTTTCATTTATGTGGAAGTAAAATATCCCATGGCACTTATCATTTTGTCAGTGAAGAGTAGATGGATTTTTATTGAAAGAATATCAAATCACAAAGAACTCATGAACAATCAATACATGACATGCTATACACAGTATATACAGAAATGATTCCAATACAAATTTGTAATAGAAACACAAAATTCAGAAAACAATCATACCAAAAGCTTGGGGAAGGTGTCTCCCAAACCTGTTTATCATAGCCAAGTGACATTACTCCACAATTTCCAATAAAGATTCTGTATTAACACTAAGTTCTCTCTGTCTGTTATGGCCTTCAGTTTTGGCATTACCCTTCTGCAACAAAACAAAAACTAATATGCATTTTTACTACAGTGTGGATAGACATCTCTTTTAACATATATAACATTTCATACAAGCAAAACTAACTAAAAAGTACTGTTGGTTCACTGACCCAACTGTATTCTAAGATCCCCCATAGCAAGAATTGATAGGTGAGTTCTCCAGATTATGGAATACTCTACTGTTATGACAAACTCAGCAAAAAAGCAGTATGTAAGGGCATGAAAAGAATAAATGATCCATAGTCTCTTCCATGTTAGCACAATGAGGGTCTAGAGCACATTGTCTCTGAAAGTTTATGTTTCTTATTACTCCCCACACCGAGTCAAGCATGGGCGCCTAACAAAAATAACATGCCACATTTTCTCTGGGATTTGGTCATCAGTAAGCTGTTGAGTCATAACCCAACTTGGAACACCTTGAACGGACTCAAAAACAGAGTCATAATAGAATTTCTTGTGATGATAGCATAAACTTGTTTCCAAGAGTCTCTCTGAACTTGAGATGATGTCATTTTTCATTTCACAGTTCTTCTAAAGCATTCCTGTATGTGGCTCAGTATTTCTTTACTGGGGTCTCTAATCACCATTACGGTGTTGTTTGTCCATTTGATAAGAAGTTGACCATAACACAAAGATAATGATTGATCCCATATGATATTTGTATTCATAATTAAAGGTCTGATATTTAAAAAAATAAATACATACAGAAATGTAAAATACAATAGGATTTATCATCTCCAAGTCACCCTCCTTTATGGGCTTGTAAAAATGTAACTTTTTATGGTGCTAAGTAAGCTGCCCCATATTGCCCTACAGAATACACTACGTAAATTGGGTTTGAGAAAAAAAGGATGGGAAAAACATAACTGAGAAACAAGAAAAGAGGAAGAGAAAAGTTTTGATCACATATATTTTATTTTTCTTAGACATTTTCCAAGTGTTCTTTTTGGAGACCATAACATCTGCTTGGTCTAACTTTGTAACCCAATTAAAGGTAGCCAAATTACCTTTGCTAAATAGTATACCTAGGATGGACATCGGGACATCCAGAAGGGGAATGCCCACAATCTCTGGGTCATGCGGCATATCAGGAGGCCTGATGTGTATGTAGGCATTGGTTTTTACCCATGCTTACACTGAAAACAGAAGATTAAAAAAAATCTTCAAAAATTGTAATTGCTTATTCTCATGAATGTTTGTTTTTTACTAAGAGGCATGCATCGATTATAAGATAATAATTACTGGTGACCATAAATATCAACTGAATTACTGTTATTTTTTTAAAATGCCTATCAACTGGATTTCAGGGTTGTTAAGCTCCAAAGGCAGTAATAAACTTAAATCTGGTTGATATGACACTTCATAATAACCAGAAATCCAGTTGATATGACATTCCCCAAAGAAACAGTGCATCTGAACCCCATTGCATGGCAGTGCCAGTGTGAGACACTGAAAGCGGGTACTTACTGTGGTTGTCTGCTCTGCCACTTCAGCTACTCAGTCATCAGTCAAAAAAAAACAAAGGCAAACTTCTTTAAAAATAAAACTGCACTCTAGCTAAAAAATGTCTTTTTCTTTCAAGCTGCTAGAAATACAGTCTAAACCTCCACACTAGCAATTATAAAAAATAAAGGATAAGTAAGTTTGATGTTATGGATTTTTTTCACACACCCTTGGTGTGTCATGAACACATAAACCTCTTGAGCTTTACTCTAGAGGTTTATGGGTCATCACACACCAAGGGTGAGTGAAAAAAATCCATAACTCACACTTACCTATCCATTATTTTCTATTTTATAGCCATCATGGCTAAATGTCTGGAGCACCTTCCGTTACTAATCATTTAAGACTAGATGGGTTTTGTCTCTACCCGACAAACTCAGGACAATATCAAACAAACTCTCCACATCCTTCATCACACTGCCTGGTTGAGTAGCCCTTTTCTATTACTCAGTCTAGAAGAGGAGAAAACCTTTGACCCAGTGGCATGGCCATTTCTTTTTGAGGTTTTATGCCATTACCAATTCCCCATGCATTTTGAAAGATGTTACAAGTCCTACACAACCAATCCATTGCATATGTTAAAGTTAATGGCCAGCTGTCCTCCACTTGTGTTTTGGGATGGGGAACATGGTAGGGATGCCCCTTGTTCCCCCTCTTTTTTTTACTTAGCCCAACACCTTTGACAAAATCCCAATATCACATTTGTGCAGTTAGAAAGTACAAATGAGTTCTCTATGCCGATGATTTGTTGATTTATTTGACAAATCCCAATCACACTCTTCCCCACCTATGGACCTTCCTTTTGGAATTTGGACAATTGACTGGATATAACTTTAACATGACGAAGGCTGAAGTTTTGACCCTTCATTATACGTCTTCGATGGAAATTTGGCAACACTTTCACTTTAAATGGAATCTTTCATCTTTAAAATATTTAGGGGTTCTTTTATTGATGGATGCTCAACAGGTTTGTAAGCTCAGCTACGATACTTTCATGAAGATGTTGCATAAGAACCTGGACATTTGGTCTCACCTGCTCCTTATATCGATTCAATGAATAGTCAGTGTCTGCAAGATCACTCTTCCTAGATTACTGTATTTGGCCCACCAAGCCTTTTGCCTGTCACTCACCCTCCCCCCCAACATACTTTCATACCTGGAATAAATATATCAACAGATTCATCTGGCAAGGCAAAAAAAATACGAAGCATGTATAGCATCCTCCAGCTTCCTAAACAAATGGGAGAGATGGCTCTTACGAGATACTTACCATTTACCGTCTTACCACTTTTTTCATTATTTACAAGCCCAGGGTTACCTTAACATGTTTTTACATTCTGAACTGCCTGCAGGGTAACCACCTACATTATTTTCACTAATAGTCTGTACACTCCTAGGGGAAGATCTCACAAAACACCTCATTTCTCAGTTATATCAAGCCTTCTAGGCCCTCCAAACTCATTCCATTGAATATATAATGCTAGTGTAGGAGAAGACTCTCAATCTTAGTATTATGGATCAACAATGGCATTCTGCCATACTTTCTACATACAGGATCACGTCCTCATATCTCTGACAGGAGTTTATTTGGAAAACTTTAGTTGGATATTTTGTTACCTCATTGAGACATGTCAAGTACGTGCTTTATAGAGGGGTGGCAGGTTGGAGGAAGTATTTTTTTTCACCTGCCTCCTTAGGTCATATCATGTGGTCTTGCCAGGTCTCGGCTCTATTTTGGCAGAGTATACAGCAGGCCCTCACGGAGAGATAGGATCCAAATTTGAAAACTTACTCCTTCCCTATTTTTCTTTTTGGATACTCTTAATGGCGACCGATCCTTATATACTTATTAGTTGTTACATATATTAATAGTAGCAACACAAAAATCAATAACTAAAAATTGACTAACTTTTCAGCCTCCTGCTATAAAGGTCTGGGCATAATTTTATAATTGGCATTTATCAGATGGAGACAATTACAGCTAATCTTCATCACTCTTATCCATCCTTTGAAATTCACTGGTGCAGACACAGTAGGTGGTATATATTATGAGACTGAAATCTGACTTTATTCCATAGTGTGGTATTTCTTATGTTCAGCTTCAGGTGGCTTTTTTGATTTATTTATCCATAGACATATTGAATTACTGAGTATTAGACAATAAGGCCTCTTGGTAACATCTGAATTGTAGTTATCACTTCCTTTTTGGTTCCGCTGTTATGGGTGGTATTTTTGTTGTTTCATGTTGATTGTTTGTATTGTTTGTGAACAATATAATTTTCTCTTGATAAAAATTGCAATAAAGATCTAAATTTGAAAAAAGAGGCATACATCATCTGTGGGCACAGTGGGCAAAACTTGTAGGGGGTTCATCAGGAGTGGTTATTACTTTTATTACCCTGCAATTATCCAATTTCCTTATAACTGGTCCAAACATAAAACATAAAAAAATCAGGCTTAAAGGGCAGCCTTAATGTATCCCTCTCTGAACCTGACATAAAGAGCCTCTTCATTCATTTATGACAGGAACAAATTTGAGAATTTTTATACAAAAGGCAGATCTATGATAGAAATTCAGCTGGTAAACTGTAACTTTGCAATTTTTCTAATTAAATTACTGTGTTACTTTATCAAAAGCCTTCTCCTGAGCTAGGGTCAGCAGAAGGCCTTTAGATTTCCCAGTATTTCCACTGCCAACAGTTTCTCTAAGTATAGAAAACCATAGCAGCTGGCATCTGTCATCAGGTTCAGTGTATGTACACTGTATCCAAGGATAACACATGTAGGTAGGACTAGCCAGAATCTGTGCTCAAAAATACTTTTAATTCTTCTGTAGTGAAGAAGGCACATAAAAGCACTCACAGTAGTAAAGGCAGCCAAAAGATTCAGTCAAAACAAGGTCCATGAAAGTTTATAGTACATACATAGATACATAGATACATAGACAGTGTCGGCAGATAAGGGCCTATGGCCCACCCAGTCTGCCCATTTGAGCTTATAAGTTCAGTTTGTTTTCCTAGAAGTCTTTTGCACCTTACCCCGACCTCCAGAATTCCTTTACGTCTATCCCATGCATTCTTAAATCCCATGATTGTTTCAGCCCCCACCACTTCCTCTGGCAGTGTGTTCCACTTGTCCACCACTCATTCTGTGAGAAATTCTTTCTCATGTTTCCTCTGAATCATCCTCCCTCCAACTTCATCCCATGCCCTTTAGTCCTGGAACATCTTTTCACTTAAAAATAGTGTTTTCCTGCACCCTGTTCCTCCCTGTAAGATACTTGTATGTCTCTATCATATCCCCTCTCTCCCTCCTCTCCTCCAGGGAGTACATGTTCAGTTCCTTCAACCTGTCTTCATAGGACTTGTGATGCAATCCATGCACCATCTATGTTGCCCTCCTCTGAACCTTCTCTACCCTATGTCCTTGCGAGATATGGTCTCCAGAACTGTACACTGTACTCCAGGTTGGGCCTCACTAGTGTCTTGTATAGCAGAATTATGACCTCCTTTTCCTGCTGGTAATGCCCCTGCCTATACATCCCAGCATCCTATTTGCTTTACCTGCTGCCTTGTCACACTGTTTCTCCTTGAGGTCATCAGAGATGATAAGCTCAAGATCCCTTCCTGTTTGGTGCATGCTATATCCTCACCCCCAACTGATATATATTGTGCCAGGGTTTTTGTGCCCCATATGCATTATCTTGCACTTCTTTGCATTGAATTTCAACTGCCAAACCCCTGACCATTCTTCAAGTTTGTGCAGGTCGCTTCTCATTCTGTCTACACCCTCTGGTGTGTCTACTCTGTTACAGAGCTTTGTGTCATCAGCGAACAGTGAAATTCTGCCTTCTAGGTCCTGCGCCGTGTCACTGATGAAGATGTTGAATAGGACCTCTTAAGTGTTTCCACAAAGGGAAGGAGCACTAGCAGAATTCTTGCTGAAGTCAGGAATTGAACTCTGTCCCTTCTGTGGTTTCACCTCATGTATTTTGTGAGAACTCTCACAATACTGTTTTAAGACAATTGTATTTATTACACACATTTCTTTTTTTAACTACATTATTTGGGCTAAGTAGTCTTCTGTAGTTGTAGCAGCCAGAGACAATAGTCTCTGAAACTGAGGCCATCAATTTAGATATTTACAGTATTGTTTCTGCTTCAGTTGCTTAACAATAGACTTAAAAAAATACTTTAAGTTCATTCTTAAAGTCTGTTCACCATTGCACCACATAATCCATACATGACATGAATTGATTTTATGGTCAGAATAAACACCATTAATTTTACTTTAGTACCAGCGTCTTGCAATATATAGGTATTCAGGCACCAGATATATGAACCAATAGAGGACTCAGGCATATGTCCTATATAATCTTTGACAGCTTTGTGATCTGAGGATTCTACTGGTACTACACAAACAGATGCATCTTCAGTCAAGGAGATGGAAAAACAGACATCAATGTGTGAGGACAATTGTTCTAAAAAAATGTGCATGTTCTCGTTTGATTCTTGGAACACAACATCCACCAGCTCTGCAGAGGTTATCATATGTCTTAAAAATGACATGTAAGACTCCATGGTGTCAAGCAGTGGGGCACCCACTTGGCAGGCTGGTGACCTGGGTTCAAGCCCTGAGCCTGGGATGTCAGAAGCAGAGGCAGGCAGGGAGTGTGACAGAGCATCCATGTGAACACACTTCTATCAGGGAGGGTGCTGCAGAGCACTGCTCAGAGATTGACACCTGGGGGTGGTGTTGTGTGGAGCCTTGTCAGCATGGGGACCACCCATTGACTGGCTCCGTTTCTAGTCATCACCATGGGGCACACCGCTGGAGTGTGGGTAGGGGCCCAGAAAACAGAAACAGCACCTGTCTCAGCCAGCAAGATGATGGCTGCCTAGCCCCCCCCTCACACCAACAGTCCCTCTAGTGCACCATTCCTGCCCATCCAGCCCTGCACACCTTGGAAGACCCACCAGGAACTATCACTCCCCTCCCCATGACCTTGGAAAGGGGACTTCCTGGCAGGGTTAAGTTGAACCCTCCAAGGATGTGGGAATGCCTTATAAGGCAAGTTGTAGGAAGGAGCAGCAAAGGGTAAGTCTGAAATGCAGAATGGGATGATGAGCAGCTAGAAGGAGTGGCAGGTCTGGAAGCACAGGGAAGAGTAAAAAAAAAAGACATGTGGCAGAAGATTTTCTTCATTTCCACCCTCTATCCATGAGGCCTAATCCACAGTTAAAATATTCCTTTAAGAGTATATATTCTGTGATTAAGAGATATAGTTGAGTAAGTTTAAATAAATGAATCCTTTCCATTTTGGATTGTGGACCATATACATTTATAAGTCTTAATAACAAACCCTGAAAAGCACATCTAGTATCATAAATCTTCCTTGTACTAAATCAATTACATTATTGATAGTAACATCAAAAGAGGAAAATAAAATCCCTACTCCAGTACAGGTATCTTCCACACTGGACCAAAAGGAAGATCTTCCGTGCCATTGTTTCTTTGCTTAAGTAATTTCATATAATGAATGTACTCTAGTATCTTATTAAAGGAGTATGTCACATTGTAGGTTATGTAGGATAGAAAAGGTGGTGATAGGCTTCCACTGACTACTTATTCTAGTCATACTTAATATAAAGATTTTGTAACTGGGGTCAGGCACACCCTCTGTTAGAGAAAGAAAAAGAAGCAAACAATTCACAAAATGCATCACTTTATACAGTAGTTTCTGATGTGGTGGATCTTTTCCTGGTTTTCCTCTCTTTAGAAACACTGGAGTAAGTTGTAGTTCCTTCAGCTTCTAAAGAGGCATTTGTTTGTGAGAAGATTACAATAGAAGAATCAGAGTCATCCACTGTTTCTCCCATCTCTGTGAGTTTGAAGGCTCTCATATATGTTTTTTTGGGAAGAGTGTCTTTGTGAATCTTTGTGATGAATTTTAGATTTTGACTGTCCTTCATTTATTCTCCCGTTGGTCACCATATGAAAAGAATTGGTCTCAGGTGTTGAGGGTGGAGGCATAGTAGGGTTTAGCTCTGGGGACACTGTAAGATCAACACCATTACTTCAGAAGATACATTCTGCGCTGCACTTGTGCTTGAGGTCACTTTGTTATCCAAAATGTCTGATTCCAAAGTAACAGTAGAGGTGTCTTCTTCTTTGGTATCCATTTCTGCCTTCTGGTGAGTCTGATCCCCATACTGTGTCTCTGCATCTGCATTTTGTATTGCTCCTTCTTCTTGACCAGTTTGTTGTATTGAAAGTGGCATTGCAGGTGTACTTCCAGAGGGTGACTCTTGTTCTGGTGCTAGAGATGAATCCATTATCTTTTCTGGGGCTGCAGCCTGAGGATGTCTTAGAAGTGGAGGATGGACTGTTCCCAAGTGTCTTGGATGTTTCCCTTGTGTCATATTTACATAGAAATATTGTACTGATTGCCCAATGTCCTCTTCATTATTGTGGAAAGTCCACAGACATGTTCAATAGGAAAGACAAGCCTCTTTGCAGAGGTTACATATCATACTATTTCTGTAGTACTAAGACAAGTGGTTATGTTGTGAACATAAGCTGTAGCTTACCTTTTCACATTCGCTGCTGAGGTAGTCTTCTGTGCCTCAGCAATAACATGTCGTTGGCTGGTCTGGATAGAAAATACCTCCTCTCCTCTGTCTTTTCCAAAAATGAAACAATTTGTAAGATCTTTTAACCCAGTGTTCATATGATGTAATCAGGCACTAACGCTCTATTCCCGGTCCATACATTTTTTCTGTGGTGAGTATAGGGTCTGGGATCCCAAGCATAGTGCATTTCTAACTTTGACAATAAATAACATCTGTAACACTGGCCCCTTTGTCTTTAAATAATATGGTGCCATTATATCTGGACCGGAATCTTTCCAGTTCTATATGTGTTTTAAAACTATTGTCAAAGTATCAGCCCAGTGGTGTGTGCATAAGGGCATACATTTCAGTGGCAAAGAAGTTTAGGTTGTCTTTTAATAATGTTCTCACAGTAAAAATCCTGTCTGGAATTTCTTCCATACCTTCTTTATATTTCAGTTGCACAGCAGTCCTACAGTTTGCAGATTTGGGTGGGCGGACTGAAGAAAATCTGCCTACTATTTTTGTCCTTGTGATCTATCATATTGAGGCTCTTCCTGATTCACATTGGTAAAGTGTGAGGCGTTAGTTTAATTAATAAAGAAGCTTTTTGACTCTGCTTCTGGTGATCCCTCAGGGAAACATGAGGAGTGGCCAAGAGCATGGCCATTGGAGTTCAATGCCAAAAAATGCAAAAATCACTCAACTAGGGCATAGGAACCCAGGATCAGAATATGGTATAGTGGGGGATACAGACAGTCACTAAGAAGAAAACAGATGTTCAGGTTGTCGTAAATGACCAACTCACAGTGGCATGACAGTGTAACAAATCAGTAGGAGGGGCTAGTGGTATACTGGGATGCATAGAGAGGGGTTTCTCCAGTAGGAGGAGGGAGGTGGTGTTGCCACTGTATCGCTCACTGGTGAGACCCCACCTAGAGTACCATGTCCAGTTTTGGAGGCTGTAACTCAGAAAGGACATAAACAGAGTGGAGGCAGTCCAGAAGAGGGCATCAAAATTGGTGCAGGGGTTGCACAAGAAGCCCCATGAGGAGAGAATGAGGGATCTCATCATGTAGGGAACATGATGGAGACCTACAAGTACCTCACAAGGGTGAACAGGATGCAGGAGAGGAGTCTCTTTCAAATGTGAAGGAGCAGCAGGACCAGGGGGCATGTGACGCAGCTTCTGGGGATTGTTTAACAGGAATATGAGGAAGTACTATTTCACTGAAATGGTGTTAGACACCAGGAAGAGACCGCCAACAGAACTGCTGAGTTAAAAACAGGGAGGGACTTCAAGGATGCATGGGAAAGATAGGAGAATATTATTAAATAGGCAGGGTGTAGAGAGGGTTGCTGTAGGCCTGTTAGGTTCTGTGGTGACATATTAGGCAGAAAACATCAAGGCAGACTGGGTGGGCCAAGCAGTCCTTTTCAGCCAACAAATTATGTTTTTATGACAGATTTCAAATATTTACATTGACCAGTATAGCGCTTGCCATTTCCATCCCAAGAGCCTTATTTCCTTCTCCTTAGACATTACATGTTCATGGCCATGGAGTGGGTACTGACTGAAAGACCACTGTATAAATGCCACAGACAGTCACTTTCAGGGGTTACCATGATAAAGAACCATGTAAAACCCAAAGTGCCAGCACTTTTCCTTCTGCAGTTTTGGCCCCAGTTGACAATAAAGGTTTTGAACAGCATATTTTCTCCACTGTGAATTATTTTATTCATATTACCTCTTACTACTTGCTACTGTTTGTGACATTTGTTCCTGCCTTCCCCAAGACATTTCATCTCACCCTTGTGTCATATTTTATCATTTGTATACCTGCATTTCACTGTAGACTGCCATGCAGAATGATTGTGAGGTAGCTTTGTTTGGCTAAAGCAGGTATTTTTAGATTTTCCAAGAGGTAAATCCTATATTCAGATATACTGCAGGGACCTTCCCCAGACAGAGGTGCCTTGTTGCTGAAATCTATCCAGCTTAGTTACACCAGTTCCAGGGACATTTACCTGAAGGGGCAACATTAAAGCTAGGGTCAAATCATTAACAAACAAAGAAAACAACAGGGGTACACGAATGGACCCCTGCAAGACACCACAGGTTATGGGCCTAGGACTATAGCTCACAGAGCCAATAAAAACAAATTGATTTCTTGTAGGTAAATAATCCTTTATCCAATTAATCACATTCTCAGAAATACCCAGGTCCTGGAGCTTACAGCACAGCAGGGGGTGGTCTATAAGATCAAATGCCCTAGTCAGGTCCACAAACACAGCCCCAGTAAAGACACCTCTATCAAACCCCTGAAGGACGGTGTTTGCGAACCTGACCAAGGCAGTGCCTGTCCCATGGCCATGTCTAAAGCCATACTGTTGGTCACACAAGATATTATGAACATCCAGATAGTCAGTAAGTTGGTTAGCAATTAGTTTCTCCAAAATCTTGCTTAAAGGATTAAGTATGGCTATAGGCTGATAATCTTCAACAAATTTGTCAAAATGTTTTTAGGGACTGGTACAATCCTGGCACATTTCCAAACCAAGGGAAAAATCTGAGTAGATAGGAACAAGTTATATATAATACTTAATGGGCCAGCAATAAAAGGAGCAGCCAATTCAATAAGCCACCCATCTAGTCCCCCACCACAATCGCTAAATTAGTTGGGTAATAAATGTAATTGTTTCAGAATTTCAAATCTTGTTATCTCTCTGAAGTAGAACAATGGCCTTGACTCAGCTAAACTTGTTGAAACTGGACAAGCAATACCTGATCCTTGAGTAACATTATGACATTTAGATTAATAACTGGACATGTCAGATAATTCCAAATTTATCAAATCAGTAATATCCAGAAGATGAGTAACCTCCCCAGCCGTAGTTTGCATCTTGTTAATCACAGTACGATCTTTTAGGAGAAAACAAAACATGGACCATGTTTCAAAAACCCATCGGTCCAATGGCGAGGCTATAAATTGACTCCTATAAAAATCACTTTGGGCTTATTTGACTAATTTGCTAACCTTATTCCATAAAGATCTATAAATGGAAAATAAATTTGGAGAGGTGGAATGCTTATAAGCAGCCCATGCCTGCTTCCTTTGATTGATCAATAATTTAATGTCCTTGGAAAACCAGGAATTAATGAAGCCTCTAACCCTCAAAGTACACAACGGGAACAAGACATCTTGCACAATCAACAACTGAGAACAAAAGTAATCTATAGCACGTATAGCATCAGGAATAACATGAATGTATGTCCAGTCTATTATCAAAAGTTTAGTCTTCAAAAGATCATAGTTTACTTTTCTGAAATTCCAAAACTGGATGGTCCTATGGGGGATCACAGGGCATTTAAAATTTGGGATACAATAAATGGTCTGATGATCACTAATAGCTTCATCCAATACACCAGACATAGATATAATACTAGTATTGTTTGTAAAAATCCAAGCCAATATTAAATGATTGCTAGTCAATGTGTTAAACCATGTGGGTTCATTGATAAACTGAGATAAACTAAATTAATTTAATACAGACTCAAGGCCCAAAGAATCACCCTTGGACCAATCCAGATTCCCATCACACACTAGAAGGAAATCATGATTAGACATATAGGTGGAGGCAACATCCAAAAATGTCCTATGCCCTGTTATTCCACACTGAGGAGGGTTATATAAACAAGCAACAGTGACAAATTTAGAGCTGCCAAGTATTACACGTAATATCATTCAATCACAAGCAGACTCATAGTCAGTACTGGAGGCCAACACAGAAATGTTCATATGTTCCAGGAAATAAACAGCTACTCCACCACCCTTCTTTTTAAATTTTTGATCTGATCTTAAAAAAATTATATCCAAGAAGAGAACATAAGACATCCAGGGTAAGTGGTTTCAACCTAGATTCAGAAATGGACAATAAATCAGGTTTCTAAAAACAAGACAAAGCCTCCAAATTTGCTAATTTAGGAATAAGGCTCCTGGCACTGACATGAATCATTTTAATACCATGAGACCTAAACAAATACCCAGAAGAGCCAGCATCAAGAAAAGATTCAGGACATTTGGGGCTGGGATTAACCTCAATATCTCCAGCTAAAATAAGTAAACATAACAAAAACACAATTTTCCATCCTTGGTAGATGCTCAGAGAACATTGAACAAAAATAACAAATGACCAACTTGCAACAAGTAAACCAGAAACACGTAGCGCTAGCTTCTCACATAATAATAATAATAAAATATATAATGAGATCCCACTAATAGTTCTGATGTTCTAAAGTCAGATGTATTACTGTTCAAAGAGCATGACTAGTGCATAGAGATTACAACTTGGAGGCACCACTGGGATCACCTGTTCACTACACAGACTGTCCTCGGATTTGTGACTATGTTAACAGGAACCCTGGCAAATTTCCCTCTCCATTTTTTGAATCCACAATGGAGCAAGCTGAATTTTAAAAATTGGTAGCAAGAATTGGTAGCACAGAAAGTTATGCTAATCAAAGCATTTTAGAGGTATGACAGCTGAAAGTATTATCAATCAATCAGTCAATCAAATTTTATTTTGATAGCTCTTTTCAAAACCAAAGCGCTACACATAGAAATAAATAAAACAAATATAAATAAGTTAAAAATACAATCAATAAAATAGGTTAACCATAATTAGGGAAGGCTAGGCTAAATAAATAAGTTTTCAACTCAATTTTAAATCTATCGATGGTCAGGCATTCTCTTAACTGACAAGGTAAAGAATTCCACAGGGTTGAAGCCAAAAAAGAGAAAGCATGGGCACCAGATGTCTTCAGTTGCACTCTGGGAATCTCTAGCAATCCTTCATCCATGGATTGGAGGGGATGGAAGGGGCAGTAGGGTACCAGGAGGTCTTACAGGTAACCAGGTCCCTGATCATGTAGGGCTTTAAAAGTTAGCAAGCTAACATTAAAGGTGATCTGCCACTGAACAGGCAGCCAGTACAGTTCTCAGAGCACAGGTATAATATGACTGGACCTAGAGGTCCCAGTCAGAAGCCTGGCTACTGCATTCTGCACCAGCTGCAAGTGGTGGATATTGACCCCTGGTAGCCCTAGGAAGAGGGAGTTGCAGTAGTCAAGGTGGGTAGTGATAAGGGCATGGACCAACATTGGAAGATCATCAGGAGAAACCAGGAGTTTCATGCTGAAGACAATTGAGGGCCAGAAAAGACTGAAAGTAAGAGGACTGAGGAAGGTGAGGGACCACAATTAAGTGGCAAGAGCAATAAGGGGAGGGAGGTGGACACCAGTCCATTTACGGAGGAGAGAGTTCTAAAGGAACTCTCAAAACTAAAAGTGGACAAGGCAATGGAATGAGATGGGATACATCCTAGAATATTAAATGAGCTTAGGCAGGTGCTGATAGCACCACTGGCAGCCTTGTTTAATGAATCTCTGGAAATGGGGTGGTTCCAGAGGACTGGAGGAGAGCAGATGTAGTCCCGCTGCTCAAAAGTGGGAGCAGGGAGGAGGCTGGAAACTATAGACCAGTCAGTCTGACTTTGATGGTGGGAAAAATCATGGAAACACTGCTAAAAGAAAGGATTATGGAACATCTTGAATCCTGAAGAGCACAGGATCGGAGGCAGCATGGATTCACAGTGGGAATGTCACGTCAAACAAATCCAAAAGATTTATTTTACTGGGTGACCAAGGAAGTGGATCAGGGTGGATGTGGCCTACTTGGATTTCAGCAAGGCCTTCAGCACTGTTCCACATAAGAGTCTTGTAAACAAGCTAGGGAGCCTGAGAATGGGTTCCAATGTAGTAAACTGAGATAGAAACTGGTTGAGGGAGAGAACACAGAGGGTGGTGATAAATGTAGCTCATTTCAAGGAAAAGAGGGTGAACAGTGGGGTGCAATGGGGATCAGTGCTGGGGTCCGTTCTATTCAGTGTCTTCATAAGTGACATTGCAGAGGGGCTAGAAGGAAGTGTATGCCTCTTTGCAGATGACACTAAGATCTGCAACAGGGTAGACACTCCCAGAGGGGTGGACAAAAATGAGGAGAAACCTAGGTAAACTAGAGGAATGGTCAGGAGTGTGGCAGTTAAGAGTCAATGCAAAAAAGTGCAAAATCATGCATTTGGGGCATAGGAACCCAGGTTAAAGCTTACATGATGGGGGGAGTGGAACTGAAGGCCAAGAAAGGGATCGTGGGGTAATCTTATCATATGACCAAAAGGTAGTCAAACAATGTACCAAGGCTGTGGGGAGAGCCAGTGGGGTACTGGGGTGCATAGGGAGAGGTATCACCAGCAGAAGAAAGGAGGTGGTGATGTCTCTGTATAAATCATTAGTGAGACCTCATCTGGAGTTCTGTGTCCAGTTCTGGAGACCTCATCTCTGTAAGGACATAGACAGGGTATAGGCAGCTCAGAGAAGGGCAACATAAATGATGCAGGGCTTGCACCACAAGTCATATGAGGAGAGACTGGTGGACCTCAATATGTGTAGCCTGGAGGATAGGAGGGACCAGGGGGATATGATAAAGAGCTTCAAATATCTCAAGGGCATAAATAAGGTACAGGAGGGTAGCATCTTTCAGAAAAGAAATGTTCTGGAAGGGGGTAGATTAATGGGTAATGTGAAGAAGTATTTCTTCATAGAAAGGGTAGCGGATGCATGGAACAGCCTCCCAGCAGAGGTAGTGGGGGCAAATATGTTAGGGAAATTCAAAAATGCATGGGATTGGCCTAAGGGAACCTTAGTGATAGGAAAGAGATCAAAGCCAGAGATCAAGCAGGGTCTGTGGTTTCTACAGCAGGCAGAGAAAATGGATAGATTGGGTGGCCTATCGGTCCTTATCTGCCATCAATTTATATGTTTCTATGACTTCTTTTTGATGCCCAGGCCCAGACAGCAAGTACCCTTGTGGACTGTGATGTAGTCACATCAGACATGTCCAAACTCCCTGGTATCATTGCCAGAGTGGGTAGTGGAGACATTTTGCACCTCATTCTCATGCAGAGTGCTCCTGACTCTTTTCCAGCTCAACCACTGGTGCCAGATCGGGTAAAAAATTTAGGATATGTTTCTGTTGAGGGAAAACTTTTCAAAATTTACAGAACAATGCCTGATGCTGTCCCCTGAAACTGTTATGTCCCCAGTAGAGCTGTTCCCAAATGCAGTGGGATCCATGATAGAGAAAGCAGCTAAACCTTCCTAGCAGTCTAGTCAGTATGAATAATAAGGAATGTTCTCTGGACTCACGCCAACTCCAGGGGAGGAGAATGACTTTGATACTTGAATTGAGCAAGCCACTTGGACTACTAGTGTTCTGACATGCCCTTCTGTTTTCATCTACTTAACAAGGACAGTTGGTAGCACTGACAGTGGTGAGGAACTTTTGATTAGTTTAAAGACCACCAGTCATAGTGAATGTGAAAAATTCTCTACTTACCTGATGGGTTAAAGTGCCTACTCTAATGGGTGTACCATATAGGAGGTCTGTCCCCAAGGGACATGAGCTGCCACCAACTAGATCAAGTGCTACAGGGGGTACCTACAATGATTTGATATTTCTTACTCTTCATGCGAAAACAGGAAAAGCAATCCTCAGAATGAATGACTTGGTGATGATGAGCTGGTACTGCTAGCACACTTCCTATTCTTTCAATGTGAATGAATCAGTGATGATGGCTGGTTGCAGTTACAGAAAACTTTTTTCTTTTTTTACGCGTCTCTGATGTCTATGTATCCTTAATCTTTTAGTGACGGGGGGGTTGAAGGTGCTGATTGCCAGTAGTTGGTAGGGTATTGGACAAGTATTATACAAATTAGAATAAGACCAAGGAGTGGGATTATTTAAATTCTGAATATAAGGTGCACTGTGGTGGGGGAAGGGTTTTTACATATAATGAATCTTTGCAGGGAAATTGGGGGAGGAGAGGTGTGTGCTACAAAGGTGGGAGTTAACACTATAATTGTAAGCGCATGCCACATGCTTTTTTTTTTGCTTAGACTTGTTCTACAAACCACCCCTGAACATACAGTATATATATTTTTTTAATTTTGGCTGGGAGTTGGGTGTTTTTTGAAGTCCAAAAAGAGATTCACTACCACTGAAATTGCTTTGTTTCTTGCAGTCACCACCCCAGAATTCTGCTGCAGTGGGTTGCATCCTGGCAGGCTCTGTGTGAACACACAAACAGAAGGGAGCAACATGGCAGATAACCTCCAAAAATAGGGCTATTCAGCTTCAGCGAATATAAAAAACAACCTTTAAGCTAGGTCATGTTAAAAAGTGATTTATTACGTAATAAATAGCAGCTCTCACAAGATACAAAGACACAGCAACACCCCATGGAGGTTTAGAAATTGCGTTTATAGTGGCACTAGTTTTTTAAACAAGTTGCCACCTGGTTCCTGGATATATGAGCTTGAATAATATCAACTAATGCTTGCACAAAGTCCAACATGCAAAGATATTGAGCTTGAATCTTATTTATTCCATTATAAATTGTACAAAAATCAAACCTATCCGAAACCACCATAGCCAGCCTCTAAAGCCCCAGTGCTTCAACAAACAGCTTCCTCATGAACTCTGAGGACAGGGGCTGGGGTACTGTTTGGGGGAGGGCATTGCGCACCTTCCAGAATTTAGAAGGGTGGTTTATGTTTGTGTGGAAGGTACTGGAAAAAATCAGCTTTGGCTTGTCTGACTAATCTAGTGCAGGTGTTTTGTAGGTGTCAATATCTTTAGTAGGCTGAAGTAGTGGATGAATGTTTGTGGTCTTTCCATGTTTGGTCACAAATCTGTTGACAAGCCAGGAGTTCTGATGTGATCCATGGTTGGAGGGACCCATGGACCCTTGTACATCTGAGCAGGGCGTGGTAATTCCAGATGCTGAGGAATGAAGATTTGAACTTTTCAATGGTGGTCGAGGTGTTGATGGGGAACTAATTTGTATTTGACAGATCTTCAAGTAGAGATGTAAGGTTTAAGGATTTAAAAGAACAGATTTGTAGGATTTGATTACAGTGATGTAGTCCATTGTGCTGCCCCCCAAACCACCCTAGCCAGATTGGACATCCTCTTATACGTCTTCTGTGGCTTTACTCTCAGCTGTCTTCTTTGAACTCACCATTGATCTCTATATTAATCTATTGCTCTTCCCTCCCTCAATGATCATCGACTGGATCACTGTGCCAACTCCCTTGGCAAGTTCTGGTTCAGCACTCTCCCTTCTTACCTATAATCCTCTCTCTCCCCCAGAACCTCAACTCACTCCCTCAGGGGTAGTGATGTTCCTTCCCTTGTCATCTCCTCAGGTTCTCATCAGCTGGCCAGGCATCCTTCTTCTATTGTCTCCCTAAGCTCTGAAACTTGCTCCACACCTCCATTCATAATGCCCCCTCACTCCGCTCCCTCTCCTCACTCCTGCACTCCTTCACTTCCCCCACTTGCAACTGTACCTATCTCCCCAATGCCTTCCTACTATAGTCCCCTTGCAAATTCCTACTCACCCTATGCTCCCTTACCACGCTATCCCCTAGCAGGTTCTTTCTCACTGTCTTGACCAAAGAGTCTAGCTTGACCTTAATCTCTAGCACTTACCCTCCAATCCCCGTTAAGGTTCCCCTCCCCTTTTTGCTTTGCATGGGGAGCCTAACTATGACCATGTTTTCAAGCATTTATCATTCTACTGCTAGTTAACAAAGAAATGGGTTACTGTAATCACAAAATCATTGTATCCTGCTTGTATTGTTTGCATGGGTATTCTTCACTGTTCCCAGTGCTATTGTATTCAATTGTATTGTATTGTATTTTTGCCTATTGTATGTAGGTTTGCCTATTGTTACCCTGTCTCAGATATTCAAAGGGGTTGCACCTGGCGCAACCCCACATTGCCCCCTGGTGGGTTACTGAGAAGGCTGCCCAGCGCAGCACAAATCCTGTTGAGCCGGGATGCAATGTAGTCATATGCGGTGCAGATGCAGGGGGTGTACCAATACATATGCGGCACATCCTGATATGCCACCCAGGATGTGCGGCACACATGCTGGTGTAGCCCTGCATTGCACTGCATAGAGGGACTCAAAGTTGAGCCCATGAAATGTGGAAACAAATCCTGGCCACCCACAGGTGGGCTGCTGTATTGCATGGTGCAACACAGCAGCCGCCAGCCGTGTGTGGCCATCCGCCCACCCAGCACACCATCCACAAGCACCCACATCCCCTACCAGTCTAGTGGTACTCCCCTCTCTCCCAATTCCGCAACATGCACCTGTGCACACCCTGGTGGGCTAGTGGACCCCCTCCCACCTGATTCCCCGATTGCCGGTAGATGTCAGATGGTTATCTCCTGGTAGTCTGGTGGCCCCCACCATTTAACGATGTAGCAAATCCCATAATAAAATCCTTGGTGATCCAGTGGCACCCCTACCCCTTCCACCACACAGACCCCATGCCGCTCTCCCCATCGGCGGTGGCTGCCACCAGCCCGCATAGCCGCCCAGCCACCCGCCAAATGACAGTATGGGCTTGCAAGGCATACTCTACTAGACAGTCCCAAATATGTGAATGTCTAGTACAGTATGCCCTGCAAGCCCATTGGTCCACACTGAGGACCAATGGGCTTACAGCCCATATTCTACCTGTCATTCTGCGGGTGGCCGGGCAGTATGCTGGTGGGTTGCAGCTGCCTGCCGATGATGGGGGGGTAGGCTTGTGGGTCTATGTGGGTGGGAGTGGTGGGTGGTGCCACTGGATCACCAGGGATATGTATTATGAGGATTTACCATGATCGCGACAACTAGTGGGGGCGGTTCTACTAGACTACCAGTGAGATGACTATCTGACATCTACCAGCGATTGGGGAATCGGGTGGGAGAGGGGACCACTAGACCACCAGGGATGGTCATTTATACATTGTTCAGGGAATCAGGTGGGGGGGGCGCCACTAGACCACCAGGGATGGCCTTTTATTACAGTTATCGGGGACTCGGGAAGGACCACTAGACTACCAGGGATTGTGTGTTGTGTTATGCGGGGGGGGGATGCCCTTGGATTCCCATTGCACACGTCATGCTGTGCAGGGTGCTAGGTGCAAGTCACCAGGCTGCCCTGCACAAGGCATGCAAATGGGGCCATAATGACATGCAAATGGCCCCATTTGCACCTTGCATATTTTATGGCCTCATTTGCAAGCCCTCCACTGAATATCACGGGTGATGCACCTTGCACAACTGCACTTGCACTGGTGCATCCCTGTGCTTCCTATCTGTGGCTTGCGCCAGTGCAGTGCCACTGCACCATGCGCAGTGATTGCGCTGACCTTGCCATATTCAACAGTGCTGTGCCATGGCACATCACCGTTGAATATCACCTGACCCTGGCACTGGTGCATCCCAGTTGCACCGCACCCAGGCTTGCGCCACTGCCTGGCACAGTCTGAATATTCTGACCTCTGTATTCATTACTGTACCTGCCCATTACCCTTCCCCCAGGACACATCTGAAAATGATCAATTTGCTCAGTATGTCTTCCTGATGAAACTGTTAAATAAGTAAATAAAAAACAAAGAAAGAAAGCAGCTAATCCTGGCAAGCTGCACTCTAGGTTAGGATTCTGGCTCAAATCAGGGTGTTTGTATAGCATTTGCATGGAGGGGATACACAATGACCTAACATAGAATATGGAATGAATCTTCAGGAGTGTGGGAGCAGGACCATATTTCAAGAGTGGCAAAGTTATGAAAGTCCTGCTTCCCAATGAAAGAAATATTCAAGAGTCAGACCATTGCGTGTAGTTTATACCACATATTTTAAAGTGCAAAGCTCTTAAGCTATCTCTTTTTTAAAAAAATGTAAGTTGTTTTATTTCAGTGCCCTACTTTGACTTCAGTAGAGGGCCTCAGTGATGACCTCAAGCATTGTGGAAGTTGCTTTCACACTAATTTAGTACAGCATTATGACAACCTCATCTGTAAAATGTTATGCATTTTTGTTTAAGTTTGAGAAGAAAATAACATCCTATGGGTGCTGAATAAATAATTTTTTCAACAAGGATGTTGGTATCCCCACTGTTCATATGCCACTGTGCAGATGCCTCATCCTGTGCAGGCACCTTTGTACACCATTTCCCCTTCATACCTCTCTGCTGCACACATCTCAGCAGTCATGTTACCTGAGCTAGTTGTGCTACCTGTTGGTAAAGGCCTGCTATTATAGTACTTTTTCATTATGGGCAGATCTCAGCATCTGTCGGCTGATGTTGTGGAACTTGGGTAGCAGCAGAGGCATCTGTTTGTATGCAGATACTGAATGCCATTATTGTGTGTTATGTGTAGAGTGCATGTCCCTACTATATACACATTTGAAGGTCACACAACGACCTGTAACACTATGGATGCCTACTATTTCCGGTTTATGTAGTGCCTCATTCTGTCCACAGGTGGTGTTATTGATATATGCATACCATCAATTTCTCTCCCAGTATATTTGGCAGGCCACAGAGTTAGTCAAGTCAAGTCAAGTCATGTTTATGTAAAAAAGGCGCCCAATCCCAAAGGCTCTGGGCGCCGCACAATTAAAGAAGAAATTTATAGCATTTCATACTATATAAATACATAGAAGAGTAAAATACATATACATAGTCAAAATCAAACCCCAAAAGCATGTAGAAATAAGTAGGTCTTAAGGCAAACCTTAAAGGTAATTAGATTAGGGGCCTCTAACTGCAGCTGGCAAAATTCCAAAGTGGGGGCGGCAACACTAAATACTTTCGATACGCCTCGAGATTTTAACCTCGCTCTTGGGACTGTTAGGAGGTCAGCACCAGAAGAGCGGAGATTGCGGGAAGAGGAGGAGGGTATCAGGAGAGCTGACAGGTAACCAGGGCCCTGTCCATGTAGGGCCTTATAGGTAAGAAACCCCACCTTGAAGAGCACTCTCCACCTGACAGGCAGCCAGTGCAGTTCGTGCAACACAGGTGAAATCTGACAGAATTTACTCTGCCCAATTAGAAGCCGGGCAGCAGCGTTCTGCATGAGCTGCAGTCTGCGGAGAGAACCCCCAGAGATCCCGAGATAGAGGGCATTACAGTAGTCAAGCCTAGAAGTGACTAAGGCATGTATCAAGGTAGGGAGGTCCAGAGGCAGAAGAAGGGACTTAATCCTGGCAATGTTTCGAAGATGGAAAAAACAGGAACGAACCATGGAAGAAATCTGAACCTCCATGGACAAATTCCTGTCAAACATCACGCCAAGATTTCGCACCTAAGGGGAGGCCATCAAAGACACAGCCCCTAGCACAAGGCCAGTTGCAGAGTCAGACGCCATCCCATCACGAACTCTGTTCAACTCCACTACCAATATCTCAGTCTTATCAGGGTTCAGTTGAAGCCAGCTGGAGGCCATCCAGTCACTAATCTCAGCCAGACAGATGTTCAACACATCTACTGCGTTGGGTGTTCCTGGGGCAAAAGATAAGTATAGCTGAGTATCATCAGCATAGCAACGAAAACTCAGACCATACTTTCTAATGATCCCCCCCCAGGGGCAGCATATATACTGTGAACAACATTGGGGCCAACACCGAACCCTGAGGGACTCCACACAAAAGGAGACTGGGTGTTGATGAGAAATTTCCCATCACAACCCGCTGTCTCCTATTTGTGAGAAAGGACTCAAACCACTTGATGACAGTACCGGTGAGTCCACATAGCTCCCTCAGGTGGAGAAGCAACACACAATGGTCCACAGTATGAAATGCTGAAGAGAGATCAAGGAGAACAAGAATTGTCTTGTCTCCTCGGTCTCTAGCCCTGAGGAGGTCATTTTGCACCTGAACTAACGCAGTTTCCGTGCTATACCTGGCCCGAAAAGCCGACTGGAAAGGATCGTACAACTCGTGAGTCATGAGATGTTCCTCCAACTGAAGCGATACCACCTTCTCAAAAATCTTCCCCAAAAATGGGAGATTTGAGATAGGACGGTAATTTGCCCTGACCTCCAGGTCCAGAGAAGATTTCTTTAAAAGGGGTCTAACCAGAGCCTCCTTCAAGGCATCCGGGAAGACACCCTGACTTAAGGAGCACCGGACAATCAGGGCAAACACTGGGCCAACAGAGTCAATGCATCTAATTAAGAAATGCGTTGACACTGGGTCCAGTTCACAAAAGGTATGCTTCAAGTTGACCGCCACCTCAATTACCTCATGGTCCTCCACTGGCCCAAACTCACCCCAGTTAGGCGGAGTGCACTCAGTACACGACTGACGACCACTGACAGCAATGGTATTGCTGGCTGATGAAACCTCCCGCCGGATCAAAGACACCCTGTCAGAGAAAAAACTAGCAAAATCCTCACAATTCTCATTAGAGGAAACTCTTCCAGGCTGAAGACAGAAAGGATGAAGAAGTCTGTCGACAGTCCGGAAGAGCGAGGCTGGTCGGTTTCTCCCAGCAGCAATCTCCGGAGACAAAAACAATGTCTTCTTTCAGTCGACTGCCTCCTGATATGCTCAATAATGCACACACAGGACCAGTTTGTCCGTCTCCAGGTGGGATTTCCTCCAGCAGTGCTCCAATCTCTAACCCATCTTCTTCATTTCCCTGAGATCTCCATCAAACCATGGAGACCTCAGGTACAAAGTTCTGGGTCGTACACGGATAGGTGCGAGGGAGTTGATGGTGTCGGATAGCACCTTATTATAGGTATCCACACCGACACCAACAGCTTTGACGCATACACCACCTAAACTAGATAGATCAGCAGCCGCCATAAAACCCTCAGGGGTAAGATCTCCTAAAGGGCGGCAGTGGATCATCTCAGCAGGGGAGAAACTTATGGAGGGAGCCCGAGCATGAACCTCACCGTGTTATGGTCAGACCAAAATACTTGATCAATCATGAGATCCAAGATCTCAATCCCCAGTGAGAACACCAGGTCCAGTGTGTGGCCCGTCCTGATGGGTAGGTGCATCAACGAACTGCAAGAGCCCTAATAAGGACATATTCTGCAGGAATTCGCCAATACATCTCTGAGTTTTATCCTTGGCCCAGACATTGAAGTCCCCCAGAAAAACACATCTAGGGGAGTCCAATGTCTCGCTGGCAACAAACTCTGCAAATTCCTGCAGGAACCCCCCCCCATGGGGCCAGGAGGGCAATAGATGAGGAGGATCCTGCAGCCAATGCCGAGTCTTCCACAGATGGCCACACACTCAAATGAATCTGGGGTTCCCACCGGGTGCACAGTGAAGGTCAGGCTAGATTTAAAACAAATGGCTACACCCCCACCCCTGCGATTTCCTCTGGGGCAGTGCACAACGGTATAACCTGGGAGGACTGCAGCCTCAAAAACAGGGCCAGCATCATCTCCCACCCAGGTCTCCGTTATGTAAGCCAGGTCGACTGAAGAAACCAAGGCGGCAGGAGTTCCTGGAACCTTTGTCACAGTGTGTAGGACCTCCCCATGTGAAGGTAGTTTGATGTATCTACTGAGGTGTCTGTTGATTTTGGTGCTATAGGACATGCACAGATATTTGTGGACCATGCTTTTATGTAGACCAAAGAGCTTGGCAATGACATGATAGTCATCTGCCAATGCTAGTTTGAATACAGCAATTGCCACCCTTTTCTCAAGGTGTACTGGTGTACTGGCTGCAATATGAGGTAGAGTATGGTTTCATTAGCTTATAGAAGTGTTCAGGTTTATGTCTGGACATCCTGAAGTGCTCATGCTATCTGTCCAGCTTTTAGTTACACACCACCACAGTTCACCACGGCATTACTCCTTTTCATCCGCATCCTTCTTCAGCTCCTCTTCAGGGACCATGTCTGCAACACAACATGTGCTTGTTATTGTTCTACTAATCTATACCTTACATAGTAACATAGTACCATAGTATTTGATGGCAGATAAGGACCGCTAGACCCACCCAGTCTGCCCGTATTCTCTGCCTGCATTAGTGGTTGCTGACCCTACTTGGTCACTGACTTTAGCCTTTTCTACCCACTTCTAGGGTTCCCTTGTGCCTATCCCATGCATGTTTGAATCCCCCCACTCTGCTAGCTCCCACTATTTCCTGGGATAGGATATTCCTTGCATCTACCACCCTTTCTGTGAAGAAAAACTTCCTCACATTCCCCTTTATCCTGCCTCCCTCCGATCTCATATCATGCCCCCTCATCCTTGTACACATCTATACTAAAAGATGTTGCCCACTTGCAATTTATGCCCTTAAGATACTTGAAGATTTCTATCATATCTCCCCATTCCCACCCTTTTCCAGTGTATACATTTTGAGATCTTTTAGTCTCTCCTTGTGGTGCAAGCTCTGCACCATCTTTATTGTCCTTCTCTGAACCACCTCCACCCTGTCTATGTCCTTATGAAGATGCGGCCTCCAGAACTGTACTCCATATTCCAGATGAAGCCTCATCAGCATTTGCACAGTGGCATCATTACCACCCTTCTTCTGCTAGTGATATCCCTTCCTATGTACCCCAACATGCTGCAGGACCTCCCAACATCCTTGGTACACTGTTTGGACACCTTTAGGTCATTTGTGATGGTTATCGCTAAATCCCTTTCTTCCCTGGTAACTGTCAGCAACTCCCCCCCTCATTCTGTAACTTTCTACAGGGTTTGTATGCTTCAAGCGCATGAATCCTGTTGCAGATCTTGGTGTCATTTACAAATAGGCAAATTTTCCCCACCAGCCATTCAGCAATGTCACCAATGTTAACATTAAAAAGGACTGGCCCCAGGACCGATCCCTGAGGCACTCCACTAGTCAGCCCTCTTTTCTCAAATTGGATCCATTAACCACCACATTCTGCTTTCTGTCCTTCAACAAATTTGCTAACCCATTTCTCCACTTTGTGGCCCACCTACAGGCTACCCAACTTATTAACCAGTCTTCTACGTGGAACAGTGTCGAAGGCCTTGCTGAAATCAAGGTAGGCAATATTCATTGCTCCCCCGATCCACTTTCTTTGTCACCCAGTCAAAAAAGTCTATCAGATTTGTTTGACATGACCTTCCTGCTGTGAATCCATACTGCCTCAGATCCTGTGCTCCTCTGGATTCCAAGTGTTCCACGATCCTTTCCTTAAGCAGCACCTCCATAATCATGCTACAACTGAGGTGAGGCTGACCGGCCTATAGTTTCCTGCTTCCTCCCGGTTTCCACTCTTGTGAAGAGGGACTATATGTGCCCTCTTCCAGTCCTCTGGAAATACTCCTATATTGAGTGACTCACTAAACAGGACTGCCAGTAGTGCCGCTAGCACAATACATATTTCCTCTAATATCATAAGGTGGGTACCATCTGGTCCCATTGCTTTGTTCATCCTTAGTTTTGTGAGTTTTTCTTGGACTCACCCTTCTGTAAATGGACTGGTGTTCACCTTCCTCCCCACATTGTTTCTGATGCCCAGCTGTGGCCCCTGTCCCTTCCCCTCTTTAGTGAAGAGCCAGTCATAGCGGAATAGTGCAACCAATACTTAAGAAAAGGATTACGGGTGCCTATCCTGGAAAAGGCCTTAATGGGAGACTTGATATTAAACCAAATGTTTAAATAAAGCAAATGTGAACTTTGATCCCACTTCTGGTCTACATATGTTTTATGTTCAGCTGGTAGTGTCCTAACCTCAGCCAGTGTCACGGGTGTACACCGTGGCTTTTGGCACAGACTATAGCATTTCATGTGTGTTTATTTTGGTGTAAAAATAAATTCTCTATCTGTTTTGCAGATAAACATTTCCTTCTTGATGCTGATTAGATGCACAAACATTCACAGAAGTGGCCAATCAAAAAGATGAGCTTTATATCTACAGGATAGGTGCCCATAATCCTCTTTCTAAGTATTAGTTGCACTACTCTGCTATGACTGGCTTTTGAAAACGAGGAATGAGGAGGACTTATAGTTCCCTAAATCATATACACCTATTTTATAAGATCAATAGTTAGTAGCTAATTAGGATATGTGCAGCAGTATCTTTTTAACATTTTATCTTGTCTAAAATAATGTGCACTTTTTTGTGTTCCTTGTGAATATGTTTTTAATTTGAGCACTGTCACTTTAAACGGTCCACATATTTAAGGGATTGTGTTATTCCTTAGATTCACCTTTGAAAAAGATCATAAGAGTGAAACATGTCAGGTGATTGATGGGCTTACGTGTGACGTGTTTGGTTACACTGTGCAGGAGGAGTAGGTTACAACTGGATTTACTGTGGGCTTACTACGAGTTTGGATTGTATTCTTGCAGTTGGCAAAACTTTCCTGGTGTTGTATTTTATGAACATGTGAATAAAGCATCCTATATACTACACTAAGGACTGGTGAGTGTTTGCTATATACGCTGAACTATTTTTTCAATGAGTAAACAGTGGTTAGCATATGCTAGCATGGGCCTTCGGTGTGGTGCTGGTCCTCCAGATCTGTTGATAACATACAGTTGTACTGTTAGCATTTGACCTGGCACACCTGACCCTTGGTGCAGTGGTACCTTCTTTCTACATAAATACAGTATATGATTGAATGTTATTCTAGGTAGAAATCGATATCTACAACAACGTTACTGTGTTACAGTAGCTACATAATTTTTGTTATTGTGCTGCACTAGATACGTAGCTACTGCAGCACATTGTTGAAGGTCTTTAGTAAATAAAGGCAGTAGCCATGTTTGTGAGGGAAGGCCAGTTCAGGGAGTAGGAAAATGTCCTCACTCATTCTGTGATGTCATTACTAAAAAATCTGGTCACCAGATGGCTGTGCAATATGATGTAGTAGTGCATGGTCACCAGACTGGTTTTACCTGATTAACATTTTAGAGTAACAAATTGGTCTCTTATATTTGTTTCTCTTCATAATGGTTATTGTGCATGTTTTAATTGCTGTGAGAATGGTATAGTTTATGACCCCCTCCATCTTTCTTCCACTCCTCCAGTGCTGTCTATCCCAGCTAACCTGCCCAGGACTAGTTTCCTTGTTTGACTGAAATCCATCATTTTGAAGTCTAGCACCTCAGCCTTAAATGAAGGCTTTCTGGTGCCCAGAGCCAGTTCAAACCAAATAGTATTGTGGTAGCTGGACAGACAGCGGTCCCCCCACTCAAACTTCATCTTCTCTTTCCAAGTTGTTGAGTACCACATCGAGAATGGTTGGTTGTCTGGTGGGTTCCCTGACCTGCTCCAGCATGAAGTCCTGCAGAGTATTTAATAGGACCTGGCTTCTCATACTCCTGGCTGCTGGGATGACCCAGCCAATGACTGCAGGTTGAGATCTCCTACTACTGCACCTTCCCCTTTTGCTGCCCCCTTTTCTACTTCTGCTCCAGTTTCTTGTCCCTCACCTCTCCCTTCCTCATGGTCTGTAAACCACCCCCAAGTAAAGTCTTCTACCTGATGACTTTGTGAGCTATAGCCTGTTATTCTACCTCCCATTTCCTTCTAATGGATGAATCCTCTATTGTTTCAGTTCCTTCCTTGCTGTAAATGGCCTCTTCTCCACCTCTACCATCCCTCACTTGCACCTATATAAAATGAATCCAGGATCACCAGATTGCCAGATCCCAGTCATTGTTTTGTTGGCCCATGCCTCTGTAACAGCTCCTAGATCCAGCCCAGAGTCTACCATCAGTTCCTGGAATGTGTTAATTTTATTACCCAGACTTCTGGCATCGAGGCACACCACCCTTTATCTTATGATCCCAACCCTCATGATTTCTGAATGACACCCATACCATAGTTTGCTGATATCCGAGGTGTCTTATGTATTTCCATTTTTGCTGGTCTATTTGGTCTACACTACCCCATCCCTTGAATTCATCCCACACTGGTTCTACTTCTTGTACACCTTGCCCCCATTCCTGGGGGACTCCTGTCTAGATTACCCACTTTAATTGATTGATTATTTTAAATCTGGTAAGACCATAAGCAAAATCTGCCCATTTTTATGGGTGACCAGATACAAAAAAATCTATAATAAAGTAAAAAAGATCAATCAATGCATACAAAGAGACATAAATAGGTAGACACTCCAGACGTAACAGTACAATATATACTGTAAAAGAGATCAGCCACATTTACAGCAACCCAAAGCAAGTAACACATTATTAAGATTAGATTTAAAAATGGTTAGACTTCACATACCAACAGTAAGGCTTTGGGGTAATGAGTTGTAAAATTTAAGTAACTGAAACAAAACTGAAACTAAAAAGATCTTTGCCCTAAGCTCATTTTAACATTAAGAACAGAAAAATAAGACAAATGAGCTCTTATATTTATCCGTGAGATCTTTGGTTGGAAAAACTGTAGCAACTTTTCAGGGACCTGCCTGAATGCCACCTTTTTTGCAAAAAAACTGCAAGGTGCAATCTAAACCTGGTTATTAAAGTGGTCTACTGAGGTGAATTTAAAAGAACACAATGATGTGTATGGGCATGTTTTTGAGTAACAAATTTTGCAATTTGATTGTGCAAGGTCTATATTCTAGAAATGCCAACCTCACAGACAGCAACATATGACAGCATTCCAAAGTCTATAATTGGAAACAAAAAACTTGGTGGCAAAAGGAGCCTAATGGATGGTATTAAAAATAAATTAAGTCCACAAATAGTGCCCAACCTCTGATGAATAATCTTAGTGATATATAAAATATGAAAAGTATATGTAAATGACCTGTCAGTAAATAAACCAAGATATTAATAAAAATGTGAAACATGCTCTAAACTAATGCCGCTTAGTGTTTTTTTGTTAAGGTCAACATTCACTGGCAATTTTCTCTCTGAGTTATGGAAAACCATAAATTAGTGTTTAATACAAGTTTCCTTGATAGGAACCATTGCTGCATTAGATTAAAGTCATGTTGGATTTTGTTCTTTAGTCTTGTTAGACTGTCTCTGCTTGTGAAGATCACTGCATCATCCGCATATAATACAATACTGTTTTTGTACAGACCATTGAGAGAGAATTCAAAAACAAACTGAAAAATAAGGGGCCCATGACAGATCCATTGGAAACCCCCACTGTAGCAGATGCAAGTAAATAAAAAGAGCTAGGAATCTTAGTAATATAAAAACATGCTCCAAGATAGTTCTGCACCAGCTCAGCAAAGCAACGAAACAGCCCATGCCATGCAGGGCCTTAATCAACAGCTGCTGATTCACAAGCTCAAAAGTCTTGGTGAGATCAACATAAACAGCCATAGAAAAATAGCCCATATCCAAAGTCCCATGAATAGACTGGGTTAAACCCATCAAGGCTGTTTCAGTACTTTAACCAGTATGGAAGCCATGCTGGGATAGGGTCAGAATCACATACTTGAAAAAGTACTCAAGAAATTGATCAAAAACAATTTGTTCCAAAACTTTTAATAAAGGAGCCAATAAAGAAATGGTTCTATAGTTTTGGATACTTGCGATATCACCTGTTTTGTGAACAGGAACAACTGTTGCCATTTTCCACACATCAGGGAACAGGCCTATGGAAAATGTGTGGTTAATGATTTTAGTAAAGGGATAATATAAAATATCAGTAGTGACCTTCACAACTGTTGTCTATCTGTATAATCCTACTGACAATTTAGGATCGGTCTTCAAAAGATATTGACAAACATCATGTGGAGTTAAAGCTTTAAAATAAAACTTAGGAATACTATTTGTAATCAAAGGTGAACCCCAATCACTTGTTTGAATGTTGTAGTCACACATAGGGATCTATTTCTCCAGGTCAGTAAAAAAACAAAAAAAAACAAACAAAAAAAAAGCAAGTATTAAACTCCTCAGCTATCCTATGAGGATCAGTGGGAACTCCAGAGGAAGTATTAAGTACATTAGGATAAGCTTTATGTTTCTGCCTAACATCTCAAAATAAGTTCCCAAGTGGCTGTCACATCTGATCTGGGAAACGTGTTATTTTTTGTTCCAAATACTTCTGTTTTAATCTGAGTCAGGGATTTGCATCTGTTAGGTAGTTGTTTATGCTCAGTAAGTGTGGCAGTTGCATGGGTTCTACTATACTCATTCTACTTCCTGTCTCTCAGTCTCATTAAGTCAATTAATCGGGGACTCACCCACTCTTGCGTGTTGCTTCTAATTCTAAGTTGTCTCAAAGGGATAAATTTCTCACACACTGCATTAAACAGAATACAAAACTGAGTAAACACTTTATCAATGGAAGTTGTAAAATCCAGACATGACCAATCAATATGTTGAACCGCTTCCCTGAAATGCAGAATATTTAACTTTCTAAAGTTTTTAGGAATAATATACACTTACGAGACTGTTAACCTTTTAGCGCTCCAATAACAAAAACAAAAAAAACAGCACAATGATCACTTAGGCTGTCAGAGAGAACGTCAGAATGTTTAATTTTAAGAATATCAGAAACTAAAATCCAATCTATTGTGGTAGAATTACCTATCTTATAATTATACCTTGTAGAGTTCTCAATGATATGACTAAGCCTAGCATTGTTGAGGGCCTGTTTTGCACTAGAATTCATTTTTCCCTTCAAATTATAATTCAGATCTCCCATAATTAATAATTCTCTATTGGAGGGAAGTTAAATCTTATATTCACAGATGATATCAATCGCATTCTGATAAAGACCAGGAGGAGCACATATTACTGCAAGGGAAATAATTTTTTCATTGCCAAGGACTATTCTAAGGGGCAAAAACTCCTACTCATTTGAAGAATTCAACAAGCACAATGGCTGGCCAAGAAAAATGTTCTTTAACATAGATCAGGCAACTCCATCCCCTTGCTACCCTTTCTGTCCTCTCTGATAATATTATACCCTTTTAGGTAAAAAGAGGAATTGGGCATTTTTTCTAATAACCATGTTTCTAAAAGGGCAAGAAAATCAAAGTATAATCTCATTACCAAAGCTTCAAATGTATCCGTTTTAGCAATTAAAATGTGAATATTCAAATGTACAAATTTAAGACAATTTTTAATATCCTGTATTACATTGATCACTTTCATGTGGCCCCAGGTTAGGATGTATAGATACAGAGGAAAGCACTATTAAACGAATTAGTAATCATTTAAATTGTAGGCCAGAACTGATTTTGCCCTTAATATTAATAAAGGGGCAGCAAGGAAAACGTTATGTACCAATCTGACATCTTGATATAGCACACCAAATTACCCCCACCCAATTAGGCCAAAAACATTATTAGTAAAAATACCATTAAAATGTAGTTACCATCAGAAAAGGTGGCACTTCTGTATTGCAGCAGTGTTGCAGTACATAACTGACATTAGTAATGTATTGGAAGGGAAGGTGCATTTGTTTGCAGATGACACCAAGATCTGCAATAGAGTGGATATCCCAAAAGGAGTCAAGAGCATGGAATCAGATCTGAGGAAACCTGAGGAGAGGTCAGACACCTGGCAGTTGAAGTTTAATGCCAAAAAGTGCAAGGTCACGCACTTAAGCAAGGGAAACCCAAGGTGGGATATTAACTGGGAAGGGAGCAGCTGGCATACACCAACCAAGAGTGAGACCTAGGAGTCATTACATCAAATGACTTAAAGGTGGGGAAGCAGTGTGAAAAGGTGTGCTAAAGGCCAGTAGTATGCTGGGCTGCATAGGGAGGGGAATCATGAGTCGCAGAAGGGAGGTGGTGCTGCCACTTTACAGGGCGCGCCCACCTGGAGTACTGTGTCCAGTTCTGGAGGCTGCACCTTAGGAAAAACATTGCTAGGATTGAGACGGTGCAGAGGAAAGCCACAAAAATTATTCAGGATTTGCATCAAATGGCATATGATGAGGGAGCTCAAAATGTACTCCCTGGAGCACAGGGGGGGGCATGATTGAAACGTTCAAGCATATCGAGAGTATAAATAAGGTAGGGGTACAACAGCTCCTTCAGGAGAAGAAAAGAATCAGAACTAGAGAACACAATATGAGGCTCAAGGGTGGGCAATTCAGGAGCAATGTTACGAAGTTCTTCCTCACTGAGAGTGTGGTCAACCCATGGAATTGCCTGCCCTGAGAAGTGGTGGAGGCCAAAATGGTAAATGGGTTCAAAAATGCCTGGGATAGGCACAAAGGTATCATTTCACAGAAAGGATGGGGGGTAGTTACCCATATAAGCCAGACTAGATGGATCTTGCAGTCCTCTTCTGCTGTCAGTTTCTATGTAATGTAAGTAATCTCTCTGAACATAAATTTTGGACAGGCAAAGAATAAACAAACTAAACAGCAAAATAGACCCCATTTTACAAAGACTAATATTAAAAGTAAATATTAATCACCTACCTTAACTGTGGAATCCCTACCCACAGCCTACTCACAGTTAAACTGGCTGCCAATTTAGACATCAGACCCCTGCCCTAAAGCACTAGCCTCTCTTGTCAGGTGAAGGCCATCACCTTTGAAGAGCATCCTGTCCCTGAAGCCCCCCAGCCCCTCACCATGATCCTTTGACATACTTCAATTCTTTGTTGAGATTGTTAAGTACAGTTCAAATGGTATATAATGCTTTAGCAGCATTTAGGAAATGTGTTTCACTAAAAGTTGCAGCTAAATAGAAACTGTTAGCAAACCATAATGAAACCTAACAATTCATTGAAAACTATGGATAAACCATTAAAAAACTCATTCATAAATGCTAATCCAGTGAATTAGAGGAGCAGTTTAATGTGACTTGCACTGTACACTATTATCATACATTTTGGTTCTACGAGGAAAGGAAGCAGATAAAACAACCTGCAACATGAATGAATTTTAAAGAAGGTAATCAGTCATAAAATATAGGTTTTCAACCAGAAATAAAATGATGAAAAAAGGGATGACAGTATCCCTGTAAATACAAGTGCCTTCTGTACCTAGCAACACCCTCAAAAGTCATGTGATTATTGACCCAGAAGCACACACTTTCTCATGTAGTCTTGCTTACATAGTAAATGTATCACCAAACTAGGTTTATCAATGTCCTAAACATCAGACTATAAACTGGCAAACCCACTACAACAGTGGCATAATGTCCTTTGTTAAGAATTAGAATGATATTGTTTAGAAACAGGCATTTTGGATTCTGTCCTTCACGTAAAACTGCTAAAAACTGTGTATGGTGAGTGCCATTGCTTACACATACCTGGTGCCTCATGGTCTTATCTGGGTATCAAAACTGAATGTCAAACAGTGCAAGGTTATGCAGAATAGCTTATACAGCTTATAATAGAAAAGCTTATGCAGAATAAGAGCCCCAACAATGAATAAGAGGAAAAGGGTCCTGGAGGTCATCATAAGCGACACCCTGAAACAAGGTAGCCAATGTATTATAACAAGGCTTACAACGAGGCAACACTAATGTTGTGCTGTATTGGAAGGTGTTTTGATAGCAGCACATGACTGAAGTAATCAAATACTAACTCTCTATGGATCACTGGTGAGGCTATATCTTGAGTACAGTAATGTGCACAGTTATGGAGTCCTCACTTGAGGAAAGATAGAAACAGGTTGTAGATGTTGCACTACAGGGTAACCAAAATGAGCCAGAGGTCAAGGCCAGCAGTGCAGATCCTATGAGGATCGGGTCAGGCCCCTAAATGTGTCCTCAACGGAGGGCAGAAGGGAAGGTCCAGGTGACATGCACATGATAGAGAACTTAAAAGTTCCAGAAAAGGAATAAACATGGTGAATAGCAAGGAAATATGTAGCCCAAATGGTAGGTTGAAAACAGGGGTACATGAATGTAAATAGGGGGGCATTAGAAGGAATGTCAGGAAGTTTTACCTTATGGAGACAGTCGCTGGGGTGCTGAAGGAACAGCTTACTAGTGGTTGTGTTTGAAAACCATTTGGTTAAAGTATGGCTTTAACAGAGTGAAGGGCTTAATAATTCCTCTGTGTGGTAGAAATACAACAGGGAGCAAAGGTGCAGGAGACAGTGTAAACCCGATTTCCACAACAGATCACAGGGTACAATAGCTTTAAAGGAGAACTGCCTTGAATCTGTAAGTCTGTGATTTCTGAAGAAGCTGTGCTTCTAATACTGGTTCACATTCTGTTTTTGTTCCATCTATACTGGCCTTTTGGTAAATGCAGTCAATGTTTGTGCTTTATACTGTGGTGGGCAGTACTGTTTTAGAATTGTGTGATGTACTTTATGTCCTTGTTAAAGAACTTGCATTGTATTCACAATGAATTTGTGATCTGCATTAGAACTCTGTGGTCTTAAGTGGGACATAAACTACATCATACAGTTCTAAAATGGCACTTACCATGAGTGTATGAATCAGAACCACCCACTGAGTGAACTGAAAGCCCAGTAAAGACTGAACAATAATGGAATGGGATGCAATATATCAAAAAATGCTTCTTCTGGGAAAGATGACTTACAGGTTCAGCGCAGTTCTCCTTTAAACTGGACAGGCTAAAAATAGTGCCGATTTTAATGAAATTTGTAAAATTCATTCTGTTCAAATTAGAAACATAGAAACAAAGAAGTTGATGGCAGATAAGGACTGCAAGGCCCATTCAGTCTGCCCAGTTTTTTCTACCTTATGAATGTGCCATAGGCCTTTACATTGTCAATGGCCTATCTAGTCATACTCATCTGTACTGCTCCCTTATGCCTATCCCATGCCTGTTTGAAGCCATGCACTGTATTCATATCCACCACTTCCTGAGGTAGGCCATTCCACGCATCCACCACCCTTTCTGTGAAAAAGAACTTCCTCACATTACCCTTTAATCAGCCTTCCTCTAATCTCATGCTGTGTCCTCTTGTCCTGCTATTTTTCTTATATTGAAACATGTTAGCCCCTTTCACCTTGTTAATGCCCTTAAGGTGTTTGAATGTATTCGATCATATCACCTCTCTCCCTCCTTTGCTCTTTAGTATACATATTGAGCTCCGTTAATCTGTCCTCATATGTTTTCTGATGCCATTCCTTCACCATTTTGGTTGCCCTTCTTTCGATTGCCTCCATTTTGTTAATGTCCTTGTGAAGGTGCGGCCTCCAGTACTGCACACAGTACTCCAGATGGGGCCTAATCAGTGTCTTGTAAAAAGGGATTATACCTCCCTCTTACGACTTGTGATACCCCTACTAATACACCCCAACATCCCCCTAGCCTTACCTACTGCTTTAGTTGTCTGCTTGGATGATTTCAGGTCATCTGTAATGATGATGCCCAAGTCTCTTTCTTCCCTTGTGATTGCCAGCAACTCCCCTCCCAGCCTATAGGTGGCTTCAGGGTTTCTCTTCCCTATATGCATGATCTTGCACTTCTTTGAGTTAAACCCCAGTTATCACTATTCTGACCATTTTGCTAGTTTATCCAGACCTCTTCTCATTCTGCCCCACCCCATCTGGATCATCTAATCTGTTGCAGATCTTGGTGTCATCTGCAGAAAGACATACCTTATCCTCCAGTCCATCTGCAGTGTCACTGATGAAGATATTGAAGAGGACTAGCCCCAGGACTGATCCCTGAGTTACCCCACTTGTGACTTGCATCTCTTCTGACTGTATACCATTTACCACCACTCTCTTTTTTCTGCCTGCCAACCAGTTTGCCACCCAGTTGACCAACTTTTGACCCACCCAAGCCTACCCAGATTATTAATCAATCTTCTATGTGGAACAGTATCAAAAGTGTTGCTGAAGTCAAGGTAGGCAACATTAACTGCACCGCCTTGGTCCACCACTCTGCTTACCCAGTCAAAGAAATCTATGAGATTAGTTTAACAGGACATTCCTGTTGTAAACCCATGCTGTCTTGGATCCTGTGCTCCTATGGATTCCAGGTATTGCACTATCCTTTCCTTAACTAGTGCCTCCATAATCTTGCCCACTACTGAGGTAAGTCTGACTGGTCTGTAGTTCACTGCCTCCTCTCTTCTGCCACTCTTGTGGAGCGACATCACATGAGCCCTTTTTCCAGTCTTTTGGGAACTCTCCTGTGCTCAGAGACTCACTAAACAGTTCTGATAATGGCTCTGCTGATTCCACCATTAGCTCCTTTAGTACCCTGGGATGCATGCCATCCGATCTCATTGCCTTGTCCACCCTGAGCTTAGTGAGCTCTTGTAGGACCCTTTCTTTTGTAAAGGGACTTGTGCACACCTCCCTCCCCCCCCTGTGTCCATGGTGCTGAGCTGTGGGCCCTGTCCTACTTTTTCCTCAGTAAATACTGAGCAGACATATCTATTTAGGATAGATGTTTTTCCTTGGTCCTCCTCCACACACTCCCCCTTATCCCCTTTGATTTTAGCAATACCCCCTCTGGACTTTCTCCTTTCACTAATGTATCTATAGAAAGTCTTGTCCCCTTCTTTTATCGTTCATGCTACTGTTTCCTTGGTTTGGGCCTTTGCCTGCCTTACTGCCTTCCCTGCTTCCCGTGAGAAGTTTGGTATCTCCCTTATCTTTGTCCCACTTCATTCCCTTATATTTCCTGAAGACCAGTCTTTTGGCTTTGACCTTCTCTGCTACTGTTTTTGAGAACCAAAGTGGTTTCCTCCTTTTTTGCTCTTGCTTTTCTCCCTAACACAATGGAATGTTGCTTCAAGTATTGCATCCTTAATGCTTGCCCACTTTGCCTGTACCCCCTCACCTGTATTTCTTCTTGCCAGTGCTAGCTTAACTCTGTTGACCATTTTATCAAGGTCAGCTCCTCTGAAGTCCCACATTTTTGCCTTGGAATGGGATGATTTAGTTCTAGTGGCCAAATTGAACCATACCATATAATGGTCACTGTCCCCAGGTGACCTTCTACCTGGAGTTCTGTGATCCTTTCCCCATTAGTCATTACTAGATCTAGGATAGCCCTGTCTCTTGTGGGTTGTTGTATCAGTTGTTTGAAGCCCTCCCCCAGCAGGGAATCCACTATGTGTCTAGTTCTGGTGGATGTTCCTGCTGGTAGTAACTAATCTGTGTCTGGCATGTTGAAGTCTCTTATTATCACACCCTCCCCTTTAGCTGTCATGTTTTGTATATCTTCTAACAGTAATGTGTCTATGTCCTCTTCCTGGTCTGGAGGCCTATCGACAACCTCAGTTTGTATGGCTTTCCCATTTCCTGTTTGCAGGGTGACCCACAGTGTATTTTGAATTTCTGCAGCTTTGATATTTTCATTGACATAAAGGGCTATTCCCCCCCCCCCTTTTTTGCACCTCTGTCTCTTCCGAACAGTGCATAGCCAGGTACTGAATTCTCCCAAGTGTGGTTACTGGTGAACCATGTCTCGCTAATGGCTACTATGTCCAGTTTAGCCTCTGTCATTGTTGCCTGCATGTCTGGGATCTTGTTTCCCAGACTGTGGGCATTTGTGTACATGATTTTCCATTGGCCAGGTTTCAGTGCATTAGTTTTTGGGCGACGTCCGGCATTTCCCCTGCAAGTCATATGGGAAGCTGTACCTTTTTCCTTACCTGGTGATGCAAATGAACTACAAACATGCTGAACTCCTGTTTCATCACCAGCTGAGGGTGGTGGGATGTTCTTCCCATTCGATGTATCGGGTGCTGCAACTCTCTCCCCATTGGCTAGTATAAATATTCTGCAAAGATGTCAAACTTCTGCCCCAATGCACTGACTTTCTCCTTAGTCAGAGGCACTCCATCAAATTTAAAGAACTTTCACTCCCAAAACTGTTGCCAGTTACCTACAAATTTGTATCCTTTTTCCTGGCACTAGCCTTTGAGCCACATGTTTAACTCCCCTATCTCCCCTTCTCTGACCTTCTGTCCCTATGTCCCCCTCTCCCAGACCAGCAGGATCTCAGATAAGTAGATGCCAGATGAAATGGATGACAATTTGTCTCCCAGCCTGATCAGGTGTTCCTTGGTCTCCATAACTGACCAGCTGGAGTGATCGATAGTCCCTATGTGTACCAGGACATTGATGTTTTCTCCTGCTTCCTGCAAGATTTTAGCAATGTGGTCAGTGTCTCTCCACGCTGATGTACCTGGGAGATATCTGACCATTACCCCCGGCTGGAGGTAGGTATCAACTCCCCGAATCATGGAGTCTCTTAAGATCAGAAGTGTTTTGGATTTCCTTTTTGCTTTTTTTTTGTTTTGGTCCCTACTTTGGGTGAGTTGTGCTGTGCTAGCTCCTGTACTGCAGTGTCCTGCTCTGCAGTGTCCTCTGCCCCTTTGTTTGATTTTGGAGACAGAGACAGATACCTGTTTGTAGTTTTTATATGGCTTGTGGAGGTGATACTTTGGAGAGGATTGAGTGATAGGGCATCCGATTTTCCCCGCCTAACCACCTGACAACCTCCTGGACCAACTACCCTCTGTGGTCAAGGTGCTTCAGTTGGATGTTGGGGAAATGGCAGGCAGTTCTTGTAATATATTTCCTCCTGAATATGTGATTTGAGGCATGCAGTCTCTGCACATTCTGCCTAGAGCTGAGCCCTTAGATCTCCAATTGTCCAGCATGTGGGACAGTGTCCTAAATCCTGTATAACTGCCTTTTTGAAAAGTGTCCCACGGTTCCTGCAGTTAATAATATCCATTCCACTTCAGCTGCCAAGTTTATAACCTGGTCTGAATAATTAGAAGGAGGAAAATGAAAGCAGAAGTTTGATTTTTTTTTAAGAACTTGTTATAACAAGTTAAATTACTCGTACCCCTGTAAGTGAGGTCACTGTGTCGATACCACTTTGGTCCTCCCCTACCTACTTTGCTACAGGAAATGTCATGACTGTGCTACACTATAAAAGGAGTATAGCATGGGGGTGAGGATGAGGGTAGGTGGTGGGCCTTTCCCCTGGTGAAAAAGAAGAGCCACGGATGAAAAAATAAACAAGAAGGTAAGAGTAGCAACAATCAACCAACAACAAATGCAGTAGCCCTGAAAGCTTAACCTATTAATAGATAAAACTGTAAATCATGTAAGCACCACCTGTGGCAATTTCACATAAGATATGCCCTGCAAAAAACACTTTACTACAGAGAAAGATATAGCAGTAGCTGAAGATATACCTTGCAAAAAAACAATTTGAATCAGAAGATTACAGCAGTGATCTGTAAGAACAAAACAGTAACAACCCTGTAGGCACAACCTGTAATAATGCAGCAGAAGGTATACCCTGCAACAGCAATGTGAATCAGAGAAGATTACAGCAGTAAAATGTAAGCAAAAAACAGTATCAAATCTTGTGAGCACAAAAGAAAATAACACACAGTAAATCTGCCTAGCAAAAAGAAGCCTTAATCTTTTTCCTTGTTCTGATAATGTTTTTCCTTGCTCTGTCCTTATAAGCAAGCTTAGAAGAAAAGAGCTCAGGTGAATCTAGGTGCCTTTGCCAGCAAACCTAGTCTTCCATTACATGTTTCTGTTTCTTTATAGAGAGAAGTGAGACACAGCCAACACTGAAGCTCAAGTCAAAATGGACCCAAAACCAAATGGACTATTTAAAAAAGGACATGTCCCATCTGGCCGGGAGTAAAGTAGATGAGGCCCAGTAGGGTCTGAAAAGACAATTGCCTCCTTGTCCAACACCAGCCCAAACACCTGGAGCATTGCCTGCAGATAGCAGGCAAATGCAAATGGACCTTAAAGCCCTGCAGGAAGGCCAAGCCTATATGGAGTGTACCTTACACCATATGTAACAGAAGCTAATGGCCATGATGGCAGCAAGGCAGAGGGGGACTGATGTTGCCACGCAAAACCAGTCTTCAGCTCCAGCGGAGGAGTGAGTGCTGGGCAGAAGTGTTCTGACCTATATAATTTGCAGCTGAATTCTTGTAAATAATTATGTTTGATTCTCTATACTGTTCTGCTGTTTTTTTTTCCTGTTGTTGGTCTTCCTTTTTGTTGTTCTTCCTTTCTGTTTTTGTTTGACTAAAAACTTTTCCTCTTAAGAAAAAAAACTTTCATCTTCAGAGTGTTTTCTTGTGTGAGTCTGAAGTTTGACAAAAAGGTCAATCAACATATCATACATATGAACATACAAAATTGCCAGCAGATACAGGTCTTACAGTCTATCTAGTCTGCTCCAGTGTGCAGCGCTTTCAGTCAGTTACACTGCTGCTACCTTCCTCCCCTTGCTCCCCCACTGTTTTTTCTCCTGTTTCACTCACACCTACCACCTGTCCACTCCCAGTTTGAACCCTCCCTGTGATCCTGCCCCATCCCCTCTTGAAGCTGCTTACTGTCCACAGTAATACAATTTCCTCCGGCAGTGTGTTCCCCCCGTGATCACCATTTTGGTGAAATAGTGCCTCCTTATTTCCCTCCTGAATCTGCCTCCCTCCAACTTCAGACTGTGTTCCCTGGTTTCCCTCCCACCTTTAAGTTTGAAAATACTCTCAGTGTTTACTCTGTTCATGCACTTCAGGTACTTGAAGGTCTTAATCATATCCCCCACTCCCCTTCTATCCTATAGGAAATACATATTAAGCTGTCTCAGTCTTTCCTCATAAGGTTTATCTCCCAATCCCAGGATCATTTTGGCTGACCTGTGCTGCACCCCCTCCAGTAGCCTGATGTCTTTCTTGAAGTAGGGCACCAGTACTGAACATAGTACTCCAAGTGTGGCCTCACCAGGGATGTGTACAAGGGTAGGATGACTTCTCCGCTCCTAGAAAAATCCCACTTGCGATGCACTCAAGCATTCTGTTGGCCTCAGATTCTACCTTCCTGCACTGGGCTGAGTGGTTCATTTCCCCTGTTACCAGTACACTTAAATCCTTCTCCTCTGTTGATGTGGATTACTGCACTCTTCCCAACCAGTAACTATTTCCAGGGTTCCAGGCTCCCAAGTGCATGACTTTGCACTTCTTGGAATTGAACCCAAGTTGCAAAGTATTCAACCATCCCTCCAGTCTTGCCAAGTCCTCCCGGAATACTTTTTTGCCTTCCTCCCATCAGTCTCTGACTGTTGACTGTTCAGTGATTCAGCTTCAATTTATTTTCACAAATTGAAAGTGGTCCAGACTTGACAGTGGCGGTAGATAAGGGACACAATCCTCCTAAGGGGACAAGTTATGGACAGTCACATCACATATTAAATTTCTTCCATTATTGTGATGGTTACAGGGGTGAGTGGGACTGAGGGACAGAGGGACCCTCTGGGTGGGTGCAGGGGACTATGGATGGAAGCTTGTTGGTGGGGATGTAGACATGATTTTACAGAGTTGTCAGGAATTACAGAATGGATTTCTGAAGAAAGTTGAAGCCATTGCTGTGAATGGACAGTGGCATAATAAGTTTTATGATCTAGGCAAGGCAAGATAATTTTATTTCTAGAAAGCCCTTTCCCAAAGGCTCAGGGTGCTTTACAATGAGCATTAGTAAAATGTCAAAACAGTTAATAATGCAGCAATGTTAAACAGTTAAAAGATAATGTCATCAATAATTTTAAATACTCAGCGAAATGCTTCATAGAATAGATGTGTTTTTAATCAGGGCTTAAAGGCCCCTACTGTGTAGGCAAATCCTTCCACAACATAGGTGCAACAACATGGAATACTCTGTCCCCAGACTATCACAGCAAAGATAAAGGGGATGGGCAGCAGTCCTTTATCAGAAGAGTGGTAGGAGCGAGTTAAGTGATAAGGAACTACTGTAGGAGGTCTTTTAAGTGGTCTTGTCCTAAACTGTGTAGGGCCTTGAATGTTGTCAAGCATAGATTGATGGTTATGCAACACCACAAAGGCAGCCAGTGCAGCACACAAAAGACTGGTGTAGTGCGATCCCTATGAGAGGAGCTGACATTCAGCTGGGCTGCAGTATTCTGGACTAACTGCAGGTGTTACAACAAACCTCCAGATAACCCTAGGTGTAAAGTGTTGCACTAGTCAAGCTTAGAGGTGACAAAGGCATGAACTATCATGGCCAGATCAGCAGAGACTAGGTGTGGTTTGATCTTGGCAATAATATGGAGATGATAAAAACCAGCCTGGGATGACAGCCGATACCTGTTGACTGAGTGTCAGATTGCAGTCCAAGATGACCCCAAGATTCTTAGCCACATCTACAGCTCTGAGTGGCTGACCAACCAGCAAAGGAAGTAAAGTCAGCCCACTCATCATCACTGGGACTTGCCTGCCTGACTCAACAATCATGACCACTGCCTTACCCAGATTGAGACATAGCCAGCTTAAGGTCATCCAGTTGTTTATCTCAGCCAGACACCTCTCCAGCACAGAAACTGCATTACACCCACCAGAAGTGCCAGACAGGTAAAATTCATCTGCATAGCAGTGAAACTGCATACCATACAATTTTAATGATTTCATCCAATGGCAACATATGCATTGAAAACAACATGGGAGCAAGGATCAAGCCTTGAGGAACAACACAGGAGAGCACTGAGGCCTTGGAGATAAAACTTCCAAGAGTCACTTGCTAAGTTCTCCCCATTATGTAGGACTCATACCAGCTCAGTTCAGTGCAGGTGAGTCCCATATAATTCCTCAGGTGATCCACCAGCACACTATGGTCAATAGTGTCAAAGGCCAATGAGAGATCTAACAGAACCAAGATGGTACAAAGTCCACAATCCCTCACTATGAGGCTCATTCCTCACTCAGATAAGGGCAGTCTCTGTGCTGTGGTGAAGCTGAAAACCAAGCTGTAGAGGTGTGTAGATGTTACATTTCTTCAGGTATTCAACAAGTTACTTAGTCACCACCTTTCTAGTAATCTTTCCCAAAAAGGGGAGATTAGAGACAGGTCTGTAATTCCCCATCACATCAGGGTCCAAGGAATATGTTTTGAGAAGGGGCCTTACCACTGTCTGTTTAGGGGCAGATGGAAAAACACCCTCTCTCAAGGAACACACGATGATCTGGGAAATAACTGGGCCCAGAAATGCCTGACAATCTAAAAGTAGCTAGGTAGGATGAAGATCCAGCAAACGTCTGGTGGGATGCAACCTGCAATCACCCTGAGCACCTCTTCCTCCAAAGCCAGACAAAACTCTCCCCAGGCATGTAGATCAGTCATGCCAACCAAGCCTAGACCATGACTGGCCCATCATAGACCACTTGAACAGATACCCAATCTAATGGAGGACAGCTTGTCAATGAAGAACTTTCTGAATTGATTGTATTTGCAGCAGAAAAAACTGAAGCAGACTGCAGATATGATGGGTTTGATAACCTGTCCACAGTGTGAAAGAGTTGATCTGGACAATTTCTCCTGCAGCAGTCATCTTTGACAGGAATTGTATCTTTTCCAGGGTGACTGCTAGTTGTTATTCACTGTAGTAGGTCCTCAATGCTAATTTGGTATCCATAGACTGGGCTTACACCAAAAATGCTCTAACCTCTGTCCCTTAGTCATCAGCTGGTGCAGCTTATCACAATACCATGGAAAGCTGTATCGGGAGGTCAGGGGAGAAAGACAATAAGGTGTTAAGGAATCTGAGGCAGACATTGATGCACCATTATAGCACTCCATGGTGTTCTCTGTATCCTGTGCACAAGCAAACATGCCCAAGACATCCAGTACCTCCAGGAGATGGTGAGACTCCACTGTTTGTATCAGACGGTACTTGCTCATCTCCATAGAGGGAATAACAAAACAGGGGACCCTGCAGAGGAACAACACCATGTGATGATCCTACCTAAAAGACCAGCTCAACCTTGACTGCACTTGTGTAAAGATCCAATGACAAAAATCAAGAGCAACGTGTGACCGTGCTGACGCATACTAGAGGCAACAACCTGTGCTAGCCCCACTGAGTTCATCAGCTGGAGGAGCTGTTGGTCAAGGGGCGAGGTCTCATAGTTGACTCAGGTTTTGATACCCTCCAGCACTAGAAGTCTGGAAGCATTCAGCATCTGATTGACAATGAAATTCACCAGATCCTGCAAGACTTTAATCATCCCCATATCGCGGTGGACAGTATACAAGAATGATCTTACTGCTATCATGTAGGGCACTTCTAGAAGCAGCACAGTCAAAGGACCTGAAAGTTCCCATGGAGCATGCTGTGAGTCCCAAATCAGATTTAAAACAAATGGTTGCCCCGTCCCCTCTTCGGTTCCAACTTGGGCAATGTATCACCGAATAACCCTGAAGGATAGCTGCCTCCAGCACAGGGCCAGCATCATCTCCCAACCAGGTCTTAGTGATACAAGCATGGTCAGTCAAGGAACTGGCAATGCAGTCATACATCACTGCTGTTTCATTCCTTAGTGACCTTGCATTGCATAGCATGGCCTGAAGAGGAGAAGCAGAGCTAGCTGGAACTGCTACTTCTCCCATGTTGACAATCAGTGGAGCCCTAGGGAGGGAAGCCAGGTATGGCAGTCTATGTTCCTGGTTCCATGTCTTCCCTGGGCACCTCCTAGTCCACACCATCCCAATCGATGCCCCCAAACATTATACACAGGGCCTTCCCAATAGTTATTGCAAGGACTCCTGAGCATCCTCTGCCCTCTGCAGCTCCTGAGGACCTCTGCAGGAAGGGTTGATGGGGAGCCACCAAAAAGATGAAACTGCTACAGGTGGTCCCTGGAGTAAACATGCCTCCCCTTATATCTCCCTTACACATTCTTATACCTGATGATAAAACAGTTATACCCCTCAAATAACTCTATACAATAACACAAAACAACCCCTTAACAACAAACCCAATATCTTGCCTAGCCCACCAGTAAAGCAACATGCATACACAAAACACAATGAGTATCCACACATTCAAATCTAGAAGCACATCAGACAGGATGGGACACCAGAAACAGATGCAGCAATGTTAAGGGTGTTGTAGGGGGAGAGTGATTTGTATGGGCCAGTAATGGTCTATTTTCTCAAATCTGGCTTTTATTTGTTGGTGGTTGAAATTTACTTCCATCTGACTGAGTCAGATGCATAACTGGAACTTCAGAGACTGCCTTTAATGTATTAGCTGACATCACAATGGAATCTGAGTCACAACTTGATGTTCCTACGTCCAACATGTATACAGAACCGAATAAGCCAATTTTTTTGCAGCGGTGGCCAAGAGTACAAAAGGGGGTTATATACAATATTTGTCAAAGCAAGTTAACCAGCAAACCGAAATGTTTTAAACAGTTATAGAATTTCCTCTGGACAGCAGGCTTACCGTACAATATCTGGTCCTGATTTGATTCTTTGGGGCGTCAACAGCACATAGTAGAAGAAGCAAAGTACTATGGGACATCAGCAGCAGCAGCAGCAAAAGAGTGGCTAGAAGTTTGTTATGGTTTGGAAACAAGGCAGCAACACCACATGGGGGATGAGGCACAGAGCTATAGGACATCAACAGCAGCAGCAGCACAGTGGCTATCAGTTCATTATAGTTTGTTTTTTTGGGGCTGGAGCAACTACATCCCATACAGCTGGAGGCATAGGAGAATGGATGATCAGCAGCAGCATGCAAAAACAGGGTCTAGCACAGAGAAGAATTACAATAATTTTGTTTACAGACACACCCTTAGCAAAAAGGTGCACGCTCACCCTTCACCTTCAATAATCCTCTGATACTACAGTCAATTACGAATACTTGAACTAATGACATCACATGTTGAAAAAAGTTACTAAAAAAGATTTATAAAACACATTACTTGCTTTTAAAGTTGTAGTGGACATGCCACAAAGGCACACAGGAGGAGAACATCATGCCGGCATCAACAGCATCATCATTACAGACAGACCTACAAAGAAAATCATAAGGGTCATAAAGATAAACTGTTTTACAAACACACACATTATAGCATAAAATTTGTCAACCAATAAGAATTGCTTGGATCACAATTCTGCCCCTCTTTTCCCTACCCATTCTGCCACTGAAGACCCTACCTGGTGTCCTGCCACCTCCCCCCCATGTTTTGAAACCAGTTTGGTCCAACACTGTTTTTGCCTTCACCATCCCCACTGGAAGACTGTTCCAGACATCTACTAGCCTTTCAGTGAAGAAATATTTCCTCATATCTCTCCCAAATTTCCATCCTCCAGCAATGAAATGTACCAAAGCTACCCCCTACATATCCAGACTATAACAGAACAATACTCAAACAAACATTGGACTACTGACCTCACCTGTGGAAAAAATCAAAAAAGAAACATTTAAATGCAACCTATTACTTACTTCATGTGGTGGCCATAAACTATGCACAAAAGAAGATAACATATTGGAATCAGCAGAATCAATAGACATATCTGAAAACAGAAGCATATCAAACAATTGTTTTAGAAAGACACTCATAAGTTATGGGTCTGGCACACTAGGGCTGAGGCAGCACAACAACACAGATTACACAAGGTGGCAGCAAACAGTGGGGAACTATGCTTCCAGTCCATTGGTTTACCTATAGTGCGGCAACATCTACATTACCGACATCTTCGACATCGACAGACACAATGCTGAGTGTCAGCATTGTACTGTTGGGGATGTCGGTGTTTTCTTTGGGGGCTGTACCCCCCAACCCCCATGTAGAGAGATTCTGTCCCCACACCCCCTGATATTTATTTATCCAACTCCAACTGATAGTTATCATGGGGAGGGGGTGAAACACTGGGAGATTCAGTGCTGGTGTCAGTGGGAACCATCACAGTGACCCAACACTTCCTGTTGATTTCTGTCACTGTGATGGTCTTTGCTGTGGAAGTTTTGCTGTGTGGTTGGCACACCCAGTCCATTCCCACTAGGTACAGATGCGACCCACCAGGGCAGTCACATGTTGGGCTTGGTCTTCTCACTGGGGCTTGAGATTGATAATCTTAAAACTGATCAGGTTGTTTGGTCCGATCATTGCATGGTGGAGGTCTTGCTCAGGAACCCCCATAAGCCCTCCCTCTGCAGAGATGGTAAGCTACTGCCCTTTGAGGGATTGACCCTGGAGGGTTTTCTGGTGGCAGTTGACTTATCTAGTGTGGGCAGTGCATGCACAGGGGTTACAGGTGAAGCAGTCACCACGTATAATAAGACGATGTCTTAGGCACTCAACTCACTGGTCTGTGTATGACCCAGATCCTCTCACTTGAGATCCCCTTGGATTGATGGGGAGCTCAAGGCAATGAAGATCATGGGTTCTAGGTTACAGTGTTGCTGGTGCAAGACTGGGCTGGAGGCAGACAGACTGGCCCTGCGTGCACACTATGTTGTGTGCCAGGGAGCAATCAACCATAAGAAAGCAGTGTTCCTGTCTAGGTAGATTGCTGCCAGGAAAAACTGACCAGCTATGCTTTTTCAGACTGTAGACAGGCTGTTACATCCAGCTTGTCTACAGCCAAAAAAGCTTTTTCAGATGCTTTATGCAATGAGTTTGCTTGGTTATTCTTGGACAGAGTGTCCACTATCAAGCAGGGAATTCCACCAGTGAGCCACAGTGTGGCCGACAGTGATCACCCTGGCTGTTTGAGGAGCACTCCACCTGGTTGCAGGGGAGTTCAAACCAGTGGAGGTGGCTGAGGTCATTGAGGTTGTTTCTAGGCTGAAACACACATATTGTGAACTGGACCCAGTGCCAACTTATTTCTTAATGGGATGTGCTGACTCTGTAGGCCAGTGTTCACCTTGATTTTCCAGTGTTCTTTGTTGTAGGGGGTCTTCCCAGATGCCTTAAAGGAGGCACTGGTGAGACCCCTTCTGAAGAAACCATCTTTAGACCCTGATGTTGAGGCAAATTACTGTCCTCTTCTCCAACCTTCCATTTCTGGGAAAGGTTGTAGAGAAGATTGTGGCACAGCAGTTCGAGGAACACCTTATGGCCTTTGATATCTACGAGCCTCTCCAGTCTAGGTTTTGTGACAGGCACAGTACAGAAACTGCAATAGTTCAGGAGTATAATGATCTCCTCAGGTTGAGAGATTGAAGAGAGGTGACAATTCTCATTCTCCTTGATCTCTCCTCAGCCTTTGACATAGCAGACCATTGTGGGGTGCTTGACCACCTGAGAGAATTTTGTGGACTCACTGGCACTGTCATCTGCTGGTTTGAGTCCTATCTCACAAACTGGAGGCAACAGGCTGTGATAGGTAATTCTTCCTCCTTCTCTAGCCTTCTGTCTTGTGGAGTACCTCAGAGTTTGGTCTTGTCACCAATGTTGTTTGCCGTATATATGCTGCCCAAGGGTGAGCTCATTAGGAAGTACAGTCTGGATTTTCATTGCTGTGCCAATGATATCCAGTTGTATCTATCCTCTGCCTCTGGGACATCCAATGTGTTGGATGTACTGAATATCTACCTGGCTGTGATCAGTGGCTGGATGGTCTCCAGCTGGTTATGACTGAACTCCAATAAGACGGAGGTACTAGTGGTGGAGTCGAACAGAAGGCATGAAAGGATGGCTTCTAGTGCAGAGAATGGACTGTTTCTGGGGTCTGTGCCATTGAATGCCTCCTCTAGAGTGTGCGATCTTGGTGTTTTTCTTGACAGCGGACTGACACTTGAATCTCAGGTGTTGTCTGGTGCCCAGATCAGCTTTTAGCATCTGAGGAATATTGCTAGTAACAAATACCTAGTTCCACTCATGGACCTCCCCACCTTGGTACATGCCTTTGTGACTTCAAGGCTTAACTACTGTAATGCACTCTACTTTGGCATATCTGGAGGCACCCTCTGCCAGCTGCAGTTAGTGCAGAATGCAGCTGCCAGGCTGTTAAAGGGGCAGCCAAAATACTGTCACATCACCCAGGTGCTGCGTGAACTGCACTGGCTGCCGATTCACTAGAGGGTTCTCTTTAAGGTGGATTTGCTCACCTTTAAGGCCCTATATAGACTGGACCTGGCTACCTGTTTGACCTTCTAACTCCTGCTGCCTCAGTCTGTTCTCTCTGGTCGTCCTCTAGGGGCCTCCTTGCAATTCCCAGGATGAGGTTAAAAACTGCCGGAGACAGAGCTTTTAGTGTCACCTGCCCCATCTTGTGGAATTCACTCTCTCCAGCAGTAAGACAGGCCCATTCAGTCAAAGTATTCAAAGCCCACCTCAAGACCTTTTTATTTAGCCAGGCATTCCCCAACACTGTCTTTTAGATATTGCTTCTGAGAGAATCAGAAAGAAGGGCCCCTTCTAGAATCTGCTGTTAGGGCAGGCCTCCCATTTTGGGTGGTCTGCTTTTAAGTATCCTTAATTGATATGTGCTGCATTTTGATTATTGTGTTTTAACTGCTTTTTGATGTATTTTGATTATATAGCACCCAGTACCTCTGGGATTGGGCACCTTAAAAATACATTTTGCCTTACCTTGCCTTGCCTTACACATTCAAGGGACATTCATCATGCCATATGCCATGACAGTGCTCAATTGACCATACTGGTTTCCTGAACCTGGGTCACCAGTATAGTGAGCAGTAGTACTTATGCATAGTGCCAATGGGCTGGAAACATTGGGCATGATTACAGGTGACATGGCATAGACTGTAGCACCCATGTAATCACCATAGTATGCTCTCCTTATACCATGGAAAAAATTTATAAATAGACATATGAAAATAAAAAAAAATACATTTGTACTTGTCTGTCAGCAGGAGATGTGAAGAGCTGGAGAGGTTGTCATAATCACTCAGAGGACCAAAGCAGTGAATAACTTCAGTGGTACTGCAGTTCATCCAAAACCAAACATGGAAGATCAGAGGATTAGGATTAAGTATGTGTCTTGTCCATCATGCGTGTCACAATGAGGACACAATATATTAATTAACAAGCTATGTACTGATATTTTGAAAACTTGTAAGGTGTCACTAGCAGATTTTGTCAGTCAGTGCCCTTGTTGTTTCAACAATATTTTATTTTAGGTGACTTTCCACAATTTGTACCAAAGAATACCATACTACCAAGATAGATTTATCAATCTTCATCCACAGTGACCACATAAATTATAATTTGTTTTACCAATGTAATATTTTTCAAATTGAAAAAACTTTATTGAGTACCAGAGAAGATAACAAACCAGAACTGGAGCAAAATTTGACTATAATATAAAGATGTTAACCAGATCTAAGAAACAAATCTTGTACGATAAAAAAAAAAACAATAAAGCAACACCATCCCAAAAAGGAAAAAACATCCCACCCCTTCCACACACCACCGGAGAGTTATAAATGAACACATTAAGGGTATGATACTAGTAAGAGAACTGCAAATTTGCAGATCCACTCTAATATAAGAATAGTGTTAGAAGCATTACCTCATGCTCTCATAGTGTTAATACAGTATATAGCAGTTCCCAGTTACGTTGGTATCTATGCAACATACAGAACATACTAGCTATCATACGCTCAGCCTGCATGGCAAATAAAATCTCTCTATGCCACTCAAGAAAAGAGGGTATGCATTGGTCAAGCCAATGCCTGAGAATAACATTTTCTGTGCAAATGGAAATTAGTGACATATGGGACTGCTGGCTGCCAATTAGAGCATCAGTATGCTCACCTAGAATACATATGTCAGGAAGGAAGGCATCAAATAACCCCAGTAAGGTATCCAGATGCATTCAAATAGAGTTCCGGAAGGGGGCTGCCTTGTCACAATATCACAAAATATGAAGCAGGGTACCAGGTTCATTACCTAGAACAAAGATCGGTGGCCAATTTACCCATTCTGTGCAATTTGACTGGAATATAATAGAGATTATGAATAATTTGAAATTGCATAGATTGGTACCTGACCCACTTTATATGTTTATACAGATCTTCCTAAATAACAGACCAATTCCTAGTGGAACTGGAAATTGGAAGGACTTGATCCCAATAATAAAACCTGAGCCTCTCATTGGCAGCCAGATGGTCCTGTAAGGATCGATAGTAATATGAAATATTATGAGCAGTAGGGTCACTGTGAAAGAGAGGGAGAACAAAATCACCTAGAGGGCTGGACCATGGACAATTACCAAAAAATTGTAGGAGCATATGAGACAACTGAAAGTAATGGAAACAGGAAAGGGGAGACCAACAGTATAGGGTGCGAGCGTCCTGAAAGGATAATATTTTCTGATTATGAGTAAGATCTCCCACCGTATACACCCCCATATCTGGCCAAAACATTTTTGAAAGTATCTGACTTGCTATATGAAAGTTGGGATTTCTAAACAAAGGCTGAGAGATATTTTTATATGGAGAGGTTTTAATTACATAACTGTACATAACTGGGAGTGGACATGAAGGGAGGCCTCCAGTGGGGTATCCTGTAACAGTTGAGGAAGTTTCTTCCTGGGAAGGTAAAGAAGTGACCAGATGTCTAAACGACCTTGCAGACAAAGGGAGTGCTCAATGATCAACCAGGATGGGACATATGTCTCCAAATTGTCTCACCCAGAAGACCACAACCAATGAGAGAATCTAATGAAGTGCACCACCAAATAATATAAAAAGAAATTAGGAGTCTGCAGTCCTCCATATGTTTTACTACACATTAACTTGGCATTACCTCACCATAGAAAGGAGGTACTGATTCTATGTACCTGAGTAAACCATGACTGGGGCAAGACAAAATTATACATCTGTAAGGAGTACAATAACCAAGGTAAAACATTCATTTCTACAATATTCAAATGTCCCCACAAGAAGATAGGAAGCAAAAACCATTGGTTCAAATCTGCCTTGATGCAGGTCACTGCAGAATTAAGATTAAATTGTTTCATCCACTGAGGTGAGGTACTAAGTAAAATCCCCAGATATTTTAATTTATCTTTCTTCCATATGAGACCAAGGTGCTCCACATCTGCCTTTTGAGTGTTACAATTAAGGGGCATAACTTCCATTTTGGGAAGGTTTAATTTGTAATTAGAAATAACACCAAATTGAAAGATTATCTGTAGGGCAGCAGGCAGGGAAGTAGCAGGGGTGGAGACATGCAACAGAATATCATCAGCATACACTGATAATTTGTCGGTATGGTGTTCTATTGAAATACCATAAACCTGCAGGGGAGAATTTATTTTGTGGATAAGAGGTTCTAGGAAAAGGTGAAAAAGATAAGGAGAGAGGGTACACCCCTGCCTGGTGTCTTAATGAAGGGAAAATGGTGATGTAGGACTCCATTACAAAGAATCTAGGCTGCTGGAGAGGAGTAGAGAACCTTAATCCACCGTATAAAATTTGGAGGGATTCAAAATTTAGGTAACAGGGCAAACAGGTAATCCTACAAGACCCTATCAAAGGCTTTTTCTGCATTCAGGGATAGCAAAACAGCTGGGATCGATGAGTCCCCGGATGCAGAAAAAAGGTAGAATAACTTCCTGAGGTGGTCTGCTGAAAGTCGGCCATTTATAAAACCAACCTGTTCCTTACTTATAAGTGAATCCCAGACTAATCCCAATCTGGTGGCCAGTGTCTTTGCTAGTATTTTAAGATCCACACTGATAGGAGGTATTGGTCTGTAATTGGAGATGAGCAGGGGGTCTCGACCCATTTAGGGAGACCTACTATGGTAGCTTCAGTGAGAGAGAGAGGTCAGAGAGACCCTTTTGAAATATATAGTTGAAAGTATCCAATAGGACAGGGGCTAATTGTGATTTGAAGGCCTTATAGAAGTTAGCCATTTAACCATCTGGGCTAGGGGACTTCGATAGAAAGTTTAAAAAGGATCCACAATGTTGCATGGTGAGGTAAGAAGATGGCCAGAGTCCAAACAAATAGTTGGAATGATCTGATCCATAGTTTGAGAAAGTAGACGGAGAGCCAGCAATTTCCCGTCCTTCTCTCCTTGATCAAAATATCGCACTTTTTAATGCAACATTAGATGCTCTGCCTTTTCTCCAAGGAGGATATTATGTAGAGAACTAAAGGACTCCAACAACTCCCACTCTGACTGGGGTGAATCTGATGAAATGTGCTTCTCGTGAGAGCATATATGATGTAATAGGGATGTTAAGGCAGCTGAAACTTGTATTTTTTTCTTTTGGCCACTAAACAGATCAGTTCCTCTTGAAGGGCACACTTCAGGGCTCCCCATAAGATATCCAGTCTAGGCACTGAAGAAGTATTGAATTTCAAGAAGGTAGTAATGAAGGATTGAAGATGTTTTAACAGGTCTTCTGACTTGAGTACGTGTTTATTTAATCTCCATACTTTATCTCTTTCAAGGGAGTAAAGGAAGCTAAGTTGAATGCAGTGAGGATGATGGTCAGAAATAACTTTAGCTGAGTAGTAACAGAAATTGACTCCTAGAAGATATTCTACACCAAGCAGAAAATAATCAATCCTGGAGAAAGAGTTATGTGGGAAGGAATGAAAGGAAAACTCCTGACGGTCTGGATTCAAAGTCCTCCATGTGTCAATCAAACTCAAGGGGTCCATGAGATCACAGAAAGCCAGTTGTCCTGGGGAAAGAGCTCTGTAGGATGAACTAGACTTGTCCATCTCATTGCAAAAGACCAGATTCCAATCCCCCCCCCCAAGGATAATTGGGAGAGAGCTACATGGAGCTAAAATAGACATCAGGGAAGTCAGGAACTGAGGATCATCACTAGTAGGTCCATTAATCACATCCAGTATCACCTCTGAGTGGCCAAGCGGAGCATGAAGGATAATGTAATGCCCTTGAGAATCAACAACTTATTGAAGAAGGTGAAAAGGGATCCTCCTGGCAACAAGAATAGCCATCCCTTTTTTGTGGGAATCAGTCCCTGTCCCAAAAGCCTGTCCCACCCAGGATCACCTAAAGAGGATAACCTGGAATGGGGGCAAGTGGGTTTCCTGAAAGAAGGCTATGTCAGCCTGTAGCTTATGTAAATGAAGTAAAATGTTTGCCATCTTGGTGGGTGACTGAGCACCTTTTATATTCCAAGTACAAAGGTTATAAATTGCCATGTTGAAGGATACAGGAGTAAAAAATCAACTGGATGCAATACCAGCAGGTAATCAGATATGAAGTGTATGACAACACTAAGGATACCCACTCTCCGACGATGCCCACCCCCACCCCCAATTCCCCTAACACTCGTAACATTTGAAAGATAAACAATAGAGCAGTACATTGCCACTACAATGGAACCCCCAACCCCCCACAAACCCTGTGAGAAAAAACAACGCTCCAATAAAATAATCCAAAACCCCCAATACTCCCCTTGAGATAACCAGAACAGAAAATTCCTCCCACCACTACCCCACATACCCCCCCAGTATAGAAAAAAAATGAACCAGTGAAAAACAAACCATATTGTTATCAGGTGGAGGAACCACCCCAACTTGTCATCCCATGTTATCCTCCTTGTCAGTAGCATCAACTACCCCACCCATCATCCCCAACCGCCCCTAACACCATTATACTGTAGTCAAGGGAAATCTCCCAGTTACAATGTATATAGAGCTAACACAGAACAGGACAAAACATAACTAAACAAGACAGCCCTCCCCCACAGTAGTCTATGTCTGGTCTGAATCAGACCAGTATTGACCCAGTTACAAACAAGGTACAGAAGATCTGTGATTCCAACACAGATCTTTCATATAAAAAATAAATAAATAAAAAGGGGGAGCTGGCCCTGTAAAAATAAAAAATAAAAGAATAAGAAAAAAAACACATTACATATTACTACCTCATAATGTTCCTCAAATAAAGGATCCCTGCAAAATAAACAGAAACAAGTTCAGGGAGCTACTCGTGTTGTGCAATAAAAAAAGTCACACAACACCTCAAAGTAAATAGGATACAGTAAAGGGCTGCTGAAGAAGTCAGGGGGAGGGGAAGATTACAATCACTAGTCTGAGATCATTAGAAGTGAAGGTTATTCTCAGTTAACTCCTCAGAGGAGGACAAGGTGAGGCTCCTAGGGTTGAGAGACAAATACTTAGAACTACTCCAAGAAAAGGCGGAGTTAGCTATCATACATACTAAAGCTAGTTATACTGACCAAGGTGAGAAAGCCGGGCACCTTTTGGCACTTTGCATCAAACAACAAGAATCAGTGAGATTTATCCCTTCAATCAAGGCTTCTGTAGATGGGTCCCTGAAAACATCTCCCACAGAGATAGTTCAAGAGTTTGCAGCATACTACAAGTTGCTTTACGGGGACATGGAGTACCCTCCCAGCCCAGTAAGTGTGGAGAACTACCTGATGGACTCACATCTACCCTCCCACCCAGTACATTACATAGCCTCTCTGGTCTCTCCCATAACTCAGGGGGAAATCTCTGAGATTATTAATGGTTTACCCTCGGATAAAACTCCTGGACCTGATGGATTTTCCTCCCTTTTCTATAAAACATTTCGGGATCTTCTACTGCCAACACTTAATAGTTTATTCCAGCACATCTTATCTGGGTCAGAGGTTGATTGCCATCTCTTTGAAGCCTTGATAGTGCTTCTCCCTAAGCCAGATAAAGACCCTGAGCTCGTCCAGAGCTACAGGCCTATTTCCCTCCTAAATCAGGATATCAAGATCCTCTCAAAGATTTTAGCTAACAGGTTATCCGTGGTGCTCCCCAAGTTAATAGGTATGAATCAGGTAGGTTTCATGAAGGGACGCTCTTCAGCAGATCATCTGTGTACGTTATCCCATGTCTTCTCGGCCTCCAGAGATGCTGACTTCTCTGCAGGCTTGGTCTCTTTGGATGCCGAGAAGGCGTTCGACCTGGTGAATTGGAGTTTTCTCTTCAAGGTTTTGAGTGCCTTTAACTTCCCTCCGGTATTCATTTCTTGGGTTGCTGCACTATATAAATCCCCTATAGCAAGAATCTCAGCTAACGGGGCCTTCTCAAACTAGTTCTCACTTCATTCAGGCACTAGGCAGGGTTGCCCCTGTCACCTCTCTTGTTTAACCTATATCTGGAACCACTCATCCAAAACATTCTCCAAAACATCTCTATACAAGGTATCAGAGTTGGGCATCATAAGATTAAACTCACTGCGTACGCAGATGATTTGCTGATATATCTCTCCCATCCGGTTTCTTCAATACCACCCTTATTGAACGAAATAGCTAGGTTCAGTGTGTTATCCAACTACAAGTTGAATGCAAGTAAATCCTTATTTTTCCCACTAAACCACAAGGTATTTAAGGGCGATAATTGCCCCTTAGGTTTAGGTTGGACTCCTAGAGTAATTAAATATCTGGGCATAAAGCTATCCCCTAAACCCTCGAGGTGAGTCAAAGATAATCTGGATTCTCTTTCACAGGTTATTATGCATGACCTCGACAGATGGTCTAAACTTCCTATATTATTATGGGGCAGGATTAACATCATTAAGATGAATGTATTTCCTAGAATTTATTACCCCTTATCCCTTCTCAACTCTTTTATCCACATATGCAGGTTTAAGAAACTGCACAGTATATTTACCAGATTTATCTGGGCAGATAACTATCCTCGGTTGGCCTATCATAAACTAGCTGCCCCAAAATCTGGAAACTGAGTTCCCCATATGGCTCTATACTACTGGGCCAGTCTCCAGCATATTGTCTGAGATGGATCTCCCCATTCCTGAAGCAGTACAACCAATGTGGCTTAAGATTGAGTTAGACGCAATTAAATCTAAACGCCTGGATCCCTCAAACTTATTTTACCTCAAGTTGTCTCATGTAAAGATGGTTAACTGTACCACAATAAGTACCTCTTTAAGAGTTTATACACAGTTATGTTTATTTCTTCATTATTCCCCTCAGACTGACTTAGCTCAGTCAATTTGGAACTCCCCATCTTTCACTCTTAGCGGAAAGTGGATTCCTTCTAACTGGTTGCCTCAACTAGGCAATGGAAAACTGCTTTCCCTGGTAGACGGAGAAGAGCACTGGTTGTCCTCACTTTGAATTATTGACAAGTTTCATATTCCAGGCTCATCCCATTTTAAAGTTATGCAGTTAAGACACCTTCTCATTGTAGCCCTGAGGAGTTCTCCCCCCTCCCAGAAGGTGTCAGCTCTGATTCCTGAATTCTCCCAATTGTCCAGATCTTCAGGCATAATATCCAAGCTATACAAGGTGCTGTACTACAAAAAGTATGGGGACACCTTTGGACCTACTAGTTTCTGGAACTCACTCCTCCCTCAATACCAGTTGGACTGGCAATCCCTATGGAGATCCTGTCATAAGTATGTATCCCAAGATAGGCTGCGTCTCATGCAATGCCACATTCTACATAACATGTATTGTACCCCTACCAAATTAAAAAAATGGGGCTTCTCGAACTCTAGTACATGTACTAAGTGCCTGCAAGAAGAGGGTACTCTCTTGCACATGTTCTGGTCCTGTCCCAAAGATTCTTCCTTATGGAATTCAATTAAGATGTCTCTTGATCCCCTACTGGGCCTACAGAAGTATTTCACTCCGGAGGTATGTCTTCTAGGGGACATGTCCCTGGTCAGCGCTAGAATTAGGAAATACCATATTTCTATGGTTGCGCTGTCAGTTAAGAAACTTATACTACGTCATTGGAAGGAACAATTGGCTTCTTCCTTCCAGGAATGATTACATGAAATCACTGCTAACCTTCGAACAGAGAAGGCAATTGCAAGTCTTCATAACAGATTAGAGATATATAGCAGGATATGGGATCCCCTTCATTCTTTACTCTTGTTACCTCACTGAAGTTATATCACACTCTGGTTTTACCCATATGTACCATTGAACCATGCACTGCATGTTAGGGCTATCAAATTTTGTTGTTGCAGTAAGGGGAGGGATGGGGTGGGGGCGGCAGTTTTACTGTTCAAGAACTATGTCTCATCTTGACTTGCTGTAACTGCCCCTTATAATCAACATGTATTAATAAAGCTTAAATTATAAAAAAAAAAAAAGTGAAGTTTATAGATAAGCTATCAGAAAAGCAATTCCATGTCATTAGCTATGTTCCAAAGAAATAGGAGTCAATAATGACATTATCCTGGCATGGTGGAAAAGGAAGCCCCCCAGGTCATTGATGGCAGTTCAGTAACTTTTCCAACAGAGTCATCGAAGCAGAATGGAGAACAGCAGCAGTTCATTCAGGTAGAAATAATGAGTCTGTAGTATTTCAGATGTTTGGTAATGAAAATTCTGTGGGAACAGGGGTGGGGTGGGGGACACCATCAGAAAAAGAAACGTATTCAAATATATGCAGCTAGTAGTCTAGTAAAGTTCTGAAGGGACCCCATTCCATCAGGGGTACAGGATAATACTACAATCCTTTAAAGCATTTTGGTGTACCAAGACTCCCAGTATGCTGTTGACTAAGATGGAATTAGTGAAAGCCCAGTTTTTAAATGTAAAAAAAAAAATGGCCAACGTAATGACTCCTTTATGCCAGCAAAACAGGCAATGACTGAACAGACAAGTAGTGCTAAACAAGTCAGGCAGAAGCTGTTTTAACTCTGTAGTTGCTTGCTCCACTGAGTCAAATGCATGCCAGGAGTCTTTGCAGTAAACTTGCAGCTTGGCTGGATAAAGCATCTTAAACTGAATTGTGGCAGCCAGCAGTTTAATGCATATGGGATGGAGAGCAGCTCTCTTTTGTCAAGTCATAGTGGGAAGATCTTGTGAGACCCTAATCTGGTGTCCCTCCCATGAACTTTCCTTGCATTCCCTGTTTTTTTGTAATACATGTTGTTTATCTAGGTAATTGAGTAATTTTATGATGAGTGTCCTGGGGGAAGAGCAGGAAGGTGGGTGGAGCTGCAGAGTTTGATGAGCCCTCTCAACAATGTAATATGCATTTTTGGGGGATGGCCCTGCAAGGTGTTCTAATAGTTTGAGTACAAACTTGATGGGAATAGTAGCCTCAGCATTCTCAGGCAACCCAGAAATGATTAAATTATTCCTCCTGCTCCGTCCCTCAAGATCTTCAAGCTTGGTCTCAGTTTTAGATAATTTCTGACAGAGCAGGATCACTTCAGAGTCAATGTGGTATTTCCAGCTCTTCACAGATGTAGCCCATGCCTTAAGGTCCCTGACCCTCCTTGATGTTTTATTTAAGTCCATTTTTATTGTTTTAAGCTCTTCCGTGACTGATTTCAAGTAATCTTTAATTGACTGTATTTCCAATAAAAGCCTCTCTTCAGACAGCAGAGGGGTAGGCAGTGTAGCAGTGGAGGACCACTTGGAAGAAGTTCTTGATTGGGGCAGAGGCAACGTGTGATGTAGTGGGGCCTACCGCATCTCGGAATCCATCCTGACATCTAAATTTCCAATGAATCCTGGTGAAGTTTACTTCAGGCAAGTCCAGGAATGCTTAACTGTAGCTTTTTACAATTGGAAGATGATAGACCAGTGAAAAAATGAAAATAATAGAACAGGGCAGGTGGGAGCGATGGCGAAGTACAGCCACTAGCTCCGAGGTGTCATGTGACTTTGTACCAATGTAATTTTGGAGATCCATGGAGTTTCATCTGCTCACTGTACCTAAACTGAAGACAAATCTTGATGTTGCAGCTTTTCAGAACTTTGCACCACAGGTGTGGAACAATATCCTTCTCAAGATCCAGACCAGTTCTACTCCTGGGGGTTCCAACATGCTCTCCATAAACACTTACTTACTATCTCCAAGTGCACCTGCTCATCTATTTAATGCTTAATCTTCCTTGTATGATTGCAAAGGTATACAGTTTATCCCTTGTTTTGCCACCTACAGTTGTTCTACTATTATTTTTATGCTAGTGCTATTCCTGTAGTTCTTAGCTTTGACTTAACCATTGTTGTTGTACCTCCCAATCTCTTGTACCTACTATATGCTAATGTATTGCTTTGTTGTTGTTGTGCACTACCCTTTTCCTGTAACCTCCCAAGTCATGCCTGAAAAAAAAACAGTTTCTGTCTAGGGCACCCATTCAGTTAACAAAAACGAAATAAATAAAGATATAAATAAATAAATGTTATTGTGATAACTGTGTAGAGTGATTGTATGCAGGGGTGCAATTCTAAATGACCTTTGCTCAGTGACTTTTCCCCTAATAAGTAAGTAATGAGACATGACAGGGTGTGCATTGAACAGATATTTCTACATGCCCAGGGCGCACTGAGGCACGACACCACAGGCCAAGTGCCTTCAGCCCTTAGAAGTGCAGTAATATCTGTTCAATGCGTGCCCTGGGGTGTCTTTTTGTGATTATAAAATGGGCTTCCTTTTTTTTACAGTTAGAAGAATTGTGTTTATATGTAGAAAACAAGGTTTGCTCATTTGAATTTATGATAAAATGATCCTTCCACCTATGACAAAATGATGTCATTCTGTATGTGCTCAAGAAAGTTTGTCCTTAACTGGCATTGGTAGTACTACTTTAATTTAGTTCCTAGTTTGATGCAGGAGCACTTGACTACTCCATGACCCTGCGTACTGTTGTGGAGTTTCTTTTTTTTTTTTTTGAATGGGCAGAGCTCTGGCTGCTACCACAGGACAAGAGAGAGAGAGAGAGAGAGAGAGAGAGAGAGCTGTGTATTTTGTTTTAACTGTGACAGATGGCAGCTCGGCAGCACAGCAAGAGTGGGCAGGGACTGCAGAAGAATTGGGCAGGGATTTTGACAGGTGGCAGCATAACATCTGTAGAAACAGCTTTTATTCTGCCGTACTTTTTTTTTTTTTTTTACTTTGAGTGCCATTTCAGTTATTTGGATAACTGAGTCACATGCATGCAGAGGAGTGAGGATACCACTGGAAGACATACATTAACACAAAAAGATGTGTTCAGTAAGAGGCAATGTGCTGTACTGTAAACAGAAAAATATACTTATTTTGAGGTGCTTAGTGTTATTTTCTTGTTTTTGGGTGTAGAGTGAACAAGTGAGTGACTGACTCATGGACAGTAGTGATTATGTTACAGTGGGAAAGAGTCACTGTATGAAAATCAGGATAAAATGTTAATAAAAAAAAGTAGTAGGTATTTTATTTCTTTTTCTCTTCACAGGACTTTAATTTTCTTTAGGTTGACTTCTATCTTTTTCATTTTTCCTCGCTTACATGAATGAAAAATTGTAGCATTTTAAAACTAAACATTCTAGGCACCATGATTTCTGCTTTAGTGTGTCCTGATTTTAAGGTACTTGTTTTTACCTGTGCATTGAATGGGTTCAATACACAGGTAACAACTAATCAGGATGCAGGAATTTCCCTGCTCATTTTATAAACTAAACTTTAAACTTGAAAGTTGGGAGGTTAAAACAACACCACACAAGTTAATACAATTGCATGACTAATGCTTTGGAGATGCAGCACCCACCCACACACACACACACACACACACACACACACACACACACACAGAAATCAGGGCTGCACCACCAGTAGGTTCTTTACCTCTCATCCCACCCACAACCATTGATTTGGGTACACACAGGAACCCTCTGAATTACCTCCCTAATCAAATAGCTGCAGGACCTCTGTGGGAGAGAGAGGGGCTGCACCAGACTGGCCCTGGAGACCACAGGAATGTGAGAATCAGACAACCTCGACGGAAGACTCTAACGCAGTTTCCAAGTAAAAATGAATTCTGACACAGTTTCCAAGTGACCTCGGTCTCTGCACATTCAAATTTGACTGAACTGTTCTGCCAGCTTACAGATACAGTTTGTTGAAAAAGACAGTAGCATTTAACAACAGCAACACATTTTGGAAGATTGAATAAATGCTTAAGCATTGAATCCCTTTGTTTAAATCCCACAGGTCTGTACTTCCTAACCCTGGAGACTGTAAGCTATTCCACCACCCACCAGCCCTCCAGTTACTTAAAATATTAACCCAGCACTAGGCTATACCTTTGACCTCAGTCACTGCACATTCAAATGAAATGCCTTAAGGGCCTGCAGTGGCTGCTAGGCTTATACCTACCTCAGTCAGTCCACTCACCCTTAATCACCAGATACCCTTCCCTGGTATCTAACACTGAAACTTTAAAGAGCTGCTGTGCCTCAAAGAAAACTTTGATAAACATACTTCTTCTGTACAATCCAGCTTACATTCTATATATATTCTATATATTTCTCCTTATCATTATTAATTATTGAGTACATTTATAAGAATTCATGCTATTTATCCCTTAGAGTTCATCTGCCCCTATAGCTTACTCCCTACTTCAAGTCATAATCTTCTATTGTGTCATCAAAATCTGTTGCCATGGAAGTAACTGTGATGTCACAAGCAGCGCATTATAACTTCAGGTGGGGAGAAAGCAATAGAAATAGATGAACTCTTCAGGAACAAAGACCCTGTTTTCATGCAGATTACCTCAGTAATAAATAACGAGGAGAAGAAATACAAAACTAATGCTAAATACAAGCTGAACTAACTGTGCCTTATAATCATGTTTTGCTAACATTCTCCTGAAGGTGTCAGCTGCTCTTTAACCTTAAATAACTTATACACTCTATTAAATTATACTGTACACATTTCACAATAACATTTACTTTGCATTACATATCATTTTACTCTATATCATTCACAATACACTTCCCCCCAGTTATTAATTCAGTCCTTTAGTAGTTTGAAACATAGAAACATAGACTTTGATGGCAGATAAGGACCGTTTGGCCCACCTAGACTGCCCATTTCCCTACCTACAGGATAAGCTGCAGACCCTAGTTAACCAACAGCCTATTTCTTCCTACACCCCACAAGAATTGCCTTATGTCTGTCTCATGCATTTTTGAATTCTCCCACAGCTTTAGACCCCACAACCTCCTCAGGAAGGCTGTTCCATGCGTCCACCACTCTCTCTGTGAAAAAATGATTCCTCACTTTGCCCCTGAGCCATCCCCCCATCTTCAAATTGTGTTCCCTTGTTCTTGCACATCTCTTTTTCTGAAAGATGCTACCCTCTTGGACTTTGTTGATTCCACTGAGGTACTTAAAAGTTTCTATCATGTCCCCCTCTCCCTTCTTTCCTCAAGGGCGTACATAGTAAGCTTCTTTAGTCTCTCCTTGTATGGCTTCTCTTGCAGACCCTAAACCATTTTAGTTGCCCTCCTCTGGTCTGTCTCCATCCTGTCTATGTCCTTGCAGAGATGGGGTCTCCAGAACTGGACGCAGTACTCCAGATGGTGTCTCACCAACTGACTGTACAGAGGAATAACAACTTCCCGTTTTCTGCTGGTGATGCCTCTCCCTATACATCCCAGTATGCCCCCAGCCCTCCCTACTGCCTTCTCACATTTCTTGCAAACCTTAAGGCCATCTGATATGATTACCCCCAGGTCCCTTTCCATTTTTGTTGTTGTTACTACCTCCACCCATTGTGTAATCTACCCCTGGGTTTTGTTTTCCAGATGCATTATTTTGCACTTCTTTGCATTGAATCCAAGCTGCCATATGTCTGACCATTCCTCCGACCTTGCCAAGTCCCTTCTCATTCTTTCCATGCCTCCTTGCATATCAACCCTGTTGCAGATCTTTGTATCATCTGCAAAGAGGTATACGTTTCGTTCCAGTCCCTCTGCAATGTCACTTATAAAGACATTAAAAAGGACTGAACTCAGTACTAAACCCTGTGGTACCCCACTAGTAACCCCTCTTTCTTCAGAGTGGGCTCCATTTACAATTACCTTCTGTGTCCTGTTATCCAGCCAATGTTTTACCCAGGCTACTACCCTGGGACCCACTTCAAGGCTGGTTAATTTGATTATTAGTCTTTTGTGTGGGACTGTGTCAAATGCCTTGCTAAAGTCTAGGTAGACCATGTCCACAGCCCCTCCCTGGTGTACTACTTTGGTCACCCAGTCAAAGAAATAAATTAGATTTGTCTGACATGACCTCTCTGCTGTGAATCCATGCTGCCTTGTGTCCTGTGCACCACTGGCCTCTAGGTACTCAACAATTCTTTCCTTCTGATGTGATTCCATCACTTTTCCTACCACATAGGTCAAACTGACAGATCTGTAGTTTCCTGCCTCCGTCTTGCTCCCACTTTTGTGAACGGGAATCACATCCAACTTCCTCCAGTCCTCAGGTACCACATCATCCTCCCAAGATTTATTAAAAAGGGTAGTCAGTGGTGTCACTAGTTCTCCCCTTAATTCTTTTAGAATTCTGGGGTGAATTCCATCAGGCCCCATTGCTTTGTCCACCATCAGTTTTAAGAGTTCTTTCAGAACCCTTTCTTCTGTGAAAGAACTGGGTTTGACCCCCCTATCCAGAGTGCTTCTGTTAATTGAATTAGGCACCACCCCCTCCTCCTCTTTTGTGAATACTGAGCAGAAGTATTTATTCAGTATCCCTACTTTTTCACTGTCCCTCTCTGCCCACCCACTGTCCTTTCTTTTCAGCCTCACTATCCCTACCCTTGTCTTTCTATGCTCCCTGATATACCTGTAAAATGTTTTATCCCCCTTCTTAACTGAGTTGACTATCTTTTCCTCAGTTTTGGCCTTTGCTATTCTGAATTCCCTCCCTGCTTCTTTCTGCCTTAACTGGTACAGTTCTCTATCCTGCTCCTTCTGTGTTTCTTTATACTTTCTAAATGCTATCTTTTTCTCTCTAACCTTCCCCGCCACTTCTTTTGAGAACCATAGTGGCTTTTTCTTTCATTTTGATTTGCTTATTTGCTTCACATAACAGCTTGTTGCCTCTGTGATGGCAGTTTTGATGTTTCCCCAATATTGCTCCACCCCTCCTTCTAGCCTGTTTGCTAGTGATTTTCTAAAGCACTCTCCCATCTTGCCAAAGTCAGCCCTCCTGAAGTCCAGTACCCTCACTTTTGTATGGCTTGAGTCTGTAGCTGAGTTTATCATGAACCACACTGTTTGGTGGTCACTTGTTCCTAGATGGCTACCCACTTTTAGATCTGAGATCCTCTCACTTTCTCCATTTGAGAGTATGAGGTCTAAGACTGCTTTCTCATGACTGGGTTCCAAAACTAGCTGTCTGAGTCATGCCACCTGTAATGCATTGAGAATGATCCAGCTCTTGGATGTGGCTGCAGCAAAGGTGCTCCAGTTAATATATGGCAAATCCAGGTCTCCCATCAACAGTATCTCTCCTTTCTTTGCCATACTATGGATGCCTTCTATCATAGCCTTGTCCATTCCCTCTCCCTGACATGGGGGTCTGTATACAATCCCTGTGCAGATTGTGGTGCCATTTCCAATCTCTAAGGTGGGACTCACAGTGCCTCCTCTCCTCCCTGTTTGCTCTTTTGTTCCATTGCTTTTATCCCTTCCCTTACACAGAGAGCTACTCCTCCCCCCCTCTTCTACCCTCCCTGTCTCTCCTGTAGGTTGTGTACCCTGGTATATTAACATCCCAGTCATGATTCTCTGTGTACCATGTTTCATTGATTGCTATGATATCCAGGCATCCCTCTTCCATCAAGGCCACAAGTTCAGGGAGCTTGTTGCCCAGACTATGGGCATTGGTACTCATTACCCTCCATTTTTTGATGGCCTTACCCCTTTTTGCCCCATCCCTGTTTGTATTGCCTTTGTCATTTTCTCCATTTACCCCTGCCCTTCTCCCTATTGACATCTCTATCTTGGTGTGTACCTCACTTACTACCCTGATTTTTGTGGGGGAATGATTTCCCTGCACCTTTCCAGTGTCTCTCCCTTGGCTAGTTTCAATGCTTGCCAATGAAGCAGTTAAACCAATCACCTAGGACCCTGCTTCCCCTCCTGGACAAATACAGACCATCATGCCAGTATAGGCTTGCATTACTCCAGGTGGACCCCAGTCCCCAGTGAAGCCAAATCCCTGTGCTCTGCACCAGTTTTTCAACTACTGATTGAATCCCATGGTGTGGAGCACCCTAGCATCATCTATGCCATAGACAAGCAGCACCTCCGAGAAGGCTACCATGTTGCTACATGTCTAAGGCCCCTTCCCAACTCCACAAACTCTTCCTGCACTTCTTTGATGCCTTTCTCAGCAAGGTCATTTGTCTCTAGGTGAACAATGACAAATCTAGCTCTCTCCCCCATGCAGCTGCTCCAGCAATCCTGAGGATTTGCTCTCTGTCCTTCTAAGCCATGGTGCCAGGCAGGCATCTTACCTCCCTCTCCCTTTCCTCCCCCAGTTCTATCCCACCGACAATGGAGTTCCCTACCAGGAGTTGTTTCCTTCCCCTGTGGAGTCCAGTGCCACCCTCCTGTGGGTCTCATTTGTGGAGGTTCCCAGCATCCTCCTTGGTCTCCACTGTGGGTGCCTCCATAGAGGAACCACACTTTGCCAGAATGGCATATGAATTATGGAGAGGTACAACTGGAGGGATGTGGCTCTGTTCCACCACCCTCACCCTCCCTGAGCCCACTGTGGTCCAACTGCTCCTCTTTCTTGGCAACCTCTGAGGCAAAGGCAGTGACCCTGGTGGTCCCTGGGTGGGAGATGAGGTCCCCCAAATACTGGCCAACTCAGCCTGGAGATGAGCAACCTCCTCCCTCATCCCAGAGAGGTGCCTGCAGATGTGACAACACCGCATCGTCCAAAACATCTCCCTTAAGACTGCTGCTCCACAGCCACGGCACTGCACCACTCCTGTCATGTCTTATTTCTGGACCCTTAACTGTTGTTTGGAATACTTACTCTTTCCTCCGTTTATTTTTTTTTATTTTATTTTATTTTATTTTTTTCTACCTGCTTACTTAGTCCCTCTTTGTCATTTAAGCTCCTGATCTGCCTGTTCTGAGACAAGAAGTTTCTATATTTCTCAGTAGTCTTCTTACTTGCTTGACAGTATCCCTGAAGAAGGAAGGTTCCAAAATTCCATATGCTGTTGAATGTGTCTCTTGCACTAGTCCCACACTGTAAATGAAAGTTACTGTACCACTTCCCTTGAATGACTGGAAAAGTTGGTGTTTTGGATCTCAGAAGTCAGCAGTGGATCCAGTGCTGTTGGTCCTCAGAGATGACCTGTGGTCACTTATAGCAGTTGCAGTCTTGCTGGATGAAGCTGAAGACACTTATGGAAAACAGCTACTCAAAGCAGCAGGCTAATCTGTCCTGTCTCTGCTCTCACTTACTGCCCCTACAATCCCTAACACTGGGATGCAGGTGATCCTCTTTAGTGTGTTTACTTAACTGAGGGCTAGTCCACCAGGCCCTAACAACCAGTAGGCCTCAGGAGACTGGACTCCCTCTGGACAGGTCTGGTCCCTTCAGATTGGTTCCTCTGCTCAAACTCCCTGAAAATGAGCTGTGCAGCTCCCTTTATATCTTTTCAACATTCTATTTCTCAAAATCCTGGTCACTAAGGCCCTGGACACACTGGGGAACTTAAAACGGTTTAAGTGCCTTAAAATGGTTTAAATCCCCCTAGCATTGTTTGCAGACAGACTACAAGCCCCTTAAACATTTTACCAAAAGTATTTTTAAACCCTGCTAGATACCTAGTCTTAAAACCATTTTTAAAAATGTTTTGATGCTAGCATGGTTTTACTTACAGGTCTGTCCAGGAGTAAAAGTGTTTTAAGCTGTAATGGTTTAACTAAAACAGTTCTAGCTGCAGTGTGTCCAGGCAAGCACAGTTCTGTGTGTTGGACTTAACACAAAATAGCTACAAGGAGAACAGGTTTAACACTAGCAGTGTGGCCACACTAAACTGTTTTCAGAAATGGTTACTGAGTAGTGTGGCTGCACTGAAATGGTTTAGCTAAACTGGTTTTAAAAACAGTTTTCAAAAACCGTTCTGTAGTGTGTCCAGGGCCTTAGTATATGGTACCCTGTTCCATACCTCAGCACCATTCAGCTTGAATTTCAGCTTGGAATTCTGTAGCAGCATAAGCTACAATGGAATCCTAGGTTTTGAATTTCCAACTGTCTTTCCTGAAAATTCTTAGTCTGCTCTGCTCTGTCAGCCTGGATTCAATGTAATTATACATAACATTAAGCACAAATAAATCACCACAAAATAAAGTTCAATCACTATAACAATGTTCCCAGTTAAAAGCTTTCATTTCTGGCTTTCCCCAGTGTTTTTACTAAGAAATTGGATTATGAGATCATGGAGTCACTAAGGCTTACATTTTCCACCCTGGAGAAAAAAAGACAGGTTGCAATGTAACTTTCCTCACTGACAAGGACTAAGTTACCTTAAAAATGAACCATTTCTCTTTAAATAACTTCTTTTCTTTAAGTGTGGAGCTCAGACAAACTTGATATTCATTTTTGAGTTAAGACTTCCCCCTGGAGCTGTCCCAGGGGTGTCAGTAACACCCCCTGACCATGAAAACATGCTCTCACCTGCCAACTCCTCCACCCTGCCTGCATGGGTCTTGGGCCACTGCTACTTCACCTTATCATGTTAGCAACCCCTCTTTCTTAAACTTTTATTTCAATAAAACTATTTTGCCTGATAGAACATAATTCACTCTACATAACTACCAAGTTTAGTAAGATTCTTGCTTAAAATAACTTAGCAGTGCAATTTAGAAAAAATAAATGTTGCACATTTGCTGCATGTTCAGTTATGTTGTTTTATTTACCAGCACTACTGTGCTTCAAACTGCTCTGTTTTGCAAACTGTAAGGTTTTGTGGTATGAAATGCACATGCATGAGTTACTGGCCTATAAACTAACCCCCTTTGGTATTTATTTATCTATCAATTTTTGTGCTTAATTCCTTAAAGGTTTACACTTTGCCTTCCTCTTGCCGAGCAGCCTTCCCTGCTGCTTGAATACTAGATTGTACTTGTGTGTGTGGGAGCCCATTCCCACTTCACATTGTGTGCCCCTTTATTGATTAATAAAGTTTAATAGTAACCAGTTCCTAGATACAATTCCTAGCACTTGCCACCTGCCAGCTATTTTATTTGTTAAAAATATCTGGTCTCCTAACAGCGAGAGGAGAGCTCCTTTCTTCATCTCCCTCTCAAACTTAACACTGCTTCGGCAGGCCATAGCCTTCTCCATGACCAAAGCTACAGTTTTGCACAGCTGCTCCTTGACTGTTCCAGAGGGATTCTCCTTAGTGCAGTAGTGCTATGCTACAGAGCTGTGTCTTTTCTCTCTTTCTCTATCCTTTCTCACTCTCTTGATGCCTCTGCGCCGCACAGCTGCCATTCTGCAATTACTAATTGCAGCAGACTGAGACATCATTTGAAAACAGGGCACAAGCTTAATTAAAAAAAAACATTTTTGCAGCTTTTACCCAGGCTGGACCCCAAATATCACTGGACCACCAGGGCAGTTGCTTAATAGCCAGGACAACCTACTTACAAGACCTTGGCTACCAGCTACTGCACCCATTATTTCTGCTACCATAAAGTGGCAGTCTTTTTTACATAGCATGTCTGCTTCTATGTGTGTATGAGTAAAGGGTGTAGGCAATCACTCCTCTCCCCCCTTAGCTTACTCCTTCCAGAACTATTTATAATATGCTCACAACTTTTTCTCTGTTTGTTTGCAAAGGGTTTATCTTTCCTCTTGGCAGATCCCATCTCTGGACCTCCCAGCAGGTGACCTCCTAGTAAGTAAGGTACCCAGTTTACTTACTTGTGGAACAGTCATTCCACGACTGTTACAAGGTGTTATTAGCAGATTAATTCGGTGCCTCTGTAGTTGCTTCAACAAGATTCATTTCAGGTGAATTTCCATGATTTTTATCAAATATTACATATTGCCATGGTAGATATGTCACTTTTGAGTCCACAATGAATACATATTGTTTCTGATTTCAATCACAAGCCATGCATGGACTCATTTATGAAACTTTGGCAGGTGATATTGGCAGATCCTCTTGGTGCCTCTGTGGTTGTTATTGGCCATGATAGATTTGTCACTCATATCATAAGCCAGTGAGTACATATCTGCCAGGTTTCATTCACAAGCCATGCACTGACTGATATTATTCTTATATACTTGGAGATTATATTTTGGGGGGGGGGGGCGGTGAAACTGCGGCCAACGGGAGAATATACAGCAAGTGTAATTTTTGAGGGCAAGAGAGTAGCAGAAAGACTGATAATGAATATAGGACAATAAACAATTTCTGTTAGATTTGTTCTTTTTGGGGGGAGTTGTAATAGTGTCAACCAAGTACCTTTTTGGGGCAAGAAAGTAGCAAAAAGATAGATAATGAATAAAGGACAATGAACAATGTCTGACATTTTTGTTTTGGAGGGAGGACTCTGAAACAGTGACCAACTGGGGAATATATGGCAAGTACCATTTTTTGAACAAGAGAATAGCAGAAAGTTAGAAAATGAAACAACTTCCGGTGATGAGCTTGCTGTGATAGGAGGGTTACCTCCAGAGCTCCATCTTTCAACCCCTTTATAAAAGCCTTCCCGATCAATAACTGTAAACCTGGGCAACCTGTAGGAACTTTTCTGGGTCTAAATTTAAGTTTTTTTATATCTGAAGACCTTAATTTGACTAAACAATGGACACAGAAATGAAAATGCCAATGCAGTTCATGCCGACACCTACCCAGGTAGATCCGGAGGTGCTAAGAGATCAAAACAGGTCTCAACAAAAAGCCCCTCACATTCTTCAATTTCCAACCTTTTTACTGAAGACAAATTCTTGGAGGAAATATTGGAACTAAAGAATTCTATTAAGATATTAATTGACGAATCTAAGTCCGTGTGTTCTGCTATTGCCAAAATCAACATGCAGCTCACTGACAGAAGCCAGAGTGTCATCGATCGAAGACTGGAAAAATAAAGTACATTTCCTACTAGGTTGTGAGGAGCTTAGGGGGCCCTGAGTTAGACCCATGAACACTCCTTTCCTCTTTACCCATAATAAGTCAGATTGTGTCCATCTTGAACATATGTGCCTAATTTTCTTTTAAATTGTGACTTATTTTTTGTGCAGATAATTTTCTCTGGCAACTCATTCCATGGGGCAACCACCCTCTGAGTGTAAAAAGCCATTTGCTTATTTGTGTTACATTTTATGTGTCTCAGTAGGAGGGCGTGTCCCCTAGTATTCATCTTATTATTCTTAAACTGCAGATTTAGCTCTTTTAATATATAGTCATCCTGTATTATGTCATAACACAGAAACAAATCCCCTCTGACCCTTCTTGTTTCCAGTGATATTAGTCCAAGATTCGTTAATTTTTGCTGATAGGATCTATCCTGCAGGCCATACACCAACCTGGTGGCCTGCCTCTGCACTCTCTCAATCCTTTATTGTCAATGATGGTACTGGTTGCCCAGTTTTAATGACTAGTATTTCTGGATCATCTTACTTGGCACTTATACAAAAACATTCATTATTGTAAGACTGAAATCCAATAGTCCATACATTTCTTTAAAAGTCTTTATTCTTTCTTGACTCCACACCATTTATTCAAATGGTAACAGTTTTGTAGCTTGACACCACTTCTTTAGGCCAGAAATATATACAAAGTGTTGTTTCTGCTATATTCACTTCTTATTTGTATTTTATTTCCACTTCTTCACTTAGCGAATCTTATTCCATTTGTAAAGCGCTGCATAATTTCTTTTTAAGATTTTTTTTATTAGTTTTATTGCTGCTCCTTTGTGTGTTCATTTGAACCAATGTCTTTCTTATGTTTCACAATAAATTTGTCTTCAGTTCTCCGGATTTCTTTTCCCTTATGGTGGCTTCAAGTGTTTGGACCACTGTTTTCATCTCCTTGTTAATGTTTTGTCTTCCATTTCTTGCAACAGTTTAAACTGGCTAAAATGCCATGGGTCGATTGCTTTCCTGGGGGAAAGGAGCTCCTATGCTATAGTTAAAAGTTATAAACTTACTGAAACATTTACATTTTCCATTTATAGACTTTTATTTATATTTAATTATAATTATTTTAAGGAAATTTCATGAGTCTGTTAGGTAATGCTAGCTGGGTGAATATCTGCTTATTTAGACTAGAGCTACCCAGATCCTATGTTATATATTATCTAATTTAATATGTTTACTGTTAGTACTTAAGGTTGACCCATATATCTATCTATATATATATATATATATATATATATATATATAAAGCGAAAACTCCATTTAATGCATCAGTTAGAGGTTGCTCCACAGTGACAAAAGTGAGAATTTGATGTTAGGGTTAGAAACCCCTTTTACCCCTTCAGCCACCCCAACTGGAATCGAAGTGGGATTGGGGTCATCAGCCCTAATTGTCACCCTATCACATGTGGAAAGAAGCTGAGGAATAGGAGAATGGGGTGACAGTTAGGACTGATGACCCCAGTGCGCACCCCGATTCCAGTTGGGGGGTGGGCTGGAGGGGTGCAAAGGGGGTTTCAACCCTAACATCTAATTTCCTTGCCTTTGTCGCTGTGGAACAACCCTAACTGATGCATTAAACTGATTTATTTGCCTCTAATTCTGCTTCTTTTTGAGAATGATAATGAGAAATAGTGAATGTAATGTGGCAGTGGGAGTGCCATGTGATAGTAACATTGTGCCCACAAACGCAAATCGTAATGCACATGGTGACACAAAGCGACACAGAAAGAGAAAGAGTACTGTAGGCAGAAATGTTGAAAACAACACAAACGTAAATGCAACCGCAAATGAAAATGCAAAGGGTAACGCACATGGTGGCGTAAACGTGAACTGTAAGTGAAACGGGTACGGAACCGCAAACAGAAATGGTAATGGTAACAGTAATGTAAGCGCACAGGCTGGTTTTCCCCAAAAGCTGTATAGAGAAAGACAGTGAGTAGAAAGAATGTATGCAAAATAATGACTCTCTGAACACAAAAATGAGGACTTGGAATAGAAAATTGCTTATATCTCAGTAACCGTATGACATAGAAACAAAATTTAAAAGTCATATGTACTATCACTTTCCTGGCTAGTTTTGTTCTGAGCCCCCAGTAGGAGGCTGAGGAATTTTTTGACAAAAAGTATGTATCTCGCACCGTTTTCGAGATACGGGCCCTGAAAGGCACGGCAAATGCCGTAATGTTATCCTATGGGAAAAAAACAGAAGTTTGGACTGCCATAACTTTGCCTCCCTGTAATATCTTTTCACCAAACTACTGAAAGGCACATCTGTGGGATGTTGGCTGTGTTCCCTTAAAATTTCAGCCCAAAAGACCAAACCGTTATTTTGCAGCAGGGCGCCAAATGATTGCTGCAATGCGTCGTCTGCCGTAATGTTATCCTATGGGAAAAAGCATAAACTTTGGAGTACCGTAACTTTGCTGCTGTGTAATATTTTTTCAGCGAAACACTGAAAGGCACAAATGCCAAATAATTACTGTTATTTTGGGCATAGTGTTACAAAGTAGTGTCGTAATTTGCGAAAGCTTTCGCAAAAATTTGCGACACTTTTTTGTGAAAGTACTTTTTCCAGAAATCTGAAAAACATATTTCTGGGGTGTTTTACCCCAAAATAAAGATGTGGCTAGCATTCTCAGGTCCCGACTAGGTGAATACAAAAAGAATTAGGTTGCTAGAGGGTCTTAATTTTAAATGCCAAGCATTTTTCTGATCACTAACTGAAAACAAAATGGCAGATTTGTGACAGTAAAAGGGCCATCTGTGACAATAAAAAGTGCATTTGCGAAAGTGTTGAACTTTTTGTTAACTTTTCCCATTGACTTATAATGGGAACTTGTTTTTTGAATAACTTTTGAACCGTTTAATATTTTTCACAAAATCTTTGAAAGGCACATCGGGGACCCTGGCTGCATGTTCCCTGAAGAATTCGGACCAGTTGCACAAACCATGTGACCTGTATGTGCGACTGTAGAATTCCAAAAAAAGCGTAAATGCATGCGAAGATCATGCTTAATAACTCTGCAGCCGTATATCCAACTGGTATGAAACTTGGCATATCCCAAGGCATTTGGGTATTGATTCTGTATTCCAAATTTCAGGCAAATCAGTTGAATGGTTGCAAAGTTATTAAGGTGCAAAATGTTGGGTTTAACATGTAAATGGCTCCTCATCCCTAACTATGGTAGCACTACCGTGATACCATAATGTGTATATAAATATATATATATATATATATATATATATATATATATATATATATATATATATACCTGAAAATATTTCAGTTCAATGGCTAGCACTTTATTTGTGTATAGGAGTTAATGTAATGCCGCTAAGAACTATTATTTTCTCTTGTTAAGCTCTGTTAATTAATGATTATATGTAGAACTATGATAACTTTATGATGTCATCCTGGTTTGGTGCAGTCAGGGGCTATTTTTGCTTTTCCTTTTGATCTACTTCCATATTAGGGTTGGGGGTAAAGGGTACCGTTGATGAGGTTCAGCTAGGTTGAAATGTGTTTAGGAGACCAGTCTGTGGGACTGGGAAAGAGTATTCCTTTGTTGGGGTTTTAGTTACGGGGGGGGCAAATGTGCATACGAGTAGATGAGGTCGAGTATGAGGAGGTTATTTATATACCACATGGAAGAAATAGGAACGTATCAAAGTAAAGTTCATAATCATTTTTTTTATTTTCTTGTACTATCTTTTTATTTTGTGTTATGTCAATGCTGCTTAAGATAGCTTCCTGGATTGTGAAAGGTCTTCCCTTTTGAATTCAATGAGTTATAACCTAATATTTTTACAGGAAATGCATTTATTGACTACTGAAAGAGAATTATTTAAGAAGTGTGGATGTGTTCAGGTGTTTGGAATGGGAAGAAACACATCATAAAGTGGGGTCACTATTTTAGTGAATAAATCATAAATTTAATTTCTAGAAAAATCATTTAGGACCCAGAAGGAAGATACATTATTGTGGCAGGCAAAGTCAATCATTCGAATATTGTTATAGGTTCTATCTATGGACCGAACATTAATACTGCATATCTAAATTGCTAACCGCACTAACTCCTCTTTTATCTCATACGATGTTAATTGGCGGAGATTGGAACATCCCATTAAACCCACAACTAGACAGATCTAACTTATCCACCTATGCCTTCCACTCTTATATTCAAGCATTACACAAATTTTTAAACATTTGTGATTTATTAGACCCTTGGAGAACTCTCCATCCGCACACAAAAAAACTTTTCTTTTCATTCACCAGTTCATAACTCTTATTTGCATGTTGATTTTTTATTGATAAATAAAACATTAATGAAGGATGTCCAGAGTTCACAAATTTTAGGAAGATCTCTCTCCGACCACTCCCTAATGATCTACATATCTCCTTATCCACATTATATCCCAGACAAACTATATGGAGGCTAAAGACAAAATTATATTATTAATTACATTAATCTCTCTATTAGTAATTTTTGGAAGGAAAATATTGCCTCCATAGATAAAGTAGATATCGTGTGGGCAGCCTTGAGGAGTTACATTACAGGTGACTTCATTAAATTTTCTACAAAACAAAAGAAACAATATTCAGAAAAAGTAGAATTGTTTTCAAATAAAATAGATTTATTAGATAATAAAGATCATTCTTTATTGACTGAGGCAGAAATTAATGAGTTACAACAGTGCAAAAATGACCTCTTTTTGTTTGCCAAACAGAAAGCAGAATTCACTATTTTAAAAACGAAAGCTAAATATATTGACTTGGCGGAAAACCGAGTAAATCACTATCAAACGGACTTAAACACCAAGAGAAATCTAAACTTACTGAATCAATAATTTTGGAGACTATGGGTGAGGTTATAACAGATCCTGAAGACATTCTAATAGAATTCCAGAAATATTATTCATTATTACTGTATATAGTCAGATGAATAACCGTCCTACATCAGAAGAGATAGAGACCTATTTAGTAAGTTTAGTTGTCCAAAAATTACACATGGACAGGCCAGTAAACTTATCAACCATATACAACAAAAAGAGATTGAGGATGCCATTGATAGACTGAGTCCAAAAATAAATCACCAGGCCCTGATGGTTTTATGGCCACTTTTTATAAAACTTTAAAAAATATCTTACTCCCTTGCTTCAAAACTTTTGTAATTTTGTCCTTGAAAATGGATTCAGAGACAGATTGCTTCTTGAAGCCTTAATCATTCTAATACCCCAAACGTAATAAACCAAATAATAGGGTAGGGAATTTCAGACCTATCTCTTTGATTAACTGTGATATAAAAATATTTTCTTTCATTTTGGCACAAAGGATTAAGATAATTTGGCATCATCTCATCTCTAGAAAGCAAGTAAGGTTTATTTCCAATAGACAAGTCTATGACCATATTAGGAAAACTGCATAAATTTTCTCTGCTTCTCATGACTCCAACACCCCTATGGCCTTGGTGTCAGTACTAACATACTAAAATGCCAGTGGTCTAGGCCTAACAGTCTTTCATGTCTGCTCATTTGGTCAGCCCCCACCCTGGGAGCTGACCTTGCTGTCCCCCTCTCCCTTTATGGCTTCTTCCTTCCCTGTCCAGGATATTCTCACTGCACTGGTTTTGCTTCCAGAACCCTTCCCCTGTACCTGTCCTACCCCATCTTGAATCCCTCCACCATTTCTGCCTCCACCAGTCCCTTGGGCAGTGCATTCCATGGCCCCATCACCCTCTCAGTGAAGTAGCACCTCCTCCATTCTCCCCTGAATCTCCCCCTTCCGCTTCCACCCATGCTCTCTAGTTGCCCCCTCCTTCCTTGAGAGTACCTTGACTGCTCCTCCCCTATTTACCCACTTCATGTGCCTGAAGATCTTCATCATGTCCCCCCGGCCCCTACTCTCTTCCAATGTGTACATATTTAGCTCTTTGAGCCTATCCCCATAGGTCCTATCCCCCAAGACCCAAATCATTTTGGTTGCCCTCCTCTGGACCCTCTCCAGGAGTTCGATGTCCCTCTTTAAATGCGGTCTACAAAACTGCACGCAGTACTCGAGGTGCAGCCTCAAGAAGCAGTTATACAGTGGGAGTATCACTTCCCTCCTTCTGGAGGTGAGCCCCCTAGCAATGCATACAAGCATCCTGTTGGCCTTTGCCACTGCCCTTCTACAAGTCTCTGAGTTGTTCATCTTGACATCCACCACCACCACCTGCAAGTCCCTGTCAGCCATCGAGACTTGTACCATCCCCCCCCCCGAGTATACACTTTGCCCGGGTTTCTGGCTCCCAGGTACAGTACCTTGCATTTCCCTGCATTGAACCTCAGCTTCCACTTTCTAGACCACCTTTCCAAAGCCTCCAGATCCCCCTGTAGGGCCACCTTCTCCTCCTCCCCATCCACCACCACCCCCAGTTTTGAATCATCTGCAAAGAGACTCATCTCACTCCTGGTAGACACAGAGAAAGCATTTGATAGGGTTCATCATGAGTTTTTGTTTTCCACTTTAGCTAGTTTTGTTTTCCCATGCAAATTTATATCATGGTTAAAAATCCTATATTCTTCCCCAGCAGCTAAATAATGTTGCATTGGTTTAATCTCAGACGTAATTAAACTAAGCTGTGGAACTAGGCAGTATTGTCCCTTATCCCCCAATCTGTTTAATATATATTTAGAACCTTTGCTTTTTTTACCTAAATAACAACCCCCAGATCAGAGGCATTACCTACTGAAATGTTCAGTGTAAATTCTCTGCATTTGCAGATGATATCTTACTCCATATTGCCAACCCAGTGACCTCATTGAGTGCAACTCTGGCTACTATAACAGAATATAGTACCCTCACTAACTATAAATTAAACATAGATAAAACAGAGGTACTGCCTCTTAATTCCTTCTCTTTTAAAAGTGAAATAGTAAATTTGGGCTTTACTTGGTCACCTCAGAAATGAAAATATTTAGGCATATACTTAACTATAGATTAATCTCAGATGGTGAAATTAAAATTTAGGTGATTTATTTAATACAATTAAACAAGACCTTAAAAGATGTCATCATCTTCCCCTCTCATTCTGGGGTAAAGTGAATGTCATTAAAATTAACATTTTCCCAAGATAGTTTCATCCTATCAATATATTGCACATGTGCATACCTTTGAAATTGTTTATCAGTCTAAACCCAGAAATTATTAAATTCATTTGGGCAGGCAAAACTCCAAGAATAGAATGGAGGAAGTGTATTCTCCCTAAGGAGTAAGGTGGAATTACGCTACCTAACTGCATCCTATACTATATAGCTTCTCACATTAATAAATATACATCATGGCTTTCTCCTCATATTTGTTCTGAAAATTACCATCCTATGTGGTTTAATATAGAATTATTTTTGATGAAGAAATATAAAGTCTACCCTGGCACAGTATTATATTCAAAGTTTAGAGCACTGCCAATAAAACTGAAAGGCTCCACAATTGGAACCTCTTTAAAAATACATCATCAAATAATATCCTTTAAAGGTCTATTTGATATTATGAGTGCATACCAGTCTATCTTTAATAACCCAAACTTTAAAATGAATGGAAAGCCTATATCGACTAGTTGATTACCTAACAATACTGATCTTAATGTGGGTTCCTTCAGTAGGAATACTTCATATATTCCTCTACATGAAGTTTTGGAGAATCAGGCGCTTCATAAAAAATCTCTTCCTAAATTATTATTGATCAAAACTGCCTTAAAAGTTTACTATGGCTCTTTTCCATTACTTATAACTTTTCAGGATCAAATGAGGCACATGAAAGCTAGGATCATAAAGCCCCATCCCATTTCCAATATTTACAAACTGTTACTTAGTCAAACATTTGGTATTGACCCAATTATTCTCCATTATTGGCAGTGGGAAATGGACTCTTCCTCCCTAGATTAGTCTACCCTGTGGAAAAATATATATCAATTTATACCCCTAGATAATCTTAGATTAATTCAGTATAAGTTTCTTCACAATGCATATATGACCCCTCAAAAATGTATAAATTCCATCTCTTAAAATCTGATAGATGTATCGTGCGCAACTTACAAGTGCTGACTATTTGCCATATTTTATGGGAATGTCCAAACTCTAAACTCATTTGGAACTTAGTTCAAACTATATATGGCAAAAAACTTTCCTTACAATATGCATTTATCTTTGAGACCTATAGTCTAGGTAATCTCAATTCGGTCAAGGGTCTTAGTAATAAAGCAGTTATCACTATGTTAGCTATCTCTACTAAACAATTGATTGTTAAGCATTGGATTGACAATCAGATACTAAGTATGAAAGAATGGACTTCTACCTAGACTCCAATTTACAGATTACTAGGTTGATATAGTCATATAACAATAAAATTTCTCAATTCTACTACAACTGGGGTAGAATTTACTCTCTATTGACTTAAATTGAGATATAATTCCTCTCTTCCATCTCCAAGGTCATATCAGTTCATTCCTTAGGCTTAACTGATTTATTTGAGGTTCATCATTCCTCATCCCAGGGAATCTTATTAGTCCTTATTTCTTCCATGGGTTCTTTAAATTCATATTTTCAGTATGTATGACACTGGGGTTGGGTGGGGTGGAGTTATATGAATAACTTATAATGTAAACATCCTAAGATATTACTGTAGTGATTTTGTACACTCTTTTTCTGTAATATGAGATTTGATTTGATTTGATATGTTCGGTATTTGTACATTTAAAAAATAAAATAAAGTTACAAAAAAAATGAAACAACAAAATATTTTCTTGTTTTGCTTGTTTTGCAGGGTGCGAGAATAAAATAGTGACTAACTGGGGGATATACAGGAAGTGCCAGTTTTTTAACAAAAGCAGTAGTAGTACAACATAAGAAACTGGGGGTACATAGTCAGAAACATTTATATAACTTGTCCCATCTAGGATGCATCTGTCACTCCTGGTGACATGTATTTTTGTTCTGCTAACTGCAGATTCAGAACTGCAAAGTTGTATCTAACTACAACAATGTACAACTGATGGTGGAACTGGAGGCACATGTGTTGTACTCAGGAAAACTCAAAATCCTCACTTCTATCTTAGGCATGGGATGGTGGACACTGTTCATCCTCAGACGATTCCTGCTCCATGTCAACTTTTCACCAGGCTCATGATGACTTGAAGATAACAACTTGTACTGCGGTGTGAGAAAATGTCAGTTCATTTTATTGAATGTCAGGTACTCATTATTTCTGTCAGAGAGGCAGCTGTGCTGATCATTGGTAATGGCATCAAAAGCACTAAAATTCCTTTCCATGCTGACACTGGAAAAAGAGCAGGTTGGATTCTCCATCACCAGTGCTGATAGAGTAGACCAGATTTCAAGTTGATTTCTCAATAGTCCAATGGCTCAATTATCAATGCCCAGCTGCTCTGGATCATCCATGGTATGGTTGTACCATATTAGCAGCAGGTATGTGTTCTTGTGTCCTGATCTCCACTTGTTGATGAGTGGAAACACCAACCTGATGCAGTGTGGACCAAAGGGCATTTGTGCCACTGGTAGGTGATGATGGCATGTCATCAGAAAAAGTAGAAGAGGAGGAGGAGAAGAGTTTCTGAGATTATGCTGTTTCTTCTTTTTATCTAGTAGAAGAATCTGATTCAGCTTTTATTTCAGATTCAGGCTTTTTCTCAGAATGAATTTCAATAAGCCAATTTTGTACTGTACCATGAGGGGTCAGAACATAATGATCCAAATCAGACTTCCTAACTGGAAGAAGTGCCACCATGCCATGCTTGCAGTGCCAATCTAGCAAGGAGGGACAGAGTTGATATAATTGAAACATTAATAAGGTGAAAGAATCTAACATGTTTCAATATAAGAAAAATAGCAGGATGAGAAAACACAGCATGAGATTAGAGGGAGGCCGATTAAGGGGTAATGCGAGGAAGTTCTTTTTCACAGAAAGGGTGGGGGATGCATGAAACCACCTAACTCAGGAAGTGGTGGCTATAAATACAGTGCAGAGCTTCAGACAGGCATGGGATAGGCATAAGGGAGCAATACAGATGAGTATGAATAGATAGGCCACTGACAGAGCAAATGCCGATGGCACATTTATAAGGTAGAAAAAGAAATGGGCAGACTAGATGGGCCTTGCTGTCCTTATCTGCTGTCAACTTCTAGGTTTCTATATTTCTATGTTTCATGTCTCAGAGATGTTGACATGAAGCACCCTAGAATCATTATCAAAAAGTCCCATAATCCAGTTAAGAAGGTCTACTCCGACAGAATCTGATGACAACTGCAATTACTTCCTAACATTACCCAGTGCTTGGCAGAGTACATGTAGCAATGGCATTGTCTGCCTAAGACAGGCATTTTCAGAACTTGTAATGTGTGTTGCATGCTCTAATGGGTGAAGAATTTGAATGGCAGTATTCATCAACATCCACTGGGATGGACTAAATGACATAGCTGTCTGTGTTCCACAATCACAGATTTGTATCTCATAATTATTGATAGGCTTATATTGCTCAAAAAGGCTCTCAATAATGTACAGTGTTGAGTTCCAGTGTGTCACGACATACAACTTTAACCTGTACTGTGGAACCCAGTTGGCCTGCTGTAGACTATGGAGCGCTGATCTATTTATTTTTATTTATTTGAAAATCAGTAACCAGAAAAGGCACAATGAGCTGAGGCTTTTTTCCATCAGTAAGCTATTACAGCAACAACATATAAGTGTAAGAGCAAATGGAGAACAAACAGATAAACAATAACTATTGGTCCTGACAATGACATGTAGCACAAGTGTGCAGATACAAAATAAAGTGCACAGTGCTTGAGCAGGTGATGATGGTTTAGTGTAATAGAATCAGCCATTGGCATAGCCTAATATTGAGGGGGGATGCTTGAGGGGCGTATAGGAGGGAGGAGTCTGGAGGGGAGATGACAGAGACAGGTGGGACCTGGGAGGTGCCTTAGCTATTGTCTAAGGGCCAGGAGAGAGGAGGAAAGGTGGACAGAGGATGAGAAAAGGTACCAAATGGAGGGGAGACAGTAGGAGAAGGCAACTTGCCAAGTAGAGGAGTGAGGGTGAGGAACAGAAAAGGTACATGGATCCCTGGAGTGGAGACAGGAGGAGGGAATGGGGGTAGAGGAGTGAGAAGAGATAGGAGGGAAGGGACCCACACCAGTATTTAGATATGAAGGAGGTGCAGTGGGACTGGAGACATGAGGGGAGAGGGAGAATGGAAAGGAAGGAGTAGAGGGAGCAGTGATAAGTACAAGGAGGTGAGTTAGTAGCAAAGCACCAAAAATTACTGAAAAGGGTATCCAATCTGGCAAGGGAAGAGGATGGGGCAGTGCCATAGACCACATCTGCATGGTCCAAAACCGGAAGAACCATTATGGTGCCCAGCTCTCTTGCGGACCTCGGGAGAAAGGCAGCAAGAGATCTAGCAATTGAGGAGCAACTGAAATGGCTGCAAATTTTGTGACTGATAGCCAAAATGCTACTTACTTAGTCAAAATGCTACTTACTGCTTCATGATAAAGAAACTCCTTAAAAACCAGGTCCAGAACATGTGTAAAGCATGAGACAAAAACAGCCAACAATGATTTCTTTCACAGCATTTCTAGCATTGTCACAGTCAATGAACCTGGCATGGAAGCCATGTGGTCTCCACTAGAATGCAATGGTTCATTCAGTTAGGTCAGTATTCTGTCAGTTGCATGTGAGCCATGCATGCTCTGCATGCTCAGTGTGGCACGCTGATAAGCACCACCAGTACTTCTGGCACTTCACAGAGGATAAATGGAAAATGGGCATGACTGCATGGCATAAACACCAGTGAAATCGGCCCAGTATGCAGTAATGCACATGAAAGTAATAGCAGACAATGGGTCACTGGTCTAGAGATCAGTGGTCAACTGGATGCTGGTGTAATGCCCCCTCAAATGGGGGCTCACCTTATTGCCCATTTCTCTCATTCTGGAGCACCTCCCATCTATCTTCTTCTGCATCCTGGTTCCCCTGTAGTGGTCCCCAATCTCACTGCCACAGCCCAGGTCTAGAAAATTTGCCTCAGTGCCCTGAACCACCAGTGGTTGAGTACTAGCCCATTTTGGGCTCAGAAGCTATACTGCAATTCATCACTGTTTGCTGTATCACTCCAATCCTAAGTGGTGCTCACACATGCGTAAGCTGTGCCTTTGTGTCCTGGTGGTCCCAGTGCCTCTGCTCTACTAATTGGATATCAGTGACCAAAGCAAGGGCCAAGAGAGTCCTCTGCCTTTTGTAAATAAGTAGCGCTACGAGTGCTAAAGAAAAGGGCCTCATGAATATTAATGAGCAGGGCATTAATATTCATGACCTGCCTGTTCTATTGCAATGGCTTGTAAAATATAGGCACTAGTGACAGTTACCAAGGAACGTAAATAAATGTGGACACTGAGGAGGGTTTTTGGGAAACCTGTCAACTAATGGGGTACAATAAAGAAATTAATATTCTGGCAGCCCAGATTGTGAATATTGGGACTCTGATCAGTTACCTGTCTGCTGCCTAGGAGCAGTGTATTTTGGCAGCAGTGACAGGCTATGTACTACAACGAAGCATTAAGGAGTGGTCGCATACAAGAGGACAGAGAAGCAGCTACTGAACTGGGGGCATTAATCAAATAAACATATTTTCACTGGCTGCACCCAAATTTTAGTGTGGGGACTGTGATGAACTGCCTTGGAACTGTAAACACAAGCAGCCATTTCTGCAGTACAGCAGCCAATCGGAAAGCCATGATTTCAGAGCAAAGATTGTTGGGACAATGCCAGAGGCTTATGGTACTTTGCAAAAGGCTTGTGGGGCAATTGGAGAGACTAACTTCAGGTGCCAAAACAGGAAGCCTATTAAGCATTGAAGGAGACTAATGAATATTTATTTTGTGGACTGACAGATGATTTCAGCCAATCATTATGGGACACCTAAGTTGGACTCTGCCAATTTGGAGCCCCAGAAGGACTCTATAAAACCCAGGGATATCAAGCTGATCAGTTCAAGTGGGAGCCCCTCTACAGGGAGGGGGGGGCTCAGGCCCCCAGTTAGACAAAATGGGCCTAGTGTGTTTAGTGAAAGTTCCTCCAAAGGGGAGGGGGGCTTCTGCCTCTGCCAGAGAGAAGGAGTAGCTGACAGCATCAAAAGTCATCAGCCTGGGGGTTGGCAGAAATTGTCCTCCAGGGCTAGCATCTGCCTTTCCATGTTTTTTGGGAAAACGTGGGCAAAATCTGAATTTTCAGCTGTGAGAGAGCTGTGCGTATATTCTGCCTCAGCAGTGAAAGTGCAGAAGAAACCTATAATTTCCAGAAAAGGAAAGCACTGAATTTGTCTGAGTGAGTAACCATCTGCTTGCATTGTCATGACATTTTATAGTACATCATAGTACGCCTTTGAGAAATTGAGATCCTGTTTGGGGTCGAGAAGCCCAGAAAGCCCAGATGCGCTTATCGATTGTCTACATCCTGCATTAACTAACGCAGAAGAAAGGGTGCACCTCTGTTGAAAAATGACCAAGAGAGGGTTCAGTATTTGTATGAGCTGAATGTGACTGTTAATAGTACCTACAGGACTGGAGGGAGGTTCCCTAGCCACACAGCACTGTCCTGACAACGCATGGGAAGCCAGTGAAAGTTTTGGAAGTCCAAGTTGAAAATGCTAATGCGAACAAAGCCACAAGGGACAGTTATGTTGTGCATTTAAGCTTGAGAGACTCTACAGTATCAGTTTGCTAACCAGTAAAGTTTGCTTAATGGTGGGGAGCCGTGCCTCAAGCTATGTCTGTGTTTAAATGCATTAAGGAAAAGGATTTGTCATGCATGGACTGTGAGAATCTGGGTCACCCTAGCCTCAGGGAGCAAGTACCTGTCTTGTGAAAGTCTTTACCTGAACACTAAATGGACCATGGTGGCCTCACTGGCACATGGTTGAAGTGACTGTGACCATTTAAAGTAGATATAAATGTGCTAACATAAATGTGCAAATGCAAAGAAAGTGCTCTAGACTGGCCTGGGAGACAGCCTGGTAGTGTGCCACCTAGGGCGCTGCCATATTCACTTCCCTTGAGGGGCATAGCCTAGATGTGGGGTCTGAAGCATGCTAGCCCTGGTCCCAGCCTGGTCTGTACCAGAAAATATTTTTCCTCCTACAAAGATGGGCACTCCAACAGAATCTAGAGATGCTTTCTACCAGCAAAAGCTGTAAGATCCTACAGTCAGTTAGGAGGTTCCTGGCTGTAAGCCTTTGTCCTGCATCTTGGCATCCACAGGTAGAGCCCACAGTCTGCAGCTACCTGAATTGCCTTGTATAGCCTGATTTTGACTTTGGCAATGAGGACTTCAAAACCATGAGTAGGTAGAGACACCTCTACCCTCTTGTGAGAAACTGTAAATAGTTTCAACCAAGTTCATTTATGTGTGTTAGGCCAAAGTTTCCAAGTTTAAGGTCTATTTTCCAAGATCAGCTAGGATCAGTTACAGATAATTTAAAGAAATCATGCTAACTTAATTGTTTCCTCCAAGGGCCCTGAACAGCCAGCCATCACAGCTGCACCGTACAACAGGCCTGAACTGTTAGACTTTAGAACTGGGTACCCAGCTATAAGTATTAGAATTGTGGGGTTTTAAAATGTGTTCTGGAAACTGGTACCAGTGTGGGCATAGGACATGTGTCACCTAAATGTCTAATGCAGGAAGCTAGATAGCCAGATCAAATATGCTAACTACCTCAGAGACTGGTGGGTGGCCACTGTAATTAATGTTTAATCTTAGAATGCAAAATGATTATCTTGATTACAATCTAAAACAAATCAAACTAATGCCAACTGTAAATAGCTTGACCTCCACTTCCAATTACCCTATCCTAACCCTCACCCCTTGTAAATAAATTGTTGTTTACTGTTTTTGCATAGCCTTGGTGTATGTGCATATTATTAGAGAGAGTCAGTAATTACCTATTGTCTAAATGTGGGGTTTTGAGTTGTGGGTCATGCTTGGGGGGGCACTATGGTACTGTGGGTGGATACAGCCTCCCAGGGGGTTGTACCAGGTATTATTCTAGACAACTAAAATGTATACTCTGGGTGGAGGCACTGTGCAATGTGACCCTTGGGAAAGAACCAGTTTTAAAGTAAAATAGGAACCCAGGCCCCTCCACCTGCATCCTGGGCAGCAGGCAGGGGTAGTGCAGCCCTTCAGATGGACGGCACCAGGGTTACACTGGGAACTGCAGAGTAGGACAATGCATATGACACACAGCAAATAAGGCCATGATACAGCATCAGAACAGTCTTTGTGGAGAAATAAGTCTGACTTGGAACATTGTATTTGAGAGCAGCTGTTTCCATGAAATGTAAAAACACAGGTTTCTCAACAAACAAGTATGGCAGTAATTCATTTTCCAGCATCTGTACAACAGGAGTGTTTAACTCTTTATCCACAGGGTGTCTGCAGTGGTATTTTGTGAACTTAGTTAATGATGATTTAATGTCTGGTTGCTTAAAGTTGGGAGTGGGACAAAATGTGTAGCTGATTGTTGTGTTAGTGGCTTTACTGACTGTACTGTAGCTGCCTTGTCCAACAGAGACACAATGGAAAAATCTACCAATACGTGAGGAGAAGGGCTCAGATTGAGCAGAGTGACTGCCACTAGTAGTGGCATACTTAGGGTTACAACTCAGTACAGGGTTAAAGGTTCAATCCCCATGATGCTTTGTTTTTTAGTCTTCTGGAACAAAACCATGAATTGGCAGTGATGCCTGGAGCTTACACTGCACTCAGTGAATGGAATGCTTTATTTGAAGATGGGTCCAGAAACAAATGATTTGATACCTTTTATTGGACCAACATGGATATTACAGAAAAGAACAAAGTGCTCTAGCTTTTGAACCTACCCGGTCCTTTTTCAGAAGCTTTATGGCAGTTATTATGAAAATCCCATACTATTAACACCAGATTATGTTGAAAAAACAGAAATAATTCTCATTGGTTTAACATATACATTTAAAACATAACAGAAGATTACATCAGAGAAGCTAATTAACACCGGTATGCTTTTAACTGAGGAGCCTCAGAAGGGCAAGGTTATCAAGAATCTCAACAACCAGAGAGTTCTTCTCACATAAATTTTAAAATGACTCAGTATGCTAAGAAAGTAATCTAGTGATTAAAAACCTTGGGCTAGCATTCTCTCTAATACATGTAAGATGAGGTTATAACTTACATTCCAAGTGTCCTGGTGTATTAAAGAACAGATATTGAGAGACACAATCCTGAAATTAGGTATGACTGCAAGTTGAAAAAGAGCCCCAAATTAAAAATACACATATATACATGAGGCATGATAGTATCGCTTATAAGTGTAAGTGCCAAATAAAAATACTTGTCAAGGACCCCCAAGAAAATGAGACCATGAGCCTGATAAGTGCAATTCCAACACAGAGTCAGTGTGTAACAAAAATGCACAGATCAGTCTAAGGAATCTAAATGAAAACTTCCAAGGATGAACCCCTCCAGGCCCACTCCTTTTTTTCCTTTTCTCTCCCTCTCTCTCCTTGGGAAAGATACTGTAAATAGTAGGAATGAGATATACTGTATGTGCAAAAGTCATAATACAGCATCATTCACACCAATATTAATTTTTACCCAAAGGAATTACACCTTTTATGAACCCCCAAGTAAATGAGATATGCATCTTAATATGAGCAGATTTAAAAATGTGACAGTGTGTAATCCAACCACTGACAACTAGTAGAAGGAAGTAAATGTACACTATATGTGAAAACTAAGTGTCTTAGCCACATAACAATTGTCCCATGCCACTCCCCCCACACAGACGTGTGCACATACACCACACCACACCACACACACACACCCCTGCACACCCCACACAACCAGAACACACAACAAATATAACAAACACAACCCACACATACCACACCACACAGCGCACACACAAACAAAACACATGCACACGCCATACCCACAACACACAAAAACACAACCCATGCAAAACACACACAAACACACACATACATACATCAATACACACACACACACTCACACACGCTCACCACAGTGTTAAGGTGAGAAGGCAACATGTAGATAACCATAAACTTACAAAATCAAAGGCCCGCTGAAGAATTAAAGTATTTATGTCCATCTTTTAAAGTAAAGGTTTGTGTAAGTTTAAGTGGAATAATGTGTCATATAACAAACATCAATGTTCAATCCATCCACCACCATATTGTGAACATACGAACATACGAAATTTGCCAACAGATAAAGGCCTAGAAGTCTATCAAGTCTGCTTGAATGTGCAGCTAGCACCCCTTATTCTGCAGCTGCCCCTCCCTTCCACCCTTCCCCTTCATTAACCCTCCCCCTTGTCCTGTCCCATCCTCGTTTGAAGCAGTCCACTGTTCTACTGCATACCACTTCAGCAGATAACACATTCCACCCAGCCACCACCCTCTCTGTAAAAAAGTGCCTCCTCATCTCCCTCCTGAACCTTCCTCGCTCCAGTCTCATATCATGGCCCCTGGTGGCCCTCCCCTCCCTTACTTTGAACAGCCTCTCTGTACCCGTCTTTGTTTATTCTTTTCATGTATTTAAAGGTTTCAATCATGTCCCCGTCTCCTCTCCTCCAGTGAGTACATGTTCAACTCCTTCAACCTCCTCTCGTATGATAAGTCCCCCAGCCCCTTGATCATCTTTGTCGCCTGCACTGCACCACCTCCAGTAACTTAATGTCCCTCTTCAGATATCGGACACCAGTACTGCACTGCAGTACCCAGGTGTGGTCTAACCATGACCTATACAGTGGCAGAATCACCTCCTCCTCCTCGAGGATATACCCCTTGCAATACAACCCAGCATTTTGTTGGCCTTTGCAGCTACCTTCCTACATTGTGCCAAGTTGCTCATTGACCCTGTAATGAGCACACCCAGATCCTTCTCCTCCTCAGTCTGGGCTAGCTGCACTTTCCCTAGCTGGTAACTCCTCCTTGGGTTCTTCATCCCAAAATGCAGCACCTTGCACTTTTTGGCATTAAAGCCCAGTTGCCAGGTGTCTGACCAGGTTTCAAGCTTTGCCAGATTATCCTGCAACCCCTGCCATCCCCCTAGGTCATCCACCATCGCGCCTACCTTGGTATCATCAGCAAACAGACTGATCTTGCTCTTGATGTCCCATGATATGTCTGCAATGAATATCCCAAACAACACTGGTCCCAACACTGAGTCCTATGGAACACTGCTCATCACTGCCCTTTGGTGTGAGAGCTCCCCACCCACCACCACCCTCTGTTGCCTTCCCTGCAGCCAGTTTCCTACCCATCTCACCAGCTTTGCACCCGACCCTGTGCCTACTAACTTCCATCCCAGCCTTCCATGTGGCACTGAGTCGAATGCCTTACTGAAGTCCAGATACAGAACATCCACTGCATGGCCCCTGTCCAGTTGCCTAGTTACCCAGTCATAGAACTCAACCAGGTTGGTTTGGCAGGATCTGCCACGTATGAAGCCATGCTGTCTGCTGTCCTGTAGTCCTCTGGCCTCTTGGAGGGCCACCAGCCTCTCCTTCAGGATAGTCTCCATTAGCTTACCCACGATGGATGTGAGGCTCACTGGTCTGTAGTTTCCCGGTTCATCCTTGGGGCCACTCTTGTGGAGGGGCACCACATGAGCCATCCTCCAGTCCTGAGGTACACACCCCAAATGTAGTTAGACATTAAATACATCTGCCAAAGGTCCTGCAAGGAAAATAAAATAAGTAAAATAAGTAAAGTAATGTGAAGTAAAATAAGTCTAATTTCAGAAGCCCGTCTCTGCTGTGTACTGTTGAAATGTCCTTTTAAGACCATCACAGACATATCTGAGATTGACTGGCCATCCTGGGAGAAGTGCTGGGCTACTGGTTTCTCAGTCTTCTTGTGATTAATAGAATGTCTGTGTGAATTCATTCTTTTGTGGAGTTATTGGCTTGTCTCCCCCACATAACCTGTGTGAGGACACTTCTTGCATTGGATAAAATAGACCACATTACTTGACGCATATGTATAATTCCCCTGTATCCTGAATAGTCTGTTTTGCGATGTAACCACACAGTCTGAAGTGGAAATGAGGTTACATGTCTTACATGTGCATTGATGACAGGGTTGTGTGCCATATGATGTCATGGAATTCTGTTCCGGTTCAAGTTGACTCCTAATAATCAGGTTGGCTAAATTAGGTGGTTGTTTAAAAGATAGTAGTGGTAGTTCTTGAAAAATACAATTAAGGGTTTCATCCTCACTAATTATTGGATGGAGATCCTTAATAATCTTACGAAGAAGTTCAAGGTCAGGATGGTATGTGACTACTAAGGGTATTCTGTTGGTAGTCATCCATTCCTTATATTGCAGTAGTTGTTCTCTTGGGACCTGTGCTGCGTTCCCTGCTCTGTCAATTTCCTGGACAAGTGTCCCTGCTCAATAAAGGTGTTTTTCAACATCGCCAGATGTGTGTCCCTGTCTTCCTTATTTGAAGAGAGGCGGTGATACCGAAGTGCTTGACCATATATGACAGATTTCTTTGTGTGGCTTGGGTGATTACTTTTCTTGTGTAAGTATCTCTGTCTGTCTGTTGGTTTCCTGTAAAGACAGGTATGTAGGGTTCCATCCTTAATATTGACAGTGGTATCCAGAAAATGTACGCTGGTGGCAGAATATTCCAGGGAAAGCTTTATAGTTGGATGGAGGTTATTAAGTTCCCGATGAAAATTTTTGAGTGTGTCAGTGCCCTCTGTCCAAATTATAAACAAATCATCAATGTAATGGAAATAAGTGAGTGGTTTATGTGTACACTGCCTTAGAAAATTCTCTTCCAAATTTGCCATAAAAAGATTAGCATACTGTGGAGCCAACTTGGTTCCCATTGCTGTTCCCATAGTTTGAACATAATGTTTACCATTGAAGCTGAAGTTGTTATGTGTCAGAATGAATTCAGTGAGTTTACCCACAACTCCATGGTCAATGTTGGGGTCCAATTCTTTGTCATGCAGGTATTTGAGGCAGGCTGAAATGCCATCTGTGTGTGGAATATTAGTGTAGAGGGAGGTTACATCCATCATGGCTAAAATGGTATCAGGTGGTAAGTCCTTAAAACCAGAAAGTTTATGCAGGAAGTGAGTAATGTCCTTGATGTAACTATCCCTTTGTATAACCAGTGGTTTGAAAATAGGTTCTACAAACCCTGATATCCCCTCTGTCAGTGTACCATTACCACAGACTATAGGTCTACCAGGATTACCAGGCTTATGTATTTTAGGAAGCATTTAGTATGTCCCTGGCTTAGGTTCACTGGGGATGAGGACCTTTAGTTTGTCTTTTACATGGTTTGGAAATGTTTCAATTAACTTCTGTAGTTCTCTTTTATATTCTGTAGTTGGGTCACTTCCCAGTACTTTGTAGTAAGTAAGGTCACTTAGCTGCCTGTTGGCTTCCTTAATGTAATCTTCCCGATTCAATATCACCACTGCAGAGCCTTTATCAGCTTTTATTATGACAATGTTATGGTTCAATTTTTGTGTTTGTATAGCCCTCTGCTCCAATGGAGAGAAGTTGTAACAGGCCTGTTTCTGCCTATTAAGAATCTCACCAGTAACTCTCTGGTGAAAGCAATGAATGTATCTGTCCAGTTTTTTTGTTAAGGTCACTTGATGGGGTAAACTTATATGGTTTCTTTTTCTTATCCATAATATTTTTACTGTTTGTGATTTCTTCACTGTCTGCCATTTCTTCTCTACTATGAAAAAATTCCCCGAGTCTCAATCTGCAGAAGTATTCCTCCATTTCACCACAAAACTGTATTCTGTCCAGTGGTTTAGTTGGGCAGAAATTGAGGCCCTTAGAAAGTACATTTAATTCCCCAGTAGTCAGTGTATGGGTGGACAAATTAATAACTGAAAGGTGCCTATCTGTGTGGCTTAGTTGTTCAGTCACTCTGTTTTGTTCTTCATGGATGTTAGGAAGTATGGTAAGTTGAAGGGCATCTAACTTCCTGTTTTTAATGAGCATGGCTTTTCTTAAGATTCTTTGGTAGTTCATGTCTATCTCATGCAAGATATCTGGAATAGGATCACCAGACATCCTCTCCAGTGTGGTAGCTATTTCATTAAACTGTTTCTTCAAAAATGCTTTCTTGGCATATGAGTTGTGGATTCTGTGATTTCTCAATTTCTCAGAGGTCCTACGACAAAGTTGTTCAACATATGTAGAATTATCTGTGTTTCTCAGTGGATTCCAAATAGCTAGACCTTTAGGGATAATGGAGTTTGCCTTTTAAGGGGTAGACCATGTTGTCCTGGTGCACCCCTTCCCTTCTGGATAGAATGGTTGTGCTCAGAAGGGGAAGGAGAAGGAAGGGGAGGGGCTCAGGGCCAGAACAATGGGGCAGGTAACAGGAAGGGGTGGGGCAAAGGGTAGTACATAAGGGACAGCACAAGGGGGCCTCAGCCACTTTTTGCTGGATTTTGATTTACATCAACTGCAGCACATTGGATTGGCAATCTTCTTGAAGTTTGTTTCACCAGGAGAGAGAGGTAAGGAAACAAAAAAGATGATATGGCAAGACGATGTGTTGAAATTTTAAAAAAAAAGAAGAGAAAGAAGGAGAGGAAGAATATATATATATATATATATATATACACATACAGATTTAAGATAGAATATGTTACAGTAGGAGGAAGTGTGGAGGATTCTGGTAGTGTGGGGATCAGAATGTGATTGAGAGAGCAACCCAGGACCACGTGGGTGATGCGCACACCTCGTGAGGGTCTTACTGGAAAGAATTTTGTTTACTGTGATGCCTTGCAGGTTTGTCGAGGACTGGTTTTGCTGGCTGATAAGAATTGATATTAACTAAGGGAGCCCCTGAGCAGGGGAGAGAATGCGCTAGCAATGAACACATGGTGGGGCGCCACATGCAGTTTGTAGGGAGAAGTAGAAAAGCAATTAGTTGTTCTTCACAGTTCATGGCATTTTAAGCTCTTGTGCAGCTGCCTGATATGACTGGGGGGCCTGGAAGAGGCCGCGGAGATGGGGGCAGTGAGCACACACCAGGACCATGTGGTGTGATGTCACACGCTGCTTGAGAGTCAGTAGAAACCCTCCCTTTTGTCTAGTTGGGCACTGTGGTGGCAGTCTTGTGGCCATTTGGTGGCCTGGGGAGGAAGGATAAGCCTAGAAGAGGCCCTGAGCCATGGATGGTGTGGCGCAAGGCACACACCTCAGGGGGGTTTGTTAGGCAGGCATTGGCTGTCTGGTCTAGGGCTAAGTAGGCGCCGGGTGGCTGTTTTGCTGCCGTTGGGATCAGGAGGCTTTGCAGAAAACTTGGAAGCTGGAAAAGGTGAGCGAGAGCCTGGAACTACGTGGCGATCATCACACGCCGCGTGGGGGGGAGGTTTTTTTATGTAAAGGATCCTTGTACCATATCAGAATGTTTGGTGTAGTGAGTACGGAGCTTGCTTCTAGTGTTAACAGTCTAGGTTTCAAACCCTGCAGCTTGAGATTTTCTTGCTTTGTATGATGGTGGGGGGTGTATGGCCGCTGGGTTGCCCAGAAGGGATGGCAGGCCTGAAGAGGCCCAACACATGGACTGCGCGGCGTGTTGCATGCTGGGAGGGGTGCAGAGGGGAGGCACTCTCCTGGGACTGGGATGGCTACTGGGGTTGGGGCAAGGGCATTTTCAGGTGGAAAATCAGGGAAGTAGGCCTGAATAAGGCCAGGGGGCAAAGAGGAGTGATTAGGTTAGGGGTCTGCATGGCGTGACATCGCATGCTGACAGGGGGATGGGACAACAGCATGCCTGAGGGATAGGGTGAGTTCCACAGCTCGGAGGGGGCTTTGTTGAGGAATACTGGGAGGAATGTAAGGGGCCTCGTGGGACGTTCCATTCTGGGAGGTGGTCACCTTAGAAGCAGGGCCCCCACCCCTGTTATGGGGCTATTGGCTTTGGTACAAAAAAAAGGAAGCTGGCACAGGCAGGAATATAAAATGGGGCCATGTGGTGTGTCCGTTTCCCTATAGTAGGGAAAAAATATATATAATACATTTGTAATTATAAATAAGAGGAGGCACTTGAATGAATGACAAGGGGGGTGTCAGGAAAGATGGGGGACCTTCGTTGGTGGCACAGTCTGTTTAAAGGGGGCGTGTGGTGCGAAGGACAGGAGGAAGGTGTACAGAAAGACACAGATATACAAATAACCCTGTTTTCTCTTCCTGTAGTTGTCTTCACAGAGCAAAGATAAGACAGACATGGCACCAAAGAAGAGCAGGCCATCGAAGGAAGGTGCTTACAAGGCTATAATTGAATTAGCAGAAAAGGCAAACAGAATGTGGGAACTGGTGGAGGGGGAGGAACCAGGGAGACCTGGGGAGAAGAGAAAAGTGGGCCTGGGAAAAGGTGGCAGGGGGAAACGACCAACCAAAGGGTTACGTAGCCCAGCAAGGGTACCACCGGCGATACCGGGGCCCACCAAGGTGGTTAATCCAGTACCTCTATGGCCTGTGGACCCGGTGATGCCAGTACTCCCCCCCCAGATCAAAGAGGGATCTCCCCGGCTGAACCCAGACATGATGCCAAGAATGGGTTGTTCCCTCCACAGACCCCAGTAGCTCACCCTGCACCCCAACTGCAGCGAGAAGTAAGGGGAACTTTGGAGGACACCAGGCAGCACAGCCTGGACAAGGTTACAGTTAACACATCCAGTGCAGTGGGCAACAGTATAAAAGAATATATAGGGCAAATTGTGGCAGCACTGGAGACAGGAGGTCTGGGGCAGATGGAATCGTCTCTAACAGAGATCAGGACAGAAAAGGAGGTGCTGGAAAAGAATGGAAAGGGAGAGGAGAAAGAAGGAAAGGGTACATGAGAGATAGGTGCGCCTGGGATGAGGATAGGTGAGCATGTGCCATTGGCTACAAAGGAGAAAATATGGAAAGTGGAATACGTGGACATATTCGTTTTGGTGAGCCGGGAGGTGGCAGCCAAGTATGAAGAAACTGAGGGTATGCATAAGAATGAGATGGCAGCAGCCATAGTGCTTTTAGGGAAAAAAGAGGATGACAAGTTCACAAAAGAGAAGATGTGGGGCAGGTGGTTCCTAGATTTTGCCATTTTTCAGCCATCATTCTGGAAAAAAGGCCGGAGCTGCGCATCCCTCTCATCACTTATTCATTGATAATACAGAGAGCAAAAGCAAAAGGCGGGGTGGGGTGGTTATACTACGATGAATGTTTTTGGCAGAGAATGGCATCATTTGGGGACGTGAGATGGGATACCAAGCAGATAGACTTACGGACGGATTACATAACAGATCAGTCCACACCCAAAGGTGAGTGGGGCAAAAAGGAGTTTACGCCCCAGAGATGTTGCTGGGCTTATAACAGGGCTTTTTGTTGTGGACTCAATGTCGTTTCCGGCATGCTTGCTCAAAATGCGGAGGAGGGCACCCAGCGAACAAATGTAGAATGACATGGGCCCAGGGAGCACAAAAGCAGGGGGGGCAAGGATCAGGTCAACAGTCTTTTTGAGATGGCCTGGGGTTTAAAGGGCAAACATGGAACAGGGGAAGGTGGGGTAGTGGGAATGGAAATAGGGGGATCAGCACCAATGAGGAAGGGTAGGTTGGGCAAAACAAGAGGAAGGGGTCAGGAAGGAGTGGCGGGGGGGCACAACAGGGAACAGTTTGACATGGCCAGAACTCCCATCAACTTGAGGGCTTGGACAGTTTGCCTGGACAGATATCTGGACACGAGCATGTGGGATATGATTTTAAGGGGTTTTAACACAGGTTTTTTTCATTACAGAGTAGGGGACCCAGGCAAGTGAGGGAGGCGAGCAACCTTGGGTCAGTAAGAGGAAAGGAGGAAATGCTAAGACAGAAGATAGAGAAAGAAAAGGTAGCAGGTAGGATAGAGGGTCCATTTAACACCCCCATTGCCAAACATGCAGATCTCACCATTGGGTTTGTACCCAAGAAATAAGAAGGGGAGTACAGGGTGAGCCACTATTTGTCCTATCCAGAAGGGGAGTTGGTGAATGACTTCATCAGTGAGGAACATAGTAAGGTGACATATGCAACACTAGAGGACGCAGTCCAGATAATAAAGGCCACAGAGGATGCATGGATGGCAAAAACGGACATTGAGTCAGCTTTCAGACTGCTTCCAGTTAGGAGGGAGGACTGGGATCTATTGGGTTTTAAAAGTGGTGGACTGTATTATTTTGACAAAGCAATGCCAATGAGTTGTTCCACAGCAAGTGCTTCATTCAAGGCATTCAGCACCTGTTTGCAGTGGATATTCCAGGAAAAAATGGGTTATAGGGCGGTCATCCATTATCTGGATGATTTTCTTTTCATTGAGAAGGGAAAACAGGAGACACAGAGGATGCTGGGTAAGTTTCAGGAATTGTGCCAGGAGCTAGGGGTCCCATTGGCACCAGAAAAAAACAGAGGGCTCCAGCAGGGTTATGGAATTTCTGAGGATCGAGATAGATGCCCCGAATGAAGTAGTTAGACTTCAGGACAAAAAAGTAAAGAAGCTGAAGGAACTAATCCAGGTACACACCAGCAGGAGACGGGTACAACTAAAATTGGTGCAGCAGGTACTGGGGTACATGAACTTCACATGCAGGGCCGTCGGACCAGGAAGGGCATTCACAAAGAAGTTAGCCAGGGTCACAGCAGGGGTCACCAGACTGCATCACTTGGTAGATCTGATGCAAGGTGTCAGGGAGGATTTTAAAATCTTGGAAGAATTCCTCAGAAATTACAACAGGTGCTCTTTCTGGCAAGAGGAGTGGCTATACAACACAGACCTCGACCTCTACACAGACGCTGCTGGGGGTCTAGGCATGGGGGGTTACCTGAGGGGTAGATGGTTCACAGAACCTTGCCCTGCCAGCTGGGTGAGGGAGGGGAAGGTGAAAGTTATCACATTACTAGAGATCATGCCCATATGAGCATGTACCTTGGTATGAGGGGAGGAGTTACGGGATCAGAAATTGACATTTTGGTGTGATAATAGAGCAGTGGTGGATGTTCTGAACAACAGGGGAGCCAGGTCAGGCACAGTCATGCAGATATTATGACTCTTAGTTTTAAGGGTTTTGCAGCTGAACATATCATTTAGAGCACAACACATAGAAGGGGTACACAATACCCTGGCTGACAGCCTTTCCCGTCTGCAGCTGGAATGTTTTCAGAGGCTGGCACCGGCAGCAGAAGAACTAAAAACACCCATTCCAATGAACATCTGCGATGTTGACAAGAAGGAGCAGAACTGTTGTTTCACAGCTCTTGGGCACCTCGGACTCTGAGGGCCTATGATGGGGCCTGGCGAGTGTCTCAAACATTCAGGGCAGAGCACCAGATGGAGGTAAGTAGGCCAAACTTGGAGGAACAGTTGGGAATGTTCACCGTGGAGCAGTGGAAAAGGGGCACAGCCCATACCACTATGGGAGTCTGTCTGGCAGGGATTAGTGTTATCTGCAGTCTAAAGGGGTGGAAGGAAAATCTTTCCTCATCAGAAGAATGATGCAAGGATGGAACAGGTTGAGGCAAGGGCTAGCAGATAATAGAAGGCCGATAGGGGAGCAGTGGCTCATAAAGCTGCAGGACATGCTCCCAACAATATGCAGATCAAAGGCCGAGGCCCAACTATTTCACACAATTTACGTGGTAATGTTTGCAGGGGCTATGAGAGTGAGCGAGGTGGTAGGCCAAGGGAGAGAAGACAAGGAAGAGGGGGTTAGAATGGGAAGATGTAGACTGGGGGGTAGCAGAGATATGGATCAAGATAAAGAGGTCAAAAACAGATCAAAAAGGGCCAGGTTGCATAGTGACACTGAAAAGGCAAGCAGAGGGTGCAATATGCCCAGTACAGGTTCTGTGGGCTTTCGCCGCAGAGCATAGGAACAGGACAGGGAAACTATTTGTACATGGTGATGGAAAAAGGGTCACTGGCTACCAAGTCACAGCATTACTAAAAAAGGGCATGCAATTCATGAGATAAGACCCAGCTAATTATTCATCCCATTCCTTGCGGATTGGGGCTGCCTCACAGTGGGCAGCAGTGGGAGAGATGGTGAATGGGATATTGGAAAAGGGACGCTGGTGATCGGCCAGTTATAAGAGATACATTAGAGCACTGAAGTAAAAAAAAAATATATATATATAAATATATATGCAGTATATATATATATAATAATTTTTAAGATAAGCTCTGGTGAGCTGCACAACTGGGGTGGGGGCGAGTCCAGGGAAAAAGGTGAAAAAAAAAGAATAATGAGGGGGGAGAATATGGGTAGGACACCAAGAGCAGGTGTAAATTAATTTTGCTTGTACCCCATAGGGAGAGGGAGAATCATGGAAGTCTGGATCTGCGGCCATTCCTATAACTATTGGGCTGGAAAAAGAGCAGAGAAGAAGGCTGGGGGAAGGCAACTGTACCAGGATGCAAGAAAGTGTAGGTTGGTCTGGCATGGCATATGGGGGATGAGATGGGCATAGAAACATAGACATAGAAACATAGACTTTGACGGCAGATAAGGACCGCTTGGCCCATCTAGTCTGCCCATTTCCCTACCTACAGGATAGGCCACAGATCCTAGTTAACCAACAACCTATTTCTTTCTACCCCCCGCAAGAATTGCATTATATCTGTCCCATGCATTCTTTAATTCTCCCACAGTTTTAGACCCCACAACCTCCTCAGGAATGTATCCACTACCCTCTCTGTGAAATAATACTTCCTCACATTGCCCCTGAACTGCCTCCCTTCTATCTTTAAATTGTGTCCCCTTGTTCTCGCATGTCTCTTTTTCTGCAAGATGCTACCCTCTTGGACTTTGTTGATTACACTGAGGTACTTAAAAAGTTTCTATCATGTCCCCCCTCTCCCTTCTTTCCTCAAGGGTATACATATTAAGCTCATTTAGTCTCTCCTCATACGACTTCTCTTGCAGACCCTGCACCATTTTAGTTGCCCTCCTCTGGACTGCCTCCATCCTGTCTATGTCCTAGCGGAGATGGGGTCTCCAGAACTGGATGCAGTACTCCAGATGGGGTCTCACCAACTGTCTGTACAGAGGGATAACAACTTCCTGTTTTCTGCTGCTGATGCCTCTCCCTATGCATCCCAGTATACCCCAGCCCTCCCTACTGCCTTCTCACATTGCTTGCTAACCTTAAGGTCATCTGATATGATTACTCCCAGGTCCCTTTCCTTTTTTGTTGTTGTTACTACCCCCCCATTGTGTATTCTTCCCCAGGGTTATTGTTTCCCAGGTGCATTATTTTGCACTTCTTTGATTGAATCCTAGCTGCTATGCTTCTGACCATTCCTCCAACCTTGCCAAGTCCCTTCTCATCCTTTCCACGCCTCCTTGTGTATCAGCCCTGTTGCAGATCTTTGTGTCATCTGCAAAGAGGCATACTTTTCCTTCCAGTCCCTCTGCAATGTCACTGATGAAGACATTAAAAAGGACTGAACCCTGCGATACCCCACTAGTAACACCTCTTTCTTCAGAGTGGACTCCATTTACAATTACCTTCTGTGTCCTGTTGTGCAGCCAATGTTTTACCCAGGCTACCACCCTGGGACCCACTCCCAGGCTGGTTAATTTGACTATTAATCTTTTGTGTGGGACTGTGTCAAATGCCTTGCTAAAATCTAGGTAAGCCATGTCCACAGCCCCTCTCTGGTCTACTACTTTGGTCACCCAGTCAAAGAAATCTATTAGATTCATCTGACATGACCTTCCCGCTGTGAACCCATGCTGTCTTGGGTCCTGTACCCCACTGGCCTCTAGGTATTCAACTATTCTTTCCTTCAGAAGTGACTCCATCACTTTCCCTACCACAGAGGTCAGACTGACAGGCCTGTAGTTTCCTGTCTCTCTCTTGGTACCACTTTTGTGAAGGGGAATCACATCTGCTTCCAAAGCTGCTTCCAACATTAAAAGAACTCAAGGAATGGTGACCCAGCCCAGATCTCATTATTATGCATCTAGTGGGCAACAACCTTGCAGGCAGTCCTTGGGTAGATACATACTTACAAATAAAAAGGGATTTAGCGGCAATAAGACAGTGGTGGCTGCAGGTGTGCATCGCCTGGTTGGATATGATACCACGGAGGGTATGGAGGCAGGAGCACAACCACAGAGCAGCTGAAAGGGCCAGGAGGAAGATGAATAGGAGGGTTGGGACATTGGTAAGGCAGATGGGAAGACAGGTGATACTGAGGGGGGGTAGAAGAATGGGTAGAAGATTTCTACAGGTCAGACAGTGTGCACCTGTCAGACCTAGCCATAGATATGTTCAATACAGAAACAATGGGCTTTATAGAAGCATGGAGAAAACATGCAAAAAATGGAATATAAAAAAAAAGGGAGGAAAGAAAGAAGGAGCATAAGGATATTCCCTGAGGTAAGGGAGAATGGTACCCTTAGTATGAGGGAAGCCAGCCATCCAACACAAGGTGGAGACTGGCTAGAGGGAAAAAGGAGGGGAGGAGGGGAAGGGGAGGAATAAAGGAATAACACAAGAAGAGGAAGAAGATGAAGGAGAAAGTGGTCTCGGTTTTCACCATTACCTAACGGAAAAGGAGAAGAAGAAGGCACCCAGGTTTTCACCTGGGGGAAGGATAATCAGAGATTGATATATGGATGGAAATAAACAAAAGGTTGAAAAATATGATAAAGAAATTGAAATGGAATATGGAATTATGAATATAAATAAATTAATTGCAAATCTGAGCACAACAACAATGGTCTCCGTCATTTTTGTGAGGGAAAAGGGGGGAATCCGGGACAATGGAGTTTGCCCTTTAAGGGGCAGACCATGTTGTCCTGATGCACCCATTCCCTCCTGGATAGAATGGTTGTGCTCAGAAAGGGAGGGGGGAAGGAAGGGGAGGGGCTAAGGGCCAGAACAATGGGGCAGGTAACAGGAAGGGGAGGGGCGAAGGGAGGTACATAAGGGACAGCACAAGAGGGCCTCAGACACTTTTGCTGGATTTTGATCCTCCCACCCACCCTATTAGGCAGAGCAAGAGGGAAGACAGTCAAGATGGGACTGTATGGTGGATCTGTCAGAGTGGATGACAGGCGCATCTGGTCGGACAGTTGGACTGCCAAAGGTGGATGGCATTTTTGAGAACATGGTTATGGACTGCCAAAGGTGGATGGCAAGTTAAGAATATGGTTATGGACTGCCAAAGGTGGATGGCAGGAGGAAAAGAGGGGAAAAGGGGGGGGGGAAGGAGGGGAGTGGGAGGAATAAAGGAATAACACAAGAAGAAGAAGAAGAAAATGAAGGAGAAAGTGGTCTTGGTTTTCACCGTTACCTAATGGAAAAGGAGAAGAAGAAGGCACCCAGGTTTTCACCTGGGGGAAGGATAATCAGAGATTGATATATGGATGGAAATAAATGAAAGGTTGAAAAATATGATAATAAAGAAATTGAAATGGAATATGGATTTATGAATATAAATAGATTGCCTATCTGAGCACAACAACAAACAATGGTCTCCGTCTTTTTTGTGAGGGAAAAGGGGGGAATCCAGGACAATGTTATTCCTTTTGCACTGGGATAAAAAGTAGATGTCACTGTCTAGCTGTGCAAGTTTCTTCTTAATGTTATGCAACTGCCATATCCTGTGGCGAATTCTGGTATCTTCCATGATGCAAAAAAATGTTGTAGGTTCCATATTGGTCCTTTTAAAAACAGATCCAGAAACAAACAGTTTGATACCTTTTATTGGACCAACATGGATGTTACAGAAAAGAACAAAGCGCTCTAGCTTTTGAACCTACCCGGTCCTTCTTCAGAAGCTTTATGGCAGTTATTTTGAAAATTCCATGCTATTAACACCAGATTATGTTGAAAAAACAGAAATAATCCTCATTGGTTTAACATATACATTTAAAACATAACAGAAGATTACGTCAGAGAGGCTAATTAATACCAGTATGCTTTTAACTGAGGAGCCTCAGAAGGGCAAATGTTATCAAGAATTCTCAACAACCAGAGAGTTCTTCTGACATAAATTTTAAAATGACTCAGTATGCTAAGAAAGCATTCTAGTGATACAAAAAAACCTTGGGCTAGCATGCTCTCTAATACATGTAAGACGAGGTTACAACTTACATTCCAAGTGTCCTGGTGTATTAAAGAACAGATAATGAGAGACAAAATCCTAAAATTAGGTATAACTGCAAGTTGAAAAAGAGCCCCAAATTAAAAATACACAAATATACATGATGCATGATAGTATCACTTGTAAGTGTAAGTGCCAAGTAAAAATACATCTTCTTTGAAGATGATTATGCATCCCAATTGTCCCATCATGTGTTCTTGCTTTACTCTGGCTAAACCTTCTATGCATATATGGCAAACAGTAACACTTTCATCAACCTCATCAACTGAAAAGAAGTCCTACATAAGTGACTTGCTGCCCATTTGCTGGGTTTTCTTGGGTGAAGAAATCCCACACACGGGACTTGTTGCCCATTCTCTGAGTTTTCTTGGGTGGAGTAGTTGGGGCCAGGGGCATAGGGGTGGGTACTACTGGTTCTTGCTGCTGGTGATCAACATGTATCCTTGTACCTTGCAGTCCCTTTCCCTTCACATTTACTTTCTTATGAAGGGGTGGTACAGGAGGGATCTGTTTCAATTTATTGCTGCCAAATAGGATTAAGTACTGAATCATCATCACCACCTTCATCACTATCATTGATATTGGCCTGTGACTTTTCTGGATCTGACATTAATGGCTAATTTTTCCCAACTACTCTGCCTTATCTGCCTTGCCCTCCTCCTCTACCACTTCTACAGTAGCAGAATGTCCTGGCTCAGGCTGTTCTTCATCCACAGCCTCCAAATCATGGACATTCTCTTTCAGAATAGTTGCCAGTCCTGGATACACCTTCATATCATCCTTGCTGGCTTGTATTGCCACTGGACACACACACACACACACACACACACACACACATACACACACCCTCATCAATCCCAGTCCCTAACAGCTCCTGAGAATCATGTGACATTTCCTCCTCCTGAGTGTCCTGAGACTCAAATATTAGAGCAGCCACATCCATGGCATTTTTGTGCTAATGTTGCATGCTGTGCAACATCACTAGTTGTGGGGTTATACTGCAACCCCCAAAAAGTAGCAGCAGTTATGCCAGCTGCTGCTGATGATGATACATGAGGCACAGCTGAAACTGCACTGCCACTGGAACTGTGAGTGAATGTTCCCCTACCAACTTCCCCTGCACTCTGTGCACTTTGACCTGCCACAGTTTTACCAGATATACCAACACTAGCCCCACTGACACTTTTTCCACTTCTTTTGTCAACCCTGGTGAATTTTTTCCCCCTTAGTGTAGTAGTATATTTTATTAATTTCATGACTATGGAAACCCAATTAAGCAAAACTAACCTCAATGCAGTCCTTGACACAATGATTGCATCACATATACCATAATATGAACACAAGAATTTGACAAAATAGTGGATTTCAAAAGCAGCCACAGACAGAAACCACTGCAGAGTAAAGAAAGAAATTATGAAACACTACTTACAAAACAAAATAAAACAAAAATCAAAGCAACAGCTGTATGTTTACCTCAAAGTTCTGTAAGCTATTTTTGCCTTTTAATCTGCAAAAACACAATAATTTTGGAGTCAAAATGTGTAGATCAAGAAACATAAGATCATTCTTGTCAACAGTTAGTTTGGAACTGAAAACACAAAGCACCAACCTCATGTCAGTGATCTACAGTAGCTGCCATAGAGATAGAACCCTCAGTATTTTGATTGGCATCCCCATGAGACTGCACTGCTCATGGAATAATTTTGGACTTTTCTTCAGAATTCCAGCCTTAACTCTGAAATGTATCTCAGAATGGCAAAACAGAAAGAGCGATTCTTTGGCACCCATGGAATTCAACAGTAGAACATAGAAATGAAAGCACAAACAGCAGAAAGAAAACTGCTTATGTGACTATACAGCTCACAGAATACTTTTGGAGATTTCTGCAGAATTATAGACCTTAGCTGTGAACTTTTATTTATTTTTTTGGTTTTGATAACTGGGTAGGTGCACTAGACATAAAATTGCCTATTTTTAGGCACGACCTGGGAGGGTACAAGTCAAACTAAAGTACAACAACAGTGAACGGTAGCACAAGGTGGTAAAAGTACAGGTCAATATCAGAAAACAGTGGTTAAATAACAGGAAAAATATAACATATCAGTGCATTTACACATAAGAGTATTAGTTAGAGGTAACTAGAAAATGGCATAATATACTTGACTGGGAAGACTATCTGTACAAGGTAAGAATGTACAAATGCTATACATTTATATAAAAGCAAAACAACACATATAGTCAACGATGAAAAAAGACAATGAGCTGAGTAAGTAGCCAGGTAAGAAGAGGGAGTAGAGGTATCATTACAGAGCAGTAGGGCAAGCAAGTAGCAAGGGCAGAAGAGTAAATGGGAGAGGTGAAAGTTTAGAGAAGGGTAAAGAGGGGACTGAGTAGGGTAAAAATAACTTGGGAAAGGTCATAGGTATCATATGTGGATGGAGAGGGGTTCATAGAGGATTCAAGCAAGTGCAGGGGGCCGATTTAGGTGATCATGAAGCAGTCTCTTGAAGCAGGCATGGGTAGGGGCAATTGAATTTCTAAGGGTAAGGAGTTCCTAAGCTGTGGAGCAGCATGGGAGAAAGCTTGGGTTCCCATGGATGTTTTGCACCTAGGGACATGGAGGAGAGTTTGATCCACTGATCTAAGGGCATAAGAAGAGTTTTGTGGGTTCAGCAAGATGGCTATGGATGAGGGGGTGCCAGATCTGATGATGCCATCAATTAGTGAGCCAAAGGAGAGAAGGCGGTTGGCATTAGGGGAGGGCCATTTTAGGTCAGGGTAAAGCTGACTATGGTGAGTATGGCGAGGAGATGCTCAGGTGAAGCAACAGATATTATTATAGGTAGTGTCCCACTTATGAAGACTGGCTTTTGACACACCAGCAACTTTTGCTTAGAATGGTGGAATAGAAATGGCAACAAATACCTTTTGCTTCTGTGGCATTCAACAGCAGAACCTATAAATGAAAATGCAAATGGGGCAAAAAATGATTTAAAACACAGAAATGGTTGCATTCCAGAAAGTTCAGTAGTGTGACACTAGAGGCAGGGTGGTTAGACTCCTAGGAACACAAACATGACTCTAAATATCTAACAAATTACTTTGTGAGTTGTAGAATCGATTACTGAACTGTGAAATCACTAACTTGGGATTTAATGCCGTAGTTCATGAATATTCTGCCATTCATCAACAAATACTGCAGTACTGGGTAAACAATTTGCAAACAGTTTCAGAATATTCAGAATCTGCTACAGGCAGAATTTTAGAAAATTTCATGAAAATGAAATATTTTTTTACCAAATGTCCTCTGAAAGTGGAATTGACACTTGCCACCCAGCACTTTTAAGTAGCTTACTCTCTTTCCTTCACCAGTGGGCATGAAATCATGGGTTACTCCACTGTAATTAAATTTCCTCAACTTAATGTATAACCCTCTTAGTATTTTTTCATTTACTTATCAATTATTTAATTACTGTTTCTTTCATCATCATTTTATAAAGGGATTATTTTCTGATTTGTTTTCCTATAGATCCAGTCATTGGCATGGTCTAAGATTAAGCAGGGCCAGAGATTGCTGAAAATAATTACTTGTCACAAGCTAGTTGAAGACTGCTTCTGTTTAGTTGCAGATTATAAAGTATTAATACTATCCAGGCACTACCACTGTGTCATTGCATGTCTGTTTCTTGTACAGAATTCTAACAACTCCTAACACTATAGTGACAACCTTGAAAATACAGGACAAGTACAGTATGTACAACAGGGACAGAACCAGACCTTATTCATGACAGTATTTTTAGTCCTGCAGATGGATCCCCCCAGCACTGACACACACAAAAAAAAGTTATTACTGTATGTGATTTAGAGTCACTCACATGGTGAGTAAGCTGTGTTAAAACAAATCTAGTCCTCCAAAGAGGTGTCTCCTAGTAGTGCCATTATAAAGAAGAACTTTAATGGACTGACCTATTTAAGTTATTGCAGCAAACTCGGGCTCATGCACCAGCAACTTGCCTCCAGTTCCCCTCCTCCAAGTGGACTTACAACTGCATGGTGGGAGTTGGAAGTGAATGACCATCCCACGGGCTGCCTGTAACAAAGTTATATGTCAACTGGACCATCAGCTGTCTGCATACATCTCCAATCAACTGACTTAGGCTTACTGCACAAGAGATTGAGTAGACTGTGAAGATTGTCTTTCAGTCAATGACAAATATGTTAATTCTCTTCTCTTAGTGGCAGTGTTTTGGGTGGCAAGGCAACTGTGACCAGTCTGCAGGTTGCATTTGGAGTCAAGAATCAACCCATCTGCTCCACTACTGTCCTGTATGGTACCAACAGTGCTATACAATAGATCCATGGCCATGCTGACTCCAGAAGCCAGGGCTCTAAGCAGCTAATTGAGAAAACTAAATGGCAGCACCTAGAATCAAACAAGCCAGCCAAGGAGATGCTGTGAGATGAGATGTGCTCACAGGAACATGGTCAGATTGGCGATGACTGCACATGATTCATGAGGCACTTGTGTGTCCAGGGTGATGAGGACTCATAGGCAGGCCCTGGTGTCAGAATGAGGGTTTGTTTAGGTTGCAGGAAACACAATCCGTTATTACTCCAGCAGTAGCCATTTTCACATTATTTTGCAAATGTATTCTGAATAGCCACAGAGAATGTTGACAATACCCAAGAGTACAGTAGCCAAGGTATAAATGCACTCCGAAATGCAAAGGGTGTGAGGGTAATGACAAATGTTCTTAGTACAGTATGGAGTGGAGCTTGGTCATTAGTGGTAAAAGTTCCAGAGAAAATGTAAGTCCACTCTGGCTGAAAATAGCTCAACACAAAAGTTATTCTTTCAGGTTCTTTTTTCTTTTATTCAAATAACATGGCCCTAATGTTTCGCCATATTTGGCTTCTTCTGGGGAACTGTAATCAATTGATAAATCATATTTTTAATATACATTTTAATCAATTTTTCATAATCGTTTCTCATATAAACAATTAAATATATTATTGCTCATACTTTCTCATAACAATCACTGTGAACTTCCTGTAACATGCCATACATTTAAATTATATTTTTGTATTTATGTTCACTTTATATTAACATTCAGATTTGCTGGCTAGTTCCACTAGCTTACAGTATTCAAGTGTGCCTAAAAGGCTACCTACTTTTTTATCCTGGATTCTGCCTCCATGGCTGCCACATGCCTAGTTTTCTTTCTTGTATCACCTTGCGTTGAAACCTAGTACAAAAGTAAAGTCATTCCCAGCAGTGTTTTTTCTTTTTCTTCAAGTACTATAACACTATATATTAACACATTTCTTATTGTAATATATAGAAACATAGAAACATAGAATTTGACAGCAGATAAGGACCGCTTGGCCCACCCAGTCTGCCCATTTCCCTACCTGATGGATAAGCTGCAGATCCTAGTTAACCAGCAGCCTACTTCTTCCTACCTCCCCCCCCCTAGAATTGCCTTATGACTGTCCCATGCATGCTTGAATTCCACCACTGTTTTTGACTCCACAACCTCCTCTGGAAGACTGTTCCATACATCCACAACCCTCTCTGTGAAAAAATACTTCCTTAAATTACCTCTGAGCTGCCCCCTTCTATCTTCAAATTGTGCCCCCTTGTTCTTGCACACCTCTTTTTTTGAAAGATGCTACCCTCTTGGACTTTTTTGATTCCCTTGAGGTACTTGAAAGTTTCTATCATGTCCCCTCTCCCTCCTTTCCTCGAGGCTATACATATTAAGCTCCTTAAGTCTCTCTTCATATGTCTTCCGGTGCAGACCCTGCACCATTTTAGTTGCCCTCCTCTGGACAGCTTCCATCCTGTCTATGTCTTTGCAGAGATTGGGTCTCCAGAACTGCACGCAGTACTCCAGATGTGGTCTCACCAGCTGTCTGTACAGAGGGATAATAACTTCTTGTTTTCTACTGGTGATGCCTCTCCCTGTGCATCCCAGTATCCCCCAGCCCTCCTTGCTGCCCTCTCACATTGCTTGCCCACCTTTAGGTCATCTGATATGACTACCCCCAGGTCCCTTTCCATTTTTGTTGTTGTTAGTATCTCACCCCCCATTGTGTACTCTTCCCCTGGGTTTTTGTTTCCCAGGTGCATTACCTTGCATTCTTAGCATTGAATCTAAGCTGCCATACATTTGACCATTCCTCTAACCTTGCCAAGTCCCTTCTCATCCTTTCCACCCCACCTTTTGCATCAACTCTGTTGCAGATCGTTGTGTCATCTGCAAAGAGACATACTGTTGCTTCCAGTCCCTCTGCAATGTCGCTTATAAAGACATTGAAGAGGACCGGTCCTAATACTGAACCCTGTGGTACCCCACTGCTAACCCCCCTTTTTTCAGAGTGGACTCCATTTACTATTACTCTCTGTGTCCTATTCTCCAGCCAATTCTTTACTTGTATCATAATCTCTTCTCTGACATGTTGTTCTACCAAAATACTCTATATCACTATTTATTCAGAAATCTCCTTGCATTTCATACATTTTTGTGCTTTACTTATCTCTATTGCATGATTTTTTGATCCTCCACTTTTTTTTTCCACAGTAACACTTTAAGCTTATTTTTTATTCTTAACCCTTGCTGTGCCAAGGACTGATATATCAATCCAGAATTCATATGCGTTCTGATTCTGTTGGCAACCTAAGGGTTTACTCTATCAATGCATCAAGATTTTATCTTGTATTTCTGAAGGCCTTCCTTCTTCTGCCTTTTAGAATACCATTTCTTCAATTATTACAATATAGACACTATGGGCAGGATTCACAAAGCTTTTGAAAGACCCGCAGCTGGGGGTAAACCACTGCTCAAGTGGGTTGCCACTTGCAGAGCCGCTAGTTACCTGCAGTGGCGGGTATTCACAAAGGTGGAGCCAGATTACGACCGACTCCACGGGTTACGGTCTCTTGCAGGTGCTGTCACCAGGGTGATGGGCACAGCTGCAGGAATGGGCTACGGCTGGTGGAAGCAGCCATAACACCCTCTGCAACTGCTGCGGCTATGAATCGCAACTGCCACGGCGATTACAGTCCGCAACAGCAGTTGCGCAGTGGGACTTTGAAACTGAACACATTGTGAATCCTGCCCTATCCCTCTAAGAAAATAACAAATTAAGCTCCTTCCTCAGAATGTTTGTTTGTGCTTTTCAGAAACTGATATCCTTTGCCTTTTGGTTTATTTTCTTTAGTCTAGTGACATAAAAACATAAAAAAAGGTGGTTATATCACACAAGTCAGCCAAGTAGATGCTGTGAGATGAGATGTGCTCACTGGAACATGGTCAGATTGGCAATGACTGCACATGATTCATGAGGCAATTATGTATCCAGTGTGATGAGGACTCATAGGCAGGTCCTGGTGTCAGAATGAGGGTTTGTTTAGGTTGCAGGAAACACAATCCGTTATTACTCCAGCAGTAGCCATTTTCACATTATTTTGCAAATGTATTCTGACTAGCCACAGAGAATGTTGACAATACCCAAGAGTACAGTAGCCAAGGTATAAATGCACTCCAAAATGCAAAGGGTGTGAGGGTAATCACAAATGTTCTTAGTACAGTATGGAGTGGAGCTTGGTCATTAGTGGTAAAAGTTCCAGAGAAAATGTAAGTCCGCTCTGGCTGAAAATAGCTCAACACAAAAGTTATTCTTTCAGGTTCTTTTTTCTTTTATTCAAATAACATGGCCCTAATGTTTCGCCATATTTGGCTTCTTCTGGGGAACTGTAATGAATTGATAAATCATATTTTTGATATACATTTTAATCACTTTTTCTTAATCGTTTCTCATATAGACAATTAAATATATTATTGCTCATACTTTCTCATAACAATCACTGTGAACTTCCTGTAACATGCCATACATTTAAATTATATTTTTTGTATTTATGTTCACTTTATATTAACATTCAGATTTGCTGGCTAGTTCCACTAGCTTACAGTATTCAAGTGTGCCTAAAAGGCTACCTACTTTTTTATCCTGGATTCTGCCTCCATGGCTGCCACATGCCTAGTTTTCTTTCTTGTATCACCTTGTGTTGAAACCTAGTACAAAAGTAAAGTCATTCCCTGCAGTGTGTTTTCTTTTTCTTCAAGTACTATAACACTATATATTAACACATTTCTTATTGTAATATATAGAAACATAGAATTTGACAGCAGATAAGGACCGCTTGGCCCACCCAGTCTGCCCATTTCCCTACCTGATGGATAAGCTGCAGATCCTAGTTAACCAGCAGCCTACTTCTTCCTACCCCCACCCCCTAGAATTGCCTTATGACTGTCCCATGCATGCTTGAATTCCACCACTGTTTTTGACTCCACAACCTCCTCTGGAAGGCTGTTCCATACATCCACAACCCTCTCTGTGAAAAAATACTTCCTTAAATTACCTCTGAGCTGCCCCCCTTCTATCTTCAAATTGTGCCCCCTTGTTCTTGCACACCTCTTTTTTGAAGATGCTACCCCTTGGACTTTGTTGATTCCTTGAGGTACTTGAAAGTTTCTATCATGTCCCCCCTCTCCCTCCTTTCCTCGAGGCTATACATATTAAGCTCCTTAAGTCTCTCTTCATATGTCTTCCGGTGCAGACCCTGCACCATTTTAGTTGCCCTCCTCTGGACAGCTTCCATCCTGTCTATGTCTTTGCGGAGATTGGGTCTCCAGAACTGCACGCAGTACTCCAGATGTGGTCTCACCAGCTGTCTGTACAGACGGATAATAACTTCTTGTTTTCTACTGGTGATGCCTCTCCCTATGCATCCCAATATCCCCCAGCCCTCCTTGCTGCCCTCTCACATTGCTTGCCCACCTTTAGGTCATCTGATATGACTACCCCCAGGTCCCTTTCCATTTTTGTTGTTGTTAGTATCTCACCCCCCATTGTGTACTCTTCCCCTGGGTTTTTGTTTCCCAGGTGCATTACCTTGCACTTCTTAGCATTGAATCTAAGCTGCCATACATTTGACCATTCCTCTAACCTTGCCAAGTCCCTTCTCATCCTTTCCACCCCACCTTGTGCATCAACTCTGTTGCAGATCTTTGTGTCATCTGCAAAGAGACATACTTTTCCTTCCAGTCCCTCTGCAATGTCGCTTATAAAGACATTGAAGAGGACCGGTCCTAATACTGAACCCTGTGGTATCCCACTGCTAACCCCCCTTTTTTCAGAGTGGACTCCATTTACTATTACTCTCTGTGTCCTATTCTCCAGCCAATTCTTTACTAGTATCATAATCTCTTCACTGACATGTTGTTCTACCAAAATACTCTATATCACTATTTATTCAGAAATCTCCTTGCATTTCATACATTTTTGTGCTTTACTTATCTCTATTGCATGATTTTTTGATCCTCCACTTTTTTTTTCCACAGTAACACTTTAAGCTTACTTTTTATTCTTAACCCTTGCTGTGCCAAGAACTGATATATCAATCCAGAATTCATATGCGTTCTGATTCTGTTGGCAACCTAAGGGTTAACTCTATCAATGCATCAAGATTTTATCCTATATTTCTGAAGGCCTTCCTTCTTCTGCCTTTTAGAATACCATTTCTTCAATTATTACAATATAGACACTATGGGCAGGATTCACAAAGCTTTTGAAAGACCCGCAGCTGGGGGTAAACCACTGCTCAAGTGGGTTGCCACTTGCAGAGCCGCTAGTTACCTGCAGTGGCGGGTATTCACAAAGGTGGAGCCAGATTACGACCGACTCCACGGGTTACGGTCTCTTGCAGGTGCTGTCACCAGGGTGATGGGCACAGCTGCAGGAATGGGCTACGGCTGGTGGAAGCAGCCATAACACCCTCTGCAACTGCTGCGGCTATGAATCGCAACTGCCACGGCGATTACAGTCCGCAACAGCAGTTGCGCAGTGGGACTTTGATACTGAACACATTGTGAATCCTGCCCTATCCCTCTAAGAAAAAAACAAATTAAGCTCCTTCCTCAGAATGTTTGTTTGTGCTTTTCAGAAACTGATATCCTTTGCCTTTTGGTTTATTTTCTTTAGTCTAGTGACATAAAAACATAAAAAAAGGTGGTTATATCACACAAGTCAGCCAAGGAGATGCTGTGAGATGAGATGTGCTCACTGGAACATGGTCAGATTGGCAATGACTGCACATGATTCATGAGGCAATTATGTATCCAGTGTGATGAGGACTCATAGGCAGGTCCTGGTGTCAGAATGTAGGCTTGTTTAGGATGTAGGGAACACAGTCCCTGTTACTACTCCAGCAGTAGCCGTTTCCAAATTATTTTGCAAATTTATTCTGAATAGTCACAGAGAATGTTGACAATACCCAAGAATATAGTAGTCATGGTATACATACACACTTGCTCAGTTTAGCTTATTTATTTTATTTATTATTTATTTGTTTTTGTTGACTGGGAAAGGAGGACTAGACAGTTCTACCTACTTTCAGCCTTGACCCGGGGGAGAGGGGATACAGATGGATGCCAACTGACATTGAACGAGATTAAGCTGTTGGTGGTATTTTTAGTGAATGTTTTTATTTCATATACGTTGCAAAAAACTTTGTTAATGCTCCAGTTAGGGTCAAAGTGACAAAAGTTGGGAAATGAGGCATTAGGGTTTCCAGCCCTAACACCTCACCTTCCTAAACCTGGCAGGAAAGCAGGTAAGGGGTGTGCCTTGGGATTCTCAAGCCTTATGCTCACCCCATTCCATCTGTAAATAGGTAAGATGTGTAGATATAGTATTATGATAATGGGGTGAGCGTTAGGCTTAAGAAGCCAAGGCATATTCCACACCTGCTCTACAGCCTGGTTTAAGAGAATGGGGTGTTAGGGTTGGAAACCCAACTTTTGTCACTTTGACCCTAACTGGAGAATTAACAAAGTTTTTTGCAACGTACTTTCTTACTTTTGAGATAGTATAAGGACCCTGCATTTCCATCCCTCCGTAGATGCGTATATATGGTGTATATACACATATGTAATAGATAAACCACTCTGAAGTGTGCAGTCGCTCTCTGATATATGCAAGCCTTGGTGTGCATTGCTTTGCATGAGGCTGCAGGCCAAATGCATCAACCACCCAAGGCGTGCATATATCAGAGCATGACTGCACACCTCAGAGTGGTTTATCTATCTTACAGAATGTCAAAATTGTTTTGGAGGGGGTTAAAAGTTGAGGGTGCGGTTGTGCTCTGATATAAGCACGGTCATGTGATGTGTTTTATACAATCAGAAGTTTGGATTTCTAGGATATTATCTCCATTTTATAAACATATATATATATATGTATTTTAGTTGCACAGTAGTGCCACTATAGTTAGGATTAAGTACCCCATTTAAGGTTAAAGTGTACATTTTTTTATCTTAATAACTTTGCCACTGTATGATGAATTTGCCTGAAATTTGGCAGGCATTGAGCAGAATAATAGATCTCTGGATCTGCCAAGTCTTGTAATGGTCAGATATATGGTTGTAGAGTTATAATGTGACATTATATAGCACATTTATGCTTTTTTGTGCATTCTTTGCTTGTGCCTACAGGCCGCACGGTTTGTGCTACTAGTTCAAAACCTTCAGGGAGCATGCAGCCAGGGTCCCTGATGTGCCTTTTGAAGATTTTGTCAAAAAATATTAAATGGTTCAAAAGTTATTAAAAAAATAATTTTCCTATTATAGTCAAAGGGAAAAGTTATCAAACTATTTGACAGTGTCGCAAATGCAGTTTTCAGTGTCACAAATGACCCCTGTAGTGTCGTAAGTCAGCCCTTTTTTTTCAGTTAGTGGTCACAGAAATGCTTGCAATTTAAATTAGGGATCCTTTAGGGATGCAGTTCTTTTTGTGTTCACCTAGTTGAGCCCTGAGGGTCCTAGTCAGGAAAGTCATAAATCATATGACAATTTAATTTTTTTTCTATGTCATACGGTTCCTCAGATATAAGCAATTTAATATTCCAAGTACTCATTTTCTGCTCCGAGGCCCATTATTATGCATACATTCTTTGTACTCACTGTTTTTCTCTATGCAGCTGTTGGGGAAGAATAAAGTGTGCGCTTCTTTTTTATTTTTTTTACCAATTATTTTACCAGGTGAGACACACTAAGCTGAAAGCTTGTTTGCAGGTGCAGCCTGGAAGCATGAGGAAGTTAAGTGACTTGCTCAGGGTCATACAGTATGCAAGTGGGGGCTGTGGGATTCAAACCCAGGTCTTCAGATTTGCAGCTCAGAGCCTTAAACCACTGTGCCATACTGCTTCCTTTATCCCAACAGGGATAGCAGTTCATTTTATGTTAATTCAGCCCACGATCAGGCAGACAGGTCCACTGTACCACCAGGGATATAAGTTTATGTTATTTTACTTCAGCCTGCGATAAGGCTGTGGGGCACATTGTCGAGCTGCAGGGGGTGTTGGTCCCCAATGGCTGCTGCCTGGCAGGGTGCCAGGCGCAAGTCATCGGGGAAAAGTGCACCTGCATGCAAATAATGACATGCAAATGGCTCAATTTGTGCCTTGCATACATTAGGGCCCCATTTGCATGTCGACTTTTAAATATCACGGTTGTTGCACCTAGCACAATGGAACTAGTGCTAGTGTATCCCCATGCTCCACTCTGGCCACTGGCACTGGCGCAGTGCCACTGCACCATGTACTCTGCGGATGGCCAGGGTGTGATATTCAATTATGCCGAGCCATGGCACATCTCCATTGAATATCACCCAGTCCACACCCCTGCACAGCCAAATTGAGCTGTGCCCGGGCTTGCTCCACAGCCTGACACAGTTTGAATATCTGGGCCTTTGTATAATTGAAATATACTGCTAGAGGGAGTGGGTATACTGGAGGATGTGCCACATGTGGCATGGTTAAGTCTCTAAGCTGTACTTTGTGACTACAGCAGTTATGAGACATCTCCAGTAAACAAACACCCTGTTGGAGTATGTTGCTTGAGAACTGTAAAAGAAAAAGGTGTGGTATTTCATTATATAAATGGTGATTCAAAAGGAACAGATATTATAGAAGGATGTACGTTAGTTGTACACATCTCACTATGGTTTAACTGACTATGATCCACAACTGGCCATGACATTTGTAGACAAGAATGACATACTGTATGAAGTATTGTAATGCTATGAATTTCTTTGCAGTTGTTTAATAAGTGAATGTTGTACTCATTCCAGTGTAAGAAGATATTCATACAGATTTAAATTGGATTTTTGTGTCATGTCAGCTTAGAAATGAGTAATAGAGGTACTCAGCCCAATATATCTGTTATCTAGATTTTGGGAAGTTTATGAAAAGTGTTATTACATATTGATATACTACTCACTTATGTGAGACGTACTGATGTCACCAGATACAATATACACAAGAGAATTTTCTGTTATGGACATAGTGATATGAGAAGGTAATAATAGTAATATTTGTTAATGACGTTGGGGGATATGACCCATGTATATGTAACAGATTATGATATTGAGCCTGTTACGTCCTTGTTACATATTGGCAGAATCTGTACATTACTGAATGGACAGTATTCTATGTCTATGGTAACACTGGCGTACTAACTGAAAATGTGGTGGGCATCACTGAACAGCTCAATGGCTATGTGCAGTACTGTACAGAAAGAGTTTCTAAATTACAGTGGGGTGTACAGTGATGATGTGGTCACAAGTTGTAGGAACTTCTCTGTAACATAATTTGTGACATTGCTATTACTGCTCATGTAAGTCACTTTCTTACTGTACACATGAGAACAGTTGATGTGTGGATATCCCTGTTGCTTAATGACACAACATCCATAGAAACACAGAAGTGTCATTGCAAAGAGAAATGTGTTTACATGGATTAATTACACAATGAAACAGTATGAAACAATGGATTTCACAATAAAAGTATAGTGCTAGATTAATATATTGTGCTATATATAGTCATATTTTTTAGTTGTATGTTTTATAGAGCCCAGGTAAGCTGTGGATGTGACACCTGTGGAGGTGAAGCAGGAGCCAGGCACCAGCTCTCTGCATAAGTACCATCACAACAGATATTCATACAAGATATAGTATCACAGTACCCTGAACCCAGAATGTCTGTTATGTGCATTGTCTGCTTGCTAGCCTGTGTGTACTGACTGATTTTATACAGTAGGGAGTGCACAGCATTGTTTCATAGCCTAAACAATGTTTGTGAAGGCTGTATAGTACTACATTGTACAGAAATGTAAATGAATCCATTCATAAATCTCGATTGTGTAGTATGGTACAAGGTTTATGCTCATTGGCTTCTGTTGTGGCCTAATGGGTGTACAGCCCTATTCCACAGAGTCAGTGATTGGGCATCAGGCATACAAGTCGGCAAGCAGTTATTTACTGCCACTGACAGGAGTGGGGGGAGAGTGGGTGTGGTGTGGCTTAGTGGGTGGGAGAGGAGGGGTGTAGCACTAGTTCACCAAGGATGGATTGCTTTGACATAATATTGTAGGGATTTCTGCAATAGGCCTGTGAGTGGTGCTCTGGAACACCAGGGATTTAGGACCATTATTACTATAGTAATACCCACAGACAGCATGGGAGGTGCCAGGATAAAGGCGATGCTGTAGCTTGGGTGGTCACTCAGAGCTGTCAGCTGTCATGTTGCAAGGTGTAATATGGCAGCTCAGCTGTTAGTGGCAGCTGTTGACCATTTTAATGAGGGGATCTACTCTGTGAAGTACAAGTAGTAGTTGTGACTGTATGTGTTACTACATCCTGGGCTGAAAATTGGGATGTGTGTAACATGGAATGGGAATGAACCTGCTAATTGTGTTGCATACATTACTGTTATGTTTTGATTAATCGGTATTTGTACCAGGCACATAGCACTTTTGAATATCACACTGGCATGCATCAGTGTGTTGTGCATGGTGTCACTGTTGTGCCTCTTGCACAACACTTCTGAATATGTCACCCACTCATTATTTACATGATGTTTAAAGAATGTGTTACATAAAGTAGTTACTAAAGTAAGTGAGATCTTGCTTACTAAATGTGTATGATGATTTCAAGTATTATAAAAACAGTCTGACAAATAGAGCTTTCTGATTCTCTGTAAACATTCTAACAGGTAATGTAAATCTTTCACTAACATAAATGTACAAATTGAACATATGGCGAACAAGGTTTAAGAGTGTTACTAAGTTGTTTTATTATAATACAAATAAGGTACTCCAAGAGATTGTGTCAATGGTCAGTTAATCACCATCTAGGACATTGTGGTATTTGGTTACACTTTCTGCCACACTACAGCCATCCAGGTGATCAAGAGAACATTTAAATAACACTTGGTTATGCATTGCTCTTTAATTAATGTTACAGCAGTAAAAGATGCTTTGTTTGAATCGAAATATGTACACAGAGTAAATAACTACTTGACATGTGTGTCTCTTTTGTAGCAGTTATTAAACAGATGATTATATAAACAATAGATTAAGTAAATCATACTGTTGGTGTACAGGTAGTCTATTATTCTCATGCAGGTGTGAAGAAATAATATAGGTACAGATGCTAAAGTTTAGTTGTTCATACACTATTGAATCAGTGTATATGAGAATGTGTTGTTTATTATGGAAAACCATTTAGGTGCTGAGTGTTGCCATATAGTAAGTAAAATACAGGAATATTGTGGAAAGTATACTCTTCTTATAAATCTTTTTAAGTTGTCAACAAAGGACATAATATGGTAGAAAAAATATAATGACTGAACTGGGAAGACAGGACTTCTAATTTGTATCACACTTCTAAATAGCGTTAAGAGTGGCAACAAAATGTATAACAATTATTGAATTAGATGTCAATATTGTAAGATGAAAGACAGATAGGCAATCACTGTTTTGAGGCTGGTATATTGATTCATGTTTTTTACACTTTTCAGGACACCGTCGCTTGAAACACTGTACTGGCCACTGCCGTTGTTATCACAGACTGGAAGACAAGGTTGACAGTCTGATTAAAAATATTGTTGCGCTCCATGAAGGACAGCAGAGATTGTTGTCTTTTATGGAAGCACAACAGCAGACTGTCAACTTTGTGCTCGAGCCTGTGGTGACAGTGGCTGGGGAAACCATGGCCAGTACCAGCACTTCACCTCCACCTCCATCTATGGCATCCAGCTTCCCTGGGACAAAGTGACCAGTCTCCATACCTGTCCAGTATCTCCTCTGGAGGGTGCAACAGCTTTCACTTCTGTTGCACCTCCACATTGAGTCCAGCTTATGGGTTGGACTGCCTCAAGCAGCACACACCTCTCGCAAACAGTGGCTGCAAATAGTTGAAATAGTTTTAGTAGTATTTTTGTATATATTTTTGTAAATTATATTTTTGTAAGTTTTATAAATGAAAATATATATTTTTTATGTGTTATTTTTTTCTAAATCACCAAAAATCAATATAGTTTAATGTTTTTTGTTACTTTTACAGTTTATCAGATTGAATGTTTTAATTTTTTTGTCAAGACTGACTTTTTTCATTTTATATTTAAAAAAATATTTTTTTACAAGAATATAAAATATTTTTTGAATACAACATTTTGTTTGTGGTATTATTCAATAGTGGGGATGTTTATCATCAATATTTATAACAAAGGGTTTGAGAAATGTAGTTTTCTCATTCCTTCATACCTTCTACCAGCCTCATGTAAATTTTTTATTAACGTACATATAGAGGTTAATCATATGTTGAACAAGGTTTTACACTATTTCAAACCACTTTCATAATTGTGGCAACAAGGGACTTCCAGGGATTATGTTAATGGTCAGTTAATCAGCCTCTAAGTGCATCTGTTAGTCGGTACACCTTGTGTCGCACTACACCACTAGCAGGTCATTAAAAGACCATTAACACAACTGTTGGTCATGCCTTATTGGTTAAATATTCTATAAGAAACCATTCGGCTTACCTAGTTTGGTAAAGAAGGTTGTTATAGACAGCGTTTAAGGTTTAAACAGATGACACATCTAAATTCTTGTTGTGTTACGTATGTTGCAGTATTATGAGAACATTTTTGTAGGTACATTATTAAGTATGACTTATGTTCAAAATTTTTGTCTAGTAAAGGTACAGAAGAGTACGGTGTAAGATATCTGAATATTTAACAGTGGTGCTTAGAAATAGACTACCACATTCTTTATGTCTCAGAAGAATAGTGTCATTGGCTGCAAAAAGATAGTCAGTAAAACACTGCAACATAATAAATCAGTATTGACATAAGAGTGGTAAGTGAAAGTAAATAGATAAATATTAAGAGGCATATGGTTGAGATGGATGTTGTCTTACTCTTCATAACAGAAAATACTGTTAGATGAGTTACTGTGTTCTTCATTTTGGTGCATTTGCCTATGTATGTGTGGTCCTGCTACAACAAAAATTTCAGATACTATTGGTACTTATCATTCTTAAAAAGACAGGATATTCATGGCAAAAACTCTGTCTAATCCATCAGTTAGGGTTGTTCCACAGTGACAAAAGCAAGGAAATTCGGTGTTAGGGTTGAAAACCCTAACTCCGAATTCACCCCCCCCAGCACCACACACACACACATGCAAGTGGGGGGAGGACCAAGGCAACATGACCAATTGCAGATAACCAGCAGCAGGTGACAGAAATTAAAAAACAGTCGTCTAAATGTACTACAAGATATCCGCACCCCCTGACCAGGTACTGCATGCTCAGAGGAGATCAACAGCAAAACTGAGGCCATGTACACCAAACGTACACATCCCTGATTGCAGGTGCACACAACGTACCACACTTGGTAGTTGCATGGCCTGACCTAGCGATACCCCACCCCCCACACACCTGGTACTGCACCCTGACTGGACATCAATGTTGCAAGTCTCTGATTGCAGCTGTACAAAGGTTTGTACACTTATGAGTAAACAAAAATAAAGACAACATACATTTACTACAAGACACATCCATCATCAAAATACAAGAACTGTTGTATTTAAGTATGTAATTTACGTAGTACTAAATTTATTGCAGCTGTCCACTCAAGATACAGAGGCTGATCTCGAAGTATGGGAAACCTATTCCCTGTACAAGGATCTGCAACTCCTAATGTCGGCTTCATGTATACAGTTTCTGTGATGTAGGTGTACTGTTGCTGTACATATATGTACCTTCAGTGTGTCCGTATACTACAAATGCAGTAACTGTTCTGTCTAACAAACAGTGTAATTACCTGGCTGAGGCCAAGCAACTTTTAAATGTCCTAACAGTACTGTGCCTACAATGACATAGGTGTATCATGGATGTCTATAGGCTCAATTTTCCTGTAGCTCTTTACTGAGGATGTACTACCTGGTAAAGACAATTGCATTGCTTCTCTGATGCCTCAGTTATTGAAATAGTGGTAAGTTTAGTATTGTTGCAATGAGTGATCTATACCATTTATGCCCACAGCCTCACTTTTTTTGTAGTTGGTCTACACTCAGGATGTAGTACCTAGTCTTTGGGTTTGGCAGGCCATTCTGTCACTGACACCATCGAAGTGATAACTATGTAACTTGTGGTACAACAGGAATCAAATAGGTATACCATAGATATAAACATAATTTATTTTAGTATAGCTTTTAGTCACAATGGGATAAGTGTTGTAGGATGGGAGGGGACATTCTCCATCACAGACTGTATGAGTCATAATTGTACTAACCTTTGCATGGCTGCAATCATCGAGTTACAGTGTTGATCTTCATGGGTTAATTTTAACTGGGGTTGTCCAGTAACTACTCAGTATGTGGTCTGAGTGGGTGGGGCACTGCCTTACAAAGCTCCTCCAGTGCCTAGCAGTGGGAGATTGTATATACATGAAATCAAGCACACATATTATACCTGTACAACTACTTAGTTTTGCTGTGCTTTATAGCTGAGGTGGACTACCTGGTGTGGTGGGGTGTGGGGCATCACTAGGTAAGGCCATGCAACTACTAAGAGTGGTATGTTGTGTGCACCTGCAATCAGGGATGTGTATGTTTGGTGTACATGGCCTCAATTTTGCTGCTGATCTCCACTGTGCATGCAGTACCTGGTCAGGTGTGTGGGCATGTCTTGTAGTACATTTAGACAATTGTTTTTTATATCTGTCACCTGCTGCTGGTTGTCTGTCATTGGTCATCTTGCCTTGGTCCTCCCTCCTACTTGCATATGTGTGTGTGTCTGTGTGTGTGTGTGTGGTGCTGGGGGGGGGATTTGGAGTTAGGGTTTTCAACCCTAACACCGAATTTCCTTGCTTTTGTCACTGTGGAACAACCCTAACTGATGCATTAAACAAAGTTTTGCCATAAATATATGTGTATATATATATATATATATATATATATATATATATATATATATGTGTGTGTGTGTAAACTATGGAAGCACAGGCCGTCTGGACCCTGCACTTTCATTTATAGGACAACAGTGACATAATTGTCAGCATAGCCACCTTGTTACCCCACCTCATGTACCCGGTACAGAAAATTTTTGAATCCCCACCAAAACGTAATTAATTCTGTGCAACTGCAACACCATTCTGCTCCACAGGTGAGAAAACACATTTTGAGCAGGTTTTGAAAAATGTCAGCTGTGGCATACATGAGGTGGGGTATAACAAAGCTATTTAGAAAACCTGGGGTCAAAATATTAAAAATTTCCAAAGTTAAGAGAGTGCTTAGCTAAATTGCAATGAATGTTCATAACATTTGTATTTTTTTACATTTTGACCCCAAATTTTCAACATAGTCTTCTTTTTAGCCCACCTCATGTATCTGATACAGAAAATATTCAAATCCCCACCAAAACATAGTTCTGATCAATTACAATGCCATTCTGTGCCACAGGTGTGAAAACATACTTTGGCCAGGATTTGAAAAATGACAGCTGTGGCATACATGAAGTGTGGCAATAAGAAGTCTATGTTGAAAATTTGGGATTAAAGTGTTTAAAATTTCCAAACTTACAAGCGTGCATAGTGAAATTGCAACAAATGGTTATTACTTTGCCATGTTTACATATTTTGACCCATATTTTCAACATAGCCTTCTTATGACACTGACTCATGAACAACATGACTGTCATTATGCAAATCCCACCCAGGAGAATTCATCAAGTGACAGAGAAATCATCTTTCAGATGGGAGTTGCATAAAGACAGTCACATTGTTCATGAGGTGAGGTCCCCAAAAGGCTATGTTGAAAATGTGGGGTACAAATGCCAAAAGATGGTGAGTTATGAATAAAAGTAGAACCCCCCCCACTGAAATACATTGAACCGCATTTACCTTAGTTTTTTATATTTCAGTCGCCAGTTCCAACAGAAAGACATGTCTTCGATTGGGGAGTGGATCTTGAACTTGGGACCTGTTCAGGTGAGTGAAGGTGTGTGGGAGTATACAGGGGGATGTAAGGTGGTGGGTGCTGAGTTGGGAGGTAGGGGTGAGGTGGATGATGATAGTCAAGGGACCATTTATGCACAGTTCCACACACAATAAAAATCACTGAGGATGGTTTTCTTTATTTTGAATTTATTTTACTACATATACCGAAGGGGGGCAGTGATCAGTGGAGGGGGGTGCCACTGGACACAAGGGAACAATATCTTGGGACCATGATCAGTGGGTGGGGGTGCCACTAGACACCAGGGAAATGAAAAATGGTGATCAGCAGGTGGGGGTGCCACTAGACACCATGTATTATTGTAAAAATCATAGGGACAGTGATCAGAGAGTTGGGGTGTGCCTCTTGACACCAGGGATCATTAGAAACAAGAATGGGGACTGGGTTCAGAGGGTGAGGGGTGCCACTAGACACCAATGAAGACTTTTATGGGAACAGTGTGTGTGTGGGGGGGGGTTCACAGCACCAAACACCAGAGAAACCAATTGAAGAAAGGAAGAGTTAGGAGTGCTGCTGCTAGTGCGCATAGAAGGAGATTGGCACATGGCATCTCTCACCATCCACTTTGTGCACACAGCTACCCGGTGTGGAAATAGTGGAAATCATCATGCAGCTACAAAAGTAATTGCTTGAGATAAAGCATTAGATTATGAATTGTGAACTTACTGTGAATACCTGAAAGGGTAAGCTACATACAATAGATTCAGAGGTGAAATATTGCCGCTTACCATTCATAAAGCTGAGGAAGGCTGAAAAGATATTAAACAAAGTATGCAGCCATGGTAGTTCAAAGTTTATTGCACAATTGTAAAAAAATGATCATCACAAGTATACAATCGCATATAAATAATAAATATGCAAAATTAAAAGCAGAGCCAAGTTAATTACATTAGAATTCTCTTTCTGATTTTTTGAGTGATTAGGAGCTATTTTTCTACTCTTTGAATAATGTAAGAATCTTCTGTGGTTAATAACATTACTATAAAAGGGTTTTTATCAGATTGTGTTAAAGTGGATAATATTGATTTAATCCATTTGAGTCTCGCCTTGTTATACCATGGGCAATCAAGAATGACATGCGCTAACTTCTCCCTCTTGGCATAATTACAGGCACACAGAATATTTAGGGTCATTAGACTTACTAAAGAGTGCCAATTTAATGTTTGACTCAGATAGCTCCAACTTAAATATAGAGTAAATATTCTTGCGTTAGGATCCTCAAGCTCATCAAGATAGAATCTATATTTATGTTGACAGCCAAATAGACTATACCATTTTGCATAATTAGACATCCTGATATATGTCAGGTCCAGAACATTACAGTTTGTTGCAATTTTGTTCTTAACATATGCTCTGCATTGATCACTAAGAGTAATACCCTTTTGTACATAATGTAATAATCATTCAAGAGTGTGTTTTTTCAGTGTTTTTTTAAGATATGCAAACCACGGAAATTCCTGACAACCTAACCTTTCCCACTTCATTTTTTTCTATAAGGCATTGCCGAGCCCATCTATCATGTAGTTTAATTATTCTAATCCAAAAATTGTTTAATCTGGTCTCGGCAGAGGCCTGTAGATTGGGAATACCTAATTTTGCATGAATAAAACAGGCAGGTTTGGAGTTTTGACAGTCAAGTGATGCTCTTAATAGTTGGATAGCTGTTTTTTCCACACGATCCGAAAAGTGGGGACCCCAAATTTCAGAGCCATAGAGAATTTGTGCATTGTATTTTGCTTATAGCCCAGTCATATGATGTCTAATAGAATGATCACCGTACAGGTAGTTACATCTACCTAGAGCTCCCACACTTTGTTTAAATTTAGCTAGAATTGTTTCAAAGTGGGATCTCCAGTGAGCATTGTCTGAATAAGTCAGACCTAAATATGAATATCTGCCCACAGTTTCTAATGTAGAGGAATTAATTTTCCATTTGTACTTTGACTTTCTCACACCAACAGTCATTTCATTAGACTTCTGTTGATTCATTTTTAAAGATAAGAGTTCAGAGTGAGTGGCAAGAATGCAAGTTTCTTATGTAGAGCCAAAGGAGTAAGAGCAAAAAGGATGAGGTTGTCAGCATATACCAAAGTGGTACATGGGGAGGTATTACTCTTATGTGAGTCTGTATTAGATTTTTGCAAGTCCAATAATAAATTGTTTATGTAAATGCAAAATAATAAGGTGGCAAGTATGCCCCCTGTCTGATGCCCCTTTTGGTCTTAAAGGGTTCAGATAGTTTGTCACCAACCCTCATCCAGACCAGTTGTCCAAATATAAATTTCAGAAGCTATTTATTAGTATGGGGACATTCATTTATTTAGTTTTTTTTTACCTGGTAAGTGCACTAGACAAATTCTGCCTATATTCAGGTACAACCCAGGAGAGGGGGATGCAGATGAATGCCAACTGACCTTGAACTAGATTAAGCTGTTGGTGACATTTTTAGTGAATGGGGGAAATTTGGCCAGGACACTGGGGAAACTTCCTCTACTCTTTTTGAGAAGTGCCATGGGATCTTTAACATTCACCTGAACTACCACCAAAACAGACAGATGGTCCCTCGGTTTAATGTCTCATCAGAAATATGGCACATCAGGAGTGCAGCCCCCCCTCATGTTGCACTACAGTGTCAATATTGTGATTTAACCCAAGTACCTGGTGTGGGGATGGAACCCACAGCCTTCTGATCTCCCGGCCTCAGAGGCAAGTGTGTTACCTGCTGAGCTACTGATACTGCATGGCACTGAAAAATCTCAGTTTAGCAATATGGATCATAAGCGTATTTCTACTGATGGTGAGGAAAGCCAAAGAATACAGTAGTCTATAAATGTCATATGAAGCTTTTAATTTCTTAATTTAATATATTTTTCAGTTAAGTGAGAAACTATGTAGCAATTATTCAATATGGAATAATTTTAGCGAAAGCCAGCTTGTGATTCGGCCAAGTCTCCCAGGTTTCTAATTTCATCTTTGAGTCTTACAAGTAAAGTTTTTGCAAAAACTTTGCCAGTAATGTCCAAAAGAGCATAAGAGTTTCTTTAAGGCCCTTTGTATGTATAGCTACAATTGTGGAACCCAGCCATGACTGGGGAGTATATTGTTGGATAACACATTTATTAAAAAAGGTACTAACAAGTCAGCCTATTAATTTGCCAGACAGATATATACTTCTCCTGGCATTGTGTCCAGTCCAGGGTCTTTATTTCTTTTTAGACTAAGAAGTGCAGAAAGAATTTCAGATTTAGTTAGATGAGTAAAAGCCAACGAGATATGTGATGTGTCTAAAGGTGACCAAGAGTTCACTATATTGGGGTCATGAACATTTTCTGTAAAATGATGGATCCACTTTTAAGCATATATGTAATTATCAATGTTAATTGTCTAGCCCTTATAACCTCTGGCTACCATCTTCCAAAAAGCTTTAGAGTCATTATTTGAAATTACCATGAGCATATTTTCCCACTGTGTGTTGTGCAATTTGTTTTTTTATTTTGTCTAATAAAGGCATTCTAGGTTTTTTTTGCTGATTTTAATTTGATGGTACTATCCTTATCAGCTTTACATTTTGATTTCCTTAGTATTTATCGCAGCAAATTTTTCTGACATCTACAATCTACATCAAACCAGTCTAGAAACTGTGTATAATTCTTGCTGCGGACTTTATCAATATTTCTTTATTTATTAAAATTTCAGATAAATACCTTTGAGTCAATGGCTCTTTTACAAAGGTTCCACATCATTATACAAAGAATAGAAGTACAATTTGTGTGAAATAAGCAGGCAAGCAGCTAATAGACAAATTTCAGTACAGGGTATACATGGTCTAAAAAGCTACAGGTAATATATTTAACAGTTAGAACAACACAACCAAGCATACATTTAAGAATGATGAGTCTCAGAAAACAATATTTACGTGAATTAAAGCTACCAATAGGGCATTGTCAAAGGCAAAGTGGAGTGGAAATAATTTAGTTGTTGCCAGTTGTGCATGGAGGGGTAACTGGGAGGGAGGTAGAAGGAGAGGTAGGTGGGAGGCAAGGATTGGGGAACATGTACAACAGTGGGTGAAGTAAGCAGATTAGAAAAGGGAGAGGGGAATGGAGTTGAAGGAGAGTAAGAGAAGAAGGTGGTGGACCATGGCTAGGGAGAGAGGCAGGGGTATAGAGGGGGAGGGTGGTGGCAGGCAGAGGTGGGGATAGGAGAGAGGTGCAAACAACAGGATCGACTGCCAGGGAGGTTAGGAGAAACAGTCACAGGTGGATCTGGACACAAGTATTTGACATAGCTTGTGTTTGAAAGAGCAGAGGGTGCCTAAGTTGGTGAGTTCACTGCCCAGGGAGTTAAACATCTTAGGGGCTCTACCTGAAAAAGACCACCAGCCTCGGGTGGTGTGACAGGGGGAACAGATAAAGAATAGTTGTCAGAGCTTCTTGTGTAATGGGAGCGATTGGCTGGGCATAAGAGAGAATGAACCCCAGGGGGCATGAGTCCCATCAATTACTTTTTTGCTAGTAGGCAGGTTTGGAAAGTAATCCTTCCCTGAGGTTGCAGCCAGTTTGACTGTTCATAGAGGCTGCAGATATGTGTGTGGTGGGCAGCACCAGTAAGGAGTCTGCAGGCCCTATTCAGCACTGTAATGATTCCCCATAGTGCTATAGCTGTGCCTGCTCCATAGATAACAAGCTCATAATCAATGATGGAGACAATGGAGCTGTGTATTGGTAGTTTAAGGGTGTCAGGCATTGTCTATATTTATAGAGAAAGCCTATACAGATATTTATGGCTTTTGCAACAGAATCGATATGGCTGGAGAAAGACAGAGTAGGGTCCAGGGTTACACCAAGGTATTTTAAAGTTTGCATCTGGTCTAGGGTCACAACCGAGCTGTTTTTGAAAGCCAACTGTTGGTGTTTATGTTTGTTATGTGTGCCATGGAATAGCATAGTCTTTTTTTTTGTAATTTAGCACTAATTTCTGTGAGATGAACCAGGCCTCAAGTTATGTGAAACTTTCCTGCAGTTGTTTCTCCAAGACAGAGGGGTCAGAGTTCTGAGAGAAAATCACTGTGTCGTCGGCATCAGGATAATGTTTTTATCACAGGCAGAAGGGAAATTGTTCAGGAAGATGCTGATAAGAAGGGGGCAGGTAGTTTGAAGGAGAGGGAGTCACCAATCTTAACTTGTTGTGACCGGTTGGAGAGATTACTGTTGAACCATAGTAGAATATCATGGGAGAGCCCTAAGTTGGCAAGTTGTTCCAGTAGTAATGGATGGTTGACTGTATCGAAGGCCTTCAAGAGATCTATAAAGGTTGAACTGACAAGATGTCCTTGGTCAAGTGCTAGATGAATGTGGCCTGTAAATTCAAGGAGGGCAGAGGTGGTGCTTTGTCCTTTGCCAAAGCTGTGTTGCTGTGGGCATTGCAAGTTGTATTCTTCCAAGTACTCCACCAATTGGTCTGCAATGATTTTTTCAAGAGCTTTGGATAAAAGGGGTAGGATGGAGATGAACCTGTAGTTACAGTGTAATGCCCTTTCCCCAGACTTGTGTATTGGGGTCACCAGCATGGACTTCCACTTGAGCGGGAACTGGGAGAGTGTGAGGGACCGGTTAATAATCTTAGTAAGAGGGTGCAGGACATTGTCAAGGGTGAGGGTGATGAGTTTCAAATCAAGTGTATCCCCACTTGATCTGGATTTTCTGAGCACCTTGAGGAGGTATTTTTTGGCATCCCTTTCAGTAACTGCCTTGAAATAGAAATGTGGATGATCTGTATCCTGAATCCATTGATATTGGGAGGCTGTTGTTTGGTTGGTGTCAAAGAAGTTAGAGGAAAGCACATGGCTGAGGTCGGTGAATGCCAGATTGAAAGTACTGGCAAATGTAATCGGGTCCAGGGTGTTGCTGCCATCAATTTTTGGCATATTAGAAGTGCTTTGGACTCTTTCCCTATTACTTCAGAGAGAATTTGCCAGGATTTCCTTCCATTCGACCATGCGTTTGATAGGGTGCTCCTGTAGTAACTGGCTTTTTCAGTGTGAATAGCTCTGGTACAGGCATTCCTGGCAGCCCTGTATGCCTAAAGGTCTGCTTGGTTGCCAGAGGTTGTAAGCATGAGCCCATAGAAAGTCCCAAGCTTTTAGTTGGTCTAGGAGTTTGCCTGAGATCCAAGGATTGTCAAGGATCTAATTTTGCATTTTTTAAAGGGGGCATGGATATTACGCACTTCATTGAACTTTGAGATAAAGTATTGAAGTGCAGCAACAACATCCAGAGTGAAGTTAATCTTGGACCATTCTTGCTGTTGTAGGAGTGCCTTAACTGGTGCAAGGTGTCCCCTTAAATAGCATCCAACTGTTGATAGTGTTTCATGGGGGGTTTATTGAATTTATTTGACTATATGCACTGGACTGGGCAATGGTCAATAATGGCATCAGGGAGAACTGTACTGTGGCTAATATGATCAGGGCAATTTGAGAGTACCCAGTCCAGTAAGGTACTGGTCCCTGTTCTATAGTTGATCCTAGTGGGTGAGGTAACTAGCTGTGTAAATTTGCAGTTACCAAGGCATCCTTGTAGTTCCTTACACTGGGGGAAAACAAGTTGACATTAAAGTCCCGTAGCAATATAACTTCCAAGTTAAGCTTTAGACTACTGATGCAGGTAAGAAATGGGTTCAGGCTTGCTGTAGTCAGTTTGGGCCAGATATACTGTATGCAGAGGCTATCATCAGAGGTTTGTTATGGGCCCCAAGAATGACTTTAATAGCAAGGACCTGAAGTTCATCACCATTAATGGGTAGGGTAAGGGCATGCGCTGTCAGATAATTTTTTAGATGAAGGGCATAAGCACCCCCTCTTTTGGATAGTTGATCCTGCCGAAAGATAATATACCCAGGTATTGCCACAGCAGTGTCAGGGATAATTGAAAACAACCAAGTTTCAACTACAGATAGCACATCTTGGCTGTGCTGTGCTGTTCAGGCAGTGATAGCATCTAATTTTTTGGTAAGGCTGTAGATGTTGATGCTAGCTAGTGAGAGGGACCCTGTTCTGCATTGCTCCCTAGGGGTAGCTAGGGGTGGTCCAGGGTTGGTGTGAACATTGTCAGATATTAGCAGGTTTAGCAGTATTAGTCTTTTTAGGAGTTCCTTCAGATATCTGCAGTGACTGCTACGTGCACTTTTTCCCTTATACTTATTCTTAGTTGTTGTCTGTAGTGACCCAACTCCCAATAGAATGAACAAGGAGAAATAGTTTGATGGTAGGGCCGTCCATGTGCACAGTAGCATGTTTATGTATCCTAGTATTTGGGAGAAGATATGAGAACTGTTGCAGCTGAGACTACTGGTAAACATTCCACTTCTGTGCAAGGGGCTATCAACCAGGCAATCCGAGGCTGGTTGCAGTGGGCATTTAAATATATTGATAGTGTGGGATGCCAGTAGAGTCAGAAGGAGCAGATGCAGCAAGAACAAGTTAGGTTACATTCTTGATGTAGTAATATTAGACCATGCAGATAGTTATGTTCAGGGATATGTAATATAATAATCTTGTCCAAGGCACCAGAAGACAAATGATGAAAAATAATCAAATCCACAGGAAATGGTGAACTACTGGGGACAAGTAAACTGTTGTTACTGTAGATCAAAGACCCAGAATGTATTAAATTCCTGAAGGTGATGAACATTGGCCTGAGGCATATGCAGGATGTAAAAATCCTTTGTTAGTGTCTTCCCTTTGTTGTCCAAAATGGTTGTGAATAAATCTCAAAGACAAGCACAGATTCTTTCAGAACAGGTCAGATGGAAATGTGGATTCAGTGCAGCACTCACTCCACAACTCAGAGCTTGTAAAACTGATTTGCTGGACTTACTTTTGCTTGTGATGGCTTCCAAAAAAGTTGATTTATAATGAGAATGTCAATACCTGGTGGTGATGTTTTGCAGTTTATTAGTCCAGGAAACTGTCATTGATGTTATGTCCAAGAACGGTCTAGTTCCTCCAAGCAGATACACATGAAAATCTACAAAACTAAACTACTGACAGAGACATACACAAATAGACAGCCACAAAGCCCAAAGAGGCAGAAAATATATAAGTGAAAAGCAAGTTCCTTAAAAAACAACTGCAGTTGTTTGTACAGATCTGCTGGGCTCATATTATTCAAGTTTTGGTGTGTGCATTTGGATAATAAAAAGTGTCATCAAACTCATAATTCTTTTCTCCAATGTAAATGTAGATGTCCATGTTGCCTCTTTTAGCTCACTTTTAAGTTATATATTTCAGTCGTTATTTTCTACAAAAGACAAAAGTCATGACTTTCTGCAATGCTCGTAGCATGTATAAACCTCCTCCCCTTACCATCAATAATCAAGGGGGGACCACACTTGAATAGGTTCATGAGTTCAAATACCTCAGCATCACCCTGGACAGCTCACTCTCCTACCATCAGCACAGTGGGATGGTTGCTAAGTCTGCCAACAAACGTGTTGACCTGCTCCACAAGTATAAAGACTGTATGACCCCTGAAGCCCTAAGACTGGCCATCCACAGCTCTGTTACCTCCACTGTCGACTATGGGCTAACCATCTACGGCTCGGCCTCCCCCACTGTACTTAGGAGAATATCAGTGACACTTAACAGGGCCTGTAGACTGCTCACAGGGGCTGACCGCCTAACGCACACTTGTGACCTTTACGCCAATACTGGTTGGCTACCTCTCATTAGCAGAAAACAATACCAGACCTGTCTGATAGCCAACAAAGCTCTTCTTGGACTCATGCCAACAGGTGTTGCAAGTCTCCTTACTACCAACAGCCGCACCCAGTCAACTCACAGTTCTCAATACCAGAATTTACAAGTCCCCAGGCGCTGGACCTCGTTGGGCCAGAGATCTTTCATGCACAGGGCTCCGCAGTGGTTCAGCATCCTTAACAAAGAGACTCTTGCTGCTGCAATGCTAAGCCATTTTAAAAGGCAACTGCAGCTATTCCTCCCCTCTACCTCAACTTGTGACTGCCTCCCCTAAGCAATGGTCACCACCATCTATTTGTGTCTAAGTCCCCTAAGAAATGGTCTCCACCCTCTACCCTAGCTGTAGCTATAACTGAACATGCAAGCCTTGCTTTCTTGGCTCCAGCCCTATCCCTCTCACCCTTTCACCCCTCCTCACCCTCCCATCCCCTCTTTTTGGACTCATTCATTGGTATGGGCACTGGCCCCTGTCCCCCTCATTCTTTTCATCCTTGTCTGACAACAGCAACTTTTGGACGGCTTCCTACTGACTTTTCCTACTGAGTATACTGTCTTTACCACAAATCCTGTTAGAAACTAGCATGTGGTTGTTCTTCTGCAACAGACTGGCTGAACTATTTAATGTACTAGCTATTCTGTATGTTACCATGTTTACCATTGTTGTAGGTTGCCCCCATCCTTTGACGTGGAACCTTTGTAAATGAGCAGTCTCTGCTTAAGGTAATTGTAATCCTAGAGTTTAATAAATAAAAATAAATAAAATAAAAAATGTCTAAAAGATTGGACTTTTCATTGTAAAGGGAGATGGGAAAGTGATCACATTCAGTCCTTGTAAATGATGGATCCTGCCCAGATATCAGGGGATCCCTGCCATAAAATGAAATCAATAACAGAGGACCATTGGCTGGTAAAATATAATATGTAGGTGCATCGATAAGATAATTTGATACATGATCATTTAGTGGATATATAAGATTTTCCTCCATTAATTTAATTAACCTCTGCCCATTATAGTTATATATATGGTCACTTGTTGATCTTGTGTATGATCCTGCAGATGGGAACATGAAGCCCATTATGGTTTTGTCCCATAGGCTGTCATAACTGCCAATTCCTGCATTAAAATATTCGGCTAACAATAAGTTTGCATGAGGGACTTTTAGCTGGGCTTTTCTAATTGCATCTGTTAATTTTCCCCACATTGTGTCAGTTGAGGATTTGGATTTATAAAGAGGAATATAGCAGTTGAATTTGATAAATTCATTAGTTCATAAGTGCTGTATAAAACCCTACCTGTTGTTTTTAACCTAGCTCCTCTTCCCTTCTAAATCTTTTTATTTTTTTATGTACATATGCATCTACATCCTTGCAAAGTTGTTCTGTGCTGCATCATGCTTACTGTGCATTGCTATTGCACCTTGAAATTGATTTTATTTTTCTATTCCATTGTATTGACTGTATAGATAAATATGTATTGTTTCTGTTGTACTTTACCTTGTTCTAACCAGATCCATCGCACAAATAAGCCTTGCTTAACGGTGTTCACCTGGATAAAGATTTTGATTGATTCATTTTTTAATTGATTAGCCAGTTGAGTTATCCTAACACCTGTGAAGCTGTCATCCAATGCTACTGTTTCTGTACTGGAGAAAGTTTCTACTTTTGTAAGAGTTACCAGACCCCAGGATCTAGGACCTGCTTTAGCAACTCTTGTTCCAGGTTTATGAAGTAGGATATAACATTTATATCAATGGTGTCTGTAGGATTGAGCCTTGTTTCTTGTAAACAAATTATACAGTATTTAGTAATAACATATTTCCTATCACAGTCTTTCAGTTTAGTTTTGATACCTGCTGTATTCTAAGAAACAAGGAAATGATCAAGACATTCCATATTATCTAAGTGGCTAGTTATTGAGATTGAAGAGGAAACATTTAGTCAATCACCATAACCAGCTAGGGCCATAAATCTGTTCTGGGTCGAAGTATGCAGTAGACACAACTTGTTTGGCAGATGTATATGAATTATTCTTGATCTTGCATCCCAGTCACATATTTATTCATTATTCATTAATGGGATTTTGCAATTGCAATGGTCTCAGTCTGTGCTTATGACCATTGCAATCCATTTTGATTCAGACCCTTTCATATTTACTTTATTTTTTTTGTGATCACAATGGTCTCAGTCTGTACTTCTGCTTGCAATCCATTTATATTCTATTACATGACATCATGTTCTTGCCATTTTATCCCCGACAATTGGACCAGTAAGATTATGTCTGTACAGGTGTCTCACAGCTCACACTGCAGCTGACAGCAGGAGTTCAGCTGTGGCTGCAGAACTAAAGAAAATCCACTGTTCTCATACAGAGAATGTAGGGAAGGATTCTCTTGCTAAGCTGGGAACCCAGAATTTTGGGTACCCAGACAAGGTGTCATGTTTGAACAGTGATGGGAATACCGAGAAGACAATTACAGCAACCAAATTGGCAGTTTGTTGCAATGGTCCCTGGTATTCTCAACACTGTTGTGTCTGGAGATAATGTCCCCTCCCCGAATCAACTCCAACTTGGAGTTAGTTCTCTATAGTACAGAGGATGCAGGGTGCATAGCCCATCTCATGTGGGGTGTTGGCAGTGAAGCCCCCCTCAAAAAACACTTGCTTTCCTGGATGGCACAAAGTCAACTGTCAACATTGTGCCATTGATGTAATGCTGTTCAACACAATTTGTGTCACTTCGGCATGGTGGAATCCCCAGACAAAGTATTTCTGGCCCTAATTTTAAAAAAAGCAAATATCAGAATCTAGCTAAATGGTTCCTGTTTAGCTATGTTCGGGTGCTTGACTTTTAAAGAGCACCTTTCATGATTGTCCAAAAACTTACATCTTGTAGTCATTATTTGCAGTACTAGACCTGAAAGGGTGTGTGCATTTGTTATTGTTGGCCACGGTTTACTCTGCCTTCCATAATTTGGATTTGTTTTTGAGCCCTGCTTTAGCCCTGCTGAATTTGCCTTGTCTGTTAAGCTGCTGGACTGCTGGCTCCTGAAGACATCACTGTAGGGCAGAGGAGTAGCTCACTCTTTGCAGTACAGTGCAGTGCAGACACAGCAGTTTTGCAAGGGAAAACTACCAGTACTCAGTGTACGTACTGTGTTCCTCTTCACCAAGATACCCTGATAGCAATGCATTATGCCAAAACACAAATGCCTTGTCAGTATGTTACTTTTGTAAAATTGACTTATTTCTGCCTCTGTAACAAACCATGGAAATTGAGAAAAGATCGAGGTGCTGTCAGCACCTTTCCTAGAAAAGGAGGCAGAGTTTCAACTGCTAGGAAAATACATCTTATAAAAGAGAGCAATATTTTGTCGAGCGATTGGGAGAGATTGAGATTTAAAGAGCACTTTTCCTAGTTCTTTAAACTTTCATGCATAAAGCACCCTTTCTTGTATATATTCTGGAACTGCATTTCATTACTGTCCTCTGCAGTTAGTTTTTGCATTCTGAGCTGCTAAAAACTGCAGGGTATACCAGAGCTTCTGTAGCAAGCCTGGTGTTTCTGTGAACTCAGGGCTGTACTGCTCACATTACTTTATGGTAGATGAGTGACTCACACACTAGTCAATTTTGCAGAAAAGCACCCTGGCAAGGTACAGTCGACTCCACTTATAGCGCCCACACTTTAAATGGGCAACCGATTGAATTGGGCAAATCTTCAAAACCAAATGCCATTCAGATAGACCCCAATGTTAAAAATGATGGTTATAGCGATCATTAGCTGCCTGCTATTTCGGGCAGATTAGTTGGTAGTTAGTGTCAGTTCACACTTAGGCATGCAGATTGCAGAGCTTGCCAAAGTGTGAAGTGACACTAATTAGCAGCTTATCTTCCCCAAATAGTGTTTCCACCTGCTCAGACTTAAGCGGAATTAAGCAGTGCTCACACTCTTATCCCTACTAGTCCCATAACTCTACACAATTTAATCCCCTCGAGGCTCCCCTTCCGATATTGACTGTACTTTGTCCATACTCCTGATCGCTGATCCAGCATACATACAGAGTGCTTGCACTCTGATCCCTACTATAGTAGTCTCGAGGCTTCCCTTCTGATTCCGACTGTACTCTTACATACAGAGAGAGTGATCACTGACCAAATAGAGCAGAAGTGGCACGTGAACTTTAAACCCCCAGGATCTCTGATCTTTCAGGCCCCTTTCACAGCACAAAAAGTGAGTTACACTGCTGTCCTTATTTTTCCTACCTTTTTATATCCTGACATTACACCGACCACTCCCTATAATGGACAAAATGCTTCTGCACAAACGTGCCCATTATAAGCGGTGGGGACTGTATTTGGATTTTAGTATAATGTATTGGTAACAGGGTGTCTTGGGGGAGGGGAGATGTAGTATGAACATTGAGTACTGGTAGTTTTCCCTTGCAAAACTGCTGTGGCTGCAATGTACTGCAGAGTGTGAGTCACTACTCTGCCCTATAGTGATGTCAGCAGTTCAGCCCTGGGTCCACAGCAACACCAGGCATGCTATAGAAGCTCCGGTATACCCTGCAGTTTTTAGCAGCTCAGAATGCAAAAACTAACTGCAGAGGACAGTAATAAAATACAATTCCAGAATCAATGCAAGAAGGGGTAATTTATGCATGAAAGTCAAAAGAACTGGGAAAGGTGCTCTTTAAAATGACAACAGCTTTATGTATTTTCCACACTTTTTAGTTTTGGGAAAAAGACAACAAGATGGCGACTCATGAAAAAGGATTTTTTCCTCTTGAAAAAAGAATGGATCTCATAAGAAAGAATCCTTTGTCACGAGATCAAATCCTTTGTCAAACTTTTTACCTCTATCCTGGAATGTGATCTTCCCATAGAAAATAATGGGAAATTAAAAACTGAATAACTTTGCAAGAGATTAATATATTTTCACCAACCAACCATGGCAGTTCTGTTACCCAGTTTTCTTCTACCACAAAAAAAAAATCACACCAAAATTTCACACCATCTGGGCACAAGATGATCAAGAAAAAGATGCAAAAAGTGGCAACTTTAAAGGTTTTTTCACTATTTGGATCTCAGAATCCACACATCCAAATGGAGCAAAATTTGCCATATTAAGAGATATACCCCACAAGACAGTGCATACCAAATTTTGTGCAAATCCATTATTGGTTACAAAGTTATTAAAGTGCAGAATTTGAGGTTTAACAGTAAACAGGCTACTCAACCCTAACTATAGTGGCACGACTGTGCCCCTATAATACAGTGTCACTTGCCAAGATGGAGCACAATCATACAGTTTCAGCCAGTGAAATCTTGCAGTACACTGCAGTAACTAATGTAATCCAATGGCAATTACTCAAACCTGCCATGCAGGAAACTGACATCTAATTACAGAGTGCTTTATCCTGTCAGGTGACATTGTATTGTACTCACCATTTTCTCATACTTCATTACTTATGAATTGTCCATGAAAATGGTGTCTTTGTCACATGGTCATCATCAGCTCTGGTTGCTTGTCTACCAGTGACATCATAATCCTTTGTTTGTGGCATCACAACTAGAAATTCAGAAATGTGATGGACAGAGAAAGACCTGACAATCCATCAAGGCTGTCCCATGAGAACCTTCTTGGAGATGTTCTAATCTCCATCCACTGTCCTAGTCCCCCCTTCCAAATACTCATCTTTCCATCTGATAACTCCTTTATATGAGTCCTCTTCCTTTTGGACCTCACTCTCATCATTGTCAAACCCACACTGTCCCGGATTCCCCATTCCCCCACAAAAGACAGGCCACTTATGTGTTGTTGCACTCAGATTGGCAATCAATTTATTACGATAAACACATTTCTTTTGTTTACATTATCATTATCATCATCTTCCATAGTCATATTACACCTCTTCAATTGTATTGCTTTACATAAACAATATTAGTTCAAGATCTTCCTCTGCTTCTTCTCGCCTCCCCAGGTGAAAACCTGGGAACTTTCTTCTTCTTTTTCCTATAGGTAACAGTGAGAACCGAGACCAATTTCTTCTCCTTCTGTTGCTTTTCCTTCTCCTCCTTTGTCTTCCTCCCCCCCCTCATTTTCCCCTTTTTTCTTTCTGCCATCCACCTTTGGCAGACCTATCCATCTGAACAGACCCTGCTGTTATCCACCTGTGAAGCAGCCCCACCATTTTGCCCTCCTTTGACCCATATGACTACTATTCCTTTTTCTCACTTGATTTAAATGGGTGGGTGGGGGCAACAAATATTTTCTAGCAGAAAGAGGCAGAATACCTCAGTGCAGCCTCTTATGTACCCTGGCTTTTTACCCACTCCCACTTTTTCTTACCTCCCATTGCTATCCTTTTCCTCCTTGTGCTCCTCCCTTTCCTGTACCTGCCTATTGTCCCTGGGGCTCCACCCTCCCCAACTCTCTGAGCATCTGAGAACTCTCTTCTGCATTTACTGCCTGGGGGAGAGGTCCACCAGGACAACTTGGTCTGCCCCCTTTAAAAGGGGCAAACACCATTGTCCCAGATTCCCCATTCCCCACAAAAGACAGACCACCTATGTGTTGTTGCACTTAGATCGGCAATCAATTTATTATGATAAACACATTCCTTTTGTTTACATTATCATTATCATCATCTTCCATAGTCATATTACACCTCTTCAATTGAATTGCTTTACATAATTACTATCAGTTCAAGATCTTCCTCTGCTTCTTCTCGCCTCCACAGGTGAAAACCTCTGAGCTTTCTTCTTCTTTTTCCTATAGGTAATGGCGAGAACCGAGACCGCTTTCTTCTCCTTCTGTTGCTTCTCCTTCTCCTCCTTTGTCTTCCTTTTTTCCCCCACCCCATTCCCCTCCCATTTTCCCCATAGCCTGTCTCCAGCTTGTGTTGGATAGAAACATAGAAACATAGAAACATAGACTTTGACGGCAGATAAGGACCGCTAGGCCCATCTAGTCTGCCCATTTCCCTACCTACAGGATAGGCTGCAGATCCTGTTAACCAACAGCCTATATCTTCCTGCCCCCCACAAGAATTGCCTTATGTCTGTCCCATGCATTCTTGAATTCTCCCACAGTTTTAGACCCCACAACTTCCTCAGGAAGGCCCATGCATCCACTACCTTCTCTGTGAAATAATACTTCCTCACATTGCCCCTGAACCGCCCTCCTTCTATCTTTAAATTGTGTCCCCTTGTTCTTGTAAGTCTCTTTTTCTGAAAGATGCTACCCTCTTGGACTTTGTTGATTCCTTGAGGTACTTGAAGTTTCTATCATGTCCCCCCTCTCCCTTCTTTCCTCAAGGGTATACATATTAAGCTCCTTTAGTCTCTCCTCATACGGCTTCTCTTGCAGACCCTGCACCATTTTAGTTGGCCTCCTCTGGACTGCCTCTATCCTGTCTATGTCCTTGTGGAGATGGGGTCTCCAGAACTGGACACAGTACTCCAGATGGGGTCTCACCAACTGTCTGTACAGAGCGATAACAACTTCCTGTTTTCTGCTGCTGATGCCTCCCTATACATCCCAGTATACCCCGGCCCTCCCAACTGCCTTCTCACATTGCTTGCTAACCTTAAGGTCATCTGATATGATTACCCCCAGGTCCCTTTCCTGTTTTGTTGTTGTTACTACCTCCCACCCATTGTGTATTCTTCCCTGGGTTCTTGTTTCCCAGGTGCATTATTTTGCACTTTTTGCATTGAATCCCTAGCTGCCATCCGTCTGACCATTCCTCCAACCTTGCCAGTCCCTTTTCATCCTTTCCACACCTCCTTGTGTATCAACCCTGTTGCAGATCTTTGTGTCATCTGCAAAGGCATACTTTTCCTTCCAGTCCCTCTGCAATGTCACTGATGAAGACATTAAAAGGACTGGACCCAATCTGAACCCTGCGGTACCCCACTAGTAACCGCCCTTTCTTCAGAGTGGACTCCATTTACAATTACCTTCTGTGTCCTGTTGTCCAGCCAATATTTTACCCAGGCTACCACCCTGGGACCCTCCCAGGCTGGTTAGTTTGACTAATAATCTTTGTGTGGGACTGTGTCAAATGCCTTGCTAAAGTCTAGGTAGGCCATGTCCACAGCCCTCCCTGGTCTACTACTTTGGTCACCCAGTCAAAGAAATCTATTAGATTCATCTGACATGACCTTCCCGCTGTGAACCCATGCTGCCTTGGATCCTGTGCTCCACTGACCTCTAGGTACTCAACTATTCTTTCCTTCAGAAGTGACTCCATCACTTTCCCTACCACAGATGTCAGACTGACAGGTCTATAGTTTCCTGCCTCTGTCTTGGTCCCACTTTTGTGAAGGAGTCACATCCGCCTTCCTCCAGTCCTCGGGTACCACACCATCCTCCATGATTTATTAAAAGAGTAGCCAGTGGTTTCACTTGTTCCTTCCTTAATTCTTTTAGAATTCTGGGGTGAATTCCATCAGGACCCATTGATTTGTCCACCTTCAGTTTTAGGAGTTCTTGCAGAACCCTTTCTTCTGTGAAAGGACTGGGATCGACCCCCCTATCAAGAGTGCTTCTGTTAATTGGATTAGGCACTTCCCCCTCCTCTTTTGTGAATACTGAGCAGAAATATTCGTTCAGTATTCCTGCTTTTTCACTGTCCCCCTCTGCCCACCCACCGTTCATTCTATTCAGCCTCACTATCCCTCCCTTTGTCTTTCTACGCTGGCTGATGTACCTATAAAAGGTTTTATCCCCCTTCTTAACTGAGTTGGCTATCTTTTCCTCAGTTTGGGCCTTTGCTATTCTGACTTTCCTCCCTGCTTCTTTCTGCCTTAACTGGTACAGCTGTCTGTCCTGCTCCTTCTGTGTTTCCTTATACTTATACTATATGCTGTCTTTTTCTTCCTGACTTTCACAGCCACCTCTCTTGAGAACCATAGTGGCTTTTTCTTTCATTTTGATTTGTTTATTTGCTTCACACAAAGGCTTGTTGCCTCTGTGATGGCAGTTTTGATAATTCCCCATTGTGTTGCTCCACCTCCTTCTAGCCTGTTTGCTAGTGCTTTTCTGAGGCACTCTCCATCTTGCCAAAGTCAGCCCTCCTAAAGTCCAGTACCCTCACTTTTGTATGGCTTGACTCTGTAGCTGAGTTTAACATGAACCACACTGTTTGATGGTCACTTGTCCCCAGATGGCAACCCACTTCTAGATCTGAGATCCTCTCACTGCCCGTTTGAGAGTACGAGGTCTAAGATTGCTCCCTCATGAGTGGGTTCCAAACTAGCTGTCTAATGCCTGCCACCTGTAGGGCATCAAGAATGGCCCTGTCTTGGATGTGGCTGCAGCAAATGTGCTCCAGTTAACATCTGGCATATTCAGGTCTCTCATCAACAGTATCTCCCTTTCTCTGCCATTCTAAATGCCTTCCATCATATCCTTTTCCATTCCTTCCCTGACATGGGGTCTGTACAACCCTGTGCGGATTGTGGTGCCCTTTCCAGTCTCCAAGGTGACCCACAGTGCCTCCTCTACTCCCTGTTTACCTTTTGTTCAGTTGCTTTTATCCCTTCCTTTACATAGAGAGCTACTCCTCCCCTCTTCTCCCCTGCCTGTCTCTCCTGTAGGTTATGTACCCTGGTATGTTAACATCCCAGTCATGGTTCTCTGTGTACCATGTTTCTGTGACTGCTACAATATCCAGGCATCCCTCTTCCATTAAGGCCACCAGCTCAGGGAGCTTGTTGCCCAGACTATGGGCATTGGTACTCATTACCCTCCATTTCCTGATGGCCTTACCCCTTTTGCCCCATCCCTGTCCTTCTTGCCTTTGTCACTTTCTCCATTTACCCCTGCCCTTCTCCCTATCGACACCTCCATGTTGGTGTTTGCCACACTTACTACCGTGATTGTTTGGGTGGGGCTAGGATTTTCCTGCTCCTTTCCAGTGCCTCCCCCCTTGGCTAGTTTAAAAGCTTGCCAATGAAGCATTTAAACCTATCACCTAGGATCCTGGTTCCCCTCCCAGACAGATGCAGCCCATAATACCAGTATTGGCTTGCATCACTCCAGGTGGAACCCCAGTCCCCAATGAAGCCAAATCCCTGAGCTCCACACCATTATTTCAACCACTGATTGAATCCCATGGTATGGAACACCTAGCCTCTCCTATGCCATAGATGGGTAGCACCTCCAGAAGGTTACCGTGTGTGCTTGACTAAGGCCCTCCCAATTCCTACAAACTCTTCCTGCACTTCTCTAATCCTTTCTTAGCCAGGTCATTTGTCCCTAGGTGGACAATGACATCCAGCTCCCTCCTGTGCAGCTGCTCTGGCAATCCTGAGGATCGCTCCCTGTCCCTCCAAGCCATGGCGCCAGGCAGGCACCTTACCTCCCTCTCCCTTCCTTGCCCAGTTCTACCTTCCTAACAATGGAGTCCCCACCAGGAGTTGTTTCTTCCCTGCAGGGTCCCTGCCACCTTCCTGTGGGTCTCCTTTGTAGAATTCCCAGCATCCTCCTTGGTCTCCACTGTAGGTGCCTCCATGGAGGAACCACACTTTGCCAGAATGGCATAGGTTGTGGAGGTACAACTGGAGGGATGTGCCTCTGTTCCACCACCCTCACCCTCCCTGAGCCCACTGTGGTCCAACCGCTTCTCTTTCTTGGCAACCTCTGAGGCAACGACAGTGGCATTGGTGGTTCCTGGATGGAAGAGGAGGTCCCACAAATCCTGGCCAACTCAACCTGGAGATGAGCAACCTCCTCCTTCAGCCCAGAGAGGTGCCTGCAGATGGGACAACACCGCATCCTCCAGAACATCTCCAGGAAGACTGCTGCTCCACAGCCACTGCACTGCACCACTCCAATCATGTCTTATTTCTGGCCCTTAACTGTTTGCAATCCTTACTCTTTCGTCTGTTTTTTTTCTCTCCTTACTTTCTGCCTGTGTGCCCTTTAAGCTCCTGATTGTCCTGTTCTGAGACAAGAATATCCTATATTTCTCAGTAGACCACTTACTTGTTCAGAGGCAGACCTCCAGCAGCTAGAGGGGCCAGAGATCTACTCTTGCCCTTCTAGGATGGTGGGTCCTTGGTGGTTCTGTGATCACTCACTTCCTGCACCTAAACAGGAAGTTCCTGTTGTCAGTCAAATCCTGTGCCTATAAAAATAGAACTAGCTTTGGGTGGAGGGGAAGGAAGGAGAGCAATATAGTCCCAGTAGAGAAGTTCAGTCACACAGCAGTCCTTTCTCCTGGTGTCTTCTGCCAAGCTATTAGCAGAATCTTTCTAAGGCTGTATTTAAATGTAGCTTCCTTCTAGCTAAGCCACTCCCCCTACTTACCAGATCTTTCTACAAGTAATTTAAACCTCACAGCAGTTAAGTCCTTTCAGTCACCTGAGATTTACACCTAGATGACTTTTCAGTTACCCATTCAGTTCAGTTAACCCAAACACACACTTTTTTTTTTGTTTGTTTTGTATGTTAGTTTTTTACCCTAAATTAAAGGTCCAAATACAAAAGTTCTTCTACTTTAGTCCCAGCAGAGAAGTTCAGTCACACAGCAGTCCTTTCTCCTGGTGTCTTCTGCCAAGCTAGGATGGCTGGCCTTCCCCCTCCCCTTTTTTTCTTTCCCCTCCATACCCCCCCCCTTTTTCCTGCCTTGTTGTCTCCTCCATGCCTCAATGAAATGCATCATCTCTGTGTCAAACATATCTATAGCTAGGTCTGATAAGTGCACTCTTTCCAATCTACAGAATTCATCCACCCATTCCTCGATCCCCCCCCTCAGTATTACGTGCCCCTCAGGCTTCTCACTAGGGTCCTAACTCTCCTATTCATCTTTCTCCTAGCTCTCTCTACTGCTACATGTCTGCAAGCGTTGCCTCCATACTCTCCATGGTATCATGTCAGACCACACTAAACACACATCTGGCCACTATTGTTTCACTTTTTCCAAATCACTTCTCACCCTTAGATAGATATCCACCCATGGTTTTTCTCCTATGTCATTCCCTCCCAGGTGGATAATAATCAGATCTGGTGTGGGTCTCTGTTGCTTCATTTCCAGCAACGTTGGTAGTAACTGTGCCCACTTCATCCCTCGGATGCCACGCCATGTCAAGTTACAGTGTCTGACATCCTGGTAGAGTTATTTCCCATGGCCTTCTTTTCTGCTGTCCTCTCCACCCAATAAATGTAGGAAGGCCTGCAGATCCACACCTCCGTGATCCTCCCTCTACCTATGGATTAGATAAAATACTCTGTTTAATACTTTACTTCTGATTACCCCTTCCCCCTTATTCTTTTTTAAAACTCACCCTGGGTCCCTCCCCCTGAGTCCCCCCTTTTTTCCTACCTTTCTGGACCTGAAAAACAAAATAAAGATGGCATGTTAATCTTTAAATGCACGGATGTATCTTTTGTAGCCAACAGACCACCATTGCCCCATCTCCAAAATCTTGTCCACTGATTCCCCTTCAGCTGCCCATTTTGACATGGCTCCTATCCAAAAGGAATAGGAGGAATAACTTGCTGGGTCCTCCCCCAAAAAACTTCATGCCTTTTTTAAGTACCACTGTTACCTGGTAACTGGTCACTTTCCTCCCATCCTCATGTACAAATAATCACCCTTCTCTGTTATATCTCTCTGCAGCATAAGCCCACAGAGTCCTTACTGGGCATACTGACCCTTCTGTATGCGGCTTTAGGTCTATGACACAACCTTTTCCCACCTGGTCTGTTTTTGACCTCCTGATGACCAGTTGTATTTTTTTTTGTCCCCCAAACTACATCCCCCCATCCTAGACCCACATCATGGTCTTTTTGGCTATGACCTACCCCTCACTCACCCTCAAAGCCCCCCTCCAAACATTACCACATAAATTGTAAAGAATAGCTTCACTTCATCTTTGGATTTACACACCCTTGGCAATATGTCCCACAGCCTGGCTAGCCAGAGCTCCGCTATTGGTTGCCAGCCATCCTTGTCCTTCTGTCTCAGCCTGCTCCAGCCTTGCATCATCCTGCACATCAACATTGATTTTGTGGGATCCTGCCACCTCTTCAGGCTGCATACCACACTGATCACTGCTAGGTATACCCCATCGTGTTGTATGCCAAACCCATCTGCCATTTTTCTACTGTAAACTTTCCCACCTGCTGTACCATGATTGGCCCACTTACCTCCATGTGGTGCACTGCCCTGAAAGCCTGCAATGCTCACCATGCCCCTTCATAGGCCCTCATGGTCCATGGTGCCCATGAGCTGTGAAACTGCATCTCTGGTCCCGCTTGCCAACATCCCAGATGTTCGTTGGAATGGGTGTTTTTCAATCCTCTGCCATAGGCACCAGTGCCTGAAAATAGTCCAGCAGCAGATGGGAAAGGCAGTCAGCCAATATATTCCTTTTCCCGTCTATGTGTTTAGCCCTAAATGACATGTTCAACTGCAACCCTCTTAGCACTAGCTGCCTCAGCACCCACCTTACCAGTGCTGACCTTCCCCTTTTGTTATTCAGGACCTCCACTACTGCCTTATTATCACAGCAGAATGTAGCCTTCTGGTTTCACAATTCCTCCCCCCACACCAGGGTGCAAGCTCAAATTGACATTATTTCCAATAGCGTGATGTCCTTCACCCTGCCTCCCTTTACCCATTTGTCTGGCCAAGGCTTTCTGAACCACTTTCCCCTCAAGTATCCCCCATACCCTTCCCTCCTGCTGTGTCCATGTACAGGTCTAAGTCAGTATTAAAAACCCATTCTTCCTGCCAGAAGGATATGCCATTGTAAATCCTCAAAAATTCCTCCCAAACCTTGAAGTCTTCTTTTACCCACTGCGTTATATCTACCCAATGGTACGGCCTTGTCACCCCAGCTATTGCTCTTGCTAGCCATCTTGTGAATGTCCTTCCCTGACCAATTGCCCTGCATGCAAAGTTCAAATGCCCCAGGACTTGCTGCACTTGCCTCAACTGCACCTACCTCCTGCTTGTGTGGTATTGAATCAATTCCCTTAATTTTTTCACTTGTTTGTCTGGAAGCCTAAATACCTCATTCAACATGTCTACCTCAATCCCTAAAAACTCCAGGACCCTACTAAGGCCTTCCATTTTGTCTGGTGCCAGCGGTACACCTAGATCCCCACACAACTTCTGAAAACTAGCCAACATCTCTTCTGTCTCTGCTTGTCTTCTGCCTATCAACAAAAAATTGTCCAAATAATGTTAGACCATTTTATACCCTGTTTTTTTCTGGAAGATCCATTGCAGGCAGGTGCTAAATGTCTCAAAGGTTGCACATGCTATTGGACAACCCATGGGCATTGCTTTATCAAAATAATACTGGTCCCCTATTTTAAAACCCAACAGGACCCAGTCCTCCTTTCTGACTGGAAGCAGGCAAAAGGCCAACTCAATGTCCATCTTCACTAGCCACGCATCTGGGGTTGCCCGAATGATCTATACTGCCTCTTCCAATGTAGCATAAGTCACTCGACTATGCTCCTCCCCTATAAAATCATTAACAGAGTCTCCCTCTGGGAATGACAGGTGATGGATCACCCTGTACTCCCCTTCTTGTTTCTTAGGTACCAAGCTCAGTGGGGATATCCTCAAATTAGCTATAGGGGAAAAGGGTAAGAATCTTGTACCCTTCCTGCTGCTTTTTCTTTTTCTATCTTTTTTCAAGATGTCTTCTTTTCCTATAACTGAGCCCAAATTATTCATCTCCCTAGCTTGTCTTGGCATCCTACAATGCAAAGAAAAACCTGATCAAAAACCTCTTCTTAAGGTTTCCACAGTGTCCTTATTGGGGTATTCTGCCAGCCACCCCTCCCAAGCCTCCCACTTGATGGGTGTTTTGGCTGCCTGAAATTGTTCTATGCCCACCCAACCCCATGCTCCCCCTACTGGCCCCCCTTCCCTCTTCCTCTTCCTTCCTCTCCTTATTTCAGTAAAATTGGGCTCCCCTACAACCATACCCTCTGCCCCTCACACCTCTGTTCCAGGTCTGGCCCTTATAGCCTTGTCCTTCATGAAAAGGTTGGTGGCTGGCACCCTGATTACTCCCCGCCTGAAACCCCTGAGCCCACTGGTTCCTGCATCATGTTGTGGGATGAGAACCCTCACACTTTGAACATGCATGCCTAAAACAACACTGTGGCCATGAACAGAAAGCTCTATTGTAACCCCAGCAGCATTTCTGAAGTACCCCCACCCTTTTTCCTGTCTCTTCCTCTGGAGTGGATTGGTCAGTCATGTAGTCTGCCCACAAATCGAGCTGCTTAGTATCCCATCTCACATTCCCATATGTTGCCATCCTTTGATGAAAAAATTTGTCATAGTATATCCATCCCATACCCCCTTTTGCTTTTCCCACTGTATGATCAAGGAATATGTGATCAATGGAATTCCCATCTCTGGCTTCTTCTCCATCACTATGGTGGAATATGTGGCAAATCCCATGAACCAACAATCCCACATCTTCCCTTTTGTAAATTTGTCTTCCTCCTTCTTACCAAGTAGCACTTCCGTGGCTGCCATCTCACTCTTGCCTATACTCTCCATCTCCTCGTACTTGGCAGCCACCTCCCTGCTTACCAATGCAAATATGTCCACATACTCCCTCTTGCAAATCTTTTACTTTGTGGCCAATGGTACATGCTCACCTATTCTCATACCTAGCATTCCAATTTCCTGTGTGCCCTTTCCCATGCTATCCATTTCCTTCTTCTCTCCCTCTGTACCCCCCTTTTCTGACCTGATCTCTGCCAGTGCTGTCTCCATCAATCCCCTGCTCCCAGCGTTGCAATAATTTGACCAATATATTCCTTGATACTCTCACTGAGAGAACCTGATACACTACCTGTTGGCCTGTCCGTTCCCTGAGGTCTGTTGTCGGTGAGCTGCATCGGTCCTTTTTCCTGTGCTGGTCTATCCATAGACAGGCTGCGAGGGCAGCTGTGGACTGGGATTCTGCCCTGGGTTGTGCCAGGGGTAAACTTACTGGCTCTGCAGGAAGTATTACCGGTTCAGGGTCATAAGGAGGGATGGTACTGGGCTGGAATCCTGGGAAGTGGTCTCCTCCAGCAAAGGCCACTGTGGCTTTGCTGGACTCTGGCTCTTCCCATTGGCCATTTTCCATTGCCCCTTCTCCCCTTCTCCACTTTCCATTTTTCCCCTGACTTCCCTGGCTCTTCCTCTTCCACTAGTTGCCAAATCATGTTGGCCTTCTCTGCCAACTCCATTATTGCCTTGTATGCCTCCACTCTAGATGGTTTGCTTTTTTTCAGTGCCATCTTCTTTCCAGTCATGCTACACACAAATACTGCAATGAAACTGACAAAGATCGGTCATTATCATCTGCAATCACAGTCTGTATGCACATGGCTTCCCTCAACTCCCATGCTTCCAAGTAGTGCCCTTTGCCCATGCATGAAGGAGCTGCGTTCATGTGCCCTCTGCGCCCTGATGCTGTATTCTCCTCATCTACATACCAGTCTTTATTATCATTCCCTTTTTTTTAGAAAAAAAACACTTTCCCTTGAATTTTCCTCTGTGCTTTGTCATAGCACAAATGTTGTAGCTCTGGTCCCCCCCTCATTTTCTGCCCCTTCTCCCCTTCTCATACACCAGCAGCTATCCGAGGCCTCCCTTGGGCTATTCCCCCCCCCAACGAATATAAATTGTCTTATCTCAGGGCAAGGGAAGCGAGTGACCCACCTTGCCCATAAAAAACATCCATTTTGTTTTTAATCATGAGCATCCTTTCCTTTTGTCCCCGAGAGAGCACCTCTGCTAAATCTGATTTGCCTTAACTCAGGACAAGGAAAGCAAGCGACCCAACTAAAACAGTGCTTGTATTAATCTTGCCTCTCCAGATACCCTTGCCTGCTCATAAAAAGCACCAATTTTGTTTTTAATAGCAGACATGCTTTCCTTTTTTGTCCCGACAGAGCACCTCTGCTAAATGCTGCCCCATTCACAATGGAGCAAAATCCCCTCCCATGCAGTGTGACGTCAGATGCCACCCGCACCACCAAAATGTTCTATTGTAGCACCAGCACTTGAATGCCCATGGTATCTTGGGCCAGTTGTCAAATAGTCATTAAAATTGGACCCCTCTAAATCACCTAACGCACTAAGCTGCTACAATCAGCTCTTCCCGATTAAAGAACAACCTTCCAAAGAAAACTCCTGCCAGTATTTTGTAGCAGCCCTGTCCCCCAACAAGATGCAGCTGAGTAAGGAAGTGCACTTTTCTTTTGTTCACACCACATCACTCCAGTGCTGGAATTCCCGTTGACCCCCCCACCATGTGGTGTAATGTCAGATGCCATCACTTGTTTACTCCTGGGCCGGTCCCACTGCTGGCGGCTTCTCTTTCCCATTCCTGGGGCCTGCCTCATGTTTCTAAGGCAGTCCCCCCCAGCTTTCTATATATATATATATTTTTTTTATAAATGAAGGCATTGTTGCTTCTTTGCACATTATTCGCACCCACCTCCAGCCACCCAAACTCAGGATCTGCTCCTTCCTTAACTGTGTGGGTGGGTGGCCACAAACTAAAATACTTCACTGCTTCAAGGAACTCCCAAGACCGCAAACCACCCTGGATTTTCCTCTCCTCATCTGGAACCACTAAAATTGCTTAAAACACAGGTGCCTGCCAAAATTCCGATTCTAGCAAAGCGAGCGACCCACCAACTCACTTCAGTACTGGGCTTTTCTTTTTTTTTAGCATCACTTTCTCTCTGAAACTCTCTCCACATGGCACAAAACAACCTGAAATATTCTAACCTCACATTCCAGTACTCACATAATGCCTTTCAGCACACACACATTCCTTTTGCATTTTAAAACTCAAATCAGTACTGGGCTAACTCACTTTTCCATGCCATAGCATTTCTTTCACCCCATGTGGAACAAAATAGCCTGAAATCTCTAGCCTAACACTAAAATTGCTCAAATCATGCCTTCTTCTTCGGTTCTATGACCTACACTTGTATGTTATTTATTATTTTTTTATATATACCTTGTAGAAAACCTTCCACTTGTTACCTCAGTTGGTTCCTCCTCAGTTTTGATAGCCGATTCAGAAGTGCTGGTTCTGTTGATAAGCCAACAAATATTTTCCAGCAGAAAGAGGCAGAATACCTCTGTGTAGCCTCTTATGTACCCTGGCTTTTTACCCCCTTCCACTTTTTCTTACCTACTATAGCTATCCTGTTCTTCCTTGTTCTCTTCCCTTTACTGTACCTTCCTATTGTCCCAGGGGCTCCACCCCCCCAACTCTTTGAGCCATACCATTTACTGCCTGGGGGAGAGGTCCACCAGGACAACTTGGTCTGCCCCCTTTAAAGGGGGCAAACACCATTGTCAGGAAGTTTGCTCCAGCCATTCACCATCCTTTCCTTAAAGTACTTCTTTCTGATGTTCTTTTTGAACCTTCCTACTTTTCTTGAGTGCATATCCCATGACAGATGCACTGTTTCTTAGTTTAAACAAACTTGCTGTGCCCACTCTGTTAAACTCTTCAATGAATCAGAAAAACTCTGCCTTGCCCCTCTCCCTTCTATCCACCAGAGAATACATGTTGTGACTTTTCAGTCTTTCATCATATGCTTTGCCCTGCTGTCCATGGATCATCTTTGTGGCCCTTTCTTGCAGTATCCATAGTCTACCCATATCATTTCTTAGGTGTGGCCCCATCACATTCTAAATGCAGTCTCACCAGTGATATATAGAGGCAATATTATCTTCCTTGTTCTGCTAGTAATCTCTCACCCAATATTCCCCTAGCTTTCTGATAGCCATCCTATATACTCTGTTGCACTGCATAGCTCGCTTTGGGTCATTACTTATCACCCTCTCCAGGTGTCTCTTCAATACGCTGTTGCTGTAGAAATAATTATAGTGTCACAACTGAGGGTTACAGTTTCACTTGTAGACAAGGGAAATGCAAATTACGAATGTATCCAAACTCTAAATAGAATTTTGCTTCAATACCAAGTGGTTTAGTTTTCTGCGATATCAGAGTTTCTGTTTAAAATACGACATAAAGCTCCAGAAAAAAATTACTTTTTTTATTTTTAAAGTCATCTGAGAACTTTCATAGAACAGCAACACTGCTTAACATACTCTTCTACTTCATTATGTTACATGTATTAGAACTGTTCACTTTCCATGCAGTTTCCACTCACCACAACACTGGCAAAATGATTCCCATGCTGTCGGGGTACACGTACTACCCCTACTTGCTTGTTGGCATGCCTATCTGTATTACGATTGTGTGCTACATCATAAATAACCTTCTTGAGTGGCAGCCTACAACCATTTGGCATCTTAACACAAATTTAAATATCAACTTAATAATAGGTCATATCATTGATACAGAAAAAAAAAACAACAGAATAACTAATAATGAACAAGGGAACAAAACTGAAAATGTGACCTTTAATGGATGTACCCAGATAAGATAAAGCTGTGCATATCACAGGAGTCTACCAGAAGACATATTGAATGTTTAATGTATTATCTAAACAACTGAAACGTAAGCATCCTATTTGTCCAATTTTCTCTGCTGTATGGATGACAGGAAAAGAAAGGCATGCCAGACAGGTCATTTACAAAGCCATTACATATACAGACTTTATGTCAGACCAAACTCAGAAAAAGCATGACCACATAATGCATAGAAATGTATTCTATATAGAAAACATTAGGACCATAATAGAGCTGCTAAATAGCAGGAATGAATTCAGGCCTAAAACACCTGCATACATAAACACAGCTACTTAAAACATTTAGTCAAGATTTTTGCCAACATAAATTTAGCTTTTGGTGTACTTCTACAATTCAAATGCAAACAGATCATTATGAATGCAAAAAGCATGCTTCAGATTTGTCAGCAGTCTTTACAACATTTGAGTTTGTACTGCTACACTCCCACCATCCTAATTCACATGTAATATTTAGTATGTGAAAAGGCCAAAAGCCAGATTCAGGATGGCAGGGAAAAGTAAACACTGTAAATCATTATTGATGTAAACGCTTTGGGATCAGAAAGTTACTTAAAATTAGCATGCTTCACGTACCTAGCCTCTACTAGAAAAACCCACCGCATGGTGACTCATGAGCCATGTGTGACTAAGATGATAAATAAGTCTCCTGAATAGAGGAACTATTGACAATGTCAGAGTTTAACAAAGGAAATCATTACCTTGCCAGCAGTTTTTAATGGAAATGCCATTAGAAAAAAGATCAAACTGTCATTTGAAGAACAACCTTTTTAGCTACTGCAATGATATATTGTATCCATGGTATGTTGTGGTCATATATCTCTACCATTTCAGTTGGATTTTGATTACTTTCTATCAAGCAGTACTGCAGTCAAGTTTGCAGTGGCTAAACTTTAAACTAAATAGGTGTGCATGCACAGTTCCTATTACTAAAACACTAGTTTAAGTAATATTCTTCAGTTTTCTTCAAACTGCTAAAAAGAACATGATTTTAACAGCAGTCATTATCTCTAAAATATTAATATATAAAGCAATGCTACTACATATTATAAAGTAGGCTACAAGTTAGTGTATTTCAAATCTTCCTGCCCTGCTAGCCTGTCTGTCTGACTATATTTCCATTTATCTATCATTGTGCAAACATATGAAGATCTGACTTCTCAAAATTTCACATCAAACATAGCAAGTAAGCAGTAAGCCATGACAGGATATGCACTAAACTATTAACAATGCATTTTCCAGGGGCATAGTAAGGCATTAGGCAGAATGATGAGTGTCCGTACATCACTCACAAGTAAGCTGGGGTCGGGGGAAGGTGTTTCCAGACAGCCTGAGTGGATGGGAGGAGAGGGAATGCAGGGTAAGGAGGAGGATCGGGGGATTGAGGGGGGGGACTGCAGCACTTCGAGGTGATGAGGATTTGGACCAGGAGGGCATGGCAGGCAGAGGAGTGCTGAACGTGGATGGGCTGGAAGGGAGTAAGAGCCAGGCTAGGCCACCAATAAGGGTGGAGGAACCAGTCAAGGGAAGGGGCAGGGGGGACAGGGATGCAGAAATGGATACTTGGCTAGAGGGGTTGGCCAGCACTGGATTGGGGGCGGAACAGGGACAAGAGGGGAAGGCTGTAAATGACACCTAGATTGTGGGGGGGGGGGCCAGGAGCTGGCTTGGGGCTCAGGCCAGAAAAAAGGACAAGGATGGGCATGAAAGGATTGGTAACTTTTGGGGTGAACATGGAGGCAAGGAGGAGGTAAAAGTGCTCCTGCTGTGGGATTCCATGATAAGGGGTGTCCAGTGGTAGGGGATGGGGGAGGGTAAAACCTGTCTGGTTAGAAACAAATTTAACCCTGGCCTGATGGTGCACAAGGCCAAATTCCTGGTATACTCACTAGCAAAGGAATGTGGAGATTCCTTGGACATTTTGGTGCACCTGGGCACAAACGACATAGAGTGGAATAGTGAAATAGAGATACAGGCAAGGTTTTGGGAGCTATCCATGTTTTGCCATTCCCTAAGATGCTTGATCTCCTTCTAAGATATCCTGCTGGTGCTGAGGGCTAGTGTAGAGAACAAGCAAAAAAATTGGAGTGGTAAACCAGTGGCTCAGAGAGTAGTGTGAGACTAGGGGGTATGGGCTTGTGGGGACTGGGGTGCAACCTGGGAGGATAAGGGGTTGTATACTAGGGACAGGCTACACTTCAATTTGGAAGGAAGGGAAATTATAAAGCTAAAACCAGCTGGATTCATCCAAGAAAGTGGGGTTTAAACTTGTGAAGGGAAGGGATGGAAGGAGGTGCTTTTCCAGGAGGGTTGATAAATGGACTTGAATGTCACTCCCCTAAGGGGATGGAGAGACATGGTGAAAGTCCAGTGGGCAAGGCATGGGGGAGAAGGGCAGGCGGCCACACAGAAACATGGGGATTGGAGATGGGAGATGGGGAAAGGGGTGGTGGGTGGTCCTGATCAATACCCGGAGCTTAATAGTAGTGGTATACAGACTCTCCCATACTGGCAGAACATCTGGAAGACATCCTGGTGGCAAATATTATGGGTCACTGTAGATTGTGCAAGGGAGGGGTAGTGGTGATGGGGGACCTAAACATGCCTGGATGGACTGGGAGACTATGACGTCCCCAGTGGCCAGGGAGCAGAGATTGCAGGATGTCTTTCAGAATGCATTCTTAATCCAGTAGGTGGGGGATTTGACTAGGGAAGACTGGATACTGGAAGTGGTCCTGTCGGACAGTAACCTGATTAGGGGCCTGGAGGTGGGGGACCCATTAGTGAGGAGTGATCATGCCACAGTATGGTTTTTCCTGGACCTGGGGGAGGTGAAAACTACACAAAGATGGTGGTATTTGACCTTAGGGGTGCAGACTTCAGGGGCATGGGAAGGATTCTTAAGGGTTATTTGGATGAGATAAGGCCAGGCATGGATGCTGACAGTAGGTGGGAGATCATTAGGAGGGGGGTTACAGGAGGCTACCAAGTCCTGTGCAAGGGTTAGGTGCAAATTCAGTAGGGCTAGAAAGCCATGTTGGTGGACCCTGGAGATTCAGGAGGTAGTGAGGGAAAAGAAGACTGCCTTTAGGTGCTTCTAGCACTCAAGGAGAGAAAGGGATCGAGGGAGTGTGAACTGATGTCCAGAAGGATCACCAGGGTGGTAAGCTTGGCTAAGGTGAGGACGGAGCAGAGCCTGGCCAGGGGAATCAGGAAGGGGAACAAGGGGTTCTTTAGATATATAGGGGAAAAAAGGAAAGTGAAGGGGCAGATTAGCAGGATTAGGACAAGGGAGGGATGGGCACAGGAGGCGGGCGAGCATGCCAAGGTATTAAATGAGTACTTTGCCTCAGTTTTTACCAGGGGGGATGGGCAGGCTGCACCTCTCGATGGGAGAGATGGTGTGCCTTCAAAAGAGGCAAGACGCTTAGAGGTTGGGACCCCAGCTGAGTCTAGGGAGGGTGATGGGCCAGCACCGTCAGATGAGGGGTAAGAAGAACTGGTGGCAAAGGGGAGGAGGGGACGGGGAGGCTGAAATCCCAGTTGATACGGTGAGAGAAGCCTTCAAGTTCCTATGAATGGAGAAAGCTCCAGGGCCAGATGAAATGCATTCCAGGTTGCTAAGGGAATTGGCTGATGCCCTGGCGGCCCCCCTGGCAGAGCTTTTCAACATCTTTCTGTCAATGGGATGGGTACCCCATGACTGGAGGGTGGCCCATATTGTACCTATCCACAAGGGTGGCTCAAGAGAGGATATGGAGAACTATAGGCCTGTTAGCCTGGCTTCCATGGTGGGGTCACACAAAATCAGTGAGACAGCATCTTTATGTGGCCACACAAAATCAGCATCTTTTGACCCAGACCAAACAAGAGGACACACAATTATGATTATATAGTGCTTCACGCTATGTGGCAAATGACCTTTACCTTTGCAAATGCTTCTTCTGACCCTTTTTGCCTGATCTCACAAAATCCTTTTCCCTTGACCGACAAATTCCGTGTGATTTGTTAACTATGATCTTTGACCTTTGACCCAGATGCATTACGCATCATGCATCTTCCAAACCAGTACTCGATAAGGTACTAGTACTTTACTATTATTAAGCTTGATCTCATGGATTTGCAATGAATTTTCATGCGGGGAATTGTATCATGCTATAAAGTTCTTTACAATGAAGTTTTTATGATGAATTGTTTGCGACGTAATGTTTGCGATGAAGTGACGTGATACCCCTGGAGGATAGACAGCATGGCTTTGTCCTGGGAAGATCATGTGAGACAAACCTTGTGGAGTTATACAACTGAGTGATGAGTGCCCCGGCCCAGGTTAGGCTGATGGATGTCCTCTTTCTGGACTTCAGCAAGGCAGGACAGTAGTGTGGTGGGTAGGTAACTGGCTGGGCAACATGACACAGAGGGTGGTGGTAAATGGCTGTCACTCCACAGAGGGAAGAGTGACCAGTGGGGTACCACAGGGATCAGTGCTGGGACCAGTCCTATTCAACATCTTAATCAGTGACATTGTGTAGGACCTAGAAGGCAGAATTTCACTGTTCGCTGATGACACAAAAGCTCTGTAACAGAGTAGACACACCAGAGGGTGTAGACAGAATGAGAAGGGACCTGCAGAAACTTGAAGAATGGTCAGGGGTTTGGCAGTTGAAATTCAATGCAAAGAAGTGCAAGATAATGCATATGGGGCACAAAAACCCTGGCACAATATATCAGTTGGGGGGTGAGGATATAGCAAGCACCAAGCAGGAAAGGGATCTTGGGGTTATCATCTCTGATGACCTCAAGGTAGGGAAACAGTGTGACAAGGCAGCAGGTAAAGCAAATAGGATGCTGGGATGCATAGGCAGGGGCATCACCAGCAGGAAAAGGGAGGTCATAATTCCACTATACAAGACACTAGTGAAGCCCCACCTGGAGTACAGTGTACAGTTCTGGAGACCTTACCATGTAAGGATACAGACAGGGCAGAATGTTCAGAAGAGGCAACAAAGGTGGTGCATGGATTGCATCACAAGTCCTATGAGAGACAGGTTGAAGGAACTGAATATGTACTCCCTGGAGGAGAGGAGGGAGAGAAGGATATGATAGAGACATACAAGTATCTTACAGGGAGGAACATGGTGCAGGAATACACTTTTTTTAAGCGAAAAAGATGTTCCAGGACTAGAAGGCATGGGATGAAGTTGGAGGGAGGATGATTCAGAGGAAACGTGAGGAAGAATTTCTTCATAGAATGGGTGGTGGACAAGTGGAACACACTGCCAGAGAAGTGGTGGTGGCTGAAACAATCACAGGATTTAAGAATGCATGGGATAGACATAAAGGAATTCTGGTGTTCAGGGGTAAGGGGCAACAGACTTCTAGGAAAACATAAACTGAACTTACAAGCTCAAATGGGCAGACTGGGTGGGCTGTAGGCCCTTATCTGCCGACACTGTCTATGTATCTATGTATCTATGTACCCCTTGGTGGCCTGCTGGCTAAGCTGAGGAAAATGGGGCAGGGAGGTAGATAAGCAGTTAGATAGGAAATTGGCTTTCGGAGTGTACACAGAAGGTGGTGGTTGGAGGGATAGTCTCATCCCCAAGAAAGGTCATTAGCAGGGTCCCCAGGGAACAGCCCTGGAGCCACTCCTGTTTAATGCCTATGTCTCTGATGTCAGGAGTGTAATGAGTCTCTTTGTAGATGACTCAAAGCCGGAAGCAGTGGTAGATGGGGAGGAGGGGAGATTCACCCTGCAAGACAACCTGGAGGCTCTGGAGAGGTGGCAGGTAAGTGGGGACTGAAGTTCAATGCAGGGAAATGCAGGGTTCTGCACTTGGGGGCCAGAATACCAGCCCAGGTGTACACCCTGGAGGGAGACACACTACAAGTCTCGAAGGGTGAGAGGGATCTGGGGGTGATGGTGGATGTTAAAATGAACAACTCTGAGACTTGTAGGAGGCAGTGGCCAAGGCTAGTAGGATGCTGGGATGAATTGCTAGGGGGATTACCTTCAGAAGGAGGGAAGTGATCCTCCATCTGTATAACTGCCTGGTTAGGCTGCATTTCAAGTACTGTGTGCAGTTCTGGAGGCAGCACCTAAAAAGGGACATTGCACTCCTGGAGAGGGTCCAGAGGAGGGCAACCAGGATCATCTAGGGCATGGGGGAAAGGACCTACAAGGAGAGGCTTGAGGAGCTCAACATGTATACCCTGGAGGAGAGGAGGGACAGGGAGTACATGATAGAGGTCTTTAAGTGCATGAAGGGGATTATAAAGGGTGGTTCGGATGGGGTGTTCCAAATAAAGAAGGGGGGCGCAACCAAAGGACACTTGTGGAAGCTGGAGGGAGAAGACTCAGGGGAAGAGGAGGAGGTGTTACTTCACTGAGAGGGTGGTAGAACCATGAAATGTGCTGCCCATGGGACTGGTGGAGGTTGATACTGTGGAGGGGTTCAAGATGGTCTGGGACAGGTATAGGGGGAGGGTGAAGCTGAGAAAGTCCAATACCGGGAAAATACCCTGGAAAGGGGATGAAGAAACTCAAGGCTTTCAACTTCAGCAATCTGTCAGTCTGTAAAAAAAGTCCATCGATGTCTGTTACTGGCCCCCCTTGTAACTGCCCCTCTCAACCAACCCTCCCTCTCATCACCAACCACCCCACCCCTTCCAAATGCAACACTGACACTGGGGGTGCCCAGTCCACCAGTGTCATCACCTACTAGTTTTTTTTTTTTCATTTTATCTGTGTCTGTCTGTAATGCAGAAAACCATCCATCGATGTCTGTGGCTGACACCCCTGTAACTGTTTCTCCCCAACCCTTCCCCTAAGCACCCAACCCCCCAACAAACATAACACTGACACTGTGGGTGCCTAATCCCCCAGTGCCGTTCCTTGCAGTTTTGATTTTATTTTATTTATATAGATTTGGCTGAAACAAAGAAAACCATCCATTGATGTCTGTTGCAGGTGACCCATAACTGGTCCCCCCCTGACCTTACCTCTTAGCACCCACCACCCCACACCCCCCCATAAACATAACACTGACACTGGGGGTGCCCAATCCACCAGTATCATCACGTGAAATATTGAAAACCATCCCTCATCATTATTTTTTGTTAACCATATGACGCAGAAAACTGTATGTCATTGCCTGTTGTGCCATTGTCCCCCCCTCCTGACCCTCCCACAGCACCCACCATCCCACTCCCCCCCAAACCCTTACTTAGCCGCCAAGGGTCTGATGCCATAATCTTCTCCGGACCCCAGAAACATCTTCATTCTTCAAAGCCAGACTGCAAACTGAGGAAATCAGACATGCTGTTCGATGTATTTCAGGTGGGTTTTGAACTTAGTGGCATAACTTGGCCATCTTTAAATATTTTTACTCCATATTTTCAGCATACTTTTTTTGGGACCCCACCTCATGAACAATTAGAGTGATATTAGACAAATCTGTCCTGACAGGTGATTTCTCAGTAGCTGTGCAAAATCACCTTTTGGGCAGGAGCTGAACATTTTCTCTGCCCTTGATCATGAGGTGGGGTTATTAGAAGGCTGTGTTGAAAATCTGTTTTCAAAATATTAAAAAAACAACAAAGTTATGAGCATATGTTGAAACTTGCAAACACAGGCTCGTAACTCTGGTAATTTTCAATATTCTGACCCCAAATTGTTAACATAGCCATTTCTTTATAGCACCTAAAGAATGTGACAGCTGTCATTTTTCAAATCCTGGCCAAAATGTGTTTTCACATCCTGAAATGTGATTTTACAGTCACCATGCAAAATCACCTTTCGGGCAGGAGTTAAAAATGATCTCTGAACTTGTTCATGAGGTGGTGTCATAAGAAGGCTATGTTGAAAATCTGAGGCAAAAATATTAAAAAACAACAAAGTTATGAGCCTACGTTGAAATTTAACAATGGAGCCTTGTAACTTTGGTAACTTTTTATATTTTGACCCAAAATTTTTAACATATCCAATTTTTCACAGCACCTCATGAATGTGATAGCCGTCATTTTTCAAATCCTGGCCAAAATGCGTTTTCGTAGCTGTGCCATGCAATGACATTTTGCCAGGAATTTGAACATTTTCACCTACCACATTCATTAGGTGGGGTAATAAGAAGGTAATGCTGAAAATTTGGTGTACAAATATGGTAAAATGCCCAGGTTATAACTGAACATTACCCTATTTTGACATTCACTCATAACTTCACTAATGTTCAATATTTTTACTTCAGCCTTTCAACATAGCCATTTTTCCACAACACCTCATAAATGTGATGTATCATTTTAAAAATCCTAGATGAGATGTGTTTTCGCACCTCTGGTGCAAAATGATATTTTGGCCAGTATACTATGAATGGCACATGCCATGTCTATAACACAAATTGTAAAACAAGTATCTTCAAAACTTGGGGTCAGAATTGCAAAAAACAGATTGCTTAACAAGCAGCCATTGTTCAGCATTGACAAATGCTTATTATGGTATTAAATCTAACAATCAAACTGATTGGTAAGCTCTCCCACCTCTCACAGTCTGCTTTGATAGTGTTCAACAATCAGTGATAATTCTCTTTACATAAATGTGACAAGTTTTTTTTTCTGGGAATGCCAACACCCAGATATTTCAGCATTCCTACCACTTTCAGATCCAGAGGTGAGGTATGTATAAAGCTTTCATCAACTTAGCCCAGCCCATCAAATTACTTTTTGACCAGTTAATTTTGTGCCCTACCAACTCACCATATTTCCCCAAAATTTTATGCAGCACGGGAATGCTTACTGATATTTTAGATTTCTGCTTTGGCAAAAAAGCATCATATTAGTGACTTGTTGGTGTGACTTGAGATGTATATAATTTTTCATTATAGGAGCGAAAGCATTCTTCTATTTCTCTGTCTCCATGACCAATCTCACCTTCATTGTTTTGTACCTGTGTTACATTCCTAGCCCCCTGCCTATTGTACAACTGCTATGCCAACCACCTGCCTCCTGCATTCCCTTCAAAGTAGTTGCCTGCCTGGGTGAGCAACAAGTTTCTTTCTAGCTTTATATTGTGGGCTGTGTTAAATTCCCACTTAAGCTTTTGCAGCTCATTATATCTCTCCACAAGGGATATTTCTTGTGCCTCTGCTAAGCAGCTTGAATCTTGTCCTCTAATTGTATTAAGTACTAGGTGTCAACTTTGTTCTGGTGGGTGGCATGGAATATAATTGCCACTCTCAGTACAGCTTTCAGAGCATCGCATCTCATTGATGCTGATGTGCCCTCCGGGGGATTGTTTATTAGGAAGTCCACAATTTGGTGCCTAATAAACTGTTGGAATTCATTTTTTTTTCAGTAGGGTTGGGTCGAGTTTCCATGCCCTAGTATTAGAGGGTGAACCCTCACCCCTATGGACAGCCCCACCTGCAGAAGAGAATGATCTGTGACAATAATAGGGTCATAAGTTATAGAATTTACATTCAGAATAATGTCCTATGAGACAAGGGCCATAACAATCCAAGAATACATTTTAGCTGAATGAGAATAATGGGAATTGTCTCTGCTGAGACTGAGGTGCCTCCAGGAATCTATCAGTCTATGGTCCCTCATTAATTCTTTGAGAGCTTTAGTACTTCTGGTCTCTAGTCCTCCTGTTCTGGTTGAATGATAAAGGGTATTATCTAATATACAATTAAAATCCCCATTCGATATCTATGCCCCTGGAATATGGTAATTTCCAGAGAAAAGCATGTGAAGAATTCTGTATTATCCACACTTGGTGGATATACAGAGCCTACTGAAATGGATTGCCCTGTATTCAACTATATTTGCAGCAGCACAAACCTTCCTCCCTTGTCCGCTGCTACTTGTGTAATAACCTCCTGGGAATCTGGGCTGTAGCCATGCAGCTGTCCCTCTAGACTTGGATGTAAAATACGATCCCTCCCATTCATCTACCCAGTTCTTGGCCATATGGGTCTCCTATACACAGGCAATGTCAGCCTTCATAGATTTAAGCATACCCAGCACTTTGTTCCTTTTAGTATGAGATTTGAACCCATAAATATTTCAAGAGCTTAATTTTAAAATGTTATCCATAATAACTACCTGCATGTAATACTAGGTGTCTCAGACCCTGAGTCCCATACCCAACAACAAATCTTGTTATAGCAATGATACCTAATTTCTTGTGTATTAACACTGAGCAAGAACATTTGCCTCTGCAACATTTGTGAGGCTGCAATGCTCCCCAACCTGCAAAATAGGTAAACATACCAAATTATAGAACATTGACTTTTCATAACTTTATCCCCCTCCCCCACAGTGGAATCCTTAACCTCAACACAACCCAGGTTACTCTGTCCCACCCAAAACTATCACACATCTCTACTGTGCAGCATCCCCACACTTAATAGGTGGTCCACATCACTAACAAAGGAACCTTTAACATATCCAATGAACAGAAGAACAGTGAACACTTTAATTCAGTCTCTAAGCAAATGTCAATGCATAACATAACTTTTAATTTGAACTGACTATAAGCCAGCATCCCTTCCCCACAATGGAAAGGGTGGGAATAGCCACAGTATAGGACAAGAATGGAATTGCGCCCATGCAACTCCTACCATAGCATTCCTGTGTGGAGCTAGAAATATAATAAACCCAAGTACCTGTAGCCTAGTTCATTAAAATATGTATAGTTTTAAAATACATTGATTTCTTTTGAGCTGTTTGTAAGTTTGAACAGCGAAACTGTAACTAATATCACTCAAGACAAATAGTGACATATTGTATAACCCCTTTCCAACAATTTTATATACAATGTTTCTGTCCTGTGGCTTGCCAACTGCTCAGGATCAGTGTTGTTTAAATCCTTGATGTCCCACGACTGTCCTTTGATTTGCAGCCTACATAGAAGTAAAGCCCCCATCCCTATTTTGGATCCGTTAGTTTCCAGACTTGTTACCCATGACCCTAGCTTTGGTCGTGTGGCTGAGTACTGAAAGGAGAATTCAATTACATCTGGCATCCCTAATGAAGCCAGTTTGTGCTAAGGTGTGCCACAGAGATATAATAGTGCTTTTTTCTGATGTAAGCTCACCTTGCAGTGAATCACAGATATGAGCATTTCCAACAGCAGAACATGCGCACTTTAGAGCAACCAACTACACCGCCCAGAAATTCAGCTGTCCACCTCTGCACTTTATGTGGTATTGCAGAACTATAGAATGGTGCAGAGTGTATTGATTGGAAAACCAGCTTTCTATTGGTTAAAACAGCCCAAAATTGTCAAAATCTACTCCCATTTTAATTTCTAAACCAGTCTTTATTGTCCGTATCATCTCCCTGTCTTCATGAAAGATTCCAGATGAAAGGGAGTTGACGTAGCCTCACGAGGTTCCTCACATAGTGTAGCTCAGAACAAGGGCTCCCACAAAGCACAAAGCCCACATTCACTATTAAGTCCTTCACCAGAGACACAAGAATCAGAGTAGTAAGAGGGCAGTGCCTAATGGGGTGGAGTATAAGTGTAGCTGGGCATTAAGGAACAGTTTCTAGGTGTATCTTTACATTGTAGCTTAAGGTGGTTGGTGGCCAGTCTCATTAAAGGGGTGTGTCCTGGGAGTCCTCAGCACTCTCAGTTTGATTGGTGCCAATGTACTTTGTAGATTTCACAGGATGGTGGCTGTCAGACAGCCTCCAAAATGACAGACAGTGACACACCCACGAAACAGCCCCATTCAAGATTGTGGTTCAAACCAGAGTCAAACAACAGCACTGGTGGTCATTTTAAAAGTCAACAATGTCATGTGGTAGCTGTATTTATGCACACAAACCCCTAATAACAGTCACAAAAAGTATGCCACCAACCCTCCTCCGCTCTCTACTGTCAAAAAAGAAAGGGTAAACTTAGAAACCCAGGCAAAAGAGTATATCTGGTAATACAAACTACATTCAGAAAAATGAAGGCAGTACATTCTCCACATAGCACACCTCCTGCCCAACACAGTGGTATAAATCATTAGCAATGAGAATTTCAAGACAGTATTTTGTCAGCTGGCCCGTCAGCACAGCGGTAGTGCTATCACTCGTGACACCAGTGACCCAGGTTCGGGTGTGGATTTGGGTCATTGGGGGCCAGCTGGGGGGGAAGAGGATAGAGCATCTGTTGGATAGCTCTCCTCTTCCTCCTCCAGGGAGGGAAGGAGGGCAGTCATCCCTGCTGCAATACTGTCATCTGGGTGACCACAGGTGGAGATGCAGCTTGGGGATGCCATGGGTAGGAAGGACATTGGCTAAGTTCCAGAATGGCTGTCACGTCGTGATGTGCTCCCCTTGGAACCCCTAGAGTGCCATTGTCCTTAGGTATGGGAGAAACACAGGAAATACTCCCACAGCTGAACCTGGAGATGGTCTCTGGCATGCAGCCCTTACACACCGTACGATCCCTAGAGAGGCACCTGATGAAGACACAAGCAGGTGGGGAGGGAGTGGTAAGGGGTGACTGCTCTCCCTCTTCCCACTGGAGGGCAAACCAAGGCAGCATGGAGGTGGCCCCAGGGAAGAGGTCCAGGTGCAGCTAAGCATTGATGCCTAGGAGAGCCTGAGCAATGGTAAGACTATGGTGTAGGGGGCGTAAACAGAAAAATTAAAAAAAAGACAGTATTTTGTCAATTCAGTCATTTAACTGGTGTAGTCACCCCATTTTGTGATCTTCCCTTCCCAGCAGCAGTTTCCTAGGCCACATATTGTTCTGCAACCTGGAGTTTGGAGAAGAATTTTGGTGCCCTACCCGGTTTGGTGACTTTCAATTTTGCGGGGTACATCAGAGCAAAACTCCATCTCAGCTGGTGTAGAGTTGTTTTAACTCCTCTAAATTTCTGGCATAAGACCTGTAGAACTCTCAGAGTCTTGATATACAGACACCAGACCCCCTTCTACCCTGATGGAGCCGTGTACCCTGGCTACCTTCAGCATTGGTTCTTTCTCTGGGTATCTCAGATACTTTATTAAGTAGTGTCTCACTCAGTCTGCCAGCTTAGCAGATGGACCTGTACAATGTGCACACTGTATCTCAAAGGAGGTCACAGATTCTGGGAGGCCAAGTTGCTCCATGATCCATTTCTGCACTGCCGACTCTTCTGGTCGCCCTTCGCCCTTCCAGCCCCTCCAGTAGCCAAACAATCTTCAGGTTTGATCTGTGAGCCCAGTTTTCCTGGTTGTCCAAAGGGGCCTTTAGCTGGAATACACTATCTTTCAGGATTTGTTTTCTCTGGACATACTGTATCCTCACTTCGGTACTCAAGTTCACTCACCTACTTCTCCTGCTCGTCTAGCCGGGATCCATGTCAAGCTGCAGTCTCCACCAGTGGATTAACAATACTCTGAAGATGAGTAATTTTTGTAGTCATATTTTTAAAGCCAACTTTCAACTCATTCTTTAACTTCAATATCATAGAAGGCAGCAAGGCCACACCAGCATCATGATTTAGTTTTTGTGAGCCCGCTTCAGCACTGGTAGCATGAGATCTGATGCAGCCCTCCATGGTGCCAGCTGTTGATCTCTCTGCCATTTCAAATTGTAGAGTTGATTGCTTCTTCGATTGCTTTTGTTATGCCATGGCTCCACAAGAGCATATACTGGATAAATGAGATGGAAATTCTTATTTTAATACTATTGATTCTGTAAATTTTAATAGTGCCCTATAGAGTCCATCTAGCACCCATCCACCATGCTAGGCTGCAAAACCACCTAGATAAACATCTTTTAGTAGTTAAACTTTTACATGTGTATCATTGCCATTTTATATGACACTAGCTATTGATTTCTTTCCTTGGCCCCTTACCATTCCTCCTTCCCATTGATATCAGTATGCCTCATTTTGTATGCAATTAGGTTAACTGTACCATTGTGTATTGTAAATTATTATTACTGATATACTGTATATGCTTGATGTATTCATTACATTTTTTCACATTTTTGGTCTTTTGAAATGAGAGCATCTTTTCCCCTTTGCATGCAAAGGGGTGTTTGTTCAATTCTATTTTGTGACTTGTCACTGGTGTTTGTCCCTGTTTTCATAAGTACCTCCTTGCCTCTTGGAACACACTAGACAAAACTATTTGAATGTGTTATATTTATTTAAGCAAGACCATGATTAAGGGGGTTTACACAATGCACATTGTAACATGCACTGTCACTTTAAATGTGTCAAGTTAAATATGGGTCCCTGTGAGCAAGCCTTTCTGTCCCTGATGACAGCTCAGCAAAACTGGTCAGAGTTTTTTTGTCCTGCCTTGCATCTCCACTGGAGGCTGACCGCCAAGTACCAGGTTATTTTGCACTTTTTCAAACTACTTTATCAGTTTCTGTTTCTTGGTACTCCTGGTACCCAAAGATGCTGGTTTTCTCATTTTGATACCTGTTACTGAGCCACCCTCCCCTCCTCCTCCTTGTAGATGTCAATGTCCTAATGTGATGTTGTGGCAGTCACAGAACTAGACAGGAGACTTATATCTAGTTCTTGGGTGTCTGTTTGTCTTGGCTGGCTATCTGTAGTATCTGCTTTAACCCCTGCTCAGTTGCTCATTGCCTGAATTAGGTCTTTCCTCCTCCTGCTCACTCACTGTGTGCACTAGATGGACTGCCTCTGCAGTGTCTGATTGAAGAGCCATTTTGAGAGAGCTGCAGACTTGCATGATCAGTAAGGTTATACTTCAGGTGCAGATGCAGTTTTAGTAGTGCCTTTCTATTGTGGTGCAGCACTTGTGGGGAACAGGGAGGTCAGAGGGGATGGCCTCAAGGCCACTGAGAAAAAGGGCATTTCTGGGGAGGATGAAATGTATAATAAATATCTTGGAAAAAGTGAGACATGTTGCAGGGCAGTGAAATGTACATAAATTAAGGAGGACTAAGTGTTTTATTTAATCAGGGTAATAAAGTATAGGAAATAAATAGGGCTTTTGTGTTGCTCCTTCAGGAAGACTATTGTAGAAGCACTGGGGTTTTGGTATGGTGGTGAGCCCACACTGTGTCAGTAATCTTCCTGCAATAAAGTGGAGACTGTAGACACTTATATACTGACTCCTGGATTTCTTACTGCAGAGAATGGGCGAGTGCTCTGTTACATTGAACTTCTCTTTTGTATGGCTGGTCTGCATAGTGGACCAGTTCATATTTTATTCAAAGTCAGGAAGTGTTTTGCAGCTGTCTCACTGAAATTCATTGGGGGGCTGGGACATGATTTTTTATAGCCGACAATGAGTGAGTGTTGTGCATTGCTATTGACAAAATCCAGATTAATTTCACTCTGGTAGAACACTCAACGTCTCCCCATTTTTTCCATTTGAGTCAAATGATCTCGGACTGAAGCTGTGAAGTGTTCTATGTAATAAATATGGTTAATCAATGTTATCCATTGGGATTGCTGAGGGGGCGTCTTCTGCAGCCACAACTTTGTAATAAACATTTTTGCCGCTATTACTAAAATTTACAATAACTTTCTACTCTCCCCTAAATACTTTTAGAAACTATGGAGAGAAAAGGCAATTGGGGAGTAAGAAAACTTTGCTCAGCAAAAAAAGGCATTTAAAACATCATTAATCTCTTTCCAAAATAAAGTTAACCTAGGACATGCTCAGAAAATATGAGTATGTGTAGCTTGAACCTCCCCACAGCCCATCCAGCATGATTCTGCTTGTTAACCCATTAGCTTGAACTGCGGGGGTGCAGAAGTATCATATGCAACACTTCCAGGAGTAGACTCGCCAATAATAAGAGGCTGCTATTCTATAGTTAAGAGAGGCAAATTGGGTTCACTGCTCCCTAGTCACTCCACTTTGCAAATCCCTGTTCCATCATTCTATTATTAGGACAGATACATTTGGTTGCAATTCCATAAGGCCTTTATAATGTCTGCTGATTAAGTGTGACCAGAGGGCCCCTTGTTGATTATCTTTAAATAATGAAAAAAGTTAAGGAAGATGGTCAAGAAGTCATTGAAACTGTGTACCGATTTCCTGTACATAGGATTTTACTTTTAAGTGCTGAAATTGCATCTGATGAGGTAGAGAATATGTACAGTAGTTTGCAATTCAAAAGATGTATAGAAACCTCAAGGGAAATAATATTGATGGGCATAGTGCAATCCTCAGGAGCCCCAATCCAGTAAAGTCTTGTCTAAAGCATTGGGGGTACCAACATGAAAACAGTTTAATTTTTTCACCATGCTAACTTACAAGGATATACTATTTAAAGCCTATCCTGTGCCATGCATTCTCACTCTTCAATTACACTAAAAACTACTAGTGCAACAATTTATGAGCTAGCCTAAGCTTCAGTCCTTTTTTCTTATCGAAAAGAAAACGAGCAGCAAAAAGTTACCTGATGAGTCCAAGGCCCAACCCGGTCCACCAGGGAATAAAAAAAATATGTCTCACTTCCCCAGTTACCGGACAAATCCAGTGCATGTTCTGCCAGGGAATAAAAAAAAATGTGTTCCCTCCTGCAAACTACTCAACAGGTCCAGTATTCAGCCCATCCTGCCAAGTGCCTACCCGGTGCCACTGCTTTGAGGAATGGACAGCATATCTTAAGGATCGCTGGGGCAGCTTAATGGAAGGGTGAGCTAGACATCATTGTCCACCTGGGGAAGGTCTAGAAATTACCAAAGATACCTAAACCAAAATAGATAAAATGGTAGAGACAAGGCAGAATGGGAGTAAAAACAAGAGGGATATGGAGTCAAATAGATGTGGATAGGAGGGGAGGTATTAGGAAGGGCAGCAGAAAAAACTGGAAGGCCATGTGCACAAATACCCATAGCCTGGGAAACAAAATCCCAGGCCTAATGTCCCTGATGACTGAGGCAGACCTGGACATTGTCACTGTTACCGAGACATCATTCATGGGAAACCATGACTCGGATATAGCCATACCAGGTTACACTATTTTCAGGAAGGAACGGGTGGGTAAAAAGGGAGGAGGGGTTGCTCTTTATGTCAGGGAAGGAATTAAGGCAGCTGAGATACAGGGAATGCAGGGAGAGACAGAAGCACTTTGGATCACCCTGGAGATAGGAAATGGCACTGTCATTCGCACTGGTGTGAGCTACAGACCTCCTGCACAGGTCTAAGAGCTGGACAGGATACTTGTAGAAGCCATCCACAGAGTGGCAGCAAAAGGGGAGGTGCTACTGGTGGGAGACTTTAGTCTGCCGGATGTAAATTGGAGTAACCAGGCTGAAGCCACAGCCAGGAGCAGAGACATCCTGGAAGCCTTGCAGGGGGCAGGATTCAGACAGCTGGTGACAGAGCCCACCCAAGAGAGAGTAACTTTGGACCTGGTACTTACCAACATGGACAGAATTACAGATGTAAAAGTGGGGAGTCACCTGGGATCAAGCGATTACAGTAGGGAGTGTTTGAATGTGAGAACAGTGGAAGAGTCAAACCACACAAAAGCAAGCATCCTGGATTCAAGGCAAGCCAACTTTGCAAAGATGGGGAGTGTCTTAGGAAATCACTGGAAGGGAAGGAGAAAAAAGGGGGGTGAGGGATCAATAGGAGAATCTCAAAGGAGCCATAGCGAGGCAACAAGTCATTGCATTAGGCAAGTAAGCAAAGCAAAGAGAAAGAAAAAAACACTATGGTTCTCAAAGGAAGTGACCAAGAAGGTAAGGGCAAAAAGTGGGGCATTCAGGAAGTGCAAGGAAACACAGAGGGAAGAAGACAGGGAACTGTATCTGAAAAGAAGAGGGAAGTGGGGAAAGAGGTCAGGAGCACACAGGTGCAAACAGAAGAAAAATATAGCCCAAGCAATAACAAAAGGGGACAATAACTTTTTCAGGTATATTAATGAAAGAAAAAAGACTTAGGGTGTGATTGTGAGACTAAAAGGGAAGGAGGGGAGTGTGCACATGGTGACCAAGAAAAAGCAGAATTACTGAGCAGGTATTTTTGTTCAGTAGTCACAGAAGAAGGGGAAGAGGAGGGACCACAGTTAGACGACAAAAGCACCACTGGGAGGGTGGTGGAGACCAGTCCATTTATGGAGGAGACAGTCCTAAAGAAACTTGCTAATCTGAAAGTGGACAAGGCAATGGGGCTGGATGGGATACATCCTAGAATATTAAGAGAACTCAGGGAGGAGCTGGTAGCAACACTAACAGCCCTGTTCAACAGATTCCTGGAAACTGGTATGCTACCAAAGGACTGGAGAAGGGCAAATGTAGTCCCTCTTCACAAAAGTGGGAGCAGGTAGGGAAGCTGGCAATTATAGGCCAGTCAGTCTGACTTTAGTGGTGGGGAAACTAATGGAATCACTACTAAAAAAAAGGTTTGTGAGATATCTTGAATCCAACGAGCACTGGCTCTAAGGCAGCATGGAGTCACAGCAGGAAGATCTTGTCAAACAAATCTGATAGATTTATTTGACTGGGTGACTAAGGAGGTAGATCAGGGAGGGGCAGTGAATGTGGCCTACCTGGATTTCACCAAGGCCTTTGACACTGTCCCACATAGGAGGCTTTTAAACAAGCTTGGCAGCCTAGGAGTTGGTCCCAAGGTGGTAAACTGGGTCACAAATTGGCACAGTTCAATCCAAAGAGATGGGGTGACCAGCTGGGTCCCATAGGGTCAGTGCTTGAACCAGGCCTCTTTCATGTCTTCATAAGTGATACTGTAGAGGGGCTAGAAGGGAAGGTACTGTATGTCTCTTTGCAGATGACACAAAGACCTGCAATAGGGTTGATGCTCCAGGAGGGGTAGAGAAAATGAGAAAGGACCTAAGCAAGCTTGAGAATTGGTCAAAGGTATGGCAGGTAAGATTTAATGCAAAAAAGTGCAAGATCATGCACTTGGGGCACTGAAATGCAGGGAAGGAGTATATGATGGGGAGGGGGTCTGACTTCCACCAAACAGGAAAGGGACCTGGGAGTAATCATATCTGATGACCTAAAGGTTAGCAAACAATTTGAGAAGGCTGTGAGGAGAGACAGTGGAATGCTAGGGTGCCCAGAGTGATATCTCCAGCAGAAGGAAGGAGGTGGCGATGCCACAGTATAAAACATTAGTGAGACCTCATCTAGAGTACTGTGTCCAGCTCTGGAGGACACATCTCCGGTAGGACATAGACAGAGAAGAAGCAGTTGAGAGAAAGACGACAAAAATGGTTCAGGGGCAGCACCAAAAGTCATATGAGGGTAGACTAGAGTATCTCAATATGTATTCCCTGGAAGAGAGGAAAGAGAGGGGGATATGACAGAGACTTTCAAACATGTCAAGGATATAAATAAGGTACAAGAGGGTTACATCTTTCATATAAGAAAATGTACAAGAACAAGAAGACATGATATGAGATTAGAGGGGGAGTACACTCAGAGGTAACATGAGAAAGATTTTTTTCATGGCAAGGGTGGTGGACCCATGGAACAGCCTCCCTGCTGAGGTCGTGGGGGCAAAAACGGTAGGGGAATTAAAAAATGAATGCAACAGACATACAGGAACTCTTGTGATAGGAAAGAGAGGGTAAGAGGTATTAAACAAATACTTCTGATCTGACTTTACAAAGGAAAAGGATGGACTGGTGCCATGGGCAGGGAGAAGGAGGGAGGGAATGGAGGGAAGCCATAGGAGTAATCAAGATTGAAAGAGTGAGGGAGGGGCTGATGACCAAGAGGGTGGACAAATCCCCAGGGTCAGACAAAATACACCCCAGGGTGCTGAAAGAGTTAGCGGTGGATCTTGCTGGCCCACTAACTGTTCTCTTCAATAGATCTCTGGAGTCAGCAGCGATGCCACTGGAGTGGAGAATGGCACATATGGTGCCACTTCACAAGAGCAGACCCAAGGATGACCCAGGTAATTATAAGCCAGTCAGCCTGACCTCGATAGTATGTAAACTCATGTAGACCATACTAAAGAAAAGGCTGGTGAGGTACATAGAGGAGAATGGTCTACAGGACGAATAACAGTACGGGTCTGTGGCAGGCAGATCATGTAAAACAAACCTGATCAAGTTCTTTGATTGGGTCATGAGGGCAATGGACAAAGGCCAGGAGGCGGACATCATATACTTGGACTTTAGCAAGGCCTTCAATTCTGTACCACATAAAAGGCTGATAATGAAACTGAGGGATGTAGGGGTTGGGGAGAATATGGTAAGATGGGTTGAAAACTAATTGAGTGGTAGAACCCAGATAGTAGTGGTTGGAAGTGAGTTCTCCAACACCAAGGAGATTACCAACCGGGTCCCGCAGGGATTGGTACTGTGGCCTGTGTTGTTCAATGTCTTCATTAGTGACATCAGGGAAGGCATTAAAGGCAACATGCCTGTTTGCAGATGACACCAAACTGTGGGAGAGTGGACACCAAGGAGAGAATAAAGGACCTGAGGGAGGACCTCCCCAGACTACACAGATGGTTAGGTATCTGGCAACTTAGTTTCAATGCCAAAAAGTACAAAGTGATGCACATAGGGCCAAGAACCCTAGGACAGAGTATTACATAGGAGGGGCTCAGGTAACTGCTTCTGAAGAGGAAAAGGATCTAGGGATAGTGACTATGAGTGACCTGAAACACACCTCTTAGTATAAAAAGGTGGTGGCGAAGGCTAACAGGATGCTAGGGTGTATTGCATGGGGATTCAGTAGTAGATGGAGCCAGGTTATTTTACCATTGTACAGGTCATTGGTGAGACCACATTTAGAATATGGGGTGAGGTACTGGCATCCTTACCTTATGAAGCACATCAGCATGCTGGAGGGGGTTCAGAGGAAAGCAACCAAGATGACCAAGGGCTTACAGGATAGATCCTATGAGGAGAGGCTCAGAGCCCTGGCGATGTACTCCCTGGAAGAAAGGAGGCAGAGGTGTGATATGATAGAGACCTTCAAGTACATGAAGAGAACTATCAGAGTGAAAAGGAGGGACTCTTTCAAATGAGTGACAACAGCACCACTAGGGGTCCTAGACTTAAATTAATGGGGGGGGGGAGATTCAGAAGGGATGTAAGGAAGCATTTCTATATTGAGGGTGTGGTGTCTACCTGGAATGAGCTGCCAGAGGCGGTGGTATCAGCAAGAACAGTGGGGATCATTCAAGAGAACCTCGGACAAGCACAAAAAGAACACGTGGGACCAAGGAAGGGGGAGAAGGGGAGAGAGGGAAGGACAGTTAGAGGGCAGGTCACTTGCATAAATTGTAAGGCCAGAACCTGCATCACTTTCTGAGCAGATGCAATAGACCAGGTGGCCCTTTTTATATGTTCGTACGTTTGTAAGCCACAGATCATTTAGGATGTGTGGTATATGAAACAGGTAGGGAAAATAGGCAGACTAGTTAGGCCGAGTGGTCCTCATCTGCCATCAAATTCTATGATTCTATGTTTCTGTTTTAATATGTCCCATATTCTGCAGTGCTGCTGCTGCTACCACTCTGTTTGGGGGCTCTCTGAAACTCTGGCCCACAGTGCCCTAGCTTAGAAGACTGGACTGAGGAGTACCAACACAACAGACTTCCAAGGTTATAATTTTATATGCATGTGATGCCGTCTCTGCTGCCCAACTCTCTGTCTCTTGCTGTCTCTCCTTCTCTCATTATTCTCTCTCAGTTCTGTACTCTAGCTGACACATACAGGCTGGGTTCAAAGTGCCATGCACATTCCAGTCCAGCATGCTGAGCAGTGGAGCTCCTGTCCCAGGGCCATCACTGTTGTCTAACTGCACCACTAAGAAGCAAAATCCATAGAAGCATAAAAACACAGAAGTTGACGGCAGATAAGGGCCACAGGCCCTCTGCGTCTGCCCTGTTTTGTATCTAGGGAATCCCAGATTAGCTTAATGGTTAATCCCTTAGTGTCCTCTTGCTTCATATGTGCCTGCCCTATGTATTTTTGAAGCCTGTAGCCAATTCTGCCCCCACCACCTCAGCTGGCAGATTGTTCCATCTATCCACCACCCTTTCCATGTAAAAGTACTTCCTCACGTTTCCTCTGAGCCTCCCCCCCAGTTTCATGTTGTGGCCTCCAGTTCATGAGTATTTGTTTTCTTTGGAAAATTTCATCCACTAGCACTCTGTTTCTTCCCGTGAGGTATGTTTATGTTTCAATCATGTGCCCCCCCTCCTCTCCTCCAATGAGTACATGTTCAGCTCCCTCAGCCTGACTCCATAGGGTTTATTGTGTAAGCCTCCCACCATCTTGGTTGCACTCCTCTGTACAGCCTCCACTCTGTTTATGTCCCCCAAGAGATGGGGTCTCCAGAACTGGATGCAATATTCGAGGTGAGGCCTCACCAATGATCTGTACAGTGGGAGTATAACCTCCCTCCTTCTGCTGGTTATACCCCTACCTGCGCAACCCAACATTCTGCTAGCTCTTGCTACTGCCTTGTTGCATTGTTTGGTCTTCTTCAGGCCATCTGAGATGATCAAAAGCAAATGAATATGAGCATCCGGGATACACACAGTGGTGCTGTGTATAGAGAGGCAAACTGCAGAACAAAAAAAGCACCTACTGCAACAAACAGAATGCCAGGACACATGTAGTATACTACTACAAGTGTTCTGGTGTTCTGTCTGTTGCAGTGGGCGCAGTCTTTGTTAGCAGTTCATCTGAGATGACACTGAGATCCCGCTCCTGTTTGAAACTTGAAATGTGCTCTCCTCCTAGATTGTGCACTACCCCAGTGTTATTGTTGCCCATATGCATAATCTAGCATTTTTTAGCATTGAACCCCAGCTGCCTATCCCTAGACCAGTCATCCAGTCATTTTAGGTCCCTTTGCATTTTATCCACCCCATCTGGAGTGTCCACCCTGTTGCAGATTTTTGTGTCATCTGCAAACCACCAAACCTTCCCTTCCAGACCCTCAGCAATGTCACTGATGAAGACATTGAAGGGGACTGGGCCCAACACTGATCCTGGCGGTACTCCGCTGGTCACCCTCCCTCTACAGAACATGCACCATTTACCACCACTCTCTGAGTTCTGTTGCCTAGCTAGTTCCCCATCCATCTCAGTATCTTGTGCCCTACCCCCAGGCTCCCTAGTTTATTTAGAAGCCTTCTGTGTGGTACCGTATCGAAAGCCTTGCTAAAATCCAGCTATGCCACCTCTACTGCCCTGCCCTGGTCCACCTTTCTGGTTACCCAGTTGAAGAATTCTGTAAGATTCGTTTGGTGTGACTTGCCCTCAGTGCAACCATATTGTCTTGGGTCTTGGAAACCATTCGCTGCCAGGTGGTCCACTATCCTTTACTTCAGCAGTTTTTCCATTAATTTACATGCCACCAAGGTAAGGCTTACTGGCCTATAGTTTTCTGCCTCCTCCTTGCTACCACTGTTATGTAGTGGGAACACATCAGCCCTCCTCCAGTTCTCTGGCACCTCCCCTGACTCCAATGATAGACTGAACCAAGCTGCCAGTGGAGCTGCAAATGCCTCCCTCAACACCCTTGGGTGCACTCTATCTGGACCCTTTGCCTTATCTTTTTTTATTGTTGTTAGTTCCCTGTGGATCCTTTCCTCTGAGAATGGACTCGTTTCCACCTCCCTACCCTTTGTGTCCCTCGCCTTTAAAGATGGGTCATTCTCCTCCCCCTCTTCAGTGAACACTGAACAGAAATAATCATTCAATACTTCTACCTTGAGTACACCATCCTCAATGCATCCTCCTTTCCTACTTTTCAGCCTGACAATACCCCTCCCCCCAATATTTTTTCCTATTGCTTATGTACCTAAAGAATGTTTCATTGTTTTTAATTGAATCTGCCAACTTTTCTTCCGTTTGCACTTTTGCCAACCTGCCCTCCCTGCTACTCTCTGTTTTACTTGGTAACTCTCCCTGTCTTCTACTACCTGAGTCTGCTTGTAAGTCCTGAAGGCCACCCTCTCATCCCTAACCTTTTTAGTCGCTTCCCCAGAGATCCAAAGGGGCCTCCTTCTCTTTCCTTTTGAAAAAAGTGGTGGGTGTGCACATCATCGATTTACCATTCTTCCCTCTGAGGAATAAAAAAATGGCCCCCTCCCCAGTGACCAACACAGCCTGTCAGGAAATCAAGAAAAGATCTGTTCCCCCTTCTACCCTCTATCTGATGAGTCTAGGGAACAATGCAGCCCATTAGGGAATAAAAAAGAAAATCTCATACTCTTCTGTAGCAACCTGATAGATCCAGTGCCCAACAATCAGGACATTAAAAAATCACTGGCCCTTCTCCACTAAGCTACATGAATGGTCTGATACCCAATCCAGCATGTGAGGGAATAAAAAAATAATTTACCCACTCTGGTGCCGAGCTGCTACTGCTACCAGTGAGTTTGGGCCTCCTCGTCATTTCCAGTCTGCAGCACACTAATGTGGGAGACTGAACTGAGGGAAACTTACAACATACACTTCTGAGGCTGTAATTGTAAGTGAACGTGATCTAGGTTTGGCATGGGGTCATTATGTCGAAAACAAAAACAACATAGCAATGTACCACACTGTCAATACCGTGGATACATTGCAAGCACTGAAACATAACTCTGAACTGACACAACAGCTAAAAACCACATATGTCCTTTATTTTTGCAGGGGATTCCACCTCATGCATCCCCCCCATTATGGGGGACTACACAGCATGAACCACCCCCTATTAATATAATCAACTCCAGGGGGTATGCAACACCAAGATGGGGAGAGACACTGGCAGGGGGCCATAATGATTCACACAACACTTAAAAAAACACAAAATACAAAAAAAAAATCACACTAGTGGTCCGTGACTGGAATTCGAGCCCTGGTCCGCAGATGCACTGCTTCCCCTCCACTGCTGGTGACTCATCCCTATGAGCCATGGCAGCTGCTCAGCCGACCACCCCACCAGAGGACTTATCCTCGGCATCACTGCCTCCCAGTCATTAGGTACAGGCTACAAAATCATGCCTGCACCATTTTGTCCTTGTGGTATTTTGTACCCTGTAGCTATATTGGGTGTTTACTCACCTGATAAAGGTGATTGTGTTGGTTGGCATCCATGGCACTCCAGACTTTACCTCATGGGTAGATAAGAAGCAGTGTAGTACCCAAGGGGGGGAACAGAGTGGTCTAAGAGTGAGGGGTTGAGGATGCTGCCGCCAGGACCTGAGTGGAGAAAGAGGGCCGTACGGCCTGCAACTGTTCCAGCCTGTAGTGCCTGGTGAACATGTGAAGGGAACTCCACATGGCTGCCCTACATATGTCTTCTGAGGACACGTTGGCTCTCTTCGCCCAAGAAGTGGCGATCGCTCTGGTGGAGTGAGCCTTGATCCCCTGGGGTGGAGTCATCCGGTTTGCTATGTAGGCATTCTGGACGACTCTCCTTAGCCACCCGGCAATGGTGGCCTTGGAGGCGGCTCTACCCTGCCTCTGTCCCTTCGAGATGATGAACAGTCTCTCTGTTTTGCATATGGGATGGGTTCTGGCTAGGTACACAGAGAAGGCGGATCCTACGTCAAGGTAATGTGGGACCACACTGGTGCCCTGCTGGGGCCCTTTCGGGAAGGTGGGTAGTTTGATGGGTTGCTCTCTGTGAAAACCAGTGGATACCTTTGGCTGGAAGGCTGGAACCATTCTCAGATGGCCCCCTAGTGGGGTGAACACTGTATAAGGTTCTGCGCAGGATAGGGCCCCAAGTTCTCCGATCCTTCTAGCCGAGCAGATTTCCACCAAGAAGCATGTCTTGAGGCCGACCCAGAACAGATCTGCCTCAAGGAGGGGTTTGTAAGAAGCTGAGTTGAGGGACTCTAGGACTAGTGGGAGGTCCCACGGGGCGATGGTCAGTCGAGTCCTCGGTCGGAGTATCTCTACTGCCCTTAGAAAACGTACGGTGTCGGGGTGACCTCCCGGGGTGTATCCCCCGATGAGGCCCATAGCCGGCCCTATGGCTGATAGTTGCACCCTGAGGGAAGAGTGTGCTAGTCCCTTGTCCACTCCCTGTTGGAGAAACAGTAGGATGATAGCCATGTCGGTCTGCTCGGGGACCTTGCCCCGTTCCAGGCACCACCGAGAGAAAAAAGACCATTGTCTGCCGTACCTGGAAGTGGTGGAAGACCATCTGGACTGGAGTAGGGTGCTGATGACGGAATCATGATAACCCGCTGCCCTCAGTCTCCTCCTCTCAGGAGCCAAGCTGTGAGCTTCAGGGTCCGCGGGGTCGGGTGGAGCACTGGCCCCTGTGACAGCATGTCTGCTCGGTAGGGTATCCTGAAGCTGACTAGTGACATCTCTCGGACCGCTGCGAACCACGACCTGCATGGCCAGTAGGGGGGCCACCAGGATAACTGTGTGATATAACTCCCATACTTTGGCTAGGACCTGAGGGATCAGGGGGAGCGGTGGGAAGACACAGGTGTGCCTCCGCCTTCAAGGTTGTGAGAGGGCGTCCGTTCCCTGGGAGAGACTGTCCCTGAAATGCGAGTAGTAATCTCTGACCTGAGCATTCTCCCGTGTTGCCATGAGATCTATGGTCGTGAGCCCCCATGTCGTTTGGATCATCTGGAATAGGTCCGGGTGTAACTGCCTTTCCCCCGGGTGCACCTGTTGCCTGCTGAGCCAGTCTGCGCGGACGTTCAGCTTTCCTGCCAGGTGAACTGCACCCAGGTGTCTGAGGTTGGCTTGGGCCCAGTTGAGGACTGCCATTGCCTCCCTCAGCATGGCCCTGCTCCTGGTCCCGACTTGCTTTGCTATGTAGGCCACCGTGACTCGATTGTCGGACCGGATCAGGACTGACTGACCATGTACCTGGTGCTTGAATGCCTTTAGGGCGTGAAACACGGCTCTCATCTCCAGGATGTTGATGGAGAACTCTGACTCTGCTGGTGACCATAGGCCCTGGGCTGTTTGGCAAGCTCCCCAGCCGGAGAGGCTCGCATCCGTTTCTATGGCGATTGAGTGAGGGGCCTCCAGTGGGACTCCCTTGGTCAAGTTTGCCTCCACCGTCCACCATGCCAGGGAGAGTCTCACTGCGTGGGGTAGTGGTACCATGACCTGTAGGTTGTGTTCGCTCGGTGCCCCCCGAGTCAGGATGTAAGTTTGGAGCAGGCTGTTGTGCCACCTGGCCCAGGGCACAAGGTCTATGCATGAAGCCATGCAGCCCAACAATTGGGCTATCCTTCCCATCATTGTGTGGTGGCGGGCCTTCATCTGATGGGCCAGGTCTATCAAGTTGAAAATTCTCGAGGAGGATGGTTTTGCCCACCCCTGAGCCGAGTTGATGAGCACTCCCAGATGCTCGATCTGCTGTGTGGGAGTGAGGTGGCTCTTTTCACGATTTACCACCCAGCTGTGGTCTTCGAGTGCCTGTAAGGCAGATTCCGTGTGTATCCGTGCCCGATTCTTGGACTGGGCCCGGATGAGCCAGTCGTCCAGGTATGAGATGATGTCCAGTCCCTGTTCCCTGAGTCTGGTCACCAGGGTTATGGAGACCTTGGTAAAGACTCTCAGGGCTGAGGAGAGGCCGAACGGCAAGGCTTGGTACTGGAAGTGGTGACCTAGGATGTGAAAACGGAGGAATTGTCTGTGTTTCCGAATGATGAGAATATGGAAGTATGCGTCCTTTAGGTCTATGGACGTCAGGAAATCGCCTACCTGGACACATCGAAGAGTGGATCAGATGGTCTCCATTTTGAAATGGTGTGAGACCATGTGGCGGTTTAGGTGTTTCAGGTCCAGGATAGGCCGGAGCTCCCCTGATTTCTTGGGCACCAGGAAGAATATGGAGTAAAGCCCCAGATTCTGCTCCGGTGCTGGTACGGGTTGAATGGCCCTGTTCTGAATCAGTTCTGACAAGATTTGTTGGACCTGATGTGGAGATGCCTTTCTCCTGGCTATGGGGGAGGAGATGAATCTTTGGGGAATGTGGGTGTGGGATAGCTCTATGGAGTATCCCTTGTTTACCAAGCCTTGGACCCACCTGTCCGATGTTGTGTGGAGCCAGCGATGGGCGAATAGAGTTAGTCTTTGTCCCACTGGTGGGTAAGGGTCCTGGCCTTGTAATATCGGGAGGGGGTAGTCACTGTTGCTTTCCCCTGTAACCTCTACCTTGTCCTCCGGTTCTTTGTCCCTGAGCTCTGAAGGAGAAGGACTGGTAGCTCTGAGGGTACAGGCTACGGAAGCTGTGAGAGGAGCCTCTGCCTCAAAAGGAGTGGCCCTGTTGTTGTGTGTCCCTGCGGGGTTGGTATGGTTTGTTCCCCACCGAAACATCCGCCTCGAGGAGGGGAGGTAGGAGTACCTGGACTTATTCTTGAGGAGGTCTCTGCCCTCCTCCTTTTGTTTCAAATAATCCTGCAGACCCTCCCCAAAAAAATGTTTTCCCTGCAGTGGTAAGTTCTGTAGCAAGGTTTTTGACTTATTGTCTGCATCCCACAGTTTCAGCCACAGTGCCCTTCGAGCACGGTTGGTGATGGCGGTAGCCCTGGCATGAAGGCGCAAGGTGTCTACCGCCATGTTGGCTAGGTATTTAGCTGCATCCAAAGTACATTCCAACAGTTCTGCCTCCCTGGACTTAGGGATGGCCTGCTCCTGGAGCTCCTTGAGCCAGCGGATCTGTGCTCGAGCATATAGATGGCTGTGGTGGTTGCCTTAGCAGCGGTGCCCTCGATCTCGAAAGCCCTCTTGAGCATATCTTCAACCTTCTTGTCTGTCAGGTCCTTGAGGGCTATTGTACTGCATGGTAGTACAGTCTTTTTGCTAAGGGCCACGACCTGGGGGTCAATGGTGGGGGTCTTGCACCAGACATCTGATTTTTCCCTTTGGACCGGGTACATTCTGTCCAGGTTCTTACAGTTTGACATTTTGCCCGGTTCGGGGGATTGCCATTCTTTACTGAAGATATCCTCGATCGCGGGGCATACTGGGAAGGTCTCTGTGGTTGATGGTCTCAGTTGAATCATGGGATCAAGCTTTGAATCGAGCCTGCTTTCTTCAGTGTCGAAACCCATGGTGGCCTTGATGATCTTCATGAGCCCTGGGATTGTGTCAAAGAAGCATAACTTTGATGTCAGGGAAGGTGTTGCTTGAAGATCCATATCCTCTTTGTCTGAGTCTGCCTCGTCCTCTTCCCCTGCGTCGTCTTTCTCCCTGTCCTCGTGCGCATTGTCACGTGGAATGTCTGGAAGGGTGTCCTCAGGGTTGGGAAGCTCCTCCGGTTGCCCCCCCGCCTTGTAGGGTTCCGGACTCAGTGGTTTCGCCCTGTGTTGAGTGAGGGATTCCAGTTTTTCCATGATCTTGAGCATAAAGTTCTGCTGGATCTCCATCACGGCAACCGCAGCCTGCTGGTTTTGGATTAGGAGGGAGCCCAGATCCATCCATGTAGAGTTGCTGGGCCCCGGGTTGCTGGGGCCCATGGGCGGTGTTTGCTCCAGGGAGGAATCGTCATCATCAAAGGAGGCAGGCCGCGCAGAGGGGACCCAGAGTCTGGGGTAGGAGGGTAGCGCTGCACGAGGAGCATTTCTTAGCTTTCACCATCTGGGGAAGAGAGAAAGGCATACCTTAGAACGGAACTAGCACGATGCCCCGGGGGCGATTCCTTTACCCCCCCAGCACAAATGAGGGAGGTTTTCCTAACCTGAGACTGTATGCAGGTTGTGGGGGTGCTATGTGAGGACCCCTGCAACGAGGCCATGAAGGGAGAAGGGCTGGTGTTCAGCAGTCTGGTGCCATGGCTCGCTATGGGAGGGAGCCATGGCATGACCGGGGGGGAGTCCAGGTGGGAAGACTACCTTCTCGGGTCGCTGTGGGAGGGATCCGAGTGGTAGGGGCAAGAATAAGGCCCAGAAGAAAGAAACGGGTAGTCTCTGTCGTGGGGGATGCCACCGGAAGGTCGCTGTGGGAGGGACCCTTCGGGGGGGGAACCCCCAGGCATCAGTTGTTGTCCCAGCCAATCTTCCTCCCTTTTTTTTTTAAAACTGTTGCACCAGATGTCCTTGGCCATTCACAGCCTCACACCACGCCCCCCGCCATCCAAAGAGTGCCCCCTTCCCTCCACCTCCTTCCGTGGAGGGGGGTTACGTTAAGGCCCGAGGGCACCCTGGCCTCTGATTTTATTCCCCATTCCCTTTCTCCTGGAAATGAGGGGACAGAGGGTGGTTCTGGCTGTCTCCCCACCCCTCTAGAAGAGGCTGGAGGGGGGGGAAGACACCCTAGAGAAGGCTGTTCAGCGGGAAGGAGGCAGCTGCCACTGGAGGTGAGCGTGAGAGGCGCTACCTTCCTCCTTCCTGATGCGAGGAAGAGCACTCTGCCCCGCCCACTCCCGGCTAGGCCACGAGGACGGGAGAGCAATACAGGTGTCCTCACGTGAGCGGTGGCCTAGCTGGGGGAGGAGGAGACGCTGTCGCTGGGAAGAGATTCCCCGAGTGCCGCTAGGCGTGGAGAGCGACTTGGGCCACAGTAGGCCAAAACAGAGGCCTACTGGAGCACGCATCCAAAGCACGTGGAGTGAGGAGGCCCCCGCAGCTGGTTCCAGTGCCGCGTGGCATGGAAGGGGTGGGTGCAACAAGCCTCCGAGAGGGGCCGAGGCCAGGGGAGGTGAGAGGGAGGAGGGAGGAAGGGGAAGAAGGAGCGAGAGGCCACGCGGTCATCGCATGGCCAGGACAGGCCGCCGGCCAGCCCGTGGCATTATCGGGCCTTGGACTGTCCAGGAAACTGGAGGACTTCACGGAAATGCAAGGCCCCAGGCCACAGGTCGCTGGGAGGGAAGGGGGACGCGCAGAATAGGTAGCGAATCATGCTACGTGGTCCTCCATAGGCAGCCTGCCCAAACCAAAGCGAGGAGCAACTAACTTATAATCCTTTCACAGAGGCTTACAACAACCAAAGAACTATAACAGAAAAACAACAGCAAACATTTTTAGGGTACAACCTGAGGATTGAACCAAAGAAAGAACATGAGCTAGCTAACACTGAGGCAGAGGCTAGCTTAGGTTACTCCTCCTAGTTATATTTCTGGAAATTCTAGTAACTTGCAAGGTTCCAAACTGTAACTGCATACATTGAGCCTTTTGATTTATCCCGATAAAAAAAAAAAAGATATATCCTTGATTCACGGTCTTACCTTATAGGAGCAGACAGGGATTCCTGGTGTGCATGTTGCCTGATCAGATGCACGATTCGAAACTGGAGAGCAGGGGTTTCAGGGACCTGGATGTGCTAGAAATTTGATCTGGTTCATGTGCATCACTAGCCTATCGGGTGGACTAAAACCCATGAGGTAATGTCTGGAGTGCCATGGATGCCAACCAATCACAATCCCCTGTGCGTTATCTGTTGCATGGTTTTGATGCCTCCATAATTGAAAGTGCATATTGACCCAGTACCTCTAGGATCTGCATCCTGTCATTCCTTCTTTCATTGTTTTTCCTTCTCATGGTACTCATCTCAGCTTTGAAATCTCCCTAACACACTCAGGGTTCATATTACCATGCATACTCCAGCCCAACTTGTTGAAATGTGCAGCACCTGCCCGAAGGCCACCAACACTTGCTGACAGGACCCGTCAGAAGCAATGTCTTTTGTAATAAAAGGCAGGTGTGGGTATGTAAGTTTAACATACTTCCTTCCCAGGGAATAAAACAAAAATGTGTCCCTCTCCCCCCCTCTACCTGATGGTGTCAGTCCCCTCAAGGAATAAAAAAAAATATGGCACCCTACCTGTCTCCAGCTACCTGACTGGTCTGGTACCCAACATGGCCTATCATGGAATAAAACAGAATATATATGACCCTTTCCCCCAAACTACATGATGGCTCCAGTATGCAACACAGGCTGTCATAAAAATATGTACCTTCTCTCCCACCAGAAACTTCACTGATCCAGTGCCCAGTGTGGCTCCACAAGAAATTACAAACAATGTTTACTCCTTCCTAAAACTGCGTGACATGTCCAGTGCCCAACCTGGCTCATCAGGGAATTAAAGAAAAACTTTCCCCTCTTCCAACAACCTGAAAAGTTTAGTGCTTAACCTGGCCTATCAGGGAATAGAAAAACATGCATCTCCCCCAACAACCTGAGAGGTCTGGTGTTCAACCTGGACTGTTAGGGAATAATAAAGCGCTCACCCTCTCTCTAACAACCTGATCATTTGGTGCCTAACCCTGCCTGTCACAGAATAAACAAAATCTGGACAGAGCCAATAGGGCTGCATGGAAGGAATATGGTGTAAAAATATTGAAAATTATCAAAGCTGTGGGCCTATGTTAAGAAAATGTTGCTAGATGTTAGAGTTACAGTCTAGTTGTTATTCAAAAATGTTATTAAAATCAAGTCACACAATACTCTTTTAAAGACTGGTTCATTTATTTCCACCAATCATTTAATTCCAATGTGTTTTGATGTTTAAAAATAAAGCACCAGTAGGGAAACTATAATTGTTTTTTTATCTAAAAATACAATGAAGCAATTGTATGTACATGGTAACAATACTGAAAAAAGAGAGAGATTACTATAACTGAGAAGACAGAATGGCCCAGATATTCAGAAATGCACCAAAGGCAGGCGCAACTCTGGCACAGTGCAAATCCGATGGGCCATGGCACAACTGGTAACATATTCAGAGACTGCACATGCCAAAGTATGCTAGTGCAAGATGGCTGAATATGGCACAGTTGCACCATGCTGCAACCAGAGATGCGCTAAGGTGCAACCAGTGATGCACTAGCACAACCAGGAAAGTGAGGATCACAGACAAGAAACACAGGGATAAGGTCAGGGAAGCCCAGTGACAATGGGCAAAGGACCCCACCAGCAGGGCGCACTGTTGCACACACAAGCACAGAGCAGGAGGGATGAATGCCCAACACAAGATGTGGCACAGCCACCAGCAGGGGTCCTGTGCACCAAATCAACTGGAGCCAGGCCACCGGCGGTGAACAAGTGCACGCCCCTGAACCATACCACAGACCACAATGGTGGCACGCCCAGCTGGGGACTGGAGGGGACACTGGCAATGCAGGCCCACAATGGTGCCCCCCCAGTCCACCAGCCAGCTGGCTGTGGCCACCGACACACTTCAATGATTGTCCAACCCCATGTCCCTGGTGCCACACACACCCATGCCCCAGATGCACACAGGCAGCCCACACACTGGGCAGGCACAGGGCCAGGGCCCAGGCAGAGGGCCAGACCCCACAGGACTGGTCACCCAACAGGGGATGCAGACACCCCACCCCAGTGTGCAGATAGGTCCAGCAGGAGGATGCCAACTATGTGCCACCCCCATACACACCTGCTGCCCACACCGGACCACACCCCCATAGCGACACTGCAGGTACAGAGCACACCCACCAAACAGGGAGATGGCCCCCACCACAGCATGGCACACCACTGCACACAGCAGTAAACCACAGGAGCACCACATGGCCTACCCACCTGCACAAACACCACCAACCAACACCAGCCCACTGCAGCATGGCTCCACACGCCACCTACAAAGCAGACACGGAGACAGCCATGTAGCTGAAAAACACTTAATACAGAGTAAAACAACAACAGCAACAAACTAGGAAACAGGGACAGGGGAGGGACAATAAAGGGTGAGGACAGGAAACAGGGGCTGTACAATGGGAAGGGGGACTGAGGGGGAACAGGACCAGCAAGGGAAAGGAGGGATATGAACAGGGCCCCTCAATAGCAGCCACAGCCCCCCCCCCCCGTCACGCCACCTCTCTGTTTCCTCCGGTCTGCCACTAACATCTGCTGCAGGGAGACCACAGCTGCCAGCACCCTCCTAACAATCATAGAAACATAGAAACATAGTCCCAAGATGACAGCCTGGGTAAAGAATTGGCTGGAGAATAGGACACAGAGAGTAATAGTAAATGGAGTCCACTCAGAAGAAAGGAGGGTTACTAGAGGGGTACCACAGGGTTCAGTATTAGGACCAGTCCTCTTCAATGTCTTTATAAGCGACATTGCAGAAGGACTGGAAGGAAAAGTATGTCTCTTTGCAGATGACACTAAGATCTGCAACAGAGTTGATGCACAGGTGGGGTGGAAAGGATGAGAAGGGACTTGGCAAGGTTAGAGGAATGGTCAAATGTATGGCAGCCTAGATTCAATGCTAAGAAGTGCAGGTAATGCACCTGGGAAACAAAACCAGGGAAGAGTACACAATGGGGGGTGAGATACTAACAACAACAAAAATGGAAAGGGACCTGGGGGTAGTCATATCAGATGACCTAAAGGTGGGAAAACAATGTGAGAAGGCAGCAAGGAGGGCTGGGGGGATACTGGGATGCATAGGGAGAGGCATCACCAGTAGAAAACAGGAAGTTATTATCCCTCTGTAGAAAGCTGGTGAGACCCCATCTGGAGTACTGTGTGCAGTTCTGGAGACCCAATCTCCATAAAGACATAAGACGGATGGAAGCTGTCAGAGGAGGCAACTAAAATGGTGCAGGGTCTGCACGGAGGACATATGAAGAGACTTAAGGAGCTTAATATGTATAGCCTCGAGGAAAGGAGGAGGGACATGATAGAAACTTTCAAGTACCTCAAGGGAATCAACAAAGTCCAAGAGGGTAGCATCTTTCAAAAAGAGGTGTGCAAGAACAAGGGCACAATTTGAAGATAGAGGGGCAGCTCAGAGGTAATTTAAGAAGTATTTTTCACTGAGAGGTTGTGGATGCATGGAATGGCCTTCGGAGGAAGTTGTGAGTCAAAATCAGTGGTGGAATTCAAGCATGCATGGGATAGTCATAAAAGGCAATTCTGGGGGTGGGGGTAGAAAAGTAGGCTGCTGGTTAACTAGGATCTGCAGCTTATCCAGTAGTAGGGAAATGGGCAGACTGGGTGGGCCAAGCAGTCCTTATCTGCCATCAAATTCTATGTTTCATGTTTCTATAGACTTTGATGGCAGATAAGGACCGGCTTGCCCACCTAGTCTGCCATTTCCCTACCTACAGGATAGGCCACAGATCCTAGTTAACCAACAGCCTATTTCTTCCTACCCCCACAAGAATTGTCTTATGTCTGTCCCATGCATTCTTAAATTATCCCACAGGTTTAGACCCCACAACCTCCTCAGGAAGGCTGTTCCATGCATCCGCTACCCTCTGTGTGAAAAAATACTTCCTCACATTGCCCCGGAACCACCCATCCTCTATTTTTAAATTGTGTCCCCTTGTTCTTGCACATCTCTTTTTCTGAAAGATGCTACCCTCTTGGACTTTGCTGATTCCACTGAGGTACTTAAAAGTTTCTATCATGTCCCCCCTCTCCCTTCTTTCCTCAAGTGTATACATGTTAAGCTCCTTTAGTCTCTCCTGGTACGGCTTATCTTGCAGACCCCGCACCATTTTAGCTGCCCTCCTCTGGACTGCCTCTATCCTGTCTATGTCCTTGCAGAGATGGGGTCTCCAGAACTGGATGCACTACTCCAGATGGGGTCTCACCAACTGTCTGTACAGAGGGATAACAACTTCCTGTTTTCTGCTGGTGATGCCTCTCCCTATGCAGCCCATTATACCTCCAGCCCTCCCTACTGCCTTCTCATATTGCTTGCTAACCTTAAGGTCATCTGATATGATTACCCCCAGGTCCCTTTCCTTTTTTGTTGTTGTTACTACCTCCCCTTCCCTCCATTGTGTAATCTTCCCCTTGGTTCTTGTTTCCCAGGTACATTATTTTGCACTTCTTTGCACTGAATCCTAGCTGTCATACTTCTGACCATTCCTCCAACCTTGCCAAGTCCCTTCTCATCCTTTCCATGCCTCCTTGGGTATCAACCCTGTTACAGATCTTTGTGCCATCTGCAAAGAGGTATACTTTTCCTACCAGTCCCACTGCAATGTCACTTATAAAGACATTAAAAAGGACTGGACCCAGTACTGAACCTTGCTGTACCTCACAAGTAACCCCTCTTTCTTCAGAGTGGACTCCATTTACAATTACCTTCTGTGTCCTGTTGTCCAGCCAATGTTTTACCCAGGTTACCACCCTGGAACCCACTCCCAGGCTGGTTAATTTGACTATTAATCTTTTGTGTGGGACTGTGTGAAATACCTTGCTAAAGTCTAGGTAGGCCATGTCCACAGCCCCTCCCTGGTCTACTACTTTGGTCACCCAGTCAAAGAAATCTATTAGATTCATCAGACATGACCTTACCGCTGTGAACCCATGCTGCCTTGGGTCCTGTGCCCCACTGGCCTCTAGGTACTCAACAATTCTTTCCTTCAGAAGTGACTCCATCACTTTCCCTACAACAGAGGTCAAACAGACAGGTCTGTAATTTCCTGCCTCTGTCTTGGTCCCACTTTTGTGACAGGGAAAAACATCCACCTTCCTCCAGTCCTCAGGTACCACACCATCCTCCCATGATTTATTAAAAAGAGTAGTCAGTGGTTTCACTAGTTCCCTCCTTAATTCTTTTAGAATTATGGGGTGAATTCCATCAGGCCCCATTGCTTTGTCCACCTTCAGTTTTAGGAGTTCTTGCAGAGCCCTTTCTTCTGTGAAGGGGCTGGGATCGACCCCCCTATCAAGAGTGCTTCTGTTAATTGGATTAGGCACTTCTCCCTCCTCTTTTGTGAATACTGAGCAGAAATATTCGTTCAGTATCCCTGCTTTTTCACTGTCCTCCTCTGCCCACCCACCATTTATTCTACTCAGCCTCACTATCCCTCCTTTTGTCTTTCTATGCTCTCTGATGTACCTATAAAAGGTTTTATCCCCTTTCTTTAACATCCCTCCCTGCTTCCTTCTGCCTTAACTGGTACAGCTCTCTGTCCTGCTCCTTCTGTGTTTCCTTATACTTCCTGAATGCTATCTTTTCTCCTGACTTTCCCAGCCACCTCTTTTGAGAACCATAGTGGCTTTTTCTTTCATTTGGATTTGTTTATTTGCTTCACACAAAGGCTTGTTGCCTCTGTGATGGCAGTTTTGATGATTCCCCATTGTTGCTCCACCCCCCCTTTTAGCCTGTTTGCTAGTGCTTTTCTGAGGCACTCTCCCATCTTGAAAAAGTCAGCCCTCCTGAAGTCCAGTACCATCACTTTTGTATGGCTTGACTCTGTAGCTGAGTTTAACGTGAACCACACTGTTTGATGGTCACTTGTTCCCAGATGGCAACCCACTTCTAGATCTGAGATCCTCTCACTGCCCCATTTGAGAGTATGAGGTCTAAGATTGCTCCATCATGAGTGGGTTCCGAACCTAGCTGTCTGAGGCCTGCCATCTGTAGGGCATCGAAATGGCCCTGCTGTTGGATGTGGCTGCAGCAAATGTGCTCCAGTTAACATATGGCATATTCAGGTCTCCCATCAACAGTATCTCCCTTTCTCTGCCATCCTAAGAATGCCTTCTATCATATCCTTGTCCACTCCTTCCCCCTGACATGGGGGTCTGTACACAACCCCTGTGCGGATTGTGGTGCCCTTTCCAGTCTCCAAGGTGACCCACACTGCCTCCTCTCCTCCCTGTTTACTCTTTTGTTCAGTTGCTTTTATCCCTTCCTTTACATAGAAAGCTACTCCTCCCCCTCTTCTCCCCTGCCTGTCTCTCCTGTAGGTTATGTACTCAGGTATGTTAACATCCCAGTCATGGTTCTCTGTGTACCATGTTTCTGTGACTGCTACGATATCCAGGTATCCCTCTTCCATCAAGGCCACCAGCTCCGGGAGCTTGTTGCCCAGACTATGGACATTGGTACTCATTACCCTCCATTTCCTGATGGCCTTATTCCTTTTTGCCCCATCCCTGTCCTTCTTGCCTTTGTCACTTTCCCCATTTACCCCTCTCCTTCTCCAGAATTTGCCTCAGGAGTCTGGTATGTGTCTACTGAGCATGTGGAGCAGGATGCCATCCGACACCTATGGCATGGGACAAGACAGGTAGTCAGTTCAATGGCCCAGTGACATATGCCCACCCACAGTGTGCAATGGATGGTGGTACCATACACCCCTGGAAAGCTCAGAATGGACTCCCATGGGGGGGACAATGCCAGCCAATAACACGGTAACCACGGTGGTGCAGAAAGGCAGATCCATCCATGCAGCAGCCACAGGACCACACCATGACAGGCACATGGCACACAGCAACAGCAGTACTGAAGCACAAGTGGTGGCATCCGTGTGCATGACCACTCCACCAACAGCTGGTACACTTTGGCCAAGGGATGGCATGCATTGGCATGCGTGATGGACCATGCAACACACACTCAGCTGTCACAGCGCATGGCAGAGGTGGCCATGGCTCTGCTCGATCTCCACCACTACCTCACAGTGTGACTGAGATGGAATGTGGAAATGTATATCTGCCCCACGCTGTGCAGCTGGAGCCACCCGCTGTCCACCTGGCTGTGCCAGCCTGGCCAACTCCACCACTGCCCTGGCCCATCTATGGTCTTCCAGCCCTGTGAAGGGAATGAAGAGAGGTGGACATCAGTACACAGACATGCATGAGGAGCCCCCACCACCACACAGCCCGCCATGCACTGGGTGTGTCCCCATCTATCCATAGGCCCACATGTCAGCACAGCTGCCACTGGCACAACAGCCACGCCCGATGCGTGCTACAGAACAATGATCTACCCCTCTGTGGGCCATGTTGTGCAGCCCTGACAACACCACAGTATGATGCCTGGCCATCACAGCAACATGAGCACACCTACCTGGCTGTGACACTGAACCACACAGGATACATGAATGCAAACACCACAGGTGGTCCAGTGCCCACCTCTGCAGGTCCCCATAGAGGTGCCTGCACTGCTCTGCTGTGCGACCTACAACAGTGTGCTGCTCCAGGACCTCCACCACATGGTGTTACACCCTCACCCTGGACTTCTGCTGTGGCACCTGGCCAAACAGCTGGCCTTTATATGGCTGAATTACAGCCACCAGGTTGATCCTCTCAACCGTGGACCAGTTGGCTGCCCTTGTGCCATGCCTCTGCACCATACTGAACTTCCGGGTTAGAGAGGAACATGGCTGTGTATCAGTGCATGTGTCTGCCACATGTGCAGGATGCGTAATAGGGTACATAGGGCTGCAATCGTGCAGCACGTGGCTGCATGGTCACTGCACAGTGCAGGGCAATAGTTCAGTCGTGGGCATGCGCAGTGTGCTGGGGCCTAGTGGGGTCACAGGGTCACGAAAGGACCCATGGGTCAGAGGTCATCACCTCCCCACACATTGCAAATGTCAAAAGAATACAAGCAGTAATACACATGCGTATTAAAGACAGCCAGTGTGGCTTGTGCCATGCTATAGCATTGCACAAGCTGAGCTGGACATGTTATAGCGGTGTGGCAAATGCCGGGCACATGCATACTGCATGCACACACACTGTGCATGTGCAAGTATTGCATCATAGACTTGCTCCAACACAACTCCATTGCGTATGGTGTAATCATGTGATATTCGAACACTGCATGCAAATCACCTCATGAGCCAATGCATGGCACAGTGGGGTGCATTAGAATATCATTACAATTATGCAAAGGCTAATTTGCATGCCTTGCACCTTAAAAGCACTGTGGAACACCACAGGCCACAGGCCGGTATTGCAACCGCTCAGGTATGTGACTGGCAACATGAGGGTCCAAGGCCTCATCACAAACTGCTACTGGGTGCTACAATGCAATGTGCTGACACCGTCCCTCACTTCTTTCCATGTTCACAGGTGGAAGAATGTTGGGAGGTGAAGAAGAGGCGAGCCAGAGGCCTGCTCGCATGCACAGGCCAAACTTTACTGATGCTGAGACCATTGCCCTCTTTGAAGCCTAAATGGATCGGGAGGACCTACTCAGTAGGGCAACCAGCACACCACAGGAGCATATGGTGGCCTGGGGGGAGGTGGATCAGTATGTCAACACATACAGGTGCCACCACTGCACCACCCAGGAGTGCAAGTAGAAGATTGGCACAAAAAAGGAGGCATATCAAGGACAAGATTGCTGCCATCCATGCATCCTGCAAGGTGATCAGTGGTGGGCTGATGACCGTGCCACCACTGACTGCCACAGAGTTGCTCATGGCATCCATCATCAGCCACATGGCAGTGGACGGCATGAGTGGTGGCAGGTTCCAGACAGGTGGCAGCCCCACAATGCATGTTGAGAATGTCCAGCTGGCAGGTGTGCCTGTCATGGGCATGTCATGTGGGTGTGTCTGAGGCCAAACTCACCGCCCCGTGCGTGTGTGGATGCGGACACAAAGTGTGGCACAGAGGCGGGTGGTGACAATGGCATGGGTGGGGCTGGATGGGGGGTTTGGTCAGTGTGGAGCTGGGGGTAGGGTAGAGGGGTGTGGGGGTGGCCATGGGGTTTGCTGCTCCATGGACACACTGTTTTTTATTTTGCAGCTCCAGCACACCTTCATGCAGGTGAGCAGGCGGAGGTGGCCATGGACATGGATGCTCAACCCTCAACCTCAACAAGCATCCAGAGCTGGGACAAGCTGTGCCTCGGCAGGGTCAGCCTTGTGGCTGTGCCTGGCATGGGGCTGGATGACTCTCTGGCTGGGTTCCTGCATGATGACAACTTGGAGGAGCTGTGTGCAGAGACCTGGCTCTGTGTGGCATCCGACATTGATAATGACCTCACACTGGTACTGGAGATCATAGGGGCCAAGGTGGCTGAGATGGCCCTACCTGCCACACAGGCACCAGCAGGCCCCAGCGCTGTGCCCACAGCCCCACAGCCACCCCCCCATCCCCATAGGTGTGGTTGTTTGTGGCACCACAGCTGTGTCCTGTGTGGGTGGTGGTGGAGCTGTGGGTGCGGCGGAGGCACAGGGCCCTGCCCAGCAGACATGCGAGTGGTAGCAGCAGGATGCAGGTGACATTGGGCAGCATTCCACAGTGCCCACCGCTGCTGCGCCAGGCAACACTGAGGCCCCTGTATGGCCCACTGTGCAGCATCCACCTGAGCAGGAGGCTGTGCAGTGGCATGTCGAGACCCCTCCCCCTGCACAGCAACCAGACCAAGAGGATCGGGGGTCAAGAGGCTGCGTGAGTACACCTGGTTACTGCAGGCCTCCATGGAGAACCAGGCTTTGCTTGTTAGTGAGGTGCACGCACTGTGGGCAGTGGTGTGCCAGATGACTGAGCAGCTGGACAAGGGCTATGTGCAGCTGATGGAAAGGCTCACCCAGATGCAGGAGGCCTTGACTGCAGCTTTCGATCACATGACCGGTGCCATTGTGGCTTCAATGGACTGCATGGCCAGTGCCATTGCAGCTGGGCAAGTGGCGGCAGTGACCCCTGAGCTCAGCCATATGCAGAGGACCCCCTGCAGTGCACTGTCCACCCCACAGTCCCAGCATCTGGTGACACTAGCATGGCGGACAGCAGGATTGGATTTTAGCATCCCAGACACCCCCAGGGCAGGCCTGTTTGGCTGCCAGCACACCCCTGCATGGACTTGGTCATGGTCTCACACATCTCAACCCCTGGGGGGATATTTGACACCCCACCCGGCCGATGCGCAGCAAGCATCTGCTGATTGGCTCTGGTGCAGCTACCCCCATGGCCGCAGTGGTCATGGGACTGAGTGGTTGGTGCGATGTGTCCACTACCCTGCCCTGCCAGCCATGGGGGTAGTGGTGCAGCTTGCATGTGGTGGCATGCACATGTGCTGTGCTGTACTGTTTGTGTGTGTGTGGACCATGCTGCTGGGGTGTGTGGCATGGATATGATGATGGCAGCCATGCACCAGTACTGCCTGTGCACCGGTGTCATGCATCTCATCCATGCCACGTCCCTCACTCTGTGCATGTGCTGGTTTCTGTGTGTGTGTCTGCATGCCCATGTGTTTGTGGCCCTGCCCTGTCTGTTGTACAGCCCCATCCCAGCATGCCTACTACTACTGTGCCCATCCCATCCCCTGTGGTGTGTGCTGTGCTGTGTTAGCCATGCCTGTGTGTCTGTGTACTCACCTTTGTTGACCATAATGCTCCCTTGGGATTGTGTCCTGGTGCCAATGTGCCTCCTGCACCATCCTGGAGTCCCTCCTGCTAAGTGGCACCAGCCCACTGCCCTCTGGAACTTCTCCTCCATTGTCCCCACTGCTGTTGCCCTCATCTTCCTCGACTACTATTTCATGGTTAATGGCCATGTTGTGCAGGATGCAGCATGCCAGGAATATGCCACAGGCTGTTGATGGGCTGCATTGTAAGGCACCACCTGATCTGTCTAGGCAATGGAATCGCAACTTTAACATGCCAAAGACATGCTCAATGATATTGCACATGCTGGCATGTGCCTCGTTGAATCTTTCCTCCACGGGGGTCGATGGTCGCAGGTAGGGTGTCAGCAGCCATGGCCTCAGTGGGTATGCACTGTCATCTGTGTGGGTGGCAACATAATTATCCCTGTGCTGTGCTGCCACCCACTCTCTCCCAGCCACCACATGCACATCACCCACAGCCCCATCCTCCCTCACCCGCCCCTGGGGCAATGTCTCTTGGCCACCCTGGCACACATGCTACTCACCTACTAGGTGGCCCATGGAGATGTCTCCCTGCTCAAACCTATAGCACAGTGCAGAACTGTGCCATATGAAGGCATCATGTGCACTCCCGGGGTGTTTGACACAGACACTGATTATGCACCCCATGGCATCGCACACCACCTGGCAGTTGATGGATGGGTATCCCTTTTGGTTGATGTATACTGTGCCCTATGGACCGAGTGGTGTGCAGATGCTGACTTGGGTGCAGTCTAGTACCCCAATCATGCCTGGAATGCCTGCCACCCAGTGGAACTCCTGCATGTTTGCTGTATGCTCTGCCTGTGTGTTGGAGAAATGGATGTACTCCGAAGCATGTGGCAGCAGAAATTGAGGAACTGGGTGAGGAGGCAGGACATGGCCGACTGGGTGATGCCCATGGTATCACCTGTTGGTCTATGGAAGGTTCATGTGGCAAGCAGGCACATCATGGCTGTCACATTAGTCTCCACTGTCATGGCATGACTAAGTCTGGTGGGTACCTGCATCTCGTCACTGCACAGCTCACAGAGCTGCCTCAGAATGTGTCACTAATGTTCTCATACATGATCCTGGCATGGTACCATCTGTGTCAGGCATACTGCCGCCAGGCCCTTTGTCTGCCACGCTGATTATCCTCCTGCCTCCTCACTCCCCTCATTACAGCATCCATGAGGAATGGGCCACTGTCCATTGCTTAGTCATTAGGTCTCCCTGGGTGCCACTCTCACACTGTCAGTCTGTCCATCGGTCTCTGTCTCTCTCTCTCTTTCAGTCTGTCTCTCTCCCTCTCTGCCTCTCTGGTGCTGTCTCTCTCTCGCTCTCTCTCACTCCCTCTCTCACTGGGCTCAGTGTTGCGCATCTTCTATCTGTGTGTGTGCTTGAGCCTATATTTATTGGCTCAAGTCTGCCTGGTGCAGATAGAAGGAGGGCGGTTCAGGGGCAATGTGAGGAAGTATTATTTCACAGAGAGGGTAGTGGATGCATGGAACAACCTTCCTGATGAGGTTGTGGGGTCTAGAACTGTGGAAGAATTCAAAAATACATGGGACAGACATAAGACAATTCTTGTGGGGGGTAGGAAGAAATAGGCTGTTGGTTAACTAGGATCTGCGGCCTATCCTGTAGGTAGGGAAATGGGCAGACTAGATGGGCCTAGCGGTCCTTATCTGCTGTCAAAGTCTATGTTTCTATGTTTCTATGGCGCAAATAGGGGTTTGCTCCTGACTTGCACCATGCTATTCCATTGAATATGCCATTGAGCCACTTATTCATGGGAATGCCCCCTTGCACTTGTGCTACATACATTTGGGTTGCACATTGGCACAATGGGATTTGTGCTGCACCGCAGCTCCCTTTGAATATTGCTCAGTGGTGCATCTTCGCACTTGCGCTGGTGCAACTCATTTGCACCTTGTGCAAGTGCTCTGAATGTCTGGGTCCATGTGTATAATGATTCAGTTCTTCTTCTGAATAAATACTTTTGTTGGGTTTATTGAACAAGGGACACCTCAATTTCAAAACAGGGGATAATTAAGTATTTGTAATACCAAAGAACAAATAATTGCACCCATAAATTAAAATAATTATATGATGAAATTAAAAAAACGATCATAAACAGTATTTATATAATTAATCGAGTTTTTAGCTTCAAAAACAAGGTAATATGCAGACTCTTTAGTCTTGCATGAAATTGTAAGGTTACATTGTTCTTTCTCAACAGCTGCCTATAAGCCACAAGTGAAGGCAGGTAAGGAAGTGTGCTGACAAGTCAAACAAGGAGGTGGTTTGTGTGGTTAGTGCAAGGCCAAGGTGCTGTGCTGCAGGTAAGAATACCAGAAAAAAACAGGGAAAAACAAAACACTGATAGCTCAGAACTCTATGGTGGTACAGTGTTGTGGCAAAGCAAGGAAAGGCAAATTTTACTTTTATGGCGCCCAGTCCTGGAGGCTCTGGGCACCTTTGGGAAAATCCATTAATCCAAAACACTGTGGTATATTAGAAAAATAAATATTTAATTTATCAAGCAAAAATGCACAAACATGATAATGCAAACACTGTGATAGAGACCTCCCACAGCACCTGAAATACATGAAATATTCAAATGATAAATACTAGTGTTGCTGAAGAATAGAGCAAGGAATCCAACACATGAAAAATGTCTGGCTTAAATTACAGCAGTTTCTCTCAAAAATGTTATTTTTAAACATCATAATTCAATTATCATGAAAGCTATCTGAACTTTGTGCATAACTTTTAGATAAACATGTATGTATTCTTTTGCACTGTGGTGTTTTGGGCTTGAGTCCCTCCTCTGTACTTCACCAGCACCAGCATTCACCATTTGCATAATTGATGTATTTCAGGTGACATTATGAAGAGTATTTAATCGGTGGAATTTGTCCAGGTACCCACTCCCCCTGGCAAAGCTGCACCTGAGCTCTAGGGCACCTGGACTGCTGGAGGTCTCTATCACAGTATTAGCGGCATCATGTTTGTGCAATTTTACATAATAAAATAAACATATTTTAAGAAGTGGGAAACAGCAAGTGAGACTGCCAGTAGGTAACAGTTTCTCCCTGTGTGCAGGCGGGTTAGACAGTGTCCTGGGTATCAGTCATCTTGAGTCATGCAGGCTCCAGTGCCGTTTCTAGATTGACAATGTAACCATCTCTAGCATACAGTTCTATATTTTCAGTTCTGATAAATTTCTATACTGCCACTGAAGGACAGCCGGCTTTTCTGAAATGTTTGGCCATGGCATAAAACTCATTATTGGTAGATATAGTCACCTTGTGTTTGCCTACTCTTGTTTTCAGGGCTCTTTTAGTTTGCCTGACATATGAAATACCACATGAGCAAGTAAGAACATATATGACTCCTTCTATGCTACAATTTATAAATAGCTTTATCATAAATCTTTTTCTATTGCTTGGATGCACGAATGAATATTATGAAAGACGTTTACTGGTATACTGAACCACACTAGCAAATGTTTGTGAATGAAGTTATTTACCCTGGATTTTAAAGTTATTTACCTAGAAAGAAGCCCTGATCAGGCTTGGCTATACATCCTGCAGCTCCTACTTACCTTCTGCTGGCCGCTTTCCACACCAGACACCCGCATGCCCCTGCAAGCAAAGAAAACAGGGAGAAGCCCTGATCGGGCTTGGCTGCACATCCTGCAGCTCTGGCTTATCTTCTGCCAGTTGCTTTCCACACCAGACTTCCGCTTGCCCCTCCAAGCAAAGGAAACAGGTATGCTACAGCTAGCTCCAGACCTCGGACGGATTGAGAGGCACCATTGCGATTGGTCTTTGAAGACTGCAGCACACCGTCTATTGGTCCTTCACATTATCCTTCCACTTTTGAATGTACAGTGCTGCTATGCCTTGCTAATCTGCCATTTTTAACCCGCTGTCTCTGCTAGGATGAAAAAATCAGAATTTGTGCCCTAGGCAATGCTTGCTAAACTGTCAGTATTTTGTTGCTCGTAGTTAACATAGACAGTCAAAACTGTTTTCTAATCTTAGGCAGATGAATTTGTTTTGCAAACTCAGACAGCCGAAATTGTTGTGCAGTCTCAGACAGCCGTAATTGTTTAGCAAATTCAAACAGCATAACCAATTAACATAGTATGTGATGGCATGTGTTATAAACAGATACTGACTATTGGACCTTACCTCTGATTTACAGTCCTTTCCCTAATTTTGTCTCTGTTGCTATCTGTGTAAGTGCTGGTCTTTCCGTTAATCTCCTGCCATCTGTCCCACAGTTACTGCTGTTGCTGACATCTGTGAATTCAGCCCCTCACCTAATTTCTCCTCCCCCAGCACCTGCTGTATTCATCTCTCTTCTCACCTCTTTTGTCCTAAGACTGGGCCTGCCCACCGATTGAACCCCTCTTTGTCCTCCTAAACTGACCCTGTTATTTACTGTGTCTCACCTTGCCCACCACCAATTCTGGTAATCTTCATTTTTTTTCTCTTTTCCCCCTTAAATAACTAGCTCTTTCCTTGCTCTGTCTTTCTAGGAAGAATCCCTGATCGGGCTTGGCTGCACGTCCTGCAGCTCTGGCTTACCTTCAGTCGATCACTTTCCACACCAGACTCCCACCTCCCCTCCAAGCAAAGGAAACAGGTACGCTGCCGCTAGCTCCTGACCTTAGACAGATTGAGAGGCACCATTGTGATTGGTCCATGAAGATTGCAGCATGCCGCATATTGGTCCTTCACATTAGACTGCCACTTTTGAACGTACGGTGCTGCTCTACCTTGCTAATCTGCCATTTTTAACCTGCCGTCTCTGCTGGTATGAAAAATTGCCCTCCTCAGCCTCTTTTAAAGTACCTTAAGCCACGCCTACGACCTCTCCTTTTGGACATGCCGTTCTCTGTCCCAGATCTCTCAAATACATCTTAACCACTTTCCCTATCCTGCTTCAAAGTAAATAATTTCTCTTCCCTCCTTTCTCTGCCACTTCCTGTTGCAGAAGTCAGGCAACTTCAGAAATCAGTCATCCTTCCCTGCTTGCAGGAAGCTTAACCTTATTCACCTGCACCCTGTGAACTGCCACTCCCTGTGTGGTGCTCTGGCATTTTCTCTCACTTAATTCTACCATCCATCCATTCTGCTCTTCCTAAAATGTTATCTAGCGGGAGGCATAGACCTTATATGTCCTTCCTCTGTTGTGTCCTCCTTCTAGGTTATATTCATCTTGTTCATGATCCTTCATATGGTACCTACTCACACATATCTACTAAAAGCCCCAACCTAACACTTCAGTTCTCCATCTACTCTAGTACTGATTGCCAAGCAAGTAGCCTACCCATTGCATTCCCTCTCCAACCACCTTGGATCCACCCCCAACTCATTCTCTCCACCAGAGCACTCATCTTTACCTCCACTTCCAAACTTTACCAAGCTGCCCAGAATAGGCAATCCAATACATTATCTCCTATGAAGAGGGGGAAGGTCAGACTCATTAGGATGTTATTAAACTCCCTCATAAAATTTCTTCTTTTTTTACTAATCTGCTCAGGTAATGTTAAAGTCAACCCAGTGGGCCGGACCACCAGCACAGCAGTTGGATTTCCGCTTGCGAAGCCAGCGACCCAGATTCAGGAATAAGCCCGGGAGCTGGAGGGCTGGCCGGGAGGGGAGAACTTGAGCATCCCAAGGAACCCTGGTCCTCTCCGAAGGGAAGGGGGGTACCAGAGCTCGGCTCTTATGTGGCCCCAGGTGGAGACCCGAGGTGCAGCAAGCCCGATGCTCCAACAGAGGGGGGTGACGTGTCAGACGTCAGCACTTCAGCGCCTTGATGTCCGGGGACCTGGCACAACAAGAGAACATCAGGAAAAAACCTTGCAGCCTTCCAGTAGACAGAGCACCAGGCCCCGACCTTCAATGCCCCTACCTGCCAGGAGACAGGCGTACGACAAAACACAGAAAGCATTGGGGTGTAGGGTTTCTCCTCGTATTCTCTGGGGGTACAACCATGGTTCCATGGGGACAGACTGCACCAGGTAGGTGATGAGGCTGATAAGGCCGTAGGTGTCTTCTGAAGAGGGGGAGAGCTGCGAGAGGGGGAAAATAAAGAGAAAGTTAAAAAAGTCAACACAGCGTCCCAATTATCTGTCATTGCCCCTTCTGAGCTAGCCAAGTTAAAGGGAATACATTTTTTTCACATGAATACCTGTAGCTTGTTCAAGAAATTTGATTCTATCCAGTCTTGGTACTGCCATGTCAAGCCTGACGTGCTTGTTATCTCAGAATCTTGGCTAAAAAAAAACTCTGGACCATGAAATTAACTTTCCCTCATATAATGTATATAGAGTGGATCGACAATCAAGGGTGGGTGGAGTCACAATCTACATCAAGGACAAGTTCTTGGTCTCCAAATCGACTCAGCCTCTGTCCCCAAGCAATTTGAATCTCTCTTTGTCAGGATACAGCTATCCACTTCCGAATCTATACTTTTATCTGGGTGCTATTGACCGCCTTCAGGAGGTCTCGAACTGCTAAGCCACCTCCACAGTCAGACATCAGGAGTGATCATCATGGGAGACCTAAATCTCGACTGGCTCTCCTCATGTTCTGAGCCTCTCAAAAACATCTGCGATAGACACAGCCTGAACCAGCATACCCATCCCAATGACAAAAAAACAGCAAATAGTACTCTTCTCGATCTAATTCTAGTAAACAAACCCCACAACTTCCCCTGTGCTGCAGTGTTCTTTAAGGACATAAGTGATCACTGCACCATAGCTTGTGTGCGGACAACTCCCAGTCTCCCCTTGACCTCTACATTCACCTATAAAAGGAACTGCAGAAACTTGAACAGCACCAGCTTATTGAAGGATTTAGGCAATATAATGTGGCAAGATTTTTACCTGGCAAAATCTGTATCGGTAGCATATAAACTATTTCTGGATCTTGTGTTAGAAGTAATTAACAAACAGGCACCTTTAACTAAAATTAGAACAAGGAAAGGTCTTGCCTGTGATTCAATGACTGTATAAAATCTTCCCTCGGAATCAGGGACTTCCTCTGGAAATAAGCCCATATGACAAAGCTATCTTCTGACTGGAGGTCTTCAGAAAAGCATAGAACCAAATTACCAACTTAATTAGGATGGAGAAATCTAAATTCTTTACATCCAGTTTAGATGTTATTTCCTCTAATCCTGCCTCCTTTTGAAAAACGCTGAGAGACATTGAAGGGTATCAACCTCCCCCCTCCCTTCCTGCCAAAATCACAACTGGTGACCAAACTACATCTGACAAGTCTCGTATACTTGACCTATTCAATATTCACTTTACAACAGCCAGTCTGGCCTTCAAATCATCCCCAGCCAGTAAGCTTCTCTCTCACCATAGTATAGCTGACAAGCCTGAACAGTTTAGCAAGGATACAGCTCAACATGACAAGGTCAGCTTCTCCCCGGCATCTTATAAAGAAGTTGAGGACTCGCTGTAAGCCCTAGATACTAAAAAGGGTGCAGGAGCAGATCTCCTTGACACTTTTTTCCTTAAACTGGGATACTGCACAATCACTGCCCCTATTACACACCTGTTTTTATATGTCCCTGGCACAAGGCTTCCTCCCAGATGTATGCAAAATAGCTCATGTCATTCCACTTTTTAAATCTGGAGCCACTTCAGACCTCAACAATTACAGACCACTTTCTCTCTCAACTACCCTCTCTAAACTCCTAGAAAAGATTGTCAGCATGCAATTGCATAACTACCTAGAATCCAGTAATAAGCTTAGCACAGACACAGTCTGGTTTTTGACCCAAGCATATCACTATAACAGCCTTGGCCAAAGTGATCAATGACTGGCAGCTAGCTATGTATTCTAAAAAAACATGTGGGTGCCATATTCCTAGATTTAAGTAAGGCCTTTGATATGGTCGACCATGACTTACTCATAATTGAACTATGCAAAATTGATGCAGACAGCACAGCCCTGAAATGGTTACAGTGCTACTTGTCTAACCGGCAGCAGCAAATTAAAACACAAGGTGATATCTCTCCCCTGAAAACACTACATAGGGAGTCCCACAACGATGTATACTGGGTCCACTGCTGTTTGCAATCTGCATTAACAGCCTCAACTCTGGTGTAAAGGATGCATCAGTTCATCTCTTTGCAGATGACACCATGATCTATGTGGACAAGCCCTCCCTTGAGCAAGCATGGAGTGCGCTGCAGTATGAATTTAACACTCTACAACATAACCTTCTGAAACTAAAACAGCTACTTAACATGAAAAAAAAAAACAAAATCCATGTTTTTTTCTTCCCAACTACATGCTACCTGTCCTCTGTCTATGGGGACCTTGCCATGGATCACTACGCTTCTTGGTGAAAACCTTGAATCCATGGACAGATTTAAATATCCTGGCATGTGGATTGACTGCAAACATTCTTTTATGGTGCACATTGAAAAATTAACAAAAAAACTTAAATAGAGACTGGGCCTCTTCTTTCGCATTAAACATCTACTAACTTAAGACGCCAAAATCTGGCTGGTTCAGTCTACCTCCCTCCCACTTCTGGACTACGACAACCTTATTTATAGTCATGGTCCTAGTGCTGCCCTGGCAAAACTTAACACCTTGTACAATAGGACTATAAGATTCATAACCAGGACCCCTTCTAACACTCATCACTGCTCCCTTTACACACTGATGGGTTGGTATTAGAGATGCAGCAAATTTTAAATCCATTGGCGAAGTGAACTCAAAGTGGCCACTTCATGGTGGCACTTCGCTACACAGAGTACCCCATAGGAAAGGCTCACTTCACCTTGTTATTATTACTTTGCATTGTCATTACACCTTAAACGCGAAGTAAGGTGGAGTGACAACAATACTGGCAGCACCCCACCCACACAGTCACCAGAATTAATGTACATTCCCAAAGTACCACTGTCTTGTGTCCAGAAAACTCCCCAGTGCTGATGAAGTGAAATGAGAGCATAACAAGAAATGCAAAGTCTCTCAGAATTAATGGCACACTCAGTCATGTGTGCAGTGGTCACACACAGAGTCACCAAAAGTAATGTGCATCCTCAAAATGCTACTGTCTTGTGTCCAGAAAATTCCCCAGTGCTGATGAAATGCTACTGTCTTTTGTCCAGAAAATTCTCCACTGCTGACAAAGTGAAATGAGAGCGTAACAAGAAATGCAGTCTCCCAGAATTAATATTGCACTGCAAATGCACAGACAGAGTAAGACTGTGCTGGGCATCCAAGGGATGCATACAAAAAGGCACAACAACACCTAACCAGTGCTCACAAGTCACAAATCCAAATCTGGAAAATAATACATTTTGCCAGTTAGAGGATTAGTGCACGGCAGTAACAATCCACTACCAGTAAAGATACTACAAGGCAGTATAAAAAATTCTTGCAGGTGCCGTGAATAGCAGGTTCACACTGCTGCAGTTACTCTGTGGCAAAATAAAAGGTGTCTGATTCAATGGCACACATCACACACACACTCACACACACTCTACAAGTAAGCGTAGCAAATTAAAAACCTTTAGTAATGTAACCAAATGTTTTAAACAGAGAAATTATACACTGCTACACCACAACAATCAGCAAACAAATTTCAAGAATTACTGAAAATATTGCTTTGTGTACATTAACAGTTATACAAGAAAAATATAACCAAAACAGAAAGACTGACTTTTTCTCCCAGTTAATTTACCTACACCACAAATACACCCATCACCCGAAGCACACTTCACAGTACACATACTGACTGTTCTAAATTAACATTCAAAATCCACACACAACAATAAACACTCAATGATATGAGCACAGAAGGGTTTCCTACAATCGATGTACTAAATTTTGAGCAAAAAAAAAAAAGACTCAAAAAGGCACTTTCAACAGCATTTAGAGGTTTTGCATCACAGAGCTCTAGGGGCCAACTGTCTCCAGCTACCGCTACACACACACTACCCAGGCCAGAACGGAGGCTTTGCAGAACAATCTAGAGCCCACATGACCTACAATCCCATGAATCACTGCAGAATTTCATTTGGAGCTCAATTACAAGGTGAAGTGAGGTGAATTACATTGATTTCAGTGTACTTCACCTTAAAATTGGTGGAGAAGTGGTTTGGAGAAGGCAGAATAAGACAAAGTCATTGGTTTCAGTGGACTTCGCATTCCTCATTATGAAGTGAAGTACTCTGCTTCACATTCTGTAGTTCTCCTCAGATTCCATGTTACTCCATGAATCACTTCATGGAGTGAATTGGAGCCACTACGCCCACCACTACTTACAGTACTGTAACTCACATGCTGTACAGGAAGGAATGCGAATGCCTAAGGTGGTACTTCCCTGATGAGCTGAGCCTGTATCATAAAACTCCCCAATTTAAAAACTCTTATTAATGAGTACAGTGGTGGGGTGGTGATGCCTGGAGAGATACTACAAAACAGGCTTACAATACATCCAAGTAACTAGTAAAAAAAATTAATGTTGTGATTCGTGACGTGATCATGAATCATGATTTGTGACTGCATTTGTGACCGTGATGATGAAGAAAATGATTTGGTGTCGATGGTGTGAGATAACCAATATGGAAGTTTATTGGGAACGCGAATGCCTACAGCTGTACTCCCCAAATGAGCTGTAGCACAAAACTCCCTGACTTAAAAACACATATTAATGAGTACAATGGTGGAGTGGTGAAGCCTGGAGAGATACTACAAAACAGGCTTACAATACATCCAAGTAATTAGTAAAAAAAATGAATGTGATTCATGACGTGATCGTGAATCATGATTTGTGACTGCATTTGTAACTGTGGTGATGAAGAACGTGATTCGGTGTCAAAGGTGTGAGATAACCAATATGGAACTGTACTGGGAATGCAAATGCCTAAATCTGTACTTCCCCGATGAGCTGTAGCACAAAACTCCCTAACTTTAAAACACATATTAATGAGTACATTGGTGGGGTGGTGAAGCCTGGAGAGATACGACAAAACGGGTTTACAAGACATTCAAGTAACTAGTAAAAACATTAATGTTGTGATTCATGACGTGATCATGAATCGTGATTTGTGACTGCATTTGTGACCGTGATGATGAAGAACATGATTTGTATCACAAGTCACTCGTGATGATGGTCCTGACTTAAAAATGCATATTAATGAGTACAATGTTCATGCAGAATTATTCACCACACCAGTCCAGTACTCTGAAGGGATGCCAAAGAAACAACTGTAATTTAAATTACTGATGGAGATTGGGCCCTAAAGAGATGCAAATGCGTAGACAGATTAAGACTGTGTTGTGCACTGAAGAAATGCAGACGCAAAGGCACAACACCTAACCAGTGCTCACTATCAGAAATTCTAATCTGGAAAAGAATACCTTTGCCAGTTGGGGCAGGTCACGGTGGGGCATTGTACTGCACTGCTGCAGTAACAGTCACTAGTACTAGTACAAGTAAAGATACCACAAAGAAGTACAAAAATCACACAGCTGCAGTGGATAGCAGGTTCACATTGCTGAAATTACTATGTGGCACAATAAAATGTGTCTGATTTTATGACATGCATCACACATATACTCATATACATACACTAAATAATTCTTAACAAATTGAATGCTTCAGTAATATAACCAAATATTTTAAATAAACTAAAATTAAGCACTGCTGCACCACAATAGTCAGCGAAAAAAGGCAAGAATTTTTGAAAATATTACTGTGTGTGCATTAACACAGTTATACAAGAAAATTATCACCAAAACAGAAAAAACTGTCCTTTTCTCCAAGTTAATCTACATACACCACAGATACACCCCTTCCCCAAAGCACATTTCCACTGTATCTCAGTACACAGACTGAATGTTGTACATTAACATTCAAAATCCAAACAAAAACAATAAACACTCCACGATATGAGGACAGGAGGGTTTCCTACAATCAATGAACTAAAGTTTCATCAAACAAAATAACTCAAAAAGGCTTTTTTAACAGCTTTTATAAGGTTTGAATTGCAGAGAGCTCTCAGAGCAGACTGTCTCCTACAGCTTCCTACACACACTACCCCAAATTGAGGCTGTGCAGAACAATCTAGAGCTCATGTGACCTGAAATCCCATGAATTATTTCAAAATTCACCTTTGGAGCTTCAAAATGTGGCGAAGTGAGGCGAAGTACATTTTTTTCAATGTACTTTGCCTTATGAATTGGTGGAGTAGTGGTTTGGGAAGGCAGAGTAACATGACATTATTGTTTTCAATGGACTTTGCATTACCCAGTGTAATGGAAAGTACTCTGCTTCACTTTCACTTTGCAATTCACTTCGTGGAGTGAATTGGGGCCACATCACCCATCTCTAGTTGGTATTCACTCAAAACTAGAAGACTAAGAAACATACCCTTTTGGACCTACAGACCCCTAACAAATAAATTGCCAGATTACATCTGCAACCTTCTGATGGTCTCGCATGTGAGCTATTCACTCAGGAGAGATTCTTATATCTTGTTAGTTACTCTGAGAGTAAAAACATGACACAGCTCTCAATCTATAAGCTATACTTTACCTACCATCTGGAACACCATAGAAAAATCCCTTAAAATCCAAAACTTTGTCAGTCTACAAAAATTCAAAACCCTCCTTAGTCAGAACCTCCAGGAATACTGCACATGCTTCTCCTAAGCCTTCTCCTTTCCCTCTGCCTAAACTAACATGTCTTTCCTTAAGCTTCTAAACATTGTCTTCCTAATGCTCTGTAATAATATATCATCCATTATTTCAATCTTTGGTCTCTGCCCATGCAGTCATCATTTCTCCTGCACCTCTCCTCAGTCCTAAATGCCCTTATACCTCTTCCCCTCTCTGTTCTATGGCAGCCTTACATAGTTCACTACTCTCCCCTACATTGTTTTCTACTTGTTGCCTGCTCTGAATTCATGCATCCCTGCTGGGGTGGAAGTACTGGCTGTATACTGTATGGTTTTCAGCTACCACCTAATGTAAGCACTTATAATGCACCAATTGTAATTGTATTGATGCTAACCGGTTTGCTGTATTGGTTGTTATAATGTATATACTGTTGTTTACTTTTCACATGCTTTGTACTCTTACATGAATCATTCGTATCTTCCTATGATGGTATACCACCTGCTTTCGTACTCTTGTATGTCAATTATTGCATCATGTGTATATGTTGTGCAACACTTGGAAACCTTTCCAGGCCACCTTGAAAATGAGTTTTTTCAAGGGTACTCACCTGGTTAAATAAAGAGTTGAACTGAATTGAATTGCTTGTTATTTTGTGATGCTACTTTATTGAAACAGTAAGATTTTAATTGGAACAAATGTTTGGATAGTAAAGTACAGATCAGACGCTACAGTAGAAAACGTTCAGTTTAAGTAAACTTTTCATGGCTAAGGGATATGAATATTCACATGCTTCAGGGTAAGGCTGTTCAGTTTTGATCCTGCATTTGTACTTTACATACCAGGGACTGATCTCTTGCACACAAAAAACTTGTACTCATGAAGCGGGGGAGTGGGGATGCATCTCAGGGCAGAAGCCCTACAGCACTCAACTACAAAAAGAGATGCACTCCAGGTGGGAGATAGCTGCCTAGGAGAGGAGTAAAGGGCTAGGCTGCTGAAAGCTAAAAACAAAAAAAAAAAAGATAGGCAGCCAAACATGCGTAAATAAATATTCAGCGGGGCAAGCTGCCTAGGGGAGGAGTTTATTAATTGTCAGCTAGTTAATCTGTCTGAACTGCAAAAGATTGTCTTGGAAAGGAAGGGCCAGATTTACCTGGGATTAGTATAAGGTAATTCGCTGTTGTTTAGCTGGACATCTTACAAAATGTTACATAAATACTACAGTGTTTTATATTTCTGCAGATGAAGCTCTTCCATATCTGTGTTTCAACCTGCTGACCTGTTTTGGGTCTCCACCTGCTTGGCGTGAATGTTATTGTGGGTTGCAATGGTACTATGCTGTGTAGTCACATATATTTTTTAATCAATAAGTATACTGTACAGGGATAGAGTCTTTCATATGATAGTGGCCACATTGTTTACTTTCCAAAAGGCAGTGTAATCATTTCATTTAGCACTCAGTTAAAGACCATTATAAATAATTATCTTATGCTCCCAGGCTGCACCTGGAAACAAGTTCCAGCTTAGTATGCTTTTCTTGGTTAAACAATTTCCCCTTTCTATCAGTGCAACAGAGTGCAATTCTCAATTAAAGTATGATGAATTTATGCAGAAAATGTTTGGTGCATTTCCGCAAGGAGCAACACCTTCTAAGAATTTTTTTAAAGCCATAGGGTCTGAGAGTGCAGTAGGGGTTAGGAATGTAGAATTTTTAACATGTAATATCTACAGGGGATGGATGTTTGAAATAAACTATAATGTCCGGTGCCACTGGGAACTCAAGAGGGCTAATGAGAATCCCTGTATGCAATGGTTCTGTAGGGGATCTCTGTGGTATGCCAACTGCAAGATCGACCGGTATGGAAAACCACTGGGCAGCTGCATCCTGCTAGCTATAGCACTGTCAGTATGACACTGCAGCTGTTTATATATGAAAACCTCATGGCTTTTTTTCTTTCTTTGACACTTTGGGCAGAAATAATGATTTTTTTTTGACACTCATATTAATAACTGATTTCTCAAACATCCCATCCTGCCTATGCTATCAGTGTTATACTGGGCTCTGATTTCCCTCCCTGGGTCTGACTGCCAACAACCTTTGCAATACAAGCTCAGCTGCAACACCAGCTCAGCAAGTGCAGCACAGCTCACTTGGACAAACTGATTTGGAAGAGAGTTACAGGAAGGTCATACTGTATCTTGTGTTTTCGGGAGAGATGGAGAAGCTGAGAAATGGTAGCATGCCCAGAATTATATCTATTCCAGACTCCACAGTAATGTTGTTCAGGAGCCTCACAGAGTTTGACCTGCAGCCTGTTTCCCAAAACTCAGAATAAAACATAGGCTACTGCTTCATGAAACGCACAACACTGCTATGTACAGTTTCTGCCCCAAACATTTTTAAGCTGCAGGACCATTTTCTTTTATTGGGTATTGTTATTTTTACCCTTCTTGACTGCTGCCTGAAAGCAGAATGTAGTGAGGAGAGTGCCGCAAAACTACACTACGGAAAAGTCCCCCCCCCCCGTGCTTGTACTGTAACTCTGCTTAGGAAAGTGGCCAAAGATTTTAAAAAGCTAAAGGCTGTAGCTGTAAAAACTGGCCTGCACAGCAATTTACAGATGGAGGATTTTAGCTAGGAGCCAATCACTGTGCGCTTCATAAAAAAGAGCCAAGATTTCTCCACTGAGCACCTTAAATAGCTAGGACTGACAGCTGTTTCAGCAGATGCCACTGGAGCATTGCTGTACATCAGGGATCAGAGGGCTCAACTGACAAACTGAATTCTGCCCTCCCTCTTCACTAAGCCAAAAAACACAGTTTTTTCTTTGCTAAGAAAAAAAAGCCATCAGTAGACTTGCTCCTGAACGGGTGACACCAGCCTGCACAGCACGTTATTGGGGAAGGATGTTTAACTAAGAGTTAATCACCGGGCACATCACAGAAAAACTAGGTGGGCCAAGCGGTGCTTATCTGCTGTTAAATTCTGTGTTTCTATAGTTGTATGTTATAATTCTATGGGAACAATGAGAGTTAATGATTACTTATTGTGTTTTTTTTTTACACTTTTATTTATCTCCCCCAGGCACTGGAACTCTCTTGGGCCTCTCCACTCACCTATTCCACTCTACCACCCACTGTGAACCCTACCATCTTCAAGGGCATTACTTTATCCCCAAACCCTGGGAGAGACTAATGGCCTGAGGAGACTGAAGGGGTAGTGGCAGGGCTCCAGTACTGGGCGTGTGGTGGTTTGGCACTGGGAGGGCCATCACCTATCTGGGCTGGAGGGGTTATTCTTGATTTTGTTCCCCAAGAACTCCACCCCTGAGCATGGTGTGCAATGACAGCCTGGTGCACAGCAGCCCTGCCAGCGTCTGCCACGCTCGCCCAGTTGCTGAGTCCACATCCTGCAGCTCCCACAATCTCCATCAGGGGTTGCTGAGACACCGGACAACCCCACTGTCCCCCCCCCCGGGAAAGGAGAGCAGCCCGACGAATGCTCAATCCTCTCCCTCCCGCATGGATCCCTGACACCCGAGCTCGCTCCCGAACCTGGGTTGCCAGTGCAGTGTGAGTTGTGGCGTCCAGCACCTCAACCCTCAGTGCCACGAGACTGGCCACTTATTGTGTTGTTTGTCTTGTTTGGCATTATTACACTTACAGTAAGTGTCAATATCTGTCAGTGGATGGGCAATCATTATGCTTTATGACATTAAATAAAAGACGATACCTTCCCGGCGGATGTTACTTTAACATGGCTCAGGTGTGGTTTCCCCTGTACCTCTTTAACTCCCACTCTATCCCTTTCCTCCTGCTCATCCTGATTTTTACTGCTTCTCACTCCCCCCTTGCGACTCCCTCTTGCCTGTGTCTACCTCTCCCTCCTGCAAATCCTATTTCCCACTTTCCCACCATCTAGTGCCATTATTAGCCTGTCTCTGTATCTTGCCTGAGTCATCTTGATTATTACTTTGTACTATATTACTGTGTTTCCACTTGTCAATTGCCTGTACTTACATTTCTACTGCTTATCTCTTTCTAGCTTCAAGCACTTTTAGTTAAATCTCTGACTTGGAACCTATGTAATGAGCTTGTTCTCAAAGGTGTTAATTTGAGACCACAATAAATAAAAAATAATATAAAAAAAGCAATAATGCTCTATACAGGTTCCCCTGTCTTAAAGAAAAATTAAAACTCAATCCCCTTGCCCAACTGAGAACAAATGTGTGAAAATATTTCTCTCATGGATTTTGCTCTACTTCCTTCCCATTATTATAGGTAATATGCAGTACATTTTCCCTACCTTGTTGAATCCTGATATTAATGTATTTATTGATTTTTAAGACCAGATTTAATTTTCTGTTTTCTCTTTAGGTGGTGTCTGTTCCATAAACATTATTGAGAACCCTGTTAACGGGAGAGAAGGACAATCAGTTTACCTGCATGTGGAGGTCGCTATTCCAACAAACTACCAGCTGATATGGGAATTCGGATCAACTCCAATTGTCACACTAACCTCTGATGGCAAACCCTTATATTGGCCAGGTTATATGGGGAGAGTGGAGCTGTTCCCTAAAATTGGGACTTATGGCCTGATAGACTCAACCTGAGTGATATCGGGACCTAAACCATGAGGGAAGTAAATGTGGATACTTACAACTAGGCTTAATCTAACATCAAACTTGTTCACAGTATTTGTTTCACAGGATAAGGGAGGGGCTGACCAGAGGTCCTCTTCTCCAGATGAGGGGAGTAGCCTTCAAACCCAAGGGGGGGAGGGGGGAAACAGACTGGGGGAGGAGGTTTCAGGAGGAGCAGAGGGTGGATGGAAGTATAAGGAACCTGGGTGGGGTTTGACAAAGGGGATCAGGGATAAGGGGTTGGGGTGGTGTTAGTAAATGCCAAGAGCTTGGGAAACAAGTTGCCAGAGTTCCAGGCCATGCTGTTTGGGGGGAGGTGGATGTGGCAGAGGTCATGGAAACCTGGGCCAACAAAAACCATGACTGGGACCTAAACGTGCATTGGTACACTATTCTTAGGAAGGATAGAAAGGAGGGCAGAGGGGGTAGAGTGGCTATGTTCATTAGAGATGTCATAGAAATTGCTAGGGTAGAAGAGGCAGAGGGAAATGTGGAGGCCTTATGGGTCACCTTACAAACCCTGGCAGGAGGTAATGTCAAGCTGGGTGCAGTATATAGGCGCCCTGGTATGGGTGATGTTCTGGAGGATGGTTTGCTGGACAACATCATTGCCAGGTGTGAACCAAAAGGGGAGGGAGTGGTGTTGATGGGGGACCTTAATATGCCAGGTACAAACTGGGGAACCATGTCCTCTAAGGTGGCCAAGGAGCAGAGGCTGCTGGACGGCTTCCAGGATGTGTTCTTAACACAGCACATGTTGGAGCCCACAAAGGAGGGGCATGTCCTGGATTTGGTTCTGGCAGATGGGTATCTGGTAAGGGACCTGGCTGTAGAGGATCCTCTGACTGGGAGAGACCACAATACTGTCTGGTTTCAAATAAGCATGGGGGAGGGAGAGATCTAAGACACTGGCAATGGACTTCAGGAGGGCAGACTTTGTGGACATGGGAAATATTCTCAGGGATCACTCAAAGGGGATTACAACAATGACAAATGTGGAAAAGAGATGGGAGGTCATAAAATGGGGACTTCATGAGGCAGTCAGGACCTGCGCTAAGGTGAAGCGTAAGGGAACAAGGTCACATAAACCACACTGGTGGTCCAGTGAGGTTCAGGTAGTGGTCACAGAAAAGAAGACTGCCTACAAAAAATATAAAACAATGAGAGGGGATAGGGAAAAGGAAATGTACCATCTTGTATCTAGAAAAGTCACCCGGATGGTGCGGGGGGAAAAGTCCAGTAAAGAGCAGTGGCTGGCACATGGGATATGGGGAGGGGAAAAGGGGTTCTTCCGGTACATTGGGGAGCGGAGAAAAACTAAGGGCCATCTTGGCAGGTTGAGATCAGAAGGAGGGTGGGTGGAAGAGACAAGGGACCAGGCAGAGGTATTAAATGAGTACTTCACCTCTGTGTTCACTAGGGAGGGGGATAGGATATCTACAAAGCAAGGCATGATGGGGATAGAAGCAGTAGTCAGTGGGATCAGGGGAGCAGCAGAAATGGAGCCAGAGGGAGGGAGAGGTACCCCAGAGGAGTCACATCAGGATAAGGATAAAAAGGCCAGTAAGGTGGAGGGGACAGATGATGCTTTCTCCACTGAAAGGGAGTGGTTAGTCCTTAAAGGGGAAAGAAACATTGCCCAGGGTCATAACTTAGTCCCTTGATGTGATGTATCCTCGCATATACATTTTTTGGAGCCAAGATTCATATTGAAATAGTTATTTTCACCTTATTTAGCTCTGTTGCTGTTTGTCCTCCATGTTGGGATAAGTCTCATCTTGTGGTAACAGGATATGACGCAATTAAAGAGACGACATTTTATGGAAACCACCTATACTGTACTACTTCCTGTTATGGTCTGCTGGGTAAGCAGGATCTACCTCTACAAGGATTTCTTTCTGCAGTTTATGTGTAAGCATTAATTTTTCCTCATTACCTGTCTTCCTATGTTGTGCTGAGGAGCTGTTGTTATAACAGTCATGATTCGTGCTGCAAAGTGGTAGTATGTAGCATGTGCTGAGGCTGCAGTGTGTCTTGAGGGTGCCAGTGTGCCGGTGGATATTCAGTGTGTCTATGGTAGTTTGCTGTACCGCATAGAATTAGTTTGCGTTGAAATGTATAAATAAATGCAAACATGCTTTCAATCCCCAGTGCCTGTTGGTGGAATTTCAACTCATAACCTTAAATATTTTGCTCTCCTTGTTCTACAACTGGTGAGGGAAACAAAGAGAGTTTTGTGTTATAGTTCAGCGACTACTGCAGGAACCCGAGGATCTCATTTACTGCTGAATATCTGTAAACTGAGTGTAGGATACACCTTTTTTTCCATGGAGCTTGGCCACTGGTGGCCTTCTCACACCAGCTTCAGGCTATTTCCAGCACCCCCAGTCCCAACCGCCACTCCTTCACTTTCTCTCCCACTGCGTTTCCACATGTGGATGCACCTATTACTGATGGTGCACATTGTTTTTTCAGCCCCTCCCCCAGTTGCCCTGGCATGTACATGTTCATTTCAAAGTTCTGCAGGTCAGATAATTTCCCTCGGGCTACTTCAGGGTTCGGTAAAGTGCTAGAATGAGGGCGCCCCCCCCCAGCTGGGAGAGCTGCCATGCAACAGCGCTTCCTTAGCCCCCCAGTTGTAATTTCTTTTACTAGCCATGAGTTCATCATTCTGTCCACCATATTAATGCTCCACCTCATGTAATTATTTCTTTGTGTAAAAGCTCTCATCTGTGTTATATTGAGGCAGGCTATGGGCAATGATACACTGTTAATTATGAACCTTCCTCATTCAACAGAATAGCGCCCCAGTAAAGAAAGTTCAGATGTTTTTTTTCTACCATGCCATTTCAGCACGTCATTTGTGGCATGTGTTAGATGATGATGTAAGGGGTATGTCTATAGTGCAATGCAATGTATAAGAAATGTTTGTAGCACATGTTCTCACCCTCCCACTGCAATGCAAGAGTGTATGTTTGAGCTGCACATCCCTAAATGTTCTGTCCAGATGGCTATGCATTTTCCACCACTGTGCTAGCTGGGCAGGGTACACACAGACACTATGGAGAGCCTGTCACACACATGATAAACTAAGTCCATGTAGCATGATTGGCAGTTTGTGCAGGTGTGGCATGGCAAACATTGACATGATCATCTGTTGTCTGTGCAGCATGATAGCAATGCATCACATTATCAGGAAATTATTTTCTGTCTAAATAGCATCACATAATCCAATCACAGAGCATATGAGGACAGATTAATGGAGCTTAATATATATATCGTAGAGCAAATGAGGGAGAGGGGTTATAGGATGGAAACATTAAAAATAAGGTGAAAGAGTAAGAGAAGTTTCAACACGAGAAGTATAGCATGACAACATGATAGAGTATGTCATTTGATGGAGGCCTATTAAGAGTGAATGTGAGGAAGTTCTGTTTCACAGAAAGGGTGGTGGATGCATGGAATGGCATGCCTCAGTAAGTGATGGATATGGATACAGTGCAGGGCTTCAAACAGACATGGGATAGTCATAAGGGACCAATACAGATGACTATAAGTGGACAGGCCATTGGCAGACAACAGGCCTATGGCACTTTCATATGGTATCAAAAAGTCTCTGCATGTGTCTTTCCGTCCTTACGTGACATCAAGTTGTATATGTTTGTGTGTCATAACCTGCCTATGACCAGGACATCATCGAAAATGATTTCCAACTATGCAGTGCTTGTGTTACTCTGCATGTCATGTCAGTTGACCTACTGGTGTATGTGTCCTTAGTGTACATCTGTCTTAGTACCTCGATGTTATGAAATGTCTGTTCAATATTGTAAGTAGACGTTGATTATTCTGTTGCTGTATGCATTCTCCAGTCTGTCACTTCTTTGATGTCACTGTGGTGGAGACATCACCCCCTTTAGGCATTGTTACTTGGAACAACCACACAGTGTGATGATGTGATTGACATCATGGAGTACCTTTCTCAACTAAAGATGCTGTTGAGTTAACTGTAATAGGGGATGTCAATGATGGAAGTATGGACTACTGGGGTGATTGTTAAAAAAAGTAATCAATGCAACACTTGTGGAAGTGTTACCAATTTGTAGTGATCCATCCACATTTATTGAGCAGAATATCAAGCAAGAGGGACTTATGGGTCGAGGGAATCAGTCATGAAACAATAATTTTCATTTCATGCCATCTGACTGTCATCCTGCACCAAACAACTTGATGAAGTTTAGTATGACGAAAGGGTAAACGATGGAAAGAGGAGAGATAGTTTACAGTTTCAAGTACCTAGAGGGCAAAAAGTAGGTGGCAATAGAGAGCATGTTCCAGATGAAAGGAAATGCGAGTATTGTGGAACATTGATTGCACACTGTAGGTGGACAGTTTAAGGGGACCATTGGGAAGTACTAATTCACAAAGAAAGTGGTGGATAATTGAAATAGGCTCCAAGAGGAGTTTGTTGGGAGAGAGAACAGTGGTATGATTGTAAACAGCAGGTAACATAGTCATCTGTCTGTGATGGGGTGGAAGTACATTACTTAGCAGATAAGTCGTCAAAATACAGTATGTAGGCCTGTCAGTCCATTTCTGACATCACGTTTGAATGTACCTATGTATTTTCATCAACATTGTGTACGTATGTATCCCCTTGCTATCATCATATATACCCTACACTGTAAATGACCCAGGTATTAAAAAAAAAAAAACTAAACTGGAAGAGCCAATTCATGCACAATCAGTGTATATTGAAACCTCTGGATTGTGATTCACACAGACCTGTCGAGCATTACTAAATAGGTGATATTGGAAAAAGAAAACATCTGTCGCCACTACACAGTGATTGTGCATAGTGGCTCAGACAATTTAACTGTATGTCATATTTCATTGTCAATGGTGTTTGCATCCTGAATCTTTATTCTTTCATTGCAAGACAAAGACTCATCCATACTGTCCTTGTGTGCAACCTTTAAACTATTATACCACTGTTATAATCATGTTGTTCTCATGTATATTAGATATGATGACATCTAACTATCTTTCTTTTAGTCCTTAACCAGTGCCAATGGAGGAATGGCCTTGTCAGGGCGGCACTGCTTTTTACTAACATTCCTCCCAGTGTCTTACTAATTTCCAGGTGAGTACTAATTTAAATTTCATAACTATTGTTTTTTTGTTGAATGTTTGTAAATTCAGTCTGTGTGACCTCAGTACGACTTATAAGTTGTACAAATTGTTTCTGTTCTTATATATTTTGGCAGTCCACTTGCGTCTTGACCATCCTCTCATTTGGTCCGCTAATGTCTTTACTGGACTACATGAAAGCTCTCATCCTCACCTCTTATTGCACTGTCCACCCGGTTAACCTAAGGTATCCCTTTCTTGTATGCATCCTGTCCTTCCTGAATGAAATTCAGTTGTGGCATACCTTTCTGGCCCATGGTTGTTGCTGAAGTAGGTACTGAGGTACGGCTGCTCTGTGGCTGCAAGGGTCCGGCCTTCAGTCATAGTGATGGTCGAGATGCCATTTGCACTGTTTTTTTTTTGTTTTTATGCCCCACTGTGTGGACACTCTGAAGTGCTCCTGGGCCCCACTATAGCCCACCACAGAGCGATGCAAGCTAAAAAAACCACCCCAGGATAGGAGAGCAGTCCCATGGACACTCTGTACTTGCTGTACCCTGTTGACCTCGGATGTCCTGAGTTCATTACGCAACCTGGTTATCCATGATTGTGTGAGGTGTATTGCCCACTGCCTGAACCCTCTACCCTCTGTGCCACCATGATGATTCAAAATGGTTTGGATCACTATTTTTGTTAGCCATGTGGTACTAGTCTGTAACACACGACTAACTATGGAAACCACAGTTACGATATACAGCCTTATTTTATAGGGTGAAGAGCCCCTTATGTGGATGCATGGAAGATACTTGTATTACATGACCAAGGTACAGTATGCATTGTTCCGTGGCATCTGGCATCACTATGCCCCATAGTGATGTGCTTCAACTTTGGAACACACAGCATGACATGTCCTATTACTTATTTATGGTACTGTGCTTGATAACATTTACAATAATTTTATTACTACTGTGCATTTCATGTATTGCAATTTTGTTTAACAAAACAGGTGTGTAATATTGCAATGTCTGGATCTTTGGATTCTAGCAGTGATGATCTTCCAGCATATCGCAGCAAAAGAAATCTTCAGCCATACATGTTTGAGCCAGAGTACCCCGACGGCGAGTCATCACATGAAAGCAGCCAGGATGCAAACTCTTCAAACTCAGACTCCGAAGACAGTGACAGGGACATGGACATGCCAGGAGAGAGAGCAGGGAACACTGATTGGTGCATGTGTGGGTCATGTGAGGTCATGCAGACTGAGCGAGAAAGCATCTGTTGCCATGATATGGATGCTGTTGATGACAAGCGTCACGGTAATTTATGTTGCTAAATTGTACAGTCAGTACTATATACTGATGTCATTCCATTTAGTGTACATAATTAATTGCATAGTGGGCACGGTGGCACTGAGGGTTGAGGCGCTGGATGACACAACTCGTGTCACTCATTTAACCCATGTTCGTTGACCGGATTTGGTTTGCGGGTATGGGCAGAGTAGGGACAGAACTCAGCATGTGGATGACAGCTGTCCTCCCCCTGTTCAGGACTCAAGGGTAGTTCAGTGTCCTGGTTACCCCCATAACAGACTTCTGGACTGCAGCTCATGCCACAATGGCAGTAGAGCGCAGGCGTCATTGCACACCACAGTGTGAGGGGAGAAAAAGGAAATACCTGGGATTGCCAGGTGAATCGACTATTGTTCTGGGGGGGGCAACCACCAGCACACTGTACATGTGCCACGATCCAGACCATATACCCTGTGTCTCCTTGGCCTCCTCATGTCTGGGTATGACAGGAGAGGATGTGTATCCTTACAGTGAAGTGTCATGGTGGGATTATGGTTCAGGCGAGTGGTTCAGGGTAATGTAGACTTAACCTTCAAGTTAGAATCCACGGTCCACCATGGTCAATAAATGTGGATGACAATGCAAAAAATAAGTAATGAATCTTGTTTTACAGATGCTCAATGTGTGATGCACACATCTGGTTTTAAGAATGTCTGCATTGACAATGAAGTCCCCTAGTGTGTCCTGGTGCACCTTCATGAAACTCGTCATGATATTTTTGAGGATCCTATCCACAATAGGTAAGTTCCATGAAATGAGACGTATGCTACCATTGCATAATTTCATCGGTAAATGTCAGTATGATGACACCTGTGGTGCCAGCTCTTGCTACCTCAAACACCATGGTTCATGAATGAGCCCTGCTACTTTGAGGACAGGTGGATTGCTGGGTGATGAGCAGCCCAGGGACCGCTCACATGTGCCGATGACTGCAGTTGTTCAAAGGGGTGGTGCTTAACTGCCACAAGGTGGAGACCTGGTGCATGTCATTGAAGGGGTCTGCCAGTGTGTGGTAAATACGGGGGGTGGACAGCATACTTTTCTGTGTACTGAGAGGATTTCGTTTTTGCCGGGTGGTAGGATGTGACTGTAGGACACCACACTAAGTGACAGAATCACAGTGTACTGAGGCAATGTGCATGCCGGCAAAGGCCAGCACCAGTACCTCTGATAGCTCCTTCAGCAACAGTTAGTTAAGTCCAGCTGTACTTTTGTGCCTACTCCACCATTGGTGTCCTTAATGCCTCATGCACTGTAACTTACACAGAATACTGGATGTGCAATTATACAGAACCACTGTGTTCTTCCATAGAGGGAATATCATTCACTCTGACCTCGATAGCAAAGCTCGAGAGGCCAATAGGATTTAGAATCCCGATGCGGCAAAACACAATGGTTGTGCATATAGTTGCTCATCTTGTATTTTCTAAACTGTATAGTGCTGTGTGAAAAATGTGTATTGTGAGTTATTCAGAATTCTAACTTAAACTGAGTCATGCAGTCTGTAGAGGTTGTAGAATGCTGTTGTACGACAATATGGTGTAACAGCATTCCATGACATTGGAAGTGTAGTACAACAGCATTTTGAAATGGATGCAATTCTATACAGAACAACACTCAGCTATGCAGTATATGTTATTTACCCATCTGTCACCCATCCACCTCTGTTCATACTTTCTCTCCCACCTTGTGTATCTTCAACCAGTGTTCTGCATCTAAAATAATGTGCAGACTTATCTTTTACAATCATCACAGTTCTGTTTAATTTTTTCTGTACACACCTCGTCTACATTACCAAACCCAAGTTTTTTTTTTGTATCACACTATTTCGGCCTTGTTGAGGTACAGATGTTGCAGTCATCGAGCCACCGGCCTGACCCACCCTGAGGTCATCAGGATCACTCACATGACAGAGTGTGGGTCTGGCCATTCACAAAGTCACTGTGAGGACCCAGGATTCCTTACCATACCATGCCATACCAAGATTACCATCACACAACAGCACCACTGGACTGCGGACATGCAATGACACCCACGCACTGCATGACAATGTGTGCCTCACTACCCCTGAGTGCACCAGGGGAACCATGTGATGATACTGCCTGGTGCATTCCCTGTGCCCTCCTCATGTTTAGGATAGCAGTCTATGGTTGCTTAATCCTAACCCTCCCCTACCAACTCTTGACAAGACATGCTCATTCCTAAACTCGGGTCACTGACGTTGCGCAAAGTGTGCCATGCAGCACCTCAACCATCAGCGTCACTGGGCCACTGACACTCCCCTATCTGTAATTGCATGTTTTTGCACCAATTGCTTCTCTGAACCCCCTCATTCTGTTTTCTGTATTTCCAGGACCTACCACTGGGCAGCATACACACAGTTCACGCACTGGATTCACCAATGCCTGGGCAAGAAAGTACTCTGTGTTATCCTATCATGTGCAGTTTGGTCAATACACCACCAGTTTCCAGAGCAGTCCGGTCATTATGTTGTTTTTTATGAGGCTGACAAGCCAATGTTTTCATACTAAAGTAATACAGACCATTTATGTGCATGTTACTCAACAGTTTGTGACAGACCCACAAGTTGAAGTAATGCAGGGGAATGCCGTACTGCATCACGTTTTGTTTTAACCCAATGATTTCTTTGATGTAATCAATGGTATTGTTCATTTTACTGTTTCATACATTACACATTAAAGTGAACATCCAGTTATAAAGACAAACAGAGTCTTGAATGATTGTGAACATCATGTTTAGATAACATTTATTTAGTGAAGTTATAAAGAACTGTGATGAAGACATATGGTTGAAAAAACATTCGAGGAAGTATCAACATATGTGCACAACTGTTCTTGTGCTTTGTAACTTGGTGACACAGCAACAGTACATTGAAAATAATACGAACATATGAACATGCTAAATTTTCCAGCAGATAAAGCCTTAGAGGTCTATCAAGTCTGCTCGAATGTGTATGTAGCACCACTTATTCTGCTGGTGCCCCACACTTCCACCCTTACCCTTCATTGACCATCCACCTTGTCCTGTCCCACCCCCTTTATAAGCACTCCACTGTTCTAGTGGATACCACTTCTGCAGGTAACACATTCCACCCAGATCCTTATCCTCCTCTGTGTGGGGTAGCTGCACTCCCCCAAGATGGTAACTTCTCCATGTGTTCTTCATCCCAAAATCCAGCCAGTTGCACTTTTTGCCATTAAACCCCCGTTTCCAGGTGTCTGATCATATTTCAAGCTTTGCCACATCATCCTGCAACCCCAGCCATCTACCTAGGTCATCCACCACTTCTCCTGCATGTATAGGTGTGTGACGTGCAGTTTTGTTACACACCCAAGGTGTGCGATAATATATAAATCATGGGAACAAACTCCGAGAGGTTTACATATTGTCACACAACGATGGTGTGTAAAAAAAATGCACATCATGCACTTACATATGTGTCATTTGTTATAATAACTGCTGCTAAGTAAACACAGCTCAGAGTTGTAGCATTATGCGCTTCCTGCATTGATTATTCGACGTCTGTATGTGCTCCATGGCATGATGGTTGTTATCACAAGATGGTGAAAGAGCAATTGGTTCTTCATTGTTTAAAGTTACAAAAAAAAATTAACTGTACTATTTACTGAGTCAGTAAATACCTTGCCATGGTACACACAACCAGGCATGACACAGTTAAAGTCATATCAACTCACAGGTTGGTAGGACTTTCTGCAAGTGTCAAAAACAGTTTTATATTGGGGGTCTACAGTTATTATAGTATGTTTCACTGCATATGACTTATTAGACTGTGAGCTGAGAACACTACAGTTCAGCCTTATTAAATCGTAACACATGTTGCTTGATCAAGTCTGACTTTTCTGTCCATGGGATTTCGGCAATGTTCTTTGGTACCTGTTTTTCTTTCAGAGGTGTTGGTGGCAAGTTTTCTTTCTTTCTCTTTGTCAAGTCACTGATCATCTTTTACAGGTAATCATACTTCTTGCTTTCCCGAATTGGCTATACAGCCCATGCTTTTTTGCTTTTTGAGTAAACCACTTTATATTGGTCTTCGCCACACTGGTCCACAGCCACTGGTCGTGACACATTGTTATTGTGGTCCATGGCTGCCAGTTGATGTCTTGCCACCATACCTTGATGGGTGAAGTGATGCCTCTTGGGGCAATACTTCAGTACAAGGGAATGATAAACTTCCAGCTCACTGGAGTGACAGAACATGGTCACCTTTCCAAGATTTTTCATAAACTTTTTATTGAATACTGTTTTCTTCAAAGCATTGTGCGTTGTGGTGTCAACCACATTTTTTCTTCTGTTCTTCCCTTGTTAGCCTTGTGTGCGAAAATTTTTGAATTTGTGGCTGTCTGACCAACTGTGTTTGTTCACTGAATGGTGAACCACTGAACTTATCATTTCTCTTAATTTTTGAGCATCGCCTTCACAATTGGCACAACTCCACCAGAAGTAGTTTGACACAGACTGAATCCATGCTGCTAGTTGTGAACACTCCTTTTTCTTCGACAGTGTGAACAGTTCAAACTTTCAAACTTTCAGACTTTACTGGATTTCAAATTGAGATTAAATTATCTCTTTTACAATTGAATCCACATTTAACATAACATCACATAAACAGACATACATGCATAATTTCAGTTTCAATATAATATTGATTAATTTTAGTTATACACAAACCCACATATCAATAATTTATCCATAACAATTACAGTGTTTGCCATATAAAGTCATTAAAAAGATTTAAAATGATTAAATGGTAACAATATTGTGCATTTCCACCTTTTGGATATTAGTTCTCTATTTTTAGGCACTAAATTTTAAATTGTTTTATCACCAAATTTTGTTCTGGTTCTAGATCTAATAAAACCTTTCCGGACAGAAGATCTTAAATTATAGTGACTCTATATTCTTACTTGCAATATATTTAACAATAAAAATAGGCAATGACCGTTGTACAAACTTATACACAAGTAAATTCCAATGATAATCTATCCTATCAAATAATGAAAGAAGACCCGAATTTTGATATAGCACACAACAATGAGTTCTAAAAGGAAGATTTGTTATAAATCTCAATGCACTATTAAAGAGAACATCCAAGGAATACAGCAATGATTTTTTTGCATTTTTGTAAATTATATCACCATAATCTAATATTGGTAAAAATAAGGCAGAAACCAATAATTTCTGAATCTTTAAACTAAAAAGAGTTCTATCCCTATAAAAGAAACTCAGAAGTCTCTTCAGTCTCATTGACATAGACATTATATGCAATTCAAAAGTCAAATTTTTATCTAGTATAACTCCTAAATATTTATAGGAGTTTACTCTTTCTATGTCAATTGCTGATAAAGATCTAAGCTCCTTTATAATTTAATCTTTAAAATCTTTTCTACCCAACATCATCCACTGTGTTTTTTCTCATTCAGAAGCAATCTCAAATTAACAAGTTCCCTCTGTATTTTATTAAAATCTTGTTGCAAAACAACCATTGCCGTATCCACATCATCACTCATGGTATACACAATTGTATCATCCCCATAAAGTTGTATACAAGTTTTAGGTGAGCAATAATTTGGTAAATCAATTATACATAATAGAAAAAGGAGGGGGCCAAGCACAGACCCTTGAGGTACCCCATTTAATAGGGTAGTTGATGTTGAACACATACCTCCTATTTTAACAGATTGTAATCTCCCAATCAAATAGCTGTGAAACCAGCCAAATGCTGGAATACCTAATCCAACATTTTTCAACTGATTAAGTAATATAATATGATGAACTGTGTCAAATCCTTTCGACAAATCTAGAAATAATGATGGAACTTCCTGGTTTTTGTTGAAAGCATTCAACAGGTCATCAACTACTTTTAAAATTATATATGTAGTATTATGCCCCTTTCTAAATACTGATTGTAAATGTGTTATATTATACTTAATAAGATAATTAGTTAATTGAATACTCACAAGTTTTTCAAGTATTTTTGCACATATTGGTAATACTGAAATTGGCCTATAAGATCCTGGGTTTGATAGGTCACCCCCTTTAAATATTGGAGTAACAAAAGCTGTTTTCAGATCAATTGGTAATTCACAACTATCCAAGGAAAAATTTAAAATATGTGTAAGATGAGGTGCTAATAAGTCAGCTGCCAATTTCAGAAAAAAGGGGGGGATCTCATCACATCCAGGACCTTTTCTAATATTTAAAGTCTGTTCCTTCTTTAGCCACTTGTCTAGGTGCAACACATCATACTGATGGTTAATGTTGTTGTTTGGTGTATGCACTTTGTTCATAATGCTTGATATCTGTATGTGACGGTCAGTGGCAATTGTGCTGATGGGAACTCCACACCCAATGAGGTAATCCAGCGATCACTTGAAACCTTCTTTTTCCATGTTTGTGGAATACTTCACTTCTGAAACCTGAATTAGGGTGAAATCAACAATTTTTGATGAGTTCTGTTCCATAAATGTATAAATGCCTTATTTCGCAGAGAAACCTGGTGAATTGCAGCGCCCATTGCCACAAAGTACCAATGGCTCCTTTCCTGTCATGTCCTTAATTATCGTCTTCTGCTGTCTGACATATTCCTTGTTAATCCTGGGAAATAAGTATTTCCTTTGAATCTTCATGTACATGACACTGGAGATAAACTGAAAGTTCAGAAGATCAGCAAAAAAACTTAACTTATGGAATGAATTTCCACTGTAAAGAATAGCCTCACATATTTCCAGGTTTCCATAAGCCATTTTTTTCTGAACCGGTTGTGAGAACCATGTCCGGTCAAGGCTATTGCTACAATACATTTTAATGGACAACAGTGATCCCTGGGTGTTACTTGACATGTGTACTATTGGTGCACCACATGTCGTGCATCTCTGTAACAATTCTTGTAATTTCCCAAACGACACAAGAAATTTACGATCATCACTGATAGTACTGTCAGTGTTGTCTCCATCTACTGATGACTCATCACTGTCCGATTCCTCTGTGTGTGGTGGATTGTAGTCTGAATCTTTCTCATGGGGTCACTGTAATCTTGATCTGAAACATCAGATTCCTCCTCTGTCACACCATGCTGTACACATATTCTAGGAATATATACAAATGGGTCAAACACGGTGGGGTATGAGTGGTCATTTGTGACTTTTTCAAATTCACCAGTGAAATTGAACTCATATTCTGGCCACTGGCACCACTGGTCCTTACAACACTGGTCCTTAACAGGTGGCATCTCAGTTTGAGTACCCACACTACAAAGCACCTTAGTATGTGGGCAAACAGGGCAGATGCATTCACCTGGAAAATAGAATGACAAAGTGACTATCATTCATGTCAATAGTTCACCTGTATCTAACATCATAAAATTGTGTTGCATTGAAATCCCTACCATTGTAGATGTGAGCTGTATCTCAATGTCTTCAATGGGTACTGACATGTCAAAGTCTGTCACCACTGTGCTGTCCGTTGGGTCATCTGTGCTGCCATTTACAGTAGTGATACTGGAACATGAATTCAGTGCTTCATCAACTACTGTACCTGTATATGGAGAAAGGAAAGTATTGTACTCATGTGTTGGTGAATGACACATGAATTACAGATCATTTAGAATTAGCCCATGAAATGAAAGTAGCCATCGTTGATTTTTCATTAAGCCGTATCAACACATTGTCCAAACTGTTGGTAGTACAACAACAAATGTGATTCTACATCCTGCTATCAGCAATGTACCATATCATTTCTTTATAGTGTACAGTGTAGTGTTGTTCTGCATACAATTCCATCCTTTTCAAAATGCTGTTATACCAGATTTCCACGGTCATGGATTGATGCTGTACCCTACTGTGGTATAACCACATTTTACAACATATAGAGACTGCATGAGTCACTTTCAACCTGAAAGGAAAAGAACTGAGAAAACAAATTTTTCACTCAGTTCTATACACTATAAAAAATACAGGATGAGCAACTCTATATGCACAACCACTGTGTTCTGCCACCTCAGGGTTCTGATTCCTATGGTCCTCTCCAGTTTCGCAGTTGAGGTCAGAGTGAATCTGAATTGTTCTGTGGCTCAACATACTGGTTATGCATAGTCACCACTCCATTGATGTCAATGTTCAGCACTTCAACAAAACAATATCACAATGCAGTTGGAATGTTCTTACACCAGCGATCAGACACAAAACATGAAATAAGTAAACAGTTTATACTGACCTTCCCCTAATCTGTGATTAAAAAAACACAGAATAATACATTGGTTACAGTGAACTACAAGGCTGTAACTCCATCAAGGGCTTCTGCAGACATAGATAGACTGGAGAGTGAAGCTCAACAGGTTTCTATGGCACCACAACCCCAAGATGGAATTGCAGACCAGTAACTCAATGTAACCTATTTTTTGGGGGGGGGGGAATAATGAGAGAAGGTGGCTCTCCACGTCTCTATGATGTCATAAACCCTATTGATGTGTTATTGGCAGTGGGTTACTTGGGACTGGACTGTAGTAGTATTGGAAAACTGATGTGTATTACAATACTTTTTTTACATAATTTTCGAGTGTGTTATTTCAGCGGTCCATATATATTACTACGGTTTTCCTGATGGTGACCTCATATAATGTGTTACACCATGGCAGTGTGCGCCACAGTACTGCTGCATGTGTTGCATCCTGTGTTGCCACGGTTTCAAAATGGAAGGCATGCCACACCATCACTCTGTGCCAAAAGACCACGAAACTGAACAGATCAAGTACTGTCAATACAATACATGAGCAATAACTTACCTCTCTGCATCGTTTCATCTCTGTTCTTCACTCACTGCATTCCTTCTTCTTCGTGGTTAGTGGTGCACTATGAGGGAATATGCTTGGCACGGCATCAGATTTTAGCATTGGTGGTCTTTTCAGATTCAGAAGCTCTGCCTGTTAATTATGAATACAGAAAAAAAATAAGTAGGTGACACTGATCACTGCATGAAACTATGGTCAGAAAATAACATCATGATACTCACAAAACATCATGTCGTTGGTAAGGGAGGTCTTTACTGTTGCCTGCAGTGTGAGTCAATTATTGTTTGCTGTTATCTTGATAGCTATGTTATGATAGTGTTGTAGGGGAAAATTGCATCTGTACCGATGTCTCATGAAGCTTATGGTGTTACGGTGATGTTTTCTGTTTCATCCGTTTTGTTCAACATTCTGTTTATGCATGGTTCTGTCAGTACGAGTAAACATCATGTAGTTGAAGAAATGTATGACCGCCAGGTAACAATTGCATGGAACACAGTAGTAATGGGTGATATTAACTCTGTGAAGCTGTATACATGATCCCGCCAGCAGTACATATTACCTGTGAGTACATGCAGGCAATACTGCATGCACTACTGCCACAAATATGTTAAACTACTATTTCCAACTATGGTAATCAGTGAAAAGGCTTACAAGCACAGATCTTGTACTATTGTGATGTAAAACATTGTCTTGAGATTCTACCAGTGAGATATATTTGGCACCTTGATGTTGTTACAAGTGCACACAGCATGAAATATTAGGGTTGATTGTCCAATACTGTACATCTGTCATGTTATTGAAATGTCTGTCATTGAAACACATTAAAATTACATACTTACATTTCCGGTATGATATATGGGTTTGTTCATACAGATCTTCATTTCTGTCTCTCTCTCTGTGTCTCTGTCTGTCTGTATCACACATATATATATGTGTGTATATATGTATATATACATATATAGATATATGTACAATATATATAAATATATATACACACAGATATACATGTGCACAGACATATATATATATATATATATATATATATATATATATGTATGTGAGTGTATATATGTGTGTGTTGTGTGTGTGTATATATATATATATATATATATATATATATATATATATATATATGTATAATACGCCCGTTGTAACAGATTGCTCAAAACAGGTAATTTTATTTGCCTTCAACTTGAACCAGAACTGCTGAGGCTCGGTTCGCTGGTCTCTGAAGGTGCGTCACAATAGTTGTTTTCAGCAATGAGTGGTGACGGGAGAACTATTGACACATACAAACATGCATACATATTTGTAAATAGTGTGTATGTATGTATGTATGTATGTATATCAATATACACACATATAAATATATTGGTAATGGAAATGTTAGTGAAAAGCCGTGTCACCACGGCAAGGTCCTTGCATGTTGACACTGATTACATAACAGAATGACAAATGAGATACACAAGGAAGAATGAACACACACATCCAGGTATAACACAAGTGACAATGGGAGGATAGGTACAAATGCATGCAGTACAAGTAACAGTTTCAGTAAAAGTGCTTGTGGTATCATTGAGTGTGTGTATGTGTCACAGAACACCATGGGGGGGGGGGGTTCTTTCAGGAATAGGTACACAGCAAAGAAAGCACTAACATGTCATTAATACAAATGTTTTTTTCTGGTGGTATGGTACTTGAGTAGATACTGAATCCTGAATTGGAAATCACAGTAGAGGTGCGGTGTTATGATGGTTTGGTAACAAGGCATTAGGACATCCCAACTTGCCATCATGCTGCAACCTGTCCTTACCGGATGCTGCAGTGGGTTGTGATGGTGATGGTGCTGACAGTGCGCTTGTTGTTGTTAGTCAAGCAACAGAGTTGTTCATGGTACATGCATCTTCATAGGGCACTGACACACAGCATGACAACATTTTATTTTCTAACACACAGCTGAAGAAGGGCACATCTTTTTTAGGGTAACTGTGAGGAGTGTATAGCTGTGATGTGCATATGTGCTGTGGTTGTGGGAGACAGCTTTCAGGAACAAAGGGAATTGTATAACTGAGTTTGGTGTATTTTGGCCATCACTACAGTCAATACTATCATTTACATGCATGCTTACAGGCTCCTTTATAGGAGCTTTAAAGGACACTTGGCATAACTGGAAAGTTCAAAACAGGGGGCCTGTTTGTCACCATTTTCTACTTCACCTGGTTTTTGTGGCCCCTCATCTAACAGCATTGTGTGTACACATTGCCCGTTATTTACAGGACAGTATGCCAGAAAGGCATCCACATTATCAGGGAAACTCTGTGCCTCATTAGTGGCCAGTCTTGACTCGCTGGTCATCACCTACACCACATTCTGGGTGCACACCTGGAAAGTGCCTATGACCCATCCCACCAGAATGGCTTGCAGATAGCTAAGTTATGATTGACTCTGCCTTTGTTCAGGGACTACCCTGTACCCACATACTTGATGGAGATGAGTCTCCTACCTTATTCCTGCTGACTTTGCTCAATTACTTCTTCTTGGATGGTTGTTGGTGTCAGGATGCAGATCTTTGCAGTTAACCCATCACCAGGTTGCCCATGACTCTTTGGGGGAATGGCCCTCAGGCCAGAAAGTCAGCAAGAGATGTCCCTTAATATGACACTCCATGGTGTTCCCACACCATCCCAGTGGTCCAGCTAAAGCCCAAACTATGGCAAAATCACCCTTGGTCCCCAGTGGCATGGGCTCATGCCCAGAAACCCAAAGTCCCTCCCTGGAACCCTCCATGGTGTCCATTGATGGCAGACTGACACCTTTGCCACACCAATGTGTACAGAACCTGATGCTACCACTGGCACTGTGAGAATGACTGCCATCAGTACTTCAAGGTAAGAGCATATCTCAGGGGTGTCCTGTACACCTGGTCTGACTCCCAAGTCCTGCAGACATCCACTTGGTGGATGCAGCATGTGCTTAGCCCTGCAGAGCATGCAGGAGTCGCCTGGCACCCCATCGCCATTCCGGCAATGACTGTAACTTCTCCCTGACTGGCAGTCATACCTTCGATGGCCCAGCTGGCACATCACCTGCATCCCTAGGGGTGTCTACCTGGCTACGGCACCTGTAGCATTAATGCTCCCTGCCAGCTAGCTGTCAGTTAACTCCTTTTCACTCCCAGATACTTCCCTTCATTCACCTCGAGGGCACCCTCTCTATATACGATCTGAAGTCCCCCCCATGTCAGCTTGACCCATAAAGGATGATGACATGGCATCATTCCCTACTAGCCACATTGGCATGAGCCACCTCACACTACTGTAAGGAGAGGGTTGTTGCATTCTGAAAGACAACATGCCAACCACAGCTTCACTTCCAAGACCTTGCTGGTAGTGGTGGGGGCCCCCACCACTACCTGCACGTTGAATGCATACAACAGCAGCACCACAATATCACAGCACAGCTGGACATGTGCTAATACATTTATAGGGATGGACAGTAGGATTATATAGGAACAATGGCTAGAAACAGATATATATATATATATACACACACACACAAAGGGACAGCACAGTATTGGACATGAACATATATCTGTGGAGGAAAAGCATCCTTATGTATGAAACAGGGACATCAATACAGGAGGAAAGAAGATAATTACAAAGTGCCATGATCACTAATGTGTGTGAATTTGACATAATAAAATCCATTTTTGACAGACTGATCATTCAGATCATAACAACACATAAGACAGACAGCAGCAGAAGACAGTATTCAGAGACAGAGCATGTTTGACCAGAGGAGGGCCAAAATGTCAAATAAATTGAAAGAAATACAATGCTATCATTCATTACTATTCACCTTTAGGTCCCTTTCAAAGCAATCTTCTGTAAAGTGAACAGAACACACAGCTGTGTTTCTGCTGTTCACATCTGGGAGATTTTCACATTTGACAGCTGCCTTCCACTGCACTAGTAGCTCCCTGCTTTTAGGAAAGCGGAAAAATGAGATGCCTCTGCACTCCGTTTTCTTGGAGGCATTGTAGCACTCAACAACACAACAATTGACCATACTGCTTGTTAAAAAAAAAGATTTCACTGTAGCTTTATGAGTTATTTATCTTTCTGAGGTGTCAAACTCACTACAATGAATCCAGCACGATTGCATATGCTTTCCCGCGATCACACTGATTGGACAAGCCCGTCACTGACATCACGGCGCTAACACGCATGCGCAAAATGGTGAGGATAAACTCCGTGATTTTGGGTGCTAAAAATAATTAAAATTAGGTGTATCACAGTAACGGGGCACATAGATCGATGACAGGATTCAACAAGATACTGTACAAACACAGTAATGACCATCGTTTGGGGCACTGGCAACATTTCTTTCCCCTTTAAGGGCCTAAAGAAAGATACATTTCCTAGGCCAGATGGCATTCATCTGAGAGTACTATGGTAATTGGCCGACACACTGGATGCACCCCTGGCAGAGCTCTTCAACAGGTCACTTGAGACAGGGCGGGTACCTAGGGATTAGTGAGAGGCACATGGGGTGCCAATTCATAAAGGGGGGTCGAGGGAAGTACCAGGTAACTATAGACCCATCAGTTTGACCTTGGTGGTGGGAACATTAATGGAGAGTATACTAAAGGAACGACTGGGGGTACACTTGGAGGAGGTGGGAGGTTTGGCTAGTCAGCAACATGGGTTTGTACCAGGTAGATCATGTCAAACCAATCTTGTGGAGTTCTACAAATGGGTAACATCAGAACTGGACAGGAGAAAGCCTGTGGATGTATTATTCTTGGACTTCAGCAAGGAGTTCGACTCTGTCCCCCACAATGGTCTGGTGGAGAAACTGACTGGGTTGGTAGTAGGCCCTTTGATGGTCAGATGGATTGAAAACTGGCTAGCTGGATGCACTCAGAGGGTAGTGGTCGGTGGGGAGCTCTCGAACCCTAGAGAGGTCGGTGGTGGGGTACTGCAGGGCTCGGTCCTGGGTCCAATCCTGTTTAATTCATACATTTCGGACATCAGGGAGGGTATAGGGTGTGAAATGAGTCTCTTTGCTGACAACTCCAAGATGGGAGCAGTATTTGAGGGGGAGAAGGGGAGGTTGGGCCTGCAATGGGACAAGGAAGTAATTTTGCAGCTGTACAATGGATTGGTTATACCACACCTTGAGTACTGTGTACAGTACTGGAGACCACACTTGAAGAAGGACATACAGCTCCTGGAAAGGGTACAAAGGAGGGCAACTAAGATGATACAAGGACTAGGGGATTTGACGTATGAGGACAGACTTGAGGAGCAATGCCTGTTTTCATTGAAGGAGAGGAGAGACAGGGGGACATGATTGAGGTCTTCAAGTACCTCAAGGGAATAAATAGGGTAAACATAGAGGGGATCTTTAGATTAAAGCAGGGAGGTATTACCAGAGGGCATGGTTTGAAGTTGGAAGGTGGAAGGGTGGGGGGAAAGAGGTGGAGGTTTTTCACTGAGAGGGTGGTGGATCCTTGGAACGTGCTGCCTGGTGAGCTGGTTCAGAGATCCACAGTGGAAAGCTTCAAGAGAGGGTGGGACAGACACAGAAAATGGATGTATCAGATGATGGCCTGGCCCAGGGGGATGGGGATGGATGATAAGGGTTTCTGGAACACAAGGTTGGGAGAGCCTCGGTACCCAACTAGGGATTTGAGGTTTGAGCAGACATGATAGACCATAAGGCCTAATCTGCTGGCAATTAGTATGTTAGCACTCTATCACTTGAAACAACTGCACAATGGGAAATGGCTATTTCTCAATTCCAGATCTGGAATCCTATACTAACCCCAAACAACAACCGTTTATGGGGCAGTGGTTGGTGTAATTGATGTTTTGAATGAGGTAGATTTGTCAGGTTCTGTAAAGATTTACTAAACCCCAAACTGGACCACATTATTTAGTTCTGTTATCATCAGGGCTTACATTGGAAAATGCATTGCAATTGATAGAAGGGAATGGGACGTATAGTGTGCCAGAAAACTATTTGCCTTGCTTTATCTACATGTAGCATTCAGAAGAATTCCTGCTGTGTGGCCACAACTTTGAAAATAACCCCATGAGGTCAGAATATTTCATGTCCTCCTCACTGCCAGACAGACATGGAGTTTGTTTACAAATCTAATTAAAACAAGAAAAAAGACATAAGAGACCCACTCCAGCAAGGCAACAGAGTGCTGGAGGTAGTGGAATCTTTCATTTACAAAGTAAAGAAATACAGTACAGGATATGAATTGGGACTGGAGCAGTGGGGGTGGTTCAGCACACAGTGGGCAGTAAGGGGAGGATTTGCTTTGCATTATAGTAGGGGACATGAAAGATCATTGGGACCAGAGGGGTAGGGGTGATACAGCGCACAGTGGGCAGTTGTGGAAAGGTTTACTAATGAATTAGGAACAGGACTGGGGTGGTACAGAGCACAGTGGGTGGTTGTAGAAGGGTTTACTCAATCCAGGTTCTTAAAATTTTAGGAAGGAATGCATAGTCCCTTAACTCATCGTAAAAGGTCTGCAGGGCTACACCCACTGCAGCCCTAAAATATCTTGCCATCTCCCCCCTAACTGTCTTACTAATTACTAGTCTAATACTCAACATGGCTCATAAGGGAAAATAAAAAAGAAGTTTATCACCCTCTCTGCAACTTCCTGATGGGTCCTCTGCCCAACTTAGCCCACGTAGTAAGCCAAACAGAGGTAAGTAGGTGCAGCAACAAAGTGGTGAGTGGAAGGTGGAATTGGAAGAGTAGTAAAACACTACTATTTTCATGCCTGTCCACTCAGGTCACAGTGAGGGGCTCAAACTCTGCATGGACAGCTTGAGTTTGCTGCTGCACTGCTGCAGCTACCAACCTTTTTAGTCATCTCCACCTCCTGTGGCTCTCAGTGCACTACGGTGGAAGAGTCGACCCATTGGGACTGATAAAGCACACTTTAGAGACTATAACTCAAAGTGCCAGTGAACCTAGCTCCACCACTGACTTTCCATTTTTGCCCTTTCCTTCTTTCTCTTCTCAGTCTCAGCTCTGCACTCTTTCTAGCACACACACATGTAGGGATCACACTGCCAGCCTGCTGTGCAACAGAACTGTCCAGTGCCCAATGTGGCCTGTCAAAGAATAAAACAATCTGTCTCCATCCTGCAAACAAGCTGCTGGGTCCAGTGCTCAACCTGACTCATTGGAATAAAACAAAATCTGGCCTCCTCCCCCAACTACTTATTGGGCCAAGTGTCCAACACAATTTGTTAAAAAATAAAAAACATCTGTCTCTCAGTCCTCCACCAAACTATCTGATGAATAGCAGTAGGCAAGATTGCACAAATCCATTTCATATCCCTTTCACAAACATGTGCAGTTTTCATGAATCTCAGCACAATTTCATGAAATGACTATATTATATGTAAGAGCCCAATTTACATAGCAATACATTTGTTTTATGAAATGAAGTGCATTCTCATTCAATTTACACAACCCGAATGGTGTAACAGGTCATAGACTCACCTAGAAGTTAACATGTGGTAATGGAGCCATGTTGTGCTGACTATGCTGGTTTTTGCACAATTTGAATGAAATTGTGCAATTTTTATGATAAAGTTTTCGAAAAATGTGCACTTTCAAAAATGGGCAATACTTCCAAGGACACTAATTTTTATTTTTATTTGAACATCTGGTAAAATTCCAGAGTTTGGTCTTAACACTGGTAAAATCAAAGTATGGAATTTGCCATTTTGTAACCACATCAATGAATCTTCAGAAATTTTATTTTTCTATAAATTCTTTCCTTTACTATTTTTATTTTGCTTTATTTAATTTTATATACATGTAGCCTTCTTTCATTATGAATATTTATACACATACCAAAAGAGTGCAAGGATTGAACACCAATAAAAACAGATGTTTGCATTGAAGACACCAGTGACAATATAGGTTTTTTCCATCTGCAAAATGGAATTTGCCCTTTATCAGTCACAGTAAACCAGTGTCCTTGAATATTTCTAAATAAAACAAATACCCATTTTTGGGGGAAGGGGGTTCTCCATGAATCCTCTGTATTTTACACTGAGCATGCTCCAGTGTTGGTAAGTCATCTTTATGCATTTGACAGAGATAGCTGTTAGACAGTTGTACCATGTCAAAATGACAACAGTGTTGTCAAAGTTTGGCATGGTGAGATCCCCAGTGTCAAGAGGCAAAATTTCACCTGTCAGACATTGTGTGTTTTCTATTGGGGGGCTACACCCCAACCCCCTTCTTTAGATATCTAACTCCGAGTCAGAGTTCTATTGGGGGGGGCCAAAGATGGTGAAAGGGTGAAATTTTGCCCTTGGATCCCTCACAGTGACAATCTAGAAACCTGTCGAGATTGCCGCTGTGAGGTATTTTGCAATCCTGGAGTCATTGTCTGGTTGGTATACCCTGTCAGACCTATAGAGCTGTAATCTTTTTCAGTCATCTATCACAGAAAGTCTAAAACATGTTCATTTTCCTTTTGAAATTATGCAAGGAAAGAGTAGCAATTTTTTTTATTGTTTCAGTCAGTGTAGTTTATTTAGGAAGAATGAATTTTCATATTTCAAAACAATTAAGCAAGGAATGATTTTGTTTTTTTGTGACTTCCTACAAACACCAGGATCTAATTGAAAACTGTGAGATAATAACAGCACGGTTAATTACAGCACAGAGAAAACAGCATGATACAAGACCATGGTGGGAAAAGACAATGAAGCACACAACATTGTGATCCAGCACTCCCAGATATCACAAACCACACAGCACACAATAGAGAATGTACTTTTTAATGTGAGGAGCTCTGCCCCTATAATAAATATAATCAACTCTGAGGGGAGCATACTTGGGGAGGGGAAACTTGAGCCAACAAAGTTTGGGCATAAGAGCAAAAAAAAAAAAAAATAAACAGAACATATAAGAGCAAAGCAACACATACAGCATAGGGGTTGGACTGTGCTACCTTTCCAGACCTTGGCCATATCCTCTGAGCCATGATGGTATCACGCTGATTCTGGTCATAGTTGCACACTTGGAGTACTCAGCCTGAGTGAACACAGTTACAGCTACAGTGTTGTCATGTCCAGTGCTATATTTGCCCTGTAGATGTATTCACTCATGCTTATTTTACTGAATATTTTTTATCATGCTCATACTGATTTGCGGTATTGACTGGCTATCCAAACACCATATAGATCCAAGGGTCCTGTGTCTTGCATTGCAGTGCTGCACGATTGTAGAGCTGTAATAATAGTTATGCAGCACTGAAATTCATTGAGCATTGGTTGTGCCACATACAACAATCCTGAAAACATTTGTGTTAGCTAGATACTATGAATACAAGCCTGACATTCATTACACTCTGTGAAATTATATCACCATTTTAATTTTAAAAGAAAGTTGTGACCTTTTTTTTGGGACTTGATGAGTCAATAAAAATATAGTCCACATACTGCTAAAGGCAGGTCCTGTGTGGCTACATGGTACACCTGCAGTTCTGGAAATACATTTTGCCAGCACTGCATAACCAACAGTGTAACCCCTTGTTGGCTCTGCCCCCTCCATTGTCCACTCATATAGAAGTGTGAAAACACATTGGAGTGAGACCAAAAGAAAAGGAGACTTTTTTAATAACCTACATATATATATATTATATATATATGTATATGTGTGTGTGTGTGTGTGTGTGTGTGTGTGTGTGTGTGTGTGTGTGTGTGTGATATACAAGAGGGAATGAATGAGATAAAACAGTGTATCATCCACTGCAGTGTGATATTTTTACCCTCTACTCTACTGTAATGATATGCCAGCAATAAGACACAATGAGGTATGGGTTATGGCCTGATAAGAGCATGCCCCAGGTGCATTATGAGGCATGAGGTGCTTGTGCCGAGTGCCTTTAGCACCTGGGAAGTGCTCATATCAGGCCATAACCCACACCTCAGAGTGTCTTATTGCGCTTATAAAATGGCCCCACTCTCCAAAAATCTCCGAGTAAAAAAAAAATAATTGTTTAAAAAGTATGCTGAAAAGTGTCAAATATAAAAAAACAGAGAAAATAGCCCCATCTGTATTGCAGACTTGCACACTGTGTAATATCATGGAGAGAGTAGACAGCATTAGTGTATATGTGTTTTCTCCCAACTCTGTCTCTCCCTCAACACAGAAAGCTTTTTTTTTAATTAACTGTAGTTTGCTTTTAATTAGGCTTTGTTGTTAAGATGCGGTGCAGCCAGTACACCATATATGCTATGGAGTGAGTACAGGGCTTTTTTGTCATCTCTTCTCTAACAACTGTTTGTCTCAACTAACACAGAAAGATTTCTTTTTTTTAGTTTACATTTTTTTTTACTTTGAGTTTGATTTTCTTGTGAAGTTGTAAACAGCAGCTTACTTTTGAGAGCGAGCATGTCCATTCCCGACTGCCGTACGCACGGCTTTAAGGTTAGCGACATTTAAATGGTAACTTCTGCTGTGTGGCACCGGACGATTTTTTATTTTAATGTGCGTGTCTTCTCATGGACAGAGAGGAGTGGCTAGCAGGAGTGAGCGGCGATGTTTCTTTACTGTTTCAGCCTGCTCGCTCTAAATTACAGTTTAAAAACTGTCACTATGGAGTCAGTTTAAAAAGGGAGGAGGAGCACTCGACACTGCATGGAATGAAGTTTGCAATAATTTGAAAGGTGAAAGGGATGACCGGAGAAATGGCAAATGTGCACAAGAAAAAGAAGAGGTAGTTTTGTTGCCTGTAATTTTTGATATTTTCACATTTAAAGCCGACCATGAGTAAGCGCCGGGACCGCTGACTATTGACTTTTGATTTTGCGGTTGGCTTTGTCTTTACACATCATGGGCAGCTTTTGATTCTGAGATATAAGACTGGGGTATGCTTGAAGTTGGAGCAGTGACATGTAATGTTATGGGGCTTTTCCTGGGGTCTGTAGTGCAGGTTGGCAAGATATGGGCTGATAAGGACACGGCTACTGTAGTCCTTTAGCCAATAAGATTAAAGGAAATATTTTGCCCATTTTATAACAGCCATTTACACAGACAGATCACACAAAGGTCACAGATATCACTCTAGGCAGCTTTCCCCTCAGCATACAAAAACGCCTGTGTTGTTACCATAGACACAAATTCAGAACTAGATTAGAGATTTCACTGCTGTCTGCAACTAACTCAGCATTATAAAAACACTATCACCTATTCTCACACTCTAACTTCCAGCTCATTACTTGGATACTCTCAGCTTGACTGCAGCCAGAATTCTGAAGAGCAAAGCTTCACAGAACAGTCTGTTCCTCACTGCTACCTGCAGCTAACTCAATTACCACTAAAAACACTCACCTGTTTCTCAAACTCTGCCTCTCAGCCCATTACAATCACCGTAATACTCTCAGCTTGACTGCAGCCAGAATTCTAAAGAGCACAGCTTCACAGAACAATGTGTTCCTCACTGCTACCTGCAGCTAACTCAGTTACCACTAAAAACTATTTCAGCTATTCCTCACACTCTCTCAGCCCTTTACCATTACTGTAATACTCTCAGCTTGACTTCAGCCAGACTTCTAAAAAATACAGCTTCACAAAATAGTCTGTTTCTCAGTCCTACCTAAAACTAACTCATTTAGCATTGCAAAACACACTCATCTGTTTCCCTGAGTTTGTAACACTGCCAGCCCATTCAGAAAAACTCACACACAGAATGAGCAAACACATAAATAGAAACAGAACACAAGACAGCATAACAATACTTCTGAAACTCTTGGCTCTATTGTATAAATCGAATACATGATGTGCTGATCATGTGCTATGGCAAAAATTTTTACTCGTGCATCGTGAGCTCTGGATATCTCACTCATGCCTTCAGCATGAGTGAGATATCCAGAGCTCACTCTGCAGGAGTGAACATTTTTGCCATATCACACTCATGCCCATCATGTATCCCCTATACATATATATATTTATCTCTCTCTCTCTCTCTCTCTCTCTCTCTCTCTCTCTCTATATATATATATATATATATATATATATAATATATGCACACATATATTTATAAAATATATTATGGTAGCACGGTAGTGCTACCATAGTTAGGTTGAGTAGCACTTTTAAGGTTAAAGGGTGAAACTTTGCACCTTAATAATTTTGCTGCCATTAAACAGATTTGCCTGAAATGTGGTATGCATAGTTGCGCATGGTAGATCTTGGGATCTGCCAACCTTTGTACCGGTTGGATATACGGCTGTGAAGTTATTAAGCAACATCTGATTGCGCAATTACACTTTTTTGCACATTCTTTGCTCACACCTACAGGTCACACAGTTTGCGCAACTGGTCCAAAAACTTCAGGGAATGTACAGCCGGGGTTCTCGATGTGCCTTTTGAACATTTCATGAAAAGATATTAAACGGTTCAAAAGTTATTCAAAAAACAAGTTTCCATTATAAGTTAATGGGAAAAGTTAATAAAAAGTTCAACACTTTCGCAAATGCGGTTTTTAGTGTCGCAAATGGCCCTAATAGTGTCACAAATCAGCCATCTTGTTTTCAGTTACTGATCACAGAAATGCTTGGCATTTAAAATTGGGACCATCTAGGGACACAATTCTTTTTGTGTTTACCTATTCGAGTCCTGAGGATGCTAGCCATGTCTTTATTTTGGGGTTAAACACCCCAGAAATATGTTTTTCAAGTTTCTGGAAAAAGTAATGTCGCAAAGTAGTGTCGCACCTGTGACACTTTTGCAAATTTTTGCAAAAGCTGTCACAAATTGCGACACTACTTTTCCAGGCTATGGCAAAAGGAGCAGGAATTCTTTGCCACCCTGCTGCAAAAGAACAGTTTGGTCTTTTGGGCTAAAATTTGGTGGGAAAACAGTCAACCTCTCACAGATGTGCCTTTCAGTGGGTTAGTAACAAAATATTGCATGGATGCAAAGTTATGGTACTCTAAAGTTGATGTTTTTTCCCATAGACTAACATGGTGGCATCCGCCATGCCTTTCGGGGCTTGTATCTCAGAAGCAGTGCAAGATACAGAATTTTTGTTGTGGCCATACGTAGTCCTATGGGCTATGTGTGCAGTGAAAACCTAGCCAGGAAACTCATGAATCATGTGAAATTTTCATTTTTTTCTACCTTGTACGATTAGTGAGAAACTAGCATTTTAGCATTACAACTGCTCGTTTTCTGCTCTGAGGCACATTACTATGCATACATTCCTTATTTCCACTGTCTTTCTCAATGGAGCTTTTGGGGAAAATAGGGTGTGCGCTCCACTTACTGTTACACGTAGGCTTTACACTTCTGCTTCTGTGCCAGTTTGCAATAGCTTTCCCGTGCATGCCACCGTGTGCATTACCCTTTGTGTTTCCATTTGCGTTTGCATTACTGTTTTCTTTGGCATTACTGTTGCTGTTACCATTACCATTTGTGTTTACAATTGGGGTACCGTCACTGTGAGCATTATGGTTTGCATTTCCTTAAGTGCTTGCGTTTGTGTTTCTGTTTCCTTTCATGTTACTGTTGCTGTTACAGATATCATTTGCATTTACAATAGCAGTACCATGACCATGCACATTACAGTTTGCATTTCCATATGTGCTTGTGTTTGCCTTTCTGTTTCTGTTTACTTTGGCATTCTTTTTGCTGTTACCATTACCATTTGAGTTTGCAATTGCGGTACCATGACCGTGCATGTAACGCTTTGCGTATCTGTACGCGCTTTCATTTGTGTTTCTGTTTCTGTTCCCTTTGGCGTTATTGTTGCTGTAACAGTTAACATTTACATTTACAATAGTGGTACCATGACTGTACACATTACCAGTTGCATTTCCCTATGCACTTTCATCTCTATTTGCATCACTGTTCACTTTGATGTCACTTTGTGCTTGCGTTTCTCTTTTAACATTTGCTTTACCATTTACGCTTGTGTCACCATGTGCATAACCATTAGCACTTGCATTTGCATTGCAGTTACTGTTACTATGTCACAAGACATCATGCGTTGGGATCATGGGGCCCAAAGGGCCCACACTCCCACCACCACATTCCATTCACTATTTATAGTCCTCATTCTCAAAAAGAAGGGAAATTAATGGCAAAAAAATCAGTTTAATGCATCAGTTAGGATTGTTCCACAGCAACAAAAGTGAGGAAAGTTGGTGTTAGGGTTGAAAGCCCCCTTGCACCCACCAGCCCAACCTCACAACCAGCATCAGTATGTGTGTTGTGGTCATCGGTCCCAACTCTCACCCCATTCTCCTATACCTCAATTTGTTTACACATATAATGGGGTGAGTTAGGGCTGATGACTAATGCACCCAGTGCTGGTTGTGGGGAATTGAGCTGAGGGGCTCAACTTAATTTCGCTTGTCGCTTTCCTCACCCCATTCTCCTTTACGCCAGCTTTTTACACATGTGATAGGGTGAGAGTTAGAGTGATGACCCCAACGCACACCCTGATGCCGGTTGAGGGGTGGGCTTGAGGGGTCCAAGGGGGCTTTCAACCCTGAGACAGAATTTCTTTGCTTTTGTCACTGTGGAATAACCCTAACTGATGCATTAAATGGAGTTTTTTCCTCTAATACATATATATATATATATATATATATATATATATATATATATATAGTGGCATGGTAGTGCCACTATAGTTAGGTTGAGTACCGATTTAAGGTTAAAGTGTGAAATTTAGCAGCTTAATAACTTTGCCACTGTATGATGGATTTGCCTGAAATTTGGCAGACACAAAGTGGTACTATAAATCTCTAGATCTGCCAATTTCAATACTGGTCAGATATATGGTTGTGGAGTTTTAAATTGACATTCCGTAGTGCTTTTATGCTTTTTTGGGCATTCTTTGCTCATGCCTACAGGTCGTATGGTTTGTGCGACAAGTCCAATACCTTCAGGGAACATGCAGCCAGCATCCCTGATGTGCCTTTCAAAGATTTTGTGAAAAAATATTAAACGGTTCAAAAGTTATTCAAAAACAAGTTTCCCATTATAGTCCATGGGAAAAGTTAACAAAAAGTTTGACAGTGTCGCAAATGCAGTTTTTAGTGTCACAAATGACCCTGTAGTGTTGTGAGTAAGAAATTTCTTTTTTCAGTTAGTGGTCACAGAAATGCTTAGCATTTAAATTTGCGACCCTTAGGGAAACAATTATTTTTGTGTTCACCTAGTCAAGCCCTGAGGATGCTAGCCATGTCTTTTTTGGGGGGTTAAACACCCAGAAAAATGTTTTTCAAATTGTTGTAATCTGTATTGTCACAAAGTAAGATTTGTTTGTGAAAGTGTCATGATTTGCGAAGCTACTTTGCGACACTATGGCCAAAATAACAGGAATTCTTTATCGCCCTGCTGCAAAAGAACGGTTTGGTATTTTGGGCTGAAATCTGGAGGGAAGAATGCCACCATTCCACAGATGTGTCTTGTGGTGGTTTGGTGAAAAAATATTGTAAGGATGAAAAGTTATGGTACTCTGAAGTTACCAATTTTTCCCATAGACTAACATTGCGGCGTCTGCCACGCATTTCGGGGCCTGTATCTTGGACACGCTTCGAGATATGGACTTTTCATCAGAAAAATGCTTAGCCCCCCCATTAGGGGCCTAAGTGCAAAACTAGCCAGGAAAGTCATAAGTCATATGAAAGTTTAATTTTTTTTCTACATCCTACGATTCCTGAGATATAAGCAATTTAGTATTCCAAGTGCTCATTTTATGCTCCGAGACCCATTATTATGCATACATTCTTTGTACTCACTGTGTTTCTCTATGCAGCTATTGGGCAAAAACAGGATGTGCGCTTCCATTACTGTTACTGTTAGCGTTCCCACTTGCATTTCCATACCCGTTTACATTAATGTTCCGGTGTATGCCACCGTGTGCATTTCGCTTTGTGTTTTTGTTTGCACTTGCATTTGTGTTACTGTTACCATTTGCATTTCCATTACTGTTTCTATTTGCATTTCATTTTGCGTCTTGTGTGCATTACCATTTGCATTTGTGTACGAGCTTCCATTTGCGTTTGTCTTTCCTTTGGTATCATCGTTGCTGTTACCATTACAATTTTGCATTTCCAACTGCGTTACTGTGACCATGAGTGTTACGGTTTACGTTTCCATACTCACTTGCATTTGAATTTCTGTTTCCATTACCATTTGTGCTTGTGTTTCTATTACTGTTTGCATTATCGTTTATGTTAGCGTCACCATGTGCATTACCATTTGTGTTTGCATACATACTTCTGTTTGCATTTCTGTTTTGTTTGGTATCATCGTTGGTGTAACCATCAGCATTTGCATTTCCAATTGTGTTACCATGACTGTGCGTGTTACAATTTGCATTTGCATACGTGCTTGTGTTTGCATTTCTGTTTTCAGTAATGTTTGTGTTTGTGTTTCTGTTTCTGTTTGTGTTACCATTAATCTTTGCATCACGATGTACGTTACTGATTGCGCTTGCATTTGCGTTACCATTGCTTCACTATTTATAGTGCACATTCCCAAAAAGAAGAGAAATTCATGGCAAAAAACTCTGTTTAATGCATCAGTTAGGGTTGTTGCACAGTGACAAAAGTGAGGAAATGCGATATTAAGGTTGCCACCCCTTGCACCCCACCCCACTCCCACCAACAGGCATCAGGGTGTGCGTTGGGGTCGTTGGTCCTAACTCTCAACCCATTCTCCTATACTGCACCACCTCAGATTTTTTACACATGGGATGGGATGAGAATTAAGATCGATAACCCCAATGCACACCCTGATGCCTGTTGGTGGGGGTGGGGTTGGGGTGAGGTGCAAGGGGTGCAACCCTAACTTCGCATTTCTTCACTTTTGTGGCTGTGGAACAACCCTAAGTGATGCATTGAATGGAGTTTTTTGCCATGAATATATATATATATATATATATATACACATTATGGTAGCACGGTAGTGCTACCATAGTTAGGGTTGAGGAGCCATTTCTACGTTAAACCCCAAAACTTTGCACCTTAATAACTTTTCAACCGTTTGACAGATTTGGCTGAAATTTGAATACATGATCAAGAACCACAGGTCTTGGCATATGCCAAGTTTCTTACCAGTCGGATACATGGCTGCGGAGTTATTAAGTGTGATTTGTGCGCATGTTTACGCTTTTTCTTGAATTCTACGGTCGCGTGTACAGGTCTCACGGTTTGCGCGACCAGCCCGAAATCTTCAGGGAACATGTGGCCGGGGTCCCCGATGTGCCTTTTGAAGATTTGGTGAAAAAATATTAAACGGTTCAAAAGTTATTCAAAAAACAATTTCCCATTATAAGTCAATGGGAAAAGTTAACAAAAAGTTCGACACTTTCGCAAATGCATTTTTACTTTCGCAAATGGGCCTGTTACTTTCTCAAATCGGCCATTTTATTTTCAGTTGGTGATTAGAAAAATGCTTGGCATTTAAATTTGGGACCCTCTAGCAACCTAATTCTTTTTGTATTCACCTAGTCGGACCCTGAGGATGCTAGCCATGTCTTTATTTTGGGGTTAAACACCCCAGAAATATGTTTTTCAGATTTCTGGAAAAAGTACTTTCGCAAAGTACTTTCATGTTCACGAAAGTGTTGCAAATGTTTGCGAAAGCTTTCGCAAATTGTGGCAGTAATTTTCTAGTCTGTGAGAAAATGACAGCAATTCTTTGGCACTGCACTGCAAACGAACGGTTGGGAGTTTTGGGCTGAAATTTGGAGGTATCGCAGCCAACATCTCACAGATGTGCCTTTCAGTATTGTATTGAAAAAATATTACAAGGCAACAAAGTTATGGCACTCCAAAGATGATGTTTTTTCCCATAGGATAACATTACGGTGCCCGACGCATTACAGGAATCTTTTGGCACCCTGCTGCAAAATAACGGTTTGGTCTTTTTTCCTGAAATTTGGAGGGAAGACAGCCAACAGCCCACAGATGTGCCTTTCAGTGGTTTGGTGAAAAAATATTACAGGGAGGCAAAGTTATGGCACTCTGAACTTCTCTTTTTTCCCATAGGATAACATCACGGTGTTCGCTGCACCTTTCAGGGCCCGTATCTTGGAAATGGTGCGAGATATGGACTTTTCATCAGAAAAGTTCTTAGACCCCTAATGGGGGCTAAGTACAAAACTAGCCAGGACAGTCATAAACCATACGACTTTTAAAATTTTTTATACGTCGTACGGTTCCTGAGATATAACCTATTTAGTATTCCAAGTCCTCATTTTCTGCTCCGATACCCATTATTATGCATACATTCTTTGTACTCACTGTCTTTCTCTATTCAGCTTTTGGGGAAAACCAGCCTGTGTGCTTACATTACTGTTACCATTGCCCTTTCCGCTTGCGGATCCATGCCCCTTTCACTTACTGTTGACGTCTACGCCACAACGTGCGTCATCCTTTGCGTTTTCATTTGCGCTTGCGTTTCTGTTATTTTTTGCCATTTGTGTCTACCATACTGTTTCTCTTTCTGTTTCACTTTGCGTCACCATGCCCATTGACATTTCTGTTTGCAGGCACCATGTTACTATGTGACAAGACATCACGTGGCACACCGTTCCCGTCTACGCCACTGTGTGCGTTACCCTTTCCGTTCTCATTCGTGCTTGCGTTACCTTGTGCGCCACTGTTAGCACTTCTGTTTGCATTGCTGTTCCTGTTACTATGTCACAAGACATCATGTGGTGGGAATGCAGGGCTCTTTGGGCCCCGTGCTCCCGCTGCCACATTATGTGCCGGGAGCTCGGGGCCCTATGTGCGTTATCCTTTGCATTTTCATTTGCACTTCGGTTTCTGTTATTTTTTGCCATTTGTGTCTGCAGTACTGTTTCTCTTTCTGTTTCACTTTCCATCACCATGCCGATTGACATTTCCATTTGCAGGCACCATGTTATTATGTGACAACACATCACATGGAAGACCATTCCTGTCTATGCCACCATGTGCGTTGCCCTTTCTATTGTCATTTGCGCTTGTGTTACCATGTGCACCACTGTTAGCACTTCTGTTTGCGTTGCTTTTCCTGTTACTATGCCACAAGACATCATGTGGCAGGAGCGAGGGGCCCAAAGGGCCCTGCGTTCCCGCTGATGCATTACATTCACTATTTCTCATTATCATTCTCAAAAAGAAGTGAAACTAGAGGCAAAAAACTCAGTTTAATGCATTAGTTAGGGTTGTTCCACAGCGACAAAACTGAGGAAATTCGCTGTTAGGGTTGAAAACCTTAACTCTGAATTCACCCCAGCACCACCACACACACAGAGACACACACACATGCAAGTATGGGAGAGGACCAAGTCAACACAACCAATGACAGACATCCAGCAGCAGGTGACAGAAATAACAAACAATTGTCTAAATGTACTACGAGACATCCCCACCCACCTGACCAGGTACTGCATGTTCAGTGGAGATCAACAGCAAAACTGAGGCCATGTACACCAAATGTACACATCCTTGATTGCAGCTGCACACAATGTACCACTCTTAGTAGTTGCATGGCCTTGCCTACCAATGCCCCACACCACACCACAACTGGTACTGTGCCGTTAGTCAATATAAATGCTGAAGGTGCATGATGACAGTTGTAGAAAGGTTTTAACACTAGTGAGTATACATTAATTAAGAGAAGTACATAAATTAACTACAAGACACTAGCATGCTCAAGATAAAAGTAGTGTTACATTTAGTATGTGATTTACATAGTAGTACATTTACTGCAATGGTTTACTCAAGATAGAGAGGCTGATGTAAACGTATGGAAAAGCATTGCCTGTTCAACGCTGTGAAATTCGTACTGCCAGTATCAGATGCATTCTTACTAATGAAGGTGTACTGCTGATGTACATACATAGACCTTCAGTGTGTTTCAATACTAAAGATGCAGTAAGTATTCTTTGTAAGAAACAGTGTAATTGCATGGATCAGGCCAAGCAACTTCTAAATATCATAGCACTACTGAGCCAACAATGACGTACCTGTATCGGAGATGTATATAGGACAGATTTTCCTGTAGCACTTACTGAGTATGTTGTACCTGATAAAGACAATCTCATTGCATCTGTGATGGCTAACTTATTCAAATAGTAATACATTTACTGTTGTTGCAATGAGTGATCTACGGCACTTATGGACCCAGCGTAATTTTTTTTAACAGTTGTTTCATACTCATGCTGTATGCCTAGTGTTTGGGTTTGCCACACTTCTGTCACTGATGCTATCAAAGTGATGACTATGTTAATTGTGGTACAACAGGAATCAAGTAGGTATAGTGTAGTTATAAACAGAATGTCTTTTAGTATTGATTTAACTCACAATGGGGTAAGTGTAATAGGACAGCAGGGGTTATTCTTCATCACTGACTCTGTCAGTTATAATTACACTAAGGTTCATATTCACAGCCATTCTCCAGTAACTAGACAGTGTATGGTGTAACTAGGTGGGACACTGTGTTGCAAAGCTGCTGCAGTGCCTAGCAGAGGGAGAGTATCTACTCATAAAGACAATTAAGCAATAAGGCATGACCAACAATTATGTTAAATGGTCTGTTAATCACCCTGTAGGGGTTTAACGTTGAATGAGGCATAGCTGAGTGCCACATGTCGCTAGACAGTGATAAACTGACCATCATACCTCTCAACTGTCCCTGATTTTCAGGGATGTCCCTGATTTTGCCTCAAAATTTTACTCTGTCCCTCCTAAAATTTGTGTTTCTGTGGCTACACAGTGGTGATTGTAAGCACAAAATAATGTCAAGCATTAAAGTTACAGACTTGTTCTTCTTTAGAAAATACATTTTTCACTAAGCCCCATATTCTATCAACTTTCTGGGTGGATATCTCTAATTTTGAAGATGTGACCCTGATTTTAGTCCTCTGTCCCTGATTGTTTTAAGCAGTGTCCCTGATTTGTGTGGCAGGAGGTTGAGAGGTATGCTGACCATTAGCATAATACCTGGGAGTGGCTTATTGCTATCATAATAAAACTATTTTTTTAAACAACATTAAACCATGTTCATCATATGGTTAGGCTCTACATGTATGTTAATAAAAACTAAACATAAGGCTGTTACAATGTTTACAGTCAATTAGAAAGCTGCATTTCTCAAACCTTAGTTATAATCAGAGATATTATACCAGTACAACTCCTTGGTTTTGCTCAACTCTATTGCTCAGGTGGCCCACCACATGTGGTGTAGTCTGGTGTGGAGCATTTGTAGGTAAGGCCATGCAACTACTAAATGTGGTACGTTGTGTGCAGGTACAATCAGGGATGAGTACGTTTGGTGTACATGGCCTCAGTTTTGCTGTTGATCTCCACTGAGCATGCAGTACCTGGTCAGGTGGGTGGGGATGTCTCGTAGTACATTTAGACAGTTGTTTGTTATTTCTGTCACCTGCTGCTGGATGTCTGTCATTGGTTGTGTTGACTTGGTCCTCCCCCATACTTGCATGTGTGTGTGTGTGTGTCTGTGTGTGGTGCTGGGGGGGTGAATTTGGAGTTAGGGTTTTCAACCCTAACAGCGAATTTCCTCAGTTTTGTCGCTGTGGAACAACCCTAACTAATGCATTAAATGGAGTTTTTGCCTCTAATATATATATATATATATCTATATATATCTATATATATCTATATCTATATATTATGGTAGCACGGTAGTGCTACCATAGTTAAGGTTGAGGAGCCATTTCCATGTTAAACCCAAAATTTTGCACCTTAATAACTTTGTAACAATTTAACGGATTTGCCTGAAATTTGGAATACATGATCAAGAACCATAGGCCTTGGGATCTGCCAAGTTTTGTACTGCTCAAATATACAGCTGCGGAGTTATTAAGCGTGATCTGTGCACGCGTTTACGGTTTTCTGGAATTCTATGGTCGCACCTACAGGTCGTACGGTTTGTGCGACCAGTTCAAAATCTTCAGGGAGCATGCAGCTGGGGTCCCTGATGTGCCTTTCAAAGATTTCATGAAAAAATATTAAACGGTTCAAAAGTTATTCAAAAAACAGTTTCCCATTATAAGTCAATGGGAAAAGTTAACAAAAAGTTCGACAGTGTCGCAAATGCACTTTTTAGTGTTGCAAATGGCCCTGTTAGTGTCCAAATCCGCCATCTTGTTTTCAGTTGGTGATCAGAAAATGGTTGGCATTTAAAATTGAGACCCTCTAGCAACCTAATTTTTTTGTATTCACCTAGTCGGGCCCTGGGGATGCTAGCCATGTCTTTATTTTGGGGTAAACACCCCAGAAATATGTTTTCAAATTTCTGGAAAAGTGAGTAGCCATGAAGTAGTGTCGAGCCAGCGAAAGTGTCTAGCATTTTTTGAAAACTTTCGCAAATCCATTTACACTACTTTGCGACACCATGCCCAAAATAACAGTAATTCTTTGCACTCCGCTGCAAAAGAACGGTTGGGAGTTTTAGGCTGAAATTTGGAGAGAATGCAGAAGACATCTCACAGATGTGCCTTTCAGTGTTGTTTGAAAAATATTACATGGCGGCAAAGTTGCGGCACTCCAAAGTTGACAGTTTTCCCATAGGATAACATTACGGCGCCAACGATTGCCGAAATCCTTTGGCACCCTGCTGCAAAATAACGGTTTGGTCTTTTTTCCTGAAATTTGGAGGGAAGACAGCTAACAGCCCACAGATGTGCCTTTCAGTGGTTTGGTGAAAAACATTACAGGGAGGCAAAGTTATGGTGCTCCAAACTTTTCTTTTTTCCCATAGGATAACATTACGGCATTCGCCGCGCCTTTCAGGGCCCGTATCTCGTAAACGGTGTGAGATACAGACTTTTCGTTGGAAAATTTCTAAGCCCCCTACTAGGGGCTAAGATTCACATTAGCCAGGACAGTTGTAAATAATATGACTTTTAAATTTTTTTTCTACGTCATACGGTTCCTGAGATATAATGTATTTAGTATTTCAAGATCTCATTTTCTGCCGATAGTCATTATTATGCATACATTATTTGTACTCACTGTCTTTCTCTATGCAGGTTTTGGGAAGACCAGTCTGTGCACTCATATACTGTTACTGTTGCCCTTTCCGCTTGTGGTTCCATACCCATTTCACTTACTGTTGACGTCTGCGCCACCATGTGCGTTATCCTTTGCGTTTTCATTTGCGCTTGCGTTTCTGTTATTTTTTGCCATTTCTGTCTACAGTACTGTTTGTCTTTCTGTTTCAGTTTGCGTCACCATGGCCATTGACATTTCTGTTTGCAGGCACCATGTTACTATGTGACAACACATCACGTGTCAGACCATTCCTGTCTATGCCACCATGTGCGTTACCCTTTCTGTTCTCATTCGCGCTTGTGTTACCATGTGCGCCACTGTTAGCATTTCTGTTTGCATTGCTGTCCCTGTTAGTATGCCACAACACATCATGTGGGGAGCAGGGCCCCACGCTCCCGCCACCGCATTATGTAGTGGGCCCCGCGCTCCTGCCGCTGCATTACATTCACTATTTCTCATTATCATTCTCAAAAATAAGGGAAATTAGAGGCAAAAAACTCCATTTAATGCATTAGTTAGTGTTGTTCCACAGTGACAAAAGTGAGAAAATTTGCTGTTATGGTTTAAACCCCCTTGCACCCCGATCACCCCAACTGGCATTGGGTGTGCATTGGGATCGTGGGTCCTAACTCTCACCCCATTCTATTATACTTCTGCTGCTTTACACATGTCATGGGGTGAGAGTTAGGGCTGATGATCCCAATGCACACCCCAATGCCACCACGTGCGTCATCCTTTGCGTTTTCATTTTCGCTTGCATTTCTGTTACTTTTTTGCCATTTCCGTGTACAGTACTGTTTATCTTTGTGTTTCACTTAACATCAGCATGCCTATTGACATTTGTGTTTGCAGGCACCATGTTACTATGTGACAACACATCACATGGCAGACCATTCCCTTCTACGCCACCATGTGCATTACCCTTTCTGTTCTCATTCGTGATTGTGTTACCATGTGCGCTACTGTTAGCATTTCTGTTTTAGTTGCTGTCCGTGTTAGTATGCCACAAGACATCATGTGGCAGGGAGCGTGGGGCACAAAGGGCCCCGCGCTCCCTCCGCTGCATCGCATTCACTATTTCTTGTTATCATTCTCAAAAAGAAGGGAAATTAGAGCTAAAAAACTCAGTTTAATGCATTAGTTAGGGTAGTTCCACAGCGACAAAAGTGAGGACATTCGCTGTTAGGGTTGAAAACCCCCCTTGCACCCCCACCCACCCCCAACCGGTATGGTGCGTTGGATTCGTGGGTCCTAACTCTTACCCCATTGTGTTATACTTCTGCTGCTTTACACATGTCATGGGGTGAGAGTTAGGGCTGATCATCGCAAAGCACACCCCAATGGCACCATGTGCGTCATCATTTGCGTTTTCATTTTCGCTTGCGTTTCTGTTACTTTTTTGCCATTTGTGTGTACTGTACTGTTTCTCTTTATGTTTCACTTTGTGTCACCATGCCCATTGACATTTCCATTTACAGGCACCATGTTACTATGTGACAAGAAATCACGTGGCAGACCATTCCCGTCTACGCCACCGCGTGCGTTACCCTTTCTGTTCTCATTCGCGCTTGTGTTACCATGTGTGCCACTGTTAGTATTTCTGCTTGCGTTGCTGCTCCTGTTACTATGCCACAAGACATGATGTGGCCGGGAGTGAATTACATTCACTATTTAGCAATATCATTCTCAAAAGAAGGAAATTAGAGGCAAAAACTCTGTTTAATGCATTTGTTAGGGTTGTTCCACAGTGACAAAGTGAGAAATTCACTGTTAGGGTTGAAAACCGTAACTCCAGTTCACCTCCCCAGCACACACACACACAGACACACACAGGGTGTGCTGTGGCATGAGGTGTGGCTGAGTGGCACATGTCTTCTATAGGGTGATTAACTGACCATTAACACAATTCTTGGAGTGACTTATTGCTATAATAATGAAACATGTTTCTAAACAGTTTTAAATCTTGTTCAGTATATCGTCAACCTGTTCATGTATGGTAATAAAACATTAACATAAGGTTGTAAGATGTTTGCAGCCAATGAGAAACGTCATTTTGTCAGACTGTGAAGTACAGATAGTAGTGACTGAATGGTACATGTATAGTCACAGCTGTGACTTGTTGGGAGCTGATGTGTGGCACCTTGGTATAGTAATAATGACTGCATAGGCACAGGAAAAGTAAGTACATTGCTGAGTTTTTTACACTGTTAGGAATTCTGTCAGATGTGACATGCAATGTCCCACATCGTTGCATATGCTGTGATACTGACTGTATGTCATAGGTACCAAACAAATTGATGGAGGTATAGTTTTTGCAGTATTAGTAACCATTGATTTGTATGCTTAAGTCATAGACACTTAGTTTTATGTCATTATGGTATTTAAAGTAAGGAGTCGACACAGGTGGTTATGGTTTTCAAAAATTTATTGCAAATTTGTCAAATGGAGAAAAGGTCCAATCAAGAGTGAAATTTAGTTAACAGAAGCAGTCTCACAATACAATTTGTATGTGTGCAATCATTGCTTGTCAAATATGTAAATGTGTAAGAATAATAATAACTGTATAATATGGATTGGAGTAAGTGTGTGATATAATAGGAAACTAATCAGGTGTTGTGTGTTTCTAGTTATGTTTCAGTACTCACTACTCTTTATGTGAGGAAGTAGTTTCTGACATTCAACCTGGAATTCTAATAGTCAGGCTGAAGCTGTGGCGCTTCATTATATTTTTGCTATTGAATGTGAATGGATTTTGTAAAAAAATGCAACTTTTTAAAAATGGTTGTATGTTGTAATTATGTGTACTGCAGTACTTGTGTGTTATGTTAATAAGGCAATGTAGTAGGTTGTGAAGTGTGATTACACACATGATAGACAAGTGTTTTGTTGTAATTGTGTGACTGCTAATGTGGATGTTCCTGGGGTGGGCGAAAAACCATATGCTGATTGTCTAAGTTGTAAAATTTACACAAATGTAAGTTTTGTGACATTTGATTGATATTATTTAATTATATGTCACTGACTAGGCGCAAATGGAAAATTCCTACCTGACCCCTCAATTGAGGCGATCATAAATATTGTCAGGAACAGGTATGCAGTTTGTTGTGATCAGCAACAGTGCCTGATTTACAATTGTCAATATGTTTTACATACGGTAGAATTACTTATGCGACAAGTAAAAAAAATATAATATTTTTACATGAACAAATGACATATTATCAATTCTTACATTGGCTTCTATGTAAATTCTTAACTTGTAAATACTAAAACTGTCATGGAATGCATTTTTAACAAACTTATGGTTAATTAAATGTAGTTACTATAGTGCTGAATAATATCTAAAACATTCACTTGTACTTCAGTGCTACACTAGTATTTTTAGTACAGGTATCAAACTAGTTATTAACGATGTACACTTGAATAGAAATGTTTATATTATGTACAAGTAATTGCAAACACATGTAAAAGTCAGTAAATGAGATTCTGCAATTGCTTCTTATTTACAGTTGTGTAATTCAGCTTCTTGCATTATCAATAAAGGTAGTTATTTTTACATATGTACAACACTAGTATTACGCATGAAAGCGTTATAGTTCTACACTGTTGCATGGTGACTGGATGATGTTCTCTATATGTCAAGAGTCAATAGACAAATTGAAGTGTTGATAGACAACTTGTGAGTGGAATGTTTGCTGAATGTTATAAGGGTAGCTCAGTTATCTACGATAATAACTGAGAAGTTCTCTTTGTTTGCAAAGTAAGAGCTTGTAAGTCATATCAATTTGTTGTTATATATGAGTTGATACATGGATTTTTAAAGAGATGTACAGAGGAAGAGAGTAGTAAGTCTTCAGTTTTCAGATGTACAATCTTTGATAGACATGTAATCATGGTTTCTCTAGTGACTGTGAATATTGTTGGCACTGATTGAAGCCACTACAACAATTTTCATATAGTCACTGATCCACACAAGATCTAACATGTTACAGTGTATGTAATGTCTGTATTAGAATACCATCTTGTTGAAACTGTATTGTTTATTTAGAGTCGTACATTGTACAACATTGTAATGAGGCATGAATATTTTTTGGGACAAAGTAGTCATTTTAAAATGCAACATGTTTTGTCCTATTCTTCTGAAATATGAAGGTTGTCATAATTCTTCAGTATTAGAAGATATGCATTTTTCAAGTGCCGTGGCAGTCTCTGTTTAAAAGTCGTTGTTGAATCGTCACACTCAACCATCCAGTTCTGCACCTTAGTAACGAGGTGAAATGGCCAGAATGCATGGATTGACCATGTGATAGATTATACGTGAGTGTCAAACACTGATTGGTTGAAGACTATTCTACTAGCTGTGTAATCTGTGATAGGGTATCAACTCTGAGCCCGTTGAGTCAAATCTGTGCAACATAAGCAACAGATATTGAGATGAACTCCTTAGATGTATGGACTGAGTGCATCTGCCTCCACACCTTCCACAGGCATGACTACATTCAGCATTAGTGAATAGCTGTCGAAATTTGTCACTTTGGCTTCAGAAACAAAGAGAGTTATCCACAGCATGTCTTGTGTGGTTTCACGCTGTGAATTGCCACATGAAACATACATATTTTGTAACATATGTTACTGTAGTACTGCCGCATTGGGGTGCCGTCTTCATCCAGGTTGTTTATGACAGCCATCATAAACTCAGTAGTGTCTTGCTGTATGTCTGCAGCAAATGTACTACATCCAGCATATGTAGATAACACCTGTCGTAGTGGTGTTAGTGAGTGTACATTGTATTAGAGAGGTCAGAAGTCATGTTGATAATCTGCTTCAAAGCATTTGATAGGGGATTGTCTTGTGAAGCAGATATTGCCTGCACAAAGTGCGGCATGTGTAGGAAAACTTGCATAGCTGAGTTAGCATAGCAGTTTACTCTACTGCTATTGTCAAAGAGTGGTACAGCAGCTACACCAACTGATTTCTGATGAATTGCTGGTTGTGAATGTTTACTTGAAGTTGTGGCCTTTGCTGAACTCTTTTTTGTCAAATCACTTTGGGAAGCTTGCTGCTGTTTGTTGCTCCCTCTAGCTGTGACTGGTGTGTGAGACAGACAGATATGTGAGCGAGTGGTATTAAAGACATTTGTGGCTGATGTAGAGTCGTAATCTGTTGTACTCAAGAATCGTCAGCTATCGAGCTTGTATTTTCTGAGGGTGCTATACTATTGATGTGCAATCCAGAAGGCTTCATTACCGATGAAAGTACGCGTAGCTCATGCCATCCTTGAAAATGTCTGTACCTATGTCTACCATTACTGAATCCAAACTCAATCCTGAGATTTGTGAATGGAGACAGCATATGCAACACATAATGGAAACTGTTTCCTGTTTACGTAGATATCCTTAAAAACCTGGAATTTTACGCAGGTTCGATCTATGTGTACAGAGTGTTCCATGTTGTCAAACTGCACTACAAGTGTCTCAATATATGTCTTCTGGACATTATAGACAAAGTCAGTAATGTTTCCCATGGCACCGTTTACCATACCTTGTTCTACATCTAGATTACGTCGCAGCATGATACGTGCATTCTTACAAACTGTGAGAACAGCTTCTAGGCCAGCTGTTCATGAAGCATCTGACTTCAGTTCATTTAGTCGTTCAGTCATCTTTGCTACTAGCTTTTGACTAAGAATAACGCCATCAACTGTATCAATTGCATGCAGAGTTAGAATCTCTTGGTTCTCTCTTTGTAGCATTAGATTGTTGAATTCAGTGCATTTCTTTAGTCGTGGCATAAGACACACTATGTGTCTGGCAGTAGAGTATATATCGCTGAAGATATTACATGCTGTTTCTATGCATGTACTATGTACTGTGATTTTTCGATCATTTAACATACAAACATGTTCTGGTGATAGAGAACCTGTGCGAGCTTCATCTAAAAGTGATTTGTAAGCTAGATCACCACTTTGGTGCATGTTCTCAGACAACTCAACATAGGTAAAGAATTCCCATATGTTATAGCCTGCAATGCAACCGAGGATATTCTTAGCTTGCTTGGCAGTCAGAGTTGTGAATACATGCTCTGCATTGACTGGGTAAGTTGTAAAGGTCTCCCAACACAAGTATACTTTTGCCACCAAATGGCACTCCATCGTCAGTACCTAAGATCTGCTGTAGACGAGATGAATACAGGCAAGCATGACATTGGAGACCATGCTGATTTCGTCAACAATGAGTAACTGCATCTTTGTGAACATGGAGCAGGCTGAGATGCAACCTCGAATGACAGTTCGTTACTCTCAGTTCTCCCATGTTCGACTGGCAACATAAAGAGGCGGTGTAATGTTACTCCACCAATGTCATATGCTGCTAGTCCTGTGGAGCAGTCACAGCAACAGACATTGAAGAGCCTGTCACACTCCGTACTTCTGCAGTGATGGCTTCAATCAGGAAACTCTTTCCTGTGCCAGCTGAACCACTAACAAACTTTAGTAGTGGCTTGTACTGAGTGCAGTCACATTGTTTTGTTTCATGTAGTATACCATGTTGTACAGCTTCAACCACTTGGGAGTGAACTGTATGCTGCAGCTGATTTAGTCTTTCTCTTACATCAGCTGGGTTGACCATAGAGTGTGTGCAATGTTGCATGGCTGTCTCAATTTCTGATATTAACACTTCTGGGGCATTTAAGGGCAGAGGGTCACCTAGAACACCTTGTCCTTCTGGATCAAGGTTGTCTTGTGAACTAACTGGAGTGTCTTCCTGAAGTTGCTTATCTGCCTGCTCGAGCTGTTCTTTCTCAGCTTTTAGTCTTTGTATATATGTTTGTGAGTACTCAGTTTGGAAATTCTCGTGAGATTGAACTGTTCTTCAAATGTGTCAGAGTCATCTTTTAATTGAGACTCACTCCTCCAGGGTCTAAATAGGAATAGGAGAGCAAAGTAGTAATGTTCTGTGCTCTCTGATGTGCCTAGATGCAGTTTGCAGTGATCTATAAGCCATGGCTTGTTCCTCTTCACAAGACAGCCATCTAGTCCATTGACCTTGTAAATGTGTCGTGTTGAGTCAGGTGCTGCACCTGTCTTGTAGTCATACCACTTAGCCACCTCAAACAGACACATATCATTCATCTCGTTGTGTCTATGTGGGTAGTATGTGTCTATCAGGTTATTCTTCAAGATATGTTTTGAAGAAGGTGTATTGACAGCGAGCTCCTCAATTTCGGCATGAGGAATCAGTACTGCGCTTCCGTTCTCTTTGTAGTTTACACTGAGGAAACGTCAGAGTCGAACTTCCAGACAGATGTGCCATTAACGGTCACTGGCTTCGTAAGCTCCACATTCTCTGTGTGAAAGAGTCTTCAAACCCAATGACCACAGCTGAGATGTCAGGCTTTTTGCTTGAAGTGGCAATATCTTCCCAAAGATCTTGCAAGCTAGTCTGTTCATGTTTGGTTATGTACAGAGGATGTACCGAACCAGGGCCAGTGAGTTGTCAGCCACAAACTGAACATCTATGTTTGCTTTGCCACATTAGGAGAAGAGTTGGGTTGTAGTCATTGATGTACACCTCTTTTTCATGCCTGGGTAACTCGTATACCCTCTTGGTTGATTTTGCCTTCAAGTGGTGTCGCATTGCTGAGAAAAGGTCATTCATGGCACCATTCTGACAAACTAATCTAGGAAATCCAAAGCGACATCGTGTGTACCAAATAGATTTGTTCTTTACTGCTCGCCAGCAATATTTTGCGCAAATATGTCGCTGGAACTTTTGAACCAACTTCCATAGTGTAGGACTGTCATACTTGTCTGGAATGTGACAAGTTATATATTTTTTGATGAATGATAGCACTTCTGCTGCTTCATGTTCACCAATGCGTGGCACATCCTTGATCCACAATAACATATGGATATGAGGGCACCTCGTTTGATATTCTGTCCTCCAAAAGTAGTGTTCTACAATACCATGAGGAGGATTGTCCTTTGACAAGATGAAAGTGAGAATGTCACATGGAACCGGCTGTGAAAATGTCTTGTGACAGACACAGGATCAAGTGAACACATTTCTCCGACAGTCATTGATGAGATGCCTTCGACATCAGAATTTGCCCACTTCAACAGTTCAATGAGTTCGTCCCAGGCATATTCAGCACAACTAAGTGTGACAAACCATGTGGCTGCGCCATGCTCTCGTTGCATTGTCATCACTTCCGAGTGTCTGCGATACCAATATTCTTTGGTGCCACGTAGACTTGAAAGTATGGAAGACAGATTCACTTGCACATTTTCATCTTTCTGCTTTAATTTCTCTAGAAATTGAGCAGCTGTGATTCCATCTAGTGGACTTGTTAGATGAATGGTATGTGCTATAGACGCAGACAGAATGCTAAGTTCACTTTCCCAGAGCAGATGGAACAGGTACTGTATGTTACGTCTGAATTTGCCATCTTTGCTCAGGACACGGCTAGTGCGGTACTCAGCACCCTGTACCTGTACTTCTCTTTCATCTAGGCATCCACCTGACCCTTTTGGAAATAGATCTGGGAAGCAGCGTGCTTCTAGTGTTGCCTCCCAAATGCTGACAGGCTCACCTTCCACCTGCTTCATTTGATAGAGATCAATGTTGTCTCCTAATGGATCTCTGCCATGTAGTGGGTGAATTGTGTACTGTTCATACACATTGTCACTTGTCTGTGTACTGACCTTCTCAATGATTGGCTTACTTTTTTCTAATAGATCATGTTGCACAGAGAGACTGGCCATCTGATCTATGTCAAGGTCTATATAAAAGGAATTGTTCCTCTTTAAATAAGCCAGAGCAAGCTTTACCTTTTGCACATTGACAACATCTTGCCAGATGACCTTGGCCTTTGTAGGCACACCATTTACAAGAATGACCAAGCTATTTTCTGTTGAGATTGCTTGAACATTTTCCTGTAAGAGAAGTGGTAGATACATCACAGAACCCTTTAGAGATCTAACAAGCTCTTTCTGTGGAATCTTCCGTGTCTTTGTGTTCAGACGTAGAATCGTTTGGAATGGTTTCATTGTCTGAATTAGAATACGTTCAAACATACTCAATGTTGAAATCTCACTTGGTGCAACATCTGTTTCCATGTTGTTTAGCACTGACTTTGCTGGCAAAGTGTTGCACTTCAGTTTTGAAAAACAGTGTTTGCATAGCACAATGGTGTCTTGTGGATGAAAGTCAGATTTCAGCAGCAAGAATGCTACGAGGCGGAACCACATGTCATTGTATGGTGACCAGGTTTCTAGGTTGACTGTGATGGTTTGTTTCATGTAGCACAAATGGTTGCATGACACAAATACAGAATCAAACTTCTGAGACTTTGCAACCTCAAACTTAGCAATTTCCTTCCCGTACTGTTTCAGAATGTCATTTTCAAACACTGAAACAGATTTTTCTGTTGAAGTGTAACACTGGAAATTAGTTGTTTCTGGTCCAGAAGGAATGTGTTGCAGTTTTTTTAGGAAAGTGATGGCACCCTGCATGTCACCTGACTGCAATAAGTCATTTAAACAAGTGTACTGATGTACAGCTCGCTGTACTTCATATACTCTGTAGACAAAGTTTCGCATGCCTGTTTGATGCACTGCAAGCATCCGCATGTTGTGAAAAAAACTATCACAAACACCAGTATCGAGACATGCAAGTGAGTGACCCATGAGTCCAGTATGTGGCCGGATTTCACAATGGTCAATTTCTGTAAATAGTTTATGTCTCTCTTTGCGATCTGTTATTATGAATAGGTTAACAAAGTGTTCTACTTTTTGAAATGATGATTGCCTACGGTTGCAGGTAGCATCACATGACCATGTAAGGCAGTGCCATTTATTGAAGAGTGTGGTTGGACCACAGTCATCATCATTATCCAATTGATTGTCATCAGAGATACTGAGGACATTTTTTAGTTTGCCGGACTCATCAATACTGAATGTCTGTTCTTTCATAAAGTCATGATAAGACTCTTCCCAGAAATATGCTTCTGAGTGCTGTGTGTGCAGCCACTGTCCTGTGAAGACATGGCAGAAGCTGTCAACAGTCAAACAAGGATACTGTTGAAGCCTTTTTTTAATGGCATATACAAGTTTCCTGAATTGTTCAAGCACATGACACATCTTACGACACAATGTTGTAGTACAAACAGTGCTCTGTTGACAAAAGTCTGTACTTTCAGACGTAAATTCATCAGAGAAAGGTGACTCTTGCTCTTTTTGCGGGTGTGCTGTAGCACAGCAGCGATAAGTCTTTCGATCTTAGCTTTACTTGCTAGTGATCGGAAATACTTTCTCTTTCTGAGTTGTAAGTCACAATTTTTTATTTTACGGTGTTGTTTTGAGCGTCTGTTGATGGTTACACTCAAAATAGTTGTGTTTCATCTCAGAGATTGACACAACATTTCTGATGCTATATATTTTTGCTTTTTTCTTATGGATTTTTGTTTCTTTGTGCAGTGACTTGATGTAGGGGTCACTGTTGCAGTAAAGGTCTGTCGATGTTCATTTTTTTTGGTGCCTTTACTGTTTTGTTTGTTGCCCTTATACAACAGTGTAGTACTATCATACCACTCTCTTTTTGAGACGCATCTATGTCTGTATTTAGTTGGCATTTTTGGGTATTATGGTTGACAGTGACAGTAAGCAATCTTACAGAAGTATCAGGCACCTGTATGAGAGAGAAAAAAAAAGTTTTAGAACAGGCGTCAGTAAATTTCTTATAACACTGTGTATTATAATAGAATAATGCGCTAAGAATGTTAACAATTTGGTAAAAACATAACTAAATGATAGTTGTTATGAATGTGCATTGCGCAGCTGCTACGTAATATCAGAAATTTGTTCATTCTCAATATTTTTGTGCACATTTAAAAGATTTTTCTTCACATGTGTTCTTATGATTACGATAGCTGTGATTTTTTACCTGTGTATGAACATATGTGTTTTCTACCATGTAGCGTGTCATGGGATAGTCAGTATGATGATTTACTATATGGTAGAGCAAAAACTTGAGAGTAATAGTGTGCATTACCAAATCTGTAACGATTAGTATGTTTACAATTAGGGGGAGGACATGCCACTATTGCTGTTGTGTGAGTGTGTGTGCCACAGTTGGTAGGTATGCTTGCATGTTAGCGAAATTTCAATATCGTTGCTGCATTTTACCAACATTGTGTTTTTTGTACTCGTGTGTATCGCCATTGGAGCTGTAATTTTTCACAACATGGGAAAAAATGTTTTCCTGTACATGTACTGTGCAATGATGCAGTTTATTGATGAAATAACTGTGTGGGGCACAGTCACAAAATTACCGTGGCTGTGTTTGTGAACAGATAACTTAAACTGAATATGTTGAAAAATTTGTGTGAGAATTCTGATATATTTCTGATTTACAAGCTTGAGCAGTGCAGTTCACATGTACACTAGTAAGTTTGTGTTTTGTCATACTTTTCAGTTGAGAATTTACTATTTTGCTTTCAACCCACAATGTTGTGAATAGTGCAGATTTCATTTGTCACATCTTAACAATAGTGTGCTTTTGCTTATGTGCTGCGTTTTGGATGAGTTGATGTGAGAAATGACTATATGGTAGAAATGTTTAAACATAAGAGTGCAACTGTTATGAGCAGAGGTCTTAAAATGGATATATGAGGACATTTGAGTGTGAAAATTACAACAAATTAGTGTTTTGCAAGTCTGCGTTGCACAGTTGTTATGCATGCTTGGAACATTGTACATCTAAAATATCTGCACTGCACTGAGTTTGAAGCAGCTATGCAGCAGATTATGTCTTTAAAATTGAAAATTTAGCTATTTTTCCATAGAATCTGAAATTGTGTCAATATATAGACAGTCTTGGAAAATTACTTTCGTGAAGCACGAAGTTTCAAAAAAAAAATACTTTAGAGTTCATTCAAAGTGTATAAATTTTACTTTCGTGCATTTGACATTGTGGTCAAAAGTACTGTCGAACTTCGACACTTTCGCAAATTTTACTTCGGTCTATCGAAAGTGTCGCAAATGTACTTTCGTGCATTCGACAGTAAAGTTAATGTAACACTTGGGAGTGGCTGAAACATTCATTATCGAATCATTAAACAGTCTGTTTAAGTGACAGCTAGCTCTACCAATGAAATTTAAGATTTGTCAGGCCACTTCTGAGAACGAATCAGAGACGGACAACACTGAAGAAGAAGTAAACAGGATCCATTTTGAATATTGCTGAGAAAAAGCAGTTTGAAACTGTAAGTACAGTCTATCTTCACATGATATTTTCTAGTATTAAAAAAACTTATTAGAACATGTACATACTATCAATCAAAACATTTTTTCTGTTTAATCTCATAATGTTAATTGTTATTGTGTAGCATGCTATATTCTTAAGAGAAAATAGTTTAAAGTGAGAAAGCATTTTAGTACTAACTTGTACAGATACAGCTGCAAATGGAGGAGTAGGAAGGTCAGTGGAGTTGTATGACAAAATGGAACCAATCAGACTTGTTTCTCATGTTGTAATTGTTTAATTCTGCCTATGAAAGGATGCATTTTTTGCAGTTCTCAGTGGTTTCAGATTTTTGCAGGAACATAGTCTAGTAATACTGAATGCATGAGTTACATTGGTTGATGTAGCCAGAGCAGGAGGGAATGTTTTTTTTTTATTTGTGTGTTTTGTCTGAATGCACTGAAGCTAGCTTGAAATAAGGAGGGAAAATATCAGTTTGATTTTCAGTGCTGTGTAGTCACTGCAGGCTGAACAGTTCATTTCTTAGTAGCTCTCTGTACAGTTCTGAGTTTAAAAACTTAGAATGGCAGAAAATAGCAAAAGGATTTTGTGGATAGTTGGAAGCAGTTACATTAGACAAGCAGCTGAGTTCGCAGTTCATAGTGATTTTGGGAGGGACCTGCAGCTCCCGAAGTGCTATGTAAGATGGTTTTGGCTGTGGCATGAGATGGGAACATCTATGCCAACCATGCATAGACTTTTGAGAACTCACTCTCCTCCTGACATACTGCTAATACATCTTGGAGGCAATGATTTGGGCTCAAAACGCTGGGTAGATTTAGTTACAGAGGCAAAATTGGACCTTGCTTCTATTATGTCTATGTTGCCTGCCTGTATTATCATCTTTTCAGATATTACAGAGCGTAGAGTCTGGCAAGCAGACTATCATATGTATCTGATTGACAGAGCTCACAGAAAAGTAAATGCACAGATTACTGCTTTTTTACGCATGCATGGAATGCACACTATACGTCACCCCATAATAAAATACTGTAATGACTGGCTATTCCTACCAGATGGTGTACATTTCTCACATGCTGGCAATTGCCATTTCCTGGGAGACCTTCGAGATGGAATCCTCAAAGTTCTTTAAGATTGTCAGATTGTTTGAGCAAATATTACAGTATACACAAAGGTTCTTCTCAGAACCATATAAATGTGGTAAAAAAATAGATCAACTGCATGCATCCTTTACACATATGGGACATATATGGGTTTGGAATATTAATATTGTGGGATGCTGTGTAACAATAGTGGGGAGACAGCAATAGTAATGTACCGTGTTGCTGTTAGTACACAATTGTATGATGTTATGTGTTCACATTTTTATATAGTTTGAGTCTGTTAAGTGAATGTAACATTCACTGTGGTCTTACAGTATTGTACTTGTAACAGGATGGTATGGGTGCAACAACAGTGAAACACAGTGGTGCAGTTTTATGTATAGGTTTCTTTAGTGTTATGTCTGGAAATAGAGCTATGTTGAATGGAACACATATGTGGAGTTATTTGTATGTGTGCTAGCATGAATATAACACAATTATGATATTGTTTAACTTTCATCAGGTTTGTTAGCCCTCTTCAAATTTATTCAGTGTATTTGCAGGTGCATGCACAGTTCTGCAATGTGTGGTTCAGCTGTGTTTTACATCAGTTTACAATGCTGTGGTGTATGGTTGAAGGCTGTAGTTATGGTTTGATGGACAGTGGTAAGATATCACATGTTCAAGTCTGGTAATCACCTGCACACACACACACATGGATGCATACTATGCGATGGACTCTGTAATACACTGTATAGGTGAGGGTGGTGTGCAATAGCTCAATAGCTGTGGTGCAAGACTGCAAAAGAGAGTTGAACAGCTCACACTGTGTGACCACCTCAGTGTAATAGACATGCATAGGTGATGGTGTAGGCAATCTGATGTTGGGTGCAGTATTCTCCACCCCCGAGAGTACTGGGTGGCATGCTGGTGGGACACCACAGCATGGCAGCAGATGTTGTCAGTGCTGAGAGTGCCGAATCCCTTGTTGGGACTGCATAATGCTAGTGAAATGTCTTTCTGCCATGCTGAAGCAGATGTGCTCTTTAATTTCATAAGTACTACATGGAATTAGTTGAACAAATCATTTATATTGTTAGATGATAGTAATGTGGATGTTTTTTTTTCTGTTTGTATTTCAGAACTGAATAATAAAAAAAAATGAGGCAGTGGACCTTGCTAGAGGTGTGTGCACTGCTTGAGGCAGTCCAAGCCAGGGGGAATGCCAGAGTTCTTATGAGGAGTACCAACAGGAAATTGGATTTGATGTGGAGGCGCATAAATTGCTTCCTGCACATTGTTTTGAAAGTCAAAAACAAAACAGTCATGCAGCTGAAGTGGAAGTGGAAGCTGTTGCACCAGCGTTTTTATGTTTTAAAACAGCGTGAGGGGATACCGGACAATGACACATGCTGGTACTACCTCACGTATGAGCTATGGGAAGCTGCTGGCAAGCCAGCTGTGGGGGGAGTGCCTTACTCACCGTAAGTAAATCAGCAGAACTTTTAATAATGGATGTGCATTGATTCAGAATTTGTTACAATTATGGCAGACAGTATAATACTTAATACTATACGTAAGGATGTACTATGAAAACATGTAGATAAATTGTTGTCTTTATTAACTGTGGTGTTGTTGAGTCACAAGGCACAGCTTAGTGACATAGCAGTACCAGAAATAGTACATCCATCCATATACGCAGTTCCTATCATAGTATGTTGGTAGAGAACAATATGTTACTCTTTATTTACTGTAATGTAGTGGTATGAAAGTTGTAACTCTGTAATACTGTGTATGTATTAAAAGTTAGTTTGCACACATGTGCAACAAACATAGTGGCATCATACGACACTTCAGAGTTGTTCCAGACCTGTTCCAATTCAGGTACTGTATTTGCAGGTGTGTTTGCAGTTTTCCAATGTGTGCTGCAGCTGTCTATCATAAGTCCAAAATGCATTGGCATACATTTAAAAGGGGATGTATGTTTCAATGAGCAGTAATACCATATTGACTGCTGATGTGTCCTCTCTCCTAACACACACACACACACACACACACACACACACACACACACACACACACAGACACATAGACACATACGTATCAATACTGTGTGCTGTGCCACAAACCACACATTATGTAGACAATGGTGTGGTGGCCCCCCCCACACAAAAATCCACATGCTACAGTGGGTGCCTACCTCAGCATGGCAAGTTATGGCATAGCTGGTGGGAGGTGGCCAATGCCCTGTTGATTCCACTGTCTTACGTGCCCCCACCCACACACAGTACTGAGTGCCTATTTACATATTTTCATCAGAAGGTCCCATCGAAAATAGCTCAGGTTCGAGCTGCCCTCAGGCCATTACCAATTAAGAGCAATGGCTTTGGCCTATCCTCTGCTCCAAGGGTGTTCACAAAATGGCTGGCAGTAGTGGTTGCTTCCCTAAGAATGCAAATGATTGCCATCTTCCCATACCTAGATCACTGGGTCATAGTAGGCTAGTCCCCAGACTAAGTGAAGTTACACCTACAGATAACTCAGCAAATGCTCACCTCTCTAGGTTTCCTTCTGAATCTTTCAAAGTTAGTTCTAGAGCCTGTTCAGCTCCTCACCTTCATAGGCACAGAGGTAGATACAGAAAAGGCAAGAGCCTTACTTCCCCTGGACAGGGCAAGGACCTTTATCACACGTGCCTCTTCATTCACCATACAGTGGCTCAACCAGCAAAGCATTTTCTGCAGGTCCTGGGGCACATGGCTGCTTCTACAGCAGTGGTGCAGGGAGCAAGATTTCAGACGAGGGACATTCAGTTCCACTTGAGAGACTTTTGGCCTCAGAAAAAGGACTCTCTGACCAAACTGATACCACTGACTCGAACCCTGATCCAGGCTTTGCAGTTGTGGCAGGAACAGGACAATGAAATACAGGGAGTTCCTTTTGTCAATCAGTCTCACTCTTTAATCCTTACTACACATGGCTCTCTCTTGGGGGTAGGGGGCCCACTTGGGAGACCTGACCACCTAAGGGTTGTGGTCCCCTCAGAAATCTCTGCTTCACATCAATCTTAAATGTTAAAGACTTTCAGTTGTGCACAAAGTAAGCCAGCCTGCCACCTACAGGTGGTGCAGAATCGGCCCTGGCAAACTCATCAGAGTGCCTGTTTGGCACTGGGTTTAGGCTGAGGGATGGAAGCAGGCCTGCTTGTACCCTTTCTGCCTGTGCTTCTCTGCTTCATATCAATGTGTTGCAACTCAGAGCAGTGTTTCTAGTACTTCAAACTTTTTCCAAGTCTGTTCAGAACAAAGTTGTTCAGATCAGGACAGACAATACCACCACAATGTGGTACATCAACAAGCAAGGGGGCACTCGGGTGTACAGCCTTGTGCACAGAAGCAATGAAGTTGTGGTCTCTGCTCTATTCCCTGAACACCCCTCTTATAGCAGTACACCTCCCAGGCAAGGACAATGTCCTGCCAGATGTTCTCAGAAGGATATCTCAGGGCCACCATGAATGGTCACTGGATCCTCTGGTTTTGCAGGTGATCTTCTCCAGATGGGGCACACCACAGATAGATCTTTTTGCAGCCCCAGCAATCACCAACTTACACTTTTTTGCTACAGACCCCCAGTGTTGGGCTCAGTCCCTCTCGATTCCCTGGTTCTCAATTGGGAAGGGAAGTTCCTGTATGCTTCCCCCCCTTCCCTCTGCTGTTCAAGGTGCTACTCAAAATCAAGTGTCAACCCTACAAGGTGATTCTGATTCCTCCAGTCTGGGACAGACAGCACTGCTACCCTCTCCTGTTGTCCTTAGCAGTCCACCGTCCCTTGTCTCTTCCCAGGAATTACCCCCCATGCCATAGTTACATCTGAATTTCGGCATGATGATCTTTGCTGGAACAGGAACACATCTGCTCTTTTGAAAAGTAACCATGAACTGAGGAAATGTTGATTATCTGTATAATGGGATAGATACTTATTTTTGTAGTTTTCTGCATATCTCTTATGAGTGAACATTGCGCACTTTCTATGCAGGGTTCTAAGTTCAGTACTTTGTAATGTTTTCAGTACAGATTACCACTACTGAAATATTTTCACACTTCTTAATGAACAGTACAGCTGTCATTGTTCAGAACTTGGGTAAAATGTGTTTTTACAGTTTCACTGTGAAGATACATGTTCGATGTGCAAAAGTATTTTTGGGGACAGATAAATTAAATAACAGTGACATGGTTGTGTAGAAACCACCAATCTTCATTTAGAGCACTGCTGTAGTGGTCTTGAAACATTATATCTTAGATCAATTGTAATTGTTATTGTAATATGTGACCACAATGCCTGTGCTGTGTATAATCAGGGCCCCTGCTGTTCTGCAGCAGAATTTTCTGATTTCTGCTGCAGGGCTCCTTGACTTCTGCAGCAGCATTTTCTGATTTCTGCGGCATGATTTATTCATTTCTCTGGCAGAATGCAGTCCTGTCATTGGCTAAATATGATGTGATGTCATCGATGACATCATATGCTGAGCATAGAAGAGGGGCTTCAGGATAAATGAGGTGGGAAAGAAAGCCTGACACTATGGAAAAACAGTATATTTATATGAAAATTCACCAAAAACAATGAATTCTGCAGCATTATATATATTCTGTGGCATGATGCAAATTCTGCGGCAAATTCCCGCAACTGCAGAACCGCAGAATTCCAGGGGCCTTGTGTATAATGAGAAGCAATGTTATCTATGTGATGCATGTTTTACTGTTGTTGCAAGTATTTGAAAAATTTAATGTTATTCACATCAACCACTTACATAAGCTTTTGTTTTCTGTTTCATGACAGAACAACGGAGGTCTCCCCCGGCTTCCCCGTGAGGTAGTACTGGCACAGCATGAAGCTGTGGAGGGTGGTCAGTCGGACACAGAAAGTGTCATTGTCATTGAGTCCGATGGTAAGAGTGTGATATAAATAATTGTAGTATGTCATTGGTCTGTATCAGGAAATAATGTTATGTGTGAGCTGCAGAAGTTAAGGCTGTATTTTTTTAAATGTCTTTACTAATTAAGTATTATTAGAATCATGTTTGTATTCTTTGTAGTTGTTGAGTGGGTTGAAAACATTATTTAAAATCATTCAGTACAAGAAAGAAAGAGCCAGTCTCTCATCTGCCAAGAGACAACACTTAAGAATGAGTATGTGTCTCTGCAGTGTGATTGGGTATCACATCCTTGGTGGAACAGAATCTGTACATCTTTAATGCAGCAATGTTTATCTTCATATATCTGCTTCCTGTTCCATCGCACAACAAGTTGCATGATGATATGATAGATAAATATTACATTGCCTACTGAATGTCTTGCAACAGTGGAGGTGTATGACTGCTAACAGTCACAGATAACATTGGATATAGATGTTGCCAGGTTGCTGGACTTTCGATGTGTGGTGTACTTTGAAACAATACACCAATTACAGTAACCTGCTAAGTATATTATTTAAGTGTAATACAGTGGTTGTCAGTGAAATAATAACTGCTGTTTTGCTTCTGCGAGATTTCTGATGTGTGATAATTAGTACTTCAGCACACACCTGGTAGTCTGCTGTGTGTTTACTGACACCAGTGGTAGAGATGTCTGTCTATTATAACAGACTGAAAACGTATGCTGATGTAGCACATATTATCCAAAAAAATGGAAAGATGTCATTTGATACATGAAAATATGTGTCATGTATACTAACATATGAGTGTGATACCATTTTTCATGCATGTGACAATGGATGTATGTCCAAGGACTACTTGTCAGTCCATGTGGTCTGCTGGTGGGGGGGGATCTGTTGTCCTCTGCTACTTTTGGTGGTGGAGTTTCATGTTCAATGAATCATTCATTACCAATTGGAGAGTTGATGGTGTCTCACTGATATTCACTAGTGTGGTGTATAATTATCTGTGGCTGATTACCACATGCTCCTAGATGGTTATTAACTGGTCATTTCTATATCTGCTGGCAATGTTTCATTTCTATTATTAAAATATATGTAAATGGACAGTATGGAGACTGTCTACATGTTTGTTAATAAACGAATAATGTAAGTCTTTGCCAATGTCTGTACTTGAGCATAAATCTGGGAATGGTGACAGCCTTGGTTTTATTATGGCCTAAGACATTAACTGGGGTTATTTTAATGCTGTGTTAATAGCCCTGCAGGGGTAATATGTTTAATAACACATAAACAACTGCCATATTCAGGTAGAGGGTGATTAACTGAACAGTAACATGATACGTATGTTTACGTTCTTGCTATTATAATTACACATTTTGTCAAACTGTTTAAAAAGCAGATCATCATATGGTTATGTCTACATGTATGTTAATTAAAGATACACATAAGGTTGTTAGAATGTTTTACAGAAAGAAATATGCATTATCACAGTATTTTTAGTATTGGCATCAATGGGTAGGCACTGCTTGTTGTGCACTGTATACTAGCAATAATAGATTTCTGTGTTTTCTTTCTGTGAAAATGTAATTCGACAAACATTGTTAGGGAAGCACCAGAAAAAAAATGGATTTTTTTATATTAAGTCTGTTCAGGATTGGATGGACATTTGTCTTGGAAGAACACAGACACAGGGTTTCATCATTTCAATTCTGTGTGCCTTTGTGCTGTGGCCACAGTAATGTGCTGTACATGGTTTGACGTATAAGGGTTACTGACTGTAACTACGGCAGTGGCAGGTAAAATGTTATGTTGTTCCTGGCACAGTAACAGTCAATGGGGTGGATATCAGTGAATAAGTATTTGCAGATCTACAGTATTGTACACTCATGGTGTGACAAATGTACTACATCATAAAATTATGTTGTCACGTTTATTAGTAATAACGTTTTGTATTTTTCATACTCTTCTTGTAAGGTGCTTGATCTCTCTGCAGATGAGAAGAGTTGCTGTATGCATGTAATACTGACTTAAGAACATAAATCCACCTGAACAGAGAGCTGTTATAGTAAAGAGACATGTGTTCATATGTTAGCTGTACACAATGATGCAGTATTAGTAATGAATGTTTTAAAGAAAAAGACTTGTAGGTTGATATTTCATCTATTTATGTGATCATTTTTTCACTTGTTTGATTCTATAGAGCCCGGGGAAGCTGACGATGTGGAACCAGTGGAGGTGAAGCAGGAGGCCAGCCCCAACCTACCACATAAGTGAAATCTGAAAATGTTTCCAAGCAAGATGTAGTCCCACAGTACTGTGAACTTAGAATGTATGTTATTATTATTGTGTCTCAGTTGAGCAGTTGTGTAATTAATTATGTTATTTTATGGTAGTGTAAATGTTTTTTTTTATATTGCCTTGCTGCAGCTGCACAGCAACATGTGAGGAGAGTGCTGATTTGGGGGCATGATGCTCTTGGGTGAATGCAGGTTACACATGAGTAGGTGCGTACTGGATTACCCAATCACCCTGCATATGTAAGCGAAGGTCTACGTCAATCTGAGCAAAGCTTATCAATCTCAGCACACCATTTGGTTGTGCGCTTGCTGCTATTATGTGCATGCTTGGCAAGTAGCCTATGGTTGTCAACATTGGTGGTGCTCAATGCCCCTGTTGTTAACCATACCTTGCTGTTTTACTGTGATGACAGGGGGAGCCCACTGCCTGTTGGCATACTCACTCCAAATGTTGAATTGTGAGGGGTGTGCACAATAGCCATTGGCTAGCGACCCACTACCACTGTCTTTGTTTGCTGGGGGGGCCAAATCCCTGTTGCCATTATTGACCTTACTTGTGCTGTGAGCTGACAAGGGTGGCAATGGATCGATGGCTACGGATACCCAAGCCAAATAACAGGTGCCATGCTGGGAGGATATCCCAGTGAGCTAAATGGTCTGGAACACAAAAAGTGTCCAATGATGCTTTTGCTTTTTTTCCCACTGTTAAAGTTAAAAATGTGCCTCATAGTCTTGATAACCCCTCTTCCCAGTTGAACCTGATTGCTGTGCAGCGTGTCTCTCTTCAACCTTCCCAACCTCATACTTACCTCTACAGTGCAGTGTGATGATCTTCAGTGCACTGTGACGTGTGGATTTTTCAAAGGTGATAATGAAGTGAGGAAATGTTCGTAAACTGTATAATTGAGTGAATTATGGCACTGTTTGCATGTCACCCTATGAATATCATACATTTGTACATGGCACAATGGAAGTTGTGCCACCACATGTTGAATGCAGTAGTCTGACCACTTGCAGTGGTGCAAGTTCCACTACAGCATACACTGGCTGTGACTGGGGTGCTATTCAAAGGAGTTGTTGAATAGCAAAACTCTGTTGAATATTGCCCCAGACACATCACATTGCCAAATTTTTCAACACCGCATGGCCTTGTGCCACAGAGTGGAACACTTTGAATGTCCACCCATACTGTCCAAACTGTGTTTTCGCGCTTTCACTGTATGATGGCGTGGGTGCTGTGCGAAATAACTTCTTGGTACAGTGTGAGGAAATAACACTGAGACTGTATGTGAGCAAAGGTGCTAATATGCCTATGTAAAACATTTGGTGTCGGATGAGCATTACATTCCATCATCGCAATCATGTACTGGATATTTCCCATGCACTGTAGTAGGTTTGACAATTTTGTCTATTTATATGCCAAATTTTGAACACTGTCATTTATTTTTCACCTCCTAATGTACTGTACAGCTGTTTTTTATCACAGCGTGACCAACATGTTTTCCTGCCCTGCAATATCTAACAGCCAGAGGGACATGCTAATGCCTGTCACTTTCTCCAGGGTGGGGGTGGGTTGGCATCAGTTCAAAACTTTATGACTCTTACACTATCAATGCCAATGATAGCAAAGCAACAATCGGCATTGACAACTGTTTGTTTCATAATGTGAGATAGTACATTTAAGAAGCTTATTACTGCTGTGCCACATTGTCCTGAACATTTCACCCTGTGTCTGTGCAACGGCACAGTGATCAGCACATCACGGGCATCCAACACTGCACTAATGAATTAAATCAGCTTATTTTGCCTAGATTTTCCCATACTCTAGTTTCAGTTTTAGGTTAGTCGTCTGAATTTCTTGTAGTTATGCTACCTGCAAATCTGTTATTTATCTTCTTCATGTACTTCAAGATCTCTGGCATGTTTGTTGAGTACATTTTCGCTGTTGATATGTAAATATGTAGGTTACTGAGTGGAGATATAGGGTGTGTTCTGCAAGACAGAATTGCTTAGATTTCCCTGTTGTAGGCAATTCCCAGAATGTAAGTCTATGATTATTCTAAATGACAGCTTGTTAATGGTGTTTTGCTGAATTAATGTAATATCAGTAACTTAATTATTTAAAACATTTATGTGTCGAGGGGCTGAAATAGGACTCAAAAGTTGTTACTTTTCAAACAGTCATGAAAGTGATCATGATGATGTACACATTAAAAGTATCTTATGATAGTGTTCGTGTGAAGGTAGTTTCATTTTCTATTGCAGAGATGACTAGACATTATAGGCAGACATGGTGAAGTTAAAATTCTCACACATGATGAGGATCTATTTTAACTGTATGGTACTGTAATGTTGATTATGCAAAAGTATATATATACTGAATATTTATGTCTAGTCAATAAAATAGAAGAATAGCATGGGAAACCACATGTTAGTGCAAGTTTTTTGATGCTGTCAGCTCATTAGATAATATAGTTAATAAAGTATAATAGACAAACAAACAAGACAACAATATAGTTTTGCATCAGAGTTCTAAATATTATCATAAGTGGCAAATTAATGCATTAATGATACTGCAGTAGCTAGGACATCTTTAAAGTTGAATAATTGAAAGTAATAACTGTTTTCTTAGTCTTCTGTATTGATTTATTTATTTTGACTCTTTGTAGGGCGCCAGCAATTAAGAAGATGTACTGGCCACTGCCGTTGCTATAGACGGCTCGAGTACGAGGTTGCCAGTCTGAGAAAAGATAATGTTGTGCTCCTTGAAGGACAGTGTAAAATGATGTCCTTCTTGGATGCACAACAGCGGACTGTCAACCTCGTGCTCGAGCCCGTCGTAGCAGAGGATGATGGCAGTGTGGCTAGTACCAGTGCTTTGCCTCGACCAGCACCACCTGTTCCCACAGCTTCCCTGGGCCAAACTGACCACCCTTCGCAGTAGTCCAGTATCTCCTCTGGAGGGTGTAACAGCTTCCACTTCCTTTGCGCCTCCATATTGAATACAGTTTCCACCTTGGATTGCCTCAAGCAGTGCATACACCTCTCAGAAGTCTTGGCCAAAGATTTTCTTTTTCTTCAAAAATGACTTTTAGTATTGAATTATTTTATTTTTTTATTTATGTAAAAAAGACTTTATTTTCATAAAATATTTATTTGTGTATGAAACAAATACACAGTTTTACAAGTATTTTTTTATTATTTCTTTTCTATAATATTTGTAAATATATATTTTTGTATGGTTTTATAAAAAGAAATATATTTTTGTTTGCCTTTGGTTTTAAAAATCTTTCATATTTTTACAGTAAAAAAAAAATAGTTAATTTATACTCTCTTGTGTTTGGTGTGTTATTGTGTACTGGGGATGTTTATTTCCAATACTTGCAAAATAGATTTACACAACTGTTATTTTATCATTTGCTGAAATATCATATCACACTATTGTGGTATTACACTTGTGGTTCTCCATAGAAGTTACTGAGATGTGTGTGACAATGGTACCATACACTATTTGTGGCACACTGCTGTTGTTTCATAGACCTAGTGCTACAGTGTGTGTGTATGTGGATCATGATGAACATGAGTATGTCCCCACTAGTACAACAGTGACATTTCCGTGTTGGTGCACCACAACAATCACTGTGTGATTGTATTGATTAGTATGTAATTTAATGGTGTTACAAAGTGGTATTTTTGTGTACTCACACCAAAGTCATCTACTCAGTCCCAGCAAGCCTCTCCCACCCCTATTCACATGACAGGTGCCACCACCTCAGTTGGTTGTAACCCCAATGTCTATCTAATGACAAGTTATTATGGTAACATATCCATTTGTTCACAAGATGAACTAATGGTATCCATCTCATGTCATATACACTTTTACCTATGTACATCTTTTTCTTTACATATCTGTTGTGAGTAGCAGGGCATGGGCTGCATACCCATTGGTTGATGTTGATAAACAATGGTTGTTCAAGTATACTGACCTGTTAGTTTGTCAGTGGCATGGTGGAAGCCGTCTGCACTACAGCCATCTGTTAAGTGTCATACAGTAAATAACGGTGTTAGGATTTACTGTCAAGTGTGCTCTAGTGTATGATTCACCATCAGGGTTTTAGTTTTTTTTATAAGGTTCAGATGTTCTTGATCAATCATGAACTGGGTCTGTGTATCATAAACAATATTGTGCTTTGTAGTAATGTGTTCATGATGACTGCGATTGGGCTCACTGCACCACACTACACCAGGAGGGGTATTGCAGTTTTAGGGGGATGCATTTAATGATGCATGTTATTGGGTCAGAACAATACACTGAATTATTTGTAATATTGCATCTTTTGGTGGGTGTTAATGAATCTGTCTGACTGGGGTGAATGCAGTGTTGTTCGTTATGACTGGTGACTGTGACTGCACCTCCCACTACTTCTGAGAGAATGGTAATTGTGTATGGTAGTCACATGCAAATTGGGCTGTAATAAGAGTCAAATGTTTCTCTGTGTGTCTTGTAGAGATAATGAACCTGTTTGGATGTCACATTCTGAATATGTGAGAAGCACTGCATGGTGCAATGACAATTCCACTAGCGGTTCTGCATGACACACTCTGGACAGTTGTGTTGTAGTAGTAGTACTACAACATGCACAGTTAGAGTACCAAGGCTGTGATATTAAAAATACTACACCATAGTGCAGTTCTGTCGAATGTAACCACGACACACCATTGCACAAGCAACTTCTGGTGCGCCAAGGGTTGTATCATACCTGGCATACTTTAGATATTCACCCCATACATTGCTACACTCATCATGTGTCTGAAGAGTACTTACATTGAATGCACAAAGAAAAAGAGTAAGACACTGTAACATAAAAAAAATGGAATAACAGTAAAAACTTACAATGAATACAGTTATATAAAGACAATATGATTCACAGTGAAGTACCGTTATTGTAAACAACAGAAAATAGTACTACAAGACTTGAAATATTCCTGATATTGGAACATTTTTGTTATGTATGTGCAGTATTCTTAGAACAATAAATCATGTACTATAGTGAGTAATACTTCTGAAAAAGACAGGATATTCATGGCAAAAAAATCAGTTTAATGCATCAGTTAGGGTTGTTACACAGTGACAAAAGTGAGGAAATTCGCTGTTAGGGTTGAAAATGCTAACTCCAAATCTCCCCCCAGCACCACAGACACACACACACACATGCAAGTATGGGGGAGGACCAAGTCAACACAACCAATGACAGACATCCAGCAGCAGGTGACAGAAATAACAAACAATTGTCTAAATGTACTACGAGACATCCCCACCCACCTGACCAGGTACTGCATGCTCAGTGGAGATCAACAGCAAAACTGAGGCCATGTACACCAAACGTACACATCCCTGATTGCAGCTGCACACAACGTACCACACTTAGTAGTTGCATGGCCTTACCTACTGATGTCCCACACTACACCACAACTGGTACTGTGCCGTTAGTCAATATAAATGCTAAAGGTGCATGATCACAGTTGTAGAAAGGTATTAACACTACTGAGTATACCTTAATTAAGAGAAGTACATAAATTAACTACAAGACAATAGCATGCTCAAGATAAAAGTAGTGTTACATTTAGTATGTGATTTTCATAGTAGTACATTTACTGCAACTGTTTACTGAAGATAGAGATGCTGATGTAAATGTATGGAAAAGCATTGCCTGTTCAATGCTGTTAAATCCGTACTGCCAGTATCAGATGCATTCTTACTGATGAAGGTGTACTGCTGATGTACATACATAGACCTTCAGTGTGTTTCAATACTAAAGATGCAGTAAGTATTCTTTGTAAGAAACAATGTAATTGCATGGATCAGGCCAAGCAACTTCTAAATATCATAGCACTACTGAGCCAACAATGATGTACCTGTATCAGAGATGTCTATAGGATAGATTTTCCTGTAGGCACTTACTGAGTATGTTGTACCTGATAAAGACAATCTCATTGCATCTGTGATGACTAACTTATTCAAATAGTGATACATTTACTATTGTTGCAATGAGTGATCTATGCCACTTATGGACACGTGTATTTTTTTTAACAGTTGTTCATACTCAGGCTGTATGCCTAGTGTTTGGGTTTGCCACACTTCTGTCACCGATGCTATCAAAGTGATAACTATGTTAATTGTGGTACAACAGGAATTAAGTAGGTATAGTGTAGATATAAACAGAATGTCTTTTAGTGTTGATTTAACTCACAATGGGATACGTGTACTAGGACAACAGGGGTTATTCTCTATCACTGACTCTGTCAGTTATAATCACACTAAGATTTCAATGACTGTAATGATCAAGTTACACTGTTCATCTTCATGAGTTCATATTCACAGCCATTCTCCATAACTAGACAGTGTATGGTGTAACTGGGTGGGACACTGTGTTGCAAAGCTGCTGCAGTGCCTAGCAGAGGGAGAGTATCTACTCATAAAGACAATTAAGCAATAAGGCATGACCAGCAGTTATGTTAAATGGTCTGTTAATCACACTGTAGGGGTTTAATGTTGAATGAGGCATAGCCGAGTGCCACATGTCGCTAGACAGTGATAAACTGACTATTAACATAATACCTGGGAGTGGCTTATTCCTATCATAATAAAACTGTTTTTTTAAACAACATTAAACCATGTTCATCATATGGTTAGGCTCTACATGTATATTAATAAAAATTAAACATAAGGCTGTTACAATGTTTACAGTCAATTAGAAAGCTGCATTTCTCAAACCCTTGTTATAATCAGAGATATTATACCTGTACAACTCCTTGGTTTTGCTCAACTCTATTGCTCAGGTGGCCCACCACATGTGGTCTTGTCTGGTGTGGGGCATCAGTAGGTAAGGCCATGCAACTACTAAGTGTGGTACCTTGTGTGCAGCTGCAATCAGAGATGTGTACATTTGGTGTACATGGCCTCAGTTTTGCTGTTGATCTCCACTGAGCATGCAGTACCTGGTCAGGTGGGTGGGGATGTCTCGTAGTACATTTAGACAATGGTTTGTTATTTTTGTCACCTGCTGCTGGATGTCTATCATTGGTAGTGTTGACTTGGTCCTCCCCCATACTTGCATGTGTGTGTGTGTGTGTGTGTGTGTCTCTGTGTGTGTGTGGTGCTGGGGGGGTGAATTCAGAGTTAGGGTTTTCAACCCTAACAGCGAATTTCCTCACTTTTGTCACTGTGGAACAACCCTAACTAATGCATTAAACAGAGTTTTTTGCCTCTAAATTTCCCCTCTTTTTCAGAATGATAAATGAGAAATAGTGACTGTAATGCAGAGGGCCCCGTGCTCTCACCACGTAATGCGGCAGCGGAAGCACAGGGCCAAAAGGGACCCACGCTCTTGCCACATGATGTCTTGTGGCATATTAACAGCAACAGCAATGCAAACAGAAGCACTAACAGTGGTACACATGGTAACACAAGCGCGAATGAGAACAGAAAGGGTAACACGCATGGTGGCGTAGACGGGAACGGTCTGCCACGTGATGTGTTGTCACATGGTAACATGGTGCCTGCAAACAGAAATGTCAATGGGCATGGTGACGCAAAGTGAAATAGAAAGAGAAACTGTACTGTAGACACAAATGGCAAAAAAATAACAGAAATGCAAGCGCAAATGAAAACGCAAAGGGTAACGCACATGGTGGCGCAGACATCAACGGTAGGTGAAACGGGTATGGAACCGCAAGTGGAAAGGGCAACAGTAACAGTAATGTAAGTGCACAGGCTGGTTTTCCCCAAAAGCTGCATAGAGAAAGACAGTGAGTACAAAGAATGTATGCATAATAATGGGTATCGGAGCATAAAATGAGGAGTTGGAATACTAAATAGGTTATATCTCAGGAACCGTACGACGTAGAAAAAAATGTAAAAGTCATATGATTTATGACTGTCCTGGCTAGTTAATGGGGGCTAAGCATTTTTCCGACAAAAAGTCCGTATCTCACACCATTTCTGAGATACGGGCCCTGAAAGGCATGGCGAATGCTGTAATGTTATCCTATGGGAAAAAAAGAGAAGTTTGGAGTGCCATAACTTTGCCTCCATGTAATATTTGTTCACCAAACCACTGAAAGGCACATCTGTGGGCTGTTGGCTATCTTACCTCTAAATTTCAGGAAAAAAGACTAAATCGTTATTTTGCAGCAGGGTGCCAAAGGATTCCTTTAATGCGTCGGGCGCCGTAATGTTATCCTATAGGAAAAAACATCAAATTTGGAATGCCATAACTTTGTTGCCGTGTAATATTTTTTTCACCAAAGAATGGAAAGGCACATCTGTGAGATGTCGGCTGCGTTCCCTCCAAATTTCATCCCAAAATTCCTAACCGCTCTTTTGCAGCGCAGTGCCAAAGAATTGCTGTCACTCTCCCACAGACTAGAAAACTACTGTTGCAATTTGCGAAAGCTTTCGCAAAAAGGTTTGACACTTTCGTGAGCACTAAAGTAATTTGTGAAAGTACTTTTTCTAGAAATTTGAAAAACATATTTCTGGGGTGTTTTACCCCAAAATAAAGACATGGCTAGCATCCTCAGGGTCCGACTAGGTGAATACAAAAAGAATTAGGTTGCTAGAGGGTCCCACATTTAAATGCCAAGCATTTTTCTGATCACCAACTGAAAACAAAATGGCGGATTTGCAAAAGAATAGGCCATTTCATGAAAATAAAATGCATTTATGAAACTGTCAAACTTTTTTAAATTTTCCTATTGACTTATAATGGGAAATTGTTTTTGAATAACTTTGAACCGTTTAATATTTTTTCACCAAATCTTGAAAGGCACATCGAACCTGCCACATGTTCCCTGAAGATTTCGGGTTGGAAGCCAGAAACTGTGGCAACCTATATGCACGACCGTAGAATTCAGAAAAGCGTAAATGTGCACACAGATCACGCTAATAACTCCGCAGCTGTGTATCGACTGTACAAAACTTGCAGATGCCAAGGCTTATGGTTCTTGATCATGTATTCCAAATTTCAGGCAAATCTGTCAAATGGTTGCAAAGTTATTAAGGTGCACAATTTTGGGGTTTAACATAGAAATGGCTCCTCAACCCTAATTATGGTAGCACTACTGTGCTACCATAATATATTAAAATGACAGAACATAAGCATTTACCTAAACAAAAGTAATTTCTGAAAAGCAACAAAAACAATAAAACCTGAAGGACCAGGGACTATGACTTTTTATAAGTAACCTGTAACATTTATTTCTATGGGTTTGGGTAAAGGAGTGTTTTTGAGATGTCATGCTGTTCACTTCATAGCCTGACATGTGCTATACACATAACACTCACCACAGATGTCTCAGCGACCTAGCATTTCAGTTACTGTCCCTGGCCCTACAATCTGGCATGGATGGTGTCCAGCGTAACCTCTACATGTGCTAAGCCTTGCCACAAGTCAGTACTGTTCCACTGCAATGCAGCAACAACCTGGTTGAGACACCTTTAAACAGCATCCTGCTGGCAAGGGATCTGGTGGTGGGACTCGGCTGGGTCTGGCCACCAGCTGCTTTCCTGGCCGAAGTTCTCCCTCCTTCCTGAAGTCCCCTTTTTGGATTTGCACTGAGGTGCCTCAGGCTCTTTAGCATGACTAGAGAAGGCCCAGCACACAGTACATGCCTGTGGACCCTCTTTTTTGTTTGTTTATCCCTCCTGTTGTTCATGCTGCTGTTTTTTTTTCTCTATGCCTGCTCTTTTTCTTGGCCTTGGCCTTCCTGTGCACCCTCACTTCTTTCAGCTCCTTCTCCTCCCACCGCTGTGTCATGATCTCCCTCAGGATGTTTTTTGAGAGGGTGCTGCTCTGCTAACCAGATGACTCTAGTTGCCGTCCTCCCCCTATGTAGACAGAGAGAGAGAGAGACAGACAGACAGACAAAATAAGATTGCAATAATTACTTTGAAAGCATCTTGTCTCTCACTCTTTCTCCATCTCTCTTTTAACGAGATTATAAATACATTTATCTTACAGTAATTGTAAAATGGACTCAGAAATTCTACATTCTGATGAGCTGTTAACATCTCAACAACTTTACATTAAAGCAATTTAAAAGTTTTTATATTTATAGAAAATTCTTCCTCTTTGGGGAAGCTTACAGTGGCAAAAGCATACCTAGAAGTGTTTGTAAATTTTTTCCTTTCCCCTGTTCCTCTGGGAAGGGATATTTTTGCCCCAAGGGCAGTCCAGCTGATCTCTTCCCTTCATTGTGCTTGCCATTGCCCCGTGCTGGCATATGCTCTAATGTATACATAGGGAGGTGCAGGGCTACGTGCTCTGTTATTGTTAATGGTGCAGGTTTTGGATGCAGATTTCCTTGTGTTACTTAGCAACTGGACTGTAATCAAGGGCAGTGCTTGGTTAACAATTCAGTAGGCAGACTAGCCTAGAGTTGTCCATAAAGATTGTGTTTCTACCCTTATAGAGAAGGGTAAGAATAGGACGTTTCCATAGTGTGGGAAATAACCCTGAGGAGAAGGAGCAGTTGAAAAGTAGGCCAGTAGGCATGTGGCAGTGTTTCAAAATCCCTTTCATGCTCTGCCTTCACAGGGGAAAAAAATATTTTTGGAAGTTTAAAACTTTTCAGAAATACAGTACTATTTAGTGCTCTGCTAAAATTGATGGTCTCATTGGCTTTTACACATTAACATAATTCAGAAAAATGTACGCTATAAAATCACACCAAGATACATAATTACCCCATCAAATGAAAATGTATTTCATGTCAGAAAGAAAACATTGCTTTTGTTAGCAAATTGCTTTCTTGGAATAAGTATATAATGCAAATGTTCTTATTTTGCTGTCTAAGTGCAGCCATTGTGCTGTTTTAGTGCTTTTGTTCCAGATGTTCACTGTTCATGTCTCTGAATTCCTGGTCTAGCAGGCCACTTTCAGTAGCTTGTTTGTGTCCTTTCAGCATACTGGATTTTTAACTGACTTGTTTGTTTACAAAGTCATGCATAGCAATGAAAAAGCCCGAGGGAAATAAGCATCAAAATTAAGCAATCATTAGGAGAAATTCAGCCACAAACATCTCCTAGTCATATGGAAACGAGCTCATCCTTTTCCTTTGTGATTCAAGATATTTATAGGTATTATAGAGTGAACCCACAGCTGTCAGCTGAAAGCTTGCAAAATGTCATGCAAATCTGAATGTCAGTTCCATTGGGTAGATGACAACTATTATTATTGATTTGTAATCAGCACGTAAATTGTAGCTTTGATCTGTTTTTGATTACAAAGATTTAGCAAAGACAAATAGTATTTTTGTAATAATGCAGCTAAATGGAATAAGGCTTTCAGCATACATCATTTCAATAAGCACATTTTACCAACACCCCACACCACGAATTCGGGAAAAAATATATATTTATTGTAAACAACCCCACTTGGACTTTTAAATTGAGTTTATTAAATTAAGAACAGACAGAAGGAATTAAACACATCTGCTTTCTCAGTACTTATTTGTAAGCCTTCATATTTTCTCCTAGATTGAAGTAGTTTTAGTGTGCAAAAGCTTTTTATGTAACTACTCAGCATACAACATACATAATGTCAAAAATCATAAACATTTTCCATTTATAGGTCAGGCAGATGTGACATCATACACTCCCATGCTATTATTTAGTACTGAAACATGGCTTATTTGTGATTTAGAAACCCAACAGACTGTTACAGAGAGCAAAGACTAAAACATACTCTAGCACAAGGGTCAGGTGTTCAACGAAAACGGAACAAGCGGACAAGGAAATGACACTGACACTCACAAGAAGCAAAAATAATACAAATGCAAAGATAAGCCAATCCACCACATTTACTGCACAGCAGGAGAGTATGACACTAAGCCCAGGTGCTTTGTGTCATAAATGCGACACTTCATCAGGGGGCATGTGACATTTTGTGGGAGGGCTGAAGCCTGTGGTTCAATGTGGGGGAATAGCTCCTTCCCCATCCCCTATAAATCCAGCCTTTCCCAGCAGCCCATACTTAGCATGCTTCAAAGCAATGCACGTTTGGAGGCTCTCTGAGCTTCTGCATGGCTCATGTGGCTGAGCCTCCTTGACTTTCTGTTCTTTTCTCTCTCTCTCTCTCTCTCTCTCTCTCTCTTCGTTCTCCTCAACTGCTTTGCTTGTAGTGCTCCTTTAGTCTGGCTCTGGATCTGCTGGTTGCTTTATGTTGTTATGCTTTATTTCTCCTACGTAGGAGTTTGCCTGCTACTAAGGGTATGGATTCCCCATTTGTTTCCACACTTTCGCTCCTGTGCCTGTCATCCTCCCCCATTTGCCCTTGCTCCATCTTCTCCATTCTATATCTGCCCAGTGGTGCTCGCCTCCCTGCTGCTCTCATTCTCCATCTTCTTCCAACTCCTGCCTTCTGTTTCATTGTTCTCCTACCTCCTCCTGTGCATTTTCTTGTTGGGCTTTTTTACTCCCTCGGAGCTGCCACTATTTAATGTTTGGGCCAATGATGAATCTTCTAGGCTTGGTAACAACCTCCTCCAGATGATGACATCTCTGGGCCTGTCACAATAAATTTCTTCCACAACCTACGAGGGTGTCCACATGTTGGACCTGATCTTCTCGCTTGGGCATAACATAAATAATCTCAAGACTGATCAGGTCACATGGTCCAATCATTACTAGGTGGAGATCTTGTTTGGGCACCCTCCCCAAGAGCCCTCCACCTGCTGAGATAGTTAGCTACTGCCCTTTGATGGGGTTGACGCCCAAGAGTTTTCTGGTAGTGGCCAACCTATCAAGAGTGGAAAGTGCATGTGTAGGGGGCTCACGCATGGCAGTTGCCACCTACAACTTGGCAATGTCTGATGTGAGTGACTCCCTTACACCAGTACTTGTATGACCCAAATTTTCTCACTTGAGGTTCCCATTTTCTGATGGAGAGCTCAAGGTGATGAAGATTATGGGTCAGTGGTTAGAGTGCTGCTGGTGGAAGACCAGACTGGAGGCAGACCAACTGGCCCTGCGTACTCACTACTATGAGTACCAGGGGAAAATCAACTGTAAGAAGAAGAGTTCCTGTCCAGGGAGATTGCTGCCAGGAAGAATTGACCAACTGTGCTGTTTTGGACTGTAGACAGGCTTTTTATGCTCTGCCTGTCTGCAGCTAAAAAAAGACTGTTTCTGATACCTTATGCAAAGAGTTTGCTCAATTCTTTTTGGACAGGGTGTCCACCATCCGGCAGGGAATTCCATCAGTGAGCCAAAGTGTGGCCGACAGTGGTCGCCTTGGATGCCCAGAGAGCACTCAGTCTAATTGGGTGAGTTTAGACAGCTGCAGGTGGACAAGGTCATAGAGGTTATTTCCAGGTTGAAGCACACATATTGTGAACTGGACCCAGTGCTGACATGGTTCTTGAAGGGATGTGTTGACTCCGCTGGCCTGGTGTTTGCCTTGATTGTCCAGTGCTCTTTGTCAGAGGGGGGTGTCCCCAGATGCCTTGAAGGAGGAACTGGTGAGACCATTTTGGAAGAAACTATCTGTAGACCCTGACATCAAGGCAAATTACCGTCCTATCTCCAGCCTTCCGTTTTCAGGTAAGGTTGTTGAGAAGGTTGTGGCGCTTCAGCATGAGAAGCACCTCATGGCCCATGATATAAATGAGCCTCTTCAATCTGGGTTTCATGTAAGGCATAGCACAGAAACTGCATTAGTTCAGGTGCACAATGACCTCCTCAGGATGAGAGATCAAGGGGAGGGGAAAACACTCATTCCCCTCAATCTCTCCTCAGCCTTTGACTCAGTGGAGCATTATGTGTTATTCAACCACCTGAGGGAATTTTGTGGACTTGCTAGAATGTCATCTGCTGGTTTGAGTCATATCTCAGAAACAGGAGGCAAAGGGTAGTGATGGGAAATTCTCCTCCTCCCCTAGTCTCCTGTCCTGTGGAGTCTCTCACGGTTCGGTCTTGTCGTGAATGTTGTTCGCTGTGTACTTGTTGCCCCTGGGAGAGCTCATCAGGAAGTACAGTTTGGGGTTTCATTGATTCACAGATGATACCCAGCTGTACTTTTCCTTTGCCCCTGGGACATCCAATGCAGTGGACATGCTAAATAATTGCCTTGCTGTGATCAGTGACTGGATGACCTCCAGTTGGTTGCAACTGAACTCCAATAAGACAGAGGTACTGGTAATGGAGTCAAACAGAGGGTGTGCCAGGATGGCCTCTGGCTCAGAGACAGGACTTTTTCTTTGGAGTGATGCTTGAATCTCAGACATCATCTGTTGTCCACACTGAGCATTGCATCAGCCTACCTGCCCTCTGAAAAATCATGAGATGGTGTACCCAAGGTTCTGGATGCAGCGTTCTCCCTACCCAAGGATAGTGATTTAATTATCACAGGGGATTTCAATATAAACTAGGAAAGCGACAACTCCATGCCACTTAAGGATACTGTGGCAAGCGCATATCTCACACAAAGCTAGTCATGGAACCAACCAGAAGGAACCACAAGACAGGCAAGATCTCGCTCATTGACTGGGTCCTCACAAATTCCCCATCATGAATATCTGAGGTCAACGTGCTACCAGATACACTGAGCAACCAATCCCGTGTCACCCTCAGATGATCAAATAAGTTCAAAAACAGCCCCCCTATCATTATACAGAGCAGGATCCTGGAAAGAGGTAATTTAGGATTGCTTAAAAATGCCTTATCCCACCATGACTGGTCACCTATTGACATACTGCCAGACCTGGACCAGGCCCTGAAGTACTTCACAGATGGAGTCAATGATATTTATTACCGATACACACTGCTAAAAAGGAGGAAAGTGCTGAGGACCACTAATGGTTTGATCACAGGTGAACTCCTAGCCATGATGAAGGAGAGGGACAACCTTAAAATCCAGGGCCTCAGGTAAAGACCATGTCCACCAGCTGTACCGGGCAGCTAGAAACCACAGCATGCATGTAATACGGAGGGCTAAAGCAGATCACCACAGGGAACTGCTCGATAAAAGTTGGGGTGACAGCAAAAGGTTCTGGGAAAACAAAGAATCTCTTGGGGGAAGAAGAAAAGAGAACCCCACAGCCGCTCCACATAAATGGCTCTACTACCATGGACTTACGCCTCATCACAGGGTCCTTCAACTCTGCCTTCACAGATCTAAGCACAATACTCCCTCCTGACTACCTACACCCAGTGAAGGTTTCCTCAGATGATAAGGCACCCAGTACCTCTCACCCTACCTCAAGAAATTTACTATAAAAGAGACAGCATTCTACATAAAAAAAAGTGCTCAGGAAGACCAGAATGGGTAGTAATGGAGTAGACATGAAGCTGGTGTCTCAAACTCTTGACATGCTCATCAAGCCTATTATAAAACTATTCAACAAATCCCTGACCCTGGCACAATTCCCGGCCACCTAGAAGCAAGCTCTGGTCACTCCTGTCCACCAAAGCAGGGACAGGACCAATGTGTCCAATTACAATCTCAATCCCCTGCCCCCTATCCAAGGCCCTTGAGAAGACTGTGGCAGACCAACTAACAGACTGCATCAGCAAATACCCACTGCAATGCCCTAACCACACAGGTTCAGGCAGGGGCATAGTACCACGACTGTCATTGTAGAGTTCACCAACTATGCTCACAAAGCTATGGATGAAGGCAAACTAGTAAGGGCGATGTTCATAGACTTAATAAAAGCCTTCAACATCGTCAAACACACCCTCTTACTGACCCAGCTTCAAAGCCTGGGGGTGGCTGCCAAAGAAACACTCTGGTTCCAAGACTACCTGTTCTTCAGGTCACAATGGGTAAAAATAGGACAAACAATATCTAACCCCAGGGAAGTCACACTGGGGGTCTTCCAGGGATCCATTTTGGGACCACTGCTCTTCAGCCTGTTCCTAAATAATCTCCCTCAAGCATGTGATGCCAAGATAATTGTATATGCGGATGATGCTGTCATCCTCAACAGCAACTCTCGATCTGAGCCACTCCAAGCAGCACTTCAGCACTCCTTCAGTGAAATAGAAGACTGGTTCTGCAGGCACAAACTTCTGCTCCATTACAAAAAACGCAAGACCATGTTCCTATCCAGCTCAGGAAAAGATTCCCCATCATTAACGTCACCAACAATGTACTCGCCCCCTTGGAACGGGTACACTCCTTCAAATACCTTGGAGTCACCCTGGATGACACCTTATCCTACACTCAGCATATCGACCAGGTGGTCAAGACAGTCAACACCAAGCTTGGTGTGCTTTACAGGTACAGAAAACACCTTACCACAGGAGCCATCCACCAATCAGTCATGAGTTCCATCATCTCCACAATTGACTATGGCCTGGTTGCCTTCCTACTGGGTCATAATGTTGCATGCTTAATAGTGTGCAACATTATGGCTAAACCAGTACAGGGCTGTACCTGTGAGCGAATGGTGCAATACCGCTTATACTGCTGTATGCAGTATTGCACCATTTTCTCTCTCTCCCAGGCAGAGGATAAGGCCTCTGCTGGGAGTGGGTTCTGCTAAGTAGCTGCTGTGGCTCACTGGACTGAGCCACAGCAGCAGGAACCCAGGTTCTGCATCTGGGACTGGGTTTGATTCCCAATCCCGAACCTTTTATTTATTTATTTTTTTTTTACTTTGTGCACTCCCAGGTAAACCCCACCCAGAGTTGAGAATCTATTGGGTGGGGGGGGCATAGCTCCTTATAACGGAGGTGTGGGAGTGAGCCCCACAAAGACTTCTATGCCTCATGGCAGAAATCGTGCCATTGGTAGTGCGATTTTGCCATGTGGCATAATTTCTTGCGACATTATGACCCCGTTCCAGTTGTCTACAGCACAGCATCAGAATCCGTGCTCAAGAGGGTGCACATAGCTCTCAACAATGCCTGCAATCTCATCCTGAATGGCGGTTGAATGACCCACACCTGTTCCCTCTACAAACAGACATACCTGCTGTCTCTTGGGTGCAGGACTAAATTACTCTCATGCTTCCTAGGCAAAAAAGCATTACTGGGGAAAGCCCCCGGTGTGTAGCAAGCATCTTCTCCCTCCCAGGCTCAGAATATATAACCAGAAACAGAACACAGGGGGCCCTCGTGGTGCCATTCCTACACATAGCTCTAGGACAGCACACCTTCTCCTACAGAGCCCCTCTCTGGCTTAATGAGGTACCCAAGTCCATTCAGAATTCCACTGGCCTGTCCGGCTTCAAATCAGACCTTAAGCACTACCCGACCTCCAGCTCTGTATGCACCTGCTTCTTCAACAGCTGATAGACTTTAAATGACAGGGCCCAGTTCTGCTAACAGCAATTATTCTCAGCACAAGACAGAAACCACTCTTCCACATGCTCCTTGACAATGCCTCTGAAAAACTCTAAGGGGCTGCTCTTGTACACCCCTCAGCCCCGTCTCCACGGTAGGATGGGTCTATATCTCCCTGGCCTCAGCCCTGCCACCTTCAGCACATTTACTAGAGGTCCACCCTCCTCCCCTACCAAAATCCTATCCTTACTGACCCTCTGCCCAACCTAACCTAACCTCTAGTGCCTCCGCACCTTACCTGCACTCGTAATCAACTAAACTTGATGTCCATATGCTGTATAGCATTTTAAATGACTAAGAAACTCTGTAACCTTTTCCTGATTGTTGTGCTGTTCAGTGTCTCAAATGTCCTAAAACTCTGTAACCTTCTTGACTGAATGTCTATACTCTGCTCACATGATGTGGAACCTTTGTAAAACAGCCTTGGCTTAATGGTTATTTTCCAAATACCAAATAAATAAATAAAAATAGAAATACCAATTTCTATCATCTAAGGAATATGGCCAGGATCAAGCCCCTAGTTCCACCCCTGGACTTTACTACCTTGGTGCATGCCTTCATGACATCGAGACTTGACTACTGGAATTCGCTCTACCTCAGAGTATCGGGAGGTTTCCTCTGCTGGCTGCAGCTAGTGCAGAATGCAGCTGCCAGGTTGTTGACGGGGCAGCCTAACTGCTGCCACATCACCCCGGTGCTGCGTGAACTGCACTGGCTGCTGGTGAGGGGAAGGATCCTCTTCAAAGTGGGTTTGCTCACCTTTAAGACCCTACACGGCCTGGTCCCTGGTTACTGGTGGACCTTCTTACACCTGCTGCCTCAGTCCACTCCCTCTGTTCCTCCTCTAGGAGCCTCCTTGTGATTATTAGGACGAGGTTAAAAATGGTCGGTGACAGAGCTTTTAGTGTTGCCTGCCCCGTCCTGTGGAATTCGTTACCTCCAGCTGTAAGGGAGGCCACGTCAGCAGAGATATTCAAGGCCCACCTCAAGGCCTTCGTGTTCAACCAAGCTTTCCTGGGCCTTGTTTTTTAATTACTGCCTAGGTAGTGGCATACTGAATAACAGCTTTTGTCACCTACTTATTTATTGAAGTATTTTCTGATTTTATTATAGCTGTCTATTTAACACTGTTATATTTATGATGTTGTTTCATGTATTCTTTGATTGTGCTTTTATGTACAGAGCCCAGAGCCACTGGGATTGGGCATCTTAAAATAAAATTTGCATTGCCTTGCTGTGCCATTTCTCCACCTGCACTTCCATGTTGTGCATGCTCCCAAAGCACTCAGTCATCAGCCATTCATGGCTCACATGGTGCTGTTCTATTGGACGACTTCTATTACTTTCAAATGCCTGCACACCGTGAGCAATATTCAACTCGGTGCCCATAAGCATACACCTTTTCACCTGTATTTATAATTTCTACGTTACAGTAAGCAACTGTATTATAATGCTAGCACCTCATATACCTTCACGCTTTTCAGCTCCATTTCTTACAGCCTGTACTCCCTGGATTTCTCCAACGCGGATGACTCCAACTATTTTAATTCAAGGGACCTGAGTGGTAATACTTTATTATTCAATTACCTTACTACATTTGTTCACATGCTTTACGCTGCATGCTGTTTTACAACCTAGTCCTCCAGTCATATCAGTCTGTCATTTTTGTCTGTCATATCTGTTATTTTAGTCTGTCATATCAGTCCATCATATCAGTCTGTCATATCATTCAGTATAAAATGACTTGGTGCTGCTTTCTAATTCAGTCCTACTGCATTCATTCACCACTTTATGCTTGCCTGTTTAACAACCCAGTCAACGGAAATGTATGGCATTGTGTTCATCTACCCATTCATGCATCCCATTTCCTTTCTTCTAACAGTGGTTTGTTGTGTCTTTAGTTTGCTATCTCATGCTCTAGCCTACTAGTAATTATTCCTCCTCCTTTCTTGCTGTTTTCTGTTCTCCTTGTCTTGCTCCTTTCCCATTTTCCTCCTGCTACTTCCTTTGCCTTCATATCTTTCATAAAGCAGTAGCTTGCTGCTCTTCCCTTGCTTAGCCCATACCAGCAGTCTAACAGCCTCCTTCCCTAACTCAACCTTGTGAGGTATTGAGTGAAGGTGGGCTTGCTCGGTCTACTGGGAATGGGAGTCCATTTCAGTCAGTAAGTCATATCAGTCATTCCTTTCAGCAGTCTGACTGCCTCAATGCCTAACTCTGCCTTGTGAGGTATCGAGTGAAGGTGGGTTCTCCCGGTCCTCCCAGGGATGGGAGTCTGTTTCAGTCAGTGAATCATATCAGTCACTCGTATCAGTAACTTGTGTCATTCAATCATATCAGTCAATCATATCAGTCAATCTTATCATTCGATCATATCAGTCATTCATATCAGCCGTCCAACAACCTCTGTCTCGAGCTCATACCTTCTGAGATATTTGAGTGAAGGTGGGCATGCTGTCTAACAGAGATGGGAGCCTGTTTCATCACATTCCAGTTCATGCTGTCTTCCAGTCTATACCAGCTGTTCACTGGTCTCCATTCCAGACTTCAACCTGTGAGGTATTTGTGCTGTTGAGCTTGCCAGTCTACCTCAGCTGGGGGTCCTGTCATCATTCCTTTCCATCTGCCTTATTCTGCATCTACTACAATATGCAGTGTATTAGCATTTGTGCCTTCTACACATTTGACTCTCTGACTGCATCTACCAATGAGATCCTGCAAGATCCTTGGACTTCCTACTGCTCTCAGCACAGCATGACATCTTCATTGTCAACCAGCTCTCCACCTCCAATAGTACAGCATGTCCTCCAATGTCTCCAAGGACTTATTCCACTCTCAGTGCACTATGCAGTACTTTGGTGTTCTGGACTCTTCTTCCTCTCTCTGCACTTTGGCTGCATGCTTTGCTCCAGTCTCTGTAAAGTCTCCTTGGACCTTTCTGGCTACTCCAGCTCATCTGATGGCTTCACATCCTACTACTCCCATATGGATTGGACCGCTCCCTGCTCATGGCCAACCTGAATTCCTCAGTATCCTCCCCTCAGTTTCGATCCATGAACGCAGCTACGTGTTTCCTCCAAGACATCTACATTTCCTCCTATTTTGGGTCCTGGTCTGTACCAGCTGTATCTCCACTGGAACTTGTTACTTTGTCTATGATTCTGGATGTCTTAGCTCAAGTGGCCTCTTCAGTTTCCTCCTTGTCATCCCATGGGTGAATATCAAAGTTCACTTCCAGACTTTTCCTTGGCCTGCCTTTGACCCATCAGCTTCAGCTGTACAGCAGTCTACCAGTCATGCTCCTATTGCCTCTGGTCCCTCAGGTAGTCTTCCTGCATTTGATGTTACATCTAATTGTTTCCCTGTGACTTCATGCTCTGTATTCAGTGGTGTGGGATCCCACCATCATTCATCAACTCTGCATGGAAGATATTGGGGACTTTGTCAATTTCAGCTCAGTCATTCCCTCCTTCTCGTTTACTACCATGTGTGTTGCCACTGGATGACTTTCCAGCATGAAATGCCCCATTGTCAATTTCCCTGTTTCTCAGTCCTCAGTCAGTCTGAGCTTCATGTCCTCAAAATCCTTCCATGAATATCTCCATCCTATGCTCATATTCACTACACACTAGCTTTCATCACCTGTTCTGGCTATGGCTCCTGGCTTTCGAGTATTACTTGGCGCCTGCATCCAATTAATTTCCCAGTCATTCCCCTTTGGCATCTTTCTGTTACTTTTGGGAATGACTGCTCTTTCTGTGCAGTTCATCTGGCCTTTGCCTCAGCTTACAGCTCTTCACTCCGTTATATGCAGTGGTTTTTGGGCCTTCTCGATGTTTGCTGCTGTCCTGCAGTTGTTCATCTATTAACTGACCTTTTCCAATAGATCAGCCAGAATTCTCCTTATGGCTGCATTCCAGCTCTTATCCAGCTATTCCAGGAACTATTAGCTCCCTGATCGAAAAGAAAATCTTCGGTCCAGTGACATTCCTCAAATTCCTTAGCACAACATTTGATATAGAATGTATGGAAGCTGGGCTACCTCCTATCACTGTCACAGGAACTATCTTAGTGATGTTCTTTTCAACCTGATGCTCTTGCCAAAATGAGAACTTCTCCTGTGCAATCCAGATAATTCCTCAAGTAAGATCATTCAGTTCCCACCTCCTGACTTGGACATCATTGGTTCCTGAACTATACTTCACATTCACATCCAGACTGCTCTAAATCTGATATAGCTAGCTGTGCCCATTTTGTCTTACTAGAATGGCTGAACAGCCTACTACAAAGACCCTTCTCCTATTTTACACTGGTATACATCAATGCATCAATGCATCACCATCACATGGCTATGTTGATAATTTTGAGTAGTCCTGGACCACGGCTCCCTGACCTCCAGCGTTGCATCTCTGTAAGACTGCCATCAACATCTCCTCTCGTAAGATCACCTAATATGAAATGCTGCCTCCATAAGGGAATGTTACTGATCCCTCCAGCCAGTCTCTAATTTCCTGTCAATCAACCTGTAATGGACATTTAACAAGGGAGGTCTTCATCCCAATTGGTTATTCACACTATCTGAGGCCGACATGGGTTCTCTATCTTAGTGTTACACCTCAATGTTTTTATATATTTTTTTAGCTTTCAATTTGTGCTCCTTGTTGCTGCAGTCCTACCTCTGGAGGGAGCTCCCAGTCCCATCCTCAGCATCCACCAGCCAGTGCTGACCCTTACCCCCAGGGCTTACCCCCCTGCTGGGGCCGGTGGGTCTCCCCAACCCTGCCAAAGACCAGCTCCAGTGGGGCGACCACTGTGACTAGCTGGGAACAGGAATTGCGAGGTGCCCTCCGTCATCCACCACAGCAACCTTTTTCTCCTCCAATTTCCTCCCCTTTCAGAGATGGAGCATACAGTGATGCCAGCAGTGGCCAACTCGCTCAAGACCTGATATTTCAATTCTAACTTAAACCTGGCTCAATGACAAAATGCCTGACCACTCCATCCTCATCCCAGGTTACTCTTTGATCAGGCAGGACAGGGCTGGCAGAGGACGCAGTGTGACCATGTATATCCTGTCCTTTCTTCAATTCACCACTATTCTCTCATCCTCACTCCCCTCCACCTATGAAGCCATTGTTATAGACATTACCTTGCCTTTCTCCATTCCAGTCTTTGTAGCAGGAATCTACTGTCATCCCAGAATCAAACCCTCTGATGCACTCAAACTCATTACCAATATAACCTCCCTGTTACATACTAGTGAGTTATACATCCTGGGTGATGTAAATTTAAACTGGCTGGCCTCCACCACCTCCAAAATATGTAACAACATTACTGCCCTCAATCTCTCCCAACTCATCCAAGAACCCACCCGCCTAAATCATATAACTCTAAACCACTCCCTGATAGACTGGGCACTCACCTCTCACCCCCACCAAGTCATGAAATTGGGCATCCTTCCGGATGCCCTCAGTGATCCTCATCCAATCTAATTAGAAAAGTTCATAGACCCAAGCCACCTCATGAAATTCATCAGCTCCACTCTTTTAGCTGCCTTGACCTCAACCCCCTTCTTCAAGGTCTAGTTACCACTGATTGGGCCCCACTCGCCTCTACCTCCTCCATTGATCAAGCCCTTGCATACTTCAAAGAAAACTTCCTAGCAACCTGGAACACTTTTGCTCCATTCAAACCTACTAGAGTATGCAGAAACCACCATCCCTGGATCACCCCTGATTTGTTGACCTGCCTTAGGAAACGTGACAAAGCTTGGAGAAAACATAAGGCCACTCAGCTTCCAACAAATTACACCAAGTACCGCATGCTAAGAAATGCCTGCACAAAAGCCACAAGACTAGCCAAGTCTGAATATTTTAAATCTGCATTCCTAAACAATATTAACATCCCCTCCAAATTATGGAAAGTGTTCCATGCCCTATTCTCCCAGCCTTTCCTGTCCGCCCCCCCACCAGTGCTTAAAATAAATAACTCAGTGTCTGACCCTAGTTTAGTGGCCAAGGAGTTTAACTCATATTACACATCATGCATTTCCACTCTCCTTACATTCCTCCCCACTAAACTCCTCCCTCTTGCTCCCCCACCACCTTGCCCACACCCCCCTGGCACCCATTCCTCCTTCTCCTTCACAGCTGTCCTGCCAGATGAAACACTTGCTGCCCTTCCCTCTCTTAATCCCTCTAAAGGCTCTATGCCTGATGACCTTGATCCTAAACTTCTCAGTCCCAGCTATTGCCTATCCCCTCTCTTTAAGTCTAGACCTTTCCTTCTCATCTTCATCAGTCCCTTCATCATGGACACATGCGGTTGTCCTCCCTCTCCCAAAGGGTGGTGAGCCCTCCTCCCCTGTCAACTATCATCTGATCTCTCTCCTCCTCTCTGGCCAAGCTCCAAGAACACCTTGTTCTCTTCCAATTTAACTCCTTCCTCTCAGACTCCTCCTTCTTCACCCTGTTTCAATATGGTTTTCGGAAGAACCACTCCACCACCACCACCACCACCTCTCTTCTCAGGCTCACTGAGTCCATCCTAACCAGGATGGATAAGGGCCTCATCACCTGTACCATCTTTGTCGTCCTCACCAAGCCTTTCAACACAGTCTCACATGCCCTGCTTCTTGAATCCCTCACAGCAACCGGTATCTCTACTGCTGTCTGTAACTGGTTCAGAGCCTATCTCTCAGGCAGAACACAATCTGTCAGGATCCAGGATGCAATCTTCCCTCCCCTCCCTATCACCACAGGAGACCCACAGGGCTCTGTGCTTGGTCCTATTCTTTTCTCCATCTTCCTCAACAACTTACCCTCAGTCTGCTCCCCATCCTCCTCTATCCACATGTATGCCAATGACACTGTCTTGTTTACATCTGGCATATGCCCTGCCGATGTAGCAACCACCCTACAGAGTGACTTCCACAAGATACAGCTCTGGTTTGCCTCACATCAATTATTCCTCAATACCAAGAAGACCATCTCCATGGCCTTTGGTACCAGGCAGAGACTCTGTAAGCTTCATCCCTTACCCTACTTCCACACCCTGGATGCGACAATCCTCTAGGATGCTTCCTCATTCAGATACCATAGGGTTTGGTTGGGCCAGCACCTCAAATGTCACTGGCCACATCGACACTAACTTGAAAAAACTGCATCCCAAGCTTGGTACCCTTTACAGGAACCATAGTTGCATCCCTCCTATGTTACGGTGTGAAGTGGTCCAGAAAGTGATTCTTCCCATTTTTGACTACTGTGATGTAGTCTATGGTGCCGCTCACAAATCCTCCCTGACCAGATTGAACTCTCTCTCTCTTTAACTCCTTCTGTTATTTTGCCCTGGATGCCCTATCTTGTTCTCACCATTGTGACCTTTACCATGCACTGTTCTTCCCTCAGCTTGCAAACAGGTGCACTGCCCATTGTGCTAAATTCACTTCAAAATGTTGGCTCTGGGGAACTCCCCACATATCTATCATGCTCCCTCGCTGCCCCTCCACCTCCCTGCCACTGATACTCAGAACCCTACTGGTCCCCCACTGTTCCACTCTGATTGGTCAATTTGACTTCTCCCATTGCTTCCTGAAACTCTGTAATTCCCTTTCCTCCCAAATATAGCACTCCTTTTCCTTCTCCTCCTCTATTGCCTCTGCCTTACATAACCATCTCTCCTCTAGCTGCTCCTGCTTTTTTATTTTTTTTTTATTTTATTGAAATCTAGGATTACAAATACCTTTGAACAGGAACTGCTCGTTTACAAAGGTTCCACGTCGAAGGAATGGGGGGTATACATACATACATACAAAGGTCAACATAATAATACATAGTTACACAACAAAAAGAAGTAAGAGACTGAGGCTTAGGAAATTCCAGTAATTCAAAATGTGCCAAACGTTAGGTAGCATGACATACCAGCCAAGGGCAATCTTAGAAATCAGCACTGCAGGTGAGAGGGAAGGGGTATGCAGGCAGGAAGGCCATAGTTGGAGGGTAGAAGGTGAGGGTAAGAGCTCTAAAGGGGAGGGGGGAGGAATAAAAGTTAGGAAATGCCCAGGGGGGAGGAATGGGAGAGGGGCAAGGGGGTAGGCAGGTAGGAGAGGCAAGGCAGGGAGAGGTAGCTGTCAAGACTGAAATGGAGGGCAGTGAGCTGTGGGCCCCTGATTAGGTGAGGCAGTCACAACGACTAGTTGAAATGAGATGAAGTCAGAGTTGTCTCTTAAAAACGGCCAAGAGCAGCAGCAGTAAAAGTTTCTTTGTTGAGAGTATTGTACCACTGTGGTGCTCTGTGGGAAAAGTCCCTCTGGCCCATGGTAGTCTGGCATCTGGGAACAAGGAAGGTTAGTTGTTGTGAACTTCTAGTTTGCTGGGTGCTGTGGTGATCAATGAGGAGCTTTTCAATGCCCAGGGGCATGACCCTGAGGAGGACTTTTTTGGCTAAGAGGCAGGTTTGATACTGTATCCGGCTGATGAGAGGAAGCCATCCTGTCTGAGTGTACAGGTCACAAGTGTAAGTCGGTCAGCCCCAGTTAGCAGCCTGCATGCTTTGTTGAGTGCAACTGTAATTCTGTGGAGAGCAGAGGTGGAGGCGGAGGCAGCGCCATAAATTGCTAGCCCATAATCGATGATGGAGGTAACAGAGCTCTTGATAGCCAACCGGAGAGTGTCAGGAGTCATGCAGTGTTTGTGCCTGTAGAGCAGGCCTATACGGATGTTGGTGGCTTTGGCGACAGAATCTATGTGACGATGGTAGGAGAGTGAGCTGTCCAATGTGGCAGCTAGGTATTTAAAATCAGGAACGTGTTCAAGTAAGGTCCCTATTTGGCTTAGGATGGTTAGGTCACATGATTTGTACTTGCTCCTGGCATTGTAGAAGGTCATAACCTTTGTTTTGCTGTCGTTCATGACCAGTTTGTGTGACTTGAACCATACTTCGATGTGCATGAAGTCAAGCTGTAATTGTTTCTTGAGGAGCTCTGTGTTTTTGTGGTTGGTGAACATGACTGTGTCGTCGGCGTAGAGCAGTAATTTCTGGTGGCAGACACTGGGAAGGTTGTTGAGGAAGAGGCTGAAGAGTAGTGGCCCCAGGACGGACCCCTGTGGGACCCCTGAAAGGACTGGCTTTTCTTCCAAGGTGACACCTGCAATCCTAGCCCACTGGACCCTCTCTCCAAGGTAGCTTGAAAACCAGAGCGGCGCTTCATTGGAGAGCCCAATGTTTTATACTTGCTTGAGTAGGAGTGGGTGGTTCACAGTATCAAAGGCTTTTGTAAGGTCAATGAATACTGCCCCTACACAGTTTCCTTGATCAAGCATGATATGGATGAAGCCCATGAATTCTAATAGTGCAGTGGTGGTACTGTGCCCTTTTCGGAAACCATGTTGCTCAGGACACTGGATGTCGTATTTTTCCAGGTACTTGACTAGTTGGTCTGAGGCGATGCGCTCTAGGGCCTTAGACAATGGTGGGAGGATGGAGATGGGTCTGTAGTTGGAGTGCAGTGATTTGTCTACACTTTTGTGTACCTGTGTGATGGCTGCCTGTTTTCAGTGAGATGGAAAATGGGATATCCTTAGTGATAGGTTGAGGACCTTTGTCAGGGGTTCAAGGACTTAACAAGTGCTAACAACTTCAGGTCAAAGGAGTCACCACTGTAGCCTGCATTGTGAGTGGCCTTCTGAATATAGGTTCTGGCTTCATGCACTGGGATCTCCTTGAAGAAGAATTGTGGGGCAGGGTGTATGAAAGGAGTAGTTGCAGGAGGGTTACTTCCAGAGGGGGCATCAAAGAAATTAGAAGGGAGGACACTATCCAAGTTGGAGAATGCATTGTTAAAGGTGTTGCTGACTGTGTACAGGTCAGATGTTGGTGTTCCATTTATGTTGAGCATGGTGGGTGGTGACTTAGGGTCCTTGCCTGTAAGGTCTTTCAAGTTACTGCAAACATTTTTTCCATCACCCCAGGAGTTGGAGAGAGCTTCCTTGAAGTATTTGCTTTTGGTACTCCTAACTGCCCGTGTGTACTCATTTCTGGCAGCTTCATATTTATGAATATCCTCAAGTTTGGATGTTGCATGGGCACAGGGCCAGAGATGATCCTTATGTTTGAGTAAAGTGATTAGACCGGGGGTTATCCAAGGGTTAGCTCTGCCCCTGACCTTCAGCTTTTTGAGAGGTGCAAAGATATTGCATGCCACAGTGAAGTGGCTGAAGAAAAGGTCTAAGGCTTGGTTTACATCAATGGCAGAGTCGATTGGTGTCCAGTCCAGGTGGCTTAGATGTGTCTTTAGTAGCTCAAGGCACCCCTGCTTTAACACTCTGGTGTGGATTATTTTAGGAGGGGGCTTAATGAATTTGTTTGTCTACATACATGTGACCCGGGAGTGGTCACTGATCCCATCAGGGAGCACTGAGACTTTTGAGATTCATTCAGGGTGATTAGTAAGGATCCAGTCCAGAAGTGTGTGCGACCCTGTCCTATAGTTGCATCTGGTGGTGGTGGTAACAAGCTGGGTGAGGTTCTGTGATGTGACAGCATCCTTGTAGTTTCTGGCCTCCAGCAATAGCCAATTTAATACTCCCTAAAGTTCCCTTCCATGAGATTGTTCCCCAGTCCATACCCAATCCCCCACATGTGAAGCCACCTCTTACCTTTTCCTTGTCTTCTCCTGCTCTCCTACCCCCTATCTTCTATGGCTAAATTATCCTTGCCAACATTATTCTCCCTTGCAGAGGTCTCAGCTCCCTGGAGGGGGCTAGTTCTAGCATGCCTTTCTCCCCCTCATCTACCCATCTTCCCTATCTTCTATCCATCTGTTATTCCCCTGCACCCCACGCTCTTCTTTCTCACCCACATTCGTCTTCACCCAGTTCTGCTCCTGGCAGCGTTCTCAACATCCTGGAGGGATTAGACATAGGCATGTCTTGTCCCTCCCTCCCTAACCTCCTTCCTATTCCTTCTCTACTTAATGTCTACACTTGGTTCTGCTCCTGGCAGGGTTCTTCAACATCCTGGATGTGGCCAGACGTAGGCATAAAATCCCTCCTCTCCCTGACCTTCACCTCTCCCTCTGCCCCTCTCATCTCGCCTTTGTACCCCATTGCACTTATCTAACCTGCCCCTACATGACCAAGCTATACTACTGCCTCTCTGAACTGCTACTTCAGCCCACCCTTGACTGGTTCTAATTACCTCACTCTTCAGTGCTTAGTACTGGTTACTGGCTATAGTCCTGGCACCCTCTGTATTTTTGCTTCACCTTACTCTAGTTAGATCCCACATTTCGTGTTTCTCCTCCCTTCTCATCTAGCACTTCAGTTGTTTAAATATACTGTTTTACCTGTCCTTAATTGTAACGTCAATCCACCAATGTGTTGGTGATATTGTTCTATTCTCTGTACCTTATCCCCATGTATGTTTAACTGTGACTGTATGTAAAATCACTGTTTTTATCCACTTGTACCCCCTCCCCCGCACTGGTCAGCTTGTTGTTCAGTGTGCCTTCTTGGTGAAACATTTCAATAAATAAATAAAACTAATATTCCAGGCTATGCTAAACAAAGCAGCGGATTCATTATCTTAATTCCAATTGCAGGCCTTTCATTGCTTCCATCCTTCAGCAGCCTCAGTCCTGTTCCTTTCTCTTTCATCCATCAAACTCATAACTTTCACTAGCAGGCCAACATCATCATGTGGGCTGTCCTAGCTCCCGTCACCTAGATGCATATGCTACAGTGTGTGAAAGCACTCCTCTTTCCATACACCAATCCTCCCAGAGTTCCTTGCTCATGTGAATCAAGTTCTTGTATTCCTCGTTGGCCATAACACCATGAACTTATCATATGGACTGTTAAGCCTACCTCTCATATCATCAAGAACCTGAGCTCATTATTGTCTCCTTATTGATGGCTTCATCACAAATTATCCGGATTCACTGAAGCCAGTTTCCTTCAAATATCTTAGTAAGTCCACCATCTTCTAGCATCTATGGATCCCTGCATCCTGAAGAAGTCTGTTCCATCATTCTCCTCTGCTAAATTTCTTAAAAATGCCAAGTTCCAGAAGTAAATTAATCATGATATCCCAGAGAGATGCACATTACTATAAGACATTCAGATTGGAACCACAGGTTGAAATATGGTTGGAAAGTGACCCCCTCACCAGCATGGCAAGAGTTCTTGTGAAAGATACTTACTCAGTACTTTCAGGTGCCCTTGGTTACACACCAGTACACACATAGTGGACTGCTATGTTGGAGGAAATATAGAGATGAGGGGAGCCACTGGCATATTTTTTTGGGTTGCCCTGTTCTTTCTGTCTTCTGGGGAGAGATCCAAATGGTGGTCTGAGAGGTGACGGGGGTCCTCACCCACCTACCTTTGAGGATTGGGTCTTGGGGCTCCCCCATGGCAGTCTCCTTAAAGGGAAATGCCTGCAGAGTTGAGCAAACCCTGTTGGGGTGAGTCTAAAATGTATTACAGCTAAATGGCTTAACCAAGAACTGCCAGCATTACCAGACTGGGAGAGAAGAGTAAAGGAGGTCATAACCATAGAATTTATTATGGCCAGACTGAGACTTTGGCAGGAACAGCACACCCAGCCCTGGCAAGCATGGGAGTCCTGGTCTTTTCAGAAGGAGCAGACCCTCTGAGGAGGCAGAGGGGGAGCCTTGGGTGGAGGGGGACAATAATTCCTGATAGACTGCTCTTTAGAAGGGGAACACTACATAAAACACCCTATCAAAATGTTCATGCGTGGTCTGGGGGTGCTGGTGGGGGGCTGGGGGTTAGGGTGAGAGGTACCACTGGCATCAGAAATGCCTGGGATGGCCTTGCTTGCCCCTCATGACTTACCATTGTCCTACACCTCAGGGTGAATCTTGGAGGCTGGGGGGGAATGTTATGACACGCAGCCAAAAAAATGTGGGGCTTTTTTTTTTCCTCATAGCCCCTATTAGTAGGATAAGGTACTATGTCAGCTGCCAATTATTTATTATTTGGATGAGTTGATGCCTGTACACCAGTTATGATTCTGATTTATCTATTCCACAGTCAGTCTCAGATAACATTTAATCTCTTGATACATTCAGTTTAATAATTGTCTTTATTCTGGCTCAAATAACAATGATGTGTATGTACCATGTCATGAATCTGTGGTATCTGCATTTTGAATAAAGCTGAGTTTCAAAAGAAATTATGATATCCTGTCATTCCTTCCTCAAGATTGACAAATCTCATATATTAAATTAATACTATATTATTAGGCCTATACCAACTGACATCCAATAATGTATTTAACCAACTCCTATTTTCCATGTATGCTCAGATCCTCCTATCTTCTCTTGACCATGGATAACCAAACGCTCATGTCAACATCAAAGGTTCCTGGAACTCATTATCCTCTACATTGACATGGACTCAAGATTTACAACTTTTCAGGACTTGCTTTCTGACTTGGAGCAGTTTCTTCAACATTCAAGAATAACATTTCACCAGAGATCATCAAGAGATGTGAAAGATGGACTTTGACAGCCTTCAAACCGGTCAGTCCTAATCCAGAAACAGAAATCATGCCAGTTTAAAGGATCATTCCCTCTTAGTTTGCTCAGAGGATGGGCAGGTCAGTAGCCATGGGTCCTCAGACATTTCCTCCACAGTGGTGGGGGTTCCCACTCCTGTGTGCTACTAGTCACACTCTCACTGAGTTGGAGGAGGTAATCTTTTTGGGCCTTCTATTCCCTACACATTACTCAATATATCTAAAGAGGGTGGGAATACAGAAAGGCCAATTCTCTTCAAGTATCCACAAGCACTACGCTATTCACCAAACATGGAATGGAAGGGCTGAAGTCCAAGGTTGAATGTGGGGGAATAGCTCCTCCCTCATCCACTGTAAAATCTAGCCTTTCCCTGCAGCCCACACTTAGCATGTTTCCAAGCACCCACCATACTCCCCAACCTCCTCCTCCTCCTCCTCCTCCAGCACTCTGCTTACCCTTGGTGCAGAGTCTTCTATTCCCTACATGTTTTCCAGCTTACCTACTAAGGGTAGGAACAGAGAAAGGCCAAAGTTTTACAAGTATTTATTTATTTAGTTTTTGTTGACCAGGTAAGTGCACTAGACAAATCCTGCGTATTTTCAGGCATGACCCAGGGGAGGAGGATACAGATGAATGCCAACTGACCTTGAACCAGATTAAGCTGTTGGTGGTATTTTTAATGAATGAAGGAAATTGGCCAGGACACTGGGGAAATTCCCCTACTCTTTTCAATAAGTGCCATGGGATCTTTAACATCCACCTGAACTACCACCAATCCAGGCAGATGGGACCTCGGTTTAACATCTCATCCGAAAGACGGCACCTCAGAAGTGCAGCACCCTGCTCATGTAGCACTACGGTGTCAGTACTGGCATATTAACCCAAGTGCCAGATGTGGGAACTGAACCCACAGCCCTCTGATCTCCCAGCCTCAGAGTTGAGTGTGCTACCTACTGAGCCACTGACACTGCTATACAAGCACTATGCTATACAACAAACATTAAAGCATCTTTTGAGTGCCAATGCTGTTTCCTTGTTTGCTGAAATTGTTATGGAGCTCAGTTAATGTAGAGAACCTGGCACAAGTTAGGCATTCCAAAACAATTGGAGTATTCCTTTCAGGGAAACATTAAACTGATCTGTTTATAATTAAAACAGTATGGGGTATAGTGGAAAGAATTTTCACAGAATCTCTCCATTTTCCTGTGGATATTCTCTGTGGCGTAACCATGCATATGCATGGGTGTACAGTTTTTAGCCTGACACACAAACAAAATTTCAAGCTGGCCCATTAAAAATCCTGAGTCCCTGGAGGCCGACTGGACCTTAGCCTTGGTCAGAGGTTAGTGTACAGTTGCTGGGGTGACCTTGGTGCTGGTTCAGTGCATCACTTGTTGATTGCATCATGTCAAAAGCCATGGTGTCATCAATGTGGTGGTGTGGTGGTGAGTCCAAATGGAGCCAGTGGCCGGGTCACATCAGGCATCTCATTTTTTGTTGTTTTTTTTAATCTGAGAAAAATACGAACACAAAGCGAGCAGTGAAGCCGTCTTGCTTTGTGAGTTTATTTAGGTTTTGAATCTTATATTGCATGTAGGAATACAAGGGGGTTGGGGGTGTGAATAGTGGAGGGAGAATGAGGGATAGGCCACCACATTGGGGTAGTAAGATCCAGGTGACGCCCTGGGGTGAAATGGAACCCAGAGTGATGTGTTTTATGCTTGGTTTCCATACCCAAGGGCACTACCGATTGTGGTAGGATGATGGTTCCAGCAGCCCGAGAGGTTCGTACAACTCGGGTGGTGTTATGCAATGCCAGGTCCATTAAAAACAATATTGCAATTATTGCAAAACTTGTTGAAACAGTGGACCTGGCTTACATCACCTAGACCTGAGTGGATGAAAATTCTGGCCCCATTCTGGAAGCTTTAACTCCAGCCGGGTACTCAGTGATACACTGCCCATGGTTAGATCACGGGGGGGGGGGTTGTGGTCTGTTTTATGACCGAACTGAACCTCACAAGTGTACTAGTTGTGGAAGCGGAGTCATTTGAGTGTACCGTAGTAGCAGGTGTAGGTTGTCGGATCGCCTTCATCTACTGTCCACCCGGTGATGAGAAGCGATTCCTTCAGGAAGTGGTGGACTTTGTCATCGACATGGCATTTGAGTTGCCCAGATTAATGGTTCTGGGCGACTTCAGTGCCTAGGTTGACAATGAACTCTCACAATTAGGGCAACACTTCCTCCAGTTAATGACATCTCTGGGCCTTACACAGGTGGTTTCCACTGCTACTCATAAACATGGACACTCTTTGGACTTAATCTTCCTCCTAGGGATCGAAACATCTGACTTGGGGGTGGAACCAGTTGCGTGATCTGATCATTACACCATGGGGTTTAGTTTTAGCACCCCCCCTTTCATAGTCCTCCACCTGTGGAGATGGTCAGGTACTGCCCTTTATGAGACATAAGTTCTCATAGCCTATCTGCAGTGCTTGACCTATCGTCCCTCTCTGTGGCAAGCAATAATCCAGAGACCCTAATGATGGGCTATAATATGGTCATCTCATTGGCTCTGGATGCTATTGCTCCAGTCCGAGTTTGTCCTCTTTTCCTTTGCCCTCGATTAGCATGGTTTGATGGGGTTTTGAGGGAGATGCGGTGACTAGGATGATGGCTAGAGCACCGCTGGTGGAAATCTGCCCTTGATGCCGACCGCCTTAGATTGATGGACCATTATCAAGTCTATCAATCCACAATCACCCATAAGAAAGCAGAGTTCCTGTCCAGGGGGATTGTGGTAGCTCAGAATCGACCAGCTCGGCTGTTCTGAACTGTGGGCAGACTGTGCAACCCAGCCTGTCATCAACTTTGGAAAGCGTTTTCGTAAACAGAGTGTGATGATCTTGCTCAATTCTTTGCTGCTAAGGTGGCCAACATCAGGGCAGTGCTCCAACCAGTGCACTCTCTGGGTGTTGCTTTAGATCAGTGTGAGGTCATTGCTCCCTGGTTTTCCTGGAGTACCTTCAGCTGACCAGACTTATTGGATGTCATGCAGGTCATCCAGGATGTGGGCCCTACATGCTGTAGTTTGGACCCTGGACCAACTTCCCTGATTTTGGGTTGTATTGATGTTATCGGTCCGGTCCTAGCACGGATAGTTTGGTGCTCCCTGGAAACTGGAGAGTTTCCTAACTCTCTGAAAGAGGTGGCAGTGATATCGCTTTTGAAGAAAGCTACTTTGGACTCAAACTGCCACGCCAACTATAGGCCGATCTCTAACCTCCCTTTTAAGGGAAGGCGATTGAGAAAGTAGTGGCAGCACAACTGGATGACCATTTGACCATCTATGACATCTATAAGCCCCTCCAGTCCAGTTTTCATAAGAGACATAGTACCGAGACAGCACTGGTTGGGGTGCTCAGTGATCTCCTGATGGCTAGGTATCGGAAGAGCTGCTCCATAGAAACATAGCAACATAGAAGTTGATGGCAGATAAGGACCACAAGGCCCATCCAGTCTGCCCATATCTTTTTCTACCTAATAAATGTGCCATCGTCCTTTGTTCTGTCAATGGCCTATCTATTTGTACTCATCTGTATTGCTCCCCATGCCTATCTCACAGCTGTTTGAAGCCCTGCACTGTATTCATATCCACCTCTTCCTGAGGTAGGCCATTCCATGCATCCACCACCCTTTCTTTGAAAAAGAACTTCCTCACATTACCCCTTAATTGGCCTCCCTCTAATATCATGCTGTGTCCTCTTGTCCTGCTATTTTTCTTACATTGAAACATGTTAGACTCTTTTACCTTGTTAATGCCATAAGGTGTGTGAATGTTTCAATCATATCACCTCTCTCCCTCCTTTGCTCTAGGGTATACATATTGTGCTCCATTAATCTGTCCTCATATGTTTTCTGATGCAGTCTGTGCACCATTTTGGTTGCCCTTCTCTGGACTGCCTCAATTTTGTTAATGTCCTTGTGAAGGTGTGGCCTCCAGTACTGCACGCAGTACTCCAGATGGGGCCTAAACAGTGTCTTGTAAAGAGGGATTATTACCTCCCTCTTCTGACTTGTGATACCCCTACTAATACACCCCAATATCCCCCTAGCCTTACCTACTACTTTAGTGGTCTGCTTGGATGATTTCAGGTCATCAGTGATGATGATGCCCAAGTCTCTTTCTTCCCTTGTGACTGCCAGCAACTCCACAATGAGCCTATAGGTGGCTTCAGGGTTTCTCTTCCCTATGTATATGATCTTGCACTTCTTTGCATTAAACCCCAGTTGCCACTCTTCTGACCATTTGCTAGTTTGTCCAGATCTCTTCTCATTCTGCCCACCCCTCTGGATCATCTACTCTGTTGCAGATCTTAGTGTCATCTGCAAACAGACAAACCTTACCTTCCAGTCCATCTGCAATGTCACTGATGAAGATATTGAAGAGGACTGGCCCCAGGACTGATCCCTGAGGTACCCCACTTATGACTTGCATCTATTCTGACTGTGTACCATTTACCACCACTCTCTGTTTTCTGCCCATCAACCAGTTTGCCACCCAGTTGACCAACTTCTGACCCACCCTGAACCTACCCAGCTTATTAATCAATCTTCTATGTGGAACAGTATCGAAAGCTATGCTGAAGTCAAGGTAGGTGACATCAACTGCTCCCCCTTGGTCCACCACTCTGGTTACCCAGTCAAAGAAATCTATGAGATTCTTAATTCCTTCAGTTATCTGCAGCTCCTTATGTGTCTTTGCTTCCTTACTTGCTTCACTAGACAACCTTAGGTAATTTTCCTAACAACCTCTCTGTTGGTCTTCCTGAATTTTCTATAGGACAACCTCTTTTCCCTTACTACCTTAGCAACCCCAGAACTAAACCAGCTGGGCACATTGACCCTTGTGTTCTTCCCTCTGAGTCTAACACACTCATCTGTGGCAAGCAGTAATCCTTCCTTAATAACAGACCACCTTTGGTCCACCCCCATATCTGCTCTGATGACCACCAGATGGCTCCTTATAACCTCACCCATTTTCCTGAAGTTTGCCCTCCTGACATCCAAGATTTGGGGCTTTGCTGGAATGTTTTCCCTGTCCATATTCAACTGGACCCACACCGTGCAATGGTCACTTCCACCCAATGGATCCCTGACTATTATTTCCTGCACATGCTCCCAATTTCTGATAATCAGATCAAGAATTAACTTTGCTCTTGTTGGTTCAGTGATGCCCTGACTCAGGAACCCACTCTACAGTCCTTACATGATCACCTGACTCTTAGCACATGTTGTGGATGGTATACTCCAGTCCACCTTGTGCAGGTTGAAGTCCCCCACAATTATCACCTCTCCTTTCCCCACAGCTTCCTAGATTTATGAGATCAGTTCCCTGTCTCTCTCCATATATTGATTGCAAACAGCCACCCAGTGACACATGGACAGTGTTTGAAAGCATAGCAGTCAGCATGATTGTGGTAAAGGAACCACCAGTTTCTGTATCAGGTCTCAGTTCAGTAACAACATGGTCTTAAACTTTCCATGCCATGCTGTATGTGTTAGCACCTGACTGTCATGGTACACTGTGTCCCATGACTTAGGGAAGGACATAGTTGTACTGTAAATACTTGCACATGCCTGAACACAGCTACTAACAATGTAACAGTGTCACAGTGCAGTAATGACTGGAGTCATTTTGGTTCTTCTGGATCTCTCATCAGCGTTTGACATCGTGGACCATGGGGGTGTTACTTAACCATCTGAGGTGCATCTGTGGACTGTCAGGAATTGTCCTCAGATGGTAATCATCATTCCTCACTGGAAGAACTCAAAAAGTGGTATCTGGGGTGTTTTCTTCAGTCCCAGTTTCTCTGTCTTGTGGGGTCCCTCAGGGTTCAGTTTTGTCGCCCATGTTGTTCGCAGTGTACATGCTGTCCCTCGGAGACATTATAAGAAGATATGGACTGAGGTTTCATTGCTATGCCGATGATACCCAGCTCTACCTTTCTTTTGCAGCTGACCAGGATAGAGCTCTCAAGGTATTTAATAGCTCTCTCAAAGAAATCCAGGAGTGGATGTATTCGAGCTGGCTGAAGTTGAACTTCTGTAAGACTGAGGTGTTGGTTGTGGAACCTGGTTGCTGGATAGGGGGTTCAGGGGGTGGTTCACTCTCTGGACCTATTCCTGGGGGGTGTTTATCTCCTGACCTCTGTCCAGGTGTGAAACCTGGGGGTAATTTTTGATGAAGGGTTGACCCTGCATTCACAGGTGTCGGCTGTAATCAAATCTTCCTTTTACCATTTAAGGAATATCTCCAGGGACCTTCCTGTTTTGGTCCATGCTTTTGTGTCCTTACACTTAGATTATTGCAACTCACTATACCTAGGGCTTTCTGGGGTGACGATCTGCTGCTTGCAGCTGGTGCAGATCGCGGTGGCCCAGCTTCTGACAGGATCTTCTTGGTCCGGTCATGTTACACTGGTGCTGCGCAAACTGCACTGGTTGCCAGTACAGTAGTGGATCACCTTTAAAGTTGGTTTGCTGACTTTCAAAGCCCTACATGGACTGGGTCTGGACTACCTGAAGGAGCTCCTGGTCCCTTATTGCCCCGGAACGATCGCCCCACTCACCCAGCAAGGGGTTGCTAAAGATTCCTAAGGTACGTTTGAAATATTCAGGGGCCAGATCATTTATGTTTGTGGCTCTCACATTCTGGAATTCTCTACCTCGTCGGTTATGGGAGTGCACAACTGTGGAAGGTTTTAAGTTGGCCCTAAAGACTTTTTTGTGGCATCAGGCATATGGTGAATAATTAATTGTTTAATGTTATTTTATGATGTGTGATTTATGATCGTTTTATCCAGATCTGTTTTTGATTTTAATTTGTATGGCACCTTGACACTTGAAAGACGCCTAAAAATAAAGATATTATTATTATTTTATTATTATTATAGTAAAACAAACACTTGGGCTAGTTAGTGTATCTTTGCTTCAGAATCAGTTTGAACTAGTCTCTTTGTCAACTGTGATGAAGCACAGCAGTACCACATCCAAACTTTGCCCCCAGGGACTCCTCTGCAGCTCATTTCTCTCGGGCATGCTCTGCAAGCTCCTGGGCATTGTGCATAAAAATGAACACTCTGGATGTGCTTTCTGTGCTAATAGTAGCTGCATGCCAAAATTAAACAGCTGTGAGCCCTCAACCATGTGAAGGGGCTGGCTGGTGTTTAATCTGTATAAGGTGGCACAATGAGGCATATAGACAGTCTTTACTTTATCCCACTTCTGGCCACAACCAGCACTGAAACACAAGTCATTTGGGGTTCAGTCAGGTGGTACAGCACTTCTGCATCCACCTCCTGAGAGCAGCATAGGTGAAACATACAATTCATTCTCACCTAATAAACCAGGACCCGGGAGAGACTTAGAAGTAAGCATCATTTTGCTGTGGTGTACTTAAAAACAAAGGGAACAATGAAAATGTTTTGCAAGTTTATTTTTTTATCTTTTTCAGTAAGTAAAATAACATTATACAATGGCAAGAAAATTTCCTGGACTCTGATTGGTCAGTGTGTGCCTGAGACAGTGATGTTATTACACAATAACATCACTGTACTGATTTTTTGGATGATCATATGGCTGATATGGCTTATTTTTTTTCAGAAACAAAGATATACTGCCTCACTAAAAATCTACTAAAAACATTTTTATTTTTATTTTTGTTTTGTATGACATCGAGCCATTGTATAATTGCAATAAGGCACTCCAAGGTGTGTGTTATCTTGTGTAATAACGTCACTCCTGGGGTGGTGGAAGCACTCGGCTTCGCCTCGTGCTTCAACCCACCCGAGGAGTAACGTTATTACATCATAACACACACCTTGTCGTGCCTTATTGCTTAATTAAACTGTATATAAATGTGTATAATATGTCATATATTCAAAACTTGTCTATTTATGCATGGTGCAATACTTTTCACAGTTAGTTTCCTGCAGCTCATTTGCATAGCAACCCATTTCCCTTTCTCCACCACATCTGCACAGTTTGTTTGGTGACTTGCCAAGGAAGGCTTGCAACTTCCACTGTGCATGTTACAACAGGGTTTCAGTTTCACAATGATCACTACATGATCACTGTAACCACTAAACAACAGTCTTTCCTGACTGTGTATTAAGCCCTTATTTTCTTTGACAAAGAGCAAATCTCAGGATTTTTATGCAGAAAGTCAGTTTATTTATTTATTATACATATCGGAATTACAATGAGTAAAGGACTCTTTTCCAAAGGCTCCACATCAGTTCCAGTGGACTCAACATATAGACAGTAACACAAATGCAATATGATAGACAGGAGGTTACAGAAGTTTTTTGTTACATACCAAACAGCGAATAGCAAACAGTATTCATATATTTGCAGGTGTCAGAACAAACAACATAGAATCCCAAGCTATCCAATGCCCAGATAAGAGTTACAGTTTACAATAGCAGTACGGAGGTCTATACAGTGTGAAAACTAGACTCCAAGGACAAATATAGTAAATTCAGAATTGCAGCCTGAGATGAGGTGATTGTCATCAAGAGTCTAGGAAAGGGGCCGGGGAAGGAGCGAAGCACCTTTGGGCTAGGATCCCACTTGTGGAGCGCAATCGCAGCTGTGGGTGGAGAAGATGAGGCTCTTGAGAAATGCCTTAAAAGGACCTATTTAGTGAGTGAGGAGATTGAGGAGGGCAGGGCATTGAACCAGTGTGGCGCACTGTAACAAAAGGATCTCTGGGCGCAGCATGGCTGTGTCAAACAATTTCTATATCTCATCTCAGCAATGCAAAAAGTATCTAGAAAGGATGTGCTGTGGTTCTCTTTTATGGAAAACCAGCAATATTGTCAGTTAGTGTTGCTTGCATTGTTCTTTTTTTATATTGTTTTAATGTATTTAGGTGGTGGGTGTACATCACTGCTGCTGTGTATGGAATGTTATTTTTATTTGCACGTTGTTTATTCTTGTACAAGTGTAATAATAGCTCCATCCCTGTCCTTTTGCAAATCATCATTGATGTCTATCCTTCATACTTAGCCCTTTCCAGGTACTTGGTTTAGACACCAGAGGAGTACTTGTAAAGAGACAGAAAGAGGCTGTGGACTAGAATGACTTTGTTGCATAAAAAATGTGTTTAGGTTTCTGTGGGGGAGGTAGCACCTGCTTAGTTCATTGCACTTTGTTTGGGGTCTGGTTGAGGGGGCTATGATGCAACCTGCTAGGTGGGGTTGGGCTTGGAAGCTGGATACAACTTGTTGGGTGGGCAGGGGGAAAGGCAACATGGTGGGCTGGGGGAGGGCCAGGGAATCAGGAATTTGGACTAGGGTGCAGCTTGCCAGACTGGTAGAAAGGATAACATGCTGGGCTACAGGGAGGGATGGAGACTCTAGATCATAGGGTAGGGTAGGATTCAACTTGCAGTGCTGTGGAAGGGTTAAGTATTCTAGGGAGGGGAGCTGGTGTGAATCTTGTTGGACTTGGGGAGGGATGGGGGCAATACAGTGGAGCAGGTGGCGGGGCTATGGGGATGGTGGTTGGGCAACACACTGGACAACAGGGACTCTGGGGAAGGGGCTAGAATGCAACTTACTGGGCATGGGGAGGTAGTAGTACGGTAACAAATTCTATTTCAGATAACCCCAAAAATGGACCATAATGCACCAAAAAAACAACAATTTTCAGGGTGACCCAGCCTATAGCTTACATTTTGGGTCCGTAAACTTTTTTTTTTAGGCTGTTTACTTCCCTAGATATTTTCTTTCCTCATTTTAGGGATTTCATCATTACAAGAGCAATTACTTGGAACAGGAAATATGAGAATTATGTCTTGTCAATCTGGTGGAGACAGGAAACCGGTGGAAAGACAAAACCCCTGAAAAGTTGGAAGTAAAAGAAGACATCACACTATCATCATAATCCTGTCTTTTAAATTTGATAGCGGTACAGAGAAATAATAAAATTATCACATTAAAACAAACACAGGGTCATAATGGATGATGCCCTCCTCCTTCTCAAGACACATTGAACAGGTAGTAAAAGCAGTCAACATCAGACTTGGGATTTATAGAGGCACCATCAAAGCCTTATGCCCACAGACCTTCGCCTCTCTGTCACCAGCTCCATACTATCATTAATTGACTACAGCCTGGTAGAGTATGGGGCTGCCTTAGTAACTGCCCTAAAACAAGTGGCTACAGCACTCAATAAAGTGTGTAGGCTAGTTCTCAGGGAAGATAAACTTACCCACATGTGTGCCTTGTACTAACAAGCTAACTGGGTTACATTCAGTGACAGGATCAAACTACAAACTTACCTACTATGTAAAAAAGCCCAACTAGGCCTTTCACCCCCGCCCCCCCCGCATCCAACAAATCATCCTACCTGCTCACCCACAGCATAACACAAGGGGCATGGTTAGAGGTAGCCTATGCATCCCTTTCATGAGGACTTCTCTCGGCCAGCATTCGTTTGCTTACAGGCCTCCACTCTGGCTAAATGAGCTCCCAGTTGAAGTAAACAATACAAAAAACTTCTCTATCTTTCAACATTAGCAGAAGCAATCCCTAATCAACACTAGAACTTGTGAATGCAGACATGCATAAGGCACTTACTCATATCAGTAAGGCACTCGCTGGCTGCATAAGTACTCCATTAGGGGAAATCAGACTCCCAAACTCCAGCCAATAGGATATTAATCCACTGCAGACAAGCACATTCTCCTTCCTTGTTCCTTCCCGCCCCTCTCTATGCATTCCATAGCTCCATTAATTCAATCACATCCATGTGACTTATCCTGATCTTACCCCCCTCAGGTCCTCTCCTCCTCCTCCCTAATCTCTCTGCACCTTAACCTACCCTTATCTCTTACTCATCCCCACTTATGTTTGTCTATCACCTGTTGCTCTCGAAGCTCCAGTTTTTTTCCAGCCCAGCTCTAGGACTGGGCCTGTTGATCTCCGGCTCCCTCACCCCCTCTCCCTCCTCCCTTTACCCGCAGCTATTTTGACGAATTAGGATCTGAAACTTGTGACAATGCCTGTTCCCGAGGCAGCTGGTTATTACTCTCAAATGTGTAACAGTGACTGCATGTAATCAACTACATAGCTACTGTCTTGTCTAGCTAGTATTCTTATGTTCGATACTTGTATTTCTGTCTATGTGAATTGTTCCATTGTTACTGTTATATTGTCTCTCAATGTGGAACCTTTGTAAAAGAGCATAAAGGTTATTTCCAGAGAGTTAAATAAATAAATAAATAATATGGTGCTGAGTAAAGGTGCAATGCTTTTTGAATGGCATAAAGTTTTATTTACCAGATTGATGCAGTCTAGACAATGCAGGCACCTAAACAATCAGTCTGAAATTAAAGACATGTGGAGGGGGGAATATGTTTTACTCTAAGGCCCATGCCATTTATTAAAACACAAAATACATATTTTTGATATAGAATAAATGACGTCACCAATATAAAGCCAATTCTGAAAATGCTTCATCTTGCTCCAACTCTTATAGTATAGACATTTTTGCAGCACTGGCTGATCAGCAGCTCTAAACAGTACTGTGAACATGCAGACATGAGATTAACATCTCTCTATTAAATATATTTTGTGCTCAATATCTATAGTCCTGCTTTTTGGCTCAGAACTGCCATGGTTGCCAACAAAGAGTGAATTTCTCTGTTGTTTTTTGGCATGTGTTTTATTCATCTTGGTATATTTTACACACATTTCAGTATATGTTATCTTCGTTTAGTAAGTGCCTTAGTCATTTTTTATAACTTCATTTTTTTACAGATTAAATGATAAAGACATTAGTGACACTACTATCTGTAGCTGCTACCATGTACATCAAAATATAACTAGTCCAATAAATTGGAGGAGTACTGTATTACATTATCTGTAATTATATTGAACAATACCTGTTTGTAGTTTGCAAATCTAAATATTTTTTAGGCCTATTAAACAGAAAAAATGTTTATATCACACCTCACTTGCCTCCATTACCTCCTCCCACTCAATTTATTTACAGTTTCAAAAGAAGAGTGCATCCATGTCAACCACGGTCACTGATGTGGTGGATATAGGTTATCACAGTAAGGATGAATCAATACCAAATTTGTATTGTCAATGGGCTGAAATCTGGGCATGGCACTTTTATCTGCAATTTGGCTCAAACTTTTGGGCAATTTCTATTCACTTCGACCTTCTGCCAAATAATAGAACACTCTAGCTCTTCCCAGGTGGATGGAACAAGTGCAACAGCCCCCTTTCCTCAGCCCAACCACTTTGTAACATGCTCTTCCCTCCCCAGAAATGTTTTTAACTAACAACAAAAGTTCTGACTCCTGGCACTGTGTTATCTGATTTGTTTTTAAGTGATTGAAGGACTACGGTAGGGTGGAAGAGGCTGGGAATGACAGGAGTTAGTGACAGTTTGTGAAGAGGTGTCCCTTACCCACATCCGTAGTCTATTAGTCATACCAGGGACTGGAAATTTCTTTCATGTAAGGGTCAAAGCTAAACCAAAGATATGGCGTCTGACTAGAAGCCAAACCAAAGCTGCAAATTTTCATATTTGCTTACCCTTACACCGGGGCCGAGGGGTTGAATGACAATAAATAGAATAAAAAACACTCATAACTCCTGATTGCCATTTGTTTTTGTGTACTGTATGTGTCCAGCTCCAAACCACATGCCCTTCATAGTATTGGATACCACAGGGATGCACTGACTACACATATCATAGTTTATAGTAAAAACATGTTACCTAATGTCAAAACAATATGTAAGTGGTAAAAAATAAAAGGAAAAAAAGAGTTATTTCCATGTGCAACATTTCAACTGATGAACAGATCTTCTTTTGGTACAAAGATACTTAAATAGGCGAGGAATATGCATTGCATTCCACTTGTATGCATCTAGGATGCATGCACATTCTGCTTGCGTGCACACTTTTGCCTTTCCCATTACTTTCCCTGTCTACTCTATGTTCATCCATTTTGTGCTATTATGTATTGCTTGTGCCTCATTGTTCCCATTATTGTAGTCCCTGGGCATTGTTGCTGCTGTTTGCAGTCTAATGTTAAGCATGTTGCCTCCCATTTCCTGTTTCTATCCATTTCTCTTACTAGCTATCCCAGACCACGGTCACATATGTAAGTTATTTCAATTATAAAATGGAACTTGTTTTCATTGATGATGAGAGGAAGAGAAACACAAAACACAACTTTGTTAATTGGCTGAATGTCAATGACGACAGTTTACATTTCACCTTTAAGCTATCAAATAGGAATCTGGAGCTTTGGGCCTCCATTTTGAATGTGGGCCATGATGGTCTGTTGCAGTCAGAAATGTTCAGAAAATCAAAGTCAGGCGATACTCTTTTGAAAGAAGAAAGTGGAAAGCTACAGAAATGAACAGCACACCACAAGGGCAGTCTATAAGACTAAAGAAAAATTGCTCAACAGAAGAAATAGTGGGCAGGTTGCAGAGATAGCACAAAGATTTGATATCAGAGGTTACTCGAAGTGGGTAGTCATCTGAGCAATAGCTCAAGTATATAAAATGAAAAGAGATTAATAATTTAAAAAAAAAAGAACAGCAGAATGTGAAACAACATTTTACAGTGGTTACAGAATATAGCCAAAAAGAACTGAAATCATAAATATAATCAAATCAAATTGGCATATAGTCCAGGGGGATGCAACAACTGGAAGACTGCATTGCTGCCAAGAGTAACCATCAGTAGAGGTTGAAATATAGCAAATTTTGTAGTATGTAGCCATTTTCAAAAAGATCAACACAAAATGTGGCTACAAAAGAAATCTCAGGAATCTCTAAATGTTACAACTGTAACATTTGTTAATATGCTAGAGTGGGGAAACAGCCCTGCTATACCTAATGCTGGTAATAAACGGATAGAAATAAGTCCTTGTATAATATGTTGTATGGAATATGTAATATACTGTATGCGGTCTGGTGTTCCTGCCCAAAGATAAATGTGTGCAGGACCACCAGGTAGCTTCTAGTTAGAATTCAGGAACATGTTAAAGCAATCAGAAGTGGTTTAATGTTAAATGCTTTAGGAGCACAATTTAAGGACAAACATAAAAGCAATTATAGTGATTTGCATTTCACTGGAATAGAAGCTGTAGTGTGTGGGGAAAGGGGAGGTGAGGGGTAACCACAACTCATATAAAGAGAAACATGGTGGATTTTTCATCTAAAATCCTTAGAGTCATAAGGACCGAATGAAATTCTAGACTTTAGTCATTTTTTAATGACATGAAGTATGTGAAAAGTCTATAACCCCCCTCCTTCTCTAAAACCAAAGCTCTAGAATTTATGATCAGAATCTTTAAGTAATATGAAAGGAATCCCCTTATCAATAAGATAAGTTTTGTCCATTTAGTCTTAGGAATCATGTGTACATTCCTGTTTGTGTTTGTTGCCAATTGTAAACAATAACCAAGTGTGAAAAAATCTGGTGTGCAGTAATCAATTTATCTCGATGGTATAGCCCTAGTGAAATATCAAAAATGAGTACAATACCTTTATCAAGGAATGATGGAACTATTCATGAGTGGTTGAAAAAGAATATGTGGAGTAAAGGTTAGGGCATATGCAAAACTGTGTTAGTAATATATGCTTTTTAATAAGATTTGGTATAACATGGCAAACCTTTTTTGTCCTGAGATATCATGTAATGTGCTTAGGGTATGGAAAAAGGGAGTACTCGTTTTTCTTGTGATCAGCATATACTGTAACTAATGATGCCAGCCTTCAAAGTGCTAAAGCAAGAAAAAGAAATATAAGCATTGATGAATAGTGCGAGGTACTGTTTTCTGTATTTGCTTTGAGAATACACAAAAGCTATTGTCAGAAGGCTGAAATGATTTGGAGCAGCTCTGTGTTTATCCAGTTATGTTATTACAATCAAGGGTGGCAAAAACAGGGGGGCAGGCCGGGCCATGGCCCCCCCATTTGTATTTCAGGGGGGCCACATAGTTATTTCACCCCCCCCCCACATTTTACCTATTTTCTTTTACAGTAGTAATTTTAGTCAGGGACACTGGTTACCATAGGAAGGGTGGGGCTAGTGGTGCAGCTGCCCCGGGTGCATGCCTCAGAGGGGCGCAGTTTTCAGGTTAAGTTTTCTGCCTGATTCAGTTGCCCAGCTGCGCTGTAGCTTTAAATTTTAAGTTTTTTTTTCTTTCTAATTACAGTCACTAGAGGCGCATCCGTGGAAGAGTCACCAAGTCGGTGGGGATGGGCCACAAGGTTGCTCCCTCTACACAGCAGCTGTCTATCATTCAGTACTTTAATCTATTGAACAGTTTCCACCAGCCAAGTTATCAGCTGCAAAAATAAATCTAGTACAGATCCTTTGCTAGAAGCAAGAAATTCATATGTTTTGGGGTTGTTTTTAACTAATTCATGACTGAGCAAAAAGTTGCATGTTGCACGTTTCACCGGACAATAGATTATACTCAAAGCCACATGGTTCCCAGTAATATAAGTGTGTAAATTATGTTGCTATTTTAAGTTGCCTTTGTGTTTTGAACCCTCATTATGCCACTGGGCTTGGGACTGAATTGTTAATTAAAATATTAAGTGCCCCAGAAATTAAATATAAAGTTTCTTGGGTTAAACCCCCGGTAGTAGATCATAGGTTATGGTTTGCCCTGGGACTGTTGATGTACATTGTTCAGTACTGCATATGATACAGCTGTTGACCCCCTGCGCCTGTGCCCCATAAACAAATATGCAGCACAGAACATTTAGTGGTGTGCATAAATTCAAGGTATTTTTTTCACTTTACAGTTAAATTGAAGACTGAGATTCAAAATGCTTTGTGAGTGCATTTTATATGACACCAGTGGGCAGTGATAGACATGCGGTCCACAGTAACACCTACACTTAGTAGCATTAAAAATAATATATTGATACACCTCTCCATATTATTGCCATCTATAATGTGCCTTAATGGACAATCTATTACACATCACCCCATGTTGCAAGCTAAGAAAAGCATTGGAAAGTCACTTCTGCCCTATGAAAATATTTGTGTGTTTGTTTCAATGGCTGGACAGGAGAGAATTATCATATGGTACACATTGCTTAAATTTTCATTTCTGCTTTTGGCACAGCAGAGTACCTTGTCACTCAGTCTTGATATTTTGTTTTTTGTTTTGCATTCTAACAATTTTAGCTTTTAGAATCCATTGTATTCCCAAGGACAATGTTTTCTGTCACTTACGCTTTTGTATGACCACCAAAACCATGCAGTCCCTGTTACTGTAGTTCTCTATGGCTCTCAGGAGTGCAAGTTAAACCAATTCAAGTGCTGCCACTGTTCAGACATTTTCCGCTAGCAATGCAGGGTTAGACATTGCTTTATTCTTTGTGTGTTAATTTTTTGGGGGTGCTCAAAGGTGAGTTGCTGTACTGCTCATTTGCTTGGACATCATTCAGTCTTTGTAGGTTTGCAACATGCAAAATTTAGATTCCAGTCTTTTGTGCACAATTCTTAAGTAATCTTAAAGTGCACAGTGAGCTGTTCAATATGGAATTTGTACAGTTATATTATAAATGATGTGCCCTAGTAAAAGAAATGATGTGTCCAATTATAATAGGACATCATATTTCTAATAGGACCTAGCATTTAATAGGGACCTGCATCATTAGTAGGATGTGTGTCTAATAAGATGCCGTTGTTTAAAATGCATCTATAATAGTGCATTAATAATAGCGAACTGCATTAATAATTGGGCACATCATGTCTAATAAGACACTGTTTAAAATGCATTTATAATAGTGAATTAGTAATAGGGAACTGCATTAATAGGGCATATAATTTCTAATAGGAAACTGTGGTTGAAAATGCATTTATAATAGGGCCCATTATTTAACAGGGCACTGCATTTTGCTGGGGCATGTGTCTTCTTAATTGTAAAATGCATTATTTCATTTACTGTGTTGTACTTCTGGGACCTGCTTCACCCTGTCTCTATCCTGAATGTAAATATGTTTTTTAAAAAGGGTCACTTTTGGGTGATCTGTGTTTGTGTCTGTGTGTAGAAGAACAGAGACACACACTAGAACAAAAAGAAAACTTTACTAAACCACATCAATCAACCATGTTTCATCTGTGCCCTTCAAAACTGTTGGATGAGACAATTTTGAAGTAGCTGGTGATGAGGAGAGCATTTGCGGCAACCTGGGCTACTGCAACCAGGCCCACCACCCACTGTCATAGGTGATGCTAATAAAAATCACCAAACAAGTACTTACCTTTCAGATTGGGTCCTGCATGGCTGTGCATGGGTATCTGGAAGTGTCATTCCCTCAAACTTCCTGTGGTGTATGTTATCTTAGGTGGTGTGGTGGGACTGCCTTGTTGCCAGTGCAGTCTGTGTTGGCTTGGGTTGGGGAACTACAGAGAAGAAGAGGATTTTTTTTACTTTTTATTCACTGGAACATAGGGCATCTCTCCAAGGCACCACTTGACTTTTCTGTCTTTAATCCCTACCTGAACCCTTCTCTACAGTGCTGACTCCACTCGGCTTCATGGCTTGACCTGAAGGGTTGGGAATGCAGCTGCTGCCATCACACCTGAGGGGTTGGAGTTTCAGTGCTGCATCACCTGCTGTCACACCTGATAGGTGGGGCTTCAGTGATTCACCACCTGCCATCACACCTGAGGGGTGGTGGTTTCAGTGCTGCACCACCTGCTGTCACACTTGAGGGGTGGGTGCTTCAGTGTTGCACCTGCTGCCATCACACCTGAGGGGTGAGGTATGTGGGCTGCAGAGATGCACCTGCTGCTGTCAAACCTGAAGGGTTGGGGCTACAGAGATGCACTACCTGCCATCACACCTTAGGGGTGTGGGCTTCAGTTGGGGGGCTTCAGTGTTACACCTTCTACCATTATACCTGAGGGGTGAGGGCTTCAAGCTGTAGTGATGAACCTGCTGCCATCACACTTGAGGGGATGAGGGCTGCACCTACAGTCATCACCATTGTACCAGAGGGATTGGAGCTGCTGTACTGCTGCTGTCACATTTTCAGGATTGAGGGGATACTGCTGTTGCCATCTTGCTTGGAGCTGGAACTTGAAGTCACTGCACAGTGCTTTCAAGTATGTGTTCTGAGGGATATGAGGCTGCAGTGCTGCTGCTTCTGTCACACTGGAGGGAGAGGGGCTGTAGTGTTGTTGCTGCTGCCTTCTCACACCTAAGGGATAGGGGCTGCATTGCTGTTGCTATAATTGCACCTGACAGATGTCAGCGATAGTGCTGCTGCTGCTGTCACATCTGGTACCTAAAGTAACTTTTAATTGATACTAGGATAGATGGATGCACAGTAGTGGATGTCAAAATTGCTAAAATGCATGTTAACACAGTTTAAAATTGTTAAAAAAATTGCACAAAACCAAACACTGGTAAAAACGGATTTTGGCTTGGCAGACACCGGTGACAATATCAGTTTTTACAATGTGCAAAATGTAATTTGCTTTTTCTCAATCACTTTAAAACAATGTCCATGATTTTAATGGTACGTAATGTTTCAGTGGCATGAACATTCGTGCACCTCGAAGGGTAGACAGATCTCAATCATGTTGCTGGACTTCAGCCTACAGCTGATGCTGAGCTGGGCAGTACCTACAGTAGCCAGGCGCAAGGGATTCAGCTCAGCTGCTGCTGAAACTGCTGCTGTGGTATCAACAGTGTGTTGCAGGGAGAAACCATCCATGAAGCTTCTGCTGCCTCTGCCTATTACATCATTTTAAAGTAACTGGTCGAGGTAAGGGACTGAGGAGGTGACAGCGGGCACTTCACTGGTACAGGATAAAAGACAAAGAAAAATTAGCAAATCTGGAACTTGATCCAGACTGGTAACAGTACAGAGCAGCAGAAACATCACCAGCCAAGTCTCTGATAGAGCGGCTTTAACTGAGGGAACCACTGCACTATTACAGGTGCAGTGGGTAAATCTTGTTTCCACAGGTACTCCTTGTACACATTTATTTCCCACAGAGACAGGCAATTATAAATGAAAAAAACTGAAGACTGAACAACCTCCCCATTAACATTTTTTATTCTGAGTAATTTTGCTGGAATTTGGTACCCCCACCCCTACCCAAGCGATCCCCTTTCAGAGCTTTTTTTTGTCCAAAGCTTCTCCTATTGTTACTCGGTTGTTTTAAATTTGTCTCTCTTCTATAGCAAGGCGATAAAACAATGTTTCTTTATTTCATCCATCAGTATTAGTGTTTGTTTGGAAACAAGCTTGACACACCAGTGGTCTTCCAAAGTCACATATCAACACTTAAGTGCGATAACCTTCCCAGAGCAAGTCTTGTGGCCACGGAGATGCTGTCATTGACTGGTGTGTGTTGTCTTTACTAATAAACAAGCATCACCCCCACACCCCCATTCAGTAAACCTGTTGTAGTAATGAATACATTCAGACATGTTGCTTGTTGTTTTCCTGCCCTGCTCAGTTTTCCTGTTTCAATGAAACTGCACTTGGGATGGTTTGTGGTACCCCTCGCAGTCCTCAGCCCTGGCTCATTTACCAGTGATAACGAATATTTCCAACAGTATCAGGAGACATCTGACATATTCATTATAGCATGCCCTGTTTAAAATCTTTCAATATGACAGTAACCCCTCCCAAAAAAATAAATATTAGAGACGTATAAAAATTAAGGTCCCGCTCTCTTTCATAGTCCGTGTCTTATCAGTCAAGGTCTGTCATATTCTCTCATTCTTTTGGAGATCCACTCTTTAGAACTGAAGTCTCAATACTTCTCAATGACAATCTTTACTTTTATTTTTAATCTCGCTTCCATAACCAAGAGATTACAATAAAATTTGCTCCTTCGGTCAATTCCCCCTCTTGCTCAGATATTCCGGCTTGGGCAGACAGCCATGCCAAGCTCTTTAAAAGCTTTAATATCTTGAAGATTGTATTGCTCCTGCACTGAGCTTCCAACACAACATTTACACCCCCCAACAAAAACTACTTACTGTTACAAAGAAAACAGGAAGCCACCCCATATCAAGAAAAGTTTAATTTCTGAGTTTTTTGTTTATTCTTTTTTTTTTTTGCTAAACCAAATTGTCAAAAAGTCTCCTAACTCCTTACTGATTTTTTTTCCCAGAGAAGTATCAAAAGCTATGAAAAATGCCACAAAATCACTGCAAAAATTGGAACATTTTCTGGAGGCCTAGGCAGCCCCCAGACCCCCGGCCTTTGTTTCTGAATTTTGTTGGCCCCCCACATTAAAGCTACTTGAACCGCCCCTGATTACAATGTCACAAACACAAGACACCATTTGCTAGTGTGCTTTGTCAGTGTTAAGGGGTCATTTAATACCTAACAGCGCTGTATATTTAGTCTGTTGAGGAGGACTCTAGCCATTACCACAATCGCTCTCATATCTGTTTAAATATTTTAATGCTGGTGAAGTTAATATGGGGCACACTAATGTACTTGTTCTTAGAATACAACAGGTAGTAACTGTCACTATTGTATGCAGCACCTTCAAACCCAGTTACTTGATACTGGCAGTTTCATCTATACTTGCCTAAATTGGGAAAATATCAGAATTCAGCAATTGGTATCAAGTGTAACAATCCGGGGAATGCAAAAGTACACTACAATTTTATGGTTGGATGTAAAGAGGAGCATTCAGTCTAAAGCCAAACTCCAACCCCTGATAAAGAGATAGAGCACCTCGTTATGTAGGGAAGTTGCTGTTGGATTCTTGGTGGGTTTGGTTCTTTCAAGGCTGGTCAGGTATCACAGCAGACTAAATGTATATGATTTTTGCTTCATCACTGAATTGTTGTGTTAATTTATGCTGCACATTTTATTACAGTGTTCTGTCTGTGAGTTCATGGAGCTGTATTGAACATGTTATGCTTTAGTGATGAAACTGAACAGCATACATTTTTGTGCTGTTTTGACATGATGTATTATTCAATAAATGAAGAACAGAATGAGTTGTATGTGCATAATCTTCCTGGTTTACATTGTGTTGCATTTTGGCTGGCTCCACTGTATGTTTTCACACAGTATACAATAAGTAAAGTCGCAGAAGTATTTTACTTAAAGGGACAGGAATTGGTTATTTCATTATTTTTATATTGTACGAGACCTGTTTTAAATATTTATTAAAGTTTGAGTGTAAAAGTAAACAGTCTGTGTCTTTTTTTAATATGTTCTCTGTTTATCTCTGACAAGTGCTTTTATGAGTATCTGCATTCTGAAATGTCTCGAGGGACTCTTAATGGATGTTTGTAGTGAGCACACTGCCGTGTAAGCGCATTCCAAGCTGTTGCTTGTTTTACCGAAACAGCGCTGCAGTCTGTATACTTATCAGAGACTGATGCTGGACAAATCAGATCAATCCCTTGTCACAGCCTTATGATTTATGTGAAATTATTTTAACAATGTCAAAAGTGGATCATGATAAAAAAAAGAAAGCTTAATACTGAATGCAGCATGTGTTTCAGGTAATCTCCCGTTAGCCTTAAATAGTAAACTACAATGTGACTTTAATCATTACTGAATTTCATTACAGTCTTGTTTGTTGTACAGCTATTTTATTTTCTGGTTAATGCTTAGATTGATTGTGTTGTGGTCCTGTGTGGGAATAAAACCCATGGTATGTCATGCACACCACAATCTATTTCTAGCTTTTTTACTTTGATATCCTGAGAAAATGTAAATGTCATCTCTATCACACTGTAACATTTCAAGAATATTACTGATGCAGTGGAGGCATACTGACAATGTCTCTGCATTTTCCGTTTGAAAGCATACATATTTATTCAGGGGAATATTCTCTACCATCCTTGCCTTTGTCCCCAGAGCCCTGCCCAATAAAACACAGACTACCATTTTATGGGTGCTCAGTTGGCAATTAATTTATTATATCTTCCAAATGTCCACTTCCACAATATTTTCATTATCATATCTTACAAACTTATGTTCATCATAGCTTCATTATACACAATTTCCTCAAATCACATTTTTCCTCATTGTTTTCCCTTCTTGCGCCCCCAAGCGTAAACCCGGGGGCTGCCGCACTATTCAGAAACAACCTTTTCATTCTTGTTTCTCTTTTTGCCACCCCCCAGATGTACATCTGGGGTCCGCCGTCTTTCTTTCCTTCTCTCTTGTTGGATATGCATGTACACACATATCACTCCTCTGTGTGGTGTTGTTCTGGGGATCTCTGAGTCAGATTATCCCACCCCCTTCTCATCCCCTCTCCCCTTTTTCTTAGGCCCTTCTTATTCTCTGCAGTTCACCTTTGGCAGTCCTGGCAAACCTGCTGTCCACCTTCAGCAGTCTGCCCCTCTCCTGTGCACCTACCCCATTCTTTTTCCACTAGCCCACTTCCAGCTTGCAATGGACAGTGGGCTTCCCCCCGAGTAGGTGCACCATCCCCCCCTTTTTTTTTTATAACCGGGCCCTTCAATTCCCCTCACCCTTGTGTTGGGCTGATGTCCCTCATTCCTGTTTCCAACTTCACTTGCTCTAGGGGCACGACTGCCCCACTCACCTGTATCCACTGCCCCCTACCAGGTAGCCTTGCTCTGTGTCCAACAGTTCTGCCCATCCTGGTTCTATGGGCTCCTGTATGTCAGTTTTGCATAAGGAGAGAAAGAGAGCATTCCCCTCAGGTCAAACATCTGCTCTCCTCTTCCGCACTGTGGTCCAATGACCTGTTTCCCATTTGTCATACCTATTTAGAGTAACTATTGGCCCCTTCTGGGCTATTTTGCTCCCCCCTTTCCTCGGCAACCTCTGTCATTGCCTTATCAATGGGGAGATAGGAGTTACCGAAGGGACTTCCCCTGTAATATGAAAACCTATATCCCTAAAGGATCTAGGATCCCCTAAGTGCAGCAGGTCCCACCTCCTCAGTTGTTCTGTGGGGCCCTGTTCCCCATCTTGGCTCCTATCCCCCAAACATTGTCAGGAAGGTATGGGGATAGGGGCCCCTGGGTTCCACCCCTCCTCTTCCAAGTAGGAAACCACTGTCTGCTGTATAACTCTTTGCCCTTTCCCCCTACCCACTGGGACTGTGTCCCTGTTCACCGGTTGCCCCAGTGCCAGCTCCTGGCCTCTACTTACCAAGCCCTTGCTGTCCATTTGCTATTTGGCCTACAGTGCTACCCCTTACTCCCCTGTGCTCTTCTGCCATTTTATGCATCAGGTTGCTACATTTAACTCTGCCCTCAGCGACCATCTTATCTCACCCCCCAAGGAGGCTGTCAGTCCTCGTGGTACTCTGTCACCAACAAAACCCTTTCCCCTTATACATTTGTCAGCTGATTACCGCTTACAGTCTGCTAAATGGTTGAAACCACTTCTTTTCTCCGATTCCATGGAAAACCCCATAAATGATTGCTTGCGCTCATGCTTTGGCAGTTATGCTTTCCCCATATGTTATACCATTTTATGGTGCACATAGCCTCTTATACCAGGAACAGCCAGCCTGTACTTGGCCTTCATTAAACTAGAAGTGCATGTGGCTCAAAAAAACTCCTAGCTGCTGAACTGCAGCCACATGGATAACACCACAGGGGCAAATTTGATGCATCTCTGGCCCTACCGCGGGACTTCCCACTGCAATCATCTTCCACCACTCCACCGCCAATTATTCTGACCTACGTGGGCCGATATCATATTTTTTTTTTAATTGGCAGATTTGAAATAGCCTATCACAGAGTGTCAAAGGAGTAACTAAATTCATTCTGCCGATCTGCCCCATGCACTGGGTAGCTTCCGTCATGTTCTTGTGTCTTGCAGGTAGCCCAGATGGTTGCTGTCCATTAGGTTGTCCTGTCAACCCCTAGCCGCTCTGACTAGTGGGTAAACAAAGAATCTCTTCCCTCCCTTTTTTTTTTAATGTTGATTTTCAAATGTTCCCCTTTTAACTGGTCTCTATGCAGTCTTGTACTTCTGGTAGTGACTAGATTTGGGCCAAGCAACTCCCTAAGGACAGGTTTGTTTATTGCATTGTATACAAGGCATAGACCGCTCTGATTCTTCTGTATTGCCAGACAAAAAGTTTAAGTGTAATTAGTATATCAGTATATTTCGTGCTTTTAACCTGTGTTATACACCTTGTGGCCCTTTCTGTACCTTCTCCATCCTCCTTATTCCTTCAGATAGTACAGAGCCCAAGACTGGATACTGTATTCCACATGTGGTCCACCAAGCAAGATATATACTGTAAGAATGAAATTTTTTGTCCCCACTTACTGTATTCCTTAGTATGAAGTTTCACCTTCTATTTGCTTTACTAACTGCCAATTACCTTGATCATGTGCTGTTATGGTAGAATTAACTGACATTCCAAAGTTTTTCTCACTCTTTGGCGTAGAGTATACATATATATATATATATATATATATATATATATATATATATATATATATATATATATATATATATATATATATATATATATATATATATATATATAAATGCTCAAACCTGTCCTTTTCCAGGTTTACAGTCACCTAATTTCTTCTATTCCAACCGCATAATATTCATTTTAGTTTGCATATTAACTGCATCAGTATAGCTACTTATAATGCTCCCTGTTTTTCCAACATGCCAGTTTTGACATCCAGCAGGTCTTCTATGTTTGTGTAAGAGCAATACCTAGACTAAACAAAATTAGGGCCAAGTATTGATCCATGTGGTACTCCTCTAGGGACTGGTGCCCTGGAGGAGGCTCCTCTGCTTTGTCTACATAACCAGGTGCTTCCCCTTATCCTTACTTCCGACTCCACTCAAAGATCAGCCCCTTCCTGGCCCTATGCTTTCCCTGGCTTAACTCTCTTTCCCCATGCCCTGTGTCTAACCTCCCCCCCTCAATTCCCCCCAGGCCCTTACCAACTGTTTCCCTCCACCACTCAGTGCCCTCTGGTGTGAAGTCCCTTTTTCCTGTGGGGAAGGGGTGACCCCATCCTTGTTCCAAGTTTGATGGGCTCATTGAAGCCACTGTCCTGAGGCCTGGGGGTATCAGCAGGGTGGTAAAGGTGTTGGGTCCAGACTAAGCACTGGTTCCTCCACTGATGTCAGTGGTGGCACCAGACCAGCAAGCCTCCTGGCTGCAGCTGCCATACAGGCCCCTCGTTAACCTATCGGGTCCTTTTCAGCCTCCCTGGCATTCCTCCCCACTCGACCAGTGCTTTGGTCGCCCCCTCCCCCCATGGTCCAAAAAGACTCTACCATCCTCCTTGTTACTGGTGGTCTTTCTTGGGCACCCTGCTGTGCACTGCTGCACTAGAAGCTGAAAAGAATAGCAGAAACTGTTAGTATTGATCAACATATTGTCTTTCCCAAGTAGACCTCCCCATACTCCCTCCCCCGGGTTACTTTTCAGGGCACTTACTCTGTCCCCCAATGAAAATTCTTAAGTAAACTGTCTTCTTGCTTCTTATTTTATTCATTTATATTTCTTTTTGTTTTTTCTTTTTTTTGAATTATGGCCAGTTAAGTCCCCTGCTGTCCAACTGGTTCCTTGGTTGAGACTTCCCTTCCCCCTCTCTTATGTTCTCATTAATTTACTCATCTACTTCTATGTAGGATACCCTTTATTATCCCTTTGTGCTGGGCTCCGTTGCTGTGTGTTGCCCCCCTCAAGTCCTGTGGAGTGCTATTCACCCCCTCCTTAACAACCAGACTGGTCTGTTGAAAGAAATACTGTCCTACTCCAGGCGTTCTTCCATTACCTTAAAACCCAATAAATCCCACTGCCAACCTATCTCCCACCTCAGATGTTACCCCTCTTGTTTGTTTACCCCTCAAAACACATACCACTGTGCCATGTTGGCCCACCTTTCCCACTTCATAAGGTTTCTTACAGGATCAATCTGTTTGCTTTTATTATTCCTGTCTGTTATACTTCATATGCCCTAAGTCTGACCCCTCCACATCACCGCCCAGCCACATGCTTATCTTCAAATGGTGGCTGACACCTTCGCTAAAATGGCGGCCGGGCTAGAGAATCATGGCCTACCCACCCCAGGTGCTCACCCCCTGCTGTACTAAGTGGGGCACCTCCTGCTCATATCCTATCCCCAGCCCCCGTCTTTTTTTTTTTGGTTAGTATGCTTCATGTCCCTCTGCCTTCAGAACCCTTGTCTATGTGAGCTGTGTGCTCTGAGACCCCATGGAATGGCTGTCCTTTGGATCATCACTTGTGTCCTTGTACTCAGTTTGTGCCTATGTGAGAAACATGTCATCCCCCCTTACCTATGATCTCTTCCCTGCTGCATGCAACGCATGCACCCTCTGTTTGAAACACACCATCGCTGAACCTCATACTCTCTATTCATCTGCCGCATGGCCACTCCAAACATAGTCTCCATTACACACTTCTAACCACATTTTTTCCCTGCCAGGGATGTCCCTGCACCCTTGACACCCAATGCCTAATGCTCCCATCCCATGCGAGATCGGCTTCCTAGCCTCCATCATGCCACTCCCCTCATGCCTTCCACTTCTTATCTCCTGGAGCTCAGTCTCCCAGTTCTAAGATGGTGACTCCCTCATGGTTACCTACCGCCATTAAAATGGCATCCCTCTTCCCTCCAACAAAGTTCCCCAAAATGGCTGCTGCAAGTCCATTTCTCAATAGTGACCATACAATAGAGTCTATCTTGCCCTCCCTCAGTGGCCATAGGGCTGTTTACATCCCTGAATTGCTGTACCTGTTGGCACACAGCTGGAAGATCTCCACCCAAAAACCCTGCTTCAAGTCTTTTTTTTTTTTTTTAATTGCGACACCTCTTACGGGTACTCTGGAATCTCCCATTGCCTGTTGGTGTCCCAAACATGGTCACCATTGGTCCTACCCCCATGATCATTAAACTTGTCCCTAACACATCATATTTCCTCCTAGGATTTGCAGCAATGCTCCCGGTGTGACCGCGGTTGGTTGCTCCTGTAATTCCGGCTTGCGTTCTGACCTGGGGGATCTCCCCTCCCCGCTATACCCCCGACTGGTAATCTGCTCCCTGAAACTTTTCCCAATAACCCTGTAAGGCTGCCTCCTTTATTTGCCCCTATTGACTTTTCAGCTGGGAGCCCTTTCCAACCTGCGTGGCGATGACGTCACATGCCAACGCCACGCAGTCAGCCCTCACAGTTTCTCTCCATTCGCCCCCCGCCTCCCTGCTACACAATCCCTTCAATTTCCTGACCAAACAGCAGGAAAGGGACAAAATCATGCCAGCAGCAGGGGCTGTGTTCTTGTTTACTGAAAAAAACCACTATGCGGCGTACATCCGCACAGGTGGCTGCTCCTCCGGTCTAACAGGCCTCAGACCACCACACGGTGCCTCCTAACTGAACGCCTCCAGCACAATTACACCCAAAACTTAGCTAGCAAATCCAGCCCAAAACAGCATACACAAATGCGAGTACAGCTTAGCCTAAGAAAACAGTGTCCAAAACATTGAGTAAAGTTTATCACTACGTACACATAACTTTTTTTTTAATTCATCTAGATTGCTCCTGCTTCACCTTTTTAGTGGCTGCACTAACGCAGGGGCCACCACTGCGTAACACTACAAAAACGCTGCTGTAGCGCACGAAGGTGGATTGCTCAAACCGTGGATGGGAGCACACAGGATGCATATGAAGAAGCCGAAACTCCTTCACAAATGCCTGTTAACTCTCCTTTGCCACTCTTGCAGTTCTCAAGCTGCAGTCTTCTGGTTTTTCTACAGTTAAGTACCTTACCTCAAACTTGGCTCTCATTGTCTACTCACAAACCACAAAGCCTACCTGGTCTATCCTTCACGATCCTACCTTGACCTCCTCATACAACTTTAAACTACTCCCTCTGCTGCACTGCCCTGGCTGAACAATAACCTTTACAACCAGATGGCCAATCATTCCATACAAGACGTACCTGCTTAATACTGCATCGTTCCAACCATAACTCATGCCCTTGCATGCAAATTCTCATCTCCCTGTGGACACAACAACCGACTCACTAACGACCACACTGTAGGAGTCTCCTGGGTCAAAAAGTTACTGCGAATATCTCCACTTGCTCAAATCTAAAGAAATTGAAAGCAACATAAATTTAAAACCCGTTGCCACCTGATGTGAAATCGCCCTCATTAATTGCCAGACTGATGTGCTTCATAGTAAAGGAATTTTACCAAAGCAAATTGTGAGCTCTCTCTGCCTTGCCTGCTCCTTTATCTCCCCTTTGCTCACCTGTCTCTCTCTCTCCCTTACCCAATCCTTTTCCGTCTCCTGGCATGATGTCATGAGGTGCCACCTCTCTCTGAATTCTTTGAATTCCACTTGCCTATCTCCCTCCCGATTGGCCTGCTCTCACTTCAGCTCCCCCAGGAGAACCGCCCCCCCCATTCCTGCTGCTTACCCCATGCTGAGCATCCACCCTATTGTTCAGAGCCTGGGACAACGGAGTCTGCCTTTTTAGGAGGCAAACCTATTTGTAAAATGCCATGGCAAACTATAGTAACCCCTGGCCACACCATACAATCCTCTGTGAACTCACTCTTTAACCTAATATTGAATACAAAATCGCCACCACCACAAAACTTGCAATTAATCGCTCAGTGTGCAGCTACCTATGTGATGACACAAACTGCGACATAGTTCTGCTTAGTTAGGCATCTGGAAAAATCAGGCTACTTTTTTGTAATTCAATCAGGCTTGATTGTGGCTGAATGTACCTTGTGTTTGTTCTATCCTTCATTTCTTTTTCCTGTCATGAGTTATTTTTTATATACATTTTATATAACACTCGATAGTAAATGTATGTGTGAGCATCATTGTCTGATCTTGAGAGGTGGATACAAACTGGAGTGATTATTGGTACTTGTGCAATCAGCTAATGAATTTTCTGATAAACAAAGTAGTGGTCAACATCGTAAAATTATGGGTGCAGTCTGGAAAGCAGATTTGGCTCAGTGTGCTTTCCCAGTAATCAAATTATAACAGAAATAAATAGTAAAATAATAGTTGTTTCTAGTAATGATTGGTATATTGAGGATAGGGATCCCTACCATGAATAATCAAAAAATTAATGAAGCTGAATGTTGATGAAATAATTATATAATTAGTCTATAAATTTCATTTTAGTTTATTTTAAAAACTAAATGTATTTTTGTTTCACTCCCTATTACTACAATCACTCAGTTTTCTTCCTTTGTCTGTATTCCTCCCTCGTTCACCTTATTCTGGCTGGATCTAGCTTATTTATCTTTTCATCTATGTGTCTGTCCTTATGTATGCCCTGTATACACATCCATACCTATGTTTTGGAAATTATTTGTAATCTCCATTGAGTAGTCCCCCCCAACACACACACACACACACACACACACACACACACACACACACACAGAAAGAAGTATAGACTCTGTCTCTATGTCTAGAATTGACTAGAATATGTTTGTGAGCATAGACACTCACTCACACCAGGAAAACAATTACAGATTTTTTTTTATTTTTCTTTCTGTGATTTCCTTGTTGTGACATTTTCACCTGTGCCACTTAAATATTATCTTTTATCTCTACCATGTATCTGTATAGCCACTACATTTCTATTCTCTCTCTCTCTCTCTCTCTCTCCGCTTTTGGCATAAGGCAATATTTATGTTGCCAGCTGGCCATTGTCCTTAACATATAGGCACAATCATGCCACTGAAATAAAACAGAAAATAAATCTTTATCAGATATCTGTGACTGTAATATTTATCTAGGTCCTTCCTTTTAATCCCTCTCTATCTCATGTTCTGATCTTGATTATTGAGTCCCAGAAGTCAATGATCTATTCGTCTAACCCATTTTATACCTATGCACACAGTCATGTTGAGGGTAAGTCCCATCCCCTTTTAAAGCCATCTACCATGCTATGGGTTTCTACCTCCTCAGGTTAATTATTCCAATTATCACCCACTCTCTCCAGAGTCAGACATCCTGTGTAAAAGGAGGTACTGAAAAGGTCAGCCAATGGTTCTGCCTGTATGTCAGCTATTTCAGTAAGTGTCATATGGTGAATGCCATCTTGGGCCTGATGTCTTATCCCCCCTCAATTACCTTAATCCTGATATCACCTTATATGTATTCCCTGTATCAGTCACATTCATTACCACCCTTTCCACTCTTCCTTCTCTCCCTGATGGTGCCAGGCCATTTTTTTTTTTCATTCGTGAACACTGAGCAGATTTAAGCATTTAGTGCCTCTGCCTGGTTATCACCTTCTCCACCTTTTATGTATCATGCTTTATCCAACTCCTCCTTACAGCTATTGACTGTCATACATGTCACCACCCCTCTTGGCAATGCATTCCAAATAGATACCACCATCTCAGAGAAGTAGTGCCTCCTCATTTCCATCTTGAAATGTTTGATGGTCATTACCTGCTAGTGGGTCCTCCATCCTTACCTCGCTCACCATCTCCCAGTTTGCCAGTACTAGGTCAAGAGTGCTACCAAGTCTTGTAGGCCTACTTAACAATTGTGTCAGAAGGTCCCCCTTGAATGAATCAAGGAACACCTACTCCCTGGTACTGCCAGTGGCCATGGTGCTCCAGGCAATCCGTGGTATGTTAAAATCCCCACCTATAATCACACTACACCTTCTATAAACCCTCCTTATTTGCTCTTCAAAATCCTCATTTAGTTCCCCAGATTGTGCTGGTGGTCTGTACACCACTCCCAGCCTCCACTTTCTGTCATTTGAGTCCAGGAGCTGTACCCAAAGTGCCACTGCCCTCTCCTTTTATCCCTTATCCCTTATGCATTTAATTCCTTCCCTCATATACAGTGCAACACCCCCCCCCCACATGCCATGGATGTACTGCTGTCAGCTAACAGACTAACATACTAACATACTAGGAAGCCAGCAGGTTAGCATGTACTATGTGGATCCTGATCAATTTATGGTATTATAATTATTCATTGTTAATGCTGTAACACATTACTTATTTATTTGTATATTTCCTAACAGATTTACTACATGAATGACCACGAACTGCAATATTTGTGGCATTGATTAATCTAAGGAACAGCATATTCTTATTTCACATAGACACCAATAATGACAAACTTTGACATTAATAATAAAAGAATTATTGGTCCATCTTGTCTTGTACATGGATGTATGAGTTCCTATTCTCGCATGCCAAGTATAAAACTTTCATCAAATGCCAACTGGCAATATTGAACTTTATAGCAGATGGCTGCATGCTCTTAAGATCCAGCATCATGATGCAAGTGTATGTAGTTTTGTCTGTAGTCAACATTCTAGTGATGAGGATAACATTACTAAAGGACACTTCGGCTATGATGGAATATTTTCTTTGGTTAAAACCAACCTGTCTTAAGAAAAATTCTGTGCATCCTGCAATTGAGAATTCAATTATGAATGTAGGTAGTGCAACAGCCATCATGATGAGTGTCTCAGGCAGTACCATCGATCAGAATGTGTCAGGCAAGGATGCTTGTCAAAATACAGGAGAACTGAATGAGGACAAAGCAGCTGACTCTCGTTATAGAAGCAGTTTACTACCACCAGTGCAGGAGGTACACTAGTTTTTTATTGTATACTAAACAATGTTCAGCAGTGCAGTCTGTAGAGTGGTGGCTTTAGTTAGAATTACAATCCCTGGTGGTCCAGTGGACCCCACTCCCAGCCCAATTGTGGGCAAATGAATATAATAATTCCCTGGTGGTCAAGTGGACCACCAGGGATTTAATTTCAGTTTTTGCCCACATTTGGGCCAGGGATCAGATCCACTGGACCACCAGGGAATGTAATTACATAATATGCCCACGATCAGGAGGGGAAAAGGTCCACTGGTCCACCTGGGTTTCAGTTATGTTATGCCCGCAATCAGGCGCTGGGGCACGGTCCACTGGACCACCAATGATTTGTTTATTATATGTCCATGATTGGGCATTGGGGTACGTTGCCCGCTGAGTCAGGTACAGAGGGGCTGTTCAAAGTAAGGGAGGGGAGGGGAGGGACACCAGGGGTAATGGTATGAGACTGGAGGGAGGACGGTTCAGGTAGGAGATAAGGAGACTCTTTTTTACAGAGAGTATAGTAGGTGGGTGGAGAGCATTACCTGCAGAAGTGCTATCCAGTAGAACAGTGGACTGCTTCAAAAGGGGATGGGACAGGTCAAGGGGGAGGGTCAATGGAGGGGAAGGGTGGAAGGGAGGGGCAGCTGCAGAATATGAGGTGTCTCCAGGCATTTATCTGCTGACAAATTTCTTATGTTTGTAAATGTATAAACAATGCTTCCTCAGAGTGGATTGTTACACTACAGGAATAGGAAGATATAAGTATAAATGTTCTGTGCTTTGAGGGTGAAATATTATCAACATAAAAAATTATGAATCACGTCTTATTGGAAAGAGTGGTGACTATGAGGAGCACACTGCCCAAATGTTTTTATATCCTTTAAGAAATTAGCCATTTTTACAGGTGGATGGGACTAAGTTACTGTGGCGAATCACCGGAATAGGAGGATTATAACATGTGGTAGTTGCAGCACAATGTTCGCTACAGTTGCTACATATTCAAGACAGTATTTTTCATATAATTTTGCCCCAATCTACTGTTAGTTTCATATATTAGTAGGTCATACTTGATGTTTTCATATTCAGATAAAGGGTGGGAGAGAGGTGCAGCTGCAGAATAAGCAATTCTAGCAGTACATTTGAGCATACTTGATAGACCTCTCCTTAAAAATATGTATACTCTGTTTCATTTTATCCCAGGTCTGCACATGTAAATGTCATAACTGTCTACTTGCCTCATTATGGACTATTAAGCGTCATACTAATGGTACACAAAGTGATCCTGTAAAAGTTTTACCACATATTAAAGTAAAGAACAGAGCCTGTCAAACAGATTTTTCTGCAGATAGTCAGATCAGTAAAACCTCAACCTATACAATGACAGACAACCTAATTGCAAAATATGGTATGATGAATGATCACAGTTATACTGAGAAAGAATGAAACATTAACAGAATTGCAGACATAGACAGTCCAGATCCAAACAATATTAATCTCTCAGATGTTTGTTCTGAGGTATTGGGATATAAGCAGCGACATGACACAACATGAAGGAAATGAAAGTCTAGATGCACACGATTTCCACCAGAACAATTACGACAGTGAAGATGACTTTCAAGATGATTATTTTAATGATCCTAACTACATTCCAGTCTCATCAGATACTGATGAAACAACCGATTCAGAGTCAGACAACAATAGTCTGGATGAATTAGACAGATTTTTCATTATCTCAAAAACATAGTTACTGATCTTATTTAAAAAATGTATTTCACCTTTCTGCTGCAGTCCATTAGCTAAAAATCCAGGTATTATCAAAAAAGGGTAGCTCAGTAACTGTGAAAATAGAATGCCTAGATGGACACACAATGACATGGGACTCTCAGGAGAAGCTAAACGGTGTGACAGAGGTAAACATTTTGATGCCAGCAGCAACCTTTATTTGTGGAGGATCATACACGAATATTACTGAAATTTTACAGACAGTCAGGATAAGCACAATAACTGTTAGGCATTGTAACAACATACAAAGAAGGGTCATTCTGCCAGCAGTTCACTCTGTGTGGGAAGATCAAGTTAATGAGATATTTCATAGTCTATCAAATAAACCACTGATCTTATCTGGTGATTCATGATGCGACAGACCAGGACACTGTGCTACTCTAGGTAACTACACATTAATTGATTGCGATTGCAGACTAATAATAGACCAGCAGACTGTAAAGGTGACAGAGGTAAAGAATAGTTTTTTGATGGAGCCAGAGAGATTAGTCAGGAGTCTGACAAACTTGAATAATAAACATCTTACCGTATCTATATTAGCAACTGATCGGCAAGTCACTGTTCAGAAGATCATCAGGGACAAGTTCCCTTACATTAGACATGAGTTTGATCTTTGCCACATCACAAGAGGATGAAAGAAAAAAATGTTTGCTGCATGCAAGAAGTGAAACTGTGCCATAATTTTGCCTTGGGTTAATTCGATTATAAATCATCTTTGGTGGGCAGTAGCCACATGCAGTAAGGACTTTAATGAACTGAAGAACAGATTTACATTAGTATTATACCATATATCAAATATACATAGCTGGTTTTCTAATGATAACTTTCACAGGTGTGAACATCAGCCATACAATGCAGATATAGGAGCAAAAAAACCTTGGATCAGTAGCCAATCTGCTGCACATGAAAAACTAAAGAAAATCATTATGGACCAAAGGTTACTATCAGATACAGAAAAGGTATGAATCAATTACAGATGATGCAATTGATGGATTATTAGTTACAGTAATGCTTTTCTTAGTTTGATTTTATTTATAAAATATTATGGTATTTTTGGAGGTTATAATTTTCTTGTCTCTGTTCTCGTTGTTACGAAGGTAACTGAAGGAATCCACTCAGGGGATCTAGAGAGTGTGCATTCATTACACCTTAAGTATGTACCAAAAAGAATAAAATATCACTACGACGCATACTGTATTCTTGTCGACTACATATTGCAGCCATGGACCATAATGAGAATGTTTTCCATCCACAATTGTCAAATAAAAAGGGTTAATTACAAAACAAACAACAATTTTCAAAGCCTGCAGGAAGATATGTGATTAAGTCAAGGACGTCAGAAAAGACCCACTGTTTTAGAGAAAAGATATTGAGATGCATTTCTGATATACAAACTACGGTATTTGAACCCTTGTATAGAAACATAGAAACATAGACGTTGAAGGTTATGAATTTGCCATCGGCCTTTGCTCTATCAATGGCCTATCTATTCATACGCATCTGTACTGCTCCATTATGCATATCCCATGCTTGTTTAAAACCATGCACTGTATTCATACCCACTACTTCCTGAGATAGGTTGTCCTATGCTTCCACCATCCTTCATGTGAAAAAGTCCTTCTTCACATTACCCTTTAATTGGCCTCCATCTAATCTCATGCTGTGTCCTCTTGTCCTGCTATTTGTCTTATATTGAAACATGTTAAAAAACTCTTACACCTATGTACATGCTCTTGAACTTCTTTGTATTAACCCCCATTTGCCACTCTTTTGACCATTCTACTAGGTTATCCAGATCTCTTCTCATTCTGCCGACCCCATCTGGATCATTTACCCTGTTTTTTCCTGTTTCAGATGTACATGGATTAGTAATCCAATCGTTCACCAATGATGTAGTAAAGCGACATCTAGGAGAACACCATGGGGCATTAAACCAATGTTGGAAGAAGCAATGAATGTGCATCACACCAGATTATCATATAAGAGACTTAAAAGCACACAAATTTGATTTGAAAATGTACCCAGTCAGATAAATAAATGGAAAACAAGCAATGTTGAGGTAGCATCACATGTAGTGTCTTATTTCTTTATAAGTATTGCTAATTAATAAATCAAACTATGCATTGGTGAAGTCAAAATAAATCATATCATTAATCACTAGTTAATACTACAATTTCTATATATAAATAACACTGCTATACTGAATTTCTTGTTTTCGGAGTAGTTTAATTTTCATGTTGGTACTGTTATTTAAACTCTAAAGTTTTTTGACAGTGAATAGCTTATACTAATATGCTACTCGTGTTTATATATACCATTCATAGATACATAGATACATAGACAGTGTCGGCAGATAAGGGCCTATGGCCCACCTAGTCTGCCCATTTGAGCTTGTAAGTTCAGTTTGTTTTCCTAGAAGTCTATTTCCCCTTACCCCTGACCTCTAGAATTCCTTTATGTCTATCCCATGCATCTTCAATCTCGTGATTGTTTCAGCCCCACCACTTCCTCTGCAGGTGTACAACTTGTCCACCACCTGTTCTGTGAAGAAATTCTTTCTCATGTTTCCTCTGAACGTCCCTCCCTCCAACTTCATCCCATGCCCTCTAGTCCAGAAACATCTTTTTTGCTTAAAATAGTGTTTTCCTGCACCCTGTTCCTCCCTGTAAGATACTTGTATGTCTCTATCATATCTCCTCCTCCTCCTTCTCCAGGAGTACATGTTCAGTTCCTTCAACCTGTCTTCATAGGGACTTGTGATGCAACCATGCACCATCTTTGTTGCCCTCCCTCTGAACCTCTTCTCTACCCTGTCTCATGTCCCACGTAGGTATGGTCTCCAGAACTGTACACTGTACTCCAGGTGGGGCCTCACTAGTGTCTTGTATAGCGGAATTATGACCTCCTTTCCTGCTGGTGATGCCTCTGCCTATACATCCCAGCATCCTATTTGCTTTTACCTGATGCCTTGTCACACTGTTTCCTCACCTTGAGGTCATCAGAGATGACAACCTCAAGATCCTTTCCTGCTTGGTGCATGCTATATCCTCACCCCCCAACTGATATATTGTGCCTGCTTTTGTGCCCCATATGCATTATCTTCACTTCTTTGCATTGAATTTCAACTGCCAAACCCTTGACCATTCTTCAAGTTTCTGCAGGTCCCTTCTCATTCTGTCTACACCCTCTGGTGTGTCTACTCTGTTACAGAGTGTTGTGTCATCAGCGTAACAGTGAAATTCTGCCTTCTAGATCCTGTGCAATGTCACTGATGAAGATGTTGAATAGGACCGGTCCCAGCACTGATCCCTGTGGTACCACTGGTCACTCTTCCTCTGCGGAGTGACAGCCATTTACCACCACCTCTGTGTCCTGCCACCCAGCCAGTTACCTACCCACCACACTACTGTCCTGCCCACACCCATATTCCCAGTTTGTGTAATAGTCTTCTATGGCACAGTGTCAAAGGCCTTGCTGAAGTCCAGAGGAGGTCATGTCCACTGCCCTCCCTGATCCACCTCCCTAGTCACCCAGTCAAAAATTCAATGAGGTTGGTCTGACATGGACTCCCCTGGTGAAACCATGCTGCCTTGGGTCCTAGTCCATTGACAACCAGATGTTTCACCAATCTCTCCTCAGTAGTGCTTCCATGATCTTTCCCACTACCGAGGTGAGGCTGACTGGTCTGTAGTTCCCTGCTTCTCTTGTTCCCACTTTGTATAAGGGGACTACATCTGCTGTCCTCCGTCTTTGGGTACCTCCTGTTTCCAGTGATTGGCTGAACAGGATAGCTAGAGGTTCAGCCACCACCTCTCTTAGTTCTTTAAGGGACCCTGGGTGCACCCCATCTGGCCCCATTGCTTTATCAGCTCTTATTACTTCCAGTTCCTTCAGGACCCTTTCTCGTAAAGGGACTTGTGTCCATTTTCTGCACCATTCTCACCCTTGTACTCCCTTCAGACCCATTACCCCTCTTCCTTAGTAAAGACTGAGCAGAAATACCTGTTCGAGATGTCAGCTTTACTGTTGTCATCCTCCACGCTGCTCCCATCCTCCCCTTCAGTCTCACTATCCTCCCTTTGTCTTTTCTTTTTCACTTATGTACCTGTAAAATGTTTTGTTCCCTTACCCACTGATTTTGCAATGTGTTCTTCTGTCTGAGCTTTGGCTTCCCTTACTGACTTCCCTGCCTCCCTTTGTTTCTCCTGGTACTCTCCCTATCCCTTCTGCCTGTGTCTTTTGTATTGCCTGAATGCAATCTTTTGGCTTTCACTTTCTTTGCTACCTCTTTGAAACCATAATGGTCTCCTTCCTTTTCCTCTTGCTAACCTGCTTAATGCATAATTTGTTGTTCTTATAATCCCCATTTTAAATACTGCCCACTGTTCTCAACCCCTGATTCCTGTCCCATTCCTCAATGCCTCTTTTCAAGTATCTCCATTTTCCCAAAGTCTGCCCCCAAAATCCAGGATACGTGTTTTTGTGTGGTTTGGTTCTGCTCTTTCTGATTTCAAACCACAATGACTGGTGGTCACTGTTACCCAGGTGCTCCCCACTGTTACCCCCATCACACTGTCCCTGTTTGTGAGCACAAGGTCCAGTATTGCTTCTGCCGAGTTGGTTCCATGACCAGTTGCTTGAGGAAGGACCCTCTGAAGGAGTCCAGGATAATCTGCTCCTTGTTGATGCTGCTGCTGGATGCTCCAGTCCACGCCTGGTATATTGAAGTCTCCAACCAGTACTACTTCACTCCTTGTCTGCCATCCTTTGGATGGCTAGCATCAGCTCCCTATCTGTTTCTTCCTTCCTGGGCTGGTGGTCTATAGACCACACCTGTGCAGATGGCTGGCCCTGCTTTCCTTTCCAGCTTAACCCCAGTCATTCTCTCCCATTTTGTTCCTCCTGGATCTGTGTGGCCTTATGTCATTTTTCACATACAGTGCCACTCCTCTTCCTTCCTGCCTGCTCTGTCTCTTCTGAATATGTTGTAGCCAGGTATGGCCATCTCCCAGTCATGGTTATCATTAGACCAGGTTTCAGTGATGGCACAATGTCCAGGTCTGACTGTACCATGACAGCCTCCAGATCTTCCATCTTGTTGCTAAGGCTCCTGGCATTTGCACACATGGCTTTCCATGATTTGACCTCCTAGACTGCTTCACTGTTCTACTCCAGCCCCTTCCTTGGTTGTCATTTATCCCTGGTTCTCCTTGCTGTCTGCCCTTCTGCTGAATTTGCCCTTTTCTGCTTATCCACCTTTGGACACTAATCTCCATTCTTTGCACACTGCTTTGCAGAGATAGCCACTCCTCTGGTTCACTGGTTCTACTGCTAGCTGTGGGGTGAGCAAGCAGGTACCGTCCTTGCTGGCCTGTCACCCCTTTGCTAGTTTAAATGCTTGTCAATGTAGCATTTAAACTTATCATTGAGTGCTTGATTCTCCAGGATGGATGCAGGCCGTCAGGCTTGAACAAACCTCCATCCCTCCAGGTGGGTCCCCAGTCACCAATGAATCCAACCCTTTCTCACAGCACCAGTTCTTCAACCATGAGTTAAGTTCTGGTGCATGCACTCCTATGTTCTCCCTTTCCTCACAGGTAGTACTTCTGAGAAAGTGACAGAAGTAGCTACTTGCTTGAGACCCCTCCCGTTTCCTAAACCTTCCTGAACTTCCTTTGGCTCCCCATTTGCCAAGTCATTAGTACCTAGGTGGATAATGACATCCAGCTCACCCTCCCGCCTTGCCTTCCCAGTGATCCCCAGTATCTTCCTTCCATCCCTCCATGCCGTGGCACCTGGTAGGCACCTCACCTCCCTGTCCTCCCCCTTCTGTGTTCCTAGCTGGATCCCTCTTACGATGGAGTCCCCCACCCAGATTCACTTCCTCCTCCTCTGGGGTCCACTGCTTTCCCCACTGTGGTCACCTCCTTGGCTAACCTCCACATCCTTTCCTTCCACTTCTCTGGGTACCTCTATTTGGTTGTCCTCTGTGCTGTTCATCTGTTTGTGGATCTCAATTTGTCATACTAAAAGAAAAATAAATTTATCAGTTTGTATAACTATCAATTGTTGGAAAGTCTAAACGATTATTGAATGCAAACATTTTCAACTGATAAAGTGTATAACCTTCATGTTGTTTCCAAAAATATATTATGTCACATGAATACTGAGTGAACTCCTTTATATTCAATGTCTGGATAGTTTTGTCTAATTAACTTTACACAGCATGCTGGAATCACTCGTCGGATGTGTTTTCCAAGGTGTCCATGAGTCCACAAAGTGAAATGACGATAGGCAGCAAGATAGTATGTTCTATGGGTGGAAATAAAAAGTAATCAATAGTAAGAACACACAAGGCAAGAAAGACATGTAACACAAAGGGTGACATTCTCGGTTGTGCTGCATGTATATGTCATGGGTGAGGCTAGGGTGTTCCATGTCATGTGATTCAATAAACATTGTACAGGTCTCAGGTTTTTGTCTTAAATGAGGACTGAGGATCCACCAAGTGAGGGGATAATGAGGCTTACCAAAAGTGAGGGTGGGGGGCACAGATAGGCACAGTGAAAAAGTAGGGATACTGAATGAATGCTTATACTCAATATTCACAAAAGGAAAGTGAGTGATGGCTAATCCAATCAATAGAATCATTCTAGATGGGGTGGGGTGTGGGGTGGTGCAATACCAGTCCTATCACATAAGAAAGGGTTCTGAATTAGGGAAATAGAGACTGGAAGAAAAACTATGCCTCTTTGTAAACAAAGATGTGAAGAGAGACTCAAAGAGAGTAATATGTATACATTTAAGGAAAAGAGGGAGAGGTGTGACATGATAAAAACTTACAAGAACCTCAAGGGAATCAACAAAGTCAAAAAGGGTAGTATTTTAAGGTAAAGGAATGTGCATGAACAAGTGAACACACTTTGAAGATGGGATGGGGGAAGGCTCAGGGGCAGTTTGAAGATGTACTTTCCTTACACAAATAGTGTGATGGATGCATGTAACGGACTTCCTGAGGAGGTTGTGGTGTCAAAAACAGTGGGGCAATGCAAGAATGCATGGGACAGACATAAGGCAATTCTAGTGTGATGGTTAGGGGGCTAGGAAGAAATAAGCTGTTGGTTTACCAGGATCTGCAGGCTATCCATTAGTTATGGAAATTTGCAGACCAGTTGGGCAATGAGTTCCTTATCTGCCATCAAATTATATATTTCTATATTATTATATAATTTATCTGCTTGCAACTGGGCATATTAGTGATCCGCCATGAAGATACTTGTTAGCCATCAGACTAACATCAATTGCTTCAATGTCTATGCAGATGTTGTGCATATGTGGGTTGCTAGTTATACATGAGAGTCCTTCCATTCTATGTTGAATCCCATTAATTTCTGTGCAGCATATGCTCTCCTTTTCTGCTGGCATAAGCAAGTAATTACCACATAAACACCAATTGAGATTCATAAGTCTATTTGGAGTTAGTTCAGACTGTATTTCTTCTCCCACCATTCCATTACTATGATCACACACTCCTTGCTGGTTTGTTACAGTATCGATAACTGGTTCGAATGCATATCCTTGAACTCTGAAGTTACATATAAGTCCTGTTACATTATTAATGTGATGTCGGCTGACTGCATTACTTCTGTCTGGACTATTCATGATGCTATCTTGTGTTGCTGTTAAGATGTATATTGAAAAGGAAAAGCATGAAACAGGTTGGGTCATAAGTTCAGCAAGTTGTGAATGCATTCACCCACATGCCATATATATTGCAATAACAGTAATAATATTTAAAAAAAAAAAAAAGCTCAACAATGGCAATAATTTCATATGGTTCCAGGTCATAATAACAATTGTAAAATAGCAGTCGCTATTATGGCAGGTGTATGTCGACGAAAGGCTAATCAGCAATATAGACATCAAAGCTACCCAACATCCAGCCAAGGAGGCACTCAGCAGCCAGGAACCCTGTCTGTCACACCCCAGGTATAACTGTATAAGTACATCTACAATAACAGAGTTGCTTGTGAGAGGATTGCATGGGGATTGAGCTGTAATATATTTAGAACTGCACTGCAGGTAAATTTAGTGCACTAAAAAACAAGTTCAGTTAATACTCAGTGCTTATAGAAGTTGACTGCAGATCAGTGTTTGTTTTTGCTACAGCTAAGGGGTCCTTTGAATTGCTGTGGAACTTTGTGTTATAATTAATTTAAACAGTTTCATCATATTGGGGTAATAGCTACTTGGTAATTTAACTTGTTCATTTCTCTGATATCTCATATCTAGGATGCTATGCACAATTCTAGATTATAAATTTCATGAATTATTCTTGAGGCCAGCAAGTGGTCATACTGATTGCTGTACTGGGTGCTAATTCCATGGAAATGCCTGGCACAGTTCAGAGAATCATATGTATTTATTAAGTGTCCATTTTAAAATAAGAAAATTCTTTTTGTTTTAACTAATGAGACTAGGTTTATATTCGCCCAACACCCACAGCTGTGACACCCCCATGCCCCAACAGTCACAGCACTGCCCCCTCACTCCAGTCTGAGCACTTCTCCACCCCCAGTCACAGTACTAACCACATACCACTAGTCGCAGCACTGATGCCCCCCAAAAGTCACAGCAATTCTCCCAACCCAATCACAGCACTGATCCCCCACCCCTAACCCCAGCAGTCACAGCAACAATTTGGAAGTTAATATTCTCAGATAGACAATTTTGTGATAATTAACTCGAAAACAAATTTAGTAAAATACCCTTCCTGCATCAAAATCTAGTAGTGTGATTTCCATGCCATCAATCATTAATGTTACACACCCACCCTGTCAAATTCTTCAATTCTTCCTCCTCATTCCCTTTAGAACTTTATTACCTTATTTTTGGGGGTTACAGTCTTCTAAAACCTGAATTTAAAAGTTATGTACAGAGTGTAGCTCAAATTAATTAGATAGGCTATGTAACATAGTTGAGGGTATTGTGCTCACTTTTAGCTATTTCCATATAATGTAGTACAGCCAGAGCACACCGCCCCCTCCCCATTTTTGATTTGCCACAACACTGCAATCAAGTGTTTATACACACTCTTAATAATTAATCTGAGCTACACTGGCACTACAGTAGATACAATAAACTTAAATTGCTATGCCTTGGCTGTAAAGTAACTCCACCACGATGAAACAATATCCAGTGGGATTCCGTTTATTTGCGGAGAGATAATAAAACCTCTAAGGCTTCACAAGGGGATATTCCATGGTATTTTTTTTTTAAATAAAAAAAAAAGAAAAAAACAACAATTGAATGTCCTTCATTTTGAAAGGTACTGGCCAGTCTGTGGGTTCCATTAGAAAAAAACAAACCCTTTTATTCAGTTAAACAGTAACACATCTTCCATGCCTGCAGATTTAGATGTCTTTTGTTTTTTAGTGAGGAACTCATCTCCCAAACAAGTGTCTAGTAAACCTCTTCCAAGTATAACAGCAGGCTGTTAGCTACACAGCTGATTAGTTACTTAGCATGTTAGTTACCTCATCTGGACTGTCCCAAGTAGACCTCCTCATTGGCTGCCCCACTTGTTGAACCATGACTTTTCTGACTTCTGCCAAGGCTGTACATAATCCTGCTAATACTTGGGTTGTGGAACGCTATGCATACATTGACGAGGACCCTGAATTTGACTGCAGTAAAATGCTAGTGGCTGGGCAGCATGCTAGGGTTGCTGACCCCTGTGCTGGAGTATAAAGTCAGAGCAGCCCAGAAAGACATGTTCCAAGGTGAGCACAAGCAGAATTGGAGATTTGAGTGTGCTGATGCATGTTCTGATTAAGTAGAAGAAAGTGATCTTGTTTTTAGGAAGACAACAAATGGGCAGGTCATCGGCAAGTAAATTAGCTCTGCACACACTTCAGCCAGATTATGATCTATATCGGACAGCTGCCATTCCAATAAGATTTACGAAGTTTATGAGGCCATATGGTGTTAGGAACCATCATAATGTAAATAGGCAGTAGAGCACTACATCACTGGTTCTACAAAGAAATGACCTATCTGCATCATCTTCACTTCTATATGTTAACAGTCTTGTAGTTGTCAAGTCCTGCCTAATGAACACCGATCACTATTTTTTTTTTTAATCCTGTCAAGTGCATAAATTTTTGTTACAGTGTAAAAAAATTCAACAGTCTGCAGCTCAAATTAATTACAGGGCTCCTGCAAGCATACCACGTCACATCGTGTGCACTGCTGACTTCTGTGCATTAAACTCACTTGCCCAGTTACAAAAAGTGGTAATGTTCACATACACACACACAGATATTAAACTGTACAAATTTATTTTTGACTATTATGGATATACTGTAAAGTTACATAACCCTCCACCACCCCCCAACCCCAAAAAGTAAAAAAATATCACTAATTGAAGTAAATACTGACAAGGAGCTTAGTATCGATCACTGCGTAATGCACCGAGGATCAAAAAATGAAAATTACGTACCTACCGTAATTCTTGATCTTCTCTTGTATCTTCACCATTCATTACTGCTTGGGTTTAGCCAGAGGCGCACACCTGCTATGGGAGTTTTTTTTTTTTGAGTCGGCTCCAATGGCACCACCCTCGAGCATGACGTACTGCGTCATGCGCGAGGGGCAGCCGTTAGGTGCCGCAGACTCCTCCTCTATCTCAGTTCTGGTAGCCGGAAAGGTGAAAATAAAGGGTAAGAAAAAAGGAAAGTGAGGCAAGAGAGCTAAGGGATAGAAAAAGGAAAGGATATAAACTGAAAAAGGAATAAGCCGGTAGAGAGTAGACAGAGGAGAGAGAATTCCTACCCTAAGGGACCGCAGGGATTCCTTTCTGGGGCAGCTCAAGGGGAGGAACAGAGAGAAGGAAAGGGAAAGTAGAAGAAGAAGAAGAAAAAGAGGCATGTTGAGAGGGAGAACAGTGCCCATCGAGCATTGATTGAGAGGCTTATAGGCTCGAGACCAATAAGGGAGCAAGAATCCCAGTTGCTAGGACTGAGGAAAGGTTCAACTGAACCACCTGAATAGATTTAAATGATGGCAACATCTCTGAACTCTCAACATGCCAAGTCCCTACATCCTAGCTGAGGGCTCTTAGACTGCCCGGGCAGAACCTGTTGCGGGAAAAGCGCCCACCCAGGAAGGGGGCTAAGTCCCTTAGCACCTTGTTAAGTGCTAACACAGCAGTGTATGGGAAAGACTATGCCTTCACGAAGGCAGTTTGTATGAAAGATAGAGTGGAACTCAATCAGACTCCCTAAGGCAAGGCAAGCAGATGCTCAGAGCTGACAAGTTCAATCAGCAGTTGGAAGAGCTCAAAATAATACCTGCCAGGGGGATTCTAAATTTTGCCAAGGCTGCATCAGAACATGGCCTCTTAAGCTGGGAAACTGCATAACCTAAAGAAGGTATTTAGGAATTGCACCCTAAGGGCGGTCAGAAAGAGTTCCCTCAGAATTAGAGAAAGTACAACCATGCTCGTTCCTCTTTACCTTGAGGAAAAAAGGGGATCCATTCACTAAGAATGGAAAATAGAAAGTTTTTTTTTTTGCATAAAGGCCAAGGGAAGGAAGAGGAACGAGATGGGAGGGGGAGACGCCACAGAAGGAGACCACTGAGGGGAAGGTGGGTGGGTATCAGTAATGAATGGTGAAGATACAGAGAAGATCAAAAATTACGGTAGGTACGTAATTTTCATATCTTCCCTTGTCAATCTTCACAATTCATACTAACCCCAGGTGAGTACCAAGCCCCCCCCCCAAAATGGGGGGTTAGAACCCTGAGAGAACAAGACCCCCAGCCTCCTGCTGGTGAGAAACAGAAGGGGAAGACCCTGGGCTAATCCAGAGAAAGCCTATGTGGGAGAAGAGCTAGGAGGTGCCCCCCGAGGATGGGGAGATGGAGGAAGCCCCTGCAGAAGTCTCCTAGCTCTGGAGAAAAAAAGACAGGTCCCTGGGAAGGCGAGCCAGGGGTGACAACCTTGATAGATGAAGCCATGCCGTCCGCCTAATGCAGATCGCTGTCCCCACAAGCCTGGAAGCCAACTCATTGGCGTCATAAGATGCCCTTGCTTGGTGTCTTGCCAGCTCCAGGCCTATAGCAGAGAGAACAATAGCCTGTCTGGTTTGATCCATATCAGGCATTGATGCTAAGAGCTGAGAGAGCATCGACCACAGATGCCTATTGTAGGCAGCGTGGTGAGCCTGATGTGATGCAATGCAAGCCATCACACGAGAGGAAGAGAACACTCTTTGCCCCCACCGGTTGAATTGTAGGGAATCCGAATCCGGTGGATGGTTGTGCGCCAGGCGGCGGTGCCCAGAAGGAGTCTCTAGGTATACCAAACCCAAGGACGGGTTGGGAAGGGTACCCAGGATTCCGGGGCACAACACTCGCCGACAGTCTACCGGGGCTGGAGAAGGGGCAGCTGGTGACTGCCAGGAATGGATAGATGCCTCCTGGAAGGGGAGAGGCCAGAAAGGTACCACCAGGTGCTGGGCACTGAATTCTCCAAAGAATTCCCACGTCTTCCATTCGGTATTGTCTTGCCTAACATAGGAGATTCAAAGATCCCTCACCATCCTCGAAAGGAATCGCTGATATTCAGTGAAATCAGCATCAGAGGAGATATGAGCAAGGGGTCCCTCTCCCTCAGAGGAGGAAGACAAGGATTATAGAGAGCTCAAGTGTCCAGAAGATTCCTGCGGCAGTGGGGAGAGATGAAAGACCCACTCATGCATATACCTAACATGTGAGGGGAAGGCCGCCACAGAACCTCTGAACTGCTCCCAGGATAACGGACCCGTATGACCAGCATGGCCTGGAAGAGTGGGGGGTGGCTGCAGAGGTACTGGAGATGGGCACCTACGAAGAGGCAACTGACCTCTGCTAGGGCTCTGAAATCTGGAGATCGGAACCCGAGCTGGTGGGATTCCGGACAACAGACCAGGTCGCAAAACAGAACCCTGGGGATGCGAAACCTGGAAGAGCCCAGGAGGGGATCCTCCCCTGTGACAAACCTGGGACTGCATGGATCCAGAAGGGCAGTCCTCAGCAACGCCACTGGAGGGGACCCCGGGGCCCAAGAGTCTCCTCAAGACTGCCTTAGTACCCTGATCTGCCTTGTCTGTCCTGGATCACCGCAACCATGTAACCACCTTATCCTTTCCCCATTGTACCTCTCCCCACTGTAGACCTCCAACCCCATCCTTCTTGTTCTTGGTGACACTTCACTGACTCTGAATGCACCCCCAGCAATAACTACAAAAACTACCCTAAACAAACATGCCTCGTACTCAGACATGCAGATACTTTTTAATGTCCCCAGCAGCCTGTCCAGTAACTCCCCTGCCACTGGCCTCCTGCTGTCCAGCAGCCTTCCTTGAAACCTTTGCCAACCCTGGAACATGTGCAATACTACTGGTACCTTGTTGGGTTCCCCCCATCCATGTAAGTTGCAAACTAACCCAATCCCTGTTAAGAGTGCCCCATAGTGGAGTTCACCATTCCCTCCTCCCACTTCAGCACCATAAATCTCATGACTTGCCTGTCAGTTACTGCCCCACTTACCTCCATTCCTGAATGCTGCTGAAAGTCTTGGAATACTTTCCATTCTCCTTCATAGGCTTTCAGTGTACTTGCAGACCAAGAACTTCAGAACAGAAGCTGGGCTCTCTCCAGCAAATCTTCCACAAGTGGGACGGGACTGATGTTCTCTGGGCAGTGGCCTCTGTTGCCAATGACCTGAACCTATCCAACTGAAGGTGTGAAAGGCTGTCAGTCACCTCATTTTGTATCCCCTCAATATGCATCACTTTGAAAGACATGTTCAGCTGAGCCCTTCCAGCACAAGCTGCCTGACAATCCTGGTCACCATTTCTATGGAACCCTATTGCCTATTTATCGCCTCCACCACTGCTCAGTTGTCACACCAGAAAATTGCCTTTTGGTTCTGCAGCTGCTTCCCCTAAATGGTCACTGCTACCCATATTGGAAAGATTTCCAAAAACATGATGTCCCTTAGTAGCCCCTTCTGTTCCCATTCCTCCGTCCATGCCTCTGATATTCACTTCCCCTGAAAATATGCCCCCATACCATATCCCGCTGCTGCATCTGTGTAGAACTCAAGGTCTGTATTAAACAGTCAGTCCTCCTGCCAAAAAGTGACCCCCATTGTACTGCCCTAAAAACTGATCCCATACACGCCCCTCGAAATGTCCACCCAATGATATGGTAGCTGTGCTTCCAATACGGCTCTAGCCACTCACCGGGTACAAGCTCTCCCTGGTGTGATTACCCTAAAAGCAAAGCTTAAATGGCCCAATAACTGCTGCATTATGGACAAAGGGACCCACCTCCTACTTTTCACTTGTTCGAGCAACTCCCTCACCTTGGCCACCTTGTCAGCTGGTAAGCGAAATACCCCTTCTTCAACATCCACCTCGATCCTCAGAAACTCTAACTTCCTAGTTGGCTGAACAGTTTTGCCCCCTGCTAGTGGCACCCCCAACTCTGCATACATGTCCTGGAACCCTTTGAGTATCTCCAATGTCCCCTGTCCTATCAGCAGGAGATCAGCCAAATAATGTACCATGGCTTTAAACATGTATCACTCCCCAAACACCCACTGTAGCCAAATGCTGAAGGTTTAGTTGCACATGCCACTGAACACTGGCATTGCCTTGTCAAAATAATACTTGCCCTTGAATTTGAAGCCCAATATGTCCCAGTCTTCTAACATCATTGGGAGTAGCTGAAAGGCTGCCTCTGTGTTTGTCTTGGCTAGCCACACCCCCTCTACAGCCTATATTATCTCCACTGTCTGATCCAGCATTGCATAAGAAACTGATCTCTGCTCCTCTGATATGGTGTCATTGACCAACTCCCCCTTCTGGGTAGGACAAGTGATGGATCACTTGAAATTCCCTTGTCTGACTTTTAGGCATTAAACCTAGTGGCAACACCCTAAGATTGTCTAAAGGGGGTTCCCCAAAAGGGCCCTCCTCCCTGCCTTCTACTACTGTATGTCCTTCTGTATTTTCTTCTCAACCACCTCCTCCATGCCTTTTACTGACCCCAAATTGTTTGCTTTCATTGCCCTCCATGCCCCTTCATAGTAGATGTTGAAGCCCTCTGCAAAACCATTCGTCAAGACCTGCCTTGTCCCTTTATCCGGGTATCCTGCAGACCACTCCATTAGTATCTTCCACCTGGTGAGGGTGCTTGCCAATCTAAAACCTATCCTCTTACCTCCTCCCCCGCTCCCATTTACTGACCTCCTGAACCTACCACAAATGCTCCTCTTCCATTGAAAATTCTTCCCTACCTATTTGACCTGCCAAAGCTCCCCGAAAGGGCTGCCAGCTATAGCTCCATGTCTCAACCCTGTCACCCATTACCTTGCAATGCAACACAGGGTGCTGCCCCGCACACTTAGAAAATACATGGCAGAACTTACAGTTTGCCCAACTGCACGTTGCCTTATTATAACCCCAGCATCTTTTCTGTATTTGACTCCCAGTACCCCCCTTGAGCCCCTCTGAACCCACCCCTGGTGTGCCCCAACAGGGTTTACACCCTTACATCTGTTAGTGTGGCACAGTCCCCACCACTTATAATGGACACATTGGTGCAAGCAGATTCTGCCCTTTATATGGAGTGGGTGCTGTAACCAATTTCTAGGTTTTTTCCATTTATTTTTTTTTTACATCATACAGAGATATGGAAAAATAGTGCAAAGCACAAACCCCTGTCCTAAATCTCAAGCAAGATGTGTTAAAACACAAGCCACAATTCTGCATCAGACATGTAATTAGCTAAAATATCTGCTCCCTTCTAGTCCTCCAAACAATCATGTTCCCTACCTCTGTTGTTTGCTTCTGCCATTAGATCTATGGTTGATGGCTCGTTCCTGGATCAGACTTTGTTCTGAGCTCTGAGGTACAGTTACTGGAGGAAATTCCAGGGGTATTTTCTTTCTAGCCCCTGTCTTGCACTACTGATAATAACTGGGACTGAGGAAGTTACCCCCTGCTAAAACTGCAGCCAATAAACACACACGGCTGCCAGGTGCCAGATGTGTAATCTATTTCAATGGCACAGCCTACTGCTGAAATGTGAAATTTGCACAACTACACAGTAACACCTGTGCAGTCTCTACATAGATGACTGGGGACTGGATGAATGGCATTAAATAGCTGCTAATCTTCTTGCTAAACTGCTAAAATGCCTGAAATAGAAGGCAGGCATAGAACGCTATAACCAGAATTTTTTACATTATCGCCTATGGAATGGGAAAGTGGAAAATGTAATTTTCATTCTATAGCCGACTGCCCATTAAAACCATGGGCACTACAAGTGGTGGGGACTGTATCCCACCTAATGACCCCATGGATAGACATCCTTTGTCGGAATATCTTGCCATACCTCAGCCACCTATATCCCACTTTCACTTTGTAGGTGTCTCGGATTGTTGCTGAATAAGTCAGCATGGACATGGCCAGCTCTTGCTGCTTCTGCAGCAACATAGCACTAAAATTTGTGAAACCCACCTGCCAAGTGCCTATGTTCCTACCTTTGTAACTTATATCCTCTGTTGTTTTTTCCAATAATGCCAACCCCACAGCCATCTCAGATTGTCTCACTGTCTCACTTTCTTCATATTTCTTGTCAGTCTCTTTGTCCACCGGTACAAAAATATCCACATACTCCCCTTTCCATATCTTCTACTTTATGGACAGGGGCACATAATTGCCCAGCGTCATCCCTGGGCTTCACTCATTGCTTCCCTTGTCGTTCCCCCCTTCAGTCCCTTTACCTTTCCTCTGCTCATTCCCCATGTCCCTTTTAATTCTTGCAGGGCCCTTTCCATCTCCTCCCATCCTTTCTCCCCCCTCTCTTCAGTGATACCTGCCATGTATTCTTTTAAGCTACCATTCACTGTCAAGTCCACCAGTGGCTCCTTACCCTAGGTTTGAGCAACCCCTTCTGACCCCTTCTTAGCTGAGCACTTTCCTCTGGTTCCTGTTCTGTCATCCCCAGCCGGCACCATCCTTTTTCCTTGTCTTGTTTTCTGCCTCCTCCTTTTTCCTTGCTTCCTCTAGCATCTCCTCGACCTTCCCCATCAGGCCCGCTGCCTGCTCCATCAGCTTCTCACTGCTGCTCTAGGCTGTCTTCTTCTTGGGTGCCAATTCTGTGTCAAAATCTCCAGACAATATAATATGCATGTTAGTATACCATCCTGCCACTGTTGCATCTCTTGTCCATGGGTCATTCCCGCACCACACTACCCTGTCTCAAAGTGCATCCTGAACCAAGCCCTTCCACTTCTCTTGCAGTATTCAAAAAGAAAACTCTCATCACTCATTTCCCACCATAGAGCCTTAACCCAGTGTACTACTGCAACTCACACCAGTGCTATATTGGGGCATCTTCTATATGTTTTTTTTCTTTTTTTTCTTTTGTAATAGAACTAAAAAAAATTACTTGGGCCGTGACACAACTGACACCACAGAGAACTCCATGGGCTATGCTTCCTGTACCAGCCAGGGCAACTGATAATGAGGAAATCATGGGAAATACAATGTGAGCCAAACATGTGTAGATAATCAGTACTCGATGTTGGCTGCACTGCAAGTGTCCCACAACATCACTGCCTTGTGCCAGCAGCTAAATTTGTCTGATCTAATATGTAACCAGTACCAAAACTAGGCAACGAAAAAGCAATGTATTAGCCTTGACATCCTCCTGGCATCCCCAATATGGCCTCCTTCCCCGAGTCTTATTCCTGTTCCATTTCCTTTTTCTCTATTTTTTTTTTGAGCTGCAATCCAGGAGACGCCAGATGCCATCCCCCTTTTTGTGTTTACTTGCGCGCTTGTGCAAGAAAACACCTTGGGATAGTATCGTATTTCAGAGGTGTGTCAGGGACGAATCCACTGCGGAACACTGCACTGTAGGCACGACCCTGACACACCAATGAACAGTGAAGCCCAGTGTGACACCCGTTGGAATTTCACAGAGGGAGCTGGCCTTCACTTGAGAGAAGTGAACTGCACCAATGAGAGAGTGCACTTCATTCCTCTCATTTGCATAGCAGCCATTACAACCCAAATCCCTCCCTCTGCTGCTGTCGTCCCCAATCCCTTTTTCCCCAGCTGACCTTTCAGCTGCAAATAAATCCCTTCTGCTTTCTCCCTCTGCTGCTGTCCTCCCCACTCCCTCATTCCCCAGCTGCAAATAAATCCCTCCCGCTTCCTCCTTCTTTTGCTGTCCTCCCCACTCCCTCATTCCCCGGCTGCAACCCAGCTACAGAAACGCAGGGAGCATGCTAAAGAAGACCTGCTACTTCTTGCCCTTTGCCCTAGGAGCACTTTCTAGTCTGCCTTTATTATATACTGGGTTGACAGCTCTGATCATCACACAAGGAGGACAGGCTCTGCAGGACACAACAAGCTTCCGGAGTCTAGTGGACTGAGGGCTGTCAGAGATAAACTGCCAGCCAGACACAGCACGGTAAGGACGTGGACATTTTACCTCTACCCTTGCATCGCTGCTTTAAACTTTGCTGAATGTATTTTTTTTTTAGTTTTGTTTCCATTGCTTCCAAATCTAACATTGCTGGCATGGCAGGCAGTCTTTTAAGCTTCTGATCACCATTTTCATGCTGCTACAAAGAATATTTGCCACATCCAGATAACAGCCCGTATAGCGCATTACTAGGATCTGTTTGTTTTATTTATGTATCCTCTGATTCCTGTGGTAAATCAACAATTGTGTATGTAATAGTGTTTAAAATATCTTGTATTTTTTACTCCCTTAGCACAGAAATCAATTGTTTCAATGTAGCTTTTAATCATAGCTCATTAACTGAATGTAGTTTTCATGCTTGTTAACCTTATGCATCAGCATTTATCTTTGCAATTCACATTATTCTTTTATCAATGAATACAACTACAGTATTTCTAAAGAGTCCTGGAAATGAGGCACAGAATTACAATAAATGGTGTCAAGATTGCAGCATTTAGTTTACTGGCTTTTTTGAAGGAGTAACAAAAAATTTTCATCTTACCTTGTTAAATCTGTGATGCAGCAATCTGAATTTTACACAAATTATTTTATGACTGGCAGCATCCTGTTTCATTTAAAGGGAGAGGGAGCACCTACTGGCCCCTTCTTGATGCAACTTTAATTAAAAAACGTTTGTGTGTGTGTGTGTTGTGGGGGGGGGTAACAATTAAGCAAAAAACCTAAATAAAATGAGTGTCCCTACCACCTGCTCCTTTCAGAGAACCTAGACGCTGCGGATGCATATTAAAAATAGCTCAGAGGGCCTCTGCTGAGATCCATTCTAAATGAGTCAGTGAAGAAATCTGACAGGGTAACTGAGGTTATTTCATCTGAACCCATTATATAAGGTGAAAATAGTTTGTGCAAGTGCAGCCTGCAGCAGGATAACTGACTAATGAAAGTGTTTCCTGCGGGTCACCCCTGAGGCCTATGGAAAAGCTGTGGAGTTTATTTATGGGGTGGAGGGGGGGGCTAGAGCTTGCAAGTAGGTGCTGATATTGAGCATATCAATCTGATCTCACAAGTGCTCAGTGCTTAATCCATTAAAAAGTCCCAACTGGGACTGGGGTGCCTGAACACCTTATGATATCATATACATTAATCTTGTCAAGAGGCAATTGTCAAAAGTACTGGATGACTTGCTTTCATGGGGAGTGGGGGGGTCACAACAACAGTGACTGGCACACCTAGATACCTAAAATTTTCCATGTGTCCCCCTTCCTTCAGTAGGGCATTTCCCTACCTTCCAAACTGTGAACAACTTTTTGTAATCCCATTTTCTAATTAAAATGGGATTTCTGGTCACGCATATGAATACAAAATACAAATACAGAGCCAGTATACGAAACTAAAGAGGAAAACTGATACAAATGTGTCACTTCTAAACTCCAACTAATGATTTTCCTGGTGGGCCCCCAGTAAGAACTTGCCAGATGGGCTTCCAGGGCCACAGTCCAACCCTGGATCACAAGGTGGTTAATTGATAATCCTTAAAGAACAGCTCTCTAGTATAATAAAAAGCTTAAAATACTACACTCACCACCCATTAAATATGCTTTAACATTATTTTCTAGGTGTACTTTTTATAATTTCCCAACTGTTGGTATACTAAATAATCTAGATAATGCAGAATTTTTTCACAGAGTCTTTCAAAATGTATTTGACTCTCTCCTGCTAACCACACAATTGCTGTTTGTGACATCACAGTCTGTTGTCATGGTGAGCACTGTTATGTCAAAACAAAAGCAGCATGAATTTTACAGGAGGAGGCAAATATTTTCAAATGTTTTATATACAGACGTTTTAAATGGACTACCAATATGTGCTGTGAAACATGTAAAGAAACACTGAAAATGTAAGCAAATGTATTCTCTAGTAAACTGTAGCGGCTGAAACATTTTATTATGAAAAGCACATGAAGAAGTGCAGAGTTGCTATTTAAAGAGACCCTGACACCATCAGGGAGAACATTGAAAAATGTAAAATTTAGACACAGTTTTGTTTTATTCTGTACATTTCTTCCCTTTTCTTTATTACCGAGGGAAGGTGCATATTAACTAGATCACTGTCCCCTAGACTTTATGTGTTCAGGTGACTTGTCTACACTTCCTGTCATAATCCCCTGTTTATAACATATTCATTATCTCCACAGCAACAGATTGTGATGTCATAAAAGAGAATTGTGGTGTCAGGTGCGCACAAGCAACCAGAGCAGATAGGGCTGATATCCTGTGTGGTGTTTTGTGAAGAGTGCTCTACTCTAAAGGTGGTGAAAAGAGATGAGCGAGGTACCAAGGTCCGAATTATGTGGATAGGATAACCATTACTCAGACAAGGAGAGGCAGGAGTCGACTTGGTGCTTTAATGTCCGCAGGGAGTTTATTTTGTACCAAGGGTAGAGAGACACAGTCACAAGAGGAAGGAGGGGTTGCCCGAGAATAATAGGGCAATAAACAGGGAAATACCTTTATCTACCACTACTAAGGTTATTACCACAAGAATAAACTTTAGGCCTACTGCCACTCTTATTCTGAAATTATTCTACATGTCTATACTCTTAGATAAGGATCAGGTAACATTAGCTACTCAGAACTGTACTAGGGTAATTATCATCACACATTTCCATAAGAGTCCAGGTGTTACAAGAGTCCAGAGATCCAGCGTCTTCGTGTACACTGTCGTTCTTCATTGGTAGCTACAAGGGAAGTAAAACAGAACTGTAGAACCCTAATCACTGTTCTCAGCAAGGACCTAGATAAGGCCACTGGGGTGGTGAGAGGTTTGGTAAACAGACTATATATTTCTTCGGCAAAAGCCCACTCTCTCCAAGGCTGCCGGAATGTAGAACCAGAGCAACTGGTTCCTGAAATAACACACTGAAAACAAAGGGTTCCTCAGTCAAAACCCACTTCCAGGGTTGCCAAGGATAAAGATAGATCAAGACCTGCGTGGCGATTAATCCAGTGGAGGACTACCACGATCTGACTGATGCTGCGGCACTCCAAAGGCCAGCTAAACTTGAAAGAAACTCTGACAGGACCAGGAACCATAAGAATCTGAAGAGATGATGGTTGACTCTGCAATCCTAGGATCAGGAACTAACACAAAAACAAAGAAACAGTGGATGCGTCCTGTACTGGGCTCGACTTTTGGTGAACGACCAGAGTGGTGCAAACTAGGTTCTCCAGGATGAGCTCATTCTTCTGTAGAGGGCGACCAACTTCGGGACATCTGGAACAGGAACCATACGGAACGACACTGGCATGGCTGTTGTGATGCGTTTTGGCAGACGAACCTTCAAACTGTGGAAAACAAGAAACGGCGGGTACGACTTGTACGACTGGCGACAGACTCGACTTCGGCGGACGACACAGACGGACATGATGAGCTGATGGATGATCTCCCAGGAGTGAAGAATGCTGAGAGGACATCTTCTTCTGAGTAGAGACTGATTCTGAGTACGTTGTGTTACAGACCACACTATGAGACTGCAGTGTGGTAGAAGATTGAGACTGTCTTCATACAGTAGTAACCATATAACTGAATAATGCCCAAAGAACTGTGGAATGATACAATAATTTGCCAGAGGAGGGCAAATTATACCTTCAGGGGTAATTATTACTGATAAGGGCCAATGTCCAGGTGCTTAGAGCAATAGTTCAGGTACTTAGAGCAATAGTTCAGGTACTTAGGGCAATGGTTCAGGTACTTAGAGCAATAGTTCATGTACTTAGAACAATAGTTCAGGTACTTAGGGAAATAGTTCAGGTACTTCGGGCAATAGTTCAGCATAAGCAGTACAGTAATTACAGTAGTTTCACAGTATAGGCAAATCGAACACTCTTAAATGAACCCCTATTTCTAAACATAGGGTCTTCTGGGATAGGATCTCTTTCAGTATGTCATGGCTAGGGAATCATTTAGTACCACTGGGCTGGCTTGCCCTATTACGCTAGGCCGGGGGCCTCCCTATAGTACCACTAGGCTGGCTTGCCTTACTCTGCTAGGCCGAGGCCTCCCTTTAGTACCACTAGGCTGGCCTGTCCTATTCCACTAGGCTGGGGCCTCCCTTTAGAACCACCAGGCTGGCTTGCCCTGTTCCGCTAGGCTGGGGCCTCCCTTTAGTACAACTAGGCTGGCTTACCCTATTCCGCTAGGCCGGGGCCTCCCTATAGTGCCACTAGGCTGGCTTACCCTATTCCGCTAGGCCAGGGCCTCCCTATAGTGCCACTAGGCTGGCTTGCCTTATTCCACTAGGCCGGGGCCTCCCTATAGTACCACTAGGCTGGCTTGCCCTATTCTGCTAGGCCGGGGCCTCCCTATAGTACCACTAGGCTGGCTTGCCCTATTCTGCTAGGCCGGGGCCTCCCTTTTGTACCAAGATTTACCTCAGGCCTAATGCCCTACTTTTACCTCGGGCCTGATGCCCTACGTTATCTTGGGCCTGTTGCCCCACTTAATACTGGGCCTGATGCCCCATGTTACTTTGGGCCTAGAGCCCCACTAGCAACTGGGCCTGGTGCCCCATATCCTATTGGGCCTGGTGCCCTACCTTAAATGGGCCTGGTGCCCCATGTTACATTGGGCCTGGATTTCCCCTTTAAATGTTCCAAGTGGCAGGCCCCCTTTAAATCAGCAGGTTTCCTGAACCTGCTACAATCCTTATACAGGTTGCCACCTTTAATCCCACCCCCTAATTAATATTCATAGGCCTAAGCTTGGCCTTAGTGTCCTGGCCCCTCCCTGTGGGCGTCGCTACCTGCCCGCCCTCCTGAATAACAAGTTGGGGTCCGAATGACCCGAGTCCCCCGTGGTGCTTGGCCGCCTTTCTTCGCGCCTCCTTCGCAATTTAAATTAAATAAAACAGTGTCTCTTTTGAACAGGTGTTCAGCACTCTTCTAGTGCTGCCGCCGACTCACCACTCTGCCGTCTTCTGGGGCTTGCTGTGCTGCAGTGAGACGGAAGGGATGCTTGCAGATGGAGGGAAAAATGGGCAGGCAGCTGGGAGGATGGCAAGGGGCCTCAGACGGCCGACAGGGACTTGGCCATGCAGCGCTTCTCTGCCGCTGACGTGGGGCCAAAATTAAACTTAATATACTCAGGTGGGGTGTCAAAACAATAAAACGAAGGGCTTACAAGCCCAATACCGCACCGAACAGTCATTTTATGTCTTCGTGGTGCCCCGATGGCACCACCGATAGCAGGACACAGCAGAGCAGGGAGTCTTCAGTGGACTGGAGGAGGGGAATCATCACGGAGTGAACAGGACCGGCTTCACAACCCCAGTTAAGTCACAAGTCCCTGTTGCACTCCTGTGATCCTCTCTACTCCACAGCCCAGCAACAACTGAACAACAGTAGAATTATTTTTTAAACTTGAACCTCCCTGGGTTCTAGATTGGCTGGAGTAGAATGCTGTGCATGAGCCACCCAGCACAGCATTCCATCCAGGCCATTGTGACATATATTGCTTTTAAATCTACCTTTTGACTGTGCTGTAAAGTGCACAGGGCACTTTTCTACTACTATTTTACGGTTTCCCATTACAAGGGTGTTGAATCTTTATTTTCAGGGGCCCCTGACCATAGTACCCTGCTGGCTACACCTACAGCAGGTACCCTGAGAACTTGTGAACCCCTAATTTATTTTATTTTTTTTTTCTGGGCTGCCCCAACTTTGGGGCATTACACCTGTTTTCATGCAAACCTTTATAGTAGTAAAGGAATGAAGGTGAGAATTACAGCACAAATATGAACTATAAGATGAATTATGTCTAAATACTGTATTACACCTTTTAAAACTGTCTCAGTGGTGTGGCGGGCTCTTTAAGTTACAGTGATAAAAGCAGTAAGGCTTGAAGACAAAGAGTAGTACAGTACCCTATATGGTTTGCTGTCAGTATATCGATGGCACAGCAATGGGAATACCATGAAGACCATCACAGTGACATTTTCAGCAGTTTGTTGTGATGGTCTCCATGTATTCCAATGCTGTTGCCACCGGGGTGTTTTCCCCCCTCCCCAAACTTACTCTGACTGGAGTTAGTAATTCTTAGTGTGGATGGAGGGTGGCAGAGCACCCTGCATGGGGCTGTGCAGGACAAAGCCCCCCACAGAAAACACTTTTCCCCTGTGAGGGCACAACACCAACTGGCAGTGTTATGCTGATGCTGTGCTGACAGTCGACAAACTTCTTGTTGCCACAGCATAGTGGAACCATTGCTGTCATGTGTCTTATATAAAACATCACATGATTCAAGGCTGAATATACAGTATGTGAAAGAGTGTTCATGCTAAAGATGCCAGTTAACGCATCCCATTTTAAAATGAGATTGCTGACATAGTTTCAAAACTGGGCATCTAGATGCTACTTATTTGCTTTCTATAGCATGATTGTTGGGCTTGCATTCCGCCCCACCTTGTACAGAATGACAGACATCAGGGGTGTGGCTTGGGGTTGTCTGCCATAATGCTCACACAGTTCCACCCCTACACCCAACCTGCAACCACTGACAGGCATTGAGGTGTGCCTTGGGTCTTTGACCCTAACATTCACCCCATTCTCCTATGCTACACCCATCTCAACCTATTTCCTTAAGGAATGGGGGTGAGTGTAAGGGCCAAGATCCCAAAGCACACCGTGACATGTGTCAGTGTCTGCAGGGTGGGATGAGGTGGAATGGCATGAGCGTTATGGCCAATGACCCAAAGGCACACCCCAACACCTGTCAGTCTCTGCAGGGTAGGGATGGGGGTTGGCGCTAGTTCAGTACTTCACTGCCATTTCTATTATGCATTTTTCTAACTCATGCAGTTCCAATTCCAATACAAGCAAGCAAACATTCAGCATTGTCAAATGCTTATTTTCTTTGGTAGCCTTCCTGCATCCCAACAGCTCACTCCTGCATGGGCTGCCACATCGTCATGTACCTTCACAAGATAGCAGACCCCGTGATGTCAGATGTAGACCCGTGATCAACAAACTCATGGTCAGTGCCTTCTACCCTGATTTATTTACCCAGTCCTCTGAAATAAAGACAAAAAGAAAAATTGTGACAAGCCCTCCAACCTCCCTGCCTGCAACGAAAATAAAACACCACAAAACAAAGACCACGACACTACTGTTGCTTGGCCAAAACCTCCTCTGGCTCTCCCCATTTGGAGCAAGTTTGTACCTTTGCCTCTGTGCTCTGAATTAAAATCTAAACCAAGCATCTCTAGCTTTCTTTAATTAGAAGCCTTGACTTGGGGGTGGACTCTGAATAATCTCCCACATACACTATTAAGTAAAATTAAGCTACAAATCATAAAATGTGCTCAGCAAGTCGCACCTTGACTGAAATATTTTCATGTGAATATGGCACTAAAATGCAGCCTAGACTGAACTGAATAAAATACCGTACTGGCCCCGCAGGTCTCTGGACACTACTTGTTCCCCAAAAAACAATCTTCTCTCCCAGTTCGGGCCAAAATACTGGAGACTTGTGGAACCAGCTGTGGCCATGTCACCGGTGGAAACCCGCTTGATGATACCTTCTAAAACTGTTGCTGCTGTCCCCTCTCCATTCTCTAACTCTTTGTTTTCAGCTCCACTAAACCTGTTCCTTCAGCCACAACCCACCATGGGGCTCCCGTGGGACAATTCAAACCACCTTCCTCAAACACAAATGTGGATCCATCTCGATCCACAGTTTCTGTCTGCCATTCATTTCTTTTCATTCAGTCTAACTCCTCTGCATAAACACCACCAACAAACTGATTCCATTTTAAACAAAACTAAAAGAAACACCACTAACCATTTACTGAAGACAAACAAAAGTAACCTTTTAACCACTATACCACTTCTTTCTCTTTTTTTTAAATGGCTTCCCTCATCCCAGACCTCCTACCTAACCTGTACACCATAACCCTGGGGGCCTGTCTCCAATGAAAAAAACAACACTGCCTTACCTCAATGAATGTGACCTCCCTGAATTTCGAACTGCCTATTGATGTGCTAGTCAAATCAAAGTCTAGCAAAAGAAGGGCCTTTTCCCTTCCAGCAGCCCCTCATATTACCTCCTAAAGCCCTCCCTTTAGCCTACCCTTTGCCCAATCCCCTTCCTTCCCCCTCCCCCCCATTGTGACACACTATGACTCACCCTGTCCCCCTATCCCACTACCCTGTACCTCTCCTCCCTCTAATGTCTACACTCCTAGCATTTCATCAGGGAAACCCCTGACAATCCAGTTTACCTTCGAACAGGCAACCTATTTTGCATGCTCACTATGGGCTCATTTGAATGCATGCTATTTGCATGCCCATGGTGGACTCATTTGAATATAAGCAGCAGACCATTAACACAGCCTGTTTAAAAGCAAATGAAGGAAACCTGAGAAACCTTCCTCTTCACAACATACAATACATAGATACATAGACAGTGTCGGCAGATAAGGGCCTATGGCCCACCCAGTCTGCCCATTTGAGCTTGTAAGTTCAGTTTGTTTTCCTAGAAGTCTGTTGCCCCTTACCCCTAACCTCCAGAATTCCTTTATGTCTATCCCATGCATTCTTAAATCCTGCGATTGTTTCAGCCCCCACCACCTCCTCTGGCAGGGTGTTCCACCTGTCCACCACCCGTTCTGTGAAGAAATTCCTCTCATGTTTCCTCTGAATTGTCCTCCCTCCAACTTCATCCATCCCTCTTGTCCTGGAACATCTTTTTCGCTTAAAAATAGTGTTTTCCTGCACCCTGTTCCTCCCTGTAAGATACTTGTATGTCTCTATCATATCCCCCCTCTCTCCCTCCTCTCCTCCAGGGAGTACATGTTCAGTTCCTTCAACCTGTCTCCATAGGACTTGTGATGCAATCCATGCACCATCTCTGTTGCCCTCCTCTGAACCTTCTCTACCCTGTCTATGTCCGTATGTAGGTATGGTCTCCAGAACTGTACACTGTACTCCAGGTGGGGCCTCACTAGTGTCCTACACAGCGGAATTATGACCTCCCTTTTCCTGCTGGTGATGCCCCTGCCCATACATCCCAGCATCCCATTTGCTCTACCTGCTGTCTTGTCACACTGTTTCCCTACCTTGAGGTCATCAGAGATGACAACCCCAAGATCCCTTTCCTGCTTGGTGCATGCTATATCCTCACCCCCCAACTGATATATTGTGCCAGGGTGTTTGTGCCCCATATGCATTATCTTGCACTTCCTTGCATTGAACTTCAACTGCCAAACCCCTGACCATTCTTCAAGTTTCTGCAGGTCGCTTCTCATTCTGTCTACACCCTCTGGTGTGTCTACTCTGTTACAGAGCTTTGTGTCATCAGCAAACAGTGAAATTCTGCCTTCTAGGTCCCTGCGCAATGTCACTGATGAAGATGTTGAATAGGACCGTCGTCCAGCACTGATCCCTGTGGTACCCACTGGTCACTCTTCCTCTCTGGAGTGACAGCCATTCACCACCACCCTCTGTGTCCTGCCACCCAGCCAGTTACCTACCCACCACACTACTGTCCTGCCCACACCCATATTCCCCAGTTTGTAGTAATAGTCTTCTATGTGGCACAGTGTCAAAGGCCTTGCTGAAGTCCAGATAGCCATGTCCACTGCCCTCCCTGATCCACCTCCCTAGTCACCCAGTCAAAAATTCAACGAGGTTGGTCTGACATGACCTCCCCTGGTGAAACCATGCTGCCTTGGGTCCTGTAGTCCATTGACAACCAGATGTTCCACCAATCTCTCCTTCAGTAGTGCTTCCATGATCTTCCCACTACCGAGGTGAGGCTGACTGGTCTGTAGTTCCCTGCTTCCTCTCTGTTCCCACTTTTGTATAAGAGGACTACATCTGCTGTCCTCCAGTCTTTGGTACCTCCCTGTTTCCAGTGATCAGCTAAACAGGATAGCCAGAGGTTCAGCCACCACCTCTCTTAGTTCTTTAAGGACCTCCGGGGTGCTTCCCATCTGGCCCCATTGCTTTATCAACTTATTACTTCCAGTTCCTTCAGGACCTTTCTCATAAAGGGACTTGTGTCCATTTCTGCACCATTCTCACCCCTTGTACCCCTTCAGACCCATTACCCTCCTCTTCCTCAGTAAAGACTGAGCAGAAATACCTATTCAATATGTCAGCTTTACTGTTGTCGTCCTCCATGCGGCCCCCATCCTCCCCCATCAGTCTCACTATCCCTCCCTTTGTCTTTCTTTTTTCACTTATGTACCTGTAAAAGGTTTTGTCCCCTCTACCCACTGATTTTGCAATACATCTCAGTGGAGATACCAAGCCTTTAAATATTTATTGTTCTTTTGTGTTACATATAATTGTGGTGTGTCTAGTGATCCCCCTTCCCCTGATAGCCAATGTTACAGTGTAAATTAGTCTCCCTTGGTGTCTTGCGGTCCCCTTCCCCATGGTTGTCAACGTTACACTCTAAATAAAACTTCCCTGGTGTCTAGTGTATCCCACGCACCCCAACGGCCAATACCTTCAGTAGATACATACAGTAAACCTGGTTCCTCTGAGTGTTTTGCGGCACATGAAAAACATGACAAGTCTACTTGTCTCTGGGTCAGGATCTGTACAGCGCTGTCTGCAGCCATTCATTAAGTCAGCTTCTCCCTGGGTTGGGTTCTGTATAGCACTTTAACATTTTAAACATTTTACATTGTGATCTGCTATAGCAGTGGGAGTAAAGAATAACTAAGTCCACTTGTCTAGGAGTCAGGATCTGTACAGCACTGTATGCAGCCATTCACAAAGTCAGATTGTCTTGGGGTAAGGTTCTGAAAGATAACTGCTCTCTGCACTCATTACTATCTCAAAACAGAGACCAGGGCAATGGTGGCATATACCATATAACCTCTTGGTGAAAGGCAAACAAGGGGAGAGCTAGCAGGTTGTACTACACAGTCCAGGAGGAGTAGACAAAAAAGGCCAATAAGGCCCACAAACACTGGGAAATAGCATTAGGGACCCCTATTTATAATGATTTGTGGGATGCCTTTTGGCAGGTCACCCACAGGGCATGTCCTAACAGCCATAGCTATTAGATCCTGAATAAGATATTGCATAATTGGTATCAGACCAAAGACAAGCTTCAAGCAATGGGACTTCTGGCTGATGACAAGTGTTGGAGGTGCATGCCAGCTGGAGGATCATTCTTTCATATAATTTGGGACTGGCCCCTTATCAGAATACTGTAGAAAGATACATTTGTATTGTCAGAAATTAGTGGGTATGAAATACTGCTTCTCACCATCCCTTTATTTCCTGAGAGCCCCCCCAGGGGTCTTCAGAATGGAACCACACCTATTGTAACAGGTAGCAGTGTCCGTACAGGCAAAATGGCTCCTGCTATGATGATGGAAGTCACAGATGTTTCAACCTTGTTTGAATGGAGGAGCCAGTCTCTTCTCAAGTTGTACTCATGCGAATGTCCCATTAGGACAAACACTACCTGGATAAATATTATGCCAACTGGTCAGCCTATGTGTAGTCACTCCTATGTACTTTAGATCCCCTTTTGCCTCTACAGGAATATAAGGATTAATTTAAGCTACCGAGATTTGTGAGGTACACCTTCCATTGGTCCTTTGGAACTCCCTCTGATTCTTTATCACTGCTTGGACATCCTTGGCTACAGGGTTCAGTAGTCCCCCCCTTACTGTTTTCTGCTATGCTTTTCTAACCCTGCCACTGGCATAGCACTTTAATTTAGCCAATGGGGTGATGCTGCTTTTTTGTCACTGTATTTTATACTATATGCATGTCCATGATATGAAGGTAATATACTGGTGTAAATAGACTAAACAAACACTTTGTTTTGGTCACATTACTCAGATGGAATTGTAGTTTTTACTGTCAACAGTTTTGTGTTATGTACTGTTGTTACTTAGAAACATAGAAACATAGAAGTTGACGGCAGATAAGAACCACAAGGCCCATCCAGTCTGCCCATTTCTTTTTCTACCTTATGAATCTGCCATCGGCCTTTGCTCTGTCAGTGGCCTATCTATTCATACGCATCTGTATTGTTCCCTTATGTCTATCCCATGCCTGTTTGAAGCCCTGCACTGTATTCATATCCAACACTTCCTGAGGTAGGCTATTCCATGCATCCACCATCCTTTCTGTGAAAAAGAACTTCCTCCATTATCCCTTAATCGGCCTCCCTCTAATCTCATGCTGTGTTCTCTTGTCCTGCTATTTTTCTTATATTGAAACATGTTAGACTCTTTAACCTTGTTAATGCCCTTAAGGTGTTTGAATGTTTTGATCATATCACCTCTCTCCTTCCTTTGTTCTAGGGTATACATATTGAGCTCTGTTAATTTGTCCTCATATGTTTTCTGATGCAGTCCCTGCACCATTTTGGTTGCCCTTTCCTGGACTGCCTCAATTTGGTTAATGTCCTTGTGAAGGTGTGGCCTCCAGTACTGCATGCAGTACTCCAGATGGGGCCTAACCAGTGTCTTGTAAAGAGGGATTATCACCTCTCTCTTCTGACTTGTGATACACCTACTAATACACCCCAACATCCCCCTAGCCTTACCTACTGCTTTAGTAGACTGCTTGGATGATTTCAAGTCATCAGTGATGATGATGCCCAAGTCTTTTTCCTCCCTTGTGACTGCCAGCAACTCCCCTGCCAGCCTATAGGTGGATTCAGGGTTTCTCTTCCTTATGAGCATGATCTTGCACTTCTTTGCGTTAAACCCCAGTTGCCACTCTTTCAACCATTTTGCTAGTTTATCGAGATCTCTTCTCATTCTGCCCATCCCATCTGGATCATCTACTCTGTTGCAGATCTTGGTGTCATCTGCAAACAGACAAACCTTACCTTCCAGTCCATCTGCAATGTCACTGATGAAGATATTGAAGAGGAATGGCTGCAGGACTGATCTCTGAGGTACCCCACTTGAGACTTGCATCTCTTCTGACCGTGTACCATTTACCACCACTCTCTGTTTTCTACCCATCAACCAGTTTGCCATCCAGTTGACCAACTTCTGACCCACCCCGAGTCTACCTACCTTATTAATTAATCTTCTATGTGGAACAGTATTGAAAGCTTTGCTGACGTCAAGGTAGACACCAAGCCTTGACATCAACTGCTCCCCCTTGGTCCACCACTTTGGTTACCCAGTCAAAGAAATCTATGAGATTAGTTTGACAGGACCCTCATTTTGTAAACCCATGCTGTCTTGGATCCTGTGCTTCTATGGATTCCAGGTGTTGCACTATCCTTTCCTTAAGGAGTGCCTCCATAATCTTGCCCACTACTGAGGTAAGACTGACTGGTCTGTAGTTCCCTGCCTCATCCCTGCTACCACTCTTGTGGAGTGGGATCACATGAGCCCTTTTCCAGTCTTCCTGGACCTCTCCCGTGCTCAGAGACTCACTAAACAGTTCTGATAATGACTCTGCTAGTTCTGCCCTTAACTACTTTAGTACCCCAGGTTTTGTATACCATCAGGTCCCATTGTCTTGTCCACCCTGAGCTTATCGAGCTCTTGTAGGACCTTTTCCTTTGTGAAGGGACTAGTGCACACCTCCCTCCCCTCTGTGTCCATGGTGCTGAGCTGTTGGCCCTGTCCTACCTTCTCTTCAGTAAATACCTATCTATTTAGGATAGATGCTTTTACATGGCCCTCATCCTCACATGGTCCCTTATCCACTTTGATCTTAGCAATACTCCCTCTGGACTTTCTCCTTTTACTAATGTATCTATAGAAAGTCTTGTCACCTTCTTTTACTGTTTGTGCTAGTGTTTCCTTGGTTTGGACCTTTGTCTGCCTTCCCTGCTTCCCTTAGGGAAGTTTGGTATGCCTCCCTATCTTCATCCTGCTGTGTTCCTTATATTTCCTGAAGGTCAGCCTTTTGACTCTGACCTTTTCTGTTACTGTTTTTGAGAACCAAAGTGGTTTTCTTCTTCTTTTGTACTTTCTTTTCTCTCTAACACAATGGGATGTTGCTTCAAGCATTGCATCCTTAATGCTTTCCCACTTTGCCTGTACCCACTCACCTATATTTCTTTTTGCCAGGGCTAGCTTAACTCTGTTGGCCATCTTATCAAAGTCATCTCATCTGAAGTCCCATATTTTTGCCTTGGAATGGGATGATTTAGTTGTAATGGCCAAACTGAACCATACCATGTGATGATCACTGGCCCCCATGTGACCTTCTATCTGGAGATCTGTGATCCTTTCCCTGCTAGTCAATACTAGATCTAGGATAGCTCTGTCTCTTGTGGGTTGTTGTACCAGTTGTTTGAGGCCCTCTCTCTGCAGGGAAGCCACCATATGTCTAGTTCTGGCAGATGTTCCTGCTGGTATTGATCAATCTTTAACGTTAAAGTCTCCCATTATTAGAACCTCCTCTTTAGCTGTCATGTTTTGTATATCTTCCAACAATAATGTGTCTATGTCCTTCCCCTGGTCTGGAGGCCTGTTCAAAACCCCAGTTCATATGGCTGTCCCATTTTCTGTTTCCAGGATAACCCACAGTTCCTCTGGCTACTTATGTGTATTCTGAATTTCTGTAGCTTTGATATTTTCTTTGACATAAAGGGCCACTCCACCCCCCTTTTTTGCACCTCGGTCTCTTCTGAACAGTACATAGCCAGGAACTGAAGTCTCCCAAGTGTGGTTACTGGTAAATCATGTCTCGCTAATGGCTACTATGTCCAGTTTAGCCTCTGTCATTATTGCCTGCAGTTTTGGCATCTTGTTTCCCAGTCTACGAGCATTTGTGTACATGATTTTCCATTGGACAGATTTTGGTGTGTTAGTTGTTGGGCAAGGTCTGATGTTTCCCCCGTGCGATGTATGGGGAGCTGGACCTTTTTCCTTACCTGTTGATGCAAATGAAGTACAAACATGCTGAACTCCTGTTTCACCACTAGCTGAGGGGGAGGGGTGTTCTTCCCATTCAACGTATGGGGTGCTGCATCCCTTTCCCTATTTGCTAGTTTAAATATTCTGCAAAGACGTCAAACGTCTGCCTCAATGCACTGACTCCCTCCTTAGTTAGATGCAGTCCATCAAATTTAAAGAACTTTCACTCTTAAAACTGTTGCCAGTTCCCTACTGTAACAGGGTCCTGTTATGAAGAGAAATATCAAGAATTTACAAGATGCCCCCCCCCCATACTTTTCAATTTTCACTCTATCCTGTCTGTTTCTATATTCGTATCTATCCTAATTTTCTTGTCAGGGTGGCCAACCTGGCAATCTTTAAACCTTTCTTTACTGTCCCTGATTATCTTTAAAACAATCTGGCATCCAAATCTTGATAAGCTGAAAAGCAGTCAGCTGAAATTCTAGCTGTGAGGAATTTCATAAAAACAAACATTATTATGCAGCACATATAAAAGAAAAATATGTTAGAGAGACTACTGTGTAAAAAGATTTACTAGAATTGTTGTCTTAAATAAATGCATGTTTACTTTCTGGCAATTACATTTAAAAGCAATAGATCCTGAAGCTTCTTGTAAGGAAGACAGATAGAGCCACCATCTGTTTCTTCTTCATAAGGCTGCAGATTTTAATTCAATCTTAACAAGTGTTTCTTTTCTTTCTGTATTAAAACAAAATGAATGTGTACCTGAATGTCTTGCTTCTCCTGCTGAGGTCCTGCTATAGGGATGGCAGCCTACAAAATGGCTGCTTTTATAGTATTCCAGGTAATGTGATGTCACAATAGGGAGGGCTCAGTTCAAGACACACCCTTCTGAAAGTATATAAACCCTCCACTAGGAGACCTGGTAGATGGATAGAGAGAGGAGAGTCAGTATTCGACTGACCACAGCAAGAAGGTTGTGTGTGTGTTTCCACACAAAGTGCTGTACAGACAAAAGGAAAGGAAAAGACAATTCAGGAGTCTGTGGAAGAAGTATTTCCTGTTTTTGGGTGTGAAGACTAACACCGATTGTTTTCCTTTCTATGAACTTTAAGTTAGAATTTTTTTGTTTTGTTTTGTTTTTGTTTTGAAATAAATTGACAAACGCATACCTTGCGCTTTTATGCATCTTAAACCTTGGTCTGGACATCTGTTATTTCCCACGCTTCTACACTGGTGTCAGAAGTGGATATAACTCATAACGAGACTGCCTGGGAGGCATTGCCAGGGGTACTAGTTGGCAATTCTAACAGATGGAGGAAAGAGGACCTGACAAAGAAAGATGTATATCATGTCACTAGAGCAGTGACTGAAAAAACTCGTATTCAGTTATTGCCTGGCCTGAGAACCTGGAGCAAGGCCTAAATGAGAAGAACAGAGGAGGAGAATATGGATATGGAACCCTGAAGCAGTGAGGCAGCCCAGGTGACCCCAGTACCAGATGACCCGGAGAATTATTAAAGTGGCTGTGTATTCACCAGATCAAAATGGATCGCCAGAGGGAAGAGATCGTCACCAGAGAGATGAGGATCATCGCCAGAGGGAAGAGGGACAGGCGGTCCAGGCTGAGGAACGTCGGCGACAGGATGAGAAATGATGGATACCCTGAAGGCTATTCAGGCACTTGCACAAGGTCAGTCTGATCGAACTATACCCAAGACATTAAATTAACAAAGCTGTCAGAGAGTGATGATATAGCATACCTCACCACTTTCGAGTGGATTGCCCAAACTCAGGCGATTCCTCAAAAGATCAATGGGTCATAAGACTGGTCCCATATTTAACTGGTAGAGCCCAAATGGTGTATAGCCAGCGGGCGGTGGACCCAACACTAAGATCGAAAAAAGAAGAGACATTACACGCCATGATATTAGCGTGAAACCATAGACAGCGGTTTCTGCACTCCAGAGAATGAGATATTCATGATACAACCGAGAGAAATCTATGCAAAATTAAAGGACCATGGGGGAATGGCTACAACCTTTAGTAAAAAACTAAAGAGCAGATGATGGATATGATTGTCATTGAACAGTTTATTCAGGTGTTACCTCATGATGTCCAGCTATGGGTGAAAGAACATCAGCCTGAATCTGCAGAGGATACAGTGAAGCTGGCAGAGGATTATATAGCTGCTCGACCCACTAGACCCAGAGGGCAGCAAAATACCCACCTCAGACATCAGAAATGGTATGGCCTTTTATTCTAATGCACGCAGAATAATTACAGCAGGCGAGACAGAGGGAAGAATACCATATTCTGAACTGATTTGCCATGGGTGTCTTAGCAAAGGCCACATATTGAGAAACTGTCCAAATAAGAAAAGAACTGACATGACTCACCTAGCACTGGCTAATATTGGGTATGTTGAAAATGTGGGGATTGGAGACAACAGACATTGGGTTTATTAGATACAGGGAGTAAGCAGACCCTGCTGAGAGCAGATCTGGCCCGGACAGTAAAGTTACCTCAAATGATACAACAGTAATGTGCATACACGGGATATTCATCAGTATTACACTACAGTGGTTGAAATGACTGTCAATAATGAGCACCACTGTATGACTGTTGGCCTGGTACCTGATTGCCAGTTCCAGTGATTATAGGACAAGACTTTCCCCACTTTAACTCACTGGTGCAAGAACAACAAGACTATGTAAAATCAGTAAATGTGGGAACTCAGTGCTCAAAGCAAAAAACAACAGTCAGAGCCAGTGTTTTCTTTGAAGAGGATTTCTTTGAAGAAGCTGAAGGTTCAGGGAACCCAGAAAATCAAAAATCAGAAGGAAAAAGAGCAGAGAAAGTGGGCAGAACAACAAAGAACAGTATTGTGGCATTTTGCCAGAAGTACCCTTACAAGACATTATTAAGGAACAACAAGCTGATGTTCCTTAAAACCTTTTTTCCACAGGCTCAACAAGTAAAACACCCTGGACAATCTCTATTTTATTGTGAAAAATAATATCTTGTGTAGAAGTCACTGTTGATACTACCATAAATGAACCTGTAGAACAGCTAATGGTACCAAAATAATATAGAGAAAAGGTCATACAGTTATTGCACAATATTCCAATGGCAGGCCATGAGGGAGAGGATCAAACCTTACAAAGATTACTTGCATGGTTTATCTGCGCCAGTATACATCAGGATGTGGCTGAATATTGTCGTGCCTGTAAAGAATGTGCCAATTGGTTGCACAAGGGGAAAAAGGATCAGGTGCCCTTCAGCCAATACCTTATGTCACTACCCCATTTGAACGAATCGCAATGGATGTTGTAGGCCTCTTACCAAAAGTTCTAAGGATAACCGTTCATATTAGTGGTATATGATTATGCCACACGTTACTCCTGAAGCTGTTCCTATGCGAACAGTTACTGCACCTCGCATAGCTGAAGAGTTAGCCAAAATATTCAGCAGAATGGGAATACCCCAGGAGATTCTCACAGACAGAAGTAGTAATTTTACTTCTGTTATGTTGAGGAGTTATATCACCTCCTAGGGTATCTGCTGTGGATCTCACTTTACCACCCCCAAACAGATGGTCTTGTGGAGAGTTTACAAAACCTAAAAAATGCTACAGAAGTATGTTCAGGAAGAAGGTAGAGATTGGGACAAATATCTCCTTACCTCCTGTTTGCCTACAGAGAGGTACCACAGGCTACAACTGGGTTTTCACCTTTCACCTTACTTTATGGTAGAAATCCCAGGGACCCTTAGATGTGGGTTAAAGAACACTGGGAGGATGGTAAAATGTTGGCTATAGTAACATCATAGATTACATGACTGCATTAAGAGAAAGATTGGTCAAATATGTAAATATGGCTCATTTAAATGTGACCCAGAAACAAATGGGACAAAAAGAAGCATATGACGTGGGGTTAAAGTGTAAAAGTTTTATACCTGGAGAAAAGTGTTGTTATATTCCCTCAACAGAGAACAAACTGTTGATGCACTGGCAGGTCCCTTTGATGTAATCAGACAAACAGGAAGTGTCAACTTTGAAATTGAAATGCCTAATCTGACCAACTAAGAGGTATACCATGCAAATCTTTGAGAAATGGATAGAAAACCCAGGTCCAAGCACTCTACATTCACCCTGAGCCCCAGCAGACAGAATTGGAGATTACAGAGGAGGTTTGATCATTCCATGAATGATAAAAGTATACAATAAATCCTAATCGGCCCTGAACAAAAGGTAGAAATAGATCAATTGTTACACTATTTTCAGGACACTTTCACATCCACCCCAGGATGAGCTAAGGAGGTAGAACATGACATTAAGGTCAACCAGCAGAAGCCCATACACCAAAAAGCCTATAGATTACCGGAAAGATTAGGCAAGAGGTAATTGATGAGATAAAAAATGGAACAGTTGGGGTGATAGTCCCTCCAAGAGTGCATGGTCTTCCCCAATGGTGGTAGTGAACAAAAGGAAGGAGGAATAAGAGTATGTTTAGACTTCCGAAAATAAATTTATTTCAGATTTTGATGGGTACCCCATGCCCAGAATAGATGATCTGTTAGATAGAATAGAAATGCCCACTACATCAGCACGTTAGATTTAACCAAGGGTACTGGCAAATTTCCTTGGCCCCACTGCCCAAGCAATAACAGCTTTTCCTACACCAATTGGATTGTACCAATTTACCACTATGCCATTTGGACTCCATGGGGCACCTGCCACATTCCAACGGTACATGGACCACATCCTAAGAGCACATGCCCAGTACAGTTCAGTGTACTTGGATGATGTAGTCATTTTCAGTCATGACTGGCATTCACATTTGGTGCATTTAAGTGCAATTATTCAGACCATTAAGGATGCGGGATTAACAATAAACCCTGCTAAGTGTGCCATAGCAAGGACAGAGACCAGATATTTGGGTTTCATAATTGGGAAGGGATCCTTGAAACCAGAGATTGATAAAGTGGAGGCAGTAGCCAACAGCCCCACCCCCATTACAAAGAAACATGTTCGATCTTTTTTGGGTTTAGCAAATTATTACCGTCGATTTATCCCAGATTTTGCTACTCTGGCAACTCCCTTAACAGAGCTGACCAAAAACAAATATCCTAATAAAGTTAAATGGACGCAAGCATGTGAGGAGGCCTTCAGGAACATAAAAGCGGTCCTTTGCTCAGCCCCTGTGCTAACTAGCCCAGATTTTACAAGACCGTTTGAAATTCAAACAGATGCCTCAGAGACAGGTTTGGGGTCTGTGTTAACCCAATATGATGAAAAAGGGGAACATCCAGTATTGTATATTAGCAGGAAACTTCATAAGCGTGAAAGGAAGTACTCTACAACAGAGAAGGAATGTTTGGCACTGAAGTGGGCCATAGAGTCCCTTAAGTATTACTTGTGGGGAAATGATTTTGTAGTGATGACAGATCATAATCCGTTGTGTTGGATAAACCAGATGAAAGATAAAAATACACGGATTATGAGATGGTATTTGTCTCTACAACCATATAAGTTTACCGTAAAACACAGGTCAGGAACGAAGCATTTAAATGCTGATTTTCTATCTCGATATGGTGCTGCAAGAATACCAAAGTAAAATGAATATTGGTGCTAAGTAAGCACTAGACACCTCAGGGAATTGTTTTGTACAGTAGTTCTGATAAGACAGTAAATATTGTTTCTGTACAGAACTAATTATAAGGGTCCCTGAGGTGGAACTTCTGAGAGTGGGTGGGTGGGCGGAAGTTCCAACCCTTTCAAGGGTGAAGGGTCTCATCCAACAAATAAAAACTTATTATGTTGCCTTCTTGTGGTGGGAGGTGTGTAACAGGGTCCAGTTATGAAGAGAAATATCAAGAATTTACAAGATGCCCCCCCCCATACTTTTCAATTTTCACTTTATCCTGTCTGCTTCTATATTCGTATCTATCCTAATTTTCTTGTCAGGGTGGCCAACCTGGCAATCTTTAAACCTTTCTTTACTGTCCCTGATTATCTTTAAAACAATCTGGCATCCAAATCTTGATAAGCTGAAAAGCAGTCAGCTGAAATTCTAGCTGTGAGGAATTTCATAAAAACAAGCATTATGCAGCACATATAAAGAAAATATGTTAGAGGAGACTACTGTGTAAAAAAAGATTTACTAGAATTGTCTTAAATAAATGCATGTTTACTTTCTGGCAATTACATTTAAAAGCAAATAGAATCCTGAAGCCTTGCAAGGAAGACAGATAGGGAGCGCCCTCATCTGTTTTTCCTTGCAAGGCTGCAGATTTTAATTCAATCTTAACAAGTGTTTCTTTTCTTTCTGTATTAAAACAAAATGATATGTACCTGAATGTCTTGCTTCTCCTGCTGAGGTCCTGCTATAGGGATGGCAGCCTACAAATGGCTGCTTTATAGTATTCAGGTAATGTGATGTCACAATAGGGAGGGGCTCAGTTCAAGACACACCCTTCTGGAAAGTATATAAACCCTCCACTAGGAGACCTGTGTAGATGGATGAGAGAGGAGAGTCAGTATTCGACTGACCACAGAGCAAGAAGGTTGTGTGTGTGTTTCCACACAGTGCTGTACAGACAAAAGGAAAGGAAAAGGCAATTCAGGAGTCTGTGGAAAGAAGTATTTCCTGTTTTTGGGTGTGAAGACTAACACCGATTGTTTTCCTTTCTATGAACTTTAAGTTAAGAATATTTTTTTGTTTTGTTTTGTTTTGTTTTTGGAAATAAATTGACAAATGCATACCTTTGCATTTTTTATGCATCTTAAACCTTTGGTCTGGACATCTGTTATTTCCCACGCTTCTACACTTACAAATTTGTTTCCTTCTTTCTGGCACCAGTCCTTGAACCACATGTTTAGCTCCTCTATCTCTCCTTCTCTGACCTTCCGTCCACCTGACCCCCTTTCCCAGACTGGCAGGGTCTCAAAGAAGGAGATGCCAGATGAAATGGATGATAGTTTATCACCCAGCCTAGTAGGGTGTTCTTTGGTCTCCACAACTGACTGGCTGACGAGATCGTTAGTCCCTATGTGTACCAGGATGTCAATGTTTTCTACTGCTTCATGAACAATTTTAACAATGCTGTCAGTGTCTCTCCATGCTGATGTACCTGGGAGACATCTGACCATTACCCCTGGCTGGAAATAGGTATCCACTCCCCGAATCATGGAGTCTCCTATGATCAGAAGTTTTTGGGATTTCCTTTTTGCTTTTTTTGTTTTGGTTCCTGTTTTGGGTGAGTTTTGTTGTGCTAGCTCCTGTGCTGCAGTGTCCTGCTCTGCAGTGTCCTCTGCCCCTTTGTTTGATTTTGGAGATGGAGGCAGATAGCTGTATGTAGTTTTTGTAGGGTTTGTGGAGGTGATTTGTTGGAGAGCACCGAGTGATGGGGTACCCGATTTGCCTCTCCTAACCACCTGCCAACCTCCCGGACCAACTGCCCTCTACGGTCGAGGTGCTTCTGTTAGATGTTGTGGAAATGGTGGGTGGTTGTTGCATTGCTTATTTGTTCACTGTTATAATAAAAATTAACTGGAAAAAAAAGTATAGCACTGAATGGTGAACTTTAATTTGACAAGGCAGCCTATAGTAGAGCTATTAGCAGATGAGAGAAGTTAACCATGGGGGTTTAGCAGCATGTATGGGAATGGTTAATCTAATAAGGTGCTAGACAAGGTGCAAACTGTCAGCATATACCAAGCGCTTATTGTGCTTTCATTGCAGCTCAGATACTCAGGACAGCAAGCCAGAATTGCAGGTTATATGTGGGGGGCAGAACTCAGTTTCAGATAACTGAGAGTTTCAGAAAAGCAGGGTTCAGATAAATGGAGTTTCTGTAATTCCATGGTAGCTTAGCAAACTCCCCTTCCCCTGTCCAAGTGTCAGCTCCCCACCCACCCATCCATGTTCTAAGGACCCAGCACCCCTCAATTTGGTCACTGGTATGGCACCAGACAATGGCAACTGGCTCAGCCCTGCACTCATCTCCTCAGCCTACCACCATCTGATAGTTCCAGAATGCAGTCGCTGATTGTGATGATCGATTACTCTTGTGATGAGAATTCTCAGCAAGTATTCATACTTGGAACTCAACTAATCATGAAAAGACCTTTTTGACCAAAAAAGTGCAACATTCATGGTAGCTTTGCAATGTCACACTCTTTGAACAAGGGTTAGTTTGTTCATGTTCAACATGTTGCAGTAGAGTGCTGCTTGTTTTGAATCAGGTTTTGTGACAATTCTTGTGTGAAAGCCTTTGTGTTTTGAAAGCAGTATGTACACCACAGTGTGCCCCACACAGAGCCTGTAATTAGCCCAACAGCTACTTGGGACAGAGAAACAAATAATGCCTGTACTCTGTGCATACTCAGAACAATGCTTCAATGCAGCCATAATGCAAAAATATGTTATTGCTCAAACCATGACAGTCTCAGTGTGGTGAAGAAAACAAAAAAAAAACAAAAACAATTTAACATACAACTATCAATGCAAGAGAAGATTTTCAGCTAATGTCCTAGCTGTCAATGAGAAGGAGGACAGCTGGCAGAAAAACAAATTCCACGTAAGACTGCCAGTTCCATCTCAAGTATATGAATGAAACAACAGTGATGAAAACATCGATGGGCACACATCACCAGCTACAACAACGACATTGTGCACTACAGAGGGACCAAAAAGAGCAAGGTCCAGCAACATTCTCTACGGGGGCAATCTGTACAAATTTTTTTATGTGGGGGCGCTATGTGCCCCGCACCCCCAAATATTTTTATAATCAACTTCAGGGGGTGCCTGATACTGGGGTACAGGGGGTATTTCTGGATGGGGCTATTCATGGGGTTGGGGAACAAAGCAGAAAACAAAAATAAAGCGGAACGCGGAAAATAAAAAAATTCCACATAACTACCAACACACACACAAAAAAAAAAAAAACACACACAGAATTATGAACACCCACTCAGGACCAAATTCAGGTTGCCCACACCAGAGGTATCACACTTACCTCAACAAATGGGCAGTTGGGAACTGCCTCGACAAACATCCACCCTTAACCTGATGGTTAAGGGTATCAAATGCCTTTGAAAGATCTGTAAACAAGGCTCCAATCATTAGCCTCCTGTCCAGACTCAGCTCGATATCACTTACAACCCTCATCAGAGCTGTTTGTGTACTATGACAGGTCCTGAAACCTGATTGAAAAGATGTCAATTTATTATTATCTTCAAGAAAGCTTATCAAGTGGCTAGACACTATCTTCTCAAATATTTTAGAAATTTGGGAGAAGAGCGATATAGGCCAGTAATTGCCTAACTTGGTCCTTCTACCAGATTTAAATATAGGTCTAACCTTTGCAGTCTTCCATCCATCAGGAAATTCCCCACTTTGGATAGATAGATTAAAAATATAAGCCAAGGGATATGCCACACAAGGAGCTGCATATTTCAGCAGTCTTGGTGGAATGCCATCTGATCCCTTGGCTTTACATATATCTAACTTCAGAAGTTCAGAACATACCTCTTCCGGAGAAATATGGGCAAAATTAAAACCACCTATATCTCTGTCTTCTATATTAATGTCTGTGGGATTAAACTTCAAAGTCTCATTTTGTTCCCAATAAGTCCCATCTAAGGAACTTAGTAAAGTCACTCTTGAGAAATAATAATTAAAAGCATCAACCATTCCTTTTCCTGGTGGTAATACAATATCATCCTTCTCTATTTTATTTATACAAATTTGTTTATTTTTCCCCATTAGGTTTAAAATAATTCCCCAGAATCTCCTTGAATCCTTTTTATGGTTGGCCTTCAGTTTAGAATGGACGAACTGTTGTTTTGTTACCTTAATTTTAGTGGTGTATAAATTTCGAGCCTGCCTATAGGAAACCCAATCCTGATTTAACATTGTCTTTTTTGCTTTCTTCCATTTTTTATTCCTGTCCTTCCTAATTTTATATAACTCAGGAGTAAACTAAGCATTTCCTTCCTTTTTTAACAATCTTGATTTCAGAGGTGCATGTTTATTACAAATGCACAAAAATTAACTTAAAAAGAATTCCCAAGCAACTGATGTTGTAGGGATCAATTCCAATCTATTCCAGTTAACATTTTCTACATCAATCATGAAATTAACATAGTAAAACCTCCTAAAACATCTCCAAAGTATTTTGGACTCAGCAACAGGTTTGACCACGCTATTTCTGATCGAATAAATAACTTGATGATCAGAAAAAGATTCTGGAAGGACACCTGCTTTAGGAAACAAATGAGGAGAGTTTGTAAACATCATATCCAAAATTGTAGCTCTTTTGGTGTCTCTATGATTAATTCTGATTGGTTTCATAATCAGTTGGGTCAATCCCAAACCAATCTGGAAATCAACCAATTCATGGTTCACATCAACAGTCAACCAATCCACATTAAAATCTCCAGTTATGAATAGTTCATGAGAATCTTTGAAGCCAAACATTATGAATAAAACATGATTTACTACTACTTACTACTACCTATATACTCAGTCCCTATAGCTCCCTATCTTGGTTGCTGTATTCTACCTTTTGCCATTTTGTACCTTCACACTTGCTGAAAATGCTCCTTGCTATCCCTTCATAGTCGCTGTAATTACAGGTGGTCAAACTGAGTAGCTCACACTGTGTCACTCAATTTGACTTGCCCATATCACGGGATACCAAGACAGCCCACATCCTGCATATGCATGTGGCCACGTCACTCACCCAAGAAAGGGACAGATGACATATATGACTGTGAACATTGCTCAAATAAGCTCTGTAATCTGACACCCAAACTACCAAATTACCAAACAGTTTATTTTTGTGAACACGGGTTCAGATGAGGAGACACTTGGTATTTCTAAACTGAGCTCTGTAGTCTCAGACGGAAAATGTACCAACTAGAGATATTTATGCTGCATGGGTTTTTCAGGAGGGGGGTAGCATTTCATCTGAATGCTGTTAGTCAGGCTTTGCTCACAGACAGCTACAGTAAATGCATCAGGTCCTCATTTTTCTCAGCCTTGGTTCTGTGTGACTGATGAGGGCAATCATTTTCTGACTCACCCCAACAGAAGTTGTGTATTTCTATTGGTGTTATAGCTGCTAACTGTGTTTGCTCAGGTTTAGTGGTTTGCACTGTAACTATTACATGTGCAGTACACACTTTATTACCTTAATAAAAGGCACCCAAACATTCTTGGTCAAGCCCCAGCAAATCACAGTCTGTACAGCTGGCCCCGACTGATGCTGAGAGAGAGGAGGGAGACAGTGGGGGCATTGTTTCCGTCCTAAACTGTTTTTCTGCCCTAGTAAGACCGATTCTGGTTCTAGTAGCAGAGGGAGTGAGAAAGGAAATACCACTGATAAAAATAGTATCATCAGTACTACCTGGAACCAGGATTTCTGCAGCTTCAGACATTTAAATAAGCTATTGAAGGGCTGTAGTGCTTGGGAGTCTCCCTATTCAGCCCACAAACTACACAACCGCTGATTCAACCACTAGGACTGCCCCTGCCACTGGAATCGCTGTGATTGCAATAACTGCAACAACTGTGACCACCACCACTGCCATGATTCAAGCCACTGTGACACTAGCCACAGCAATCATGACCATGACTATTATCCCTGTGTCTGTGACCACTTCTATCGTGATCCCTTGATGCCATGCTCATAACGTGAGTCTGTCATTGTCTTATGATGGTGAAGATAATGATGAGCACCACCTATCTCAGATCCTGGCTAGCACCCTACAAAATCATTGTATGCACCACTAATCAAGTCCTCCTTAGACAATGACGCCCACCACAGTAGGTGTTGGGAATGAGGCAGAATGTATGGCCTACATGCAGGTGAAACGAGAAAGAGAAGCAGACAAAAAGAAAAAAACTGCAAAGGACAGGACAGAGGAAAACAGATCGATCCCCTTCCCCCCAATAAAAGAAATCAATTGACCTGCCATTTTCTGTTGTTCACAGGCTTTGTCACAACATTCTGAACCAAAATGGGCACTTGGTATTGTGGTGGGGAGAACAGCATGTACCCAAGTAACATAGTGCAAAAATAGGGTGGTGGTGATGCTGGAGACTGGAAGAAACAGTTCTAGTGCTCATACAATAAAAGTGCATTTCGGCTGCATTTTACTGTCTCCAAAAATTATTTATTTTATTTATTTCTTCATTTGCTGACTGGGTAGGTATACTGACTTAAGGACCGTTTTCAGGCATCACCTGGGCCATGGAGATGGAACAGGATACAGTGAATACAGAGCATCAAGAGACAACACAAAGCACTGGGTAATTAAATACAGGGAGAAATTATACAAAGGTAGTATATAACAAGCATTTGTCATCGCTGAATGTCTGCTTGCTGGTATAGCATTGGAAATGCAGGAGTTAGAGAGATGCAGAATAAGAATGGCAGTGAAGTATTGAACTTCACGCCAACCCCACCTCCACCCTGCAGAGACAGACAGGCATTGGGGTATGCGTTTGGGTCATCACCCATAATGATCATGCCATTTCACTTCACCCTATCCTGCAGATACTGACACATGTCAAGGTGTGCCTTGGGGTGTTCAGCTGTACAGTCACCCCATTCCATAAGGACATACGCTGAAATGGGTGCAGTATAGGAGAACAGGGTGAGCTGTGGGGCAGAAGAGTTCAAAGCACACCTCGATGCCTGTCACTGGCTGCAGGGTGGTGGGTTGAGAGTATAATGGCATGAGCATTACAGTCTGCAATCCAAAGGCACACCCCTGATGCCTGTCAGTCTGTACAGGGTGGGACGTTATGGTTAGACACACTAACACCCCGGGCGTTTGTTAGTATTTACACTACAAATTTTCAACATGGCCTTTTTGTGACTCCCACCTCATGAAAGAACTTGGAACCTCTTCTTATGAACAGTGGCACTGTGAGTTTGTTAACGTGTTCCGAAGTTTGAGTTCCCACAGTGACCGTGCCATTCTGTGACAGATGTACGAAAACGCAGATCGGGCAGAATGTGAAGAATGACAGCTGTACCATTCATAGGGAGCTGTGAAGAGATGGCAATGTTGAAAATCTGTATTGAAAATGTTAAAAATACTCGAACTTCTGAGCTTATGTGGAAACTGCTCAACGCATGGGCGTAACACAGTCATTTTATGGACTTTTGTTACCAGATTTTCAGCATAGGCATTTTAGGACCGCTGCTCATGAACATTGTCACTGTGATTTTCTTAATGTGTCCCGAACACTGATTTCCCACAGCAACTGCGCAATTCTGCGCTGGTAGTGCAAAACCACATTTTGGTCAGGATGTGAAAAATGACAGCTATACTGTTCATAAGGAGGTGTGGAAAAATGCCAATGTTGAAAATCTTGTGTGAAAATATTACAAATCCACAAAGCTACGAGCTTGCATAGAAACTGCGCAATGCATGCTCGTAAAACAGTAATTTTTTGCACCAAATTTTCAACATAGGCTTTTTGAGAGCCCACCTCATGAACACTGGCACTGTTGTTTCATTACTTGGTCCTGGAAGGTGATTCTGCGCAGTGACCACGAAATCACCTTTTGGGACTGAATAAGGCCATGACAGTGCCTGAATTCATGAGGAGGGGTCCTAATAACCCCATGTTGAAAATGTTGTGCCAAAATTCCCCAAAATGCCTGCGATATGCACCAAAGTTGAAAAAAACATATTTATGCCATTATACAGCTTACTGGCATTTCTTCAGTTTGCAGTCGGCTTTAAAGAGTGCAGACATTTTCCCAGTCCACTGAAGATTGTTGCGCCAGGCTCCAGAGGTAAGTATGGGGTAAGAAGGGTGTGGGGAGTTCAGGTACACAGTGGGTGGGTGCGGATTGGGGGGAGATGACAGCGACCGGCATGGGATCGTTTCCTTTGTTTCAGGGAGATAAAAAAAATAAAAAGACATTGTGGAAAGGTTTTTTTTTCCAGGCTTGTTTCCAGCACACTGAGGTGAGCTCCCAGTGTGTCACCTGCCTTTTTTGGGGTGGGGGTACTGAGGCCTACAGGGATTGGACCCCCATCGGCAAAGAATGACTGTTTGTGGGGCCATGATGCTGAGGGGATTGAGCACCCTCTGCACACAACAAAATGGGTAGTATATCATGCCGACGGGAGGCCCTGTCGGCAAATTAACTGGGTCGGGGCTACCGATAGGGGATTGGCCACCCCAATCAGCTTTCATGGGAGAGGTGGTGGCAAGCTGCCACCATGTTTAATTTAATTGTTACACTTGAGTAGTACTGCCCTGCAAGGACGGGGTGCTCTCTCATTGCAGCGGAATGGCTGATGCTGCAATAATGAGGTGGCCCCTCATTGTAGCAGTGAAAACATTTCAACTTGGTGGTACTTTTGGAGACCAGTGTCATTGGCACACTGTGCCTCCATTGGTCCACCAGTGCCAAGCCCCCAAATACAGTGTATCCATTGTCTGCCACAGTGCCACAACTCCACAACCCGTGTCTCTCCTTAGCTGCCACATAATGTTTCTTGTGCATGTGCACAAGCAAACATAAAAAGGGGGCTAGATAGTACAACTAATAAATACAAAATAGCAAAATACTAGTAGACCAGTTTAATAACTATGTCCTGGCAAGACAGAGGCTGAATACAAATAGACAGGGTTGTGTAAGGTAACAGTGAGGTTAGGCCCAGGGTGGAATGGAGGAGAAAGCACTGGCTACATAACAAAATTAGCCAAGGGAGCAAGAGCAGGTGACAGTGAACAGTAGGAGTGACCTGAGGAAAGAGTAGAAATTCTATGGGGAGTCAAGGTCTCTAAGGGTGGAGGGCTGGCTATTCCAAAGGATTGGGACTGAAGACAAGAATGTCCTCTGGCCCATGCAAGTGGAGACTTGTGGGCACACCAGCATGGGGCTTGCAGAGAGGCATAGGTCATGGTTAAACATCTTAGGACAAAGGAGGGAGGAGAGAGGGGATGTAACCGGATTTTAGATGGCCTTGTCAGTGGTACAAACCAAGAGGTAGCTACTTCTAGCTTGACGGGCGAGCCAGCCAAGGGCCTGATAGAGGGTGCAGTGATGGGAATAGTACAGAGCCAGAAGGGCAAATTGGCAGATACTGTTATAGGTGGTGTTTAATCTTAACAGCTTTGAGAAGGAGGTTTAAAGTAGATGGAGGAGCAGTAATCCATTAGAGGGAGGAGGTTACACTGGGCAATGGTGAGACAGACTTCTAGAGTGAGGTAATTTATTAAATGATAGCTGATCCCCAGTTTCTGATTTATGTGGTAGATTAGGATCTCAATATGGTCTGAAAAAGTAAAGGCAGGGTTGAGAGTGACACACAATTATGTGAAGGAATTGAGGGGTCTCTAGGGGTGAGCCTTCTGTGGAAAGGATACTGAGAGTGCTGTGGGCTAGAATTAGTTTGGCTAGCCTGGGCTTGGAGCTAAAGAGCATCACCTTTGTCTTTTTGGCATTAACCAGCAATCTGTTTGCAGTGAACCATTTGTATTTCTATTCATTTGCAGTGAACCATGTGTATTTCTATTGGTGTTATAGCTGCTAACTGTGTTTGCTCAGGTTTAGTGGTTTGCACTGTAACTATTACATGTGCAGTACACACTTTATACTGTAGCTGGCTGTAAGTGAGATGGAGATGCTGGACAGAGATTTATCACTCTGGTAGAGGAAGAGATCATCCACATATAGTAAGGAGTGGCAGGAGAGACAGTCCTGGGGGACAGAGTTTACGAAGAGGGAGAAAAGAACGGGCCTAAGGATAGAACCCTGGGGATGCCAGTGGAGACAGGCAAGGCAGAAGAGATAGTACCACCCATACAGACCATTTGGGTGTGGCTGGAGAGGTAGTCATGGAACCAGTCAGTAGTAGCACGGGACAAACCAAGGCTACCAAGTTTGCCAAGGAAGATGTTGTGGTTCACCAGGTCAAATGCTTTGGAGAGGTCCACAAAGACAGCTCCAGTACGCTTTCCAACATCCATGTTCCAGAGAACATGGTCAGAGAAATAGGCCAGGGCCATAGTAGCGCTATAACCTTTTCTGAAACCATGCTTCTGAGGGCAGAGGAGGATATATATTGTCACAAAGTCAGTGATCAGGTGGTGAACATTCTTTTCCAGCAGTTTGCTTAGATGGGAGAAGATGGATACAGGGCAGTAGTTGTCCATTTTGCTAGGATATCTGGATTGAAAGACTGGGGTGGCCCTAGCCTGTTTCCATACCAAGGCTACGGAGGCGGTGGCAAGGGAAAGATTGAAGACAGTGGTGAAGGGTTTGACAATAGCATGAGCTACTATTCTAAGGAAGCTGGGTGAGAGACTGTTGCTACCAGGGCTACCCTTGTTGGGGAGGGTCAGGAAGAGTTTGAGTGTTTCACTGGAGGAGATGGCTCTGAAGTAGAATGGAGGTATGTTAGGGTGAGTGACAAGTGGGTTGGGGTGGAAGGATAAGATTTGGTGAGGTAGCTTGGCAAGGTATTCATCAAGGTTTGTAAATTTGGCATTGAGTGCATCTGCAACTTCTGCCAGGTTGGTCAAGGGACCGTTAGAGGTGTTAAGTTGGAGAGAGGGCTGCTTGGCCCCAGGGGCAAGTAGTGAGCTGTTTGCTGACCAGAAATGACTTGGGTTACCAAAGCTGTAGAACTGAAGGTTGTGGAAGTACTTAGCCTTATAGGAGTTGATTTGTCTTTTGCAGCGGTTACATTGATTTCTCTATTCATTCCATAGCTGAGGAGAAGTGGATGATTTATAAGATGCCCATTTGGCATCATGCTTCTTCATCAATCTTATAAGGTCACTGGTGAGCCAAAGGGCATCACCCCCACACACTCTTCTTGTGGTTAGAGGGAAATGCATATCCTGAATACCAGAGAGGGCAGTGGTGAAGAAGCATAGTGCAGAGGAGACAGCTTTCATTTTGTAAAGGGGGGACCAATTTATAGACATGATGTCAGTATGTAGTTGTGAGGGATCATATTTAGAATACATAGAAACATAGAAGTTGATGGCAGATAAGGACTGCAAGACCCATCCAGTCTGCTCATTTCTTTTTCTACCTTATAAATGTGCCATCAGCCTTTGCTCTGTCAGTGGCCTATCTATTCATAGTCATTTGTATTGCTCCCTTATGCCTATCCCATGCCTGTTTGAAGCCCTGCACTGTATTCATAGCCTCCAGTTCTTGTGGTAAGCCATTCCATGCATCCACCACCCTTTCTGTGAAAAAGAATTTCCTCACATTCCCCCTTAATCGGCCCCCCTCTAATCTCATGCTGTGTCCTCTTGTCCTGCTATTTTTCTTATATTTAAACATGTTAGACTCTTTCACCTTGTTAATGCCCTTAAGGTGTTTGAATGCCTCGATCATATCACCTCTCTCCCTCCTTTGCTCAAGGGTATACATATTGAGCTCTGTTAATCTGTCCTCATATGTCTTCTGATGCAGTCCCTGCACCATTTTGGTTGCCCTTCTCTGGACTGCCTCAATTTGGTTAATGTTCTTGTGAAGGTGTGGCCTCCAATACTGCACGCAGTACTCCAGATGGGACCTAACCAGTGTCTTGGAAAGAGGGATTATTACCTCCCTTTTACGACTTGTGATACCCCTACTAATACACCCAAACACCCTCCTAGCCTTACCTACTGCTTTAGAGGTCTGCTTGGATGATTTCAGGTCATCAGTGATGATGATGCCCAAGTCTCTTTCTTCCCTTGTGACTGCTAGCAATTCCCCTGCCAGCCTATAGGTGGCTTCAGGGTTTCTCTTCCCTATGTGCATGATTTTGCACTTCTTTGCATTAAATCCCAGTTGCCACTCTTCTGACCATTTTGCTAGTTTATCCAGATCTCTTCTCATTCTGCCCACCCCATCTGGATCATCTACTCTGTTGCAGATCTTGGTGTCATCTGCAAACAGACAAGCCTTACCCTCTAGTCCATCTGCAAGGTCACTAATGAAGATGTTGAAGAGGACTGGCCCCAGGACTGATCCCTGAGGTACCCCACTTGTGACTTGCATTTCTTCTGACTGCATACCATTTACCACCACTCTATGTTTTCTGCCCGTCAACCAGTTTGCCACCCAGTTGACCAACTTCTGACCCACCACGAGCCTACCCAGCTTATTTATCAATCTTCTATGTGGAACAGTGTCAAAAGCTTTGCTGAAGTCAAGGTAGAAGACATCAACTGCTCCCCCTTGGTCCACCACTCTGGTTACCCAGTCAAAGAAATCTATGAGATTAGTTTGACAGGACCTTCCTTTTGTAAACCCATGCTGTCTTGGATCCTGTGCCCCTATGAATTCCAGGTGTTGCACTATCCTTTCCTTAGGAGTGCCTCCATAATCTTGCCCACTACTGAGGTAAGACTGACTGGTCTGTAGTTTCGCCTCCTCCCCGCTACCACTCTTGTGGAGCGGGATCACATGAGCCCTTCTCCAGTCTTCTGGGACCTCTCCTGTGCTCAGAGACTCACTAAACAGTTCTGCTAATGGCTCTGCTAGTTCCACCTTTAGCTCCTTAAGTACCCTGGGATGTATGCCATCAGGTCCCATTGTCTTATCCACCCTGAGCTTAGCAAGCTCTTGTAGGACCCTTTGGGGTGGGGAGTTTTTGTGGACCACATACAGTGTATAGGTGAGTGGTCACTGATGGAGTCAGATAACATTCCATCATGTGTGATCCCATCTTCATGGTTTGTCAGAATCCAGCCAATGGTGGAGTGATTTAGGGACCGACTGTTGAGTGGGGGTAGTAATTATTTGGGTGAAACTGAACTGTGTGAGGAAGTTGTAGCAGTCAGAGTGTGTGCTTCCCTGCCAGTTAAGGTTGAATTCTCTCAGGATAATTGTGTCCTTAGGGGGAAGAGGGACCCAAGGCTACTCAGTAGGGGTGAGAGACTAGTGATGCCACATTTTGGTGGATTGTAGCAGCAGCTGATGTAGTTTTTTTGTGGCATTGATGGATAACTCTTCAATAAGCCACTCAGTGGGGGAATCAGTAGTGGATCGACTGGATAGGGTAGCAGTAAAGGAGTCCTTGAAGTGCAGGAGAACCACACCACCCTTTCGAGCTCCATCACAGTAAACTGTAATAAAGGACTAACCTGAAAGGTAACAGAAAGGGTCCAGGGTGGCAGCTTTTAGTCAGGTCTCTGAGATGCCAAGGATGTCAGTCTTATAAAAGGAGACCCAGGCCTCCAACTCTGCAAGTTTAGGTAGGAGGCTATGGATATTTAGATAAGTGATCTCTAGACCATGTGTGTGACCCCATGTAGGGTTATTATGGGAGATGGAAGAATTGTCTGGGCGAGGGTTACACTCAACATCCCCAGTGAGCAGTAGGAGCAGAGCAAGAAAAGTAAGTGTATGACAGCAGGGGGTCGGAGGAGAATAAGATTGGGGGGTAGGTGAGGATATGCACAGAATTAGGAGACAGCGGCCTCATTTGGAGATGAAGGCCAGGGGGGGAGAGGGATTGAAGTGGAGCAAGCAGTACCTAGGAGAGGGAGGGGGAGTTGACAGATTACATATGGGATGTATATATTTCAGGGTAGCTTGCTCTTTAGCTTGGATAATGGTGCAGGACTCAGCAGCCAGGTGAAGCCCAAGCAGGATGCAGCAAAGCAATAGAGTAGCTACAAGGGGTTGCATTTTCCTGGGTGGGATGGTGCAGGAGCAATGGTAAGGGAGGATTGTGGGATAGTGATGGTGGCTTGGACAGAATAAGGTATGTGGCAGTTGGAAGTAAGGGAGGTTGGCGGGGTGGGGTAGTCTAGGAGAGGGATTAAGTAGCAGAAGAAAGCTGACAAGCAGAATCAATAAACCTGCAGTACCACAGGACCCCACTGAGATAGCTTGGTACAGGTCAGACTCAATGCTAGAAGGAGCCAAGTGTGTGTATATGTGTGTGTGTGGGGGGGGGTAATAGGGAAGGGATGTACCAAGTAGAGCAAGATGAAAGTGAGCTGATTAGTTGTCTTACAACATAAAAGGAGCATAACCCTGGCTGCTTGGGAGGTGGGGCAGGTGGGAGAGAGGTGCTATGCAATGTTGCATTGCAGTGCCGCTGTGGAGGGCTTATGGCAGACAGCAGAAGAGAGTTTTGTTCAGGGGAGGGCTGTGTACTCCAATGCCCTCACAACCCAGGCCACCAAGATCTGTGAGTTTGGAATGACTGTGGAGACAGAACAGGACACTGGTGAGTTAAATTGATGGTAGAGAGGCCAGCACTACAACTGGAGCCAGGGGGGTGTTGTCCAAGTCAACCAGCTTAAGCACAAACAGCAGAATCAGGAAGCACTGACCAACAAACAAATTGTGGCACAAGGCAAAGTTTCCCCTTAGGAAGACCCAACCATTAAAGCGCAGGGGTTTCTGATGGAGAGAGAAGTGCCTGGCTATTTTGTGGCAACAATAAAACTAAAATGTTTTTTTACTTACAAACTTTGCCTTGTGCCACATTTCATGTCTTGGTGAGTGCTTCCTGATTCTACACTGGTGAGTTAAACCTGACATGGGAGTGAGGGAACAGTACAGTACAGGGGGGTGCAGCTGTGAAACGGGATACAGATAGGCAGTAGGAAAGAAACTGAAACTGCTGGCTATAAGAGCAGGAGCCCTGGGCAGCTAAGGGTAGTACAACATAATTGTTAAGCAGCTGTATAAATCAGAGCAGTCTAAGACTTATATCATGACCACAGAACAGCAGAGTTACTGAGACAGAAACAACAGAATATACAGATACTATATGTAGTAGTACAGGCACCAACTAAAGTACCAGGGGAACAGTCTAAAATCGGGCATTTTCAAAGTAAATGTAGCAGGTTAAATCAATCAGTGCTGGTCGGCAGATCAATGATGGTAACAAACACCATGGGCCACATGGTCTCCCGGGATTATAGTACCTGTAATTCTGTGGAGGGCTTGTGGCAGCCAGAGTAGCGGGTTTGTTAAGGGGTGGGCTGTGTGATCCAATGCCTTCGTGACCCAGGCCACTCAGATCTGCAGGTTTGGAATGGTTGTTATTCTTTGAAGTGCTTGTGGCAGGCAGCAGTAGAGAGAATTGTTCAGGGGAGGGATATGTGCTTCGATGCACTCACGACCCAGGCCACTTGAGGTCTGCAAGTTCAGAACCACTGTAATTCTGTGGAGGGCTTGTGCCAGGCAGCAGTGTCAGGGTTTGTTCAGGGGAGGGCCGTGTGCTCTGATGCCCTCATGACCCAGGCTGCCGAAGATGTGACTGTTTATATTTGCAGTGTGTAATGGTGCACCAGAAGCCATGGAAAATACCACTCGAATCTGAGCACCACATCAATGATTGTCCATCTGAGACTGAAACATTCAAATAGTAGTAGTAAAGATAATTTTCTTTTCTTGGAAATAACTGTTTGGTTTGGGAATCCTATTTACAATGTTGTCCTGATAGTTTGCCATTGTTGCAAGCATTTTGTTGGAGCTACAGAGTAAAAATTTACATAAGTCTAAGCAAGATCCAGAAATAAAGTATGTATTAATCATTAACAGTGGTTCTCAGTTGTGCACCTGTCCACTCATCATTTGGTACTTATGGCAGAGCTCATCCAGTCACATCAGCAGTGGTGAGGTGATTGTGTTACTCGGTCATACACTATCTGCCACTCCAACCCAGTCACAGTCAATCTTGCCAAATCAATGTCAATCAGTTTGTGTGGCCCTGCTCACAGTCCACTAAGAAACTGATCCAACTCCACACACACAGATTCAGAAGCATTCAGTTTGCCTAAACAGCTTTAACAGCTTTGACACCCTAATTGCAGTCTTTCCATACCATGACCAAATACAATGTGATAATCCAGCAGTGCAGCAGATCACACGGTTGTAAGATTTCCAGACATTTTCTCTGGTGGAAAACATGCTGCTATTGGCTTTTGCAGCTTCCACCAATTGTACTACCTTCTTGCACCACATTTCCCCCAAGCATTCTTCCCAAAATGCATCATGGTGTGTTGGTAGGCTACTGGCACAGGCAGTTGTTGGTGTTTTTCACTGTAGCCCTGACCTGACATATAGATAAGTATTAATTCAATGTTATGTTTACTGTGTTCCTTATTGTTTATCTGATGGTACTACTAAAGCATCTGGTAGCTCTGCCTCCTCCATCCCTTCCAGCTCACTCCTCCATGAGTCAGTATACCACCGTCAAACTTAACAAATACAGTTTTGATCTGTAGTCCATGTATGATGAGGAAGGGCTTTTGGATGACTGTCCTTCTCCCTTGGTGGCCACACAAGACATTCTGCAACTTCCAGAAGCTACTGCACTTTTATCCCTCTGGGAAACTCACAGCACTTAATCTGGATGCAGTAGGTTGGTTCTGGCACATGCAAGAGTATATAGGGCAGTCACTCTCACAGCATGTAAAAGGGGAGATGGGGTTTCTTACTCAGTTTGTCAATGTAGTCATATATTGCTATGACTACTACCTCTGGAAGCCACCACTGCTACAACTACTACAACTGACATGCACCCCAGCTAGGACTGTTGCCCCTGTGCCAGTGACCTGGCCATTCCTGGCACAACTCATCCATGCTCATAATGTAAAAGTCTCCTCTCAGATGTTTGCGAAGTTGAGCACTCATATTGGTCTAAACAGATCCCCAGACATAGACAGAGCCATCCTAGCCTTCAGTCAATGAGCAACCAAGGAAGGCAGTTGGTGGACTGCCTCTATATTTTGATGGTTGCACAGATCCCTTTGTACCCTCTGGCCACCACTGCCATAGTGGCCCTTAAGGAAACCTCACACCTTTGATACTAATCCCATCTGGTGCAGGTAGGTTGGTATCAAGGCACACAGGAGTACCTTGAGCATCACTCACTAAATCATCAGAAGGAGGAATGTGGTTTCTGACACATTTTGGAGCTGGTGGCCACCACTGAAGTGCAACAACCAACCAGTGTACTGCTGCCTGTAATGTGAGTGTCATCCCTCATAACTTCCTGGAATTCCACCAGAATATTGCTGAATATATGGAAGATGGGCATCACCTTTCATGTTGGGTTTGTTGCAATCGTCAGTACTGTAAATTTGCTAAAAGCAGTAAATGAACATTTTGATGGCATCAGTTGCTTTGTTCTCACTCTCAATCTGGTTGTCAGAAGTGCCCCAAAACAACATTAAGGCTACCAATGCTCACAAGAGCCCAAGCCATCTGTGAGAATTCCCACCACTCCATGAAGGCCAGCAACCAACTCTGTCAACAGCAAGAGCACCTCTAGCTTACACAGCTTCTTCTTCATCAGGCTGTTACTGCATGGTGGAACTTGACATGCTTTTTTTAGTTGCAAGGTGTTAGTATCAGAAGTTGGCAATTTATGAGATGAACATGAAGATTAGGACTGGGGGAATACTATACCACTAGAACTAGGTGGTGATAGCGAGTATGATGAAGGAACCCCATTTATGAGAAGCAACTGTGACAAAAGTTCTGGGTCTGCATTTCTCAATGGAGGAGAGTCAGTTTTGAAGTGTGGAAAAAATAAGAGCTAAATTTGCACCCCTGCACATGATTCCCATTTTAAGTTAGATGACCTGTAAATTGCAATGCTAAACTGCAGTACAACTGTTTTGGCAGCAGCTGTATGCCTGGCTCACTTACCACATGCAGGGGCTGGTGATAACATAGAGGTACATACTGTAGATGGTTAAGAATAGAAAAAGCTGGCTGATCCAGTGGTGCTGAGGGTTGAGGCAGTGAATGCCATGCCTCGTGCCATGCCAGAGACCCTGGGTCGGGAGTGACCTTGGGTTGCTGGGGGTCAACATGGGAGGGAGAGGATTGAGCATCCAGTGGACTACTCTCCACTCCCAGGGAGGGGAAGTTTGTTATTCTGCCCCTTGGCTGCCCCCAGTGGAGGCTGGAGAGCAGCGCCAGAGGCTGGGACACACAGGAGTGCGGAGACATGACATGCATGTTCCTCCACACATGCATGCCATGAGGGGGAGGGGTGTGTATGGGAGAAAAACTGGAACAGGAGTTGGCACGCTCCATGACACTGCTGTACCATGCCTGACTCTGCACCCCCAAATATCTGGATTGTGCTTTGGGGGAGGATGAACCTTCTCCCCTGGTGCTGCCATGGAGGGAAAATCTGTGGGGGAACACCAGGGGGTGGTGGGGGTGGAGTCAGGAAAGCAGAGCCACGGAAGAGTAACTGACCCCCCCTGAGGGGATCCATAGCCTGCCTGCCTGCCCACCCCAAAAGGAAAAAAGCAGTATGGAAGATAAAAAAAAGAAAAGAAAAAAGAACAGATAAAGGCTATGGGATCAATTTTCGATTGGCTGCTAGATCAGTGCATGGTACGTCAATCCCTGGCTGAGACAAACTCTGGGTGCATCAGGTACCCTGTGCCCTATTCAAGAAAAATGGGGGTCCCTTTGACAAAGTCCTGATAGTTGCAGCAGCTGCAGGGTTGCATCAAACATTTGGAACACATGAGAGGTTTGACGGAGTGTCTCATCAAGCCCACACTGTCAGGAGCAACCCTAGTGGAGCTGTGAAGGTGTGTGGGGGGAGAATATGCCTGCTAGGTGAGAAACAGGGGCAGAGAGACCAGTGGAGGTGCCGTTGTGAGTGACAGTGGCACAGCGGCAGTGACAGGGTTCAGAGGTGGCACCCAGTGGAGGTGCCATGGATACTGGAACAGAACCTGTCGGCCTGGGTACAATGAGGTAGGCACAGATGGACCCTGTTCCGGATCCCAGGTAACAACAGCTCTGTCACCTGATCCAGAGGTGACACAGTCCCTAATAGTGTAGTCGGGCATCAGCCTGGCTCCATGTGATGGGCTGCTTAGCACAAGTATGTTGCAGTGCCTAGGGAACATTCCCATCCACAGATTGCACCCCATAACCTGCAGCCAATACCACCTACTGCATGTCAGTGATTGTGTTATCTCTGGGGCAGATGCCAGGGCTGTTGCCTCCTGGGGTCTGGGACAGGGTCCAACTGAGCCTCCTGCAGTGTACCTAAGCTGAGTGTCTCTGTCCCAGTGGCCATTCCTCCTCCACTGGGTGCCATCTCTGAACCCTTTCACTACTGCCATGCCCCCATCACCCACTATGGTACATCCACTGGTACTGCTGCCCCTGATCTCAACCTTGCAGGCACCTCCCACTTGCCTCCCTCTAAGCCAGTGGTACAGGGCCCATAGACCAGCTCATGCATCCATGGCAGGGCTTCTAAAATCCCAAATAAGTGGATGGTGTAGCCCTGCTGTGGTGCAAGCCTCTTGCAACCTGGCACAGTGGAACTTCTGGTGCAGGGCAGCTTCAGTGCAAGACATCCTAAATTTCAACGCAGTCTGCATTTGAAAATCGGGATTGCCGCAAACTTTGGGGCAAGGTTCCACTTCCATAAAATCCTTTTGATGCATGCAACTTGCACCAAATTTCAGGCTTTGAAAATCATGCCCTACGAATCAATCAGGTCTGCCCTAATGTTCATACTTTCTTTTATTATACATTTTCAGAGCTCCCACCCCCTGACATTCTTTTGTTCCTAATTCCCCCTTCAAAATGCCACATTGGATGTTTTTACCTAAAGATGGTCTCCACGCTGATAACATTATTGGATATACTCTTTCACCTATTCATCACACACTCCATGAAGAAGTAGTTTGTAGTATCCATCCTGAATTTCCCGCCATACAGTTTAAGTTTGTGCCCCCTTTTGGCTGCACTATTTCTTAACTTAAATAACTCCATGTAGTCCACCCTATCATGTCCTTAATTGTATCTGTTTGTTCCTATCATAACCTCATTCTCTTCTATTCTCCAGAGAGTACATGTTGAGACTGTCCAGCCTTTCCACTTGGGTCTTAATCTTCTGCCCCTGGATCATTTTCATAGCCCTCTACTGGATAGTCTGTAACCTTTCCCAGTCCTTCTCCACAAACAAGTTCCAAAACTGCATGCAGTACTCAAGGCACAGTCTAACCATGAACCTGGCAGCAGCAAGATCACCTCTTTCTGCAACTAGTGAAAACCTGTCTGATGCATATCTTTGTATCCTATTAGATGAGAATATGCTTTTAAAATGTTTATTATCAATCCAGGATTCCTTTTCTCTTATTTGTGATCTAATATGATCCCATTGGTACAATCAGTGGATTTTTGTTCCCAATGTGCATGAATTTATATTTTTTTTGACAACCAGATGTTTTTACGGCAGCATGAGGTGAAGCCAGCAGACATTTTGCATGCACAAAAAGAGTGATGTCATGTTTTCTGTTCATGGAACTGACTGAAGGTGTAAATAGTCTCCTCCGCCTTAACCTCCTCCAAGGAATGTTTTCCACCCTCAAATAAATACGCTTTCATGCTAGTCATTGGTTGTGGGGTACTATTTTCTTTCTTAAATGGGCAGTACAAGAACTGGAACCTGAGTAGTGGGAGAGAGCATTAGTTTTTTTGGGGAGAGCAAGATCCACCCCCCACCTCCACCCAAAAATCTCCTAAAGATCCACCCCAAATTTGTTTTGAGTCATGTGGGAGGGGCATGAGGTGGATCTATCATCTTGGAACAACTGACTATCAGAGCTTCCTGGGGAAGTAATTAAAGAGTACCTGAAACTGCATCTAGGCATATCTTCCCTCCAGAATCACACACACACACACACACACACACAGATAAGCTCCTAAAGATCCACCCCCACCTTTTTTTGATTCATGTAGGAGGGGCATGAGGTGGATCTACCATGTGGGAACAAGACACACTAGTTTGGAACCTGGACCAATCAACAGAACAAGTCTGTGGAGTGATCAAGTTGTGGAGCCCCTACATTTTATTAAGGACTAGGAGAACACAATATACTTAATGCCTCAAACTGACTTAAAAACCCTTGAAACGAATGATTATCATAGCCACCTGGGACCTCAGAAGGAATGAGTACTTAAGGAGTGCTGAAACTACAGCTCCCAAGGAAAACAAAAGACACAGCTTTCTGAGTCAACTTGAAAGAGCCACAGGTTTTTCTTAAACATTTATTTACTAAAAACATAAAGTTCAGCTTTTGAGATTAACAATATTTGTTTACCATATTCAATACACACACACACACATACACACACACATATATATATATATTCAAGTTCAAGTTTATTGTTTGACTATAAAAGTCATCCACAAGTACATATACAAACAATACCATATATAAATACATTTACAAACACACATACGGAAAACTATAAAAGGGAATAAATAAACACTATAACTATGAAATTGTTCTGTTTGAAATCCAGCCATTGTAATTGCATTACTAATTATTATTTTATTTTTTAATCGTGCTTGCCGCCAGGAAAAATTTTGCTACTTTTACAACAGAATCTGCATCTTGTGTATGTATTAATAGGAGAGTCAGAGTTATGGAGTCTACAGTATACCTAGGGCCAGATTTTCAAAGGCCTTGGATTGACGCAAGGGTCTTGCGTCAAACAGGTCTGACACAAGGACACCTTGCACAAAGGGCTGCACCAAGTGGGAATTTGAAAGGCATCCTGCTTCACCCTGCAGGTTGCCTGCCCAAAAGTGTGCTAGCACCATCCTTGCACCACAAAAGTGGCTGCAGCATGGCACTGAGGGCTTGCGGCAGACCCAGACTGCCGCAGCCCTCAGATCCGGAATTTGAAAGAACCCCCCAGGAACCAAGTGCCAAATACCCTTAGACCACCAAGGTGCAGGTCTGAAGGTACATAGATGGCTCCTGGGAGGTCATCCTGTATGTGACACCATGTGGCCCACCCCATTCATCCCCGGTGTATGATCATTGATGGTCCCCCCTCACCCCATCATGGTCCTGACACCCATGTCCATGCATCCTGCACCAACCTCCAACCATCTCAGCACTCCCACCCCCCTCCCATATCCCAATCCAGTGACCAGTACAGCCCTCTACATGCCACCATGGCTGGCCACTGAATGAGCCATTGGTGCGTGTACTGTATACAGTACCCGCACGGACTGCCCATTTGGTGGCTGGCCAGCTGGGGTGGTGTGTGGAGGGCTGTGCTGGTTGCCAGATCGGGTACAGGAGGTGGGTGGGAGTGCTGAGATGGGTAGGGAGCACTAGCCCACCAGGGTACCGGGGAGTGTTGTGGCGCTGGTGCCATTGGTGCCGTGGTGTTGGAAGGGCAGTGCCCAATTGCCAGCTCCTGTTTATGATTGCTGCAGACTCCCCATTGCCATTGCGGCATTCTGGGTGGGTGCACCATACATCAGGTGAAGCACCCCCTTTGCTGCAAGCTGCTGGACTTAGGCACCGGGACCCTGAGAAAAAGAAATTCGGGCGCAGGGTCCCGGGTGCACCGCACTCAGCGCAAGCTGCCATTGTCACAGCTTGCACCCGGGCTTTGAAATTCCGGTCCCTAGCTATGTTCCCCCTAAGGTGTGCGCATGTACATCCACACAACAGTCAGAAATAACTCACACACTGCTTCAGTAGTAGCACACAAAGCAGCTGACAGGGATCCTCATGTTCATGAAGTAGTGACAACAGTCATCACTCAGATTTAAGACTCAGATAGCAGGACATGAAAGTAAATGGGAAAGAAACATTGTATGCCCAACCCTGAGCCCACAACCCATTAACTTTAACAAGCCAGCAGTTAACAAGCCAGACATCTCGCTCTCGCTTCACTTATAGAACAATGGAACCAATCGGCAAAATTCCAACCAATCAGCTTTGCAGTTACAGCAATGTATTCGGCTTGACACCTCTTTTCAGTAAAACAGTACTTGATAATGAACAGTATTCCCCTGCTGTTCACAGAAATGGCATGTTTTATTTGTTTGATAAATGCCCCCCCAACAAAGCAATGCGAGAGATTCTCTGACATTGGGTGTGTATTATATTATTTCAGTTTTAAAGTTGCACAACTTCAGTGTAATCTGCCTCCTCCCCAAGCAGTGTCTCACATATAAAATGCGTTTATAATGGATGTAAAGCGTCAAACGTTGAAAGAGTGTTCATTTTTTTTTTAGTACAAGAAAATGGGAAAACTATAATTTTTGTTTACAATAAAAGCATCAAAGCAACCTACTGTCTGTTTCTGTGTCATTTTTTTATGTATTTGTTGGGGTCTGGGACAGGTATAACCTTCTCAATTAGCAGGCTGAGACACTAACCGTACATATGTCTAGAGAGATAAGATTGCGCTTCTCTTTAAAATGGGGTCTCACATTATATACACATTTGAGATTCATTGAATCAGTGCTTGTAAAAGGTTGCCCATGTTGACTACATGGGGATAGTAATTAAAAAGTGAACAGCAAGAAATGGCAGTGCAAAAAATGTCCTTTTCATTTAATTTCATAAATTCAGACTACGCTTAGTATGGATCCGGAACATAAGAGAAATACGGTCTCCTAAATGCATCTTCTCTCTCATATCACACTGACTCACTCACTACATTGCAAAAATACATTTTAAACCCCCCACTGAGCTTGCCAATACCCAGCATAGTTATTGTAAACCATACCTAAGGTAAATTACATCGTATACAATTATGCATGCATCCATCAAATATCCCATTGCTAAGTACTGCTTTAAGAAGCTGTCCAACCCTGAATACCACATTGCCATAACAGTATTAAATTATGTACTTTCGGAGATGGCAGAGTTGTCTAAGGCCCTGTTTGCACTACAGCATGTTTCAGCAATCTGTTTTTGAAAATGAATTACAGCTTACTGTGTTGCAGGGTTCACACTGCAGTCCACTTCACTGACACATTTCAGCTGATGCATGCTAGAGTGTTCTCATTAACTATTAATCCATTTCCCATTCTATTCTGATTCAGCAGCACTTGCACGGCTGCTTGCCATGATGCTTTGCTTGATTGAGAGGTGGGAGGACAAACAAGCATGAATGGATCTGACCCTGTCTGTTCACATTGTGAGTAGCTCACTTCACTTTTGAAATGGATTTCTGGAAGCCTGCTTAAGCCCTGGTCTCATTAGGGTTTGAGCACGCTTCCAAAATTGCAAGTTACAACCAAGTTATGTGCGAACACAATCTGAGCCAACACACATTTGAAATGGTTCAAGCGCTCAGAACTGTTTCAAATGCCCTAGTGCGAATGGGCCCTAGGTTTTTAAAAAGTGGTCTAACAACAGTTGAAGCTGTACAGATTGCTAGGGCAAAAATAAAAAAGATCAGAAGCCAGTACCTGGGTGAAACTCTCTACTGGAGCCAACCAGTAAAACTGCTTTTGGCTAATTGCACAGCTGAAGTAAGCACAACAGCAATTTTGCAATTCATTGGCCTGTTATGTGACCAACTGGACAGCCGATTTCCTGCAGGTGAACTTTCTGACTGATCTGCCTTTGATTTTGCAGCAATGCCACATTGCAGCTTTGAGTTTGGCTTATCAAATACTGAGAGACTGTACAGCAAATATCAGGACTATTTTTCATCAGTGAACCAGACAGAAACTGTTAGCGAGTACAATGACTTCAGACTTATAGTTGCTGAAAAAATAAAGGGAGGATCATTAAAATCATTTACTGACATGATCCACTTTGCTTTGACTAACATGCAGTACAGCATGGTGGCTAACTTTATTAATGTATGTGCTACATTCCAAGCTAAACATGAAGCTATCATGTACAGAGGTTCCTACAGAGTTTTATCCTTCCCCAGAAGAGATTCTCTATAGGGAGGTGCAGAGTGGGAAGGATACGATAGCACAGAGAAAAATCTTGGGAGTGATAGAGGGTCATGTATTGAAGCAGAAAGAAGTATGTTTGAGTAGGACCATAACTATCTCTGAGTGGAAGGTTTCACTCAAGGATTCTCATAGGAAAGTTAGGGAAGATGTGTTGCTGCTCTTGGAAAGAACATTAGGATTTTTATATCTTCAGAAACACGGTGGAGTCCATAAGGTTACATGGAGATCCTAAACCCACAACACAGATTGATATTACATTTAAAAATCCTCATACAGCTGGCAGCTTGCTTTCTCTGGCCAGCAAGTTGGACTGTTTGGAAATACATTTAGTTAACACTTTAGAATTGGGTGAAGTCTTTTCAGGGTTGACACAGACTAAGGATTGTCCTGAATCAATCTTAGAGGCAGATAACCCCCTGACTGACTTTGGAAACCTAATTGACCCTGATACCTACTCGCTGCTGACAGTTATTGATTCAGCCTGACAAATGCAGCCTATAGATTATATCAAACAAATAAACTCTGAATGCCAGCTAGATTTGGATAAGGGAGCTGGCAATCGAGATGTGGATGCCCATACTATACTTTCATGGAATATTGAGGGCATCCATCTTAAAATAATTGACCCTGAAGTAGTGAGATTTCTGGATAATTTTGATATTATTGGACTGTAAGAAACATGGTATACAGAAAATGGAACTCCCAAATTCACTAGGTATTCTGTCTTTACTCTGCAGCAACTAAAGATAAACAGTTTGGAAGGTTTAAAGGGGTTATTTCCTTTTTTATCAAAATGTTGCTAAATTTTTAGATCACTAACATTTCTACTAAGACAGAGGGTATTTGGGCTCTAATGATTAGCAAGGGACAAGAGAAGATAATTCTCTGTAATATATACTTTCCCCCCGCAATAGAGCTACTGATCTCACTGACCCTTTTATACAGGATCTGAAAATGGCACTTGACAAATTGTTAGATGACAGTATATCTTGTCCTATAAGTTTTTTGGGAGACTTTAATACCAGAATTCCTTCTTGTTTCTTGGAGGATGTATATTCAGATATGATCCATGCAATATCTATAATTAATCCAAATATCTCATATACAAGGACTGCTCAGGATCTAAAATCTAACCTCAGAGGTAGGGAATTGCTAGCGGGCTTGGCCAGTAGAAATTTCTGTATTTTAAATGGGAGAACTCAGGGAGATCTAGTTGTATCCTTAACGTACAGAGGATCTACTGGTTCTTCAACCCCAATTAGGTTTGGACCAAATTGGAAGCAGTAAAGCTGATCCAAAAGTTAGAGGTCATGGATAGATAGGAATCAGCACACTGTGCCATTGTAATTAACATCAAATGCCCTTTTGGGACTTTAAGGAGTAAGGCACACCAGGAGGACAGTCTGGAAGTCATAAATCAGAGAAGGATTAGATGGGAGCCGATTCATCAAGCTAGTGTCAATAACATTCTTACTACAGGAGTCTTAGGTGATATTCACAAGTTGGTCCTGGACAAAAGTAAGGCCTTTAACATTTTCAAGAATTGGGAAACAATTCATTCTTTACTTGGACCTAGATTAAAACAACGTACCGTCCTAGGTCCATTTATAAAAAGTCTTGGTTTAATTCGGTACGCCTACAGGCAGAGATAGAGTTTGGAGGAAAACTCAGACAGCATAAGAAGAAAAGAAATAAGTCTGCAGCAGATTTTAAATTGCTAAAGACTAAAAGAGAAAAATGTAGGAAAATTCTTGAATGGGAGAGATATAAACATACTCAGGGACTTTGGGAAAAACTGAGACAGGCTATTTTAGGTAGGGATGGAAGGCGATTTTGGAATATTGTTGCCCAGGGATATAATAGATATGCCAATAGGATTGAAGCCTATATTACACCTGAAGTTTGGGCATCTCATTTCTCCAAGCTCTATTATTCTCATGAAGAGCAGGAGACACCTGATGCTTTCAAAATACAGGAGGATGACATTTTTCCAAGACCTATCTTGATCACAGAGGATGAAATCCAGATGGTACTGATTGGGTCTAAGGCAAAAAAAAAAGCACCAGGGCTGGATGGAGTCCTAGGTGATCTCTATAAGGTTTTTCCCAACTGGTGGATTCATTTTCTTCTTTTGCTGTTTAATGGCCAGGTTCAGGGGTACTCTTGCCCTGCCAGTTGGGCAGGTAGTGTTATCTTCCCAATTTTTAAAAAAGAGGATCCGAATGACCCAAGAATGTATAGGCCTATTAGTTTGATAGATGTTTCACAGAAGATTTTCTCTAGGATAATTTTTGGCAGATTACTGTCATCAGTCGAGGAGAATGCAGTATTGAATGAGGCACAGAAGGGTTTCTGGAAGGACTGTTCTACAGTACAACACTGTTACGTGCTTTGGCACCTGATCTGGAAGTATACTAAAGTGAGAAAAAAACAGATTATATTGCTGTTTTGTGGACTTCTCCTTGGCCTTCGACAGCATTAGTAGAAAAATCCTTTGGGCTACATTAAGGGATCTGAAGTTGGAAGCCTCACTTCTTGATGTTATTATTAGACTGTATGAAAATATGTGGGCAACAGTCGAGTATAATCTGTACGGTCATCTAACTGATAGATCTGAGACAAACATGGGGGTCAGACAGGGGTGTATTTTGGCCCTCCACTCTCTTTAACATCTGTATTAATACAGTCTTGGATCAGCTTGGTAACCCAGATTTTCATGTTCCAAAAATTAATGATCAAAGGATTGAATGTTTAGCATATGCAGATGATTTAGTCTTGCTCTCTACTTCAGTACTAGGTCTTAAAAGAAAATTGGCTCACGTTGAATCTCTCTGTTCTCAAAGGAAACTAAAAGTTAATCTCGGCAAGACCAACACTGTAGTTTTTTGCTCTCAAACCAAGAATACGGTAGGCTTTAGGCTAAATGGTAACCATGTAGACACTGTTAAGTGTTATGACTATTTAGGTGTCCGTTTTGCCTATAGCCTATCTTGGACCAAATATTTGGAGGCTATTCGATTTAAAATGGGATCTTCGGTAAATGCCCTAAAAATATTTAACAGTAAGATGGGGAAGCCATTGGTCAGAGGGGTATTAAGAGTTGTTAATGCCAAAATAAGAACGAGCATGATATACACCTCTGAAATCTGGGGTTATATTAAGGTTAGAGAATTAGAAAAAATTCTGAATAAAGTCTATAGATACATCTTAATGTTGCCAAATGGAACTCCAAGCTGTATTCTTGCCTTGAAGTTAGGACAACGTTCCTTGACTTCTCTCATCTGTGAATGACAGATTCTCTTTCTGTTGAAACTTTCTTTTGCCCCAACAAAGATATCCCAGAATGTGTGTAGAAGAAGTCATCAAATTGGCCAGCATGGGATATGTACATCCCTTTATTCAACTTATTAAGGAATCAATAATGCCAGCCAGATTTGGCCACCTCTTAAATAAAATTTACATGAGACCATTTGAGGAGATTAGGCTGGATGTCAAATTGAGGCTTATTGACTTAGACAAAAATTCTTGTCATGTTCAACTCTCCAAGCTTAAGCTATATGGGTGTTACAAAAAAAGTAAAGATTTCATGGGGGATATGAGCCATATCTCTCTTTTTAACCTGTCCTAAACAAAGGAGAATCTATACAAGATTCAGAACTGAAAACTGTAATGCTCAATGCATTAATTTTAGGCAAAAAAGAGAGGGGGTACTTTCTCCATATTGTAAATGTGGAGTGGAGATGATAGATGATCTCAAACATGTGGTACTCTTGTGTCATAGGTACGAATCAACTAGGAAAAAAATACTGGGTGGATTGTTCGGTGATCTCAGTCTCCCCCTGGAGGATCTTTTGGAATATTTGTTTACTATGAAAAGGAAAAACATGGCAGAGATCTTTGCAAGATTTTTTATTTCAGCTCATCTGTAAAGTTTATTAAGAGGACTTGAAGTTCTGTGGAGGTTTGTTATGTGAAAAGGTAATCAAGGGGCACTGTTACATTGAATTGCACTGTAAAGATATTTAAGTTCCTTGTTGATTTATTTATTGTCTATTTATATTTACTATGTATTTTGTCCTGATTTTAGTGTATTGTAACTGCTTTATGCTGAACAATAAATTGTACTACTACTACTACTACTACTACTTCTACATTCCAAACTTCTAGTGCTGACTGTGAAAGAGGCTTCAGCTTCGTGAACTGCATTAAGAGCAAACAAAGAAACCACTTGAAAGAAAGCCATTTAGATATGCTGATGTGAAAAAAATTGTTTTTAGCATCTGGTAGAAAAATGGATCTTAATAAAATATACGTCCACTGCAAGAATGGGAAAGACAGGAGAGAAAAACAGTAAATGTTGATTTCTTAGCAATGGATCATCAGCAACCACCCTTTCAGATGCTTGCAAGACTCTTTAAAATGTACATAGTTTACACATGTTTCCAATTCATACTGTTATGGTGCATAATGCACATCCAAGCTTCGGACTGTGTCAGATTGTATATTTATACTTTGCATTGAGTATTTGAATGTTTGAATATGTCTTCTACTGTTTATTGGCAATAAAATATATCACTTGTTTAGGCCACCCAATTTGCACACATGAATCAATTTTTTGCACAAAGTGCCGCACACACATATCAGTCACCCACCCACAGAGACTGAAAATTAGAGGGAACATTGGTCACAGGTGTGAGTCCACTTGTCAGCACCAGTTATCAACCTACAGGCCTTATTCAGTGAGATCATCAGCTGCTTGAGCATGGTATCAGTAGCAGCACTGTATATTAGCAGGTCGTAATCTATGATAGGCAGTATAGAGCTAGTGACTGCAAACCTCAGTGCAACTGGTGTGAGACAGTGTTTATGCTTGCTAATGACCCCAAGTCTGCTGTTTACAACCTTGGAGATCTGATTAACATGCAGGGCATAAGAAAGTGAGTTATCTAACGTGATGCCTAGATTTTTGAATTCATGCACCATTTCCAGGGGTTGGTTTGTGTTATTGTAGGTGGTTAGGAGTGCAGATTTGTGTTTGTTATGGGGAATAGCAAAGAGCATTGTCTTTGTCTTTTTGTAGTTCATTAACAATTTGTGGCTGGCAAGCAAAGATTCAATTTTTGTGAAGTTGAACTGCAGATCACAGGTGAGGGGGAGTTGGTCAGTATAGCCAGAGAAAAGTACAGCATTGTCTGCATATAGCACAATGTTGTTGTCACAGGCTTTGGGTGGGGTGTTCAAGTACAGGCTGAACAGCAGCTGTCCAAAGATGGACCTTTGTGGGATGCCAGTCCAGACTGGTACACAATTCGATAGGGAGCCATTTATTTTGACTTGTTGCATTCTGTTTTCAAGATAGCTTTTGAACCAGTTTGTTACAGAAGGGGAAAGGCAAAGGGAAGGGAAGGGAAGGAGTTAATGAGGAGGAAGTGATTCACAGTATCAAAAGCCTTGGTCAGGTCAATGTAAATTGACCCAACTATGTGACCATGGTCTAAGACTTTGTGTATATAGTCTGTGTATTCCAATAATGCTGTAGTGGTACTATGTGCCAGATAGAAACTGTGCTACTGAGGGCATTGGATGTTGTATTTGGTGAGAAATTCAATCAGCTGGTCAGCCACAACTCTCTCAAGGACTTTGTATGGGGCAGGAGAATTAAGATAGGTCAGTAGTTTGAGACTAATGGTCTGTCACCACATTTGTGTACCGGCATGACAACCCCAGCCTTCCACTGCTTGGGGAACTGCCTAAGGGACAGAGAAAGGTTATGAATAGTGGAGAGTGGTTGTAGCATGACATCAAGCGATACGTATAGCAGTTTCATGTCAAGGGTGTCACTACTGTAACTGGTTTTACCTAGAACTCTAAGCAGATATTTCTTTGCCTCAGTGAGCATGAGTCTCCTGAACTAGAATGTGGGGATGTGGGGGGGGGGCGGCAGTATACGGGGTGTCACTGATGATACTGTCAAAAAAATTGGATGAAAGGATCTTTCTGAGATCTGTAAAGGCCAAGTTAAAAGCTTCAGCTATGGAATTGGAGTCTTGCACTGGGATATCATTAACAATCACCACAGTAGGTGCCACCTTGCTTGGTTTACCAGTGAGGTCCTTTATTTTCTGCCAGAAATTCCAGATGTTACCCCATGAATTCATGAACTTATTTTAAAAGTAGGTCTTTTTAGCCCTGCAGATTTCCTGGGTGCAAGCATTTTGAGCAGCTCTATAGTGCTGCTTAACAGCTGGGTTACTTGAGACCTGAGTATGCATCAATGACCCCTTTCTGATGGTTTGATCATCTTGTGATTGGGAGAGGTGATCTCTGGGTCCACCCTGGTTCCACTTTGGGAGGGGAAGACCAGTTTGTCTGCTTCTCTTCCAGTAGAGGATATCTGCTCCCAAAGGTGGCATATTCTCTAGTTTTTGTGGGGTCTGAGTGCTCTCATTCCTTGGCCAGGATATTCTCGAGGGCCGTGCATATGGGAAATATGTTAGTTGGCTTGGATCGTTCTCAGACCAGTGAGTCCAACTTTTGCTCCGGTAGTGGGGCTCGACTCTCAAACTTGACCATTTCACAGTCAACTCTGATGATTTCAGGGATAAGTTCTAAAAGGCATAGTCGGGCAGATTGGTCCTATTTGGGTTCTTTGCCCTCCTCAGAGCAGTTGCCATCCTCAGGATCTGAGTCCTCCTTGGAGTCCTGAGACTCCTGTATGCTTTCTTTCTTCTGTTTTTGGGAGTGTTTTTCCTGTCTGGTTCTCATTGGAATTTGGCATCTGCCAGCACCTCTATCTTGCCTAACAACTCCTGAAACATGGTGATCATGGTTTCCTGGGATACTGTGGAAACATTGTCTTCCATGGCCTCATCATGCGGAGGACCTTGAGGCTATGTTGTGCTTTTGTGGATCTGTGCCCACCATGCAGAGGGAACAAAGGTCCCCTGAAGACTTCAGGAAAAAGAGGCTAGGGCATTTGTGCACACCTATCGAGTATTGCCCATCACAACTGAGGAGTAACCTAGGGGGCAGAAGGGAACACGAGACAAGATGTTTAGCATCGAGGGGAGAAGACTGTGTTTTGACAAGAAAAAAAGATGCTGGAGTATGGATTATTACATAAAATGGCTGAGGAAAAAACAGGAACCGCATATCAGAGGAAGGGAAATGAGAGGTGGAGGTTAGAAATCACCAGGAGGGGGAGAGGAAGAATATGGATGTTCAAAAAGAAATACTTATGTCTGCCGGGGGACACAGGAGGAAGTGGAAGAAAACAGTATAGGCTAAAATCTGCCAGCCTAGAATCTGCAGCCTGCAGTAGAAAATAAGTGCCTCCCAAATTACAACCAGATACCAAAAACACTCTTGTGAAGCCGCACAACCGCAGAATGAATCAGAACCAGCATGACCAGATCAGTACCAAAAAACAACACTCTCTAATCTTAAAGGCAAACTGTCAGATTACAAGATAAGTACCAAGGATGAGGGACTCCCCCAACGCATCATTCCATGACTGCTGAACTGGATTGTCAGAATTCAAAGGATGTGCTATAGTTACTCAAAATTATGGCTCACAATTGCTTCCATATGGCTACCCACTCTCTCTTTTAATTTGTGTTTAGTATGCCCTACATAATATGCACCACAACTGCAAATGCCAAGCTAAATGATGTATACAGAGTCACAGTTGACAGATCTTTGTATCTCAAACATTTCACCACCAAAAGTAGATGTACTTCTTATCACTGGACAGTATTTACATCTTTGACATTTGTGGCAACCTGCTGATAAAGCAGCTAGCCAAGTAGCTGACATGGTGGTTGGTTGGAGACTATGTGTTACCTTATCAGCAATGTTACCAGGGCAGCAGTACACCATATGAGGGAATTTAGAAACAAAGTCCTCTAACTTAGGTCTGTTCATAAAACATACCAATTTTTTCTGAATATGTTACAAATTGCTTTAGCTTGAACATTGTAAGTTGCTACACAGCTGAATTTTTTTAGGATCAGGCTCCCAGAGTTGATTCTCATTCAAAATAGTATCCCTCTGTGTGTCTGCTGTTCTCTGTCTGGCCATATTTATTTTTATTTTATTAATTTTATTTTACTGAAATTTTGGACAACACCTTTGAACAACTGGGCTCTTTTACAAAGGTTCCACATCAAGGACACTGCACAATTTAAGACAAGAACAAACAATTAATAACAGGTAAGCATTGCAGTAAGGTTTCAATACAAGGAGCTGCCAAAGGCTTTGTCAAGGATCAAAAAGTGAATTAAAAAAGAGATGCAGTTGAAGATAAAAACACCAATCACTGTACACAATTATGCCTGGGCAGATACATGGGAGGTAGTGATCTTGCAAGTGCCAAAACATGAGCAGAGGAAGCTTTGGGTGTGAACATAGATGTAGGAAACAAACCAATGATCGGGGTGCGGGGCAGAGGGAAGGGAGGTTCGGACATGGGGGGGAGTAAGGAATTGAGTGTGTGGTAGAAAGGGGGAAGTGATAGGAAGGGTGTAGAGGAAAGGAGAGGGAAAGAGAGCAGGAGAAAGGGGGTAGAGAAGAGAGAGAGCCAAAAGGTCTAGGATAGGGGTCAAGGGAGTTTTTGGGTGTGGAAGGAGCTCAAAAGAATAAGGGAACACAGGGAGGGGTGGGATGATACGAGGGGCATGGAAGTGGCTAGAGGAGGATGATGAGGAATATGGGAAGGAGATAACAGGAAGTGAGAGGGGTGCTGGGAGAGTACATACATGTGGGGGGAGCCAGGAGAGCAGGCAGAGCAGTTTAAGTGAAGCAGTCACAGTAGGCACTGGCAACAAATGCTGTCAAAGTTTGCACTTACAGGAGCTGAGATCTGAAGCGTTGGTGATTTCCACTGGAAGGGAGTTGAACCAGTTAGAGGCCCTTACTTTGTAGGAGCACTGTCATTGTGTGGTTCAGCAGCAGGGAACATACAAGGCTAGTCTTTCAGAACTTCTGCTTAGGCGGGTTGCACAGTGAGGGGTCAGTATAGACTGAACCACCGGTGGCAGGAGGCCAAGCAAAGTCTTCTTTGCAAGAATGCAGGTCTGATACTTTAGTCTGCCTTATAGATGCAGCCAGTTAGCCTGTTCATAGTTATCACATGTGTGTGATAGTCGAGCGGATAAGGTGAGGAGCAGACATGTCTTATTGAGGACTAATGCTATTCGTCGGAGGGCAGTGTTGGTGGCTGATCTGTAAACCACAAAACCATAGTTATAGCTAACTAAGCTCTGGATAGCAAGGTTTAAGGCTTCAGACATCAAACAGTGCCTATGCCTGCAGAGCAGCCCTATATGGGTATTCACAGCTCTAGCAGTGTTATGAATATGCATGGTGTATGATAGGGTGCAGTCAAGGGTCACACCCAGGTATTTGAACTGATCAACCTGTTCCAGCACAGAGCCTCCATTATTGTTGATTAAAGTTGTTTGTCTTTATGTTTGTTGTGGGTACCATGGAACAGCATTTTTTGGGTTTTGAGTAATTAAGGATGAGCTTGTTCGATCTGAACCAGGATTGAATTTGTTCAAAACTTTGCTGCAGTTGCAGCTGTAAGAGAGAGTGGTCAGAGTGGCTCATGAAAATAAGTGCATCATTCTCATATAGGAGAATTCTGTCATTGCACAACAGGCCAATCAATATTGGAATGGCTATACCCCTCATCTTCAATCTGCTGAAGGCCTAAGTAAGAGATTTAAGATAATGGGATATAGCCATTCCAATATTGCCGGGGCCAGAACGAGGGCAGCCAACACACAGAGGAACACTTTGTTGAATGTGAATCAACATCAGCAGGAGTCTGATCCTAACAAACTCACCTTGGTAACAACTTACAGTGTTCAAGCTAATGCCATTTATAACATCATCAGAAGAAATGGGAAATATTTTATGAATAGAACCTAAGTTGGAGAATTTTTTTTCAGAATTCCCTTATATGGTGTACTGCCACCCTCAGAATATTGCTGATAAGGTAATACATAGGGCCCAGATTATAAAGGTTGACGCAGGGCTTGTATCAAACCCTGTGTCAACCCTGATGTTTGATGCAACTGTGCCAAACTTCTTTGATGCAACTTCACCCAATTTTAATACATTGGGCACAGATGCAACAGTTTCCACACTTTACAGCAGCTTGCACCAAGCATTTGGCACAAGCCTCATAAAAAGGGTCCCCTAAATGGCATGAGTTAGACCAGAGGGAGCTGGTCTAACTTGTGGCATTTGTTGCACAGGGATGAAAATCCCGGCTGGTGCCAAGAGACTGCCAAAAAGAGCCTGCACCGTATGTTTGGTGCACCAGTGGCTTGCAGCATATGCAGGTAGGTTTCAGCCAATCACCATGTCAGCAACTTGGCTAACTGCTTTATCAGCAGGTTGCCATAAATGTCAAGATGTAAATATTGTCCAGTGATAAATAGTACACCTACTTTTGAGAATCCACACGGTGGTGAAATGTTCGAGATGCAAAGACTTGTCAACTGCAACTCTACATATGTGATTTATCTTGGCACTTGCAGTTGCGGTGCATATTATGTAGGGTGTACTAAACACAAATTAAAACAGAGTGGGAGACCATATGTGAGCAGTAGTGGACCATAATTTTGAGCAACAGCAGCTGATACTTTGAATTCTGACAATGCAGCTCAGCATTCATGGAATTTTGTAGATGTTGACAGGGTCAGAGTTTGTGCTCAAGGAAGCAATGCTGATTTGAACCTTGCTTGAAGAGAATCATTTTGAATATTTAAATGTCATGCTACCAGTCCTCCTGGAATGAATGATAGAGTGGAACTTTTACCTTTTCTCTGACTCTCATTTGTGATTCTAAGTTTGTTAATGGAAGAGGTCTGAATAAAATATTGAGGGTGTATATCCTATTTGCTTATTATAACAATATATATGTGTAAGACAAACCCCATTGTTATAGTTGCCATCAGAAGTGTATTTTAGGATATGTTTTTAATTTTTATGTATACCAGTGTGCTGTGTACACCTTTTGACTTGTATCACTTGTACGTATTGAGCAATGTCATACTCATTACATGTGGCACGTTAATTTGGTAATATCTCTTTAAGAACTTATTTTATTTAACTAAATTTATTTTATTAACATCAAATAACAATTCAACCAAAGATACAAAAACAAACACAACCAACTCTGTGGAGATATACATAGGACTAGGAATCGAAGTGGTTTAAAATATACAAACTTAGTACAAAGATGTGCTCTGGCATAATGTAGTAGATTAAAAGTTCATAACCTGAGGGTGCTACTCCTTTGTTCATCCTGTGGAGTCCTCGGCACGGGGTGTTTATGGTGCCGCTCTGTCTTGGGGCTCTGACCCATGTGGGGGGTTTTGGTTTGGGCTAGCTGCAAACCGGCTGTTACCCTTTGGTCTTGACTGTCTCTTTGCTGGAAAATCATCTTTCAAGGAATTATTATATTATCCTGCATGAGTGGGAAGTAATCTACTGTTTGACTTAGACATTGCCTTTAGCAGCTGTTCATCTTTATCCTTGGCTTGCATGCCAGGTTGTTGGCTAAAGTGCTTTTGGGGATGTTCCGGCTCCCTTCTTTGGAGTAGAAGGAGACTATTTTTGATCAAGATTAATGTGCTGAATCCCTTTGATGATTTATGGGATTGTTGATATTTGATGGTTGAACTGGTGAGGCTGTGAGAGGACATTTGGACTTTTACTTTTACTTTTCCGTTTATTGCTGTGGTGAGAGAACAGCAACTGGACATTTTATTTTTGAGTGGGGGTGAGAGCCCCACAGTCCCATATTCTGGTTTTTTACAAACACTTTTGTATTAGCATACTTAATATTTCATTATCTGGCAGTGACAGTGCCAATTTATTATTATTGCTTTTATTGTTATTATTTTTAATTGGCTTGCTCAATATTGTGTACGCCCCTCCTTTATCCGTATTGTGAGGGTTTTTTTAGAGGGAATTTGTTTATTTGATTATATCTTAGTAAATTTTTCCTCCCAGCCTCAATACGGTGAGAGGGTCTTGGGGGGAAGGGAGTTAATTTGAGTTTGGTTTAGTATTAATTGATGTAGTTATTTTATTTAGTAGTTTAGTTATTGTAATTAGTTAGTCTGTTTTAATTGTGTAAGGAATTGATTTTAAGTACTTTCCTGTTTTGTCTTTTTGAGGATTTGTTCTGTATAAGATGTGTCTTCCTGTTGCCCCCCCTGTTGTGCGCTACTCAGCCTCTGCTCTCCACTCCCTCAGTCCCTTCTATACCCCTCTCTGTTTTTTTCCATTTACCAATGTTGTTGGGTTTTATCTATTGCCCACAGGAGGGAGGGGGTGGGGAGGTGGACAGTGGAGGCGAGGCGAGCGGAGCACTCCCATTAGGGTGATTAAGCCCAGGAGACGCCCTGGGGTGAAGTGGAGCCTAGAGCGTGGGCCTTCTTGCTCGGTCCCCATACCCAAAGACACCATCCTTAGCGATGGGCAGGTAGTCGGGGCAGTCCAGGAGTTCTGTCCAACCCGGGCAATGTTGTGCAATGCCAGGTCTGTCCAGAACAAGACTGCTATAATTTCAGATCTTGTTGCCTCAACAGACCTGGCTTGCATCACCGAGACCTGGCTGGATAATAATGCTGTACCGGTGTTGGAGGCTGCAATTCCAGCTGGGTATATGGTGATACATCACCCAAGATTGGACCGTGGGGTTGGGTTGTAGTCTGTTTTAAGACTGAATTGACTCTCACTAGTGTTCCCGTTGAGGAGACCTTTTCCTTTGAATGTGCTGTTGTAGCAGGTGTGGGCTATTGAATTGCTCTCATCTACCATCCATCAGGAGATGAGTAGCAATTCCTTAAGGAAATTGCAGACTTCATTATTGACCTGACATTCGAGTCGCCCAGGCTGATGGTCCTGGGCGACTTTAATGCATGGATCGATGATGAACTCTTGCAATTTGGACAGCACTTCCTCCAGCTAATGGATTCACTGGGCCTAACACAAGTGGTTACCACTGCTACACATAAAGCTGGCCATTCTCTTGACTTGGTCTTCATCCTGGGGATCGAGGCCTCTGATGTGTGGGTGGAACCAGTCAGTTGGTCAGATCACTACACTGTGAGATTCAATTTTGGTGCCCCTCCTTGTAGGTCAACCCCTGTGGAGATGGTCAAGTACCGCCCCTTGTGGAATGTTTCATCTAATGGCCTTGTGGTGGTTCTTGACCTATCAGAACTTCCTGTACATTGCAATGATCCAGAGGCACTGGTTGTGGCTTATAACACCACCATAATTTCTGCCCTGGATTTTATTGCTCCAGTTCATGTGCATCCTCTCTCCCTCCGACCTTGGACCCCATGGTTTGAAGGGGCCTTGAGGGAGTTGCGGTGACTTGGACGCAGGTTAGAACGATATTGGCGGAGGTCTTGCCTGGATGCCAACCACCTTAAACTGCTAGAACATTATCAATTCTATCAGTCAGAAATCTCCAGTAAGAAGGCAGAGTTCCTGTCTGGGGAAATTTCTGCTGCTCAGAACCGACCTGCTCAGCTATTCAGAACTGTGGACAGATTGTGCAACCCAACATGTCTACAGCTCCATAGAGCATTGTCACAATTACAGTGTGATGAGATTGCTCGGTTCTTTGCTGATAAGGTGTCTGACATTAGGTCAGACATCTGTTTGACACATTCATTGCTAGTTGCAAGTGGCCAGGATCGGGTCACTATCCCTTTGTTTTCCTGGAGCACTTTCGACCGCCTGGAAATCATGGATGTTATGCGGATTGTCCAGGGGCTGCATCCTACCTTCTGTAGTTTAGATCCAGGTCCCACACCCCTAATTTTAGAGTGTGGAGATCCCATTCTACTGGCTCTAGCACAGATAGTCTGGTCTTCCCTCGACTTGGGTGAATATCCCTGATCCTTGAAAGAGGCAGTGGTGACACCCTTGTTGAAGAAACCATCTTTGGACCCAGACTGTCTTGCCAACTACAGACCTATCTCAAACCTCCACTTTGCAGGGAAGGAGATCGAGAAGGTGGCAGCAGCCCAGTTGGAGAACCACTTGACCATCCATAGCATCTACGAACCTCTCCAATCAGGCTTCCGTAAGAGGCATAGTACCGAGACTGCGCTGATTCGGGTGCTCAATGATCTCCTGATGGTGAGAGACCAGAGAAAACGGTCCATTTTGGTTCTATTGGATCTGTCATCAGCATTTGACACCATCGACTATGGGGTTCTCTTGGAGTGCCTGAGATGTATTTGCGGACTCTCTGGGGTTGTGCTCAGATCGCTCACATCAAACCTCAACGGAAGAAGTCCGAGGGTGGTGTCAGGTTTTTTTTCCTCTGATCCAATCTCTCTCTTTTGTGGGGTCCCTTAGGGCTCTGTACTGTCCCCATGTTGTTTGTGGTGTACATGCTTCCCCTCGGAGACGTTGTGAGATGGTACAGGTTGGGATTTCACTGTTATGCAGATGATACCCAACTGTACCTGTCTTTTGCACCTGAACAGGAAGGACCTATCTTGGTATTTAATAGCTGCCTAAATGTAATCCAGGATTGGATGAGGTCCAGTTGGTTGAGGTTGAATTCTGGGAAGACCGAGGCATTGGTTTTGGATCCAGATCGCCGGATAGGGGGACCTGTGGCCGGCTCCCCTTCTGGGGTGTTCTGTGCGGATGTCGAGTTACTGGTCTCTGAACAGGTGCGAGATATGGGGGTGATCTTCAATGCTGGGCTGACTTTACGATCTCAAGTGTTAGCAGTGGCAAAATCTTCTTTTTATCATCTGAGAAACATCGCCAGAATCAAGCACCTCATTTCATCCTGCGATCTGCCAAATTTGATCCATGCTTTTGTGACCTCACGCCTGGACTACTGCAACTTGCTTTACCTTGGACTTCCGGGGATTGATATCCACCACCTTCAGCTGGTGCAGAATTCTGCAGCCTGAGTACTTACAGGTACTCCTAGATCATCTCATATTACTCCGGTGCTGCGGGGTCTGCACTGGCTGCCAGTTCAGTGGCGGATCACCTTCAAAGTTGGATTACTGACTTTTAAAGCCCTACATGATCCGGGCCCTGACTACCTGAAAGATCTCTGATTCCTTACCTCCCTAGTAGGTCACTCCACTCAGCCAATGAGGGGTTGCTACAGATTCCTAGGGTTATATTACAATCAGCTGGGGCCCGGGCTTTTATGTTTGTGGCCCCATCCCTTTGGAATTCTCTACCCCATCGGATAAGGAAGTGTATGACTGTGGGGAGCTTTAAACAGGCTCTCAAATCCTTTTTATGGGAAATGGCCTACGGTGTCTCTGACTGATGACTGTATTCGTTTTAACAGTTTTTGCATTACTGTTTGTATACTTTGTTTGTATTTTATCTTTTTGGAATGCACCTTGGTATTTGAAAGGCGCAATATAAATAAAGATTATTATTATTATTATTATTATTATTATAACTGAAAAGATCAGTATAACTTCATCCAGTGATGATATAGAATAGGAAAGGACACTGTGTAAGAAATATATGATCCAGGAAGTAAATAAAGTAATCATAACAGAAAGTAAAGTTTCCCAGAGGAAAATGTAGGGTGCCAAAATGTTTTAACTGCCCTCTATAAGATTCATAGAAGGGTATATATAGTAACTTCTCCCAGGTTTTTTGGTAGTTTTCAATGAAATGTCAGAGGCTGGCCAAGGTTTTTTCCACCCTTACGGTTGAAAGCATTTCAGCAGGCCACTTCCTATGGGCGGGAGGATTAATTGATTGGTCCACTGGCAGAGGATAACCAGCTTGGCAATAGCAGTAATAAGAGGCACATGGTGCCTTTGTGCCCCAAGGAGGTCATTAATACCAGTCCCTAATAAACAAAGTCCAAGGTTGACAGCCTGATTAAGTCCCAATAAGGGGACTAAATGGGCCTTACTTTAATGGCAGAAGGGCTGGGTTTTGGCACAATCCCATAAAACATGCTTGAAGGACACTATATGATTGTTGCATTTCGTGCAGAAGGGTCTAGTGAGAAGATTCATCTTAGGCAACTTCTGTGAAGTAAAATATAAATTATTAGTAATCTTGTATTGCATAAGATGTAGTTTATCTACTTTGACATATCTGTAAAATCCCAGTGAGAAGGGCCACCAAAGCTGTCAGTAAATGTGGGGAATTCCTTTACCCAATAGGAACACTTAGGTTAGTTGTTGTGACCTATAAGATTTCATAAGTTTTATAGGGGAAGGGGATAGTATGGTCAGTAGAAACCAATCCAATAAGGGTTTGGGTCTGCGTGTCATCAGAAAAAGACCAAGGACAGGGGACAGATACTGTTTGCATCATGTAGGTTAATTGCATAAAGGGAAAAGTGTTAGCATTAGTTAACCCATTGTTTTGCTTAAAAAGATCAAATGTTATTAACACAGTAGTTCAATGCCTAACTGCAGCATCAGAGCACATGGCAGGGGAGTGCCAAAAATGGAAATACCATGTATTATCGCAGGCAGGTACAGACAGGTGCTTGAACATTTAAAGATCAACAAATCTCCAGGTACTGATGGAATACATCAAAGGATAATTAAAGAGTTAGCGAGTGAGTTGGCAGACCCCTTAGCACCCCTGTTTAACCATTCTCTCCAGACTGGAGTCGTACTTAATGACTGGAAAAGAGCCGACGTGGTGCCTCTGCATAAGTGTGGTAGCAGGGCAGAGGTCAGTAACTACAGGCTGGTCAGCCTGACATCAGTTCTAAGAAGCCAAATGGAGGCCCTTATTAAACAAGACCTAGTAGACTACTTGGATAAGCATGGCCTACAGGACAACAAACATGGTTTCATTACAGGTAGGTCATGCCAGACAAACCCGATTACTTTCTTTGATTGGGTATCTAGGGAAGTTGATAGTGGTCAGCCAGTGGACCTCCTCTATTTTGACTTCTGCAAAGCCTTTGATTCAGTACTACACAAATGCTTGCTGAAGAAGCTAGACGATCTGAGCATAGCAAGCTGCATCATTTAGTGGGTGGGCAACTGGTTGGATGGAAGGAGGCAAAGGGTGCTAGTCAATGGGGAGATGTCAGAGGAAGGAGAAGTGATGAGTAGGGTCCCACAGGGCTCAATTTTAGGCCCAATCCTATTTAATGTGTTCATCAGAGGCATAGGAGTAGGTATCCAGGGCATGATTGCACTGTTCATGGATGACAATAAATCAGGGTGAAGAGTGGACAGTGAAGAAGCAGTGTGAATCATACAAAATGATTTGAAAAGGTTAGAAGCCTTAATTTAATACCAATAAATGTAAAGTGATGCATATTTGGCAGGAATAATCCTAGAATAACCTATTTGCTTAATCGGATCAAACTCAGTGACTCAAAAGAGGAAAGGGATCAAGGAGTTATCATTAGAGATGCCCTTAAACAAACCAGCCAATGTAATGCAGCATATAGTTGGGCCAACAAAATGGTGGGATCCATAGGGCGAGGATTTGACAGTAGGCACAGGGAGGTGATACTTCCATTGTACAGATCTTTGGTGAGACCCCGTTTGGAATACCGTGTGCATTTCTGGAGACCATACCTTAAGAAGGAGAGAGACAGGATAGAGACTATTCAGAGAAGGGCAACCAAAATGATACAGGGGCTTCAGGGGCTGCTGTATGAGGGGCAGCTAGAGGTGTTAAACATATACTCACTTGAATCTAGGAGAGAGAAAGGGGGGATATGATAGAAACCTTTAAGTACATGAGTGGTTTAAATTCAGTACCATACAATGAACTATTCACCAAGGCTCCCAACTCAAACACGAGGGGACTTGAATGGAAACTGAGGGGTAGGAGTTTCGGGAGGCATCTTAGTAAGCATTATTTCTCAGAAAGTATTGTGGAGCCATGGAACAACTACCCATGGAGGTGGTAGAAGCTAGGGCAATATCAACATTTAAAAGGGGTTGGGATAAGGAGTACGCAGGAATCAAATCCACAAGGGACACTACTAGCTAAGACCCAGGATCACCTAGGATCTCAAAAGCAGACTTGATAGACCTTTGGTATTTTTCTGTCATCTCCTTTTTATGTTTCTATGTTTCTAACAAGTCAATCTGAACCAAACAATCCAATTGGCTGAGGCTAGCCTGAGGCAAAAAGGATGTGGAAATAGATTTGTGAACCAGTTTAAAGTCGGGGCGGAGTCTGAAAGGTTGGGTTAAATCCCTATAAGGAGTGCATTTATGAAGCTGGAGGTAGATTTAAGCAGACCACCCTATGGGAGTTTACCTGATCTTCACCAGCAGCTTAGCCAAGATCAAGTGGGGCAGGGCATCCTTTCAGGAATTTGTTTTATAAAAGAGACCACGTATTGTTGCCACAGCAGTGTCTTGAAAAAGCATGCAAGAGCAAAACATTGAGGTGGTTTTATCTTGTGCCTGCCTTCACCTGCTTTATGCTTGTTACACTGTGGAATAAAGTACTGGGCACAGTTTAAATATAATGGACTTGATTTTCAAAGCCCCAAGATGGGGCTTGTGGCATTCTATCTGCCAGCAATTGAGATTTTCAATCCCAGTGCCAAATGCAGCAAGTTAAACCAGCTTTTCCCTGGTCTAACTTACACCTCTTGGGAAGCCTTTTTATGGGGCTTGTGACAAATCTTAGGAGCAAGCTGCCATAAACTGAGGAAGCTGTTGCAACTGGGACCAATGTACTAAAATCTGGTGCAGCTACATCAAAGGAATTTGGCACAATTGCACCAAAAATCAGGTGTGATGCAGGGCTTGACGCAAGCCATGTGTCACCCTTTGAAAAGCAAGCCAAATGTGTTTAGTGGTATGACTGACATCACTGAAATCCTGACATGAGTGGGTGCATGTGGTTCTCTTTTCCTGTATTTGGTTTGTTTTTACTGCTGGCTCCCGATCTCAGTGAGTGGCTCTGTGATTTTGCATAGATAGCATACCTTGTGTAAAAGTAAATGTGTATAAAAATATTGAAGTGAAGAGCAGCTCTACTGAGCCACAGTTCACTGCAACACCTGTTCAGCTGCCATTGCCCTGTGCTGCTGCATATAATGAAATTATCACAAAGGCAATTTGCAACTTACTGTTTCCAGTGTGTGGCAGAGTTGCAACCCCCCCGCCCCCCAATTTAGGAAGCACCGTGAGACATTCCCCTTACACTTTCCCCAGAAAGCCTGCTGCAGGAGCATTTAATTATTTCTATCCTACTGTTTTCACCTTTCTACTTTGGTAAGGTGGCCACCTACCAAAGTATCTCTTGACTTCTGCCCCTCTAAGTTTCTTTTCCTGTCTCAGGTGCTATGTGTAGGTGGTTAATGTGCCTACATCTAGTCAAACCCCTGAGTTGTTGTTGCCCTTGATGTATGGGAAATTGTGGGCAAGAAAGGGGTCAGTATCTTTCTCCAAATGGAGAGACTGTAAATTGCATTGGACAGTTTTAGAAAATAACGCTTGCTGGTCTTGATTCTGTATGTTTAATTATTAAAAGAAATAAAATCCCTGCAAAGTGCCTGGAGCTACAGCTTGGTGTTATGTTGCCCCAAAAGTTCCTTGTTAGGTACAGGCACCAGACCACATGAAAGAAAAAGCACTTACTACGTCCTGTTGGTCTTGGTGCACTGTACATGTAAAATCCCCATCTGAGATTAAAACAGAAGCTGCCAGAAGCTACAAGGTGTGCAGGTATACGAATTTAATAAAAACACACCTTTAGCTGCCTCTGAGTCCCTTCCCACTCTTAGTGAGTCAAAAATGGGAAGAAAGTCCTCTTTTTGCAAACTGCTGCTTGCAGTATGTTAAATAAAATATATTGCTGCTGCTTTGGTTTGCTGCAGCTGAATGTAGTAGACACACTGATTCGCACCAGCGTTGGTCGGTGCGCGTCAAGCTCAGACTTAGATGCATGAAGCAACCCTCAGTTCCAAAGCCAAGAGGAGTGAAAGAAGTACGCATTAATCCATGATGAAGTTGGCAGCTAATGGGGAATTAATGCATGGTTGGGGGGGTTGTGGCATAGGGCTGAAGGCTGAGTGCCTACAACCACCCAACCATGCATTAATTCCCCATTAGATGCCATCTTCAGAGTGGCTTAGTGCACTTGTAACATGGGAAACATAGTGAACACAGTGTTTTTTAATAAATCAGTTTTGTTCACAACTAGAGACAACCCCATATTATCTTGCAACTATTTTACTACTATTGATTTCTATCTGGAACTGTGCACATGCATGTTCAGTACTTTAGTCATCATTTATATCGTGACTGCTGTCTACATTTTGCACCACTGCTTTCTGAAATAAGGACAGAGCAAATGTCCTAAAATGTTCATGCCTTGCAATAAAATAATGTCTGTGACCTTGTTTCTTCCATTTTCTATTTCAATTCACTACTGCATGTGGGGTACACTAGCAACATTTGCATATGTGTCTGTGGCTCGATATGCAAAAGTTACTACTTACCCAATATGCACTAGTAAATAGGGATAGAACAACGAGGCTAAGCACTTCACACAACTCTTTTTTTAATCCCTGCTGATTGATGGGAATTCACATAGGCTGGTAGCTGGTGGATGGCAACTTGCATTTTCTGAAAAAACACGACAGTATTGTAGGCAACACAGCACTCCACATTCTGTATCCACACAGTGCATCACATTTACCAGCTTCTCTCCTTCACACCACCCATAGGCTGGATTCGGATATTTTGTATACAAAGCTCAGTATTCCACATGACACAATGCTCCACTTTACCTGTGGAAACAGCGCTTTGTCTTTCACACTGTGTCTCCGTTGCACCACCTATTGGTCAGAATTGTCCTAAACTAAACAATACTGAATTACATGTGGGACAACCAATAACTTTGTAAACACGTTCACGGTCCCAAGCAGTCATTATTTGAGAATTAATACCCACTTGAGTTTGTGTCACTGGTTGTCTTTCAACCAATGTAGTTGTCGTATTCACCTGTACATTTCATTGCCATGTTACAAATGTGTGTAAAGACGCACAAGTAAGCACATGGCTCCCCAAGTATTTTGGGGATGGTAGCCAAATCACCAGTGGGGACATTAGGTCCCTGAAAGGATTTACTTGTGGGGACAACCCTAAATAGATGGCTTTAAGAACAAAGGGGGCAAAATGAGTATAAGGAAGAGTAACAGATAAGCCCTCAGTTATGAAAAGGCCCAATGAAAAAGCAACCTGTTGGCTATAAATTTCAGCCGACGAGATACCCAAAGTCTTTATAAATACTCATATTTGGGTCTGGGTATATTGTTGATTTCATTGAATTAGAATGATTAAAATAGACTTGAATACTGAGATAAGGCTGAGGTATTTAGAAGAAAAATAAAATGTAAAATAGAAGGAGATAGCCCTCTTTACCTGCTGCCATGCAAGCCTCTGATAAACTGATGTTCTATTAGGACCCAGTGGCCCCAGACAAAAGCTTACTTATGGAACCCCTCCAAGCTATGGCACTGTAATGTGGGAGGAGCCTGGTTCAAATTAATGACCAATTAAGCATGCAGACTTAATATCTGCTTCTTCTTTTTAAATAATATTTATGTTAAGGTTGCTAACAGTTCTGATTATAAGAATAAAGAGTAGTGTGTCAAACTGATCCCCCAGATGCCTGCATTAGACCAGGAATATTATTGCATTAGTTTAGGGATGGATCAGCTGACCAGATGATGCAGCAGACAGCCTGTATAAAAACACCTCTAGTGCTCAGTTAAGGCAGGTCAGCCTTGGGAGCTGTAGTGAATGTAAATACTACAGGTTGATGTGCACAGAGGATAGTGGAGAAACTGATGTCAAGTTATCCACTCTGTGGCAACACTACTAGGGAAGAGTAGTGCTGGAGCTCATTTTGAACAAATTCACTATTTTTTATTTTAGTTTATTTTTTTTCTTCTGAGTTAATTATTTTTAAGAAAAATAAAATTCTCACAAAGCATCTGTGTTTTTTAAACCTATTTGCTGTGTCTCATGTTATCTATTCCCACACCCTTCCACACAGTGGGGCACTATTTCTACACATTTCCACATCTGAATGGTCTGGTACACTGAAAGGTTTAACGATTTTCCCCCGAAGGTGCCAATACTAATATAAATAAATAGTTTTCCTTCCCTGATGGTATAGTGGTCCCCCACCCTCCCACACTCCAGCAGGTAGTGTCCGCCACCCCAGTCCTCCCCATCCTGACCTGGAGCCAGCGTCCAGCACAGCCCACCTCACACCTCCATGGCTGGCCACTGACTGAACTGTCAATGAGCACATACTGTAAGGTATATGCACTCATTGATCAATGAGTGCATACCCTTTACAGTATGCTCATTGACAGTTCAGTCGGTGGACAGCCATGGAGGTGTGAGGGCTGTGCTGGTCGCTGGCTCTGAATCAGGATGAGGGGGGACTGGGGTGGTGGACACTACCTGCTGGAGTGCGGGGCCACTATACCACCAGGCATCTTTGTGGTTGGAGAGGGGGGCATGAGTAATAAATATTATTACTACTGGCACCATTGGGATTTGGGGAAGGGGCATGGGGGTAATGTATATTATTACTACTGGCACTGTTAGGGTGTGGGGAGGGGTCACTAGTCCACCAAGGCAGTGGGGTTACTTTAATTTATTCCTGTGGGCAACATTGGGGATCATGGGGGGGCCACTAGACCACCAGGGTCTAGAGCAGCACATAGCTACACTGCAGCTTGTGGCAAACACTACCGGTGCACCGTCTGTTTGTCGACTTTGCCACCAGGACCCTACTCAATAGAGAATTCTGGCCTTTTGAGAATTTAACCCATGATCTTAATTCCTTATAGATTATCTACCATTGTTTCTTATTCCCCAGCACAAAAGTCTGATGTAGTGTTGAAGCTAGATCCTAGCCCTGAAAGTTCTAACATTTTATGTACATTGTCCCAGGCAATGAGGTAAAATGCTGTTTCAGCATTGACAGCTAAAAGCACAGCATCTGTGGCAGGGCTATTATTCGCTATGTTTATGGTTCTTCTAATATTCTCCCCCAATTTTCTGCCTTTAACAAACCATTTTGATCCATGAGAATGAGTAATGGAATAATGTTTTCTAAGTGGTGGGTGAGAGTTTGAGTGAAAATTTTTATTTCAGAATGAGGAAGGGAAACGGTGATATAATAAACATTGGGTGTGGTCTTTTTCTCTTTTGGGAAAGAGAAGAATAATTGCATCATAGAAAGTGGTAGGAAGAGTGTCAGTAGATAAAGATGAATTGAAGAGTTCTTTTAAATGTGGGACAAACAGTGCATGAAACATTTTTATAAAAATCAATGAGAGCTCTAATAAAACTGAGTTTAAAACAAAATCAATGAGAATGTCATCAGGACCTGAGGCTTTGCTGATGAGGAGGTGACAAACTGCATTTAATAGCTTGTCAGAGGAAATAGGCTCTTCTGGTCAGTCCCTCATTACATTTAGAATAAAAGGGAAAGTTAAACTACTCACAGCAGAATGTTTTAACTGATATAGCAGAGAAGCAAAATTTTTGTTCAGTATCCCAGATTTTTCTGACCCATGTTGCCAGTGATGAACGACTACAAATACCACAACAAATCTAGATTTGAATGGAACAGGCCAGTCATTCCTGCCTGAAACAACTACAAACTTAGAAAACCAGGATAATTTTTCATCAGATAATGGCTGTCTGTTTTGATAAATGTACAGTGGACAGTCCCTGAGACTATCTATTATTGTTAGTTCTGTAGTACTGTTGCAGTCTCTTGTATAAGTAGATTTATATACTGCATGTAGGTACACCATAGCTAGATATATCACAGAAAATCACATGAAATAAATCAGGATTTCAGTGCTATATTTAGATACATCTAGATAGATGGCAACTTTTCACTGGCTGACACTTTATGTGCCACGGAAACACATTATCCACTGGTATCAAGTGGTGATGATCTGGTATTATCTGATAATCATATTGTCAACATTTGTTACTGTGTACATCTGATCAAAAGAAAAAAAATCTAAGTAGAAATTATTTATAAACCAATAAAAGAAACACGGTATTGTCTCAGGCCAGATTAAAATTTTGTGTTGGAAAAAAAATCAGACTAACTATGTGATGCACAAACCCTAAGTCTGTTAGGCCCAGGGAAATATGGAATGATGCTACTACTGTGTGTCTATATGACCATAAATAATTAAAGTCCTCGAAAAACCTTGGAACATATGGAAAATTCATTGTCCATTTGATGTTCACATTACAATCAAGTACTACATGAGCAAGAAAAAATTATAAATCAATCCTAGTTTCAGCTTGAAGGTGGTGCTCAATAACTCAGTTGGTGTTTCATTAAGCTTTCCTGGTAAAATGCCATAGTATTAAACATAGTGCACTGGTTTGGTATTCGTTTCTTACTTAAGTATAAATACTGTAGTAGCCTGTCAAGCAACATACTGCTGGTTCTAAGTGGAATCTCTTAAATACAAATGTATCAAGCTGCCATTTCATTTCAGTGTTCCATGCTCTGTCTCACATGACATTGACAACTGAATGTAGATGGCATTACGCTGATGGGTGCTCTGAGAAACAAGAAACAAAACAGAGGATAAATTGTTCGCCAAAAAGTACCTCAAAGAAAAATATGTAAAACAATGAATATGTAGAAAAGTTGAATGAATATCAGTTTTAAAGCAGGAAATCATTTTCTTCTTCATATAATAATGTATATTTTGATTACTGATGTATTTTATTTGCATGTCTTATTAAATATAAAATTCATAATTATAGATTGCATTTTCAGTTACTACAGTATTTATTACATGCCTGTTTCAAAACAAGCATTGGACAACATCAACCATGTTCACTTGCTTGCATTTGCTGTGTAGTCATTGGGCATAGAAAATACAGCATTTAAAATTAATACATTAATAACAGAAGTTTTAATGGTGACATTGTCACGATTGGGAAATTAAGAGTTTTGCACATAATGTTGTTGTTTTGTATGACTGTGACCTCCAGTTTTAAAGCTAGTGTTTTTATTACCCCCAGCATACTATATGATCATGACAGGTGCTATTTATGAAACACCGCCCAAAACATGGTTTTGTGGAACCACTGTGAAAATAAACTTGGTAGGAGAATTAGAAAAATGACAAACAAAACTAAGTAGAAACCATGCAACACCACGAGTGGGTGCTCACTACGTGAGGTGCAAACCTCAAAAATAAATCCAACCAGAAATGAAGTGAGCACTCAGAAGCAGGATGTATTAATGCTCATTTATTCCAAAGGCAATTTCAGGACCCCTGCACTTCGGCTCATGCCTTCAAAGGGGGTATGGTATGGTATGACTATTCTTACAAAAGTGTATATATAGTAACTAAATGATGACATCATCATGATGAGACAATTTGACCAGGTATAATAAAGTAAACACATCTCCATTAAATTAAATAGTTTTCCCATCTTCCCAAAAGGCATACTGATCAAATAAGAGAAATAAATAAATATCTGTATATCTAAATAATATAGATGTATACTCATTTATATAAACAAAACAAATATAAACTATCTTGTTAATTTCTTATGTATTTCTACTTTTCACTTTATATAAGCCCTTTGTCTATTTCTTTTTCCCAACTTTATTTATGTAGGATACAATCCAAAATTATTCCCTATGGGCATATAAAGGGATTCTCATATACATACTATAACAAAGAAAATTAACAAATTCATAAATACACAAATCCACAGATTCAATGGACTGCTAGACAAGAATATCTTATTCTTACTAATGTGCCTCTTTAAATTCAAATACCCTATTTTAAGCAGTTCAATACTGTTATCATTTTCATTTTTGATTTTTTGATTTTTATAGGGTAAGAGACACACTAGAAGAAATACATGTAAGGCCTATGTATTTAATAAATGACTGCAAAAATGAAATATCTAAAACATCCGCTAGATGGCAGAAAGATAACGCAATTCAATGGGATGGAATGACACGAATGAGAAGACAACACTCGCATACAGTGATGGATAGTGACAAAAGGATGGAGTGATAGATGTCATTTTTGGTGATCACCCAAGTCCACTTCAAGCCTAATAGGGAGAAGGGATACCATTAAGGCTGGGATCAACTTGAACAACATCCGGATGGAATCTGAAATAAAGGAGAAGACATAAATGTTTCAGATATAACAAAAACATTTTCATTGCTTACAATTTAATTACTTTCTCCTATCTTTAAGAATGGGTTTCAAGTCTCACTGTTCATTTAGTCCCTCAGGTCTTACTATCTTAAGTTTGTATATCCACCTACTTTCTTTTTTTAGTAACTCATTCACCCTGTCACCACCAAACTTCAGAGGTGGTTGCCACTCTAACCCCATAAATTTTAAATTTCTTGGGTCAGAGTAGTATTTTTTCAAAAAGTGTTCTCCAACTGGGGTATCCATCTTACCATTTATTATATTGCATACATGCTCCTGTTCCCTCACTTTTAGGGCTCTTGTAGTGCATCCAATGAACACCAGTTTACATTCACACCAAAGGACATAAACCACAAATGTAGTGTCACAATTAATAAACCCGCTGATTTCATATAATTCACCATTATGTGGATGTACAAATCTGGATCCAATGGCAAAATAGTTACATACATCACATCTCTGGCATTTGTGGTTTCCCTTTGGTTTAGTACCCAGCCACATCTTTCAAAGGTTCTACAATTCTACTATGGACAAGTTTGCCCTTGAGATTCAGCCCTCTAGAAAAAGTGATTCTTGGTTTCTCACCCACCATTTTCCCCATTTTTTGATCGGTATGTAATAAATACCAATTTCTGTATATAATGTTGCCAAATTGGCCTGCCCAATTATTATATTCAGTTACAAAAGTCATTGGAAATTTTTCATGTGATGATGGGGGTTGGGAGGCAGAACTTGGAGCATCACATGTTTTATCCAACAGTTCTTGTCTATTCTACATCAGAGCTTTATTAAGTGCAGTTGTCAGTAATTATTCCTTATATCACCTATTCCTAAAACGTATTTGTAGTTCTTCTGCTTGTTTGAGGAAATCTCTTTCCTCAGTACAGTTCCTTCTCAAGCAAAGAAACTGTCCATAAGGAATGGATTCCCTCAAATTCTTTGGGTGAGCACCATCAGCTCTTAATAAACTATTCATAGCAGTTGATTTCAGTAACATTTTGTTACAATTTCACCACCAAGTTCAAATGGTCTCACAATTTCTAGATCCAAAAATTCTATCCTGTTCTGGTCCCATTTATGAACACATCTCATGTTGATTTCATTGCTATTCATCCAATCAACACATTTCTGTATTTCTGATACCTCACCTTCCCATACACATAAGATATCATCAATAAAACAAGTTCAAAATGCAATGTTTTTTAAAAATGAGTTTCTATCTTGGAATACTATCAATTCTTCCCATTTTCCCAAAAACAGGTTGGCATATGCAGGTGCCATAGAGGCCCCCATTGCCGCGCCACATATTTGTAAATATTTTTTTCCCAAAAATTTAAAATGATTATGTGTCAATATAAATTATATAGCCTTAAGGATAAAGTCCACTGGTATGTTATCTGTATTTATTACTTTCTCTAAGAAATATTTGCAAGCATTTATCTCTTCAGTGTGGTGGATATGGGTGTACAACGACTCCGTATCTATTGTAACCCATGTCATACTATCTTTCCATTTTAGTTTTCCCAATTTGGAAATAACATGTGTAGTGTCCTTAGTGAATGCTGCAAGTTTTCTTACCTTCCTCTGCAAGAAAAAATCCACAAATTGTCCCAATTTTTCTGTGACCAACCCTATTGAGGAGATAATTGGTCTACCTGGAGGATCCCATAAATTTTTATGAACTTTGGGTAAGATGTAAAAGCTAGAGACCAAGGGATTTTCACACCATAGAAATTTTAATTCTTTCTCACTAGTGTCACCATAATATGCTGCTTCCTCCAATATGTGATTATATTCCACCCTAAATTGATGCATAGGATTATTACTCAGCTTCATATAACTAGAGGTGTCCTCCAACATCTCTGCGACTATGGATATATAGTGATTTCTATCTAAAATCACCACATTTCCCCCTTTATCAGCAGGCTTAATTACTATAGTGGCATCAGTTTCTAGTGTTTTCAAAGCCCCTAACTCATTCTGGGTTAAGTTTTTATTTTTTGGTTGACCAGCCCTCTTAAGTACATCGTTAACTTCTTTCAAAGCTACATTTTCAAATGTTGTTATGGCAGAATTAAATATGTGTGGTATAAAGTCAGGGAAAACAGTAGTTTTCTCTGATAGTCAATGTCAGAATTACTTACGTCAGGAGGGCTTGAACCAGAAGACCTCATATTGTCCTGTTCAATTTCAGACAATATATAATCAATGTCCTCCATGGGTTCAGGTATTTCATTGTACAATCCTGCGGGTTCCTCTGTATGTTGTAGTCCTTCTCCATTCATAATGAAACCCATCATTCTTAATCATTCATCACAATCCATTTTCTTACAAAAAAATGTCTTAAAGAGACCGCTGCATTTAAAGAATTAGAAATCCACATGAAGGAAAGGCTAAATAAATATGAGACTGAGCTTGTGGCATAAAAACAAAGAAAATTACTAAGAGACCAAGAGGACTTTGATAACGATAGGATTTTCATATGGAGAAGAAGAGGGAGTGTTCAAAGCAGAAGTAGAAGCCGTTCAAGAGTGCATTTTTCAATAAATGAAGATGGCTATAAGAGGAATAGAGAAAGAATTCCTTTTTTAGAGGAAATAAGGGTGACAGGAGAAGAAATAGGAGAACAAGAAGGGGAACCAGAGGAGGAAAAAGTAATAAAGCAAGGAAAGCACAAAACCAGAGGATGGGGGAAGGGCAAGGGCAGAGGAAAGAACCTGAGGTAGATAATATCTCTAATAGATTACTAACAGAAACCGAAATAAAAGTCTTGAAAAATGGACTGACCTTTGTTTCCACTCCACAAATCAACCAATTCCAAGTTCAGGTGTATCTTTATAAATTATTCAGAAAAATTAAACTTAAGGCACACTTCTAGGGCCCGGGGATGCTGCTGGGGAACAGGAGGCACCGGGAAGGCACTGGAGGTCTTCAGGAACAGACAGCCAACATCTGGAGGCCAGTGAGTGATTTTCCTGGTTTTTCTCAGGGTGCATGACGTCCGGACATCAAGGCGAGAGCCAACATCTGTCATGCACCAACCCTCCCTGGAGACAGCGACCACTCATGGGACACTCAAGCTGTCTTCCCCCCCCGGCCATCCCTCCAGTGACGCGAGCTCATTCCTGAACTCGGGTCGCTGGCGTCGCAAATGCAAATCCAACCGCTGCTCCAACGGGCCAGCTAAGAAAGGAATTTTAAAACATGCTGTATGATTATGTTCCTACCCTATGCTGGGCTATTCACACAAACAGTATTTTAGTCTGATACCTCTTTTAGAGAAACCACAATTTCTACTGAACTGTCTGGATGGAAATAACACTGCATGTTCAGATCCTTTCACAAATCAACATATCTCGAACCATGATCTATCTATCTATCTATCTATCTATCTATCTATCTATCTATCTATCTATCTATCTATCTGATCTAATCTACAAACTATATCTATATGTCTGTCTGTCTGTCTGCCAGTCTGTCTGTCTGTCTGTCTATCTATCTAGCTATCTAATCTACAGTATAAATATATATATATATCTGTATATGCTGTATGTTCTAAGGATCTTGGTGGAACATAAACATTAAATAACGACAATAAATGAAAGCAAATCTGTGTCTCGGTATGTTACGTTGATTGTACTCACAAGATGAAATTGCTATTGTTGCATTGATATTTAATCACAGATAAGGGAGGGCCTATACTGAATTGAAGGTTTGTGGCAGCATCGAAACACAGCATGTTTGACACCAGCAACACAGGTTTGAAAGGACTTGGCTTCACTTCAGCATTTAAACACTTTACCATCATGGTGTAGTGGGTATATTGTACTGGGCATAAACATTGAACCTCTGCAAGATTTTCAAGCCACATGACCTGCAGAAGCTAATAATCTACAATGGAGACTAAGAACTCCTCATACTTCACATACCCCTATGCCATTTTCAAGTGGCTCTGTGGAGAAGGATATGGCTCCTAAGAGCTTTTCATTTATTTTCCAAAAGAGTTATTTGTGATCCGCAGCATTAATAAATCATCAGAGAATTGTACATTATCATTCTACATAGCTAGTTAACAGCAGTTAAGTGTAGTTTAAGCCTATCAGGCCATAGCAATTATGTGGTGATGCAGAGGAGAGTACAGTGTAATGTGTGTTTGCTGCTGCTGCAACCATGCAGTAAGACAGAAACTTTTTTATAAAAGGGGAGGTTTGTCTGTGTTGGTTGTGTTTGTAGTTTTTTTTTTTTTTGTGCAGGGGAACATTTTTTAAAGAGAGTGATTGTTACTTTCTTTGTAAATGGATGTGAGTTATAGATAAATGACATGAAGAGAGATTTTACCTAAGTGAGTTAGATCATCTTGATGCATCGTGCATGTGATCCTCTGTGGGGCTGTCCCCCTTGACATGGTACAAAGCCTAAACCAATCCATAAGATTGCTACTAAGAGCTAGCCAGTCTCTACCAATTTAATTTATGTAAAACAATATCTAAATTGGTTCACGTTAATATTAATATGACCAGCAGGACTACGAATTCAGTTATATATCTCAATCCCCACTCATCAAATCATATACTTTTGGACTGGATTCTTGCCTCACACCACCACTGCATTGTTGCAACAGGTATATTTCCGGATACCTTCAGTGACCACTTTGTTTCAGTAACATCTGGCTCCCTCCCTCATCCTCTACATACATCTGGCCCAAGTCCCTTGTGTTACTGAACTATGAAGCTCTACTGAGTGACCCAGCTGCAACTGACTGGTCCCTTATGCTCACCACCCCAGACATTCATATGGCCTGCTCCCTCTTCCACACAGTATTTACTTCCATCTGACACAAGCATACCCCCATCAGGATATCAAGAGTTAAATTCTCTCATCACCCTTGATCACCTTTATCTCATCGACTTGCACAAGGCCCTTGACTGAGCCTGGGCCAGGTATAAATGATTCCACTCCCTTCTGAGCCTCATCTACTTCAGGGTGCTTAGGAACTCTTGCACAATGGCTGTCTATACTGCTATGTCTCCTCATCTTCAAGGCCAACCTCCAGAATAATATGAATTCCCTAGCCAAATTCTGGAAGGTGACTTACTTCCTTTTTGACCCCCAAGCCCAGTCCTCTCCCTGAGTCCTCATGGTTAATGACTCATGAATGTCTGTTGCTGCTCACTTCTGTGAGTCTTTTTAACACATGCGCTCTCCCCTCCAGTTCTGGATACCACATCTTAGGGAGGACATAGACAAAGTGAAGGCAGTCCAGAGGAGGGCAACTGAAATGGTGCAGGGTTTCCATCAAAAGCCCTATGAGGAGTGACTAAAGAACCTCAATATGTGCACCCCGGAACTGAAGCAGGAGAGATGAGATATTGTAAACACCTTCTAATACCTCATGTGGGTAAATAAGGTACAGGAGGGGAGTATTTTTCAGTTGTGCTGGAAATAAACTGCTGTCCATAGGACAGGATAGGATAGTAGGATTTGAAGCAGTGCATTGTAGTTATTGGTTTTCTGTCAGAGTTGGGCATGGTCAGGGAGGTCACGTGATGGCAGCCTGAGCAGTCGTGCCCTGTTTCAACTCCTGCTCCTCCACCTAAATATTTTAGTCTTTTACTACTAACCTGAATACTTTCTGCCATCTTGCAATTGGTCCAGTGCTCCGTATCCTCAGGAGTAATCCGTGTTCATGTAACACAATGGATGGAGTCTGATATGTGTAACGTCCTTCCTCAGCATACCCCGCTTTCAATACTGATGCAGGACAAGAACACGAAGAGGGTGAAAGCTCAACCATCTGGCACATCCAGTCATGCTACCCCCCCCAGGCTGCACTGACAGAGGACAAATTCCTGGAGAGGCCGACCCCTCTTAAAGACATGCTCAACAGCTTGACCCACAGTGTCCAGAGCATGCAAACAACTATGGAGCAACTAACTCAGCAAACCGGTGATAATGAGGCCAGGATCTCTTCGCTAGATGATTGGTGAGCTCACACTGATCCAGAGATAACAGCATTAAGGAGAAGAGTCAAACAAATGGAAGCTAAGATGGAGGACTTAGAAGGTCGTTCCCCCAGGAACAACCTGGTCAGACTGGGATTGCCTGAAAAGGAAGACGGTACAGATGTGATCCTATTTGTACAAAAGTCATGTACTAAAATTGCTAGTTGCTTTCCACATGGTACCACCTATACAGTGGAGAGGGCTCATAGATCACTCCGGCCGGTGCCTCCCCCACCAAGGCCTCTGCTCTTTTCACTGCTTAACTTCAGAAACAATCAACACATCTAGGATAAAGTCAGAGCAGTGAAGAACGTCCTATGGGAAGGCAAAAAGCTTCCTATTGCACAGGATCTTCAATTTTCTGTTTAGCAGAAGAGGACAGTGCTGCACCCAGTCATCTCCAAATTGATTGCAGCTGGAATAAAATTCAGGGTAAGATACATAGCTACACTTCAGGTCTATCATGGGGACCAGTGGCATGATTTTGATTCTGTGGAACAAGCATCTAATGCTCTAAAGACTCTTCACCTGGATCTTTTCCAATGAGAAGCACCTCAGATATTGTGGTTGTTGTAAGAAAATAAAGACTGGGCACTATAGGTGGCTGTAACTTGTACAGGTCTGTCCAATAATGGGGGCTGTCTCATCCAAATGGACTGTTTAACTGTGCCATCTTTATTTAGTCATGGAGCCAAGACATACCCAAGGTTCATGGTATTCTGCTCTACCTGCATTGTTCAAGCCTAGCAGCTCTAACTTTTTTATTTCATTGGCTTCATCTAGTGGACTATTTTTGAATCGGACATTGATATGTGTTCTCAATCCTTATTGTCTGCATCATGATGAAACAAATGGCCCCTGGACATGACTGCTATCCCAGTGTGCTATCTTATGCGTTAACTGCAATACTTTTTCTTTCATGCTGGATAACTGCAGCATTTGTGTTCTTGCTGACTACAGATTGGAAATGTGTCTCCCAAGTTTAACAGCTGGTTTATATGATAGAATTCTATTTTGGGGCCACACAGATATACATTTATGGGGGTGCCTTTTATTTACATTAATTAGTTTGTTTGATATATTACTTATCCAATACTGTTGAACAGTATTATCCCCTTTTCCATGGCACCTGGAATCTGATGTTTTTCTTAAGAACAGTTTGATACCTGGATAGGTTTGTTATTTCTTCATCGGTTAGTAATCTTGCCGGAATTGCACAGCATATTGGGGACATCAGTGGTTACCTGTGAGGAGATAAGGGGATTTTTTTGTGGATTTTATTTCACTTTTAAGTTAGTGGGTGTCTTATTTTCATAGTAAGTTCCATAGGGGCGGAGGGGTGGGAAGGGCATACACCATGGGTGATTATTGACATCATGGCCAGAGAACTTGTGGAGGGTCAGTCATTATGACTGGGGGTAGCGTTATTTTGTTATATTTACTGGGAGAAATGGGGAGGAGGGAGGCAGGGTGGGTATTTGGGGTTCCAGAGGCACTGTCTTTTCTGTGTTTATAATTCAATGTTTGTTTCTGACTTCCTTGACTTTTTTACTTCGGGCTCCTCCAGGTGGTTTTGAAATATGTAACTTGGAATATAAAAGGGGCCTGCTCCAGGGTGAAGCAATATTAATTCTTATGACGTTTGCAAATTTTACAATGTCATGTTGCATTTTTTCAAGAAACTCACCTCCTGTCTGTGGAAAGACTTCTCTTCCACAGACAGGTGGTTGATCAGGTTTATGCAGCTGGAGATTCCAGGACTCAGAGGGCAGTGATGATTCTAATTTTTAAGGGGACCAAATTCCAAATGTTACAGAGCATGGAGGAGCCTAGGGGTCATTACTTATTAGTTTGTGGGGTGTTGGATCATTTGGAAGTCCTTTTAGGTTGTGTCTATGGCCCCAATATTGACTTTCTCAACTTTTTTCTGTTTTAATGAACCAACTGGCTCCTTTTGAAGATTTATCAATTATCTTAGCAAGGGACTGGAAACTAACCTTGACCTCAGACCCAGACAGAACTTGATGTAGGATCCTAGGGCTCTCCCCCGCTCAAAGATCTCTTCATGAGATGATAGCGATGGGAGGCCTATTTTACCCTTGGAGGGTACTACACCCCTCCAATAAGGTATATACTTTTTACTCACCAGTCCACAGGTCCTTTTCTCATCTAGATTATTTTTTAATTAGCAAAACTATCCTACCAGAGGTTATTGATGGGGGGGTGTCTTCTCGAATATTTTCTGACCACTCGCCCACCTGGCTGGCATATAACCTCTCTCCTTTTCAATGTCGGGACAAAAGTTGGAAGCTAAATACACGACTCCTCAAAGAAGAGATAGTATTATCCGGGATTTGGGATCTCATCACTACATTTAAGGAATGTAATGAGGGCTCTATCCCTGATGTTGATAAGCTTTAGTGCACCATTAAGTGTGTTCTGCAAGGAGAATTTATTTGACTAGCCTCCACATGGAAGAAGAAGCATGAAGCCTCTCTCCAGCTTCTTCTTGATTGTATCAAAACTGTTAGGAATAGTTCCTCCCTTAGCGTGTCCGAGGAGGAACAGGAGTTATTGGTGTCCCAGAGAGCCCAATATGCAGAGAATCTACAGGAACAGGCCAAATATGCTATCCTTAAAACCCACTCAATATATGTAGACAAGGCAACAAGGCAGGGCATCTCCTCGCCCTTCATCTGCATAATCAGGATGATTCCTATCTATTTCTCTCTCTATCAAACCCCAGACTGATAATTCCCTTAAAACTCCCCCCCCCAGATATAGTACATGAATTTGAGTCATATTATTGCCAGTTATATAGTCTTCTTTCTCATTCCCCTCCCTCATCAGACATCCATGGCTACTTGTCTTCCATTCCTCTCCCTTGTTTAACTCCTGATCAATAAACTTTTCTTGTTGGTCCTATATCTCCCCAGGAAATCCAGGACACCATTTGCTCTCTTCCTTCAGGAAAATCCCCAGGGCCAGATGGTTTTTCTCCCAATTTGTATAAAGTCTTTGCCACTGAGCTGGCTCCAATCCTTTAACAGATGTATTCTTATTTTTGTGAGTCAGGTATCTCGGATTTTTCCCTTTTGGAGGCACTAATAGGTGTACTGCCTCAACTGGGAAAAATCCTGGATAGAGTTACCAATTATCAGCCTATTTCTCGCATGAATTACAATGTTAATATTTTTGCTAAAAACTTGGCAAATAGGATTTGGCAGGTTTGGGAAGGATTGATTGGGCCTAAACAGGTAGGCTTTATGAATGGCCAATCCTTTACAAATCATTTGAGGAAACTGTCCCATATTTTCTCAGCCTCTAGGGGGGGCAATTTGTCTACAGCCTTGGTCTCTCTGGATGTGGAAAAGACCTTTGATAGGGTCAATTGGAATTTTTTATTTGCAGTAATGGAGAGGTGTGGATTCCCCTCCTCCTTCAAAAGCTGGGTTTGAGTGCTATATTCCCATCCCTGGGCAAGGATATACTGCAATGTCATGTTGTCTGAAGGATTTGATCTACACTTCAGTACCCACCAGGGATGCCCATTATCCCATCTTTATTTGGAGCCCTTGCTGCATCTTCTTAAAGAATCTCTTTCCATCACAGGGATCCCCATTGTCCCGTTTGACCTCTGACTCTCTGCATATGCGGATGACATCTGCTCCACTTCTTGGACCCCTTTACTTCTGTTCTAGCTGCTCTGCACATTATTCAAGAGTTTGGTAGATTCTTCAGTTACAAGCTCAATGTTGAAAAAACAGTAATAATGCCTTTAAACACTATTTTGGTACCATCAGATTTCATTCATCTTGGCTTGGGATGGGCTACCATGCTTAAATATCTGGGTTTTATTCTCTCTCAAGGTACTGGTTCCATGAAGAAGCTTAATCTGGATAAGCTGGTCAGTAATATTCATCAGGATCTATATAGATGTGCCTCCCTTCCCCTGACCCTTCAAGGTAGAGTGAGTATTATTAAAATGAATAATCTTTCTTTCTTTATTTCTTTATTAGAATTTCGGATAAATACCTTTGAGCCAATGGCTCTTTTACAAAGGTTCCACATCAGTATACAAAGAATAGAAGTACAGTTTGTGTGAGATTAGCAGGCAAGCAGTTTGAATACAAAATTCAGTACAGAGTATACATGGTCTAAAAGCTACAGGTGATATGGCCTTAATGGAAGAGGGATGCCTGGATATCATAGCAGTCACAGAAACATGGTACACAGAGAACCATGACAGGGATGTTAACATACCAGGGTACATAACCTACAGGAGAGACAGGCAGGGGAGAAGAAGGGGAGGAGTAGCTCTCTATGTAAAGGAAGGGATAAAAGCAACTGAACAAAAGAGTAAACAGGAGGAGAGGAGGCATTGTGGGTCACCTTGGAGACTGGAAAGGGCACCAATCCGCACAGGGGTTGTGTACAGACCCCCATGTCAGGGGGAAGGAATGGACAAGGATATGATGGAAGGCATTCTTAGAATGGCAGAGAAAGGGGAGATACTGTTGATGGGAGACCTGAATATGCCAGATGTTAACTGGAGCACATTTGCTGCAGCGACATCCAAGAGCAGGGCCATTCTTGACGCCCTACAGGTGGCAGGCATTAGACAGCTAGTTTCAGAACCCACTCGTGAGGGAGCAATCTTAGACCTCATACTCTCAAACGGGGGCAGTGAGAGGATCTCAGATCTAGAAGTGGGTTGCCATCTGGGGACAAGTGACCATCAAACAGTGTGGTTCACGTTAAACTCAGCTACAGAGTCAAGCCATACAAAAGTGAGGGTACTGGACTTTAGGAGGGCTGACTTTGGCAAGATGGGAGAGTGCTCAGAAAAGCACTAGCAAACAGGCTAGAAGGAGGTGTGGAGCAACAATGGGGAATTATCAAACTGCCATCATAGAGGCAACAAGCCTTTTGTGTGAAGCAAATAAACAAATCAAAATGAAAGAAAAGCCACTATGGTTCTCAAGAGAGGTGCTGTGAAAGTCAGGAAGAAAAGATAGCATTCCGAAGTATAAGGAAACACAGAAGGAGCAGGACAGAGAGCTGTACCAGTTAAGGCAGAAAGAAACAGGGAGGGAAGTCAGAATAGCAAAGGCCCAAACTGAGGAAAGATAGCCAACTCAGTTAAGAAGGGGATAAAACCTTTATAGGTACATCAGCGAGCGAGAAAGACAAAGGAGGATAGTGAGGCTGAATAGAATAAACGTGGGTGGGCAGAGGGGACAGTGAAAAGCAGGAATACTGAACGAATATTTCTGCTCAGTATTCACAAAAGAGGAGGGGAAGTGCCTAATCCAATTAACAGAAGCACTCTTTGATAGGGGGTCGATCCCAGTCCTTTCACAGAAGAAAGGGTTCTGCAGAACTCCTAAAACTGAAGGTGGACAAAGCAATGGGTCCTGATGGAATTCACCTCAGAATTCTAAAAGAATTAAGAAAGGAACTAGTGAAACCACTGGCTACTCTTTTAATAAATCATGGGAGGATGGTGTGGTACCCGAGGACTGGAGGAAGGGGATGTGATTCCCCTTCACAAAAGTGGGACCAAGACAGAGGCAGGAAACTACAGACCTGTCAGTCTGACCTCTGTGGTAGGGAAGGTGATGGAGTCACTTCTGAAGGAAAGAATAGTTGAGTACCTAGAGGTCAGTGGAGCACAGGATCCAAGGCAGCATGGGTTCACATCGGAAGGTCATGTCAGACAGAATCTAATAGAGTTCTTTGACTGGGTGACCAAAGTAGTAGACCAGGGAGGGGCTGTGGACATGGCCTACCTAGACTTTAGCAAGGCATTTGACACAGTCCCACACAAAAGATTATTAGTCAAATTAACCAGCCTGGGAGTGGGTCCCAGGGTGGTAGCCTGGTAAAACATTGGCTGGACAACAGGACACAGAAGGTAATTGTAAATGAGTCCACTCTGAGAAAGAGGCGGGTTACTAGTGGGGTACCGCGGGGTTCAGTATTAGGTCCAGTCCTTTTTAATGTCTTCATCAGTGGCATTGCAGAGGGACTGGAAGGAAAAGTATGCCTTTTGCAGATGACACAAAGATCTGCAACAGGGTTGATACACAAGGAGGCGTGGAAAGGATGAAAAGGACTTGGCAAGGTTGGAGGAATGGTCTGACGATGGCAGCTAGGATTCAATGCAAAAAGTGCAAAATAATGCACCTGGGAAACAAGAACCCAGGGAAGAATACACAATGGGTGGGAGGTAGTAACAACAACAAAACAAGAAAGGGACCTGGGGTAATCATATCAGATGACCTTAGGTTAGCAAGCAATGTGAGAAGGCAGTAGGGAGGGCTGGGGTATACTGAGATGTATAGGAGAGGCATCAGCAGCAGAAAACAGGAAGTTGTTATCCTCTGTACAGACAGTTGGTGAGACCCCATCTGGAATACTGTGTCCAGTTCTGAGACCCCATCTCCGCAAGGACATAGACAGGATAGAGGCAGTCCAGAGGAGGGCAACTAAAATGGTGCAGGGTCTGCAAGAGAAGCCGTATGAGGAGAGACTAAAGGTGCTTAATATGTATACCCTTGAGGAAAGAAGGGAGAGGGGGACATGATAGGAACTTCAAGTACCTCAAGGAATCAACAAAGTCCAAGAGGGTAGCATCTTTCAGAAAAAGAGACTTGCAAGAACAAGGGGACACAATTTAAAGATAGAAGGACGGTTCAGGGGCAATGTGAGGAAGTATTATTTCACAGAGAGGGTAGTGGATGCATGGAACAGCCTTCCTGAGGAAGTTGTGGAGTCTAAAACTGTGGGAGAATTCAAGAATGCATGGGACAGACATAAGGCAATTCTTGTGGGGGGCAGGAAGATATAGGCTGTTGGTTAAATAGGATCTACGGCCTATCCTGTAGGTAGGGAAATGGGCAGACTAGATGGGCCTAGCGGTCCTTATCTGCCGTCAAAGTCTATGTTTCTATGTTTCTATATAAATAACAGTTAGAACAACATAATCAGGCATACATTTAAGAATGATGAATCACAACAAATAATATTTACATGAATTAAAGCTGCCAGAAGAGTATTGCCATAGGGAAAGGTACAGTGGAAAAAACTGAGTTGCTGCCAATTGTGCCAGGTAGCATAGGAAAGTGGAAGAGAGAGTGGTTGTAGAGAGGCAACTGGGAGGGAGATAGAAGGAGAAGTGGGTGGGAGGCAAGGATCAGGGAACAAGTGCAACATTGGGTGGGGTGAACATATTAGAAAAGGGAGAGAGGAAGGGATTTGAAGGAGGGTAAGAGAGGAAGGTGGTGGACCAGGGCTAGGGAAAGAGTCAGGGGTATTTATGGGGAGGGTGGTAGCAGGCAGAGGTGGTGAAAGTAGAGAGGTGCAAAGAACAGAAGCGACTACCTGTGAAGTTAGGAGAAACAGTGACAGGTGGATCTGGACACATGCATTTGACGTAGCTTGTGTTTGAACAAGCAGAGGGTGCCTAAGTTGGTGAGTTCGCTGCCCAAGGAGTTAAAAATCTTAGGGGCTCTACCTGCGAAAGACCTCTGGACTTGGGCCGAGCTACAGTGGGGAACAGCTAGAGAATAGTTGTCAGAGATTCTTGTGTAATAGGGGTGGTTGGTTGGGCTTAAGAGAGACTGAACCCCAAGGGAGTGCCATCAATGACTTTTTTGCTAGTAGGCAGGTTTGGAACATAATCCTTCCCTGAAGTTGTAGCAAATTTGACTGTTCGTAGAGGTTACAGGTATATGTGCGGTGGGCAGCACCAGTAAGGAGTCTGCAGGACCTATTCAGTACTGTAAAGATTTGCCATAGTGCTGTAGCTGTGGCTGTTCTGTAGATAACAAGCCCATAATCAATGATGGAGACAACAGAGCAGTGTATTACTAGCTTAAGGGCATCAGGTGTCAGGCAGTGTCTGTGTTTATAGAGAAGGCCTATATGGATATTTATGGATTTTGTAACTGAATTGATATGTCTGGAGAAGGACAGAGTAGGGTCCAGGGTTATACCAAGGTATTTGAACGTCTTCATCTGGTCCAGGGTCACACCCGAGCTGTTTTTGATTGCCAGCTTCCTTGGTTGTTTTGCCCCTTAAATATGCTGAATGTCACACTTCCTCTCACTTGGTTTAAGAAGATCCACAGACTTATTTCCACCTTTTTGGGGAAAGTTAAACCCCCTTTTATGGCTTACACATGTCTAGGAGCCCCCAAAAACCTTGGTGAACTTAAATTTCCTACTTTTTTTACCTACTATTTAGCTAGTCATATTGCTAAATATGCCAGATGGTCCCATTCGATTTCCTCATCACCCATTACTCAGTATATCCCCCTGTGGCTTCAAATTGAGCGGATGATGATTGAAGATGCTGGTTTGGACCCTGATAGTCTATACCTTTTATCCCTTAAACAACTCCCAGTCTCATTCTGGAACTTGACTATTTGTATATCAGTGAGGGTATGTACACAACTGTGTAAAGCATTACGTTACATAATTATTTTAGATGTTTCTCTACCAATGTGTCTTAATCCCAATTTTGGGATGGGTGACTACATGCTGAATTCCAGAGACATACCCTCCTTGAGAGGGAAAAAGGTGTTGGACCTTATCTTAGATGGGTGTATCCTTAATAGCCAAAAATTGCTGGTATGCCTTAATTTATTAGCTAAGACTATATTTTAAAATCTACCAACTTCAGCACTTATTGATTAAATGGTTTGGTCTGATACCCTGGTCTGTTAATCAAGGGGGAATTTCTCTATCTGTTCCAAGCTTTGGTGTGGCAGCCTCATTTGGTCTCCCAGATAGTATCCATGCTATTTCCTCAAATTTTTCCAGATGTTTCAGGTCATTCTAGTTATTGGTCTTCCCTATTTCCTGGTATGGACTTTGATTGGGCCTGCATACAGTCAGATGTATATCATTTTGCAGCTAATGACATGTTGTGCCTCACATAATTTTACATTCTGCATAATATTTACTTTACTCCTGTCCACCTGGCTAGAATGGGGATGCTTTCTTCCTCGCTCTGTACCAGGTGTGGACAAGTGGAGAGAATGCTTCAGCATGTGCTAGGGGAGTGTCTGAAGGTTGACCCACTTTGAGAAAGATTAAACAAAAGACAGATCCCCTTTTGGGACTGGATGAATACTTTTTACCTGAGATTTGCCAAATAGGTGACTATTCGGGGTCCCAATTAAAGAACGGAAATATTGGCTAGCCATGATCTCCCTTTCAGTGAAAAAAGTTATTCTTTGCCACTGGAAGGATCAGTCAGTAATCCTGTACTCTGAATGACTTATTGAACTGCTTTTTAACCTAAGGCTTGAAAAGATGACTCGAGCCTTCATTGCTGCCTGCAAACTTATATCAAGAAATGGGATAAACTGCAGGCCCTGTTCTCGGTATCCTCCTCTCACTGAATGGTTCCGGGGTATTAGTTTTTATCAATTTGATAATGGACCCATGGCTTTATTGCTGTCTGGGTATATGATACTATCAGATAATGATAGTAGCTCCCTTTTTTGATATCCTAGTGGAAGATTATGAGGACTGGTGTTATCTTTCCCCTTGAATTTTATTATCTGGCTTTACTCACTAATGTATAATTGGGCTTTGTGCCCACCTATCATATACCACTGTAGAATGGACTGTACTCCCTGCCTATTACCTGCCTTGGGGGTGGGGGTTAGGAATATTGTGATGTAAATGTTTGTGGTATGTTTGAGTGTGGATTGTTTGTGTCCTTTGTAAACTTTTAAATCTTAATAAAGTATACTAAATTTCAAAAAATGAGGTGGGCATGGTTACAAGTGGAGAGCCACAGGGGTTGGTACTGGGCCCATTCCTTTTTCAAATATTATTAATGGATATTATAGAAGACATTTTAAATTATACATTAAAATATGCAGATGATATTAAGATAGGAGGTCCCTGTTGCACTGCACAGCAGGCTTTAGAGCTTCAGGAAGATCTGGACACACTTAACATATGGGCTGAGAGGAAGCACCAAGGGAGGTCGACAGTGAAAATGCCTACCTCCCCCACAGCAATGGCAAAATACAGACATCGGTATTGTGCTGCCCATGCAGCGAAGCACCATAAAAGGACCATTACAGCGAATGTCGCCATAACGGTCTATTTTTGTGTTTCGCCGTCGGGGTGTTGACCTGAAGGGGTGCACTGGGGTTGAGAAACGGGGCATGAAAGTCAACACTGACAAATGCAAAGTAATGCATATGGGAAGACAGAATCAACGCTACCCCAATACACTGAAAAAAATACTGTCTGTGACTAATAATGAAAAGGATTCTTGTTTTGGATAACTTTTCTTGTACATGGCAACTCAATGCAGCTATTAACAAACCAAACAGAGCAGTGTGCTCTATTAAACACAATATTAATTTAAGAAAACCAGATGTTCTGATGCCCCTTTTTAGAGCTTATGTGAGCCCACATTTGGAATATGCTGTAGAGGTATGGTGCCCTTATAAAAAATCTGATAGCAAAATGCTTGAAAGTGTCTAGAGGAAATTTACAAAAAACATTCCCAAACTCAAACACAAAACATATTCTGAATGACTTAATGCATTAAAGTTAATGCCCCTGGAAACAAGAAGAATTTGAGGTGACTTGCTTCTGAGGTTTGATATCATTAATGATCACAATTTGATGTGTGAGTTGGGATTTGAATTTAAGGACAAGATATACAACACAAGAGGACATCCTTTACAAGTTGCTAGTAGAAACTTTAATTCCATTCAGAGTAAATATTTTTTTTAAATTGAGAGTCACAGGCCCTTGGAACTGACTACCTTTGGAAATTGCAATCAGCAAAACTAAGGATGAATTTAAGCATAGATTGAACAGCTATATTCTTAGTGGTGGAGACATTTGATATTATTCTTATGAAATAGGAGCTCCTATGGGCATTATTGCTCTCTTTCTCCATACAAGACCTTAGTATGAACTGTGGTACAAACCTAAGGTACAATACGTAAATGAGTGGTTTTATTAGAAAAAAAAACCAGAAAAAAAGTAATACAAATAAATAAATAAATAAATAAATAAAATAAATCTCTACTTCCAGTAGTATATCACAGTCTGGATCACTACAAGTTCTGGTTTCCTTCTTTCCTCTGTGTTAACAGGACCATACACACCTGTATGTTCTCCTCTTACCCTGGCTCTGGGTGTACTGAGATCAGATCCAAGTTAATCTGATGACATCCCTACTCTCAGGGTTTTTTATACCCCTCCCAGCAGTCAGGTGATCAACCCACTATTTTCATAACAGCAATTTTTAGCTTTTATACAATGGCCCAGATATTCAAAAGGGTTGCGCCATGCTCAACTCCAAAAATGCGCCATTCTGCGATATTCAGAAGGGGCCAGTTGCGCCACCAAAAACATGCTGAGCAACAACGCAATGGAAATGAAGGTACGCGCAACCAAAGGGGCGGTCCATGCATAAAGTGCGCACGCGATATTTGAACACTTTGCAAGCATGCGCAAGAGTGGTCAGCCAGAAGTTGGCAGAGGCAGCGAATTGAGCCAAAATAAAAAGGCTCAAGGAAGCGCGCAAGAACCCTAGCAGGCCACAAACTGGGGAGAGAGACAGAGAGAGAGAGAGAGAGAGAGAGGAGCTGGAAGGGCAGAGAGGACAGTGGGTCCAGGAGGACAGAGAGGCCAGTGGGGGGTGCCCGTGCAGTGGAAGCAGCAGGGGGCAGCGGGGTAACACAGGAACAGCAGCCGGGGCAGAAGCCGGGAGATGGACAGTGCCAGCTTCCACATGAAAGCTGTAATGAGGGGTGAGACACCATGCTGCAGGGGGCGTGGCCCAGCGGGAGGGGCCACGTTGTGATGGCCGACAGGCGGTATCGTGCCCTCATCAGCTTCGAGCTGTACACAGACGTCAGATTGTGGGCCGGTACCACCTGAACAGGGCACATTGAGATGGTTTCTGGCTGTGCAGTGATGTGATGCAGGCACCCCACGACGGAGTCACGCCTGTCCGTGGAGACCAAGGTGACAGCCTGCATGTGCCTGTTCGCCACGGCACCTTCCAGAGGCCAACAGGGGACACCACAGGCATTACACAGTCGCGCCACGCCATGCATCCTCACCCAATTCCTCAGCGCACTGCTGCCCCATGCTCTGGAGTACATCCATTTCCCCAGCACCGCGCAGAGCGATAACAAACATGCAGGAGTTCCACAGGGTAGCACGTGATGCCTGGCATGCTAGGGGCCATAGACTGCACCCATGTGGCTATTCAGACGCCACCTGGCCCCGACGGCCAGGCATATCGGAACTGGAAAGGGGTTTTCCAGTGTCAACTGCCAGGTGGTGTGTGATGCCACTGGGTATTATCAATGTCTGTGCCACACACCCTGGTGGAGCACATGATGCCTCTCATATGGCACCATTCTGCACTGTGCCATCGATTCGAGTGGGGACATCCCCACGGGTCATCTAGTGGGTGAGTACACATGTATGGAATGCAACTCTGGGCAAGGGTGCGGAATGACACAGGTGCCATGGTAGTGGCACACAAGGATGTGGGCAATATGGACCTGACATGACACTGATCTCCACTATCTCCACACAGGTGACTGTGGATATCCACCCGTCCCTGGCTGCTCACACCGCATCGCGCCCCCACGACCCCAGCGCAGCTATGCTTCAATGAGGCACATGCCGCAACACGTAACATCATAGAGCGGTGTTTGGGATGCTCAAGGCACGCTTGCATGCCTGGACACCCCGCAGAGCTCCTACAGTACAGCCCCAAAAGGCCTGTGGGATATTCCTGGCCTGTTGCATCCTGCACAACATGGCCAAAGACCATGGGATAGCCATACAGGTCCAAGAGGGGGACAGCGATGGGGACGCCAGTGGCGCCGGTGATGTTGGTGATGAGCAGCCCCCCCTAGGACGGAGGGACCCCCGACTGACCCGGCAGGCCCAGCTGCACCGGGACACCATTGCAGAAGAGCACCACGCCCAACACAGGTAAGTCAAGGGGACATGTGCAGGCAACACTGTCCATGCGCAAACCACAGGCACACGGGGAACACACTCGATGAAGGTCAGGGGAGTTGAAGGTTCCAGGCATACCAACATACCATCAGAGAGGGTGAGCACTCATATGGACACACACACACACCAGGCAGCGTACATGGCAGCAGCACAGCACTACGGAAACGACATTGCCAACACACAGCACCACCGACCACCCCCACCACCTGGACTGTCCACGTACGTGTGTCAGGACCTGGGCACCCTTGCACCTTGGTGTACAGTGCAATGCAGGCATCATCATGCACACGCACCTGTGGACAGCAGTTGGGAGAGGTGTAGGTGGTCCGGTAGCAATAGTGGTGAGCAGAGCACCCAGCAGTGCACTGCCCACCATGACACACATTGCACACAGGGCAGCACCAGACAGGGCCTGCACTGGGAGACAGCTCAGTCAGGTAGCACTGTCCCACGGCCACCACGGATGCGTGGGTGGCCCCGCCATGGCCCAGCAGCACTGGCAGGCTGAGCAGGGGCCACATCAGGTGGTGCTGGTGCACCACCAGGGGTCCCACTGTGCGAACGCGACCTTGCCCACACAGGGGTCTGCATCCTGCCAAACAAACTTGCATCAGGGGTGCTCGGGATGCCCACAGCAGAACCCAGCATCGGCAGGCCTGGTGTCACACGACGCCGGGAACGGGGAGTGGAGAGCGCACTGTGTGGGGTGTGTGGTACAGGGGCACCTGACAGTGTGGCCAATGCGTCCGCGACAGAGACCACTGCCTGGGTCAGCCGGTCAATGGCAGCGGTCACATCCGTCCGCATAAGGACCAGCTTGGCTCGGTCCCGAGCACACTCCCTGCTATGCCGCTCCACGGACACAGACAGTGCCTCCACGGACCTTGTAACCCGCCCTGCAGCTGTACCAAGTCCTGCAGCAGGTGGGTGCACGCCCAATGGGTACTGTGTCCCAATGGCATCGTGACCCCAGGTGTGGACGGTCCTGGTGCACAGCACCCTTGAGGGTGGGCGCTGTTCGCCAGGACCAGGTATGGGCGGATCAAAGGGCGGTGGACATGTGCCACTGCTTGACACTGTACCCCCAGACCTGGTGTGCGACTGCTGCTGCCGCTCCAACTGCTGAGCCCCCAGGTCCACCTGTTCCACCTCCGTGCTGACAACAGTGCCAGACACCTGCACAGCCACTGGTGCTGCCCCACTGGTGCTGACAGGCACAGCCTGGGACTGTGCAGCATGCTGGTACACAGGTGTGAAACCAGGAAGGCCCAGGGGAATGTGTTGGCCTGCCATGTGTCCGTCATGGGACACACACCTATCACTGCCCATTGCAGGCCTGCTATCATCAATGGTGCAGGTGCGTGCCACTGCCATAGGCACAGCATGCTGGCATGCCTGCATGCCAGACTGCTGAGACACAGGCTGTGCACCCCCTGCACCCGTATCACTGACACCGGAGTTGTTGGCCCAGAGTGCATGATGCTGCAGTGCCTGCAGGCTGGTGGCGGAGGTGGATGGTCCCTCCTCCACGTCCAGCAGGTCTGCATCACTGTCTGGACCCATCACCACCACTGTCTCCTGAAGACGAACAGGATCTGTAACAGAAAGAGAGTACATGTGAGTGCATGTGAACAACAGCCCCCCCCCAACAACACCACCATGTCATACTGTGCAGTGATGGGCTTCCACCTGTCTGGAATCCTCCGCCTGGTACACCCACAATGGCACTCAGCTGCATGGCCGCAACCAGTGTCTCCTCTGTAGGGGTCAGCTGCAACACCACAGGTGGGCCCCCACCAGTGCCAGCACGTGCCGCCCTGAAGGCTGCCACCTGCTCCTTCAGCCTCCTGCGGTCAGCCCCCATCTTCTTCTTGCATTCCTGCACGGAGCGCTGGTGGCTTCCGTGCAGGTTGACGGCCCGAGCTACCCCCTCCCATGCAGCTGCACGTTCCTGAGGGGTGCCCCTCCATCCACTCAATAGTGGCTCATCCTCCAGGTAGGCCTGGAAGAGGGCCTCCGCCTCTGCCGCGTGAAGTTCGCCTCCTCCTACGCCCGCCGGCCCACACCCTCAGCTTGGCTCTGGTCAGTCATGGTGATCTGTATGGGTGGAAGTGGACACCTGTCACTGTGCAGTCAACAGCATTTCCCATACGAGCATAGCTGCCGGCTCGGGGCGAAGCCCCCACGTTTCCTCTCCGCATGGCAGATACTGATAGAAAGGGTGCCCTTTGTCCCTTTCTAAGTGCCCTTTTCATGCTCAGCCCCCTCAGCCTTTATCATCCTCCGCCCATGAGCATTGTCCTGAGCATCACACAGCATGTAACTCACCTCTCACCTGCAGTAACCAAATCTGGCCAGCACAACCCACTGTCGCATTTTTATAGCGCAACACATGCAAATGAGGTGTGGCGCAACTTTAATGACATGCTAATCGCGCCACTGCGCCTTTGAATGGCTGATCGAATGATTTGCATATGTCGGCTGAATATCGCGAATTTGCGCTTTGCGCAATACGGAAGGTCCGGCTGAGCCAATGGCGCAGGTTTGTGGCTGCGTGCTACACTGCATTGCGCATGCCCAGACAGCTTACGCATGCGTCTATCTCGCTGCAGACCTGCTGAGCACGATAGGCGATTCAGACAATGGCCACCATTGTGCCAGTGGTGCTACAGCACTGGGCACTATATGGCGCTGTGGCACTACTGCGCGATAGTCCACTGTGGCACTGGTGCGCAGCTTGGCAGTTGTGCAGGATGCCTATACGTCCAATGGCACTGTGCGTAGCCTTGCGACATTGCCGTGACCTTGTGTATGCCCTCTGATCCCTGGCGCTGTTGGCATGCCATGTGTACGTCCCTATTGCGCTGTCTGGTGACAGCGCCATGTGAAGTGACGGCGCTGTTCGAACAGCGCGATTGGAGCCTGTGGTGGTCTATTGCGCAACAACTCCATGTGGGGTTAAGGCGCAGCTGGGCACCATATTGCCTGCTGTAAAGTTGTTGCCATGGCTAGGAGGAGGGCGGTGTCCTGGAGCCAGATTGAAGTGGCCAACCTGGTGGCCCTAGTTGAGCCACACTATAATGGCCTGTATGGTGAGGCACCCCTCACCAGTGCCAGGACTCAGCTGTGGCAGCAAGTGGCCACTGACCTGGTGGAGGTCACTGGACGGGGCTGGTCTGCTGAGCAGTGCCGGCACCGGTACAGTGACCTCCGCCGGAGGGAGCCAGAATTTTTGTCGCTGCTGCGGTCGCATGCCAGGCGGGGCGTAGTGCCTAGGCCAGGTGAGTGTACCATCTATGCACCTATATTCTCTGTAGTGGTGTGTGTGTGCTTGGGTGGCTGTGCATAGGTGCCGGCTCGGACACGGTTGGCTGTGTCAGTGTGTGCAGCTGTGCGATGGATGGTTATGGCTGTGTGGGCAGGCACTCTCACTGGGGCAGGGGGCACTCTGCTTTTGAGTCACACTGATGTTTGTCTCAACATATGTCTCCCACAGGCCGGAATCTGAGGACGCAGGGCGACGGTGACGTGGGCCGTGCCAGGGCCCCGGTGCCGGGGGGTGTTGTGCCCCAGCAGCAGCAGCGGCAGAGCCAGCTGCTGGAGGAGTGTGAGTATCATTACTTCATGGATGCTATTGCATGCTGGGGGGCAAGACCACCAGCCATGCACAACACAACCATGCAGGAAAGGGGAGGTCATAATTCCACTATACAAGACACTGGTGAGGCCCCACCTGGAGTACAGTGTACAGTTCTGGAGACCATACCTACGATGGACATGGACTGGAGAGAGGGTTCAGAGGAGGGCAACACGGATGGTGCATGGTTTGCATCACAAGTCCTATGAAGACAGGTTGAAGGAACTGAACATGTACTCCCTGGAGGAGAGGAGGGAGAGGGGAATATGATGGGGACATACAAGTATCTTACAGGGGGGAACAGAGTGCAGGAAAACACTATTTTTAAGCGTAAAAGATGTTCCAGGACTAGAGGGCATGGGATGAAGTTGGAGGGGGGACGATTCAGAGGAAACATGAGAAAGAATTTCTTCACAGAGCGAGTGGTGGACAAGTGGAACACCCTGCCAGAGGAAGTGGTGGGGCTGACTTGGTCATGGGATTTAAGAATTCACGGGATAGCCATAAAGGAATTCTGGAGGTCAGGGGTAAGGTGCAACAGACTTATAGGAAAACAGAGTGAACTTACAAGGTCAAATGGCCAGACTGGGTGGCCCATAGGCCCTTATCTGCTGACACTGTCTATGTATCCATGTATGTAGGCACGACATAGGTGACATGCATCACTGTGCAGTATCACAGCACGTCTGTGTATGCGTCACTGGTGGTCCAGGAATGCACTGGGCACATAGCTGTGTAACTGGCATCGCACCACGTTGCCACATCACTTGCCAGCCTAGTTTGTACTGTGATTGACGTGGGCAGTGTGTGTGGGCAGTGGAGCGCATAGCTGGTGCCGCCTGTTTGTGATGGCCAGTGCATGTTCACTGTGGGTGGTGTATGCCATCACAGGTGCGGGACATTGGGCTATATGGCTTGCAGGTTGGGTGGTGTTCAGGGTTGTGGTCAGTCACAGCCATTGACTGTGTTCCCATTTTCTTAGGCCTCATTGTGCTCTGGAGGATCGAGCAGGCACTGCAGCAGCTCACCCAGGTCTCCGTGGACAACAGGACCATCCTCAGCAACATGCAGCGCCATGAAGTAGCGGGCACAGCCATACATGAGAGCACCAGGCGGCAGAGGACCAGCCTCCAAGGCCTTAGGCCGGATTCCCTTCCCACTTCACCCATCCCTCCGCCCTGCCTTCCTCTCAAGTTCTTCATCCCTACCCCTTGCCCACCCCTACCTTTCTCCCCTCTTGTAAATAGTTATGTTGTTGTGGATTTTGTAATTACATTTTTCTAATACATTTATATTTTGATATGATTAATGTGTTGGTCTCTGATTTGCAGCTGGCTATGGTTGCTCAGTTGCAGTGGTGTGCATGCCATCTGGGCTGGTATGGTCCTGGGTATGTGTGTGTGTGCATGTGTGTGCATGGGGAGGTATCTCCAGCATGGCAGTGGCTTTCGGTTGGTCTTGCCATCTGCTGCCACCCACTGCTGGGTGCACAGGGTGTGTCTGGCTTGTAGGCTTCTGTGTTGCACGGGGCCGACGTGTGCTGGGGGCACTGCTTGGTTTCCTGCAGTGCCAGTCACTGCACATGGGTGGTGTCTTGGGGTCACAGTGCAGGGTGTGCTGTGCATACGGGGGGCTGATGTGCACTGTGGTTGTCATCCTCCTGTGTGTGGCACTCTCCGCCTGCCAGTGGTTGTGCTGGGGTGTCAGGGCTCTGCTATGCTTTGTTGGCTTGTCCCCATGGGCACATGGATCATCCGTCCCACCCCCAGTGGTGCTGTGCTTGGGGTGTGCAGGTGTGGTGTGGGTTCTGCAGTGTGTTCCTGTGCCCATGTGTGGCATGGCTGGCGGTGGGCCCCAGCCTGCCTCCCTGGATGTGCAGTTCCATTGCTCTGGGGGCTGTGCTTGCACTATGGCAGCTCTGGAATGCTCAGTTGAGCTTCCCTGGTTGCACCATAGCACAACATTTTGGCTCAGCTTCTCCTTCCTGGTTGCGCGATGGTGCAGTATGTGCGATATTCAGACGTTGGTTGCTTGTGCAATTTGCTCTGCTCCATGTTTGAATATCGCACCTGTTGCTCATTTGCGCAACTGGTTTGTGCTTGCTCCTGCTGTTGCGCTACTTTTGAGCGCAGTTTGAATATCTGGGCCAATGATTATAAAGATATAAATACATGAATTGGAACTTGATTGTAATCAGGATTTAATGCATTTATATAAATCAAAGTTTAGGACAATATTCATGAACTAAAACAACATGTTTATGAAATAGGGCTTAATGAGCTTTAGCTCTTCCCCTTTTTTCTGAGGTTCTGTCTGGACTTCTTTTTAAATTACCAGACCTGCTGGCTGGTGGTGTCTACAGGAGTCCATGAATTTCTGGTTCTCTCAGGTAGGCTCCCTTTTTCTAATATATATATATAGGCATCAAAATATAGAATAAAGTAGTTTTTACACTTTAAGCATTTCCTCCTTAAACAAGCATTGCTGAATGTAGTCTTGCTGACATTGGCATTGGTAGTGCAGGAGTCAGACAACTGTATAAAAGGAATGGCAGTGAAGTACGGAAGCAATGACAACCCCACACCACCCTGAAGAGACTGACAGGCATTGAGGTGTGCCTTTGGGTGTCGGCCATAAAACTCATGTTATTTCACCTCACCCTACCCTGCAGAGTCCGACAAGTATTGTGTTCTGCCTTGGGGTCCTCGGGCATTATGCCCACCCCATTCCATATGGAAATTTGATGAGATGGGTGCAGTATAGGAGAATGGGGTGAACTTTGGGGCTGAAGAGTGCAAGACACAGTTCGATGCCTGTCAGTGGCTATAGGGTGGGGGTGGAATGGCATGAGTATTACAACTAACAATCTAAAGTCACACCCCTGATGCCTGTTAGTCTCTACAGGCTGGGATGTTAGGGTTAGAAACCCTAACACCCTGGGCATTTGTTGGTATTTGCACTCCAAATTTTCAACATGGGATATTTCTCACCCCACCTCGTGAAAGCATTTGGGACCTCTGCTCATAAACAGTGGCACTGTGATTTTGTTAATCTATCCTAAATGTTGATGTTCCACAGTGATTGCGCCATTCTGTGCCAGTAGCTTAAAACCACATTTTGGGCAGAATGTGAGAAATGACAACTGTACTGTTCTTAAGGAGATGTGCAAAAATGGCTATGTCAAAAATCTAGAGTGAAAATATTAAAAATTCTCCAAGTTATGAGTGTGTATGGAAACTGTGCAATGCATGCTCATAACACAGTCATTCTGTGGAATTTTCTCACCAAATTTTCAACATAGGCATTTTGGGGCCTCCACGCATGAACACTGTCACAATGATTTTTTTAATCTGCCCCGAACAATGATTTCCTACAGCGACTGCACCATTGTGCTTCGTATGTGCAAAACCACATTTCGTGCAGCATGTGAAAAATAACAACTGTACTGTTCTTAAGGAGGTGTGCAAAAATGTCAATGTTGAAAATCTGGAGTGAAAATATTAACAATTCTTGAACTTATGAGTGTGCGTGGAAACTGTGCAATGCACACTCGTAAAATAGGCATTTTGTGGAATTTTGTCATGAAATTTTCAGCATATGCATTTTGGGACCACCACTCATGGACAGTGTCACTGTGATTTTCTTAATCTGTCCAGAACACTGATTTTACACACCGACCACGCCATTGTGTGCCACATGTGCAAAAACACATTTCAGGTGAAATGTGAAAAATGACAGCTGTACTGTTCATAAGAAGGTGTGATAAAATAGCAATGTTGAAAATCTGGAGTCAAAATATTAAAAATTCTTGAAGTTACAAGTGTGCATAGGAACTGCGCAACACACGCTCATAACGCAGTCATTTTGGTGAATTTTTTCATCAAATTTGCAACATAGGGTTTTTGGGAGCCCACTTCAAGAACTGTGACACTGTCATTTTGTTAATCAGTCCTGAAAGATGGTTCCACACAGTGACCGTGAAATCACCTTTCGGGACCGAATAACTAAATTTATTTATTTATTTACTTTTTGTTGACCGGGTAAGTGCACTAGACAAATCTTGCCTATTTTCAGGCATCACCCGGGGGAGGGGGATACTGATGAATGCCAACTGACCTTGAATCAGATTAAGCTGTTGGTGGTACTTTTAGCAAATGACAGTAGCTGAGTTCATGAGATGGGATCCCAAGAACCCCATGTTGAAAATTTGGTGAAACAATTCCCAAAAATGGCTGAGATATCCACCAAAGTTGAAAAAACCCTACTTATGCCATTATGTAGCTTACCTGCATTTCTTCAGTTCATGGTTGGCTTTGAAGAGGCAGATGTGTTCCGGGTCATCACTGCGGTCTACAGAGGCAAGTATGGGGTGAGGGGTGTGTGGGGAGGTGGGTGCGCAGAAAGTGGGTGCTTTTTGGGGGGCACGAAAGACCATGAGGGACTGTTTTCTGTTTTTACAGGGGGGAAAAAAAAAACAGCAGTGTGGGATGCTTTGGGCATGCTGGGATAGGCTCCCAGTGTGCCGGCATACCTGGGTGTTTCTGGGGAGGGGGCTGGAGCTGACTGGGATTGGGCACCCCGTCGACCATACAGTTTTCTGGGGGGTCATGATCATGCTGGGGTGGGCTCCCAGCATGCCACCAAGCTTTTTGTTTGGGGGATAGCTGGAGCCGATGGAGATTGGACACCCCTGTCGGCCACATGGTGTGATTTTGGGGGGGCAGCATGAGCTGAGGGGGATTGGGCACCCCCTCGGCACAACAAATTTTGGGGGGGCACATTATGCCGATAGGGATTGGGCTACCCTGTCGGCAAATGAACTGGTGAGGGCAAATGCCAACAGGGGGATCGGGCACTCCTGATGTCGGCTGTTATGGGGACTGCGAGTGGCGGATGGCTCCACCATGTTTATTGAAATGTTACACCAGGGAAGGCACTCCCTGCAATAAGGGAGCACTCCCTCATTGCAGAGGCTAAATTCTTTCAAGGTGGTGGCACGCTTTTGCACTGCTGTCATAGACAGTGTGCAATCTAATTTGTGCCGCAGAGCCCAGCCCCTAAAAGCAGTGGTGCTACTGGCCTCTACAGGACCACACCTCCAAAACCTGCTATTCCAAGTTACCGCAGTATGTTTCTTGCGCATGCACAAGACAACATAACACTACTCCTTGGACTCTATTTAGTCACAGGTGTCCATCTCTCCTTCCTTACCAGTATTTATTATACCTATGTATCTATCCCATGCATGATTGAAGCTCCCCACTATCTTTGCCCTACAGTACTTCCTCTTCTGGCTGACTGTCACAGGCATCCATCCCTTGCCATGAAGAATTTCCTCACATCCCTCTTGACCCCCCCCAGCTTCATAGCATGCACTCATGTTTTGGTGCTACTCCTTCTCCACTGAAAGAGACTCCCCTCCTGCACCTTGTTCACACCCATGAGGTATTTATAGGTCTTAACCATCTCCCCTCTCACTCTCCTCTCCTCTCCTCTCCTCTCCTCTCCTCTCCTCCTCTCCTCCAAGGAGCACATGTTGAGCTCCCAAAACCTATCCTTGTATTGCTTCTCGCGCAACCCCCACACAAAGTTTAGTAGATCTCCTCTGGACCACTTCCACTCTGTTGATGTCTTTGTGGAGGCATGGCCTCCAGAACTGGACACAGTATTCCAGGTGGGGTCTCACAAGTGAGTGATACAGAGGCAACACCACCTTCTTTCTACTGCTAGAGATCCCCCACCATGTGTACCCCAGCAACCAGAAGTATTCAGGTCTCCTTGCATACTGCCCTGTCACACTGCCCTGCAACCTTGAAATCATCAGATATGATCACCCCATGGTCACTTTCTTGTTGATAACTGTAAATAGCTCCCTCTATTTTATATACTGCCCCCAGGTGTCCTTGTCCTATGTGCATGATTTTGCACTGTTTGGCATTGAAACCAGGCTGCCACTCCCTAGGCCACTATTCTAGTTTCCCCAGATCCCTTTGCATTCTCTCCACTGCCTCCTGTGTGTTCACCCTGTTGCAGATTTTGATGTCATCTCAGAGACAGACCTTCACTATCCAGTTCCTCAGCAGTGTCACTTATGAAGGCATTGAAGAGGACAGGGCCTAGTACCTATCCCTGTGGCACTCCACTGGTCAATCTCCCATCGGCTGGGTGATTGCCATTTACTACCATCCTTTGACTCCTATCTTTCAACCAGTTAGATACCCAGCAAACCACCTTCTCACCACTGCTAGGCTGTTAGGTTTCTTTATCAGACTCCTTTTTTGTACAGTGTCAAAGGCCTCACTGAAGTCCAGATAGGCCACATTGTCTGCCCTCCCCGATCCACCTCCCTTTTTTCCCAGTCAAAGAAATCTATGAGATTTGTTTGACATGACCTCTCTTGTGAAGCTGTGCTGCTGATGGTCTTGCAACCCATACTTCTCCAGTATGCCATCAGTCTGCAGCAACTCTATTAACTTCCTCAGCACTGATGTGATGTGAGACTGATTGGTCCTCCCTGCTACCACTCTTGTGCAGAGGAACCACACTGGCCCTCCTCCATTCCTTTGGCACCATCCCCATCTCTAATGAGTTGCTAAATAGTATTACCAGAGGGGCAGCTAGCACTGTGCTTAGTTCATTATGTACCCTTGGGTGGATCCCATCTGGCCCCATTGTCTTGTTTTCCTTTAGGGCTTCCATAATGGACTTGTGTTCACTTCCTCCTCCCCTGATACCTGTTAGTGCATGTTGACCAATAATCACCTTCCACAATGAAGACTGAGAAGAAGCAGTTTAAAATTTTTAATGTGTCATGGCCTTGCTCTGCACAGTCCCCCCTTCTGCTTTCCTGATCTTTACTACACCACCTGTTGCCTAACTGTTTTCACTTACATACATAAAGAAAATCTTATCTCCATGCTTGACCTTCTGGGCGATCCTTTCATCGGTTGGAGACTTTGCTGTCCTTACCCTTCTTCCTGCCTCCCTTTATTTCTCTTGATATACCTTCCTGTCCTCCTTGTTTGGGTCTCCTTATACTTTTTGAAAGCTGTTTTTTCCTCCCTTACTGCCTTGGCCACTGCCTTTGAGAAACATGATGGCCTCTTTCTCCTCTAACCTTTACTTAGTACCTTTAAACAGTTTTCTGTTACCTTATTCCCTTAGCCCTCCTTTATTTCATTCCATTTTGCCTCTACCCACAAACTATCCCCCATTGAAGATATTTTCTAAGGCAGGCTCCCATTTCTGTAAAATCTGTTCTTCTCAAGTCCAGGACCCTCATTCTAGGGTGTTTTTTCTCCTGCCCAATCCATATGCCAAACCAGTGTGTACGATGAATGCTTGAACCCAAGGGGCTACCCACTGTGATATCTGCAATAATGTCTCTTTTTGTACTCAACAGATTCAGCACAACCCTGTCTCTAGTGGGTTCTGTAACTGGCTGACTGAGAAATGCCCCCTTCAGAGAATCTAGGATAACCCTGCTCCTGGTTGTAGCTGTGGCCAGGATGTTTCAGTTCACATTGGGCAGATAAAAGTCACCCATAACTAATACTTCCCCTCTGCTTGTCATTTTGTATATGTTGTCCCTCCAAACCCTGTACAATTCCTCCCCCTGTGTTGGTGGCCTGCGAACCACCCCCACAAATATAAAGGCCCCAGACTCCATCTCTAATCCAATGCAGAGGACCACCAGCACCTCATTTTCCCTGCTGTGTTCTTGTATTTTGGTGGCCTTTATACCTTCCCTTACATATAAAACAACCACCCCCCTTCCCTTCCTACCCTATCCTTTTGGAACATGTTGTAACCCGGTATGGCCAACCCCCAGCTGTGGTTGTCAGTGTACCATGATTCTGTTATGGCAACTAGATACTGGTTCACCACTGCGATGGTAGCCTCAAGGTCAGGAAATTTGTTTTATAGGCTCCTTGCTCTAGCACACATGGGTCTCCACTACTTTAGTCCATCCCTGCCCCTACTTTGTCCTCCCTTTCCAAGTCCATCCTTCACCCTTCTTTTTCCTCTGGCACTGTCCTTCCCCTTTATATCCTCTCTCTGCCCACCCTCCTTAGTATTTTTCTCAGCCTTAGTTCCACTTCTTGACCCTCCTGTATCTTCTTCCCCTTGACAATACTCCCCACTATCCCTTTGGAATTTGTTTCCCCAAGCTTTCCTTCACTGCTGCTCCGTTATCTGTGAGTGCATTCACTACCTTCCTCATATTTTCTGCCTCCACCTTTGGCTAGTTTAATGCCCATCGAAGACGCATTTCAAAGCTTCCACCCAGGACTTCTGTTCCACTCCTGGATGGATGGAGGCTATCCCATTTGTACAGGCCTTTATCCATCCAGGCAGGATCCCAGTTCCCAATGTAGCCAAACCCCTCCGCCCTGCACCATGCCTTCAACCAGTTGCTGAAAACTACGGTGAACTCTTCCCTGTCTTCCCCAGCCTTGCACAGGTAGCACATCAGTGAAGGCCACCATACATGCTACCTGCTTCAGGTCCCTTCTCAGCTCCCTAAACCTCTCCTGTAGTATCACAGTTGCATCCCCAGTCAGGCTGTCTGTCCCCAGATGTACAATGGCATTCAGCTTCCCCTTCTGCTCTGCCATTCTAGCAATCCTAAAGATCCATTTCCCCATTTCTCCATGCCAATGTACCAGGCAGGCACATCAACTACCTCCTTCTCTCCTGTGGTGTTCCCAAAACTACACCCTGAGTCCCCCCCCCACCAGAAGGTGCATCCTCTTCTACTGGGTTCCTCTTTCTCCCAACTTGAGGCTTCTTCTCTGAAGGATCCCCCACCTCCTCCTTTGTCACTGCCATGGGTGCCTCATCTTTGCAGTCCTGTCCCGCTGGGGTGCTGAGAGAGTTCTGTAGTGGCACTGGCTGAGGAATGTGTTCTCTTACCCTCATCTTCAGCCTTCCAGAGCTTACCATAATCCATCCTACCCTCCTGCCAGGCACCCTCTGAGGCTTTGATGGTGGACTTATTGGCCCTTGTGTGGGGAAAGATGCCTCCCTAATCCCAGCTAACTTGGATCACAGTCTAGAGACCTTCCTCCTAAGCCCAGAGAGGTGCATGCAGATGGGGCAGTACCTCAGTTTCCAGAAGGTCTCCCTGAAGATGTCCACTCCCCAGCCATTGTACTACACCACTCCTATCATTCTCAAATCTACACCCCCATTACCTGAAAATTAATTTATACCTGTCCCTTACCCCAATAGGGTATTTCTTGATTTCCTATTTTTGTCCCGACTACCCCCTGTAACTATGCTGTAGTTAGATAATAATTTGCTTACCCTTAAACTTTCATTTTTCCCCTTGTACCCTGACTCTAGAGAGGGTGTTATTAGTTTTTACCTTTAATCCCTTTGTATTTTTACCCTTGTTATGGTGTTGCACCTATTCCTAGTTTTGGCCTACCTTTTACCATCGACCCTTCCCTGCAGTGAGCGTTATAAAAGGAGTGAACAGGAACCATATGTTAACCAACAGGTAGAGTCCCCCTGCTTCACTCCTGCCTGTGGAGGTCTGCTGACACCTAAGAAGCCAGTCTTACACCTGTTCCACTCCTATGTTGTTCCACTCACTTGCAGGGATACAGAAGAGCTGGGGCACTTTAGAGTTTATGAAATGTATCGTGTGAGAGGAGTTTCCTGCTTTGCTCCCATTGGATAATCCTTGTCATTTGGTCCCTTGTCCGGTAACAGTCCCTGGTCACAGATGTGATCTCTATATTCATTCTATGTGGCTTCATTTTTTCATAGAGTATCATATCAAGTGGCTCTGATTTGTAAAATATTGCAACTGGGGCCTTTATCCACTGGAATCCAAACTTTTTTGGTTTTTAACTTTGCTGGTAACAAATGCAATACTCCAATAGTAGGTTTCAAAATCCACTAAGAAAATCTACTATTGGCCAGTAATCATTTTTGTTAGAAACTGAAAATATGCAACTCTCTTCTGACCCATATTGTAAATTGTGGCTAGAAACATAGATCATGGAATTTCTCAGCAGAAAAGGACCACTTGCCACACACACCCCCATTCTGTCCAGATGGTCCCTGCCTAGTCTGTCTCAGCGCAGACTCTAGCTGGTCTCCAGCACCCCTCCCTCCTCCCTGTCTATTTACTAATATTACCCTGTATCTTTCCCATGCATGCCTGAAGCTCCCTACTCTTTTGCGTCCACCGCATCCTCTGGCTAGCTGTTCCAGGCATCCACCACTCTTTCAGTGACACAGCACTTCCTCACATCCCTCTTAAACTTCCTTCCTTTCAGCTTCTCAAATGCCCTCTTGTCCTGGTGCTCTCTCTCATTTGAAAGAGATTCCCTCCTGCATTCTCTTCAATCCTGTGAGGTGTCTGTACAGTAGTTCTCTATCATGTGCCCTCTCACTCTCCTATCTTCTAGGGTATACATGTTGAGATCCCTCAGTCTCTCCTCCTAGGAGTTTTGAAGCAACCTCTGCACCATTTTAGTTGCCCTTCTCTGGACTGCCTCCACCATCCAGTGTCCACCCTGTTTATGTCCTTTTTGAGGTGTGGCATCCAGAACTGAATACAATACTGCAGGTGTGTCTCACAAGTGAATGATACAGTGGCAACACCACATCTCTCCTCCTGCTGGAGATACCTTTTTATGTATCTCAGCATCCCACTGGCCCTACCCACTGCTTTGTCACACTGCCCTGCCATTTTGAGGTCATCAGATATGATAACCCCAAGATCCAATTCCTGCATAGTGTCTGTCAGTATCTCCCCTTCCATCCTATACTCAGCTCCTTTTTGCCCTAGGTGCATGATTTTATACTTTTTGGCATTGAATCACAGCTGCCATGCACTTAACCACTTCTTGACTTTCTGAAGGTCCCTACACATTATCTCCACTCCCTCCTGAGTGTTCACAATATTGTAGATTTTGGATTCATCCACAAAAAGGCATGTCTTCCTTCTAGTTCTTCCCAATGCCACTTATAAAGACATTGAAGAGGACTAATGCCAGTACTGTTCCCTGTGGCACACCGCTGATCAGTCTCCCCTCATTAGAGTGAATGTCATTAACCACCACCGTCACCTATCCAGTAACCATTTCATGACCCAGTTAACCACTGTGTGTCCCACCCATAGGCTGCTCAATTTCTTTATCAGTCTCCTGTATGGCACAGTGTTGAATGCCTTCCTAAGTCGTGATAGGCTACACCTGGGGGCATGGTTTGGACACCGGCAAAGATGGTGGTGTAGTGTAGTGGCTCTCCTCATCCTCTGATATTTTCTTCAATTATCTAATCCTACTGGTGCCATTCCTGGACTTTTCCACCTCATTGAGGAAGTGGGACTGACTCAGTGCACATATCAGCAGTTCTTTTTCTTTCTGTTGGCATTCCTCTTAAAGTTTATCATTTTTAAATACATTTATTTTAATTTTAGTTAGCATTGAGGTTTAGGGTGGGTAGCATAGTCAGGGTTGTAAAGTGAAGAAGCATTAGGAATCAGCTTTGTTATTTTTAGTGAGGGCTCTTTCTATTAAGCGGCATCCCTACCTGTGAACTGTGAGCAGTTCGGAGGATTAAAGCACTGGAACAGCATTGGAGCGGTGACTGCAGATTTTCTAGCTGCTCTGTGGTCCACTGTTTGGTGAAGGTGGAGAGTCTGGAAGATCTCCCTGATTTACTGGTGGAACGGTGAAATGATGGAGAAGATATTGGTTCTAAGCTGGTTGATGTTCAGCTGGGGTTAATCCACATCTTCTGGGAGTAGTGTGAGCCTCCTGTAATTTGGTGTGATATTGCCAGCCAGATCATTTTGGTGAAAGAGCTTCAGTCACACCTGAACCTGGAAGATCTACAGTTTGTAATGTGGTGCTGCATCTCCTCAAAGTGATAGAGGAGGGGAGAATGCTGTGCGGTATCTGGCATTTTAAGAACTATTCTGAGTAGGTGTTTTGAAGGCTTGCCAATCTGGAATGACCAGGGAAGAACTATTACGAGCTGGTATTTTTCAGGAAGGACTGGGAAAAAGCTGTGCTGAGCCACACTGATTGACATCTTCACCTCATTGCAGTAGGTGGTGAAATGGACCTTGAATCGGGTGTTAGACTTTAGTGTTACTGAATCGTGGAACCTTGCTTAACGTGACTTTAATGAGTTTGAGTTTGCTATAAGAGGACTTGGGCCACTGTAGTGTGTGGACTCACCTAGTTCTGTCTCAAAAGGCAGGCTTTCAATATATTGTGCACATTTTGGGACTATGTTCGAGCCTAGAGGGGAGCCTCCATCAATGAGAGTGTTGAAGTGTCCTTTGCTCAGGGGCTGATCCAAACTCCATCAATGAGAGTGTTGAAGTGTCCTTTGCTCAGGGGCTGATCCAAAGAAATCTAAAGAACGTCCACAGTGGTGGTAGCCTTATGCTGCTCTGTTTTGGGATTGTGCCTAACACTTTTGTTTCCATCTCTTCAGTCATTACTCCATGGAATTTGCTTTTGGCTGATTACAGCGTACTGTCAAGGGATACTCCCTTTGAGAGGGGAGAGTATTCCCTTTGAGTCTGCAGAGACTTTGGTTTGAAGATCTGAGTTCTGCCAGGGGCCGCTTTATGGACTAGTGAACTCCCCCTAATTTGAACTTTGTATTTTATTGCTGGGATCCTGTGGAGGGGGAAGGTGTTGCTGGAATGAGTGATGTGTGTATGTGTGAGTGTGAATGTTAGAGCGAGTGAAATTAACTTTGTATTTTATTGTTGGGATGATTGTGTTTTACAATTAGTGTAGTAGTAGATTCTTTAGAGTATTTAGTGGTAGATCTTAGAAATGGGTTTTCTGACTCAGGCCCCTGGGCTTTGTTACTTCACCTCTCTTTTAAAAGCTTTGCACCCCTTCCACGACCCATCACTTATGGCCACAGTTTCTCTGAGATGTAGGGGGCTGGCTATCACAAATAGGGGCACTGGGAGGGAGACAGGAAAAGGGATGTAGCCGGTGGGGAGCTGATTTGGGTGATGGGGACCAGAAGATGCCCTGGATTGAGAAGAGAACTGGAGTGAGGTCCTCTGTGACTTGTCTCTCTGCCCAGGGAGCCCTCCAGACTGAGAGGGTGGGTAGCTGAGGGACCAGCCTCAGCCATTCATCCTCTCTGGTCAGTGTTGTGCAACACCAGGTCGATGGTCAACAAGACTGCTGTAATCATAGAATCATAGAAGTTTGACAGCAGAAAAGGACCATACTGGCCCATCTAGTTTGTGCTTCTCCCCACCCCCACACCTCTCCCTCCCTGCCAGTCCCTACTCTCCCCCAGATACTCAGCCCCATATACTTGTCCCATGACTTCTTGAATTCTTCCACTGATTTAGCCCCCACCACTCTGGTAGTCTGTTCCAGGGCTCCACCACCCTCTACATAAAGAAATACCCTCTCACATTGCCCCTGTATCTTTTTCCTTGCAATCTGAGGCTGTGCCCTCTACTTTTGACTCCCTTCTTCCTCTTAAGTAAACCCTCTTCTCCCACTTTATAGAGCTCCTTTACATGTTTAAAAGTTTCAATCCTGGCTCCCCTTTCCCTCCTTGTCTCCAGCATGTACAGATCTAGCTCCTTACACCACTGCTCGTATGACTTTCCCCTGCATACCCTGCACCATCTTGGTTGCCCTTCTCTGAACCCTCTCCAATGCATCTACATCTTATATCTATATCCTTGTGGAGATGTAATTCGAACATATGAAGAAGCCAGCATAAGAAGGCCATTTGGTCTAGCAAGTCTGCTCATGTTGCAGGGTCCACAGCTTGAGCTACTGTCCCTGCCCCCTCTCCCTCCTCCTCCCATCCTCCCATCCTCCCTACCCATGACTCTTACCCTCCCCCATATCTGTCCCAGCCTCTCTTAAAGCTCTCCACTGTCTTCAATGAGATTACCTCTTCTGGCAGTGCATTCCAAGTGTCCATCACCCTCTCTGTGAAGAAGTGCTTCCTTACCTCCCTCCTAAACTTCCCACTCTCCAGCTTAAGACTGTACCCCTTCATGTTATGAATGCCACTCAGCTTAAAGAGACTCTCCTTATCAACCTTATTTATCCCTTTCAAGTACTTGAAGGTCCCAATCTGCCCCCCCCATACTCTCTCCTGTCATCCAGGGAGTACATGTTCAGTGCCCTTAACCTCTCCTCGTATTCATTATCCTGCTGACCAGCTATCATCTTTGTAGCCCTCCTCTGGACCTTCTCCAGCAGGTTAGTGTCCTTTTTGAGGTGTGGGCACCAGTATTGAACTCCATAATCTAGATGTGGCCTTACCAGTGACCTGTACAAGGGCAGTACAACCGCCTCTCTCCAACTACTGCATTACAGAGACCTGGCTGGAGGAGGCTTCAGGCCCTGTGCTAGAGGTGTCCATCCCAGCCAGGTTCACCATAGTTCACTGCCCGAGGATGGAATGCAGACAAGGGGGAGTGGCCATTTGACAGAGTAAAAGCTTATGGCACATTCATAAGGTAGAAAAAATGGGCAGACTGGATGGGCCTTGCGGTCTTTATCTGCCATCGACTTCTATGTTTCTATGTTTCTATTTCAGTTCAGAGCTGGGCCTGGCAGTGCACCCATTAGGGGACACCAGTTCTTTTGAATGCATGGTGGTGCAAGGGGGTCCTGGAGTGGAGTTCATGATTCTCCTAGTCTACTATTCACCTGGATGGGACTGCAGTTTCCTGCAGGAGTTGATGGCCTTCATCGCAGAGAGGATATTGGAGTCACTGAGATTGCTTATTCTCTGCAACTTCAACACCTGGGAGGGCAACAAGATATCATCTGGAGCCAGAGACTTCCTTTCTAATATAGATGCTCTGGGCCACACTCTTGAGACCGCAGCTGGGACCCACCACTCTGGGAATGCGCTCAACCTTGTGTTCTCCCTAGGGCTTAAAATTGATATTGTCAAGATTTGTCTGGTTATATGGTTGGATCATTGCACCATCAGGTTCAGCTTCAGATCCACCCTGAGTGGTTCAATTCCACCCTTAGAAAGGGTTACGACCCAAGGGACTGTTCACAGAACTGGACATTTCGTCTGTGCTTGAGGCCAGGGAATGCTATGACAGCCTATAACAGGGCTGCTGTGGAGGCTCTGGATCCCCTGTGCACCCACTGGTTTCATGCCTTGGCTTTCCATGGTTGAATGGTGAGCTGCAAAATGCTAAAAACCAGGTGGTGGAGGTTGGAGAGGCCCTGCAGGAAAATCAGGTCCCAGGAGGACAGGCTGGTTCTGGTTGCTCATTACGATGAGTATCAGAATGCAATCACCCCAAAAAGGCAGCTTTTATGTCTAGAGTGATTGTAGGTGGGAAGAACTGACCAGATCAGAACTTTCGGGCTGTAGACAGGCTATTAGACCCAGCCTGTCTGGAATCTGTAAGAGTTTTTTCAGCTCACAAGTGTGAGGAGTTCCCTCTGGGTTCTTCTCAGACAGAGTGTCTTTCATCAGGGCTGGGATTTTCTCCAGAATCATAAAATCATAGAAATCTGGTGGCAGAAAAGGACCACTCTGTCCTATCCAGTCTGCCTCTTACCCCCCCCTTAATTGTCACTGCTTCCAGGTGATATTCCACTCAGCCCCCTGCTCAAACCTTTATGTCTGTCCCATGCCCTCTTGAATTCATCCACTGTTTCAGCCTCCACCACCTCCTCAGGCAGTTTGTTCCAGGGTTCCATCACCCTCTCTGTGAAGTAACACACCCTTTTATCTTCCTCCCTCTAATCTAAATTATGACCTTGTTTTGGCTCACACCTTTCTCTTAAATAAACTCCCTACCCTCACCTTGTTTATACCCTTCATGTATTTAAAAGTTTATATCATGTCCTCCCTCTATCTTCTAGTCTCTAGTGGGTACAGATCCAGTTCTCGCCACCTAGTGCAATAGGGCTTCTTTTGTAATCCCTGCACCATCTTTGTTGCCCTCCTTTAAACCCGTTCTATGCCATCTATGTCTTTGCGCAGATGAGGCCTCTAGAACTGGACCCAGTACTCCAGGTGAGGTCTAACCATGGCTTTATACAAAGGTATCAGCACCTATCTCTTTCTGCTGGTTATGCCCCTATCTATGCTTGCCAGTATTCCATTTGCTTTGCCCACTGCCTTGCTGCATTGGTCATCCACCTTCAGGTTATCAGAAATTATAATCCCCAGATCCCTCTCCTGCTTCGATTGCTTAATTACCTCCCCCCAACCAAATGTATTCGGCTTGTGGGGTTTTCAGCCCCATGTGCATTACTGTACACTTTTTGGCATTGAATTTCAGCTGGTAAGTGTCCAACCACCCTTCCAGTGTCAGCAAATCCCTCCTCATTGCCTCTACCTCTCTGTGGTGTCCATCCTATTGCAGATCTTTGTATCATCCGAAAAAAGACACACCTTCACCTCTAGTCCCTCAGCTGTATCGCTGATATAGATGTTAAAAAAGGATCGGTCCCAGAATCAATCAGGTTTGTCTGGCACAATCTCCCACTCCTGAAGCTGTGTTGCCTGTCATCTAGTAGCCAGTTATCTATCAGGTAGTTTACCACTCTTTCCTTTATCAGCACCTCCACCACCTTCCCCATCACCTAGGTGAGGCTGACTGGCCAGTAATTCCCCGTCTCCTCTCTGCTGCCCCCCATATGCAGTGGTAACATGTTTTCTATCCTCCAGTCACTTGGCACCCACCCATTATCCAGGGACAAGTTAAACAGCCTTGCCAGTGGAATGCCATTCTTCAGCAAATGGCAGACCCCAGGTGGATGGATGCATTCAGTCACCCTGGGGAGCGTTCCGGCCAGTGACCACGGTGGAGGTCTCTGTGGTGATCTCGTGGCTCAAACCAATGTTCTGCGACCTTGACCTGGGTCCAACGCAGCTACTTGTTGGCTGTGACAAGGTCCTGGGTCCAGTTTTTGCTCATGTTGGTGGGAGTTCCTTGTTGACGGGGTACTTCCAGGTCCCTTAAACAAGCTCTGGTTAATCCCCTGCTGAAAAAAAACATCTCTGCACCCCGATGTCTTGGCAGGTTACCGACTTATCTCAAACCTCCTTTTTTTGGGGAAGTTCTTGAGAAAGTGATCGTGAAACAGCTTGAGAGTCACCTCACAGACTTCCAGATTTATGAACTGTTCCAATCCGGGTTTAGGGCCATGTACAGCACAGAAATCACATTGGTTAAGGTGCTGAATGACCTGCTCAGGGAGAGGGACAGAGAAGATAGAAGAGGGAGGCAGTATAGCACAGTGGTTTAAGGCTCTGAGCTGCAAATCTGGAGACCTGGGTTTGAATCCCACAGCCCCCGCTTGCATTCTGTGTGACCCTGAGCAAGTCACTTAACTTCCCTGTGCTCCCAGGTCGCACCTGTAAATAAGCTTTCAGCTTGGTATGCTACTCCTGGTTAAACAATTGCAAAAAAAAAAAAATGATCAATTCTCATTCTCCTTGATCTTTCATCAGTGTTTGACACTGTGGACCATGGGGTGTTGTTGGATTGGCTGAAGGAGTATGTAGAACTCACCTGCAAGGTCATCAGCAGGTTCGAGTCCTTTCTCCGGGACAAGTCTCAGAGGATGATACTGTAGAATTACTACTCCTCAAGCCCAAATGACCTGCCCTGTGGAGTTCCCCAAGGCTCTTTCCTTTCCCCCATCTTATTTGCAGTGTATATGCTGCCCCTGGGTGAGGTCATAAAGTGGTATGAGCTAAGTTTTCAATGTTGTGCTGATGATACTCAGCTCTACCTGTCCATCACACCCGGGAGATCTGACTTGGTCTACATGCTGATTGATTGCTTGGCCGAAATCCAGGCTTCGATGTCGTCAAACTTTCTGGGACTTAACCTGGGGAAGACTGACGTGCTGGTGGTTGAACTGGGTCAAAGAGGAGGAGTGGGGGCCTCTGGGGATAGGTTGGAGTTTTTCATTGGTCTGACCAAACTGGAGCCTCCACTAAGGTGAAGAATTTGGGTGGTGTTCTGAATAATGAGCTGACACTTGAAGCTCTGGTGTCAGCTGTTTTCTGGACCAGTTTTTACCATGTTCGGAATATCGCCGAATTAAATCCTTTATTCCCCCTGATGACCTGACCATGGTACATGCATTTATTACCTCAAGGCTTGACTACTGTAATGCACTCTACCTCGGGGTCAGAGGAGGTGTGATGTGGCAACTGTAGCTTTTGCAGAATGCAAGTGCCCGGTTGTTGACTGGACACTCAAGGTCCAGTCACATTACACCAGTGCTGGGAGAACTGCATTGGCTGCTGGTGCACTGACACACCACTTTTAAAGTAGGCCTTTTGACCTGTAAGGCCCTACATAAGTTGGGTCCAGGCTACCTGAAGAAGCTTCTGCATATCTACACCCCGTCTCACTCTCTTAGGTCAGCTGGAGAGGCCCTCCTGGAAGTCCCTAGGGTCATGTTAAAAAATCTTCCAGGGACCGGGCATTGGAGTTGGCAGCCCCGGTCCTTTGGAACTTGCTACCAGGATACCTCCGGGAGGCGTCATCCATAGAGATTTTTAAAAAACATCTTAAAACCTTCCTTTTGAAACAGTCCTTTGGGACCTGAGGAATATATCTTGAGACTGCTAAACAGCTTGAAAATTAATTTGTATATGATTTTAAGGAGGTTTTATTTATGAATTTTATATAATTTCACGTGACTGTTTCCTAATTGCTGTCTGTGTTTATATTGCTGTATGGGCACCCTGAGCCTTCAGGGAAGGGCGCCCGAATTAAATGAACTCTACTACTACTACTACTACTTTTACTTTGTTTTCCCACCTAGTGTGCTCTCACAGTTCTGTGTGTTTTTGCGGGCAAAAAGATGGTGATGGTAACAGCTCCCACTTCTTCTGTCAATGATGGCCTCAGCTGGATTGAAGCAATTTTGGCAAAAAAGTCTCTGGATATGGCTGAGATTCATTCAGTTTGTGCCATGACTGCCTCAGAAGTCACAGGCCTTAGTCAGCGGGTCCTCTTGGTTGAAGAGAAATCTCTGTGGCAACTCACTGGACAGAGGACTTGCAGGCCCAGCTCTGGGTTTAATATCAGCTTATCCATACCCTTTAGGAGTGTGTTGAAGATTTGGAGAGCCATAGCCGCTGTAATAATCTGTGGTTTATTGACTTTCCAGAGGAGGTTGAGGGGTCAGACTGTGTTGACTTTCTGCAGTGTTTCCCATTATTCTCAGTATGCAGGGGCTTGCTCCATTTCAGTTGGATCAGGCCCACAGGTCGCTAGGTTCTCACCCTAAAGCAGGTGCTCTGCCTCGTCCTATATTGGCTCATTTCCTGTGTTTTCCCACTAAGAAGCAGGTACGGTCCTTTGCCAGGGACCGGGGACCATTGGCATGGCAAGGACACACTATACAAATTTTCCAGGACTTTTCCCTTGAGGTATCCCAATGATGGAGGGCTTTCGTAGATGTCTGACAGCTGCTCACTTCTTGCAGGGTTAGGTATGCCTTGCATTACCCTGTGAGTCTGCATATCACAGTGGATGGCACTTTTAAAGATTTTCATACACCAGAGTCTGCTGAGAGCTTCATCCTTCAACGCTGGCCTCCTTGCCGTCAACAGTCCTTCCCTCTGTGATCCACTGAGGTGACTTCAGACTGTTCTGCTTCTATAGACTGTACCCCCTCGCTGACCATGGTTGGCTTGCTGGATCATGGTCAGGCTGCTTCAGCAGATTCGGGATCTTCAATGGATGATGACTGTCAGACCGTGACTGGGGCTGCAGCCAAAAATGTAAGAAGGACCAACTTAAGGCTTGTGCTGGCCAGTCAAGAAGCAGAAGTTGTGGTAGCCCCCCATCTGTCTCTCAGGACTCTTCCCCACCATTTTCTGTGGCTGAGAGGTTGGCTGTTTTTCGCCATCATTCTCCCAGTCAACTGGCTGATTTTCAGTCCCTCTCACCAGCCTCAGCTTATATTCCTTTGCAACCAACTGTGATGACCTCCTGGACAGCAGCTGTCTAGACTATGTCCACCTTGGCCACTGCTCCCTCCAGCTCGGTGGATTCCTCAACCACTGTGCCTGACCAGCCAATATTAGTGAGGCAGTTGCTGGACTTATCTGGCTGATAACTGAACCTGTTTCTGTGGACCACGTTCTTCACCCCACCAAGGTGTGCTGCCAATGCATCTTGGACTCATTTATGGATTTCCTGAAGGCTTTATTAATTTGTCTTCTTGTGTTGATATGTTCCATATATGTTAAGGCTGCTTGGCGATATTAATAGGACTTGGGGGTTAGTGGGGCAAGCTTGGCTGGGGATGGGACCTTGACAGGTTATTTTCCTGTGGGTCAGGGGGGGAATCTCCCCTTTTTCCTTTTTCCCTCAGGGCATGGTTGCTGTGGTGGATGTCTGCCTTGTTCCTTTTGTTTTTTATACAACCCTGTGCCTTTTCCTCCCTTCTGTTTGTTTTGCTTCTTGCCTGGCCCTCCTCTTCCCACACTTATCGGTGTGGACTCTCCTATCAGATGGGTGCAGGTTGCAGTGCTTGGCTGGTCTTGCTTCCATTACCCTCACCCTTTTTGGGTGGTTTACTGGGCCGAGCCACCCCTTGCCCCTGCTGTACCTGATGTTAAAACTTAGTTCAGGCAGTGAGCTGAGTGTCCTTCCTTTTGTTTACAACTGTGGTGTGTTTCCACTTTCTGACAGTTTGTTTGTTGCACTTTCCACTAGGTGCTAGCCTCCCTTTTTATGGTTGGCGAGATGGCTGCCCTGCCCACCCCAATTTGCTGCTGCTGGGTTAATGGGGAGCCTGCTTTTTGCATTAGCAGTTCCCAGCGTGACTTTCTGGCGCAGTGCCCCCTCCCCTCCCTGCATTTGAATGATCTTTCTGTTTTTCCCTTTTGGTGTTTTTTGGCCCTTTGCTTCTCTGTCATGTTTTCCTGTCCCTTTCTGCCGTTAGGTCCTACTGTGGTGGTCTGTACTCAGCCGGGGTGTGGGTTATTATCTGTATTAGCTTTATTCTTACTGTTATTGTTAAGGTTTTTATTATTATTTTCTTATTTGATTTTTCATTATTGTGGGTTCTTATATTAACTTTCTTTCTTTTTGTTGCGGTTTCCCGAGGAGCCCTTTTTCTGCTGTGCTTGACCACCTTTCTTGCCTTTTGGCTGTTGCTGGATGCTTCTGGCTCTCTTCTTCCTTCCTTCTGTGTTCAACTTCTGATGGGTGAGTTTTTTTTTCCTGCTCAGCAGATCTGGGCTGCTCAGTTGGGTCACTCGACACACCTGGGATTTCCCCTACTGGTTTTGCTGTCCGGGGAGTATGCTGTGGGGTTTTGTTGTTTTTCTTTTGCATGGAGGGATGGGGATTGCTATGTTTTGTGTGCTCTGGCTTGTTGCTCACCCTGAGCTATTATCATTTAAACACTAGGAGTGCATTGTGTTTGCTCAGCGGCATGAGGGTGTTAGCATGTTTTTTGTGTTTTGGGTTTTAGGGGTGGGTAAGGATTGTTATCGATTGTTACTACCACTTGTATTGGTTGTGTGGGGTTTGTTTTACATTGTTCCATATTGTTTGTTTTATTACTGCTTTACTGTGCTGTTGGGGGTATTATAACACCATTTCACTCTAGGGTTTTTCTGTTTGGTGCCAGTATGGGTAGGACATGTTGTTTACCCCCCTTGGCAGGTTGGCCTAGCCTTATATCCCCTGGGTTTCTCTCCTATAGTCTGTTTTGTCTTGTCCTTCATGGCTTCCACTGAATTTAAATTTGTCTCCTGAAATGTTTGGGGCATACATCACCCTGCCAAATAGAAAGCAGTTATTACCCAACTTAGGAAGCATGGTGCAGCAGTTGCCATCCTTCAGGAAATGCATCATACCCGGGAGGAGGCTTTGAAGCTGAGGAGAGTGTGGGTAGGTATTGAATTGCACTCCACTTTTTCCACGCGTAAGAGAGGGGTTTCTTTTCTGTTTCATAAATGTCTCCAATGGCAAGTTGTGGGTCTCTGACCTGGTCCCCATGGTCCTTGCTCGGGTTAATACCTCCTCCATGATATTTATCCTAGCTGCCATATATGCCCCCAATGTCTCTGACTCTGCTTTTTCCCATGAGTTTTGTTAGATGCTGGTGGATTTTACCCGGCAAAATCTTCCTATCTTGTTGGGGGGTGACTTTGATCTGCCTCTGGATCCGGTGGTAGATAGGAGCTCTTCTCTTTTTGCCTCCCCTACCTCAGCTCATCTGGCTCTCCAGATGCTTCTGCAGGAGCATTCTCTAGCAGATGGTTGGTATCTTCTGCACCCTACAGTCAGAGAGTATTCCTTTTGCTCCTCCTCCCATCAGTCTTATAACCGTATTGACTACTGGCTGCTTTCCCCACAGTTAGCGCCACCTTTGTTTTCAGCCTCTAGTGGCAACATTATTCTGTCTGACCATGCCATGGTGTCTGTGTCCCTGCATCTAGTCCCCATTTGATCCTGTTCCACTACATGTCATCCTGACACCTTACTTTTGTCTGACTCCTATTTTAAGCAACATATTGCAATGGAAATGTCACTTTTTTTGCCACCATTGCGGCCCCAGTTGTCTCTCCTGGGGTTCTCTTGGAGACATAAGGTGCATCTTCATGGATCTATAATTAGTTTTGTGGCTCACTGTAGGCAGAAGTGGCAACAGAAGGAAAGGGACTTGCAATCTGAACTCTGGTGTAAGGAAGAGACCTATTGGTATGGCTCGGATATTTCAGCTGGTAATTTAGTTGCCATCAGGTGTCTAAAATATTCCCTCAACACTCTTCTATCTCAGCAGGCTGAGCTGGCCCTGACTCATACCTGGCATCACTATTGGGAAGGTGGGGAGTAGGGGGGGAACTACTCTCTCACCATCTTTGCATTCAGCGGTCAGCCAAACATATCATGTCCCTTAAATACAAGGATGGCAGTAATCAAAGCACTTCTAAAGCTGTTGATGCAATTATGCATGCATTCTATTATGACCTCTACCATACTGCCCAAATCTCTGACACTCTGCATATTTCAGCCTTCCTTTCTTCAGTGCCCCTCCCCCGGCTTTTCTCTGAAGAGTGCTGCACCCTGGATAAACCCATCACAGATGAAGAGGTGGTTCATGCGGTTAAATCCCTCTCCACTTTCAAAACTCCTGACGATGATGGTCTACCTGTCGACCTTTATCAATTTATTCCTAACCTTACCGTTCCACCAATAGTGAACATGTTCCATAAAGCCTTTGATAAGGGCATTCTTTCCCCCTTCCTTTGAGGAGTCATTATTTCTGTGGTTCCCAAAAAAGACAAAGACTTATGGTCCTGTGTTAATTACCATCCCATTTCTCTCATTAATGCGGACTGTAAAGTCTTGCTAAACTCCTTGCATCTCGATTGGAGGTGGTGATTCCTTATCTTGTTCATCTATCACAGGCTGGTTTTGTGAAGGGGGATCTGGCTCAGATCATGTCTGTCCTGTTCTTGCAGTGATGGCCTTTGCCCAAGCTACTCATCTCTTGGCAGTAGCCATCTCCATTGGTTTTGAGAATATTGGGTTAAATTCCTGTATACATGCCCCACTACCACAGTGGTCACTAATGGTTTGCTGGCATACCCTTTCCTTTGTGACAGGGTACTCACCAACACTGCCCCCTTTCCCCTTTTCTATTTTTATTGAGTATAGAGCCCCTCGCTGCTGTGATTCAATCCCACTCTGATATTATAGGTATTAACAATAATGGGGGAATTTTCCACCCTACACTATGCAGATGATCTCCTTGTGTTGCTTTCCTCTCCCAGCACTTCTGACCTGCTGTCATGTGTACTCTTCAGTCCTTTTCTGAAGTCTCCAGTCTCTGTATTAGCCCCTCGAAGACACAGGTCCTCCATTTTACTTTGAACTGCCCATCTCAACCCTTTACCTCCATGGGTTTATTCTGGTCTGCTGTGGGCCTTCGCTATTTGGACATTCATATTATGTCCAGTATTTCCTCTGTTCCTAAGGCTAATCTTGACACTTTGCTTCACACTCTGTGGGCAGACTATGAGTGTTGGAAGATCTTGTGTGTTTCTTTGGTTGGCAAGATCACAGCCATTTGGATGGTAACTACCGGCAAGCATCTTTATGTCCTTGGCCACCTTCCTCTTTTCATTTCTGATTCCTAGTTTTCCAAGATATATTCTTTGATTGTGTCCTTTCTCTGGGAGGGCCATCCCCCCTGGTGCAGTCATTCTAAACTGTGAGCCCGCTGGTCTCTTGGGGGTGGGTCTTCCCTGGTTTAAGGGCTACCATCTCCCTTTTCTAGCAGCACAAACATTGCACTGGTTTTTAGATGAGGCTGACCAAGCCTGCTCTGGCTTCAAATATAATCTATGCTTTTTTATGGTGTCTCTGCTGGGTCCCTTCTTTACTCTGTTCTCCCCCGATGTTTTCACTCCTACTCAACTGTTGTGGCCTCTTGTTCTGCCTGGTGAGCACTGAGTAAGCAGCTCTGCACTGACCTCTGTCCTGAGGAGCTGATGTCCCTTTGGCTCAACCCTCGACTCCAGATTGCTAGTCGTTCCATCTTATGGTGTAGCTGGAAGGCTCATGGGCTGCTGCGTGTGCGAGATCTTCTGTTTCTTAACTCCTTTCAGCTTCAAGCCTGTGAGAGCCTTCTCAGACACTTTGATATCTCCCAGTAGGACTTTTGAAAGCACTTGTATCTTTGTACTGCCCTGCAGAAGTTGTTGTGCACCTCCATGCACATGTTCCTTCACAGCCTGACTTTCCTCTTTATGTCTGGCTTTGTGCCCCAAAGGGGAGGGCCAGTATTATTTATAAAGCGATTAAGGATTTGGTGCCCAACCAGATGCAATCTGCCAAATGCTGGTGGGAGCAGGACCTGGATATGGCGATCTCCCCTGAGGACTGGGCCCAAGCATAGTTGGTCACTCACCTCACTCACAGAGATGTGCAGAGTCACCTGCTCCAAGTAAAAGTCCTCCATTATTGGTACCATACTCTGTTCATTCTGTTTGAGCTCGGTCTCACTCAGTCCTCAGAGTGCTGGAGATGCCACTCTGTGCTGGCTCCTTGCTCCACGTTATGTAGTCCTGTCCGGATCTCTGTCTATTGTGGCAGGGGTCCTAACCCTGTCAAGCTTTTCTTAAGGTATCTATCCCCTTTTCCCATACTATCTTTATATTGGCCCTTCTGTCACAGCCCCTCATGTCCCTTTCAAACGGTATCAGTGGCTCGCTGCGGCTGAGGTGAAATGGATCTTACTTCAGTGATAGCAGTCTACCACAGTCCCCTCAGTTGCTTCCTGGACAACCTCACTGGTCACTTTGGCCCATAATGAGCACTTTAGCTACATAGCACTTGGTACCATCTCTACCTTTGATTGTGTTTGGGGCCCCTATCTTGACTAGCTTAGAGATCATCTCCCTTGATTTTCCTTGGTTCCCTCTGATCCAGGATGACTTTTTGCTCTCCCTGCCTTTTTAAGGTGCTTCCTGCCTGTTGATTTCTTCTTTTTCTTTGCCTCTTCTGCTGCTTGGCTGCCATGCTTGATGTCTGTTATATCAGCCCTTCAGCTTAATAATGGTGTTTTTCCCACCCATGTACTGTATGTTTTTACACCTTGTTATGGTTCTTTTTACACAGACTGTTTATCAGGTCTTCTTGTAGTGCTTTTCTAGCTAGATTTTTGTCTTCCTCCTAGACTGGGGTGAAATTAGAAAATTCTAAATTCATTGAATGTTCATGAAATTCTGTGAATTTGTGTGAAATTTCAATATTTTTTTCAGATTTTTCTGAATTTCTTTAATTGGCCATAACTCAGTCTGTATTACAGCTAGGTGTATGGAATGTGGCATGCATATTATCCTGTACAGGCCCTACAGGCTTCAGAGGCATCATAGGTATAACAGGTAATTTCAGAAATTAAATAGACTTTTGTCCATGATGCTCGCTATAAGTTAATAAAGTTTTCCTGATTATCTGAAGATGTTATCTAGATTAGACTTACATTTGTGCATAGAAGAGCTAGCCATTACCTCAAGGGGGATCCTGTTCCACACATGAGCCACTCTTTGATTCAACCACATCTGACTTTTAGCTAATTTGCACATTCTGCTTTTGAGCTGGAGAGGAGGTGCTCTGGTACTGTAGGCCTGATCCACAGTTTCTAGTCCTAGGCTATCCCATAGGTTGTTGTCTGACCATGCTCTGTGTACCAAGCATAAATCCCCTCTAGTCCTTCTACATTGAAGTGGATATAGATCCAAGTCTCTCAATTTGGTTTCATAGTCTTTCTCCTTCAGTTTATTAACCACTCTTGTTGCTCTTTTTTTGCACCCTCTCAATCATTGCAATCTTACCCTTATTATATGGTGACCAGACCTGAGCTCCATACTCAAGTATGGGCCTCACCAGAGATGTATATAGAGGGACCATCACCTCCCTTTCCCTGCTCTCTATATGCCTGAAAATGCTATTTAATACTCTGTTTCCCCTCTAAATTATGTTTCTGTAGAGTGGTTTGAGCTGAAAGTTCTGTGATATGATTATTCCAAGATTTCTTTCCTCAGTTGTTCTTTTAAGTTTATTATTATTTAAAGTATAGGAATGTGATGGGTTATTTTTCCCCATGTGCATCATAGTGCACTTATCCTGATTTAAATATAGCTTGAATTTAGAGGTCCAGTCCTGAATAATAGTCTAAGGCTATTTGTAGAGAGTTAGCATCTTCTTTATCATGTATAAAAGCTCCCAGCCTGCAATCATCAGCAAATTTTGTCAGCTATATTTTGTTATGGTTGTTTTGTATTGAATTGATGACACATAGATGTTAAATAAGCAGGGTCCCAACACCGAACCCTGGGGCACTCCACTCGTCACCTCAGCCCAATCCAAGAAAACTACCCTTATGCAAACTCTCTGCCTTCTATTTGTTAACCAAGCCTGGATCCAGTCTACAATATTACCATGTATTCCCATGCCAATTAGTAAATCCACTAATTCTGGATGGGGGAGTTTGTTCAATGCCTTGGAGAAGTCCAAAAATATTATAACCACAGAAACTCCTTTGTCCAAGGTTTTACTCACTTTATCATAAACTCCAGCATATTAGTCTGCCATGAGTTCCCCTTTGCAAACCCATGTTGTGTCTTATCTGTTAGGTTTTCCTGCTCTGTATAGTTGGTGATATAGTCTTCGAGGATTCCTTGCCAGATTTAAACTGCATTATGTCCCTCTACCCATAGTGGAGCTTAGATTTTTGTGACGTTACAAAACCTTGTGTCTTGTCTTTTAGATATTGTACCCTTACCTGAACCGTGTACTATGACTAGTAAGGCATTCCCAAATATTTGTTACCTTTACTGAGCCTTATTCACTGTATTGCTTCTAATGTATGTTACTTATCTTTATGATAGCCTGTCTGAAACTGCATTCTAAACCGTGTATTGTGTACTATATCTTCACTGTTCCTACATTGTAATCTCCAGGGTCGTGCCTGAAAATAGGCATTCATCTGCTTAGTGCACCCCACCCAGTTACCAAAAACTAAATAAAATAAATAAAGTTACATGATATTTGGATGAAGGGTGAAGAAGTTAAAGGGGCTCAAAGAGTAGCAATTTAATATTCATGTGAAAATTTCTGAAAATGTTTCTATGCTTACAACTTAGCCACCTTTGGAGCTAGATAATTGAAAGCTTATATGCATGCTTTCCTGGAAGATTCCTAGAAACTGCTAAATAGATATAAGGTTTAGTTATGACCTGCCTCCCGGCACGACTTTCAGGGGCTTGCTTCCAAACTCGGGTCATTAGGATGGCAGCATGGCGTTCTGATGCTGGACCATGGTGGTTGCCTTAAAGCCTAATATTTAGTGTCAATGAACCTAACAACACTGGTGGTAGTCTGTTCTCTAGCTTTAAATGTATAGGTGCTTAAAATTCAGCAGTTTACAGAATTGCAAAATGTAATTTTGAAATGTCTGAAAGTTAGGAGGCTGATAACTCAGCCACCTTTAAAGCTACCGATCTGAATCTTGGCATACATATGTGTGGGTACGGCTAATGTCAGCACACCAAATTTGGTATAATTTGCACAAATGCATCTTATTAACATAGTTGTTAACTGCACTTTTTAAATTTCCAAAAGTTTGGATGCTTCTAATTCAGTCATTTTAATTTAAAGACAGAGAATTGAAACATAGTACACTTTTGAATGGGGGCTGGGAAAGCCATCATACCAAATTTGGTACAAATTGGACAAATCCTTTTAAATTAGATGGAAATAACTGAAATTATGATTTTTGGTGAAATTTTGCATACATTTCACAGAAATTGTGCATAAATTTCACAGAAATTGTGTGAAATTGTGCAAAAGTGAAATCAGACATTCACCAAAAATCCACTGGCGGAAGAAATATTTTGCTCATCTCTACTTCATCCCCCTTCATGGCCTTTTCTGTATGTTGATACCTATGTTATGGGATGTATATATCTCTTCATTTTTTTTAATTGTGTCATATTTTCTGTACAGATGTTGTGCATTGTTTTGATTCCTGCCTGACTTCGGGTTCTAATGTTTGCTAATTTTTTTTTATTTGGTTTGTTCTAATTCAATAACATTTTGAACTGCAGATAGGCCACACTCACTGCCCTCTCCTAATCTATTTCTCTGGTCACCCAGTCAAAAAATCAATCAGATTTGTTTGTCATGACCTCCCCCCCCCCCCGTGAATCCATGCTGCTTTAGTTTTGTAGGATGTGGGATTCATGATACTCAACCAACCTTTCCTTTAACAGAGTTTCCATTAATTTTCCAACACTTCTGGCCCAGTGGTGTGCAGAGCTGAGGCACTGGGCACCTTACCTCCTGCCATGCTGGCGACCTGGGGTCAGGAATGGAATCAGGTTGCTTGGGGGCAGGAGGTGTGAGGAAGGATCGAGCATCCCAAGACAGCTCTCCTTCCTAGGGGAGGGGGGTTTGAATTGTGCACTGCTTGCCTGCTACCCAGTGATGGCAGGGTGGCAGCATATGCATGTCACCATGCAGGGAAGGGAACCCATGTACAGGGTGCTGGGGCTGTCTCCGCAGAAGCAAAGCTTAGACATTGCTCCCATTGAACATATGTGGGCCCAGGAGACAAAATTGAAGAAAAAGCATTCCATGCAGCAGAATGATCGACCAACCCCACGCAGGCCCCGCACCAGTGGCTGGGTACAGTCACAAGTCCTGTGGCAGAGGATGATGGCTAAGGTAAGTCCTGGGGGAAGCTGGGTGATGGAGCTGGGGGGGTTTGGTCAGAAGGGGGCTGCCAGGGAGAAAACCAGGAGCTAAATAGATGATGGAAAAAAAAACTCCCCAGCACTGATGTGAGACTGACTATTGTTGCAGTGTCTTCCCCACTCCTGTTCTTATGGCGAGGGACCTTAGACCTACTTACCCTACTTGATCTGCACCATTGCAAGAGGTGCAGATGAGTGGCAACAGTACAGTCAGGCAGTGCAAACAGTAAGGGGAGCACTGCAAATAGTGCCACTGTAGCACAGGCAATTACGTTTTTTGTTTGTACTTGTACTGTTGCAGGCATTTTTTGCTGGTGTGTAAACGTGCTGCTTTACCTGCAATGGTACAGGCCCGCACCATGCTGTACTGTCCCAGTCTTACACTGCTGATCCTGAGATCTTCATTGTGAAGGAGGCAGTTCATTACAGCTCTGCTGCCCTGTCACCACCAGAATCAAATGTCCAATATCCCAAAAGAGACCCCTCCCTATCTGCAAATCTGTCCTCAAATAGATATACTGTACCAGGATCAGCTGGTACAGGAATACAGCAGATGATGACACCTCCCTCTCCCAAAACACATTGGTGTCAGGCCTTCTGCTAGCAAGGAGCCCAGCCACCCACATCAATATGGAATCCAAAAAGCACTGAAAATCAGCAGAGATACAATATATTCTGACAAGACCACATAGCTTCTGACAGGACCACACAGCTGAACTACAGTGGTGAGTTAAAGGAAGTTCAGTACTGACCTCGCAATGGTGCACAATGCTGTTTGTGTAAATGGCAGTTGACAGTGAAGCAGGTGCAGTGACAGTTGAGTGACATACACTGGAGCAAACAACAAGGTAAGTGTAAATGCACCTCATGTCTGCTCTACTCTAGTCCTCCCGAATTAGGCCTGTTTCCAATGAACTGTTGAATAAGTTCCTCAGCAAGGCAGCTAGCACCTCCCTGAGTTGTTTTAGTACAGCTGAGTGCATCTCGTCTGGTCACATAGCCTTGTCCACTTTCAGAGCTACAATTTCCTTCAGGACTTTTTCCTATGAAAATGGATTTGTGGTTACCTTCCCCTCTTTGTTCCTGCTGCTCCCTGTTGGCTCATCCCCTATCCTTCCACTGTGAAAACTGAGAAGTACCTGTTCAGGATGTCTGCATTTTCTTGATCCTCTTCTGTACAGTCTCCTCCTGCCACCCTCTTTATTCTCACTATGCCTCCCCTTGCTTTCATCTTCTCGTTTATGTACCTGAAGAAAGTCAAATCCCTTTTAGTTACCCTTTTGGCAATCCTTTCCTCTGACCTTGCCTTTTCTCCCATCACTGCCTGTCCTGTTTCCTTATATTTAGCTTGGCATACCTCCCTGTCTTGATTCCTCTGCATTTCCTCACACAGTGGTAGCCATCACCACTTTTAAAGATACTGTACATGATGATGCACAACAGTGTGCTACCAATCCATGAACTGTCCACTGTCAACAGCAAATGATGATTTTTTTTTTATCCTGCCGCTAGCTATCTTGTGATCCATTGGTCAGTTTGGCGTGGTTGCCTTGCCACTGGTGATGTGGAGTACACATTTAAGATGTAACACCTAATAACAAATACATATTTGTATCCAATAGTCCTCATTTTTGTACTTTGTGTTAAGTAACCCTTGCAACCTTCATCCCCTTCCCTTGCCCACTCCTTGCATCTAGCTAGAATGCCAAACCAAAAATCAACAGCAGGTGATTAATAAACATCCTTTTTACTAGCAGTGTGAAAAGCAAAGGTGACCCCCCTCTTGTTTCAGTGCACCATCAAATATTTCATTATTAAAGGTAAAACAAGTAAATTACAAACACATCAAAATACAATACATAAAACAACCAGTTGTTTGTTTATTAGAAGTAATAACCTGGTCTTTAACAAACATTAGCCATGTTATCCTATTGCTATAGTTCTACCACCCCCCTCCCCCCATCCCCTTTTAAGTTGTGGCATGTCAAGCAATTATTATCTTATAAAAAAACAAACTTTTTGTTCACAGAGTAACTGATAAGTTTGATTTCTTTAAAGACCTTTATTTTCAAACAACCAAACAGTACTGTACAAGCAATAATAAAAACACACAAAAACCCTACCTTTTTGTATTTATAATGGACTGCACAGCCTGCAACATAGGAACAAAGTAATTCAGTATAACCATGCAGCAAAGCAAACAAGTAGCAATTCATGAATACAGTGCTCTGCTTTTTTGGTGAAAACTGAAGGGGCTAGTAGGATATAACACAGCATTGTCAAACACTTCTACAATGATGATTTTTTGTAATGTACAGGTGAATATACATATTTTAAGGCAGTAATATGCAAACACATTTTAGGGAACAAAACAGAGCACAATACACTGTAGAAATCCAAATACAATTGGAAAAAATATCTAGACGTCAGTAATATGAAAATAATCATTTCATAGTCAAAATGTGCAATATTGGGACAGTGAACATATTTCACCTTTCCACATCATTCATAGCTGTTCATTTATTCTGTGCCTTATTTTTTCAAGAACTGGTGGTATAAAAACAGAGTGCTACCTGACATGGGTCAAGATAACACTGATTAGATTTCTGAGCAGCCCTTTTTTGTCCCTTTTGCATTCCCCCAGAATCTTACCACTCACTCTATAGTGCCACTTTCTGTCCCAGGACTTCTATCAATTAAAGGACAATCCTCTCATTGCCTTCCATGCAGGAAATCAGCGTATTGTATGAGTGAGTAATAAACTTAAAAAAGTCCTCACAATTTCTGATGAGATCGTTGTTCAAAAAGCTTTTACAGCACTAAAATAAGTGCTAACCTGTGCTCCATACATTGTGGATAAATGAAAAACACTGAGAATAGGAGCACCAGGATTCATGTGGTGCTATAATTCAGAGTTAGTTGAATAGAGAAAAAAGGGGAGAAAAAGCACCCACACAGCAACAGGAACAACACAAACGCCAACTTGTATAAAAAGCATTACTTTTATATAAATGCAGACATGCAAACAGACAATAAAGTGACTAGTGAACAAAGACTAACGTTTCACCTAGTGCACTTCCAGGCTTCATCAGAGTAAAATATTGCTGATAGCAGGTGCTCATTAAATACATCTCAGAGCTCAACATGTGATTTAAGCAGGCCAATCACCATTTTTTTTTTTCAAATAAGAGGTGGAATCAGGTACATAGGTTTTTAGAGAGAGGCTACAGCCAACATAGCATTGAGTCAGTAATTAGAAAAGTAAATGCATTTGACAGGAGTGAGGTGTTAAAATTCAGACAACAGGAAGCAGTAAAGGAAAGTCCTGAGTACTCCTTTGTGACTAGCTTCTCCAGTCCAGCTGATTAAGTCAAACATATTATTGTAAATAACTGGCCCATTCTGGAGCTTGAACCCAGGTTAGAAGCAGTAGTCAAAAGAGGACCCAAGGTAATTTTTTTGAAAATACAAAAGTATAAAGGATTATGTGCTGTCAAATATGGTACCGACCCAGGAAATGAGTAGACAGACACTTTTAGCACCCAGACCCAAAGGCACATGTAGGTGTGGCAACTGTATATATTGCAAATACATATGTAGCAGCAAATATTTAACACACCCTATCACAGGAAAGACCATTGAAATAAAATATTTTATATCATGTAATAGTGTGGGGGTAGTTTACTTATTGACATGTGACTGTGGGGCTTACTATGTGGGGTGAACTGTGCACAAATTCAAGGTTAGGATAGGTGAACACGTGAGGGCAGTTGAAAGGGGTGATACCAAATATGCCATAGTAAAGAAAATACAGCAGAATAATTTACAAAAACATACATTCAGTTTCCTTGGTTTGGCGTTAGTAACATTGGGTCCCAGAGGAGGAGACCTTAATAAAAAGATCAGACAAAGAGAGAGCTTTTGGATATTCACCCTGGACACACGCTCCAATAGGGGGTTAAATGACAGTATTGATCTCTCAGCATTTCTAAAAAAATATAGATGCTAAGAGTCTGACATTGCAGGAATCAATGATTAATAAGATAATAGATAATGCCTCCTGTCAGCTGCAAAATGAAATAAGTGCCTGGAAACCCCAAGCCTTCATACCCATGTTCTAATATATAAATTGGAAGTAAATATGAAGCATATATGTGTTGACTAGCACCAGGTGAAAGTGCAAAAAAGAAAAAAAAACATAGTGTACTAGATTTTGCCCCATGCCAGAGAGGTTAGTAAAATGTTAGTGTATGGGGACACAAAAAATTCATGTAACATGGATAATGAGGGCATTACGGTTCTCAAGATTATATTTGATTAAATTGAATGATGTGTGATGTAGGGGTCAGTAAATAAATTAAAGTGAGTAATGGTCTTTTACTAGGGTGGCCATGAAATGGTTAAAAATTTGAAAAAAAAATGTTTAAATGGTGATTGCTGGCCTGCTTGAATCATATGTTGAGTTCTGAGATGTAGTTAATGAGCACCTGCTAATAACAATATTTTACTCTGATGAAGCCCGGCAGTGCACCAGGTGAAACATTAGTCTTTGTTCACTAGCCACTTTATTGTCTGTTTGCATGTCTGCATTTATAAAAAAGTAACGCTTTGTATACAAGCTGGCATTCGTGTTGTTCCTGTTGCTGTGTGGGTGCTTATTCTCCCCTTTCTTCTTTGTATTCAACTAACTTTGAATTATAGCACCACATGAATCCTGGTGTTCTTATTCTCAGTGTTTTTCGTATAGTCAGAATATGCAATATAGTGATAGTGGGCGTATTTCACCTTTCCACATCATTCATAGCTGTTAATTTATTCTGTACCTTATTTTCTCAAGAACTGGTGGTGTTAAATTAAAGTGCCACCTGACATGGGTCAAGATAACATTGATTAGGTTTCTGAGCAGCCCTTTTTTGTCCCTTTTGCCATCACAGTTTATTTTGTCAATTGAACATATATGTTGTATGGCACAAGGGCATGAAGAATCTGAGATGCAAAGCATTCTGGTTTTATTGAGCACCATCACTGAGATCCCTTTCATTTTCACTTCTGAGAGGCATAATGTCCACATCCAGCAGAATGTTCATTGTACTCATGATGTGCCCGTGGACTACTCTCAGTTGAACCGACAGAGGTACCCTTTCATCAGCCATTCCTTCTGGCACTGTGTCACTGCCTTGCAGTGGTCTCACTTTTCCTCCTCCTCCTCCTCTGTGTCTTTAGTATCTTTAAAAAGACTAGCTGTACTGTCCCTCTCCAGTGGGCTTGATGTCCCTGGCATTGACATTTGCTGCTGCATCTCCCTTATTCCCCTTTACATGTCTTGAATCATTGCCTGCAGGTGGAGTTTCCCTGCCATTAGATGTTTCCTAGTATCCTTAATCTGCTGGTGCTCCTCCTTCCATTCTTTTATGCTCTTCTACATAAAAGGCTCAAATTTGGCAATTTTTCCCACTCTGTTCCATGTTGTAGCTGTTTTTACACCAACCTCTGTCCCTTGATGCTCTGTAGCTGTCCATTCTCCTCATGTGCCCTCCACTTGCTGCTGTGTTGTTTCTGGTCCTCTGGGCTAGCCAGCTGCTCAGACAATTCTTTGCCCTCTGGATGGCCCAGTTGATCTGGTACTTTCATGGCCCCTGGATGGGCCAGTTACTTGTGTGATTACATGTCCTCTGGACTGGCCTGCTGCTTGGGTGCTGCCCTGTCCTGTGCTGGTGCCTTCACTTGTCCATAGGAGGCTGACATGAGGTGTTCTTCAGGCTCTTTATAAAGGGTGGCCCTCCTGGGAAAAGAATGATACTTTCACAAATTGCAAGCTACTTAAAAGTTCTGATAATTTGTATGCACACAAATAGGATTCACATTATATTGCATACTAGTAAATACAGTATTTGGTGAGCAAGGGTAAATGTTTGTGTAAGATTCATAACATTATATGAAATTCATAGTAGTTGAGAACTATTGGAATGGCTGTTATTCAAAATGATAATGCAAAAGAATATTGTCTAACTGCATATTTCTTTAGCTCCTTTCTGAAAGTTCAGTATATTACTAGTGGAGCAGCATTTTCCTTTCCCCACCTCTTTCTGCTCACAAGTGTGCTGCTTTTCTCTTGTGTTACCACTCTTCTGGTTACATTTGGGGTCCTATAAAAGTCTGTGGTTCCAAATCTGGTAGTCACTTTCAATCCTGTATACAGTTATACAGAGTACTGCCTTTCAGTCAGATGGACAGTATGTAATCTAATTTTTAAAGCTCAGCAAAGCCCCAGTATATACTGTTCCCTGAATTAGGGACAGCCACCAGTCCATAGCAGACTGGCTAACACAGTATCTCACATTATAGTTACATCATGCCACCTTGATCCCCAACATCTGATTTGTCTGCACCTTAATCCCCAGCTTGTGATCAGTCACAATTCATTTCCTCGCCTACTGTACCTGTCCCTATACTGTATAAGTACTGTGCATTTTTCTGGCATGTAACCACATCATTGGAGAGATTTTATGATCAAGAAACCACCACCTGTACACCACTGCCATGACCAAGAAGCTGGATGAGAGACATGAATGAATGATACAATTTTATTTTTATCCAGGAACAGACTTTAGGGACAAGTCCCTGTTTATAAAGCGTGCCCTGTACATATACATACAACTTTTAACAATGTACAAGTGTACATGGACAAGAACTCATAAATACCAGAAGCACATATACTAAATATCATAAGAGCTGTGACTGGATAGCAATGCTTTCCATGAAATGTGCAAAAATAGGAATCCATTGCTGACTGTACAGAACTACCTTGCAACAGCCAGAATCATCATTTCTTTCTCTGCCCTCTATAAACATGTTTGACCATTCAGAGAACATCCACACAAGGTGACAGTGTGTACTAGGTAGGCAGCACTGACATCATAAGCACAATAACAGTTACAGAGCTCAGAGGAACTCCTGTAAGAGGAAAATAAGATTAGCAAAGAGTACCTACTGCAAATAACTCCTACTGGATGCTGCAGGGGACTCTTGAAAGTCCTGATCACATGTCAAAACCTTCCTGGGCACCCAAAAATCCCACCCTGCCAATGATATGGTCCTGAATGGAGTGCATTGCAATGACCCTACAACTATTGTTAACTTCTTTAACAACCACTTCACTGACCTAGCTAGCTGTATCTCTGCCTTTCCCCCTGTACAACCAAACCCTGGCTTCATGTGGACCAATCACATGCCTGATCATCTTCCTTTCCATTTTAAGGCCATCACCAAAGCTATTGTCCTAAAACTACTCAATTCAATCTCTGATAACACTAGTGTCAGCTCAGATGGTATTGAGCCTAAGCTCCTAAAACTGGCAGCCCTGTTTATTGCCTCCCATGTGGTTAGAATCTATACCCTGTCTCTCTGTCAAGGTTATGTCTCTAACATATGGAAAATCACCATAGTCACTCCTATATTCAAGAAAGGGGACAAAAAAGACATCTCTAATTATTGGCCCATAGAGAGCCTCTCTGTCCTAGGAAAAATCCTAGAAAAACAGGTGGCCTCCCAAAACACTGAAAATCTATTCAAATTTAAGCTTCTCTTGCCCAACCAGCATGACTTCCGAAAAGGACATAGTACCACCACTGCCCTGCTCAAGTTTACAAATGATACACTTGGTGCCATGGACACTGGTCTTCTGACAGGATCTGTATTAATAAACCTCATGAAAGCCTTAGCTCTGGTTGATCACCCTCTTCTGCTCTCCAGTCTCTCATCTCTGGGTTTCTTGTCACAATCTGTATCCTGGTTTAATTGCTACCTCACAAACAGATCTCAGGTTGTGAAATTTAAGGAGGTCATATTGACTCCAGTGTCTATAAACATTGGTGTTCCCCAGGGCTCCATCCTGGGTCCCCTTCTTTTCTCTACCTTTATTAACCATGTTACTCAGGACATCCCTCAGTGCTCATTTCTCCTTTATGCGGATGATCTTGTTCTGTACTATAGCTCTAAGAGTATATCGGAGATAAACCTTAACCTCTCCTCTGCCTTTCATGATGTTCGGTCTTGGCTCTCCATTCACAAACTCCTACTTGATATGGGGAAAACTCAGGCTATAGTCTTTGGCACTGCAGCCAAGCTCAGATCAGCTCAAAGTTAACTCAGTATCTCCTGCCTTGATGGTTCTCTACTAAAGACAGTATGCTCCTTCAAATACCTTGGGGCCTTGCTTAATGGGTCCCTCAACTTTGACCAACATATCATGTCCACATGTAAGTCTGTGAGCTCCCAAAACTGGGCTCACTTACAAGACTAGTCATATCCCTGCTAGACTGGCTCTTGCAAGAGGTATTCTGGTCCCTTCTTTGACCTATGGAGCAGCAACTTATATTAATGGCAAGGCAAGGCAAATTTTATTTTTCTGGCACCCAATCCCAGAGGCTCTGGGTGCTGTACAAGAACATAGGAGTTTAATTTAACCCTCATCCTGCTGCCGACGAGATAACTCGTCCTAATTAACTGCAGTCTCTGCTGCCGCCGACGAGATAACTCATCTTCAGTGACACTTTTTTTCAGAGCTACAGTGCATAAACAAAGCTGTCCCTTTTAGAAATCTGCCTAGTGCTTAACAAGGCAGGGGCCTGTGGCTTACTGTAATTGGTTATTTCATTATCCAATTACAGCTCACTAAATAGCCTCAGTGGTTTTCCCAAGCTCCTGTTGCCGAGCTGCCTCTCACTTGGATTTTCAGCTCTGACCTGCAGCTTTGCAAGGACGTTGCTGATCATCTACGCTGTTCAGCAGAATCTGCTAGGCACTCTGAGAACACAATAAAAATCTGAGAAGATGGTAAAAATTCACTGCTTTATTTAGTCAGTGGGAACCTTTTTTCTTGAGGTGTGTTTTTTTTGTCAGAAGGTCACTAGCATGTTTTCATGTATGGGGACTCAAAATGGTAATAAATAGTAAGTGTGTGGTGGAGGAATTTGAAACTTTACAGGTGTAATTGGAAGTACTGATTTTTGTTTTTTGTTTTTTTTGGTTTTTTAGAAAGCGAGGGCTAGTGAGATGTTTTGTTAGACCTTTGTGCATATGTCTACTGCCTCACGGCTTGTTGATCAGTCAAAACTGTATTGGTGCCAATGTATGCATGTTTTGAAACCATAATGTTGAGAAAGAAAAATCACAGAATAGTTGTTTCCCTGGATGGTGTTACTATACAACAAAGGTGCGACATAGTAAAGAGAAAAAAAAAGGATAATTGGTGCAGTCGGTATTCCATGCCATTTTTTGGTTTCATTTATTGTACATCCTGTAAAATGTTGTTTTGGTTACTATAAAGCATATTTTTCTCAATTTCCCTAAGACTTTATTTTAGGAGGTTCCATTATTGATGCACAATTCAAACCGTGCTCTCAAACCAAGATTCTCAATGTCCGTTTGTTATTCCCCATTCAAGCAAATGGTGCCCATTTTGTAGTCTCGGATTTACATGTCCGACATTTTGTGATGGTTGTCCCACTGAGTATCGTGGATAGATGCAAACCATGTTGGACAAGTAAATGGGGCTGCTGGGGGGCTTGTTCTATCCCTGTCGGGTTGTAGTTATCCCCTCTCCTCTATCTGCCACGCTCGGGCACAAGAAATGAAGCTAATGATGGGCATGAGGGCAATGGAATTTGTTCCGGGACTGCGTATTGGGGGCAAGGTGTTGAGTTATGTGTGCTGCCCATACTCATCAGGCAGAGAGGAATCGCAGGGCATGGATAAATCCGTTTAGAATGGAAGTCGGTTGAGGAGCTTGCCCGAATGCTGCAATTCATTTTGTTTTCTGCAGCTGAAGTTCGACTCCTGAGGCAGGCCGCATGCCCGCATTGCGAAATGTAAGCATTCCAGAACACTCTTACAGAGAGGCTCGAATCTGACCTCAATGGCGCGATCACAATCCAAGAGTTAATGCGCAGGTTTTCGAGGGCTGCTAGATCCTGAACCACTTGACTGGGTCTAGACAGGCGACAACGGAGGCCATGCCTGACAGGAGCATTACACTAAAGGCAAGGAGGAGGTCCACTACATCAGCATTCTACAAGTGAGTAGATTAGTTTCAGCTCCCTTTCCCCCATTCAGGAACTGGGTCTTCCTAACACCAGTTTAGCGGCACATATTTTGCTGCTCAGTAGGTAACCCATCTAGTTATTCAGCCCTCATATACCTCAGCTTCAACTGTAATACAAATAAAGGGGGGTGGGGTTCATTTTCAACTGTAAAATCTCCCTTGCCCTTTGGAAATCACAGCCTGGGTGGTCTGCAATAGAGAAAAATAAATCCATAAGTGAGTCTGAGGGGTTTGTATTGTAATTCAACTGTTTTTGTATTGCAGGTTCAAAGAGGGGGCTTGCTCTGCAGTTTTTCTTTTTGTTGGAGGGGATCAGTGATGTTGGCAAACCATTGGTAGCTGTAGTGGGACTAATTCTTAGTTGTTGTGTAGACCCTCCCCAAAACTGATCCACTGCCAGATGTGGCTGGGAAGGCTGTTTGGTCCTCTCTGTGGGCCTTTAAGATCATCAAGTTTGTCTGTTCTTGGCTCAGTGGGGTCTGCCATGAGCACCTCGGGAGAGGGAGGTAGCTGTGCAATAATCCAAGGCACTTTACATAATGTTATGGTATTTTCTACTGTATCATACCATGGGCGGGAGAGAGACTGATGGGGACCAAAAAGTCATTTTATAGTGTAACAAATCACTAATAAATGTTATTCCTCAGTGTGGCTGTGTTTGTAGACTCAATGCAAGGGCAGGCTGAAAAAAAATCTGACCTGTGTCATGGGGGGCGACTACTGGGGACCCAATAGAAATTTCAGTCACAGAAAACAAATGTTTATTCCATGCCTAAGTGTGGATGCGTGTGTACAGTCAGTGCAAGGGCTGGATGGAAAAAATACATTTCTGACTTGTGCCATGTAGCGGGGGGGGGGGAGGACAGAGAAAGACTACTGGGGTTCTAAATAAAGTTTTACAGTAACAGAAATAACAAACTTTATTCTTGGACTCAGTGTGGCTTCGTATGTACATGCAGGGAAGGTGCAGGCTGTCATACTAAGGAGAGAGGGAAGTTAACTGCTGTGGACCAAAAAGACATTTAATGCAATAGTGCTCCTGTATGTCTCTGGGTATGGTGGAAACCACTTACACATGGCAGTGATGTGTGTTTGATGGTGCTGGTCATCAGATGGTGGTGGGCAACCCACAAACATAAGGTAATGCTGTTTATTAGATGGTGCTGGGTGTTGAAACAATCCTATAAATTGTATTCCCTATGCCAGAGGGTCGCTCCACACTCTGAGACCCCGGTGCCATCAAACAAGCATCATTGCCTGGTGCCTGTTGGTTCCTCCCCACCCACCAAGATTTTGTACTTGTTTGTTGTTTTTATGTTTTGTTATACTTTTTGTTTTTTTCAGTTGGTGTTACCAGTTTATCAATATTCCTGTTTGTCCAGATCATGGATGGATGGAACAGAGTGGGGATACTTGTTTTCACCTTTCTTGTGGGTATTTTTCTCTTTTCCTCACCCCACTCTCTGAGACCCAGTACCATCAAACATGCAGCATTGCCTGGTGCCCGTTGGTTCCACTCCACCCACCGAGAAGTTGCACAATCACAGAAAAAGCACTCCCTTGTGTATGTGGGTTCCACCCACAAACTCAGACATGGCAGTGTGACTGTGTGTTTATAGGCAGAGCAAGGGCAGACTGAAGACACTGGTCTAGAGGTGGGACAAGGAAGCATTATCGCTGTATTTTTTTTTATTTCTTTATTTTCAGGGCTCACTGGTTGAGAGTTGATGGTTTCTCACGGCAGGCCATATCTGTTGGAGAAGGCACCATATTGGACTCGGAGGAGCTACAAGGTGGCCAACAAAGTCTACTGGCCAATTTTGAAGGTAGGAAAAAATTGGAACATTTCTAAACAAATTCAGATGGTAGATGTAAGGGTGGGTTATGTTGCAGTTCCTGGGGCAGAAAATATGGTGGATGAGTTTCTTTACAGAGGGTTAGAAGTAGACTCCACCACTGTGGTAAGGTTATTTATTACTACTCCTTGCCATTTTTTTTCCTGACCCAAGAACTGAAATCTAGCCAAAATTTGGTCCCTCTGGGAGTTATACAGCAGAAGTCAACTGTATTCATATGGGTTGGGGGAGCACAGCAGGACACTGATATCTAGTCGATTTCATAGTTTTTTAGCTATTTCTTTTTTTTATATTTAATTTTTTTGTTGACTTTCATAGAAACAAAGACTTTGACAGCAGATAAGGACTGCTTGGCTCACCAAGTCTGCCCATTTCCCTACGAATTGGATAAGATTCTAGTTGACCAACTACTTCCTCTTAACCCACCCACTATAATTGCCTTATGTCTGTCCCATGCATTCTTGAATTCCCCTACTGTTCTTAACCCCATGACCTCATCAGGAAGGTGTTTAAATGCATCCACCACACAGTCCATGAAAAAATTCTTCCTGACATTGCCCCTGAGCCACCCCCCATCTTCAACTTCTGCCCCCATGCCAAATAGACAGTGCATTGGTGTGTTCCCACAGGTGCTTTATCCCTTGGAGGAGGGGGACCCATCCAGTGAAGGGTTATGCTGGGTTACCAGGGGGCACAATGTGGGGTGGCAGTGGCTGCAAATTAGGGTAGGATGGCAGCAAGGGCATAGGCCACCTAAAGGAGAGGCTGGCCAGGAGCTAAGGGACAGCAAAAAAAAAGAATATTGTGGGATGCGAGTGTGCAACTGGTATGCATTGTCACCGGGGGTGGGCATCAGAAGGGAGGGGAGCAGATCAAGTGACCACAGGGTGGGGGGGATGGATAGGAGGTGGTGGAGGGGGGACTTCCTAAATGTGCCTGGGTAACAGAACAGCTGAGCTCCATGCTCTGTTAGCTGAGAGGTTGGTGGACTTCACAGCCATCACTGGGACTTGGGCAACCCAACACGAGGATTGGGATCTGACATTGCCAGGGTACAAGTTTACCAGAAAGGACAAGAGGGGTCGACTGTGATAGGGGTGGCAGTCTATGTAAAGGATGGGATTAGTTGCACAAGAGATGAGGGAGAGGAAAGGAAGGGATGACAGTCATTATGGATGCAGTTCATGAACTCAAAGGGTAAAAAGCTGAAGTTGATGATGGTGTATAGATCAGCCCAGTCTGAGTAGCTAGATAAGGAGTTAGCAGAATATAATAGATGGGCATGTAGAATAGGGAGTGTGGTGACTGTGCTTAGTCTTGGGAGGGTGGGATGGACCCCACAGACACCTGGGAATGTGTTCTTTTTTTTTTTGACTGAACCCCCTTACCTCGGGACTGGTCTGTTCACTGCCCCCATGCCCTGGCTTATCACCCTAGGCAGGGCTGATGAGAGGGCTTCCAACTCCCTTAGGACATTGTGGGCAAGCCCCAGATTCCCCCACTGGTAGGGGCCATGAGTGTGAATGTGACAGAAAATTTAATTAGGTAAGCCTCAAATGGGTGTGGCAGCTACAGGAATTTCAGGTGCAACATGGCATGTGTGTTTTGAATGGTGTCAGTGTTTCTGAGAATTACAGAGCAGCAGCTTGAGGAACACTGTTCATGTTTGGGTCAGCATGCACCTGACTGGCATTGGCTTTGCAAATCCTGGGTCTGATGTGGGCAGAGTGATTTCAAAGGGGATTCCTGATACGGCTGTCTGGTGGGTGGTACCTCTTCCCATTGGGTGTTAGCAGGATTGACAATGGGAGAGGGGTGGCTGTCAGCCAGTCAGGATGGAGGATTTGCATTCTGTTTGACTGCCCATTGTATAATTGTTTTGTTTGGGGTCTGGTGTGTGTGTGTGTGTGTGTGTGTGTGTGTGTGTGTGTGTGGAGAGGGAGAAAGGGGAGAGGGAGGGGGAGGGGAGAGAGAGAGAGAGAGAGAGACTACTCAGTCTAGCCTCTCACCACCACAAAATAAATACTAAACAGGTGAGATAGAACTGAAAGAGAAGGATGGGCTATGGGGTTGGGGGGAGGAGGTAGTGTTTGATGGTGAGGAGGTGTGGGGGGGTCTTTTGTATTGCTACTGTATATTTTTTGTATTAAGCTATTTCCTTTCTCTTTAACAGATTTGACAGGTTGCTAACTCAGTCCCCATCAGATATGTATTATTCTATGATTTACCTGTCCTATTTTTCGAAATTACTCATTAAGAACTGCAGATCCTTTGTGACTCCTTTCATATATTTTTACTTTACAGTTTTGCTGGATGTCAGTTCCCTTCAAGATTACTGATTTTGGCTCCCTAGAAGAGACTCTTCATATTTTGCATGGTTTTATTTTTACTGGGCCTGTTATGATAATGTACCTGGGAAGAGGGAACACTGGGGAGTGCTACAGGGTGGGTGGGGTGAGCTGATTACTAAAATTATAAAAAGGGATCTGGATAATTTCTGATGAACTAAAGGTGTCTAAGCAGAGTTCAAAGGCTACAGTGAGGGCAGTGGCATGCTGGGATTCATAGGTAGAGGTATCACAAGTGCATCCCCCAGGTGGCGCTATCCCAAGGGCTACTACCCCTGCCTGCTTGACTACTGACAGATTGAGGGGCCTAGGTTCTATGGCAGGTGCCTCCACCCAGAAGTCAGGGTTTGTAGTGGTTAGACTAGCTTGGTCACAGCCCTCTGGGACACTAAGACCCCCTTTTATTCCCTCTAGTGGCTCACACAATGCACAGAAGTTACAGTCTCAATACCCCACCTGTACACACTGTTCATTCATAAAGTGCCACTTACCCTCGAGACTGATTCTCATGTTCATCTCTGGGGACCCCCTGCAAAATAAGGTTAACTAACATACACAAACCAATACAATGCTTGTTATGTAGGTACTGACACTTCAGACAGTTTAAAGTTTAACAACATCAAATCTGTTTTATTTAGGGGGAATAAAACATGGGAGGGGGAGATCAGGTTAATTGGCAGAATTAAATCACAGTACTGTGCACACATACAGGGTCTGAAAAGTCACATTCTGGGTACCAAGGTTGGGGGAGGGCTAACCAGGTCCGTTGCCCAGGGCTGGCCGGCAGGTGCAGATGGGCAGGGCCCTGTAGAAGAAAATATATGCACAACACCCAATTGTAATCCAGAGCCAGATTGCTCAGTCCATGAAGAAGTGAAACAACAATAATTAGATGACACACTTGTAATTGAAAACAGGCTGCAGGTGGAAACCCTGATTTGTACTCACAGTACCCAAGCTGAGAACCGGATGGTGGATGTTCTTCTGGGTTGCCAGAACAACAAGGCATGGAGACAAGGTCCTTGTGACTGGACCCCACTTCAGTAGATAGCAAACAGATTTAGTCCAAGACAAGCTGGGGTTTGCTTCCAGCTTCAACACACAGTACACAGCACAGGGGATTGGAAATAATGATTAGGGTTGTGGCATATTGGTTGGTATTTATCTGTATTAGGAAAAAATCTTAAGAAAGCACAGATCTGAATATGAATTCATAAAGAGTCTTTTATTGGGGTATTCACCAGTTTAGGGGGAAGAGTAGAGTAGGAGAACTTTTATAACAAGCAAAATAAATAAAAATTGGTACAATAAGAATCAGTTAAAAAAAGGAAACCATATATAAATACAACAGATCATTCAAAATCCCAAAAGTGCGGTACACAGCCTAATCCGATTCACCAGATGAACCTATCTTATTTAACCCTATGACAAATCACTGTTTCACTCCACCAAATCAATCAATCATCTAATAGTAGGGTTACATGGCACATATCAAAGAGAGTTGGGGAATTTCCCCAGTGTCTTAGACAAATTTCCCCCAACCACTAGAAATTCCACCCACAGATGGTAACCAACCAAATCTTGTTCAATTTCTGTTGGTTACCATCTGCATCCTCCTCCCAGCCACCCCTGAAAAAGGGACTTCTAGTCTCAGTAGGCCTACCGGGTCAACAAAATTCCATAAATAAATGAGGGCATAGTAGCATAGGGTAAATTAGGAAAAAACTGTTTCTTTTCCAGACCAGCATAGCGATCTAAAATAAAACTAATAGTATATGGCAATAGTAGTCAGGTATTTTTTTTTCCACTAGTCACTGGCAGGAAGATGGTAGATAGATATAAGGATAGATAGTTTTTTTTTCCATACAGGATCAGAAATAATGTATTAGGAATGAAAATAAAACAAAGAGTAGACTACATGACATATTATACAGTAGGGAAAGGATAGGCTTTTTCTCCACAGGTTTTAGAATAGGGAAAGGGTGGGTTTTTTCTCCACAGATTTTAGAATAGGGAAAGGGAAGTTTTTTTTTTGCCACAGGTTTTAGAATAGGGAAAGGGTAGGGTTTTTCTCCACAGGTTTTAGAACAGAAAAAGGGTAGGGTATTTCTCCACAGGTTTTAGAATAGGGAAAGGATAGGGCTTTCCTCCACAGGTTTTTTGAATAGGGAAAGGGTAGGGGTTTTCTCCACAGGTTTTAGAATTGGGAAAGGATATGGTTTTTCTCCACAGGTTTTAGAATTGGACAAAGATGGGGTTTTTCTCTGCAGGTTTTAGAATAGGGAAAGGATAGGGATTTTCTCCACAGGTTTTAGAATAGGGAAAGGATAGGGATTTTCTCCACAGATTTCTGGCATTACCATGTCTGATGGAATGCTCTTTGTGTATGATGATCCATACACCTGAAAAAGTGTCCCATCAGCAAAATACCAAAGGTGAAATGTGGACCACTGATGGTAAATGTTAATGGTAGTAAAAAACAGTAAACTATTTTGGTTTCTTTCCTACTGTTTAGTACACTATATAAGATACTGTATGGTGGCCTAAATACACAACACTTTAGTTAAAACCTTTCTTAATTTGCTGTCCTCACTGTAACCGTGAGAGACTGAAGAAACTAGGCCTATTTTCTATTAATTATATAAGATTCAGGGGTGACTTATATCTAACTTTTAGAGTGATCCAGGAAGACTTTACCTAGAAACAATTGGTCTGGAAGACATAACTATAAAATCAAATAATAGCACCAGATCACGTAACTTAAATTGATTGGCGAAACAAAATCTGTCAAAGAATAATTACAACCTGGCATACTCTACCTAAGACTACATTTGAGAGTCAAAATATGAATACATTCAAAAAGAGACTTGATGAACATATGAGTAACAAAAAATTCTTCCACCAATAGAACACTGAATGGTGGCAAGTTCACAAAAGACCAATGGTCTACATAACTTGTATTTCATCTATGAATCTTAGGGTGAAGGTGTATCGTTGCTGTGTATTGACAACCACCAACTATTCTATATAATGTATGGGAAAAAAACATTGAAAAACATGGGACTAAGGCATAGTAGGGTAGGGTAACATAAGAAAAATGTTTTCCTTCTCTAGGAGCAGTACAGTGAACTAAAACATAATAGTATAGGATAGTAGTTGACAGGTATTTCCACTGTTTACATGCATAAAGGCGGGAGATAGATATAGGGAAAGACAGATTTTACTTTGAGAGGGTTCCTTCAGTAGGTTATCACATACAGGACTGGCGGTACCTGGCATCGGGCTGCAAGGCAGACTTTTCTAGCAATATCTGACAGGGGCAACCCACCCAACATCATGTGACTAACAGATCCCCTTCCAGTGCCAGATCGGGTTGCGCTGGTGCCGATGTCGGTGACACTGACGTAGGCTGTCTCAATGCCAGACCCTCCCCCTATCTACACTATGATGGGTCCGATGTGGATTCCTCTGACGCCAAGTCTGACATCTGAGGGCTTATAATCAACCCCGAACTGTCCTGCATTACCCTTTTGGGTATACAAGGGATCCCTACCTGGGGGGGGTTCGACTCCAGATTGGAGTCATTTGGGGCAGTTCTACCCGGGATTTCACCCTTACTCCCACTACATGGGGATTCAAGGGTATTATCCTTCACCGGTCGCCCCTTTCTCCTCCTCCTCCTCCCCCCCAGTCTCAACCGGCTACACCTCCCCCTTCCCTGGCTACTCCGGATTTCAAGACCCTGATTCAGTCTTGGTGGCAGAGGGCCAGATCAGAACTGGTTTCAGATCTGGAAACTAGGCTCCTGCAACCACAGCTTCCTTGGTCTCCTTTCCCAAGGAGCTCTCTTGCAACTGTCCATGTCTCAGGAAAGACTCGGCAGGACGTTTCCCTACTGGACTTTAGACACCGTCCTGTCAAGGAGAGTGGACTTCATGATGTGTTATATAATAGGGAAAGGATAGGCTTTTTCTCCACATGTTTTAGAATAGGGAAAGGGTAGGGTTTTTCTCCACAGGTTTGAGGATAGAGAAAGGGTAGTGTTTTGCTCCACAGGTTTTAGTACAGGGAAAGGATAGGGGTTTTCTCCACAAGTTTTAGAATAGGGAAAGGATAGGGGTTTTCTCCACAGGTTTTAGTACAGGAAAAGGATAGGGTTTTTCCTCCACAGGTTTTAGAATAGGGAAAGGATAGGGTCTTTCTCCACAGGTTTTAAGCACAGGGAAAGGATAGGGGTTTTCTCCACAGGTTTTAGAATAGGGAAAGGATAGGGGTTTTTCTTCACAGGTTTTAGAATGGGGAAAGGATAGTTTTTTTCTCTGCAGGTTTTTGAATAGAGAAAGGATAGGATTTTTCTCCACAGGTTTTAGAATAGGGAAAGGATAGGGCTTTTCTCCACAGGTTTTTTGAATAGGGAAAGTGTAGGGGTTTTCTCCACAGGTTTTAGAATACAGAAAGGATAGGGGTTTTATCCACAGGTTTTAGAAAAGGGAAAGGATAGGATTTTTCTCCACATGTTTCTGGTATCATTTTGTCTGATGGAACACTCTTTGTGTATGATGACCCATACACTTGAAAAAGCAATTCTGCAGCAACAGTGACTTTGATAGTAAAACAAAATGGCTTCACATTCTGCTTTAGTTTATAAAATGGACAAAGGATTTCAAGCAATCTCATTGGTTGTTAGCCATGGATTAGAAGTGTCTATTGCACAGCTAAAATAAGAAACCCAATTTAGAATAAACAGGCCCATTTTATAAGTGCAATAAGCCACTCTGGGAATGTGCATTAGAAAGTTCTAATTCATGGCTAGGGGACTGGATGCATTCGGCCTGTGGCCTCGTGCCTCACTACATCCCCCTAGCCGTACATTAGATCTGCCTAATGCACACCCCATCACGTCTTAATTCTTACATAGTGACGACCTCCAACTATTCAGTATAATGTATGGGGAGATAAAGCATGGGAATAATAATAACCAAGGCATAGTAGGATAGGGTAAATTAAGAAAAATATGTTCTGTGTCCAGGAACACCCCACTGGCCAGCATGGGCATACCATGGGTGGTTGGGTATGGCACCCAGCTATTTGTAGGTCGGTCTGTAGTGTGAAATTAGGGTTCAGAAATTTCATCCAAGCCCCTGCAGAGGTAAGAAAAGGTGTAATCCATTGACATTTGCCTCTTGTATAATCTAGTAATCCCAAAAAATGTGTAAGAGAAACAGTTTGACACAGAGAATGACTGAATGGTGTCAACAATCTTGTTTTTGGTCATGTGACCCCGGGGATATAGCTATGGGTACAGTCTGGGCCTTGATTTACTCATTCCCTTCCCCGTCAAGTAAAACAGGCTACTTCTTACTATTCCTTTCTCAATTTATTAGGATGTACCCCATAATGCAATAGGAGAGCCCCTCATGGGCCAGCATGGCCCTACCTTGTGTGGTTGGGTATGGTACTCCAGCTATATGCTGGTGGAGCTATAATGTGAAATTAGTGATCAGAAATGTCATCCAACTCCCTGCAGATGTAAGAAAAGGTGTAATCCATTGACATTTACCACTTTTATAATGTAGTTATCCCTACAAACATGTAACAGAAGCAGTTTGATACAGAAAATAATTGAACAGTAGCCACCATTTTATTTTTGATCATGTGACCCAGCAGATGTAGATATGGGTACAATCTGAGCCTTGATTTACTCATTAATTTCCCTGTCATGTAAAACAGGCTACTTTTTAGTTTTTCTTTTTGAATTTATTGGCATGCACCCCATAATGCACTAGGTGGACACCCCATTGGTCTGCATGGGCATATCATGGGTGGTTGGGTATGGCATCCCAGCTATCTGCTGGTGGGTCTGAAATGTGAAATTAGGATCAGAAATTTCATCCAATCCCCTGCAGATGTAAGAAAAGGTGTAATCCATTGACATTTACCACTTTTATAATGTAGTTATCCCTACAACCATGTAACAGAAGCAGTTTGATACGGAAAATGATTGAACGGTTGCTGCCATCTTATTTTTGGTCATGTGACCCAGAGGATGTAGATATGGGTACAGTCTGGGTCTTGATTTACTCATTTACCTCCCTGTCATGTAAAACTTTTTACTTTCCATTTTTTAATTTATTGACATGCACCCCATAATGCAATAGGTGAACAACCCATTGACCAGCATGGGCATACCATGAGTAGTTGGGTATGGCACCCTGGCTATCTGCAGATTGGTCAGTATGTGAAATTAGGGCTCAGAAATCTCATCCATGCCCCTGCAGATGTAAGAAAAGGTGTAATCCATTAACATTTATCTCTTGTATAATCTAGTAATCCCAATAAATGTGTAAGAGAAACAGTTTGACACAGAGAATGACTGAATGGTGTCAACAATCTTGTTTTTAGTCATGTGACCCAGGGGATATAGCTATGTGCACAGTCTGGGCCTTGATTTACTCATTCCCTTCCCTGTCATGTAAAACAGGTTACTTCTTACTATTCCTTTCTTAATTTATTGGGATGTACCCCCAAAATGCAATAGGAGAGCCCCTCATGGGCCAGCATGGCCCTACCTTGTGTGGTTGGGTATGGCACCCCAGCTATATGCTCGTGGATCTATAATGTGAAATCAATGATCAGAAATGTCATCCAAGACCCTGCAGAAGTAAGAAAAAGTGTAATCCATTGACATTTACCACTTTTATAATGTAGGTATCCCCACAAACATGTAACAGAAGCAGTTTGATATAGAAAATGATCGAATTGTAGCCACCATCTTATTTTTGGTCATGTGACCCAGGGGATGTAGATATGGGTACAGTCTGGGCCTTGATTTACTCATTCCCTTCCCTGTCATGTAAAACAGGTTACTTTTTCCTTTTTCTTTTTGAATTTATTGGCTTGCACCCCTTAATGCAATAGATGAACATCCCATTGGCCAGCATTGGCATACCATGGGTGGTTGGGTATTGCAACCCGACTATCTGCAAGTGGGTCTGTAATGTGAAATTAGGGACCAAAAATGTCATCCAAGCCCCGACAGATGTAAGAAAAGGTGTAATCCATTGACATTTACCACTTTTATAATGTAGTTATCCCTACAAACATGTGACAGGAGCAGTTTGATTCAGAAAATGATGAAACGGTTGCCGCCATCTTATTTTTGGTCTTGTGACCCAGAGGATGTAGATATAGGTCCAGTCTGGGCCTTGATTTACTCATTTACTTCCCTGTCATGTAAAACAGGCTACTTTTTACTTTTCCTTTTTGAATTTATTGACATGCACCCCATAATGCAATAGGTGGACACCCCATTGGCCAGCATGGGCATACCATGTGTGGTTTGATATGGCACCCTGCCTATCTGCAGGTTGGACTGTAATGTGAAATTAGGGCTCAGAAATTTCATCCAAGCCCCTGCGGATGTAAGAAAAGGTGTAATCCATTTACATTTATCTCTTGTATAATCTAGAAATCCCAAAAAATGTGTAAGAGAAACAGTTTGACACAGAGAATGACTGAATGGTGTCAGCCATCTTGTTTTTGGTCATGTGATCCAGGCGATGTAGCTATGGGTACAATCATTGTCTTGATTTATTCATTCACTTCCCAGTCATGTAGAACAGGCTACATCTTACTTTTCCTTTATCAATTTACTGGGATGTACCCCATAATGCAAAAGGTGGGCCCCTCATGGGCCAGAATGGCTCTACCTTGGGTGGTTGGGTATATGCTGTTGGGTCCATAATGTGAAATTAGTGATCAGAAATTTCATTTTAGCTCCTGCAGATGTAAGAAAAGGTGTAATCCATTGACATTTTCTACTTTTATAATATAGTTATCCCTACAAACATGTAACAGAAGCAGTTTGATACAGAAAATGACTGAACAGTAGTCGCAATCTTATTTTCTTATTTTTGGTCATGTGACCCAGGGGATGTAGACATGGGTACAGTCTGGGCCTTGATTTACTCATTCACTTCCCTACCATGTAAAACTGGCTACTTTTTACTTTTCCTTTTTGAATTTATTGGCATGCACCCCATAATACAATAGGTGGACACCCCATTGGCTAGCTTGGACATACCTTGGGTGGTTGGGTATGGCACCCCCCGGTAATCCGCAGGTGGGTCTGCAATGAGAAATTAAGGATCAGAAATTTCATCCAGGCCCCTGCAGATTATAAGAAAAGGTTTAATCCATTGAAATTTACCACTTTTATAATATAGTTATTCCTACAAACATGTATCAGAAGTAGTTTGATACAGAAAATGATTGAACGGTAGCCGCCATGTTATTTTTGGTCATGTGACCCAGCAGATGTAGATATGGGTACGGTCTGGGCCTTGATTTACTCATTTACTTCCCTGTCATGTAAAACAGGCTACTTTTTACTTTTCCTTTTTGAGTATTGGCTTGCACCCCATAATGCAATAGGTGGACACTCCTTTGGCCAGCATGGGCATACCATGGGTGGTTGGGTATGGCACCACGGCTATCTGCTGGTGGGTCTGTAATGTGAAATTAGGGATCAGAAATGTTATCCAAGCCCCTGCAGATGTAAGAAAAGGTGTAATCCATTGACATTTGCCACTTTTATAATATAGTTATCCCTACAAACATGTAACAGAAGCAGTTTGATACAGAAAATGATCGAAAGGCAGCCACCATCTTATTTTTGGTAATGTGACCCAGGGGATGTAGATATGGGTACAGTCTGGGCCTTGATTTACTGATTCCCTTCCCTGTCATGTAAAACAGGCTACTTTTTACTTTTCCTTTTTGAATGTATTGGCATGCACCCATAATGCAATAGGTGGACACCCCATTGGCCTGCATGGGCATTCCATGGGTGGTTGGGTATGGCACCACGGCTATCTGCTGGTAGGTCTGTAATTTGAAATTAAGGATCAGAAATTTCATCCAAGCCCCTCCAGATGTAAGAAAAGGTGTAATCCATTGACATTTACCACTTTTATAATGTAGTAATTCCTACAAATGTGTAACAGAAGCGGTTTGATACAGAAAATGATTGAATTTTAGCCGCCATCTTATTTTTGGTCATGTGACCCATGGGATGTAGACATGGGTACAGTCTGGGCCTTAATTTACTCATTCACTTCCCTATCATGTAAAATGGGCTACTTTTTATTTTTCCTTTTTGAATTTATTTGCTTGCACCACATAATGCAATAGGTGGACACCCCATTGACCAGCATGGGCATACCATGGGTGGTTGAGTATGGCACCCTGGCTATCAGTAGATGGGTCTGTAATGAGAAATTAAGGATCAGAAATTTCATTTTAGCTCCTGCAGATGTAAGAAAAGGTGTAATCCATTGACATTTACCACTTTTATAATATAGTTATCACTACAAACATGCAACAGAAGCAGTTTGATACAGAAAATGATCGAATGGTAGCCGCCATCTTATTTTTGGTCTTGTGACCCAGGGGATGTAGATATGGGTACAGTCTGGGCCTTGATTTACTGATTCCCTTCCCTGTCATGTAAAACAGGCTACTTTTTCCTTTTCCTTTTTGAATTTATTGGCTTGCACCCTATAATGCAATAGGTGGACACCCCATTGGCTAGCATGGGCATACCATGGGTGGCTGAGTATGGCAACACGGCTATCTGCTGGTGGGTCTGTAATGTGAAATTAGCAATCAGAAATTTTATCTGAGCCCCTGTAGATGTAAGAAAAGGTGTAATCCATTGACATTTACCTATTGTATACTCTATTAATCCCAATAAATGTGTAAGAGAAACAGTTTGACACAGGGAATGACTGTACGGTGTCAGCCATCTTGTTTTTGGTCATATGACCCAGGGGATGTAGCTATGGGTACAATCTGGGCCTTGATTTACTCATTCACTTCCCTTCCATGTAAAACAGGTGGCTACTTACTTTTCCTTTTTGAATGTATTGGCATGCACCCCATAATGCAATAGGTGGTCACCCCATTGCCCAGCATGGGCATACCATGGGTGGCTGGGTATGGCACCCTGGTTATCTGCAGGTGGGTCTGTAATGTGAAATTAGGGATCATAAATTTCATCCAAGCCACTGCTGCCATAAGAAATGGTGTAATTCATTGACATTTACCACTTTTATAATCTAGTTATCTCAATAAATGTGTCACAAGCAGTTTGGCTCAGAAAATGACTGAATGGTGTCAGCCATCTTGTTTTTGGTCATGTGACCCTGGGGATGTAGCTATGGGTACAATCTGGGCCTTGATTTACTCATTCACTTCCCTGTCATGTGAAACAGGCTACTTCTTACTTTTTCTTAATAGATTTGGTGACATGTACCCCATAATCCATAGATACCCCTCCATCGGCCAGCATTGCCCTACCATAGATGGTCCGTTCTGGTCACTCTCATAATCTGTAGGTGAGAAACCAATGTGAAATTTTTGTTTATATAAAGAATTTGTCACCTGAAAGTGAAAATTAGTCACATTTTAGACAACTGTCCAGATATTCAAAAGGGTTGCGTATGGCTCAACAGTGTTGCACCATGCGCAACCCACTGATGTGCCCGGCATGATATTCAAAAGGGAAAAGTGCATGGCACAAATCCCGATGCACCAGAGTGCATCAGTAATGTATGCAGGCACAGGTAGGGGGGACGTGTCCTTGCATAACCTGCATAGCCAGATATTCAGCCTGGGATGTGCAGAGCCATGCATGCGCAACCCCTACCTGTGCCAGCACAAAGTTACACCAAAAAAAAGGAACAACTGATGGCCACCCACAGGTGAGCTGCTGCATTGCAGAGCGCAACACGGCAGCTGCCACCTGTGAGTGGCCACTCGAGTTCCAACTGCACCTGGCGGCACTTCCCATGCCCGATCGCAGACATCTGCATCAAAAATAAACTTTGTCCAATTTCTCTGGTGGTCCAGTGGACCGCTATCTGCCCGATCGCTGGCATTTGTAGTAAAAATAGACTTTGTTCAATATTCCTGGTGGTCCAATGGACCACTATCTTCCAGATCGCAGGCATTTGTAATAAAAATAGACTTCATCCAATATCCCTGGTGGTCCAGTGGACCGCTATCTGCCTAATTGCAGGCATCTGTACAACAAAATAATTCCAATATCCCTGGTGGCATAGTGGTACCCCTCACCCACCCACTGAGCCCCACCACCCCGTTCCCCCCCGGTCAGCCAGCAGGTGGCAGCACCCCACCTGCCTGCTGCCCCACCGACTGACACCTCAGTAGGGCTGCACGCCCATTGGCGGGCGGCCGCAGGGTGACAGGTGGGTGGGTGCTGCCACCATTGGCTGACCGGGGGAGCTGGGTGGTGGGGCTCAGTGGTGGTGGGGGTACCACTATGCCACCAGGGATATTGGAATTATTTTGTTTTACAGATGCCCGCGATCAGGCAGATAGTGATCAAATGGACCACCAGGGATATTGGACCACGTCTATTTTTGATATAGATGCCCGCGATCGGGCAGATAGCGGTCCACTGGACCATCAGAGATATTGGATGAAGTCTATTTTTACTACAAATGCCCATGATCGGGCAGATAGCAGTCCACTGGACCACCAGGGATATTGGACGAAGTCTATTCTTGATACAGATGCCTGCCATCGGGCAGATAGCAGTCCACTGGACCACCAGGGATATTGGACAAAGTCTATTTTTACTACAAATGCCCACGATTGGGCAGATAGCAGTCCACTGGACCACCAGGGATATTGGACGAAGTCTATTTTTGATACAGATGCCCACGATCAGGCAGATGGCGGTCCACTGGACCACCAGGGATATTGGACGAAGTCTATTTTTACTACAAATGCCCGCGATTGGGCTGCAGGGGGCATAGATCCCTGATGGCTGCTGCCTGGCAGGGCACCAGGTGCAAGTCGTCGGGGATCGGCGCACCTGCATGCAAATGGCGCCATAATGATATGCAAATGGCCCCATGTGTGCCTTGCATACATTCAGGCCCTATTTGCATGTCAACTTTTGAATATCGCAGTTGCTGTGCATGGCGCAATGGAACTTGCGCTAGCGCATCCCCATGCTCCACTATGGCCACTTGCGTTGGTGCAGTGCCACTGTGCCATGCACACTGTGGGTGGCCAGGGTGCGATATTCAATGCTGCTGAGCCATGGCGTAGCTCCGTTGAATATCGCCCAGTCCACACCCTTGCACAGCCAAGTTGAGCTGCGCCCAAGCTTGCGCCACAGCCTGGCGCAGTTTGAATATCTGGGCCCACAATTTTTATCAGTGATGCAACCGATTTTAATGTTTTTACAAACTTCTATGTTTTTTGAGAATACAAATTCGCAAAAACAATTGAAATTTCACTAAATAAACATATATATCTCCAAATGTCTTAGTTGGAAAAGTTATATTTTCACTTTAAATTATAGTTGTGTTAGGTTCTTACTACCATGACAAAAAAAGTTTACCAGGGAATTAAGAAAAATTATGTAATAACATCATAACCGATAGGTGTACAAACCCAGTGAAAAAAACTCTGGCAGCAGTGATATGCAATTTACAGAAAAACCTTGGCAGTGTAAGGGTTAATATACAAAATTACAAAATATATCCTCATACAAACTCATAACTATTTAAAAACCCTCTTAATTTAAAAAAAGACTGATAACACTAATATCAAACTGAGTCTGAGAAGGTCTAATTAAATAAAACTTCAGGCAGGTCTTAAAAACCTCCACCAACGGGGCCTCCTTCACCAAAGGCAGAAACGAATTCCAAAAGACAGGACCGGAGACACTAAAAGCTCAATTGCTGGCGGTTTTCAGTCTTCCTTGGGAATCTTCAGGAGGCCCCTCAATGAGGACCGAAGGGGTCAAACAGAGACAGCAGGTGTAAGAAGATCAGTCAGGTAACAAGGGCCCAGTCCATGTAGGGCCTTATATGTGAGTAAACTCATCTTGAAAAGCACTCTCCATCGAACTGGCAGCCAGTGCAGTTCATGCAGCACCAGGGTGATGTGACAGTATTTCGACTGACCTGTCAACAACCTGGCAGCTGCATTCTGCACTAGCTGCAGTCGACAGAGGGTGCCAAAAAAGACCCCAAGGTAGAGCGCATTACAGTAGTCCATCCTGGATGTGACAAAACGCATGTACCAAGATAGGGAGGTCCAGGGGAGGAATCAAGTGCCTAATCCTGGCAATATTTCTCAAATGAAAGAAACTTCCCTTGACAACGGCAGACTCCTGATATTCCATTGTCAAACCACTGTAACGCATCAAAGGCATACTTACACAGATGGAACACAATGTATACCTTTATCTGTCATTATGCCTCAGCATCCCTGTGACTCAAACATCAATGCCAGCTATACGCCAACCTAAAATGGCCTTCCCCTTCAAACTATTGACTGCTTTCCTTTGGCATGCTGGTGGATAGCATTGTTAGAACCAATGTCCCAGTATCTCTTGTCTTCCTCCTTCTTCCTCAGATCTCCTCATATGGCCTCCGATCCACTGATCAGTTCCTACTCCACATCCCAAGATGTAAAACCTCCAAGGGAACCTGTGCTTTCTTCTGTGCTGCCCCCAAATTTTGGAACTCCTTTCCCCTAGCTATCTGGACTGCGCCAAGTCAACCCTGTTTTAAGAAAGCTTATCAGTCTCACCTATGTAAACCTACCCCTTGCATGTGTTTTAATCCCCCCTAATTTCTCTCGACTGCCACCTCTCTCCTATGAGCTCCTTCTCCCCTTTCTCATGGCCCCTCATCATTCTTGCTTCTCTCTGCTCCTACCTCCATTAACCACTACTTGGTTTTGTAAAAATGCATTTGGGCTTAGTTGTTTGCTATTTAGCTCTAATGCATCTTATTGTTTTGCTCTGCCTTTTGCACTTACCTTGGACCTATGCTACTGTAGTTCTTATCTAACAGGTGATTATGGTTGTCTACCTTATTCACTATTTGTACCATGTCTCTGAAAAAGGAACTGGATGACTTTAAAGAACTTTTCAACTATCAGGAAAACTACCAGCGCCGACTGAATCTACGGCTCCGGGAGTTACCGAAGGGAATGGAGGGTCTGAGCGCGATTGACTTCTGTGCTAAAATATTGCCTGAGCTTCTTAGCCTCTCACCAAAAAATGGCCGATTCAAGCTTGAGAGGGCACGCAGTGCAGCTATGCCTAAACCTGCACCAAATCAACCCCCAAGACAGATAGTTATTTGATTCCACAATTATTCTGACAGAGAGAGTGTCCTAAAGGCCTTTAGAGAAAACTTGGGCTTGCAATACGAAGGGCATAAACTGTTCCTATCTCAGGATTATTCTGCCAGGCTGTTGAAATGCCATCAGGCCTTCAATCCGCTGATGACCCAGCTAAGAGAAGTTAAAGTGGAGTGCTATATGTTATACCCAACTACACTTAAAATCAAATACAAAGGAGCTCTCTTTTCATTCTGGGAGGTATCGAAGGCAGAGGTGTTTGTTCGTGACCTTAAGAAAAAAAATGGGGTGAAAAGTCATATCTGAGGAATACAGGGATCTCTCTGTATGGCTGACCTGGTTTTGTCATGAAGTTCATGCTGAAAATTGGAATAACTCTGACTAGGGTACTTTGGGGTGGCAAATAGAGTTGCTTGCTTTGTGGTCTGGACTTTCCCCTTTTGTTTTGAACTATGACTGAGGAGGCAAAACTGTTTTATGCCATGTAATAAGATGGGAGATTTCTGAACAGACCCAAGGGTACTTGCACTAACAGGCCTTGGAAAGTTTACTTTTGCTTTGTGTTTGTGGTGTTTCTGGACTCCCCCTTATCTCTTTCTTTCCTTCCTTCAGTTTGATCACATCCCCTCCTTTGGAGACTGGATATAAGGATCAGAAGAAGGGAGACTTTTGGAGGGTTTTGTACTGATTATAACACTGCAAAGTATTTTGGGTATTAACTTGGTTTGTTGGTTTTTGCATAAACTATGTGAGCTAAAATGTTAATTTTGAGAAGGGGTTATAGTGTTAGATATGCTCTGGTGGTTCTAAACAGGGAGGTGAGCCATAAAGTAGGGTGGAGTAGTGGTGAGACTAGATGGGGCAGCTATGGGAGAGCTTGGGGACATGGTGCCTTGTACTCCTCGGTGCTTTGTGTTTCCCATTTGGGCTTGTTCTGTCCTGTGCCATGAAGGCTTGATGAATGCTACCTTCCATGGAGCTATACTGAGGATTGCAACAAGGGTTACTCAACACAGCTTTAGAGTGCTGAAGAGTTAAAGGTTTGATTTTTCCTTTTCTCCTACTGTACTGGGCAAGCTGTGTTTGTTTAAGGCTAAATGGTCTAGAGGAAGGGAAAGGGTTTTTGCAGTTTAATATCTTCATTTACAAATCAAAGGTGGCAGGAATGGGGTGGGGGTGTCTTGGCCTCACAATGGGGAAAGGGCGTAACATTTCTGCTAGAGGCAGTTACTGTTACAAAGGGGGTGGGGGAACGGGGTGGGAGGAAATGTATGTATATAGTTATTGCATGTTTATTATTTTATAGTAGGTTAGTGTTTTCAAGATCCAAATACAGAGTTAATTGGGGGAGAAACAGGTTTGATGTGACCAGAACTGGAAAGCTTGGGGAAAACTATGAGGTTTTACTGGATGGGAGAGTTATATGGCCTCCTATATGGATAGTTTGAGGGACTTGACAATAGTATCATGGAATGTTAGGGGAATAGCCACCCCAGTTAAATGTACATTGTTGCTGACTGCCTTGAAGTGGCAACATACTCAGGTGGCTGTCCTCCAGGAGACTCACCATACAGAGAAAGAGCATGCTAAACTGAAACGGAGCTGGGTTGGGAATGCTACGCAGCTTCATTTAATTCCCACAAACGTGGGGTGGCTGTTCTCCTGCATAAAAATTTGCCATTTCAGTTGGAGCAGGTGGTAAATGACCCAACTGAGGGATGGCATGTATTTGTTATTGGGAGTATACAAGGGGAAAAAAATCACATTCAGAAGTGTATATGCACCTGCTGTATTATAGAGCTCTCCTAGGTCTGTTAACTAAAGAACAATTCCCAAATTTAATAATGGGTGGGAGGGTGATATGAATTGTCTGCTTAATCCAGTGATGGATCACTCGGAGGGTAAGAGGTCCACTAAAATGGTCACCAGGAACTGGCTAGAGGGTATGCTAGATTTAGATATTATTGATGGATGGCGAACAGCCAATCCCACTGCCAGGGAGTATACTTTTTTTCACACCCCCACCATACTTGGTCCAGATTGGATTACATATTTTTACCAAGGGAGTGATATTTTCGTATCACCTACATGAGACATAGCGCAATCCATATCTCCCACCACGCGATGGTCATAATGTCCTTGCAGTGGGGGAGGGAAAAACAACCATACGTGGAGTGGAAATTTCCTAATTATTTACTTGCAAAAAAAGGAATTTAAAGATCACCTGCAGGAACAATGGAGGCAGTACGTGCAGGCTAACCTAGAGATAGCCCCATCCAAGGCTATTTTTTTGGATGCGGGGAAAGCCTTCACGAGAGGGGCTATAATTAGTTACACAGCACATCATAAAAAGAAAATAAGGGAATGCAGAATTAACCTGGAACAAAGGCTCAGAGTATTAGAACAAAGGGTGGCACGGGGGGGGGAAGGGGGAGATGGTGTACACCACCTGCTAGCAGGAACCCGTGAGGCGTTAAATAACCTACTGTTGGGAGAAGCAAAAAAAACTGCCTTTTTGTGCACAAGCATTTTTATGAATGGGGCAACAAGCCTGGGAATATGTTAGAGAATTTAATAAGGGGATGCGTGGAACACAACTCATACATACCATTAAGGGAGAGGATGGTATACTCCTGGAAGATAAAAAATTTATTGGAGAGAGATTCAGGAGGTTCTATCAGGAACTATACCACTCCCAGACTGAGACTGGGAAGAATGGAATGTCTGCCTTTCTGAATAAGGTGACGCTACCCCAGATTACAGAGGCCCAGAGAAATTGGCTTGGGTCCATAATTAAAAAGGAAGAGCTAGAAGGTGCTATTGCAGCCCTTAAGAGAGGGAAGACAAGTGGGCCAGATGGCTTCCCGGCTGAGTATTATAAGATCATGAGGGCTCATCTGGCCAAACATTTTGAGGTGGTATTTAGGGAGGTTAGAGCGGAACCAGGAGAACTGCCACGCTCCTGGGGGGAGGCAATTATTTGTTTAATCCTGAAGGTGGCGAAAAAGTTAGATGAGTGCACTTCTTTTACACCAATATTGCTCTTAAACTGCTATTCTAAAATCATGGCCAAGTTTCTGGCTATGAGACTGGAAAAATTGTTGTTGGGGATCATCCACCCAGACCAGATCAGGTTTATCCGAGACAGACACTCGTACCATAACATGAGAACCCTCTTAAATGTGATATGAGGTGCCGGAAATGGACATGAGCCAGTGAATATCATATCCACGGATGCGGAAAAAGCGTTTGATAGAGTGGAATGGCCATACTTGATGGAAGTCTTTGCCCGGTTTGGTCTGGGTGGAGAGTTCATTGATCTGGTCCGACACATACATAAAAATTCCAGGGTGAGAGTTTTAGTTAATGGTACTCTCACTGAGAGTTTTGCATTGGGTATGGGTACCCGGCAGGGTTGCCCGGTCTCACCTCTCTTGTTTGCCATCTTGCTTGAGCCCTTGGCTATTGCCATCCGAGCCAACCCAGAAATTTTGGGAGTGTGGAGTAAGAGGAGAGAGGAGTGTAAATTATCACTTTATGCTGATATGCTGCTGTATGTAACAAAACTGTCACAATCTATCCCCCAGTTAGTGGCACTGGTAAATGCTTTTTCTAAATTTTCTGGTTATAAGCTGAACATAGAAAAATCAGAGGAGATGAAAATTGGGGATGCTGAGGGCTTGGATGCATCCCAAGGATCAGAGTGGGTGTTTAAGCCAGCTCAGAGTGAGTTTACCTATCTGGGTATAAAAGTAGGATGTAATATTGGTAGCTTGTATGGTTTGAATTATACTCCACTTGTACAAACTATAATAGCGGATCTGACTAGGTGGCATAAAGTTCCTATATCATGGTTGAGAAGAATAAATCTAGTTAAATTAACATCTTGCCTAGGATATTATATCCCCTTCAGATGTTGTCGGTAGGGCTGTGCAAGCCTGATGTTAAGAAAGTGGAAAAAGCTTTTTCGGGCTCCATTTGGCAGGGTAAATGCCTGAGGGTGGGCCTGGCTCGGCTAAAAGCTCCTACGGAAAAAGGAGGGCTCCAGTTCCCAGATCTGGATGTTTATCATCAGGCCATACAGTGTCGATATATCCAAGATTAGATTAGCCAGCCTAAAGAAGCTAGATGGCTTGATTTAGAAGAATGGGTATGTCCGGGCAGAATATCAGCATATTTATCTATTAGGGGTTGGCAGTCGTATCTTAACTTACCTGTCCCAAACCCTTTGACCAAAACTGTGATTGAAAGCTGGAAAAAGTTAAGCGGACAAAGAGGTTTGGGACAGGATGACACCCTGTTACTACCCATGGGGGAACCCCTTTTTTTCACCAGGGTTGGACGATGTGGGATATAGAGAATGGGGGAGTGGGGTATTTTATGTTTGAGACATCTCTACACCCAGACAGAGCTGGACTCGTTTGAAAATCTACATGTTAGGACAGGCTTGGGACAGCATCATCATTTCTGATATCTTCAAGTCAGGGCATATTGTAAATCCCTTGGTAGGCTTTGTGGGGCTTCCTCTGTATGGGATTAGCTGGAACATGCTATACTGGTGGACAAAAAAATAACAAAGTGCACATTTCATAAAACAGTTAAGGAGGAGAGAGATTTGCTCCCATATGAAACAGGGAAAACCAAACAGCTCTGGGAGAGAGAGATCTTGGACATCCTATCTCAGAGGAGAACTGGACATTGATATCCCAGCTACACCAGGGTATATTGATGTGCAACAAGTACAAGGAGTCTCATTATAAATTTTGCCACCAGTTGTACTATCCACCAATAGTGGTTCACAAATATAATGTCGCAGTATCCCCTGTATGTCCTAGATGTAACAACAACCCAGCAATCAACTACCACTACTTTTGGGCATGCTCTGTGTTATGTTAGGAGGTCTGAACCTCACTTTCAGGTTCTTGGCAATATTGGAAATGCAAGTAATCACAAACACGTTGCATAAGAGTAATAAACAAGTTTATTACTACCAAAAGGATAAAATCACAGTTGCCCTAAGCAGTTCTTACCAATATGAACTGGGAGCCAGTGCTAAGCGTTCCCTATACCTCAAGGTTTCTTTGTGTCTCTTGGGATGTCTGAGGTACAAGACTAGTGTATCACATTATATACCTATGATAATTACTATGGTTACGGTAAGATAGAAACATTTTTAGTTACAGAGATGAGCCCTATTGGCTAAATTAGAGGTGGCTCCACAGTCCACGATAACATTATACAATTCTGTATAGTCATCAGTTTAAGAACAAAAGAGTTCTTATACAGAGTCTTACATAACAGTGTAGTAGTACAAATCACCAAAAGGTGGCAATGCTGACTTACATATCATAATTACTCCAAGGACACAGATGCCTTGGCACCTTACAAGTAAGAAATACAAAGAAAATACATAGAAGAATATATGTATTAGCAAGCAAAGTGTATTACAACAATATGCATTCATATCCTGACATCTACTCTTGTATGGTAGATGCCCTTAGCCCTTTATGTTAGTATAACATATACTTAAGTGCTAGCTGTCTAAGGTGTACCTCTGAGGGTACCAATCAGGGTGCAGAGACCTCATGTAACATTCCCCCTTGTTGCCTCCAAGGGCAACACAGGCAAATCTAGGGAAAGGCCAGAGAGCAGGGGTCATTTACAAACCCAACATGTGAGCTTTGTAAAGGAACTCGAGCTGCTCATGGTGTTGGCGCAGCATGCGCCGTAGGCAGCAGAGCATAATAATCAAAATAAAGATCAAAAATGCTTGTGTAATAACAAAACCTTTAAAAGTAATCTCTAACCAGGTGTTAGTCAATGCATCATTCATGCCACCATCATTAATCAATGAGAGGATAGCTTCATTGACCTTGGTCATATTATTGCTGATGTGGATGAGGTGTGTGTCTTTCCTGTCTAAAAGTGATTTTAATGTAAGTGTCAGTGGGTCTATGTGTACATTAAAATATGACAAATATTCAGACAGTGTGAGCAGATAATCGGGGTTACCATCAATGATGTCTGCATCTAGCAGGGGGACGGGGGTGATGACGGTATGTCCAATGACAGTCTTCTGGTGGGGGATAAAACAGAAATTGGGGTAATCAATAACACATGTCACAGATCCATAAGTATAGCTTTTAAAATTTGTTACCACACAGTACTCCCCATCGGAATTATACTGAGAGCGAAGAGTAGGGAGTCTCCACTTTTGCAACTGGACAGGGCAGGTGTAGGCCGTCTTCGAAATCCATGTTGACAGGCGATGAATCTCCTCACGATATTATTGGTAGAGCTTATCCGGAACCAAAGTCGGATCCAAGGAATCTGTGCCATTCTTGGTGATGTCATCATCCATGATGAAAGTACAATCAATGCTACCTGGAGAATAACCACATACAGGTTGAATAATATCAAATTCATCACATCAGCACAAGTAAATGTATTGCTTCTTTGCACAGCAGTCCATGTGCGGAGCCACCCAGGTGTCTAGGAAAAGATGGAAAACCAGTAGAGGCAGTAGATCCAGGTGTTCTCTGTAGATGTCTTCGTCCAAATGCCCGATCGAGTGGACCAGTGCAAGCTTGTCGAATAAAGCAGTAGTGGGTTCAAAACGTGGTAAAGAGACAGTAAAAGAAACAAACATGGTATCTGTTATAGAACATTTCTTAGCAGTAAAACAAGGACCAGTATTAGGGTGTCTGGTCACAAACCCAAAATTCCTAGCTGTAGATAGAGGAATGGTTAAAGCTTGTTGCATACACATAGCAATACAGCCAGGGGTTTTACATCGTGGACAATACCATTTGGAAATGCGTCTGTCATGTATGACATTAGGGATCCTTCCAGATTCGAGATCACGGAAGAGATTATTGATGGTAGTGATGATGTATGAGCCATAAGCAGAGCAAAGTATTTCTCTAGCAATGTATTGTTTATCTGCTTCCTTATTGTTTTGTTGTACGAGTGTGCTAATCTTATCTCTTGAATCAGTGAATGCCTTAGCAATGCTGTGCATGATATATACAGTGTATCTTTCTTCCTGACTAAGGCCATCCACACCATGCAATAATGGGGGTAGTATATTGTTAACCAAACCAGTGGAGAACTTGATAGAATGAGCTTTGATAGCAGCAGTGTCTTCTTTATTCCAAATAGACATAGCTGTACCAAAGAGGCCTGTGACAGTACCTGTTGCACCTGTGACATCAGTACTGTCAACTTCACGTGTCTTATGTTTATGAGTTAGATCATCAGGAGTGGGTTTTCTCCTGAAGTTGCCTCTATGTTCAGTAGATTGGACCTCGGCAACAGGGTCTTGAGTACGAATCTGAAAGGCAGCTAAACTATCAAGCAATAATGAACTATAAAATGCTGAAGTATTAGTATTGTGACACATACCAAATTCTTTCATATTCCAGTAAGATTAAACAAAACAGGTATATGCATAAACTGTAAGTTATTAATCAATGAACCTGGGATGGCAGTGGCTGTTAGACCACTACGGAGACCAGGGGTATGCTTTGGACATTCCAAAAGCTGTTTATCAGTGGGCGGTTACACAGACAGGTACATGGCTGCAGAAGCCATGTGGTGTACAGCACAAAATTTTCGAGCAGAATCCTTAGACAAAGAATTGCAGTATGAAGGATCTATTAAGGCAGTAATGTTGTACAAACCAGAATGTCTTAATGCAGTTTGTAACAAGGATAGAGAACCATTTGAGGATAATTTAGCATTGGGCCAACCCTGAAAAGTTCCTTTGGAGAGTTTGGCTACAGGGAGAATTTGTTCTTGCAATGTGGTTTGCCACTCAATTTGTAGGGTAGATTTATCAGGAGCAACAACCGAGGCAGTGAGGTAAGCATTGGAACCTTCCTGAACAGTGATCAAACTATCTGGTATATTGATGGATACTACCTTTGGAGGAGGTGCTGGAGGATCGAGGTGACGTAGGAGGTTCGGTACCATGCCTTGGATGCAGGGGATAACTCCTGAGATGAGAAGATAGTGGAACAAGATAGCCATCTTGTCAGTGTATCTGAAAAGGAAGATCAAAGATTAGTATGTTAGTACTATTCCGCCCAATGGGGTGAGGAAAAGTAGTTAAGCTCCTTTATGCAGTTTCAGCTGGTTTGCGTGTAACCATTTGTCAGTCAATTTATTGTTATGTAGGAGTCTAATCTGATAGACTGTCGGACTGAGCTTGTTGACAATAGGGTATGGGCCTTCCCACTTGTTGGAGAGGGAGAGGGTGGGATGTGCAAATCGGAGTACCATTACCTGATCTCCAACCTGCCAATCCACTTCTTGTGCGTGTTTGTCAAACTGTATTTTGGATTGTTGCTGGGCCTTGCCCATGCAGTTGGCAGCATACAAGTGTGTGTGTATGAGGTCTTTTTTGAGTTTTTCCACATATTGGTCTACAGACACATGGTCTGCAGTGGGGGTGTGCAGGTCAAACAACAGGTGTTCAGGTAATCTCATCTGTCTTCCAGTCATCACCTCAAATGGTGTACGCTGGGTGGTGGCTGAGGGTGTACCCCTAATTGCCATAAGGACTAACAGCATTAGGAAATCCCAGGTTTTGGGATTGTCCTCAATGAATTTGGAAAGCATTTGCTTAATCCGTCTGTTGGCTCTTTCTACTTGACCTGAGGATTGGGGGTGGTAAGGTATGTGAAACTTCTGTTGAACTCCAAGGAGTTCAAGGGATTCTTTTATCAACTCAACTGTAAAACTGGTTCCTTTGTCAGAGTCTACCTTGAGAGGTAGGCCCCACCAGGAGAAAATCCGTTCTACCAGGATTTTGGCAGTGGTCTTCACAGTGCGTGTCTTAGTGGGGAAAGCTTCAACCCACTTTGAGAAGAGATCAGTTACCACAAGAGCATACTTATTATTTCTGCTGGTGTTGGTCAGAGGGCCAATAAAATCAATCTGTATGGCATGCCAAGGGCCAGAGTGTCATTGTGGTAAGAGTTTGGGATTTCATTTGGTTGGGATGGGGTTGTTTTGTGCACAAATAAGACAGTTGTCTATGTACTGTTTGACATCTTTGGTGACACCAGGCCACCAGGCGGTGGTCTTAAGCCTTTGGAGGGTATTTTCCACTTCCTGGTGTCCCCCAGTGGATGTATCATGTACTTGGTGCAAGAATTCAGATCTCAGGTGTCTGGGGACCACCCACAATTTGGTGGTGGAATCATTTGGTTAGTACTAGATGAGCTTGTTATCAAGTAACAAGTGTAACTTACTTTCATGCCTCCGGTAGGGGTTGTGTGTGGGAAGTTTCTCTTCGGTACTCTTGTCAAGGAATCTGAACACTTCTTTGAGTTCTGTATCAATATGTTGGGTTGCTGAGAGATCCAAGGGGGAGAAGGGTTCAGGTTTCTTCCTCAGTGCTGCAATCTGTGCAGCCGCATTGGCCTCTGGATGATCCATCATCCAGGTGTCCTCCCTTGGGCCCCTTCCTTGGCAAGGGTGTCTGCTGTATCATTGAAGGCATGATAGGGGTCATGGAGAGAATGAGCTTTCACTTTGTGTACATAGAGTTTGTGTGCAAATTTCTGTGCCAGTGAATGTATGTATATTAACAATTCCTTGTACTTCAATGGGCTGCCATCAGAGGAGAAGAAGGAGTTCTTCTGCCAGAAAGGAAGAAATTCTGTAAGAGAACAACAAACCCAGTTAGTCTGAAAAATGATAGTATTTTCGGTCCCATGCTGGATGAACTTGAGGGCACAGGCCACCGCTGCCATCTCTGCATATTGTAATGATGCTACACAACAGCGCTTAGATATTTTGACAGTGTTCCCATAAGGGTAAATCACTAGGATACCCATCCCTGCAATTTGTTCTCCCTGATAGTAGGATGCTGAACCATCAGTAAAGACGCGACACAAAGAGTTGTTATCAAGTATTTGTGGTTGACAGGGAGGAAAGGACCTGGATCCAGAAGATCAGGTGACTGCAGTGTACAGTCATGGGGTACTCCTTGGAAAAGGAGTCCATGAGCCAGCATGGATGGAATTTTTGTCGGTTGTACCTGCATGTCTCTATCCTGGAGAAGAAGTGACCAGTGTGTCAGTCTGGTATTAGAGACTGACCCATCCTTCACTCTGTCTGAGAGCAGAAAGGTAGTTGGGGTGTGGTTGGTGTTGATGATCAGTGGAGAGTACCCAATGATATACAGGAAGTGCTTGACCACCCAGTAGGTGGCCAGAAGGTTCCTTTCACAAATGCCATACTTCTGTTCCACTGGGGTCAAGAGCTGTGATGCATATGCAGTGGGTCTCAGGGTGCCATGAACCCTCTGGGACAGCACTGCTGACATGGCAATGTCAGAGGTGGTGCATCCCAGATGGAATGGTAGTGCTGGATTGGGGTTGACCAGAGCTGGGACGGAGGCCAAGGCCTGCTTCAGTGATGTCACAGCCTGGGTGTGAATAGGGACCCAAGTCCATGGGATGTCCTTTTTGAGTAGCTCACACAGAGGAGCAGCTTTCTGAGCAAAATCACAAATAAAAACTCTCTAATAATTCACCATACCTAGAAACCTTTGAAGGGTTGCCACACTGGTAGGCAATGGCAAGTCCTGCAATCCCTGTACCTTCTTCCAGGTAGGGCTTCGACCTTGGTCAGTTATTTTCAGACCTAGAAAGAGTACTTATTTCTGACATAGTTGTGCTTTTGTTGGATTGCATTTCAGGCCTGCTCTCTGGATGAGAGTCAGTAGTTTGTCCGAGATCCAGATGTTGTTCCTGTGTGGCTGTTGCCAGCAACAGGTCGTCCACATATTACAAGAGACATTGGGGTGTACAGAAACTCTCGAGGGCATCCATCATGTGCAGATGGAACAGGGGTGGACTATTATGGAATCCTTGTGGCAAGCAAGTCCATGTGTACTGTCTTCCTTCAAAGGTGAAGGCAACGTTATATTGACTCTTAAGGGCCAATGGTAATGACCAAAAACCATTGGAAATGTCCAAGGCACTGAACCATTTCAGGTCAGGGGTCAAGAGTCATAGCACATCAGGTGCTGAAGCCACAGTTGGGGAGCAACTGGGGTAACCTGATTCAGTTTCCTGTAGTCAATAGTAAGTCTCCAGATGCCTGTGGGTTTCTTCACGGGCCACACTGGGGAGTTGTCAGTGGAAACACAAGTTCTGATTACTCCTTGCTTGAGGAGTGACTTGGTTGTTTCTCTAAGAGAAGGCAAGGCCTCAGTTGGGAAAGGATATTGCCTTTGTCTCTCATGTGCTGGGCCTGGCACTTTGATGACAGTGTGCATTCTGCCACAGTCATGTTTGTTAATCACAAATGCTTCCAAATGTCATTGCAAAATGGGGATAAGCTTTGGGAAAAGTTCATGAGTTTTGAACAAATATATGACGTCGTACTCTTTGTCATTGGCAGAGGTTGTTGCCACAATGTGTGAATCAGGAATCAAAATGCTATGATATTGACCCTGAATCTGTATCAGTAGCATGTTAGCTAGGTCCACCACACAGCCATGTGGTGCAAGGAAGTCAATTCCTATGACACTATGATGATCATGCAATACCATTAGTTGGAAAGTGTGTGAGGCCTTTAGATGGCCTAGCTCTACTGGTAGGGGTAGAGAACGGTATGCAGGTAGCCTAGTACCATCAACTCCTGACATGTTGGTCCTCCATCCGGTGGACCAAGGGGATGTGTCTGGATGTTCATCATGTAACACAGATACAGCTGCACCTGTATCTAGCAAGACTACTAGTAGGCGGCCCTTGACCTTGGCCTTGATGCAGGGCCTTCCGTTTGTATCCAAGACTAGCTCGTTTACAATCCGGACTGGGGCCTGTAATTGTCAGTCAGTACTGCTGGGAGCATGGAGAGGTTGGGCCTGACTCTTGTGAATCACTTCGCCATGCTGCAGTGATGCAATATAGGGAGGAGCTTCTGGGTTCAGGCCTGTATGAGCCTGAAGGCCTGTACTTCCAGTATCCCCATGACCCGTTGTGGTCTGGGTCGCTGGTTGTACTGCCGTAAGGGCCTGTGCGGGAACAGCGTCTGCTACAGAGCACACTTGTCCCAGGAGCTCTCGGAATTTCCGATTCTCTTCGGCTATCTTCCTATATGAAGGACCTGTTCTTTGTTGTTGTGGTTTACTTTTACCCTTATGCTTTTTATACCTATGCCAATTCCATTTCCCATACCACTGCTGTTGCTGTTGCGGTTGTTGTTGATGATGGGTCTGTTGGGGTGTTGGTTATCAGCTGGAGGGGTTTGCTGATGTTGGGCCTGTTGGTGTTGGGCCTGCCCTTCCACAGTGTAGTGCATCGTGGCCTCTGGAGCAGGCTCCACGGCAGTTACTTTCTTGGAACCAGAGCCCAGATCACGGATATAGAGTTGGTAAACTCTCTCAGTTTTCCAAAGGAAGTCAGCAGACCTATCTGTATTGGGGTAAGTGGTTGGCTCTACCTTTTCTTGTGCTGCTGGAATCATGTTCCTAAGGAATAGGGTCTTATATTCAATAAGATCTACATCCGCAGCTTCTTGTGCCAAGTGCTTTCCTGCTTGGTAGGCCATCTAAAGTCTCTGGTGGTAAGTCGCTGGACTTTCCTTTGCATTTTGTTTTACAGGGTATGCAAGCATCACTCCTACTACACCTGGGCTGTGAGCAGAAATGAGCTCAGCTACAACCTCATCAAAGGTGGTGTTCCCATCCTGGCAGATGACATCGGGGAGTTTGGCCCACAAACTAGGATCGATAGTTTGATGTAGTATCTGGACCTGGTATTCTGCAACGAGGCTAAGCATCTCGCATTTAGAACGCACCTTTTCCAAGTGACAGCTGAGGTTGTCGAAAGGATTCATCCGACCGATGCTGTCAACTATTTGCTGAACAGAGCAGGCCATTTGTAGGGGATTACTGAGTTGATCAGGCAGAGGTAGATTGTCTTGGTTGCCGTCCAGGGAGGCCCGAGCTGCAGCCTCGGCCGCAGTGTGGACAATACCCTTCTGAGTGCCAGCCTCCTGTAGAAGCTGTCTAATCTTGGTTTTAATGGCCCATTTACTTCTCTCAGGAAGAAGTACATTGCCTATCACAGTTTTAATCATCATTTCTATCTCTTGCCTATTTTCCACATTAATAACAGCTATCAGTGGTGCCGTTGGGACCAGACCTTGGCCTGCCCCTCCCCCATCATAGGGGTCACCATGTTGGCATCTCCCATGATGGGCATCACAACGTCGATGATGTATATGACATGGTGAGGATGCAGTGGGGACCCTTCATGTTGTGGATGGCTGGGTGGGGTCTTTGAGCCATAGTAGAGGTGTGACTGGGCATTGTATTGAGAGATGTTGTCATCTGGTAACTCCCCTTCAGATGACGTATGTAAAGCAGGGACTATGCCTCCCATTGCCTTAACATGGCCAGCCAGAACCTCCTGCTTATGGTGCAGTTTCACCATCTTGGTTTGACATTCAGCATGACTCACACTTGCAACATCCATATCAACCTCATCTTGCTTTTGCTTTTGCAACACTCTATACGTGGCACTCAGTTCGCAATTGCACCTAGTAGCCACTTCTAAGTCATTATGTACCTGGTTTATCTTGTCCTATAGCTCACCCATCTCCTCACTCAACTGAGCATTTGCAGCACTTAGCAAATCATTCATTTGCAACACCTGTCCCTTATCCTGTCTCAAACTTTCACATTCCTGCCTCAACATACAAAGTTCCTGTTCTCCAGCTTGAGCTAAATGATGCAAAAGTGAATCCTTTTCATTCCGCAGAGTTTGGAGTTCAGTAATTATGATATCTAAGTCAGCATTGCCACCTTTTGGTGATTTGTACTACTACACTGAGTTATGTAAGACTCTGTATAAGAACTCTTTTGTTCATAAACTGATGACTATACAGAATTGTATAATGTTATCTTTAACCGTGGAGCCACCTCTAATTTAGCCAATAGGGCTCATCTCTGTAACTAAAAATGTTTCTATCTTATAGTAATCATAGTAATTATCATAGGTATATAATGTAATACACTAGTCTTGTACCTCAGAGATCCCAGGAGACACAGGGAAACCTTGAGGTATAGGGAACACTTAGCACTGGCTCCCGGTTCGTATTGGTAAGAACTGCTTAGGGCAACTGTGATTTTATCCTTTTGGTAGTAATAAACTTGTTTATTACTCTTATGCAATGTTTCTGTGATTACTTGCATTTCCAATATTGCCAAGAACCTGAAAGTGAGGTTCAGATCTCCTAACAAATTGGTGACCGCGGAAGGACACAGATGCCTTAGCACCTTACAAGTAAGAAATACACAGAAAATACATAGAAGAATATATGTATTAGCAAGCAAAGTGTATTACAACAATATGCATTCATATCCTGACATCTACTCTTGTACAGTAGATGACCTTAGTCCTATACGTTAGTATAACATATACTTAAGTGCTAGCAATCTACGGTGTACCTCTGAGGGTACCAATCAGGGTGCAGGGACCTCGTGTAACAGTTACAACATTTCTGGAAGTAATTGCTAGATGAGCTGAGGGCTATAGTGGGATGACAGCTCTCAATGTCTCCACCACTGCTCTTATTTGGGGTGGAAGGTGTGGGAGAAGAGGAATAGATACCTGTTCAGAGATGGTTATGGGTGGTACTGTTTATGGCAAGACACTGTATTCTTAATACTTGGGTATCCGATATACAACCTACTATACCTCAGTGGAAAGCCCTAATCCTGCAGGCACTTACTTTGGAAAGATTGACTTATGTCATAAAATAGAAGGAGGAGCTGTTCTATAGTAGATGGCAGCCCTACTTGGTGTCTATGTCAGTAGCGGATACTATAGTGTTGTGAGAAGGGTTGGGGTGAGGTTATACCAATACCCTCCCCAGAAGCTCACTGGGTTGGATCTGGGAAGAGGGAGGTCTCTAATCCTTATGATTAACTGGAGTATAATGTGAACAATGTCATAAATAGTCTCTTCAGTTTGGTTTGATGTGCAGTTCAAGGTTTTTTTTTGGGTTTTTTTCTTCTCCTTTCTTTTTTTTTTTCCCCTCTCTGTATTAAGTTTTAATTAACTGACGGAAAAGGATCTTGTTGTATATAAGTTATGGTGTGTTTGGTATGTATGTATTGTATGTCTAGTTTGTTTCGTATTATGGAAAAATTCAATAAAGGAATGATGCAAAAAAAAAAACTAGAGTGAGAGACACAGCCATGGACAATGACTCAAGAAAACTAAATAACCTCACATTTTTTCATTGGTTCAAACAATTAAAGGAAATACACAGTCTTGAACCATATTTGATTCAGAAGTCTAACCCCAAACAAAGATGACTCATTACAAGATATATGTTAGAACTTTATATATAGGATAAAGTATGAGTTGATATTTATTTTATATAATTACTGAGTTTCCTTTTTTTGCCTCAGCTATTATATAAAATACAATTGGAGTGGTCACTGGCGTAGTCAGGTTTCAGCACATGGTCTGGCTTACAGGCTTTTTTCCCTTTAGTTGGTAGACCTGTTTTGTTTTTGTTTTTCTGCAGGAGATCTTACTTACTGCCCATTCTGAAATGGTGGTTTAGTATCCTGGAGAAATAGAATGTGGCTAGCGACAACGGTCAAAGAGGAAGAGCTATGGCAGGTACATGCACAGAGCAAGGGAAACTGTGCACATGTTTGCCAAAATAAAAACTCCTGTATTATTGCAAATTCTGCCAAATTTTCCAATGGGAAAAAGGGGAAGCCTGTAATTATAAAGCTAATTATATTCTTTTCCAACAAAAAAGACCAGATGTTGATACACAATTCTGTAGATGCGGCCTAAGAATAGATGATCTTAAACACATTACATTGATTGATAGATAGATAGATAGATAGATAGATAGATAGATAGATAGATAGATACTTTATTTATATAGTGCTCCTTTCCAAGGACTCGAAGCACTTCACAATCAGTACCCTACAACATTTTATAAATATACAAAAATACAATTAAAATCAGCAGTAATATTCAATCATGATATCATAAACTGTGCAAACAATGACTAGATGATGTCTTGGGCTCCCTTGGACTCCCTCCCTCTGAAATAATCAATGTATTATACTCTTCCTGGGATGAACAAATATTGTACAGGCTGGCTAATTTTTTAGCTGCATTACATCTATAAAGTCATGGGGTGAGATAATCAGAAAAGCACCAAAGGCATGCGCAACCCCGGTGCAGCGCAAGTCAACTGCACAATGGTGCAGTGACTGCGATATTCAACAGTTGCACACCGCAACATGCTCCAGTGCAACACAGCTGAATATCGCAGGCACTGCACCATGGCGCAGTGAGAGGTGCACCAGAGGGCAACCAGAAATGCACCATAGCGCAACCAGGGATGTGCAAGGGGCAGAGGAAGATATGCCAAGGCTCAGCAGGAACAGCCAGAGGCACAGCAGAGAGAGAAAGAGGCAAGGGGGAAAGGGGTGAAACAGCATAGGAAGGCAGGAGCACCTGGCCAGGAACGCTGGCAAAGGCACAGCCAGCACACAGGTCACCACTGCACATAGAGTGCAAGCATGCAGCAGTGCCCTCCTTGGGAGGACACAGTGCACAGGTGGCATTGACATACTGGGGTGGGCATCCTAGACCACCAAACACCTGTGGGCATGTGGCCGCCCAGCCAACGACAAGCCACACCCCAACACATGGCACCCATTACACACACATGCCACACATCCCAGCCATCCCATGGCTGAGCCAAGGCACAGCCACTGATCAAGGGGCATGCCAACACCATGCACATGCCACCCAATGACACAGGTGCACCACACAGCCACCCACCACACGACTGCAGCAAGGACCCACTCAACAACTGCAAAACAGACACGGACACAGAAGAGTAAACAGGTAATGAATATAATAGAAGAAAGGAACACAGCTAAACATAACATGTAACAAAGGGGAGGGTAGATATAGGTGAGAAGGGGTCAAGGAACAGGGTCTGTACAGGTGGAAGGGGGAAGGAGGGGGAAGGGAAGATAGAGGCAGGATGGGGGCTGGTGATCCTCATAGCCGGCCACGGCCTGCCAGCACCTGGCACATCCCCCGTGCCAGTTCTGGAGCATGAACCTCCTGGTCTGCCCTACAATCTCTATGATGTGGGATGTGATGAGGAGGATCTCATGCAGGAGAAGTTGATAGAGTGGCAGGTGGGATCCCCTCTGGATACCTATGGCAGAGGAAGGGACAGGTGATCAGTGCACATCCATAGCCCCCTAGCCCCCCGTGTGCAGTGGACAGTGGGAACACATGCCCCCAGAGTGGCACTCCTGCCACCGGCAGTGGGTGGGCCTATGCCTGCCACCAACCCGGCAGGCCATGGCAGTGCACAGTGCTGGAGACCACTGCCCAAGGGCCAAGCAACAGCACAGTGGCAGGCAGGTGACATGGTGCTGCAGTGGAACCTCAGTGGCACTGGTGGCAGCCGGATGCACACCCAGCCCACCAACAGCTGACACACATATGCAATGACCGCCCCACAGCACAGCGCACACTGCACTGTGTGCTGCACACAGCTCACATGGCACAGGAGGTCAAGGCTGTACCCCCACCCCTGCAGACCACCTAGCACAAAGATGTGGGAATGCACAGTACCTACCTGCCCACAGTGATGCTGCACACACCGGACCCACTGCTGCACCTCTGTTCAGTCCCACACTCCCAGCCATAGGGGCTGCAGAGGTCTGCTGTGGCCCACCAGGTGCCCCTGCTGCTCTGGCACATCTCCAGTCCTCAGGCCCTAGGACAGGAACACAGACAGGAACACATAAGAACACAGCTAAAGCAGGAGCCCACTGCCCCCAACCCCAAGCACAGTGTGCACCCCGGCTGGGCAAGGCTGCAGGACTGTGGTGCAGCACACCCAATGACTGGCAATGCCATGCCACAGGGCACACAACAGACCTCCCCCCACCTCAGCATGGCATGCAGCTCTGTCAACCTCATGGAACAGTGGTCATGCACAGATGCAGTATGAGCCAACTTACCTGGCCGTGGCACGGCCGCCCTGCAGATGAATGCCTAAAGTGCCCACAGCTGCTCTGGGTCCTTGCTGAGTCGGTCACAATACCAGTGGTGGCACTGTTCCCTGGTGTGCTGCACCCCAGTGGCCTGGATCACCCCATCTGTGATGTCTTGCCATGCCTCTGTCCTGAGCCTAGTGAGGGGCTGCTGGCCAAACAGGCCGGCAGCATTGGGCTCCACCTGGGCCACCAGGTTCACAAGTTCTACCTGGCTCCAGTTGTGGGCATGGGGCACTGCATGATGTGGCATTGTCGGTCAGTACTGTAGAATGCCAAAATGGCACCCAGTAGCACACGTGTACAATGTGCACATGATGCACGTCTCACATGGAGATGTGCAGTCTGCAGCAATTGTGCATCCCCAGAGATGTGTGGCATGGGTGTGGCCACACTGGCACATGGGGCAGAGATCACTGGGGAGCATAGGGCACTGCGGGGGTCGGGGGTCAGCATGTGCAATGTGTGCGGTGCGTCATTGGGCCCATGTCATATATTGTGCAATAGGGTCATGTGGACAGCACACCCCATGGGTCTAATAGCACCAGAGCACCATAGATCCAATAGCACTCATGCACCATAGAGTCAATGGTGCCCGGGCATCATAGACCCAATAACGTACGAGTGCTAAAGGCTGTATGGTGCTCGAGCACCATAGGGCCCATGGCGCATGGCCACGATGGACCCTACAGCGCACATTGCACAATAGGTGGCAGAATCTGCCATTGCACATGCACGTTGGTGAGTCCACACTGCACATGTCATGGCATGGTGCAATGACATGCACCAGAGCAGGTCCATTGCGTAATGTGCTACAGCGCGATATTCAGCCGACATATGCAGATTAGCTCATCAGCCTATCCGTGGCACAATGAGGACATTTGCATGTCATTATAGTTATGCATCAGCTCATTTGCATGCGATGCGCTATAAAAGTGCTGCACAACATCACAGGCCATGGACCGGTATTGCAACCATCAGAGGTAGGATGCGCTTGCTGGGGAGGGACAGCACAGGGTGCTTGATGGCTGGGGTGGGCAGCTGCAGTCACTAACCACATGTCCATGTCAACAGGTAGCAACATGTTTGAGCATGAGGAGGTGAGGTGTGTGGGCCTGCCCAGAAGTGCAGGCCCAACTTCACAAGAGTGGAGGAGGATGCCCTGTTTGAGGCATATCTCGACAGGGGAGCCAGTGCTGAATGGCACCACTGATACACCCCAGGCCAGGGCCGTAGCATGGGAGGAAGTGGCGGAGGCTGTGAACCAGCAGGGCAGCAATCAGTGATCTGCACAAGAGTGCAAGAAAAAGGTGGGCACTGACAAGCATCAGATAAAGGAGAAGGTGGCAGCCATCTGGGCCGCCAGGTCGGCCACAGGTGGGGGCCAGGTCACCATGTCACAGCTCATGCCACAGGAAGAGATGGTGGTGGCCACCATGCAGCGTAGTGCAGTGAAGGGTGTGCCGGGTGGTGGCTTCCAGACTGGAGAGAGCCCATCACTGCATGATAGGTCTGGCAGGTGGGGGGAGGAGGGGGGCCTCTCAGGTCAGCAGCTCTAATGCATCTGTGTTCCCTTACAGCACCGGCTCACCAGCATTCAGTGACTGGGGTACCTGTGGCTGTCATGGTAGCCCATCCAGCCCTGGAGGACTGGCCTTCCACTTCCATGGACATCCGGAGGCCCGATAGGCTGCAGACTGACACCGCTGTTCAGCCAGATTACCCAGACGTGATGGCGGACGAGGCCCTGGCTGGGTTCCAGCGAGATGCCAGCAACACTGTGCTCTGCATAGAGACACAGATTGGGGCAGGGTCTGACACTGATGATGATGAGACCATTGTCTTGGTAGGTGGGGAGCTTGTCAGACAGGAGTCACCCATACCAAACACCAGCACTGGCTGCATGGCTGGTGGCCTGTCAGCAGCGGAACAGTTACCTGCCACTCACCCTGGTACTGCTGTGTGCACAGGCATAGTGCTGCAGGGTGGCAGGGCACCCGTACAGGTGCTGACCAGTGCATAGGGGCCAAAGGGGCAGCAGCAGCAGATGGCTGGAGATGTTGGGGTGCCGGGTGCTATTCCACTGCCGGGGAACCTGACACTGCCCATCCCCATGAAGGCCACACTGTACAGCTCCCACCTGAGTGGGGGGCCATGCAGTACAGTCGTATGACACCGGTGGGTCAGTGCCATGCCCATGCACCCCAGGGTGCTGATCCCTTGGCCGAGCACACCCAATTGCACCGGCCTCCATAGAGCAACAAGTGCTGCTCATGTCTGGGGTGCGGCCACTCCATGCAGAGGTATGCCAGGCAGCTGAGCAGCACAAGAGGGGCACCGCACAGGACCTGGAGGCCAGTCAACACCTGCGGGAGGACATGACCGCAGCCCTGGACCACATTGTCAATGCGATCTCGGTCAGCCTTGTGCCACTGGCTGCCACAGGGCATGGCCGACCGCCACAGACACTGCCATGTCAATGCCAGGATCTGCTGTGGGCATCCCAGGCATGCCTGTTGTGGGCATGTTTGGGGGCCTGCAGATCACTGCAAGAAACCAGTCCCGGTCCCACAGTCCCACACCTGGGGGTGGTCACAGACCCCCCCCCGTGACCATCATGCAGCTGTGACTGCTGGGCAGCTGTCCCCATGTTCGTGGAGCAGTGTGACTGCATGGCGGACCTGATGTGCATGCCCCCCTGTCAGCTGTCTGCAGCCACTGTTCTGTGTGCACGTGGGCATTATGTGTGTGTGCATGGCATAGTCATGGCAGCTGTGTGGTGTATCACACGCTGCCCATATGTGCACCTGCCTGGCCACTGACTTGTGTGGCATGTGTGTGATGATGCCATCTCACCACTGGTTGTGCATGTGCACCGGTGCCCTGCATCTGATCCAAGCCATGCGCTGGCACCTGGTCGCATGCATGTGGGTATCACTGTGTGCGTATGTGTGTGTGTACGTGCGTGTGAGTGTGTGTGTGTGCTGTTGTACAGTGCTGTGGGGTGTGGTGTTGCATGTGGCCATGTGGCCATGTGGCACTGCCCCACCACTGCACCATGCCTGTGTGTGCATGGCCCTGACCATACCCACACATGGCTGTGTGCTCTGCCACTGTGTTGGTTCTGTGCACACATGTGTGTGTCCACCTACCTGCCTGCACCATAGTGCTCCTGCACTATCATGTCTCATTGGTGGATTGCCAGCCGCATGAGCTGGGGATCCCTCCACCCCGGGGGGGCTGCCCACCACCTCCCAGCCCAATGCACGCATCACCCCCACTGCTGTTCCCCTCATCGGCCTCAACAGCTATTCCATGGTCAATGGCCATGTTGTGCAGCATGCAGCAGGCCAGGAATAGGTTGCAGACCTTTGAGGGGCTGTATTGTAGGGTGCCACCAGACATGTCCAGGCAGCGGAACCATGCCTTCAGCATCCCAAACACACGCTTAATGATGTTTCACATGCTGTCATGTGCCTCATTGTACTGCTCTCCCACTGGGGATGACAGGCACCTGTAGGGTGTGAGCAGCCAGGGACTGAGTGGTAGCCACTGTCACCTGTGTGTGGGGAGAGAGAGAGGGATGGTTAGCCTGGTGACCCCTGTCACTGTGCCCGATGCCCCTCCCAGTCACACATGGTGGTTCCCCTGCCCTGTCTACCCCTCTTTCATGCCCCACTGTACCCTGCTGCCCATGGTCTCACCATACTCACCTACTAGATGTCCTGTGGGGATGTCCCCACTCTCGAACCTGTGGCACAGTGCTGAGCTGTGCCAGAAGTAGGCATCATGTGCTCCATCAGGGTGTGTGGCACAGACATTGGTTATGCACCCCCTGGCATCGCACACCACCTGGCAGTTGATGCTGGGGTAGCCCTTCCTGTTGATGTAGGCTACCCCCTCCTCATCAGGTGACATGCAGATGCCTATATGGGTGCAGTCAATGGCCCCTACCATGCCAGGCATATGTGCTACCCTGTGGAACTCCTGCATGGCTGCTGTATGCTCCGCCTGTGTGCTGGGGAAGTAGATGTGTTCCACACATGTGGCAGCAGGGTGTTGAGGAACTGTGTGAGGAGCAGTGATGTGGCCAACTGGGTTATGCCTGTGGTGTCCCCTGTTGGTCTCTAGAAGGTGCCTGTGGCTAGCGGGCACTTGACAGCTGTTACCTTTGTCTCCACTGTCAGGGCATGGCTCCATCTAGTGTGTGCCTGCATCTTGTCACTGCACAGTTCACAGAGCTGCCTCAAAATCACCTGGTTCAGGTGATAACAACCTGTGATCTATCTGTCAGCAGGGTCCTCGAAGCTGATGTGGGACCGGTACTGCCTATTCCGGGTGTACAGCCGGTGGGCCCTTCCACTGCCATGTTGCTTTACCTCCTGCCTCCTCACACTCCTCATTCTGGCTTCCATCTGGAATGCCACACTGGCCATGGCCACTGTTGTCCTGTCACCCTCTGGGCATCTGGCTCAACTGCCCCATGGCTCTGTGGGGCAGTGCCTTTCGCTTGACTGGACCCCCTCCTGTGCACCCTGCCCCTGGCTGGCTGTTGCCTGCAGGCTCTGTCGACCACCTCTGTGGGTGCCTGTGTTGCTCCCCTTGGGTCTGGTGGCTCTGTATGGCACCCACTGCCTCTAACCCCCTCAGTCAGCCTCCCTGCCTGTCTCACTCTCTCTCTCACTCTCACACTTTCTCTCTTTCTCTCTCCCTGTCACCTTCTTCCTCTCTCAGACTGCCTGTCTGCCTCCCTCCCTCCCTCTGTCCTGCTCCCCTCTGGTGCAAGTGCCCTCCTCCTACTATTTATAGGGTCAAGTCTGCTCCACACAACTCTCAGTTGCTCCTCACTTGCACCTTTGGTCAGGGGTTGAATATCATGCTGTACAGCATAGTCATGGGTATGCCCCCTGCCCTTGCGCATGCATACATTACTATTGCACATTGGCTCACTGCTGCTTGCGCCGTGCAGTTGCTTCCGCTGATTATCGCTCTATGGCACATCTCCACATTTGCACATGTGCAACTGCTTTGAATATCCCGGCCATGGTATTTAAGACACAAATACTTTAAATGTACAATAGTTAAGGAAAACTAGATAAAATTCTGCACACTTTAAGTAATTAACTTTTTATCTTCAGAATTAATTATCCTTTGAAGTCTATGATATTGTATTAAGAATCAGTTATTTTATGATGTATCTATTGTACTTCTAAATGTTATACTGTGTGCTGTCAAAGTTATTATTTTAATTGTTTTATTATTTTATTTTCTTTTGTAAAGGCTTAAATGCTGAACAATAAAAACAAATTTGAAAAAAAAATATGTTTTAAAACAATAAAAACTAATTGAATTACAGATTTCTGGATGCAATGAGTTCCAGTTTTTTGTAGCAACATAAGCAAAATATCTCTGACCTGTTGAGGTTTTAAGATGTGGAATAGTTAAAGTGTCATCAGAACACAAATACAACTGCTTGGTTTGGGGGGAAATAATGCCTGTCAATGGTCCCATATTCCCCATTCTCAAAGCTATGTAGATCATACAATTCATATAGAAACAATCCCTACTATCAAGGGGTAACCAATTTAAATTCGTATATAGAGTACAATGATATTTTCTATACTTAGCACATAGAACAACTCTACTAATTGCATTATATCTTGATGTTCTTTTTGGAAAAAAAATATTTGACACCCCACCCCATAGCACACTTCCATAATCTAATGACGGAAGAAGACAGGCTTGAGATAAACATTTTCTTGTGCTTTCTGTGAGCAATCCCTAGGACTTATATAGGGCACGAGATAGTTTATGTAATAAATTACAGGTTTGATCAACATGTGAATCAAAAGTTAATTAACAATCCAGTGTTATGCCCAAGTATTTAAAATTACTCACTTCCTCCAAATAACTTCCATCCTCAAATTTTAAAGTTAGTTTATCATTTATTTTTCTAGCCTTTTGTGTCATACAGCACATCATTATCTTTGTTTTCTTTTTGTTCAACAACTTCTTTTGTAAAAACCATCTAGTCAAAATGTGAAACTCATTTTGCAGTTTAACATTCAAAGCTTTACAATCATTATCCACCAAATACAAAACTCCATCATCTGTATATAAAATAATATTAGACCATGTAAGTTGCTGAGGCAGGTCATTGATGAACAAAGCGAACAACAGGGGTCCAAGAATGAACCTCTGTGGTACACCATGAGACAGTGTTTGCATATCTGATAAAACCACATTCACTCTAAATACTTGTTCTCTGTTGATTAAATAACTTGCAAACCATATACAGCACATGATTCTATGTGTTTACTGACACATGTGTTCTTTCTCTTGTACAGATAATGGCACAAAGCATGCATAATCTGGGCTGTACATAAAGGACAAAGGAGTTCATTGGGTCAGTACACCACCCAAATCACCAGACCTGAAGCCAATAGAAATAGTGTGGCATCAGATGAAGCACTACCTTCAGAGGCATGTTAAACTAAGGAACTGTGCTCAGCTAATATGGGGCATAAGACACTTTTGGAGGAGAGTGCTGACAGTTGAAGACTAATAAATACATTGATCACATGGATAAAATGATCCCAGCCATTGTTCGGGCCAATAGTTGCATCACTGCAGTGTAAAAAATATAAAAATAAAATGAAACTTTGTTTTCAAGCAGTGTTTTGCTATATTTTGTATCCCACATCTTTGCTGTGTCAAGATATAGCACTTCATCTAACACCTAGCCTGGCAGCATCCTGAGGCATGATCTCAGGCTTGCTAATCATAGCTGTGGGGGATGGGTGTCAAAGAGTCTGAGGAAATACTGAATAGTAATACAGGTTGTGCTGTGGTGTCAGGTTCCAACACCTAGCCAGGTAGCATCCTGAGGTGTAATTTCAGGTCTGTTAATCCTGTCAGGTTTGCTAAACCTGTCTGGGGGGGGGGGCTAACAGAAAAACAAGATTGTAGGAATCATCATGAAGGAGGCATCGGACTGAAGGAAAACATACTCCAAAAAATATGTCCATAAAAACATCAATCTCAAAGAACAGACTGTTCTCCTGCCTTTAAATTTCTTTCCTAGTGCATGTCTAGCACCATAGATTCAGTTATGTATATATATATATATTAGGGCCCTGTGAAAAATTACCTTTATTTCAATTAAAGCTGTATCCCTTGGCCTGTTGATTCAGTATGCATTCATCCCAAACAGCCATCCCATGGCCGCACCAAGGCACAGCCACTGACCAAGGGGTATGCCAACACCATGCACACACCACTCAATGACACAAGTGCACCACATAGCCACCCACCACACGACTGCAGCATGGACCCACTCACCAGCTGCAAAGCAGACACGGACACAGAAGGGTAAACAGGTGATGAATATAATAGAAGAAAGCAACACAGCTAAGCATAACATGTAACAAAGGGGAGGGTAGGTGTAGGTGAGAAGGGGTCAGGTGACAGGGTCTGTACAGGTGGAAAGGGGAAGGAGGGAGAAGGGAGGACAGAGATGGGATGGGGACTGGTGAACCTCATAGCTGGCCATGGCCTGCCAGCACCTGGCACATCCCCCTGTGCCAGTTCTGGAGCATGAACCTCCTGGTCTGCCCTACAGTCTCTATGATGTGGGATGTGATGAGGAGGATTACATGCAGGAGAAGTTGATAGAATGGCAGGTGGGATCCCCTCTGGGCACAGTAATGTATGTGGACATTAAAAATGGGTAAATACTGAGATAGAGCACGCATATATTCAGTGTCACTGTCAATAATATCTTGTTCCATTATAGGAACAGGAGCAATCACTGTATGACCAAGTATGGTAGTTTGATGAGGAAAAACGAAAGTTAGGATATTGTATATTACAGGCCTTAAGGCCATAAGAGAACGTTTTATGATTTCTTACAATACAGTACTGACCATCAGAATTATATGACATTTTAACAGTAGGCACCCTCCATTTTTGTAGTTGAACTGGGCAGTTGAAAGATTGATTTGTGAGTCTTGTAGTCAGGCGATAAACCTCTTTTACATAATTCTTGTAGAGACGGCTAGTGTTGCCCACTGGTGGTGATGCTGTTGATGGTGCCCTGGGATTCTCAGTTTCATTAGAATTAATGTCCAAGTCCATAGTAAATTACCAGTCTTTGCTGTCCAGTGAATAACCACACACTGGCTTAATGACGTTGAAAATGTCACAGTGACACAAGAAATGATATCCCTTTTTGGCACAACAGTCTTTATGAGAAACCACCCAAACCTCAAGGGTGGGATGGAAAACCAGAAGAGGTGGAAGTTCATTGCATTCTCTGTAGATATCCTCATTGAGATGCCCAATGGAGTGAATGGAGGCTAACTGATCAAAAATTGCTGTAGCAGTATCAAAATGTGGTAAAGACACACTGAATGTTACAAACATTGTATCTCTGATGATGCAACGATTAACATTATAACATGGTCCCCTACTGGACTGGGATGGTGTGTAACATAACCTAGGTTACATGCAGTAGACATTGGTATAGATAGTAACCTAGAAGAGCACATTGTGATGCAAGTAGTGGACTTACAATGTGGACAGTACCATATAGCAAATCTGTCATGAACAATATCCGGAATATTTCCAGATTCCAAATCACAGAAAAGATTATTGACAGTGGCTATGACATAAGAGCCATAAGAAGAGCACAGAAGTTCCCTGACAATATATTGCTTGATTGCTTCCTTGTTGTTTTGAGCAACAAGTTCATTAATTTTATCCTTAGTATTTGTAAAATTATTGGCAATATTGTGCACATTATACGCGGTAAAAAGCTCTTCCTGAGTAAGCCCATCTACACCATGCAATAAGGGTGGTAGTATATCATTTTTCATGCCATCCTGAAATCTGGGCATTTGACTGGAGATAGAGGCAATATCTGCCCTGTTCCAGATTGACATGCCGGTTCTGAAGAGACCGGAGATAGTGCAAGTGGCACCGGTGACATTAGCAGTGTCACGCCTCCTATGAGAGGAGAAGGAGTTTGCATTTTTCTTGGTATCCAGGTTAGGTGTAGGCCTGAATAAACCTAAATGTTCAATAGTATGGGTACCAGCCACAGGGTCTTCTGTGTGTATGGTATGCAGCAACACTATCTAATAACATAGTACTGAAAAACTTAGAGATGTTTGTATTATGACACATACCAATTTCAGACATATTCCAATAAGTAAGATTAAAAAGAACTGGGACGTGCATGTATTGCACATTATTTACATGGGTACCTGGAAGGGAGGAGGCATTGAGACCACTGTTAGGGCCAAGTTCCTGTTGGGGACATTCAGTCAATTCTGCTTCAGTAAGGATTCTACATTCAGAAACATAGCAGCTGTAGCCATATGATGTGGAAAACAAAATTCTTTTGCAGAGCCTTGTGGGAACCTCTCACAAAAGGCATGGTCAATTTAAGCACTAAGGTTGTATAAACCAGAATGTCTGTGACTAGCTTGGTGAATGGACAGGGTACCATTTAGGTCAATTCTAGTACTGGGACAACCTTGGAATGTGTATTTAGCAAGGCAGGCAATGGGAAGTGTTTTTCCATTACTGTCAGTTTACCGTTCAATTTGGAGGGATGATTTGTCAGGCACCACAACTGAATCAATAAGGTAGGCATCCTTGCCTTCCTGAACAGTAATCATTTTGTTGGGAACATCTATGCTAACTCCTTCAGGGATGGTTGTGTTTTTTTCTGCTGGTGTCATGTATCTTTCCTGAGGATGATCAAGTAGTGGAAGGAGTTGTCTTAGTCACTGATTGCTTTCAGATATAGTTTTCATATCCATACCATTAACAAAAGGGATTGCTCCTAATAGAAGGAGGGTCAGATGCAAGATAGCCATCTTGCAGGAATACCTGTAAGGAAAAAGAAAAGGTCAGTAGGTACAATTCTGCCCAATGGGGTTAGGAAAGGTAATTATCCTCCTTTATATAGTTTAATTGGTTAGCATGTAACCATTTCTCAGTAAATTTCTTCTGGTGAAGGATTCTAACTTGGTAGACTGTGGGACGGAATTTGTTGACAATGGAGTAGGGTCCTTCCATTTATTGGAGAAGGGATGTATAGAGTGAGCAAATCTGAGAACCATTACCTGATGTCCAACTTGCCAGTCCACCTCTTGTGCATGTTTGTCAAAGTGAATATTGAACTGTTGTTGGGCGTTGTCCACACAGTGTGCAGTGTACAAGTGGGTTTTAACAATATCATCTCTGAGTTTTGCAACATATTTGTCTAAAGACACTCTGTCTGCAGTTGGTGTGTTTAGATCAATCATCAGGTGTTCAGATAATCTCATGGTTCTACCAGTCATCACCTCGAAGGGTGTCAACTGGGTACTGGCTGAAGGAGTGTGCCTAATTGCCATAAGGAGTAAAGGCAAAAGGGAATCTCAATCCTTGGGATTGTCCTCGATAAATTTGGAAGGCATTTGCTTGATCTGTTTGTTGACTATTTCTACCTGACCTGATGATTGAGGGTGTACACAAAGAACTTGGAATGTTTCTTGCATCAACTCACCTGCAAAGCTGGTTCCTTGGTTAGAGTCTACCTTGAGAGATAGGCCCCAGCTGGAGAACAATTGTTCTAGCAGGACTTTTACAATTGCCTTGGCTGTACATTTCTGAGTGGGGAAAGCCTCACCCCACTTAGAGAATAGGTTAGTGACAACAAGTGCATACTTGTTGTTCCTGTTGGTATTGGTCAGAGGACCAATAAAGTCGATTTGGATTGCATGTCAAAGGCCAGATTGTCTCTGGGGAAGTAGTTTGGCATTTTGCTTGGTTGAGGCCAGATTGTTCTGAGCACACATCAGGAAGGTTTCTATGTAGTGCTTGACATCCTTGGTGATGCCGGGCCACCAACCAACAGATTTTAGACTCTGGAGTGTATTTTCTACCACCTGGTGTCCACCAGTTGGGGTGTCATGGACCTGATGAATAAACTCAGATCTCAAGGATTCAGGGACTACCCACAGATTATAGTTTGAGTCATTGGACTGATAATAGATTAGTTTGTTGTCCTGGGACAGATGCAATTGGTTTGCATGTCTTTTGTAAGGGTTGTGGGTAGGCAGTTCTTGTTCAGCTCCTTTATCAAGGAATCTGAACACATCTCTTAGTTGAAGGTCAGACTTCTGTGCTGTAGACAAGTCCAGTGGCACAAAAGGTTCAGATTTCTTCTTTATGGCAGCTATTTGTATGGCTGCTAGAGCATCAGGGTGAGGATTTCCCATGTCTCCCTCCACCCGAGCACCATCTTTTACAAGAGTGTCTGTTTGATCCTTGAAAGAATGGTATGGATCAGTTTTTGAATGGACTTTCACTTTGTGGATAAACAGTTTGTGCTTAAACTGTTGAGTCAGTTCACGAATGTATACAAAGAGTGCTTTGTACTTCACAGGGTGCCATCAGAAGAAGTAAAGGAGTTCTTCTTCCAGAAAGGTAAAAATTCGGTCACAGAACAACAAACCCAATTAGAGTCTATAAAGGTGATGGTGTCCTCGACGCCATGTTGTATCAGTTCAAGGGCACAGGCCACAGCTGCCAATTCTGCATATTGAGATGATACAACACTGCAACATTTGGAAGAATGAACAATGTTACCATTGGGGTACATGATGAGCACTCCAACTCCAGCTACCTGTTCTCCTTGATTGTACAAGGCAGAGCCATCAGTAAAGGCATGTCACGGGGAGGTGTCAGCAAGGAGTTTTGGAGTAGCAGGAAGTAAAGTGCCTGGATCAGGCAAATCAGGGTTTTGGAGTGTGCAATCGTGCAGGGCTCCTTGGCATAAAAGACCATGGGCTAAAATTAAGGGCATTTTGGCAGAGTAGACCTGTATGTCACATTCCTGGAGAAGAAGAGACCAGTGAGTCAGTCTGGTGTCAGATACTGATCCATCCTTTACTCTGTCTGATAACAGAAAGGTTGTAGGGGTACTGTTTGTGTTCAGAATGATAGGTGAGTACCCAATGATATACAGAAAATGCTTGACAGCCCAGTAGGTAGACAGAAGGTTTCTTTCACACCGACAAGACTGTACTTCTGTTCCACTGCAGACAGCATTTGGGATGCATAAGCAATAGGTCTCAGAGTAACAGTTACTTTCTGAGCAAGTACTGCAGACATGGCTATGTCTGAAGTAGCTGATTCCAAATGGAAAGGTAGAGCTGGATTGAGGTTTACTAAAACTGGAGCAGAGGCCAAAGCCTGTTTTAGAAGAGTCACAGCTTGAGTGTGGATGGGACTGCAAGTCCAGGGAATGTACTTTTTCAGGAGCTCAAACAGAAGGGTGGCCTTTTATGCAAAATCACAAATAAAATCCCTGCAATAGTTGACCATTCCCAGGAAATGTCTGAGTGTTGCCACACTGGTGGGTACTGGCAAATTTTGTAGGCCTTGGAGATTCTTCCAGGCCAGGCTCCTGCACTGTTTTGTTATGTGCAGGCCTAGAAAGATGACTTCCTTCTGGCATAGTTGTGCTTTTGCTGGATTGCACTTGAGGCCTGCTCTCTGTAAGAGTCAGAAGTTCATCAAGGAGGTCAAAATGGTTGCTCTTTGGTGGCAGTTGCCAGCAGCAAATCATCCACATACTGCAGAAGACATTGTGGGGCAGAGAAACCCTGCTGACCATCCATCATGTGTAGATGGAAAAAGAGAAGGGCTGTTTTGAAAGCCCTGGGGTAAGCAGGTCCAAGTGCACTGTCAACCCTCAAAGGTAATGGCAAACTTGTATTGATTTTCCTGAGCTAGGGGCAGTGACCAAAAGCCATTTGAAATGTCAAGGGTGCTGAACCACCTATGGTCTGGTGTCAGCAGTCTGAGCACATCTGGTGCTAATGCTACAGTAAAGGAGCAGCTAGGAGTGACTTGATTAAGTCTCCTGTAATCAATAGTGAGTCTTCAAGATCCAGTGGGCTTTTTCACTGGCCAAATTGGTGAGTTAGCAGTCAAGACACAAAGGCTTGATCACACCTTGCTAAGTAATAACTGAATGGTTTCTCTGAGTGATGGTAAGGCCTCAGCAGGAAAGGGGTATTGTCTTTGCCTGTCATGTGCTGGGCCTGGGATTTCAATGACAGTCTGCATTCTCCCACAATCATGTCTGTGTGTGGCAAAAGCACCCAGGTGCTTCTGCAGGATAGGTAGGAGTTTCTTGAAGAACTCATATGTCTGGAATAGAGCTATGATGTCATATTCCTTGTCATTGGGGATGATGGCTGCAACCACATGTGAATCAGAGATGATGACTGTACAATATTGTCCCCTGATCTGGATCAAGAGCATTTTGGACAAATCCGGCACACAGCCGTGGAGTGTGAGAAAATCAAATCCCAGTATGCTGGAAAGATTACGTAGTACCATCAGGTCAAAAGTACAATTCATCTTGAGGCTGTCTATCACTACAGAAAGTATGATAGAATGGTAGGTGAATAGCTTGGTGCTATCCATACCTTGTGTACTGGTCCTCAATCCAGTGGACCAAGAGGAATTTGCTGGATCTTCACCATGCAATTCAGACGCAGTCGCACCTGTATCTAGCAAAATAACCAGTTGGCGGCCCCTGACCATGGCCCTGGTACAAGGCCTGCTGTTTATGTCAAGGGTGAGCTTGTTCACAATATGGACTTGGGCCTGTAGTTGTCAATCTGAGTTACTGCTATGCAGTTCCTGCAAAAATAGGCCAGCTTGTTCTTGCCAGGCCTCTTCCAGGTCCTGTGTAGCCGCTATGAAGGATGAGGCCTCAGGGTTCAGGCTTGATGCGGCCTGGTCTGAGGAGGCTCCAATGTCTCCTTGGCCTAGTGAGGCCTGTTGTACCGGCACTAACATTGCAACGGTTCACTTCGTGATTGAGTCCGCTACTGATTGGACATGCCCAAGAAGACTGTGGAGGTTGTTGTTCTCCTCCAATATCTCATGATAAGATGGGCCTGACTGATAATTTTGATTGCCCCGATAATCATGGTGTTCGTTATGCTGCTTAGAATTAGAGTTGTTACAATTTGGCCTGTTATTCCTATTTCAATTTTGGTTCCCATTCCTGTACTGGTAGTGCTGTTTGTTATCTGAAGGTGCAACCTTTTTGTCTTGGGCCTTGCCTCCGCTGTGTAGTGGGTTGTGGGCTAGCTGGTAGATTGCACCGCAACCACCTTTTTGATCCAGAATTCAGATCTCAATGGAAGAGCTGGTAAACCCACTCGGTCATCTGGAGAATGTCTGCAAATTATTCCATTCCGTGGAAAACTGTAGGTTCAACTTTTTCATGGACAGCCAGAATCATGTTCCAAAGAAACAAGTTCTTATACTCAATTTGGTCCATATCTGCGGTATTTTCTGAAAGTGCTTTGCCAGTACAGTAAGCCAGCCTTAGCCTTTGGTGGTACAATGCTGGGCTCTCCTTGGCAGTTTGCTTTATGGGGTAAGCTAGCATAACGCCAACCACATTCAGGGTGTGCGCGGAAATAAGGGCTGCGGCAACCTCATTAAAGGTTGTGTCTGTAGATTGATGAATTTCCTCTAGGAGGTTCAACCAGAGGCTGTGATCAACAGTCTGCCAAAGGATCTGTACCTGGTAGGATGATTGTAGACTGAGCATCTCACATTTGAAACAAACCCTTTCCATATGACAGCTGAGATTACCACTGGGATTCATGAGGCCTATGCAGTCAGCAATCTGTTGTACAGAGTGGACCATCTGAAAGGGATTATTTTGAGGTACTGGATGCTCAGGGATGGAGTTTTTTGGTTTTGTGCTCTACGAAGGGCAGCCTCCACTACGGTGTCAGCCACAAAGCAGACAACAGATAGCTGGGCAGCGGCTTCCTTCATCATTGCATCCAACTGCTGTTTGAAGAGTTGCCTCTGTTCCTCAAACATCTCCATCCGAGAGAGGGTTGCCTCGATCATCTGATTGATCTCTGTTTATTAGCCTTTGGTCAAAGTGACAATCGGAGAGGTTGTACCTAGGCCTCGGCCTCCCTCCCTCCCATCATGGGAGTCACCATCTTGGCATCACACATGATAGTTGTCATTCTGCTGATGACATAGGGTTGCACTGTCGTAGCGTGGGGATCTGCCATCTTGTGGGTGGCAGGAGAACACTGGGCCACAGTGAGGGAGTGGATGGGAGCCATCTTGGCAGTTGTCACCAGAATCGTCATCACCAGATGACATAAGGTAGATGGGTGTGTAGTGAATCCAGCCCAACACTTTAATGTGACCAGTCAACACCTCTCGCTGATGGCGCAGTTTCTCCATCTTAAGTATACATGCTTTGTGACTAACGTTTGCAATGCCCTGTTCAATACCTTTAGCAACTTCTTTCTGTAACACTCTATATGCGGTGCTCAACTTGCAGTTGTCCCTAAGCTCCCTATCCAACTCGTCACTTACTCACTTCAGGTCGTCCCTCATCTTTTCAATCTCCTCATTCAAAACCTCATTCATATCACTCAACAATTCATTCATGCTTAACACCTGTTTCTTATCTTGCCTCAACCTATCACATTCATCTCTCAATGTACATAACTCTTGATCATTACCCCGTACAGTACAGTGCAAAAGGGTCTTGTTCTTACTGTGCAGTGGCTGAAGTTCTGCTTCAAGCTGCTGCTCGCTTTTAAAACTTTCAGACGCCTGCAATCCCATCTCTTTCTTAAGAGATTAAAGTTGCAGTTTGAGGCAATGAAACCTTGATTTGGAGGTTTCTAGAGCAGCATAGAGAGCTTTGACCAACAGCAATTTAGCATCACGCTTTTTGACTGTTTGTCTTGCCTTGGAGTACTGGGTTGAGATCCCCAGCACGGAGATATTGGATCGATTCGAGTCCAGCACAAAATCATTCCAGTCTCCATGGGAGGTCAGAAAGTTAGAGACATTGAGTGTCAAGTCTGCACAGATATTGGACATAGTGGTACCAGAAAATGTTTTGGGAAACACAAAATGAACCCGTCAGTGGTTGTCCTGTTATGTATTGATCTACAGTGACTGAACCAACAGACAGTTGGGCTGCTGTACTCTCACAGTCCTGCAATTCAAAACTGCCATTGAGCAAGGTGAGATGGCACCAACCTTTCCCAGTAAGCAGCCAGACTTTACAAGATGCTACAGAGTTATAAGTAAGGATGAGATGATACTGGTGTGTACACCTACTTACTACCTGCAAGGGAAGGGAAGCCAACAAGTCGAGAAACTTTACTAATCCAGACCACCTGCACACGGTAGTCAGTATGTTAGGGTGCTTAGCCCTGATCAGATTCTTGGCAGTGCTGAATTAGCAAGAGACACGGACAAGTGGCATATTCAGTAATAAACTTGTTTATTACACAAATGATTATAGTTGCCCTAATACAGGTCTTACCATTAGAAACTGGAGATGAAGTTTCTCAAATACCCCTAGGAGTAAAGATGGTCTTGAGAGGAATACATAATTCAATATCTTATATAGTTTGATTATTACCATGGTTACTAGAAGACTAGATGCATAAAATAGGCCCTATTGGCTAAAAGTTCCACAGTGTTATCCACCAATATACATTATTTGTAAGGTCAGCTAAATATGAGAACAAAGAACTCATACAAGGTACAGAATATAGTGCAGTATGACATAAATCCTCATAGTTGCAGTGCAGGCTATACAATGACTTCTCAGAAGAATAAACAGACAACACAAGTGTATCTCAGCACAGTACTTGCAGTATCTTTATTAGCAAAAGCAGCATGTGAATCACAATATGTCAATGGCTACTTACACTTGTATGGGACATGCCAATGCCCTAACTGTTGGTACATTAGGTATCATACCTTATAAGTATTGTCTAAGGTGCACGATAGGTATCCGATCAGAGTGTGGGGACTTTGCATTACAAACTTTAAGATCTCCATCATATTCCCCCTCTCTTGGTTGGTCTCCATTCAGTAAGCATGTGTTCAGTGCCTTCAGACAGTCTTCATAAAATCTGCCTTGTTGGCCCTGGCTCATCTTGGCCACCCTGCACTGCACCATCTTCAGCCTGTCTTCTGCCATTCCTTAGGTGAGGACTCCAGAACTGAGCACAATATTCTAGATGTGGCCTCACCAGGGACCTATATAGAGGTAGTAATACCTTCTTTTTCGTACTGTGAATACCCCTTCAGATACACCTCAGCATCCTATTAGCCTTACTATAAGCCTTGTTACACTACCTGGCTGCTTAAGGGAGTCACTAATGATGACTCTTAGGTAATTTTTCTCTGCTGTAGCGCTCAATTTAACCCCTCCCATTCAGTACTCTGTCCTGTTTTTTATTTCTTTTTTATCCCTAGAGTGCATAACCTTGCATTTTCTGACCTTGAATTTCAGCTGCCAAACCTTAGAACACTTCTCTAGACTCTGTAGAGCCTTCTGGATCACTTTGGGCCCTTTGTCATTACATTGCATTATTTGTCGATAATATATGCAGATGATATTGTATTACCTTCATTTGCACTTTTGGGTTTACAGAGGGCCTTGAATCTCCTTGTACAACAGTTGGTGGGGCTGAAGTTAAAAATTAATATAGAGAAATCTACTTCTGTTTTTTTGTGTCTAAAAAGAAACCAGATTTGTGTTGAGTCCTAGGAGAGCTGCTTTTAGCAGTCATAGAGCCCTAAAATTATCTGTGGGTGACATTTTGTGGTAAGAATTACTGGAAGACACATTGGAGTTACAGTATAGAAAAGTTAAAACAAGAAATATATGATATCTTAAAATGTCACAGTGAATATACTACTAATGCATTTTCTAGTATTTTTAGTATATATGAAAAAAATCATTGCTAGTATAATAAATGGTGCAGACACTTGTGGAGTGGATGCAAACAAATCAAACATAGAGCAAACCCCAAATTACTTTTTAAGATGTGCCTTGGGGTTACCAAATGTTATCCCAGGTGCCCACCTCTGAGCAGAAACTCGGACACAATTTAATAATTGTTCATGTTTGCTGAGATCTCTGGGTATCTTTGTGAGAATTCTAAAAATGGAAGACCACATACTTCCCAGGAGAGTATTTTGTGATGTAATAATTGGGAAAAACACCACTTCTGTCATTAAAGGTTGGTGGTAAACTATGTCTGATCCCACAAACATTAGGCCCTATGAACAAAGTCTACACAGCATGTGCATGGGTGCACAACACATGCATGTAAAGACATACAATACATGTGAGTGCATGCACAGCACACCAGGGATGCATGCATGAACTGTGTGCATAGGCACATGTAGTCAACCCTCCTGCAGTGACATGCACTCTGAACGATGCACATCTGGGGGTTCATGGCCACGTAGCAGTGTGTGCAGCACCCCCAAATATGCATTTATGAAGCAAGGTATGACAGCCAGGCACGTGGCTTGAGGCACGTACATTTAAGGCAGGTGGAGGGCTGCCATAAACAGATGTGCACCATGGCAGACAACAGCTCACAGACAGAATGGGATGTCAGGGATGGGGAAGGATGATGCACAACTGTGTCTGGCACTACCATAGGCACACACATGGGACACAAAGTGGGCACCATGACAGGTAACACTCAGCAGATTCACAGTCACACAGGTGTGGAACTTACGTGGACAGTACAGCACCCTGCTCAAGCAAACAGCACATGGGCAATGCTGAATCACTGCCATCAGAGGCACCAGCATGGGAACAACACCCACCCCACACAGGGCACACATGCAGGACTCCCAAACAATTGTACTCCTCAGTGCACAATGCACCAACACCCAACCCATATTGAGCCTCCCGCAAATACCCCAAGCCCACCCAAACAGTGCCCCATCCACCCACAGCAGTGGGTGAATCACTGGGCTTGAGACAATAATGACAGAGAGCTAGGAAAATAAAACCTTTAATTAACAACAAGGCATTAAACAACAGAATGATGTAGGATAACATCCGTCCAAGTACAGTGCACCACAAAGAATAAAACATCATGCCACAATGGTGCACAGTCCTCAAGGAAGTTCCACATGATCTGATCAAATCACTGGCATGGCATGGGTCCATACGTGTTCTTGTGGGGCAGTGCCAGATTGGCAGTCAGTCCCCTAATCCTTCCCCTCCTGGGAGTCCCCACTGGTACCTAGTGGTGTAGTGGCCATTCATAGGTGTGGCAGTAGCACTAATCTTTTTTTTTTGTGTGTTAGCAAGCCGCCTTGTAGCAGCACTAATCTTTGCAGGTATCCCCTGTAGTGCTGCAATGAGAAGAAAACACTGGAAGTAAAGGCATGAGTGAGATACACATTATGGTCCATATAGGCATATAGGCAGTATAATATGGCACAGGTATACCACAGGATGCAACACCTACCTTTGATGGCTTCACCACCCTCCACGTCTCCCCATCATTGGCTTTGTACCAGATGTCCTCAGACCCCACCTTCAGGGACAGGAAGGCTGAATATCTGCAACATCATTGCCCCCAACATGGAGTTGTCTGCCCCATGCAGGTGGCCCTCTCTGGCTGCTCCACCCTGGTTAAGACTAACTCATCCAGGAGCTGTAGGTGGTCCTGTGAGAATGAGATGCAGAAACAGCAGTCAACATCATGGATACCACACCCACAGCATTGCCACATACACCACACCCTGCAGGCAAGGTACATTCCCAAATTGGGACATCCAGTCACCAGCTGTACCCCTGTTGGGGTTGTCAAGGTATGTGTCCTCTGACACTCTTCATAGCTTCCTGGGGTACATCCTCAGTCCCCTGACCTGTGGCATTAAGAAACAGGTGCTCTCCACAGCAGCTGCTACTGCCATCGCCTCGCCTTGTGGCATATGCACATGATGCCCAGTTAGGTACCATCAACACACACTAGGGGCCCACACATGCCTATTAAAAGATACACACAAGTAGTTTTTCAAACATAAAGGCTGGCATCCTGATACATACAGGTACCTAGGTATCCATAGGTGTGGGGGTAGATGTGTCCTAGCTTCCTGATAAATGTGCTCCTGCATGAGGTGGAGCTGGAGCAGCGATGGCAGAGGGGCCCAAGGCCCTGGGTATTCAGACCACAACTGGATGGATGGACAATGCAGGACACACACTGCATGAATGCTTCAGGTTTGACTAGGTCACTGCTGAACAGGTGTGCAACATGGCCTGTGACACTGTCTCACCAAGGACATGGCATTCCAAGGCAATGCTAGTGGAGACCAAGGTTATATGTGCACTGTCATACTATGCTTCCAGGTCATTCCAGAGGGTGTCAAGTAATGTTGTCGGTGTTAGTATGTCATCCATATCCAGGCCACTAGTGCAGGTGATGGATGCCCTACTTGCCCATGTGGAGGTGAACATATGATTCCCTGCAGCAGAGGCAGATGTGTGTTCCATGAAGCAGGCATTCTATGCCATGCATGGCATGACCAATGTAGTCAGCACCATAGACTTCACCCATCTAGGGTTCATAACCCCAGCAAGAATGAGGAGGCATACAGCAACAGAAAGGGGTTCCACAGTATCAATTGTCAGATTATGTGGAATGTAGATAGCCTGTTCACCAATGTGTGTATGAGGTACCCTGGCTCATTCCAAGATGCATACATCCTGGACTGATTGTGTCTCTGTGCCCTGCTCAACATTGGACAGATTGACAGATGGCTGTTAGGTGAGTGTATGGCAGCAACATGTGTGGCACCTTGTGACTCTGTCACTAGCACCTGATTGTGTTTTTTTCTGTGCCCCCCCATAGGACACAGCAAATACCCACTGTGGCCATACCTGATGACACCATTGCTGAAGCCACATAGCGCTGCTGAAGAGGCGTACAACCAAGCCCACAAGAAGACATAGACTATCACTGAGAGGACAGTCAGCCTACTGAACATGGGATTCTGGTGTTTGGACTGTACAGGTGGTACAATGCTGCTGTCACCGGGACAGGCATGCAGGGTGTTCAACTCATGTGCCATGCTCCATAACATTGCCATATGATGCCATGTGTACCCATACCAATGGACATACAGCCATGAGGACTGCTATAGGGAGACTCGGGCATCCAGACACAGGGACAGAGACACTGAGTGGTCATGCTGCACATGATGCCCTGGTACAGGGCACATTCCACTGGTAAGGATGGCCGTCAGCAGAGTGTTAGCCCAGATGAGCACAGAACATGTCTGTCCATGGCCATCATATGCAGGACCACAGCACAGGGGCCTCTGTGTGAGCTGCATGTGTGGACAGAATGGTGGCAGGGTGTGTGTGGATGGTGGAAAGTGTGGGTGGTGGGTGCAAGATGACATATATCCCTGAGTGCACCCATCCGAGTGGATGGAGGTTGGTGCGGTGGTATGGCAGGGTGTCTGCTGTGATGGAGGAACTTTGGTATTACTATGAATTGTGGGGTACTTAAAATTGTGTGGTTTGAAGTGATGCTACAGGATAGGTCGGGGTACTGCATTGCTGGGGGGGTACCACTATGTTCAGGGGTGGGTACTGTTATGTATGATTGGGGTGCGTGGCTTCATGGTGTCACGTGTGTGGGTGTCCAGTCGAAGTGGTGCTTTGCTGTATGGTATAGATGTGGGTGTGGTAATGTCTGTATAGCGGCACTGTGTGCATGGCAATATGGCATGCTGTGTGTACCAGGGGCTGTCACAGTGCTTGTGCTGTACAGTGCTTACACACATATCTGTGGTGTCTCAATGCTCAGACCTCTTGTAGTGCTTCTGCTGCAGGTGTACAGATGTCTGTGTGCCCAGATGCCAGGTTGGTGCATGTGCATGGCCATCATGGCAGTGGTGCATGATTGCAGGTGTGGACACCATCTGTTGCTCACCCGTATCTCCCCAGGTTCTGTTCTGCAGCTGTCTGGATGATTATGTAATGCAGGCAGGGGGCATGTCCATTGGTTTGCCACTATCGCCATCCTGGGGGGTCATGTCCTGCAGCTGTGTGTCTGTTCCCTGTGTGCCAGGTGTCTGCCCATGTGATGTGCATGCATACTGGGACTCAGCCTCCTGGGTGTTGTTTGCATCCCACATCTGGGTGTCCTGGTACCCTATGGTGGGTGATGTGGTGCCTGCATCCTGATGGTGGATGTCATACCCACAGTGTGGGGGGGGGGAGGCTGTAGGGGTGTGTGGTTCCGGCTCTGACACCAGGTTGTCCACCAGTCACTCCAGGAGGTTGTCCAGGCTGTCAATACCACATCACATGACCTGCACCTCCACTGTCAGGCCTAACAGTGTCTCTGTGGTCTTCATCTGTGCCTCCTTCCAGTCCCACTCCAGTTGCCACATTTTGGTGTAGTATGTGTGCAATGTACCTGTGGTGCATGCTCTCTGTGGCTGGCCTGTGGCCTGTGTTGCCAGGCCCTCATCACCATTGCTCCAGGGGCAGCTGTTGTCATCTTGCATTTGGCCCTGGTGCTCAGATGTTTACGGTCCATGCCACCTATATTGTGGATGTCCACTGGCCAGTCCTCTGAGAGGTGTTCCCATTAGTGGAGGTGGGGCTGCCTCCCTTGGCTGATACTCCCTTTGGCCACCTCCACATCCTGTTCCTCTGACCTCTTGTATGGTCATGGCTGGGTGCTGTCTTGGTCCATCGCTGTCTCCAGTTGCACCTTAATCTCCTGCTCTGTACCTGTGGGCAACATGGGGATGTTGTGCTTGCTGTGACAGGGTACCTGTGGGTGCTCTTTGCTGTTGTGCATGTGCACCAGGTGTCCCACCTGTACTATCCTCCTCATCAAGGTTGTCACTGTGTCCTGCAAGCTGTGCTGTGTAGCCTGGGCTGGGCATTGGGGAACATGTTGTTGTGCATCCCTCTGTGCTGGGGTCTGTGGGATGCAAACATGGCTGTTAGCAACTGCATGGGGTACATGCCCTCAGGGCCCCTGTCCCTACATACCTGCCAGGGTGTCCCCACCCTCCTCCTACCCTTGTAGGCACACCTCTGTGAGTGTGTAGGTGACCATCTGCTCTACTGGGGATATAGTCAATGCACAGCTGGATGGACCACCATCTGTGGCCTGTCATGACATGAGCCCATGGCAAGCTTTTTCTTGACCGCTGTGGGCAGGTCTCACCACTTGTGTTTGATGGCTGCCAGTGTCCATGCCTCTGGCCTGGTAATGTTCATGTTGTCCTGTATGTCCAGCCACACGTGTGCGTTGACCTCCAGGGCCTCTGTTAGGGATTGTGCACAGTGTAGCATAATGGTTCCTGTTGTCTGTGGCCACCAGTGAAGTTTGAAGCCCTGGGACATGTGCTGCCTCAGGTGTGGATACATGCATGTTGCTGTTCACTTCTTTAGCATGCCCCCTAGGGCATCACAGGTTGTGGTGCTGTGCCCTGCGCATCTATGTCACTCTCTGCCATTGCCTCTGCATTGGTTGCTATATGCTATTCACTTCCACATATCTGCATTGGGGCAGATCGCATGCCCATTTATGGTGGGGTCAACGGAAGGATCCTTGCATCCTTGGCCTATTCGGTGTGGTCTGCATGGGGCATTACACCTCCCCTGTGATCATGCCTCCAGGGTCCATGGGCATTATGTGCCAATTGGTGAATACCATATTCTAGAGATGCCCTGCATGAATGTTGCTGTGCACTGCTTTTACGATCTTTTCTGCATACTTTGCACACCTTCGTGCTTTGGGTCTAAATGTCAACACAGACTGGCTTTGTGTTACAAGAACTGAAATTAAGCCCCAGAAACACACATGTAAACAATGTATTTTGGATATTGTAATGCAAACGGGCCTGGAAATAATTTGTGTTTTCAACATGCGTATTGGGTAGAACAGCTTCAAAACTAATTGAGATTGTGAAAATTAGTTAGATTTCTGTAAGAGTCTTGAATATGGGAAAGCTGTTGCAAGCACTAGATTTACTGTAAAATAACTCCTTTAACATTTAGCACTTTACATCTTAAGAAAATGGTCTTATGCTGTTGTGGTGAGAAAATAACTGTTGAAAATTATTTATTGCATTATGTGCTAATTTGTAAAAACTATGAATTGTGGCTCCATGTCAATACATCACAGACAAAATCTGTGCAGGAAAAAACGTTACAAACAACACAGCTCTCAGTAATAATAATAATAATAATAATAATAATAATAAAAAATCTTTATTTGTACAGCGCTTTTCTTAAAAACCAAGGTGCCTTTACAATAACTGCACATAAAACAATAAAATAAACAAAGATCCAATGACTGCTAAATTCATAAAATACAATAAAATATCATCATCATTAGGGGTAAGCTGTTAACCATAAATGGGTCTTAAAGGCCTTTTTAAATTCCTCCATGGATGCACACTGCCAGAGCGGATGGGGAAGAGAATTCCAGAGGGCAGGGGCCATGTACATAAAAGCACGGGACCTCGAAGATTTTAAAGAAATCCTCGAAATCTCTAGCAACCCCTCGTCCGCCAAGCGGAGTGATCGCCTAGGGCAGTAATGTACCAGGAGCACTTTCAAGTAGTCTGGGCCCAGTCCGTGTAGGACTTTATAAGTCAGAAGACCAACTTTAAAGGTGATCAGCCACTGTATTGGCAGCCAGTGCAGATCGCGCAGCACCGAAAAAATATGACAGGTACGAGGAGTACCTGTCAATAACTGGGCTGCAGTATTCTGCATGAGGTGCAAGTGGAGGATATCAACCCCTGGTAGCCCTAGATACAGGGAGTTGCAGTATTTAAGGCGCAAAGTCACAAAGGCATGGACCAGTGTAGGCAGATCACTGGACGGAACTAGGTGCTTAATCCTGGAGATGTTCCTCAGGTGGTAAAAGGATGATTTGATGACTGCTGACTCCTGCGACTGCAGTGCCAGCCCATCATCAAAAATCACCCCCAGGTTGCGCACCTGTTCACAGGTAGGGAGCTGGGTGCCACCCAGAAAAAATCCGGAAGGCAAACCAACTCCCATCCCCTCTATCCGGCAACCCAGGTCCACAATCATCACCTCTGTCTTCTCCGAGTTCAACCTCAGCCAGCTCGAATTCATCCAGTTCTGGATTTCATTGAGGCAGTTGTTAAATACTGAGAGAGCTCTGTCCTGGTCAGGTGCAAAAGATAGGTAGACCTGGGTGTCATCAGCATAGCAGTGAAACCTCAGCCCATACCTTCTTACAATGTCTCCGAGGCAGCATGTACACTGTAAACAACATGGGGAACAACACCAAACCCTGAGGAACCTCACAAGACAGAGAAACTGGGCCAGAGGAATTAATCCACGATACCACCCTCTGAGTTCTGCCAGTGAGGAAAGATCTAAACCACCCGAGGACTGTACTAGACAGGCCGCAGATGAACCTCAGGCATTCGAGAAGTATCCCATGGTCCACAGTGTTAAACGTAGAAAAGAGATCAAGAAAAACAAAGATGGAACTGCTCTTTTGATCTCTTGCCATCAAGAGATCATTGAGCACCCAAACCAGTGCCATCTCGGTACTATGCCTCTTTCAGAAACCATACTGGAGTGGTTCATAAATGTCATGGATGGTCAAATGGTTCTCCAGTTGTATGGCCACTACTTTCTCAATCACCTTCCCCACAAAGGGGAGATTAGAGATTGGTCTGTAGTTAGCATGGCAGTCTGGGTCCAAAGAAGCTTTCTTCAGGAGTGGCGTTACCACCGCCTCCATCAGGGAGCTAGGGAACTCACCCATCTCCAAGGTGCACCAGACTATCTGTGCTAGGACTGGGCCGATAACATCACAACAACCCTTTACCAGGGAGGTTGGGCCCGGATCCAAACTACAACATGTAGGGTGCCTACCCTGGACAATCTGCATGACATCAATGAACTCCGGCTGGTCAAAGGAACTCCAGGAGAGTCTAGGGACTGTGACCGGGCACCGATCCACAGCTCCTCCCATAGATGATGCAGGCTGGAGTGCCACTCTGATGTCGGCCACCTTAGCCACAAAAAAGAGAGCAAGATCTTCACACTCAACTTATGAAAAGGCTCTTCGAACCTGTAGACAGGCTGGGTTGCACAGTCAGTCTACTGTTCGTAAGAGCTGAGCTGGTCAGTTCTGAGTAGCCGCAATCTCCCCAGACAGGAACTCTTCCTTCTTACAGGAGATTGTGGAATGATAGACCTGATAATGTGCCATCAATCTAAGATGGTCGGCATCAAGGGCAGACCTCCACCAGCAGTGCTCTAATCTTTGTCCTTGTCGCTGCATCTCCCTCAAAGTCCCATCAAACCATGGGGACCGAGGGTGAAGGGGGAGAGGATGAACTTGGACAGGAGCAATGGAATCCAGAGCCAAGGAGATGGCTCTATTATAGGCCAAAACCAAAACATCTGGGTCACTGCTCACTCCAGAAAGCTCTGATAAGTCAAGCACCACCACCAGGCCCTCAGAGTTTATGTCTCACAAAGGGCAGTACCTGACCATCTCCACAGGGGTAGGCTTATGAAGGGGGGCACAAAAACTGATCAGACCATCTGACCGGTTCCACCCCAAATCGAAGGCTTCGATCCCCAGGAGGAAGACTAAGTCCAAGGAGTGACCACCTTTGTGAGTGGCAGAAGTAACAACTTGTGTAAGGCCCAAAGATGTCATACATTGGAGGAAGCGTTGTCCAAACAGCAAGAGTCCGTCACCGACCCAGGCATTGAAGTCACCCAGAACCATCAGCCTGGGCTACTCGAACTCCATTATGAAGTCCGCTACTTCCTGCAGAAAGTGCTTCTCATCACCTGGTGGACAGTAGATGTGAGCGATTCTGCAACCCACACCAGCCACTACAGGACACTCGAATGACTCAGCCTTCTCAACTGGAACACTCGTGAGGACCAGTTCAGTCTTGAAACAGACCACAACCCCCTTCCCCACGGTCCAACCTCGGGCAGTGTAACACTGAGTACCCGGCTGGAATAGCGGCCCCTAATATAGGACCTGCATTCTCATCCAGCCAGGTCTCGGTAATACACACCTGATCCTCTGACCCAACAAGGTCTGCAATAACTGCAGTCTTGTTCTTAATGGATCTGGTGTTACACAACACCGCTCGGCTAGGATGGGCTGCTGGGGCTGCTCGGACTACTTGCCCACCAATATTGGTGGTGCCCATGGGTATGGAAACCAGATAGGAAGGACCCCGTTCCAGATTCCATTTCACCTCAGGGTGTTTTCTGGATCTCTCTACCCTATTATGATGGCCCCGCTCATTCAACCTCCACTGTTCATGTCCCCCAACTCCCCTCCTCCCCCTATGAAAAATACCCAGCACTGTACAGCGCTGGCATGTCAATAGCTGTAATGGGGGGGGAGGAAGGTCAGAGAACATGGAGGGCAGAGGATGAATGGCGCACAACCGTGGGGATAGGCCTCCTGCACATACTAAGACCTAATAATACCAAAACACCCCTGAATAAATCACCTATAAAATAACTAATTACATTTCCAAATGTAAACAAACCCCCAATAGTATCCTTGAGACTCCCCACGTGCTCTCACCTGGAGGAGAGACTCAAAGAAGCAGATTAACTAACCTTCCCAATAAACTATAACTAAACTTAAAGAAAAAATATATAACCAATAAAACAATTCCAAACCTAACCCCGAGACGGTATTTTAAAAATTATAAACAAATAAAATAACACATTCCTTTAAGTCAAGCTAACAGAGATTAAATTAATAGCAGCTAAATATGGTAAATGTATTTGCAAGACCAAACTACTGGATATTCAAGGTTTCCAGTTCACAACAGTTCATACACCACCAAGGTGGCTAATAAATGTAAATGTAAAGTACAGGCACTTTATAGTCCGGTGCCATCTCACTGTACCAGAACAAAAAGCCCACTGCAGCCTCCTGACTTTGCAGTGGAAGAGGGAGCACTCACCACCCCCTTTCCAAAGTAGTACCAGATAGTGCAGCACTCCCACTGCTACACCAATTACTCAACGTAACATTGAAATAAGGCCATCTCGCTGCCTCTCAAATCAGCAGATTTGTTAAAATGCTTGCAGTTTTATGAAATTATTAAAGTACTTGCAGTTTTATGGAATCCACACTCCTTCCCTAATTTCATCCACAATAGTCCAAACAAAAGGGCACTTGGTAGTTTTTAATTCTCCAGGTTTCCCAACACAAAGATAGAGGCAGCAAAGATATCAGGTCAGTGGACTCAGTTTGCAATGATCTTATTCTTCAGGTGTGAAAACTCCAACCCAGCCCAGACCAGGAGAGGAAACCCAGGCCCCACTACCCTCCTCACTTTAGGCAACCAAGAAGCACCAGACCTAGCCAGGAGAACCCCGCAGACCAACAGGCCAGACCAAGAGAACGATCGATCCTCCGATCAATCTCTTTCAGTCACCCCAGGATAGCAACCAGGACTGAGACCCCTCACAGCCGTGGCTTGTAGGATCACACCCCTCGTCACACCATGGGTGAAATCCTCCTTCATGTAAGGGTTAGATGCTCCACCAACTTGAAAAGCCAAGGGAACCCCAAGTTGACAGCCCCCAGTTCCAGGCCACAGAATGTTCCACTCCCCCAGACACCTCCAGGCTGAGCCACTCTGCCATCCAGTCTGGCCAGTTGCTATTCCTCCAAATCCAAGTATGCCCTCATGAAAAGTGCAGATTCCTCAGTTTAACTTATGCAATTAAAACAAATCCAAGTCAGCTTGACTTGTGGAGTAATGCGGCACGCTGTCCCTGGTCCAAGCTCAGGCAAACAGTTAATGGAAAGAACACCATGTTAAACACTGCATCAACGAACACATCCAGTTACAATGACGAACTAGCAAACAGGCATCAATGAGTTTACAACAAAATAAACTAAATAACGATAAACATATAATAACTTTAAAATAAACTTAAAACCAAATTCAAATCCCTGCTGCTGCTACTACATCTTAAGGCAAGTCATGTGCTGCAGCCATTATAACTTTTGTAGTTTTACCCATTCGCCATTCAGTAAAAACAGCGAGTGCTAAATATATCATCTAGCTGCGGGGCACAAACTTGGACGGGGGGGGGGTGCTGGCAGAGTCCCACTCACCTGCCCGAATGTCTCCCAATCCCACTTCCCTGCAGCAAGAAAAAAAACAGTCATCATTTACACAATGTTAGTGGGGGGCATTACCCCCTGCACCACCCATAAAATATATATACATCCTCTGAGACACACCACAGGTAAAAAAAAGAAAAACTCCATAAGGGGGAAGACTCAAACCAGGTCCAGTGACTGTCCCACAAACTCATAGCCTGGCACTCTAACCACCACACCATGGAGCCAGCTGGTTTACTTACCACACAATGTGATTGTTAAAGTGATGGGACTGAGAGAAAAGAGTTCCCTCTATAGCACTGTAATGGTGATGTTGTAATTCCCCGGAGCTGATTTTACGGCACAGTTTTTACCGCACTGTAATTTACACATGAATTTGACGTACTACTTGAATTGTTAAAAAAGAAATGGATTACTCCTGTCTTACCTGAATATAATCATATCTGATTGTTTTGAAATGGAAATGATTATATCTGGAAAAAAGGAGCCAATTGCTTTTGTATTGGATGCTTTTTTCCTCTTTAGCATGGAAGAAAATTCTGCAATATGTAAACCAATAATTATCTTTATTATTGTATGTTGCAATTTTATGTCAATACTTTATTGTGCAGTAATAAATTATACTACTACTACTCAGAGGTTCAATTACAGGGCAAGAGGAAGTGAGTTGTGCTGTTTTCATTACTTGATTTCAGTAGGGAGAAGGGATGAAACAGATCACAAGACACAGTAACCTTAAAAATACCTAAGTATAAAACAACAAAAAAACAAAGAGCATTCAAGCAAACTGCAGTAAAAATATGGACTGGCTTACCAGATCAATTACATCATTTGCAGAATGGTTATAATTTTAAGATTTCATTAAAAGAGCTACTCAGAAAAGAAACAGTGTAAATGGGCCTGAGCTCACTGTAGACAGATTTTAGAAATGGACTAAATATTTGATTAATTGTTCATTGTTTATACTGTTTCGTACATTTGTCATGGAAGCAATAAAACAAGATGGTGCGTGGGTTAGTCTGGATAAATGCATGCCTAAGGGAGTAGTGAGGCAGGAGGCACAGCCAAGTGCCTTACTGCCCCTAGAAGTGCATTTATTCAGATTAACACACACCCCAGATTGTATTATTGCACTTATAAAATGGGTATCTGTTGAGAAACTGTAATATTATTAAAAAAAATACTAACATGAGAAAAATCTGCTTTGATGTGAAATAGTCCTTCCACCTTCCTTATAGGGACACTTTTATATGAAGTGCTGTCACTAGGGGCACTCAAGATAGCCATTGAGTTACTACGTCAGGCTGCAGGTAAGACTGCAATTTTGCTTTTGGTCTTACCCGCAGCATGCTACCATCTGTGGTAGTAAGTTTCATAAAAGTCCCGCCGGTCTCCCTGTTATTGCGGCTCTGGAGGGACTGTGGAGGGTTCACATATGTGCAGGTGAGAAGAAGGGAGGAGGTTGGCATGGACAGCAACACGATTTGTAAGTGTAAACAACACATTTTAATTGTTGTAACACTTTTTATTTTAAGTTTTGTTTGTTCAATTTTTTCTTGCTAAAACCTTGCCATTTACCAAGGAAAGAAGATGGTGGGTTTTCAAGCCTTGAACAGGAGGCTCAGTGATATTTTTTGGGGTGCTTGCTGTTTTATCTGAAACAAAAGACAGAGCTGGCAAGGGATGCCAGCCAATCAGCTTTCTTTACTGTCTCTACCCATTTTATAATTATAATATATGGAGAGTGCTTATTATCTGCTGTTTTCAGTAACTTTAAAGGCTGATAATCCCATCGATGTGATGTCAGCATGCTGTAAACCTTTCTTACCTATGTCACATTGGTGGGGATACAGGGCTGAATGTACAAGATGTCAAAATTCTGGTCTTGGAACATTTTTCTGCTTACCCGTGACATGCATTCAAACTGCACACATTCTTCTTCTAATGTTGCAGCCCAGCCGTGGTGTAGAGTGAATTGGAAATAATTTTTTCCCCCAATATTTTAGGCTGCCTTTCAATTTACTTAGTCTCCTCCTACATGTCCTGCTCCAGAAGCTCCTAGCATGAATGGCAGACTGTGCTACTGAAAGATGCAAACGGAGTTATGTTGAGTAACGTGAACAAGGCCAACTAATCAGAAGCAATGGCCACAAGTTAAATTATTACTTTGAACTCTTAGTATTTGAACATAAGAACAGTCAAATCCAAATACTATAAAACATAATACCTGACTACCGGTGGTCAACCATGAACATATTCACCTCTCGCAGTTGCCATGACAACTGTAAACCTCTTGAGCTGTGCTCTCGAGGTTTACATAGTTGTTCTGTCAACCACTTGAGGTGATTACATTGTGGTTAACCACCTATAGTCAGGTATTATCCTCTATGTTATATTAGAGATGTATTTTATGTTCATTGTAATGTTTGTTTTGTCTTTAACCAGGTCAAGCCTGTAAAAGGGCCACATGTCCCAATGCTTTTCAAACAATCAACAAAATTTTAAGTAATTGAATTAAACTAAAAATTTGAGAATGGCAGCCATACTAATAGTTACTCTATTATAGGAAACTTTTCTAGGAATGTGGGGGAGGGATGAAGGTGGGGGCTAGAGGGTGATGGTATGAGGATACTTCATTGTAAAGGGTCTCAGTCATGGGGTAGTGTAGTAACTGTTTGGTTAGTGAGTGCAGGTAGATTAAACTTTGAAAACATTAAAAAGAAAACAACTTTACCGCACAAAGTTAGAATATACGAACATATGAAATTTGCCAGCAGATAAAGGCCTAGAGGTCTATCAAGTCTGCTAAAATATGCAGCTAGCACCCCTTATTCTGCAGCTTCCCCTCCCTCCCTTCCACCCTTCCCATCCATTGACCCTCCCCCTTGTCCTGTCCCATCTCTTTTTGAAGCAGACCACTGTTCTACCTAGAGTGAAGTTGGGAAACCTTGCCTCGTTAGGCATAGTGCAAACTTCTCAAATTCCTCCTACTGTACCTTCACTGGCAAACTTAAATTTCACTGTATGTCCAACCATGACTCTCAATATTGGATGCACACTGTGAGACAAAATTCCTGTTTATACCTTTGGTAAAGCAATCAATTTAGCAAGTTATCTCCTTAGATTTTCAGGAAATAACAGAAAAAAATCTCATGAGACTTGTTTTCTTTCTGTGTTACTGTACAAGACAAAGTCTTATGAAAATCATCTTCGAGATCTTCAGAGGTTTCAGGAAATATCTTGCCTATTAACTTCTACTACTATATATGTAGTAAGGGAAAGATCAGATGCAAATGAGAGGCATTCTTGTATTTATGGGGGAAGGGATGCTACGTGGGTTTTAGAGGGAGTATTGGGGTGCTCCATATTAGTGTTGCTAGGATAGTGCTTTCATGGATCTGCTAGTGATCAGGCAGATGGCAACACTATTCGAGTGGGATCTGGCCCTGGATCTGGCAGAATATGGAGGTCAGATCCCTGTTCAGATCCCACGTTATCTAGCACTGGATCCAGGGATCCAATACTTGATCCCTGGATCCAGCATCAGATCCCAGCACCAGATATAGGGATCTGATGTCAGATCCCTGGATCCAGCACTGGATCCCTGGATCCAAACATTGGATAATGTGGGATCCAACCTGGGATCCGACAACCTTATCCACAGGCAGATGGGGTGGTATCTGTCAGATCCACTATTCTGCTGCAAAGGGCAGGTATTTGGTGGATCTGGATTACCGTGGATTCATACAAGCACCACTACTCCATATGTTGTTACATACAGTGGGGAGGGAGTAAATATCAGGGTATTTGTGAGTATGGTCCAATATGCTTGATGAGTAGAACTGCTATTTGTACTGCGGTGTCTCATCTTGTGCTAGGGTGTATAATTGAAATGTTTTTGTGCTAACACTATTAGCTGATTAAGATCCCAGAACCCCTTCCACCAGAGACACACACCGGTGCATGGGTTCCAGTGACGGCATCCATATGTTTAAAGAGCTAGTGTACTGCCTAAAACTAATATTAGATTTCAAAAACAGCCAACCATTACCTTTTATATCTGAGGTACTTTTTCTTTTCTCTTCATTTAATTAGAAGATCATTTACCTGATATTAGTAGGTGTGATGTGTGGAACAACACCCTGCCTAGCAGCTGACATATCTTATTTATTTATTTATTTATCTAAAAGTTGGTAATCGGGAAAGATACACTGAACAGAAGCTCATCTCCACATGCAACCCAGGGACAAGGGTTACAAATACAACAAAGGGATTACAATTCAAAAATTTAGATACAGAATATACATATGTAAATTAATTTCTCTTTTACCATTAGATTACAGAAATATGTACAAGAGAAAAAAAAGTTATGCAGCGCAGAACAGCATAGGCAAAGCATATGGACAGACTGATTAATACAGGAGATGAAGAGAGAGGAGGATAGTACAGTTGTGGATTAGGACAGTGGACAACTGCAAAATGTAACAGGGGATGACCCGAGGAGGTGCTTAAGTGCAGGAAAGGGGGAGAGACGAGGGATGAGGGAAGAAGTTTGGGGGAGGCATGCAGGACACCAACAAAAAGTGGCATTGATGACAGAAAGGTGAGCTGTGCTAGGAGGAGTTTGTGTGATAGTGGGATGGCTTCACAGTGGGTGATACTGCAGGTAAAGGAGTTGTGGGAGTAAACTGCAACCCCACCTCCCATTTCTCTATGGTCTTGCCGGTGAAGGTTACAGTCAGGGAGGGCAAGCTTGTTGTCTGGGATATGAAAGGAAAGCCACATTTCCATGATACATAGGATGTTAGGGGAGTGCTGAGGGACCCAGACTTTTAAATTGCCCAGTTTAGGAAGGAGGCTATGGGTATTAATATGAAAGAACCTCAAGCCCTTGGGAAGGGTCGGTGGAGAGATGTGGTGGGAAGGGCCAGGATTTAGCTCAACATCCCCAGCTAGGAATAGAAGATAGATGAGAAAGGGATAGTGGAAATAGTGGGGAGAATGTCATTTGAGCTTTAGGCAGTCATTTGAGTTATCTCTGCCCCCTTCCCCACATCATTAGCATTGTGACCTCACTGACTATAACATCACAGCTGATTAAGAACAACAATTCAGTGGCTGCAAGATCAGTCACCTATAATATTACTGTCAGTGAGATAACAATACGGATTATGTAGTGGGGGAAATAAGATAGATATGTCAGATGCCAGACTAAGAGCTGTTCCACACATACAGTGCATTATTATCATGTAGAATGCTTTCTCATGAGCAAAAGGAAAAATAAAAATACTTCAAAAATTAAAAGTTACAACTACTTCTTAAAATTTGTATTCTTTTCATGTCCTCTTGTTTTGTCTCCACTAGCTCTTTAATAAAAACTTCCAGCAGTGCAATACATGAGTCGTGTGCAAAAGAGAGACTAATCTGAATAACTCCCCACCATGGGTGAGGCATCTTATCCCTCCCCTCCTACCCCTTGGAAGGGAGGAGTGGTGGTGAGCAACCCTAAAGGATTCAGGGAGAAAGAAGGAGCCACCAATCCCATGTCTTGTGAAGCCTTATGACTTCTCCTACCTTCTCTGCCATGGATCAGGAGTCAGCCCAACTGGGCAATGACCTCTCCCCTTTCAGGGCCAACTCTGGTTGTCTTGCCCATCTATGTGATGCCCAACAGACCCAGACTGCAAGTGCACTACCAGTTTGTTCTGTGGGTTCTCATCTTGCGCCATGGGGTATATTTTATGTTTTTCAGCTAACATTTTGTGGTTGCTTGAATGTACTTCCTCAAAATGCCACTCACTGTCAAGTTACCACTACCTTCTGTTTGCACTTATGTTTATAACCCCTTCCATTATACTGCTCTTTTTTTGGTAGCAGTTAGGAAGTCAGAGTATGTGATCTTTAGTATATCCATATTGATTTAGTGAGGACAGTCAAAATAATTCTGTAATGGGTCTAAGCAGTAGCTCACCAAAGAAAAGGGATATTGCACTTTAACTTTGCTCTTGTGCAGTAGCAGTTAATTTGTAATGACAGGAGGAAACATTCCCATGTTTGGTATGACCTGCTGTCTAATGAATTTATGTCTTTCTGAGCATTAATGAAGTAATAGAAGGATAAATTGGCAGCATACAGCACATCCATGTGACTTTAGAGGTCTAAATTGTTCAGACAGTGTGCAGTTACAAGGGCTGATGCCATGCCTTCAGGCAATAGAGGGATTTCTTTCATTTGTGCAGTTTCTATTACTGGAAGAGACATTGTGTAAAACTGGTTACCAAGGGAAGCAAATGCCTTGACCACAAGGTCTTAAACAAGCAAACAGAACTGCTATTTTTATTTATTGAATGACTCTGTTAAAATGGGACTTGTCTTCTGGTTTTCCTGATACTGTACTCATAATGCAGGGGAAGAATTCGTTAAGAAGCAGTGTTAATCCCTGACAGGATAGTCAGCCATAAGTATAAAGTTATATTTTAATTTAACTTAATTTAATTTATTTAATTAGTTGTTTTTCACTAGGTAGGTGCTCCAGACAATACAATGTCTAGTTTCTGATTAGAAAGGACTACATCTGTTTGCCAGCCTATTACTGTAGCAAGTGGGGAGACTCATGTCATGCTGCTAACTTGGGTTTATATTCTGAGCCTGGGTCACAGCAGGTGGCCAGGGTGTACAGGAACACAGTGAAGTGAAACAGCAGGTCGTGGCATACAATCACCTTCAGAGGGTTGTTTCTGGTCTAACCAATGCACCTTCAGGGGACAGTGAGAACACAGCTGAAATGGGGATTGGCTACCATGTTCATGGTAACCACGCCTTTGTCTACACAAGTGTGGATCTTTCAGCAGTTAGTCCATGCATCAGCACTGGATCTGGGCTCTGTGGAAATGGCTGCACCTACTGAACCCTGCCACAGGGGGTAAACAATGGAGGTGCTTAGAATGTCATAAAGCCAGAACAGGAGAAAGCAGGTTCTTGGATGGGAGTTGAGATTTTCACAGACTGAATGAAGACACAGCTGTAACAATGAGGATTGAAAATCAATAAGATAAATAAGAAAAGGGACAGAAATGGTCCAGTGTGGGTGGGGCAATACTCCTTGAATCTGTATTTTGTTTTAATATATTGTAATAACATAGTATGAAAACAGCACAAAGGGCTTAGGGTCCATCTTGACTACCCCTCTAGTTGCATGGCAGTGACTATGCCTAGTTTAAGTACTTTGCCTTTTTTGCTTGCTTACTTCCTTGACTTTGCACATTTTGTGTTGTGGAGTGACCATTTTGTCTCTTAGCTGCATTTCCGGGTTGGCCATGTGACAATTAATGTTTTTATGCAGACTGCTCCGAGTGCAATGCTCACTAGTTTTTAACAGTGTCAGCAGCTTCCTAGAGCTATGTCCTCAATATTTAATGAGGACTCAGGGATAGAAACTAAGGGTAATGCTTTCACAAAAGTAATTTGTTGTAATCCAGACACTGGGTTGTTTATTGACCATAATCCTGAAGCAGGTGTCATGCGTATGACACAGCAAGATATCCCATCTGAGACTGTGTTAACAATTCAGTGTGTATTTACTAGCTTGGAGTGTACAGTGTTAAAAAGAAGGCATCACATCTGGAATAAAACATCACCAGAAGCATTCATCAAGATGGACAGAGTTCCTCGTGGTCTCCATCTCTCACAGTTCCCTGGCTATGACTAGGAGAGACCAACTTTAATTTTCAGCTGGACCGGAGTCCTTCAACTGGCCTTGATTCAATTGATCTACTGCATTATAAGAGACTATAGTAAGCTGAAAAGGTTCTGGCACACAACAACTCATGAGAGGAACACATAGAATAATGTTAAAAATTAAAATTTATTGCACCAAACGAGACAAAACATCTTGCCTGACATGTTTCGGATTGATTGTCAATCCTTTCTCAAAGGCTGAAAAAAAAAGGGGGCTCGAGACACTCCTCTTAAATATACATAAAAACAGGTGATACAATTAACATATAAAAATCAATCGATTAAACAATTATTGTTAAGATTCATTTAAAAAGTCTATGTTACTACAAAATAACTAACACTTTAAAAAAGCAGACAATACCAGAGTCAAATAGTATAGAAAAACAATTCATCAAACTATTTTCTAATCATTCATAATGTTGCCTAATAGAATTTTATATGATGCCGAAAACCAAATAATCAGATTTTGAATAACAGTGCTCATAAAAAATATATATATAAATACAACTTCATAGAAAAAACAAACTAGAAATAAAATAACAATAATGCAGACTAGAAAACCTAAATAATATTTAACAAATACAATGTGTTTAGAGACCAATATTAATAACATAAGAAATTAAAGCCTTCTTAGGTTTCAAAAAATTTTTAGGAAAGAGGAAACAAACTGCTCATATCAAAAATGATTAAAAACGTAGTGTTATTTTTTAATTTTATTTAAATACGGATAAATATCTGTTTGAGCATTCAAACCTGGGCTAATATTGGCCTGCAATTTTAAAATTCATTAATTTTCCCTTCATAACACAAGGTTGTTATAATCTCCTCCCCTTGGGTTACCGCATATTCTGTCAATAGCCACAAATTTAAATTCATATAAAAGGTTATCTTTTGCTAAAAGAATATGAGCCGCTGTAGCGTAAGAGTCATCTTTCCTTTTAATAGCTCTAATATGTTCACCCACTCTAATCTTAAAACTCCTAGTGGTTTTACCCACATAGAAGGCATTACAATTACAACGTTGCTAAATAAATGACACCATTGGTACTACAGGTGATACATTGTCTAATTTCAAAAGACTTATCACAGTTAATACTGGAAATATATTTCTCCTGGGTAATATAGTCACAATACATACATTTTTTACACTGAAAGTTTCCCTTACTTTTAGACAACCAACATTCAGATTCTTTAGGTTTGAAATGCTGTAGCAGTGTGTAAGTAAATCTCTTAATGTAGGAGCCCTCTTGTAACACATTCTAACTGGCTTTATAGCTAATTCTTTCAAACCTGGCTCAACTTCCAAAATATGACAGTGTTTCTTTACAATATTTTCATAAATTCTGGCTTGTGCTGAATATTTCATGACAAAATTGAATCTATCTTCCAGATCATCTTTAGCAACATGATTGTCAAGTAATATTTCTCTATCTATATTTTTGGCTCTTTTGTGGGCTGTCTGAATACACATTTTGCTATATCCTCTCTGTGTTAACCTCATAGTAAGATCTTCTGCTCCCTTCTCAAAGTCTTTTGTGTCAGAACAATTACATTTAGTGCGTAAAAACTGTCCTTATGGAATATTACTAGCCACATGAGCTGGATGACAACTATTGGCTAGTAAAATAGTATTGCCATCTACTTCCTTCTGATAAATATTAGTTTTTAAACTACCATATTCTGTTTTTTGAATAATTAAATCAAGGAAGGTGATATAATCCTTAGAGACAGAAGACGTGAATTTAAGATGGTGGTTAGTACTCTGCAAATAAGTTACAAATGAATTAAAGCTATTAATGTCACCTGCCAAAACACAATGATGTCATCAATATAATGTTTCCATAGCAACAAGTTATTCACGAACATATTGGTTTCCCTACAGTGAATGAAATCTTGTTCCCACTTGCCGACATATAGATTAGCTATAGAAGGAGCACATGTTGCTCCCATAGCAGTCCCCTTAATTTGAAGAAACATTTCTTGGTTAAATAAAAAAGTGTTACATTTTAAAACACACTCTAGTAGTTTTAACACCAATGCAGTCAGTGGGGGTGTACGAAAAATAGAATCATTCTCAGAAAATTTATTTTAAAAAAAGGTTATTGAATCCAACGCTCCTTCATGGGGAACATTGGTATATAATGACTCAATGTCTAGCGTAATTAGTAAGGTTTCACTTTGTATTTGCACATTTTTAATGATATTCAAAACCTCCTTAGTATCTTGAATAGAGGAAGGTAAATTCTGAACCAAAGGTTTCAAAAAAGAATCACAAAATTTGGACAATGGTTCAGTTAAAGACCCTATACCACTAAGTATGGGTCATCCTGGTGGACTATCCAACGTTTTGTGAATCTTAGGTAACATATACAAGGTGGCCCTAGTGGGATTCAAAACTGTAAGGTATTCTTTAGTCTGTTTATCAATAATTCCTTCCTTCAAGGCATCCAAGGTAATTTCATCTATTCCAAACTTAAAATCTATAGTCGGATCTTCTTTCAATTTGATATAAAACTGAACATCATTTAGCTGTCTATATATTTCACTAACATACATGTCTCTATCCATTAGAACACAGCACCCCCCTTATCAGCTTGTTTCATAATTAAATTAGCATCTTGTTGTAAAGTTCGGATAGCTTCTCTTTCCTTCTTATTTAGATTATTGAAAACGCAAGCTTGGGGAGGGAGAAAAAAGTCTCAAGTTCATTTTCAACCAATTCTTTAAAGATTGTAACAACAGCACATGGAGGGGGGCACCACTCTGAAGGGTTTTTAAATTTTGTAGTGTGAACTTCCATATAGTTAGTTTCAGGGCTCACTTTTCATTTAGCAAAAAAGACTTTTAGATTAAGTTTACGACAGTTAAGATTTAGGTCAATAGTTGTCTGTACTCGATTCAGCATACATGTAAGTGCAAAACCAAGTCCCTTTTTTAACAAATCACTCTCTCCTGTTGTTAAAACATGTTTCAAGAGATTAATAATTTGGCTGATCTGATTATTAGATGGGCTGGTCCTTACCTCCTCTGCTGATTCCTCCCTCTCACTCCAAACAATTTCCTCCATAAGTTTCTCCCCCTGTGGTGTCTTCTGAACTGTCTGCCTCCATGCCACCATCCTGTTTCTTCTTCCCCATCTCATTCTTCTCCATCTTGGAAATAGTCTTGCAGTCTTTCCTGGAGTCTGGGACTTCTTCGTAGAGGGGGTGGGGCATGTGGCATAGTATGGGACTAATAATCCATAGCTGGTTGTGGATCTAAATGTAACTGTTCCCTCAGAAAAAAACTTGTTCCATTCATAACATCCCTCTCAGAGTCACTAACATCTGTACTCACATCCGTGCTGTATTCAAAAGAGATGTTTTTATTATTCCAATGGTTTTTCAAAATACTTTTTAATTGATTCTTCTTCCATTTAAAAATTGTACCCTTCTCAAAGTCACCTTTGTCTCTTTGGAATTTTGTCATTTTAATTTTTTGAATCTCTGCATCTAATTTAAAAATAGATTCTTTAAGTCTAAGGTTAAATCTTTCAAAATCTATATGCGTTCAATATTTTAATACTTCAATTTCCTGTTTCTTAATTTCATCTCTGAATTTGCGTTCTTTATCTTTACTATACTTAATAATCAGTCACATGAGTTTAGCACTAGCTTTCAACAAAATGTTTTCCCATTCTTGCAAAATAGTAACATTGTCTGTTTCACAGGCTGGATCTTTGATCAATCTCAGTTCCCTCGGGACACGTTTAACTTCCAAATAAGCTTCCAAATTAGTACTGTTCCAATATAATCTTCTAAGTTGATGTGTCATCTTTTCTAAATTCCTAAAAGCTACAAGTAATGACTGAGTTTGTTGGGGCACTGCCGCTTGTCCATTTTCTGAGTTGAGAAATGGATTGTTGGTTGCAGCTGTTTGTAAAAGTAAGTCCACATAGGCCAATGGATTGTTAAATGTGCTACTATCAATAGTTGGAAAAAATAGATTTGGAGTGCCTTCGTAAGACATATTTAAAGTTTCTCTCATCTTAATGGGTATTAAAAATAACAAATGCATAAATTCTCGAGTTTTAAGGGGCAAAGATACAGGAAGAACACTTTTTTCAGTAGATTTCCAGGTGGCTTCACCTTACCTCTACCTGTAAATATTCCTTCATCCCAACCCATGTGTTTCACTCAAAACCAAGAACTTGTTCCAAAATGAGTGTGCACTGGGATGTGGTGCTCAAGAACCAACATATATAGTAAGCAGAAAAGGTTCTGGAGCACAACAACTCATGAGAGGAATGCATAGAATAATGATAAAAATTAAAATTTATTGCACCAAATGAGACAAAACATCTTGCCTGACATGTTTCAGATTGACTGCCAATCCTTTCTCAAAGGCTGAAAAAAAAAAGTGGCACAAGACACTCCTCTTAAATACACATAATAACAGGTGATACAATTAACATATAAAAATCAATCAAACAATTATTCTTAAGATTCATTTAAAAAGTCTATGTTACTACAAAATAACTACCACTTTAAAAAAGCAGAGAATATCAGAATCAAATAGTATAGAAAAACAAACACATCAGCCAAATTATTAATCTCTCAAAACATGTTTTAACAACAGGAGAGACTGATTTGTTAAAAAAGGAACTTGGTTTTGCACCTACATGTACGCTGAATCGAGTACAGACAACTATTGACCTAAATCTTAACTGTCGTAAACATAATCTAAAATCCTGTTTTGCTAAATGAAAAGTGAACTCTGAAACTAACTATATGGAAGCCCATGCTACAAAATTTAAAAACCCTTCAGTGTGGTGCCCCCACTCCATGTGCTGCTGTTACAATCTTTAAAGAATTGGTTGAAAATGAACTTGAGACTTTTTTCTCCACCCCCCGAGCTTGTGTTTTCAATAATCTAACTAAGCAGGAAAGAGAAGCTATCCGAACTTTACAGCAAGATGCTGATTTAATTGTGAAACAAGCTGATAAGGGGAGTGCTGTGGTTCTAATGGATAGAGACATGTATGTTAGTGAAGTATATAGACAGCTAAATGATGCTCAGTTTTATATCAAATTGAAAGAAGATCCGACTATAAATTTTAAGTTTAGAATAGATGAAATTACCTTGGATGCCTTGCAGGAAGGAATTATTGATGAACAGACTAGAGAATACCTTACAGTTTTGAATCCCACTAGGGCCACCTTGTATATGTTACCTAAGGTTCACAAAACTTTGGATAGTCCACCAGGATGACCCATAGTCAGTGGTATAGGGTCTTTAACTAAACCATTGTCCAAATTTTGTGATTCTTTTTTGAAACCTTTGGTTCAGAATTTACCTTCCTATATTCAAGATACTAAGGAGGTTTTGAATATCATTAAAAATGTGCAAATACAAAGTGAGACCTTACTAATTATGCTATACATTGAGTCATTATATGCTAATGTTCCCCATGAAGGAGCATTGGATTCAATAGCCTTTTTTTAAAATAAATTTTCTGAGAATGATTCTATTTTTCGTACACCCCCACCGACTACATTGGAGTTAAAACTACTAGAGTGTGTTTTAAAATGTAACACTTTTATTTAACCAAGAGATGTTTCTTCAAATTAAGGGGACCGCTATGGGAGCAACATGTGCTCCTTCTATAGCCAATCCATATGTCGGCAAGTGGGAACAAGATTTCATTCACTGTAGGGAGACCAATATGTTCATGAATAACTTGTTGCTATGGAAATGTTATATTGATGACATCATTGTGTTTTGGCAGGGTGACATTAGTAGTTTTAATTCATTTGCAACTTATTTGCATAGTACTAACCCTCATCTTAAATTCACGTCTTCTGTCTCTAAGAATTTTATCACCTTCCTTGATTTAATTATTCAAAAAACAGAATATGTTACTTTAAAAAATAATATTTTTTGGAAAGAAGTAGATGGCAAAACTATTTTACTAGCCAATAGTTGTCATCCAGCTCATGTGGCTAGTAATATTCCATATGGACAGTTTTTATGCATTAAGAGTAATTGTTCTGACACAAAAGACTTTGAGAAGGGAGCAGAAGATCTTACTATGAGGTTAACTCAGAGAGGATATAGCAAAATGTGTCTTCAGACAGCCCACAATAGAGCCACAAATATAGACAGAGAAATATTACTTGACGTTCATGTTGCTAAAGAAGATCTGGAAGATAGTTTCAATTTTGTCTTGAAATATTCAGCACAAGCCAGAATTTATGAAAATATTGTAAAGAAACACTGTCATATTTTGGAAGTTGAGCCGGGTTTGAAAGAATTAGCTATAAAGCCAGTTAGAATGTGTTACAAGAGGGCTCCTACATTAAGAGATTTACTTACACACTGCTACAGCATTTCAAACCTAAAGAATCTGAATGTTGGTTGTCTAAAAGTAAGGGAAACTTTCAGTGTAAAAAATGTATGTATTGTGACTATATTACCCAGGGGAAATTTTTTCCAGTATTAACTGTGATAAGTCTTTTGAAATTAGACAATGTATCACCTGTAGTACCAATGGTGTCATTTATTTAGCAATGTGTAATTGTAATGCCTTCTATGTGGGTAAAACCACTAGAAGTTTTAAGATTAGAGTAGATGAACATATTAGAGCTATTAAAAGGAAAGATGGCTCTTACACTACAGCGGCTCATATTCTTTTAGCAAAAGATAACCTTTTTCATTAATTTAAATTTACGGCTATTGACAGAGTATGCCGTAACCCATGGGGAGGAGATTATAACAACCTTGTGTTACGAAGGGAAAATTATTGGATTTTAAAATTGCAGGCCAATATTAGCCCAGGTTTGAATGCTCAAATAGATATTTATCTGTATTTAAATAAAATTAAAAAATAACACTACATTTTTAATCATTTTTGATATGAGCAGTTTGTTTCTTTTCTAAAAAATTTTTGAAAAATAAGAAGGCTTTAATGTCTTATGTTATTAATATTGGTCTCTAAATACAATGTATTTGCTAAATATTACTTAGGTTTTTTAGTCTGCATTATTGTTATTTTATTTCTGGTTTGTTTTTTCTATGAAGTTGTATTTATATATATAAATATTATGAGCACTGTTATTCAAAATCTGATTATTTGGTTTGTGGCATCATATAAAATTCTATTTGGCAACATTATGAATGATTAGAAAATAGTTTGATGAATTGTTTTTCTATACTATGTGATTCTGGTATTCTCTATTTTTTTAAAGTGTTAGTTATTTTGTAGCAACATAAACTTTTTAAATGGATCTTAACAATAATTGTTTAATCGACTGATTTTTATATGTTAATCGTATCACCTGTTATTATGTGTATTTAAGAGGAGTGTCTTGAGACCCTTTTTTTTCAGCCTTTGAGAAAGGATTTGCAGTTAATCTGAAATATGTCAGGCAAGATGTTTTGTCTCGTTTGGTGCAATAAATTTAAATTTTTATCATTATTCTATGCATTCCTCTCATGAGTTGTTGTGTGCCAGAACCTTTTCTGCTTACTATATATGTTGGTTCTTGAGCACCACGTCCCAGTGCACACTCATTTTGGAACAAATTATAAGAGACTATGAAGCAGAACAACCACAATAGGAAGAGGAAATGAAGAAGGAATTGGCAGTTGATAAATTTGAAGAACACCCTGACTTTTGTAGTTTTCAAAACAAACTGAAGCAACCAGTGGACAAGCAAGAATAGAAACTGAAACATATCAAATTTAAAAGTTCAAAAGAGATCAAGTTGACTATAAGAAAAACAAGTTTTTACTTGGTTTAAATTGAACAACAATAATAAAACAAACTCTGGCCAGAGCCAACATTTCTGTGGAGAGCTTTTGGGATGCTTTTACCCACTATTTCTAATGCATTTGCACAGTGCAGATCCGCTGAGAGGCAGTTTCAATGTGGTCTTCCTTTTACACATTTTTACAAAGTGTTTTCCTAGAATATGCCTGATGAGTGCTATATGTTTAGCCTGGATAGTTCACAGAAGACAGGGCATCTTATTTTCAGTGGGGCTCTACATCTACACAATATTATGCTACACTGCATAAAATCACAACACACTGAAAATAATATTTTACATCTGGACTAGGCTACCCTGAATGAATGCATTATAAAATGGTAAAATCATGACCCCACTGAAAACAAAATATTGCATCTCATCTGGGGCATCCTGAGTAAAAACAGTGCAAAAATGTGTAAAATGAAGATCACAATGAAAATGAGATGTAGCATCTCCCCAGTGTTATTCAGGATACAAACTAAGATAAGAAATATTTAAAAGAAATCTACAAACAAACTGAACTTCACTGTGTTCACTGACATAAACAGTTTTTGTTGTTTTTTAATATATCAGAGTGCAGTATTTATGTTGAATGTTGTGGCCTTGAGGATGGCATGCACAGTGTGTGTGTGTGTGTGTGTGTGTGTGTGTGTGTGTGTGTGTGTGTGTGTGTGTGTGTTTATTTGCTGAAGCTTAACATATTTTTGTTCCCAAAAAACATAGTGAAAAAATGCCTCCTGATTGCTATATATCTTGGATAGTTCACAGAAGACCTGGAATATTTCTGATACAGTTCTTATCGGATAGTGTCTTAAGAGGTTAAAAAAACAGTGTAAATCTTTTTGGATGTGTTGCTTGGAAAGAGTGACATTTATGAAGTGTGCATCTTTCTTGAAAGACAATACTTACCCAACTGAAGCTAGTAGCAAGAAAATGTTTAAATGCTAAGTATTTAAATGCTCAAGTTGTTGCATTTTGAAGGGGGTAAACAAATCTCCAGTTTAATAGGCAACCAGTATTTAACAAACTGTTTCAGTTTCCTAATAGTCATCTGATAGACAGCTTGGAGTTCTGTCTCCAGCATTTTAAACAGAAAGAAGGGAGTATTTTATTTCAATTGGCATAATGATTTATAGCTGTGGAAGGATACATTCAAAAGTCTAAAAATATGTTCCATGTTCCTCAATTTTTCTAGTTACAGAGAGCAAGATGGCTATCAGCTCCACCAAACAGCCATAAAAATGGATCATAGTCACTGCAGAAGCTGCCCTAGGTCTATTTTAAACAAACTGTGGTCAGAGCTAAAACAGCTGCTAATGCATTAATCTGACAGGGGATATAGAATTAATGTGTGGATTGCGTAGTAGTGAATAGTCGCACACACACACACACATACACACACACACACACAAAGACACACACGCACAATAGTCTTTTTATTATCCCAGCTTATAATGAAGCCCAGTAGAATTTTTTTAAATCCCATCTGAAAGCTGATTTCATGGAGGAGCTGTGAAAACATTTTTTGTAGGGGATTTGAAGAATGACTCCTTATTTATTTATTTATATATTTGGTAACCGGGTAGGTGCACTGATCCAGAGGACTATTTTCAGGCACGACCAGGGCCACAAGGTTGCAGCAAACTGGAGAAAACAAGCAGTAAAGACAGAGTCAATAAATACATACCCTGAGCATGGGGTGGTGAGGAAAACAAAAAAGAAGAAAAAATATATAAGGACTGGATATTCAAAAGGGTTGCACCATGCGCAATAGGGTTGTGCCTGCGCAAGTCCGAAATTGCACCATTCTGCCATATTCAGCAGGAGGCAGTTGCGCCCCAAGGCAAGCTGAGCAACAGCGCAATGCAAATGAATGCATGCTGAACTGGAGGGGGAGGAACCATGCATAAACTGCACAGCCCGATATTCAGCGGGCTGTGCAGAGTTGTGCAGGCACAACCCCCAACCTGCGCCTGCACAACTTTGAGCCAAAAAAAAAAGGAGTAAGTTGAGGGCCACCCACAGGTGAGCTGCCACATTGCAGGGTGTAACACAGCAACTGCCACTTGTGGCTGGCCCTCAACCTACTCCCTGTGCCTCCCTGCAGCCCGATCGCGGGCAAAAGTGTAAAAATTCCCCTCCCCCCGACTGGCCCGATCGCGGGCATAAGCTTAAATAAGCCCCACCCACTAGCCCGATCATGGGCACAATTGTAAATACCCCCTCACCAGCCTGATCGTGGGCAGCACAGAGTCCAACCCCCAAGGACATATCCCTGGTGGTCCAGTGGACCGTTAGCCCGATCGTGGGCTGCAAAATGTTCAACACCCCAAGAACAGATTCCTAGTGGTCCAGTGGACCGCTAAGCTTAATTATGGGTTGAAAATGTTGCAACACACTCACAGACCATATCCCTGGTGATCCCAGCCTTTCACCACCCACAAAGCCCACACCGCCCCCTCCCGGCAGCTGGCGGGTGGCAGCATCCCACCCGCCAGCCTTGCCGCTTGCTGACTGATGTCATGGGTTGACAGCCTGGTGCAGAGCAGAGCCAATGGGCATGCAGTTTACAGCAAGGCAGTCCAGATATGTGAATGAAAGAATCTATTCACATATCTGGACTGCCTTTGCACGGTAGGCTGTGCCCATTGGCTCTTGCTCTGCACCAATGGTCGCGCAGCCCTACTGGGCAGCCAGTCGGCAGGCGGCGGGTGGCAGGTGGGCGAGATGCTACCACCCACCAGCCGCGGGGAGCGGGTGGTGGGGCTTTGTGGGTGGGTGGGTGGTGGGACACTAGATCACCAGGGATATGGTCTTGGGGGTGTTGCAACATTTTTCAGCCCGAGATCGGGCTTAGTGGTCCACTGGACCACCAGGGATATGTCCTTGGGGGTTGGACTCTGTGCTGCCCGCGATCGGGCTGGTGGGGGGGTATTTTACAATTATGCCCATGATCGGGCTAGTGGGGGGGGTTATTTAAGCTTATGCCCACAATCGGGCTAGTGGGGGAGGTTATTTAACCTTATGCCCCGATCGGGCCAGTTGGGGAGAGAGGGTATTTTTACGCTTTTGCCTGCGATCGGGCTGCAGGGGGCGTCAGTCCCCGATGGCTGCTGTCTGGCAGGGTGCCAGGCACAAGTCCTCAGGGATCGGCATACCTGCATGCTAATAGAATGCTAATGGGGCCATAAATAGATGCAAATGGCCCCCACTGTGCCTTGCATGAATTATGGCCCCATTTGCATGTCACCTTTTGAATATGAGAAATTTGCGCATGGCGCAATGGTGCTTGCGCCACCGCAACTTGAATGCTCCACTCTGACCATTTGTGGTGGCGCAAGTTCCACTACACCATGCACAGTGGCTGTGGCTGGGGGGGTGATATTCAAAGGAGTTGCTCAATAGTGCAACTCCTTTGAATCTCGCCCCGGCCACACCCCTGCGCAACTGTTTTGTGCAGCGCAAGGGCTTGCGCCACAAAATAGCGCAGTTTGAATATCCAGCCCATAAGTGTATAAAAACATAACAGTAGATGACACCCTTACAGGTGATCACATGGAGCTTAGGCTAGAGGAAGCTAACTGAGACAAACATGATGTGCTGATTATATGGTCCAGAGCAAACATGTCAAGAAAATACATAACTATACATTAATCAGGCTAGGGTCAGAGAGAACAAACTATTATCCACATACTAAAATAAGCACAGAAAGTACAGATACTAGGCCAAAGTCAGAGAAACAGTTTCTGGGTCAGGGCAATAACAATGGCCATGTAGGTTTAGGACAGTCACATTACTATTTTCTTTGGAGAAGAGTTATTTGAGAGATTGAGTGTTGTGGGGGGCGTGAGAGAAGTGAGGTGGTAGGGGGGCTGGGATAGCAGAGGAGGTAGAGGAGAAGCTGGGGAAGCAGAGGGGGACATGGATCCTAAGGAGAAAGAAGAAGAAAGGAGGCTTCCGCTGTCAATGTTATATAGTGGCACAGTTACAGTACACATTATTCAAGAGCCAGTCTTTCAAGTTATGCTTGAAAGCTATGTGAGTGGGTGACGAGCAGGCTGACAGAGGGAGTTTGTTCAAGACTGTGGGCGCCGAGATTGAGAAAGCTTTACCCCTCCCCATAGTGGTGGAGACATGGGGACTGCCAGAGGAGGGACTGAGGATGCTCTGAGAGACCACAAAGCAACTCTGTCCTTCAGGAGTTTTGAGTATGGGGACAGGTCATGGTTTCTGAGTGAGTCGTCCACTAGGCATCCCATAGCATAATTGAAGCATCCCTGGAGAGGGAGCCACCCCAGTGACTGGTAGAGTGAGCAGTGGTGGGTGAAGGGAGGTGCTTGGAGAATAAAATTACAAATTCAGTTCTATGTTGTGGTTAATCGCGAGTGCAGGTAGGAGGATACATGGGAATAGACCGGGGAGCAATAGTCGAGAGGTGGTAGCAGGTTCCCACATGCAATAGCAAGGCATGCCTCTAAAGACAGAAAAGCCTTTAGTTGGAAGGCAGCACCTAGCTTTTTATGGATGCTCTGTACCATGTTGTTTATATGTTCAGCGAAGGATAGGTGGGAGTCAAAAGTGACCACTAGGTATTTGAAGGACAGAACATTTTCTGGAGTGGGGGCCTGCAGGGGTAAGAACTAGAAGGGTGGAGTTTGATTAGGCAGCTTTGGCAAGGAAAGGTATAGTGCCAAAGAGCATGGATTTGGTCTTTTTTTCATTGATAAGGAGTTTTTTAGAGAGGAACCATTGGTGGCTAAGCTGTAGTTTTGCATGAGGGAGGAGGATATGGACTCCATTGACTTCTCACTATGATAGAGGACCAAGTTATCTGCATAAAGAAGTGCTTTGCAATTTAGGCCCTCTCTGGGGAGTGCAATTACGAACATGGAGAAAAGCAGGTGTCCAAGTATGGAGCTCTGGGCTACACCATTGCATACAGGTAGTGCAGCAGAGGATGATTTAACGATGGCAACAGACTGAGACTGGTTGGTGAGGTAGCTGTGGAACCAGTCAGCTGTTTCAGTGGAGCATCCAAAGTGAAACAGGGTTGAATGGAGGAGGTTGTGATCAACTAGATTAAAAGCCTACCACCTGCCTTGTTCATGTGGTGGGTTAAAAAAAGGCTATATTGAAAATATGGGCATGGGAGGGGAAGAGAAAAGAAGAAAGTGTACTTTAGTGAATGGAGATGACGTGGAGAGATTCACAGAATCATGTGCTTCAACTGCACTTGATGTAAGGAGCCAGCTGTGGTGTGTTTGGTATCCTTGGGGTGGAAAGCACAACACTGTGTTGGTTGGTGTTTACTGCTGCTAGGCAACCTTGCCTAACTTGTGTTTGGGTCCCACTGCATTGTGACTCGTCCAGGTCATGCAACTGAGTCTCTGCCCCTTGGCCAATTGCTATGAAAATGAACAGCCTTCGAAACACAATGCAGCGGAGACACTACGTTATGGAGCAGAACGCATGGTGCCTAAGCCTCTGGTAAGGTCTCTTTATACCACTAATCACCTTTGCTAATTGGAGCTGTGTTCACTTGAAACTGTACAATGTAATAAAATATAATGCTAAGAACTACCACAAATGTTTAGCTGAAGCACTAGCCAGCTTATGGTGATGCATTTACTAAAAACTGTAAAGAGTAAAACATTGTATTACCACATAGCTGCAAGCATTACTAAGTAAACTGTGAGCAATACTAAATAAGCTGTAGTCTTTGGAGGTTATCACTGAATACTGTTGTAATCTGAACTGTTGCAAACTATAAAAACAAACCAGTCTCTCTTTCATCACCTTTAGAGTAGCGCCACCTGTGTCCTGTTGTAAGCAGTTAACCAGGAATGAAAACAGACAATTAAAGGTTAGGAGATAATAATTAGTGACTGGTATTCAATTTAAAAGAGAAAAGTTTTATTACCTGCTAACTCTAAACCTTTTCTTGATACTGTCCACAGAAAGGATACTAATAGAACAAAAATAGTACTGGAGGTGTGTGATATAAACCTGGAGTTTCCATGTCAGTCATAAGCATTGAATGAAATAATTATTAAGCTGTAACTAAGTAAAGCATTACTGAAATGTATGTCTAATCCCCCCTTTTTTAAACTTTATACATATAGCATACAAACAGAGTGTTACTGAGTGAACTAAATCTATCTTAAAGCAATATTTTCATGTCTTATGCCTGCAATTCAGGTATGAACTTTGAATTAAGTTTCATTTTTCTTTTAAGGGTTAATAACTAAGTAGCATACACTGGTAAACTGTACAGATATGTGGTACTATATTACAGACCTGCAATATGATTTTAGAGTACTAAAAATAGGTGAACTAAGCTGTGACTTATGTGAACATACAAGTAAAAAAGTTAACATGTTAAGTGAATAGTGTGGTGACAGCTGGTGTACAGGACAGTCTGAGAGTGACTTAAGGAGGTCTACATTGTCCCCCCAGTCTATGCATTAGTTATTATATGAACTACTGAATATATATATATATATAAATATGTATGATATTTAGAACAACTTCACCATTTAGAAAAAAATGTGTTTTAACTTAATAGTTAGAAACAAGTGGCGTTCTCCCTCTAGTGGCATGAATCAACTATTACCAAAAAATATTTTTTATAAAAAAATTATTTTAAAATGTTTATGATATGAAAATAAATATTATACACAATTTGTAAATATGTTTATGCATAGATCCCATCCCTTAGGACGCCTAACAAGGTGAAACATTGGGCTATTGGGATTCTTTAAGACAAAAAAAGAAAGAAGAACAAAATAAAAAACCTTTGAAACTATTAAGCCGTGGCTGGCATTTCTTTTCCCTTGTATGTGTTTGGTTTCTGGTCAGACCCGAAACTTCTCTTCTCTTTGTCATTCATAATACGTCATCATAGCTCTCACTATGCAGACATACTAAACTGGGAAGGGGGGTGGTGCTGCACTGTAGTTTATTTCTCTGTAATCTTTACACACTATACTCAATCAAGCTGTGAAATAATGGTGCAGTGCATGCTGTTCCTGAAATAAATGATTAATTACCTACCTGCAGCACCCACCTCCTGCTGATAACTCTCTCTGTCTCTCTCTCTACAGGAGCTGGCAACTGGATCTTTGCTAATATTTATTTATTGATGTAGTTTTTGTTGATCAGGTAAGTGCCCTAGACAAATGCTGCCTATTTTCAGGCTCGACCCGGGGGAGGGGACTACAGATGAATGCCAACTGACCATGAACCAGATTAAGCTGTTGGTGGTATTTTTAGTGAATGGGGGAAAGTTTGGCCAGGGCACTGGAGAAATTCCCCTACTTTCCAGTAGGGGGAACCTTTGGCTGTGAGTATGACCACTGTTGGAGAACAGCAGGAAGGAATGGATGTGCAGGTGACAGGAGCTTATCTCCCCCTCTGTCAGCACAGTAATGGAAACCAAGCTTTTCTTTGATGTCCCAGGCACAACAGAATCCACGATAGAGGCACCTACCAGGAAACTGATCTCAACACAACAGGAAGGACAGCAAGAAGACAATGAAGTAGGTACTCAGGCCTCTAGTACTGAACAATATTCAAATATTGCAGGTATGGAGGAATAGATGGAGCTACAAAATGCAATAGCGGCAAAGATTGCACATCAAAGCACTGCGTTGCCAAGAGACTCACCAGCTGCAGAGACCCAGCTCTTTACCACTGGTGCAGCAGCAAACCTGGAGCAGACACATATATGAAGTCTTGACACTGAGTGTACAGAGAACACGCATAAGGAGCAGCAACCCGAAATAAATTTTCTGGCAAGTACTAAAACTTCTAATTTATTTGTCTTTTTCAGATACCGCAGCCACTTCAAATGCAGGTGTCTCACTGAGAAAGGCAAAAATGGGCAAGGAAATGCCTGGTCTAAGACAAGACCCCAAACCTAAAATTGCACCTGTTGATGGGGGAGAAAAAAATAAATGAATGGAATGTAGACTCAGCTTTAATGGCAGCAGGATGGGAAACATCCCCAAAAGGCTGAGTATCAGGGTTAATGCCCATAAGAATAAATGGGCTTGCATCCAAGGCATTTGAGACAGTAAACAATATAACAGTACAAGACAGAATGGACTGGGGAGCAACTAAGGATGCACTAGACTCTAACCCTACTGCTATGACAATGTCACCTATGCATATACCGGAAGGTTTGAAACTCACACAGAATCCACAAATAACATTACCAAAAACCATACTCCCCAAATTGCCAGTAATGCAGGCAATCAAACTGATGGGCCAGGGCAACCCTCACCACCTGAATCATTTACATTCAAACAAAGCACTGTATCAACCTCCCATAACATTAATGGACAAACAAGAAATAATAACAATCATAACACCAGATCATATGCTTTCCTCTTTCAAGCACCAGTATTCCCAGTAGAAAGGCACAATGCTGTAAGGTTGATATACAAAGGAGGGTTAGAACAATTTCCAGACTGGGCCTATGTGGCCAGGACCCTATTAAAAGGCACTATGCATTTTGCAGCAACTGAATTGTACGCCCTAAAACATGCTTCTGGGGAAACCATCTTTGATATAAGCTTCAAGATGGGAAGTGGTTTACAAAAGTTCTGGACCTTGTATCAGTCTCAGAAAACATCACCATTGTGGACTCCATTTGAGGTAGTTTCCTTGACTAAACCAGCACATTATGCCATCACTGTACTCTTCAGGAATGAGGGGGTTGGTGTAGCAGACCTCATCTACTGGCTGAAATAGCATTGCATTGTGCAAGGCAATCCTGAGGCAATATTTTATGAATACCATATGTGGACTGGGGGGTGGATAGTGAAAGTAGTTTTAAATACGACTAGGGCTGCAGCACTTGCCTAATTCTTTCTTTCTTAAGAGGGATAGGGGAGCATTGTTTTATGCTGGGCAACCTAAGGCTTGTTATCAATGTGGATCCACCAGCCATTTAAGTAGTTCGTGTGACAGACTTAAATGTACTAACTGTAATGAATTAGGTGACATAGCTAGCCACTGCAGAAAAGATCAGCTATATAACTGATGTGATACGAGAGGCCACACTTATCACACCTGCCCCAGTGTGGCACACAATCAACCTGAACAGACAGATAGTGAAGACCAGAGGTTGTTAGTAGCCATAGCTCAAAGAGCCAAAGCCAAGGCAGACAGCACTACCACTAGGCCCAATCCAGCCACACAAGCATTGGCTCATATGCAGGAAGCACAGCAACCAGATGTGCCACCTTTAGAAAACAAAGACATGCCACCTCTAGAAACACAAACAGATCTGATGTAGCAATGATAAAGCAAGCAGAACCTCTTCCAGATACATGTGCTACCATGCCAACCCCCTTCACCTCTGTCTGGGAGAAAAGAGCCATTAGACACAGGCAAGCCTGGTAGCAACCAGTAACTAAAACTCCTTAAAATGAATGGCATAATCCCAGCCAACAGATTTGCAATATTAACAGAAAAAGAGGGTAGATCATGGAATGAGTCTGATGACTGGTCCATAGGGTCCTCACTACCTGAGGCTAGGTCAGAAATAGAGGACTCTCCTCCTCAGAAAGAAACATGGTCACTGGAATACCCCTACCACAGAAAGCTAAGAGTAAACAGAAGCACACTAGGGGGTCGTGGAAGTCTGCTAAGAAGCCACCATGAGAGTACTTTTGCCTACTTCCTGTTGTTATAGAATATATCATTCCATTATTTATTAGTAATGTGAATAGTATTAAGAGCAACAGGAAGCAACAAGCTGTATATTCCCACTTAAAATCTTTTTCTACAGGTGTATTCTTCTTGCAAGACAATAGGTTACACACCACTACTGACTTAAAGCAAGCTATTGGTCATTGGCAAGCAGGGACCTCCTATTGGTCCATAGGGACAGATACTTGCTCTGGGGTTGCCATACTACTTAAAAATGTTGAATTCAAGCTTATCAAACTGGTAGATTTCTCACCTGGAAGGGCATTAGTATTGGATGGGAAAATAAGAAATGGGATGTTTCGACTGATTAATATTAATGCTGAACAGAATAAAACTGAATGAATAGAACTATTCTAGGTAATATAACCATATCTATATTCCACACAGAATGTGAAATTAGGAGGAGATTTTAACTGAGGAGTAAATTTAAGTGACGGGTAAAGTGGCAATCACTAGAAAAATTTACTGTGATATGACTTTTCTGAAAAATGTGCTGGCTAATACAAATCTCCTAGAGGCTTACTTTATAGCCACAGGAAGAGCAGATCCCACCTTTTCTAAAGGACCACTTGCCACAAGGATTGATTATTTTTATCTCCCCTGTACTACACATCCATAAGGCTCGAATTTTAGTAGCAGAGTTTTCAGATCATAACATTTTACACATTCAGTCGGGTAATGTATCCACACCCCCATATGGACCCAGCAGCTGGAAGCCAAACTTCTTCTTACTGGAACAATCTGACACACAACAGCTTATACAATATTTTCTAGAGGCCAGGAAATCTATTATGATAGTATATGAGGACCCTATGGCATGGTGGGAGGATACTATTATAGATATAACTAGCCTTCTACAGAAACATAGTAACACTACATGGAATGACAAATATTTGTCATATTTACAAAACAGGCAACAGCTACAAAACCTTTAACAGTGTCACACGTTACTAAACAAAGCTTCACCCCCAGATACACCAAATTAAAAAGCCAATTATGTCATTTCATACCTAACAGGCACAAGGGCTGCAATACCAGCAAAAGTTTGGGACACAGGGAAAAAAAAGGGAAAATGTGTCCATATGAAGGGTGTAATTACAGGAATCAACAAAACACTATGGATAGTCTAATGAATCAAGACAATGCCCTATTTTCTGTCACAAAAAATATTCTACAAATAGTAACACAGCATACCACACAGCTCTACAAATATGTTCCTACTGAATAGGATTCACTTACAGGTTTTATGGATTTAGTCACTAATACAGAATCCCCCACCTATCTAGAAGTGCAGCTCATAAGAGATGCCACACCACGGGAAACTGAACATGCTATAAAATCTCTGGCAACAGACAAAGTCCCAGGCACAGATGGGTTAAACAGTGAGCTGTATAAAGTAATGAGCCACACTTTATTATTAGAACTGGCAACTGTCCTTATTAGCATATTAACTACAGGCAATATTTCACTCCGAATGGCTAATGAACTGTTGATCTAGCTATATAAAAAAAGGTAATAAACAGGATATCAAAAACTGGAGGCCTGTATGCCTTCTTAATACAGATTTTAAAATTCTAGCAAAAATATTAAATTCTAGATTATTATTAGTGGCTAAAACATTGATATCACCAGAGCAAACATCCTCTATTCCAGGTAGATCCATTACGGAATATCTTCTGTTAGTTAGAGAGTTGTTTGAACAGGGTAGTAGAAATAAATCATCGGGATTAGTATTATCATTAGATCAACAAAAAGTGTTTGACTCTGTAAGTCGTGTTTTTTTATGTGCAACGCTGCAAAAATATGGGATTCCACAAAAATTCATAGGATGGATACAATGGTTATATAAAATTGCATCGGTTAGGAAAGGAATCAGACAAGGCTGCCCCCTTAGTCCTTTACTATATGCTTTTTGCATTGACCCTTTACTACAGGTGCTTAACTCATCACCTTTTTTGGAACCTATAAACACACAGAGTAATTCAGTTATAAGTAATGCCATAGCATATGTGGATGATCTGTGCATCCTGGTGGCAAATAGGCAATCAGCAGAGGAAGCAATTCGAATTTGCCAAACATATAATAAATGCTCAGGAACTAGCTTGAACATGCACAAATGTGCAGGGAGGTTATGAAGAACTCTCTCCACCAATTGTGGCAGATATTATATTAACCACAGAATCAATCCAGATACTAGGTATCATATACGGACAAGTAAATTCTGATAGGCTAAACTGCGAATCAAAGTTACAGCAAGGCAAAGTTCTAGTATCACAATGGAATAAAAATGTAATCAGTAAACAAAAAAGAATTTATTTTATAAAAACTTATTTAATACCAATTTTCCTCCATAGTAGTTATGTGTTCCCTCTGCCAAGATCTTTAGAAACCTCACTACTCAACATATTCTTTCAGGCTGTATGGGGTACTAGGTTGAACCGAATCTACCATGTTGGTGCAACATCCTTTATGTCAACCAGTATCTTGTCGACAGGAATCATGTCGACCGCAAGTTGCAGTCAGCATGATTCCTGTGTGTCTCCAGGTCCTATTTTTTAATGGGAGACTTTGCCCCCAAGCCCTCATGCAGGGAGCTCTGCCCCCCTCCCCCGCATCTTTAGGATTCTCAACTCCAGTCAGAATTGATTTGGCGTGGGGGTGCAGGACCGGGAGACAATATGCCCTTGTCTTGGGCACACCAACACAGTGACCTGTCGGTAAAGTTTCGATTTTGCTGACAGGTGTGTATTTTGCTGTGTTGGTGTCACCATAATGGTGGCATACCAATTGAACCCCATTAAAAGAAACATCACATACCTGCCAATATGTCAAGAAGCACTGGGCATGGTTAACCCAGTACTTTTTTTTTCTATAGTCTATTTACACAAGCCAATTTTAAATCAGTATTAGCATTTACAGGACATCAATGGGTTTCACTCATGATTTCCTCATGCAAAACTTGGTTTCAGAATTGGGAAGGGGGAAATCTGGGCCCTGTCTGCAGATCTATGAATGCATAAAATTATATAATGGAATCATTTACAAAGATAACATCTTGGCAAATAACTAGTCAGCTGGTACTCACAAAGCATACGAAAGATATACAACTGGGTCTTAACAAACCACTTTCAGGAAGCTGAAGCCTTCCCACGTTGTCCTCCATATCACTCAACACTTCTTAAACTATTAAAAGAACCCAGAATCCCTGGAAAAATGTGGGATTTCCACTGACTCAGTTATCATGACAGGATTAATATAAAAGCAAATCAGAAACATAAGAATCACAAGCGGGTAGAGGAAAGGGTATGTGTCAGAGTGAATTGCAGATAACAATTAGAAACAAGAGAACACCTTTTTATGACATGCTTTTACATCAGTAATTTCTGGAGCTTATTAGCTACAACCTGGACTGTACCATGGTTTGCATCAATAACATATGAAGCACTTATGTTAGGTCATTATACTGGATATGGGAATAGATGGCATACCAATACAATGCATGTGGTCATACTAGTTATCAAATGGTATATATGAAATGGCAGGAGCCTTTTTACACTCCAACAAAAATTCATTCCACACATAGAATTGATCCAGAAAATTACTACAGAACTGCATGTATTATATTACTCAGAAACTAAGTCCATGTCTCAGAGATACTTGCAAAATGTTTGGAGGAAAATGACATGGGTGACAGATACAGATGCACCAATTACTTAAATCTTGAGTTACCTGTAAATCCAACCATGTGCATTACTCTAATTTAAAGCAGCAGTGCAACAAAAAAAGTTATTCCAAAAAGCTAATTTTCTGCTATGTTTATAAAAAATATTGGCAGAACTGTTGATTTGGGTTTCCTGTATGCTTCCTATGCAATATACTGTACATCTGCATTTTTGTCTGGACTCGGGTCCTCAATATTATTTCTATATAAAAATGAGGCAGCCATCTTTTTTTCTTGAGAAATAATTACTTTAAAGCTGTCATAACATTTTTAAATGATAATGAAAACTGAAAATGTTACCACCAAAATAAACTGGAAGATATCTGGCATCAATTAAGAAGAAAAAAAGGTGGGGTCAAATTTTAACCCATTTTCTTTGCACTGCTGCTTTAAGGAAAAATGGATTGAGTCATTTAACTTCCTCTTTGGAGTAGGTTTTCTGGGTTATTGTTAGGTTTAATTTTTCCTTTTCTTCCTTTTTTTCTCCTATTCATATAAAAATTAAGAAGTTTAAGCTTGATGAAAGCAAAAGGAGTATACTAATTATGAACGTACAGTGCAAATATTGAAATGCGACAATTTTATGATGTTGTATTGTTTGATTTTCTTACCCAATAAAAATTACCCTGCTCAGCCAGTAGGGGGAACCTCTGGTCATTCTTCCAAGATAGCCACTTCTGAGGACAAGATGGATGTTTAGGAGACAGGGGAGATGGCCTCGTCCCCTGACCTCACAACACAACAGTCTATAGATGCAGCAATTTTCAGAAGGGGAGACAATTAACGAGGTATTCCTCTCATCTGAGGACTTAAGAGATGAAATAGTTTTATTTCAATTCAGCCTTGTAGGATCAAAACTCTGATTGTGTCTCAGTGTCTGAGCAACCTGCAGACTGCAGGCTGTGACTTCAAGCTGAACTAGAACATTTTCTTTTGAAAGTCCATGAGGTAGGGCTTGAACTTGATGCTCTAGCTGAACAGGAAATGCCTGTCAGAACAGCTGGAGCATCTGTCAAAGCAGTGGTGAGTCAGCAAGTGGCTGATGCTCAAACTTCTGAACCGATGTATGTTGTGGAGAAATCTTTTGCCTTAGGACAGCATGCTGAGATGAGTGAAACACTCAGTATGGCTGGCAGTAAAATCGGGAAGGATCCCATGTGCCAACAGCCTGTTGCTATGAAACAGAACATCTCGTCGGAACCTTCAAAGGCCCCTAAAAATAGACTGGGTATGGGACATCATTCATGAGTACCTGTTAGTGCTACTAATATGCCTACTGTTCAGCATAAACACAGTCCCACAGCTGAGGAAGATTGCTTATTTCCTGCAAACAAAAAATACTTCAGGATGGAGTAAATCAAAATTAGTCATGCCTATGACTGAGCCTCAGCCTGCAGCCCTGAGGAACCGTGTAATTGGGACTGGTAACTGGTCTCCCATCCATGCACTAGAAGATGCAGGATAGATTCAAAGTACTAATGGACAGTGGTCTCCTGACCCTCAGGACTCTTCATTTCAAGACCTGCTAGTAAATGCAGCACCTAACTGGCCACCACCAAAGTAAGGACAAGCCCCAACACACCCCGGGTAATTTAGATACTATTCCTTCTACTTCTGATTTTAACATTATGAGAACTAAACATTGTACTGTGCAAAATGTAATTGGTGAAGATATTAGTTCAGAGGTTGTTAATGCTACTGTTTCAAATCGAAAAGTAGAGGGCCCAATGATGTTAGGCCCCTCAGAGGAAATCTTGCAGAATAGAATAGAAGGGGCAGGGACAGAAACCATTTTTAAAATGTCAGACTTATTTCAGAACAAGGGCGAACTTACCCCCAGGTACAAAGTGGTGAGACTACTGTACAAAGAAGGCCTGGAGTCCCCCTCAGATAGAATCCACATAGCCAGGATACTGTTGAAAGGATCAATGAAATTGTTTTCATCAGAAATCTCTGCCCTTATTAATATTGGGAATGCTAATTTTGACATTAGTTTAAAAATGTTTCTAGTCTGGATTGTTTTGGGGCCCAATATCATGTGATAAAAAATAATCCTGTCTGGGTCCCCTTCCAGGCCATACCTCTGACAAAACTCCATGTTAAAGTTATTACTGTAATTTTTAAAAATGAGGGGGTAAATATAGAAGGTATCCTCATCTGGTTGAGGCAGTGGTGCTAAATCTTGGCGAAACCAACCCCCACCCTTGATAATGAGCAGATTTGGGAAGGTGGGTGGAGGATAAGGGTAAAGCTTTTCTCCACCAATGCTGGGCCAGCACACCTTCCTAGCGATTTCTTTTTGGGGAAAGACCGTGGGGCTATATTTTATGCTGGTCAGTCAAGATCATGTTTCAAATGTGGCTGTCGGGCCCACCTCAGTTTGCGTGCGATACTTCCCACTGCAGCCATTGCTTAGAATTCGGATATGTTTCAGCCAAATGCTTAAATTTATTAAGAGTAACTTATGTGAGCGTACTGGCCATGCTTATGGGCACTGTCCTTGGGCCTCCCATAATAGAGAGCACTGCCCTTCACATGAAGGAATAATCAATATGGCCCAGCAACAGCAAGAAAAACAGGTTGCTAAACAGAGCTTGAGGGCAGGTTTAAGGTCTTTACAAGAGGAGGTATTTCCCCCAGTACAGGAGCCTGTCATCACTCAAGAAACCGGCCCTGCAACAGATGGAAGTTCTGGATCATACAGAAACACCTGTTCCAGAGAAGGTAGCATCCCCCCTCCAATTAAATGTGGTTGAGAGAAATTCATCTGACATGATCGCCCTTCTCCCCCTGTAGAAAGACCTTTCAAGATGGTGTCTCAGAAAAAATGCTCTAGGCTAGGGAAACCATTTCCAAAAAAGTAGGAGCAGCTGACACACTCCAAGACCCCTCCTCCGAGTTACCTGGAAAATGGGGGATAATTATGCGGCCGCTACTTCAGATGGTACAGAAAGACATTCAGAGGATGAGATACTGACACTTCCTCTATTTCATCCACAACAGACACTGAGGAAGGAGGTGGTGAGGACTCTATAGCAAAACGCACCCACCAGAGAAGATTGTCAAAAACCCCGTAGCATTTAGTTCACACTCTTAAAACCTTATCATGTCAGGCTTATCCATCACTACACTTAACATAAATAGTATTAATGGGGAGAAGAAGTGGGCTGGTGTCATGTACTCTCTATAGAAAAATGCTAGTGATATTATCTGTATCCAAGACACTTGCTTTAAAACAAACTTTGAATTACAGCAAGCCTCCAAGGCATGAGTTTTGGGGCCTTCTTTTTGGTCCACAGGTGTGGACACCTGCGACAGGATGGGCATACTTTTTTCTTTCCCTCTTTTACAGCTTTCCAGTCTGGTTGACATCCACCCTGGGAGAGCACTACTCTTGGACATTTCGTTTCTTTCACAAAGATTTCACTTAGTAGCAGTATGTGCGCCATAAGCAAAGGCACAAAAAGCAGCACTATTTAGAGAAGTGCAGCCTTATCTTCATTCCTCCAGACTTATTATTTGGGTAGGAGATTTTAATTGTGGCCTCCAACACTCAGAGGTCTGCAAACCTTAAAAATATTTTATGACTCAGTGGTATTACAGCATAGTATAAATAAAGCAAACCTTAAAGATGCTTATTGCAGCATGAACAATTCAGGAGGGTTCACATACTTCTAGGGTTCACTTAAAACTCACATTGATTTTATTTTTGTGTCCTCCATTTTACAAATTTTGGAAATAACAACACAGGTCAGTGAGTTTTCGGGTCACGTTGCCATAAAAATTCAGATAGCATGGGACAATTCCCCCCACTGTAAAAAAAAAATGGAGATTGAATGAGTCTCTACTTAAAGACCCTAAAGTGCAGCACATGTGGAAAAGGAACTGGTCGGCCAGACTGTCAGTGTTTGAATGTTATGATGATGTCACGGAGTGGTGGGAGGATACAAAAAAATCCTTGCAGGCCTTATTTCAAAAGAAAGCTCATTATGAATCAAACAAAAAATACCTGAATTATCTAAAACTTCACCAACAACTTCAATATTTAATTTCACAGTCTGAAAGGTTTAACTTTAATTATAGTGAACAGATAAGTAACATTAAGAAACAAATGATGGATATACAATACAACTGGGCCAAATTCATAGGACAGAAAGCTAGATTTGACACACAAGTCAAAAAAGGGTCCCTGGACCCTTTCAGGGAGTGTAAATCAAGGATTGACAGTAGAATGATTACAGAATTCACCTCGCAGTCAGGGCATACAGTTAAAATGCCCCAGGAAATATTGCATGTAGTAGAAAAATAAATAGAAAAACTATTTAAGGAGGCACCTTCAGATCTAAATGCTTCCGATTACTTACAGTCCCTTAATTTATCCTGGGTCTCAGATTTAGACACACATGACTTAGAGCAAGATCTTTCTGTAGAAGAAATTTCTAATGCTATAGGGCAGTTAAAAGCAGATTCTGCCCCAGGATCTGATGGTCTGGGGGCAGGAATTTACAAATGTTTTAAGGAAGATTTGTCCCCTGTTTTGACTATTTTATTTAATCACATGTTGGGAAATTTAAAATTTGCAGTCTCTATAGGCCCAAAAGTGGATATAACTAATTGGAGGCCACTCAGCCTACTAAATACTGATCTTATAATCTTAGCAAAAATCTTGTTAGCCAGACTTTCTAAAGTGTCCACATATCTAGTTGGTATGCAACAAACTTGCACTGTTCCAGACATACGACAGCATGACAACCTAATAATGCTAAGAGAGCTTTTTTTAGAGGAAAATATGATGGACTACAGGGATTAGTGGTGGGGTGGACCAGGAAAAAGCTTTTGACAAGATGTCTCACAAATTCTTGTTTTCCACACTGTTAACCTATGGTATACCAGCAACCCTAGTGAATTGGATTAGAACCATGTATCAGAGGGCAGTGATAATCCCAAATATCAATGGATGGTATGGAAAACACATCAAAGTATGGAGAGGGGTGCGGCTAGGATGCCCCCTCACTCCCCTCTTGTATGCTTTCAGGATTTATGTACCTATTAGGGCAGTTCTCCAAACCAGGGAAATAAAAGGCATTTTGATAAACCCTGATGTTTGTACCTTCTGTCAAAATATTAGCATATACAGATGACCTGGTCTTTACCTTGGCCCCTGCCACTTGTGAAACCTCCTTGTTAGAGGTGCTACAGCTCTTTTCTGACATGTCTGGGTTCAAAATTAATTCTGAAAAAAGTAAAGGGGTAACACTGGGGTCCACTCCTTTACCCACATCTGGTAGTATTGTAGGCATCAGAATTACCCAATACCCTATTACAATTTTAGGGCTAGAATTTGGTGCAGGAGACATGCAGACACACAACTGGGAGAAAGGTATAACTCAGGCCAATAGACTGGTGTCTGAATGGAAGGGTAAATAGCTCTCCATGAAAAAAGAGTGGTCCTTATTAAAACATTATTAGTCCTGATATTTTTATATTTCAGCTATGTCTATCCCCCCACAGGGCATAATAACTAGGCTATATAGTGTCTTTTTTCAGGCCTTTTGGGGATTCTGTCTGAATCCTATAAAAAGGAGTTCACATACAGGACAATTCTGGGGGGGGAGTGGTAAATATGATCCACCCTGTAGCTTTCTACATTAGTATGTTTATGTGCTATGATATAGGGCTAACTGTAAAACCTGGAGTTAAAATATGGAAACCGTTAATAAATTCATGGCTTTGGCCGAGTCTTTCTGCCTGGGAACAAAGTAAACCTAGATTACTAAACAGAGGAGTGGTTATTCCGCAGTATGGGTTGGACTGTATTTAGCAGGCAATAATGTGGCAATTGACCCCTGGACAATTACAGACATCAGATAGGAAAAATGTATTTGGTATTATCCTACAAAGGGAATGTCTGTCTACAGTGGTATTCCCCATGTGTCAAGATTCTCAGGTAAAAAAAAAAAAAAAATTGATAAACCCTAGAATCCCCGCATTTGTATGGGATACCTTATGGCTTAGAAATTATGGCAGACTGAGTGTCTGAGGGAACAACAAACACAAGCAGATCTTGGACAGACACTGCCCTAGGGAGTCCGGTTTTCAGCACATAGAATCACAGCAGCATGTCTTTCTGGATTGTTATTTTGTAAAACAATTTCAGGATATGCTAGCCAAAGAATGGCAGGAACCCCTCCTTTTACATCTCATTTACCCTGAAGTAGTATATGGTCCTGAGGCAGGTTCATGGAGGAAGTATCATGCTGATGCAGTCAATGTGTATTTGCGATGCTGAGATATCACATTTGGCTAGCCTGCTGCATGTAGGTATTACAGCAAAAAACAGTCTTACAAACTGAACTGCTGGCTACTGTTAGAAAATCGTTACATAAAACTGTGCAATATGATATGAGGTATTTCTCTTCAGAAAAAGTCAAACATTTGGGGATAAATTGTGATTTATGGATCAACTGACTGGGTGTGACTATTGTAAAACATATTAACTGGATGCTGAATTTGATATCATTTTTTTCCTTGCCTTGTATTCTTTTTTGGTTATGAATTGAGCCTGTTTATCATTTTACTTCTCTGTTTCTGAGTATAAATTCTAGTTTTGTTGTTACATTATGTATGTTTGAAGTATAAGTTGCACCATGTTTGTAATGAAGTCCAATCTTCTAATAAAAATTCCCCTTTTCAAGAAGTGCCATGGAATCTTTAACATCTACATGAACTACCACCAGAGCAGGCAGATGGGACCTTGGTTTACTGTGTCATCCAAAAGATGGCACCTTAGGAGTGCAGCAACCCCCCATGCTATACTACAGTGTCAGTATTGGGATTTAACCCAAGTGCCTGGTGTGGGGAAAGAACCCACAACCTTCTGATCTCCCAGCCTCAGAGGTAAGTGTGCTACCTGCTAAGCTACTGACACTAATTTTATTTCATTATTTCAATTTATAATATACTAATATGTACAATGATAATAATATGTGCACAACAGAGACTGCATTGGATAGTCATTTTAAACACTAAACAGCAATGTGCAGAGAACTTGCAGAAAAAAAATGACACTACATTGTTCCCTGCATGCATTGTAGACATCTTCCAGTTTAAGTTGTTTGGAACATTTTCCAGCTCTGCAGAATAAGAATTTTAGTTTGTTTTTTTTTACCATTTTTAGTTTCCCCTCTCTAAAAACAAATGCCTGCTTTCTTTGACTTAAAAGGTTAGGCTTGAGTCCTGAGAACATAAAACAAAACAAGAAGCAGCAACATACAAAAGTAGATTTAACAGGAGAGTATGTGCTAATGTTAATTTATGTGCAGGGTAGTAGCCTGTCATCTTTATCTTGTTCCCCCTGGGAACAAGAGGATTGACTTACATGGGGAAGACTTCATGCTTTAAAAAACAGTCAGACATGGAGTAGCAATGTTTGGGGGATACTGCCATGCTTTGATAGCTTTTCCATAAATTAAACATTCATTGAAAAAGGGGAATATATAAACTGGGCACCTAATTATTATTAATAAATACAAATAGGACAACATAATATAAAAATCATAATGAGGAACAATGCACAAGAAGCCTGGTTATAATCTATTCATCCTTCCTAGTACATAAAGTCTTAAGTTAAAAAAAAAGCACAGCTACAGCGAGAGACCTGAGAGAACAGCAATGATGTCACAGCACTGTCTCTTCAACGTATAACTTTCCTGGCCATTAGTCATGATTCTGTCTCTCTGTTTCTGTAACTGTCATGGGGGGGGGAATTCCAAGTTGCCAGTGTAAGAAACGCTGTTATGCTCAAGAAATGTCAGAAATCATCTATATAGTAGATCTATGGCATTTCTATGTGCATAACAGCACTCACAGGTGGATTATTTATTGGGGACTATTTCTTCAGGTGGCAGGATACACTCATTTTGTCCCTTATGTAAACAGGAATAAAAACCATTATATTGTTTTGTCTGTGTTTTGCACAACACCCATGTTATAAGTCCAATAACCCACTCCAGGGTGAGGGTTTATAGGCATTTAATGCACGCCTTGGGTGCTGTGGTGACACTCGGTCTGTGGCCTCATGCCTCACAATGTACCCCAGACATGCAATAAATGCCTATAAATCCAGGTTGGCCCACTGGCGCAGTGGTTGGAATTATGATTTTGGCACCAGCAGCCCGGGTTTGGGAATGGACCTGGGTTGTCAGAGGGCAGGCCGAGGGGAGGGAATTGAGCATCCTCGGACTGCTCTTCTTCTCCGGAGGGAGGGGGTCTGTGTACTTGGTGCCATGGTGACACTTAGCAGAGGCTGGGTTCACCACGAGCATTGACGCCAAATCAAACTCAGGGGCGGGGCAGACGCCGGTCATTATCACATGTCCCTGCCCCTGCTCATAGGGGAGAAAAAATATCCCGTGCCTGGCAGTCTCCATGAAGCTTTGCCTCTGGTGCCTCGATCAGCCTCCGGAGCCAGCTCCCAGACCAGATAATTGTATCGTGGACCGATATGGGGGTCAGTGCCGTGGCCCCACTCTCTTGGGGAAAGCCAGGGATGACAGGGTGAAGTGCAGGCATATCTGGAGGTGGAGCAGCTGGAGTCGGAAGCAAGAAGGTCCTTGAACAGAGCAAACTCTGATGGCTGGTAGAAAACCAAAAGCATAGTAAATAAAAATAAATGCCTATAAACCCACAACCTGTCATGGGTTATTGCTAACATATTGTATCCAGAAAAAGAAAGCAAACAGCAGCTGAGATTCCATACTATAAGTTTCCTTCCATTTTCAGACTGCTGTGCATTGAGTTATCATTCTCATAGGGAGGGAGAGAGCCACCCCAGATGGAGAATCTGAAATAGCAGCACATAGTGCAGTCTTGGGTGGGACAACTCCACTCATAGTCATGACTGCACTGGCCAAGACGGAGTATCAGTCAAGAGTGACTGATACTGGGAAGGATGCAAGTGCTAGTAATGCTACTGATACTGGAATGGATGCTTGTGTTAGCCATAACAAATGAACTCTAAATAGAAGACAAGTTGCTGGCAATTAAAACCAGTGCCACTGAACCCAAACCAACAACTAATTCAGAAACTAAAAAGCACTGCTGACAGCTCATCAACCTCAAAGAGAAAGATCGGAAAACAAATTAAAAAGTTGGGAGTCAGGATCATAATAACCTTTTTAGCTAACTTACTAGACAGCAGTGTGCAAAAAGTACCAACTGTCTTGATAGAGTAGTAATAGTAAGTGGTAGTGGGCAGTCAAACATCTGGGTGTACAGTGAAGTCCCTTTGGTTTGATGGGACTATGAAGAAGTTGACGCATAAGTGTTGAGGGTTGGAGTTTCACTGGCAGAAATCTGGCCTGGTTGCTGATAAACCTAAATTGATAATTCATTATAAAGACTATCAATTGGTAATCTCTTGTAAGAAGCCAGAATTCCTGTCCAAAGAGATTGCTGAGGTGAGGAATTGCCCTGCTCAGCTCTTCTGGACTGTCGACAGGTTGTGCAATCCAGCCTGTCTTCAGAGCAGGGAGCATTTTTTAAAGTTAAGTGCAATGAGTTTGCTCGATTTTTCACCTATAAGATTGTCACTATCAGGTCAGAGATCCACTCAGCACCCTCAAATTCATGTTGTGATGATTGGCAAGAGGTTACAGGCCCTCAGAATGTCTGGTCTGACTTTAGCCATCTGGTGATCATGGACATTATGTGGGTTGTTCAGGGTATACGCCCTACCTACTGTAGTTTGGACCTGGGCTCAATGCACCTCCTAGTAGGATGCACTGAAGGCATTGGCCAGGTCCTTACTGAGATAGCCCGGTGCTCATTGGACTCAGGGGTGTTTCTGAACCCCCTGAAGGAGGCAGTAGTAATACTTCTCCTGAAGAAAGCTTCCCTTGACCCAGACTGCTTAGCTAACTACAGCCCTGTCTCTAACTTGCCTTTTGTGGTCAATGTTATTGAAAAGGTGGTTGCAGTGCAGCTGAATGACCATTTAACATCTCACGATGTCTATGATCCTCTCCAATCCAGGTTTAGGAAGAGGCATAGTACTGAGACTGCCCTGATTTGGGCACTTAATGATCTCCTGACAACGAGGGATCAGGGGAACCATTCCGTCTTTGTTCTTCTTGATCCTTCTGCAACATTTGACACTGTAGACTTTGGGGTGCTGTTGGAGCACCTGTGGATACTCTGTTGTCTGTCTGGTACAGTCCTCAGATGGTTTCAATCATTCCTCATTGGCAGGACTCAGAGAGTGGTGTCAGGAATTTATTCCTCGGCCCCTCTCACCATGTCATGTGGTGTTCCACAGGGCTCAGTGTTGTCCCCCATGTTGTTTGCAGTGTATATGCTGCTACTGGAAGACATGACAAGGTGGTATGTGCTGAGGTTTTACTGCTTTGCAGATGACACTCAGCTCTACGTGTCCTTTGTGCCCGAACAGGGTGATATGGTCTCAGTTTTTAATAGCTGCCCATCCGAGATCCAGGGTTGGATGGGTGCCAACTGGCTGAGGTTGAATTCAGGTAAATCCAAAGTGCTGGTGGTGGATCCAGGTCTCCAGGGTGTGGGGTTGTTGGCAGGCCTACCTTCTGGGCTTTGGCTTGGGGCTGACCAACTGCTTACCTCTGATCAGGTGTGAAATCTATGCATTGTGTTTGATAGCGGCCTGACATTAAAATCTCTGGTGTCTGCTGTCATTAAAACCTCTTTTTTACCTTTTGAGGAACATCACTCAGATTAAGCTCCTGGTCCCACCTGGTGATTTTCCTATGTTGGTCCACGCCTTTGTAACTTTGCACCTTGATTAATGCAATGCCCTATACTTGGGGCTACCAGGGGTTGATATCCTTGATATCCGCAGATTGCAGCTTGTGCAGAATGCAGCGGCCAGGTTGTTGACTGGCTTAATGAGATCTAGCCATGTCACTCCTGTGCTCCATGATCTGCACTGGCTACCTATGCATTGGTGGATCACCTTCAAGCTTGGGTTACTGACCTATAAAGCCCTACACAGGCAGGGACTGAGTTACTTGCAAGATCTTCTCCATCCCTGCTGCCCCCCTCCACTCACTCCTTTCCTCCAATGAAGGATTGCTAGAGGTTCCCAGGGTTTGACTAAAGACCTCTGGGGCCAGCTCTTTTATGGCCCCCACCCTGTGGAATTATCTGCCTCATTGGATTAGAGAGTGCCTGACTGTTGAGTGTTTTAAATTGGCCCATAAAACTTAATTATTCTCTTTAGCATTCCCTGATGCAAATGCTGGTTAGCCTACTGCCATCTTTTATTTTGGGATTAATTTATTAAAATGTTATATTAGTTATTTTAATTGATTTTATTGTTTTGATTTATTGTACAGTGCTATGATCTGGAATAGTGCTTAAAAAGTAAAGATTTGATTGATTGATTGATTGACTAATTGACAGTGTGAATGAAATTAGCAAACGTTTAAAAAAGCAGGGAGTCAGGAGAAAACATGTTAAGGAGTGGGACTTGTACTCAGTACTGCTGTTGGGCTCACTTGAGGGCAGACACAGCACTTTGCACATACTTCTGGATCTGGTGTGTATATGTGAGAACAGGCTCTTTAGTTTTCTGTGTGGTCATTTGTCCATATCTTGTTTTTATCCGAGAAATTTTTAAGCCTCTGGCAGGAATATGAAGATAATACCAGTGTTAATCTTTTCAAAAGGTACCATTGAGCAAAACCTTTCATACATTTGAAAATAAAAATGCATAAAAACCTCTCCCTTCTGATCATAAGAGATGTCCAGTCCAGCTGGAGTAATAGTGAGCAGTAATGAAACATTAAAGGTAAACCCAAAACAACTCTGGCCAAATAGTACTGCAGCCTGTCTAGTTTCTGCAAACTATTTTTGCATACAAAATGGTAAACCATGCTGCCATAATCTGTTATGGGAACTATATGATCGAGGTCACAACCCTCACTCTCATGTCCCTGGTCATACAATGTTTATGTGTACAGAGAGCACAGAGTTTTTGGGAGACATTAGCAAGCAAGCAAGCAAAGCAAGCAAACTTTATTTGTTAAACGCTATTCCACTCGAAAGCATAGCACTATACATAAATCTCTAAAAACAATATAAATGATAAAACAGTTCAAAAGCACTAGATATAAGCTTCCAACTATCATAGTTCAAATACATGCCAGACTAAATAAATACATTTTCAAGGCAGATTTGAAGGCTTCAGTGGCTGAGCACTCTCTAATCTGTTGAGGTAGAGAGTTCCACGGGGTTGGAGCTGCGACTGCAAATGATCTAGCACCTGAAGTTTTTAGACAAACCCTGGGAACCTCTAGCAATCCCTCATCGGTGGAGCAGAGTGGACAGAGGGGGCATTAAGGGCAGAGGAGATCTTGTAAGTACCACAGCCCCTATAGTACAAATCTTCTCAATATGGCCTTCAAATTTCAATTCCAAATCAACCCAGACCCCTTAATATTTATAAGAATTTACCTGTTCAGTCATAGGTCCCTTACCTGAGTGCATCACAAGTTTGTTTCACGAGGTGCTGCTCCTCCCTGACTCAGACCTAAGCAACATGATGTCAGTTTTTCTCATTAAGCACAAGCTTATTATCCATCAAACAGTATTCCAAATTATTAAATTCAGACTACAAATTTAATTCCACATTGTACTGGTCTTTGGCAGGAAAGAGCAGGACTGTGTCATCGGCCTACAATTTCATGGTACACCTAGTATACAGTTTTGCAAGATCATCAATAAGTACCAGTACAATGAACAAGAGCAGTCTCAGAAGTGATCTTTGTGGTACACCCTTAATCACTGCTCTAGCTTCAGACATAATTCCCCTAACGACCACCATTTGGGATTGGTTATAAAGGTAGGATTCATGCCATTTTAGCACATCTTGACTAAAGCCCTTTATAGCCATTTTCTGCAATAACAGTGGATAATTCACTGTGTCAAAAGCCTTAAATAGATCCCTGAACACCACCCACACACACTGTTTTTATTCAGCGTGGAGAAGACGGTGTCCACAAAGACTACCAAGGCCGACTGTGTGGAATGTAATGGCCTAAAGTCAAACTGCTGGGAAAAGAGGAGATTATACTCCAACAAGTAGGCATAGACCTGTTTGTGTATTGCTCTTTCCAATAGCTTTAATACAAGGTAAAGCAAAGCTATTGATCTATAGTTATTTATCTGAGTGGAATCCCCACCTTTAAACACCGAACAATTTTGGCAAGCTTCCAAATCAAGGGTAAAGAACCAGTACATAAACTTTGATTAAAAAAATGTTGTTAGTATCAGTGCAATTACATCAGCCCCTTCACTGAGCAGTCTGCCCTTGAGGCCATCCAGTCCATTATATTTTGTTGTAGTAAGTGATTTTAACTGCTTTCAGATATCCTTCAGATCCAGAATTCTAAACCTAAACTGTGGGCGACTGTCAATCTGAGTGGAGAATATTGCATTTTCACTATCCGAGTGAACATTGAGTCCATGCTAGCAATCTCTGGTAATTGTAAGCTGGTGAAAAGACTATTGAAGGTCTCAGCCATTAGGGTATCCCATGATAATAGCAAACCAAACTGAGTGACTCTCAGCTGAGTGCTTCAGTTTGGTCACTTTCTAGATCGGCAATGGGGAAGGGATAGCATAGGGAGGGAATAGCGAGGGAGGAGAGGAACAATGGCAAGGGGAGAGAATAGCGATGGAAGGGAGGGAGTAGTGGGATGGGCAAAATGGGTCTGTGGAGCATCACTCCACTGAGCTACTCACCTAGCATAGAGGGTATGGACACAGACTGCAGTGCTGGTGGCCCTGGGTTCGGGACTGTACCAAGGTACGGTTTCTTTTATTTTGTTTGTTTTGCAGGAGTCCATGTGTATTTTAAGTCCTTGGCACCTCTTTTTTCCTAAAGTGTCCACCCCCCCTTGGAGGTGATACACCCCTTCATAAAATAAATATTTAAATGAATGCCAAGTTGGTTTTCGGCAGGTTGCACTCACTGTTTTGTGAGTTGCTGTATTATTTTCGCTATCATGATATGGAACCAGCCATTTGCTTTGGATCACTTACTAATGACCCATCAATGCTGATGGAGCCAGGAGAAAATGAAGTTACAGGGGACAATAAATCCCTAATGACTTTCCAGAAGTCACAGGTGTTCGTAGCGGATTCAAATTTATTTTTCTAAAATCGTTATTTGGCTTCCTTAATTAACTTTTGACATCTGTTCCTGTGGGCTCTGTAAGTTCTCAATTATGGTGACATAATCTATAACTGTGTTTCAGCTACCAACCTGCACAAACTGGAAATATTGTATCACCAGGCTCTGTGGTTGGTCACCAAGGCCCCTCTTAGAACTCACCGCTGTGACTTATACTCAACATTTGGTTGGTTGTCCCTCGCAACTAGGCGTCTGATTCATCTTGGAACATGGACATTGAAAATCCTGTTGAACAAGCTTCCAGAATACATATCCTCCCTCTTACACATTTCACATTGCACCTACTCCTTAAAGAAGTCTGACTTTCTCCTCCTTGAAATATCTAGAACACGTACATCCCATGGCAAAAGTGCTATCTCCTATGCCATACCTGCAGCCTGGAATAGCCTACAGTTGGTTCTCAAGCTTTCCAGCATTGTCTCAATTAATTTATTCAAAGCTTTAACTGCAAGAACATTTAAAGTTGCATGAAATTGCCATTGGTAGTAGTCCCATCTCTTACACTTATTCCCCTAGCCTGGCTTCCCACCCTTCCCTCACACCCACTTCACCCCTTCCTTCCTTTTCTTTCCCCATATTTTGTTTCCCCCTTCACCCCATCCCCTTTCACCCCCATCCTTCCACCCCTACCCTTCTACCCTTTGCCCCTGACACTTTACCTACTCAACACATTTCCCCTCTACCCCACTCTGTACCTACCTCTTCCTGCCTCACCCTTAGCTCCCCCCTCTTAATACCCCTGTTCTTACATCCTTTGTCTTTCTGATTCCCCCTCTATTGTTTCTACCCTTGCCCCTCCACCCACTCCTCGTATTCAAGGCCATGGTGTTTCTATGCACTTATTATTAACAGTATTTTGTTATTATTCTGAGTGTTCAAATCTGTAATCTGCCTGGCAACTGTTTTATGTATCATGCCAAATTTTGCTTTGTAATTTCTTTCACTGTTATGTTATCATCCCACATCTTTGTATACTCTATATCTGTATTATACATCAATGTTATGCTTATGCCATTTGATGTTTGCATTTGCTTATTCCATTGGATGTTTTTGCATCTGTACAATTTTCTGTTACATGTTCAGGACCTCCTTGTGAACGAGCCTGCTCAAAGGAGTAATCCTACAATAAGCTTGAATGAACTTGAAGTTTCTCAGTTGCTTTCCAAGTTTGATTTTTTTGCAATTTTCCATAGCCTATTTCAAATTCTAAGATGCTTCAAGATTTTATAATTTATCAAGGGCATATCCTTCTGTTTCATTTTTACATATTGCTTTAGTGTGTGAAAATCACATATTTGCTGAAATTCACTAGAGAAAAAAGTAACTGTATCTTCAATGCCAGGTATGAGAATGACTTGGATCTCTCAATCCCAGCATACACACTCTTTAGGGAGGACAGGAAAGCTGCCAGGGGAAGGGGGTAGCACTAATGTTTGTGATGGAATTATAGTCACTACACTTGACATTTATGAAAAGGAAGCAGTAGAGTCCTTATGGGTGCAGCTCAGTCAGACATCAGGTAGGAAAACCTGCATTGGAGTGGTAAACAGACCACCTGGTCAGGCAGAGGACAAGGACAAAGAACTTCTGGAGGAAATCAGAGGGATGACACACAGTGGCAATTCCTTGGTGGTGGGGGATCTGAACATGCCAGATGTTGACTGGAGAATTCCTATGATTAGACCCTTTAGAAATCAGACTGTGATAGAAGCCTCACAAGACTGACTACTCACCAAAATGGTTAGCACCCCAACTAGGATATATACCATACTGGATGTGGTCTTTACAAACTCGGAAATGGTTAGTGCAGTTAGTGTTGGGAAACTGTTGGCCAACAGTGACCACAACTCCATCTGGTATGAGTTATCCCATAAGGATGTAAAATATCAGTCTAGGTCAGAGGTCTTAAGTTTTAGGGAGTAAACTTCGAAGAGATGAGGAAAATAGTCAGAAAAATTAGAGAGAATCCAGGAGAAGTTGGAGACAGCAGACATTTGGGGAATGGTTAAACAGACTATCCCAGAGGTTACCAACATAGAAATATAGACTTTGACAGCAGCTAAGGACCGCTTAGCCCACTCAGTCTGCCCATTTCCCTACCTATTGGATAAGCTGCAGATCCTAGTTAACCTACAGCCTACTTCCTCCTACCCCCCACTATAATTGCCTTATGTATGTCCCATGCCTTGTTGAATTCCCCCATTGTTCTGGACCCCACAACCTCCTCAGGAAGGCCATTCCATGTATCCATCACCCTCCCAGTGAAAAAAATACTTCCTCACATTGCCCTGGAGTTGTCCCCCCTCTATCTTCAAATTGTCCCCCTTGTTCTTGCACATCTCTTTTTCTGAAAGATGCTACCCTTTTGGACTTTGTTGATTCCCTTGAGGTGCTTGACAGTTTCTATTCATGTCCCCCCTCTTCCTGCTTTCCTCAAGGGTATACAGTACATATTAAGCTTCTTTAGTCTCTCTTCATATGTTTTCTGGTGCAGACCCTACACCAAACGATGCATCAGGACAGTGTCAAAAAAGAACAGGCATAAAGGACCCTTATGGTTCACTAACCAAGTCAAAAAAGCTGTTAGGGACAAAAGAGAAGCTTTTCACAAGAACAACAGAAACAAGGGAAGACAAGGAATGGGATAAATTCACACAGAAGAACATGGAAGCCAAGAAGGAAGTGATACTAGCTAAGCCAGCAGCTAAAATTAGGACTGTGGTGGGAATCGAAAGTTTGTTTGTTTGTTTGTTTACCATTGCAAATGAGTTTTTACTCAATGGTTTTTACCTTAAATAAATAAAAAACAAACAAATCAAAGAAGAAAATAAAAAATTTTGTTGCTGCAATCAAGAAATGAGGAAGAAAGGGGGAAGGATTATTAGATTTAAAGATGAGGATAGCATCATTGAGAATGATGGACAGAAGGTCACTGCTCTGAACAATTTCTTCTGTTCAGTGTTCATGAAGGAACACAATGGAACAATGCCAGACAGTAGCATTAAAGCACCTGACAAGGGGGTACCACTAATGGAAACATCATCAATTACCATCAGCATGGTCAAGGAGGCTCGAGGACAACTAAGGGCAGACAAAGCACTAAAGCCAGAAGGGCTGCATCCAAGGGTGTTAAATGAGCTGGTAGAGGAACTGGTAGGCCCCCTAGCATACCTGTTTACCAGATAACTGCAGAGAGGAGTCATGCCAAGAGATTGAAGAAGAGCATATGTGGTTCCTCTACACAAAGGAGGGAGGAAGGAGGAAACTGGCAACTACAGACTGGTTAGCCTCACATCAGTGGTGGGGAAACTAATGGAAACCTTAATTAAACAAAACCTAGTAGAGCACATGGAAGAAAATGATCTTCTGGATATCAGACAGCATGGGTTCATAGCTTGCAAGTCATGCCAGACGAACCTGATTACGTTTTTCGACTGGATGACCAAGGAATTGGATAGGGTCCACCTAGTGGACCTCCTATACTTCAATTTTAGCAAAGCCTTTGACTCAGTGCTGCACAACCACCTGTTGAGGAAGTTAGAGGACCTAGGTATGGTCAAGAGCATAGTCAGGTGGGTAAGAATCTGGCTAAGGGACAGAAGGCAGAGGGTGGTGGAAAATGGAACAGAGTCAGGTGAGAAGGAGGTTACCAGTGGAGTGCCCAAGGGTCAGTACTGGGTCTGGTCCTGTTTAATATGCTCATTAACAACATTGGTGTATGCATCCAGGGCAAGCTTGCACTCTTTACAGGTTATACTAAACTAGGCAGCAGGTTTGATAACAATGAGGCATTTGGGGATCCAAAAAAAGACCTGCTCATATCTGGCAGCTAAGGTTCAATGCAAAGAAGTGTAAAGTGATGCATCTAGGCAAAGGGAACCCAAGAACTTAGTATTGTCTCAATGGGGTCAAAATCTAAACAGGAAGAAAAGGACCTAGGGCTCATCATATGTGACACCCTTAAGCAATCCAGCCAATGCAATAGGGCTTAAATGCTGAGGTGTATAGGGAGAGGATTTGACAATAGAGACAGGGAAGTGATCTTCCCACTCTACAGATCACTGGTGAGACCTCACTTAGAGTACTGCATTCATTACTGGGGTCCACACCTTAGGAAAGGCAGGGATAGGCTAGAAGCAGTACAGAGAAGTGCAACAAAGATGATACAGGGCATCCAAGGGCTCCCACATGAGGAGTGTCTAAAGGAACTAGGTATGTACTCACTGGAGATTAGGAGGGAGAGAGTGGTATATCAAGACTTTCAAGTTCCTAAGAGGCATAAATAAGGAACACACTCAGAACTTTTCAACAGGGTCCCCAATGCAACTACTAGAGTTCATGAATGACAACTGTGTGTGGGCTTCAAGAAGAATCAAAGGAAGTACAACTTTGTAGAAAGGGTTGTGGATCCTTGGAATAGATAGTCTATGGAGGTGGTGGGAGCAAGGAATGTGATGGCATTAAAGCTGGGGTGGGAGAGAGTTAGAAGGGGGGTCAAGTAGAAGGTCTTGGAAACTCATGATCAGACTTGATGGATCCTTGATCTTCTTCTGACATTGTTTTTCTCTGTTTCTATGAGATCCAAGTTCTATCATTTGAGTTTTCATAGATCATTCCTGAACTCAAGTTAATCAAAATTCCTAAGTCACCTAAGCCGCATATAGGTTGGACAATTTAGTCCTTGAGTAGGTCGCACTGCGATCACACAGCTGATTACACAATGGTCTCCTAACAAAGGATGGCCTACTTCCCATTTGGAGATCAATAAACTTCTAGATACAAAAATCAAATCAATTAAGTTCCTGGTATCACACATTACAAATTCTTGTGGGAGCTTCTCTTAATTTAACAACATTCAGTAACCTGATCACCTCTCTCAATGTTCTTCCTTTAGGTCCACCCCAGTGGGCAGTGAAATCTCCCATTAGGACAAAGTGTTCTGCTTGTATTTGATTTCCCAGTAAGTCCACTAGATCTACATAACTATGAGAGTTGACATTGGGGGAGTAAATTATCCCTACAGTTAACTCTAACTTTCTTACTTTAATTAGTAATCCTTTAATGCCATTGATGTTAAACAAGTTTATCAGACTGCAAGAAACATAGAAACATAGAATTTGATGGCAGATAAGGACCGCTTGGCCCACCCAGTAAGCCCATTTCCCTACCTACTGGATAAGCTGCAGATCCTAGTTAACCAGCAGCCTACTTCTTCTTACCCCCAACCCCTAGAATTGCCTTATGACTGTCCCATGCATGCTTGAATTCCACCACTGTTTTTCATTTCACAGCCTCCTCCGGAAGGCCATTTCATGCATCCACAACCCTCTCTGTGAAAAAGATACTTCCTTAAATTACCTCTGAGCCGCCCCTCCTCTATCTTCAAATTGTGCCCCCTTGTTCTTGCACACCTCTTTTTTTTGAAAGATGCTACCCCTCTTGGACTTGTTGATTCCCTTGAGGTACTTGAAAGTTTCTATCATGTCCCCCTCCCTCCTTTCCTCAAGGCTATACATATTAAGCTCCTTAAGTCTCTCTTCATATGTCTTCCGGTGCAGACCCTGCACCATTTTAGTTGCCCTCCTCTGGACAGCTTCCATCCAGTCTATGTCATTGTGGAGATTGGGTCTCCAGAACTGCATGCACTACTCCAGATGGGGTCTCACCAGCTGTCTGTACAGAGGGATAATAACTTCCTGTTTTCTACTGGTGATGCCTCTCCCTATGCATCACAGTATCCCCCCAGCCCTCCTTGCTGCCCTCTCACATTGCTTGCCCACCTTTAGGTCATCTGATATGACTACCCCCAGGTCCCTTTCCATTTTTGTTGTTGTTAGTATCCCACCTCCAATTGTGTACTCTTCCCCTTGGTTTTTGTTTCCCAGGTGCATTACCTTGCACTTCTTAGCATTGATTCTAAGCTGCCATACATTTGACCATTCCTCTAACCTTGCCAAGTCCCTTCTCATCCTTTCCACCCCACCTTGTGCATCAACTGTGTTGCAGATCTTTGTATCATCTGCAAAGAGACATACTTTTCCTTTCAGTCCCTCTGCAATGTCACTTATAAAGACATTGAAGAGGACCGGTCCTAATACTGAACCCTGTGGTATCCCACTAGTAACCCCCCCTTTCTTCAGAGTGGACTCCATTTACTATTACTCTCTGTGTCCTATTCTCCAGCCAATTCTTTACCCAGGCTGCCATCTTGGGACCCGCTCCCAGGCTGGCTAACTTGTGTATTAATCTTTTGTGTGGGACTGTGTCAAATGCCTTGCTAAAGTCTAGGTAGGCCATGTCCACAGCCACTCCCTGATCTACTACTTTGGTCACCCAGTCAAAGAAATCTATCAGATTCATTTGGCATGACCTTCCCGCTGTGGATCGATGCTGCCTTGGGTCCTGTGCCCCTCTGGCCTCTAGATACTCGACAATTCTTTCCTTCAGAAGTGATTCCATCATTTACCCTATCACTGAGGTTAAACTAACAGGTTTGCAGTTTCCTGCTTCTGCCTTGCTCCCACTTTTGTGAAGGGGGATCACATCTGCCCTTCTCCAGTCCTTGGGTACCACCCAGCCTCCCATGATTTGTTAAAGAGGGTAGTCAGTGGTGTCACTAGTTCTACCCTTAGTTCTTTTAGAATTCTGGGATGAATCCCATCAGGCCCCATTGCTTTATCCACCTTCAGTTTTAAGAGTTCTTTCAGAACCCTTTCTTCTGTAAATGGGCTGGTATCAACTTCTGTATCCAGAGTGTTTCTACTGTTTGTTTTAGGTACCTCCCCCCTCTTCATTTGTAAATACTGAGCAAAAATATTTGTTTAGTATCTCTGCCTTTTCACAGTCACCCTCTGCCCACCCTCCCTCCCTTTATTAAGCCTCACTATCCCTCCCTTGGTCTTCCTTCACTCCCTGATGTACCTATAAAAGGTTTTATCCCCCTTCTTAACTGAGTTGGCTATCTTTTCCTCAGTTTGGGCCTTTGCTGTTCTGACTGCCTTCCCAGCTTCCTTTTGCTTTAACTGATACAGTTCTCTGTCCTGCTCCTTCTGTGATTCCTTGTACTTCCTGAATGCTTTCTTTTTCTCTTGAACCTTCACTGCCACTTCCTTTGAGAACCATAGTGGTTTCTTGAATCGTTTTGTTTTGTTTATTTGCTTCACACAAAGGCTTGTTACCTTTGTGATGGCAGTTTTTATTATTCCCCATTGTTCTTCCACCCCTCCTTCCTGCCCATTTGCTAGTGCATTCCTTAGGCACTCACCCATTTTGGCAAAGTCAGCCCGCCTAAAGTCCAGTACTTTTGCCTTTGTGTGGCTTGTTTCCCAGGTGCATTACCTTGCACTTCTTAGCATTGATTCTAAGCTGCCATACATTTGACCATTCCTCTAACCTTGCCAAGTCCCTTCTCATCCTTTCCACCCCACCTTGTGCATCTACTGCTGTGTTTATTGTGAACCATACTGTTTGATGGTCGCTAGTTCCCAGATGGCTACCCACTTCTACATCTATGATCCTCTCTCCATCTCCATTTGAGAGAACCAGGTCTGGGATTGCTCCCTCTCAAGTGGGTTCCAATACTAGTTGTCTAAGGCATGCCCCCTGTAGGCATCTAAAATAACCTCACTCTTAAGTGGCTGCTGCAACTGCACTCCAGTTAACATCTGGCATATTCAGATCACCCATCAGCAATATCTCCCCTTTTTCTGCCATTCTAAGTATACTTTATATCATTTCCTTGTCTATTTCCTCCCCCTGAGAAGGAGGTCTGTATACAACCCCTGTGCGGATTGTGGTGCCATTGCCTGTCTCCAAATTTACCCACAGTGCTTCTTCTCCTCCCTGTTTACCCTTTTGTTCTGTTGCTTTGATTCCTTCCCTTATGTAACGAGCTACTCCTCCTCCTCATTTTCCCTCCCTGTCCCTCCTGTAGATAGTGTATCCTGGTATGTTTACGTCCCAGTCATGGTTTTGTGTGTACCATGTTTCTGTGACTGCCACGATATCCAGATGTTCCTCCTCCATCAAGGCTACTAATTCAGGAAGCTTGTTACCCAGACTACAGGCATTGGTACTCATTGCTCTCCATTTTTTGATGGCTTTACCTTCTGTTGCAGCATCCCCCACTGACCTTTCTACCTCGGTCTTTTTCTCATTTAGTACCCTGTTTTGTAGGGAGATGCTGGGATTTTCCTACTGCTTATCAGTGCCTCCCCCCTTAACTAGTTTAAAAGCTTTCCAATGAAGCATTTAAACCAATTGCTCAAAAGACTTGTTCCCTTCCTGGACAGATGCAGACCATCCTGCCAGTATAGGCTGGTGTCCCTCCAGGTGAAACCCCATTCTCCAATGAAGCAAAATCCCTGTGCTCCACACCATTTTTTCAACCATTCATTAAACTGCATGGTGCAAAGTACCCTCGCCTCTCCCATGCCATTGACAGGCAGCACCTCTGAGAAGGATACTGTGTGTGCTACTTGTCTTAGACCCCTCCCCAACTCTACAAAGTCCTCCTGCACTGCTCTGATCTCATGATGAGCCAAGTCATTTGTCCCTAGGTGGACAATGATGTCCAGCTCAGACTCCCATGCAGCTGTTCTCGTGATCCTGAGGATGCGCTTCCTGTCCCTCCAAGCCATGGCACCAGGCAGGCACCTTACTTCAGTTTTCCCTGCTCCCCCCAGTTCTATCCCCCTAATAATTGACTCCCCATCAGGAGCTGCTTCATTTCCCTGTGGTGTCCTCTGCCTCCTTCCTGTGGGCCTCCCTTGTGACAGTTGTCCTCAGCCTCCTTAGTCTCCTCTGCGGGTGCATCCATAGGGGAGCTATGCTCCCCCAGAATGGTGTATGGATTGTGGAGTCGAACAACTGACTGGGTGTTCCTCTGTTCCACCATCCTCACCCTCCCTGAGCCCACTGTGTTCCAACTGCTGTGCTTTCTTCACAACCTCTGAGGTAGTAGTGGTGGCTCTGGTGCTCCCTGGATGGGGGAGGTTCCCTTCCTACTGTCCAGTGTGGCCTGGGGGAAGGTTCCCTTACTACTGTCCAGTGTGGCCTGAAGATGGGCAACTTCCTCCCTCAGGGCAGAGAGTTGTCTGAAAATAGGGCAGCATCTCAGCCTCCAGAAAGACTCATGGAAGACTGCTGCCCCATAGCCATTACATTGCACTAATCCCCACATGTTTATCTAATTTTCTTTGTGTGTATGTGTGTGTGTGTGTGTGTGTGTGTGTGTGTGTGTGTGTGTGTGATTGGTTTGTTATATAGAAATATATATATTATACAATGTGTATGCTTATATTGTCAGTGCAGTGTGCTAGAGATGATATGACAGTGATATGCACCTTGCACTCTTGAGGAAATGATGTCAGAACCCCAGGTATAAAGGAACTATTTCCAGGGATGAGTGGGGTGAGGGGTGGGCAGGGGTTGGGCCTAAACTGTGCCCTCACAAAACAATCAGCTAAAGCTCTGACCCACCGCTGCGATGAGTGCCTTCCTGTCAGCAAGATGCCCTACACAACAATTTGACAGAGAAAATACCCTGCTAATCAAACAGAGAAAAATCCAGACATCCAAGTCAGACACAGGTAAACCTCCCCAGCCCCAAAACAGCCTGGTGATTTGTGCTCTGAAAGCAGTCAACCCCCAAATAAGTCAGCTGTGCTTTAAACTCTTCCTGCACTGAAAATCTTAAGAATTGGAACAAAAGTAAAGCTAGATCGACCTCCCTCTGTTGCTTGAAAGACTGTCTTTCCTGATAATTCTAAGTTCCTTATTTCACCTTTCAGTTAGAAGTAGCCTCCACCTGCAGAATATCTGCTAGAAACCAAAGACAATTGTAAGGTTCACCTCCTTCTGTTGTGAGCACAACTCACTTTCTTGCAAATCCTATGTTCAGCATTGCAGCTTCCAGCCAGAAGTAGCTTCACCTGAAGAATATTAGCTGTTCTGATGAGTTTGCTATAAAACACTTGCATATAATACTGTTGTTCTCAGGTCTGTAAGACTCTTTGAAAGCTATTGGCTGATAAGTAGCTATGATGTAAGCACTTCCTGACACAGTCTGGCCTAGCCTTTTAAGGCACACACAGATAAACACAAAAAACAGTTTCCACCCCCTAGGGCACTTGTCTGGGTCAAATACACAGCCTGTACCTGCACTTACTTCAGGACTTATGACAAATTCTTAGCCCAGGGTTTAAACTCTTCCTGCACTGAAAATCTTAAGAATTAGAACAAAAGTAAAGCTAAATCCACCTCCCTCTGTTGCTTGAAAGACTGTCTTTCCTGATAATTCTAAGTTCCTTATTTCACCTTTCAGTTAGAAGTAGCTTCCACCTGCAGAATATCTACTACAAACCAAAGACAATTGTAAGGTTCACCTCCCTCTGTTGTGAGCACAACCTGCTTTCTTGCAAATCCTATGTTCAGTATTGCAGCTTCCAGCCAGAGTAAGATATTCACTTATGTAGATAAGAACACCCCCTTCTCTCTGATTTCTATCTCTACAAAAATAATCAGATCCTTGGTTATTTATGACAAAATCAGGTATCGTTTCATCTAACCATGTTTAAGAAATTCCTTTGACAGTGGGTTTGTTTTGTAGGCAACAAGTTCTCAATTCCTCTATTTTTGGTAAAAGACTATGTGCATTTTTATGGTAGATATTTAGGACCCTTCTTGTCTTTGGTACTGGATTTATTTAAATATCCTCAGATAATAGTACAATTATTAAACATGCCAAGTTCTTACTGTGCCTATTGTTGTCTCCAACGCTGGAATTAATATCAATCCCAGTCTGGTGTACTTTCAGCTTTTTATACTTTTTTGAAACCAAGTGTAGATTTTGCACAGAGATTATGTTCTTTAAAACAGTTGGTAAGCCCTGTTTTTTTTACTAAACAGTCTGTAGATTGGTTCTCATTTAACTTATTGCAATGGCTATGATTCTTAACACTAATTACCCATATTAAGAACAGCAAAGCATCAATGACTTTCATACTGGGTATTCATACTGGGCTATAGATGTAAGTTCAAGTTTATTATTACAGGAATTACTCCATTGAGCAAGCTCATTCACAAGGAAGTTCTGGAGATTTCAAACAAAACAATGACATATATGATCTTATACAAAACAGATTTGAATAGCATGATTAAACAGCAATGGCAATGATAAGGTACAACTTGGATTGTTGAAAATAACTGCTACATTACATACAAAAAATTAACTGCACTAATGTGCATGTAGATAATACATGTAGAGTGAGGCAAGTCTTCACTGGGGGCAGAAAGAAAAGGAAAAAAGTGAAAACATGGGGCTGTAGATGACATTGCAGAGGAGGATGGTAGGTTCAGAGGGACAGGAATATTGTGCATGAAGATGGGGTACAGGAGAAGGGTCTAGGGAGGGTGATGACTGGGTTCAGGTAGGAGGGTAGGGATACAGGGAGATGGGGAAGGGAGGGTGGTTGGTTCAGCAGGACAAGAATATTGTGCACAGAGATGGGGGCATGGGGTCTAGGAAAGGAGGTGACTGGGGTAGGGGAGGGGTAGGAGACAGGGAGGTGGAGGAAGGGAAGAAGTGCTAGGAGGCAGAATGGATAAAGGGGTTGGGTAGGAATAAAGGGGTGGGTGGGGCAGATTGGTGAGAGGATAGGCTGGGTGGTTGGTGGGAGACAGGGATAGGGTGACAAGCAGAAGGGATGGTGAGGATTCGTATAGTAGCTTAGCATGAAGAGCAGTGGCAGACCACTTCAAATGCTTTTTTGGCTAGGAACTTAAAGCAATTTAACATGACTATCTCAGTTAGCTTAATTTTTTTGCAGCTGGTTCCATATAAATGGGAGGATGAAACTAATGGCACCTTTATCCTGATTAGTATGTGTCCTGGGAATGTCTAGGATCACAAAGTCTGAGGTGCGCAGTGCATACACATTATGAAACTTGTGCACTAGGGAGCATATGTACTGAGGTAACTTGCCAGTCAGCAGTTTTAGAGTCCACTGCCCAATATGGAACATATGCCTGGTTGATAATGAGGTCCAGTTCAAAGAAGAGTAGAAGGTGCAATGGTGTGTCCTGGCTGGAGCATTTAGAGTAAAACGTAATGCACAACAGTACAGGACATCAAGTTTGCAAGTGTGAGTTGGTGCACTGCAATTGTAAATGATATCCCTGTAGTCAAGGAGTGGTAGAAATGTGGCCTGGACCAGTCTTCTTCTGCAGTCGAGTGCAAATAGGAATCTGTTCCTGAAGGAGAACCCCAGCATGGCTTTTAACTTGTTGACAAGGCAGTTGATAAGGGCACTAACAGTTAGTTTACTGTCTAACCATATTCCAAGATACTTGAATTAATCCACAACCTCAAGGTTGTCCCTGAATATAATAGTGAAGGGTGGTGAGGTACTCTGATTACTGAGAGCAGAGGGCATATGGTTTGATGAAAAAAACATGACCTTTGTCTTCTTTGCGTTTAGGAGAAGTTTTGAATGGGTCAGGCTGAGCTGTAGCTGATTGAAATCAGATTGTAACTTGGCACAGGCTTCCCGCAATGAAGCCCTAGAGATGTAGAGGACCGTGTCATTGGCAAAAAAGTGCAACTTGGATTGTTGAATGTTTTTGTCCAATGAGTTACATAGATACATAGATACATAGACAGTGTCGGCAGATAAGGGCCTATGGCCCAACCAGTCTGCCCATTTGAGCTTGTAAGTTCAGTTTATGTTTTCCTAGAAGTCTGTTGCCCCTTACCCTGACCTCCAGAATTCCTTTATGTCTATCCCATGCATTCTTAAATCCTGTGATTGTTTCAGCCCTACCACTTCCTCTGGCGGGTGTTCCACTTGTCCACCACCTGTTCTGTGAAGAAATTCTTCCTCATGTTTCCTCTGAATCATCCTCCCTCCAACTTCATCCCATGCCCTCTAGTCCTGGAACATCTTTTGCTTAAAAATAGTGTATTCCTGCACCCTGTTCCTCCGTGTAAGATACTTGTATGTCTCTATCATATCTCCTCTCTCCCTCCTCTCCTCCAGGGAGTACATGTTCAGTTCCTTCAACCTGTCTTCATAGGACTTGTGATGCAATCCATGCACCATCTTTGTTGCCCTCCTCCTGAACCTTCTCTACCCTGTCTATGTCCTTACGTAGGTAAGGTCTCCAGAACTATACACTGTACTCCAGGTGGGGCCTCACTAGTGTCTTGTATAGTGGAATTATGACCTCCTTTTCCTGCTGGTGATGCCCTGCCTAGCATCCCAGCATCCTATTTGCTTTATCTGCTGCCTTGTCACACTGTTTCCCTACCTTGAGGTCATCAGAGATGATAACCCCAAGATCCCTTTCCTGCTTGGTGCATGCTATATCCTCACCCCCAAATGATATATTGTGCCAGGGTTTTTTGTGCCCCGTATGCATTATCTTGCACTTCTTTGCATTGAATTTCAACTGCCAAACCCCTGACCATTCTTCAAGTTTCTGCAGGTGCCTTCTCATTCTGTCTACATCATCTGGTGTGTCTACGCTGTTACAGAGCTTTGTGTAATCAGCGAACAGTGAAATTCTGCCTTCTAGTTCCTGCGCAATGTCACTGATGAAGATGTTGAATAGGACCGGTCCCTGCACTGATCCCTGTGGTACCCCACTGGTCACTCTTCCCTCTGTGAAGTGACAGCCATTTACCACCACCCTCTGTGTCCTGCTGCCCAGCCAGTTACCTACCCATCACACTACTGTCCTGCCCACACCCATATTCCCCAGTTTGTGTAATAGTCTTCTATATGGCACAGTGTCAAAGGCCTTGCTGAAGTCCAGATAGGCCATGTCCACTGCCCTCCCTGATCCACCTCCCTAGTCACCCAGTCAAAAAATTCAATGAGGTTGGTCTGACATGACCTCCCCCTGGTGAAACCATGCTGCTTTGGGTCCTGTAGTCCATTGACAACCAGATGTTCCACCAATCTCTCCTTCAGTAGTGCTTCCATGATCTTCCCCACTACCTAGGTGAGGCTGACTGGTCTGTAGTTCCCCACTTCCTCTTTGTTCCCACTTTTGTATAAGGGGACTACATCTGCTATCCTCCAGTCTTTTGGTACCTCCCCTGTTTCCAGTGATCGGCTAAACAGGATAGCCAGAGGTTCAGCCACCACCTCTCTTAGTTCTTTAAGGACCCTGGGCTGCACCCCATCTGGCCCCATTGCTTTATCAACTCTTATTACTTCCAGTTCCTTCAGGGCCCTTTCTCGTGTAAAGGGACTTGTGTCCATTTCTGCACCATTCTCACCCCTTGTACTCCCTTCAGACCTATTACCCTCCTCTTCCTCAGTAAAGACTGAGCAGAAATACCTGTTCAATATGTCAGCTTTACTGTTATCATCCTCCACGCGGCCCCCATCCTCCCCCTTCAGTCTCACTATCTCCCTTTGCCTTTCATTTTTCACGTATGTACCTGTAAAAGGTTTTGTCCCCTCTACCCACTGATTTTGCAATGTGTTCTCCTGGTACTTCTCCCTATCCCCTTCTGCCTGTGTCTTTTTGTATTGCTGTATTGCTGATGTAAATAGTGAAGAGGAGGGGCGCTAGAATGGATCCCTGAGGGACTCCCCTTGTGATGGACACCGTGTCTGACATGGCTCCGTCAGCCTTGATTCTTTGCAGCCTATTTGAGAAGTAACTAGAGAATGATCTTACAATAGTGTCATTATATCCCAGGGATGTTAGGCAGTACAGGAGGAGGGTATGGTCCACTGTGTCGAATGCTCTGCTTAAGTCAAAGAAAACAGTGCAAGTAGACTGTTGTCAATGGCAGAGAACCAGGCATTAGTTACCTTTGCCAGGGCTGAGACTGCACTGTGATTCTGCCTGAACCCTGATTGGTGTGGGTTTAGTAGGTTGAAGTTCTCCAGCTAGTGTTTTGTTTGAACATGTATTAATTTTTCCATTAGCTTGGACAGGACCGGTAGAATGGAAATTGGTCTGTAGTTGTTGAGGTCACTCCTGTCTCTAGACTTGAATATTGGGATGATATGCATAGTTTTTCTGCTGGAGGGAACGGTAGTTGTGGAGATGGAAAGGTTAAATATGTGCATGATGGGTGCAGCTAATAGATGACTCCCTATTTTTAGAAAGAATGCTTTAATTCCATCAGCACCTGTCCCTTTCCTGCTATCCAACTTGATTAGGAGTTGCTCGACTTCCTTGAATGTGACCAGGGACAGCTGGAAGGAGATGTGTGGTGGTGAGGAGTCAGGGTAGTCTGGAATGGAGAAGCTGGTGGGCAGCCTTGCAGCTGGTGAAGTGTCTAAGGCCATACCAGCCATGGTGAAGTGGGTGTTTAGAAGATCCAATATGGTGCATTGCTTAGTGACCAGTGTACCTTTAGAGTTGACTTTTTGTGAGAAAGATTGGGGGTTTTGTGGCCTTTGATAGTCTTGAAGGTGTGCCATATTTTTGCTGAGTTGTCTTTAGCGTCCTCTAAGGTTTGTTTATTTATTTATTTATTTCAATCTAGGATTGCAATACCTGTGTTTACCTAAGTTTCAACATAATAAGTGGCCTTGGCACTCCTTATAAGCTTAGTGCATCTATTTCTAGTTGCTTTGAATTCCTACCAGTGGGTCACAGTTTTAGTTTTCCTTGCATGGGCCCACAGTTTATCACAATGTGAGAGTGCAGCTTTCAACTTAGGGGTGAACCATGGGTGTGAGAATTTCATAACTCTGCGTTTACAGAATGGTGCATGCTTGTTAGCAATGCCTGTGATGATATTATTAAAAATAGTGACAGTGACTTCTACATATTTGGCTAAATAAAAGGATTGCCTGTCTAACTCTTAAGGTCTGCAAGATAGTTATGGACATTAAACTTATGGAAACTTCTGCTAGTGATGAATTTGGGCCCGGTGGGGCATTTTGTATAGGAACGTGTGCAGACCACAGTATTGTGATCACTTACGTCATTATGGAAGACCGCTGAGTGTTCAATATTGTGAGGTTGGTTTGTGAGGATTAAGGTCGAGAGTAGAACTGTGGTCTTTGTTTTTCATATCTGTCCAAGTAGGTTCAGTGACTGAGTGAATTCAAGCTCATCACATAGATCTTTGATGGCATTATCTTTGGTGGTGAGCCAGTCAAGATTTAAGTCCGCAAGAATAATGGTTTCATTGGTGTTGGATTCCTCCATATCCCTGATCTTTGATAGAATATCCAGCCCACCTGAGGGAGATCTGTAACAGCCAATGATATTGATTACTTCAGAGGATGGGAGTAGTACCGTAAGTGCTGGGCACTCAAACTCTTTAGGTTTTGACTCCAAAAATAGTTCTGTGCCATTGAGCTTGTTATTGAGGTAGATAACTTTCCCTCCACCCCTAGTGGGCCTATTTGCTCTGAATGTGCTATATGAGGGTAGTGCTATCTGGTAGTCAGTGATAGAGCTATTCAACCAGAACTCTGTGATTACTAGGACATCTGGGTTGATATGAGCAGTCCAGGTTTGGATTTGACTGAAATTTTTTAGTAGACTGCGGTCATTAATCAGCATGAGCTTAATACCTGATGCTGATGTGAAGTCGGTCGGAGAGTCTAAGGTAGTAGGTGGTCCAGGGTTAAGTTCCACATTGCCTGAGCACAGGAGCAGTAATAGGATTAGCCTTTTCACAGTCGCTACTAGAGCTGCTTGTTGTTTTTTCCTAGATGTCCTACTACTTGCTCATATTTTCATCCACCAACTACAGCCCCTAGCCAGAAGAAATTGATCCAACCTTTGTTTAAACAATGATAACTTGTTACAGTCTACAATATTAGCTGGTAACTGGTTCCATAACCTGCCTATTCTTTGTGTAAAGAAGTTGAACCTTCCCCTTTTGATCGATGTAGCTAGCTTTATTGGCTGTTTGTGAGTCCTAAGCCCTACTGATTTATACTGAGTCTCCATCTGTAGATCCTTCATTAACTCCGTATCTCTTAGGATATTGTACATCAACAACAAATCACCCCTTAGTCTCCTATTTTCCAGGCTAAAAATATTTGATTTTATCAGTCTATCCTTATAATTTAGATTTTTCCAACCACCCACAATCTTAGTTATTCTACTCTGAATCCCTTCCATTTTTTTGGTATCCCCATTTAATATAGGGTTTGATGAGAGATTGGCTACTAACTTATGGTAGCATCCCCCTAAATTATCCCCTAGATTGATATTATGCACTCTGCCCTCAGTATTGGTAATCAGAAGATCCAATATATTACTACCTCTCGCCAGCTTATTGATCACCTGTTGTAACCCAGCAGTAGACAAGGCATCTAAAAAGAGATTTTCATTCTCTCCATGAGAAGTAACCTTGAACCAATTAATGTTTGGGTAGTTGAAATCACCCCTAATCAAGACATCCCTTTGTCAGCCATTTCAACTATCTGTTGATTCATTGCATCTCATCTAATATTTCCTTGGTTGTATTGGGGGCCCTGTAAAAAAGTCCTAGATGTAGCTTATTTGCATTTTTTGTTTGAACTGTTACCCATAATGATTCTATATACGTGTTTGATGTCTCACATCTGACACTTTGTAGTGTATCTTTAATATAAACAGCTACACCGCCACTTGCATTATTTTCATTCTAAATGAAGAAAGAAAGCCTGCGTGAGCTCAAATTTGAGGTCCAGGTAGACAGGTAGACAGAAGAGCTTGATAATGACAATTCTGTAACAAGACAGACAGCAAAACAATTAACTACCTAGGTGTAGAATAGCAGACCTAAATTACTGAAACAAACAATTAACAATGGACTGCTCAACACTAAAGAAAAACAGAACTAATCTTGTTAAAAACCATAAACTGTTTGGACTTGAGTAGGTAGTTAAATGTTAATGAATACTAAAACCATCACCTACAAACAGCTCAAACAAATTTACACTATGTGATAGGAATGAGTACCCAAATTATTAATATGTATGAAACACTACTATCTACAATTTAATTTCTGCAAAACAGCAGATTTAAAACATGCAAGTTTAAACAGTGTGCAAATTACCAACCAACAAATCTTAAATCTGGACTAAATAAAAAAAAAATGTTTAAAGGCCTCCCCCAGTTGGACTCACAGAGGGTGACTCACACCACTCTCACATGAGCCACTCATGGAGGCAGCCACTCCATGGGCAGCTGCTTGTGTGGCTATGCTCTTATTCTGTGCTGGGAGCCCCACCCCCTTTCTGCTTGCCCAGGGCACACCTGCTGCCCTCTGGCAGCCCCCCTCCTTCCTACTGGAGCAATGGGTGTCTGGACTGGGAGCAGGATCTGGAGCAGGCTGGGCAACACAGCACTTAAGTGAAAAGTAGTTCAGCAGGATAGTTAGCAATGGAATTGTAGTGGTAGCAGTTCAAGTCAAGATTCAGCAGTTCAGCAGAGCAGAGTGGAAGACAGGCTGAATGCAAGCAAGGTGTTACATGCCACAGGAGTTTGCTTCTAACAGGTGTGGCTGTGCTCTTATTCTGTGCCAGGAGCTCCACCCCCTTTCTGCTCATCCTGGGCACAGCTTGCACCCTCTGGCAGCTCCCCTTGTGTACCAGAGAAATGGGTGTCAGGACTGAGAGCATGATGGCTCTGGGGCAGGCTGGGCACTGATTTTATCAACCTATACCTATATTTCCTACTCATTTTACTGATATTATAGGCTTATGAAGAAACGCAGTCACTCGTTCTGGTCTTGCCATCAAGACATCCCAATGTTTATAAACAATTTTCTTGATGTCTTCTTGGAAGTGTAAGTACTTATTTGGGCAAAATTAATCTCACTAATCCTTTATTTTCTTTCTTAATTTCCAATAAAACTTGTTATGACATAACAGACATCCGTCATTCTGCATTGTCCAATATTCTGATTTAATATCCTTTCTCCACAAAATGTTTTCTGAGATCCCTTTCTGACTTTTCATAACCTTCACTGGTGTTATTTCTTTTTATTCTCATAAACTGTTCAACAGGAATTCCTTCTTTTAGCTGTCTCAGATGGTAAATGCTTACTTCTAACTGGGTATTTGTGTCAGGAGCTTTTCTGTAAACAGTAGTAATTTTATTTCTAATTTAAAACCTTTCTTTTTTTATAAATCATAAGATCTATAAAGGAGATTGGGTTGGACAAAGGACAATGTTGAAATTTAAACTCTAAAAATGTACTGCAATTTTGAACATTTTGAATGAATTCCTTTAGCTTGACCTCTGTACCTTTTTCAACATAAAAAAATGATCATAAAAAAAAATCCCCAAAGGAGTGCACCTGCCCAGTATGAGCTCACTTCTTCAGTACAGACTGTTTCAGTTTAATATTTAGCCACAGTGAGGTTGGTATATGATGGGACCAATAAGGACCCATCAGTATCCCCCTTTTCTGTAATTATCAACTTTTTTAAATGAAAAAAAATATGCGTCAGTATTAAATTTGCCATCTCTATTAGCAAAAAATTAGATGATCTTATCTGTAACAATCTGCACCATTCATCACTGGTGGGGACTGGCTGGGAGTATGTTTTTCTTTTTCTAAAAGGGGAGGAGCCGGTGCTGTGGATGGTGCCACCCTTGAGGCCCACCACTGCATGGTGCTCATGGGTTGGCCAGTAACCAACACCGACTCTTCCTCCACCCCAATTCTGCTACTCCCACCATCGAGTGAGCATGACCTCATAAGAGAGCAATCTGAGCTATGTCATCGAGGCCTAGTTTGTCTGAGTCTGTCCTGGTTCTGTAGGAGTCGTTCCATTCTCGTCTCCGTTTTACCAGTAAGACCTTTCCTTATTTTCCTTCAGTGCCTAGACCTGTTTTTGCATTTTGAGTTTAATTTTTCCATCCTATCATGTCTCATCTGGGGGACAAAAAGAAAAAATCTTCAAAGGTGGGCTGGCCCTCAGTGACCGACTTTATTCCATCTTGGACTGACATGATTGTTGCCTGACCTGCCTGGGCCCCAACCATGACATGGACTGATGCAACACCTTTTTCTCCATGGATCACAGAGTTTTGGGACACTGTGCATATAAAGTTGGCTGCATGCTGCTGACCTTTGGAGGACAGCCACGCACTAGGGACACCAGATGTAGGTACCTTGATTCTTCCTCCGGGTTCCTTCCCAGTTCTATATGGGCAACAGAGGAGGGGGCATTCACCTCTCCTAGCTTTGCCAAGGTGGAGGTCCCTCTTACAATGCCTCCAGCCTGGTCCTACTCTTATGGGGGTCAGGCTGGACTCACAGTTCTGGCAATCACCTCCTTGGAGGTGAGGGCTCCCCCGGCATCATGGCTTGTGTCTTCCAGGGCTGGCCAGGTGATTTCCTCAGCACCACCTGTTGGCACTGCTCCAGATCCTGGCGCCCTTCCCAGTGCAGGTCATCAGGACGGCACCGTTGGTGATGCTGGGCTGACTCACTGTGCCACTTATGGCACTGGGAGTGGGAGGGTTCCGGAGGTCTTCTGGATCCACTCCTCCTTGGGGGACAATGCATTGGAGGTGGATATGGACTAGCTTCCCAACTCTTTGGAGTCCTAGGACTCTCCCTCATCCATCACTTCTGTGCTTGTCCAACCCCCTTCATTGGAGTCGGTGGTTTCTGTCAGTGCTGGTGTCAGAGCCACTGGCAGTGACAACAAATCTTCCGGAGCCAGTGGAGGCACCAAATGGTTTACTGGATCTGGAAGGGCATCTGGGTTTGAAGGAGGTGAGCCCTCCATTCTGGGTGTCCAGGCTGGACCCACTTCTGGGCCTGCTAGGGAGGGGGAGCTGGTAGGTGAGGTGGAGCCTTCTTGGTTGGTCTTGAAGAAGAGGTCCCTCTCTGAGTCTGAGGGGTTGAGGGGACAACACCAAGAGAAGCACCTTTTCCTGGTAGCACATAAGGGTTCAGGTAGGAGCCACAGCACCAGCCCTGTCTTCTCCCCTGAGATCTCCCCGAGGGATCTCATTTTTTGAGTCTACAGGACACCCTTCTGGACCCACGTGACCCCAGTCACCTCGCAGGGGGGAATCTCCTTCAAGGCTCAGTCCTGACCATTTCAGGATGGTTGAATGGCCATTGACTGCCTCGACTGATGGAGCCTTCCAGGGTGTTGGATCACCTGTATGGTGCTCTAGACCTGGCAGAGGCCGTACTCTTCCTCAGAGGAGTTTGGCCCCTTTACCTTTGCCTTCCTTTCCCCTTCTCCTGGGCCACTCTGGTCCTATGGAGCCTCTAACCTGGGAGCAGTTTAGAGCCACAGCTGCCCATTTCCAAGCATATGTCAGATCCATGGATGACCATGTGTTTTACTACTCACCCCTGTGGCAGCTGTACTCTGACTCCTTGGAGTCATCTGCCTTCTCCTCTTCCTCACATGAGGAAGAGGATCCTTCTGTCCACCTATCCTTGGACACTGACCAGACCTCCTATCAATGTTTCCTTTCAAGATTGGTCGATGAGCTCCACATTTTGTGACTGGCAAGAAGCAATCTTGAGCAGCTGATGCACTCTTTTCTAAATGAATACAGTGTAGGCAGCCTGGTGGCACCCACCTGGCCCTTCCCCTTTTGGGAGGCATTGTACCATGTTTGGCAGCATCCCTCAGTCCTCCCCAGCCCTGACTGACTGCTGTCACAGGTATTGCACACCCCAGGGATCTCCAGGAGACCTACCTCACCCCACTTTGGGCATGATGCTCCTGGACACTCCCTCTGGGCAGAGAAGCCTGAGATGAGACTGGCCCCTGGATGTGGACTCTGCAGAGTTCAACTTGTGGTGGAGGAGAGACTTTTCCTTGGTGCATCTCTCTCTTTTGATTACAGCACATCAGGCCCATCATGCTGCCTATAACAGGCACCTATGGTCTTTGCTAGGACAAATCCTAGCATCTATGCCTGACACAGAGGCAAGCAGACAAGCTGTTGCTCTCTCTGCACATGGAATGGAGCTTGTGAGGCACCAAGCAAGGGCATGGTATGACACCAATGAGATGGCATCCAGGCTAGCTGGGACAGTGATCTGCATCAGATGGATGGCATGGCTTTGTCTTTCCTGGTTATCATCCATGGCTTGGTGTAGGGTGATTTCCTCCTCCTTCCGGGGAACCCACCTTTTTTCTTGGAGAGTGCAGTAAGAACTTCAGAGGTGACCTCGATCTCCCCAGCAGAGGGAGACCCCGCCTCACCCTGACCAGTCCCAGGCCTAACTAGTCCTGTAAGGGTCTTTCCCCTTCTGTGTCTCCCTCACAAGAGGCTGAGGGACATTCCGCCCTCAGGGAAGTATCGGATCCCCTTCGGGGGGCTTGGTAATCACCCACCAGTGATGAATGGTGAAGATTGAAACAGATAAGATATGAAAATTACATACCTACCGTAATTCTTGATTTTTCTATGTATCTTCACCATTCATCACTGCTTCCCCCCCTCCTTCCCACTCTTGTGCCTCAAACTCTGGGCAGTGCCTCCTCCCTGCTTGCCTTCCCCCCAACTGAGGCCAACTGTGGGTAAAGTCCCACTGGTACCTCTGGGTTTCCTGCCACTTTTGTGAAGCATCAGGGACCCACTATTGTTGGGAGGGCAAACAGGAATGCTTGCCTTTCCTACTGAGTGCTCCCCTAGGCCCTCTTCTCACATTCCTGAAAGGGGCTCCATTGCCTTGGGTAATGTGTCTGTACCCATCTTGTGGGATAGGTTGCCTTCTCTAGCCAGTGGCTTGTGGGACCTTCACCAGGATGGAATGAGAGTGGGAGGGCCCTGGGGTCCACTAGTCCCCCCCTTCAGGAGCTGTGCCTCCCTTCCCTTCTGGTTTCCAGCTCAGTTCTCTTGGGCAGGGTCCTCCTTTAAAACATCATGGATGTGTCTGTAAAAGAAAAAAAAGTCTTCAGGCATCCTCTTCTCTTCCTTCTTCAGTCTGGAGAGAGTGGCATCCATCTCTAGATCCTCTTGTGAGGAGTCTTTCTGCAGGGTAACTCTGCAGTGGGGTGGCTTCTGTCCCTACTCTGGAGTAGTGTAGTGACAAGAGTGGGAGACCCTTACTACCTGTCTCTTCTTTTATGCTCCAGGGTAGAGGGCACTTAGCCTGGTGTTCTGGCTGCTACTGTCATGCTGAATCAACCTCTGGTTGACCATTCTTTTACCCTTTTCAAACTCAGGAGTGTCTCTGTTCTGTGCTTCTTCCTTGGATCGGGATAAACTTCAGAGGTTAAAGGGTAACTTAGACAGCAGTGTCCCACTCCCTTCAGTCTTGGAGAGGCCTTTGGGCTCTGATAGGTTAGCAGGAGGTCTCACATCTCCTCTCCCCCTCTTTTCCTCTTCTTAATATCCTTTATCTCTCTCTCTCCCTTACTCTGTCCCCCCCCCCTTTTCTCACCTGCCCAGAGGCTGGGGCCTCCTGTTCCAGACCCCTAGGTTTACCCTTCTGTCCTTTTGACTGGCATTACATCTTTTTCTGTTTATATCCTTTCCTTTTTCTATCTCTTGAGTGCCCTTGCCCTCCCTCTTTCTTTCTCTGTTCCTGATTTCACTCTCTGACTTGCAGAACTGGGGTGGAGAAGGAGTCTGTGCCAGTTTACTGGCCAACCCATGAGTGCCACACAGTGCGTTGACCTCAAGGGTGGTGGCATCCATGGCACTGGCTCCTTCCCTTTTAGAAAAAAAATGTACCAGCAAGGTCCTGCTCCTCCAGCCAGAACCCATCAATGATAAATGGTGAAGATATACAGAAAGATCAAGAATTATGGTAGGTACATAATTTTTATTTTTTTTATATTGAACCTCCCTGCCAGAAAAAGTTCCAATGCCTTTAACCTCTCTAAATGAGAGATTGATGTGTAAAGGTTGTGATCATCCATGCTACAACGGCAATATACCTTCCTGTAAAGTAATGCTTTCTGCTATCTTTATGATATCTGTTGAATCATTCAGGTATGAGGATGTGTCTTTTATACATTGTTTTATGTGGAAAAGCCAAACAATTTGATAACATTTCCAAAGTAGAGTCAATCCCTGCAAGAACTGTATTGGTTTTCATAGAGGGATAATTCCTTAAAAAATCTTTGGTAATGTATAGTATATAGGCATCACTGGTGTTATATTAACAGAGACTGAAATTTCCAATCCACTGTGTTTCTATTTTTCAGTACCTGATCCAATAGTTCCCTGATTTTTTTAACTGTCTGAGTTATCCTTTACTTGCTCATACAGTAGTAGCCAGAGACATTGCCAGCTATTTCCAGACATTTCGCGAAATTTCTGAAGAGTTTCTCTCTGCTGTCCCTACTGTGGAAATGCAGAAAGCAGGAGATATTTCTGAAAATATCACAGAAATTTCAGGAAATATCTGGCAGTGTCTGTGGCTGCTACTGTATATTGTATCATTTTAAAGATGTCTAAGCATTCTATACTGTATGATTCATAGTATTGTACAACTACTGTCCCTCCTTTGTCTACTTTTTATAGTAATGTTAGCATCATTCTCTAATCCTCGAAAAACAACAAACTCTTCTGAAGTGAGTTCATATTTTTGTGTTGAATTAATTATTCTTTCTATCTTCATCAGTCTCTTTAGATCCTCATCTAACTTTTGGAGCATACTTACATTAGAAAGAATTGGTCCTGGTGGGAGATATATTGAATTTTAACCTAAAGGTAGTGTCAGTTCTTTTTTCCTTTCTGTCTTTCTTAAGATATCATCTGTCATGTCTGATTCAATCAAATTCTCAAACATATTCAATCTGTGTAAATTATGAAGACAAATGTGGTTTACACAAGGCAATTAATTACTTGAGCATAAAAACAATATTATGAGACCTCACCACATCTTAAAGAGTTTCATTTTATGGTGGTATACTGTATATGGCAGTTTGGTTATTCTATCAGTTTTGGATTGGGAGAGACTCCATTAGAAACAGTAACACCAGCAGCAGTGAGTGAGTACAGAATACAAAAAAGCTACAGTACTAAAAAAGTATGTGTGGATAATGAGTATTCATTACACAATGTTAAGATTAATAGAAAAAATAAGATTACTTGAGAAATTTGGAAATGTGTCATATAACACTGGAAACTTCTAACATTAACAAACATGGATAATCATGGTCAACTTAAACATTTCTCATACTGTAATGACCATGATCATCCAGCGTCTGTTCCTGGGCTATTTACCATCAGTGGTTGTCTATGAATAACCATGGTGAAAATCATGGACAAACCATGACTGGCCATGGTCACCGACCATGTATAACCATGGTTTAACTATACAGAATCATGTTTTATCTTCATGCGTGTTGTGGCTTTTTCGTCAAGGCTCAGGTTGAAAGTGACTTTGTTACAGCTGTAAGGTGGAGCTCTGCAAGCTGTTTTGCTGTCACTTGGGAACAAAGGGCACCTCAGACTCTAAATGAAGCACACATTTTGGAGCTGAAGCACAATCACTGTGTTACATGAAGCACTCTGCTGTCTCCATTCAGTAGATCAGTGTTTTTCCTTCTTCTTCACCTCCCCACACCAAACTATTTTGTCTCTCTGCTGAACATCATTTACCTGTCATCTGGCAGGTCATTGTTGTGATCATGTTTACCCAATGTCTTGTTATTTTCTAGTGGCACCCACATTTTTTTATTAATCCACTGACTTTTGTTTTGTTTTTTAACCCAGCTACAGGAACATGTTTCACTTGCAATCTTCTGTGTGGCTGAACTCCGAGTCCACTGGTAGTGACATCAGGTCAGGAATACCAAGTGTGACTACAGCCTTAGTGAGTGAGGGTGTGACCGGCAGCACAGAAGTAAATATAGCATACCTTCTAAATAACTGCAGAAAGTTCATGTTTTTCTTTATTGTAATACTGTAGTGTCAGTATATGAATGCTGTTCCAATTGTGATATCCCCCCATCCCATGAAGTTAACAGTAGTAAACATAATTTTCTTGTCTGTCATGCAGTGGGTGCCATTTATTTGAAAATGCACTTCTTTTTACTCTGGGTGTTTTATTTATATTTTTTCATATTTATTTGATGAATGTTACATATTCATATTAATATGGAAGGTTTTGATGGACAGAGAGAGAGAGAGAGCAGTGAGAGCACCCTGTCATGGATTGACTCGGCTGTATGTGTACTCCTTTTGATGCCTCTTTTTTCCTGACTGATTTTGTGTTGCATGATGATTGTACAAAGTTTGTAAAAATGCACTTATCTCTGGTTGATCTTATAAGACATGAGATATTTGGGTTTGTTACTGTGCAGGCACCTTCCTATTGCTAGGAGTTGGGGGTGGGAGTGGAGATGAGAATCTTTGTCTTAATCCACAGACCCATGCAAAATAAAACAAATATTGAGACCTCAAAACTAAGCTTTTTGCTGTTGTTATTAAATTTCATGTTATGTATTCAGCGAGATTCATTATAACCCTTGACAGCTGTCAACAGCATTATCAATCAGCCACAGAGGCTGGACTGGAGCTCTCAAAGCTGTAAGCCAAACATGTTCCCTACTTCCCACTGCCCACAACTCTGATGGCAAATCTAACTCCCAAGGTACAAATCATCACCATGTTTTGCAGTTTCTATATGCCTAATATTACTTATCACTATGACTTTGTGACAGGGTAAACTGTTCATGGCTTTCAATACCAAGATTTGAGTGGAAATTGTCTATTAGATTCTTAAGTGTCCATTGTGCAAGCCACAGCCAAACACAACATGCAAAATGTGATAAGGACAGGGATGGTGGAGCACAATCTAGGAATGGGAGGCGGTACTGAGTGGGAAATCCAGCCCAACAAGGTACAACATGGATAACTCAGCACTCATGGACATACAAAAGGGTGGCAGCAAAAGCAAATGCAAGCTAATTTATTCTGGCATCAGTGCTCAGATAGACCTGTCCACTGGCAAAGACCCCATTTTGGGCTGAAGCACTGAGGCTGAGGGTGTCTGTCTGAACACTGATGCCACAATAAGCTACCTTGTATTTGCATTTTTTGCCTCCATTTTGTAGGTCCACAAGTGCTGAGTTACTCCTGTTTGTACCATGTGATGCCTGGCTGGGACTCTGTAATTCGCAGCCCTACTCTGTCCACATTACTGCAATGGATTTGTCCTCCAATGTACCTTGCATCCTAGCTCTGCAGGTCACAAACATTGAACCACCCAAAACTGCAATAGATAAAGAGTCAGCACATGTGAATAAAACACATCAGTCAGAAAGACAGACAGTACATTTCCATCTTTCTCATTGTCAGATGCTTGGTAGAGGCTATTTTGAGCATGAACAGCTACAGTACTTGCAAGCAAGCAATATGACATAAGGATCAGCAAAGCCAATACAGAGTGTAAGTCTGCAAGTTTCAGCCTGTAAAGGGATAAGGGTATGGTAAAGATTCAAGTCCACCACTGAGTTGCCCCAGATCACAGAGGCTGAAACACGAAGAAATAATAATAATCATAAAAAAAACAAAAAAAAAACCACCTGAACACCACATCAGTTACTGTATCAGTAAGTAGTGTCTCATACACAGCTCACATCAGATACTGGCTGACAGATGTCCATCCCACCACCCCAAGTGACTACAGATGAGAACCTGTCCCACTGCCCTACGTGGCCCAGGTGAAACATGACCAGAAAAAAGTTTCAGTAATAATGGTACATAATCCATGTAAAGTGCTGATCTGTTTCTTCTGAGAGCAGGGTCCAGATTTGTCATTAAAAATAATTAAAAGGTTGGACACAGTACATGACAACTACATAATTAATGCAAGGACTCTACAACATTCCATGTCACGGCTCTGTCATGACTGGCCAGATGACTAACACCAAATAGACTGACACCGTCACAATACCATCTCAGTTTTTAATATACAATCACTTCTGCTTCATTTATTGCATTTTCAAAATAAAGGAGATTTATGTCAGCCTTCCCCTTGAGTCATGCTTTGGAAAATATGGAGAGGACAGTTGCTGTTTGTATCTCGTCTGTCCACTTAGTACCACACAATGAAAATGGGATACAAGACAATATTTTTAATTCAAACTATACCATATTACAGAACGAGTCAGTGTACCTTATCTTGTAATTTACTTATTTCCCACTCATGTTAGGACCGACTAATAACCGCAGTGCAAAGCAAAACAACCCAGAGGAGATCCACATAGTGAAGAGAGACAAACACTGCAGTTATCACTCAGCAGCTCCTGTCAGAAAACCTACAAATGACATCATCCACAATTCAGCCAGCCAGCGGCAAACCATCAGTGGGAAAACTGGGCAGGTAGTGAAGGGGAGGAGGGATAATTAAGACAAGAACATCAATAAAACCATAATTTATTAATATTAATAGTACACCAACATGAATGGCATACGGTGCAAGAGAATCCAGGCAGATGCCCACCTATAATCAGGAGCTCTTTAATGCCTAAACTGCAGAAAATAATCAGTTTAATAAGAGTTATTTTTCCACAAAGATCATGAGTTTTATTGTATATAAATTGCATCATTTGACTTGTAGATTCATTCTTGACAAAGTGCCAAGCACAGGCACAAAACATTGAGACATCTATTTATGCATACTGTATATTTTTTTGTCTGGCTATAGGCTTAATAAAATGTTTTTAATATCCAGATGGTGGTCTGAGTTTTACATTAGATCCTGAGTGCAACGTTTGTAGTAGAGGTTGTATTGTTTTTACCTGTGCACCAGCACATTATCAGTTAACTGTGGTTCAGAGCTCGGTGCGTATGTTACGTGCTGTAGCTGGATGCTGTAGGTTGTGCTTGGATACAGAGGCCAGACCAGTAAGTAGGATAATGCTTGCAAGGTACTAGTAGTATGAAATAATTCATGCTTAGGTAATTTAGCATGGATATAAGCAAGTCAGTGATTATAGTACATATAAACTGGATAGTATATGCAAGGTGCTTAGATGCTTGAACTGATGAGTCATTTGTGATGATTTGATAGTTTTGGCCTTTCTCTGTATCCCACCTGTAGGAAGGATGTTTAATCCAGTATTATGAGTCCCCTCAAAAAATAAAGATATCAACGATTGTTCTGTATCCGACTGTTTAAGGAGTCAAGTAGGATGACACCCCCAAGAAATGGGTAGCAGTATGACCACCTCCTCTAACTCTGGAGAGTGTGACCAGTAGCATGCAGGAGAGGAAAAACCCCCTTGGGGGGAAACCTCTGAGGACCCATGGCTACTGACCTGCCCGTCCTTCTGGGCATACTAAAGGAAAGTAATCCTAAAAATGTAATTAATCAGCTAATCTGAACCCCAAAGTTGTAGAACCTGATCCAGAGAAACAGAGAACTGAAGAAGTATTGAATCATGGCATATCAGGTAAACAGAGCAAGCATCCTCCTAGTAAACTCCAAGGTTGAGAATCCATGTGCAGGCTGGAATGATAGTAGAGTGGAATCCATGATCGATATGAATTAAAAGCGATGAGTTGCTATGGTGAAGCACTCCAGCAGGTGAGGATGACTTCCCAGAAGAAAACCAGGAATCAAAGGCTCAGAATCCATGCCCAGAGAAGGAGGACGGTTGGGTCATGTTCCACTTGGCAAGCATAGTAAATGAAGGTCATGGCGATGAAGCACAGGAACTGGTGTAAGCTGCATGATCAGGAGAATGGAGCAATAGGAACCTCCAATCTGGAGAGGGGAAGCAATTATGTAGTAGGTAGGGATCGTAGTGTGAATAAGTAGATATAAGTCAGATGTATGTCCAGCTCACGAGGAGAAATTAGGTTGTAAAATTGGGGAGTTAGTCGTGATGACCTCTAGGCCCTGTAAGGGCGAAGCAGACAGTATGAGCAAATAAGTAAATAAGTGGACCTGTACATAGGTCAGTTGTAGTAGTAAGTAAAGCTGCATGATACAGATGTAGTAGCAGAGAAGCAGTATTATTTGCAGTATACTGGAAGAAGCATGAAGAATAATAATAGCACGGGAATCGATGAGCTTCATAGGGTTCCAAATGGTTGTGTAACAATGTTGATATCCACATTTCAAAGCCAGAATGGCACATTAGCTAGAATTGACTTAGTAAGAATATTCTGACAAGTCCTGAATAGTCAAGTTTATGAGTCAGAGATGGTGAAAACTGAAGAGGCTGAGTCAAATGAAGAAGCGTTGTCACAGGGACCAAGAAGCCTTAGAGCATAAATCGGCATATTGAAGGTCTTCTGGAGAAGCTCAACTAAGTGTCCTGGTAAGAGTGTAGTAGTAGTAATTTCATATGACTGCAGTGGCAGGGAAGAAGCATCCAAAGAATAGATGACAAATGGTTAAACAGTCCAGATGTGAGTCCATAGTAAAGGAGTTCCTAGGGCTGGCTGACATGGTGGCAGGTAGGCAAATAGTAGAATATGTGAATCTCCAGGCCCCGAGCTGGGCGAGGCAGGTGTAGAGTAGAAGTAGTTAAACCACTGGCCTGATGGGCGAAAGCAGGTCACAGAAGTAGGTGAGTATGGTGCAGTAATATGGGAGCAAAGGACCTCTGTGCCCATAGGGGCACAGGTCTGGCAAATGCAGTAGCGAACCACTGGCCCCGGGTGAGGCAGGTTGCAAAGCAGTGGTAGATAATGTAATGGAAATGTCTAACTGCATGCAATGCAGAAATAGCAGAGAAGTAGTGAGGAGTAAATTGTAAAAGGTATTATAATGGCGGCAAATTCTGAGTCAGTTTAGTGTGGAGTAGAACTGTAGTTTTTGTCAGACTTATGAGCAGAATGGTGCTTTAGACTACGTATCCTGAAGACAGAGGATGGTAAGGATTGCAGTGAAGAGGCTTTGACGGAAGTATTTGACAAGAGGTAATTAGCATTCTGAACTGTAGTAAATCAATGTCTTGGGCATCAGATAAACTAAGGAAGACAGTATGGAATAAAGTCATCAGAGAATCCTGGGGGAGGTGGTAGTAGTAACTCCAGGGCAGTAGAAGTTGCATGGTGAGAGCATCCAAGAGAATTGAAGAAAATCCTGATGTACTCCAGAAATACTCCAATGGAAGACGGAAGCTGTAGGAAGCATATTTGGAAAGGTAGGTCTGAAAGAAAAGCAGCTCAGTAGGAAGCATCCAAGGGAATGAAGGGGAGTTAACCCAGTGAGATACAGAAGTGCGGCTAGACCATGTGTAGGTCAGCTGATGACCGTAGATGGTACGGTTGAGTGAGTATGTCAACCGGTGAGTAAATAGAATTAGTAGCTAAACCAAGAAGGCTAGCATGCAGCTAGACCATGCAAGGTCAGTTGCTAAGGTAAGTAAGATTGGCTGCTAGCCTCACATAAGATAGCATGCGCAGCTGGACCACATGTAGGTCAGCTGGTAAGGTAAGTAAATAGTGGCAGCTAAGCCCCAGAAAGGATAGCTAGTATGGCTGGACCTCTCATAGGTCAGTCAATAAGTGAGTAGTAATAAAAGAAAATGCAGCGCAGCAGCATGGTAGCATTCAGGGACATGAAGAAAATCCTGAGATGTAACATAAAAGTAAGGCAATAGTGAAGCACAAGTGGATATCTTATACAAATGAAGAGATGGAAGCAAGGTGAGGGCTGCAGCATCCGGAACTCAATCAGCATGGCTGAAAGCGAGGTAACCCGGAATGTATCCGAGTTAGACAGAGAACTCAGGTGATAGCCTGCCGGAAGGAATCTGATCAGGGTGCTGAAGGCAATGATATAGCGGATGGCTGAGAAACTTGACAAAAATCCAGGGGCTGAAGAAAGCAGCAGCTAGGCCCGTACCTACAGTAGGTTGAGCGGCAGGAACACATGCAGGTTAGCTGAAGGAGTAAGGGTGGCAGCTAGGCCTCATGAAGGCAAGCAAACCCCAAACTCACACGTAGAGGCTAGCAAAAAGGGAGGCAAAGCCAGACCCCTATAGATTCCACAGGAGAGGAGGTGCCAGGCAAGGCAATGGTGTAATAGTGCAGACATAGTGTGACTAAATAAGCTGAGAACAATTTATGTAAAGGTGCCAGCAGGCATTTGCAGTAGGGGAATGCTAGAGGATTATATCGAATTAATGGACCAGGGAAGAGGACACTGGCATATAGTCGTACAGAACAAACTGCAAGTCACAGAGGTGCCCAAGTCAGCATAGTTCTCTATGTAAGGGCTGGCTGCTACATACTGTGCAAAGCAACGGTCCGGTAGAGCTGTAACCAGGTGACTGCCAATTAAATGTGAAAGGGAGCAGAACCAAAATGGAATGAGACATGCAGACCAGGAACGATATCCAAATGTAAGATAATAACAAAGGAAACAAAATAAAAACTGAAGGAGCTTCCCCAGCAGGTGTCATGCTTAATGTATACTACAATTAAGGCTGCAATTCAGATACGTTCACCAATCTCACCCCATGTCATCTTCCAGTGGTTGTATAGCTCCACTTACATGTTGATTGGCATTTCCATGCATCCGTCTGGTAAGTTTGAGTTAGTGATAAAGTGTGAAACAGAAAGGAATGGCAGTTCGATGGTAATATTTGCAGCAAGGTGAGAGGGCAGTGCAGTGCTGTGAACATGGATGGCTAGCCTGGAGTAGAGACAGGGCTTCGAATAGTTCGTTCCTCATTGGAGTCCCAGCACACAAGCAAGTCTAAGGCACATCAGGAGAGCTCAGCGGCCCAACAAATGTCAGGGTGGTAATGAATAAGTGAGGCCGATTAGGGAAGGATAAGCCATGGAAGAAGCTGCTCAGTGGCACATTAGGGAGCAAAGCAGGCAGGAGCAACAAACAGGAGCAGCAGGCGGAGGCAGTGGCAGGTAGGAGGCACCTTCACAGGGGAGCCAGGGCTGTTGAACAAGGTTGCGATGTAGAGCAGAGCAGCAGCAAGCAGCTACAAGTGGAGGCACTGTGGCGAGAAGCTGGAGCCAGTGAATGAACTGAGTGATGCCACAGCATGGGACCAGAGAACCCCCCCAAAGAAAACACACAAGGAAGGAAAGAGGCGATGAGGGAGCATGCAGGAATGAGGAAACAAGAGGATGGGAAAACGGGGGGGGGGGCAGACCATACAGGAGGCAACTGGGGAAACAAAGGTCAGGAGGAGGAACCCAGTCCCAGCACGTAAGGGAGCGAATGCGACTCACTCTAAGCAGAGCGGTGTGTAGCCTGCTAGTTTAAATAGGGCCTTAAGAAGGAGCTCTTCCCCCACTTAACTATGGGCATAGCCCTAAATTTATAGAGCTGCTTTTTGCTGTGTTATTAATGTTTTTCAGCTTTGCTCTAACTGGCTCATGGATTATTGGAGCAGTCATAAGCATGACTGACTCAACAGGAACAAGTGGCATGATTTTTGAATCCTTTGGTGAAATCATTAGTAATCCACAGGTCATCCCATTCATTGATTCCATTTTTTCCAACAAGAGGAAGTGAACCCACTCCTAGTACAGCAGCCAACAATGTCTGGGGAGCTGGGTTTGATACCTACTGCTAATAATATAATGTCAATATAAGCATTTGTATAGCTAACGCCCTGTTCAAAACACGAGTCCAAGACTGGAGATCGGACAAGGTGGGATATTAAACATATCTCATCCCCCCTCACTACCAACCCATTTTTATTCCAGGTCCCCAAACCAGGCTGCAAAAATTTATTGGCTGAACTAATTCTGTTAACAGCAGTCTCAGACTGGGCAGAAGCAGGAATACTCTTCTGAGAGTAGGGTAGGAGAAATCAGCCAAATTCCATCTCACCCCAAACTCCCTCCCACCCCCCAAGGAATCTTGAGTGCTCAATACCTAAGTGCCAGAGCTTGTCATGTATCCAGGCTGCCTTGAACAGTGAGCCACCAGGAGATTCACTCAGAAAAGTTTCAGCCACTGACCAAGGACCCTTCAGCAACGTCTATTATGTTTCAGATGGCATGCACCCTGGGATTGCACACTGGTGGGAAGCACACCACAAGAACTCCTAGGGCAGTCTTTAAAGACAGCACCCAGATGCTCACCTGCCAGTGAGGACTGCATGCTACTAAGGAACTTTTGCTTCTTAGCTAATAGGTTCTCCGTTTTCCAGGAGTAATAGAAACCTTTTCCTGACCTATGTCAGTGTGTCATGTGCTAGCAAGTGGCAGTGCAACACATCAGCGTTAATTTGAATCAGGACAAAGTGAGTAAAACAGATGAAAAAGTAAACATTGCAAGTAAGAAATAAAGAATAACATCAATGTATTAGACTTTAATAGTTGAATGATGGACTGAAAAATGCATGTAGTACAAATTGTGTCACAAGCTTTTTAAGTGTCAGATATAAAAAGACCGGGCATTGTAGAACTCTCTGCACTTAAACTGCTGATGCCTGTGATAGTGAACAAAGCACTGATTAAAATATTCTGTTAGATTGTAAAAACCATTCAAAGTTAATCAAACATTCATAAGTTAAATTGAAATCTCTGGAGCACAGTTTGTTGTAAAAGCAAACAAACAAAAAAATAAATCCTCTACGCACCCAATCCCCTATACACAGTTTTGCTACACAAAGGCTTAATTCACTAGCTGAAAGGCAATAGCCAGCCAGTTGGTTAAATTATTAGCTTCAGAACAGAAAAGCATAGATAATGAGTGCTCATGTTGATGGTAAAAGACAGTGGTAAGCAACCCCAGCCATTACTGCTATGACATAGCGATGACCAGTTTATAAAGTCCTGTGGTTATTACACTGGAACACTCTATAAGAAGCATTCTGATATTATCTTCCTAGCAGCCAGGCATGATTAATGTAAGGTGCTGGATGGACAGAGATGATACAAATAATGAAGTAATCTAATTAAGACTTTGTAGGAAGGCTAGATTGTTGCTACAGGGAGGAGAGGGGTTAGTGTTTCCGCTATAAGGAGTGGCAGTCTGAAGAAAACAAATGGTTCAGAAATCACAATGCTCAGCTTGCCAGCATCCAGCAGCATTTCTGAGAGTGAACTAGGGAAGGCAGGGTGTACTGCAAGAGCCCTGGTCAGTGTGAAACAGAGGGCAAGTATCAGCAAGCAACAATGGCTGCTACTGCAAGATTAAGAATGACATACACCTCTGCATGCATCTGGCTTCTAACACTCTTGTGCTGAGCTTGAATGAAGCCAGCTGCTCTGGAGCCAAGGCCTTATCTGAACAGCAAAACTGAAAGCTGCCAGTGCTATCAGCGAAAACCGATTGCTTAGCAGTACTTGGAATTAAAGGAAAAAGACACCAGAAGTATTTAAACTGTAATATGTTTCTTTTTTCCTTTGATTCCAGGTATTCACTGTTAGCACTGGCAGCTTTCACATTTGTTGCTTGGATACCTTTACAGCTCCAGTGCATTATCATTCTTAATACTGCAGTAGCAGTCATTGTGGCTGTGACCAGAATTTGTTTTCTAGTAGCCACTGCTGTCCCCATGTTCTGGTCAGAATGCCAAAAAACAGATTCAGGTAAGACTGTTCTTTAGAGAGGGATAACATGAGAGTGAGTGGTAGGGAGCATGTAAGCAGAGGTTGAAAGCAGCTTTGATTTCTGTTCTCCATGTAGTGTGCTCAGAATGGTGACAATTGGATTCAGGTGAGGCAGGTACTATACGCACGAGTGGCAGAGAGCATATAAACATAGTCTGGAAGTAGTTTTGTATTCTGGTCTCCCCCAGTCTATGCTCAAAGCAATGAGAAAACAGATTTTGGTGATCCAGGGTACCAAAAACCTAAGCGGCAGAGATCCTGTAAATGGAGGCATCAACATCCTTACCAAATGAAGATGGAGAAGGTTTTAAATATTGTGCTTCCAAACAGCTGATGCACACCATGTTGTACACATACCAGTATCATGGAAGGGAGGTGTCTTGAGGAGTAATTATTTATTTGAAGAATCGGTAAACATCTTTGAACACAAGTGCTCTTTTTCTAAGGTTCCACATCAAAAGCAAACAGGTATACAAAACATTGAAACACGAGCCACTTAGTGACACATAGATTTCACCAGCTCAAGGGTAGCCAGGTGAAGTACAGACAATGGGGTACAAACCAGGTATATCAACTTAAGGAGTAGACTGAGAGTATGCTGATCATCTTACACATGACACCACAAAGCCACTGAAATCACATTTTCTTGGCATAGAAATCAAGCCAAATTTAAGGTGTATAGTAACTAATAGAAATATTTACAATAAAAAAAACATTGAAGGAGTAAGTCTTCAGGAAACAGTACATGCTCTTCATCATCCACTCCCTCCTTCTCTCTCAATCATGATTATGAAATGGGCATCAGAATGGAGGCATCCTGATTGGTCCCTGCCTGTGTGATATTCCTTCTTATGCACAGGAAAATGGTCCAGTAATGCCTCTGTGCAGTGATTCTGGTAAATCTGCCACTTAGAATGTTGGCAGAATGAAACTCAGCCATCTTGTTTTTGCATACTGCGAGTGACATTTCAGCCAGCATTTTAATAATGGCAGATTTACCAGAAACTAATTTTAAAAGTAAAAACAGCTGACCTGTCTCTACGGCTGAACAGCCTATACAAGCTGTCTTTCAATCCACCCGCCCACTCGTGAGCCCACCCGTTTAATGTACAGCTGAACAGCCGACAATCTGGGTCCCAAGCCACCCGCCCACTCACTCGCACTCTTGCTCTCCACAGCGTGTTCTCCCTACTGCTGCCTGGTGCCATATCATACACAAATAAAAAAAAAAAGAAAGCATAATTCCTTGTTGCACAAGCTGTCTCTAAACTCACCTAGCCCTCCCGTTCCACTTATGCGTGAACAGCGACAACTATCTCCCAACCCACCCAGCTCACTCACTGGCACTGTCGCTCTCAACAGCGTTCTCCCTACTGGTGCCATAACGTAAACAAATTTAAAAAAAAGGAAAAGAGCATAATTTCTTATTGCAAACTTTGTAAATTAAATTAAGTAGGAGTGCTGCTAGTTGTGGGGGTTGGTGCCATGATAACTACATGACAGGAAAAAAAAACACAAGTAAGGATGCCTTAGTAGATCAAAAGTCTTCAACTGAACAAAACAAACAAACAAACAAACAAACAAACAAACAGGTGGAGGAACTATTTTATTGAAACTTCATACAAACATTTAACTTTTCACTATTAAATACTATTCATTTTAGGTATTACATACATCTGTATTTTAGGTAACCATTTCATAAGCGCAATAAGACACTCCAGGATGCCCGTTAGACACTTTAACACACGGCTGGGAGGCTGGACGCACTCGGCCAATGGCCTCATGCCTCACTACGCCTCCTAGCCATGTGTTAAAGTGTCTAACACACAACCTGTCATGTCTTATTGCTTACATCATGGTTTCCTTGACATGCATTATTGTGGCGTGTGGGTGACACCGCCTTCTTTTCTGGCTGTACACTACATAGATGGTATAATAGAACTTTTATCCATCATGATAGGAGGTGGTGCTTTACTTGAGGTTGGTTGATTGTCTGTCTGGCATGAGGCATTACAGAGAGTGCTATTTATTTTCATCATCATGACTCATAATGTGTTTATTCAGAAATCATATTTTGTTGCCATAGAAATAAAAAAAAACAGATTTAAAGGATCAAAAAATAATATTTTATTACTAACCTTTACTCTGACAAATTTATTGTCGTTTCATTGATTTCATGGACTCATGCTTTACTGCTATCCTCTGCTAGTACCAGCAGAAGAATAAGAAGCAATGTCCTGGCACTCATTTCACAAATCATAAAGGAGTGGTGTTGGCTTTTGATTATAAGCCACTCTCCACTGTAGTAGACTCTGACTTTGGAAGATTTTTGCATAATGAACTGAAGCACAAGTAGCAAAGGCCATCACACTTCACATCGTCTATGTATGCCAGGCCCTGACAGTGTACAAGGTGATGTTTGTTGTAAAACCTTAATCCACTTCCACCAACATATGAACAGGCCTTCTAAGTGCACAGTAAATAGCACTTACATTTTTTCTTCCCATGCTGACTCCACTTCATGCCGCACATGCTGTTATGTATAATTTTCTACAGCAAACAAAATGAAGCTTACTATTATACTATCATATAACTACTGTTCTTGGTATACAGATTAAATACTAAATAGATAAAACAACATTCAAATAAAAATCTGAGAAGTCAGCTAGTTCTTCTGGCTAGAAAACATTTATTATCAAAAGTCATATGGTCTTGTCATATAAATGAAAAAAAATTACATAGTAAAAAATTAAAACTGATTTTTATATTATGTTGCTATCACCATATTACTATTCATTATTCAATATAGTGAAGCAAAAGAGCATGGGGGTCCTGTTTCCAGGAGCCCATGTCAGGGCATGAACTGGTGACAGTGTGGACCCTGGCCCACAAGGCTTGTCTTGATAGCTGGAGTCTTTTAATCCAAAATGAGGTCATACATCTCTGGTATAGAACCCCGGCGCAGTTAAAATCCTTGGGCCTCCTGTCACTTGACAACTACTGGAGATGTGGATATCAAGGTATGAATCATATGCACATCACTGGTCCTGCCCCCGATATATGCTTTGACTAGTAGAGACCAGTTAGGGTCTGTGGAGACAGATTAGGCAGGGACCAACCGGACAGACTGAGTGAGCCAGACAGGTCCTTTTCTGCTGACAGTCTATGTTTCCATGTTTTAGTGAGCTGTTCAGCACTTTTCTATTCCTTTCTCACACCGGTTACACATGTTTGGGCTCCCTCCCCATGGCACTTGTTTGCTGTCTCCAGCACATCGGTGGCTACTTATGGTAGGGGTGGAAATAAAGTGACTATCACTTTAAGGGAGAAAAAACACAGTTATTCCATCAAACAAGGAATGGTTGGCAGCAAGTGATGCCCGCTCCAGTCTTGCAGGATTCTGCATGGCATGGAAGACAAATTCTAAATTTCAAGCCATATGGCGGACATTCCTTAGCTCCTCTTTCATGGCTGTGGGTAAAAATCATGACCCTCTAACAGACACAGTTGTGCCACACTTCCCATTATGCACAGTTGATCTGGGTTAGGCAATCTCTGTGAAAGGGATGGTGTCTTATTTAGTGGACTTACCTCCCTCCTTCCCTGTCTGCTCACCTCTCACAATAATGTCCTAGGATGGATCCAAACAGAGTTGTACACCTGATCTATTTCATCAGGGCAGAGGCAGATTGGAACTATAGCCCTCTATATTCCTCGCCCTTCCTCTCCCTCCCATGTATAGTGCCACACTTTTGGGTGGTCTCTTTCTGGCATGCATCCAGCAAGTGTTCTCTTCCCTTTCACCCTTCTTTCTTCCTCCTCCCATTCCCCTTCTTACCTCATATTGGCTCTTTATCCTCTCTTTGGTTTTATTTTCCTACCTTCCCAATAACTGTAGCAACTACCCTGTCCCCTTCTGCTTTTTCATGGAAGGTCTTACCAAGGTCTTAGTCCTAAGGTGCAGAAAATTTAGGTTAGTCTAATGGGCCACAGGCTGTCCATCCCTAAGATCCCCTTCCCTTGACTACTGTAGATTTATGTAACTGTATAACTTACTGAATATCTGTTGTACTGTGTGTGGTATAATTTTCAATGGTTAGCATCTCACTGGATCAAATATGCTTTCTACGATTAGTGTCTGTAATTGTATGCATTCCATTGGTTGTATTTAGCACTGTTGGTTTCTTTTTCTTTGTGCTATTGTTCTCAGTCTGTTATATTTGAACACTTTCCAATAAACATAATTAACTGTAAAAGTATGTTATCCAATACATAAAAGAGATAACATAAAAAATAATAGAAATATAACATAAAATAAATATCATAACATAAAAATATACTTGTAAAACCTATGGTACTTCAAGGGGGAGTTTAACAACTGGTGTGAGAGAAATCAGAGTCAGAAAATACAGATGAAATATGCTTGAGGTCAGCAGTAAGTAGTAACTATTGTTGCAGTTCACACTGTGTTGTGGCTCTGTCAATGAGTTTTATAGGCTCTGTAACAACACCTCAAACAGTAACCCACATGTATGCTACAGTAATTCATATTCATTTCTGACCTCAAGGCTTTTCCCCCTTTTTTAAAGTCTGCGTTACCATTTGCTAATTACTGCATTGGGAACCAAAATGGTTTGGCTGAAGTGGTAAGGCTGAACTGGATTCTCAGGTCCCAAGTTGAAGCTGAGTCAAAGGTGGCTCTGGCCCATGTCTCTCAGCCTTACCCTGAGGATAGTCTTTTCAGAACCCCCTCTGGAGGTTCTCTCAACTGGCATGAGCTTATAATCAAAGAAAAGCTCTGTCAGCATTGCTACATTAGTTACCTAGATAGGAGGGTTACAGATGAGGATTTTCAGTGCAGTATCCAAACATTAGCTAGTCCCACACTCAGCAAAGTGAATGCTGACTGACTGCTGAACTGCTGGACTGGTGGGTGACCGGGGATAAGGAATTTGGAGACAGAAGTCTAGGATTACTCACAATCAGTGGGAGGAGTACTGAGGGATGTGTAGTGGAGTGGGTAATGGGAAGTTGGGGCAAGGTCTAAGATTATTTATGCTCAGCCAGATCGGTACCAGTGATGGTGGAAGGGATTATTTATTGTGGTGAGGGAATGTTGGGCATTAAACAATGAGGTGAATAGGATCTTTGTTTAAATTTTTCTGGTTAGTCAGTAAGTGCATTGAAAATGATCCAATGAAATTTATCCTTCCTGTTGAACCGGATATACATTTTCCCTGGACAGTGTCACCTTTTGTGGCATTCTAAATGGATCTGATCCAGCACTATCTCAGCTTCCATATGCACAATATCTGTAGAAAACTTTTACTCAAGAGATTTATCTGACCAAAGATGTAGAGTCCAAATAGTGTTAAGAAAATACTTTTAGCCTGCAAATACTGAAGGAATGGCATTCTCAAACTAACAAATTATGTCAATACTGCATTAATGGAAGCATACTTTCTCAGCACTGGTTTTTGGATTCCTATTCTGTTCTGACTTCTTCCCAGTTGAACGAAGTTCTGAAAGCAATCTGCTCATTTTGTTATGAATGTTCTAGGAAACTCTTTAAGTTATCTCACTCTGTCACAAGAAAGCCTTAAACCAGTTATTCACCTACATAATATTACTTTACTATAGATTTTCCTCTTGACTCCAGTATTGTTGTTCTGTGATGAAGCACAAAACAAGCAGGACCTAAGGGAACAGCAGTGTGTGGCTCGTACTTTAGTCAATGAAAATGCATTATGTGGTGCCAATCAGCAATAATGGACAACACAGAGTTAGTGCTATTGATTCTGTTGGGTAGATGTAATCTCCATTTTCTGGAGTGACTTTTTCACAGCTCCCATCCTAAAATCAGAACAAGGAGTAAGACTAATTATGAACAGCACTGATTATCTAGAATCAGGTCAGCTTAGGGCCTATAAATCAAATAATTTCCCTTGAAGACTATGATCATGGTCTTAACGCTGACCTGATCAGAATTGATTGTTTTATTTACTGAAAGCTCACTCTTATTGTTGCTTCATCTCTCTACATCGCAGCAGGTAAATACAGTCATTCACAGGTGAAGCAGGAGACAAGTGCAAATGAAGTATTTTATTACTGTGATTAACTATTATCTCCAGTACTTAAATTCTATGGTGTCTGGTCAAATGCAACTGCTGCAATGCTACATAGTAACCATTTGTCAGTGGCAAAACATGACAGCAGCATTTCTTCATTTTCTTTCTGTGCAACTCAGCGAACTTGGGTAATGTTTTAAATAAAACATGAGCAGACATGGTTTTCCATTTAAATAGTTAAGGCAGCTAAGCAATAAGCGAGTCCAGCAGTAGGTACAGTACATTGGAAGAGGCACAATGTTCTGTAAGTGTTGCAAGCACAGTGACCAAATAAACCCCCTGTGAGAGCAGTGCAAAGCAAGGCATAAACTAAAGGTTTCTCACAAAACACCAGACAGCCCGATGTGAGCAAGCACTATATGTGAGCAAAAAACAAAACCCCTGTTTGTGAGGCACTTACCCATTTGCTTTAGAGCATGGAAAGCTTATATTGGAAAACATGCACATGAATGTATTCTTTTTTTCAAGGTACTGACTACAACATAAAATCTAATTATTTGCACATTGAATCTGATTATAAGAACACACTCCTCTTCACAGTGGATATATGCTGTGTAACACTTTAACGCCAGGCAGAGAAATCCAGAGACATCAAGACGCAGTACTGCAGGAATGAATTGTAAATGCAAGAATATCATAATAAGGTATGTTCAGGATGGATGCTCAGATCTGGAAACCTTTTTGAACAGTAATACATTACTATGCACAGTTGATCAATTATTAAAAATATGAAACAAACATCAGTTATCGACATTCAGTATTTTTTCAGAAATCTGTAGTACTGTCTCTGTCACATACTGTTTGATGTCATTGCTTCAGCATGCAGTGGAAGTATACTCCGTAGTCATTTTTACAGACCACTTTGATATTTTGTAGGCTCTTAAGCCATTTGCATTTGGTTAAAGTATGCATTTTTGATCCTTAATTTTGGCAGTGCAAATCACAGTTAGTGTATTAATTAAGAGGCTCCAAAATACCGCTGTGATTTATATTTATTACTCTTCCTCTCATTAGCATATCGTCTATGCCCCCATTTGCAGGACCTGGAAAACTCATTTCTAGCAAATTGTTACTTCCGATATTGCTCTTGCCTCGCAAACTGTAAACTCAGCAATTGCAAACCCCACCTGCATGGTGCAAACCCAGTTTGTGACTCACACAGTATTTCAATATGCTAACCTTCAGTCCTAATATTAAAGTAAAATGTCCCAACTGGAGTTAAAAGTATGTGGATTTCATTTTGGAATGCACCTCTGGAAAACATAGAAAGCAGCAGCTGCCCCCTAGTTTGAATACTTGACTGTCGAACATTAAGAGACAGCTTAGTCCCAATGGGAGACTATACATTAGCAGGCCTGTAAAAACTCTAAGAAAAATCTGTCTGTTGGACCTGAGCAAAATATTTAATAACACTTTCGGAGATGGACACCTTCACGTCACAGCTACGTAGTGGGAAGCATGGGCATGAAGTGCAAGTCACTCTAAATGAGTCAGTTAGGATACTAATTCCTGCAAAGTGAAGTATACTTCATGAGTGAAAGACTACAGTTAATTACACTAAGCAGTTTAATCTCTAATAGTCTAGTGGCTCACCACCTCTCCACATAGCTGAAATATGTACTGTTCAGCCTTCGCCCACTCAGAGCATGACTCACTCAGAACAAAAAAGGCAGCCCCCATCAATCAATATCAGTGTAGCAGCACTAGATTCCACCTCCCCCCCAAAAAAGTTACTTCTCCTGCAGTGGTTCTTAAGATTCAAGTTCCACACTCCCAACACCGATTGAGCTGTAATGACCCATTAAGCCTGTCCATAGGTGTAGATCCTGTGTCTCCTGGCCTCTGACTCCTCTTTTGGGTCTTTTAGGAGGAGCCAGAGGAGTCTCTGTAAAGGAGAGGTCATGTCAGACAAACCTGTTGAATTTCTTTCTTTATTTTAGTGGGTGGTGCTAAATGGGGTACACTCTAGGACAGCAAGGGTGAAGAGTGACGTGCCACAGGGGTCAGTTTTGGGTCAGCTTCTCTTCAATATCTACATCAGTGATATTGCTGGGGGTTTGAGGGGGAGGGTGTGCCTATTTGCTGATGATACAAAAATATGCAATAGGGTGGACATCCCAGTGGGGTGGAGAAAATGAGGGAGGACTTAAAGATGCTTGAAAAATGGTCTGGGACGTGACAGCTGAAATTTAATGCCAAGAAGTGCTCTGTGATGCACTTGGGGAGTAGGAACACAAGAGCAGGGTACACCCTAGGTGGGGAGGAAATTAAAGTAACAGAACAGAAGAAGTTCTGTGGATTATAGTCTCCTTGAACCTTAAGGTAGGAATCCAACGTAGCAAGATGGCGGGAAAGGCCACTGGAATGTTGGCATGCATAGCAGAGGTATTACTAGCAGAAAGAGGGAGGTAATAATGCCCCTTTACAAAGCCATGGTGAGGCTGCACCTGGAGTATGGGGTTCAGTTCTATAGGCCACTCTCCGCAAGAATATAGATGCACTGGAGCGGGTTCAGAAAAGGGCAGTCAAGATGGTGCAGGGTATGCAGGGAAAGTCATATAAGCAGAGGTGTAACTAGCTGGATCTGTACATGCTGGAGACAAGGAGGTAAAGTGGAGACATGACTGAAACTTTTAAGTATGTAAAGTGGCTCAATTAAGTGGGAGAAGAGGGTTTGCTTAAGAGGAAGGAGGGGGTCAAAACTAGAGGGCACAACCTCAGACTGCAAGGAAAAAGTTACAGGGGCAATGTGAGAGGGCATTTCTTCAAGGAGAGGGTGTTGGAGCCCTGGAACAGACTACTAGACAGAGTGGTGGGAAGCTAAATCGGTGGAAGAGAATTCAAGAGACACAGGACAAGCATATGGGGCTGAGTATTGGGGGAGGGCGTGGCGGCAGGGGGGAGGTGTGGGGGAGGGAAGGGCAGATTAGATGGGCCAGAATGGTCCTTTTCTGCCGTCAAGCTTCTATGATTCTTTAGTCCTGTATCACAGGTGTCACATAAGGGCCAAATGCTGGCATTAATAAGGCCTTTGACTCTGTGCCCCACTGGAGGCTGTTAAATAAATTGTGGACAGGTGCTGCAGAGAAAGTCACCAGATGGGTGATAAACTGGCTCGGGAAAGACTCAAAGATTTGTACTAAATGCTACATACTGCAGGTCAGGAAGGTTATTTGGAGGGTCCCACAGGGGACAGTCTTAGGCCCAATGCTCTTCAATGTGTTCATTTGTGACATTCATTGGAGAAGGAATCCAGGTTAAGATGTGTCTGTACACAGATGACAAAAAAGATATGTGGCATGGTGGATAATGAGGAGGGTAGGAAGAAATTAAAGAGAAACCTGGGGAGATTGGAAATGTGGCCCAAGATTTGGCAACTGAACTCAGTGCCAAAAATGCAAGGTTATGCAGATGGGGGGATCCAAGTACCACATATTGAATGGGGTATCACAGGAGCAGAATTCAGAAGAGAAGAGCCTGGGGGTTATAATTAGTAATGGCTTCAAGATTTCACCCCCAATGTTTTAAGATGTATGGGAAAGCTAGCAGGATGCTGGGGTGCATAGAAAGTGCCCTCAGCTGAAGGGAATATAGAAACAGAGAATTTGACTGCAAATAAAGACCGATTGACCCACATAGTCTGCTCATTTTCCTGACCTGTTTCATATACCACATATCCTATATGATCTGCAGCTTACCCTCACTTTCCTATCACTAGAGTTTCTTTGTATCTGTCCCATGCGTTTTTGAATTCCCCTATTAGTTTTGCCTCTACAATGTCTGCTGGGAGACTGTTCCATGGATACACTGCCCTTTCCATGAAAAAATAATTTCTCACAATACCTCTAAGTCTAACCCCCTTTATCTCCATATCATGACCTCTTGTCCTTAAACATCTTTTTTTTGAAAGATGCTACCCTCTTGTACCTTATTTAAACCCTTGATGTATTTTAAAGTCTCTATCATATCACCCCTCTCTCTCCTCTCTTCCAGGGAATACATATTGAGATCCTCTAATCTCCCCCTTATGACTTTTGGTGCAGCCACTGCACCATTTTTGTCTCCCTACTCCTAACCACTTCTACTCTATCTATATCCTTCCAGAGATGCACCCTCCAGAACAGGACACAGTACTCTAGATGAGGTCTTACCAATGTTCTATACAGTGGCATGACCACCCCCTTCCTTCTGCTGGAGATACTTCTCCTTATGCACCCCAGTATTCCACTGGCTCTCCTCACGGCCTTCTCACATTGTTTGGTAACCTTTAGATCATCAGATATGATTACTCTTAGGTCCCTTTCCTGTTTGGTGGCCACCAGTACCTCCTACCCCCCATCATGTACTCTTCCCCTACATTTCTCTGCCCCAAGTGCATGATCTTGAACTTCTTTGCATTGAATCTTAGCTGCCACACCCTTGACCATTCCTCTAGCTTGCTAAGGTCCCTTCTCAATTTCTCTACACCTCTTGGAGTGTCAACCCTGTTGAACATCTTCATGTTATCTGCAAAGAGACTCACATCCCCTTCCAGCCCCTTGCAATGTCACTTATAAAGAAATTAAAGATGACTGGTCTAAGCACTAATCTCTGCAGGACCCTACGGTCACCCCTCCCTATTTGGATTGAACTCCATTCACCACCACTCTCTGTGTCCTATCACTCAGCCAATTTTTCACCCAGATTACCACCCTGGGAACCACAACCAGGCTGCTCAGCTTGTTTACTAGCCTCCTATGTGGGACAGTGTTGAAGGCCTTGCTGAAATCCAGGTAGGCCTCTTCCACTGTCCCTCCCTGATTCACCTCCCTAGACACCCAGTCAAAGAAAATCTATGAGATTTATTTGATAAGATCTTTCCTCTGTGAATCCATGCTGTCTCAGATACTGTGCTCTGTTGGATTTGAGATATATCACAAACCTTTCTTCTAGTAGTGATTCCATTAATTTCTCCACCACCGAGGTCAAGCTGTCTGGCTTGTAATTGCCAGCCTCCTCCCTGCTCCCACTTTTGTGGAGAGGGACTACATTCATCCTCCTCTAGTCCTTTGGTGCCACACCTGTTTCCAGCGAACTGTTGAACAGGGCTGTCAGTGGTGCTGCCAACACCTCCCTGAGTTCTTCTAATACTCTGGGATGTATCCTGTCTGGCCCCATTGTCTTGTCTACTTTCAGATTTGCAAGTTCCTTTAAGACTCTCTCCTTCTTAAATGGACTGGTGTCCACCTCCCTTTCAGTGGTGCTTCTGTCACCTAACTTTGCTCCCTCCCCTTCCTTTTCTTCTGTGAATACTGAACAAAAATACTTGTTCAGGATTTCTGCTTTTTCTTGGTCTCCCTCTGCACACTTCCCTTCTTCCATTTTTAGTCTCACAATCTCACTCTTAGTCTTTTTTCTTTCACTAACATACCTGAAAAAGTTCTTCCCCTTTTGTTAGTGCCGTTGCAATTTTTCCTTCTGTTTGTGCCTTTGCACTCCTGACTGCTTTTGCCGCCTCAGTCTGCTTTTCCAGATACAGTTCCCTGTCTTCTTCCCTCTGTGTTTCCTTTTAACTCCTGAATGCACCCTTTTCGTCCTTACCTTCTTGGCCACTACCTTTGAGAACTATAGTGTTTTTTTTCTTTCTTTTTGTTTTGCTTACTTGTCTAATGTAAAGGTTTGTTGCCTCCACTATGGCTCCCTTAAGATTCTCCATTGTTTCCCCCCCCCCTTTTTTTTCCTTCTCTGCCAGTGATTTCCTAAGGCATTCCCCCGTGTTTGCAAAGTTGGCCTGCCTGAAATCCAGTACCCTTGCTTTCATGTATTTTGACTCTTCTGCTGTCCTTACATTGAACCACACTGTACTGTGATTGCTTGATCCCAGATGACTCTCTACTTTTATGTCAGTAATTCTGTCCCCATTGGTGAGTACCATGTTCAAAGTCACTCCCTCTCGGGTGGGCTCCACCACTAGCTGTCTTAGGCATGCCCTCTGCAGGGCTTACAGGATGTCTCTGTTCCTAGCTGAGGCTGCAGCCTGGTTGCTCCAATCCATATCCAGCAGACTGACGTTTCCCACCAGCAGCACCTCCCCTTTAGCTGTCATTTTGTGGATGGCTTCTACAAGTACCTTGACCAGCTCTTCCCCTTGTGTGGGAGGTCTATAGATCGCACCAGTGTGAGTGGCAGTGCCATTTCCCATCTCCAGGGTGATCCACAGTGCATTTGCCTCTCCCTGCAGGAAGTGAGCCTGCTCCTGTACAGGTCCTTGGTAAAGCCACACTTCAGTACAGTGCTCTGTTCTGGAACCCTTGCCTTAAAAGGATGGGGCAACCTACAGTAGAGTTAATCCAAAGACAAGGAACTAAAATGATTCACAGCCAGCAATGGAGGACTTATGAGGAAAGATTGTCTAACCTTAAAATGTGTTCACAGAAGGCCAGGAGAGATAGAGATTGGAGAGTGACTGAAACTTTGAAGTATCTAAAGGGTATAAATAGGGTGGAGAGTCAGCAAATATTTAAGCTTTGTGAAGGGTCTAACACAAGGGGCCACAAGTACAAGCTTTCGGGGTGGGGGGGTTATGAGGGACATGAGGAAATATCTCTTCATGGAGAGGGTGGTAGAAAAGTGGAATTGTCTGCCAGTGGAATTGCAGATGGCATTGCAAATGAACTGGAGCGGAAAGTGGGGAAAGTATGTCTTCACGCAGATGATACCAAAATCATTAATGAGGTGGACAATCAGGAGGGGGTAGAATGAATGAGCAGGGCTCTTGAAAAACTCAGTGTGTGGACAAAAACATGGTAGTAGGGGTTCAATGCCAAAAAGTGCAAAATCATGCACCTAGGGCATAGGAACCCAGGAATTAAGTATAGGATGGTGGGGAGGCACTTAGCAGGAAAGACACCTTGGGGTTATCATATCTGGTGACCATTAAGTGGCAGGGTAGTGTGACAAAGCAGTGGGTAGGGCCAATGCAATGCTGGGATGCATTGGAAAAGGTATCTACAGCAGGAAGAAGGAGGTGGTGTTATATAGATACTTAGATACATAGAAGTTGTTGGCAGATAACAATCTATTGGTTCACCTAGTCTGCCCTATAGTCCCTTACCTATTGTGAAACCCAATGTCCTAGCTGAACTCCAGAACACCCCCCTCTTGCTTCCAGGATACCCATGTGGCTATCCCATGCATTTTTAAATGCTGTGATTGTTTTAGCCCCCACCACCTCCTCTGGGAGGCCATTCCAAGTGTCCACTATCCCATCTGTGAAAAGGTACTTCCTCACATTATCACTGAGCCTACCCCATCTAACTTCAAACTGTGTCCCCTTGTCCTTGAGCATCTTTTATTTTGGAAGGTGATCCCTTTCAGTACTCTGTTAATACCATTGAGGTATTTGAATGTCTCTTATGTCATAGCACCCCTCTCCCTACTTACCTCTAGGGAATACGTATGTAAGTCCTTTAGTCTTTCCTCATAGGTCTTCCCATGCAGGCCCTGCACCATTTTAGTTGCCCTTCTCTGCACCGCCTCCACCCCGTCTATGTCTTTTCTAACATGGGGTCTCTAGAACTGTAAGCAGTACTCTAGGTGGGGCCTTACCACTGTCTTATACAAGGGTACTGTTACCTCCCTCTTTCTACTGGTGATACCCCTCAGTATCTATCCTCGTATTCTGCTAAGCCTTTCCTATCACCTTGTCACACTGTCTAGCTACATTTAGGTCATCCAAGATGATAACTCTCAGGTCTCTTTCCTGTTTTGTGACAGTCAATGCTTCCCCTCTTAGTTTGTATGTCGCTTCCTAGTTCTTGTGCTCTATGTGCATGATCTTACACTTTTTTGCATCAGACCCTAGCTGCCAAACTCTAGACCATTTCTGCAGTTTTTTAAGGTCCTCCCTCATCTTTTCAATCCCCTCTCCCCGGCATGTCCATCCTATTGCAGATTTTTGTGTCATCCATGAATAGGCATACCTTCCTATCCAGCCTCTCCGCAATGTTGCCTGTAAGGTCATTGAAGAGGACCGGCCCCTATACTGACCCCTGTGGCACCTTGCTCCTCACCCTTCCCTCGCCAGAGTGTCCTCCATTTACCACCACCACCTTTGGATCCTGCCAATAAGCCAATCTCAACCCATTTTACTATTTTAGGACCTAACCCCAGGCTGCACAGTTTGTTTATCAGCCTGTTAGGTGGGACAGTGTCGAAAGCCTTTCTGAAGTCAAGATAGATCACATCCAGCACGCCACCCTGGTCTACCACATGTGTTACCAAGTTGAAAAACTCTATCAGGCTTGTCTGGTAGGACCTTCCTCCTGTGAATCGATGTTGTCCCAGTTCTTGTAGACCACTAGAAGTAAGGTATTCAACTATCCTTTCTTTCAGTAGTGATTCCATTACCTTGTCCACTACTGAAGTCTGGCTGACCACCTGTAATTCCCAGTCTCTTCCCTATTACCACTTTTGTGGCATGGGACCAAATCTTCTCTTTTCCAGTTCCCTGGTGTCTCCTCTGTTTCTCGCGATAGGTTGAACAGTGCCATTAGGGGTGCAGCCAACTGTTAGAATCATAGAAATCTGACTGCAGAAAAGTACCCTCTGGCCCATGAAGTGTGCGTCTCCCCCCTTACTCATCACCTATGTCCCAGGATCCCCTCTTCCCCCACTTGTTAATCCCTTATGTCTGTGCCATGCCCTCTTGAATCCCTCCATCATTTCAGCCCCCACCACTTTGTTTGGCAGTTTATTTCAGGCCTCCGCCACCCTCTCTGTGAAGTAACGCCCCCTCACATTGCTTCTAAATGTTCCTCCTTCCAATTTTAGACCATGCCCTCCAGTTCCACTCCCACCTTCTTTTTAAATAATCTACCCTCTCTCACCTTATTGATCCCCTTCATGTATTTAAATGTTTCTATCATGCCCCTTCTCTCCCTTCTAATCTCTAGTATGTACAGATTCATACAAAGTCTTACACAAAAGATTAATATGCAAGTTATCCAGCTTTGGAATCGGTCCCAAGGAGGTAGCCTGGATAAAAAACTGGCTGGACAACAGGACGCAAAAGGTAATAGTAAAATGGAGTCCACAGTGAAGAAAGGAGGGTAACTAGCGGGGTACTGCAGGGTTCGGTACTGGGACCGGTCCTCTTTAATATCTTTATAAGTGACATTGGAGAGCACCTGGAAGGAAAGGTATGTCTCTTTGCAGATGGCACAAAGATCTGCAACAGGGTTGATACACAAGGTGGGGTAGAAAGAATGAAAAGGGACTTGGCAAGGTTGGAGGAAAGATCAAATACATGGCAGCTCAGATTCAATGCATAGAAGTGCAAGGTAATGCATCTGGGAAACAAAAACCCAAGGGAAGAGTACACAATGGGGGGTGAGTTAATAACAACAACAAAAATTGAAAGAGACCAAGGAGTAATTATATCAGATGACCTAAAGGTGGGCAAGCAATGTGACAAGGCAGTAAGGTGGGCTGGGGGAATACTGGGATGCATAGGAAGAGGCATCAACAGTAGAAAACAGGAAGTTGTTATCCCTCTCTACAGACAGTTAGTGAGACTCCATCTGGAGTACTGCGTGCATTTCTGAAGACCCCATCTCTGCAAAGACATAGACAGAGTGGAGGCTGTTCAGAGGAGGGCAACCAAAATGGTGCAAGGTCTGCACCAGAAGACATAAGAGGAGAGACTAAATCAGCTTAATATGTATACCCTTGAGGAAAGGAGGGAGATGGGGGACATGATAGAAACTTTCAAGTATCTCAAGGGAATTAACTAGGTACAAGAGGGTAGTATCTTTCAGAAAGAAGAGATGTGCAAGAACAAGGGGGCACAATTTGAAGATAGAGAGGGGACGGCTCAGAGATAATGTTAGAAAGTATTTTTTCACAGACTTGTGGATGCATGGAACAGCCTTCCTGCGAAGGTTGTGGAGTCAGGAACAGTGGGAGAATTCAAGAGTGCATGGGACAGGCATAAGGGAATTCTAGTGGGGGGCAGGAGGAAATAAGCTGTTGATTAACTAGAATCTGCAGCTTATCCATCAGGTAGGGAAATGGGCAGACTGGGTGGGCCAAGCGGTCCTTATCTGCCATCAAATTCTATGTTTCTATGTTTCCCTCCACCTCTGCTCATATGGCTTCCCCTGCATACCATGCACTAGCTTGGTTACCCTTCTCTACACTCTCTAAGTCCCATCTATGTCCATGCATGTGTGTGGTCTTCAGAACTGGACCTCCAGATGTGGCTTCACATTGGTTTTATAAAGAGGCATCAGTACCTCCATCCTTTTGATAGTTATGCTCCTCCCAATGCACGCTGACATTCTATTTACCTTTCTCACCACTTTCCTGCATTGATTACTACCTTATGGTTGCTTGATCTTAAGACCTCCAGATCACTCTTCTGCTGAGGTGGCTTAGTTACTCCCGAGTGTAAGCTGCTTGCAGATTTTTAAACCCCATGTGTATCACTGCACACTTTTTAACATTGAATTTCAGTTGCCAAGTTTTGGACTACTCTTTCAGAATCTTTAGGCCCCCCCTTATGGCCTCCATGCCCTTTGGGGTGTCCACCCTATTGCAGATCGTTTTATCATCTGCAAATAGACCCCCCCCAACCTGTCTGCTATATTACTAATATAGACATCAAAAAGGAGGGGTCCTAGTACTGACCCCTGGTGACCTCACTCATCACTCCCATCTCCCTGGAATGTACCCCATTAACCTCCACACTCTGGCTTCTGCCTTCAACCAGTTTTCCACCCATCTAGTACATTTCTGTCCCACTACTAAGCTTTCCAGTTTATTTATTTATTGTAATCTCGGATTAACACCTTTGAGCTAAAAGATCATTTACAAAGCTTCCACGTCATACAAGACAATACGCTTATAATATGTTAGAGAATTTACATTGCATAAATTGGAGCAAAAAGAGCACAACATTGAAGTACAAATTAAGATAAAGCTAGTCTAATAAACAATAATAATATGGAGTAGATACTAGCAAAAACAGCTTCCAGGCATGGTTAAAGATAAAGTTGGGGAACCAGGGCAGAGTATAGGGGGGCTGGAATTGATCACTGATTATTAAACAGAAATCAGGTTGTAGAGAGGTGTAGCAACAGTGAGGATGCAGACCTGAATATATGGAATGGGCTGGGAGGAGACAGAGCCTTTTGTGAGGGACAATGTCGAAGGCCTTCCTGAAGTCAAGATAGGTCACGTCCACCTCCCCTCCTTGATCAATCACCTTTATCACCCAATCAAAGAACTCCATTAAACTCACCTGACATGACCTCCCAGTTGTAAAGCCATGCTGCCTACCATCTAGTAGTTTGTTGTCCATTAGGTAGTTTACCGCTCTTTCCTTCAGTAGCAACTCCATCACCTTCCTCACCACCAAGGTGAGGCTGACCGGGCAATAATTTCCCTTCTCCTTTCTGCTGCCCACCTTATGCAGTGGCACCATGTACACTGTCTTCCAGTCACTTGGCACCCACCCATTATCCAAGGACAAGTTAAACAGGTAGAGGTACCTCCAACTCCTTCCTCAGTTCCCGGAGTACCCTAGGGTGCAAGCCATCCGGACCTATTGCCTTGTCTACCTTCAACCTTCCTAGTTCTTCTTTTGCCCTGTCCTTGCAGAATGGTCTAGAATCCAATCTGAAGTCTCCCCCCCTCTCTTCTTTAACTCAGGTCCCTTCCCCTCCCTTTCCACTGTAAAGACTGAGCAAAAGTATCTATTTGGTATCTCTGCCTTCTCAAAGTCTCCCTCCACCAGAGCTCTCTACTCCCCCATCATTCTCACGATCCCCTGCCTTGTCTTCCTCTTTTTTCCCACATACATAACAAAAGTTTTATCTCCCCTTTTGGCCTGTATAGCAATTTTCTTTTCCGTATCTGCTTTTGCCCTCCTAATCTAAGTCCTGCCACCCTCAGCTTCTCTCTCTATATCTCCCTGTCCTCCCTTCTCTGGGTCTTCTTATATGTTCTGAATGCCATCCTTCTTTCCCTACTTGCCCCAGCCACATCCCTGGTAAACCAGAGTGTCATACTTCTTCTTTTGTTTTTTCCTACCCTCTTGATGGAGAGCTCAGTGGCTTTCAGTATCCCCCCATTAATGCATTTCCATAATTCCTCTACATCTCCTAACAGCACCTTACCTTCCATGTCTTCACTGAAAATTTCCCTCATTCTTGCAAAGTCCACTTGTCGGAAGTCCAGAACCCTCATGCTGATTCAATTAGTTTCCCTATTTGTTTTTATCTTGAACCTCACTGTATTGTGGCCACTCGCACCAAGACAGTCTTCCACCCCTTCCTTCACCTCCGCCACTCTATCCCCATTTGTGAGGACCAAATCCAGTATGTTATTCCCCCTAGTGGGCTCCCTAACCATTTGATGCAGAAAATCTCCCTTGAGTACATCAAGCACCTCTCTGCTCCTGACAGATGTTGCCGTTGGGATTGCCCAGTTCATGTCAGGGAGATTAAGGTTCCCCAGTAGTAGGATCTCCCTATGAGTGCCATTCGCTGTACCACCTTTACCATCTGTCTGTCCTTTTCCTCCCCCTTTGTAGGACGTCTGTAAATCAGCCCCAGCCTTCATGATGCCCCCGACTATTTTTCCAATGTGACCCACAGAACCTCGACCTCCCTCTGTACCTCCCACCCTTCCATCACCCTAATGTCCTCTTTTACACCCCTTCCCCCATCTAACAGCCCTGTCCCTTCTGAAAAGCCTGTACCCTGGGACACCTACTTCCCATGCTTGTTGCTCTGACCACCAGGTCTCTGTTATAGCCACAATTTCAAGACCCTCTTTAACCATAATGGCCTCCAGGTCCACCATTTTTTTCCCTAAACTCCTAGCATTTGCTGACTGTCATTTCCACTATAAATCCTCTTCATCCTTGTGATTCCTTGCTGCCATATTTGCTCCATTTTGTGGGGGAGTACTAGCTAGGTTATTTCCTGCTGCCCCTCCCCCTTGGTTTAAATGTAAAATCTCCCTTATGTAACTATCTAATTTATCCTTCAGGACCCTTATGCCCTCCTTGCATAAATGTAGCCTATCAGGAGCTTAAACATACTCATTTTCCCACGTTCTACTCCAATCCCCCACCAGACCAAATCCATTTTCCTTACTCCACCTCCTCAGCCACACATTGAACTCCCCAATTCTCTCCTTCCTATCCATACTGGCTTTTGGTACTGGCAGGACTTCAGAAAACAATACATTTTTACCCTCCACCTGGCAGATTCTAACCAGCTTCCTGAATCTAGCCTGCACTTCTTTCACACTGTTGTAAATCATTTGTGCCCCTATGCATCACAATGTGAGTGACCATGTCATGTTTCCTGGCCAAGGTCTGAATTAAGCATGAGGCCTTAAGCACCATCATACCCGGCATGCACTCAGCCCTAAAAACTCCATCTCCCCCACCACCTATCCCCTATTTGATCCCCATAATTAGAGAGTCCCCTAAAATAAGGACTTTACCTCCCATAGCCCCCTTGCATTCTGGGGATTCTCTACTTGGCTTCTTCGAGTCTGGCTCAGCCCCGCTTGCCTTCATGGCACTATACCCCCCCATAGTCCCTCCTTGCCCCCTGCCCCTATGTGCAGCTCTATCCCTTCCATTTGATATATTCCCTTTCCTGGCCTTGCCTTCTCTTGTACCTATGTACCCTTGTCCTATTACTTCCCTTGCCCTCCATCTATAACTTCTGCTGAGTTTCCTGTTTCCAATACTCCCTCACTGTCCCTTTCCAGTTCCTCACCTCTTCTCCCTCCTCCCTTACTATCCACATTGGCCTCCTGCTCCTCTCGCTCTCCTAAATCACTCAGCTTCCTTAAGGATGAATACCTATTACTCAGGTTCACCCCACCCCCATTTCCATATGCGCAACCACTTGTCTAGTTTCTTTTCACCTTCTTTTCCTCCTCTGTCTTGTTCCCCTTCCTTGCTTCCTCCCTTTCCTCTCCTCTCCTCTCCTTTCCTCTCCTCTCCTCTCCCTGCCCCTACCTCTTTCCCTCCCTTCCATCTGCCTTCCTCCTTTATTCCTGAAATAACTTGGACCATTTCCTGCCCTGGAAATTGACTCCTTATACCCCCCTTTTAGTGAAAGTTTCTCTCTTGACCTGCTGCTAGCCCATCAGCTGTCCCTCCTGCCCACATTCCCCATGTATCTGCTTTCATCTATACCCTCAGTCTGATCATTTATTACTCTAATTGTGACAGTCTGTTACATATTGGGCTAAAAAACCCTTCTCCAGAGTGTCTCCATATAAACTGCAGCACCGCATTGATTGCACCCCATTATTCTTCTTGATCCGGCTCTCATCCCCCCTTGCCCCTGCCATGCACTTCTCCATCCTCCCAGGCTACCAAGACCCCTATCTGACCCCCACCCCACTTCTCCCTCACCTCTCTATCTCCCATCATAATGCATATTAAGCCCTTTCATGCCTATGGAATTAATATAACAGATACTTGTACTCTAATATGCCCTGTCCTATATACGTAATTGAAACTTTAATTTGCTTGCCCCAACCCTTCTTCCTTACTGTCTGTTTATATATTCAATGTCATGCCACAAATACTCAAAATTGAGACTTTTTAGCACTTATAACTTCTCTGAGCTCCCTCAGCAACCTGGGGTGCACTGCGTCCGGACCCATTGCCTTGTTCACCCTTAGCTTTGTTAACTCACTCAGGACTCTTTCCACAGTAAAGGGGCTCATATCTATCTACCAATCCTTTATGCCCCTGTCCTTTTCCTTACCTCTTCTCAGTGAATACTGAGCAAAAGTATTTGTTTAGTATGTCTGCTTTTTGATGGGCCTTCTTAACATAAACCCCTTCCTCCCCTTTCAATCTGACTATCCCTTTCTTGGTTTTCCTCTGTCACTAATGTACCTATAAAATGTTTTATTCCCCTTCTTAATTGACCTTGCTTTAATCTCTTCTGTTAATGCTGTTGCCCTCTTAACTGCCCTCCTTGCCTCTCTCTCTGTCTTTTCTGGTGACACTTATGACACATATAGGGGGTACAGAACAATTCCAATCCCTGGTTCACCTCGGATCTCAAGGCAGCCCTTATAGCTTGAGATAAGCTCTGGGCTAAAGCTAGACATTCCAAAGAATCTTCGGATGGGCAGGCCTTTAGAACAGCCAGGAATAACTGTGTGAAAAAACTTCGCTCTGCTAACGCTAACTATTATATTTCTACTCTCGAACAAGCTAAAGGTAACCCTCATAAAATATGGAAGACTATCAAAGCTATAGAAGGACAGCCCATGGCCCCCTCTGTCCCAACAAAGATTGTTGCAAGTGGCAAGATTGTGAAAAACAAGTCCCTAATCCTGGAAGAACTTAACTCCCACTTTGCCACAGCTGGATTAGCTTTTGACTCGTCACCTTATGCTGGTGCTGCGGCGAGCCAGCACACCCCTCCCGCCACATCTAGTCCAGCACCCAGCCCCTTCCAACTGCGTGAGATAACTTGTAAAGAAGTAGAAGATTCTCTTCTTAACTTAGACACCAAAAAAAGCAGGGGACGATGGCTTGGAACCCTTTTTCCTAAGGTCAGGCTACACCCATCTCACTGCCCCAATTCTCCACATCTTCAATCTTTCCATTACATCTGCTACAGCCGTGCCCTGCTGGAAATCAGCACATATCCTCCCTCTATTTAAATCTGGTGACCCATGAGATGTAAACAACTATAGGCCTATCTCCATATTGCCTATCCTTTCTAAAGTTGTCGAAAAACTGATCCACATTCAGTTAAAATCTCACTTGAAACCTTCTCTCTCATTAACCCAGCTCAATCTGGCTTCTGGCTAATCAGCACAATCACTGCACTAGCAAAAGTTACCAATGATTGGATCTCTGCTATATGCTAAGAAGGTAACTGGTGCAGTCTTTTGGACCTCAGCAAAGCTTTTGATACTGTTGATCACAAACTATTAGTCAATTGCCTCGCAAAGTTGGGTGCCACATACCATACCGCAGTGGTTCTCTAGCTACCTAACTGGAAGATTCCAAAAAGTAAATATGAAGGCTTTTTTTCTGCCTGCTCGTTGCAAGAGGAGTCCCCCAAGGATACATCTTAGGCCCCTATCTTGTTTCTTCTGTACATTAATGACTTAGATGCTAACATATCTACGTCCAATCTGCACTTTTTGCAGATGTTACTGTGTTGTATACTTCTTGGCTCATCGTTATCTGAAGTCAAGGGAGTGTTTCAGCGATTTCTCGCATAACTTGAGCATAATCTAATAAAGGCAAAGCTTCTGCTCAATGCTAAGAGAAGACTAAAGATGATATTCTCCCACAGTGCTGTCTCAGGCCCCCCCAATACCCTTGCCCAAGACTTCATTGTCACCACGCTAAACGAGCCTCTGGAAGTTGTAACCAAATTTAAATATCTATGTCTCTGGATCGACAATAAATTATCTTTCAGTGACCACATCGAAGATATCTCTAGAAGGTTAAAAGCAAGGTTAGGTTTCTTCTACAGAAATAGGACCCTTTTCTCCCTTGAAACTCGAAACAAGCTTGTACAGGCCACTTTTCTCCCCCTACTCGGCTATGGCGATGTAATCTATTCCTCCACCACTCTTGCAAATCTAAGTAAACTGGACATCCTTTATCACCATGTTACGGTTCATTACCAACTCTCCTTACCATTTCGCACCACTGTGACTTATATGCAGCTGTTGGTTGGACATCCCTTACTACTAGACGCCTGCTCCATGCTGGCTATGGACTCTTAAACTGCTCCTGCAGAAATTGCCAAGCTATCTCTCTTCCCTTATTAGTATCTCACATGATGCATACTCGTTAAGAAAATCTGACTTTATTATGCTTGACATACCAAGGACGTGGACTTCCTTAGGTAAACGTGCTATTGCCTATGCCCTTCCCTCCATTTGGAACCAATTACAAACCGTACTGAAACTAACTAGCACAGTTTCAATAAACTTCTACAAATCGCTAAGTTCAGCCAAAATAAAAGACACCTGTAACCGTCATTAAGTCTCTTCCTTCCCCATGTGTGCCATATTTATCCACTGGTAAGGTATAATTAATTTGTCATATTAACTGCTTTCCCTTCCCCTTCTACTCCTGGCTTTATCTTTGCTTACGCTCCACTGCTACTCTATCAAATCATTCCTCCCCCCCATATCAGTTGTAGACTGTTGTTTGTTCTAGCTGCCAAAATACTGTATATGTATTGCACACACCAGTCATCATGTTTCATTTATCAGTATGCAACCTGTAAGTCGTTTCCCTGTCTCATATCAATGTTTACCACCTGCGGTCACCCTATGTGGTACCCTTGTATGTATATCCAGCCTGTATCACGTAACGTGCATTTCATGTATATACTGATATTACCTATCTGTGTTTGTACTTTAAGTGTTTATGTCACAGGACCTCCTTGTGAATGAGCTTGCTCAATGGAGTTTTCCTGCAATAAACTTGAACTAAACTTGAACTTGACACTGCCTATCCTCTTCCTTTTCATTTTTGTCTCTCCTGGTAACACTCCCTATCCTGCTCCTTCTGTGTTCATTTGTATTTTCTAATGGCTAGTATTTTTGCCCTTACCTTTTCCACTACCTCACTATTGAACCATATCAGCTTCCTTCTTCTTCTTCTTCTGTGCTTGCTGAACTGCCTGATGCATTGTTTAGTAGCTCTTTTAATTCACTCCCTTATTGCAGCCCACTGTTCCGTTACTACCTCCTTTTTCCTCCTGTCTTCCCTAGCACCCCTGAAGCATTATCTCATTTTCTCGAAGACGGCCCTCCTGAAGTCCATGACCCTTATTTTGTTGTGGCTTGGCTCTGGCCCAGTCCTTATATTAAACCTCACCATTCAATGGCCATTGGTCCCCAGGTTGTCCGACCACCTCAACATTATCGACACAGGCCCCATTTGTTAGTAATAGGTTTAGTTGGTTCCATCACAAATTGCTTGAGGCACACCCCCTGCAGATAGTCCAGGATGATCCTCTTATTGAGGTTGCCACAGTTGGGAGGCTCCAATCCACATCTGGAAGACTGAAGTCTCCCACCAGCAACAACTCTGCCTTGCTAGCCATCTTTTGTTTTGCTTGCAACATATTCCTGTACACTTCTTCCCCCTGCTCTGAGGGCTATATATCATACCCATATGTATAACTGACCCTTTCTTTTTCTCCAACACAACCCACAATACTTCCACCCTGTCCCCCTTGTATTTCTGAAGCTGTTATGTTGTCCTTTATATAAAGAGCTAGCACTTCCCCCTTTCTGCCTACCTTGTCCCTTCTAAATAGAGTAAAACCAGGAATGACCAAGTCCCAGTCCTGGTGGTCATTGCACCAAGTTTATGTGATGGCCACTAGATCTAGTTCTCCATCTCTATGGTAGCCTCTGAGTCTATGATTTTGTTGCCCAGGCTACGAGTATTTGGACTCATGGCTCTCCATATGTTTGTACCTCTCTTGGTACCATCCCCTGTTTTAGTTACCACCCCAACTTGGGGAGGAGTACCAACTAGGTTCCCTCCCCCTTGCTGTCCTTCTCTTCCTCTCTAGCCTTATATTCCTACTTTGTCAGTTTAAATGTAGGACCTCATCCATCTACCCATTCAATTTTTCCCTAAGGACTTAGACCCCATCTCATTTAGGTGCAGCCTATCCTTTGAATATAGGCCCTCATCCAACCACTTGTCACCACATCCTCCAAGACAAACAAACCCCTCAGCCTTTCACCAGTCCCTCAGCCATTAGTTTAACTCCTCTATCCTCCTTTTTCTCCCTGTAGTGGTGCTGGGGACTGGAATATCCTCAAAGAAGTTTAACAAACTCACTACCATCCTGCAGCACCCTGCCAACTCCCTGAACCATTGCTGCTCTGCCCCTACTGTACCTCATTCCCAGTCAAATTGTTTCTCCCTAGGTGGATGTCAAGTGAGGTATACTCCACCCACCTCATTTACCACTTGCTTAATCCTAGGTCCCGCATTTCCTGCTTCCATCTCAGGTACATAGACGACCACGCATCTTTTGTTTGTCTCCCATTTCCTTACCCAGTGTGTACTCTTTTTTTTTTTTAATTTATTTATGCCCGGACTCCTATGAGGCATCCTTCAGAGGTGCCCACATGATCCTGCCCCTACTACTTCCCGCAGTGACCAGCCACCCTTGGTTCACCCTCTCTCGGAAAAACTTCCCAGCGTTCTGGATCACCCCCCCCGGAACAGGGCCCACCCGCCCTTGGTGGCTCTTTACTTAAGTTAGAGGGTCCATCCCTCTGAGAGGTGAGCCTGGATCCTCGATGTGGCGTAGTCCTGCATTAGGGATGAGAGAGAGATCACAGGAGCCCTCGTCATCTTCTCAGGAGCTGGGGTATTTAGTACTTTTTCCCTTCCCATCCCTCTGGAGCATGGCTCGCAAGGCAACGTAATGCCGTGACTCAGCCCACCCCTGGCGTTCACCGTGCTTGCCCATTTGGTGCACCCTTGGCCACCACCAGAGGTCGCTCGAAGAGCGAGTAACACTCCCACCCTCCCCAGGAAGAGAGAGCAGTCCTCCAGACGCTCGATCTCTTCCCCCCCTACCAACCCCCGGTGACTCCCAGCTCGTTCCCGAACCCGGGTCGCCAGCGTGGTGTGAGGTGTGGCGTTCAATGCCTCAACCCTCAGTGCCACTGGGCCGGCCTACCCAGTGTGTACTCTTGATAATGGAATCCTTAAAGATCATCACTTTTTCCTCCCTCACAGGCTTGTTTATTGTCCCCCTGGCTGCTCCTGGTGAGCTACCCTGCCTCCCCTCAACTTTGCTTTGTCCCTCTTGTTAGCCCTTTTGTCCAAACTCCATCTGTGCTCTCCTATTTCCCCTTCTATCCCATGTATCTCATGTCCCCTGCAACTTCATCACTCACTGGTGAGACACTACCTGGAGTATTGTGTCCAGTTCAGGAGGCCACCCCTCAGAAAGGTCCTAGACAGGGTTGAGGATGTCCAGTGGAGTGCACTGAAATGGTGGAGAGGTTGCATTGTGCCAAAGCCCTATGAGGAGACTCTGAGAAATCTCAACATGTGCATCCTGGAGGAGAGAAGAGAGAGTGGGTACATGGTAGAGACCTACAAGTATCTCACTGGGGTGAACAAAGTACAGGAGAGTCTCTTTCAAATGAGGAAATGTACAAAGACCAGAAGGCATGGAACAAAGCTGGAGGGATGGAAGTTTAAGAGGGATGTGAGGTAGTACTACTTGACTGAAAGAATGGTAGCTGATGGAAATAAAAACTGCCAGCAGAAGTGGTGTAGGTGAAAACAGTAGGAGGCTTCAACACCATGTATGTGATAGACACAGGGTATTATTTGTAAATAGGAAGGGAGGTGTCACCAAAGACAAGTTAGAGTCTGCAGAGACAGACTAGACAAAGACCATCTGGGCAGACTGAGTGGGCCAAGCAGTCCTTTTCCACTGACAAATTCTATGCTTCTATGTCTCTATGCAGCTGTTCAATGTGAATATGGTGGCTAGCGTCAAGAGTGGGTGTGATAGACAGATGGGACCATTGAGGTTGATGTGGATGGGGTTGGTGCTAATTGGGGTGTGGAGTTATTTCAAGCAGAACTGCTTGATGATTGTTTCAGACTAGCCATTGCTAGACTGCTGAGGGTCTAGGTTGGAACTGGGCAGGTTGAATGTCATCTTCTGTCTATAAACATCTATATACCTATGTAAGTACCAGGCAGAGCAGCAACAGAATTGCATGCCCACCCATAATGAATTATTATGTAATGAGTTATGCCAAGCCCTGCGAAGACATATAGCTCATTCATTGCTAGATCTGCTACTAACGATTTTGAAAGGAGCAAGAAGCCACTAGTCTACCAAGGATAAAGTGCTGATTGTTCTGGTGAGGGTGGGTGGCATTTGGCAAGAGGGAGACAGTGAAAAGGCAGAGATAATGAATGAATACTTCTGCTCAGTATTCACAAAAGAAGAAGAGGAGGAGTTACCAAAACCAAACAGTAGAAGCACTCTGGATAGTGGGGTTGATACCAGTCCATTTAAAGAAGAAAGAGTACTGAAAGAACTTCTAAAACTCAAGGTGGACAAAGCAATGGGGCCTGACGGGATTCACCCTAGAATCCTAAAAGAGCTAAGGGAGGACCTAGTGACACCACTAACCACACTTTTTAACAAATCATGGGAAGATGGGGTGGTACCTGAGGACTGGAGGAGGGCAGATGTGATTCCCCTTCACAAAAGTGGGAGCAAGACAGATGCAGGAAACTACAGACCTGTTAGTTTGACCTCAGTGGTGGGGAAAATGATGGAATCATTTCTGAAAGAAAGAATTGCTGAGTACCTAGAGGCCAGCGGGGCACTGGACCCAAAGCAGCATGGATTCACAGCAGGAAGGTCATGTCAGACAAATCTAATTGATTTCTTTGACTGGGTGACCAAAGTAATAGACCAGGGAGGGGCTGTGGATATGGTCTACCTAGACTTTAGCAAGGCATTTGACACAGTCTCGCACAAAAGATTAATAATCAATTTAGCCAGCCTGGGAGTGGGTCCCAGGGTGGTAGCCTGGGTAGAAAACTGGCTGCACACCAGGACACAGAAGGTAATAGTGAATGGAACACATTCTGTAGAAAGGGGGGTTACTAGTGGAGTACCTCAGGGCTCAGTACTGGGTCCAGTCCTCTTTAACGTCTTTATAGGTGACATTGCAGAGGGTCTGGAAGGAAAGGTATGCCTCTTTGCGGATGACACAAAGATCTGTAACAGAGTTGATACACAAGGGGCGGTAGAAAGGATGAGAAGGGACTTGGCAAGGTTGGAGGAATGGTCAGACATATGGCAACTTAGATTCAATGCAAAGAAGTGCAAAGTAATGCACCTGGGAAATAAAAATCCAGGAGAAGAGTACACAATAGCAGGGGAGGTACTAACAACAACAATAATGGAAAGGGATCTGGGTGTAGTCATATCAGATGACCTAAAGATGGCTATGCAATGTGAGAAGTCAGTAGGGAAAGCCAGGGGGATAATGGGATGCATAGGGAGGGGCATCACAAGTAGAAAAAGGGAAGTGGTTATCCCTCTATACAGACAGTTGGTGAGACCCGATCTGGGGTACTGCATGCAGTTTTGGAGACCTTATCTATGCAAGGACATAGACAGGATGGAAGCAGTCCAGAGGAGGGCAACTAAAATGGTGCAGGGTCTACATCAGAAACCATATGAAGAGAGACTGAGAGAGCTTAATATGTATACCCTTAATGAAAGGAGGGACGGGGGGACATGATAGAAACTTTTAAGTACCTGAAGGGAATCAACAAAGTCCAGGAGGTAGAATCTTTCAGAAAAAGAGATGTGTAAGAACAAGGGCACAATTTAAAGTTAGAGGGGGCGGCTCAAGGTAATGTGAGGAATTCTTTTCACGGAGAGTGGTGGACGATGGAACCACCTTCCTGGAGAGGTTGTGGGGTCTAAAACAGTGGAGGAATTCAAACATGCATGGGACAGACATAAGGCAATTATAGTGGGGGGTTGCAGGAAATAGGCTGTTGGTTAACTAGAATCTGCAGCTTATCCAGTAGGTAGGGAAATGGGAAGACTGGGTGGGCCAAGTGGTCCTTATCTGCCGTCAAAGTCTATGTTTCTATGTATATTTCCATCCTCCATCCATGGCCAGGCTATTATACTTTGCCAAAAAGAGGACATGCTGGAGGACTTCATCACTGCACTTCATCGCTTTCCCTAGTATGACATGGCCTAGAGGAGGACTACACAAAGGGAAAATCTTTGCATACAGTAGTTTCCCACTTTATAAATAGATAGATGGTATAGGATAGATTATGACTTAGTCTCTCCAATCTGCCCTGTTGTACCAACCTAGAATTATTTAATCCATTCAAACCCCCCAGAGCCCCTTGAACTCCCTTCTGCTTCAAATTACCCCTTGTTATTATCCCTTTGGGGTTTGAGCTCCAAGACAGTTCTAGCATTTCTCACAAGACTGGATAGTATTTCCACAGATCAACCACTCTTTCTCTCTAAAGAAATTCCTCCTGCTAGTTTGAAGTTGTGGCAACTAAAGCTTGTCCCTTGAATCCCCCAGAAATGAATCACAACCACACTATATTGAAATCTTTGGATGCTTGTTGGCAAACATATTTATTAATTCTATTGGCACAATCCATCCATCTACAGTTCAATTGCCATTAGAGGTGTGCAAAAATAAAATTCCGCTGGTGGAATTTCTGAGGAATGTAGATTTTCACTTCTATGGAAGTTCAGAAGACATTTTCCCAACTTCCACAGAATTTCCACCATACATGCATTTTTTTTGTGTAATGATGCGACTTTTTTATTTTTTTGTGGAACAATAGTTGTAAAGCCCAGTGTGTTTGAATTTTTTATATGTGGAATAATCAGTAGTCATGCATAATTTTTCTCCAGTAATCCGCAGATTGAGCACTTTTTCTGCATTTAATGTATTCCATGTTATTGTACTCCATGGAAAAATAATTCTGCATCTGAAATAGCAGTCATGTAAGTTGCTGCATTTCTTAAAGAGAGTCACCAAGATTATATCTTGCACCCTATCTATTGGTACCATACCTACATATTGTCAGATCCCAATATTATTTGGCTTTCCAATAATCTGTAATTTTGCATGTACAAAAAAGTTTCATCCCATGTATATTTGTATTTACAGGGTCGCAAGGACTTCCCAGTTGTTTGCAAGCACACACGCTGTGCCGATTATAATCAATGGGCGGCAGCTCATTTACATGTTTTTTAAACAATATTGGCAGCTTGGCAATGAAACATGGCTTGTGTACCAGTCGACTAACAAGGCCGGTCATGGAGTGAAGACAACAGAGTATGCTTTTTCTCCCTCACCACGATCAGGTAAATGAAGACTCGAATGTTACATGAGACACTGAAGGTAACGCAGGTGTGAGAGATTGACTGCAGAGTTGTGGGGTGTCATTGTTGTTCAGATTTTTTAACCAGTCATCATCCTGCTGCATGCAGTCTCTGTCAGTCATCACTGAATACTTGCAGAGTCACTGCCAGTATTGGATGATTTCAGTTCTTTGGTATGCATTCCTCTCTGTCTCCTGTCCTGTTCTTGATGTCATTGTCAAGTAGGCAGAAGGACTATTTTTTTATCATAAATTTTCATATTCAAATCATTTTTTTTGTATAAAAAGCATACGTTTTTCTTACAGTAATACACACAAAAAATTTAGTCCATTTTATAAGCACAATAAGACACTCCAGGTGTGTGCATGGAACATATTTTACTGCACGACTGGGGCTAAAGGCACTCACCCAAGGCCTTGTGCCTTATTATGCCCCTGGCCATGTGGTAAAATGTATTCCATGCACACCCTGGCGTGTCGTGTCTTACTGCTTATGTATTACTGCTGTATGGCTACATCAAAGATTCTGAACATCATATCGATTCACTACCCAGCAGCACCTATTCGACCAACTGTCGCTATCTAATGTGCAACAAAGTATTAATTTTTACCACTTTCTTAGTGCTCTCTGTCTTTGCCCACCCCACCCCATACCTGGCCTTATTTCTGTAACTGCAAAGAAATGCATCCAATTCCAATGTACAGTATTTGTACCTGGTTGTGGAAAAAGAAGGTTAAAGTAAAGCAAGCACCAAAGACACCTACCTGTGCACTTGCGATTGTCAACAAACCATGATCCGGCAGTCTTGACTGTTAGGTAAATTCAGGTTCAGTTCATCTGTGGCTGCATCTGCATCTATAAAGCATTACAGTGTCAAAAACCTGAAACAGTAATTACACCCTTAGTTACAGAGAAACAATGGAATGAAATACAATCAGTCTGTGTTAAAAATACCTTCTTTACCTGAAAAAAAAAAATGTTCTGAACATAGTGTCACTTTACATGATGCATATGCATCTGAACTTAAGCCGGTAAACATCCACCATTACTACTATCACTGTCCACCTCCCACCCGCACCATCCTCCCCACCACCGTCAGTTTGTCTCAAAGACCATCAGTGCCTCCACCTGTCTCATTATGATACACGTATTTGTTATTTAAAAAAATATTGAGGACTTACCTAGGCATTTGTGTGATAAACACAGTAGGAAGCCACAGGCCTGTCAGAGTAAGGGAGGTTCACAGCAACAGTAGAAGCAATGGCAGCAGCAGTCAGAAAACCATTGTGAGGCAAACCTGAAAGGGAAGCACATGTACAGCCACAGAAACACAAGGCAAGCATGGACTGATAATACTTAGCTTATAAACAACACCTGCTCTGTCAAGGAAAAAAAAAAGAAACTACTTTACTTAACCTAATAAACCTTCAGCATCAGCAGAAATTGTCTGCTGCACCTACTAGTGCAGTCAGTATAACCACTGCCACTATACTGCCCCCCACCCCACTAGAAACTGAACTTAAAATGCCTGTCTCAAAGATGGTCAGAATCAACCCTTAATAGAACAAATAAATCAGTTGCATGCTGCCATTTAAAGTTAAAATAAATATTACATACTTACCTGGAAAGTTGGCATGGCAATGCCATGATGAAGCTACAGCGCAGGGTCAACTGCAGGAGTCAGAATGCCTTAGGGATTTCTGAGGCATGTCTGAAAGCGGAAAAAAAAAACACACAACAGTTGCAGACATACATCAGAGAACCATAACTGTGAGTATTTTGTTTAGACACAACAGTAGCATGCAGCAGTTATTCCAGACTACCTACTCATACTACCAATTTGTGTAATGTAAATTAAGGACAAGTCATCTGTGCCTGCAGAAGTTAATCTGCTACTCTGCCCCCACCCCCACAATGCCCACCCACCTGCTTTCGTTTGAACTTAATCATAATCTATCCTCAGCTATTACACTACCAGGGAATAAACATTCTGTAAATGCCAAGAATAATGCATGTTTCTCAGTTATCAATGTTTGTGTGAAGGCTTGAAGTATGCACCTTTGCACTTTTCATTGCCAACCAATACAGCTACCGGCGTGGCTGTCCCTGGCATGGGAACATTTGGAGCCAGGACAGCATGAACAGAAGTATCACCAGCAACCATTAGAGATGCAGACCTGAGAAGTGAAAAAAATCATAGAGTTGAGGAACCAGAAGGGAAACGACACATTAGTAACAAGAAACAACAGAGTGGGCGTGGCACAAATGTGCTGCTGGACCTGGAGCTGTGTACATCCTCTCACTATGTAGTGTGCCATCACTCCCTACCTAATGTGCCAACAACCTGTTCAGAACTTTTGTAACAACCTATTATAAAAAAACATCTCTTCCACCCCACATGAACATTATCAGTAATATATCATGGTCTCTTTCTGAAGAAGTTGTGTGTTTTTAAGAAGTATGTTACTCAAAAATTTTAAATAACAACACTATACCTCATTTAAATAATAACGCCTGATCAGGGGTTATGTTAATGGCCTGGTAATCATCCTGTAGGGATGAAATGTGGCACAAGGCATAGCTTAGTGCTACCTGCTCCTGGAGGGTAACTAACTGTCTCTGACCATTACCATAACCCCTGGAAACGTCTTATTGCTATTATAATAAAATAGTTTTTTATACTGTTCAGCCTTGTTCAGCAAGTGATTAGGCTGTACATGTATGTTGATAATGAAACATTAACATAGGGCTGATAGACTGCAACCAATCAGAAACCTCAGTTTCTCAGACCCTTTTTATAAGAAGCAAAATGTCCTGACCTCTACACAGTATTTATGGAAAACAATTTCACATAATTAGTTGTAATCGCGGATAGTTTCTCGATTCTGTGATGTATGCAAGTGAAAAACATTTCCGCAGATCAAAACTGAAATACTGCAATTATGGTGACCTTTTTCACATGTATGTATTTACTATGGAGACATAGTTCCACAGTGTACAATGTGTTCCAATTATAAGTGTGTGATTGCTCTTCAAATGTGAAAATATTCATATTGTAAGGCAGAACTGGAATGGAATATTTTCGCCATTTCCTGTGCTATGAAATCTGCTATGTGAGAAACACAGGAAAAGTCACAGAGTCAGCCTCAGACCGAGAATAGGACAGTTACTTAGCTCAGTTGAGACTGAGATTGAGAAATATGTCTGCAACTGCAGAATCAGGATTGGGGGGGGGCAGCAGGCATGTGGAGGAGGAGGAAGGTGACCAGCAGCAGCAGCAGAACGTGGGAGAAGGGGAAGTTGAAGTTGCTGAAAACACCAACAATGTTCAGCAGCAGGAGCAAGGCTAGCAAGATTAGCCTCATGCTTAGCTCTCAACCAGTGCTGATGCTGGCACTGGTAAAAAACTTGCACCAGCCTTCACATATAAGGAGGTGGCAGTGATAGTAAGGGAGCTGACAGCACAGGCAAAAGAGCTGTATGGGCCTGAGAGACTCCCCATAAAACAGAGGAAGGAACTGTGGGAGGCCATACAGGCAAGTCTTGCTAAAGAGGGAGATGGTGTCCAACCCCGCTCTGTGAAGCACATTAAGCATAAGTGGGATGACATCCAGAGGAATGACAGGCAGTTACTGGAGGCACTAGGGGGAGCTGTGACCCTGAAAGGGAATGGTGGTAGTAGGAAGAGGAAGAGGACACAGTGGAAGAAGCCAGCAGCAGAGCCTAACACTGGAGCCACAGTGGAAGATGACAGAACAAGTGAGTATAATACTTTTATTATTCTAACTTTTACTGCCATTAGTTGTCAGTTGCCAAGACATACTATTGAAGGGTGGTAGATCCAGAGGGGATATGAGGAGGCATTTCTTTACGGAGATGGTGGTGGAAAAGTTGAATGCACTACCAGCTGGGGTGGTGGTGGCATGTAACACAGTAGAATGCTTTAAGAAGGGGTGGGACAGGGCAAAGAGGAGGGCAAAGGGAGGTGCTGTGAGGTGGCTGGGTGTGGCAACTGGCTGTTGAATAGGAGATAACTGCATGTTCGAGCAGCACAGACAATGATGGCCTTTTGCTGCTGTGACAATCAACCTGTTATGACTAGACTACAAATACTGCCATAGCTGCGTTTCATTTCAGTATTTTTCTCTTTATTGTTAACAGGCACTGCCAAGAGCAGCTCTACTGCTGCTTCCAGCGACGTGGAGTCCAGCCCCACAGTTCCAGCAGATGGAGTGGAGGAAGGAGCAAGCAGCAACACTGTGGAGACCCCCAGCCCTTCTGATGGTAAGATGATAATTTTTTTCATGCAGATAAGGATTAAGTAGGGTCAGTAGACTGTGCACAAATTGTTATTTATATAAAATTACTGCTGGTCACTTTTTCCCAAAAGAAAATATCAAGCAAGGTTGCTATGTGCCATAATAATAACAACCGGCTTATTATTACATGAAACATGCATGTTGTTCCATGACTCCCTGCATGTGCTAGTTGCCCTCTCCCTTTATTTGTGATGGATACCTGCCAGTCCTACAACCACTGCTATGTGGTAATTAATACCAACAATTGCTTTCTTTTGTGTCACATAACTGCTGTAGCAAAAAAGCACCCACCAGCAATTATATAAAAAAAGAAGGTGCACTCTGTAAAACTCAGTTTTCATTTACACACACCCTCTGTGTGGGATGCTTCTCATAAACCCCTCAGGTTTGCACTTGGAGGTTTATTATGAAGCATGTCACATCTGCAGTGTGTATAAAAAGTCATAACACACACCGCCCCATCCTTTATTATGAACATACTAAAATGCCAGCAGAAGTAGGCCTCATTGCCTAGTGAGTCTGGTAGAGTATGCAACTAGCACCCTATATCGCTGCTGCCCCTCCGTCCCCTTCCACCACATTGTTCCTTCATCTCACCCTGTCACCCCCTTCTTGAAACTGTCTATCGTCTTGGATGCCACTACCTTTCCCAGTTTTTTGTTACACTTGTCCACCACACTGAAGAAATGTCTCCTCATCTCTCTGTTAAACCTACCCCCAATGTAAGATGGAGACCTCTAGAATCTCTCCCTTTATTGAAGCTACAAAATCACATCGTTTTACTCTTATTTATACCTTTCAGCTATTTAAAGGTATCATTCATGTCACCCTGCCCCTGTCCCTTCTCTCCTCCAGGAGTACATATTTACCTACCCTAACATTTCCTTATATATGTACCCGTACTTCTAGAATCATCTTTGTAGCTGTCCACTGTACCCCTCCAGCAATCTGATGTCCTTATTCAGAAATGGGTACAAGCCCAGTACCACATTCAGTATTCCAGGTGGTGCCTGACCAGTGACCTATACATGAGCCGGATGTCCTCCCGAATTCTTTAGGAGATCCCTCTAGCTATGTACCCCAGCTCTTGTTGGCACTTGCTGTCACCATACTGCACTGACTGAGCATAATTGTTCATACTTCTTGTTATGATCAACCCTAGGTCCTTCTCTTCAGTGGAACATCACAACTGTATGAAACTGATAGTCTCTCCCCTGGTTCCAGGCTCAGAACTTTAGGGCAGAGCCTTGCACTTCTTTGCATTGAACCCCAGCTGCCATTTGACCACACACTCCTGCAGTTTATTCAGGTCCCCCTGCGCTGCAGCCCCATCACCCCCTCCATGTCATGTACAAACACAGTTCTCAACTTTGTAACGTGAATGAACAGACTGATTTTACCCCGGATCACATTTGAGATATATGCAATGCAAATCTTGAATATTAGTGGCCCCAGGGCCATAACTGATCCTGTGGTACCCTGCTTATCACCGGCACAGTGCTCTTGATGATGACAGCCCCCTTACCAATACTTTCTGTTGCTACCATCAGCCGTTTTAATCCATGTCACCATTTTTGTACATGGACCCCACTTGCAGCTTCCTAATGTCCCATGCACCACTGAATCAAATACCTCATTGAAGTACAAGTCCAGAACATCCACGGTATGGTTCTTGTCCATTCCTTGCATCACCCTCACTGTCATAGAACTATAGCAGGTTTGCCTGGCATATCTTTCCACAAGAAACCCATGTTGCCATTCGTCATGAATGCCATTTGCTTCCAATAAACTCATAAGCCTCTCATTTCGGATGGTCTCCATTATTTTGCCCATGATCGAGGTGAGGCTCACTTGTATGTAGGTCACTGTATCATCCCACAGACCATTCTTATGGATGGGCAACATATGGGACATCCCAAAGTCATGAAGTACACATTCTGTGTACAGGGAACATGGAAGTATTGAACTGGTCATGCAGTGGCCTTGACAGTATCTCTGCCAGCACCCTCAGTCCACTAGGGTGGATGCCATCTTGTTTAGGCACTTTGTCCAGTCTTATAGCCATCCAGCACCCACTGTAATCCCCACAGCTGTTGTCATCTCTCACCCTTGCCCCTTCAGTTGCCTGAGGTATTTGCCCCCACTTCTTCTGCACAAACACAGAGCAGAAGCACTCATGCAGTGCATCAGCTTGCTCCAGCCCCTTTTCCTCCTGGCATCCCATCCATCTTACTCTCCACTAGTTGTTCCCTGCTTTTCCTTTTCTGTCTTATGTAGTGGAAAAAGTATTTCTCTCCTCTTTTGATCCCCTGATGTAGCCTTAGCTACCAAGGCCATTTTTCCACCCTAACCAGTCTGTATACTGGATTGGTGCTAGTGAACTTTGAAAATATATGGCTAAACTTTTCAATTTTCTCACCCACATTGTGATGATGGTGATTAAATTATTCATTAGTAGCATCTGATACTATTAAAGGCATTTTATTGTTATCTTAATGAACCTCACTGAAATTGCTTCTGTGGGTTATGATAACCCAAAAAATACCCTGCTTCAATGTCAAGGTAACCACAGGAATTGATCACAGGAAGTGTATGAGCGAGTACGCTCATACATTATGTAAGCAATACATATGACAGATGTGTGCTGGTAGTACTAAGATACCTGCATACTCCGAGGCATGGCTATGCATGACACAGCAGGCCTAGTGCCTTTCTGTCACTCTCTGGCTGTGCGGGTATCTCAGCACTGACGACACACAGACTTGTCTTAGCGCAGTGCTTAATGCTTATATTAAATGATCCCATGTATAATGTTGCAGAACAAAAGTTATTCTAAAATGTTAAGTCCACCTTAATATGAAACCTGCAAAATAATGTATAATCCTTGACTCCTCGTCCTCCTTAGATGTTCTCACTTGTCGTCTGTCATATCAATGTCTTCCTTCAAGTGCACACCCAATACATTGTGTTTGATTGTATAACATGGAATAGGACAATGCAAAGCTCCTCATTATTCTAGTAGTAGTACAATCCCCCCCAGCTCACACACAGAATGATAGCATGGAATAAATGTGTTCTGCTGGCTTCAGAGCTCTCAGCTCAACTGGTTTGCGAACAAAGAAGATGCACACACATGCATGCCTGGAGTGTAGCCAGAAATGCAATGAGTGTCTGTCCTTACCCTCACCAGCCTATCTTTCTTTCTTTACTGCAGCTTTGGTGACCACCTCAACAACAGTGATGGAAGACCAGATGGCAGCCAAGGAACAGTGTATTAGGAGGAAAAACAGGATCATGAAGATCCAGCGTGAACTGGCCAGGCTTGTATCAAGGGACACTGAACAGCAGCCATCAAGTACAGGAAAAGCCTGTGCAGCAGCTGAAGACCAGCAAGCATCCCAGGGAGTACAGCACGGTGAAACAAGCACCAACCAGACGAGGGATCGGGACAGCAACATTTTAAAAAGGATGAAAGTACTGGAGGTCAACATGGAAAAATTAATGGAGAACCAGGACAACATGTTATCTATGCTCAGGAAGCTGACTGCAGGATGACGTACTCCAAAGAATAAGCACTGCTGCCAGTCAGCTCTCCCCCTCCCCCAGCATCGCCAGATTCTGAAATGTAGAGTTTCCCATGCTGCTGTGCAGGCCAAAATATAATTACCAGTTGACAGTTACTTGAACATAGTTTTACACCTGTTGTTTGATACTTGTTCAGTTTTATAACTAACCCTGTTTTATTGTAAATAGTTACTGTTTTATTGTATTGTTGTTGTTCATCATTATCACTTTTAACTTTTTCCTGTTGTGTTTTGAAATATACAAATAATCCATTCACAATTGTGTACTTTTCCTTGTCTTGGGATGGGATGGGATTATTGAGTTACTGTATCTCAAGGTTCAGTGAAGGATTGCACAAATGCTGCAGCAGTCTGACTGGCTGTTAGGATTCCAACAGCCTTACATTAATCCATGTTATAGTTAAGCAATAAGGTATGACAGGGTATGCATTATGGTTGGAGAGTGGCACAACTTGGGTGTGGCAAGAGGCATTGCTGAGTGCCTTCACTTCAGCCACCCAAGAAGTGCTGCTAACCCACCACAATGAACACCCTGGAGTGTCTTACTGTGATTATAAAATGGGTCCAAGATTTGGGGGGGGGGAGAGAAATGCACCAACTCAAAAAAGAAAAATGTTTGTTATGACTTTTTTCAAAACAGTCCCAGCACATCCCAGCGTTGACATGCAATCTCAGGTTTTAATGTTATGTACAGCAAAATTAATGTATTTGTAATTAGCTCCTGGCTAATCCCTCTAGTTTCCCCAACCCACCCCCTTTTACCCATTTCCCTTACCTTTCTTTCTTCTTTCTTATAATATTCCTCCTTTCTCTGTCTTGTTTATTTTTCTTGTGTTGCCAACATTCAAGAGATGGAATGTTTACTACAGATAGAATGCAAGTAATTAAAAACCCTCAGTTCTTGCTGAGTGCTGACAGAATGTTTACCCCACTCAGCACACAACAGAGCCTCCTGATGGAACCAGTGCTTTGTTTTATGTAACAGCTTAAACAAGACTGATTTCCTGGTTGGGGCAGGTGAGGAGGAGGGGGATTTTTCATGGTCAGCAAAAAAACACCATATATCACAATTCTAAGTACTGTAGTATGTCATTTTTTATGTTGCTTGCACACATGCGCAAGAAACATAGTGCCATCATCCGAGTTTTCGGAGGTGTGGCACCTGCCTTCCATCTAGTCTGTGTGTTTGCAGTGTCTAGTTCCCAATCACTGCTGCAGCTGTCTCATGATAGCAGTTGAAAATGCAGTTGTTGTACAGTTGAAAGGAGAGATCCGCTCAGTGAGCAGAGCTCTCCACTCACACACACACACACACACACACACACACACACACACACACACTGCCACACGCATACCGCGTGCTCATGCCTCCCCTGCACATGCTGTATGGCGATGGGTGCCTAATCCCCACATCGATGCCTCAAAGTTTAGGTGCCACGCTAAGGTTTCCCCAGCATGGCAAATGTTATATTACGGGGTGTTTAATCCTGTCGCTCCGCCCCCCTGGGCATCAGGTGCTACGCTGAGGCCTTCCCATGTGGCAACAGTTATGGCTGACTGGGGTGCCCACCCCATCAGCTCCAGCCTCCTCAAACAGCTCTTTCCAGCTGCACACTGAAGCCCACCCCAGCGCAAATGTCCTCATCGTGATATTAAAAACAACCTGTAAATACAAAAACTGTCCCATGGCTTCTCTGCCCCTTCCACAACCTGCACTCACCCACTATGCACCCTGCCTCCCACACCCCTCACCCATACTTACTCTCCTCCGGACCTCGCTAAGTACGATCTTCAGGGACTGGGAACACGCCTGCACTCTTCAAAGCTGACTGCAAACCATGAAATGCCGTGTAAGCTGTATAATGGGATAGATAGGGTTTTCAACTTTGCTGCATATCTCAGGCATTTTTGGAATTTTGGCACCACATTTTCAACATGGGGTTTTGGGACCCCTCTCATGAACCCTGTCACTGTCCTTGGCGTTAATCAGGCCGAAGGGTGATTTCACGTCACTGTGCAAAATCACCTTTCAGGACCGATTAACGAAATGACAGTGCCAGTGTTCATAAGGTGGGCTCTCAAGAAGCCTATATTGCAAATTTGGTGAAAAAATCCTAAAAATTACTGTTTTACAAGTGTGCATTGCGCAGCTCCTATGCACGATCATAGGTTCGCAAATTTTTAATATTTGCAATCCAGATTTTCAACATTGCCATTTTACCACACCTCCTTATGAGCAGTACAGCTGTCATTTTTCACATTATGCCCAAAATGTGTTTCCTCACATGTAGTGCACAATGGCAGAGTTGGTGTGTGAAATCAATGTATGGGACACATTAAGAAAATCACAGTGACACTGTTCATGAGCAGAGGTCTTAAAATAGCTATGTTGAAAATTTGGTGAAAAAATTCCTAAAAATGACTGTTTCACAAGCATGCATTGCGCAGTTCCTATGCACACTCATAAGTTTGCTAATTTTTTATATTTTCACTCCAAATTTTCAGCATTGCCATTTTACTACACTTCCTTATGAGCAGTATAGCTGTCATTTTTCACATGTCAGCCAAAATGAGTTTGCATGCATGTAGAGCACAATGGCGCAGTCAGTGTGCGCAGTCAATGTATGGGACAGATTAAGAAAATCACAGTGACACTGTTCATGAGCAGAGGTCTTAAAATGGCTATGTTGAAAACTGGGTAAAAAAATTCCCAGAAATGACTGTTTTATGAGCATTTGTTGTGCTGACCCTATGCACGCTCGTAAGTTCACGAATTTTCAATATTTTCACTCCTGATTTTCAACATTGCCATTTTACCACACCTCCTTATGAGCAGTACAGCTGTCATTTTTCACATCTTGCCCAAAACATGTTTCTGCCCATGTAGCACACAATGGCGCAGTCGGTGTGTGAAATCATTGTATGGGACACATTAAGAAAATCACAGTGACATGGTTCATGAGCAGAGGTCTTAAAATGGCTAGTTTGAAAATTTGGTGAAAAAATTCCTAAAAATGACTGTTTTATGAGCGTGCATTGCGTAGTTCCTATGCACGCTCTTAAATTCACAAATTTTTAATATTTGCAATCCAGATTTTCAACATTGCCATTTTACCACACCTCCTTATGAGCAGTACAGCTGTCATTTTTCACATGTCACCCAAAATGTGTTTCCATGCATGTAGCGCACAATGGCGCATTCGGTGTGCGCAGTCAACGTTTGGGACAGATTAAGAAAATCACAGTAACACTGTTCATGAGCAGAGGTCTTAAAATGGCTATGTTGAAAATTTGGTGAAAAATTCCCTTCAGACATTCTGCAATGTTACTAATGAAGACATTGAACAGGACTGGCCCCAGGACCGATCCCTGCAGCACCCCACTGATGACCCCCCTCTCCCTAGACTACACACCATTTACCACCACTCTCTGCCTCCTGTCTGTTAGCCAGTTTCTAACCCAGTTTTCCAATCTTTCCCCCATGCCTAGCCTATCCAGCTAGTTTATCAGCCTCCTATATGGGATGGTGTCAAAGGCTTGGCTGAAATCAAGGTAAGCATTGTCCACTGCCCCACCCTGATTCACTTCTTTTGTCATCCAGTCGAAGAAATCAACCAGATTTGTCTGACATGATGTCCCCACTGTGAATCCATGTTGTCTATGGTCCTGGGCTCTGATGGCTTCTAGATGCCCCACTATCCTTTCTTTAAGCAATGTCTCCATGATCTTCCCCACTACTGAGGTGAGGCTGAATGGCCTATTGTTCCCTGCCTCCTCCCTGCTGCCAGACTTGTGTAACGGGACCACATGTGCCCTCCTCCAATTCACTCGTGTTGAATGACTCAGTGAACATGGCTGTCAGAGGTACTGCTATCTCCCTTCGCAGTTCTCTTAATATAATTGGGTGTTTGACATCTGGTTCCATCGCTTTGTCCACCTTCAATTTAGTGAGCTCCTGCAGGACTCTTTTGCCTTTGAATGGACTACTGTCCACCTCTTCACCCCCTTGGCAAATGCTGTACTGCTGTGCCCCTTGCCCCTCCCACTCTTCTGTGAATACTGAATGGGCAACATTCGGCATTGACAAATGCTTGTTAAGTTATGAATGTGTGTGTAACAAGAGCATTATGAAGTCAAATAACATGTAATTCTTATAAATTTAAGACACTTTTATTTTTAGGGCCTAGTTGAAGGTTTTTAGTTAGTAAAGGTGACAGCCGCATTTGTGATGGGCTGGCAGACTGCAGAAATGGCTGATACTATCGATTTTATTGTGAAGAGGTTACTGGACTTTCTTCCAGTGCTGCGTCATGGGATGTTAGCACTGGGTTCCGAGCTCCTCAACCAATCAGATAACTGGACTTTTTATATCCATATTATAATGTCATGTACAGCCCGATCACCATGGAACATGGATTCTTTCTGTCAGCATTCCATCCTCTAACATTGCTGAATGACTGGAATGCTGTAATCTGATTTTAAACCAGCATTCGTACACTGCTTGTGGAAGAACTATTTTAATAAAAATCTCCCTCTAAATCAAGAAAACAAAATCATTCAAAAAGTATATTTTTAACACTATTCTTGTAGAATGATGTTTTTATAATAGTAATAAGGCACTCCCAGGACTTAGATTGCCAGTCAGTTAAAACCCCCTGAGGTGCAATATGGCACTCAGTTGCACCTCATACCACATTACACTCCTAGGGGTGATTAACAGAGTGTTAATCTACCCCCAATTGCTTAATTAAATTGCACAATTTCTTTACTAAGAATAATAGGTTATATTTAACTAAATTTCACTTGCAAAAGATTACTTACCTGTGCAGGTGGGATGAACACATATGAAGAAACTGTGATAGTGGCATCAGGTGTGATCCTGGCAGTAACAGCAGCAGCAGCAGTGTATGACTGGCCTAGAAAGGAAATAAGTCAGTTTGAGATAGACAAATATCAGACATCTGGCTAGGCAAGACTATGACCTTTTATCAGGCTTTGTGAACATTTTCTTAAATATGGTACTATCTTTCAGAGTCGACCGTCAACTGTGCCGGCTTAACCAACCTACTATTCTAAAATTTTCAGACAAACCGTCCTCAACCTTGTGTGTGCCCCTTCCCCAAACAACTACTCACTTGATACCCCTATGGCACCCTCTACATCTTGATGAATGACATTAAGCATACCACCACAACAATACTTACAGAATCCAGGCTGACATTGCCAGAAAGAGATCAAGAATACTATGAAATAGAAAGGTTTTCAACAACAAATCAGTGTCAGTGGCTCAGTAGGTAGCACACTCGCCTCTGAGGCTGGGAGATCAGAGGGCTGTGGGTTCAGTTCCCGCATCTGGCACTTGGGTTAATATCCCAGTACTGACACTGTAGTGCAGCATGAGAGGGGTGCTGCACTTCTGAGGTGCCATCTTTCGGATGAGACATTAAACCAAGGTCCCATCTGCCTGGATTGGTGGTAGTTCAGGTGGATGTTAAAGATCCCACTGCACTTATCGAAAAGAGTAGGGGAAATTTTTATTAAGTAAACAAAAACCATGATACAAGTAGTAATAAAGTCTCACAGAGATATAAAACATACAAAAAGGAAAATTCATATACATATTTACCTTAATGTGCATCAAATCAAAAACATAAACAACAAAAGAAGAAAACAAGAGAAAGGAAAAAAAAAAACAGGAAACAGGTTAACCTACCCAATCCACATGTTTACACAGTAAGGTAACTATTTTGTTCCCCAAAGTATTGAATTCATGAGTGTAGCGCATCTAAATCATCCTGTAGGTGGAAAAAAAAACCCTCTTGCCTAGAAATAAATTTGTTTTGTAAAGTTCGTAAACAACGTGCTAGCCAAATATGCCATTTAAGACATGCCATGATGACATACAAAGTACCTTTATGCACTTTGCTCCAAGTCTTTGGTATTTGTCCCAATATTATAAAATCATTGTGAATATTTTCCACAAGCGATTCACCCCACCAAAGTGCCAAATCAGACCAAAAGATTTTTGTGTGTATACATTCAAAATATAAATGCTGTATTGTCTCAAGCTTTCCCTGACAAACTGATTCCGGAAACATTCTCTCACTTAATTTTTTATGCTTATGGTTTGCTCTCATGTTTAATATTTGGTGAGCACATAACCAAACTACATCCTCATCTTTTCTGGTATTCTAGGTTCAGTTATGCTAGCCAACAGGGAAGACTCATCTAAACCGGCAGAACTAACAAAGAGGAGATCCTCATAATAACATACCGAGACAATCTAATTATAAAAGGCCTTTCGTTCATGTGCCACAAACCAAGTTAATTCAATTCTCCATAATCTGATGTGTTTAAGTGTGTATTGGACATAAAAAGGAAGGTTTTTTTCTACCAGATGCCATTTCCCCCTCCTCCAAGCTGCTAAAAAAGGACCTCCCCACAAAGACATGCACAAATTTCCCATATTTGTTTGTTCCATCAAAAGAGGCCGACTCGAAGCATAAACAAAATTTCCAAAAAAATGAACAATTGGATGCATCATACCCAAGCCTCCCTCTTTCCAGGACCTGTTGGTGTGTGCTCTCTTCACTGGGTTCAATCGACTGCCCCACAATAGCTGAAAAAAAAGACCCAGAATTTTGGTATGTATGTCAAAAGGTAATAGAAATTCGTGACAGATAAAGAAAAAGGGGAGCAATATACGATTTTAACATATAAACACGCTTTTTCTTGGTCATCTTCCAAGATTGCCATTTTTTAACTTTTAAAAGAGCATTGTCGTATATCTTATCCCAGTTACTACTCACAGATTTGTGGGAACCAAAATAAACACCAAAAATCTTCACTGTAGTACTACAGATCGGAATATTAAACAGAGACACACTAGACTCCTGACCCAAAGGCGTCAAGGAGCATTTCATTACATTTATTTTTATACCAGTACCCAATTGTACAGAACTAAAAAAATCTAAAATCCTTGTTCCAGAAACAATATCTGCAAATGAGCAGATGCAATCATCAGCATACGCTACTATTTTTGGAAAGCTAAAATTGTCTGCAGAAGTAATGGCCCGAATATTTACATCTTTCTTAATAGATCGCAATAAGGGGTCCAAACCGAAAACAAATAAAAGGGGACTCAGCGGACAACCTTGCCTAACTCCAATCTTGTATGGGACTGAGATCCCTAGATGTCCATTAACTAGAGGAGTTATTCTTGCAGAGCTATAAAGAGTTTTAATAATGTGGCAGGCCCGTTGGCGCAGTGGTGGGATTTCCGCTTGTGACGCTGGCGACCCGGGTTCGGGAACGGACCCGGGTCATTGGAGGGCCAGCCAGGGGGAGAAGGATTGAGCATCTGACGGACTGCTCTCCTTCTCCGGGGGGAGGGTTGGGCTAGCAACTGGAGTGATGGGGGCCCCCAGCGGAGGCTGGTGGACACCCACGCTGCCGTGCTTACTCAAGGGGGGTGGAGAGAGAGGCGGGACGGACGCTTGCATCATTGCACATCACCGCCTCCTCAGGGGTTGGGAAAACCGGGGAAAAATGGAGCTGCCGGCCGCTATAGATGAAGCCTGCCGCGGCTTCCGATGTGCTCCCAGGCCAAGACCCCCGACCTAGACTATTTCGGCAGCAGCATCTAGCCCCCGTGCCGTGGGACCCCGCCATGGGATATTGGGGGGTGGCTGATTTGGGAGCAGAAGCCGGCGAGCCGTGTCTGAGCTGCTTGGAGGGCGGCAGGCAGCTTGGTAAAAAATACAGTGAATTGCAAAAAAAAAAGAGTTTTAATAATGTCCAAAAAAGATAATGGTACGCTATAATGTTGTAAAATAGACCACAGATATTCATGACACAATTTGTCAAAGGCTTTTTCTAAATCTAAGGTTACAAGCTAACCCGTCACCTCTTTTTGTAAACTTTGCTCAAGCAATTCTCTAACAAAAATCAAATTCTGCAAAATATTCCTACCTAGGATTGCACATGTTTGAGTGGAGGATAAGAGTTTTTGAGAAATGTCAGAAAGTCGGTAATTAATAATTGTGGCCAAAATCTTATAATCTGTGGTCAGGAGGCTCAAAGGTCTCCAATTCTGCAAAAAAGCAGGGTCTCCTTTTTTATAAATAAAAAACATAACCCCATTTCCCATACTAGGGGTGATTCTACGTTCCTTCCAGATTTCATGAAAAATAACCACCAGCCATGGTGCAAGAACAGGTTTTGTATGCATTGATAAGTGTCCAATAGCTTCTGAACTTCAATCAGAGAAAACGGGAGGAGCAACTGTGAAATTTCAAATTCAGAAAGTGTTGGAATCTCTAGATTATGAAAAAAGGAAGGAAGACATTCTGAAGTAAGTTTTGAAAAATTCTCTTCAACATATTCCTGCACTAAATTTTGGATACTGCGTGTATCTGTTACTACAGTATCATCAGAACATTTTAACGTAGTCATACATAAGGGTGAAAAATTCTGGTTTGAAACCTCCAAAGGGTTTACTTGTTTTTGTGTACCAGAAACCAAAAATTGTTGCTGATTTCAATATCTTTTTTCCCTTGTGAGGAGAAAATTTACCATTTTGTCCTTTATATCCAAAAACTCCTGCCTCTTTACCCCTGTCATAGAGACTGCCTGTTACAATAAAGCCATATATTTTGCTCTATAACCCAAATAGGTAAGATATGAGTTTTGTGCCTTCTTTCATGAGATTTGTAAAAAAAACAACTTTAGGTCCTGTTTCATATCCTCCCACCAGTCTATGGGACTATCATATAGGAAGGTAATATCCACTCTGATGGAAAAAAAGAGATTTATTTGAGCGTTAATAGTCCTGTCTAATAATAAGGATGTATTTAGTGTCCGAAAACCATGCCCTAAGATAAGTTTTTGATAATTTCCAAAAATTATTTTCACAATAGCATGGTCAGAAGTTTCTAAGGGCAGAGTGGTAACGGAACAACAAGTCATCCAGTTTGAAAAAACAAAACAAAAATATATTCTAGTAGAAATGGAACCTTTATAAAAGGTATGATCTGGCTTTTGGTGTAATGAGTCGTATGCCTCTATTAAATGATTCAATCCTAAAATATACGGTAAAGCATTTGTGTCACAAAAAGGTTTTGAGTTTTTCTTCCCCAATCCCTGGCAGCTAGACCACAGTTAAAATCACCCCCCATATGACTAACTTAGAAGGGTGTAAATAAGGGGAGATATGGTGAAATAAAGCTGCTTTTGCTGCTTTGGTTTGAGGGGCATAAATATTTATAAGGCGATAAGCACATTGATGAACAACAATATCCATTAACAACACTCTACCAGGGATTAAATCTAAAAGTTGTAACACTTTAATGTCCTGACTGGAAAAAACAATATCCCTAGTCTATCACATACTTCTTCCCTGGCTGGCCAAAAGGAAGCACCCCAATGCCAATCCTGACTTGCTAGTTTAATATCTGCCAGAGAACTTAATCTGGTATCTTGTAACAAAATAATGGATCCAGAATGAGTACTCAGACTGGCAAAGGTGAGGTGCCTACGTGCTTGAGATTTAATACTGTTTACATTCACAGTAAGAAAAGAAAGAGCAGTAGCCAAGAAAGAAAATTAAGTAGGAAATAAACCCCAAAATTGAAAAAAGGGCACTTCACTTCCTTTTTTTCCTTTTTTTTGCTTTGGGTTTTTCCTTAACATCAAAATCCAGAACATGATGAGGAAGAGAGGATGTGATTGAAGAAAAATCAGATTCAACCTCATCTTCCTCTCCCTCATGATCCTGTAAAGGGGCAAAGGGATTTGTAACTTGAGGAAAATCAGCTTCAGATAAAGGAATAGGAACCCCAGAATTGGATTTACTGGCTTTAGATCTAGTAACATGTTGAAAGGAAATGTCAGAAAAAGCCTCTGGTGGAGGCATGCAAGAAACTTCATTCACCACTATAGGGGTAGTAATTTCAACAGATGCAGGAAAAGAAGCCCCCATAGATTCCTGATCAGGGGCCTCTACCTGAGACCCATAGCCTACTACCTGGGGTGAAATGTTGTCTAAAACAATAGCTGATGTAGACGTCAAAGTACTCACACCATCATTTTTCACACTCTGTTCTTGAGAAACCTCACCCACAAGAGAGCTAGAAAGATGCTGAGGCTCCACAACCGACTCTGTAGCATTATCTAGCAACTCCCACAATCTCTGATGTTCTTTCTGAGCATTAGCTACAAAAACATCCTGTTCTGCCCTAAGACCAATATCTGCTTTATTGTGGGAAGCCCAGGAACAAGAACGAAAAGTATGTCCCCGCTACTCACATAAATTACACTTCATGGGGTTTCTGCAATGAGCCCCTATATGGCCTAATTCCCCACATAAACCACATTTCTGCTGCTTGCAAACATTGCTTAAATGACCTAAAGCCCCACATTTATAACATGCCCCTGGCTGTCCTGGGTAAAATAACACCCCTCTGTCCTGACCCAAAAAGAAACAATTAGGCAAATGTTTAACATAACCATTTTCTAAATGTAAGTCAATTAAATATCGCCATCCCCCTGTCCAGAGATGTTAATCATCAAGTATGGGCTCCGGGGGGCCTTTTATAGAGCAATGATTCTGTAACCAATAGGTTATGTCAGCCATGTTCACCCCTCATTTTGAAATAAAATAGAAATTTTTTTTGAAATGGGTTTAGTCAAAGGGATGGCCAGAAAAGGTTTCCATAAAGGAGTGTGCTTTAAAGTTTGATATTGTTTCCAAAATCTATCCAAACCTATTGGGTGTTTAAAACTAATATCAAACACTGAGTCCCCAGGCATATGGATCAAAGCATAAATCTCGTAGGTATAGAACCTCATACTTTGTTTCAATAAGTCCCGTCCAATGAAAAGTCTATTAGGCACCTCATCCTGAGATCCTCTAAACTTCAAACGAACTGCATTTCATCTAACTGCAGGTTCATTTCCCAAACCAAAAGCAGCAGGGAATAATTGTTCATCAATTCTATTATGCCATACAATGGGTCTTTGGTCTTTTCCTGGCTCTGACACCACAACAGGTGTTTGTACTATGCTAGTATCAACAGAGATTTCAGAGGGGGAAGGGGGGCAGGAGGTCGCAATACACCCTCTTCTATAACTCTAATGTCCTCCAAAATATCTGAACTTGGATTGGTAGTGGGGGACAGGGAGGAATTTAAATTTAGCTGACCTGGAAAAAGGCTCATGTCCACAGTTTTTGGTAAAGTTGGAGCAACCTTCAGCTCTTGTACATTCGCATCCCAAGATTTTCCAGGTGATCTGACCCATCCTGCAGCTTCTAGAGCAGAAGCAACCCACTCAGCAGAAGTTGAAACATTAGGAGAGGCATTGGAAACAGGAGAGTCATTCTGGTGGGGGGGGGGTTCAAAACTGATACAACAGGCTTGTGATGAAAGTCTTCACTGGAGACTTCCATAGAGCCCTCAAAGTCATTCTCAAAACTTGTAAGGCCCAAATCATTATGAGCAGGTCTATTATCAGATCCCAACAGTGGGACTGAAACCCCCATAGCAGCTGCTAAGGTCGATGGTAAAGCAGAAGTAGATGTTAAGTCTTTAGAAATGGATAAGAAGTCTGACTCACCCAAATCTCCATAGTGCTGCAAAGCTGGATCCGAAGCTCCCGAAAAAGAAAAGGAGCCTGCATTGTGATCTGTGCCCTGCAAATCCATCGCGGTTGATAGTGTCGGTCCTGTGTGCGCAATTTCCTTTTCCTGGCATCGTCCTTCATCGTAAGCCTGTCGGTGTTGCTCCATTTCCTGTAATAAGGCATTCCGCTTCTGACAATAACTTGATTCCATCTCCTGCAGTAAACCTTCAAGCTCTTCAAACTGGCTCCTGTCAGCGTTCTCCTTAGAAACTTCCATTTGATCCCTCAAAGGTGTAGAAAACGCTGCCATTGCAGCAGTTTGTGATGAAGTAGGTTCCATAAATATAACCAGTATTACAAGTGAGATCTGAGGAGGAGACCAGCTCCCCAGCTCTTCACACATCCTTCCTTGCTGGCGACCAGTAGTGCACTGAAAAATTTCCCAGCAACGCTCTCCGGAGTAGGGAAATTTCCCCAGTGTCCTGGCCAAATTTCCCTCATTCACTAAAAATACCACCAACAGCTTAATCTGGTTCAAGGTCAGTTGGCATTCATCTGTATCCCCGGTCGTGCCTGAAAATAGGCAGGATTTGTCTAGTGCACTTACCCGGTAAACAAATATTAAATAAATAAATAAATAAAAAATAAAACTACTTACCTTGTCAGGTGTGACGATGAAGACATGGCGAGGAAAAAACACAATAGTAGAGCATCAGGTATGATCCTGGTATCAACAGCAGCAACAGCATGTGACAGGTCTGGAAAGGAAAGGAAATAACTTGGTGTTACATAAAGAAAAAAGGCAATTTTGATAGCAAAAACTGTTTGTTACCACTTGTCTTATCAGACATTATGAACAGAACAGTGTCTTATACACACGGTAATGTCATACCATGCATTACCTACCATGCCTACCCTAACACTGACTATCCTAATAATCATCCTAAAACCTCCATCTTGTGTGTGGCCCTCCCCCAAACAACCACTGACTTGCTACCCCTACAGTACCCTCTACATCTTGACGAATGAAAGTAGGAATATCACTGCAATACTTACCTGCCTTAATAGTGGGTGACATAGAGAGAAAATATCAAGGGTATCAAATAAAATGGTGTCCCAACAATATATCTTACCTGGTTAGTTGTGATCGTGACACATCATGAAGAAACAGTCAAAGGTGGCATCAGGTATTATCCAGGCAGTAGCAGCGTCATGTGACAGACTGCGAAAGGTAATAAGTCAGGGTGACATGATATTAGTTACAGAAACAAAAGTAATGTTGATATTCAAGACCATGGGAAATTGCCATATTGTCAGGATTCAATAAAAGTTTCTGACATATGTCACCAACATGGTCAACTCTTGCCATTCCGGCCTAGTACTATGACTGTCTACCATACTGACTATCATGGAATGACCTAAACCTTGTGTAGTCCCACTATCCTTTGCTTTCCATCATAACACATTCCCATAGCATGGCATAATTAGGATGATAATAATGCAAAGCAATATATACCTGATTAACTCCTGTTTTTCATTACTGAAAAAAAACATAATACCACCATGCAAGACTTACCTGTCAATGGACAGTTCCACAGAACACATTCATTGGAAACAAAAAGTCTGAAAGTGAATGTTGGTTTAATCGTCAAATGAAATGGGAGCAGTGTGGCAGAAGTGGCATCAGTCATCATATCATGACCTACGATATATATAAGTTATGAAAAATAACTTTATGGAAGCAGTGACTTTATTGAATACAGCACTTGTTAACAGCAGTTTAAACAGTATATGTAACTAGACTGCTACACATGCACACATCTCTCTGCAAAGCCAGTTTTAAATGACATAATATGCAAACAGAAAAAAATTACTAATACCTTCCCCAGCACAAGTGTAACTTAGTGTCTGCACACCCACACTGCACTACAACAACAATGCATTTTTCTATAGGATAACCTCTTAGATGACTTGACTAACAGTAACAATGCAGTTGCAGTATTTACCATTGCTAACATTACTTAAGTAATGCATATCATGATGTGAGAAGAATGAACTGTATAAGTGACAATACACACCTGTGGTATTGTTGTGGATTCAGAATCAGCAGTAGCATCTGGATTCAGCAGTACCTTTACTGGAATATATTGGGCAATGGCAGTTCCTCCGTCTCTTTTTCTTTTCATCAGAATAACAAGATCAATACAGGTGGGTAAATGTAATGATTGTGAAGGACTGTCTGTGATGGTGTAAGATGAATTAGTTCTCATATCATATGCATACTATAGTGTATGGTGGAACGTAGTTCAGCATGGATTTCCATGCTGTGTAAAAAGTCATTCTGCTGCACTAGTGACGTCTGTACTGCAGCAGAATCACTTTTAGTTCTGCTGCAGTACGGACATCAGCCGACAATGCTGTGAAGCTGTTTGTCACTTGCGCTGCCACTGCTAGTGCGCAAGGGAAGTGAACAGTTGTTAGGGATTTTTAAATCTTTTACCTGGCACATGTCAAACGTCGAGTGTACGTGGTCAGACTCACTAATTTTCAGGTCAAGGTGCAGCTACAGTGACAAACAATCGGTCATCTATCAGAGGAGACAAGAGGGTGGAGATCATAGGTCAGAGGTCAGAGTGGGACTGAAATTGATCATGTGCCCATAAACCAAGGCAGCAAGTCAGTGCCAGTGATGTTTCTGTTCTGCTTTTTGTCTCTACAGGGTGAGTCAGAAATGGTGTTGGGTTCGACTATACACTATATAGAACAGTGTATGGCATCCCATATACAACAAAGCTATTTTCTACCATCGTTGTTACTATGACCACTGAAGGACCTCTCGAGCTTCACTCTCAAGGTCAACTGTCATCATAGTAACAACTTGGGTAAAAAATAGCCTTGTTGTATATGGCACGCCATACACTATCCTATATATGTACTCTTTCTGTGGTTCTGTGTGCAGTACTCATAACACACATCATGGTGGAGGTGGTGATGGCTTCTGGAAATTGTTCATCATCAGCAGCCAGCTTGCACTGGCATGGCACATTACTTCCTTAGGATGTTGTTATTAGGTGCAAGAAACTTGATCCAAGGGTATATTGTTGGTAGGAAATGGGTCTGCAGCACAATTATAGGTAATGTACTGTAATTCCAGAGGATGTAGTTTGGTTATGTGTTATGGGCTTGGCAGGAATCTCAGTAGTTGCAGATTTGGTTAATATGGGCGGAGGGTGACTGTGAAAAGGCAGAGGTACTAAACAAATACTTTTGCTCAGTATTTACAAATGAAGAGGGAGAGGTACCTAAAACAAACAGAAGAAACACTCTGGATACAGAAGTTGATACCAGCCCATTTACAGAAGAAAGGGTTATGAAAGAACTCTTAAAACTGAAGGGGGACAAAGCAATGGGGCGTGATGGGATTCATCCCAGAATTCTAAAAGAACTAAGGGTAGAACTAGTGACACCACTGACTACCCTCTTTAACAAATCATGGGAGGATGGGGTGGTGCCCGAGGACTGGAGGAGGGCAGATGTGATTCCCCTTCACAAAAGCGGGAGCAGGGCAGAAGCAGGAAACTACAGACCTGTTAGTTTAACCTCAGTGATAGGGAAAATGATGGAATCACTTCTGAAGGAAAGAATTGTCGAGTATCTAGAGGCCAGAGGGGCACAGGACCCAAGGCAGCATGGATTCACAGTGGGAAGGTCATGCCAGACAAATCTAATAGATTTCTTTGACTGGGTGACCAAAGTAGTAGATCAGGGAGGGGCTGTGGACATGGCCTACCTAGACTTTAGCAAGGCATTTGACACAGTCCCACACAAAAGATTAATATACAAGTTATCCAGCCTGGGACTGAGTCCCAAGATGACAGCCTGGGTAAAGAATTGGCTGGAGAATAGGACACAGAGAGTAATAGTAAATGGAGTCCACTCTGAAGAAAGGGGGGTTACTAGTGGTGTACCACAGGGTTCAGTATTAGGACCAGTCCTCTGCAATGTCTTTATAAGCGACATTGCAGAGGGACTGGAAGGAAAAGTATGTCTCTTTGCAGATGACACAAAGATCTGCAACAAAGTTGATGCACAAGGTGGGTGGAAAGGATGAGAAGGGACTTGGCAAGGTTAGAAGAATGGTCAAATGTATGGCAGCTTAGATTCAATGCTAAGAAGTGCAAGGTAATGCACCTGGGAAACAAAAACCCAGGGGAAGAGTACACATTGGGGGTTGAGATATTAACAACTACAAAAATGGAAAGAGACCCGGGGGGTAGTCATATCAGATGACCTAAAGGTGGCAAGCAATGTGAGAGGGCAGCAAGGAGGTCTGGGGGGATACTGGGATGCATAGGGAGAGGCATCACCAGTAGAAAACAGAAGTTATTATCCCTCTGTACAGACAGCTGGTGAGACCCCATCTGAGTACTGCGTGCAGTTCTGGAGACCCAATCTCTGCAAAGACATAGACAGGATGGAAGCTGTCCAGAGGATGGCAACTAAAATGGTGCAGGGTCTGCACCGGAAGACATATGAAGAGACTTAAGGAGCTTAATATGTATAGCCTCAAGGAAGGGGGCATGATAGAAACTTCTCAAGTACCTCAAGGGAATCAACCAAGTCCAAGAGGGTAGCATCTTTCAAAAAAAGAGGTGTGCAAGAACAAGGGCACAATTTGAATATGGGGGGCAGCTCAGAGGTAATTTAGAAGTATTTTTCACAGAGCGGGTTGTGGATGCAGAACGGCCTTCCGGAGGAAGTTGTGGAGTCAAAAACAGTGGTAGAATTCAAGCATGCATGGGACAGTCATAAGGCAATTCTAGGGGGTGGGGGTTAGAAGAAGTAGGCTGTTGGTTAACTAGGATCTGCTGCTTATCCAGTAGGTAGGGAAATGGGCAGACTGGGTGGGGCAAGCGGTCCTTATCTGCCATCAAATTCTATGTTTCTATGTAATCAGCAACAGCCTGTAGTGCCAGCCATTGTCTAGCACCTGTATTTAATCAGTTTGTTAAGTTTTTCCTGGCTGTCAGTCACTTAAAGTTTGCAGTATTCCTATTTGTCTAGTATTCCAACCCAACCATAGTACTGGTGGGAGCAGCCATGGCGGAAAAGTATAATTAGCTTGCAACATACGTCTGACACTATTGTCAACATACATAGATCTGCAGTTCCATAACATAATGATATGCAGCTCATCACTTCAAACACTGTGAAAAAAATTATTTTGGGAAAATCATAGTTATTTTGGTTTATATTTATTTAGATTTTCGATGGAGCATTGCTGGAAAACTTGGAAAAGTGCTTAAGAAGCACCACTTTACTACACACGATGAGTAGTTACAGTATAAAAAAACAATAAGGGATGACAAGAAAAGATGTGCCTGGTTAGGTAAATATTGTTGCCACTTCTATTTATCTTTTTTGAGGAAGGGACTCAGGGAGGGCCAGGAACATCGGCCAACTGGGAGACTAACTGCAACCACTTGACTGCTGAGTGTTAACCCCAGCAAGTAGTGCTCCATAGAACACATAAATCATTATTAAACAGAAGGAACAAGTCAAGCAAACGTGTCCTCAAAATTTTTTTGTTATTTATGTTTTTTCTGGTGGGGCAGGAACATCGGCCATCTGGGAGAGTGACTGCAACTATCTGACTGCTGATGAGCGTCAACCCCAGCAAGTGGTTCACAACAGAACACATAAATCATTATTAAACAGGAGGGACAAGCAAACATGTATCCTCAAAATATTTTTGTTATTTATGGTTTTTTTTTGGCAGGTGGGGCCAGTAATATCAGCCAACTTGGACAGTAATAACCAGTCACAACAGGTGGAAACTGGACTGAATAAACTTTAACGCCATATGTATTCGGTCCATTCACTCATAATATAGCTGCAGTTAGCACATCTCTGCAGGTTGCAGACACATAAACTATGTCTCTTTCTTACTTAGGAGAACTCAAACCCCTCAGCGGTGTCTTCATCGGAGGGGCACTGCAAAACTATCTTCATCCTCTGATGACTCCTGTTGCTCAACACCTTCTTCACCAGGATCATGGAATCTTGGGGTTGTTGACAACATGTATTGCTTTGGGAAGAAATGGGAGTTCATTTTAACAAATGTTAGGTGCTCCACATTATGTTCTGACAGGCAGCTTCGATGGTCAGTCACAATTGAACCAACAGCACTAAAACTCTTTCTGAACTTACGCTGGCACAGGGGCAGCTGAGGTACTCAATGGCAATAGCAGAAACTGCAGGCCAGAATTTTATCTTGCTAAGCCAATATTCAAGAGGTTCAGCCTCAATACCTAGCATCTGAGGGTCATCAAGATAAGACTTCACCATATGGCATGCAGACAGCTGAAGCTCTGTGCTTCCTTCATGTAGCTGTTGTGTGTAGACACCAATGTCCTTTAGCATGGACCAGAGAGGGTTTATGCCACCACTACTAACTTTTGATAATGAAGGTAAAGGAGCAGACACTGTACTGGTGGAGGAGAAGGATACTGGGTGAGAGATGGTTGAAGCTTGGTGTTTGTCCCCTGCTATTTTTTTTCCACACTTACCTCTGACTTACTCATCCAGTTTTCGACCTTGCCACGAAGGATGACCGTATAATGATCCAGATCATCCTTCCCACCGGGAAGAAGTACAGTCATGCCCTGTTTGTACCTGGGATCCAGCAAAGCTGCCAAGATGTATGCCTCAGATTTTTTAATATGAATGACACAGGAATCATTATCACAAAGATGTATGATGAGGTCAGCAAGTTGAACTGCAACTGTGTCTGCAGCCACTTCAAATTGCCCCTTTGCCGTGCACAGTGCACAGCATACAATGTACAGCAATGGTATCACCTGGCTCAAGCATGCATTGTCTGCGCTCACCATCTGTGTCGCCTGTTCCAGTGGTCGTAGTACCTGGATAACACTATCCATCAAATACCATTGGGATGGAGTCAGCGACATGGCTGACTGTGCTTCCCGATCCCTCATGTGCATGATATTCTCATGGAGTGGCTTGTATTGTTCATACAGCTGCTCAAGCATATAGAGAGAGTGGAATTCCAGTGAGTTGGCACATCGAGCTTCAAACAGTGCTGTGGTACATTGTTTGCCTTCTGTAGAGCACGAAGGTCAGCTCTAGCCAGTGCTGAATGGCTAAAATGACTGCAGGTTTTATGGCTGACAACCAACATGGCACTAACTGCGTCATGCTCCAGAAAGGACCTCACTATTAGATTCAGCACATGTGCAAAACAGGGTACATAATAAAACTAGCCATCAGTGATGGCTTTGATGGTGTTATGGGCATTGTCACTGGCAATATATGCTACATTGAATCTATGGGGCTTTAGCCTGTGTGTAATGGCCTCATTGATGTGGGTTAGAATTCTGTCTGATGTATGTGACCCACGCATACTCTCCATGCTTAATGTGGCATGCTGTTGACAGCCAGTAGTACTGATGCCAGTACTCGGGACAAATAGATGAGGAACAGGGGTGCAGAGCATATACAGTATATGAGGAAAGAAAGCCCAGTGTGTAGTAATGCACATATAACTAGCACCCAATGATGGGCCACTGGTCCAAATGTCTGTGGTAAGATGAATGCTGGTGACTGCTGACTGTGACAAGGCATGTGACACCATGCATGCAAGGTCATTGTACATAGCTGGCATAGCCTTAGTGCTAAAATACATTCTGCTAGGAAGTTTATATTTAGGCACAGCCTTCTACATCAGGTCTCTAAATCCCTCATTCTGAACAAATGAAAATGGCAAAAGGTCTTTTGGAAGCATCTGGGCCACAGCCGTATTGAGCTCATTTATCACTAGGTGTTTACGATGATATTTTGTATACTTGCTTAATGCTAATTTTATATCTGGCTGCTTAAGCCTCTAAGTATGCAGGACTGTGGGTTGCGGTTTGGCTTTACCAAGTATGGTTGTGTGGCTTTGGCTGACTTCGGTGGTATCAGGGACATGCTGGCACTGCAGAAACCTCCATACGAGTACAGATGGATCAACTTGTCTAATATCTTCATGTGCATTTATTTTTCTTTTATTTATTGAGGTATCCAGAAAGACCTTTGAGTCAAAGACTCATTTACAAAGGCTCCAATTCAAACATATAGAGGAACAGGTATAACACTGACAGGGCAATGACAGATGTTGCACACTGCAACATTGTCATCAGAATCATCAATCACAAAGAAATCCCACACCAATGAATATCCCCCCACACACTGGATTTGTGTGGGTGGTGGGGCAGATTGCGATGGTAACACAGACATGGGGTGGGCAAAGTTGTTTTCTTGGCATGCTGCTGCTTTCCCACAGATCTCATTTTTGATACTTCCTGACACTTGAGCATGACAGGTTGCTGCATGTGCATATGCGTGTGTAGGGGTAGAACACAATAAGGGGTCAAAAGTTACATCATCTACTGGGTGTGGACCCTCTCTTTCAGTAGCAGAAGTAGACGAACTGGGCTTGGATGCCAACCTTTTATGTTGTGTCCACTTAATGGGGTGCTTGCTCTGCATGAGACTATGCATGCCAGTCATGCCATAGTGTGAACCTGATTTGCCATGGCTAACTTTGGAATGACAGATGTTGCACACTGCAACACTGTCATCAGAATCACCAATCATAAAGAAATCCCACACCAATGAATATCCCCCCACACATCAGATTTTTGTGGGTGTTGGGGCAGATTGCAATGGTAACACAGACATAGGGGTGGGCAAAGTTGTTTTCTGGCATGCTGCTGCTTTCCCACAGATCTCATTTTTGATACTTCCTGACCCTTGAGCATGACAGGTTGCTGCTTTGGGACTGATGGAAGAGAGATTACTTTCCCTTTGCCAATAACTGTTTTGGCTGCTGCTTGTGGACATGGTATCTGCCAACTAGGGTCTAATACTGGATCATCACCCTCACAACCATAATCTACACTACCATCCATGCTTTCTGTAATTTCCATTGGAGACAGTAAAGGCTGGCTATATACAACATCTGCTTCCTCAGTGACATTCTCTTCAACATGAACACTGCCACTAACACTCAGTTTGCTATGAGAATCTTTCTGCTCCTCAGACACATTTGAAAGTGCATCTGCTGCTGTTCATTATCTGCTCCCCTAACAGTAACTAGTCCTGCAGCACGCTTACTGTCATCATCTGTCATACTGCTTGCCACTGTACCAAAACCCTCCTTGCTCTTACTCACTACCAGCTCCTGAGTTAAATCATGGGTCTCCTGGGACTGAGACAGTTGACTACTTTCATGCTCATCTTGAGACCCCTGGGACTCATGCAATAGTGTGGCAACATCAAATGCAGTCTTTGTAAGCCACTGTTTAGCGAGATGAACTACACCAGCATTGGGAGTAGGAGTAGCAGTACTGTGCTGAGTGCCAAAGAAGCCTGAGGGTTTGATTCACTGTGAAGCCAACACTGGCACAGCATGTGATCTGGACAGCATTGTAATACAATCAATTCCACTTGTATGCAATTTGGTTGTGTGCACATTCCGTCTGTGTGCACAAAAATGCCAGATCCCAATTCACTGCCTATACTTCCCTATGTTAAAGTGATCGGTTGTGTGCACACAGATTTTCGGACATGTGCACAAATTTCAGGCAGAAATACAGCAGAATACAACAGTAGACATTGTTTTCAGCTGCATCTGCAGGTCTTAATTGACCGATTTGTTGCTGAATGGGTAGACAGACCGAGCTGCTCTGCAGTAAGCAGTTGTAAGCAGGTGTTAATCATCTGCCTAATCACCTGCTTAACTGTTACACCTGAAGTTACCTGAGGTTAATTAAGTGAGCCTGCACAAATTTAAATGATTCCCTCAGTATCTGTGTCTGTGTATTGCACATGCCATTTTTTAACAAATCTGCATCCAGTTCCATAGCTCTAGCACTTTAAAACAGAATCTTAAATCATTTCTGTGTCAGTGTCTATATCTTTTTATTGCTGCACTACAGAAAGTGTCAAGTTTTTAACATTTTGAACAAATACATTGTAATAATTTTTTTTATTCCCTCAATCTGTTCCCAGGCTGTTTTCCTTAACTGCGGTACCGTGGCTGCATAAAAACAGTCCCAAGATTGCGGTCAATGAATTTTCGGTTGTGTGCATTTTCAGATGTGTTCACAAAATTGGCTGGTCCCACTCATGTGCACACATCCAGAATTGACTGTATTAGTAGAACTGGCAATGCAGGTAACAGTAGCACCTTCCAAAGAACCCTCTCCATGCCCTAGTTCTGACACCCTTTTGACTGATGCAGTACCTATGACACTTTTACTTTTTCCACATCCTCCACACTTACCACTGCATTTGCATGACATCTTTATGTCTGTACTTTGCTGAACCCTAAAATACCAGAAAGTGTTACAGAAATTAAAGAGACACTAATAAACAGACAGACAGACTGCAGAAGACAGAATAACACAAGATAGTGTGTTATCCCAAAAATTATGAACTATCTGTGAGACTGTGACGCAGCAATCAAGTACAGATAATAGGCAGCAAATTATATTTATTCCACTGAAGAAACTGGTGGATTTAATCACTATAAAGATTGTTCTGTGCTGCACAACTCACACAGCATTCCCCTCTTCAGAAATCAACTTAACAGTGAGTAGCTACACAGTAAACAATAATAATAATAACATTTATTTATAAAGTGCCTTTCCATTATCAAGGTGCTGTACAAAATAGGACAATACAAGTCAAGCATAACATTCAACATAAAACGCAAATAAAACTACATTATTTATTTATTTATTACATTTTGGTGACCAGGTAGGCCCACTGAGCCCCAAAGGTCCCTTTTTCAGGGGTGACATATAAAGAATGTGTGCTGCCTCCTCATTCCTCCCCCTGAACCTCATGTGGCTGCAGAGCTGAAAAGCATGTGATCAGAGGTTGTTGCAGTGTAATTTGATCTTTCCGCGGAATTTCAGTGCAAAGCTGCAGAATTTTCATTGAGCTGCAGACTTATAACTATGGCTGCACACCATAGGACTGCAGAACTGAAAGCAATGTGATCATCATTAGTTGTGGAAAACAATGGCCTTACCCACGAGATATCTGACCTAACAGCAAAATTCAAGGTTGCATACCATGTGACTGCAGAACTGAAAATCATGTGCTTAGAGCTACATGTGGAAAAAATTGCACTTTCTGCTACATTTAGGTGATAACTGCAGATGTTTTTTAATACTATGGAATTCTAAGAAGCGCAATATACAACATATTAGTGAAAGAAATTACAAATATATATATAAAAAAACTATTATTTTAGGATGACACAGTTAAAGTGCTCAACAGACAAGGAGATTGCATTCAGTATGTGACCATTGCAATTAAGATACCACCTTCAGAAAATTAAATATAGTCACACATTGATGTCGGGGAAAACATACTAACATACTAAAATGCCAGCAGAATAGGCCTAATGGTCTTTCGTGTCTGCTTGTTTGATCAGTCCCCAACCAAACATTCTGCATTTTACATTCAAATAGCGGAAGAAAACATGCCTTTGTGAAATTATTAACCAGAAACATTATTTCCACAGTTTTAACAAAAAATACACACGTACAAGTGACTTTTTCACAGAACTACGTGGAAATCCGCATGTCTCAGGTGAAAGTTTGGAATTCTGCCACAGGCAGAAGAACGGAAAATTCTGTGACATTTTCAGTATTTTGTGGAACTTCTGCTATGGTGGAAATCCGCACTTTCGCCCACCCCTAATTGTCATGTCCAAACATATACATTTATCATAACATAATTTAGTCTTCAACATTCTTCTCCTTCTGGCCTCATCTTCCTCCTGGTTGTTCTCTTCCTTCTGTTTTTCCAGGTCCAGACACTGAATTCAGCCCCCTCCTCCATCACCAGAACCAGGCTGGTTCCCTGTTGAACCCAGGCCTCCCCTTCCAGGCAGGGACACTCTGTATCTGGCAACCAGACCTATTCCCCTTCTTCCTTTTAATTCACTCCTGGGCTCCTTGCCCCCAGCCCATGGTCCTACCCCCCCTTCCCACCTCTAGCCCCCCTCACGCCCCTTTATTTCTTCCACTGCCCCACCTCCCGCTTGCACTTGGATGGCTGGGCTCCTCTCTTGTGGGTTAAAACCTCAGCCTTTTTGGGCTATCCTCCCCACTAGCTCACTAATTGGCCTTAGGAATAGATACATCCCAAACTCAGTCAGGTGCACCCTGTCTGATCTGTAGATCACTGCCTGCTCTTACATTATGTCCCTGTGCTGGATGTGTACCCACCCCCATCTTTATGACTGTTCTTGCCACCCTTCTGTTTAGCCACTTCCTGACCTTTTCTATAAGCTTGACACCCTTGGCTCTCCCCCATACACTTCAGGATGTGATCTCGGACCAGTTGATGGTCACGCCCGGCAACCACCCTCAAATGGTTTTAGAATTCTCCATCATTTGTTGCCATAACTCCCCTCAGGGTATCCCGCTCAGGTCGTTGCCACCCACATCTACCACTGTGCACTCTGGCCTGCCCCATTGGCCCTTCAATTCCTGCAGGAGAGGCAACAGCTGGGCCCAATTCATACCCCTGATGCCTTTCCATTGTACTCTGGTGTAACTTGACTCTGGGTGCAGTTTGGTCCCTCTGCCTGTGGTGGCTGCAAACTATTCTGCCCAGTACACAAATGAATGCCTCATGATCCACACTTTTGGTCTGGTATTTGCCAGGGGAATTAAAGAAAATAGCGTGGGTCATTTGTTAGCACCTGACATACCATTTGTAACTGTCGGACCTCCAGTGGCCAGTTCCTTTCGGTTCCTCCACTGTATCCCCCCTTCTTGCCACCTGCAAGGTCGCACCAATCCTAAAAGAGTGTGGAGAGAATTCTCTGGCTCTTCCCCTATAAAGGCTAGCTCCTTCCTCATTACTGCCCCCACCTGGAATGCCATGACTGGTGTTCTGCTCCATACTGGAACATCACCCCTCCAGCACTGCCCCTGTGGTTCTCATACTCCTCCAATGCAGCCACCATGCAACTCAGCATCCCCGGCTTACTGTGCAGGGTCACTGTGGCCCCATGCCCCTTCTGGTCCATATTTGACCTGGCCAAACTTATGGAGATGGTGTCCCCCTCGACCTGTACCCTTTCATGGTGTAATGAGAGTTTGGGTGCCCCTTTTTGGGGGCCACCACCTCCCCCACCCTAAATGCCCCAGCCGCCATTACCGCGAAGACCACCCTAAAGAAGTGGGCCTCCTGGGCTGAACTACACAGGCTCCATGTGGCCCCCAACACCTTGTCCAGCAATTGGCCCCCAATCAGATACCTGCTATCCTTTCTGCTCCCCTGTCCTCTCCACCATCTGGCGAGCATCCTCATGGCTATCCTGCCCACCATGATGTCTGGCCACCCTCTGTCCAGGCATGCCCAGCTCACTCCTGCTAACTGAACCACTATCATGGTGTGTGCCATCCCTGACTCCAATTTTCCTACCACAAACCTCTCGACCTGCTTGTCCCAGACTGGTTTTATCCTGTCCCACCCCTGTCTAGCTCTAAACTCCTGGAAGTTGGCCCAACCCCTCTGGGTTCTGGTTGCCCAGGAGCCCTGGTGCCGTGGCCTTGCAGTGGACCTCCAATCCCCTGCATTCAGTCCAGGACCCTGGTCCTGTGTGTTGCTGCCTGTGGTGCCAGACCCCGGAACCTGTCGAGCTGTAAGTGGGAAAGACTGTCAGCCAATTCGTTCTTGATCCCCGGGATATGCTGTGCTTTGAACGACACATTCAGCTTCTGACCCAACAGTACCAACCTACTCATTACTCAGCCCACTGTCTCTGTGTTTCTGCCCTGCCTGTTGATGACCTTCACCACCCCTTTATCATTGCACCACTGCATGATGCATTTTCCCTTCATCAGCTCTCCTTACTCCTCCATGACCACCTAAATTGGGAATATTTCCAAAAAAGTGAAGTCTCTCAACAGACCTTCCACCCCCCATTGGCTTGGCCAGGCCTCCGCTATCCATTCTCCCTTAAAATATGCTCGCATCCAGAGTGCCCCTGAAGTGTCAGTGTATAATTCTAGGTCTGTGTTGTGCTCCTGATCTGTCTGCCAGAATGTTACCCTGTTATGCTGGTCTAGGAATTCCTCCCAAACCTTGAGATCCTCTCGTACTCCCTTTGAGATGTCCACCGAGTGGTGCAGCTTCTTTGTCTTCCCAGTCACCCTCCCTAGCCTTCTTGTAAATAACCTCCCCGGGCTAATTGCCTTGCATGCAAAATTAAGGTGCCCCAGCAGCTGCTGTACTTGTACAAGCGGCACCCTCTGCCTCCCTATTACTTGTGCTAGTAGCCCCCGTAACCTGGTCACTTTGTCCCCCGGTAGCTGGAAGCAACCTTGCTTTGTGTCCACCTCAATGCCCAGGAACTCCAGCTCACATGCCGGACCTTCAGTCTTCCCTTGTGCCAGCAGGATACCAATCCACTTGCACATCGCTGTATAGTCCACCAACATGCCCTGTGTTGCTGCGCTGCTTCCTCCTGTGATCAGAAAATCATCCAGATAGTGCTCTACCCTCTTGTGGCCATATTTCTCCCCGAACACTCACTGGCTCCTTGAGCTGAAAGCCTCAAATGTCAAAACAGGCCACCGAACAGCCCATGGGCATGGCCTTGTCAACATATATATCCCCTTCGAACTGGAACCCCAGCAGGTCCCAGTCAGCCAGGCTGACTGGCAGCAGCTGAAAAGTGGACTCTATGTCCATTTTTGCCAACCAGGCTCCCTTTAATGCCCTGACCAGCTCTACCGCTGGATCCAACGAGGCATAGGATACAGTTGGTAGGTGGTCTGGAATGTCATCGTTCACCGATTGCCCTTCTGGGTATGACAAATGATGAATCAGCCTGTATTCACCAGCTTGCTTCTTGGGGACCACCCACAAGGGGGATATCCAGAATTTGGGACACGGTGGCATCACCAGCAGCCCCTCCACCCACCCCACCCTTACCTCTTTCCTTATCTTTTCACTGACCACCCCTTCCTTTCCTCTCACAGACCCCAGGTTCTTGGCACTCATCCCTCTTCATGACCTGAAGAAACCTAGCAGGAAACCTTCCTTAAAACCTGCTTGGAGGCTTTCACCCACCTCCCTGTCCAGGTACTCCCAGGTCCATGCCTCCATCACCTCCCATACAATAGGGGTGCGGACCAGCGAGTACCCCCACCTCCACCTTTCCTGCTCCTGTCTAATAATTGTAGGTGGCCCCAAGGCTTCCCTTGTTATGACCCCCACCTCTGTTGGAGCCTCCCATCCTGCTCCCTCAAAAGGGGAGGTCCTGTTGATGGCCGCTTCACTGTCTTCCCTTCTCTCCCCCTTGCCTGCAGGTTGTCAATGGGTGCACTCCCCCACATCTGGAACAAATGTGCTTGAATTTTCAGTGTGCTCAGTTGCAGGATGCCTTGTTGAACCCCCAACAGGTTTTTGTACCTTTGGCCAGTGTGGTCTGCCTTCCGGTGTCTTCCCGGTTGGAGTCCCCTGGCCTAACATGGATATGGTCTTCACCCACAACTCAGAATGGGTACTGTCCCACCTCAAGTCTTCTCTTGCTGCCATGCACCTCCTGAAGGCCTCATCGTATTTGAGCCATCCGAAAACCAACTTGGCCTTGTCTGCATCCCTGATGGTCGCCATGTAGGCCAGTAGTGGGATGGCCAGTTCCAACCTCTTTTCCAGAACTATGGCACTATATACCGTGAACCCTGCTTGTCAATTATCAAAAGTTTTCCCTTTCCATTTTGCCTCACATGACTTGTAGCCCACCACTGCGAGCACCATGGCCATCTCAGACTTTTCCACTGACTCCTGCTCATACTTCTTGGTGGTATCCTCCTCCACCGATCTGAATATGTCCATGAATTCCCCTTTCCATATCTGCTCCTTCAGTGAGGCTGACACGTAGTCACCCTATGTGATTCCTAGGGATTCATTGTATTTCTGGCCCCTGGCTTGTGCCCCTGTCCCCCTGCCCCCCTTCTTTCCTAGTATGTCCTGGAGCACTTTTCCCATTTTATCTATCACTGCCTTGCCCAAGTCCCACAGCAGCCCCTCCAAGTACTCCTTGAGGTTACCATCTTTGGTGACATCCACCACATCCTTACCCCCATCATTATCTGGCTCTGGCTGTAGAACTGCCGCTGGCTCAGGGTTGGCCCTCGTTCCTTGGGGGCTTCTTGGCTGGTTGCCCTTTCCCTGCCCCTTCATTCCACTTCTTCTGTTTCCACTGCACCTCCTCTTTCTGTTTTGCCACAGCCATGAGCTTTGACATCTGTCCCATCAGTTTAGCGACCTCCTCCATCATCCTCTTGCTGGTCATCTGTTTTTTCTTGGGCACCATCTCTGTAAAATTACAATGGGTGAAAATAAGAGAACATGTCAAACAACGGTCCTACCAGTCCTCTCTGTGCTGGCCTGCCCTGGTGTTATGCCTCCAGATGCAGCTAGGCTCACCTCATGCTGGGGGTTGTCCACTACTCACCCAGTGCTATGCCTCTGGCCATAGCCAGGCTTGCCCTATGCTGGGGGTTGTCTGCAGCCGATGATCAGCCTCCCCCAAAGCTTGACTCATGGCATACAGAGCCTAGGCCACCAGCCCAGGGCCTTTCCATGTGACCAGTGAATAAAAAAAAACCCATAGCACAGGGGGACCAGAGCTCGCAAATTACCTGCATTTGACATAGATTTGACCTGAAGCCTCCATAGGCACAAGGACTTCCATCCTTGTGCTGGCCCAATTAAAACTGGTACTAAAGCTCCAGACAGGCATGAGAGAGGGCCATGGCCTCATTACCCCACCTGCCTATCTTCCAGTGGAACCACAGGCAGGCTAGAGAAATAACAAGAGGGAGCCGCTACAAATTCCAACTAAATCCTGCGGCTGCATTCAAAACATAAACCGGGCGAGACATGCTTCACCGACTGTCCCCACACTAGCATCACCACACTAAAGTCCCATCCTAAAAGAGTATCAACCTGTACAAACAATCCCACTGCTCAGCTTCAAAGCAAAAAGCCAAGCAAATGCCTAACATTAGCTCCTTTTTTAAAGCATATATGCTACTAAAACACCATTCCATTTAAAATGCTAGCATCCAGCTTACCAAGAACGCCTTCCCAAACTCTGTGAAAAAGGAATGCTCCATTTTTCAACCAACAGTAACCAGGTAATAAGTCACTACAAGCTTGAATGTGCTTCCCCAGCCCTAACTGCTCATCCTAAATACCCACAAATGTTATCTGTTTTTTTAAATGGCCATTATTGTGCATCTTTTAAAATGCTGAAAATAAACATTATTTTTATTAAACCCAATTCTTAAAACCAGTCAAATGCCATACATACTTTACTGGGCCTGGCATGCCATGTGATCATCAGGCCCCAAAGCCTATATTCTCTGATTCATCTTTATTAATCCTTTAAATAATTTACTTTCTAGTCTCCACCAGGCAAGACAAAACCTCTCAGCAAACCCACTTGTAATAGTCTGTCTCCAATGGCTGCTTTAACCTATTAATCAGTAAAACATAAATTCTTAAATCACTTTTTTTTTTACAACAGCTAGCAAATGGTAGCCAATCTTCCTGCATATATTTCCTTTTTTTCCAAAATGTTTGAAATAAATACCTTAAACCATGAAAAGGTCATTCTGTATTAAAAACTGGCTCTCCCTTGTTCTAGCAAAACTCCCTTACAAAAAGACTCTGCTGGCTGCCTGAACCAGAGTACTAGGCCCTAAATTCCATGCTTTCAGCCATGCAGCCAGCAGGCCAATACAAAAACCTTTTACCAAACCAGCCTGTAATTTGTCTTTCTACAATGCTTGCTTTAACATATTAATCACCAAACCATAAATTCTTAAATTGCCATTTTTTACAACAGCTAGCAAGCAGTAGCTAATCTTTCAGTGTATCTTTTTTTATAAACAGAACTTAGAAATAAACACCTTAAACCACAACAATTCTATTCTATATTAAAACTGGCCCCTACAGCCCGTAGCCAGGCAATGATCTAGCCTCTGGCTGTCTTAAGCAACAAAACCACAGCAGTTTCTACATTCATTGTCACACAAATACTTAAAAACAATTCCATAAAGAAACAAAACCACAGCAGCTGCTAACATACTTCTTAAAATCAATCTTGTATCTGCATGGCTGGCCCTTTTAAAACCGTGCAGTTTTCACTGGACCTAGCCATGCTACCATCTCATGGCCTGTAGTGGCCAAGTTAAATAGATTGTGCCTTACCTTGTTCACCAATGAATATGCTGAAACTGTAGAAAATCCCAGCAAAAGAAGGCAAGCTGCCTGTGAGCTGCCTTTAAATAGCCCGTTATGATCCCAATCAGGACCCCTGATGGCCCCTCCCCCTGGCTAATCCCCAATCCCCTGGGCTCCTTGTCATATGATGCTTGCCCTTGTCCCCACCACTGCCTTGTGATGTCACTGGCTCCTCCTCCTCTTCCCCCTGCCCCCACAGCCCTTGGCTTTCTTCCTTGATTTCTGGGAGGTGCCTGGAATAACCTGGCTTGCCCTTTAATTGGCAAGCTTAATTGTGTTATACTTCTGTTTAAATAAATCAATGGTGTCAAGTCTGTTATCCCCCTGCATATATTTAAAGGTTTCTATCATGTCCACCATCCCTCTCCTATCCTCTAGTGAGTACATGTTTAGTATGTCTAATTTTTTATGATATGTCCTTTGCTGTTTCTCCTGAATGATTTTTGTTGCTCTTCACAAAAAAAAAAACACATAGACTGTTCTTATCCTTCATTTATTTATTTATTTATTTATTTCAAGATTTGGACATTACCTTTGAGCAAAAGCTCTTTTACAAAGGTTCCAAGTCAGGTACAACAAAGTGTGAACAACTGAGAACAAGAAAACAAAGAAGGGTGGAGCCCCAGTGTAAGCAATTTACAAAGGTGAAACATTACTAACAGAGATAAGCTATCTGGTAAGTGCAAAGAAACATGACAAGGTCAAACATTGTCAGGTACATAGGTATAATTTACAACAGTCAAAGGCTAGGCACAAAGGTATAATCTTCAGTAGCCAGGGAGCTACATCCCTCTATGTAGTGGAATTGATGTAGAGAGTTGGGGTGGGGGATCCGGGATGTGGGCAGTGGCCCTGTGGTGGCTTTGTTAAAAAGGGCATGGGAGGGGACTTGATCCATGTCAGTTAGCCAGGCGATTGTGTCTTAAGACTTGAAGGGCTGGGAATGCAATTACTGCCTACAGCAACAGGCCATGCTTCCAGAGAGGTACTGTTTAAGCTTGTCCTTAAAGGCAAGCAGGCTTGAGTTTGTCAGTAGGTGAGCCAGGATCTCGTTAAGCCACAGAAGAGCAAGGTACACAAACAACCACTGTCCTAGTGTCATTTTTCTAAAAGGGACCACTAGGAAGCCCTGGAAGTGGCCTCTAGTCTGGTACCCAGATCTACCAGTAGGCAGCAAGCCTCAAAAGAATGGAACCGCTAAGTCTAGAAGTGATTTCTCACCCAACAGGCAGGTTTGGTATTTTATTCTGTCAGGTAGCTTAAGATGATTGGTCTGCTCTAAGAGGGAGCATGTGTGCATAAGGATGTCTGCCCCAAGTGTTAGTCTACACGCCTTTTTAAGGGCCATTGCAATGCGTGCAAGTGCAGTATTGGAGGTGGCCCCATACACCACAGTTCGTAGTTGATGACTGACAGAACTGAGAAGGAGACCGACAGATGAAGGGCTAATGGTGTGAGATATTGCCTGTGCCTATAGAGCACACCAAGCTTTAAATTTACTGCTTTTACCACAACGTCAATGTGCTGCATAAAGGAGAGTGTGCCGTCGATAATAACCCCTAGGTATTTGAAACAATGTACTTGCTCCAGCGGGACAGCCTTGCTATTGGTGATAGTAAGGGCAGGGAGGGTTTTCTTGTGCTGGAGACTAGAGATGATCATCATCTTTGTCTTTTTGTGATTGAGGAGCAGCTTTTTCTAAAAGAACCAATCCTTCAACCCATTGAATGAGCTCTGAAGCTCTGCCTGCATGGCCATATGTTGCTTTCTGCTGCACAGAACAACACCATCATCTGCATACAGGATGATCTTGCTCTCACAAGCTTCAGGGAATCTATTTATAAATAGACTAAATAGGAGTGGCCCCAATGTTAACCTTTGGGGACCCCTAGTGTAATTTCCCTTGAGGGAGATATGGCTGTCCTGATTTTGACACTTTGTTTTCTGTGGGATAACTAGTCTTGGAATCAGTGGGCCACTTCAGGTGAGAGCCCCAAGTTTAGTAGGTCTGTAAGAAGGTTGCAGTGATTGACAGTGTCAAATACTTTAGTGAGATCTATGAATATAGATCCCACCAAATAGCTCCCGTCCATGTCCTTGTGCATGTAGTCAGAGAACTCCACCAGGGCAGTAGCCATGCTGTGCTTTCTCTGGATTCCATGGTGTTACGGGCATGGGGTCCTTTCTTATGGAGGTACTAAATGGAGGTACTAAATAACGTGGTCTGCCACAATCCTCTCTAGGGCTTTATTATTGGCAGTGTTGGACTAATCCCTGATTTTTTAAAACTGGGGTGACCAGGGCTAGCTTCCAGGTTGAAGGGAACTTCACCTGGGCAAGGGATTTATTAAATAGCCAGGTAACTGGTCTCAGTAGCTCTTCAAGTGCTACTGCCACAAGTTTCATGCCTAAACCATTGCTACCTAGCTTTGCTTTCCCAAGCACCTTACGTACGTAGATTCTGACTTCACTAATTGTGACCTGTTTAAAATAGAATTTTGGATGGGCGGGGTTATGTTGGTCTCGAGGAGGGGGAGGTTCTGGGCTGTTTAAATAGTCTGGTGGCAGTACAGCACTAAGATCAGAGAACGACAAGTTAAAGGATTTGGCTATGATGTACAGGTCAGTGGTAGGAGTCCCATTAATGGTGAGCACTGCAGGGTGCCTCCTGTCTTCCTTTACAAGCAGGCCTTTGATGTTGTCCCAGAAGTGTCTTCCATCCCCCCAACTGCTGGTTAGCTTCTCTTTGTAATGTGTTGCCTTGGCTTGCAGAATAAGCAGGATACACTTGCTTCTTGCTTCACGGTAATTCTGCCAGTCAGTGGGGTTGCCAGAATTTCTAGCCAGACACCAGAGGTTCAATTGTGGGTTCAAAAATGTCATGCAGCATTCTAGGTGTAGTGTGACCCAGCCAGGGATTCAGTTGCTTGTTTTATATCCTCTCATGGTGTATTGGGGTACATCCCCCACTTTGTTTCACAGTTGTGTGAGCATTATGACCCAGTTTATATTTGCCCAGTTCAAAAATTAGAAGCCAAAAGAGTTGGAAGCAACCTGATTTAAAGGGACACTGTAAACCTTCTTGGGCTTCAAAATGTATTTAGTTTAAAAATATGCGTCATCATTGGCCACATTCTGTAGAGACTTCTCATATATCTGGTACTTTGATTTTGATTTTTTTCCTTTTAAACATGAAAAATAGACTGCCTACCATACTAGTGTTACCAGACAAAACATTTTTGTTCACAGTCTTCGATCAACTCTCACTGCATCTTTCCTGGACTTGGAAACACCATCAATGCAAACTAGCCTCTCACAATGCACTGGGAAGAGAAAATAGTATTCAAACAACATGAAGTCTTGCTATATTATGACAATTGCAGTTTGTCCCACCATTAGAACTGCTCCGGAGGTGAAAGAGTTAACTTCCATGCCAGGCATGGAGCTTAGAGCGCAAGCTCGGTTAGAGAAGCTCTGTCTGGATAATTTCAAACTGAAACTGTCAGATTCTTTACTCTGCCTCACTGAACAGTCGCTCCGGAGATTTCTCCTACTGCTCGGTTCATTTCTCGGTTTAAACAGTATTTTCTCGATTAAATTCAACCGTGACATTATTATTTTAACCGCAAACAGATCGGTTCAAGCTCTGTCTGTGGTATTGTAAGTAATAGACAGGTTTATTTCTGTGTGGAACTTGTAAATGTTTATCGGTTCGGTTCGAACCGATCAGGTTATTTTAAAACTTTCAAATCAAGCATTTAAAAGCTTTTAGAGTGCGGTTCCCGGTTCTTATCGGTTCTAAAAAAAACGGATTTCATTACGTTTTTTTCCACGACCCGTGACACGGGTGGGAACTGATAAGGGTGTCTTGCCTGGCACTGCCATTAAAAGGGCAAGTTTTTGGTTAGGTTGGCATCATGTCTGAGAAACCCAAAAGAAAAACTGGGCCCACTGGGTTTCAACACTGTAGTGTTTGTGGGGAAGGCTTTGCCAAGGCTGACCCACACACCACATGTGTCTATTGTCTGGGGTTTGACCACCTCAATTCAGACTGCCAGATTTGTAAGAAATTCCCTGCAGCCACCCTGGATAAGAGAGTTGGCAGGCTCAGGGAACGGGAGGCCAAAAAGTCCACTAACCCGGATGGCCAGCCCAGTTCGGTGCCAACCGAACCGGAGGGAGTGCCCTCTGACCAGGGCGAGACTTCCTCGGGCAAACGTAAAGCTGACTCTGAGGAGCCAGTTCCAGCAAAGAAAACTAGAAAATCAGCAGCTGTGGAGTCTAAAATCCCTTCTCCAACTGCTGCAGAGATAGCAAAAGCTATACAAATTGTCCAGTCACTTTCTCCGGTTCTGTCTGAACCGCCACTGTCTGGTAAAAGGTCGGTTCGGCCAGTTCCACCGGTTCAAGAATATGATATTGAAGAGTTTTATGAACCAGAGGAGGGGGAGGATGATTATGAACAGTGTGAATGTGACTTTGAGAGTCTGGATGTGCACATTGAACCGGACATCTCCCCAGACAGACCTTTAGAATCTCCCCTTACACTTTCTGAGTCCCCTTCTCACTTTCTGTTTTATAAAAAGGTTGCTGAAACCCTCCAGCTCCCATTAGAGGAAGCTGTGGATGAGCAAGAGGAACCTGATTTTGTGGAAATGATGGATATCCCAGAGTCTAGGAGATTGTCTATCCCTTACATAAATCATTTAGGAAACAAACAATAAAATTTTAAAAGCTCTAATTCTGTGCCTCCTGTGGACAAGAAGATGGACAGGAGGTACACTTTGTCAGGTCCTGATACAGATTTTCTTTCACAGCAATGCAGTCATGTTGGAGTAGTTCAGGTTGCAGCCTGTGATAAGGCTAATATTCCCCTGGCTTCACATCCTCCTGACAAGGACTCCAGGAAGATTGATGCCATGGCTAAAAAACAATACATGGCAGCGTCCTTGGGACTCAGACAAACAAAGTACATGGCTTATGTGGCAAGATACCAAAAATCTAGATGGGACACTGTCATGGCTTTGGCCAAACAGGCCCCTGGCCAGCTTGCTAAAGAGCTGGAGCAGGTGGCTGCTGATGGTATTGAGGCATCCAAGGTGCAATTCCATGCTGCTGTGGATTCTAATGATGTATCCTCTAGAGTCATGGCTACATCTGTGGCCTTTCGTAGGTTGGCTTGGCTCTGGTGTACTAGTTTGTCACAGGATACCCAGACTAAGGCTATGGATTTTCCTGTGGTAGGAAATTCTCTGTTTGGGGAGCAGACTGAGAATTACATGAAGAAAATGTATGAATATAGAACAACTTATAGGAGTGCACAAGCCAAGGAGCGGCAAGCCACTCCTCAGAGGCAGACCCCCAGGGGTAGAGGTAGGCCTTTTCACAGGCCTTTTTACCAAACCCAGGCCTCCTCTGCTTATGCTCAGAGGGGGTTCTTCAGAGGGAGAGGCAGACAGGGTGCAAGCAGGTCTGCTCCCACCCCTCAGCCTAAAGCCCCTGCCAAACAGGCACCCTGATGGGGTGCCCAAGGCCGGTTCTCCATTACCTGTAGGGGGCAGGCTGGCTCACTTCGTTCAGGACTGGGTGTCTCTAACATTAGACAAGTGGGTCCTGGAAGTAGTAAGCCAGGGTCAGGTTCTCAGCTTCAAAAAATTTCCAAAGATGAGAATCAGATCTTTTCCACCTGCAAATCCTCTAGAGACCTTTGCCTTAGAAACAGAAGTCTCAACCCTCCTGGCTCTCAGAGCTGTAGAAAGGGTTTCTCCCCTACACCAGGGCAAGGGTCTGTACTCCAGGTACTTCCTTACCCCAAAAAAGACAGGAGAATCGCTGCCCATTTTGGACCTAAGATATCTGAACAAGCACCTTTTGAGACCAAAATTCAAAATGGTGACTCTGGCAATGATTTTACCTTCTCTAGCATCCAGAGACTGGCTAGCTTCCCTGGACCTCAAGGATGCCTATTTCCATGTTCTCATCAAGCTCCCGAAAGTACCTCAGATTAGAACTGCCCTCAGGCCATTACTAGTTCAGAGCAATGCCCTGGCCTTACCTCTGCCCCAAGGGTATTCACAAAATGTCTAGCAGTAGCAGTTGCTCATTTAAGAAGGCAAAAGATTGCCATCTTTCCCTACCTAGACGACTGGCTCATTGTAGGCCAGTCTCCAGACCAGATCAAATCACACCTGCAAGTTACCCAGCAGCTGCTCACCTCTCTGGGTTTTCTTCTCAATCTTCCAAAGTCAATTCTGGAACCTGTCCAGGTACTCACCTTTATAGGTGCAGAATTGGACACAAAGCAGGCCAGAGCCTTCCTGCCCCTAGAGAGGGTAAGGAACCTAGTGGCCCTGGCCTCCTCATTCACTCTGCAGGTCTCTCGACCAGCAAGGCACTTCTTATAGCTCCTAGGACACATGGCTGCTTCCACAGCTGTAGTGCAAGGAGCAAGATTTCAGATGAGGGACATTCAGTTTCACTTGAGAGCCTTTTGGTCTCAAAGAAAAGATCCCCTTTCCAAGTTGATCCCAGTGACTCGAACCCTGATCCAGGCCCTTCAGTGGTGGCAGGATCAGAGCAATTTGAGACTAGGGGTCCCCTTCATCCCTCTATGTCACTCCTTGACCCTTACTACAGATGCGTCCCTTCTGGGATGGGGAGCTCACATAGGCGATCTCTCCACCCAGGGAGTGTGGTCCCCTCAGGAATCTCTGCTCCACATCAATTTGCTGGAACTCAGAGCTGTTTTTCTAGCACTTCAGGTGTTTTCTGCATCTGTTCAGAACAAAGTGGTACAAGTCAGAACAGACAACACCACTACAATGTGGTACATCAACAAACAAGGGGGCACTTGGTCTTCGGCCTTGTGCACCGAGGCAATGAAGTTGTGGTCTCTGGCTTATTCCCTGAACACTTCCCTCATAGCAGTTCACCTCCCAGGAAAGGACAATGTCCTGGCAGATGCTCTCAGCAGGATTTCCCAGGGCCATCACGAATGGTCACTGGATCCCCAAGTACTGGGGATAGTTTTTGCCAGATGGGGCACCCCTCAGATAGATCTTTTCGCAGCCCCAGACAACCACCAACTTCCACTGTTTTGTTGCAGGCCTCCAGTGATGGGCTCAGTCCCCCTGGATGCCTTTCTCCTAGATTGGGAAGGGAAGTTTCTATATGCCTTTCCCCTTCCCTCTCCTATTCAAGGTGCTAGTCAAAATCAGATCCCAGCCTTGCAAGATGATTCTGATTGCTCCAGATTGGGCCAGGCAGTCCTGGTACCCACTCCTTCTGTCCTTAGCAGTCCATCTTCCTCTGTGTCTCCCCAGGAATCACAACCTGTTAACTTGTGCCCAGGGGAGTTTGGTATCCGAATCTCAAATCCCTCAACCTCAAGGCCTGGCTCTTGAGGAGTTAGAATTTGCCGACCTACACCTTTCTCAAGGTGTTCTTGAAATCCTGAAGGCTTCTAGGAAGCCTTCCACTAGGGCTACTTATAACTCTAAATGGAAAAGGTTTTCCATCTGGTGTTCTGGGAAGCATATTTCCCCGGAATCTGCTGATTTGCCCATTGTTTTGGACTATATGGTCCATCTTAATTCTTTGTGTCTGAGACCAGCTACCCTGAAAGTACATTTGGCAGCTGTCTCTGCTTTTATTTCAGCAGGAAAGCCCTCCTCTCTTTCCACTCACCCTATGTTTTCCAAGTTTTTCAAAGGATTACTTCATACTAGTCCACCTTTCAGGGACCCGGCCCCTGCCTGGGATCTTAATGTTTGCATTGCTCAGTTGATGCAACCCCCCTTTGAACCTCTGTCTTCTGAAGAACTTAAGTACTTGACTTGGAAAACTGTTTTTCTAGTAGCCATCACTTCTGCCAGGTGCATAAGTGAGTTACAAGCTTTGTCAGTAGAGACTGACTTTATTTCCTTTCACAGGGATAAGGTAGTCCTTAGGACTAACAGGAAGTTTTTGCCTAAGGTGGTTTCAGATTTCCATCTTAATCAATCTATCTCCCTTCCAGTGTTCTTCACTGACCATTCCTCCTCTGGTGAGAGGAGGCTGCACAGCATAGATGTTAAGAGGGCCCTAAGTTACTATATAGAGCGTACCAAGGGTCACAGGTTCGAATCCCTCCAACTTTTTCTCACTTATGGTGAGGTTGGGAAAGGTAAACCTGCCACTAAGAGATCCATTGCCAGGTGGATTGTCTCTTGTATCCAATTTTGTTATCAAAAACTGGGAAAGGTTCCCCCTTCAGGCCTGAGGGCTCACTCTACCAGAGGTACAGCTGCGTCTCTAGCTGCTGCCAGAGACATCCCTATCTTAGAGATATGTCAAGCAACTACTTGGAAAACGGTACACACTTTCACCAAGCATTACTCCTGGATATTCAGGCCAGGAGGGATGCTCGGTTGGCACAGCCGTGCTTCAGAGCCTATTCCCTAAGTAGGTTCTGTCCCTCCTCCATGGAGGTACTGCTGTGTATTCTGCAATTGTCATAATATAGCAAGACTTCATGTTGTTTGAAGAAAAAATTACTCACCTTAGTAATGTTGTTTCTTCTAATGGAGTCTTGCTATATTATGACCTCCCCCCCAGCCTGCCCCTCTCAGAACTTCTACTTGGGTATGGGGTGGGCAGTCCAGTGTTGGCACTTGTTTATGCCCATGGTATGTTTTCCTCCCTTCTTGGGGTTTTGGGGTGTTGTGTTTTTATTTTATCTTATCTTATCTTATTTTCTGGTCCCCTGACTTGAGTCTTGGTGTTGGGACCAGGAATATGTGTTAATATTTAGGTAGCCAGTTGGCTAGTGTAGGTTACAGCTTCCACACAGAACCTTAGTGAGTTTTTGCTCATAAAGCTCTGACAGTTTCAGTTTGAAATTATCCAGACAGAGCTTCTCTAACCGAGCTCGCACTCTAAGCTCCATGCCTGGCATGGAAGTTAACTCTTTCACCTCCAGAGCAGTTCTAATGGTGGGACAAATGGCAATTGTCATAATATAGCACGACTCCATTAGAAGAAACAACATTACTAAGGTGAGTAATTTTTTCTTCTACCATAAGTGGCCATGATGTTTTTGTGTGTTCTTATTGTTCAAGTAGTATGCAATAAGAGTAGATTAAGGATTTTAAACAAAACAAGTTTGAGTACATTTATACCATTAGAATGCATCTCAGTTCCATTAAGAAAGGAAGCAAACAAAACAACCAGCAACATTAATGAACTTTGGAGATGGTAAGCAATAAAAAAAAAAGTGTATTCAACTAGAATGGGAGGCAGTATAGCGCAGTGGTTTAAGGCTCTGAGCTGCAAATCTGGTGACATCCAGCAGACCAGACCTGGGTTTGAATCCCACAGGTCCCACTTGCATACTGTGTGACCCTGAGCAAGTCACTTAACTTCCCTGTGCTCCCAGGTTGCACCTGTAAAAAAGCTTTCAGCTTAGTGTGTCTCACCTGGTTAAACAACTAAATAAATAAAAAAAAGAATTAACCCTTACATGACCGTGGACTGATATATCAGTCCAAAATTCCTATAGTTCTAATCCTGTCGGCAGCCTAAGGGTTAATATGATGCAAAAATGGGTTGATAGTGTCCCTTTAATCCCAGTTTACAGGACCTTACACACAGTAAATCCCAACATATTTTGAGTTTCACATGACAAGAATACATAACTAGAAACCTGTACTATACCATTTAATGGAAACAAATTTCAGTTCTCAGGTAGCCATTTGTTGAAGCAACACATACATGAAAAGAAAGGGATGTTTATACTGGCAATTAGCAAGTTATTAAACAACACTCTCTTTCAAAAACAATGGTACAGGTACCAGGACTTTCTAATTAGAAACCCAGTACACTGGTACAATTATTTCCCAACCTCCTGGACGGGGTTATTGGAAAAGTAGCCTTTGAACAGTCTCTTTTTAGCTGATACCATCATTATGATGTATTTTCAATAGTCCCTTTTTTGCTGATACCCTCATTATGATAGTGTTAATTTCAGGCTGGCATTTAATTAATTTAGATGACAGTTTTTTTTACATTTCATAGCAAAATAAGCACATACACATTAGTGAACCTGCAGTCCTCAAAGGCAAAATGTTACTCCCAGTTCTTTTATTCATTTGCCAAAGATAAGATGTTAAGTATGGAGTTTTGTTTGGGAAATGTTTTCAATCATTTACAAACATATGTTTTTTACCTGGTCTGGAGGGGAGTGGGTGATGCTTGCTGGCATTCTCTCCCTTAATGGTCCGATCTGGTGGTAGACATTTGGAGCAATTGGTTGAATTGTTGCATCAGGATTTTAAAGTGTGGTAGATGGAACAGGATGCTGCAAGTGTTTTTCTCCAGGAGTCCCATAGCTTTGAGGTTGTTTCAGATAGACAGATTGCTTGCAGATCATGTAACAGCACCCTAAGATGATGAAGGATGGTGAGTACCTAGATGTTAAAGGGTGCTATACCCCACATTAATGGCATTGTTAAATGTTGAAAATACCATGTTAAGGGTGGTAGGTACATTGATGTTGAAAGGTCCCATGCATACCTCACCTTGGTATGGCATTAAATGTAATGAGATACCTTATCTCATTTGAGAAATTGTTATATTTTTATACAGCACATTTTACAGGGCAAACATTTACACATAAAAACAGCTATGCAGAATTTTGCTTGCATTCTAGCTATAAACTTTTGATAAGATTTTTTTGTCAATGTTCACAAGTTGGAGTTTGAACTTTGTTCAATTTTAATAGAACAAATACTTTCAATGAGATAATATATAGACCTATAACTAGAGAAATATCCCAGCATAATATTATTGAATGCTTCAAAGTAGTATGGTTGTGAACTTGTGATAACAAAACACTTCAGTTATCCACAAGGTGCTTATTAATACATCATAGAAACAAATGTTTTAAAATTTTAACATATATTGATTTCATAACAAGACACTGGAGAGGACCCATGTCTCAAAACTTTCATTGACCAAAAATCAGTAACACATATATGATGCACTTGTTTGTGCATTATTCAGTGCCCCTTATCTGGTGTTCTTAAACCATTTTAATCTGCTACTTGTCCTAATGTGGGATAGGGACCTTGGAAAACATTGCAGTTGACATACTCAATAAAAAAATAGCAATTTCAAACTACATGAAGTAACAGGCTTACTCTTAACAGAAATAAAACAGAGCTGAAATGGGTTTCGATCTTGACCTGAAAATTATGACCCAATATGGCCCACATACAGTATGAGACAAAAATGTCTGATTATTTCACTTTGTTGCATGTAGTACTTTCTAAATGATTGGTGTTTACATTTTTAGCTGACACCTAGATTTGTCATAGTACGCCCATTCCTTAGTTCCTTCAGAGCTTCATTTTGTCTGACAGCACATCTCTGATACCACAGAGCACAGTGTTCATACTGATTGGCACTTCTAGTAGACATAACTACAGTTACCTGAACACTGAGATGTTCAGGTAAGCATCCTGCATGTCCAGAGAACACAGTCAGTCACCTTTCCTGAGAAGGGGCATTAGACCTAGCAAAGTTACCATTCAGAACTTTTTGTACTGGAAAATGGTCCTCAGATCCCCAGTCTTTTTGGGAACCAGGAAGAACCTGGAATAAATCTCTTTGTTTCTTTGGTGCCTGGGCACTTGCTCAATGGTCTGTTTGTGCAGAAGGGACTGTACCTCCCCCCAGAGAACAGACAGGTGAGCTAGGGGGTTATTGGAGGTCAAAGGAGGAGTCTCTGGGGGTGACTCGGTGAGCTCCAGAGTGTAATCCCTCTTCATGGTTTGAAATAATAACCTGGATAAAGCACCCGGTCCCATCTGATGACCTTCCAATGCTCGTCCATGCCTTTGTGACCTCCCGCTTCGACTACTGCAACTCCTTTAGCATAGGGCTACCGGGGGTTGAGATCTGCTGGTTGTAGCTGGTGCAGAATGTGGCTGCCAGGCTGCTGACTGATTTATCTTGATCTTGCCATGCCACAGATGTGCTCCACTGCCTGCACTGGCTGCTGATTCAGTGGTGGAGCACCATCAAGGTCAGTTTGCTGACCTATAAAGCCCTGCATAGACAGGGACCACATTACGTGCAAAAGCTTTTTCATCCCTACTGCCACCTCTGCTCACTCCACTCTACTGATGAGGGATTGCTAGAGGTTCCCAGGGTTTGTTTGAGGACCTCCGGTGCCAGAGCATTTGCGGACCCTACCCTGTGGAGCTAATTATCTCATCAGATAAGGGAGTGCCTGACTGTGGAGAGTTTTAAATCTGCATTAAAAACCTATCTATACAACCTTGCTTTCACAGGATTTGAATGAATTGTTGTGATGGTTGTTTATTCTATTATTTATTGATTTTAACTGCTGTATTTTTTAAAACTGTGGCAATGTTAGAAGCAATGACATTATGCACTAACAAAGTGGAAACAGAAGGGATGGAAAAAGAAAAGAGTATCAGCATCAGTTGTGTACACTGCAGGAGACAGTCTCAGAAGTTGCTAAGTGGTTGGCCATAAAGGTTTTTGGAATAAGTCACAGCACTGTATACAGTAGAATCAGGAATGCATCTCTAACTCCACAGCATTACCAAGCAAAAAGCCAGAGACTAAAGATGTCCAGTGTGTTTGAGACTTGGTGTAGAGGTGGGGGTCCGTGACTGGTATACAGATGACCTCACTTCTGTATATATGGAAATACTACCAGTCTGAAGAAGCTAGCAGTAAATACCTCACAGTCCCAAAAATTATCTGGACCCCGGGCTGAACCATCAATAAAATTGTGAGATCGTTATTCAAACCTAGGTCCACCTTATGCCTGAGCAATGCTCTCAGCCCTACCATAGCCACTTTCTAGAAAGTGGTATTAAGACATGCCAAAGACCTCCTCCTGAGAACAGAATAACAAAAATAACTGCCAAACACCTTTGGCCTATTTTCAGATTTTGAGTGAAGACAAAATTATCATTGGTTAATGGTGGATATTGTGTCTTTGCACATATATATCAAGCACCAAATGGGACTACGTACAATACCAACAGCATGCCAAAAAAAATATGATGCTCACCAAAACACTATTGTTTTATAGTGGCGCAATAGCACCACTATAGTTACCACTGAGCAGGGGTTTCTATGTTAAACCTTAAACTTTGCACTTTAATAGCTTCACAACCATTCAACAGACTTGTACAGAATTTTGCATGTGCAGTCTCTGGGGGTCTCTTGAAGCGCCAAGTTTTGTTAAAGTTATATGTGCAGATTCCAAGATGCAGATATAGAAAAAATGAAAACATTGGGGTTCTTTGCTGTTTTTTTTGTGTCATCTCCTGCCACCCAGATGGTTTGCAATTTTGGACTGAAATGTTCAGTGTAGAAAGGACTTGGGCCATAGTAATGCCATTCACTGGTTTGGTGAAAAAATGTCAATCCATTCTAAAGTTATTACATTTAAAAAATGTTTGTTCTGAGCATGCTCAATATGGCCTTTCTCTAATGATCCACAGTCTCAGTGGGTATTCAGAATAAATGGGTAATGTGCACCCCTACTAGGCGAAATGTCACAGCCCAAGACTAATCAGCATAGAATCCTGCCCACCTGTAATTTTTTGCCAGGTGCGAAATTGTAACATTTCGCCAGTGAAACACGAAATTTTGCAGAAAAATGCACAATTTTGCCCGAATTTCGCCATTTTGCAGGTGAAAGGTAACATTTCACAGGTGAAATCTCACATTTCACCAGCGGAATTTTGCATTTCACACCCTCAAAATATTTCACGAAATGCACAAATTTCACAAAATATTTCACGGCATGAAATTTTCTAATTTTGCACATCTCTATTGCTGTTCATCTCCCCTCGTGTTCCCAGCTCACTCCGCAGATTGTCTGTCTCTGTCCTCTGCCACCTGCTGCTCTCTCCTGCCGTCCTTTTTCTCATCTCCCCCCCACCATGTATTTGTGGCCTCTGTCCTCTCTGCTACCCATCTCCCATCTTCAGTACACCCGCCGGTATCGACTTCCTTGACTGGCAGCTCAGTCCTCCTTTTCTCATCCGGCCCAATCGGTTTCCATGTTGGTATCCTACTGATGGTTTAACCTTTCCCTTGCTCCTCTTACCACTCTGGATGCCTCCTCATCCCTTGTAGCCACAGGTATTGGCAAATTCCACCTTGCTCTGGGCTCTCCTTGTTTGGTCGGTGCTCTTTACTGGGTTGGCATTCCCTGCCATGTTTCAGTCTGTGCCGTCTCTCTGCTGCCTCTCAGTCTTCAGCTGCCCACATTGCTCTGGTTTGTTCCATCTCTTCTCCTCCTGCTCCTTTTCTGTGTTCTCTTTTTGAGGTTTCCTGCCCTACTGTGGTGTTTCATTATTCATCTAATTACTATTTTTCTACTACTTTATACTGGATTCCTATGAATTTGGTATCTTCATATTTCAACCACTTTTTAATTGCTCTAGACATGGTCTGCTACAGCTGCCGACGTTCAATCACTTATTTTATCTTTCACCCAATCTATGGTAGGCCAGACCATCTTCCAGCTGCTCACCTTTATTCAATTATTTCATTTTATGATTTCAATTCATGTTTTGGTCTCACAGTGCCTTGCTTGTAGCTTCTCTGTTTTTCCCACGGCGGGAGACTGCGCTGTTGTGATGGGCACCATGGCTCCAACAGTAGGACTGTATCTCATATGTTCCTGTCATTTGTCAGCTGCTGACCTTCCCAGTCTTCCACTGCTGCACTGTACTATCTGTATTACCCTCCTGCAGCTTGACGAAGCTCTCCTACTACTGATCACCCACGGCACTACCAGCATTCATGCATACCAACCTTCATGGCATTACTGCATTCAGCATAGCACATCTCTTCATTCACAAACCTCACTTTTTCACCCACCAGCCTCGTGGCTTCCTCCTACCTCACCACCAGCTGCTGGCTTTGCCCGACCATCTTTGTCTCTCTCCCACTAATAAACTATTCAGATCACTCTTAATTTGGCCCTTAATGGACCTGGTTGGCATTAAATCCTCATTACAATTGCTATCTGCCTTACCTAGAACCATGTCAGGGTCTCCATTGCTCAGTTCAACCTATGTGAAGGTTTTATCATCATGATCGAATATCCAAGCATGTCGCACAGGTGGGCCCCATGCTACTCTTGACCTTACCATCTCTCCAACTTGAAGACATGCCATCCACGTCTATTACTTCCTTGGCTCAGGGCTAGTCTGTGGCCAACGGTCTCACTCTCTGCCCATGAAGTCCACATCTAGAGCATGAGAAACTCAGAGTGGAGTCCTTCTCATCTGGCCCATAGTAGGAATGTCTTCACTCCGGGCAGACCTTCAGTCATAAATTATCCTGGCAACACCTCTGAATGTAGAATTTATGACTTCAGCTGTGAGGGGTGGGGCTTTCACCAATAGGGTCCTTTTAGCTGCCCAAGCAGGTTTGAAGGCAGCCTTTCAACTATTCTCGCCTTCCATTGCCTCTGGTTCACCTGGTATGTTTTCTAGGCTCAAGTAAGCCAGCAGAGTGCCTCTGCAGTCATTTCTCCCCTCCTTTGCTTTTGGGCATTTAGTTGCAGAGACATCACTTGCAACCCTCAAAGGCATTCCCGTTAGAAAGGAAGAGTGAGAGCTTTCTTCAAATTGGAATATTTTCCACTTCCCTTAATCTGGTCTATAAATTGCAGTAGCAGAGCCAACAATAATCAAAACATCCTTAACCCTGGAGGGAAGGTGACCTGGGCCTTGGATCCCCAGAGGTTTCCTCCTCAGAGGTTTTATTCCCTCTTCTCCATGTCGATGGTCATAATATCTAGATAGGTTAGTAATATTCCCTAGGTTCCCTAGCTAGGTTCTGCTGTTGGATGGCAGTGGATGGTGACAATGTGGATGTTCTGTCTCTCCTTAGGATGTCCTGCCTTTGTGTCTCATTGAAACCTCCGAGCCAGCCACAATTCCTCCATTTTCTCCTGCTACTCTATTCCAGCTGCTAATCATTCTACATCTCCTGACTTCTGACCCAGTTTTCAGTGCCGATCTGCATTCCTCATCCACATGCGCTGCTCAACACTCTTTTGGGTACTCTTGTTGGGCTCCTTTCTAAGCTGCCTTTAGCCAAGGGTATCATTCTCATGGCACCTCTAGGGGTGGAACCCTTCTCTTGGGTTCCTTGCCATCGTACCCCTACGTGATGATATAGCCCATGAATAGAGAGGCGACAGCCAAAGATGTTTCAAGTTGCACAAGCATAACACCATACTCAGTTATGTAAGCCCATTGAACATTTAGTTTGGCATTGGTCCCCCCTTCCCAGGACCATGGGCTGACTATTGTCTGTGTTTATTTTCCCTTAATTGCAGGTGCTTTTGAGTGCTCACAGTTGAGGGATATTTTCCTTCACACTCTGGTCAAACTTGGTTTGCTGTTATGTTTAGCAAAAAAAAGACAAAAAGAGAAGGAATCAGAGCCCTTCAAGCAGTTTCAGGTGTGTGTGTTGGGGGGAGGGGATCTATTGCCACAGCTTTTGTGGTGGTTCTTAATGGCTCTCCTGAGCTGCACAACTTCCAGCCATTTTTCTAGGCCCTGGCCATTGGGCTTACACTGTGGTATCTCACTAGAGGCTTCTCTGAGTGTCAGCATGTCTATTTCACCATCTGTTCTTGGGGTGTACCCCGATGTGCTAACATCACACGCAGTGTCTTAACGTCATGCACATGCACATTCATGAAGGTGCATGCTGGCACTTTTCAAGTGCTAGATGCTGTGGCTGTGTTTTCCTGCCAGCTCAGCACTGCTGGCTGAGGGCAATCATTCCTACTATAGCTTTTGGAGGTCGTAGGCTGGTAGGAACACTTTTGCTTGTGTTTTCCCCCTAGTGGGAGGTGGTGATTGCAGCAGCATTCCTTCATTTACACATACAATACAGGCAACCCCAGACAGTTTCTTTAGTTGTGTTCTTTGTCTTGGACATCTGTTGGACTAGTGTTTTGGCATCATGGCTTATCAGAGACCTCTAGTGTTCAAATGATCTAAGACCTGCAAAAGGGTAATGCAACCCTTTCCACTGGGTTCCTATTGCCCCCATTGTGTTATGCAAGCTAATATGTCTCTTAAAGTTCTCCAGGTCAGAATTCTGAGTTGAAGGGTGCATCTGGTGTACCGGTTGGTAGTGGCAAAGCATAATTGCATAAATCTTTGTGGCTGCTTTTAAGAGAGCTTTTGAGCCCCAATCTTCTGCAGGATATCCCTTTAGATACACCCAACCCCCAGCTGGGCCCCTCAGGTTAGTGGCCCATGCAGGCACATCCAGGTGTGCCCAAGTAGGACAAGTCTGCTAATATAGATCTGCAGGCAGACCCAGACTGTGACCATACAGAGGGTCAGAATGAAGATGTCGGGGATCTTGGAAAAAATCCAGTTACTCGATGATGATGAGGACAAACCCTCTGAGGAGAAGGAGGAAGGGGAGTGGACAGAGCCCAAGGGGAGGATTCCTATCCCTCCCCTGTTTGATACTAAATCTTTGTCCTATCTGATAACTGAGGCTTGTAGGATAGGGCTGTGTATGCTCCAAATATTATTTCCTGAATACCATGAATATTACACTATTCATTATTCAGATCCCAAAAAACAAATAGTGCACTAATTATCCCCTATTTGGGAAATACCTTTATGTAAACATAAAAAGTCAACAGCCTTCCATCCTCCTCCTCCCTATCCCAGATCCAATTACATACACGAGCCCCCATCCCCTCACCTTCTTTTAGCACCCAAATCCCCCCAGCACTACATTTTGACAAGCCAGAATATGTTATTAAAAAAAACTACAATGATGGGTGACTGGCTCAACCTGCCTGCCTCCATGGCCAGCCACCAAGTTTCATGACTGTCATCCCCCCTCCGGTAACTAGCAGCAGCCAAACACCTGAAAGTAAATCAAAAAAGAAGGCCTGACACAGTCCACCCTCCTCCATGGTCATCTGCCTTCAGCTGAATGAAGCCACTCATGCACGCTTGCTCGCAAAGCAAAACCAGCTGATCACATGATCAACTGGTTTTACTACGCGATTAAGTGCATGCATGAGTGCCTTCATTCAGGGGATGGCAGCTGACCATGGAGGAGGATGGGCTATATTAGTTGCTTTCTTTTTTGATTTACATTTGGGTGCTGGAGTTGGGGGCTGCTGCTAGCTATCGAGGGGAGGATGACAGTCACAAAACTCAGTGGCCGGCTACGGGTTGTGCCAGTTGACCATCATTGTATTGTTGTAGTTTCTTTTAATAACAAATTCTGGCTTGTCAAAATGTAGTATGTGGGGAAGGAGGTGTGATTTGGGTGCTAACTGAGGGTAAAGGGATGGGGGCTTCTGCATGTAACTGGATCTGGGCTAGGGAGGAGGATTGGGATCTGTTGTCTTTTTCTTTTTTTTTCATTTTTTAACCCATATACTGAATATTTGACCAAATACTGAATACCTGGGCACCAAATACCAAATATACCAAAAAAAAGGTATTCACACAACCATATTTTGGGACATAACAGCTCAAGTACATGCAAACTATGGAGGTCTTAGATGTGAATCCTATTCCATCTGTGTTGTCCTCCTCTTCAAAGTGTTTTCCAAACTTTATTCACTGTGACCAGATTATTGAACAAAAATGGGCAGGTGTGGGACTTCCGGTTCCACCTCGTGGGTAAAGGCTGCTTAGTGACAATGCTCCCACTTCCCTCAGGCTCAGCAATTGTTCCAACTGAAAACAACTACATCAAGCAAACAAATTCCAACTCTAAAAGTGAATCAGAATGCATAGGTGAAAAAAATCAAGAGCTTTAAATGGGCATATGGTGCAAGATAGAGGATTCAGCAGACCGTTCAGATACGGAGGCTTCACAGGCCTCAACCCCATGATTCTCAGCTGCAGGATTTGAAGCGTGGTCCTGGTAAAAAAATCTTGCTAACCTAGAAGAGCTAAAACTAAGAAAGCCAAGTTAGACTTAATATATCAGGAGATCCTGACCTTCAGAGCAGAAATAAAACAAATGTATGGGGAACTCTGCAGAGACGTGATGCAGTTGGAGCAGTGTATGGATGACCAAGAATGGCAGGGAACGGCTACAGAAAATTGTGTAGATGATTTGGAACAAACTTTGCAACAAATCAAAGAGACTCAAGAGCAAATATTGGATCGACAGGAAGATCAGGTGAACTGTGCAAGGCGCAAAAATATACACATATACTGTCTGCCTTAGAACTCAGACGGTTCTAGTATCAAATAATTTATAGAGTCTCTGCTCCATACTGCACTGGACTTGCCTGCTGACTTTGAACTACATCTTGAGAGAGTACAGAGAGCCTTGTCTCCAAAACCTACCTCAACCCTCCACGGTGAGTGATTCTCCAGTTTAACAGCTATTCTACAAAGAAAAAGGTTCTCCTGATGGCCTGGAAACACCAGAAAGCATTTTACAGTCAAACCCAAATCTACTTCAACCATGGCTATGCCCGAAAAACGATGAGATTTAGATGTGCATACCTCCCATTGCTTCCTGTGCTTAAAGAGGCTGGTTATAAGTTTACAACGCCATATCCCTCTTGACTGGTGGTGCAGCTTCCTTCAGGGCAAAAATAATTTACTACTGCATAAGAGGCAAAAGAAGAACTTTCTAAGCTGGGTTTACAATTTCCAGAAAGGAATTCTAGCACTCAGAGTTTGGAACAGTGTCAACCTAGATGGCAAACAATACTGAAGAATTCAAGAGAGCGCGATCAGAATCTGGCAGTTGTGAAGAATGCCTTGGCAGCTACAAAAGGGTCAATAACATTAAAATAACCTAAGGAACTATGACAAATAATTGTGTGTTTAATATTCAAGTTGATGGGAATCTGATGTTTTGGGGTGGGGATGAGTCCCTTATAAGGGACTTGTTTACAAGGCTGCACTTCACACAGGCCTGACTCTAGGCCTGAGGAGGATCCTCTATTTTGGGTTATCCCTGAGCTGACTGTCGGTCTGTGGCAGAGGGAGGCCACTCACCACCCCTCCCACCCACTGGCCCTAATCTTAAGGCTGCATTAATATTTACCACATGTGGCAGTAATCTTGAGAGCCATTTTCTGGGCTTTATCCCTCTCTTTATTTTTCTTTATTCATTTTTGTCTAACAGATAAGTAAATAAAAATGTGGAACAGGGGAGAGTAAATCATGCTTCAGTAAGTAGAGAGGCACAGGAGGCTTTGGTTTAGGAACTGCATTTTGATTTTATAACTACACAAGGCTCATTTTGAAAAATGCTCGAGGGAGCTAGGGAAGTAAAGCTGTTTTGGATTGCCAGATGTCACGGAGAAGCTCCAGTCTATTTTTTTTAAACTTCCATTTTCTATTTCTCCTTCTTTTTTGGGAAGAGCATGCTGTACGCATGGAGGCCCCAGATACTGAAAGACTGCGATTACCTCCACAACAAGGAGTGGTCAACACCTTTTGGGTAATACAATGTGTGGATCCCTTCAGGTGAAAACACCCATCCCCACATTTGGAACAAGAGCTACAACTTGATTTACTCAGTTACAACTACAGTATGTAGCATTTATGCTAAGGAGATGTATCATTATATATTCCTGGTTTTATATATGTGTTTTCAAAATGTCTGCATTCAGGAACTTGAGTGCCAGAATAAGGATTTTCAGTTAGATATGAGGTAAAATATTTTTTACCCTTGGGGTAACACTAGCTGGATTACGAAATATGCCATATTTACAGGGCTACAAGATAATAACAAAAATATCCTAAAGCAATACAGTTTGGAATTAGAATGGAAATTTAATATAAGGTTATGACATTTTAAAGAGGAGTTGTTAGAGGAAGGGAAGGAGAACCAGCTTCACACAGTGCTACCACTATTATTTCTCTGCAATGCAAACAGATTTAGCAAAAATAATATCATGAAATATAAATGGGATAAATGATCCTAGAAAGAGAGCTAGGGCTCAACAATATCTACACAGACTAAAGGAGGACTGTATCTATCTAGAGGAGACTCACCTCTACCAGACTGAGCATGCTAAATTAGTGATGGGAGGTAGATATACAGTTTACTCTTCCTCTAGTACTACAGGGAAATGAAGAGGAGTAGAAATTCATATCCCTTCCTCTACTCCCTTTCTGTTAGTGAAAACCTACTCTGATCAGAATGGCCATTTTATCATAGTGCAGGGACGTATGTTTGAAACCGAGGTAATGCTGACAAGTGTATATCTTCCTCCAGGAGCATCCCCGTTATTACTTAGAAGGTTCATTAACAGACTTCTTGAGATCCAGAAGGGACTCATGTTGATAGGTGGAGATTTCAATATTACCATCTCTCCAGTATAGACTCATCCACCCCAAGTGCATACAGAATTTCTCCAATTCAGTAACTACTTAAAACTCAAATCCCTGGATTGGGCCTGATGGATATTTGGTACCATTTGTTCCAGTCTGTTAGGAGATATACCTACTTCTCTCCCCGATATCATTCCTCTTCTAGAATTTTTTTTTCATACCTACGGAGCATGTAGAGAAACTACAGGATATGTTCCTGTTGGCACGACAGCTTTCAGATCATAACCCATTACTTTTAAAAGTGGATTTGGGTAAAAAGCAAAAAATAACATTATGGCAGTTAAACCTAGCTTTTTTAAAAGACAATGATTTCAAAATGAAAATGGGGGATAGAATTTCTCAGATTTTAACTGAAAATGCTTACCCTGATACATCTGCTACTCTTTTATGGGATACACTTAAAGCTGTGCTATGAGAAGAAATTATATCCTACTCTTCATATAAAAATAAGCAAAGAGAGGCAAGTTATATCCAACTTCAGAAATCACTTTGAGACTCTAAGGAGAGATATAAATGGGGAGAGAAGGCACTCCAGGAGGAAATTAGAAAGATGCAATCAGAACTCCAAGGGATATTAGTTTATAAGGTAGAGATGTCTTTTTTATATCTAAAAAAATTTTATTATGAGGGAGGTGTGAGGGGAGCTAGTAACCTAGCAAGAAGAACAAGAGCATTTAGACAGTCAGCAACCATTGCAGGTATTAAGGATCTACAAACTGGGCTATTCCAATACATGGGTTCACAAATCATGAAAATATTTCAGAAATACTATGAGTCACTGACCATAACTCAGCAAACTTCTCTATTGTACCCAATCTCTGATTGGGAAATAAAATTAGTCATTGGTAACTCTAGGACACTAAAATGCCCAGGACCAGATGGGTTCAGAGCAGAGGGGTACAAAACCTTTCAAGGTAAATTACTTCAACCTATACAGCAAGCATTCCTGGAAGTACAGAAGGATCTAAACACTCCCCCCTTCTTGATCCTATGCTGCTATTTCAGCTATTTTGAAACCTGGGAAAGATCCAACCTTGCCTGACTCCTTCAGGCCCGTATGGGTACTGAATACTGATTATAAACTTTAGATGTCAATCTGATCTGGTCGTCTAGAAGCAATCCTTCCTAGCCTGATACATGCAGATCAGGCTGGATTCCTTCAGAAGAGGCAAACTGCTGATAATGTACAAAGAACATTTCATATTATGGATCGCCTTACTAGATCAAAGATATCAGTGACCCTAATGAGCCTAGATGCCTGTAAGCATTTGATAGGATCTCTTGGAGTTATTTATGGCAGGTAAGAGGCAGTATAGTGCAGTGGTCTAAGGCTCTGAGCTGCAAATCTGGTGACATCCATCAGACCAGACCTGGGTTTGAATCACACAGCTTCCACTTGCATACTGTGTGACCCTGAGCAACTCACTTAACCTCCTTGTGCTCCCAGGTATCTCCTGTAAAAAAGCTTTCAGCTTAGTGTGCTATACCAGGTTAAACAAATAAATAAAAAAAAAATATGGCAGGTATTGGCAGTTTTTGATATCCTGAATGAGTTTATAAATTGGTTGAGACACATTTACTCCTCCCCAAGGGCTTATATTACAATTAATGGAATATCCACACCCATACCATTAGAAAAAGGAACAAGGCAGGAATGCCCCCTCTCACCACTCCTCTTTGCTTTATATATATTGAACCTTTAGCTGTGACTATTAGGGATAATTGAAAGATTTCAGGGGTCTCAATATGGAATCAATCCTGGAAACGTACTTTATATGCAGATGATGTCCTTTTAACGGTCACTAATCCTGAAACCTCCCTCCCAGCTCTTTGGACTGTCCTGGACCAATTTTCCAGAGCCTCCTGATATAAGACAAACCTTACTAAAATGGAAATGCTTACTTTCTATTTCTCACCTTCCCAAAATCTGAAGGCTCATCTCCCTTTTAGATGGTATAAGACTAAAATAAAGTATTTAGGTATACAACTACCACAACAAATCTCAAATACTATATTACTTAATTACTAACCTCTTACTCAACAGAGTTAGATCTTCATAGATGGTCTCAACTCCACCTGCCCTTTTACTTTAGAAAAGACGTAATACGTATGAACATCTTGCCTAGCCTACTATATTTATTTTCTACAATACCAGAATTTCCCTCACAGATGTATTTTGTTTCTTGGAATAGATCACTAGCTAGGTTCGTATGGGAGGGAAAGAGGCCTAGAATAAAGTGGTCCATACTACAACTTCTTAAGGGGAAGGGAGGTTTGAATCTACCTGATCTTTATAAATATGCTCAAGCTACAGTATTAGCCTGTATATTTAATTGGTGCAACCCAAATTCTGACATTCCTTGGAAGAAAATGGAGATGATCTTGAATCCATTTCAGGATCTTCTGGGTTTGCTCCACTCCAGTGGTAAACCCCTCAAAAACAGATAAAACATATTACATAGGAGCACAATCTACACTTCAGGTTTGGCATGAACTAAAAAATTCTCCAGATTTAAAATACATGTTTTCACAATTAGATACACGTCTAACATTATTAAACTGCCTTTTGCCACAAGAAAAAAAATCTTGCAGAGCTGGGCAAAAATAGGTCTTATAGCCATTTATAAAGTTATAGATGAGAGGGGAGTAATCCCTTTCCAGAATTTACAAGAAAGCTATAGGCTTAATCTACAGGACCATCAACTATATACCCAAATTAATGAAATAATAAGTGAGAGAGCTATTAGCACAGTTTTTTTTTACCTAAACCCCTTCCTCTGATACTGCACTTAGCTATAACTACTAGAGGTGGACAAATCTGGCCACATTATATAGGATTGCTTTATAAGAGTCTTCAGAAATTGTCTAGAGAATCCACTAAAGGTATACTGGATGCCTGGAATAGAGAGCTTCCTATGCCAGTCCAAATAGATGAATGGGAAAAATATACTAAGCTTACTTTTGGGTTTCTAAATGCACCCCATTGGAGGGAATTTGCATGGAAAATCAGAAACAGGTTTTTTTATCCCCCTGCCAAATTGTCTAAAGTCACATCTACCGTTACTGGAGAATGCTGGAGGAAATGTGGGAACAACAAGTGGGTCATACCCATGTATTCTGGTCATGCCCAGTCCTAAAAGAGTTCTGGTGCCTGATTTCACAGGCCCTGATTGAATTAGTTGGAGAAGAAGTGGTTTTAACCCCTGAAAATGGTTCTTCTGACGCTCCCTCCAGAGGGTTTATGTATTCAAAAAGGCTTCTTATTGATAACTTATATACTGGCGGCAAAAAAAGTTATTACCAGGAGATGGGGCAAAGATCCCCCCCCCCATTACATGAATGGCATGGGATGCCTAAAGAGATTTATACTTTAGAACGGTTGATTGCCAGGGCTGGAGATAAAGTGGATCTGTTTGAAGTAAGATGGAGAAAATGGGTATTTTATATAACTCCCTTGGATACTTCCTTTATCCCATGAACATTTATTTCAATTTTGACAAGAGAGTACTTAAGAAACATTCATTTATTATATGAGCTCAACCAGAAAATCGGACATTTAGCACTTATCTATATAGGAACAATGGACATTCCTCTGAATTGACACTTTATATATTTCCACTATGTATGATTTCTCCCAATATTGAATTGCACTTTCATCTGTATTTATTGGCTGTAACCCTTTGTGAACTGTTTAGAGACTTTTTTTTAATTAAGCTATATGAATGCTCTGTTTATTTCCAGATGTACCTCATTACTTATTTTTATCTGAAAAAAATATCATAAATAAACAATTAAAAAAAAATGTAAGGGGCAGTTGTGGACCTAAGAAAATGTCTGCCAAAACCCAAGGTATGGTATGGCCTCATTATGGAGGAAAATACTTGCACATGGGAAACACCTCCACTGGCTGATAAAGCTGTACATAATTCAGTAAGGCACACAACAATCACAGTTGAAGGGTCTTTGGCCTTAGCAGATATGCACAAGTGAATGGATGCTAAGAGCAGAAGAGCCTTCACCTCCAATGGTGCAAATCTCTGCACCTCCTGTGCCTCCTTTATTGTTGTCAGTGCTTTAAACTTGTGTGTTATGACACCAGTTAGTTTTGCTTCCCTGGATTCTGAGGGGGTGAACATTTTGCAGTTAGTATCCATGGCATCCACCTTTCTAGCAGATGTTATGGTGGAGAACTTTTGCATGCCAGTTCCCTCCGCTTATCACATTATATCTGCCATGCGAGGGGTTTGGCTTCAGCATTGGGTCACTGAGCAGGTGTCAAAGACCAAGTTGCCTAACTTTGCCTTTGAGGCAGGCTTATTGTTTGGTTCAGGCCTGGATGACATTGAAGGCTATTCAGGATAAAAATGGCCACCTTCCTATGTTAGAACAACAGCATAAGGCTAACTCAACTACAAAAAGTCAAGGAGGTGGCCAACAAGGCAGCAACAAGGGGTTTTCATCCATTTTGAAACTTTGGGAACCAGAGGAGTAAAGGATCCTATTCTGAATTCAAGAGCAATTGTGCCAGAGGAGCCCTTGCTTGAAGGCACAATGTGGACCTCAGGCAAAGAGGTGGCACCTCACAATGAGGGTACTGCTGTGTTTATCTAAATGTGGTTACTGTTATGTACTGTTGGCAATCTTGTAATAAAATTTGTATCAAAAAAGAGGATACTCATTCCCATCTCTGTCTCCCTTTCCTTGGTGGAAGACTGCACAATGTTTACACAAGATGGGCTGAGATAACATCAGATGCTTAGGTTCTGAAGATTCTGGGCCTGATACTAGAAGGGTGGTGTAAGCCGCTGCCAAAAGCAACTTGTGCCATCCGCAACTGTGACGTTGACCCTGCACTCTATTCTAGAAGGGGCAGGGTCACCGCAGCTAAACCCTGTGACTTGTGACATGTGGCCAGGTATGCTGAACAGAGGGTGCACCTGGCAAGCATATCACAAGCTGCAACACAGATCACAAGTGCCTCCCCATACCCAGCTAGCCACAATAAGCACCCAACAGGGCTTCCATATCCCCAGCCCCTGAAATGTCCAAACAGAGCCTTGCAGGGCTTCCCATATCCCCAGCCCCCCAAATCCCCCATTGGAACACACCCCACAGAGTGGCACTGTCATCCCCAACCCATGCCCCAACCCCTGAGTCACCGGCCTCAAATGCAGTAAATACCCTGCCCTGATAGTCTAGTAGCCCCCATCCCCCCAGCCAGCCATGCCAGCCCACCCAGCACCCAGCACCCCCCACCCATCACCAGCTGGTGACTGGCACAGCCACCTCTCACCACCAGCTAGCTGACTGAGTTCAGTATGAGTGCATACTGGAAAGATGTGCTCAGAAATTAACTCTGAGTGCTGCCTTACAGTACATGCTCATACTGAACTCAGTCAGAAGCTGGCTGTGGTGGTGAGAGGTGGGCTGTGCCAGTCACTGGCTAGGGATGGGTGGGGTGTGCTGGTGGCCTGGCACTGCTGGGTGGGGGGCCAGACTACTCCGGCTGGGTATTTGCCGTGATTTGTGGCTGCCAACTCGGGGTTGGGGCATGGGTGGGGGATGACAGTGCTGATTCATGCGGGCATTTTACAATGGGGGTTTAGGGTGCTGGGTGTGGGCAGCCCTGCAGGGTGTTTCACACATGCATGGGGAGGCAGTTGATGTGGGCAGCCCTGTGGGACTATTACTATATGGGGGGCATGTACTGTACAGGGATCGGGCTGGATCATGCATGATGCCCAGTTGGGCAACAACAGGGGTGGTCTGGAAATGGGGGGCATATGGACCAGAATATAAAGGACCCTCGGAGGATGGATGCAAGTTACACTAACTAAATGCAGGTGTAACTTACATTGCCAGTTCTCCTCTGGGGGTTCTTGTAGAATCCCAAAATTGGGGACTTTGTTACTGCCCTTCTGGAATGGGGCACAACTGCTGCCATAAACCCCCTAGCATCATGTCACAGGGGGTTTGTTGCTCAACTGCCGGTGTAACAGCTGTTCGGTGCAAGTGTAGAATAGCGCAAGTCGCAACTGCTGGCGTAAGTTGCTACTTGCGCCATTCTACTTGCCACAAGTGCTGTTATGCCAGGCAGTTCCTTTCTAGAATCTGGCCCTCTGGCTTTAGGTTACTCAACAAAGTTTTCAATGATTCCTTCAATGGGATTTCTGCCAACCCCTATACCAAAAGACACCATGAAGAGACAAGCAGTGTCACAGACATTAGATCACCTCACACAGATTGGGGTGATTGTTCTGGTGCCTCCTGGCAAACAAGGCCAGGGATTCTACTTGATTTATTTTGTGGTTCCCAAGAAATATGGGTTTTCAGACCTAGTCTGGATCTGAAACACCTAAACAAGTTTGTTCACCACATGACCTTCAAGAAGGAGTTCTTACACTAAATCATCTAGGCTCTCCAGCTGAGAGATTATGTAGCATCCATAGATTTGATGGATGCATATCTCCGCATTCCTATCTAGCAGTGTCATCAGAGATTCCTCAGGTTCATGGTCCTGGGGTAACATGTCTAGTACAGGGCACTCCCATTTGGGCTGGCAACAGCCCCCAGAATATTCTCAAAGGTCCTCATAGTCCTGGTGGCTCAGCTTTGACAGGAGGTACATCATGTCTATCCTTACCTGGATAACTTTCTTATTCGAGCACTGTCTGCTCAATTGGCAAGGAAATCAGTGACCAGGACTCTGGAGGTTTTGAAGTCTCACAGCTGGATAGTAAATCAGGAGAAAAGCTCTCTTGAGCCATTGCATACCATGGAGCACCTGGGCATGGTGTTCAAGATGGATGAGAGGAAGGTCTTCCTCTCATCAGAGGGGAGGTCTCCCTCTCTTCAGCCAGGAAGGAGACCTGTTGAAAGAGGTCCAGTGACTGAGGATCCAATTGTTGGCTTCAACTCACAGTCTTCTGTGGATTCTGGACTTCATGATGGTGAGAATAGAACTGCTTCATGGGCTCGCCTTCACATATGACCCCTCCAAATGAAAGTTGCTGTCAGCCTGGGTTCTGACCTTAGGGGACTATCAATTCTGTATTCCAATTTCCTCACTCCTGCAGCAGTCCCTGAGTTGGCTGGTAAGTTTATAGAATCTGAGCAAAAGGTTGCCCTCAGAAGTCCCGCCAGAGTTGATTCCGACAAATGGTTCCAGGCTGTCAGGCTGGTGGGCAATGCTGGACCACATCCCATTCAAGAGAATTGATCTGTGCAGGAACAACATCTACATATCAACATCCTGGAAATGAGGGTTGTGCTCCTCACTCTTCTTCATTTTTGAAATTGGGTGTAGTCAAGAGCTGTGAAAATAAGGTCAGACAATGCTGTCACAGTATCACACATAAACAATCTAGGGGGCACAAAAAGCAGGGAGATGCTAAAAGAAGCAACTAATCCTCTGCTGTAGGCAGAGGAGAACCTTCTGTCTCTGTTACTGGTTCACGTGGTGTGGGAGTTATACATTTAGGCCAATTGGCTAAGCCATGAGAATGTCCACCTAAGGGAGTGAATGCTGAACCCACAAATGTTCAACCTTCTGTGTGAAAGATTCAGTCATCCACAGATTGACCTGATCACCTTAGTCAGAATGCTCAAGTGCAGCAGTTCTTCAGCCACTACCAGTGTCCTCAGGCAGATGCAGTAGACGCTCTGTCATGGGCATGGAATTTTGGCAGAACATATTCCTTCCCTCCTCTGCCACTTCTTTCCAAGGTCAATCACAAAATAGAGCACTCAGGAGGAAGTTTTCTTCTGATTGCTCCAGAATGTCTCAGAAGGCAGTGGTTCTCAGACCTAGTGAACTTAGCTCAACACACATTGTTTTGACTCCCAGTATGTGGGGACCTTCTCTCCCAAGGCCCCATTTTGCATCCAAATCCAGAAGTGATGTAGCTCATGGCCTGGCTCCTGAAAGGAGGAAACTCCTGAAACAAGGTTTCTCAGAAAAGATAGTGGATACCCAGATGGGAGCAAGAAAGAATTCCATGTCAGCAGCTTATGCTTGCATTTGGACCACATTTTTGGCTTTGGCCAGAGAGAAAGCTATCCAGCCTTCTAAAGCCTTAGTTTCACAGATTTTGGACTTTCTTCATGAAGGAGTCGAAAAGGGTTTGGCCTTGAGCACTTTGAGATGTCAGGTGTCGAGCCTCTTTGAGCTCATCCTTAGGAACAAACTGGGAGATTTCTCATTTTCTGTGAGCTGTCAATAGTAGCCAACTTCTTTTCCAGTTCTCTGATCCTCCGTGGGATCTGAATCTGGGCGCATTGGATGCTATTGTAAAAAAACTTCTGAACCACTTTCCTTGGTACCATTGGATGTGTTTTCCTGCAAGGTGTACTTTTTAGTTGCTATGTGTTCAGTCATGAGGATTGGTGAACTCCAGGACTTATCTCACAAATAACCTTATTTCATCATGCATAAGGACAAGGTGGCTCTGAGAATGGTTCCATCTTTCATTCTGAAGATTTCTACAGCTTTCATGTGAACCAGGAAATCTGACTCCTGTCCTTCTGTCCACAACCAACTCATCCAAAAGAGAAAGAGTTGCACAACTTTGATTTGCATTGGGCAGTTAAGACATACCTTAGACTTACTACAGAGTTCAGGAAATCGGATAGGTTGTTCATACTTTTAAGAGCAACCAAGAAAGGAAAAAAAAATCTTCAAGGCCACCCTGGTAAGATGGGTGAGGGCATGCATTGCCAAGTCTTTAATGTCACAGTAAGGAAGAAGGGTCTGGTTCTCATCAAGGCTAATTCCACTACAGCTATGGCCAACTCCTAGGTGGAGAAAGGTGAGGCATCTGTCTTAGAGTTGTGCAAGACAGCAGCCTGGTCCTCTGTCCACACATTCAGTAAAGTTCCAAAGATGTAGCCTTCAGTCACAAAGTTTTGCAGGTGGCACTTGGCAGGTAAATTTATTTTTCCTTTATGCAGTTTGCATATGGGACAAAATTCTCCCCCACCCATTTTTAGGGCTGCAGTGGGCAGAGCTCTGCAGTCCTCTTGCTACAGGAAAGGACACCCACATTACTTGCATTTCTTCCGAATGAACAACTTGTTGGACATTGAGTACAGTCCCCTCTGCATCCATGGCATCTCTGCAGCTCTCCATTCCGTCTCCAGAGCACTGCACTATTTTTTTTCTAAATTTCTGGTGTTATTATCATGACACTGAGGATAGGGAACCCCCAATGCCACTCTTATGTTTCTGGGGGGGGGAGTGCAGGATAGTGGATGCTGATAGGGAGGGTCAGGTGGGGGAATATCTATAATTTTAATGAAAACAAAATGGTGGTCACGGCACACTCCGCATGCGCCAGTAGTCATGCATGTGCAGTGGTGTGTATGGCCATCTTGGACAAGGCAGAAGTGTGCCGTACCTCTGACTGATTTATTTTTTCTTTAAAATTATTGATATCCAAGCAGCTGACCCTCCCTCTCAGCAACTACCACCCTGCATGCCCCAGAAACATAAGAGTGACACTGGGGTGCCCAATAACCCAGTATTGCAATAATGATTTTAATACCCCCATCCAACCCATCCTCTCAGCACCCACCACCCCACTCCTCCTCCTCCAAGAAATGTAATAGGGGCACTGGCGGGGTGCCCAATCCCCCAGTGCTGAAATTCTGGTTTTGCATTGTTAATACCTGTAAAAAGAAAACTGACCATCGATGTCTTTTGCAGCCAAACCTCCCCCCACCCAACCCTCTTACTCAGGCACCACCACACCACACACCCCCAAGCCCTTACTTACCAATCAGAGGTCCAACACTGTAATCCTCTATGGACTGCAGACATGTCTTCACTCTTCAATGCTGGAGCATGAATTGAAGAAATACAGTATGCACTTTAATGTATTTCAATGGAGTTTTGAACTTCGTAGCATAACTTGGCCATTTTTCATTATTTTTGCCCCAAATTTTTAACATACATTTTTGGGGACACCACCTCATGAACAATGCAAACAATGTAAGATAAATCTTTCCTGAAAGGTGATTTCCCAGTCACTGTGTAAAATCACCTTTTGGGATGGATTAATGAAGTGACTGTGCCAGTGTTCATGAGGTGGAGTCCCAAAAAATCAGTGTTGAAAATTTGGTGGAAAAATTCCTAAAAATGGCTGAGTTATGAGTGTGCATTGGGACTTTTTATGCAGGTGCATAACATTGGTAATTTACAATATTTTGACTCCAAATACTCAACATACCCAGTTTACAACATGTCCAAAACATTGTTTCACACCTGTGGTGTAGAATGGCATTTCAGCAAGGATTTGAAATGTTTTACCTATGGGGCTTATGAGGTGGGTTCATAAGAAGGTTATGTTGAAAGTTTGGGGTCAAAATATTAAAAAACAAAGAATTTACTAAGTAATATTGCTTGTTGGGATGTCTGTTTCATCCCTGGGAACACTCTGCCTTAATGTGCCAGTGAGCTAACTTCAGGTGTGAACTCAGCAAGCCAGTTTACTGGGACAAGGCTTATGGGGCAGGTACATGCAGCACGCAGCACCAGTCATGGCCTGGGTAGGGACAGAGCAGTGTTTTGTTGTAGTCGGCACACCCTGTAGTGGACCATGGAACCTCACCCACAAGGTATTGACATGTGCACCTTGGTCTGCTGGGGCCATGCATTGCGTGAGGACTGTCTCCAATATTGTATTTATGTCATTTTGCTCAGGTCCACAAATGAGGACACAGTTCCACTATCACAAAAAGAAAGGAATTTTTTTGCAGAAAACTACATTAATGTAGACATTAGGCTTGTCAAAACGCAAAGTGCAAAAAGACGGGAAATGAAAAAAACATTAGGGATTTGGTTCTCCGGAGTATTGGCGAATCAGTGGTGGGGTCTTACCTGAGGTTGTCAACCCTAATGCCCACCCATACCCTGAATCAGATGAGGTCAAATGTGATACAGGCTGTGCATGAAGAAAGCTCTGACAGATTATGTTGTCCATACTGTATCACTATGAGACACTAGGTTGGAGTTGTATCTTGTGCTTCGGATAGGAGGCTACAAGCTGGGAGTGGGCATTAAGTTTGACAGCTCCAAGTTAGACCCCACCTCTGATTTGCCAATCCTCTAGAGATCCAAATCCCTAATTTATTTCATTTTCCATCTTTGTATGCTTTGCGTTTTTACAACCCTAATGTCTGCATTATTGTAGTTTTTTGCAAAGAACATAGATATATACATAGGAGCAGTTCCACATTTAAATATTGGTAACTGTCATGTAGAATTAATAGGTTTGATTTGTGTTACAAATAAGGGTGCCTCCTTTTTTACAGGTGAGTGCTTACACTGTTTGCAATTCATTTCCAGTGTTACATGTTATTAATTCCTTGGGCAAATCTCTTTTTGTTTCCTTGGTACAACAAATAATTTCCACCCAACATCAGAGAAGTAGATGACAAGCCTTGTTCCGTCCTCCCACTGTTCTGATGAGGTATGGAACCCTTTACTTATCTTATTTTGGTTAAATGAGTAACTATGTAGGCAGCTTATTTGTGTTGGTTCATGACAAGATGAACAGTATAATCTATAGTGGTCTATTTTCACATACTTAGGGCACTGTGTGGGCAAAAGTGACTGGAGAGTTGTTGCTGTCTGCAATGTTCATGTGCCCAGAACTCTGTGCGGATTACAGCCTTGGGCTGTGCCATTTCCCCCAGTAGGGGTGCACATTACCCATTTGCTCTAAATACCCATTGACAATGCTGGAGATAAAAGAAAAAGAAATTATGGTAAGTATGAAGAAATTTCTTCTTTTGAATAGCTGCTTGGAACAAAAACAAAATTTGGTCCATAAGAAAAAGGATCCTTTTTCACATGGGAATAATCCTTTTTCATCAGGAAAAAATTCATTTTCATGTGGCCACCATTTTGTTTCTGTCTTTTCAAAAAAACCAAAAATTCAAAACCCAGAAAAGTGACATCCTGCACTTACACCAACAAATGTGCATGGTCACAAGCTTGTCTGGATTCCACCGCTTGTTTTATTTGGACTGTAGTGGTGAGAGCCCTACTATTGCTTCCATCAGCGTATTGCTATGTAAATCATATATTGGACAATATTATTCATCTTTTCTGTTAAGCTGGACATTTTTTATTACTCCTCTTGTGAGAGAAGAGGAATAGTGAGGGACACTCAATATTTCAGCAAGATTGGGACTGACTTCTGATTGTACACCTTTTTTGCACACAGGGTTCTCCCTGTGTCTATCTAGTCATCACTTTTCTTGTGTCTAGTTTAGCTTTTTAACTATTTATTTTCTTTTTTTTGGTTTTGTGGGATGAGGATTGCTAGTGGTTTTAAGTTAGTGTGTTTGGACTGTTTGGCATTTTGGTGTGTGTGTGCATGAGCGTGATATGTGTTAAGGTGGATCTTTGTTATTAGACACATTTTTTTGTGTTTATTTTACTGTTTTTAGTATATTGTTTGTTGGTTTTACTGGTAGTCAGGTCATGTGCAGGATGTGTAGAGGCTTTTCTTATTGGCACACCTGCTCTGTGGACCACGTTTGGTCACTCTGCTCTTTCACTGGGATCCCATATATTTTCCTTGTAGAGGTCCTCAGTTGCTGCCAGGAACTGGGAATCCTATGTAGTGGGCGTATCTGCTGCAGTGGAGGTACTGGGTATGGTTGTCAGGGGGATAGGACTAAGAGACACCTGGGGATGAGTTGGAACCAGGACAAATGGATGTCATACCTGGTTCTCCTCCCCAGGGATCTACCAAATTTCAATGGGCAAGCATTTCATCTGGCCTGTGCTGCTCATGCCCCTCAGGACTTTCTTTTCAATGCATGGTTACTGAGGAATAAAAATGCAGTAATAGAGAATTTCATTGCCAATTCCTCTGCTGACCTTGTTTGCATCATGGAGACCTGGTTGGGTGATGATGCTGGCCCTGTGCTGCTGGAATCTGTCCCCTCAGGGTACACCATGGTGTATTGTTTGAGGAGGGATTGCAGAGTGGTCTGGATGGCCATCTGTTTTAGATCCACCCTGGGACTCACTACATTCCCAGTGAGAATATTTGATTCCTTTGAATGTGTGATGGCCAGGTGCATCACAGCAGTCAATAGCAGGATTATTCTTGTCTACCAGCCTCCGGAGAGTAGGAATGCATGCTTGCATGAGCTTGTGGACTTCATCGCTGAACAGGGTATTAGAGTCTCCTAGGCTAAAGGTGCTGGGGAACTTCAATGCCTGAACTGATAATGAGCCCTCCCAGTTTGGACAGGAGTTCCCCCAGTTGATATCATCTCTGGGATTGACAAAGGTGGTTTCCTCTGTGAGGCAGGTTCATGGTCATCCACTGGATCTTATATTCTCACTTGGACTTGACATATTTGCAGTCAGGTTTGATTCAGTTGCATAACTAGATCATCATGTGGTGGAGTGCCAGTATGGAGTCTCCTGTACTATTACCTTCTCTGCAGAAACTGTCTGGTGTCATCCAAGACACAAGCTGGACCTTTGAAAACTGCAGAACACACTGGACATCTTGGGCTTACTGCATGCTTGTGCTAAAGGTCTGAAGGTGTCCGTTGATTGCTATAATATGGTATTAGTGGCCACCTTGGATACTGTTGCACATTTCCATGTTCAATCCATGACCTCCTGCTATGGTTCACCTTGGTATTGTGCTGAACTATGCCAGTTGAAGAGTAAGAGGCATAGGTTGGAGCATTCCTTGGGAAAGTCTGGGTAGATCTGGGACAGGTTGGCAATGAGACAGCATTATGCAGAGTATTAATGGGGAATTGACCAAAAAATATATAAATTCTGACTTGTCAATTGCTGTAGCAATGAATCACCTGGCCATGCTCTTTTGCGCTGTAGACAGATGGTTAAATCCATCCTGTCTGCAGTCTGTGGGAGCCATTTCCACAGAGAGAGATGCAAGGAGTTTGGACAAAGTGTTCATCATCAGATCTAGTATCTCTTCTCATGGCCTAGCTGTGGCTAGGGGAGGCCAGTCATGTGGTGGGTTTGATCAGTCTGGGGTGAGTTCCAACTGGTTATGGAGGTCGAGTTCCTTCTAGTGATCAGCAGCTTGTGTCCCATCAGCTGTGAACTGGACTCAGGCCTGGTGTGGCTAATTATAGACTGAACTGAGTTCCTGGGTCTGGTTTTTGTGGAGATCATTAAAGCAGCAGTACTACAAAAAAAAAACTGTGCTTTTTTGACAGTTTATTCTTTGTGCCCTGCTAATCATATACCTGGTACTCTTTCTCACCGACATTGTAATATTGCTGAGTAATTTGCTCAGTTATTCTCCACTTTAGTTTACATTTCTGCCACTAAGCATGTTGCACTGGAACCCCCTCTGCTGCCAACTGCACATATATACGACTTGCAGGGACATCGGGAATGGTCAGCAGAGGGTCCCTCTGCTGTTGGCAAAAGACGTGATGCAACCTGTAGAAAAAGCGCAGCTGAAATTAGTCAGCTGCCATATTTGTTGTAGCACTACAACAATTTAAATAAATTGCAAATATCTAAAAAACTAAACATGACTGGAAAAAAACATTTACAGGTATGGCAACTGGAACTTTGGCTGCATGCTTACAGCCAAAAAACAGAATTTTGATAACTCACTTCCTGATTTCGTAGTACTGCTGCTTTAACGGGTCCTTGAGGGAGGGTGTCTTTCCTTTGGCTTTGAAACAGGTGGTGATGCGGCCCCTTCTTAAGAAACCATCCTTGGACCCTGACATTCTTGCAAATTACAAGCTGATCTCTATCCTTCCCTTCTTAGGGAAGGTTATTGAGAAGATGGTGGTTGCGCAGCTGCTAGAACACTTGGAGTGTTTGTCTATCTCTGAACATCTCCAGTCTAGATTTCAGCATCACCACAACTCTGAGACTGCTCTGGTTAGGTGACATATGATCTTCTCATGGAGAAGGACCAAGGGCAACAAACTATTTTGGTGCTCTTGAACTTTTCTTCAGCATTTGATATGGTGGATTATGGGGTGCTGTTTGATCACCTGAGTGACTATATGAACATTTCTGACTCTGATTTATGTTGGTTTTCACTCATATTTGGTGGACAGAACACTGCAAGCAGTCTGGGAAGTTTATTTCAGGATCATCTGTGTAGTCCTGTAGGGTTCCTCAGGGTTTGATCTTGGCTCCTATTTTATTATGTGTACATGCTGCCACTAGGGGCAATTATCAGGTTGTACAGTGTGGAATTTCACTGCTGTGCAGATAATACCCAGTTGTACCTGTCCTGTGCCCCTAGTGATACTTCAGTGCTGAGTCACTGTTTGGCCTAAATTAATGACTGGATGGCTGCCAAATGGCTGTGTCTCAATCTGGGTAAGACTGAGGTTATGGTAATTGAGCCTGGTCATGGGGGCTTGCCTGCTGATGTGGGAGTTGGCCTATCAGTTCTGGGTGGCCAGCCCCTTTTGGAAGAGAGTATGGTCAGGGACCTAGGGGTCATATTGGACAGCAGATGGACCTATGAACATCAGATGTTGTCTGTTGTCTGGTCTGCCTTTTTCATGTTCAAAACATTGCTACAATCTGGCCATTTTTAGCCCATGATAACCTGGCTATGGTTATACATGCTTTTGTAACCACTAGGCTAGACTACTGTAACGCCCTTTACCTAGGGTTATCTAGAGGTTTGATGCATCAATTTCAGCTGGTGCAGAGTGCTGCAGCTCAGATGTTGGTCAGTTCCTCTATGAGGGATCAGATCACTCTGGTTCTGCATGTACTGCACTGGCTGCCTTAGCATTTGCACATCACCTTTAAGATTGGCTTGTTGACGTATGAGGCCCTATGTGGACTGGGACCTGACCATTTAAAAGATCTTCTGACCCTTTATCAACCACTCTACCTACTCCACTCCTCCTCAGCTGGATTATTGGTTGTCCCCATCTCAAGGCTCAAATCATCGGGTGGCTGAGCTTTTGGGGTGGCAGCCTCAATCATTTCAAACTCAAATCCCTATCATATCCATGCTGTCAGCTCTTTGGAGGCCTTCATGGCCTCTTTTATGACCTAATTATTTGAAAGTGCTTGTGATGGGACCTTACTTATTTATATATTATCCCATATTTTTACATATCATATGCATTTTATACTGATCTTTTATTCTATTTTATTTGTGTTATTTTATTGTAAAGCAATCAGAGCACTTGTTTGGATTGTGCACTATATAAATAAATTTGCCTTGTCTTGTCTATCTTGCTAATCAGGACCCTGTTAGGTGGATTCTGCACTTAATTCTTGGGAAAAAAACTGAAATGTGTTTTATTCTTATTTTAAAATAATTGTTTATGACTCGATTTCTTTATTCATGTGGCCATTAGCGAAGCAGCGAGATTTTATTTTGTCGGCGAAATTCTGGTGAAATTGGGAATTTTGTTCTGCAAAATATTTAATGAAATTTGCACATTTTGCCAGAATTTCAACAGTGTGAAATGCAGAATTTCATGCATAAAATAAAAAAAGGGGTTTCTCCCTCCCAAAGACACCCACATCACTGGTGTCTAGTGGTCGCACTCTCCAGCCCACAATAGGAAGAGAATGAATGAGTCATGATCAGGAAGAGACTAGCTGTGAGTAGTGCCCGCAAGAGGAGAGGAGAGGAGATGAGAGGAGTAATATGGCTGTACTAATGACATTTGTGACATATACTAAGTCAACAATGTATTTTACCTTTACTTATGTCAATCCCACCATCATGACCTAACCAGCACAGAAAGCAGCCAATTAACCATGCAATTGCTGTTTTTTATATTGAAAAATTGCATCCCCTTTTACACTGATATGGTGAGCTATTTCACAAGGTATGGCCTTGTGCACTGGCTTAATGTGTTGTTGAAGAACACAGAAAGTGGGAGTACTCCTGTGCCACAATGGTGTCACTTGACAAGGTAAATGAGAAGAAAAAAAGAGTTCACACCAGGCTCAAAACATATTATAAATAATTCTTTGTTGCAAAGCAAGGAATAGTGGTCAAACTTCCCCTAAATATTGCCACACAATGTGGCTTCTGTGTGGGGGGGGGGTATGTTTAATTAGTAATACTCCTTAATTTAAACCCCATATTAACAATTAAATATAAAGTGAAAAAAATGTGCAATCAATCAAGAAAAATCACTGACATGCAATGTGAACAATCCCAAAAGCAGCTTTAAAATGTAAACACTGAATAAAAATTATTGAAAATACCAGAAATACAATAGAAATGTTCTGTTTAAAAATACCCATGTATCCTCATACTGTCTTACTTTTTGAGAAAATGCACAAATTAGACTATTCATTTAATATAAATTAAAAGAAAACTTCAAGTGCATCATTAGATCACATTGGGCCCTATGCTCGAAGGTGCGGAGTGACTATGTGCCACATAACATGGGCACATAGCCACTCCGCACCCACTGTGTCTCCAGGCGGCATGCATGAAGGGGGGGCACACAAACCCACTACACCAAATCCCCCATGTCTGCAGACTGCTCTGTGCAGGGGCAAGCTGGTGGAGTGCCAGCACTATGCAGTATTTAATAACCCACATAGTGCTGGCTGCATGGGTGCAGTGGGTGGCGAAGGGTACTCCAAGCAGGCCCTGCCATAACCCACTGCGTGCCCCCACAGGTGCAGGCCTGGAGTTGCTGGGGGACTGTGACAGGGCACACCATGCTGGCCCTGACCGCTGGGCAGCAGGAGGCAGCAGGGGTGGCTGGACAGGTAGGTGCCTGGATATATCTTGAATGGCAGCAATAGGACTGGAGGGTGCCAGACCCATACCATACTATGCATGGGATCCACTATGGGTCTCAGGGGGGGCATCCCAATGGATACCCTCCCGGGATGATGAGTCCTGCCCCGGCCACCCTGCAGAGCCCTGTGCACTGGAGTGGAGAAGCCATGGACAGGTGGCCGGCATTGATGAATGCTGGTATGGGCACACCTGTCCATGGGTGTAGGGGTGTGGGTGGAGTACATACAGTTTGTGCATGCCTACGCCCCATTTGTGCAAAGTGGCCAATGTGAATAAACCAGGCTGTAATGACAGATACATTTGAAAACATCAAAGTCAGTCACAGATGACCATCAGCCAGTGATACTACAGCTGGAAAACAGCTAGGTATAAAAATTGTAAATATATAAATTGTGTTCTCTGGGTGCTCTAGGGGGAGTCAAGTGCAGCTAGGGCTACAAACAATAACTTGCTCATAAATAGCAATGAGCTCATCTTATACACAAAATGGTGGTGCATACTAGGTTCCAAAAATGATTGTATGAGTGAGAGTCTCAGATCAATTAAAATATCAGAATAATAAGGGATTACATGATGGGCATGAGTGAGATATGTAAAATATTTTCACTCCTTTAGAGTGACCTTTGGATATTCATGAGTGATGAAGCCACAAACAAGTATCCAGAGGTCACTGGGCAGGGATGAAAATATTTTCCATATTACATGAGTACACATCATGTATCTGTTCTATACATTAGGAGCATGATAAGTGGAAAGAACTCCAATTATCACACTGTGATGATGTCATCACTGTGTGATAACTGGCAAAAACACTGGTTATCACACTCTGGTGATGTCAGCAGAGTGTGACATCTATGATGGTGGCTTTATGCTGCAGTAAAGAATAGCATATCATCTCACCCCTATCAATAATATCAAATTAAGTGACTGGTGCCACATTATTTTTCCCTCACTTCCATTTTGCTGGTGTGTAATCTGCAACAGATGTGATCAGAGCACAGAAGAGGGAGGGAAGAGTAGATCTTTCTTGTGCTGGGAATGATAGATATTCTGATTAACTACCACATCAAAATCTCACCTGGTCCCACAAGTATTGACTGACATCGTGTGGGTTGTGTGGGTTCTGTTTAGCTGGTGGTGACAGTACAAAAAACACTGCCACTGAAAATGAGACGAGGCATCAGCTACTTCATTCACTACACCTGTCATACAGATGCCTGCAAGGGAGTGCTGCTGAACAGGTGGGCCATTGGCTACAGTGCACTCGGAGGATGCCACTGTGGGTTATTGCTGGGAGGTGGATTTTTTCTTAGCACTATAATCACTTTTGGATCTGTATTTTAAATAATTTACTGACCTTTATTTTTGTTTGTTTCTGGTATTTTTTTCCCCATTCACTTAGGATCAAAAGTGCAGTGAGGAGCAGTAGAAATGGGATGTCACAAATGAGTTGAGCCATTGTTCAGAAGGGAGTGGCAATTGCTGTTTTTTATGTTTTAAGTTATTTCCTTGTTGTTTTTTTTTCCTTCCTTTGAAATTAAGATCGGAGGTGCGGCGGGCAGCAAAGAGTCAGGATGAAGAATCAGGAGTAGCCAAGCCAGTGGGAGGAGTGAACAATTGGGAAGAAGACTAGAAAGGATGCCGGGTTTAAACAAAGGAAAGGCTGCACACAAAATGACAAGGTGTAATGAGAGGGAGCCAGACACCAGCAAGGGAGTGCTGCTGAATGGGTGGACCAGTGGCTGAGTGCTGTGAAGTGGATTTTTTTTTTACCAAGCACTTCCCCCCAGCTCTCAAATGCAGAATTCACCCATGAGTGGCAAAATTAGCATTTCATGGGCAGAAGTCCACATTTTGCGGGGGGGAGGGTTTGCATTTTGCACCCGCAAAATAATTTGCATAATGCATGGATTACGCAAAATATTTTGCGTGAACATTTTTAAATTTCACACACCACTAATGGCCATATGGAAAAGGAATTTGACCATGCAGAAAATAATCCCTTCATATGAAAAAATAATTTGGGCTTAGTTTTTCTTTTCTTCTTTAAAAAAAAAATAATTTGAACTTTTTTTTCCAATTCACTTAATTTTTTTTTCACAAAAAGAATCAGAAAACTAAACAAGTCCAAATTAATTTTCTGTATGAAGGGACCCTTTTTCATATGTTTTTTATTCATTCATACAAAAAAGATGCCCTCGTGTGAAAAAAAGATTTTGGACTTAGTTTTTTTCTGATTATTTTTTCATATGAAGGCATCCTTTTTTGTATGGGTTTTCATTCATAAAAAAAGGATGCCTTCATATGAAAAAAGATTTTCGACTGATCATTTTTTGGTGTGAAGGAATCCATTTTTGTATGGCTCTTTTGTTTGATATGAAAAAGGGTCCCTTCATGCAAAAAAAAAACCAAAACATTTCAGGCTTAGTCTTTTTACCATATTTCAACTTCAAGAAGCCATAACTCCCTCAATATTTGGAGTTAAGGGACAATCTATATATCACAACAAAGGTCTTAATGAGTACAACAGTAACACATAATACTCCACCAACAATTTAGGGAGCATATAAAAAATTTAAACATGAAAAGTCTCATAGGATTACACTGGAAGTTGAACAAGTCATAGAGCATCTCTGCAGAGATGGAAGTGTGCAGTCTGGAGAGGCCTTGCACTTCCACAGTCAAATGAATATGTTCACATAGGTCCCTGAGGATATGGTTATACTATCTCAAAAAGTAAGGAAATTCATTGGAAAAATTTTGTTAATGCACCATTTAGGGTTAAAGTGACAAAAGAAGGGAAATGTGGTGCTAGGGTTCCCAACCAAAACTCCTCATCCCCTTCCTGTAGGCAGCAGAAGGAAATGCCATTATGGTTTCAGCTCTCCTGAGTCTTCACAAATCAAGCATGGGGTGTACATTGGGGCTGTTAACTCTAATGCTCATTCCATTCTCATATACTCTACACAACTTAGCTTAATTACTGATGGAATGGGTTGAGTGTTAGGCCTAACAACCCTGAAGTACACACCATGTCTGATTTGCAAATAATCAGGAGAGGTGAAACTGTAATGGGTTTTCCTGCTGCTCCCTTCATGGTGGGATCAAGTGTTAGATTTGGAAGCCTCATTTCCCTACTTTTGTCACTTTAACCCTAACTAGACTAATTGATTGATAAAACTTTATTTTTATACAGGATTAATTGTTAGGATTTTCATTCCTATTTACAACAATGCCCTGTTTGTTGTATCACATCAATGTGCTTTACAAAATGTCATTACTCATGCATATATACATTTATACTTACAACAATACTCCGGAGTCCTAGGCTCGACTTTTGTGAGGTAGTAGGGCCGTTGGTAGGTTTGCCGCACGCAATCTCCAAAATATATTCGGTGTTGTTTGGGTGGGCGTATTCTTCTAATCCGGTTCAAAGTTCATATTGGGCGTCAGTCTTTCCCGATACCATGCTCAGTTGGAAAGCTTTATGGATGAACTGTCATAAATTCATTTTGCAGGATCGATTTAGGCTGATGCAGTTCAAAATTCTTCACAATATATATATTCCCCACAAAATTGGCTAGGTTGAAAATTACTGAATTCTACATGTTACAGGTGTCAAGCGAGGAGGGATTTGATGCATATATTCTGAATTGCCCTAAGGTAACCCCTTGTGGACGGAAATTAAAAGCAGAATGAATCCGCTACTGGGACTTGGGGACCTCTTCATTCCTGAAATATGTTTGCTGGGAGATGTCTCTCATATCCCGGTCAAGAGTAGGAGGTTCCATATAGTCCTGATTGCTGCCACGGTTAAGAAAAATTGTTCTTAGACATTGAAGGACTCTGTCGTGCTTCAGTTATGCTGAATGGTTGGAGGAATTATTAGACGGTCTGAGGGTCGAGAGAATGATAGCTATCCTCCAGAATAAGCTTCCTAGGTTCAATAGGATTTGGGGTCCCTTTATGCTCTTTTATTCTCCATAGAAGAGTGCAGAACAACTACTGTTTGATAGTATGCTACCTCATTGGACTTGTGCTGGGAGGGTTGGGGGTAGGGAGGGGAGTGGGTGGGGAGGATTGGGGGGATATGTTACAGGGCTTGTTTTATTTTATGTATGGATATGAATATTTATGTACTACTACGTGTTTGTACTTGTAACTGTTGGATCCTATTCCTGTAACGAAAAATGTAATAACATTTTAATGGCAAAAAAAATACTTACAACAATACATAAAAAAGGGAAAAAATCATTCTTAAAAATCACAGTATGTTACCATATTAAAAAACCTACTAAACTAAACACAGATGTATTTTTGATGCAAAAAGCTTTTCAGTTTTTGTTTACAAACATCAGTAGATGGTGCAGTTTTCAGTTCATTAGGGAAAGAATTCCATGACCGGCTAAATTCATCTGCAAAATAACCTCCCCATCCTGTTGTGAGCCCTTGGAGTTGGGATGTTCAGGCTGTTTAATCTCAATTTATATTTTATTTCATTTTGTGACTTTAATATCACCATTTTTCCTAGTGGGTGGTTGTCAGATAGACTGGTGCATTAATGAAGTGTTTGCAATGAATTTAGATATTGACTTCATCTTGGAGTCATAATTGTATTCTAATTAATTACTCTTCATTGATACACATTACATGGAGATTCATGGTACGGCTATGGGTAGCTCCATGGATCCCTCCTATGCCAATCCATTTAAGGGGTGGTGGCAGACAGAGGCCAAAGGGGCAATGTATTGCATAGGGCATGGTCACAAAACAGAGCCAGATTAATCACACCAAATCCAAGACTAGCAGAAGATCAACACAAAACATACCTTTGTCCCACAGTACAACCAGATTGCCACAGACCTGAAAATATAATCCTTGAACACTGCTAAATCCTGTCTACAGATTCAGACTTACAACCTGGCATTAAACAGAGTTGAAGAGTGAGTCCCACTAAGGGTAAACATTAGTGACAGACTTACACATAGTTATTTTGTACTAACTACAGTACCATCTAGTCAGGGAACTGGCCTGCAAATAAGCCAGAGTTTCCCCAAGAACAGGAATGTTTGGAGACTGACACTGGCAGGGGATACATTTTGACAACCTCACTTTAATACCACAATACAGGTCAAACAATTCATTTCACGTTGCATATCCTTTGTCATTTATGTTTTGTAGTGTACCTGTGGAGTTATTTCTTTAGACCTGACATTCTGTTCACATTCAGGAACATGTCTGAGCAATTAACAATGTTTGCACATAGAATCCTATCAGCCCTAACTGTCCTCAAGCACATCAGGGTAATTCCAGTGTTTTGCAGTTCATTGGCATTGAATTGGTCCACTGCAACCAAATGAGCAATGACTGAGTTAAAATTTCACTTCTACATGAAAAATGGTGGATTTTTTTTTATTTACCTGCAACCATTCCATCCTGATGGCTTTAATGATTCACTGAGTAGGGTCTCCTTGTAATATCCAGGGTGAAACTGAGAATCTTAGGTGACTGCGCCTTTGAGGTAGCTGGCCTGGTCTTGTGGAATTCCTGCACAAGAGCCCTGAGGGAGGTCACCTCAGTGGAGGCCTTCAAAGGGAACCACAATACTTTTTTATTTATACATACTTTCAAGGATTAATTCCCCTATTCCATTCCATCACCCAGTCTGTACTTATTTATATTTTATCTGCAGAAATAATGTAGCTATTAGAAAGGTATTTTATGAATAGCTTCAATAAGTTACTTTTAGTATTTAATTATTTAATTTATTGTGTGTTGTGTTCTAATTCTTATGTATTATGTTCCTACTGTATGTGGCCTGATTGTAATGGCATCCTGAGCCTCCAGGGAAGGGCACTAAAAAATGTAAATAAAATGTACTACTGCTATTATACTTCACTGTCTCCTTTTTCACTTCCTCCTTCTTCCCTGTCCCCTCTTCCTCTTTTAGTACCTTCACTTTCCGTTGTTTTCCTTGTTATTCCCCTCCTGGCATCTCTCTTCTTTATTCTGAACTCTGTTTTTCCTCCCCCCACATTTCATTCCCCCAAAGTCCCTCTATTTTTCAACCCCCTGCCCATTGCCACTGTACACTTAAGTGTCTAATACTTTTGCAGTTCAGCTCAAGACTAGAGATGTGCAAAACTGGAAAATTTAGCCTAGCAAAATATTTTGCGTAATTCCCTCATTAAGCAAAATTGTACGCCTAGGCAAAATGTTATTTTGTCTTGAGTCTGCTTTTGTGTAATGCAAAATTTTGCCCAATTTCACCAATTTTGTTTTGCATAAGGTGAAATTCCACCATTATCCTGAATTTCGCAAATGTTTTTCAATTTTGCCAGTGAAATTGCAATACATTGTGGGTAGATAGCTGAAATATCACATGCAGGCTGTTTTCTGCACAGTATATTGTCTGTTGAGTCGCACAGCAGTTCAGTGTGGTGCATCACAGCCAATAAACCCTTCAAAAACCTCTTTATTTGTGATTTTTGAGAGTTAATTGCTCCCAAAATCTCAGTTTCGTTCCTAGTGCTGCTAGTGAACATTTTTATGTTTTTGCATCTTTGGATAACACTTAGTTAAACTTAGGTAGTGTTTTCAGTTTTCTTTGTGTCTGTGTCTGTGAGGGAGTTGAGTGGGGGAGAGTCAATAGTGTGTGTGTGTGTGTGTGTGTGTGTGTATGTGAAAGCAGAGCAGGCTAGTTCCTAATATTTGACAAATTTCTCACAAGTTGTAAGTGATTTTCTGTAATTTCTTTTAAATCTTAATATTTTTGTTTGTGTGCTTCTTATTGATTATATTTTTCTTACATGTTGACCCTTTTTAAGGTAACTTTATCTGAACAGTTACTACATTCTGACTGAGTAGTTCTGTTCCTGTTTTCCTTTGCTTAATCACTTTTGTGACTTATTTTTTTTATTGAAAGTATTCGTGTACATTGACCACTTGACCAGTCCATATCCAGGTACATTGCATTGTTGAATTGCTCACAGAAATTAATATTGTGATCTAGCCTCTGCATTTCAGCATTCCTGTTTTTCTGTTTAATTTGCTTATCATATTAACCCTTTCTTCCCTGTTACACCACTGTTGTTTACTACATGGCCTTCTATACACAAAACTACAATTTTCGAGATAGTGCTGGTCCCTGCACGAGTTTTGGAGGTGAGTTTGTTTGTTCATTTCAAATCTAGCTGTCCCTTCTGTCTGATATATCTGTAAGCCAAAACTGTATTTGGTAAGTACTAACACATTGCAGTACTCACCTTATCCAGACTATAGTTCGTATTTTGACTGAGAGGTGTTCTGTGCAATTGGTTTACAGTTTAGTTTTTGTGAACCTACCAGCATCTACCCGGTTATTATCAAGTTGTGTAATAATCATTCTATTTAAAAATTGACATTTGATTAAGAACTACTTAAATATTTGTTTCAGATTTACTGCACAATGTTGTTTTGGTGGTGTTCTCTGTCAGTTTTGTATTGAAAGTCTCTTACTTCTGTCCTCCTGCTTCCCCATGTTACTTAACTCATGCTTTTGTAATTGAAAAAAATAAAATGTTGTTTTCACACTCGAATAGGCTACAGTAGCAGTTGTAGGTAATTATATACACGTACACTACAGTGCAGCTACCTGTTCTGATTTCTGTTTGCCCTTTGTAGATAGCACTGCAAGTGTTAAATCACACTTCTTTAATAGAAATACATAATAATATAGTTCCAAAAGGAAGCCAAACAAAGCAAGCATATAAAAATACCTGCCAAGAGACTTTCAACTTTAGATGAAGGTGCCAGGGTGGGAGGTGGCTCAAAGAGGTCTGTTGGAAAAAAGTAAATCTATTTGTGAATCAGTGCACTCTGTGGACTCCACTGCTGCTGTGGCAGCCAGTAGTGGAAACAATTAGAAGTGGCTTCAAGTCTGTGACTCATTTCTTTACTGCCCAATCTGCAGCTAGTACAGTATGCTTGTTGGGGATGATACTGGGAATAAGGGAGACACGCACACCAGTGGAGGCACAGAGGTCTAGGAGGAGGTCAAAAAAGTTGTCAGTGTGACTGTTGCTCCTGCTCAGTGAGGAGCTGATGGTGATGAGGATGATAGTGTCCAGCTTCAGTCTGTTTCTCCTGGAGAATGAGATAAGGAAAGTCAGCCCCCCCCGCCACCACAGTGAGGAGATGCCAGAGAAGGGAAAAGTTTATCTGGCAGTAGACAGTGATAGGGAGGAGGAGGAGGATATAATATGTTTTGATACAGATGATGATGATGTGTTGGATCTCCTGTGGGAGCCAGAAGTGAAAAAGATGAAGAGTGACGATGTAGCCCATTTAGATGACAAGACTGAGGTGAGGATATCAGCAAGCCTACAACAAACAGTCCAGTCACCCCACCTCCCAAATGTAGCATGTTGGAGATCATGCAAGCTGCACAAAAAGCAAAAACATCTACACCTTTGGCTCCGCTGTTCAGGTCTCAGTCCCATATCAAATCTAGAGGTGCAAAGTCCCTAGTTTGGGATTTTTTTATGCTTGATGCAGCCGATGACACCAAAGCGATATGTCAGCTGTGTCAAGCACATGTAAGTTGTGGAAAAAGGGGAAGCCACAAAGGCACCAGTTACCAGCATGCCCAGTTGAAAAACAATCACCCATTGCACTGGCACCAACACAGAAAGATACCAGAGCTGTTGGTGGGGACTTACCTTGTCAAGCTTAATGTTAGTGACAGCAGTGCAATAGAGCAGGAGGAGGGAGGGCTAAGTGGGTAGGTGGAGGAGGAATGTGAGGAATCATTTGTTCTCTAGAGCAGTGGGCATAGAAGCAGTGGAGCTGCCACTCCTTCAAGTTATAAAAGTACACCACCAGGCACCAAATCCACCAGAATAACCAGTTTCATACATGCTGCACATCCCAGGCCCCAAGAGTCACCTGGTACCCCAACAGGAACAACATTGGTGGCACAAGTAAAGTGTTTTTGTCGACCCGCTTCTGAGATGCAGCCCATATTGAAAAGTGTGTTTGAGCAGCACTCAAAGTACCCCCTAATCATGCTGCTGCATGTGAGCTGAACACAGCCACAGCTGAAATGCTCACCATTGATCTGTTGCCCTTTTCCTTTGTGGAGAATCCAGGATTCCTCCATTTGATGGCCCATGCCTGTCCCAAATGGCAGGTGCCATCGTGAATGTGTTTCTCCAAACGTGCCATGCCTGAGCTCTACAGCAGAGTTTCACAGCCCATCCTACATGCCATGAAGCATTCTGCCTCAAAATATATCCACCTTAGCACGGCTATGTGAACAGGTGGGCAAACAGAGGGCAGCTCATATCTGTGCATAACAGCACAGTGAGCACAGGTACCTGGGCTGGTTGTTGATTTGGAGCCTGGCAAAAGCTGTATAAAGCAAAATTGTGGTGGTAGCAATGTACCTGTATTCATCAGAATGCAACCATAACTATGCAAAGAGTTACAGGGTCTCACACTGGTGAGAAAATGTTGAGTGTCCTGCTAAATCAGATTGCTGAGTGGCTGAACGTGCACTCACTCACAGCGGGGTTTATTGCTAGTGACAATGGCTCCAGTGTGGTTAAGTGCACTACTGATGTTGTTTTTTTCAGAGTTCCCTGCCTGGCACACTACCTTAATCAATGAGGTGTAGCAATTTCTGAACCACGATGAAATAAAGGAAACTGTGTCTGTTGACAGATGCATCTGTTTACACTTGCCCATTCTACAAAGGCCCTTGACCATCTACGTGAGCTGCAGCATAGTAACCATCTGTCTTAGCACTGTATAATGCTCGATGTTGTTATAAGGTGGAACTCCACACTGTACATGCTGGACTGGCTTTATGAGCAGTATAAGGCGGTTTCAGATTACCTACTTCTGCACATCACCCGGGATAGTGCTGGAGTGCCCCATGCCCTAACAACGGAGCAGTAGCAACAAATGGATGGCATAATATGCATTCTGCATCCATTTGAACATGCAACACAGGCTGTGAGTGGGGACACTGCCTGTATAAGTCAATCAATACCCCTTATACGTATGCTGAGTCAGACACTGTTAAATGTCCCTCACCAGATGGAGGCAAGTGATGATCACAGTTCAGTTCATGTAATGGGTCACATGCTCCTTATACTGGACAGCAATACACATATCTCTGGCATTATGCAATCTCATGAGTTTGCTATTGCTACCATGCTGGATCCATGGTAAAAACGTGGATTGCCTGCCATCATTGAAGGGGGTTGTGTGTGAGTGGACAAATTGACCAATTACATTATCAGATGGGTACATGGCACATAGATGAAAAATTCAGAGACACAAAGGGCATATATACCAGGTGTTGCTTCCACCACCACCACCACCACCACCACCAATAAATCATCGGAGGCCACCAAATCAGAGAAAATGTCAAAATCACAGCACAGCATGGCAGGTAATCCCATTTGGGATGCTCTGTATGGGGTGGGCATGGAAAAAAATTGAAGACAAGGACGAGGAGCATAGTGAAGCAGCAGGACTCTGGACAGCACAATGTACGATAGATGCCTACATGGGAGACACCAAGCATCTTGGCATCACTCATGAGCCACAGGTGTACTGGAGCAGCAAACTGAGTGATTGGCCTGCACTGTCATCTATTGCTTTTAAATACCTGAGCTGCCCACCATCCAGTGTCAGTGTGGAACGGGTGTTCAGTCCTGCTGAGGCCATTGTGCATGACCGTAGGACAAATCTGTCACTGAAGAATGTTTCTGTCCTAACATTTATAAAATGAATGAGGTTCACATTCCATATGACACAGTTATTTCAATGGTGTTCCTCCCAGACCTGTGTCTCGGAGTCAATGATGACAATGAAGATGTCAACACTGGTAAGGCCTCTACTAGCAGGGATATAGATGAAGCAGCAATGATGACAGAATTTCCACCTGGTGATGACTCCATTCTTTTTTTTTTAATTCAAACTTCATTCACAAAGTTTTCCACAATACAGGAGGCAGTAATGCAAATATGAACAGCCAGTTTGTAATACAATCCAACACTGCCCCCTACTCCCCTACCCCATCCGGCACAGCAGTTCCTTCATGTGTTGTAGTAACAGGCTATCTGTAATAACCAAGTACATATTAAAGGGAAATGTCCACATACAGTCGGGCCCCATCTCCATGTGAAGTAGGGCCTGATTAGCATATGCGATAAAAAAGAAGTTAAAATAAACTTACTCACTTCACATTTATTTGAAAGTATATCTGGTTGATCCTGCGCCCCTGTTGCCCCGGCATTTTATGATGCAGAACCCTCCCCGTCGCACCCACAAGCACTCGCGGCTGTTCCCGTGATGACGTTTCAGGCGGGGAGCAGCAGGGGGCATCTATACACTGATATGAGACTCCTTTTTAAAATAGCTCCGGTTTGGAGCCTGGACATTCGTGGGCAGGTGTCTTATAAGCAGATGATGACCAGTACCATGCCAGTTGATACGTGGTCTCGGTGTAGCCCGGAGATGCATAGATTCTAAACCGGAGCTATTTGAATATTTGGCAATACTGGAATGAATATGTCATTTCAGCAATACACAATGGCCCCATCTAGCGACAAATACTAAACAGCATCTTCCCCATTTCCACATTTACCTCCTCCATGAGACCCTGAATGGGTGTCTAGTGAGTGTGCCACCACTGTATATACGATGTAACAATAACAACTTAGTTGGACAGTGCACAGCCAGTACTATGCTACTCAGAAATGCACAGATATACAGAAATGTGATGGCAGAGAAAGGCACCACGGCCCATCTATTCTGCTCAGCACCCTACCTCCCTCCTTCTGTTATGCTTCCACCCTCTTTTCCCAACCACTTAAATCTATCCCAAGCCCTCGTGAACCCCTCCACTGTTTCAGCTGCCACTACCTCCTCTGGCAGCTTGTTCCAAGTCCCCACCACCGTCTCCATGAAAAACTGCCCACTGACATTACCTCTGTATTGCCTACCTTCCAGTTTGAGGCTATGTCCCCTCGTGTTCACTCCCTTCTTCAATTTGAACAAGCTGTTACCCTCTACCTTATTTATTCCCTTCAGATACTTAAAGGTCTCAATCATGCCCCTCCCTCCCTCCTAGTCTCCAGAGGGTACAAATTCAGCCCTCTCAATCTTCTCTCATAGGGTACATCCTGCATCCTTCATACCATTTTGGTTGCCCTTCTCTGAAACCTCTCCTTCAGCTCAACATCTCTTCATAGGTGAGGCCTTCAGAACTGCACCCCATACTCCAGATGTGGCCTAACCATGGTTCTGTATAATGGCATTAGCACCTCCCTCTTCCTGCTATTAAAACCCCTCACAATGCAGGCCAACATTCCGTTTGTTTTTCCCACCATCCTACTACACTGGCTGCCCACCTTGAGATCATGCGATACCATAATCCCCAGGTCCCTTTCCGTTTCCTTCTCCTTAATCACCAACCCCCACAGGGAGAAAGTTTCCCTCCTATTCTTCCTCCTCCCCAGGTGCATCAGCAAGCATTTTTGTGTATTAAACTTCAATTTCCAAGTGTCAGACCACCTCTCCAGCCTCTCCAGGTCCCTCCTCATGGCTTGCACCCCACTAGGTAAATCCACCCTATTGCACACCTTTGTATCATCTGCAAACAGGCACACTTGACCCTCAAGACCCTCCACTAGGTCAGTAACACAGATGTTAAAAAGTATTGGTCCTAGCACTGACCCCTGTGGCAGCCCACTGGTCATCGCCCATTCCCAGGAATGTGTCCCATTTACCACAACCATCTGACTCCTTCCCCTTAACCAGTTTTCTACTCACCTGGCAATCCTGTTGTCCACCCCTAGTCTGTCCAGCTTATGTACCATTCCACCATGTGGAATGGTGTCGAAGGCCTTATTGAAATACATATAGGCCACGTCCACTGCTCCTTCCTGGTCCACTATCTTTGTTTCCCCATTAAAAAACTCCATCAGGTTAGTCTGACAGGACCTTCCCTTGGTGAAGCCATGCTGCCTGTCATCCTGCATGCCATTCATCTCCAAATATTCTATCAACCTGATGTTAAGTAGTGCTTCCATTACCTTCCCCACTACTGAGGTAAAACTAATAGGATGGTAGTTTTTGACCGTCCTTCCGCCCACCCCCCCTTATGTAGTGCGACCACCTCTGCCCTTTTCCAGGCCGTTGGCACCACCCCTGTGACCAAAGACAAGTTAAACAGCCTCGCTAGATGCAGTGCCAGTTCATCCTTCACCTCCTTGAAAACCCTTGGGTGTATTCAATCAGGCCCCATTGCCTTGTCTACCCTAAGTCTACCCAGCTCTTCCCTTACTCCTTCAGTAGTCTGTGGCTGTCACCCTCCCCTTCCCATCCTGGTTCCCCACCCTCCCTTTCCTCCGTGAAGAGTGAGGCGAAATAGCTGTTTAATGGCTCTGCTTTTTCGAAGTCCCCTTCCAGTATTGTTCCACTTTCCTCCCTTATCCTTCCAATCCCATGCTGTGCCCTCCTCCTTTCTCCAATGTACCTAAATAAGGTTTTGTTCCCCCCCCTTGTCTGCTTCACTATCCTCTCCTCAATGGCCTCCTTAGCCCTCCTTATCTTTTGCCCAGCCTCCTTTCTTTTTTCCCTGTAGGTTTCCCTGTCCTCATCCTTTTGTGACCTCCTGTACCTCTTGAATGCTCTAGTCTTCTCCTTGACCCCTAACACCACCTCTCTACTGAACCATAGAGGTCTTTTCTGTCTTCTATTCTTTCTTACCCTTCTTATACATGATTCCATGGCTTTAAATACCCATCTCTTGATGGTTGCTCATAATTCCTCCACCCCCTGCACATCCTCTATCCTCAACATTTCTTTCCCAACTACCTTCCTCATTCCATGAAAATTAGCCTTTCTGAAGTTCATTACCTAAGTTCTTGTCTTAACCCTCTCCCTGCTGGCTCTCACCCTGAACCTGACAGCCCTGTAGTCACTGGTGCCAAGTTCTTCCCCCACCTCCACCTCCTCCACACTGTCCCCATTTGTGAGGACCACATCCAACAGGTTTACACCCCTAGTGGGCTCACTGACCCTTTGTTGCAGGAATATGCCCTGAAGAGCCTCTAAGATGTCCCTGCTCCTTGAGGAGATTGCTGTATGGGCCTCCCAGTTGATGTCCGGAAGGTTTAAGTCCCCAACTAGCAAAATTCCCCCTTTCCATGCCATCCTTGCTACTGATTCTACAAAGTGTCTATCCCCTTCCTCCCCCTGCATAGCAGGCCTATAGACTACCCCAACACGCAGGTTTTCCCCCTGTCCCCTGTCTATGCTGACCCGCATTATCTCTGTTTCCCCCTCCTCTTCCTTCCCTGATATATAATGCCACCCCACCCCCTTTCCCCTCCCGATCTTTCCTAAACAACCGATACCCTGGAATTACCATCTCCCGGGCATAGTGCTTATTCCACCAAGTCTCACTCACTGCTACAATGTCTAGGTTCTCCTCCATTATGGTGGCCTACAGTTCTCCCATTTTGTTCCCCAGGCTCCTGGCATTTGCAACCAAAGCCCTCCAACATGTAGCCCAATCCCTTCCTTCCCTGCTGCTAAGTGTTCCCTTGATGAGTGTTGTGACTTGGGGGGAGGCTGATAGCCTCTCTGCTCTGCCTCACGTAAGGCTGGCCCTGTCCTTAGCCACCCCCCCCCTTATTTAGTTTAAATTTAACTTCCTTGCCATGAAGTCCCCCAGTTTACTCTTTAATGCAGCTGCCCCTGAAGAGCGCAGGTGCAGCCTGTCTTGGGCATACAGCCCCTCCTCCTCCCATATAGAGCCCCAGTCACCTATCCAGCTGAATACCATCTGACTGTACCAACCTTGTAGCCAATTGTTGAATGCCCTTATCTTCTCCTTTCTGGGTGTGCTCACTCTTGGTACTGGCAACACCTCAGAGAAGGAAATGGAAGGAAAAACAGTGTTGCTTCTACAGAACCTAGCAAGTTCCTTGAACCTTGCCTGTACCTCCATCAGACTGTTCTCTTCCAGGTGAAACACCAGATGTGTCCTTTAATCCTGCTGCTTACCCCAGGAAGTAATATGATGCCTCACCTCCAGCACCATCATCCCTGGCATGCACTGTACCCACACTGCAATGTTCTTTGCTCTCTTCCTTCCCCATTTTATCCCCTTAATTATTGAGTCCCCCAAGAGTGCCACCCTACTGCCCCCTGCTTCCTGGGTGTCCTTCTGGCCTCTAGCTTTGTGTCGTGGGGTTTGGCTGCCTTTGGACTCCACCTCATGTTCCATCCTGACTTGGTTTCTGCCCCTGCTCATCTTTTGTTCACCATCACCTAGCCTATCCTGATTTTACCCACACCCAGCATCTATACCTCTTCACCCTGTCCCTTTAGCCTTTCATCAGACTCCCCCCTCATGCACCTCTTCATCCCTTGTACTTCCACCTGGCTTCCTTCATCCCTGCAGACCCCTCCTGCATCACTGCTTGAGCATGATCCAAATTCATCTGACCCCCATCTAACTGCCCCTGGCATTCCCTCATCTGCATCACTGTGGGAGATTGTGCCAACTGTGCTTGATCCCCCTCCAACTGTTCCTGTCCTGCCCATCCTGGCAGAAGGTTTTTGTCACTGTACCTCACTTGGGGAAGTCTTCCTCCTTACCACCTGCCCTGTCTGCATATTTCTCCTCTCCTGCACCCTGCCCGGCACATGCCCCAGCCTCCTACTGCAGCTCTTAGCCTGCAGGACTTCCTCCAGTTCATTTTCAGCCTCCCAGAAGCTCAACTCCAGCTCTTTCAATGCTTCCTTCATGCCCCTTTTCTTATGCCACAGTTCCCCTAGTGCCACCTTTTGGTGTGTCCCTAATGTCCCCGTCCCATCCTCCACCCCTTCTCCTACATGCGATGTGCCTGCCCCTCCTCTTCCCCTTCCACTGCACCTGAGATCTTTCCCCCCCATGTCCCCCAGCCGCTCTGCACCCCCCTTCTCTGATGGCCCCTACCGGACCCCTTCCTCTCCAATGTCCTTGACTAGAATACCTAGGAAGGCAAAACTATTTGTTACTGCCACCCTCTGGCCCATTTCATCTATGTCTGCATTGTCCTTCATACTGGGCATCTGTCTGCATTTTCCTGAGCCAACTGTCTTCCATTCCTCCTGATCCCTGACTGACCCCTTTTCTCTAGCTACAGGCATCATTTTTGTGCCTCTAGACTTCCTGCTGTCAGTTCCCACTGACACCTTTCCTCATGTCTCGGGTGTTCCTGTCCCAAATCTGGACTTGCTGTTGTCTGTTACCACCTCTGGTCTGTTCCCTCTGGATCACCTTCTATCCTCTCCCTCCTAAGCCCTTGGCTTTCAGAACAGTGTATATGATCCTCCAGTGAATCCACTCAGCCCTTCCCACTCCTTCCTTGGCTTATACCATCCCTGTCTCTTTAACCCCTTTCCTCAGCTTCCCCCATTTAACCCCCATCTTAGCCCGCCACTTCCTCTCTCAGCTGAGTGAGCTGCTTATACATCATACAACCCCCATCCTCCCTGCCCAATTTAGGATCATAGCCATTCCACAGCCACTGCACCCCACTATCCTGCCAAAGATCCCCCTCTCTTGATCGCCCCTTCCTCTGTGCTGCCCTACCATTTCTTCCATGATACTTAGATACAGTCCTAAAATCACCCTTATGTATTTTTTGGGCCCCTGACCCTCACCCCCTCCTCAGCCCCAACTCACAGTCAAGACATTTTAGAAATAATAAAGCATGTGCAAACCATAGGCATCAAAAATTAATAACCATAGCCACCACGTTCAAGTCCAAGTCACCAAGTTCGGGTCCAAATCCCCAGCACCTCCAGTGTCAGTAGTCCAAGATCAAGTTACCAGCACTTCCAGTGTCAGTAGTCTCGACCCAGTTAGTTTCACCTCAATTTCAGCTCTTTCATGAAGGATTTCTTAGTGTCTGTGTCAATTTCCCATATCCACCAAGGTTGAAGTCCAAGTCCCCTGTGGAGAAATGCAGGACCCAGTTCCTTTGCTGCAAACCAGCTCCTCGCAGTGATTTCCTTAGCTCAGGATGCTCCTTGCTCCCACTTTTAGTCCTTCTATCGGCCTGGCTGGCTATTTTTAAAGCCTACCACCTTGGCACCTCTCTCCCTGATTGGTCTGATCCTACACCGCTGTCTGCGGTTGGCCGTCCGTCCCTGCTTCAGTCGATGGACTGCCAACTGTGCCTCTTGCCAGTTCAGCTCCAAACAGCTCTGCTCTCCTTTCTCTGATCACCAACCTCGACCTTGCTGCTGACTGCAGCCACAGCTCCACACAGCTCTCCAGTCTCTTTTCTCTGGTCACCAACAGTGACCCGCTCCCCCACTGATGACACAGCTAACAAACACAGGAATGCACAGTCCAGAATCTTTCTGTGCCACCTGGGCTATTGGTACAACTTGTGACAGAAGTCACCCATGGTCACAGCTAGGCAGAGATTGACAAGAGGCTTTGGCTATGCAAGACCTTCCAGGCATGCACTCCCCAGCCCCATTACATTGATAGCCTGGGACACACTTATTCAAGTACAAGTGCAGGATGTGAAATTATTTTGTCCTTGTGCTTCCTTTGTTATTTAAAGAGGTTGCTTAAAAGCCCACAACTAGATCCCTTAGGAGCAAGCGAGACAAAAGTGTGGATTCAAGCAGGACCCAGAGTCACTGGAGTTTGTCAGATTTAGTTGCTTGACTTCTGTTTTGCTTGGGATAGATTCCAAAGAGTTGATTTTAAACTGAAAATGCAAATGCCTTGTGGTGATGCTTTGCAGAAATCCAGTCCAGGAGACTTCACAGATGTAGTGAGGAAGAATGGTGTAGTTACTCCAAGCCAAAAATCTTGTAAATCCCCAAAAATTAAGTTACAGACACAGACTAACACAAACAGTCAACCACACAGACCCAGGAGGTGGAGCTCCCCAAAATACTCCATCCTCATGTATACAATTAACCATCATGTAATCCGCCTCCTTGTCATCCATCCTAATGTGTATAACACAGACTTTGACAGTGTGGGCCATCACTCTCATACTGCCAAGAAATACAGCTGAAAATCTATGAAACTGACAGATGCATGCTCCAGCATAAACAGCAGTCTCAGACCAGGACATTAATGCTGCCTCTGAGTCCAGCTAAATTACTCCTCCTCCTCCTTCTCCTTCAGCAGTCTTTCACCAAGAAGAACTGCCGCATTGCCTATGCTGGCACATTTGGAGCCAGTACATCAACCTGCACAATGCATCACTTTCATCCCAGCAAGCACACTTGGTGTTGTTTTCCCTCCTGCAAACCATCCATGATGACAGCATTTTCTATGTTAGAGTCCCCTCATAAGACTCAAGGAGTACCCTCATTTGTTACGTCCTTAGCAGACGGAAGCCATTACCCATTAACATAGGCTTTTAAATCTCTCATTGTATCAAACTATGCTGCCAATACTTTTATCTTATCGAGCTCACATATCAATATTCACTATCAATTTCTGTGTTAGGGTCCCCTCATGAAAGTCAAGGGGCACCCACGGTTGTTACACCCTAAGCAGATGGAAGATGTCACCCATTAACACAGAATTTTAAATTTCTCATTGTATCAAACTATACTACCAATACTTTTATCTTATTGAGCTCATTTGTATCAAAAAAGACATTCAGAGAAGAAACATTTAAAGTTTTTTACCCTGCTACTGCAGTCCTTCATTCTGTGTAAGATGCCGACTTAGTTTCCTCATGGATATGTATAAGCTGTAGCTTTCTAAGCCTTAAAGGCACTCCATTATCTACAACATCTTCCCTAGTTTAAAGCTACAGGTCCAATTGTTCATAATATATTTGAATTTTATCCCTGCGCCATCTCCTTATATGGATAGAGAATGAGATGTACATATAGGCAAAATGGGATATGTTTTATCTCCTCTGTGTAATGCTTATTCAAATCGTATCTCATTCAGTACTCAGAGAAATATTTTAGTGGAGCAAATTATGGGTACGGTCTGTTGATGAAATACAGAATTCATAACCCTCTAAAAGGAAATGGGTGATTAAATCAGACAGAAACCAGTTAAACAAAAATAGTAGGTATAAGTGGGAATAGTAGTTCCCTAAATCTAATAGGGTTCCTATATGTCTGATGGCTCTTAACACGAGTGGCATCCCAATTACTGCGTTGTCCCTGATGGACTATACCTTTTTTTTCCAAACTAATGTCATAATTATGTTAGCAGTCTGCTCAAATAATCCAACCTCATATTCATATGATAGCTATCAGTCCCTATAGGGTTCATATAAACATTTTATTACTTAAGATAATATGCACCGGTTTGAAAGCAAACTTCGTGAAAATCCCACAATCGAAACTCTTTATGCTAAGATTACTTTATGTATCAGACCAGAATCTCACAGTTAGCTCCAGATTATTAACAAATAAAATGCAAATGTCTTAGTTACATTTCAATCTCATTGTTGTTCCTAATTATCCACATATTCATATAATCATGTCATATTTTCATGCATAAGAACCATGTTCCTAGGATTTAGATGGTCTAACAATCTCCGACAGCTATTCCAGTTAATATCTTTGTTTGAGCCAATCCTCGATGCCTATACTTTCATTTCAAAAATCCATCTAGTTTCTGTTCTTTCAACAATTTTGTTGAAGTCACCCCCTTTATCAGGTGGACTAATGGCTTCTAATCCCCAGAATCTTAGGGATGCCCCTGTGTGTCCTGCTTCTAAGATGTGATCTACAACTGGGGTTGATTTTTATTTTGAATATTTGATTGATGTTCCTGAATACATTGTTTAAGAGGTCTGATAGTTTTTCTGATATAGATTTTGTCACATGGACACTGCAGGACATAAATGACCCCAGCCATGTCACAGGTGATGAATTGTTTGATGTCAAATTCCTTGTTGGTATATGGATGTTTATACTTCTGTTTCTTACTGGTATGACCACAGACAGAACATTTTCCGTATGGTACCATACCGGGTTGTAAAGGTCCCAAGAGTAACTGTTTATTATCATCAGTTTTTCCTTGTGCATGGTCTGTATGCACTAATCTGCCTTTTAAGGCTGCAACCTTCCTTTCTGCTATCCTTGGTGATATTTGAAAGATACTATTTTACTCATATTTGAGTTAAATGAGGGGACTCTAATGCAGAGACTGATAGTGAACAATGACGATCTCAAGTTTATGCTAGTGTCTAGTAATATGTGTGTGGTGGAGGATTTATTGTGAAATGCTTCATTCAGGGTCTTTTTCCTCAGACTGGAACAGTGAGAAACAAGCATAAAATTTTGCAGGTGATAATGATAAGATTGAAAACTTCACAGCCTATATATGTGTTAGTACCTTTTTGATGGTTATGTAATAATAAAATATGAACATACAAAATAAGAACCAGACATGAAACTGTTTTATATGGTTTTGTTGATTTTCAAAATGATTTTTTGTCTTATTTTAGCTATGAACCTGTGAAAATAAAAAACAAAATGCACTAAAGAAAGAGTCAGAATAATAGAAGCATACAATTTTTAGATGTGTTCACATTAAGAGATGCAGGTATAACAAAATGATTATATTAAGAATTTGGCTCACTTCGTTTGGTGTTTGGTGTCAGGTCCCCTATCTCTGATATGAATATTTTATGATAGTAAGTGAGTAATTTACATATAAAATAAGAACCAAACTTGAAACTGTTTCATATGTTTTTGTTGATTTTCAAAATAATTTTTTGTTTTGTTTTAGCTATGAACATGTGAAAATAAAAGACAAAATGTATTAAAGAAAGATTCAGAATATTAGAAGCATACAATTCTTAGATGTGTTACACATCAGAAGATGCAGGTATAACAAAGTGGTCACATTAAGTATTTGGCTCACTTCGTTTGGTTTTTGGTGTCAGGTTCCCCTATTTCTGATATGAATATCTTATGATAGTATGTGAATAACTTGAGACCACTGTATTATATTTCATATTTTACAGAATTGTCTACTTTGAGAAATGTATATATTGGATACAGAAATCTTAGATATGTATTAATTATTTCAAGTAAGTAGCACCAGTTATTGTTTGATATGTAATATCTTATGTGGACATTGTGCTTGGTTGTGGACAGTGTTTTTAATTATGTATATTTATGTATTTATTTAGAAAGGCATCTCTTGAAAAAGCCTATATATTAGGTGAAATGTTGAGGTTTCCCATATTTAAAAATAAAAAAAGAATATTTGGAAATGGAAAAAGACTGTCTGCAGATATATTTATTCAGTGCCCCCCATCTTCTGCTTCAGAATCATTTCTACTATAATTACACATCGGGAGTGGCAGCTTTAAAACAAACGAAGATTGTTCATTTCCTGTGGAGTTCCCTTTTTCCCTTTTTTCCCCTTCATACACAACTAGTCAGAGCAGCAGGCAGCAGCTACAGGCAACTGCAGCAGCACACAAAATGCCATTCAATCCACACTGACTTAAAACCACAGAGCCAATAGAGCTAACCAGGACATCATCATTGCAAAATGATAATTCCACAGTTCTTAATCGAGAAACCAGTAGCAGGAGGAAGCAAGTGCAACTTAAGTGGCAGGACCATTTTGCAGTAGGATTTATTTTTCTCATGGCAAACTGGCTTATGTTGCTTGTCAGTCAGTGGCATCACCATAGTTAGGCCTGAAAACCACATTACATGGTGTAGAAAACAGCAGATGTGGGTCCTTTGGGGATGTGAACCATGTAACTGCATGTCTGACACCAGATTTCAGTCTGAATTTAATGTACCATTTTTTAGGAACATTTCTGGACATGTACTGCCTGTGCAGCACTCAAAGAAACAAGATGTGGCCTAAAAGCAACTGTAAACAGTTGCAAAAACTTCATTTTAATGTCTGGGTGGTGGTGGTGGGGGCACCATAAAACATCATGACTCAGACCAGATTTCTGTCTAAATTTAATGTACCATTTTTTAGGAAACATTTCTGTACATATACTGCCTGTGCTGCACTTGCAGAAACAAAATGCGGCCTAAAATCAATTGTAAACAGTGTACCAAAGACCATCATTTGGTCAGGGTATCAGGGCTTTGGGTGCCATAAAACACCATAGCTGAGACCTGATTTCAGTCTGAAGTTAATGTAACACTTTTTTGGAAACATTTCAGGACATTTGGGCCTTGCTTTACAATGGCAACACCAAGATCAGGCCTTAAAGCATTGGTAAACAGTGGGCCAAACAACATGTTTTGGTCCAGGTGGATGGCGTGCAACATTTAACAGCATGCCTGACACCTGATTTCTGTATGACTGTGCTGTGCAATTTTTTGGGAAACATTTCTGGACTTCTGGGCCATGTTAAGCAGTGTCAGCACCATGATTAGTCCTTAAAGCATTGGTAAACAGTGGGCTAAACAACATGTTTTGGTCTGGGTAGAAGGCATGCAACATTCAACAGCATGTCTGACACCTGATTTCTGTCTAAATGTACTGTGCAATTTTTGGGGAACCATTTCTGGACTTATGTAGCATGTTAGGCAGTGACAGCACCATGACTAGGCCTGAAAAGCATTTAAACTGTGCAGAAAACATCACATTTGGATCCTCATGGTGGATGTGAGCCATATAACTGCTTGTCTGACACCTGATTTCCATCTGAATGCACTGTGCAATTTTTTGGGAAACATTTCTGGACTTCTGGGCCATGTTAGGCAGTGCCAGCACCATGGCCTTAAACTATTGGTAAACAGTGGGCCAAACAACATGTTTTGGTCCGGGTGGCAGGCATGCAACATATAACAGCATGTCTGACACCTGATTTCTGTCTGAATGTACTATGCAATTTTTAGGGAAATATTTCTGGACATGTACTGCCTGTGCTGCACTCACAGAAACAAGGTGTGGTCTAAAAGCAATTGTAAACAGTTGCCAAAACTGCATTTTAATGCCTGGTTGGACGGGGGGGGGCACCATAAAACATCATGGCTGAGACCAGATTTTGATCTGAATTTAATGTACCATTTTTTTGGAAACATTTCTGGACATGTACTGCTTGAGCTGCACTCGCAGAAACAAGATGTGGCCTAAAATCATTTGTAAACAGTGGACCAAAGATCATTGTTTGGTCCGGGTGTGGGTTTGGGTGCCATAAACATCATGGCTGAGACATGATTTCAGTCTGCTGGGGGTGGTGGATGCTGTTTCTGTCTCCTCTGGCTCTGGGTTCATCCTGTTGCTAGACCTCCTCCTGGTATAGCACCCCCTAGACTGGCACCACTGAGCCTCAGTGCTGCCTCCTGCTGCTGTCTCTTGCTGTTTGGAGAGCCACTCTACAGCATGGTGGTGCTGCAGGTGGCTCCTTTGACCAGAAGTCCCAAAGTGGGATTCTGGTTTCCCCTGTTTCACATTTTTACCACAAAGGCTGCAGATAACCACACTTATATCATCTGCCTTTGTGGTAAAAAATGCCCAAACTGATGATCTTTGGTTAGGTGGATGCCAGCTGATGTCCTGGGAGGACCTCTCCATCTACATCATCAGTCTACCTGTGCTGGTGGCTGGTGGGAGCCACATGCTCCTCCTGGGGGGGAACGGGCTGTGAGTCTGAGTGCTGCTGCTGGGTGGCTGTAGTAGGGTCCACATTCTGCTGCTGGGAGGGGGAAGCTGCTCCTGCTGACAGTGATGCAGACTGGGGGTGGTGGGAACCTGCTGGTTCAGGGCCAATGACCAGTGCCTGCTGCTGTTGGGGGGCAGAGGCCAGGGCCAACTGCTCCTGCTGCTGGGGGTGTGACCTCACTTATAAATACACACCTGTTAAGGTGGAGTCGTCGTCCTCCCCTTCCACTCTGTACAGCTCCAGAGTCAGAGCCACTCCCTTCCATCATTATTTAAAAAAAAGTTTTATTAAGAAACTACTAAAGAAAAATTGAAAAAAGGGGGAATGAAACACACAAACACACACTCACATACATTAAGATAAAGAGAGAAAAATAGAACAAAAAAGAAAGATAAACTTTTGTTAAATAAAGAAATAGGAGATGAACAGAAGTTCAACACAGACACACAGACACACACACAGACACACAGAACACAAACTCTCACTCTCTCACTCACAATTCACAAAATTAGATGGTTTTACTCTCTCTCTCTCTCTCTCTCTCTCTGTCAGTCTGTGCTACTGTCTCTAGTCTACAAACTGCAGAAAAAGGATGTAGATTCAATTACTTCCTGTCTGAGTACAGGGACACATGTGACCTGCAGTCTGCTTCAGAGAACAAGTCATGTGACAAGTCTTTCTTTCTAATTTCACCTTAGTTAAATACTAAGGTGAAATTTACCAGCAGAAGTGAAATTTACAGGTAAAATTTCACCTCACCATGCAGGCAAATTTTCACCCCAAGGTCGTAATTTCGTGAAATGTTCCACAAGGCGAAATTGGTGATTTCACAGGAAGTTCTCTGGCAAAATAGGATTTCACTGCATCTCTATTGCATCTCTACTCAAGACTCTATGGATTTATTATATGTTCAGAGAAGTGAAAATGCAGTTCAGCTCAAGACTGCGTATATTTATTTTATGTTCAGAGAAGTGAAAAAGTTAAAATGGCCTTTTTTTTAACTTTTCAGAATATGAAATGATTACAAATAGTCTTGGCTTAAACTTTGGTGGGTGGATCTTTTTCTTCAATCTTGGTGGGTCTGCACAATGTTTGCCATTAAAGGCTCTTTTACTTGTAACAGTTTGAGTCCACAAGTTCTATTTTTGATGCTTTAATTTGTATAAGAGGCAAGTATTAACAGAGCAGTTTGATTATTACCATAGCGAATATCCTTGTGGATGCTCAGGAATGTCTTTGCCTATTCATAGGCAGTCAAATGCCTGGTTCTTATCTACCATTTGCATTAATGAGTTAAATCAATCACGTTAGCTTGACACAATCTTACCCATGTAAAACCATACTGGTGCCTATCATTAAGACCATTACATTCCAGGAAGTCTACTATCTGCTTCTTGATAATTCATACTGATAGCTTCCCTACTTTTGATGGGGAACTCACTGGCCTAAAGTTTCCTGCATTTTCCCTATACTATCTTTCTTCTTTGGAGAGGGGCACAGTTGCCTCCCTCCAGTACCCAGGCACCTCTACTGTATCTAGCATTTCAGGGAATAGGTCTGCCAGAGGAGAAGCCAGTGACAGTCTCAATTCCTTCAATATCCTTGGGGTGTTGCCCATCTGACCCTGGGGACATAATTACATTGAGGCCTTGCAGATCTTTCAGAACTGTTTCCTTAGGAACACGCATGGTTACCGGATTTTCAAAGAGTGGCACAGGGCTTGCATCAAACCTTGCATTAGCCCTTTCTGTGCTCCATACAGGATAGATAGATAAATAGATACAGAGAGTATGTTTCAACAGGATAGAATCATTAGGACTTATTACAGTCTTGTTTATAAAGTTGTCCTGCTAATGTTACAATGGAGGTGGACAAACCCAGTTGAATTGTGCAATACCACACAAATACACATTCCAACACTCAGTGGAAATATAGAAGGCAGTTTACAAAAAAGGAAACTTAGTCATATTATGTATTTTTGCATAGATACACATTATCACACACAATGCACTGTACATAGGTTAAAACAGAGAGTAAGAACATTTAGTAACAAACACAAGTATCTAATAGATTCTTATTTTTCATAGATTTAAGCATGTTTAATGTTGAAGCTCTCCTAGTCTTTGGCAGTAAAGCATTCCTTTATTTAGTACCCACCCAGTAGTTCTCTTCATCCCATAAGAAATATTTTGGAAATCATACATCCTGTATTCTTTACTTCCCTCAAGTTGTGAGTATACACAGGAACTTCTTTATTTTCAAACCCAAGGTCCTTAATAATCCCTATTTTGAATTTAAAAGTTGTTACTGCTCTTAAAGTTTTCATTCTAATGAGTCTCAATTTAGATCTCTATACATCAAACAATGATGTCAATCGTAGGCACATCCTAATACAATTCTTGCTAACTTATTGTTTATGTCTATCTTTTTAGTGCTATAGAAATTGCTTGCTGATAAACAGTATTCCTATACTCTAAGGATCATAATTAGAGATGCACTGCTAGTATTTTCAGTTTCTTTGGGAATAAAAAATGCTTTTCTTCTCAGTGCATTCAGTTATTTATTAAATTTTTTTAACAATTCTATTTATATGTGAATCAAAATTCAATAAATCATCAATAATTACTCCAAAATACTTGAAATCTCTTACATTTCTTAATATCGGTCCATTTAATATTTCAATTTGCAACCTTGTTTTTTTTCCTATTTTTCCTAAATAACATCATCTGTGTCTTTTTTTGCACTCTGTACCATTTTTATTTCAAAATCCTTTCCTGAAGTCTGTTAAAATCATGTTACAATATGTTTTCTAATCCATTCTGAGATGCAGCTCTTCCTATTAAAACTGTACCATCTGCATAATAAATTATCTTTTAGTTACGTAATTTGGCAGATCATTTGCATATATCAGAAAAAAACAGAGGTCCTAAAATAGACCCCTATGGGATGCCTTTGTACAAAGTTTGTGAGTTTGAAAATATACCATTTATCATAACTTGTTGTTTCCTGTTATACAAATATACCCAATACCAAATATTAACCCCCTCTTGACATCCCTTTCTGTTCAAGCCTGTTTAACAATAATACATTGTCTGCTAGGTCAAATACTTTAGAGAAGTTGACTTACACTGCACCCACAGACTCTCCCTTGTCTAAACCTGTTGCCACTGTATTATAGTTGTTCCTTGAGTGCAGTGCACTTCGACCTCCCTGCCCAAAAGCCAGACTGATGTTTAGTCAGTAAGTTGGATTTGTTCAAGTAGTCATTAACCTGTTTCCTGATTAATATTTCAAAGATTTTTGATACGATGGACAATAATGCCACTGGTTGATAATTAGATGGATTTGTACAGTCTTCCCCTTATAAAGAATTACCAACTTGGCTAATTTCCAAAATTCTGGATAAATTCCTTCCACTAAACATCTGTTAAAGATTTTAGTCAAGACAGGGGTTATAGTTTCAACTGACTATTTCAAAAACGTTATCTCAATCTGGTCCAGGCCACAAGATTTCGTGGAATGCAACCTTTTTATTTCTTTCCATACTTCATGTTGCTTAATGACTCTGAAATAAAACCTAGGACAGCTTGGGTTCTTTGGCTTACTGCATACAATCTTTATTATTGGTTTCAATTAATGTTGACCCATACTCTGGTGTTTTCACATCTGGTAATGTGCAAAAATATATATTTAACTGATCTGCTGTTTTTTTTTTGTTGAGTGTTCCTTCCCCTTCTCAACTCCAAAACTTATATTTGATTTGGTATTTCATGAACCCTCCAAAGTTCTGATTAATTTCCAATAAGATGATGGGTCTATTCTTTCCTCTAACTTTGTTTTATAGAAACTTTTTTTGGCTGTCCTTAGCTGACTCTTACATCTGTTTCTTAATTTCTTATTTGCTGCCTGATTTTCCAATCTCAGGAGCAGTTGCAAAAGTTTACCTGCTTTATGGAAGCTTGCTGCAAATCTCATGCACCAGCTCCAGGAAAACAGTCCCTGGTATTGATGCAAGCTAAACCACAAAAAGAGGGTTTAGCTTGTGTCAGCTGAAGAAAGGGATAGAAAATCCCTTCAGATAGCCACAAGCCTGGTGCACCATATCTTTGGTGCACTCAGGGCTAGTTGCAATCTTGGGTTTTCAAAAATCTTGCCTCCTATCTCAGGCCTATTACTATCACCACCCTACTTGGAATTGGATCTTGCTATCAAGTATTGGCCAAGAACTTTCATTTCATTTCCTTTATTTTTATTTTTATTTAAAACAAGAGCCTATGGACAATAAATGTCCATTTGCATAGGCAACCATAGTCGTGGTACAAATAACACATAGTATAAAATATAAAACTACATATACGGATAATAAAACACATAGTACATGAATCATATTTTCATACATAAAGTATTGCACCATTAGTGCACATTACAAGTGTCTGTAACACCAATAATGTTTCTTAAAGCTGTAAGAAAAAAATAGTAAGTAGGCACTGTTTTTATTGATAAAGGTAAGGAATTACAAAAAGTGTCAACTCTATAATAGAAAACTGTTTACACAACCTTCTTTGAACACTTGGGTAATTTTAAATATAAGTGATCTATAGATCAGGTTTTAACATTTGACAGTGCTGGTCTTTCTACCAATAATCTTAATTTAGCTGGTGTTTTTCATTTACCATCCTCCAGGTCCAACATCCTAGTTGTTGATTTATTCTTTGTTGCAAAGTATATCACTTTGATATGTTGTATAAACAACAAATATGACATTCTAAATGTTAATTAATTGCAAGCATAAAAGTCTTGGTGAGTAACAGTACTATTCTCTGCAACAAAGATTTACTGGCAGATGAGTAAATGACTAGACCATAGTCAATAATGGATAGAATAGGAGTCTGAACAATACTTTTTTTAATGTTGAGTAAAGTTAAATCTATTCCTACACAGCATGCCAAATTATTGGTTTAGAGACTTCACAACATAATCAATGTGCTGATGATATCGAAGACAGCTCTCTACAGTCAAACTTAAATATTTATATTCTGTGACTTGATCCAAAATAGTACCATCAGATATTTTTATTTAGAAAGAGTCTGTTGTAAACCAGTATATTGCCTGGAATGGAATAACATAAAGTTTATCTTTTTTTTTAATTCAAGCATAGGTTATTATTAATGAACCAATCAGACTCAACACAAAAATCAGATTGTAGTATGGTAGTCAAGTTATCTAAGTTTTTGTTTTGGAAAAAGATTACTGTGTCATCCGTGTCTAATAGAAGCATTGATTGTTTAATAACACTAGGTAGGTTATTCAAAAAAAGACAAAACATCAGGGGTCCAAGGACAGATCCTTGTGGAACACCCAAAGTCACAGGTAGTGGCTTTGAAAGACAATGTTAAATTCTAACTTGTTGCACATGATTGGTTAAGTAATCTTTAAACTAAGATGTATTATTCAGTATTACTCACTTTCTAAAGGTGGAAGAAGGCGTAACCCCATCAAGACCACCTTCCCCACACCTGCAGTTGTATTTAATTTCCAAGGTTGAAGAGATAGTCATCTAAGGCATGTTTGAAGGCATTGAATGATTTATTTTCAACCAGATTTGGAGGTAACTAATTCCATAACCTACTTGTTCTAACTGTAAAGTAATGTTTTCTTTTATTGGTTCTAAACTTGGGAACTCCAAGTTATCTATTGTAGAACCTTAAACCCTTAGGTTTTGTCACCCATTTCAAGCCATATTCTTTAATGGGATATGGATCATTTAGGATGTTGAAGAGCATTAGCAAATCTCCCCTTAGTCTACGAGTCCTTAAATCATAGATTTTAAGCTTGTTCAACCTATCAAGATAAGTTAACTTACGTATAGGGGATATTAGTTTAGTGACCCTTCTTTGTACTGACTCCTTATTCAAATATGGAGACCAAAATGATGCAGTGTAGTCCACGTAAGGTCTTACATACATTTAATGCTGCTGTAAAATGCAGGCTGAATGACTGATAACAAATCCTTTTCTAATTGATATGAGGATACAATTGGCTCTGTGGGAGACCTGTGATCTGCATTGGGACAGTCATTGTTAACAATAATTTCCAGATCATTATCAGATTGTACTGCTTTAATAGAGCACGTACTAATACTGTAGGTTATGTATGGATTTTTTTTTTCCAAATGAATAACTACATTTGTCAGTGTTGTATTCCATTTTATTATTTTTTGCACAATTATCTAACTTCATTAGATCATGTTTAAAGTCACCAATCTTGAGTTGTGATCAACTTCAAAGAAAATCTTAGTATTGTCTGCAAATTTTACTAATTTGTATTTTAGGTCATCATTTATATCTCTAATAAAGATCCCAAATAAGATGGGGCCCAAAACTGAACCCTGTGGGACTCCACTAGTAACCTTGATTACATCTGATAATTTACCAGCCACTCGAACTTGATGAGTTATATTAGACAACCAAAAGGATATCCATTTAACAATAAATGGATTTAGAACTGGTGATATCATTTTCTTTAGTAGCAATTGGTTGGGACCTTGACAAATGGCTTTTTGAAATTGAGCAATACCATGTCCACCGGAAACATTGAAACATAGAAACATAGATTTTGATGGCAGATAGGGACCGCTTGGCCCACCCAGTCTGCCCATTTCCCTACCTATTGGACAGGCTGCAGATCCTAGTTAACCAGCAGCCTACTTCTTCCTACTGCCACCCTCTAGAATTGCCTTATGACTGTCCCATGCATGCTTGAATTCCACCACTGTTTTTGACTCCACAACCTCCTCCAGAAGGCCATTCCATGCATTCACAACCCTCTCTGTGAAAAAATACTTCTTTAAATTACCTCTGAGCCGCCCCCCTTCTATCTCAAATTGTGCCCCCTTGTTTTGCACACGTCTTTTTTAAAGATGCTACCTCTTGGACTTTGTTGATTCCTTGAGATACTTGAAAGTTTCTATCATGTCCCCCTCTCTCCTCCTTTCCTCGAGGCTACATATTCAGCTCCTTAAGTCTCTTCATATGTCTTCTGGTGCAGACCCTGCACCATTTTAGTTGCCCTCTTCTGGACAGCCTCCATCCTGTCTATGTCCTTGAGGAAATTGGGTCTCCAGAACTGCATGCAGTACTCCAGATGGAGTCTCACCAACTGTCTGTACAGAGGGATAATAACTTCCTGTTTTCTACTGGTGATGCCTCTCCCTATGCATCCCAGTATTTACCCAGCCCTCCTTGCTGCCCTCTCACATTGCTTGCCCACCTTTAGGTCATCTGATATGACTACCCCTAGGTCTCTTTCCATTTTTGTTGTTGTTAGTATCTCACCCCCCATTGTGTACTCTTCCCCTGGGTTTTTGTTTCCCAGGTTCATTACCTTGCACTTCTTAGCATTGAATCTAAGCTGCCATACATTTGACCATTTCTCTAACCTTGCCAAGTCCCTTCTCATCCTTTCCACCCCACCTTGTGCATCAACTCTGTTGCAGATCTTTGTGTCATCTGCAAAGAGACATACTTTTCCTTCCAGTCCCTCTGCAATGTCACTTATAAAGACATTGAAGAGGAACGGTCCTAATACTGAACCCTGTGGTACCCCACTAGTAACCCCTCTTTCTTCAGAGTGGACTCCATTTACTATTACTTTCTGTGTCCTATTCTCCAGCCAATTCTTTACCCAGGCTGTCATCTTGGGACCCACTCTCAGGCTGGATAACTTGTATATTAATCTTTTGTGTGGGATTGTGTCAAATGCCTTGCTAAAGTCTAGGTAGGCCATGTCCACAGCCCCTCCCTGATCTACTACTTTGGTCACCCAGTCAAAGAAATCTATCAGATTTGTCTGGCATGACCTTCCCGCTGTGAATCCATGCTGCCTTGGGTCCTGAGCCCCTCTGGCCTCTAGATACTCAACAATGCTTTCCTTAAGAAGTGATTCCATCATTTTCCCTACCACTGAGGTTAAACTAACAGGTCTGTAGTTTTCTGCTTGTGCCTTGCTCCCACTTTTGTGAAGGGGAATCACATCTGCCCTCCTCCAGTCCTCGGGTATCACCCTATCTTCCCATGATTTGTTAAAGAGGGTAGTCAGTGGTGTCACTAGTTCTACCCTTAGTTCTTTTAGAATTCTGGGATGAACCATCAGGCCCCATTGCTTTGTCCACCTTCAGTTTTAAGAGTTCTTTCAGAACCCTTTCTTCTATAAATGGGCTGGTATCAACTTCTGTATCCAGAGTGTTTCTACTGTTTGTTTTAGATACTTCCCCCACTTCCTTTGTAAATATTGAGCAAAAATATTTGTTTAGTATCTCTGCCTTTTCACAGCCACCCTCTGCCCACCCTCCCTCCTCTTTATTAAGCCTCACTAGCCCTTCCTTGGTCTTCCTTCACTCCCTGATGTACCTATAAAAGGTTTTATCCCCCTTCTTAACTGAGTTGGCTATCTTTTCCTCAGTTTGGGCCTTTGCTGTTCTGACTGCCTTCCCAGCTTCCTTTTGCTTTAACTGATACAGTTCTCTGTCCTGCTCCTTCTGTGATTCCTTGTACTTCCTGAATGCTTTCTTTTTCTCTTGAACCTTAACTGCCACTTCCTTTGAGAACCATAGTGGTTTCTTACATCATTTTGTTTTGTTAATTTGCTTCACACAAAGGCTTGTTACCTCTGTGATTGCAGTTTTTATTATTGCCCATTGTTCTTCCAACCCTCCTTCCTGCCCGTTTGGGAGTGCATTCCTTAGGCACTCACCCATTTTGGCAAAGTCAGCCCTCCTAAACCATATTGTTCTTGGTCATTCAGAACTCCCCTATCTAGGCTATTACTGATATTCTCATAAAAAAAATCAGATTGGTGGAGCATGATCTGCCTCTTACAAAACCATATTGTTCTTGGTCATTCAGATTCACCTCCTTAATGTCCTTGTCAAGCCTTATCTTCAAAAGTTTTTCAAAGTAATTACATATAATTGAGGTAAGGCTACCTAAGCTGGACAAAAACAAGCTCTTTCAAACTCTCAATCAGTTGTGTATGATGTACCAACTTAAAAGCTTTCAACAAATCTATATATATATATATATATGTATATAGTACCAATTAGATCACCACTGTCCAAGTCCTCATATCTACTATTAGTAAATTCTGCTAACGGTGTTATAGTACTATGTTTTTTTCTAAAATCATGTTGTTCAGCAGTCTTCAGATTATATTTTTCAAGATGTTCCATAATCTGATCATGTATTATTCTTTTGAGTGCTTTAGACAGTGGAAATAAAATAGAGTTAGTCTGTAATTAGAGGTTAATAACATATCATCGCTTTTAAATATTGGAGTAACAAATGCATGGTTCCAGTATGAGGGAACTGCTTTGTACATCAAAGAAAATGAAATAACTTTAGAAGGCTTGTCTGGTGGCACAGAGGGTTGAGTGTTGACAGCACACCTCACACCATGTGGGCAACCAGAGTTCAGGAGTGAGTTCGCCAAACAGAGGTCGGCTGGGGTGGAGGGAGGCATCAGGATTGAGCAGCCATCATGCAGCTCTAGTCTCTAGGAGGATAAGCAGTTTCACAACTCAATCCTGCCACTCAGTGAAGGCCAGGTGACAGTGCTAGGCCAGGGGGAACCTAGGCACTAGGCTGGGAGGAGAATGGGGCCATCACTGGAGCTGCAGGATGCATGCATGCCTCCACATGCATGTGTGACCATGTACTGAGGTCCCAGGAACAGGGAGAAAAATAAAACACCATGCTTCTCCCAGTGCCATAAGGTGGGGGAGGAGTACCGTGAGCACCTGGCTAAGCCAAAAGAAAAAGTTTGTAATAGGAACAACCAAATAATCTAGGGCTATTTTAAAGAGTTTTAAATCTAAGCTATCTGGACCAACACAAGTTTTTATTTTTCATTTCTGCAAATATTTCAAAACAAGTGTTTTATGTAATACTTTTAAAATAAAACTGAGGGATAGCAGAAGTATTATCTAAAATGTCAGAATTATAATATACAGTCAGTCGATGATAATGTAGATGCTACCTTTCAATTTCACTTGTGAAATTTTCATTTAAGTCTATTAGCTATGTCCACTGTATCATTGCATAAGGTTCCATGTGAATTCACTGCAATTGGGATGGTTTTAGAATTTATGTTAAGAAGTTCATTTCTATTATTTCAAAAACAATGGGTATCATCAACCCAGGGAGATCTTGCCTAACTAATCTTATCAGTTTCTTTGAACCTGTTAGTGAGGCCTTGGATGGCGGTATGCCTGTGGATGCCATTTTCTTGGACTACACAAAGGCATTTTACACCGTGTCACATAAAATCTTATTAGAACAGCTTATTTAAATAAACTTGAATAGAAACATTATTAAGTGGCTATCCTCATGGTTGGATGGAAGGGAACAATGAGTTATGCTGAGAGGATATGAATCAGACTGGGGACATGTGACAAGTGGAGTACTGCAAGGTTCGGCATTGGGCCATTTGTTATTTAATATTCTAGTGTCAATGATACAAATAAATGACCATGTCTGGATCAATAAATACACTGATGACTGCAAAGTTGGATGCATAGTTAATAACTCTGAATCAGCTGCCATGTTTCAGGATAGTTTGAATAATATACGTTTGTGAGCTAAGGAGAACAAGATGACCTTTAACGAGTCCAAGTGCAAGGTAATGCACTTTGGAAATAACAATGTGGGGTAAGCTATACTATAAATGAGACAATAATTCAGACAACCACAGAGGAAAGAGATGTAGTGCAATAATGACTAATGATCTAAAATTTGATATACATACAAAGAAAACTGTTAAAAAAATGCCATTCCCTATTGGGATGCATACATAGACATTTAAAAAGTATGAAAACTGAGGTTTTGATGCCTCTGTATACAAGTCTGGTGAGACCCTATTTGAAATATTGTGCTCCTTTTTTGTTCACCAACATCAGCAGGAGGTCTGAGCATGGCAGACAGGGTTCAGCGAAGGGCTACCAAGAGGATAAAATAGCTGTCAAATCTTCCATATGAGGATAGACTTAAGTCACTAAACTTGCACTCATGAGTACTGACTGTTAAGAGGGATCTCATATACATATACACTACTTTACATAAGAATGAGCCATTAGATATCATATGTCTTGAGAAGCAGCCAAGTGAGAGTAATACTAGATCACACAAAGATAAAATTAAATGTTCTCTCAGTAAAACTCAAAGACAACAGAAGTTTTTTACACAAAGGGCACCTCCTTTATGGAACTCATTACCATCATATATTGTTACCAGTAACACTGTGGAATCTCTTAAAACACTTTTGGATGATTACATGGGAGATATGAAATATAAATTCCACCAATGGCTATGGTGAGTTCATTATAGGCCTTGGCCTTACGAACTTATGAATGAAACTAAGCTCAAGGAATATGAGATTATCTCACTCAAACTTCACCTTCCATCCACAGAGTGCATCACAATCATTGGTGGCTATAGACCCCTGACAGGAGGCACAGAAATTCTTAACGTACTAAAATCCATAACTTGGGCTGCTAATACGGAAACAATAATCTTAGGGGATTTCAATATGGGTTGGCTAACTGCTAAATCCCATCCCCTAAAAGCCATCTGTGATGAGCTGGGTCTTACACAAATAGTAACTGAACCCACAAGAATCAAAGCTTCTAACTCTGCCAACAGCTCTCTCTTAGATGTCATCTTAACTTCACCCCCCCATAAAATCTCACATTCTGCAGTTTTCCATAACAATATGAGCGACCACAGTATCGCTGTTTGTACAAGATTCCAATCTAAAACCAAGCAGCACCCTAAATTCAGAATCAAATGCTTGTTCCAGAATTCAACTCACTAAACTTCCTAACCGATCTAGCTACAATCAGGTGGCAAGATCTATATCTTGCAAAATCTGCAGATGCCACTGTCTCTGTTCTAAATGACAACCTCACCACCCTAATTAACAGCACGCCCTCATTAAAATGAGGGTGCGAAAATCTGCATCCGTGGTTCACCCAAGAGCTCAAATATGCACTTACCAATAGAGACAAGCTATGGCTAGGGCCAGGCACACAAAGAACCCGCAGACTTGCAGATGTTTAGAACTGACAGAAATGCCTGTGTTAAAAGTGTACGGACTACTAAAGCAAACTTCTATATCTCCACCCTGGAGCAGGCCAAAGGGAACTCCCAAGAAATCTGGAAGACACTAAAATCCATTGAAGGCCATTCTGCTGCTCCCTTCCTTCCCACCAAGATTCTGGCCAAGGATGGGATAGTTGAAAATAAACTGCAAATCATTGAAGAACTTAACCTTCACTTTGCCACAGCCGGGTTGGCATTCGACTCCTCCCCATATGCTAGCCGAGTGAATAGCCACACTAAACCAGATTCTACGCATGCTACTCCACCTCATCCCTTCCAGTTGTGCCTGATTAGCTACAAAGAAGTCAAAGACATAATTTTAGCCTTGACACCAAGAAAAGTGCAGGGACGATGGCCTGGAATAATTTTTCACAGTTAGGCTATACCCAGCTCATAGCCCCCATCCTTCACATCTTCAACCTCTCTACTACCATAGCCACTGTTCCAGCCTGCTGGAAATCTGCCCATGTTCTTCCTCTTTTCAAATCAGGAGATCCCTGTGACTTAAACAATTACCGACCTATCTCTATCTTGCCTGTTCTCTCCAAAGTGTAGGAAAAACTTATATACAAGCAACTAAAAAATCACCTTGAAGCACACTCACTCCTAAACCCAGCCCAATCTGGTTTCAGGTCGAAGCACAGTACCATCTCAGCCTTGATTAACGTCTCTAATGACTGGATCCATGCTATGGACACCAAGAAGGTTACTGGTGCAGTCTTTCTAGACCTCAGTAAGGCCTTTGACACTGTAGACCATCACCTCCTAATCACCTGTCTTGCACACATAGGTGCCACTCCACTTACCTTGCAGTGTTTTACCAGTTATCTCACAGAAAGGATACAAAAAGTCAAGGCTGATGGCCTACTATCTGCCCCCCTTCCAATTGGCAGTGGAGTCCCTCAAGGCTCCATCCTAAGACCAATCCCTTTTTCTCTCTACATTAACAACCTTCAGTCCCACATAAAGAATTCTAGCATACATTTCTTTATGGATGATATGGTTTTTATGCGCATCAAGCTCGTCCTTAAGTAAAGTCAGGGAAGCACTCCAAGCTGACTTTATCCAGTTAGAAAGTAACCTTATCAACGCCAAGCTTCTCTAAATGCCAAAAAACTAAAACAATGATTTTCTCGAGACTTGCCTTGACTGATGCCCTACCTACCACATCTAAAAACTTTGTAGTTACCTCCTAGGTGAACCTTGAAGTCGTACTTAAATTTACAAATCTAGGTATGTGGATAGACAACAAGCTTTCCTTCAACAACCACATCGAGGATCTATCAAAGAGGCTTATACGCGCTTTGGGTTTCTTCTACAGAAATAGGACCCTTTTTTCTTGCAACCTGTAAAAGACTGGTCCAAGCAACTTTCCTTCCCCTGCTTGACTACGGAGACATTATCTTTATCTCCTCCCCAACCTTGAGCCTATTTAAACTGGACGTACTCTGCCACCATGCTCTTTGCTTCATTATTAACTCGGCTTACAGGACCCACCACTGTGATCTTTATGGAGCAGTTGGGTGGCCTCCCTTGCCACCAGATGCCTCCTTCATGTTGGCATTTGGACCCTCAAATTACTACTCCAAAAACTGCCGGTCTATCTGATGTCTCTCATACATATTTTGCACAGTGTCTACTCCCTAAGGAAATCCGACCTTATCCTACTAGATGTTCCCAGGACATGTACCATAGCTGGCCAAAGAGCTGTCTCACACACTCTACCAAACATTTGGAACCAACTACAAGCCATGCTGAAACGAACCAGCACTGTATCAATTAACTCCTACAAAACACTAGCTATCACTAAATTAAAAGACATATGTAGGTGCAACTAGGCCCCCAATGCCTAGACAACTCCCTAGGTACCAACTGGCCCTCTACTTTCTAGCTGAAATGTGTTGCATAATATAGGTGTAGGTTAAAACTGGAATGTATAGCATGCATAGTATAAGAACTTCTATTGTGTATACCTCTTAATTTTATATATTTTTCTTCCTGTTGTCCTACATTGTATATCTCCTATCTATGTAATTGTGAACTGTATATGTATGTGACTCAGGACCTCCTTGTGAATGAGCTTGCTCAACAGAGTCTTTCCAGCAACTTGAACTTGAACTTGTAGTTTTACTATGAAACTATGGAAGATTGTCTATCACAAAAAAATTTAGTTTTCCAACTGTATTACTTGTTTTTTACAGTGATTTCTTAGTTTTCTAAATCTCATTAAAACTGTAGTACTTCCTGCCTCTCTGTATTTGAACCACTGGTGATCTCTATCCCTCATTAATTGTAACAGTTGTGGGGTTACCCATTTATAAAACTTGCCATTTTTATTACATTTTTATTGGGGGCAAAAATGTCACAGACTATTAAATTCTGTCAAAAAGAAATCAAACTCTAAATCAATATCTGGAATATAATCCATATACAGAATATAAACTTTCAACTGTTAACAAAACTGTGAAGGAATTATTTAATGTATTTGTCATTTCCACATCCTCCTCAATGCTTATTACATTCTTCTTTATTATTTCTGTGTATTTCTTTATTTCCTTTATGAAACTGTAGAAGGTGTTGTCATGTTTGAATCCTTCAGTTTCCTCTTGGCTTTGTTCTCTTAATGATATCCTAACTCTTTACTAGTTTATTGTTGTGTGCAACCTTGTTGGTCTCTTCATATAGCCTAAAAGTCTTTATTTTGTCCCATTATGCCTCACTCATGTGCTCGGTTAACCAAAGAGGCTTGCTCTGCTTCTTGGTCTTATTCACTAATTTTATACATGATTGGATGTCTCCCAATATTGCTCCATATTTTGTGGACCACTTGATGCCTACCTTTTCTTTTTTGTCAGGTCTTCCAGCATGTCTATGATTATTTTTGTGTATTCAATATGTCTGTTTCTCCTCCTGGGTTGGCTCCAGCAGGTTATCAGCCCTGTCTCAGCCACCCCTGTCTGGCATCCACCCCCCCAGACCTACCACACCTGAGAATTTCCCTATGGATTGCCCCCAGGAAGGGGAGGGCAATCCTCTCCCCCCAGCAGGGGACTCACAGTTAGAACAGGGTTTGTTGATAGGGTTGCGATGCAGGAAAAGAGGAAAGCAGGTGGGGCTTCACAAATCCTGTGCCTTCCCATTTCCTGTTTTCTCCCTCATTTCCCTAACCATGGCATAGAGGTCCATGCATGCTATGTGCCCATGATCCTCTCCCTTCTACTGCACTCAACTCCAGTACTGCCACTCAGCCTCCACCAAATGGCAGTCAAGGAGTGAGACATCCATCTCCCTGGGAGAGGAGAGCAGTCAATTACATGCTCAATCTTCTTCCTCCCCCACCAATCCCTGGCACCCCAAGCTTGTTCCCAAGCTTGGATCATTGGCATGGGAGAGGTAAGGCAAATAATTCCACAGCCCTCTATGTTACCAGGCAAGTGTCTAAGATTATTTTCATTTTCTGAACTCCACCTTCCCTTATCACGGACCACTGTACTGGGTATAAGTTGCTGACTCCCCAACACATTATCAAATTTAATGGAGTTGTGATTATTCTGTCCACTGGAATCCTCAACTGTTATATTCTTGATAATATGCTGGCTGGACAGCAGGAAGTCTAGTATTGCATCTTTTCTACTATAATTGCTCACCCACTATGTACAGAAATTGTTCTGCAACATTTCTAGGGAACCTTTTTTGGTTTTCTGCTGTAGAAATGTCACATTCAGTGTCCCAGAGGTTGAAATCCCCCATGAGTACTGTCCTTGCCTGGCTAGCCACTATTACATTTTTCATCCCCTTTTCTTCATCTCTGTATTCCCACTAACTAGTTAGCCTATAGATTACCCCATTGTATATTTCTTTCCTCAGCCATTTGTCAGCTGGTTGAGGTTGTCATGACTCACCCATGACTGATTTTCTTTTATAACTTTTATGCTGTACTTCACATATACTGTACTGCCATCCATTTGTGGTGCCATCATGTCACGCCTAAACATTTAGGTTCCAACTAAGGGTATGCAGAGCTGGAAAAATTTGCTTTGCTAATTAATTTGCAAATTCACAGCAGCATAACAGAATTTGTAGAATAGGGGAAACATCTCAAACTGTGAATTTGGTAACTTCACCAGTGTAGTTGGGCTACACTCAAACTTCACAATGTACTATGTGATTGGTGGGCACGTGGTAATGAAACAAACTGTATAAATGAGGAGGCTGTTTTCAGTGCAGTCTTCTGAAAGAGGAGTAGGAAATAAATATGTCTGTGTTTATCTAAGAAAAATAAATAATAAATAGATAAATAGAGTCTATCTGAAAACAGAACCCTTTGAATCCAAATTACTCATACATTGTTCTGGAGGCCTTCTGCTTCTAGATTTGTGTTTATTTCTATTTGTGCTTATTATTTTGTTTAGAGTAGTGGTTTTGTTTTTTTCTGTACTGTAGTGAACCACAGCTGTGGGGGAGGGAAGGTTATTCAGTCATTAAGGCAGCCCAGAAAGACCAGGAGCCTTTTTGACTGAGCACTGTAAGCAGCAGGACAGTTGCCACATTTTGTTTTCCTCAGTTTTTCTTGTTAATTATTTTTTATCTATAGTCTTTGATTTCTCTTTTTTTTCTGTAGTTTAGGTTGATGTGTATATGTAAATTATTTTAAAAGTCTCTTTCTATATTAGTTTTAGATATTTAGTTCTTTAAGTGATGGTGTTTTGTTACTTTGTTATAGGAACTTGACATTTAATCTTGAGTGTCATGTTAATCCCCTTCATATTTAAAAAATAAATAAATAAAACATTTTTGGTGATTTTACAAGCTCTTATTAGTGCAGTAAACTCTCTCTCTCTATATAAATATATATACATATATGTGTGTGTGTGTATATATATATATATATATATACCTATATATATATTATTTTCAGATCACACTGCTAATCTCTCAGGGGAGGTGTTTGCTGCTAGCTACAGTAGTTGTACTGCAAGCTTTCTTTCACTGTTTTCATTACAATAGTATAAGTCTAAATATATAAAATGACTAGGAAGAAATGGTCTCCTAAAGGGAGAGGTGCCAGGGAGGCACCAAAGAAGTGTAGGAGTTCTGTGGGGCAAAAGGGTGTTGCAGCTTAAAAAAAACTGCATCTACAGCAGTGTGTACTATGGGCACTGGGGCAGGTTGTAGTAGAAAATGAGTGGTTGGTGGCAGTTGTGGTGGGGTTAGTGAGGTCAGATGTTTCTCTACCACATCTGTGGCATCCATACTGTTTGTGGCTGGAGGAGGTGGTGACAAGAGAAGCAGTATAAGGGGTAACAAAATTTATGGCTTAGACACAGTGGTTGAGATGAGGGTGTTCCTTTGAATAGTGTGCTGTCAGCACAGCAAAACCCCTACATTGATGGCAATGTGAGTGCTGCAGTCTGATCAACAGTGATTCTGCCGGGTTGGGATCTTACAGTGAGTACCATCTTGCTGCCTGAAGGCTGTTGCACTGTTTCCCCCCTCCATCTTAGACCTGGAAGTAATTATATTATTTTTCTGGGGGTGCGGGGTGCTTTGCCTTGATCACAGTCATGCAGTATGAATGCTGGGTAACAAGGTTGTCATCTGCATTTTGTTGTTGCTGCAGTGTCAGTCGACATGTTTGATGTCGAACTGACTTGGTGGAATCCTGTGAATGCTGGTGATGGGGGCACTGATCATGATCCTGATGATAGTTTCCCATTTCCAAATGAAAGTGTGGAGCTTGAGCATGTGTCTGAGCCTGAGGAGGGAGATCTGACTGTTGCACAATCAGAAATGACTAAATTGAAAAAAATGTGTATCAGATTCATGAACATGAGAGGGAGAGAGCCTGGAGAAAGTAAATGATAATGAGGAGGATAGTGCTCAGGGGGAAGAAGATATTGGTGGTTGTGGGGATGATGATTTGGATCCTTTAGAGCAGCCCAAAAAGAAAAACAGGAAGGATGGTGCTGCTGAAGATGCCGGGGTTTCGCATCACTATCTCATCTACCTACCAAAGTTCCCCCCAATACCACACCAATTGTGCCTCTTACTGAATAGTCCATTATGCATCAGTCAACCAGTGTCAAAGTTCATAAAGTATCAGAAAAGCATCTATTTCCAACCCTTCCTCACCCCCGTCCCACTCAACCACCTTATGAAATCAAGAGGTACCAAATCCCTAGTTTGGAATTTTTATTTACTAGACCCAGCTGATGAAAGAGTTTCTATCTTTCAGCTTTGTCAGCTGTGAATTAGTAGTGGATAAAACTGGCCACCACCTAGGCATGGGTGGGCAACACACACACCTAACATCCAAGCAACAATTATGCTGGACTGAACACAAGAAGGAAGCCACTGCAAGAGGTCCCTCTCCATCATCATCATCAGCAGCAGCATTTGCCAATGCATTCAGAAGTGCTAGGGAGATGGTCCAGGTGGAGGGAGTGGTATGTGAAAAGTTTTATAGGTAGGAGGAGGAGGAGTCTGTGGGATTGCCTTTTAGTGGTGGGTTGAGTAGTACCACCCAGAGGCACCATACTGCAGTAACACCATTCAGAAAACACTCCAAATCACTGCTTTCTTCTAAACAGAACCTGTGAATGTCCAGGAGTCAAATACTACCCCATCAACCATTACAGCCACAAATCCAGCAGTTGTTTTAGCCCAACACCTGGAAAGGTCCTGGCTTCACTGCATCAAATGTTTGAGCATTAGTCCAAATCCACACCCAATCATGCTATAGCATGTAAACAGAATGCAGCAACAGCTAAATGCTGTCAACTGATTGTTTGCCATTCTCCTTTGTGAAATATGCTAGATTAAGAAGGTTGATGGACAGTACCTTTCCTAAATGGCAGATTCCATCAAGAACATATTTTTCTTCTTATTCCTGAACTGTATGGGATGGTGTCATGCACAATAATCCATGTACTCCTGCATTCAGCATCACCATACATACATCTCAATATGGATATAGGGACCAGTGGCCAAACAGCTGGTAGCTCCTATCTAAGCATGTCAGCACATTGTGCACAGGTACCTGGGGTAGTATTTGATGTTGGCCTGGGGAAAAATTGTACTAAGACCCATTTGCTGCTGTAGCGACACTTTGGGTATTCACTAGCATGCCATGCTAACAATGAAGAGTGTAACTGGATCACAAATGCATCAGAAAATGTTAGAATTGCTCCTGTCTGAGACTGATGAGTGGCTACATCACCACTCACTGAAAGCGAGATTTATATCAAATGGTAACGACTCAAATGTAGTGAAATGCATTAGTGATGAGGAGTTTCTCAGGTTGCCTTGCCTGGCACATTATCTTAATCTCATTGTGCAGAAGTATCTAGCATGTCCTGATATTAAGTTGATATTGACTGTGGCCATCAAATCTGTGTTCACTTTGCCTGTTCTGGAAGGTCCTGTGACCAGTTCAGACAACTGCAGATACATAACAAGCCGCCTCAGCACCATATGAAACTGAAAGTTGTCACCAGCTAGAACCTGACTCTGTACATGATCAAGCACCGGTATGAATAATATAAAGCCATCTCTGAGTATCTGCTGCTACATGCAAGCCATGATAGTGCTGAAGACATGGCTTGTCTCTGACAACAGAGCAGTGACAACTAATGGATTGCCAATCATGATTATCAGGCCAATTGAACATGCACACCAAGCAGAGTGGAGACACTGCATGTGCCAGTAAGGTCATCTCACTTCTATGTGTGCTTAGGGAGATGCAGTTTGATATACAGCAGGTGCTGAACGGAAATGGTGATACCAGAAGCTGTGCCTTTAATGGAAAAAATACTCATTGTCTTGGACGGCAGTATCCATATTTATGGTATTCTGCAGTCTACAGATTTTCGAATTACCACCGTACTGGACCCATGTTATAATAGTTGAATTTGGATGTGATCATATCCAAGATTTAACCTACAGTATTTTTTGATAAGACAGGTATGTGGGGCACAGATGTAATGTCACAGTTATGAAAGGCACAACATGAAACTCAACAGAGACTGGGTTTTGCTACCACCTTGCATGGGAAATGGACTGAGAAACATGCAATGTAAACAAGAAAATCCCAACAAATCCACTTTGGGATGTTTTGTATCAGATGAACCTTAGAGACAGGGAGAAAAAGGAGGAGGAGGGGGCTGATGATGCAGCAGGATTGCAGGTAACACAACACACAGTGAATGCATATTTGGCATATACCAGGCTCCTTGCCATCATGGATACTGAAGTAGCAAGGTTGCTAGATTGGCCAGCACTGATCTCAGTAGCAAACAAATATCTGAGGGCTACTGGATGGGGTAGTGACTGTGGGTATAGCGACATCCTGTCACTATATGTGCACACACACACAGGGGGCATGAGCAAGCATGCTGTGTGATGGGAATAAGGAAAGGGAGGGTTTGTGTGGCATGGTGTAGCAGTGAGTTGCTGTGCTGGCCCCATGGTGTGGTGGGTGGGTGGCAGGCTATGGCTGCAAGGGTTCTGGGTTCGGATCCAAGAGTGCATAGATTTTGTTGCGCTCAGCCCTAAAACATGTTTTTCCTACTTTGCACCCCCTCCGACATGCCCCGCCCCGGAGTTGAGAATCCTTTAGTAGGGTGGTGAGGGGGGGTGCAGGAGGCATAGGCCCCAGCATAAAAAAGCAAGTCTCAGGTGCCATTTTACCATGTGACAGGATGTACACCAGCTAAATTGATTTTCGCTGATGTACATTTGCCCTAATGACATTGCCATTATCAACATAAATCCATGCTGCTGTTACCTGCGCCCATCTGATTACCTGCATCTACCCTCTCTGATGTGATACCTACAAACAGAGATCGGTGAAGTTGGGAAACTTTGCTCTGTGAATTAATCCAGGAATTTAGTGCAATTTGGGCTATCCAGAAAGTGCAAAGTGAAGTGTGGAATTTCATCCATGAAGTGTAGAATTTCACCCGCAAATGGCAGAATTTCACCATGAATGGCAGAATTTCACCTTTTGCAGGTGAAATCCCACTATCTGAGGATTAAATTCCACCATTTGTGGATGAAATTCTGCTATTCATGGTAAAATTCTGCAAAAAAAAATGGCAATGTCACAAAGGCGAATTTTGAGGCTAATTGCAAAACTCTGTATCTAACATGGAAACATCCAGGTGTCAGTATTGCAGCAAGGGTGGTGGGGGGAAATAAACCCCCTTCCATGAAGGAGGGGAGCTGGCCTCTAGATATTTGAATCTCCCTTCCCTTGCAAGCACCTGAGCAATCTGTATTCATTCCTAAATTCTGACAGCCAGTGTAGTAGACGGTAAGGTGACAGCAGCTCAGACGTCCATGCTACCGGGCCAGCCCTTAGATTTTGTTCTTAAAGTTTTGCTTTCACAGGTACACAGTATCACAGTGGTCAGGTTTAGTAAGATTGGGTGTGGACAATGGATATAGCACGCAATCACCACAGTGGCCAAGTGAAGCAAAATAATTTATCTTTTTTCTTCACAGGTGACAAGTATAGTAAGACTGGTAGTGGACAACAGATACACAATTTGGCCACCATGGTGGGCAAGTGAGGCAAAATATTTTTTTTTTTCTTCACTGGTGACAGCTACACTAAGGCTGAGAGTAGACAATGTATATACTGTGCAGCCATCACAGTGACCAACTTAGACAAAAACATTTCTGTTTCTTTCTTCACACGTGACAGGTATAGTAAGACTGGGAGCGGACAGTGGATATACTGTGCAGTCACCACAATGACCAAAAGAGGCAACATCATTTATCTTTTTTTCTTCACAGATGACAGGTATAATAAGACAGGGAGAGGAGTGGACATCAGATATACTGTGTGGTCACCACAGAGGCTACAAGTAAAGTCTAAATAATTTTCTCTTGTCTTCACAGGACTCATGTCCTGCTCTCTCCTCCTACTACTACTACTACAGTAAGCATGACTTCTCCTCTGCCTCCTCTGTCTGGGGCACCTTCATGCATTTCAAGGTATGGCAGTCACCAAAGTGATGGTTAGGATCCTCTCAGAGTTATTTTTCTTTATCTTTTTAATTTTCTGTTTCCTTTCACAGATGCAACATAAAAGAGAGTGTACTAGAGTTTATACATTTTTCTCTTGTAATTACACTTTTTTCCCTCCTCTACTCAATGCTTCCTTCTCCAGCAAGGAAGTCATCATCATCTTCCACTAGATTGTCGATGTGGTCAACACTGCAGCAAACACATCAACAAAACCCTACTTCTAGAGTAAATACTGCACCAACTTATCTGTTGCCTGCCTTTGCCAATAAGATTATCATTACCTATTACTGCATGCAGCAACCTTCTCAACGTGGCTATAACTGAACATATAATTTCTGTGATGTGATAATTTAGGGAGTATTGACTTTTTGTATATGATGTTTTTCACATACAATTTTCATACAGTGTATTACATGGACTGTGGCGGAGGACTGTCACACAGTGCAGCACCATACAGCAACATTAGCAGCATGAAATATTTATTCTGGTAGTTCAGAAAAATTCTTAGGCCCAGATATTCAAAAGGGTTGCGCATGGCACAACAGTGTTGTGCCATGCGCAACCCACTGATGCACCCCGGCATGATATTCAAACGGGAATTGCACCTGGCACAAATCCCAATGCACTGGAGTGCATCAGTAATGTATGCAGGCACAGGTGGGGGGGGGGCATGGCCATGCATACTCAGCACATCCCGATATTCAGCCTGGGATGTGCTGAGCCATGCATGCACAACCCCTACTTGCGCTGCACAAAGATGATTCCAAAAAAAAGAAGCAATGGCCTGCCACCCACAGGTGAGCTGCCATATTGCAGGGTACAACAGGGCAGCTGCCACCTGTGGATAGCCACCCAAACTCTGGCTGCACCTCCTTGGTGGTGCCCCCCCATGCCCAATCATGGGCATTGGTATGAAAAAATAGAATCCTATATCCCTGGTGGTCCAGTGGACCACTGTCAGCCCGATCATGGGCTTAAGTAAAATAATAATGATTCCTTTTTCCTGGTGGTCCAATGGACTGCTGTCAGCCTGATCACGGGCTTAAGTAAAATAATAAAGATTCCTTTTTCCCTGGTGGTCCAGTGGACCGCTGTCAGCCTGATCATGGGCTTAAGTAAAATAATAGATTCCTATATCTCTGGTGGTCCAGTGAACCCCCTCCTGCCCACTGATACCCACCACCCATTCCCCCATCAATGGCAGGTGGCAGCACCCACCCCACCACCCCCAACTGACACCGTGGGTAGGGTTGTACGCCCATTGGTCCACAGCAGGCCAATGGGCATGCAGCCCCATACCGTGCTACACATTCCAATCTGGTAGTACCAGTATGGGCTACATGCCCGATTGGCTTACGCTGGACCAATGAGCACTTGTTTCACATTGACGGTGTCAGTCAGTGAGCAGTGGGTGGCAGAGGTAAATGCTGCTGCCGCACTGTTGGGGAGGGGCAATGGAATCAGTGGGTGGTGGGGAGGGGGTCCACTGGACACCAGAGATATAGGAATCTTTATAATTTTACTTAAGCTGCGACATTGACAGTGGTCCACTGGACCACTAGGGAAAAAAGGAATCATTATTATTTTACTTAAGCCTGCGATCGGGCTGACAGCGGTCCACTGAACCACCAGGGATATTGGATACTTTATTATTTTTCAAATGCCCATGATCGGGCTGTGGGGCACATTGCCGTGCTGCAGGGGGTGTCAGTCCCCCATGGCTGCTGCCTGGCAGGGTGCCAGGTGCAAGTCGCCAGGGATCGATGCACCTGCATGCATATGGGGCAATAATAACATGCAAATAGCCCCATTTGCACCTTGCATACATTATGGCCCCATTTGCATGTGCACTTTTGAATATCGCGGTTGTTGCACCTAGTGTAATGGAACTCGTGATAGCGCATTACCCTGCTCCACTCTGGCCACTTGCACTGGCGCAGTGCCACTATGCCATGTGCACTGTGGGTGGCCAGGGTGCAATATTCAATGATGCTGAGCCATGGCGCAGCTCCGTTGAATATTGCCCAGTCAATGCCCCTGAACAGCTAAGTTGCGCTGCACCCAGGCTTGCACCACAGCATGGTGCAGTTTGAATATCTGAGCCTTGGAGTACCACATTTCTGTATATTGTGCTTTTGCACAATTTTTAGTAAAGTGCATTACCAGAATGGCTGTGGTGGGGGACTGACACACAGCACAGTCCCATGTAGCAACATGGCATATTTATTCTTTTAGTTGAAAAAATTCTGGGGGTGCCAAATGCTGAATAGTCTGATTCTTGCTCAGTTTTCACTGAAAAACATTTCAAGAATGGCTGTGAAGGGGGACAGGCACACAGTCCAGCACAATGTAGTGGCATATGGCAGCATGACATATTTATTCTGATAGTTGAGTAAAAGTCTGGTAGTACAACATTTCTGTATATAGTGCTTTTTGAACACAATCTTCATTGAAGTACATCACAAGGCATGTGGCAGGGGACTGATGCACAGTGCAGCACCATGTAGCAGCATGTAGAAGCAGACATATTTATTCTGGTAGCTAAGAACAATTCTTGGAGTATCAGATTTCAGTCTATACTGCTTTTTCACACAACTTCCATTGAAGTACATTACAAGGACTGTTGTTGGGACTGACACAGCACAGCACCATGCAGCAGTATTATATATTTGTTCTGGTAATTGAGAAAATTCTTGGAGTACAAAATTTAGGTATATTGTGCTTTACCACAGTGCTTTACTACAAAAACTGTAGTGAGAGAAGGCAACCGTGACAGTGTAAGAACTGTATAGTTGCACAAGAAAGAAAAAGACTAGAGAGGAAATCAGAAATCCTATTTTCAATAAACTGGAGGAGCCTTGCTAACAGTAGAATTTAGATAAATAGAATGATGTACAAAAATCAGGAGAGAAATTAGTTGTACAACATTTATGTTCTTTGAAAGATTCTTTAATATTTTTTGCACTTTTTAATTTATTTAGAACAGGTGAGGACTAGAGGAGACAGTTAGACAGACAAAACAGCATTTGACAAAAAGACTGGAGATAAAGCTACGGCCTGCAGACAGAGAGTGCACCTCCACCATTGTGTTCCACCAGCCCGAAAAGGAAACTCCAATTCTTTTGAAACAACACCTCCAGTGTTCCTTCATGGCTAAACTTAGTGGTTAACTCCCCTGTCTCCCCTCCAAGAAACATTGCCACTTTTCTGTGACTGGATGTGGGACTAGGATCTGAGTCCAGTCTCTCAGGTGACTCCCACAAAACTTTAGTCCAGTTGCAGGTTCAACTCCTAGTTCCCTTTGTGTCTCCCACCCCAAACCTGTGCACTGTGTGATGACCCATGTCACCTCATATTGTGCTGCAAACCCTGTGGCATGGAATGACCACCAAGGATGCACCACCTCTACCCCTCTCACTTGTCTTGGTCCAACTGCTGACATAATCTTCCCACTCCTGGTGATGCCTTGTCTTAAGGTGGGTGTGCTGGTCACCTGTGCCCAAATGGTTGACCAATGTCCTATGCCAAACAACAGTTGACACAAGGTGCATGTCACCACTCTGTTGTCTGAGGGGTTAATCTCAAAGAAGTTCCAAACTAGGGACTTATGTTGCTGTCAAGGAAAGGAACCAGATGATCTTTGGTGGGTCTCCTCATTCATACTGTATTTCATACTGGAAACTTAAGGAAATCAAGAAGGCAAAGCCCATATAGACTTCCCAAAATTAGCGGTGGTAACATGTGTCACCAACTTCAGCAAATAACCTATCCAATCTACTCTTAAATATCACCAGACTATCAGCATCCGCCACCTCCTGTGGCAGTCTATTGTACATCCTAAATTGCCCTACACTTAAAGCCATTCCTTCTAAATTCAGTCCTACTTGTTTCTTTCCTCAATTGTCTATTATATACTCAAATGATATGATTTCACCCTCATCTCCAATTCCACTTCAGATTTAAGATCATCATCCCCTAAAGCCTTACATAATAACAATAAGTCTCCCCTTGCCCTTCTATTAACCAATGACCACAATGATGACTTATCCAGTCTATCCTCATACGACATCCCTTGACAACCCAAAATTAGTCTGGTAAATGATCTCTGGGGCCTCGCCATTAATTTATTAACCTTAATGAGGAAAGGACAACAGACAGTGGAGCAATAGTCCAATATGGGTATAACCATTGTCTTGTACAATGGCAACAAAACCTCCCTATTTCTTGATTGAAAATCCCTTCTTATGCAATTTACAACTTCATAGGTCTATTTAATATTATTCTACTGTGGGCACCACTTTTTAGGTCATTTTGAATATAAACCCCTAAGTCTTTTTCACACTCTGAAACATTCAAACTAAGATCCTGCATATAATATGTCTGCTGAATATTATGTCTACCAAAGTGCATTATGATGCATTTTTCCTTATTGAAACTCATCCTATTTATGTTCGCCCATTCCATAATATGAATTAAATCCTGTCCAAAAATTAATATATCATTGAATGTATCCACCACTCCCCCAATGTTGACATTATCTGCACATTTTATTAACTTATTGTTACTTAATATTTCCAAATCACTTATAAACACCCTGAACAACAATCGTCCCAGCACCTAACTCTGGGGAATACCATTCCCCACCCTCAACGGTTCTGATAGATGACCCTGTATTCTCACTTGCTGCTGCCTATTTGTTAACCACTGTTTGACCCATCTTAAAATAAAAGTATCACTACCCATATCAATAAGCTTATCAATAATCTTACAGTGTGGAACCATATCAAATGCTCTACTAAAATTGAGCATCACCATGACCACATTTTTTCCTTCATCAATATGCTTACTGATAAACTCATGTAGAAGGGGATCAGATTTGTTTCACATGATCTGATAGACACAAATACATGTTGACTTTTATCTATTAACCCCCCACTTATCATAACATCAGTGATAGCTTTGGCTCAAAATACCTTCAATAATCTTCCCTATAACAGAGGTCAAGCTCACCGCCTATAATTCATTGCCTCACTTTTTCCTTTCTTATAAATTGGCACCACATATGCCAATTTCCACATCTCTGGCACCAAACCCTCTGCCTAGGATTGTTGACCCAACTTGGTAATAACCAGTGTCAACACATCCCCCAACTCCTTTAAGATGTATGGACGGATCCCATCCAGGCCTGCTGCCTTATCAGCTTTTAATCTCATGCTCTTATTCTTCACCTTTTCTTCAGTTATAATTTCTTTAGGATCTAATTTACCTATACACAGACACCCCTTATCTACAACTCCATCATGTTTCTTATACACAGCACCAAAGCATCTACTAAATTCATTCACCATATCCTTTGGCTCAGAGGTCACAATCCCATTTATATTCAATAGACCAACCATACTGCTTCCTCCCCTATTCCCATATGCATAAAAGCTTTTGCTATTATCTTTACCCATTACCAATCTAAATTTAAACTGTTTTTTTTGAATTTTTAATTTCCTTCTTCAGTTGTTTCAGTATATTCCTATACCTATTCCGATATGCTACTGATTTAGTTTTCTTCATTTTCTGGAACATTGCTTGCTTTTTCCTACAAAGTCTAATTATAGATCTTGTTAGCCATGGTGGCTTTTTATCTTTGTGATTATATGCGTTCCTTCGTGGGATAAACATACTTATTATCTCATCTATTGTATCTAAAAATACTGTAGTTTCCAAAATTCTTACATAGTTAGATCTTTCATCATGTTTTCCCCAGTCAATTCTGCTCAACCTCTCTCTCTCACTGCTGCATAGTCCCCCCATTATAGAGAAGCTGTACTGTACTGCCCTTCACTATGCTAGTTGCCCAAACCATCCTAAACATTAAAGAATTGTGATCACTTGTACCCAACTGTGGTTGAATACTGATCTGTAGGATAGCATCAGGTAAATTAGTTAGAACAGCATCTAATACATTTCCCCCCCTTGTAGCCTCCTGAATGCATTGTTGAACACCTACTGCCATTAGTTCTTCCTGCCCTCCTCAATCTAATTGGTTTCCTGCCTTCTGTTGTCCCCATTCAATGTTGGGCATATTTAAATCCCCCATGAGCACCATATCAGTGCTTTCCACCAAACCAACAATATGTGCAACAAGAGCTTCAGTATCCTCCATACTGGTATCAGGTGCTCTATAAAATGCTGAAATCCTACATTTTTTCCCCTTAGTACCCAACAGTTCAATGGTGACAATTTCGATACTACTTAAGTCACAATTTTCCTCAATGACCCTAACTTCCAATCCATCTCTAATAAAGAGAGCCACCCCCCACCCATTTTCCCATCTATGTTCTTATTTACCAATCTATAACCAGGTATCTGCTGATGCCATAAGGTCTCATTTGACCACCAGATTTCCATATCCAAGTTTTCCCTCCTCATTATCATCTCCAATTCTGTCATACTGGTTACATTCAAACTTCTAGCATTACAAAACATAACCTTTATAGCTGACATGTCATTAATTTTTTCTTCTCTTGAGGTAATATTTGCTTTATTGTCCCTGGTCTTCCCCTTACATTTTAGTTTAAACATATTTCAATCTCCTGCCTCAGTCTCATCCCTAAAATCCTACTGCCCCTGTAATTTAAATGCAGCCCACCCTTACAGTACAGGTTGTTTTTATTCTCAAATGTCCCCCAATGTCTTATAAATTGATGGCCACTTGATCCCATCCATTTTTGTAGCCACTCATTTGTTAAAGCATTTCTCTTTTTCTTGTAAACAGATGCCCTAGGCTCAGGTAATATCTTTGAAATCACTATCTCACAACCTTTTTTGACCAATTTCTATACTAGCTTGATATAATTCTTCTGTATTTCTGGCAAGGTTTTCCTCATAATATCATTAATGCCCATGTGAATCACTACCAGGGGATTTTCCCCTGCCCCACTGAATATATTATTGGCTGTACTATATAAATCCAAGGCTCCTGTCCCAGAAAAACTACTAACCATTTATTAGCTTTATCATGGTTACATATGTTTTGGTCAGTGTATTTTATAATAGAGTCTCCTATTACAATAACTTGCCTTGTATTTGGTCGTCCTCCACTTTCTGTTTCTACTGCATCCAAATTGCTATCCCCAACTGCCACATTTGATTGATTTAAATTTCCCAGGACACTATAACTATTTTCCACTGGAATTCCATTTAACACACCAACCTCATTTTCCATATCCTTAGTAGGGCCCTGTTTGTTCTGCCTTCCTCTATCCCTATCAATTTCCATGTATATTCCCCACATCCTCTCCTCTTAAATGTGCTTGAACTGGTCCAAGAGGGCTCACCCCCATACTGTTTCTTTTTACCCTAACTGTATCAACCCACTTAGCTTGATGACCTCCTTCTCCCTTCTCACTCAACTTTCTTTTGCCCTGCCCACTTATTGAGCTATTTGCCTCCCTACCAGACTCATTTTTATTCAAACTTGACAAAATCTTTAGCCTAGGTATTAACTCCATCTGACTGTTCTCTAACACTTCCAGCCATTCCATAACTTTGGTTAAACTGACATGCAGTTCTTTATTTAATTCACATTTTGCAAACTCAAATCTGCTATAGTCAACCACCAATTTGGCCACCTTATACATGTTACAACCTTTACAACTTATCAACAGATCCCCCTCCGAGGTCAACAATGAAGCTGGCAGATTGCACACTTCTACCCCTTTGTCCCCATTTTCCACCAACAATGTGTTACAATCTCTTTACCTTATTTACAATCTGTGTGTCCTATCTCATCTCCCCTCTCTCTGCTAACACGCCATATGCACTCAGAGGCACGTGTCTCAGCGCACTACCACTCACGTGAGCATCTGAATTTATCAGAAATGAACCCGGAAGTAACATAGGTTCTCACTTCCTGCACTGAAACTGTGCCCTATCAATTTAAAAACACAGAGCACCAGCTCTTTCTAGTTCCTCCTGCTAAAACAAAGCTGCCTTTTCAGACACAAACCCCTCATGTAGGTCACAAGTATTCTGCACACCCCAGTGATCTCCTTTGTTAGTCCTCTCTGCCCAAGCACATAGAGAATCTAACCGAGTGATGGTATATGTGCAGGGATTCACCAAAAATAAATTTAGAGCCTCACGGACACCACAGATGGCAAGCAAACACTGTCAGCAGTCTCTTTTGGTTTTTGCGACCCTGTCATGGATCTCATGGATCTTACGAGGCAGTACAACCACAGGGGGCACAGGGTCATGTGTTGCAGGTAATGACAGTACAGGAGCAGGGACAATGGGTAGTGGTACCACTGCATGCTGCTGCTGGTGCTGCACTATGGAAGGGGGGTTGGTGTTGATTATTTGCGGTGCTTCTTATGCTAAAGCTGTCCTCAACAGAAGGATGGGCTGGCATGTCCCACCCATGGACTGCATGCCGCACTTCATGTTGTGTCTGCTTCCAGTCCCAGTCTTCGCAGTCTCCTCATCATTGGTTCCACTTATTTTAATAAGAAAAAAAAAACAGTGAGAAGAAACAGAGTAAAAAGAAGAAGACTAGAGCAAATAGAAGTGTGGAATATAAAGAAAACTACATCTGAACAACAATTAAATAAATCCTCAGAAGTACAGTTAAGTAAAGATAAGATAACAAAAAAAAAACAACAACAAAGTTGTAAAATGTGTTTTTATAGGAATGCTCTGAAAGCAGCACTTCTGACCTTCTTCACTAACTCATTCAGATTGCAAAACAAAACTGATGATCAGTCAGTAGATAGAGAAGTAGCATGTGACCTGCAGGAGCTGTTTCCATGTGACCTTCTGGATCTTTTTCTAGGGCTGTGAATACCTTTTTCCTGAATTTTAGGCCTAATATTCGGTATTCGGGTCCCAGGTATTCGGTATTCGCCATTTGGTATTTGATATTCGCCAGAAAAGGTGTTTTCTTAAGGAAACTTTAAAAAGCACTTTAACAACACCATTGATTACCCATTAAACCTGGCGAGTATATACACCTCAATGAGACTTCAACTACCAATGCAGAGCTCTCATTAATGCAACACAAGTTAGCGACACTTGATCCACCACACCACACATATAGCACTCCTAAAATGATATCAAGTATTGCATTGGGTCAGCACTGAGGATTTTTCATGGTCACAGACACAGTAGACCATTATATGGGCATCGGTGATTGAGTGCTTGCACAATGGCAACTCAATCCTGGTGCATGTCGAAAAGGGCTACTGTTGAGGAAGTGTGACGGATGGGGAGGTGGGCACATATAGAGACAGGACATCACTATATGTGTGCATGTGTGGGTCCAGCTTGAAAGAAGGCAGGGAGGGTTGGCCTGGTGTGGTTGGTGTGGGGCTCCCAAGCTGGCACCATAGCGTGGTTGATGGTTGTCAGTTTAAAAGTGCAAGGGTTCCAGGTTCAGGTCCAGGCATGCCTACATTTTTGTCTGCCCATCCCCCAATTTTATTTCTCCAGATTTTGCAACCCCCTGGAGTTAAGAATTCTTTAGTAGGGGGGTGTGGGGCAATGCAAGGGACACAGCCCACTGCATGAACAATCAAAATTTAAGTCCCTGGTACTGTTTTCCTGTGCATTGGGGGTGTACATCACTGAACTAGATTTTCAGTGATATATACCTGCCCTGCCACCAATCGTAATTGTGCTTTCATGGTTATCACATAAATCCACAGACACGGGGTAGATGGTGCTTTGGCCATGGGCATAAGAATAGTGGTAACAGTGGCTGCCATAGTGGTGACAGCTGAAAAGGTGGCTGCTGCATGAATGGCACTGGAAGTGGTGGGAAGCACACTGACTGTTGATGTAGCAGCCATTGTGATAGCAGTGGGAACACTGGCGGTGGTGTTTGCTGCTTCCTGCATAAAGCATGTATGCACTAATGCCCTCCTACTACTGCACAAAAGGATGTGACAGTGAATGTATAGATGGAACAGGTGGTGACACCAGTAGTAGTAATAGTTCTGCAGGTGGTATTAGTTGTACTGTTCCCAATGCTACAAGAACTAAAAGGCTTGCTTGGGGAGAAAAATATTTGAGACCATCTAATAAAGAGACATCTGTCTGTCATTGTCCATGTAGTCTATCTCACCACCTTCTCTGGAATTGTATTATGTACCAATAGTACATAGTGAAGCAAGACAAGATGCAATTCAATACTTTGCAGTAAATGCTGTCACAAAATATTGATGACTACAGATTAAATGCCATTGACTTTCATTGCTCCTTGCAGCATACTGCAGCACTTTGCAAAAATTTTGCAGGCATGGAAAATAATTGAGACTGGTGATGCATACTGGTAACCAGAATATTTCAGGCTTGGGAAATACTTGAGATGGGTGATGCCATACTGGTAACTAGAATATTTCAGTCATGTGAAATACTTGAGACTGGAGATGCCATACTAGTAACTGGAATATTTCAGGCATGTGAAATATTTGAGAATGGTGATGCCATACAGGTAACCAGAACATTTCAATCATGTGAAATACTCAAGACATATGATGCTGTACTGGTAACTGGAATATTTAAGTCATGTGAAATACTTGAGAAAAGTGATACTGCATTTGTAACTGTAATATTTTAGTCACGTGAAATACTTGAGACAAGTGATACCATACTCATAACCATAATATTTCAGTCATGTGAAATACTTGAGACTGAGATGCCACACTGTTAACTGCCATATTTCAGGCATGGGAAATACTGAGACTGGAGATGCCACACTAACTACCTATATTTTATGCACTCGAAATACTTGAGACTGGTGATGCCACTTGTAACTGCCATATTTCAGGCATGAGAAACACTGAGACTGGAGATGACGCATTATTAGCTGCCATATTTTATGCATGTGAAATACTTGAGACTGGTGATGCCACACTGGTAACTGCCATATTTCAGGCATGGGAAACACTGAGACTGGAGATGACACACTATTAACTGCCATATGCTATGCACGTGAAATACTTGAGACTGGTGATGCCACACTGGTAACTGGCACCTGGAAAGCTGTTAAAGGGATCAATAGAATATGGGCATGAGCAACACAGGGGATAAGAGTTGTAGCAACACCAGTTGAGGATTCTGTATTGGGAACAGCAATCAATAGGTCGGTGACAGTTTTAGGCACTGGGAACTGCAGGGCATGCTCGTTTAAAAGAATACACTATGACAGTGGAAGTAATAAAGGAAAAGGGTGCTGGTCACAGATTTGTGTTAGTATGACTTTGAATATGAATGTTAACATGTGCTTATTTGCTAACAGAACAATGATGGTTAACACAGAATGGCTTGTGTATGGGTCAATGCTACAACACACAAATGTTGTATCCAGTACAAGACAATTATTTAATGCAATTGTTATTGGCCATATGTATACCCAAGGTGAGGTAGATTTATTTTTATAAACACAAGTTGTTCCACATGTGCTGGGTCAAGTGAAGATCGACAAGGTTCTACCACATCCCCAGCAGTGCTGAACATTAATTCAGATGGTACGCTGGTTGGGGGGCAACAGATATATTTAAGGGACAGCTGTGCCAAGTGTGGAGATGCTTTCATCCTTTTGCTCCAGTACTCCACTGGATTTATGGAGAATGACTCCAGAGGCTCATTGAAATAACTGTTCAGCAGATTGGGTGCCGACTGTGGCTGCTGTTCTGTTCTCTTCCGCTGCTCAGCCTGTAGTGATGAGCTGCATTCAGCCCAACAGTCACCCTCCTTCTCAAGGTTTTCCATACTGCTTTCAGTTTGTCATTCTGAGACTGGCTCATCAATAGGGTTACCTGCTGATTTCATCGACCCCAGGATGCAGAAACTAAGTTCTGAGCACATCTGCTTCTGAATGTCTGTAACCCTGTGAGTGGGCATTATAAGGTGTAGTACCTCACACTTTAAACATGGATCCAACACAGTGGCAAATATGTGCTTTTTATTGGAACAGAGATCAGAAAATCTAACTTCTAGTTCTGTGGTGTGGTTTTCCACAAGGGATGTCACTGTTCCTGGTGTCTGGTTTGGATCTTTCTCAGCATTTTCACTGAATCTCCTCATGGCTTTTTTCAGGATCTGTACAGCAGGAATTACCTGACTTAGCAGTGCAGAACCAGAGCTAAGGTCATGAGTGCTCCTTTCAAATGGGGCTAAAACCTTTACCAAGCCCTCAGTCACAGCCCAGTCCTGATTTCTGAGGACTCCCCCTATATCAGTTTCCATGCTCATCTCATGAAGGACCCTCTTTTTCTCCAGAAGCCTTTGCAGCATGTAGTAGATGGAATTCCACTGGGTCTGTACATCCTGGATGAGATGAAGCTGCCGCATTTGAAGATGTTCTTGTAGCTGATGTAGACAGTTTGTGGCTTTCACTGAGTGATGGAAGTGGCTGCATATGCTTCTGGCTACTTTGACTGTGTGATCTGCCTCCACTGTGTTTGCCAAAGCCTTTGTCACCACCAAATTCAGTGTATGAGCAAGGCAGCATATCCCCTCAAAATTGTCATCTCTAAGTGCTTTTATCATATTTGTGACATTGTCTGTGACCACAAACCCTACCTGCAAATTTTTGCCATCAATCCATGGGCTCAACATCTCTTGTAGAAATGAAAGTATGTTTATAGCCCCGTGATCCTTTTCCATAACACTGACATTTAGCAAAGCAGACCTGCAGGGAGAGGGGGAAGAGACAGAACCAGCACCAGTACCACCATCACCACCAGTGACTACCACATCTGCAACACACCAGTGTGCTGTCAGAGACATATATGCATGATTTGAATTCATGCTGGTCCATATGTTAGTTGTGGAGTGGAAAACTCCAACCACAGCCTGTGCTAGTAGTCTGGCAATGTCTTTTCTCAAATCATGGTAAATGTTGGGTACCACATTATGTGAAAATATGGTCCGTGGTGGTATATTATACCTAGGGTGCAAATGCTGCAGCAGCCTATGGAAACCTGAGTTTTCCACAATGGAAAATGGCTGCAGATCCAAGGCCATCATCTCACCAATTAAACTGGTAATCTGCTGTGCTGTTGAGTGTGATGCCTGGCATTTGGTATGGGCATGGAAGGCTTGCATGATGGGTGTAGTCAAAGCTATACCACATTGCATTGATTTTGACTTTGAACCCATGGTGGAGGGTATTTGAATAATAGATGATTGAGCAGAAGAAGGCAGAATGGGTGATGCTCCTGTACGGGATGCACTATAAGTGGTGTAGGGGGAGTTGAGGGCACACTGTCTGTCTCAGTAATATAATCACTAACAATACTCTGTGCATCTGCTGGACCAGTACCAGAAGAGGGGCTGACAGACACCTGTTGTGGAGGGGGAGGAACAGCTGTGGATCGTTGAAGTACACTGGGATATTTCATTCGAGATGGTTTATCATTGATGTTGTTGTGAGATTTGAAAGGTTTTTACCATGACTTATAGTACAGTCACACACACAGCATACTGCCTTTGTTGGATCATATTTTACAACACTAAAGTACAGCCACACCACACTTTTCCTTGCACTGACAGTGGAAGTACAGCCCCAACAGGCCGACCATGGGCATGTTTTGCCCCTTTCCCCTTATCAGACCTGGGTGCAGTGGATGCAGTTGTTCTACCCCTTTCTTTCTCCACAACAGATGTAGTTGTAAACCTACTTTGTGTATCAGATGGAGTTGAATTTGACACAACTCTTTGAAAGGACAGGGTGGACTGTTTGTTTTTTTTAGGAGGAGGAGGAGGAGGGTGACCCTGACTTGCCTGCTTGCCATGACAAGAAGCATTGTATTTTTTGGCAGCTGCACATTCACACTTCTCAGACAGATATGCTGCATATTTGGCCTCATTGCCAAATTCGCTTAGGTGGGTATCACTGTCAGATGATGTACTTACCAAGTCTTGAGGCTCTGGTAAATATTCAGAGCCAGATGAATGCTCTTCTCCAGAATCCTCCACATCAGCAAAAGGAAATGTGGTGAGAGGAAACTTGCGAGGCTGAGCAACAGTACATTTTGGCAACACAATTTGTGCAGTCATTGTAACAGTCTCATGGTCAGTACTAGTCACAGTTCCTATGGTCATGGGCACAGTTGGCAAGGTAGTAGCACTGTCAACCGAGGTCCTGTTGCCATAAATACAATCAGGAGATACAGCTGAAGAAATTGGCATCATATTACAGCTAGTTGTAATACTGGAAGCAGTAGTCATGGTGACAGCAGAACACTCAGGACTACTAATAGAGGCAAAGGTTGTGGTGACAGTGGCTGTGCAAGGAGCACAAATAACAGTGCACACTGTTATGGCAGTGGTGGTGTCAACAGTACAAAAAGAATTTGCTCTGGTTGCTGAAATCACAACACTGGTTGTGGTGGGGAGGAGCACTTGATAGGCGATGTTACCTCTATAGGGCAGTTGTGTGACTAGTACTACCACTGGTAGTGGGGTGGGTTCTTATTCTTGTATAACTGGAGATGTCAGCTGTAAAGCCCTCCTACTTTTATAAATGATGATGCTGCAAATGCAGTACTAGTAATAGTAGTGGCAGCAGCTGAAGTTATAACAGTACTAGTACTTCTCCCAATCTTACTGACACCAGAACCTGAAGGCTTATCAGGGGAAAAAACTATTTTAGAGCGGTGAATATGAACAGACCTTCTCTCACTCTTTTCCTCACCAATTATGACTGGTGGTGAAGATGACTTGCTTGGGCTGGACCATGCCGGTTTACGGGATTGATGAGACATGGTCCGTAACTTACTGTGTATATTATTTGTGATTAGTGTTTTTGTTTATGTTGGTGCTTCTTGCAGAAAACAACAATAGCAACACCGATATGTAGCAGCTAATAAAGTCAAGCTGATACTAGAGAGAGATGGAGTCAGCAAATAACTTCTTACTTTGTACGGTGTCAGTTGCTGCAGTCATACAGTACAGCATTTCAAGCTTTGAAGGTGCACCAAACAACTTACAACACACAGAACCCAGTGAGTCACGCCCCTGACACACACAGAAATACTACAAAGCAATTGCAGAAAATTTACGGTACACACTCACAGCAGTGCACACACAGGGGTGAAGACACACAAAGAAAAACTCACATGCACAGGAGGCCACTCAGGTGCAGTGAGCTGTGGAGGAGGAGTCACCTGTGACACCTCCTCACTCAGTTGTACGGGAATTGAGCCAAGAACCAGACTACAGTCAGCAACAATTCAATGGGCCAAGCCTGACCCAGTGAAAAAAAAAATACGCTGCTTTATATATCACAAAATAAAATGCATGCAGACAACTTTGCATGTACTTGCAGGACACAGATTACAAGAACAGTGATACAATGCACACACGGATGATGTATGCGCTGCAATAAGATGCAATGCAGATAAGAGGGAGTCAGATGACAATCACACCTCACTTATGCAGGGAACCAAGCCAGGAAGCTGACTACAGCAAAATACCAATTTGCTTCACAAAGAAATAGAAAATACCACAGGGGCTGTGTGTGGATTTGGAACAAAAAGCTAAGCAAGCACAGAAGTGGGGATGGAGCAGTCTGCAAAAGCTTGAGCCACTCACTGTTACTGAGCCCAGTAACAGTTACTCACTACATGCAAAAGCCAGACTGGTCTTTGTTGACAGAAAAACAATCCTGATAAGAACTAATTGGTTCTTAAGCAAAAAATCAAACCACACTGCTTCAGCTGAGCTGTGAAACTGTAAGCAGTGGGCTAGGGGAGTCAGCATGCAGCAGCACACACAGAGATTCATTCACACACAGACTCTCCTTTTCCTTGAAACTGAGCCAAGTTTCAAGGAAGAAAAACAAAACTGCAGTCATATGTAGTCACAAGGTGATCAGATGTAAAACTGAATCACACACAAAACATTTTTAAACAGTTATAAAAGTTACAAGTGGTAAACTAATCAGAGCTAGCTCTCTAAGAAACAACTGTCTTCTCTCATCTACACACTCAGAGTGAGGAGATCACATGGTGTTTCTGGCTCTGTGTTCCAAAACAGCCTCTGATTGGCTAGCTAAGCTCTGTGAGATTTTGAAATCTCACCCACCGAACAGCAGCCCTGAATAGTAGCCGGATAGTGAACTATTCGGAATGTCCATCCAAATATTCAGCAAGCCTACTAGTCATGGTATTTGGGAAATACTATTTGGGCCATACACCACCCTACTTTTTTTCAGAGGCCTAGATATGTATAAACTTCAAGCAAATGTTCCCTAAAGGCAAAGTTGCAGGCAATGTTGCCAGGCAAAATTATGAAAGGCACAATTCCTAGTAAATGGCAAAAATTCTTGAATTGATTCAGAGAGACAAAGCTGGTGACTTCACTAGAACTTCTCAAGTGAATCAACATTTTACAGCTTCTACAGTCCCAACTGCTATTTTGATCTGTCCATGTCTCTGTGATGTAATGATGTCCAAGTCTTCTGCTACATTTACAGCTTGCAGCTCAGCCACTGATTTTGCCTATGCTTCTTTTGTTGTACACATAGTATTCCAACCATTGTTATTCTTTCTCTTCTTTTTATTTTCAGTGCAGGTCCATGGCTTCTGCTATTAATAAAACTCTGTCCTGTTTTGGTTTTGTCTCTTGGGCCTGTGCGTGATGGAGGAGAGCTTGTATGGCGTTCATCATGTGTTGGTGTTTCATCCAGCAAACTTTCTATTACACTGCCCTTCCCTTATCTAGCTTGAAATTTTACTTAACCTTTAATTTTTGTCCCAACATGCTGGTCCTCTGGCTAAGAAGCAGGTACTACTTAGCAAGCAGCTGTCTACCTTGCCAGAAGGCTCTCCAGTCCCTTGAAAAGTGATACCTCATCCATCTCCTCATAACAGCTGTTTATCGACTTGTGAAACTCTGATTTTCTTCTGTTTGTTCTGTCCTGCACAATACACCAGTCTGCCCTGGACCTCAATTTTCTGTCTCCCATGAACCTTTTTTAACCTCATCTATACTATGACTTGCCAGATTTTTTGGTACCTTCATATAGCACAACACAAGCCTTCTTACCCTCCCTGCTAAGCAGCCACAACAGCTGAGGTGTAGCCTTTTCTCAAATTGCCCCTTGAAGGCACAGAGCAGATCAATGCATTCAGCCTGAGAAGAATACTTCCCATTATGTCCTCCTAATTATGGAGTCCCCTATCATAATGAAATTATTCTTGCTACCCTCTGTGCTACTGGGCATCCTTCCCTTTGACTGATCAGTACTGGGCTCTACCTCCCTCACAGGGTTTCAAACTGCTGCCTTCATGCTGGTGCACTTCTCCTGAACAGATTTTGTCAGAGGTGCAAATCTGTTCTTGATGCTCAGCCTTGGGGCCACAGTCATTGAGGTGCTACTCCTTCTCCTCCTTCCCTTTGTTACTTTTTCATAGCATATTAAAGTGTTGCCACTTTGCACAACTATAGTATCTGAGGGTCGACTAGACCACGAAGGTAATATTGTTTTATTCACATGTTTCAGATAATTTGGAGGACATCATAAATACAGTGGAAGACATTCATTTCAAAATGTAACAAAAGGTGGTAAAATCAAAGTGAGTGCTCTCATTTTAAAAGGGTATTTTGTTGAATGATTTTTTATCTGCCTTAGTTATATGTTTTGTTTGCTGTGGTCTATCTTTTGAAGTAGATCTTTGACAGGTAAGGAACATGCTGGTTCTGTAAATAGACATGACTTATTTTAAAAAATTCAGTCTGAGACTCTGACAGATAGGAATTGATTTGTTTTAATGTGGTTACCACATATTCTACACAAGCAAAACATTTTGAAAATATTATTTGTTCACAATGGCACATCCTACAGAAAGACAAGCACTACACCAGCTCAAAAAAGAACCACCTAGGGTTACATTCAGGAAAGCCTCAAATTTAAAAGATGTTCTGCTCCACAGCACACATACTGTACGCAGCCAGAATTTAAAACATGGCTCAATTAGAACAAAAAAGGATGTTATCCATATAAGATGTGTTCTACCTGTAATTTCATCTTACAAAGTAAGATTTAAAAATCTGCATACAGTTAGGGAATTTTTTTATTGTTTTTTTTTTATTTTATTGAAATCTAGGATTACAAATACCTTTGAGCAGGAACTGCTTGTTTACAAAGGTTCCATGTCGAAGGAATTGGGGGGGGGGTATCCATACATACAAAGGTTAACATAATAATACATAGTTACACAATAAAAAGAAGTAAGAGAATGAGGCTTAGGAAATTCCAGTAACTCAAAATGTGCCAAATGTTAAGTAGCATGACATACCAGCCAAGGACAATCTAAAAAATAAGCACTACAGGTGAGAGGGAAGGGGGATGCAGGCAGGCATTTTTAAATTAGAAAGCTCATTATTTGTGACACCACATGCATGATTTATTTAGTGACATGTCATTGTGGAGCATTCTATGTAGGCAAAACCAAAAGGCAGTTTAAAGTAAGAATTCAGGAACATGTCAGGGCCATTGCTAATAACATAGAAACATAGAAACATAGAATTTGACGGCAGATAAGGACCACTTGGCCCACCCAGTCTCTGCCCATTTCTCACTACTGATAAGCTGCAGATCCTAGTTTGCCAGCAGCTCCATTTCTTCCCTACCCCACCCCCCCAGAATTGCCTTATGACTATCCCATGCATGCTTGAATTCCACCACTGATTTTGACTCCAAAAACCTCCTCCGAAGGCCATTCCATGCATCCACAACCCTCTGTGAAAAAATACTTCCTTAAATTACCTTTGAGCCACCCCTCTATCTTCAAATTGTGCCCTCTTGTTCTTGCACACCCTTTTTGAAAGATGCTACCCTCTTGGACTTTGTTGATTCCCTTGAGGTACTTGAAAGTTTCTATCATGTCCCCCCTCTCCCTCCTTTCCTCGAGGCTATACATATTAAGCTCCTTAAGTCTCTCTTCATATGTCCTCTGGTGCAGACCCTGCACCATTTTAGTTGCCCTCCTCTGGACAGCTTCCATCCTGTCTATGTCTTTGCGGAGATTGGGTCTCCAGAACTGCACACAGTACTCCAGATGGGGCCTCACCAGCTGTCTGTACAGAGGATAATAACTTCTGTTTTCTACTGGTGATGCCTCTCCCATGCATCCCAGTATCCCCCAGCCCTCCTTGCTGCCTCTCACATTGCTTGCCCACCTTTAGGTCATCTGATATGACTACCTCCAGGTCCCTTTCCATTTTTGTTGTTGTTAGTATCTCACCCCCCATTGTGTACTCTTCCCCTGGATTTTTGTTTCCCAGGTGCATTACCTTCACTTCTTAGCATTGAATCTAAGCTGCCATACATTTGACCATTCCTCTAACCTTGCCAAGTCCCTTCTCATCCTTTCCACCCCACCTTGTGCATCAACTCTGTTGCAGATCTTAGTGTCATCTGCAAAGAGATATACTTTTCCTTCCAGTCCTTCTGCAATGTCACTTATAAAGACATTGAAGAGGACTGGTCCTAATACTGAACCCTGAGGTACCCCACTAGTAACCCTCCTTCCTTCTGAGTGGACTCCATTTACTATTACTCTCTGTGTCCTATTCTCCAGCCAATAAGAATATTAACCATGCTACAGCATAGCATGATGCAGAAGCTCAAAATTCAGGGATCATAAGTTCATATTCATAGTCGCTTATAAGGTGAATCCAAAACGGGGGCGCTTGGATCTTTGGTCTATGAACCAGAATATACCCCAGTCTGAATGGTCATTTTGAGTTTGCCCCTTTCCTGAAAAGGAAATAATTACATGTATCTTGAGAAGATATATTAAGTAACAGTTACATATGTGCCTAGTATCAGGTTTGGAGACTCATTTAAATATTTCACTTATGTTCTGAATTTTGACTAGTAGACAGTTTCTTCCTGATACCCCTTTCAGTTAAGTAACACACAGTATACATTTTATAAGTTATTGGTCCTTTTTTGAAGGCTAGCCCAACATAGGTTCATGATAACCATAGGTTAGTGCATTATGATATTTTGTAATCATTATATTAGTTCTGGGTGTTGTTCTCCATTTTGGACACAATACAATTACCCTGTTTTGATGACTATTTGAAAGGTTAACCAGTCACTAGCAAGGTAGCCCTGGTGACCATGGTCTAGTTCTCTATTAGTTGAGTAGTCATTTTACAGGCGTTATGTTATTTGGTCAAGCAGATATCTTATTTGCATTTTCTTTTTATGTGCTCTTCCATATCAATTAGTTGATATCATGTTTTCATTTTCTACCTGTTTTCTGTCCTCTTACATATTTGGCATGCCTTGATTTACAGCAGGAGATCGTAGTATCACCCAATCTTATGCAATCTCTCTTGCAAGTAGCAACCAAAAAGTGACTTGTTCCAGCTATTCTAGTATTCTATTTAAAACTGTTATAACACATTGTAATATTATCAAATAGCATAAAAGAACTTTTGATATACACACACACATATATATTTATATATATATATATATATATATATATATATCTCCATAGCAAAAAACTTTGTTTAATGCTTCAGTTAGGGTTAAAACAACAAAAGTAAGGACATGAAATGTTAGGGTTGAACCCTAAACCCCAACACCACACACCCCATTCTCCACATACAGAGATGCGGGTGTGCCCTAGAATCATGTGGCCCAACTCTCACCCTGTTCCATGTGTAAACAGGTTGACATCCTACAGTAAAGGAGAATGGGGTGAGAGTTATCCTATGAGAAATCTCAACTTTGTGATGGCATATCTATGGAACCGCTTAATTCCCAAACCTAAGCAGCACAATTCACACCTGTAGGGCATCCCTTCAATACCTGGAAAATTGCAAGAAAAAAAGATCAAACCATTCATTAGCAATGCAAAGGTAAAGTTTTAAAAATCCTAGTCTGCGAGGCAGCAAAATCCTTGACCGTGAGGTCGCAGACTAGGATCATTAGCGAGTCATGGTCAAAGAATTTTTAAATTTAAGAAACCTATTTTTTGACCAAAATGAGCCAAACCAAAGGCATGACTTTGTAGAGGGCATCACCCTGAACAAAACTCATACCTCATTTGGCCCAAAAGTCACCCATGGAGAAAGCGACAACATTTCGTTTGTGGGAAAAACTGAAAAACAAGATGGCAGCTCATGGACAAGAATTTTCTGGTGGACCAGGATCTAGTCTGTGAGCTATAAAATCATTGACCTTGAGCACAATCTTTGTCTGAAAAATAACCATATAAATCATGGAGTGAACAGAGCATGCACAGAACCTGAAAATTTAAATATAATAACTTTGGAATGGATTAATATTTTTACCAAACAAATACTGGATTGTTCCTTGACCCAACTGCTTTCTGCATTCCAAATTTCAGGCAAAAAGAAGACACAGTGTGGTCGTAGCACCATGGGCAAAAGATGTGTCAAAAGTGGTGAAAATTAGTTTTTTAGCATTTTTTCTGCACGTAGATCCAGAGACCTATCATACCAGACCATGCATTCCAAATTTCAGGCAAATCAGTTGAACAGTTGCAAAGTTATTAATGCGCAAAAATTGACATTTTACTTTAAAGTGCCTACTCAACCCTAACTATAGGGGTGCTTTATATATATGGCAGTGTCAGTGGCTCAGTAGGTAGTGGACTCACTTCTGAGGCCGGGAGATCAGAGGGCGGTGGGTTCAGTTCCCACATCTGGCAGTTGGTTAATATCCCAGTACTGACACTGTAGTGCAGCATGAGGGGGTGCTGCACTTCTGAGGTGCTGTCTTTTGGATAAGAAGTTAAACTGAGGTCCCATCTGCCTGGATTGGTGGTAGTTCAGGTGGATGCTAAAAATCCCATGGCACTTATTGAAAAGAGAAGGGGAAATTCCCTGGTGTCCTGGCCAAATTTCCCTCATTCACTAAAAATACCATCAACAGCTTAATCTGGTTCAAGGTCAGTTGGCATTCATCTGTATCCCCCTCTCCCAGGCCATGCCTGAACATAGGCAGGATTTGTCTAGTGCACTTACCTGGTCAACAAAATGAAATAAAAAATAAATAAATATATATCTATATATATATATATATATATACACACATATATATATATATAGCGACGTAGTGCCACTATAGTTAGGATTGAGTACCCCGAGAGGTCACGTGATGGCAGCTTGAGCTGAAGCAGCAGATCCTCGGGCTCCGTTCCTCATTCTCTGATTTTAACTAAATACAGTTATCTGAGGTGAGATTCATCCCTATAAAGAAATCAAACAGCAGCATAACGGTGATCTGAAGTGTGGGACCGGGTATTGAATGGAGGCTTATGTGAAAAAAGTGCTACCAAGACGATCCCCTCCGTCTACACCAGAGAAAGAAAAGGCCACAAAACGGCCCAGGCAACAAGCACAGACCCAGCTGAAAATGTCTGCCATAACAACTGCACTATCGGAGGAGAAATTCTTAGAGATAATGCAGCTGCTTCAGACAGCAATCACTACTATATCTGATGACCTTCAAGCAATTAAAAAATTCCGTAGATTCTTTATCTAGGAGAGTGGGGGATTCAGAAACCAGAATTATATCCATCTAAAAAAACAAGACAAGGTTGATTTAGACTTAGTTAATATGAAATGCAGGCTTAAAAAACTGGAGGAGAAAACTGAAGATTTGGAGGGACACAGTAGATGGAATAATTTAGTGGTAATTGGCATTCCTGAGAAGGAGGAAAGGAATGCAGTAATCTCATTTATGCAAAGATTCTGTGTGAAAATAGCCGGTCCTCTGCCAAACGGAGGAGATTACATGATTGAGAGGGCTCATCAAGCCCTGCGCCCTCCACCTGCTTCCGGTCAGTCCCCGAGGCTGATGATTTTTAAGCTGCTAAATTACACCAATAAGCAGCATATACTCAGCAAAGTGAAAGAAATTCGAGAGGTGACCTGGGAGGGCAAGAAAATATGAATCAGACAGGATCTCCCTCACTCGGTACGATTGCGATGACAAGAACTTCATCCAGTGGTATCCAAGTTGATTGCTGCCACGAAGCAGTTCAGGGTCAAATACCCTGCAATTCTGATGGTTAGAAATGAAGATAAGTGGGTTTTCTATGATTCCCCATCACAAGCCCTGAAAGGTCTAAAGGAACTCTTCCCGGAGCTGTTTAAATGAAGGCACTGATGTTGAAGGTTGTTGTGCTGTATCTTTGAACACATATTAATGGTACTGTAAATTTCAGAATGGTGAGGTATCTCGACATAGAAGGAAGGCATTGTTACAAAGGAAAGGTCTGTTAATTGTGAATTCAAGCGTGATCCTGCGACCCCCCGAAGTTGCACCTAAGTTCATTCTTGTGCCTCGAATAAGATGTAAAAGAAAGCTGATAGCGGAGGAAATTATCAATATAGTCAGACACTTGTGGGCTATGCCACCCAGAATAGCTTGGCCAAGCTGCTGCAGGTACTGGACATTGGCTATGATGTGTTGTGAATCAGTAGAAGTGATGGCCTGAAGCTGCTGCAACGGTGTATACTTCGCACAGATGCTAGTGGACAATTTTGTTCGATATATAGGAATAGTGTCTCATGGGTGAATTTCGTGTGGGTGTTTAATATAATACGTGGGGCTGCAAATTAGTAGTGTGGATTTTCAATTTGTTAATCATTTGCCTCACTGTTAATTTTGCCTTAGGTGTATTAATGAGTGCATATAGATCAAGCAATGCAGGGTTAAATACAAGTTGGTACTATAATTTGATATAAGCATGTTACAGGCTTGAAGAATGCCATAATATACTTATTTTGTTTAGAAACTAACTTCTTAGTGTGCAGTAGTGTAAAATTACGATTCCTACATGGTTTTTTTTCTTCTAAATGTAAAGTTGCTATAAGTAGTCGAGCTCTGTTAATATAGATATGTTACTTATTTTGTGTCGGCTGTTGGACATTTTTACTTTCAGATTATTAGTTGGTAGGTAATGACAGGTGCACATGAGTTACAGACAGTATTGATTTGATGCTACATTTACCTATAATGCTAACAAAGGGGGTGTCCCCTTCTTTCCTTGGAATAGTTATTAATAGTGGGATAATGGGGAGGGAGGAGGCTATGGGGAACAATGTTGATAGGTTAAAGTTTGCTTTTTTGTATAAATCATGTGGCATAGTAAGGTGGGGAGTACAGTGACTTGACACTGGGGGTGTTATTTTAAGTAGGAAGTGATAATGTATAAGTTAAATAATTATGGAGGAATGGATAGTAAAATATTGAGGGAGATTGGGGAAAGAACTACACACTGCCAAGGTTTAAACGATAAAAATCTATTAAGATGCATTTTAGTCTTCCAGTTGATCTACCACACCTCTGCAGATTGTATGACACAGAGAACCATTAGGGTTACCCCTATTAAGAATATCTTTACTTATTCTACTGGCATACAATTGTCATAGATGTTGAGTAGTAATTATTGCTTTGTGAGCTGGAATGTTAAGGGAGCCAAGGATACGGTCAAAAGGCAGGTCATTTTAAAGCATTTACAACACCTGTGAGCACAAATTGTTTTTTTACAAGAAACACACTTGAAGCGGGAAGACATTCTCCTCTTCAAGAGATTATGGGTTGGTCAGGTGTATGGTGCGGGAATCTCCATGAGTAAAGGTGCAGTAGTGATCCTACTGGCCAAGAGTGTTCCATTTAAGTTAGCTCAGGAAATTTGGGATCCGGAGGGTAGATTTATACTGTTACATGGATCTCTGGAGGCTCGTCCGGTCCTCCTAGGATCCATATATGGTCCAAATAGTGATTCCCCTTCTTTTTTTGTGAACCTGTTAAATAAAATAGTGACTAACCCACTTAAACTTACTATATTGGGTGGGGATTGGAATTTAGTATTACAGACAGACCTTGCCAGGTCTGATCGTGTGAGAAGAGATTTATCCCCAGCGCAGAGAGCATTGAAAGAACTTATGTGCAGTGCTGCTTTAATGGATGTATGGAGAGTATTTAACCCTTCTGAAAGGCAATATACCTTCTTTTCTGCAGCACATAAAACACATTCCAATTGATTATTTACGTAAGTGTCTCTGCAATTCCTGAAGTCACGAAAGTTGGAATTTCAGCTAGGGTACTATCTGACCATGCTCCGGTTGATATGGAATTTTGGTTGGGTTCAGGAGGCAAGCACTCTCCGCTGTGGCGTCTTAACAGTCAGCTGTTGAAAGATCCAGTTTCTCTAAATTATATTAGGGAACACATCACCTTCTTTCTCAATTGTAACCAGGGATCAGTAGACAAGTATGATTTAATTTGGGCAGCCTTAAAATGTTCTTTGTGGGGTGAATTTATTAAAATGGCTTCCAAAGGTAAAGAATCAAAGGGCTCAGTTAGACACCCTTTTAATGTCAATTAAAATTTAGAACATAGTCTATCACATACTTCCCTGCAGAGACATGGACTAGATTATACCAATTGCAGGCTCAGTATGCAGGGTTAATATCTCAGAAAGCTGAGCTATCCTTGCACAGAACTAAATTGAAATATCTAGACATGGGGAGAGGGCAAGCAAACTGCTTGCAATGCGGATTCACCAAATAGATTCCTTGCAATTTATTGCAGGAATCCTCTCTGAAGAAAATAGCCAAATCTGCACTGATCTTCAAAAGATGGCCGAAATGTTTGGCTCTTACTACCGAGAATTGTATATAGTAGCCACACTTTCATGGCCTGCTGTAGCGGACATAAATTCCTGTCTTAGTTCAGTGAACTTGCCTAAGGTTACTGTTACAGAGGCAGCCTTTTTAAGCACCCCAATCACAATAGGAGAGATCCAGAAGGCTATTCAACAGTTACCTTCAGACAAATCCCCCTTGCCGGATGGCCTGTCAAATAATTTTTATAAAGCTTGCCAATCTGCTATAGCGCCTGTGCTTATGGATCTCTTCTCTTACTGGTTTGATAATGGCTTATCAGAACCTACTTTTCAAGAGGCTGTGATATCTTTAATTTTGAAGCCCGGGAAGAATCCGCAAAACTTTGATAGTAATCGCCCTATATCATTGTTAAATACAGACACCAAAATATTGGCCAAAGTTTTAGCTAATAGACTCACTAAAATTATTGGCAATTTAATAGGATATGAGCAGGTCGGATTCATGACCAGAAAGTCATCTCAAGATCATGTGAGAAAGTTGTTACACATCATTGAGGCTGCTAGAGACTCTAATGTGCCAATGGTACTAGTTTCATTGGATGCCGAAAAGGCGTTTGATAGAGTCTCTTGGGACTTTTTGTTTGCCACTTTAGCTGCTTTTGGTTTCCCAAAGGAATTTACAAAATGGGTTGAAGTCTTGTACTCATGTCCCTCTGTCAGAGTTAAATGTAATGAGTTATTATCTCCCCCTTTTAAATTAACTCGTGGTACTAGACAGGGATGTCCTCTTTCTCCACTGTTGTTCAATTTATATCTAGAGCCCTTGCTTCTAAGAATGGCAGGAAATATGAATATTACTGGCATTCAAATAGGTGCAATAAGATATGCCTATTCGGTATATGCCGACGACATTTTATTACATTTAGAGAGCCTTGGTACGTCGGTCCCGGCCGTCCTGGAGGAAATTGAGGAATATTCTAAAATATCCTATTATAGGTTGAATCAAACAAAAACTAAGATAATGCCCTTGAATTATAAAGTAAACAAGGTGGAGCTGTCTTCTCTAGGCCTTGTTTGGGAAACGAAGTCCATAGATTATCTAGGAGTCAAGATTTTTAGGTAACTTGGGACTATAAGGCATAACAATATTGACAATCTAATCAAAACAATAACTAGGGACTTGGAGAGATGGCAATTGTGCCTATTTCTATTTGGGACAGACTAAATATCATCAAAATGAACCTAATACCGAGGAGATTATATCCTTTAGGAATGTTGGGGGTGTACCTGCCAAAAATATGGTTTTCCAGGCTGCAAAGTAAGCTTAACTCCTTTTTGTGGAACAAGAAGGGTATCCGCAGGTCTTACTTAAAGTTGACAGCCCCGAAGTTAAAGGGAGGCCTTGCAGCCCCCTCCTTTTTTCTATATTATATAGCTCAACACATAAATAAGTTGGCCTTTTGGCACAAAGAGATAGAGAATATTGCATATTCCCCTCTTTGGTTATCTATTGAAAGATATCTGGCGTCCCAAGCTAAGTGCTCACTGTGGGCCCTTCTATATGTTTCCCCCTCTCATATTCCCAAGTCCCTTAGTAATAACCCCATGGGTTAGTCAATGAAAGCTTCTCACCAGGTCCAAAGATATCTCGCAGTAAATTGGTGCCAATCCTCTGACCAGCCAGTTATTAGTAACCCGCACTTCAAGATTGAGGGCTCACCGATATCTCCTTCCTTTTGGCCTCGGTTGAACCAATGTAAAATCTCAGGATTGTGGAAGAGTGGGAAACTGATTTCCTTTGCTCAGCTACAACTGTCTATTGGGGCATTAAGTAATGATGCCTTTAAGTACCTCCAAGTCTGTAAGACTAGCACCTCATTCTCTTTGCAGGTCCCCCCTAAAGACTCAGGTGAGAGAGAGATAACTACACTTATACAAGTAGCATCTCAGTCATATGTAGTCTCTAACCTGTACCAAACTTTGCAGGATTGGGACCACAGATTGCCATCTGGGATTTGTTCCTATTGGATAAGAGAATTAGGTATCCCTGAAGATATTACTTTATGGAAGACATTTTGGACATCAATGTATAAATTTATTAAACAAGACAGACTTAGGTTAGTTTGTTATAACATTATGCATGATATATATTTGACGCCAGTTAAGCTCTCCAGATATGGGACATTAGCTACATCATTGTGTAATAAGTGTAAGAAAGATACTGGTTCTTTGTATCACATGATGTGGCTGTGTCCCTATATAAAATCATTCTGGCTTTCTATTAATAATACTTTGGACCCTATCCTTGGCTTGAGAGAACTCTTCACTCCTGAAATTTGTGTGACTAATTATTCTCCAGCTGGTACCCCCAGGCGTGGAGAGCACATATGGCACTTGTTGTCAGTCCAGCTAAACTAATAATAATGAGACATTGGGCAGATGGGAAATCTTCTTTGGTTCTAGAATAGTGTAGGGAGATTATGCTGGCACTGCAACTAGAAAGGCACATTGCACTTATGCAAGACAGAGTCAAAGCCTTTATTTCATTGTGGGGCAATTTGGAGGCTATCTTGATAACCTGGAAGCATAATTGATATGGGTCTCCTCTAATATCGCAGCTAAATGGCTAATAATGGTGTGTAGTTCTTGGGGAGGGGGTTGAGGGTGGGATTGTATTGTTTTGTTGTATCTGCACCTGATGTTTCATCTTTTGGATTATCCTTTGTACTTAACCTGGTGCTTAAAAATAATAAAGCTTTGTTAATTATAAAAAAAAGGATTGAGTACACCATTTAAGGTTAAAGTGTGAAATTTTGCACCTTAATAACTTTGCCACCCTATGACGGATTTGCCTGAAATTTGGCAGGCACAGAGTGGTGCATAGGTCTTGGGATCTGCCTAGTTTTGTACTGGTCAGATATACGGTTGCAGAGTTATTAAGCAACATTCCATAGCACATTTACGCTTTTTTGTGCATCCTTTGCTCATGCCTACAGGTTGCACAGTTTGTGCAACCAGTCAAAAAACTTCAGGGAATATGCGTCTGTAGTCCCCGATGTGCCTTTCGAAGATTTTGTGAAAAAATATTAAATGGTTCAAAAGTTATTCAGAAAACAATTTTCCCATTATAGTCAAAGGCGAAAGTTAACAAAAAGTTCGACAGTGTTGCAAATGCAGTTTTTTGTGCTGCAAATTACCCCTGTAGTGTCTTGTGTCAGCCATTTTTTTTTCAGTTAGTGGTCACAGAAATGCTTGCCATTTAAATTTGGGACCCTTTAAGGACACAATTATTTTTGTGTTCCGCTAGTTGGACCCCTTAGGAAGCTAGCCATGTCTTTGTTGGGGGGTGGTTAAACACCCCAGAAATATGTTTTTGAAATTTAGTAGTGTCGCACTTGTGACACTTATGTGATTTTTTTTTTGTGAAAGTGTCATGATTTGCGACACTACTTTGCAACACTATGGCCAAAATAGCAGGAATTCTTTGCCACCGTGCTGCAAAAGAACAGTTTGGTCTTTTGGACTGAAATATGGAGGGAAGAAAGCCAACATTCCACAGATGTGCCTTTTAGTGGCTTGGTGACCAAATATTACAGGGGTGCAAAGTTACAATACTCTGAAGTTGGCACTTTTTCCAACAGATTAACATTATGGCATCCACTGTGCCTTTCAGGGCCCATATCTCGGAAACGCTTGAAATAAAGGCTAAGTACAAAACTAGCCAGGAAACTCATAAATAATACAAAATTTTACATTTTTTTCCATCATACGGTTCCTGAGATATGAGCAATTTAATATTCAAGTGCTCATTTTCTGGTCCGAGGCCCATTGTCCCCAGAACCCCTTCAAATATAGACTCTGGCAACTTAAATGTGGTTGCTCAGTTTGGCAATAAGTTTACTCATTTGTCAAATCATTATTCATAATACATTGTCCTCAATGGACACATTTCCATTTCCATTCTTTCATCTGTTCCATTTTATTATATACAGTATATACATTAATTTCTTTTTAAATGATACATTCCATTTTTATTTCCATCCTTCCTCTTCTGCCCCAGACATACATCCAGGGAGGGACTCTGCCTCTTCTTCTTCTTCTGCCATCAAGGTACAAGCTTACACCGTCCCCTACCTCTTACTTCACAATGCTGTGGCCTTTTATTGTTTCCTTTTTCCTCCCATTGTTTCCTGTTCTTCTCCTTTTCCCTTTCCTTTTTCTTCCTGCCTTCCACCTCCGGCAGTTCACACTATAGCCCTGCCTGCATTCTGCCTAATGCATTAGCCCTGTGCTCCACCTACCACAGGGTCCTCTTCCTTCTTCCAGGGTGGGTGGGTGGGTGGGTGGGAAAATTCCTTGGAGCAAAATTTGTGAGCTCTCTCGGGCCGTGCAGCCCCTTATGAGAGGCATCCTTTTTCCCCTTCCCTGATGTCCCTGGGCCAGTCATCAACTGCCTGCTCACTGTGCCCACCACTCCCCTTTCTCCACCCCTTTCGTGATCTCATCAGTCCCCTTCCTTCAGATCCCTGATGGTTCTCCTATGTCCCACCCCCCTCCTTCCGCCCCTCCCCCCTTCCTCCTGAGCTTCCCACCTTATTTGCCAAGGCCTGGGGACAATGGGGTCTACCCTTTTACAGGAGCAACCCTCTTTGTCCCCAGAATCCCTTCAAATAAAGACTCAGACAACTTAAATGTGGTTGCTCAGTTTGGCAATAAGTTTATCCATTCGTCAAATCATTATTCATAATGCAATGTCCTCAATGGACACATTTCCATTTTCCATTTTTTGATCTCTTCCCAATTTATAATAAACAGTATATACATTCATTTCTTTTCAAATGATACATTCCATTTATTTTTTTCCATCCCTTCCTCTTCTGCCCCCCCAGACATACATCCTGGGTAGGGCTCTGCCTCTTCTTCTTCTGCCATCAAGGGGTAAGAGCGTACACACCATACCCCCACCTCTTGCTTCACAATGCTGTGGCCTTTTATTGTTTCCCTTTTTCTTCCATTTCTTTTCTGTCCTTCTCCCCTTTTCCACTAGTCCACCTCCAGCTTGCGATGGATGGTGGGCTTCCCCCCTTTCCACCCCCATTGTTTCTTACCCCCGTCCATATATTAGCCTTCCTGCTTCACTCTATCTCCCTTCACTTCTTTGTCCCACCCAGCCCTCAATGGCATTACCTATCTCAGTGTTAAATAAAGCTAATCCTAAACCTGACAGTGAACCCCATTCCCTCTATAAAACTCATCTACCTATTCTAGAATACCATGTTTTATGACCATGCCCCCCATGCCTTCAACTAATCTATCCACCCATGCATTCATGTGCTTCTGGTTCCTGTCCATACCCTTGTGGCTTTCTGCCTGCCTCCACACTCACCTGGGCATAATCTCCGACCAGGATAATGTGAGTTCCGGTCACCATTCCTTTATCTTATCTGCATCATGTTTTATTTAGTAGAATATGTCCAGTCAAGGCCTTGTACCCAAATCATTGCCTCCCAGGTGTATCATTATTAAGTCAGGTTGCTTATGCTCCTTCCAGAGTCCTCTGAGTTCTGACAATAGTTGTGCCCATTCATTCCCCTCTGACCTTTCTAGACCAGCCGCACTGTGTCACTGTCCATACACAGCTGCTTTCCCCCTTGCCTCTTGGCCAACCATTTCTCTGCACAGTGTATAAACGAGTGCCCACAGATCCATGCCTCAAGCTTCTGGGACCTCCCTGTATAAACAAAAGTGAAACTGACTAGTCTTTCCTCTCTACCTGCCCCCTCCCCCCCACCTCTTTTCCCTCCTACTTGCATCTGCTCAAGGAGAGAAAGGGACATCATTATTGTGGTAATTTCCTTATATATTTTTTATAACAATCAGACACCCTGCCTTTCCATGATCTCTCCTGGCCTGCTACCTTGAGCTGCCATTGTCAATGCTGCTCCAATCCAAAACGAGTGGGAGGAATGTCCCTCCCTTGTTTCTTCCATAAATCTGAGACCCTTGTGCAGCACTGCTGTCACCTGATATCCCAACACTGGCTTGCTGTCCCCGTGCATGAACAGTGCTGTGCCCATCATCTTAGGGCACTCTGCCACGTACACGTGCAGAGCCCGTTCGGGGCAAATGCTTTCATTATGATGTTTCTTTAACCACACCTGCCTGCCTTGCCCCTGCTGATCTGTCTTTGATCTCCTTAGTAAAATGGTTATTACCTCCCCCACCCACTCTGTATCTTCCCATTGCAGTCCCCTGCCTAATTTCTTGCCATGCCTCACCACTTCTCTCACACTGAAAATCCCGCCATATATGGTGGTGTACATGGCTTTAAATAGTATTGCTCCTCCACTTGTGCTGCAGATGTGGGACAATATGTCCATCAGCTGTCCCATCAGCTTCTCTGTTATCAAGCTTTCTGATATCACTCCTCCTGTCCTGTGCCCGCATCCACCCCTGCTTCATCCTGCAGATCAGGGTGGTTTTTATTGGGTCTTCCCATCCTCTTGAGCTACAGATCTGTCTGATCGCTGCCAAGTGTACCCCATGGTCACATGCACCATGCTCCCTTGCCATCCTGTTACAATGAAGTGGGCTACCTGTTCCCTAGTTACTGCCCCTTACCTGCCCCAAATTGTTCCCAGAATTTTTGAAATGCCCTCCAAGAGGTTTCATAAGCTCTGTGGGTCCTGGGGGCCCAGGGTTGTGAACAATGCTCAGCTTCCCCAATCAATCATCCATATGTGCCCGGGATGGTGGTTCCCCTGATGTCTGCTCTGGGTGCAATGGTCCAGAATTTGTCCATCTGCAACCAGGAGAGGCAATCAGCAATAACATTGTCCACACCATCAATGTGCTTGGCCCTTAACTATATGTTTAAGGTCAGCCCAAACATACCATCCTACTTAGCACCCTCTTGACCCTTTCTGTCTTCATCCTTTTCTTATTCATTACTTCCACGACCGCCTTATTATTGCTCCAAAAAGTCACCTTTTTATTCCATATCTGCTCACCCCATAACAGCATCGCCACCCATGTGGCAAAGAGTTCTAAGAAGGTGATGTCTCTCATCACCCCTTCCCTTACCCACTCCCCCGGCCAGGCTGCTGCAAACCATTTTCCCCAGAAATAACCCCCCATTCCCAGCCCCAGGCTGTGTCTGTATAAAGCTGAAGGTTGGTATTATACAACCAGTCCTCCAGCCAAAAGGTGTGCCCATTGTACTCCTACAGGAACTGTTCCCATACCACCATATCCTCCTTGGTCACCTTATTCAAAGCCACCCAATGGTGGGACTGTTTTGCCCCCCGGGTTGCTCATGCCAGCCACTGCGTAAATGTGCGTCTGGGCGCTATGGCCCTACATGCAAAATTTAGGTGCCCCAAAACCTTCTGTACCTGCTGCAGCTGTACTCTCCTGCCACCCCCATCTCCTTCAATAACTCCCGTATTCTCTCCACTTTATCCCTTGGCAACCGGTACAGCTCCTGTACCATATCTAATTCCAACGCTAGGAACTGTATCATCTGGCTAGGTGCTTTCATCTTGTCTTCTGCTAGGGGGAACTCCAGCTCCTGACACATTGTTTTGAAGTCTTGCAACATGGCACCAGTTTCTGTTTCTCCCTTCCCTATGAATAAAACATCATCCAGGTAATGCACCACTGCCTGGTACCCATACCTCTCCTGAAATGTCCATTGTAACCATGTGCTGAACATCTCAAAAGTGGCGCATGCTATAGAACATCCCATTGGCATGACCATATCAAAATAGTATTGCCCTTCAACCTGAAATCCCAGCAGGTCCCAGTCTGCTGGCCTGACTGGCAGTAGCAGGAAAGCAGATTCTATATCCGTCTTGGTTAACCATGCCTTCGTCTTGGTCCTGATGAGTCACACTGAGTCTTCCAGGGTGGCGTAGGTGACCCTACTATCTTCTTCTTCTATTGCATCATTTACTGACCTCCACTAGGGATAAGATAGGTGGTGTATTACCCGATATTCCCCCGCTTGTTTCTTGGGCACCAAACCTAATGGAGAAATCCTTAGGTTCAGCAATGAAGGGGCCATGAATGGCCCTTCCACCCTCACTGCCACCACCTCCTCCTTTTGGATTTTTTGGCTTAGTGTGGCCTCTTTCCCCCACATGGATTTCAGGTTCTTAGCCAACATAGTCTCATGCTTGCCTTGGTACTGTGAACTAAAACCTAAACGGAACCCTGCTTTTAATTTCCTTGCAGCCTTTTTGTTGGGGTAATCACTCAACCATCTGTCCATTGCCTCTACTCTTCTGGGTGTCCTGGCCAGCCGGAACCCTCCTCTCACTGTTTCTTCAATTTTCCTGGTGCTGGGTCTGATAACCCTGCCTCCTCCCACCTCCCCCTTCCCTACCTTTAGCACCCCATCCCCATTGCTGACCCCTGAAATAACCGGAGTTAGTCCAAAAGAGCTGTTGATGTGAGGTCTCCTGGCTGCCTGACCCCTTTTTCCCAACTGAACCTGCATCTGGATGCTGGGTGATGGCCCCCACATTTGGAACAGACGTGCTGGAATCGGTAGTATCGCCAACAGGCTTTCTCCCCTGTTCCCCCCCATCTGTCTCCCTCCATCTCTTTCTCAGTTGGCCCAGTGTATATCTCCAACCACAAGTCAATCTCCCTTGCTTCTCATTTTACATCCCCGAAGTGGGCCATCCTCTTCCTAAACTTCTCATCATATTTCAACCAGCTGTTACCCCTCTTCTTATATGCATTCTTGATGATGAGTGAGTAGGTAACCAGTGGGGTTGCCAACTCGGGCTGTTTTCTATGACTATGGCTGTAAAATAGGTAAAACCCGTGGACCAATTGTCCCACGTTTTACCTTTCCCTTATATAGTCTTCACCCTTTCCCAGAGCACCACCATCTGGTTACCTGATGTACCCGGTATATTGTTCCTGGCTAGAGCCCTCAGGTGGACTCAGTGTGAGTGGTGTCACCAGCATGAGTCACTCTGGCTCTGGCAAGGGGCAGTGGTGCCATGGGCACGAGGGGTTCAGGCACCAGCTCTGGCTCTGGGCAGGGATTGGGACTCAGTTCACAGGGAGGTGGACTCCTTGGGGCCGTAGCCGGCACCTCCTTCCTTATCTCTGACACCCTTTGCCTTCTGGACCCTCTCTTATTCCTCTCCTGTTCCTTACCCTGTCTCCCCTTCCATTTTGTGCCTCTTTCCCCATTGGGCTCTGCTACCTCCAGCAGCCGATTGGCCTTCTCCACCAGGCCCATTACTGACCTGTAGCATTCTTCTTTATTGGGTTTGACCCTCTTAGGTGCCATTCTATGGCATTACCTGTTAAACAAAGACAGTGATACCCGTTAATATCTGCCACTCCTCTTAACCCAGCACCTTCTTCTCCCTTCCTCAAGGCCCCCCACAGGCCCTCGTAGGGCCCACTGCCCCCTACCTCATAAATACATGTGCCAGGTTCAATTCAATGAAACTCAGGCAAAAATGAACTGGCACCTGGTAATCAGCTTTATTTGTAGCTGTGGTACATAAAACTGTGCAAAACAAACATATCTAAAAGCTCCGACTAGGTTTCACCTGAAACTTGACTTTCTCAAGGATGCCCCTTTCCTGATTGGTCCACCCTCATCATCCTTTTGGTCCTCATTTGTGAGAAGGCCTCATGTTCCCCTTTCCAAATTCCCCACCTACCACACAGCTGTGATATCTGTATTAAAATCCGCAATCCCTGTATCACAGATTAATTTCTACTCATGCACCATTGTTCGCTTTATTGCTTGTACCCCTGTCACTCACAACAACCCCTCTATTACCCCCTGTAAAGTCTGTGAGATATTTGTTCACTCACCATGTCCCTTGTCGATTCCCAACACCCTAACCCCCACTCAATTGCCTCCTTTCTATCCTAGGCCCTGTACCATGTGGTGATTATGTCAGATGACATCCCACGCAGTAGGCCCAAGCTCAGTTCAATCCTGATAGCGTGTTGCTCCTTTCTTTACATTGCTACCATCTTCCCCCACTGGTACCCCCCCTTTTGCCACATAAACCTTCTTTTCTTTATTTCCTTCCCTGAAATGCCTTGTATAGGCCCCCTTTACCCCCTTTGTTCCACTCAATCGTATTGACCGTTAGGCCCTGAACCGCGAGGGGATGACATCAGATGCCATCTCATGCAGTTGGCTCAGGCCTCTGTCCTTCACGGCTGTGCTCCCCGATCTTCACTTTTCTCTCTTCTGCTAAATTCCCCCCTTAGGTGCCCTTCCTTGTGGGGCATCTTCTCTCACCCTTTCCCCCTGTAAATGTCCATGGTTCCCTTCCCTGCCATCCCTACTCTCCTGTTTCATCTCCTGCTTCCTCTCTCCCAGGCCTTCTGCCCAGATTGCTCTCCTGTACCTCAGTGCTTTGTGGTGCCACCGACCTCAGCCATGCACCCTGCTGGTTATCTGCCTCCCGTCGAGCACTTCTCCTGCAGTGCCATCCCTTACAACTCAGTGGCTCTTCCTTTGCACAACACCAACCTGTCAATTTCTCTAGACTGCTCATTCTAATGTTCTAGCACCTCTCTGCTTCCCCTCTATTACAAATGTCCCCTTTTAGCTTCAATCCCATAAACGTGCTGCCAGCTCTGCTGTTCTTTATAACCATACTAGTGATCCTATCTGCCCCCTTTTACCCACCGCCTTACCATTGTACTGTACCAAAGCTGTTTAATCCTGGCCGCTTAAATCAGCATCTTACCTTGCTCCCAGAGATTTCTCTACTCACTTGCCAAAGCACCATGTCCAATCAATTCTAAATTAAACAATTTTTTAGCCTTACTGGTATCTCTTTTAGCTCAGAATATTACTCAGAATATTAAGTACAAATGGCCAATAGTCCTAGATTTCTCGCCAAACTGATGTGCTTCCAGGAAACCTCCTTTAAAATTCCTTGGAGCAAAATTTGTGAGCTCTCTCGGGCTGTGCAGCCCCTTATGAGGGGCATCCTTTTTCCCCTCCCCTGATGTCCCTGGGCCAATCTTCCCCACCACCACCTCACTGTGCCCACCACTCCCCTTTCTCCACCCTTTTCATGATCTCATCAGCCCCCCTTCCCTCTGATCTCTGATGGTTCTCCTCTATCCCACCCCCTCCCTCCATCCATCCCCCCCTTCCTTCTGAGCTTCCCACCTTATTTTCCGAGGTCTGGGGACAATGGGTTCTACCCTTTTACAGGGGCAACCCTCTTTATTATGCATACATTCTTTGTACTCACTGTGTTTCTCTATGCAGCTGTTGGGGAAACCAGGGTGTGAACTTTCGTTACTGTTACACTTAACGTTTCCACTTGCATTTCCATACCCATTTGCGTTAGCTTTCCTGTGTACGCTACCGTGTGCATTACTCTTTGTGTTTTCGTTTGTGCTTACATTTGCGTTACTGTTACCATTTGCATTTCCACTACTGCTTGTGTTTGCATTTCAATTTGCATCACCGTGTGCATTTTCATTTGCATTTGTGGCCCCCCTTCTGTTTGTGTTTGTCTTTCATTTGGCGTCATCATTGCTGTTACCATTACCATTTGCATTTCCAATTGCATTACCGTGACCATGCGCATTATGGTTTGAATTTTTGTAGACACTTGCACTTCCATTTTCATTTCTCTTTCCTTTGGCATTATTGTTGCTGTTACCATTACCATTTGCATTTCCAATTGAGTTACTGTGACCGTGTGCGTTACGGTTTGTGTTTCAGTACATGTTTGCATTTGCGTTGCATTTCTGGTTCCTTTGGCATTATTGTTGCTGTTACCATTACCATTTGCATTTCCAATTGCATTACCATCACCGTGCACATTACAGTTTATGTTTCTGTATGTGCTTGCATTTCTGTTTCCTTGATGTATTCTTGCTGTTACCATTACCATTTGCATTTCAATTGTGTTACCATGACCATGCACATTGCAGTTTGTGTTTTCCATACGTGCTTGTGTTTGGGCTTCCATTTCTGTCTCCTTTGCTGTTATTGTTGCTGTTACCATTACCATTTATGTTTGATTGCAGTATCATGACTGTGTGTGTTACCAGTTGCATTTCCGTGTCGCTTGCGTTTGCATCTCTGTTTCCATTACTGTTTGCTTTGGTGTCACTTTGTGCTGCGTTTCTATTACCGTTTGCAGTACCATTTATTTGAGTCACCATGTGTGTTACCATTTGCACTTGCATTTGCATTGCACTTACCATTATTATGTGACAAAAAATTGTGTGGTGGGAGTACGGGACCTGAAGGGCCCGTGCTCCCACCACCAATCCATTCACTATTTATAGTCTTCATTCTCAAACAGAAGGGAAATTCATGGCAAAAAAATCTGTTTAATGCATCAGTTAGGGTTGTTCCATGGCAACAAAAGCAAGGAAATTTGATTTAGGGTTGAAAACCCTTGAACCCCACCCTTCAACTGGCATCGGGGTGTGCATTGAGTCGTGGTCCTAACTCTCACCCATTCTCCTATACTTGGCTTGTTTACATGGGATGGGGTAAAGTTAGAACAGATGACCCCAATGCACACCCCAATGCCTGTTGGAAGCAAAGGGTGCAAGGGGGTTAAAACCAGAACATCAAATCTCTCTTTTGTCACTGTGAAACAACCCTAACTGATGCATTAAATGGAGGTTTCTTGCCATGAATATATATATATATATATATATATATATATACATATATATATATATATATATATATATATACTATATATATATATATATATATATATACATATATATATATATATATATATATATACACACACATATATATATATATATATATATATATATATATATATATATATAACGGGACATGTGGAATACATGATTTATTTTCACAAGAGCTGTTTGACACTGGGTAATTTCATGAGTTGCTTAAGCCACGAGTCATGTGCCAAAGATCAAACAGCTTGAGTGAAAAAAATCACATATTCCACAAGGTCCCTGTTATGTATTCCATTTATGAAATAGGGATCTTTTAGGATAGTACAGGGAGTTTTGTTTTAAACTGTTTCATTTTTCATGTAAACTTACATAGACTTTATGTGTTTTCCCAGTGTACTGTAGCTCCACTTAGCATAGTGGTTGCTAAGCAGTTGCTATGGACACTCCAACTTTATATTATGGCCAGTACATAATGAAAACGTTTGATACACATTCTTTTGTTTTGCTTTTTTGGGGGAGGGCATTTGTTTGTAAAAAGTGCATATGAATTGAATTTTCTGCCATTTTTGATGATTAGAAAAATCTAAAATGAAACACCCTCAGTTTTAGATATGTTTGTGCTAAACAGCTTTTTGTGCTCAAAGTACCTTGCTATCATTTTCATTTCAAAGTTATTTGCATTTGTTTGTCCAAAAGTGAAAAATAAATTGCTGCTGTTTTTTTTTGCTAATTATTAAAATAACTAAAGGTATAAATGTATGAAACACCACTCATTTTGTAGATATTTTGTGCTGAACAACAACTTTCATACTCACAGTACCTTGCTATCATTTTTCAAATCTCTACAGGGGTTGGACACAGGCAGCTGGTGCATGAGCCAACCAGGGACAAGTCAATTCTGGACCTGGTATGGACCAGTGGGAGCAGAGTAAAATAAATACAGGTGGAAGGGCAGCTGGAGTCTAGTGATTACCACATGGTGTGGTTCAACATGGAGACATGAACTCAATTAAGACACACAAGGGCAAGAGTATTAAATTTCAGGAGGGCAGATTTCACTGAAATGAGTAGATGTATACAAGCAGTCCTGGGGAAGGAAGAGGTAATAGAGGGTAGAAGTACAATGGGAGAAACTGAAAGGAGCCATACTGGAGATAACAAATCAATGTGTTAGGATAGTGACCAAGGAAAACAAGCAAACCACTATGGTTCTTCAAAGAGGTGAGGTCAAAGTCTGAAATAAAAGGCTGAGTTTCAGGAACTATAAGGGAGCCAAAGGGAGGATGACAGGGAGGTGTACCTTGAATGTCTAAGGAAGCAAGGAGGTCTGTTTGAGGTGAAGGCACAGACAGAAGAGGGCTTAGCATGATCTGTAAACAAAGGAGATAAGGCATTTATAGGTACATCAGTGAAAGAAGAAAATCCTGGAGGGAGTTGTGAAGCTCAAAGGAGAGAAGGAGGGTGTAAGGAGGGATCTGGACAAGGTAGAAATGCTGAATAAATATTTCTGCTCAGTATTCACTAAGGAAGGGGATGGTCAAGGACCACAGTTGAGTTGCAGAGGCAATGGGGGGGAGAAGTGGACACCAGTCCATTCACAGTGGAGAGAGTTCTGGAAGGACTCACTAAGATGAAGGTGGAGAAGGCCATGTGGCCAGATGGCATCCACCAAGGATATTAAAGGAGCTGTGAAGGAACTACAGAGCCTCTGGCTGCACTGTTCACAGAGTCACTCAACACGGTGTCATTCCAAAGGAGTAAAGGAGGGCACACGTATTCTCACTACACAAAAGTGGCAGTAGGGAGGAGGTGGGGAACTACATTCCAGTCAGCTTCACCTCAGTGGTTGGAGAAATCATGGAGACACTGCTGAAAGAAAGGATAGTGGCACATATGGAATCCAGCAGTGCTCAGGATCAGAAGCAACACAGATTCACAGCAGGAAGGTCATGTCACATGAATCTAATAGATTTTGTTTGATTGGGTGACTTGGGAAATAAATCAGGGAGGGGCAGTAGACATCACCTACCTTGATTTCAGCAAAGCCTTTGGCACTGTCCCACATAGAAGACTGATTAACAAGATGGGTAGTCTGAGCATGGGAGACAAGGTGGTGAACTGGGTTAGGAACTGGTTAACAGACAGGAGACAGAAGGTGGTGGTTAAATGGGTACAATCTGGGGAGAGGGGTACCACAGAGATCAGTACTAGAGGCCAGTCCTGTTCAATGTCTTCATTAGTGACATTCCAGAAGGGCTAGAAGGAAAGGTCTGCTTGTTTGCAGATGGCACCAAGATCTGCAACAGGCTGGATACTCCAGAAGGGGTGCAGAAAATGAGGAGGGACCTGGAGAAGCCCATAAAATGGTTGGAGATGTGACAACTGAGGTTCAATGCAAAGAAGTGAAAAATAATACACCTGGATAGAGGGAACCCTGGGGAGATCTACAGGTTGGGGGGGCTGATTGTCACCAAAGAAGAAAGGGACCTAGGGGTTATCATTTCTGATGCCCTTAAGGTATCAAAGCAATGCACAAAGGTGGCAGGGAGGGTCGGTGTCATGCTGGGGTGCACAAGCAGAGGTATCAGTAGCAGGAGGTGGGAGGTGGTGATGCTATTGTATAAAACATTGATGGGACCTCACTTGGAGTACTGCATGCAGTTCTGGAGGCCACACCTGTGCAAGGACACAGATAAGGTGGAGACTATTCAGAGAAGAACAACAAAGATGGTCTAGGGCTTGCACCACAAAATATATGAGAAGAGAGACTAAGATACCTCAACATGTACTCACTGGAGGAGAGAGACAGCAAGGGGACATGACTGACACTTTCAGGTACCTCAATGGCATAAACATGGAGCAGGTGGGGGACCTTTTCCAGTGTAAAAAAGTACTAGAACAAGGGGGCACAATATGAAATTGGAAGGGGTTAGATTAAGAGGTAATGTGAGGAAGTGTTTCTATACAGAAAGGTAGTTGATACTTGGAATAGTCTGCCACAGGAGGTAATGGGGGCAAGCACAGTGGAGGTGTTTAAGCATGCCTGGAATAGGCACAAGGGAAGCTTGAGAGGAGGGTGATGAAAAGCCATTGATCAGACAGGATCAGTGGCCACATACAATGTATAGGGCCTATGGGCAGACTGGGTGCACCTAGCGATCCTTATCTGCTGACAGTTTCTATGTTTCTATAAAAAAGTAAAAAAATAAGCAAAAAAAATCAAATTTTCTGCTTTTTTTTTTGCCAATATTATAAAAAAAACTAAAAGGTCTATATAAATGAAATAGCACTCATTTTGTAGCTACCTGTGTGCTTTTGTGTGCTCACAATACCATGCTATCATTTTTTGATTTAAAGATATTTGCATTTATTTGTCAAAAAAGTGAACAAAAAAGCTTTGATTGACAGATGGTGTTTATTCAACATACTGTATGTTGAATAAATCTAGGATTCTAAAATGTATTCAACATATGTGAAAATAAATGGATTTATTCAATGGCTGCTGAGTCCACATCTACTGCATAAATATATTTACGCAATGGGTGGACATAAATGGAGTGTGATAAATCTGTTTATCTGAGTAACTGTGTGGATAAATTTCATTTATCCACACACTCATTTATCCACAGAGTTACTCATTTATCCACACTAACCATATTCAAATTTGAATAACTTTGAAACGAAAAAAGATAGCATGGTACTGTGAGCATGACAATTGCTCAGCGCAAAATTATCTACAAAATGAGTGGTGTTTCATTTATACAGTAGATACCTTGTAGATTTTTTTTATAACTAGCAAAAAGAAAACAGAAGAAAATTAAATTGCTGTTCACTTTTTTGACAAAAATGCAAATAACTTTAAATCAAAAATTATACAATGGCAAAAAAAAATCTTGGGCTCTGATTCGTCAGTCTGGGACTGGACCCGTGATGTTATCCCAGTACAACATCACGGATCTAGTCCCACCACAGAAAAGACCGCATCAAATGTTAAAAAAAAAAATCACTCCACGACACGATTGACTGCCCCACTACCCTCCTCGCTGACAGGACGATCAGTCTTACTACCTGGTCTGCCCCTACACTGACAACACTGTGTTTACTGAACACCCGAGTTCAAATCTGCTCCTAAGATACCCGATAAAAAAACTACATCAGGAACCCTGTAATTTCAGGCGGGTGAGCCTGCATTTTAAACAGTGACCGCGCCGCTCTACTCATCGCTCACTGAGTCCTCTCTTGCCATAGCAGCTGGACTCCTCACACTGAGCAGTGAAGTGAATCACCACATTGAGCGATGAAATGCATCGCCAACGTCTTTTCTAGATGCACAAGAAATGTATTCGAGGAGCCAGCGAGCGTTATAGCAAGAGAGGACTCAGGGAGCATTATGAGTAGAGCCGCGTGGTCACTGTTTAAAATGCAGGCTCACTCGCGTCTGAAATTACAGAGTTCCTGATGTAGTTTTCTTTTTATCAGGTAACTTAGGAGCAGATTTGAACTCGGTGTTCAGTAAACACAGTGCTGTCAGTGTAGGGGCAGACCAGGTAGTAAGACTGATCATCCTGTCAGCGAGGAGGGTAGTGGGGAGCCACAAAGACAAACATTAAAACGAATACAGAGAAACCATGGGGGCAGCGCACACCTCCTACAAGACAGGAACTGTGCACTTTTTCAATAAGTATACCTGCCCAAACAAAAAAATGAAATAAATTTATATTTTAAACAGGTTTTCCTATCTTTTCTACTTAAAATAAAATGAGCCATTGTATAATAGCAATAAGGCACTCCAGGGTGTGTGTTGTGCTGGGATAACGTCACTTCTGGGGTGATTGAGTGCCACTCGCCTGTGGCCTCGCGCCTAATCACCCCAGGCGTGACATTATCCCAGCACAACACACACACCCTGTCATGCCTTATTGCTTAAATGATAGCCTGGCACGGCAAGCATGAAAGTTGTACAGCACAAAAATATCTACGAAATGAGTGGTGTTTCATTTATAGATACTGTACCTTTCAGTTTTTTTTTAAATTAGCAAAAACAGCAGAAAATTCAAATTTCTTTTCACTTATTTGACAAACAAATGCGAATAACTTTAAAATGCAAAAGCCGGATGATACTGTGAGCATGACATTTGTTCAGCAAGAAGTTTTCTATGAAATGAGGGTGTTTCATTTAATAGCAACCACTATGCTAGGCAGACATACACTAGAGAGTTAACTGAAAGTCCCAGAAATGATCATTAAAAATAAAGATCAACATTCAAAAGCAAATGTTCCTGCACTGATAATAAAATCATCCCTATTGCAAAAATTTAATATACAATGGTGACCTTTACACTTGTGCTGTTTGACCTCAGACACCTCACTCAAGGATTACAACACTCATGAGGTTACCTGAGTTCAAACAGCACCTGTGTAGATAAATCATTTATCTGACAGCCAACCTAACCATTGTATATCGGGGTTGCAGTATGGCTCAGTGGTTTATGGCTCTGTGCTGCAAATCTGCTGACATCCAACAGACCAGACCTGGGTTTGAATCCCACAGCTTCCACTTGCATACTGTGTGACCCTGAGCAAGTCACTTAACTTCCCTGTGCTCCCAGGTTGCTCCTGTAAAAAAGCTTTCAGCTTAGTGTGCTACTCCTGGTTAAACTAAAAAAAATATCCCTAATATGTAATTATTGATGGGCACTATTCTTTTCAAAACTGCAATATGTATTTGAGTATAAATATTTAAATAAGGTTTTTAAACAGGTGTTAATGTATTGTATATATTTATTCACCTAAGTGTTGCACTGTATCACTTTGATTTTAAACTGTTATGTGACCTTTGAACTTTTCTCAGTCAGTCAGCAATTATGCCATATGTTGTAGACTATGGGCCTGATCCCAAGATGGATACGCTATGGCACAGTGCGACTTGCGCCAACACATATGGCATAAGTCGCACTTTGTGCCGTGAGTTCTGCCGGATGGGATTCTAAGAGGTGGCCTGCACCATGGCATGGGCTGCCTGCACCCAGGGGGACTTACACCACCCAAGGCCCCAAAGGTACCATGGAAGGGAAGGTTACAGCAGCATCTGCACCCAATTCTGAAAGGGCAGCTGCCGTAACCCCTCAATGTCATTCTAAGAGGCCCTACGATACTGTGGGGTTAGACCAGCTCTGTGCTGGCATAAGGGGCTTCTGTCATGCCCAACTGCCTGATGCCCCCCTCATGGCCCCAACCCACACACTGCTGTGCCACACTGAACCCCCCCACTGCATAATAGCACCCCCACCCCTGACTATCCCGGGGTTCCACCCTCTGGCTCCCGGTACTGCGATGCAGTGATGCCACCCCCTGGTGCCAGTGTGATTCTGCCAACACCCCCCATGGCCCACAGGGGCTTGCAGGCATGTCTTGGGTCTGGGCGGGGCTGTGCTTTGTCATTGGACTTGTCGACGGCTTGTGGCACCCAGATCAGGTGTGCTCTTCCTGTGGTGCACCACTGGAGGTTCTGCAAGTCACAAGGCATAGTTGTTGGGGACTCTGCCTGTTCTGGAATCTGGTGCAGGGTCTGCAGCACAGTGGCGTATGTCGCAACTTGCATTCACCAGCGAGTAGTGCCATACGACATAGAATCGGGCCCTATGTCTCTTGCAAGTTTGTAAAGACCTGCTGACACCTCAAAGAAAACTTTGAAAAACATAATATTTAGGTACGATTTAACTTGCTTTCTATGTGTATTATATATATATATTTCTTCTCCCCATTATTTATTACTGAGGAAATGTGCATGAAAACATGATCTGTATCCGTAAGAGTTCATCTGCTTCTCTAGCTTACTCCCTACTTCATGTCATAATCCTCTGTTGTGACTTCACAATCTGTTGCCATATGATTAACTGTAATGTCACAAACAGAGCATTATGATCTCAGGTAGGGAAAAGTTAACAGGAATAAAGGAACTAATCAGAAGCAAAGATCCTGATTTCATGCAAATGCCTAAAAGAAATAACGGAGGACATATATAGAACTAATGTGAAATACAAGAAGAACACTGTCTAAATATTGTTTCGCTAAAGTTCTCCTAGTGACGTCAGCTGCTCTTTAAGGGTTAGCCTTTGAGAAAGGGTTTTGTATCCAAAACGCATCAGGTGTACCTTTTAAATTGTCCATGGCACCTGCAATAAAATTAAGCACATGCATCACTACATGACTTGGAGCAGCATCTGTTTTGAGTTTTGTGGGTGGTGAGTGCTGACTTTTTTTGTTTTCTTGTTTCTTACAAAATGTGTTGTTAATGACAAATAATTTAAAGATCAGGGGCTGGATTTCCAAAGCTTCAGGGATGCCTTGCGCCCTGGTGCCAAACATCTGATGCATGGAGCCTGCGGCTTTCCCCTGTTGGTGATCAGGATTTTCAATCCCTTGCGATGATCACTGCACCTTAGACCACGGTTTGTGGTCTAGCATGCACCACCCCTGGGAGGCAATGTAACGGTGCTTGCGCCAGAGCATTGGCGCAAGCTGCCGTAAATCATGGAAATCATCACAACTGCACCCGAGATTTGAAATTCAGGTGCAGTTGTGGCAAAGGGGGTTGGTGCACCATGGAGTTCAAAGTCCTGTGGTACAGGGCGGGATGCAAGCCCTGCACCCCCATTTGAAAATCCAGCCCCAGGCATCCGCATCAGTACATACGTTCATAAATGTAATGATTCAACTATTATGATTAAGTACACATTACCAGTGTCAGTGGCTCGGTAGGTAGCATACTTTCCTCAGAAACCATAAGGCCAAATGGTTGTGGGTTCTAGCCCCAAACCAGGCACTTGGAGAAATACTGATAACTGACACTGTAGTGCAGTATTAAGGGGATGCTACAGTGCTGAAGTGCTGTCTTTTGGATGAGATGTTAAACCGAGTTCCCTTCTTCCCATTTCTGGTCACAGTCAAGGTGGAAGTAAAAGATCCCACAATGCTTATCAGTAAAGAGTAGAGGGGGTTTCCCCAGTGTCATTGCCAACATTGCCCATCAATAAAAGCAGATCCATGATACCCATCCTTCAGGAAGCATATGGAAACAAGCTATCACAGTTTAGTGTGTCTTTTGTGGTCAAAAATGACAAAATGAAAAATAAAAAAAGATATTATTTATTATTCTTTTCATGGCCATGTAGAGCACTATAGTAGCCTATCCAAGATATCTGTATAGAAAGCATTTGACTTTCTCCAACTGACTTCACAGTATTTGTTTATGACATCATAATGATTAATATGGTAACAGTCTGTGATGTCACAGACAGTAATTGTGATGTATGTTGAAGACAGTCAGAAGCATTTTGAAAGACACAGTAAAATAAGTGCTGCATCATTTGAAATATTTAAAAGATCCATGGCAGGAGAAGGTAATAAAACCTATAAAACATTAAAACTAAACATAACTGTTTTTAAGTACAATAGTTTAAAGCTGTTTATTTTACTACATAACTGCTCTACATACTTGTTCTTTAAAATAAACAGTTGCAAAGAAGTTTCTGTCAGTATAGCCTGGAGGTTAGAGTAACAAGCTGTGAATGAGCTTGGTACATCCCGCAAACCTGTTTCTGATTTCTACAGCCTCAACTTGCATACTGTGTGACTCTGATCAAATCCTAATTTAAACAAGGGGCTCCACATATATTGTCCTTTTCCTCCCTTCAAATGTAGTACTAACCCAGGCTGATCATAAACTTTGTGATCATACTGGACTGATCTGGTTGCAGTGGCTGGCTCCAAAATCCTGACTATGGTGGCTGAATAATGCCTCTAGAAGGGAGTGGGGGAGTGACAGGATCAGAAGTTTGCCTCCTCTTTCCACCATATAACTTTTTTGTATCTTTTTCATCTTTTAACTTTAGGACCTATTCTCCTTGCTTGATTGCAATTACTACTATCAGTCCAGACCAACCTGGTAGCAGCAGTTGGATTCTGGGAGCCATAGATGCCGGGTGAGGAATGTTTCTAGTAGATGGGCCTGCAAGTTTAAATGCCACTTATTTTAGCAGCTCCAGTTGGCTAGTAATGGAACATTTTAACCGATTTTCCCTCACCAGTTTCAGTCCCTAACATCTCAAACATCTCACCTGCTACTGAACTTTGGTGTCGGACTGGACCATTCTGGTGACAATGGCTGCTTCCTGGATCTGATAGCAGAGGACAGCAGGTGAGTGATGTCATCAGACATTTGTAGTGCAATTTCTACCTCCTGTACAATACTACTCTTTAACTTTCATTACCTGCTTACAAACCTTTAATATTGAACCGAACTGACCTAGTGGCAGCAGACACCTCTGGCTTTCAATAGTAGTGAGGGTGTGACACCCCTAGGAGGTGGGCCATGCAGGAGCATAAGAACATTTACTCGATTGGCTCCAGCTGCTCTGTTTTATTTGACCGAATACACTAAATACTAATTTAAACAAGTTATTTCTACTCTGCATTCTCTCTTCCTTCTAGCATAAGATTGTGACTCATTTTTCTTGTTTATTGACCTTGGCATTGGTCCTGACTGACCTGATGGCAGCTGCTGATTTCTGGAAACTAGGGGCTCAATTTTCAGAGCCTGAGAATGCTGCAAGCTCCTGGTGCACCGGTCCTTTGGTGTATGGGGATTGTGACACTCTCCTCGCCAGCAATCTGGATTTTCAATCCTGAGTGCCAAATGCTTCAAGTTGATTTAACTTTTCCCTGGCCTGACTTACACAATTTGGGGGACCCTTTTTATGGGGCTTGCACCACATATTTAGTGCAAGCAGCCATAAAGTGTGGAACTGCAATGTACTATTGTGCTTTGATGTACTAAAATCAGGTGCAGTTGCATCAAAGGAGTTTGGTGCGGTTGCGCCAAACAATGGGGTTGACGCAGGGCTCGACACAAGCACTGTATCACCCTTTGAAAATCATGCCCTAGGAATCTAGACCTACCTGAAAGTAAGGGATCCAATATACTGGCTTCAGTTGTTTGAATTCTAGACTTTAGTTTTGTAGTCATTTTTGTGTTGCTTGCACGCATGTGCAAGAAACACATTGTGCCAGCAGTTAGGGAGCATGCCACAATATGTCAAGAAATTTGGCCACGTCACCATGCAATCAGCTGTTTTGGTGCATTACAAGCTACCAAAATAGATGATTGTGTGGTGTCCCCATGGCAAAGGCTTCTCCGTCAGCCTCTCACAGTCTCTCCAGGAAGCTGACGGAAAGCTGCCTCCAACCATTCAGTGTGCTTTCCTGGGGAAACATTTCAATAAATGTAAAAAAAAAAAAAAAGCAGACGGGGTGCCCAATCCTGTTGGCTTAATGACCCCCCCCATGGCTCATGCATGCCCACCCCAGCACACTGTAGGGCTGACGAGGGGTGCCCAATCCCCTGTTGGCTTCACTGGCCCCCCCAAACAAACTTCCATCTGCTATGCTGGGAGCCCACCCCAGCTTGACAAAAGTCTCCTTGGCCAATGGGGGTGACTAGTCCTCCTTCGGCTCCACTGCCTCCCCAAAACAAACTGCCTGGTGACATGCTGGGAGCACACCCCAGTGTGGCAAATGTCCCCCATTACCTTTATAAAAAAAAAAAAAAGACCTAGAAGAAGAAAAAGACCCATGTTGATTCTCTTCCCCCCAACCCACACCCACCATCTGCGTACCCCACATCCCCACCTCACCCCATACTTACCTCCAGAGCCCAGCACAATGATCTTCAGTGGACCAGGAACACGTCTGTACTCTTCAAAGCTGACCGTGAATGAAAGAAATGCCTGTAAACTGTATAATGACATAAATGTGTTTTTTTTTCAACTTTGGTGCATATCTCAGCCATTTTGGGGAATTGTTTCACCAAATTTTCAATGTGGGGTTCTCAGGACCCCACCTTATGAACTCAATCACTGTCATTGTGTTATTTGGTCCCAAAAGGTGATTTTATGGTCACTGCATGGAACCACCTTTGGAACTGAGTAACAAAATGACAGTGTCACAGTTCAGAGGTAGGCCCCAAAAACCCTATGTTGAAAAGTTGGTGAAAAATTTCCAGAAATGACAGTTTTACAAGCGTGTATTGCAGTTCCTATGCACGCTCGTAACTTTGAACAACTTTAATATTTTCACTCCAGATTTTCAACACTGCTATTTTACCACACCTTCTTATGAAGAATACAGCTGTCATTTTTCACATCTCACCTGAAATGTGTTTTCACACATGTAGTGCACAATGGTACAGTCGGTGTGTGAAATCAATGTTCAGAACAGATTAAGAATATCACAGTGACACTGTTCATGAAGTAGGCCCCAAAAACCCAATGTTGAAAATTTGGTGAAACATTCCACAAAATGACTGTTATGAGTGTGCATTGTGCAATTTCCATGCACCCTCATAAGTTCTACAAATTTGTAATCTTTTCAGTCCAGATTGTCAACATTGGCATTTTATCCACCTCCTTATGAACAGTACAGCTGTCATTTTTCAAACCCTGGCCAAAATGTGTTTTCCTACTTCCGGTGCAGAATAGCATGGTCGCTTGGAAAATCAGTGTTCAGGATAGATTAAGAAAATTACAGTGACACTATTCATGAGCAGAGGTCCCAAAGTGCCTGTGTTGAAAATCTGCTGTAAAAAATCCCCAAACTAATTACATTACGGGTGTGCATTGTGCAGTTTCGTTGCACACTCGTGACTTCACCGTCTTTTTTAGATTTTCACTCCAGATTTTCAACAATGCCATTTTGTACACCTCCTCATGAACAGTACAGCTTTCATTTTTCACATCCTGTTCTAAATGTGTTTTCTCATCTGTGGTGCCAAATAGTGCAGTCGCTGTGCAAAATCACCTTTCCGCTAACAAACTGATAGAGTCACTGTTCATGTGGTGGGATCACAAAAGTCCATGTTGAAAACTGGAGTAAAATATCAAGAACCACCCAGGGTGTTAGGGTTTTCGACCATAGCACCCTACCCTGCAAGGACTGACAGGAGTTAGGGGTGTGACTTGGGATTGTCGACAGTAATGCTCATGCCATTCCACCCCTACACTGCAGCTAGTGGCAGGCATTGAGGTGCACTTTGGACCCTTTGGCCCCAGAGTTCACCCATTCTCCTATACTACACCTATGTCAGTGTATTTCCTTATGGAAAGAGGTGAATGTAAAGCCTGTACACTTCAAAGCACACCTCAACACTTGTAGCATCTGCAGGGTAGGGGTGAAGTGAAATGTTGTGACCGTTATGGGTAGCTGACCCAAAGGCACACCCCAATGCCTGTCCATCTCTGCAGGGTTGGAGTTGGAGTTGGTGTCAGTTCAATACTTCACTGCATCTGTCTAACTCCTGCACTTCCACTGCTAATGACAGCAAGTAACACTTGGCATTGACAAATGCTTATTAAGTAGTCCTTTCCCTGTTTGACAATGAATTATGTACTGTTTTCTCTTAATCTGATACATAGAAACATAGAGGTTGATGGCAGATAAGGACTGCAAGGCCCATCCAGTCTGCCCATTTCTTTTTCTACCTTATAAATGTGCCATCGGCCATTGCTCTGTCAGTCGCCTATCTATTCATACTCATCTGTATTGCCCCCTTTTCCCTATCCCATGTCTGTTTGAAGCCCTGCATTGTATTCATAGCCACCACTTCCTGAGGTAGGCCATTCCATGCATCCACCACTCTTTCTGTGAAAAAGAATTTCCACAAGTGATAGCACTTTACCGGTGAACAAGCTACTGTTGCATCACTCAGAGGGTGGGGACTGACTGTTATAAAAAGGGGAAGATTTGTGATTTTAAGGTGATTAACTAATGGCTATCCTTAGGTTTTAGTTTTCAACCATTAAGACCTTACTTGTTACTGTATAATCTGGGACGAGTTTTTGTTTTTTGTTTTAATAATTTAGTTTCTAATTATGCAGGTTATACTAATTTTTGCATCACAGCCATTGGAAATGGGATACTTTCTCTCAAAGTTTATTACATTGATGGAAAGAGTATACTGTAACTGAATTAGATCTAAAAGGTTATTGATCCTACTTTTGTTAATTTCAGGGTCTGTACATCCCAATGAAGGCCCTGAAAGCTTGTTAAACAATGCTCAGAAAAATTCTAACCTGATGCCTCTAACTCAATTTCTTCTACAGTACTTTGGAATTTCACCCTTAAATATACAAAGTTTAGCAGTGAAATTGGACTCTTTTGAGTTGTGGGTAGCCAAGCATAAGTTTGATGTTATAGCCTTGTGTGAAACTTGGCTTAATAATATGATCAGTGATTCTGAAATTACTGTAAATGGCTATGCAATGTTTCATACAGATAGAAATGAAGAGGAGTGAGGGGTATCTTATTTATGTGGCCACTTGATTTAAAACACAAAGTCCCACAGCCTTCAAAGGAAGTTGGCTGTGATATTATTTCTGCCAGTTTGATATCAGGGTCTAAAAAATTCATCATGGTTAGTTCCATCTGTACACTGCCAGGGTTGCAAGGACCGGTTTAGATTTATTAGGCGAGATTTAAAGACAGCTACACTGTACAAGGGAAAGATTCTCATAGAGGGATTATAATATGAATTGGAGTAGTGATCAAGCTAATAAAGCTAAGGATTTGTTTATAAATCTTGAGATTTAGCAGCTAGTTGGAGAAATCAATCAATCGACTTTATTTAACCAGGTGTAAACACCATTAAGTGAGCTCATTTTCAAGGTGGTCCTGGACAACAACATATTACAGGTACAGGTAAACAGTCACAAGAGTACATGAGGAGGTAATACATATCATACATATAGATAACAATATTACCATGATTAGGAAGATATAACAAAACCAAATTTATAGGCATATGAGTAAGTGTATATATATATATATATATATATATATATATATATATATATATATACATATACATATATACATATATTTATTTATTTATATATATATATATATATATATATATATATATATATATATATATATATATATACACACAGGCCACAATGTAAAATAGGAGGCGAAAGTGTAAGAGAGGGAGTGAGCGGGAGAAAGATATTGAGAGGGTGGAGGGAGGGAAAAAGAGACTAGGGAGAGGGAAAGGGATGGAGCTTGTGAGAGATGAGAGTGAGGGACAGCATGATAGAGGGGGAGAAGATAATGAAAGAGAGCAAGGGGAGAAGGGCATGGAGAGAAAGAGAGGGAAGGGGACAGTGAGAGAGAGAGAGAGGGAGAGAGAGCAAGGGAGGAAGATGAGGGAAGAAGGGAAGGGGGGGCAGGATCTGGAAGCTCTCTAACTAGGGAACTGGGCAAACTAAGTGCCAGAGTAAACAGTGAAGAATATTGGTAGTTATGGAAGCTGGGTCACCTAAAGCAAGTACAGGTTTCTTTCAGGTATTCAGATAGCTTTGCTTTGAAAGTGAATGGGCCAGGAAGGGTATAAAGTTTTAGAGAGCTTTTCATGGTATTCCATAGGGAAGGGAAGGAGAAGGTGATAGCGGACGAGCCATAAGATGTTTTTACTCTTGGTATCTGGAGACAAAGTAAGGAGAAGTGTCACAGGGCATAAGCACCCTTGGCACGCACAAAGAGACTTGAGATGCACACTGAAAGCTTATCAGTCAACGCTCTGTAGAGCCAAAGAAAAGCATTTCTATTCCTCCTTGAGGGAAGGCAGGACCATCCCTAGTAGAAAATAATGAGTGTGAAAAGGTAGGTTAAGGATGAACCTCAAGGCCCTGTGGTAGAGGGTGTCAAGCTTACCAAGTGCTGAGGAGGGACAGTGACCATACAGGAAGTCAGCATAGTCTAGGAGTGGCATGAATGTTGATTGCACTAGACTCTTCCTGGCATCTTTAGTGATGAGGTGTTTGATGCTGTAGAATAAGCCTAGGCATTGTCTTAGTTTTTTGGTGACTTCATTCAGGTGACATAGAAAGTTAAATTTTTTTGTCCAGCCAGAACCCCAGATATTTGAAGTTGTCCACAGTTTCAAGGGTTCACCCAACAGAGTTAGGATCTTGATTGCTAGAGGGGCTAGGGGCTGCCTTAGGTGAGACAATCATGGCTTTAGTTTTTTTAGCGGTGAGTAGGAGCTTATGTTTAATTAGATTATGTTGTAGAGAAATAAAGTCCTGCTGTAAGTCCTCATGAGTCAAATCCAGAGTAGGGTTGATGGTGTAGAGGACAGTGTCATCTGCAAATAGGTGTACATTAGCTGTGCTTAGGTGAGAGTCAAGGTTGTTGATGTAGATTGTAAATAGGAATAAGCCCAAGATGGAGCCTTGTGGAACACCTGGTAACAATGTTTTTAGAGAAGACAGGTCTTCTCATGCTTTGACTTGCTGATAACTGTTAGTAAGGTAGCAGTGAAACCATTTGATGGTGGCACTGTCGAGACCAATGTCACTCAAAGCATGAAGCATGATGTTGTGGTCCACTATGTCGAAGGCCTTGCTGAGGTCAAGAAAGAGAGCAAACACATACTTCTTGGAGTCTAAAGTCATTTGCCAATCTGTGGTTACTTTGGTCAGGGCAGAAACCGTGCTGTCCTTAGCTCTAAAACCCGACTGAGTAGTGTTTAGCAGATTCTACAAGTCCAGGTACTCCCTGATTTGGGTGTTAAACATTTTTTAAAGTAATTTTGAGATAGGGGGTAATAGGGAGATTGGCCTGTAGTTATTCATGTTGTTTGGGTCCCTGGATTTAAACAAAGGGATGATGTGTGCAGTTTTCCATAAATTGGGTGGTGTGCCTTGTTTTAGGGAGGAGTTAAATAGATGGGTAATGGGGCGGTCAGGTGATGGTAGCCAATTTTTAGGAAGAGGGGTTCAATGTTGTCTGCACCAGCACTTTTTTTATATCCAGTGCCAATAGAATGTCCTCAACTTGCTTCAAATTAACAGGTTGTAAGCTGAAGGCAGTGGAGGGATGCTAAGTAGTGTTAACATTGGGACTAGTATCAACAGCTTGTATCCCCATGTGGACTCAGTTTGCTGATTGGGGAGGTGTCAAATGCTAGCCCCGCAGTAGCAAAATGCTCATTGAGGTGTTTTAGGATCTCAGATTTGTCAATAAAGGCATTGTCTCCAGACACTTTTTTGGTGTGGAGAGACGCTGCAGTGATGTGGCCTTCAAGCTCTGTGAGGATGTTCCAGAATTTGGCAGCATTGTTTTTGTTATCTTCCAACACTGCTTGGAAGTAGCAGACTTTTTCAGATCTGATAAGTTTGGTGCAGGCATTTCTGGCGGCATGAAATGCAAGCCAGTCAGATTCTGACTGGGATTTCCTGGCTTTTTTCCAAAGGAGGTCTCTGTCCTTGAGCGCTTTCTTCAGAGATGGTGAGAACCAGCCAGGTGGTCTGTTTTTGGACTTAAAAAGCCTTGGAGGGGTGTATTTGTCCAACAACTCCTTTAGTAGTTAGTGGAAGATGTTGAAAGCCATGTCAAGAGATGGGGCTAGGTAAATGTCCTGCCAGACAATATTGCCCAGATCCTGCAGGAATGTGGTTGGGCAGAATCTTTTCAAGCATTTCTTCAATTTAGTATTGGGGGCTGACTTTACCTGAGGAGAGTGTCTAATGCAAGCAATGGTGCAGCGATCACTTATATCATTGAAGAACACCCCGGTTTGTGTCATATTGAGTGGTTTATTGACTAACATGAGGTCCAGCAGGGTGCTTTGGTTAGGGTTACATCTGTTAGGTCTGGTGGGTGCCGGGGTTATTTGTGACAGCCCACATGCATCAAAGAGGTCTTTAAGCTTCTTTGAGCTGTCATCATTCCAATTTAGATTGAAGTCCCCCATGAGAATGCACTCTGAGTTTGCTGAGTCAATCAATGGTCATAACTATAGGTCTGGAACTGGATCAACAATCAACTGGATAGTGGTCAATATTCTGGAGTGTATCATTAGTGGATTTAACAAATTCTATGAATGACTAATTTCTAATCTTTTGTGACTAGTCAGCTAAGGTAGTGAAAAACTCTCCAGTATACCTTATTTCCAGAAACTTACAGTTGTTAGACCTGGAGTCTCTTAGAAATGTTATTAGGTCAGAGGACTGGTCTTTTCTAGAAGCTATCATTAACATCAATGAAGCAATGGAAAAATTTAGTAAACTTTCCTGTTTGTATTTGTGATAACGTAGCATTGAAAAAAAATGAGAATTAGGGTCAAAAAAGGGGTGGGTTACCCTGAATCCTGTGAAGCAATCAAGGGTGAGAGATACAGCCTGGAGGAGGCACAGATCTTCCAGGGCCCCCCGTGGATCTCCAAGAGAGTGCCAAAAACTTCATTCCCACTGAAAAATGTTCTAGAAAGTAAAATACAGCCCCAGGTTACTATGGAGACAGTGGTGAAAATACCAAATCAAGCACTTGAGCAGGATGAGGAACCACCAGGTAACCCACAGCAAGCTGTTCAAAATACTGTGGCTGGTCAGCAAGAAAACTCTTTGCAAGCCCAGGGAACTCCAGAGATAATATCCACAGTGGTCTCTTTAGTTTCTTGAACTATTCAGCCACAAGTGCTGCAAGCAATAACAATGAAAAAAAGGAAAAAACTCTGCTTCAACTCTGTGATCAGCCCACAGAAACTACTAAAGAATGCCACTCACTGCTCCATCTGTTCTGTCTGTTTCATCTGTCTCATCTGTTCTGATATTGATGCCAACAATGCTTTCTACAGTCCTTATAATTCCAGATAAGATAGCAACAAACTTACCAGGTAACAATCTTCATGATACTTTTTATCAATTAAAGCACCAGAGAAAAAGTACAACTGTATCTCACTGAGCCATAACAGGCAACCAGACAAAAAGGAAAGCTGGTTCAGGTGCCGGGGTGAAATATTCAACTTGATTTTTGAACAGGGGCTAAAATCTTTCAAAGCCAACATACCTATCACTTCTATGGAGCAAATTTTGCAAGGGGTTATTACAGAGAATACATCTATGGAACCCAAAAAGGTAGGAGACAGGAAATTAATTTCAAAGCAGTTTTGTTGCTCATCCAAGTATTTGTGTGTGAAAATATTAGTGATTTGTTTCAGACTATTTTTATGTGTTGTAACCTTTTTTACTTTTGTTTTCTATTTCTGGTCTCACTTGATTAATCCATCAAAATTTTCTTATCCAGATGCATGCCGCTCAAGCTCTTCATTAAAACCCACTATGAAATTAGCTCCCTGCAGCTCATACTGAAACTGTTATTTCAATGTGCCATATGTGTCATTTAAATATCATTAATGTAACTGGTGAATATACTGTAATTCTGACTTTTTTAATTTGTCTGGATTTAAATTGAGTGCTATTTATTGGATTAAAGTGACTTAGTGTTTCAGTGATATAGGCGTTATTCGAATGATTGTGGTTTTGTGAACTTTCCCTTTTTCCCCATTTGATTGCATGCCCCCAACACATACACAGACACTAATAAATAATATAGTTCTTTTGTCTATTTTTGAATGTCCTTTTATCTAAAGGTTAATTATACAATGTATGGTAAAAAGTAAGACAATTACTTTGGATATAAATATTGTTTTAAATAATTAGATCTCGAGAAGGACTGCCTCTTACCTAACAGCATCACTAGAGGTAATTGACTTGTAAAAATCCCAAATATCCATAAAGACCCAGGTATTGCACATAGTTTCACTATAAAAGTACAAAAACAAATATATTAAAGCATAACATACAAAAATAGAAAGGCAGAATATATTCCAGCTGAATGTATTTAGTTATCTGTTGTATACTAAAAATGGCTTTATAGGTGCTTCGAATCTTCCATTCAGTCCTGGCTGCCATAAGGCATTAAGGTTACAAATCCATATAGATTCCCTCTGTAACAACAAATTAGCCAATTTATTTTATTTTTGTTTAAATTAAGAACCTGACTTGCTAATAATTGTATACAAGGACTAAATTAGTTGCCACCTAACTACAAAGGAAAAAAAAAACTAGAGGTTGATTGGTTCTAATTTATATGTAATTGAAATTGCTATTTGGAGATAGGAATTAAATTGCTACTATTAACTTTTTAACTGGTGTATAATAGGGTAAAGTTTCACATTTTGATATTTGCTTTGTATAAATAGTAATGTGTTTGTAAGAAGAACAGATCCCTTGAAAAAGCACACAAATGGGTTTGAAATGATCATCAGGCATTCTTTTGTTCCACCCTGTGTTTTTATACTGCACAATACAATTATGCTTTTATCTTCCCAAAAAGCTTAAGGATTTGAGAGTTTATTTTTCTCTGTGACATTGAGCAGGGTCTCTACCTAAAATGGGTGTTATCAAGGTAACAACAATTCAGAGGAGATACCTCTTCAATAGTACAGTACCAACGTAGTAGACAGTAAGGGGGGGGGGGAGAGAGAGAGAGACAGAGAGAGAGAGAGAGAGCAAACAAACAAACAAACAAAAAAAGAGCAGGAGAACTTACTGAGGATTAAAAGGTGGGGGGTGGTAAATAACAGAGCAGGAAAGGAAAATGAAAGGAATGGTGCAGTGCAGTGGCTGTGGAGCAACAGTCTTCAAGAGAACATTCTGAGTACTACGGCACTGCCCCATATGCAGGCACCTCTCTGGGCAGAGGACAGAGGTTCCCAATCTCTGGGCAGGGTTGGCAGGAGTACTGGCAACCTTTGCCCACACCCAGAGGCCACCATGTTCACAGCCACTGCCACAAATGTTGCCTGGGCAGAGGGCTGGTTGGCTCAGGGAGGTTGAGGGAGGGGAGCCAGAGGCACATCCCCATCAGGTCCAACTAAGAAACTCCTATGTTGTTCTGGAAGAGCTGGTAAGCCCCACTAGGGAACCTGAGGTTGTGACTAGGGAGGATGAGCAGGTCTTCCAAGAGGGAGACCCAAGAGTGGGAGGTAGAATACCCCAGAGGAAGCGGAAGCTAATCCTGGTGGGGGACTCAGTAGTGCAGGGAATGGATCTAAGAACAGGCAGCAGGGAGGAAAGAGAGGCCAAATGTCTCACAGGAGGCACAGCTTGGAGAGAGGGAAGGCAAATCCAGAGGATCACCACAGCAGCAGCTAGGAAGGTGGACCTGGAGGTCATGGTCCATCTAAGGACAAATGACCTAGCCAGGGATGAGGTGAGCATACAGCAGGTATAGGACAACTTCAGGGGATTTGGTAGGTGCCTTGGAGAGGAGGCAGGCTCTGTAACATTCTTGGAGGTGCTGCTGCTCTACAGCAGGGGGAGGCTCAAAATCTCCATATCAACATGTTCAATACTTGACTGAGGGGCTAATGTGGAGTAAATGGGTTTGGATTAATTGTGGACTGGGGACCTACCTGGAGAAATGGGGGCCTGTACAGGGGGGGATGGCCTACATCCCTCCAGGGTGGGAACTGTGGTCCTCAATGGAAAGTTTAGATGCTTCATTGCCAAGCATTTAAACTTGCTGGGGAGGGCATCAGGAGTAGGAAGACTTAGGCAGCCCATCACCATAGGTCAGAGTAGCTAGCAGGATGGATCCAGAGGAACTGTTGAAAACACATTTTCCCAAACTCATTACGAGGGGTAAGGCAGGGGAAGAGAGGCAGCAAATGGATGAAAACAGGGTTGGAAAGGGGCAATAGGGAGGCAAGGGTAGATGTACAAGAGGAACAGATGGGGAAACAGAGACAGATATACCTGGACCCATTGCAATAGATAAGGCAGAGGTAAATGGGCAGGAGAAAGAAAACAAGGCTGGAAGGAGGGATCAAAAAGGCAAAGGTAGAAATGAATGGGGGAACAGGCTGCAAAAAATGGATAGCCATGTTTGCAAATGCCTGCAGTCTAGGGAACACAGTCCCACACCTGACAGCCCTGATGGCAGAGGCGGACCTAGACAAAGTGGAAATTACCGAAACATGATACACTGGAAATAATGATTGGGAGGTAAATATATCAGGGTACACCCTACACAGGAGGGATAGGGATGGTACAATGGAGGTGAGGTGGCCCTCTTTGTGAGAGAAGGTATTAAGGCAACAGCAGTACAAGATAGACAGGGGAGACCAAGGCACTGTGGGTCACACCCGAGCAAGAAAATGGAGCAGCAGTTCACACAGGGCTCATCTACAGGTCTCTGACACAGAGAGAGGAGGTGGATAGGGAAATAGTGGTGGAAATATATGGGATGACAACAAAGGGGGAAGTCCTGCTGCTGGCAATTTTAACATTCCAGAAGTAGACTGGACCATCCTAGCAGCTGCCTCAGCTAGGAGCTGAGACATCATAGACTCCTTGCAGAGGGCAGGCCTCAGGCAGTTGGTTTAGGCTCCCACCTGGGACAAGTCAGTCTTAGATCTTGTACTGACCAATGGAGACATGATCAAGGAAGTCAGGGTGGATGAATACCTAGGGTCCAGCGAACTCCATACATTGTGGTTCAGCATCAGTACAGTGTCACAGGACAGCCACACAAAGACAAGGGTCCTGTATTTCAGGAGGGGGTACCTTGCTAGGATGGGGAAAGAGAGATCAAAGAAGCCCTGGCAGGAAGGGATCAAGGAGGAGGGGTTGAGGAGCAGCTGACATACCTGAAAGAAGCCATAGTGGAGGTGACAAATCAGTGCATTAGGCTGAGGAACAAGGGAAAAAGAAGGAACAAATCACTACAGTTCACAAAGGAGGTGGCAGGGAGACTGAAGAACAAAGAGAGGGCATTCAGAAAGTACAAGGAGACTCAGAAGGAACAGGATAGGGCAGTGTACCTAGAGAGACAGAGGAATGTGGGGAAAATGGTTAGGAGCATGAAGGCACAGACAAAGGGGAGATTAGCACAGATGGTTAAGAGAGGGGACAAGACATTTTATAGATACAGTAGTAATAGAAGAAATACTGGGGGGATTGTAAGGCTCAAAGGGGTGAGAGGGGTGTGTGTAGAGGGGGACCTAGAAATGGCATCAATACTAAATGAATACTTCTGTTTGGTATTCACGATATAGGAGGAGGGACAGGGACCACAGCTAGGTGGCAGCAAAAACAAGGTGGGGGAGGTAAACACCAGTCCCTTTACAGTAGACAGAGTCCTGGAGGAACTTGAAAAACTGAAGGTGGACACAGCAATGGGACAAGATGATATACACCCCAGGATATTAAAGGAATTACGGATGGTGCTAGCAGCACCGCTGATTGCCCTGTTTAGTGAGTCACTCAATACAGGGGTGGTTCCACAGGAATTGGAAATTGGCAAATGTAGTCCATCTCCACAACAGTGGTAGCAGGGAGGAGGCAGAAAACTACAGACCGGTCGGCCTCACCTCAGTAGTGGGCAAGATCATGGAGATGCTGCGTAAGGAGAGGATAGTGAAACACTTGGAAATCATGGGAGCACAGATTCCAAGGCAGTTGGATTCACAGGAAGGTCATGTCAAACAAATATGATTGACTTTTTTGACTGGGTGATGAAGGAGGTGGATCAGGGAGGAGGAGCAGTGGATATTGCCTACCTTCATTTCAGCAAGGCCTTTGACACTGCACCCCACAGAAGACTGGTGAAAAACCAAGGTAGGCTGGGGGTGGGCCATAAAGTAGTAAACTGGGTTACCAACTGGTTGAGGGACAGGAAGCAGAGGGTGGTAGTAAATGGGATCAAATCTGAGGAAAGGAGGGTGACAAGTGGGGTACCTCAGGGACTGCTACTGGGGACAGTCGTTTTTAATTTCTTCATCAGGGAAATTGCTGAAGGGCTGGAGGAGAAGGTTTGCCTATTTGTGGATGATACCAAGATCTGCAACAGAGTAGACACAATGGAGGGGGTTGCAAGAGTGAAGAATCAGCAGCGATCTGAGAAGGCTGGAAGAGTGGTCAGAGGTGTGGTAATTGAAGTTTAATGTAAAGAAGTGCAGGATCATATACCTTTGGCAAAGAAACCTTGCGGGGCGCTGCAGTATGGGGGGTGGGAAGAATTGCTGACAGTCACCAGGGAAGTGAAGGATTTAGGAATAATCATCTTAGATGATGTAAAGGTGGCCAAATAGTGAAATAAGGCTGTGGGGAGGGTCAGTGGGATGTTGGGGTGCATAGAAAGGGGTAACACTAGCAGAATAAGGGAGGTGGTGGTGCTATTGTACAAAATGCTGGTGAGGCCCCATCTGGAATACAGTGCTCTGTTCTGGAGGCCGCATCTTCACAAAGACATAGACAGGGTGCAGGTGGTCCAGAGTAGGGCAGCAACCAAAATGGTGAAGGACTTGAATCAGAAAGCATATGAGGACAGATTAAAATACCTCAATATGTATACACTTGAGGAGAGGAGGGAACAGGTGGATATGATAGAGACCTTTAAGTATATTAAGGCTTGAACAAAGTGCAGGTGGGTAACATCTTTCAGTACAAGAGTTGTCCAAGGATGACAGAATACCACAAGGTAAGGATTAACATATCAACCCATATCTACAAGAACAGCAGTCATATCCCATGTACTTGCAAAGTATATAAAAGATGGGTGGATAATGGTATTTCATATCTTGGGGCCTTGTATGATGTTAATGATCAATTTATGTCATTTACACAGGTAAGAGAGACATGTCAAATACACCCCCAAGACTTTTTTTGTGTTTCTGCAGCTGAGATTGTAATAATGTAGGGAACTGGGACAAACACTGAACAAACCTTTAATGACCAGCATACAATCTTGTCTACAAAAAGGGAAAACTAAATTAATCCCTTATACATATAGAAACTTACTGAAGTTAATTCTTCTATACTAAAACTAAAAAAGAGATGAGAGAAAGAACTTAAAGTCAATATGTTAGAACACAAATAAGTAGAAATACTAGCAGGAATAAACATTTCAATTAACTCCAGACTCAACCAGATTCAATTTAATAGTTTTCATAGGCTTTATTATACGCCATACATTCTCAACAAAATGAACAATACTATATCACCTAACTGTAATAGATGTGAAAACAATATTGGGACCCTAGAACACGTGATTGCCACTCGCCCAAAAATAAGACCATTCTGGGATGAAATTCTTCAAGTATTAAACAATATTGCAGGACTGAATCTCAGTAGAGAACTGGAATTATGTATGGCAAACACAAGTTCCACACAAAATTTACCACGGAGGCAGTTAGCTACATTTTTGAACATAATAAAATAATAATAATATTCTTTATTTATAATGTGCTTTTCAAGAAATCAAAGCACAGTACAAGTTATGAAATCACAGCGTAATAAAACATTAATATAAAATACAATGAATAATTAATACATTACAGAAAACATTCATAAAACAATAATAAAATCAAACCCAAATCAATCAGTCACTTCCCCATAGGCCTTAATCCATAAAAAGGATTTTAAGGCTTGTTTGAACCCCCCACTGTCATGCACTCTCTAATCCGACGTGGTAGAGAATTCCAGATGGTCGAAGCCACAAACACAAAGGCCCAGGCACCAGAAGACTTCAAAATGACCCTCAGAATCTCCAGCAACCCCTTGCAGGCTGAGCGGAGCGGTCATTCCAGGAGATAGGGAACCAGGATCTCTTTCAGGTAGTCAGGGCCCAATCTGTGCAGGGCTTTGTAGGTCAACAGATCCACTTTGAAGGTGATCCACCACTGAACCGGCAGCCAGTGCAGTCTCCGCAGCAGTGGGGTAACATGGGAAAAACGAGAAGTCCCAGTTAACAACCGGGCTACAGAATTCTGCACCAGCTGCAAGCGGCGGATATCAACCCCAGAAAGCCCAAAGTAAAGGGAGTTGCAGTAGTCGAGACGTGAAGTCACAAAGGCATGGATCTACGTAGATAGGTCCCTGGACGGAACAAGGTGTTTAATCCTAGCAATGTTCCTAAGATGGTAAAAGGAAACTTTAAAGACAGACGATACTTGATCATGCAGTGTCAGCTGATCATCAAGAATCACCCCTAGGTTCCGTACCCATTCAGAGGTAGGGAGCTCCACACCCCCCAGGAATAAACCTGAGGGATGGTTTATCCCCCAACCCCTGTCCAGTGACCAGGATCCAGAACCAGCACCTCCGTCTTCCCAGGGTTTAACTTCAACCAGCTGGACCTCATCTAATCTTGGATTTCCCTGAGGCAGCTATTAAACACCGAGAATGCTCTATTCTGGTCAGGTGCAAAAGACAGATAGAGCTGAGTATCATCAGCATAACAATGAAACTCCGGCCCATACCGTCTTACAATGTCTCCGAGGGGAAGCATGTACACGGCAAACAACATGGGAGACAACACTGAGCCCTGAGGCACCCCACATAACAGAGAGGCAGGATCAGAAGAAAACACTCCCGATACTACCCTCTGAGATCTACCAGAGAGGAAAGTTGTAAACCATCTGAGGACCAACCCAGAAATCCCATAGGTGGTTCTCAGGCGCTCAAGTAAAACCCCATGGTCTACTGTGTCAAATGCTGATGACAAGTCCAAAAGGACCAAAATGGACCATTTTTTCTGGTCTCTCATCATCAGAACATTGAGCACCCGAACCAGCATAGTCTCAGTGCCGTGCCTCTTCCAAAAACCCGATTGAAGGGGATCGTAGATGTTATGGATGGTCAAATGGTTGTCTAACTGGGTAGCCACTACTTTCTCAGTTACCTTCACAACAAAGAGAAGGTTTAAGATAGGCCAGTAGTTACCGAGGCAGTCATGGTCTAAAGAAGCCTTCTTCAACACTGATGTCACCACTGCTTCCTTCAGGGAGCAAGAATATTCACCAGAGTCTAAGGAGCAATGGACATGGCATTAATAAATGCAAAATGATGTATTGCCAGAAAATGGAAAGTTAAAGATCCCCCTACCTATACCATGTGGAAAAATATATTGCTAAACTGAATGAACCTAGAATGCATGCACTACCATAATAAAGAACAGTCACAGAAAGTTAGACTAACATGGGAACCCATAGACAATTTATTAAGAACTAACAAGATTTTAGGACAAACATCTAGAAGGGGACTATAGGCCATAACTGAATATCTAAGATAACATCTTTAATGTAGCAGGTAGCATGTAAAGGTAAAATATCCTCCTGATGTTGTAGGAGATTACATCCGAATGGGAAGTAGGGTAATTTGGGGAGGGGGAATATATTTATTTTTCTTTTTTTTTTCTTTATGGAAATGGCATCACAATCCGCACAGGGGTTGTATACAGACCCTCCATGTCAGGGGGAGAGAATGGACAAGGATATGATAGAAGGCATGCTTAGGATGGCAGAGAAAGGGGAAATACTGTTGATAGGGGACCTTAATATGCCAGATGTCAACTGGAGCACCTTTGCTGCAGCCACATCCAAAAGCAAGACCATTCTTGTTGCCCTTCAGGTGGCATGCCTCAGACAGCTAGTTTTAGAACCTACTTGTGAGGGAGCAATCTTAGACCTCATACTCTCAAATGGGGACAGTGAGAGGCTCTTAGCTGTAGAAGTGGGTAGCCATTTGGGAACAAGTGACCACCAAAGAGTGTGGTTCACGATAAACTCAGCTACAGAGTCAAACCATACAAAAGTGAGGGTTCTGGACTTCAGGATGGCTGACTTTGGCAAGATAGGAGAGTGCCTTAGAAAAGCACTAGCAAACAGGCTAGAAGAAGGGGTGGAGCAACAATTGGGAAATATCAAAACTGCCATCACAGAGGCAACAAGCCTTTGTGTGAAGCAAATAAACAAATCAAAATGAAAGAAAAAGCCACTATAGTTCTCAAAAGAGGTGGCGGTGAATGTTAGGGAGAAAAAGATAGCATTTAGGAAGTATAAGGAAACACAGAAGGAGCAGGGCAGAGAACTGTACCAGTTAAGGCAGAAGGAGGCAGGGAGGGTAGTCAGAATAGCAAAGGCCCAAACTAAGGAAAAGATAGCCAACTCGGTTAAGAAGGGGGATAAAACCTTTTATTGGTATATCAGGGAGTGTAGAAAGACAAAGGGAGGGATAGTGAGGCTGAATAAAATGGACGGTGGGTGGGCAGAGAGGGACAGGAAAAAAGCAGGGATACTGAATGAATACTTCTGTTGAGTATTTCACAAACCAGGAGATGGGGGAGGTGCCTAATCCAATTAGCAGAAGCACTCTGGATAGGGGGGTCGATCCCAGTCCTTTCACAGAAGAAAGGGTTCTGAAAGAACTCCTAAAACTGAAGGTGGACAAAGCAATGGGGCCAGATGGAATTCACCCCAGAATTCTAAAAGAATTAAGCAGAGAACTAGTGGCACCACTGACTACCCTTTTTAAAAAATCATGGGAGGATGGTGTGGTACCTGAGGACTGGAGGAAGGCAGATGTGATTCCCTTCACAAAAGTGAGACCAAGCCAGAGGCAGGAAACTACAGACCTGTCAGTTTGACCTCTGCGGTAGGGAAAGTGATGGAATCACTTCTGAAGGAAAGAATTGTTGAGTACCTAGAGGCCAGTGGGGCACAGGACCCAAGGCAGCATGGGTTCACAGCAGAAAGATCAAGTCAGATGAATCTAATTGATTTCTTTGACTGGGTGACCAAAGTAGTAGACCAGGGAGGGGCTGTTGACATGGCCTACCTAGACTTTGGCAAGACATTTGCCACAGTCCCACACAAAAGATTAAAAGTCAAATTAACCAGCCTGGGAGTGGGTCCCAGGGTGGTAGTCTGGGTAAAACACTGGCTGGACAACAGGACACAGAAAGTAATTGTAAATGGAGTCCACTCTGAAGAAAGAGGGGTTACTAGTGGGGTACCGCAGGGTTCAGTAATGGGTCCAGTCCTTTTTAATGTCTTTATAAGTGACATTGCAGAGGGACTGGAAGGAAAAGTATGCCTCTTTGCTGATGACACAAAGATCTGCAACAGGGTTGATACACAAGGAGATGTGGAAAGGATGAGAAGGGACTTGGCAAGGTAGGAGGAATGGTCAGAAGTATGGTAGCTTGGATTCAATGCAAAGAAGTGCAAAATAATGCACCTGGGAAACAAAAAACCAAGGGAAGATTAGACAATGGGGGAGAGGTATTAACAACAAAAAAAATGGAAAGGGACTTGTGGGTAATCATATCAGATGACCTTAAGGTTGGCAAGCAATGTGAGAAGGTGGTAGGGAGGGTTGGGGTGATACTGGGATGTATAGGGAGAGGCATCACCAGCAGAAAACAAGAAGTTGTTATCCCCCAGTACAGACAGTTGGTGAGACATCATCTGGAGTACTGCGTCCAGTTCTGGAGACCCCATCTCTGCAAGGACATAGACAGGATGGAGGCAGTTCAGAGGAGGGCAACTAAAATGGTGCAGAGTCTGCAAGAGAAGCCATATGAGGAGAGACTAAAGAAGCTTAATATGTAAACACTTGAGGAAAGGAGGGAGAGGGGGGACATGATAGAAACGTTTAAGTACCTCAGTGGTATAAACAAAGTCCAAGAGGATAGCATCTTTCAGAAAAATAGATGCGTAAGAACAAGGGGATGCAATTTGAAGATAGAGGGGGGACAGCTCAAGGGCGTTGTGAGGAAGTATTTTTTCATACAGAGGGTGGTGGATGCATGGAATAGCCTTCCTGAGGAGGTTGTGGGGTCTAAAACTGTGGGAGAATTCAAGAATGCATGGGACAGACATAAGGTAAATTTTGTGTGGGGTAGGAAGAAATAGGTTGTTGGTTAAATAGGATCTGCAGCTTATCCTCCAGGTAGGGAAATGGGCAGACTAGGTGGGCCAAGCAGTCCTTATCTGCCATCAAAGACTATGTTTCTGTGTTTTTATTATATAGGAAGTATAACCGGAACTTTCTCACCCAAAATAAAACAATTTAAAATAAGAGGATGGGTTAGGTAATAGAACAGATCATTTAGGATAGTATAATTTAGGAGGGTCGGTTGGGGTTATAATGAAGATATTGAGCTGCAATATGGTTTTGCCTCTGGGTTGGTTCCCTTCATAAAAGGGAATGATTCTTTGAAAGTCAGCTGAAGTTGCATAGATATACTGTACCTGAACCCACCCCCACAAAAAAAAAGACTTGTCCAAGGATGAGGGGACATGATATGAGATTGGAGGTGGGGCAGGATAAGGATAAATGTGAGGACATTTTCCTTCACAGAGAGGGTGGTGGAGGCTTGGAATAGCCTACTTCAGGAAGTGGTTGGTGCTAACACAGTGGGGGATTCAAGCATGCAAGGGATAGACATAAGTGAACCCTAGATGGGGTGAAGAGAGGCGATAGCCAATGACCAATTAGGGTCAGCGGCCGCTGATGCAGGCAAAGAATACAGGTAGACTAGGTGGGCCTAGTGGTCCTTATCTGCCATCAGCTACTGTGTTACTATGACTCAGAACTATGTTCTCTCTATTTGATAGTTTCAAACAGGTGACGCATTTGTGTGATAGGTTGGAATTGGTATTGTCTCCCTTACTGAACATTTACATAGGAAGGCACTTTGATATTTTGCAACTGACAGGTCAGAATTAGCACCAGTCCTGTCATTACATAGCTGTTAGGGGTGTGAACAAACTGATTTCTTTCTTAATATAAAGAATTGACTAGGTACCAATTCTAAGCCACTCTACCTTCACATTTAGGCAGGGCTGCACACATACCTGATCCCAGCTGTCCCTAAAAAGCCCTTTACTTGCTCAGAACCCATGGTTATAATCAGGAGCTGTTGGCCAAACTGCAGGTCTTCATGACAGCACAACTAATAGCACCACTCTTCACTGTTCGGTGCCACTTCAACATCAATGGCAATTGTTGTAATGCAGATCTCAGCAACTGTCTTTGCTAGTATAAAACTTCTTGCATAATAATTAGAAAAACATGCTTCTTGCAGTGCACTTTACAATAATATTTATTTAAATATACTAGAAATCAGCTGGATCCTAATTGGGAATTTATTTTTCCATTTTGCGCAGTCAGTTGCACTTCAGTCCCCTTTTGACATAAAACAAGGATTAACAATTACTATAAATGACAGTGATGGCCTCAGGAAGTGTCATTATTGACAGTTCAAGGTGATTTTTGTATCAAATCAAATCAACTTTATTTTTATAGCCGCTTTCAAAACCAAGGCACTGTACATGAAACCAAATACATCAAATATAAATAAAATTAAAAACAGAAACATTAAAGCAGATCATCCATAACTAGGGAAGGCTAAATTAAATAAATACATTTTTAACTCAGTTTTAAATCTACCGATGGTAGGGCATTCTCTTAACCAATGAGGTAGAGAATTCCACAGAGTTGCAGCTGAAAAAGAGATGGCATGAGAACCTGATGTCTTCAGTCGTACCCTGGGAATCTCCTGCAATCCCTCGTCAGTAGATCGGAGAGGACAGAGTGGGCAGTAGGGTACCAGGAGATCTTGCAAGTAACCGGGTTCCTGATCATGTAGGGCTTTAAAGGTTAGCAAGCCAACCTTAAAGGTGTTCTACCACTGAACAGGCAGCCAGTGCAGCTCACGGAGCACAGGTGTAATATGACTGATTCTAGAAGTTCCAGTCAAAAGCCTTGCTGCCGCATTCTGCACCAGCTGCAAGTGGCAGATATCAACCCCTGGTAGCCCTAGAGCGAACTGCAGTAATCAAAATGGTTAGTGACAAAGGCATGGACCAATGTTGGAAGATCATCCAGAGGAACCAGGTATTTCACCCAGGTGATATACCTCAGATGTTAAAAAGAGGATTTAATGACAGCTGACACCTGAGATTTTACAGTCAGACCATCATCAAAAATAATGCCCAGGTTACGCACCTGGTCTGAGGTAGTGAGTGACATACCACCAAGTAACAAGCCTGATGGTTGTCCAGCCCCCAAACCTGTCCCTGGATGATCTGGGTCCACTACCAGCAATTCAATCTTGTCTGGATTCAGTCTCAGCCAGCTGGAACTCATCCAGATTCTGATCTCAGTAAAGCAATTATTTAGCATGGAGAGTGCATCATTTTGTTCGGGCAGAAAGGACATATACAGCCGAGTATCATCTGCATAACAGTCAAAACTCAGACTGTATCACCTGATGATATCTCCCAATGGCAGCATGTACACTGCAAACAACATGGGGGCCAAGATGAAGCCCTGTGGCACCCAACAAGGCAGGGAGTGAGCACCAGAGGAATAAATTCCAGTGGCAACTTTCTGAAACCTGCCCGTGAGGTATGAATGGAACCATTTAAGGACTGTACCAGACAGCCCACAAAAGAGCCTCAGGTGCTCCAGCAGCACACCATGGTCTACAGTATCAAATGCAGTAGAGAGATCAAGAAGGACCAGAATGGTATATGCCTTTCGATCTCTAGCCATTAGGAGGTCATTCAGTACCCAGACAAGAGCAGTCTCTGTGCTATACTTCTTCCTAAAACCAGACTGGAGAGTATCATAGACATTGTGAGTTGTAAGATGATCATCCAGTTGCAATGCAACTACCTTTTCAATAACCTTACCAACAAATGGCAGGTTAATGATAGACCAGTAGTTGGCTAGACGGTCTGGATCCAAGGAGGATTTCTTAAGGACTGGTTGAATGACCGCCTTCTTGGGCGGGTCAGGAAAGACCCTCTCTCCAAGGACGTCCAGACAATTTCAGCAAGGATTGGGCAGATAACATATACACATCCCACTAAAAGGGGTGTAGGGCCTGGATCCAAACTACAACTGGCTTGGCGCAATTTTGGACGATCTTCACAATGTCAGTGAATTCCGGCCGGCAGAAATCTGACCAGATAGACCAAGTGCATGCCACTTCCTGTCGACCACTTCAATCCCTTATAGGAGAGGTCGGACCGATGCCAGACCTGATGCTGGCAACCTTATCTGCAAAGAATAGAGTGAACGCCTCGCATCTCAGCTGAGAAGAAGCTTCTCTGGGCTGGAGACAGATTGGCTTGCACAATCTGTCAACAGTCCAGAAAAGCTGAGCCAGTCAATTCTGTGCAGCAGACAGCTCCATGGACAGGAATTCTGCCTTCTTACGGGTGATTTCTGATTGATAGCCATCATAATGTGCCATCAACCTAAGCCTGTCAGCATCATGGCTGGATTTCCGCCAAGCTCTCTCCATCCTGCGGTCAACTCACCTCAACACCTTCAAGGAGTCCGACAAACCAAGGGCCTCTAGGGCAAAGGGTGAGAGGTCAAACACGAACAGGAGCAATCTCGTCCAGAGCATCTCCCACAGCCTTATTATAGGCTAGTACAAGATCATCTGGAATACATGCATTCACCCGACAAGCACCAAAGTCCAGCACCGCCGACAGGTCACTAGGGTTAACTCCCCTTAAAGGGTGGTACTGAACCATCTCCATAGGGGCAGACCTATTAGGGGGGCACTGAAGCTGAACCTTATGGTGTGATGTCAGACCAGCTGACTGGTTCCACTCCCAGATCAGCTAACTCCATACCCAAAAGAAAGATCAGATCCAATGAATGGCCCCCTTCATGGGTTGAGGAGGTAACTACCTGTGTAAGACCCAGCGTCGTCATCTGCTGGAGGAGATTTTGACCAAAACATGAGAGTTCATTGTTGATCCAGGCATTGAAGTCCCCCAGAACTATCTATCTGGAAGACCTTAACACCATGTCAACGATGAAATCTTCTATCTCCTGAGGGAACTCTCCTCTGTCTCTTGATGGACGGTAGACCAAAAAGAATCCCGCAACCTACACCCTCTCCTGGGATATATTCAATGGATCTGGTGCTTCCCAATGGCACATCCACAAGATCCAGCTCAATCTTAAACATAATGACCACACCCCCGCCGCAATGATCCAATCTTGGATGGTGTATCACCGAGAACCCGACTGGAGTTGCTGAGGCCAGTACAGGGCCTGCATTTTCATCCAGCCAGGTCTCAGTCATGCAAGCCAGATCAGTTGTTCCAACAAGATCAGCTATAATAGCTGTCTTGTTTTTACTAGATCTGGCAATGCATAACACCGCCAAGGTAGGATGAGCTGTCGGAGAAGACCTCTGCACCTGCCCACTAACATCTGAGCCCTTGGGTATGGGGACAAGACAAAGAAGACCTCTATCCTGACTCCATTTCGCCCCAGAGTATATCCTGGACCCCAAATCCAACCTGGACCTGTATCCGAAGAGGAGCTCATTTTCTTTACTTGCATTTGAACTACTGCTAAAGTTACAGACCTTAAAAAAAATTGAAAAACAAACAGCATTACAGAGTACTGACATGAGTTAGTCTCTCTGTAAAAAAAGTCTGGTTGTTGCACTGCAGTTCATGTCTTCTAATACACTTATCAATAACATTGCCAGCCTCTTTCTTCCAATTTATTAATGAAGGTTAGTAGTAGTTGTGGAGTTAATGACAACACAAATACCTAATAAAAGCCAAGGATGACCTCTTTCTAAGGGCCTTTCCGACGAGTTTTGCCCACCAGACTGATACAATTTCTGCAATTAATATTTTTAATTGAAAGTAAATCCTGCCAAGAGAATTTCCACAGTTTTACTTTTTGCAAGCTCCTAACACCAATATGCCTTTCCAAATCTATATAAGGCAGCTCTAATATTGATATTTTATACTTTCAGTGTATGTGTGTATCGAATACAGCAGTGTAAAGATTGTAGGAGTATTACATCAAAAATGGAAAAGCCCCATAACAAACATTAAAAACAAAGTATTTATTCCAACTTTATACTATATTTTCACATTTACTGTATAAAGAAAACTATTTTTGTCAAAAGATGTCTATGTGTCCTATATTTTTTTTCTGTTTTATATCTAACATTTTTCAGGATCTACACTGAAGAGGGCTGCACTGTGACATCATTCAAGGAGTAGCATGTTGCCCTGTGTTTGGAGTTCCCCATTAGTGGTCTTATATTTCATGACATTTGTCCTGGGAATTTAGACAAATGGTTTGGGTTATTTATATAGACAGTCTGTTTGCACCATGAAAACAAATAAAAAAGTATAACTTAGGCAGATACTGTTTGAAAGAGTGCTGCTGACTGTGTGGGACTTTCAAATAAAGGGATCTGGATCTCTGACAACTGGCACCTTACAATTGTTTTATTTATCTGCTAACTGATTGATTTGAAGGCTGCTGTGATTTACTGTAAAGGATTCTGGGAAACTCAATTGACTTTTACAGTGATTTGATTTGCACACTAGCTGCAAATAAGTGTAATTTGGCTGCATCACTTTGCTGGCATCATTCATGAAAGACTTGCTTTTAAAAAGACAGGCTGATAAAATTCAACTTTCTGTCTAACCAACTTTCATGTGCTAGCTTCACCTTTTTAATTAATATTAAACAATGATGACTTAAAATTCAGCATTCACAAATCCACATTTTGTGTGTGTGTGTTGTATTCATGATTCCCAACATAATTGAGGCTTGGCATATTTTTCCAGAGTAAACAACAGAAATGTTCATGAAGCACATACTGAGCACATACACAGTTCTGTGAATGTTTGTGTCTGCTGATTGTTGGGAGGAGTAAACTGAGAACAATGGCTTCTTGTGGGAAGCTTGATGAATGACTGAAAATACTAATAATGTATACTATATTATTCCTGTAAAATATTTAGTCTGCTCTGTTCCTTTCTTTGTGTCTGACTTGGATGTCTGGATTTTTCTCTGTTTGATTAGCAGGGTATTTTCTCTGTCAAATTGTTGTGTAGGGCATCTTGCTGACAGGAAGGCACTCATCGCAGCAGTGGGTCAGAGCTTTTAGCTGATTGTTTTGTGAGGGCACAGTTTAGGCCCAACCCCTTCCCACCCCTAACCCCACCCTTCCCTGGAAATAGTTCCTTTATACCTGGGGTTCTGACATCATTTCCTCAAGAGTGCAAGGCACATATCACTGTCATATCCTCTCTAGCACACTGCACTGACAATATAAGCAGACACATTGTATAATATATATATTTCTATATAACAAACAAATCACACACACACACACAAAAAAAGTAGATAAACATGTGGGGAGTAGTGCAATGTAATGGCTGTGGGGCAGAAGTCTTCCAGGAGTCTTTCTGGAGGCTGAGATGCTGCCCTATTTGCAGACAACTCTCTGCCCTGAGGGAGGAAGTTGCCCATCTTCAGGCCACACTGAACAGTAGTAAGGGAACCTTCCCCCAGGCCACACTGGATGGTAGGAAGGGAACCTCCCCCATCCAGAGAGCACCAGAGCCACCACCACTACCTCACAGGTTGTGAAGAAAGCACAGCAGTTGGACCACAATGAGCTCAGGGAGGGTGAGGATGGTGGAACAGAGGCACACCCAGTTAGTTGTTCCACTCCACAATCCATATACCATTCTGGGGGAGCATAGCTCCCCTATGGATGCACCCACAGAGGAGACTAAGGAGGCTGAGGACAACTGTCACAAGGGAGACCCACAGGAAGGAGGCAGAGGACACCACAAGGAAAAGAAGCAGCTCCTGGTGGGGGACTCAATTATTAGGGGGCTAGAACTGAGGGGAGCAGGAAAAACTGAAGTAAGGTGTCTGCCTGGTGCCATGGCTTGGAGGGACAGGAAGCGCATCCTCAGGATCACAAGAACAGCTGCACTGGAGTCTGAGCTGGACGTCATTGTCCACCTAGGGACAAATGACTTGGCTCATCATGAGATTAGAGCAGTGCAGAAGAACTTTGTAGAATTGGGGAGGGGCCTAAGACAAATAGCACACACAGTACCCTTCTCAGAGGTGCTGCCTGTCAATGGCATGAGTGAGGCGAGGGTACTTTGCACCATGCAGTTTAATGAATGGTTGAAAAAATGGTGTGGAGCACAGGGGTTTGGCTTCATTGGGGACTGGGGTTCCACCTGGAGGGACACCAGCCTATACTGGCAGGATGGTCTGCATCTGTCCAGGAAGGGAACAAGTCTTTTGAGCAATCGGTTTGAATGCTTCATTGGCAAGCTTTTAAACTAGTCAAGGGGGGAGGCACTGATAAGCAGCAGGAAAATCCCAGCCTCTCCCTACAAAACAGGGTACTAAATGAGAAAAAGACAGAGTAGAAAGGTCAGTGGGGGATGCTGTAACAGAAGGTAAAGCCATCAAAAAATGGAGAGCAATGAGTACCAATGCCCATAGTCTGAGTAACAAGCTTCCTGAATTAGTGGTCTTGATAGAGGAGGAACATCTGGATATCATGGCAGTCACAGAAACATGGTACACACAAAACCATGACTGGGACGTAAACATACCAGGATACACTATCTACAGGAGGGAAAGGGAGGGTAAAAGAGGAGAAGGAGCAGCTCTTTACATAAGGGAAGGAATCAAAGCAACAGAACAAAAGGGTAAACAGGGAGGAGAAGAAGCACTGGGGGTAAATTTGAGACCGCAATGGCACCATAATCCACACAGGCGTTAGAACAGATTCCTTCTCAGGGGGAGGAAATGGACAAGAAAATGATAGAAAGTATACTTAGAATGGCAGAAAAAGGGGAGATATTGCTAATGGGTGATCTGAATATATCAGATGTTAACTGGAGTGCAGTTGCAGCAGCAACTTCGAAAAGTGGGGTTATTCTAGATGCCCTACAGGGGGCATGCCTTAGACAACTAGTATTGGAGCCCACTCGAGAGGGAGCAATCTTAGTCCTGGTTCTCTCAAACGGAGATGAAGAGAGGATCACAGATGTAGAAGTGGGTAGCCATCTGGGAACTAGCGACCATCGAACAGTATGGTTCACAATAAACACAGCAATAGAGTCAAGCCACACAAAGACAAAAGTACTGGACTTTAGGAGGGCTGACTTTGCCAAAATGGGTGAGTGCCTAAGGAATGTACTAGCAAATGGGCAGGAAGGAGGGGTGGAAGAACAATGGGCAATAATAAAAACTGCCATCACAGAGGTAACAAGCCTTTGTGTGAAGCAAATAAACAACACAAAACGATGTAAGAAACCACTATGGTTCTCAAAGAAAGTGGCAGTGAAGGTTCAAGAGAAAAAGAAAGCATTCAGGAAGTACAAGGAATCACAGAAGGAGCAGAACAGAGAACTGTATCAGTTAAAGCAAAAGGAAGCCGGGATGGCAGTCAGAACAGCAAAGGCCCAAACCAAGGAAAAGATAGCCAACTCAGTTAAGAAGGGGGGTAAAACTTTTTATAGGTACATCAGGGAGTGAAGGAAGACCAAGGAAGGGATAGTGAGGCTTAATAAAGGGGAGGAGGGAGGGTGGGCAGAGGGTGGCTGTCAAAAGGCAGAGATACTAAACAAATATGTTTGCTCAGTATTTACACAGGAAGAGGGGGAGGTACCTAAAACAAACAGTAGAAACACTCTGGATATAGAAGTTGATATCAGCCCATTTACAGAAGAAAGGGTTCTGAAAGAATTCTTAAAACTGAAGGTGGACAAAGCAATGGGGCCTGATGGGATTCATCCCAGAATTCTAAAAGAACTAAGGGTAGAACTAGTGACACCACTGACTACCCTCTTTAACAAATCATGGGAGGATGGCATGGTAACCAAGGACTGGAGGAGGGCAGATGTGATTCCCCTTCACAAAAGAGGGAGCAAGGCAGAAGCAGGAAACTACAAACCTGTTAGTTTAACCTCAGTGGTAGGGAAAATGACATCACTTCTGAAGGAAAGAATTGTCTAATATCTAGAGGCCAGAGGGGCACAGGACCCAAGGCAGCATGGATTCACAGTGGAAGGTCATGCCAGACAAATCTGATAGATTTCTTTGACTGGGTGACCAAAGTAGTAGATCAAGGAGGGGCTGTGGACATGGCCTACCTAGACTTTAGCAAGGCATTTGACACAGTCCCACACAAAAGATTAATATACAAGTTAGCCAGCCTGGGAGTGGGTCCCAAGATGACAGCCTGGGTAAAGAATTAGCTGGAGAATAGGACACAGAGAGTAATAGTAAATGGAGTCCACTCTGAAGAAAGGGGGGTTACTAGTGGGGTACCGCAGGGTTCAGTTTTAGGACCAGTCCTCTTCAATGTCTTTATAGGCGATATTGCAGAGGGACTAGAAGGAAAAGTATGTCCCTTGCAGATGACACAAAGATCTACAACACAGTTGATGCACAAGGTGGGGTGGAAAGGATGAAAAGGGACTTGGCAAGGTTAGAGGAATGGTCAAATGTATGGCAGCTTAGATTTAATGCTAAGAAGTGCAAGGTAATGCACCTGGGAAACAAAAACCCAGGGGAAGAGTACACAATGGGGTGAGATATTAACAACAACAAAATGGAAAGGGACCTGGGGTAGTCTATAGATGACTTAAAGGTGGGCAAGCAATGGAGAGGGCAGCAAGGAGGGTTGGGGATACTGGGATGCATAGGGAGAGGCATCACCAGTAGAAAACAGGAAGTTATTATCCCTCTGTACAGACAGCTGGTGAGACCCCATCTGGAGTACTGCGTGCAGTTCTGGAGACCCAGTCTCCTCAATAATATCGACAGGATGGAAGCTGTCCAGAGGAGGGCAACTAAAATGGTGAAGGGTCTGCACCGGAAGACATATGAAGAGAGACTTAAGGAGCTTAATATGTATAGCCTCGAGGAAAGGAGGGAGAGGGGGGACATGATAGGAACTTTCAAGTACCTCAAGGGAAACAACAAAGTCCAAGAGGGTAGCATCTTTCAAAAAAAGAGGTGTGCAAGAACAAGGGGACACAATTTGAAGATGGGGTGGCTCAGAGGTAATTTAAGGAAGTATTTTTTCACTGATAGGGTTGTGGATGCATGGAATGGCCTTCTGGAGGAGGTTGTGGAGTCAAAAACAGTGGTGGAATTCAAGCATGCATGGGACAGTCATAAGGCAATTCTAGGGGGTTGGGGTAGGAAGAAATAGGCTGCTGGTTAACTAGGATCTGCAGCTCTTCCATTAGGTAGGAAAATGGGCAGACTGGGTGGGCCAAGCGGTCCTTATCTGCCATCAAATTCTATGTTTCTATGTTTCTATGTTATGAAAGGAAATTATTTGCAAAAACAACCGTGTCCATGCACCAGTTATGGTTCAATGTAACATCAGGCAGGCAGACAGACTTTTCCTTTAGTACAGCACCCAGATGACCCTGCACACCTGCATCTTTTCAAACAGGTCCCAAAAGGGACCTGTGAGAATGAGGATATGGTTCCACTACCTCAAAAAGAAAGGATATTTATTTGCAAAAAACGGTGTTAAGGGTTCAACTTAACACCAAAAAAGTAGAGAAATGTGGTGTTGGTGTTTTCAGCAGTAACTTCCCACCACCACCTCACCACTAGCAGTAAAAGGACAAGACCACACAAGCAATCACAGACAGCCATCATCAGGAAAAGCAACCAACATGCATATGTTTCCAGATGACATACATGCTGTAGAACAGATCTGCTACATTTGTGGATTTGTATCTGTGGCATGCATACTACATGCCATGCACATTCATTTGTCACTGCAGACAGAAATCCACAATACTAAAATCACAACACTGCTTCTATGTGCAGAAGCACAGACCCTCCAGCCACAGAAATAAATCCACAATACCCAAATTACAAGACTTGTTTTGTCTACAGAGGTGCAGGAGACTAACTGGAGAAGGGCCCACAATACTAAACTCCAGGTATACAGGCAACAAGGCAAACAGTTGTAAAAATTGTATTTATTGTTGCACAAGTCTCATAAGGTATGCAGAATCCATATGTCAAAATTACCCCAGTGCTTTGCATATTTAGGTGTGATAATTCATCAGGGGGCCAGTGCTTTGGTGGCCTCAGGTACTCTTGCACACTGTAAGACATACATACACTTGACAGGCTTGTGCTTCTGTAGCCGCAGGTGGAAGACAAACACAGTGACATATGGCTGCAGAAGTGCAAGTGCCACAAAATCCATGGCACCAAAATTCCAACACTAATTCTTTGTACAGAAGCACAGGACCCTCAGGGCGCTGTACCTCTTTAAACATAGGTATGAGACCTAGTACACCAACTTCTTGCTGCAGAAGTGAAATCATCTGTGAGCCCTGCAGTTACTCAGACAAATGTATTATTGTAATGTGGGTATCATTGTTTCAGCAGTGGATCTAAACATTTTTCAAGGGGGTAGCAGTTTGTCAGTTATGCAATTGCATACAGAAAACCATGCACTAGATGATCATGTTATCTAGTGAAGTAATTTGTTAAGCGTGCATGAGTACATCTGGCTGCAGAGGCACAGGCCTCATGTGGTCTTCTTTGTGCAGAAGCACAAGCCCTCATGGGGCCTGCACTTCTGCAGCCACATGTACTCATACACAATGTATGACATACATACACACACAGGTATAATTGTATAAGCACAGGCCTCACAGGGTGCTGTGCTTATGCAGCTGCAGATACAAGTCCATGAAGGTAGCATATCAGTGTTACTGCATGTGTGTCATCAGGAAACAGTTGTACATTGATTGTCTTATCTGACGATGGCTGTCTGTGGCTGCTTGGGTGGTCTTGTCATTTTTCCTGGTTGGGGTGTGGGTGGGGAATTAGGATTGGACATCCAAATACTACATTTCCCTACTTCTGTGGTGTTAAGTTGAACCCTAACTGGTGCATTAATGCAATTTTTATTTTTTGCAATGACTATCTATCTATCTATCTATCTATCTATCTATCTATCTATCTATCTATCTATCTATCTGTCTGTCTGTCTGTCTCTCTCTCTCTCTCTCTCTCTCTACATACACATACTGTACCAATATATATCCCCTAAGCAGCAAAAGGAAAAAACAGTAGAAAACAGTAGGGTATTGAATCTCCAAAATCTTTGTGAATCAGTGATTGTGGTGTCTTCCTTAGGGTTGTCAACCATGATGCTCAACACCCAGCCCAAAGCCTACCATGCAATGCACAAGGTACAGCTTAAAGTCAGTACCTCATAGTGATAAACTCTTCAAAGATAAAGAAAGATGCCTCACCACATGTTGCCAACAGAATCTGTTGTAGATTTCTTCATGCAAGGCCCTATGTGAAGAAAAGAGATGACATTTTACCTTGTTTGCTCAGTGGAGAAGGAGGTGGGTATTAGGGCTGACAACCTCATGGAATACCCCACCACTGATTTTACAAGACTCCAGAGACCCAAAATCCTAATGTTTTTCTTTTTGCTGCATGGGGGGGGGGGGGTCAGTTAGGGTGGAAACTCTAATGCCACATTTTTCTGCTTTTGTGCCATTAATTTGAACCAGAACTTGTGTGTTAATGCAGTTACCCAAACTGATGTATTAATGCAGTAATTTTTTGCTTAGAATATATATCTATATAAGAATAGTGTCTACTGGAAAATGTACACCTCACATCTGACCAAATCATGCATAAATATGATTTTACCCATTTTGACAATATACTGTAAGACCATTGGTTCAGCTAGGTGTGGGATGCACTTTTGTCAACAGTATCAGTGTTTCCTTAGACTGCCTGTGCAAATACTTGGTCATCCTATATTTCATGCACATTAGCAAAAGTCCCGTTGACAATGTACTTTGTGTCAGAAAGAGGTGCAACAAATGCAGTTTGGCTAATTTACATCATACAGTACTGTATATTGATAGAAAACTTTGAAGGCATATTGTTAGGCATTTCAATTTAGCAGACAAGTTTGGTTTTTTTTATATTGGGTCTAAGTGTCTTCTTTAACCTCAAAGAGGTGGAGGTTAGCAGTTGTCCAGCCACATCCTACTGGATATGGAGTAGTTTGGGTATTAGTTGGGGAGTGCATGCCTTCCTCATGGTGAGATGATGGCCATAGCATATAAGAGGAGAAAAAGAGAAAAAGAGTTAGCTTCACCATATTACTAACATGGGCAATACAGTGGTTTTCTGGTCTACAAATTTCATGTATTGACTGTAAACCCTTGTCCAAATTATAAATAAATGGTTAGGATTTTGAATGTAGAATCTTAACTGAATGACATCTGAATTATGTTGCTTTTATTTTGGGCATATTCTGGCAGAATTCTCTTAAAAGATGGTTTCCATTGAAATGTTTGTTAGGACAAAATATTTACGAATTACAAGTGGATGGTACTGAATATATTTTGATAGAAGATGTTTGAGGTCAAAACAGGTTCAATTTCCATTTAGTGCTTTCATCTTTACAACTGTGAGCAGCATACCAGTTAAAAATCAATAAGGTTAGGTATTAAACTAAGCATTTTTTCTGAATTACAACTGTGATGTTAGCAATCCCTTATACTTAGTGGTTCCATTAGGCACAGTTATTTAAATTAGTTGTAAATTATTAGGATATGTGGCCTACCAAACAGGTGATAAAAGGCACTTAAACATACATCAAAGGTTTCTCCTGTACTTTTTTACTCTGAAGTATCCATGAGTGACAAATGGCAGCTGGCATTATAGGCCTGCTAAAGATGAACTCTCAACATAGATCAGACCATTAATTTGCAAAATTTAATGTATCAACCTTGCAATGCAGCTTGGCAGCTTTAGATGAATTGTTAGTATTTTACAAATGTAAATTATTCTGGCTGAAAAACATTTTTGTAAGCCAAACAAGAAACTGCCTTTGAAAATTTAGTTTGAATTATATATTCTCCCATATTACATTGTGCCCAGTGTCATACCCCTTTATGTCTAGTCATGTCAATCAGTATCTTGAGTGAGAAACAATTGATTGATTATTAGCAAGGCCATCACTTTGCACTTGCTTGTCTTCTTGCAATTTGACAGATGACTTCTAAAACCTGCATGCTAAAGGGCTTGTGAAGGCACACATATGTGCAGCACTGTTTCTGTAAATTACTGCCTACTGGCTCATTGATAACCCTGCAGATGACAGTGTACATTTATAGCATTTAAAATAATGACACCAAATGACACCAACAGCAAGTTGCAATTGACAGGAGCATAGCCATGATTTGGGAGCTGGGTGTGTAATAGCTGCATAGATACTGTTAGTAGATAAAGACCAAGGGTCCATTCAGTCTGCTTATACAGCATATGTATTTGTACCTCATCCCCTGACATAGTGTCCTGGAGGGCTGTGATTCTTTAACTGTCCCTCCCCAGATCCCCAACCTCCATGTTGCCCTCTGGTGGAACTATGAGTCGTCTCCCCATGTTCCAGCTATGTTTGAATATATTTATATTAGTCACATTTACCACTTCCCTTGGCAGTCTGTTCCATTTCTCCTCCACCCTCTCAGTAAAATGTAGAATTTCCTCATATTACTCCAGAATTTTCCACTCCAAATTTCCAATTATGTCCTCCACAGTAAACAATAGGAATAACACTACAACACAGGAAACAACATAGGGCGTGCAACATACTGTGAGTAAATACTGATATGCAGTGCAGTTTCATAAGTACAATTCAGTTGACATCTCAGGTGTGTTGTGGTACAAAGTCTGGTTGCTGTTCTACCATGTTTTGAATCCATTTACCCCACAGTGTATCAAATGCCGCTTCAGGGTAGTTCAGTTTAGCAGTTAACTTTTCCATATTATAAACCTGTAACATAACAACTTGCAATTGTTTCAGAGTAGGGATATGGCTAGTGAGACAGTTTTGTAAGCACTTTCTTGGTGGACACATTTCAAACATACAGCAACTTCCAGGTGTTAGGTCCCCAGAAGCCCTGGGGGGGGGGGGGGGGGGGTAATTTAGAAAAAGGAGAGCTCTTTCTGTCAATCTAAAATTATCTCCAAGAATATTTTGTAAGGCTGTAAAACACTGGTTCCAAAAAGGTTGTCCGGACATTTCACACACTTTCCAGCAATCTCTCTTGTTCTTGGTGGTATTTAGGTACTATCTGAGTGGTACAGTAAAACTATATCACCATCTTCATGTAATTTCCCACCATGGGAGGAAGATAACCCTGTATATATTTGCCAAGTACCTGTCCCAGGAACATGCCTCAATCTGAAATGATCAATCCTGCTCCCACCTGGTTTAAACAGCACCTACATTTCCTGCCAGCATCTGCAGAAAGGTGTTATACAGTTGATTTTCCCTTTTTAATACCATAATGAGTAGTTGATGGAACAAAGGTACTGTATATCCTGCTACACTGACCAAGACTGAAGGAGGCCTTTAAATAGTTAGTCACCTGGAGGTAGCAGTAGAGGTCTACCTGCCACAATGGAAAATTAGCTTGCATTTCTACAAATGAGATTGTTGGCCTAATTTAAAAGGACCATTAGATCAGCACAAGATACACCAATCCATGGCTGCAGCAAACACAGGGTGTATCAGGGATCCAGTGCTCTAATCTGGAAAAATGGGCATCCTTGTGTCAGAGTCCTGAGAGTTGCCACAGCCACAGCCACAGGGATTTGTCAAACCTTTAGAGCACCTGATGGGTTTGACAGAGGGTCCGATCATGCCCCCCAGAGCAGCACAACTCTAGAAGAGCTGAGATGGTTGGGAGAGAATCTGCCTGCAAGGTCCTGGCCAGGACAAGAGGGACCAGTGGGGGTGCCATAGTGGGTTATGGGGGCATGGCTGTAGTGGCAGGGTCAAGAGGTGGCACCCAACGGAAGTGCCATGGCCTGAGGGAGAGAGCTACTATGCCAAGGTACAATGAGATAGGCAGGGATGGACTCTCTCACAGACCCCAGATGGCAACAGCCATGGCAGCTGTCTCAGATGTGACAAAGTCTTTGACATGTGGTGGGTGGCATTGACTGTAGGGTATATTCCCAGGGCACTGCAACATTCCAACAGCCCACTGCATGGAGCCAGGCTGATGCTCAACTGCGTTGTCAAGGACAGTGTCACCTCTAGGGCAGGTGCCAAGGTTGTTGCCACTTGGGGTCTAAAACAGTCCATCCCTGCCTACCTCACTGTACCTGGACATAGTGGCTCTCTCCATGTAGCCAAGGCACCTCTGCTGGGTGCCACTTCTAAACCCTGCCATTGCAGCCTTGCCCACCTTGCTCACTATGCATCCTTGCTGGTCCCTCTGCTCCCAGTCCTGACATTGCAGGTGGACCCCCCACTTGCCAACCTCCAAAGTAGTGGAGCAAGGCCCTTAGACCAGCTCATGGCTGGTCTAACCACATCCCCTTCTTGCAACCATGGTGGGGCTTCAAAACTCCCAAATAAGGGAATTGTGCAGCTCCACCATGGTGCAAGCCCCCTTCAACCTGGTGCAATGGCACTTCTGCTGCAAGGATGGCACAGAGTGGCTTTGGTGCAAGGCATCCTGATTTCGATGCAACCTGTTTTCAAAAATTGTGATTGCCACAAACTTTGGTACAAGGTGCTACTTGCATCAAATCCTTGTGGTGCAGGCACCTTGCACCAAATTTCAGGCTTTTAACATCAAGTCCCATATCTCTGCCTCTAAGAATTTAATAGGGTACTGATAAACCAAACCATTTCCACCTACAATACTGTAGGCGTGGTCTAACCATGCAGGGGCTAAAGAGTTATTATTGAAAAATGGAACCTAGTGCCTTGAATTCTTTCTGATTATATGTGAAGGGGTTAGTGATGGTTATACCCAACAGTACTGGAGGTTGAGCAAATAGGAATTTGGAAAGGGGAAGAATGTATTCCTTGACTAAAACTAAAATTTTCCAATGGGCTTGATAATCCTTTTCAAGTCAATAAATAGCAGTGCATATCTGAGCTGCATTATGATGGGGTACCACAGGGGCTGGTTCTAGGTCCACTGCTGTTTTACTCTTTCATAGCAAACATTGCAGATGGAGTCACAAGTAAAATGAGCCTGTTTGCAGATGACTCCAATCTAGGAACAGTGGTGGACAGTGAGGAGGGGAGGAGAATTCTCCAGGAAGATCTGGAAAGACAGGAACAGTGGTCAAAAATGTGGCAGTTGGGGTTCAACACTAGGAAGTGTAGTATACTGCAGTTAGGGGCTAGGAATCCAGGCTACAGCTGTCATTTGGAGGGAGCAGTTATCTGCCTCTGAGGAGGAAAAGGATCTGGGATTGGTGATCACAGGTGAAATGAAATGCTCAGAACAATGTAGGAAAGCAGTGGCCAAAGCTAACAGAATGTTGGGCTGCATTGCTATGGGGATTACTTCGAGGAGGGAGAAGGTTATCCTGCCACTGTACAAATCCTTGGTGAAGTCTCACCTGGAGTATTGTGTGCAGTTCTGGTGCCCATACCTAAAGAGGGATGTCATGCTCCTGGGGAGATTCTAGAGGTGGGTGTCAAAGGTGATCCATGGAATGGGGGAGAAGCCTTATAAGGAGAGGCTGAGAGAGCTCATCATGTACTCTCTGGAGAACAGAAGGGACAGAGGAGACATGATCAAAACCTTTAAATACTTGAAGAGGATCGACAGAGTTAGCACTGAGTTTGTTTAGGTTGGGGAGGGGACCACAAGGGGATGCAGCCTGAAACTGGTGTGGGGGGGGTACAGGAGAAAACTGAGGAGGCACTAGTTCATGGAAAGGGTAGTGGTGCTGTGGAATGTGCTACCTGAGGAAGTGATCTCACTGAAATCAATGGGAAGTTTTAAGAAGGGTTGGGATAGCTTAATGGGCAAGTTACAATATAGACATGACAGAAACTTTTTAGTACCCCAATGGAATCAGCAAAGTCCAAGAGGGTAGCATCTTTCTGAAAAAGAGATGTGCAAGAAAAAGGGGACACAATTTGAAGATAGAGGGAGGATAGCTCAGGGGTAATGTGAGGAAGTATTTTTTTATGGATAGGGTGATGGATGCATGGAACTGCCATCCTGAGGAGGTTGTGGGATCTAAAACTGTGGGAGAATTCAAGAATGCATGGGACAGACATAAGGCAATTCTTGTGGGGGTATGAAGAAATAGCTGTTAGTTAACTAGGATCTGCAGCTTATCCAGTAGGTAGGGAAATGGACAGACTAGGTGGGCCAAGGGGTCCTTATCTGCCATCAAAGTCTATGTTTCTATGTTTCTAAGTATGGAGGGAAGTAGTAGAGGGGGAACTCAGGGAGGGAACTGAGGGAGGGAGGAAGGGATTAGGGGAAGGGGCAACAGCAGTGTCTGAACTGTGAGCTGTGTTTCCAGCAGAAATGATAGAACTTATGGCCTAAATCTGCTGGCATTGTCCTATGTTCGTTTGGTACTGAGTAAAATTTGGCAGTATGAGGCCTACTTGGACTTTGGGGAGCTGTAGTATAGAAAATGTAATCACAGCCATTCCAGATGTACTGTGAAATTAGTCCATACCAGTGTCTGAGGGACTGCAAGGAGGGATTAAGTGGTCATATATGGGCAAGATGTAGTAAAAGCAGGGAAGTAAAATTATACAGACACTATCAATCCTCTGCAATAAGGAAAGTGGTACTACAGTATGTAGCAGGTATCTTAATATTTAATGAACTGCTGTGTTAGGGGATCCTAGTTAATGATAATCAGCCAGATGCTATCCACTGGGATCATTACCCAAAGATATTTCTTTTTTACTTTTACTTTACTGCATCTGCCACATTTGAGCAGCCCCCATCAGCCACTCTCCATCACCATCACCATCACCCATTGTCCCTGGGACTAACCTCCAACCTGAAAGTTCCCCATGGGATTCCCCCCTAATTGGAGCCTCCTGAGTTCCCAGTCTTGGAAGGAGTTTAGTTCAGATGTTTGCTCAGCAACCCAATGAGCTGTGTGGGGCCTGCAAGAATAGATGTGGCATCATCATGCAATCGAGGGTTCCATTTTCCTATTTTACTTCCCAAGGCACTTCATAGTCAAGGACTAAAGTGGACATCACATGCAAGCATTCTGACATCCTCAATCAGAAGGCACTTACTCACCCATCATGGCTCCACTTGCAGTGCAATCTGTGGTCACACAGGTGGAGATGTTGCAGCAGAGCTCACAGACACCCCCTCCGCTGATGAGGAGAGTGCACTCTGGGATGCTCGATCATCCTTCCAGCAGCTGTCCACAGATGACTCAGGTTGTCTTCTGGACCCAGGTCACTGGTATCGTGAGTAGTAGCACTACCTCTGCACAAATGGACCAGCTACGCTGAGATATGTCCATGCTGGGAGGTCCCACTGGAACTTATAGTTCTGCATAATAACTGCATTTGGGGTGTAATGAGTCTGTTACACCTCTGTTGTCATAGTATTGATCTTATACCATCCTAGAGTACCAAAGTCCATAAGAGTCTGCCACAAGGGGAATAAGGAGATATCAGGGTCTGATAAATATATCAACAGGTCTTCAACCTAGAAAACTAAGCTTTGAAAACTGCTGCCTAGTAACGGGCCTTAAATCTTGAGATGCAGTCTAACAGCTTGGGCCAATGACTCCAGGTAGAGTGCAGAGAGTAATGGGGCTACATGACACCCCTGTTGGGTGCCTCTATATAATGGAAAAGAAGGGAGGACTTGCCTGTTAATCTTTACATAGGCTTGGGGGTGTGGTAAATGTCTCTTAAGATGTTAATAAAAAGTAGGAGGGGCTGCATAAAATTCATGGTAGTAAACATTAAGTTCTGTGCCACCTGGTCAAATGCTTTCTCTGCATCTAAGCTCAGCATTGAAAAAGAAGAATTTGACTGTGTGGCATGGTGCAAAACATGCAGGAGTTTTTATTGTTATCTTGGGTTTCTCAGACTCTAACAAAACCTGTTTGGTCTCCATCTATCAATGTAGTCAGGAGCTTATCTAAACAGTGGGCTAAGACTGTGTCAAAGATCTTATCATCAATATTTAATAATGAAATAGGTCAGTAAGAGGGGCAGTGTATTTTGTCTTCATTTGGTTTTAACATGGCTGCTATAGTAGAATAATTCCAAGGAGTGGAGACTAGGTTGCTCTCATGCATCACTTTGCAAACACTAAGTAAAGGTGAGCAAAGTAAGTCCTATAGTTGTCAGGGCCAGGGCTGTTGTAATTTTTTTTAATTAAAGTTTATTCAATGGTAAAACTTACAACAAAAGCACATCAACATAATCCACAAATATATATATACTATGCCATACAATACTATCGGAAATGACCATGTGCAGTAAGAAAAAAGTATACAAAGTAGATCTTGCATAACGTAGAGGATAATGTATTGTCATTGATTGTTAACCAGTTTGTTAACCATCGAGAGGTTGTCAGGGTAACTGTAAACCTCAAGAGCAAAGCTCAAGAGGTTTACGTTGCCTTGGCAAACTCGAGATGGTTTAAAAACCAAGTTGATGATCGATGTGCCATACATTATATTTTATAGTGTATGGTACCATTAATATTTAAAAAAAAACAAGAAAAAATGTCCTTACTACAATTCTACTGTATATGTCACCTCCGCTGTGCTCTGGGTCATGCTCTCACCCTCGCAGCCATTTCAAGGCTGCCCAATCAAGTTGTGCTCATGCACAGACTGTTCCCAGTTGTTAACCCATCGATGTGACGTACCATTGATGGGTTAACAACATGGGTGACATACCATCGGTGGTAAAACATTGTTATAAAAAGGTAGATTTCTACCTATAACAACATTCTACCATACATTATATGATACTACAACATGAAACAAACAAAACTATATCTATGGGGATAATTAAGTCTAAATACACACCAATGCAGAACAAGATAACTTCTCAAAACCAGCATAAATCAACTAATATTGAGATCTGGGACAAAAGATCAAACAGTACAAAGACCATAACTAAATCAGTCCATAACTTAGAGGGTGCCCTCCAAATAAAGTAGGCCCCTCTGGGTGAAAGAGCCAGGATATCAATAACATTCCAACTCTCACTCTCCATCAAAAAAATTTTAAAAAAAAGGGAGCCAGCAGCTTTTGAACAGCTCTAATTGTAACCTCAGCTGGGCAGTCACCTGTTCAATAATTTGTATTCTACAACAGTTCTTAAACCATAGGTCCATTGAAAGAAGATTAGGAGTTAGCCACAACCAAGTAAGTACCTTGATTGCCGCTGCCACTTAAATATAAAATAAATATTTATTTCTGTTCTGTACAAGAAAGGGAAGAGGGATACCCAAAATCTAAACTTAAGAATGGCAGGGTAACAACATTCCCAGAATCTGACCTGCAGTGTAAGCCACCCGCTCCCAAAACTCCCATAGCAGAGGGCAATCCCCAAAAATGTGGACATAAGACCTTCTTATACCACAACTCCTTCAATCCCCAAAAATGTGGATTTAAGTCCCACTCATACCACACCACCACTAACGTAAATCTGACAAATGAAGCTCAAGATGCTTAGGGATTGTTAGGGTGCAAAAATACCACAGTACTGTCTGCCAACAGAATTCCTGTCAGGAGGCAAACCTAGCTCATGTTCTTACCTACTCTTAACATGAATGAACTGATCAGACTCCAAAGAATAGAGTTTACTGTAAATGGTGGAAATTTGCTTGGGGGCAGTGGACCTGAGTGGCCATAGAGATTAAAAGTGTCCTCAAGGAAATATCCATCCTCTGAAGACCTTCCTGTCAGGGTCAGTCCTGCAAATAATGATGAAATTGTAGGTAACGATAAAAATTCTTTTGGGGGGACCAAATTCTCTACTAAGTTGGGAAAATGATTTAAGAATGCTCCCATCAAAAAAACTGCCCCATCCTAGTTAGCCCAGGTCAGTCCTATCTCAGTAAACCTAAACCAAATTAAAGAGGTTGAAAATCTAAACAAGAATAGATCACTGTTAAGTTGCTGAGACCTCATTGCAATTTATAAGTAGAACAGACCTCCTTCCAGACCTCCACCATTCATGCTGCCCAGGGGTTAGTTGTCTTCAAGGACCAGATTACTCTAGTCCATGAAAACATTTTCCATTCTGGCAGAAGCCAGGGTGGCCTGTTCTGAAGGAATCCAACGCTCTATGAAAAATGGGGTAAATAAAATACTTACCCATACTCGGGCTTGGGGCTTAACATATGAGTTCTGAATCCAATTACAAAACTTCTCTCCAAATTGAAACTTTAATAGGGTGGCCTGGAGAAACCTCCAATCCAAGCAAATTGAGTGCGTTTTCAGCATAGATCTACTCAACAGCCCGAGAAGTTCCAGTAAGGAGTAATTGAGAGGTGGAGAGGACATTCAATAATCAACAGATATTATCCTCCATATGCCGCCCTGGAATAAACCCAGTTTTATCCCAGTGAATGAGAAGTGGGATAACCCATTGTAACTGAAGTCCTATAGCCATGGGGCAGAAGTTAATACAGTTTATCAGGTCCTTCCTTGACTTTGAAAAAACAATGATTATCACCTCCCTCCATGAATCAGGTAAAGTCCCAGGCTGATAAGCAGAATTACAAACCTTAATTAATATGGGAGCCAAATCATCAACAAATGTTTTATAGAATTCAGCAATAAATCCATCTGGGCCTAGTGCCTTCCCTGCTTTCAGGGATAGGATGACCACCCTAATTTCATCTTCTGTAAAGGGAGCTTCTAAACATGTCCTCTGTTCCACCTGCAAAAATGGCAGGGTAACCAAGTCTAAAAAAGAGTCTATCTGAAGTTCATGATTTGGGCCCTGTTCCTTAGCATGCAAATTCATATAATAGATTTGAAATTCCAACATTATTCACAAGGGGTCAGTATCAGTATTGTGTGTGTGTGTGGGGGGTGATTGGAAACAGTTTTCAAGACATATCTATTAGCCTCCTATTTCCACAAAGTGCTAAAAGTCTACCCACTTTATTGCCCCATTCGTAATACTTTTGATTAATAAACCTAAGAGAGTTTTCCACATTTTGCATGGCTAATCGATTAAACTCTTCCCAGGCTCATGGCAAATGTGGCAAAAGTGAAGGGTCACTAGACTGTTTATGAAGCACCTCCAAATTGAGCTAATTTATACTCTGGAGTACCATAACATTCCCTGTATTGGTGATGTTTAAAGGTTGCATAAACTATCATGTGACCCCTCAATACTGCTTTAAGCCCATCTCAGATGTATTTTAAAGGTGTAGCCCCCTCCTGATTCTTTTCTAAATAAGTTTGAATTGCTGTACCTCCGAGATGGTGTGGACAAAAGCTTCCTTATGGAGCAACCCATCATTTAGCTGCCATACATTACCCCCTCTCAAAGTAACCAACTCTATTGTCCCACAGAGTAAAGCATGATCCAACACGGAAATAACACACGTACAAATATTAACAAAAATGTGCACCCATTTTTTCTGGGTATAAAACCTATCCAGCCTAGAGTAAATGTGTCAGATGCTAATGAGTAAAATGTGTATTACTTAGCAGTAGGAAATGAAAACACCACAGATTTATCACCCACCCCCTTCCAGTACTAAGGCTTTCAACAACTTAGAACATGTCTGGTCCCCTCTCTGAGTTGCCAGATTTCAGTCTAACTGTATATTCTCCACACAATTCCAGTCCCCAGTGCTGATGCTCTCCCCTCTGACAATTGGGCCAAAGTGGTAAATAATCTAAAAAAAAACCCTCCGGGGGGGCATAAACTGAAACCAAAAGAACCGATCAATTCTGAAGAACCCTTGACACCACTAGCAGCCCTGTTTTATCAACCTGTAACTTCATCAGTTGAAAAGACAATCCCTTCAAAATCAAAATGACCTCACCAGCATTTTTTCCTGAGGGATGGGAGTCTGTATAAACCATCCCCACCCAAGATCGTCAGAGCTTGCTATGCTCCAACTCCAATAATCTGGTCTCCTGCAGAAAACCCACATTGTAACCCTGCCATTGACATTCCTGCAATATTCTGGCCCATTTCACCACATTATTAATGCTTTTAACATTAAGAGAACATACCTTGAGGGAGTCCATATAACCACAGTCAAAAGCAAGCTAAAGAATGACCCCCACAATGACATTGATCCACTCCCATAGACCATATACCCAACAAACCCCCCAAAGAAGAATGAAAAACCCTGAAACCCACCCCAATAGCCAACCAACAAAAACTAATAAAACAATAACCAAGAACTGGAAGGCATCATGAGGGCCAGTATTTAAAGGTACACAAGTAGGCCAACAATGGCACACGCCTACAGGAACAGAGTTCCCAGCAGAGAGGAAGAACCCCAAACCAGGGATCCACCCACTGAGAGTAAGGTAATGCAGACTCTAAAAGACCCTCACCTATAGCACCACCCACTTAAAATGGGGCTTCCAGACCCAGCACACCATATTCCCATCCCTGTGACACTTACAATAGGATAATATAAAAGAACGAAAGGGGACACAGAAGCAGGACACAGATAATAATAATAATAATAATAACAAAAACACTTTGATGTCCACCCCCGGCAGTAGCACTAGTACTGTTAATGTAATGGTTCAGGTTGCCCAATAATCCTATATTCCAATATAAAATCTTGGGTCATCCTAAATCATAGCCACATTAATCTATCTATAACTAGTATAGGAAGAACTCCACTAAAAAAAAAAAAACACACATGTAGCAAAAAAGCTCCTTTATTTCAAATTTTTCCACACTGAAAAAGTCTGGGCAACAGTTTCATGGCCAGACGCTACTTCATCAGGCCCCAGTCTGCACTGTTGATCTCTAAATACAAAACATACAAAAAAACATAAATATACAATTTAAAAAACATTTTTTACTTAAAACTCATGACCCCACCCTCCACCATCTTAGTATACGTGTATAGTACACATTGTGTACACTATTAGTTTATAGATTCATTTACTAAATTCACTGTATACAGTCTTTACTTATTTCTTAACATGTGCCTTTAGTTAGCGCTGTTTCACAGTGTTACATACACATATTTAAACACAAACCTTTTTGTTTTAAGTAACTCTTATTTCTATCTCAGTGTAAACATCTCTTGTTACATTTTCAGTATTTCATCCACAAAGTAATTCCTCTGAACACCTATGATGGAAGAAAGGAGCACCATCGTTCCCCTAATTCCAATATTATAATTTATTTTATTATAGTCTGTTTATTACTTTATTCTTCTCTGACCACCCTCGTGTGGCTTCATACACCTTTAAAATGCCACCCTTTTGTGGCTCCTCTGGGTAGTCTCTCCTGTTTTGTAAATTATCTTCCCCTCACTGTAAAAACATCATAACATTACTTCATTTTGTTTTTTAGGGTTCCTCCCTTTCATTTCACAAACATTTTACCCTATTTCTTTCATTTTAAAAGTTTTTTTTTTCTCTGTATCCATTTCAAGTTCAATTTCCTCAACTTTCTTACCTCTATTACTATGTGTACAAACACTTCAATGTTAGCAACTCCCTCGTTGTTTCTACAAATGGGGGAAGGCAAAACACACTTATCAAAACCCCCTGTACTCCTTTACCTTGCTCAAACCAAATAAAAATGCTTATAACATGTATGCTTTCATAAAGATTCTTAGCAACACTCACCAACAATGCTCCTGGGGTCTG